>CM051828.1:32355301-35320301 GCA_028451465.1 Erethizon dorsatum | reverse complement strand
AACATCAGTATGATTTATGGTTTGAATTGAAGGAGTCAACCATGCATGTTTCTTAGTTTATCGTTTTATGCTGTCTTCAATTAAATGTCTATAAACACAGTGATGGCTTTATGACATTGTCCATCAATAAAGACTATCAGATTTTGCATAAGAATATGTAATTTTCAGAAAAGTAATGACCTTTTGACTTCTATGTGCTCTGTTGCTACTATTATACACAAACTCATGTAATATTTCTTCATCAAAAAATGCATTACCTAATTTGTCGTACGGATCAATGACTTATTTTGTAGAATAATCTTAATTATTGCTTAGGACTTTTTAAAACATAAATTTATCAAATTATGATAATAATTGGAGTGAACTTACTGTTCTGTGTTTTACATACTTTATGATAAATGCTTTTATGGAATGCAAAAAAGCAGAAAAATAATATATCTGTGTATTTTCTTGCATAATTCAGTTACTGATTGTTTTGTGGAATCAAAAGAGTTTAAACAGGTTTTTGCTAAGAGAAAATAATGTATATGATAAAATTAAATTATATTATTCCACGAAAAGGATGAATCTTGAAAAATCTCATGTTTTCATTTTCTTTGGGACATTGAATAATGATACTTTCAGTCTTCATATTTATGAATGTGGTGCGTGGTATTCACACTGGCAGCTTGTGGAGGTTGAATCATTTTCTGCATAGCTCTGCTCTGATATTACTGCTGACAGCAATGCATTGTAAGAAAGAATTAGGATTCTAGTTCTTAAAGCTATGCAGAATATCTTTTCAGCATATTGTAAAATAAAAAAATGCAATGTGAAGGTTTTCATATAACAAATCTTCGTGTAGTTTAAGGGTAAGAGAACAAAAATGAGACAATTAAAGTAGGCTTAGGTATAAATTTAAACAAATATGCTTTTGTGTGTACATACTGGTTGCATATATATGGCATTCTTGGTAGAAATTCCACCTCTCTACCATATAATAAAAAAGTGATGAATATGTGGCAGGTATGTGAGGACCCTAGTCAGTGATTATCAAAGTTCACACCATAGTATGGGGAGTGCACTGAGATCCACGTACAGCCAAAGATGGAATCTCACACGTCATTTGAGAAACACATTTTATTTCTCTATTAGAAATAAACAGAGGTTGAATTCATGCATAAGTTGTCTGACTATTGAAACCAAAAACAACTTTTGACACCGGCTATCTAGATAATTCAAACAAGTTTGAAAGTTCTATGTAGGAATGAAAGTACTAGATATTACAAATAGTATTTATGAACAATATTATACATGTTCTAAATTCTGCATTATTGAAAAATATTAATAGTTATAAAATTGCCAAAGACTCCAGACAAATATAAAGATGAATATTTAAATATTATTTTAATGTTATACTATGTGATTGGTTAGCTACTTTATCTTTAAAACAAATTATTATTAGTAGTAGTAGTAGTATTAGTAGTAGTACTGTGGTACTAGGGTTTGAACTCAGGTCCTTTGCATGGAGCTACTTCCCCAGCCCTTTATCATTTTTGTATTTTGGACAGGATCTTGCTAAATCACTAAGTTGCCAAGACTGGGCTAGAATTTGTGATTCTCCTGCCTCAGTCTCAAAGTGTTAAAGCAATAATTTTTGTCAGATAGTCTGAATCAGTCTGCAGACATATTCTGGAAAAGAGAGATTCTAAAATACTCCCAGAGCTCGAAATTCTCATTTTGGAAATATCTCTAGAAAAAATTATGGATAAAAAAGGCAGTTCTTTTTAAGAGATGGTTTGTAATTGAAAGACGTTATCTAGAATGAATTTTAGGTTTTCAATTTAATGTTTTCCAAAATACTGTCGATGTATATATTCATTGAGGTCAAATTCTTTGAGAAAATACTTTAGTTTTGGAATTTATAATAATAAACTGATATAAGAACAGTGGTAAATTTAAAATAATTATTTTTCAGAAAATTTAATGAATTAAAGTATTTTAAATGATTTTATTTTCTTACTCTCCATTTCTTAAACTTGGCTCTGGATACTTTTTCTCTGCAATATAACATTTTTCCCCATTGAAAGAGGAACTTGTACCCTTTCTCGTGAAAAACAGTTGAGTAAAATAAGTGATTATTCTTTTAAAAGACTACTTTAAAGTGTGTACAATTTAAGGTATAGTAAACCTAGATTTTAAACATTTATAATAGTCATTCTAATTTTTTTTTAATGTGGGTACCAGGAGTCGAACTCAGGACCTCACGCTTGCCAGGCTGGCGCTTATGCCGCTGAGCCATATCATCGGCCCCTCACTCTAATTTTTAATAAGTGAACTTTATAAACATCCACATTCCGACCAGATGCTGTGAATATTTACTTATATGAGTATAGTAAATATTTATTTTGGGTATGGTAAATAAGCTCTTCTCCTTTGTGTCTATGATATCATGTATGCCCTTTTTGTTTTTCTTAATTAATATTTTTAATAATATAATTTCATTGCCAAATTTAAAAAGCAAATAAATTTGTAAGTTACTGTAAACCACTACAATATAGGTTTTTTGACAATTGTATAAAGTTTGTATTGTATTTTCATCTCTTTTCTTTCCTGTTTTGGAGATTGAATTCAGGGCCTCTCAGGCTAGGCAAGCACTCTACCACTGAGATATGTCCTGCAGCACCAATATGATGTTTTCCTTAGCATTATTTCCCATAATTATTCTCTCATTAGAATTTCTTCATTAAATTTATTTTAAAGATTTTGTTGCATCCTTGATATAATCTAGCCATGACATACTTGACAAATTTGTTTTTGTTTCTATACATATTGTTTCGAAGTTTTGGTGTTACAAGGTTTTCATTGAACATTTTTACTAAATATCTTTATTGTAGTTTATTATTTTAATTAATTTCTTTAAGAGACATTATAATAGCTAAAATCTTACTATAAAACCTGGCCAGTCATAAACAAATATGCAAAGACACATGTTTTGAGGTATTTTATGTAAAATAATATTGCTGATTTTTAAAATGTATCTTGGATTCTTGTGAGATTCAAACAACGTTCTCAAGACATGAAATCCCTGCAAAAGAACTGAATTTAAGGTGCCTTAACTTAAAATCTTCTACTGTCTTTGGCCATTTTTGGTAATATTTAAGCATTATCAGAAAATTGCTTTTATATCTTTGTATTTTCCTTGCCCTAGCCATATTATATGTTTAATTGGTGCTGAAGATGGTCTTTATGTATTGATAGGATTACGACACTACCTCCCAGCTTTAAAATGCCTTTTTTGAGGAAATGCCGAAATGAAATCCATTTCACACTTTGTACTTATAAAAGACCTATTGTACCTATAAAAGACCCAGAGAGAAATTTTCTCGCCATTGATGTACATGAGTTATATATTTAAAAGATAAGTTAAAATGTTTGTTTTCAATGGAAACTTTTCTTAAAATTACTCGATTGCTGAAGTGAGGCAGTCATAATTTGGACCTTTTTTTTTTTATCAACAGAGCTGTTTAAATAATAGTGTTTTGCTAAATTTCTGAGAAACACATACTTTTTAATGTGTTTGAATACGTAGACTTTGGTATAATATGTACTCTTGAAAACTTTTTCAAATATTCATTTTCCAAAACACAACTTTTAGAGATAGTCCAAATAAAATTATTTGATAGAAATTTATATAAATATATACCATGTAAAAATTGTAGTTATTAATTTTAATAGATATATTTCAAGGCTTACTGAATGTTTTGTTAAAAATATGTGACCTTGATAATATTATTTCAAAAATAGATACTAAAAATAATGATGGTTTTACTGCTTGTATGGTCTATTCTCCCATTAAAAGCTTTCTACAAAAAGTGAGTTTGTTTTGTGTGCAGGTAGGCATGTGTGTGTGTGTGTGTGTGTGTGTGTGTGTGTGAAGCCTTGGAGAATAGGACTGTAATGTCTGCTTAGCTATATTGATCTCTTTATTAAACTCAGTTGTTTCTCCAACTTGCCTCCAGTCTCTCCATGACTTTTATATTAAGCACAGAATTTAAATGTGCTTTTCTGTGTTGAAATTTTAATATGCAATGATATTGTACTTGATTCAGCCATAGGGAATGCATAAAACAACATGAAAATTATATGACCACAGAAGCAGAACAGAACCCTTAGGAGAGACAATTGTTAGAAAGGTTAGCCGTGTTTTTTCATTTTTAGCCTCAGATTCATAACATGCAAAGATCTATTGTTTCTCAAGGAAGAAATTTTTGGAGTGTAATATTAATATTATACATTCTTTAGTTTAAAATATATCAGCTTTGTGATGGTGATTTTATTCTTCCTAACTTTTGGTACAGCTTGCTAAAATAAAAGGGATTCCTTTCTTTATAGTTTTGTTTAATTTATTTTGTGGGTTGGTACTCTCTATTTGGTCATTTATTTTCAAGAAATAGTATGTATTTTTCAAAATGATAATTTTTTGACAGGATGAAAGCATTTGAAAATATGTACAGATGAAAGAACTCATTTAGTTTATATCTTCAGAATTTCTAGTGACATGATATCTGGTAGGACTTTAATTTTATACATAGCTGTGATTAATCAATCACATTTAAGTATGGATATATGAAGCAATCTTGTTTATTGAAGATGAAAATAGTGGCCTGCCATTGCGATGCACGCCTGTAATCCCAGCACTTGAGGGACTGAGGCAGAAGGATCACTGCAAGTTCGAGGCCAAACTGGACTACATAGCATGACTCTGTCTTAAAAAAAAATGAAATAAGTGATGAATATAGGGGAATAAAATATAAGAATTATTTTTCTTAGATATAATGCAAATGAAATGGCAGGCTGTCATAATTGTTTAATGGTCCTGCATTGTCCTTTCTGTCTGTAGCTGAGGGGCCTTTTAGCTCTGGACTAGTTCTGCTGCATCCATATATGATCAGTTTTATGTATATGGTATAGGAGGAGCCCTAGTAAATTATATATATTTATACAACTCTCTTAATTCAACACACACATGGTACACTAAATCTTAAAGACGAGTGACATATATTGGTATGTACAGCAATTGCCCCAGATACTTATAGTTCATTTTGCAGGTATGGTTCTTCTCTGACCTAGTTCCTAGAACTTTTATTTTTAGTTCTTGTGTCTACTATCAATTTGAATCTCCTCTTCCCTTGTTCTTAATATATATACTTTTCTTCTTCAAAGATTTTGGCTACCATTCAATAAAACAATGTCATAGATTTTATTTATTTTAATTAGGAACCTCTGACCTACCTAGATTTTTAGGACCTAATTTTTTTGGGGTATGGCCCACATTTTAATAAGATAATTCATTAAAATAAATAGAAATGTTTTTGTTTAATAAATCATTGCCCTATAGTGGCCTAGTTATTTGTTAAAAGATAGGTTTATATTCCTTTGTAGAGGTATATACTTGTTCTACTTTATATTATTTTCATACGGGTAAGGATGTTTGTAAAAATTTTTTAACAGTGTATCTCAAGCATATAAAATAGTTTCTGGCCTACACATCATTTAATGATTTTTTCCAATAAATCAATGTTATATTAAGTAACATCTATTTATAATTTTCTGTATATATTTTATCTCTATATAAATAGAGAAGACTGCACAAAGGTAATTGTTAATACATCAGAAAGTGTTTCTTTAAATTTGCAGTTGTATAAAATTCAAAAGATATAACATATCAGTCCCTGTTGTCTAAAAGCATAACCAGATAGAGATATAGTCAAATGGTACATTGTAAAATGGTGGATCAATCAGAAATTCTGAGAGAGTCTAGTTACATAAAATCAACTTCTCATTTCTTGAAAGAGGAAAATGATGAAAGACATAACAATTATAATGAAATGTTAATAAGAAGCAGTAAATCAAGGCACACCACCCTTTGACTATTACTTTTTGTATTTCAGAGAAGAAAGACCATGAAGAAGGGAATGGAATATACAAAAGGTGCATACTGCACTATGTATCTAAATTGATAACATTACCCAGATTCTCAATATGTTGAGTCCAGAGATTGCAGTGGAGATAACGGAAAAATAGTTGCATTGCAATGAATCTAATCTGTTTCTTGAGAAGATGGAAGGCTGCACTTGAGATGACCAAGAATTATCACTGGGTGACACTATTTGGTGCTAGTAATTTAAGAATTCGCAGATTTGTACTATTTTGTTCATGATTACTAAATCGGGAAAGGGTTAAAAAGCTTATGATCTCAGAAAATGTCTGTACAAAATTCAGTGATGGTAAGAGCGCATGTGGTTTATATGTTATCATGCAATCTGCATACTCAGAGCAGTAGATATTATTAATTGCATAGCACAGATTTTTGAAACTAAGATTCATAGCCAATGAAACAACTTTAAAAATTAAATAAACTGGCAGATGACAAAATAGCTCTGGTTGTTTCTAGTTTTGTAGTTGAAGCTTCTCAATTTTATGTATTTTGGATCTCCTCTATAAACATCCCCAGTCGTTTATTAGACAACAAGATAAAATCAGTGTGAAAACATATCAGGCTAAACATTTCAGGGAACGCACATAATAGTTGTATTTTTAGGTTTATAGGCCTATCTGTAGATATATCATCTAGAATATTAGTTTACTATATACTTAAGTGCCTTAGCTTATCCAAGCTAAGATTTACATTATTATTTCTTACATTTGAAACCACAGCAAGACCAACTTTTGAAAAAATGGGGTAATAGTTGATGTTTACAAGAGTTGAGTTCATTGCTACTTTTTATATTCCATACACTTGACTATTTCTTTAATTTATAAAATTAATTGCTCAAAGGAAATGTTCTATTTTTCATGTCTGTTGAGATATAGTTTATTAACATGAATGAAAACTGTTATCAGTCCTGTATATTTCTATTAGGTATATGATATGAACTTACTTTCATGTCTAATTATTTATTATATATTTCACGTTAGAATATTTTTATATTCTCCAATTCATTCATTTGAAATTATTTCTGCTAGAAACCAGAATCCTTGGTTCTAAGAACACAGCAATATCCAAAGTAGAAAAACCCATATCCTCATGGAACATACATTGCATTGGGGGCAAAAAGATAACAAGATTTTCAATTCCCAGTACAAAAAAAAAAAGATAAAAAAAATCAATAAGTGGGCTGGTGAGATACCTCAGCAGCATAAGTGCCTGCTTGGCAAGCGCAAGGTCCTGAGTTCAACTCCTGAAACCCACATATGAAAAAAGGGCCGGTGATATTGCTCAGCAGCATGGGTGCCTGCTGGCGTGCGAGGTCCTTATTTCGACCCCCGGTACCCACAAAAAAAAAAAAATCGATAAGTAAAATATATTACATGGTAAAAGGTGATAAGTATATACAAAATAATAAATCAGGAGATACAGTGCTATACTTCTATATAAAATTTTAATAAATATGGCATAGACCCCTCACGTCTGTACCCTCAGGCTCAGGAATAATAGATTGTCCTCCTAATATTTTGGTAGCTCCAGTTACTATGGTGGTGTCTTTGATCCTAGTCCATGTTTTTGTTGATAGTGATTAAATATACTAAGCCTTTCTTGAATTACACACTTAGAATATGCTATGTGATTTTTATCAGGACCCCAAATATCTAGAGCACTAATTATTTGCCTAATTGAATCAAATATAACATCATAGTGGTACAACAAGGGAAACGTTGAGAAAATATTGTAGCGTGAATGGAACAAGCCTGTTCTTCAAATGAGTCAAGGAATAGCTCCAGGTTAAGAGATATACATTGTATTTATTCATTTGGGGAGGTATACACCTATCTAACTAGAGATCAGCTAGTGTCATATTTCTAGATTTACATATAAAGAACATGAAATGAAAAGGATGCATACTAAAACTAAAAGTCGATTTTTCTTTTGATTTATGCCCCTAGTTACCTACTTTAAATTTACATGCAAAAACAGAACTTATTTTTGTTTCTTAATATCTGAAAGGTCAATATCTTCAATATTTCTTAGGTCTTTAACATACACATTTTTACTTGTATGAATGCTTCTCTATTTCTATTTTCTGCACCTTCTACCAAAAATCTTTTGTACTTAATAGGGATGATTATGGTTATAGCACATTTATAGCATGTGTCTGTAAAAACATGATTTTTTATAAAAGTGATTAGAACTATCAAATTCTCATCCAGATGCATGATAAACATTAACTGAAATCAAACTCACTAAATGCATACATGAAGATACACAGCAGGATTTTAAAGATTTCATCTTTTATCAGGAGTTCTCCATATGTAAGGTTATTTGTAAATATGTTTTTAAATCAATGAGACTTTTTCTCAATGAATTTTTCATGAAATTAAATATGGTGGGCAGAATCATAAAGAGATGAACATGTAGGTCAAGTTACTAGAGATTTAGTAATACTATAATAGCAGAGATAAAAATAACTATGAAGTTAAGCAAGTGTTTTTAAAAAGTATAGAGTTTTATAACAAAGGAATATCATTGTAACATGTCACAAATGAAACAACTTTATAACTAAAAAGCCCAAATAGTCCAATTAAAAGTGGGCAAATAATCTGAGTGCACATTTCACAAAAGAAGATATATAAATGGACAACAAAAAATATAAAAATGTTCAACATCATTAATCATCAGTGAAATACAAATAAAACCCACAATGAGATATAGTCTCACACAAATTAGGATGGCTATTATCAAAAAGTCAAAAATAAAAACAATTAGTGAAGATGCAAAGAAAGGGGAAATGCCCTATATTATTGATACAAATGTAAATCTGTTGCACCATTATGGAATACTTTGGCAATTCCTCAAAAACTATAAATAGAACTACAGTATGATCCAATAATCACACTAGTGGGCATACAGCCAAAGGAAATGAAGTCTATGGTGAAGAGACAGCGACACTCCCATGTTTACTGCGCATTGTTTATGATAGCCACTAAATGGAATCAATCTATGTGTCCACCCATGAATGAGTACTTAAAGAAAATGTGGTATATATGCATAATGGAATATCATTCAACCATGAAATTAATGAAATCCTATAATTTCTGGTAACGTGGTTGGAATTAGAGAAATTAGAAGTAAGTGAAATAAGTCCGTTACAAAAGGGCAAATTCTACAAGATCTCACGTATATGTGAAAGCTAAAGTATCAATCTAGTGAAAAGAGAGTAGTAGTGTCTGGAAGTGTACATGTGGAGGGAACTGTAGTAAAGATAGGTAATGGGTATAGGGGTGCAGTTGGATAGGAGGAATACATTCTACTATTCTGTACCACAGTAGGGTAACTATAGTTGAAAACATTTAATTGCATATTTCAAAATAACTACTGCAGAAGATTTTGAATATTTCCAACAAAGAAATGAATTCTAAAATGATGGTTATGCCAATTGCCATGACCTGGTCATTACACATTATATACAATATATTGAAATATATTGCACCTCAAAATATGTATAATTATGTGTCAATTATAAATTTAAAAGCATTTTTAAAAAAACATAAGAGAAAAACAATAGAGTTAAAATTACTTTAAAATAGTCTAAATTTTACAGTAAGTGTTTTGTATTAAAATGTTATTGATCCATAAATATGATGTAACTAGCAAAATTGTTTATTTTAATAAATATGAAAATACTAAATTTTACAATTAGTATTTAAGTTAAAGACAAACTAAATGGAAAATATATACAATTATGTCTTAAATATCTTATAAACTGTACATCTACTGCCCTTTATAAAAGTTAAAGTGATAGTGTAGATAAATTATTTGAAGTAGTCCTCTAAATGATAGGATTTTAAAATACTGTTTTAAAATTTTACATCTCCTTTGCAAAAAAAATTCACCTTTTAATATAATTTCTTGAATGATTCTTTAGCATTCCTCATATATCCAGTGGTAAGAATTACATTTTTCTTAACATTTAATTTTTCATTACTTTTTTAAGCATTATTTGGTGACCCTTCTAAAAGCAGTTCCTTTGAAACTCATATAATATTTATTTGATATAAGTTATCCATATTTCTATGTTAAAGATTCTGAGTTTGCTATATGTTTGTAATAAAACACAGTAAAAATGTGTATGACCTGATTAATTCTATTTAAGAAACATTTTGAAATGAAAATAGACATAGATGGGCAATGTTGAGGATGAGAGGGTAGCTGAGGGTGCAAGCAAAACAATTTAACAGAAAAATTTTGTGGTGATCTTTGGGACTTTGAGAATATTTACTATGTAGTCTAATGGTATGTAATATATTTATGAAGATTTGTGCTTTTTTTTTTTGTGGTTACCAGGGTGTCGACCTCAGGACCTCACGCACCAACAGGCACCCGTGCCGCTGAGCGATATCACCGGCCCCTTTTTCGTATGTGGGATCCGGGAGTCGAACTCCGGCCCTTGCGCTTGCAAGGCAGGTGCTTACGCCGCTGAGCCATCTCACCGGCCCCAGATTTGTGCATTTGAAGCAAGAGTTATATTGCTTAATGAGCAAGAAACATGACAAACTTTTGCATGGATTGATTGAGATATTTATTTAGATAAAATAAATTTATCTGACAATGGAATATCATACAGTAAATAAATGGCTTATGCTAAATTGAGAGCATGTTCTCCTAATGTGGCACGTGCATGCAATTGAATACTATTATACCTTTTAATTCTATAAGGTAGGGGGTCTCCAAGTGTGCTTGTAATTCCAGCACTCTTGGAGGCTAAGTCAGAAGGATTATAAATTTGAGCCCAGCTTAGGCAATTTAGTGACTTAGTGAGTGAGATCTTATCCAAAATAAAAAGGGCTGGGAATGTAGCTCAGTTCAAAGGCCCTGGGTTCAATCTTCAGCACCACAAAAAAGAAATAAGTCCTGACATATGCAACAGTATGAATAAACATTAAACATGAAGGATGTTCTCCTAAGTGAAATGAGCCAATTATTGGACCAACAAATAGAATAGAACAGATGTTTCCAGGCACAGGGGTAAAGGGGTACTGAAAACCATTTGAAACATTTTTGGTAAGCTTCAAAAATATTGTAAGTGGGAAAAAATACTCCTAAGTAGGAAACGTTGCAGGTTTGTGCCATGAGCCATGTAGGTAACAGAGAAAGGTTTGAACATGAGTGAGAAAGTTTGAAAAGTGTATTATGTCAATCTTAAAGGTAAGAGATTCAAATTCAAGCCATGACACAGGTTAGAAGTCATACTTTTCTTGTTTTAAAAATTTGGCTGAAAGAGATTTGACATTCACTCTCTGATAACAGCAGGAGAATATAGCCTTAGGCTAACCAAGCACAGATTATTGACAAAGCTTTCACATGTAGTTTCATCTAAATTAACAGGAAGGGCTTTCTTTTTCATGTGGGCAGAACTGAATATGATATTGAAAATTCTAAGAATGCATAAACATGTCTTAGCATCTTTATAGGGAGCTCACTGAAAGTGTAACAATGTTTTTCTCTGTCATGAAATATTAGAATGTTAGTTTTAATGACATTCTTCTCATTTTAATGTAGTCATATGCATTATTTATTTAGTCTTTAATTGACACTTAAAAGTAATGTTTTGATACATATAAAAGGGTTTTTATTTGAGTGGCAAAATCCAACTCATTAACATGTATATTAACATATATAACATATAAGAAGACAATTCTGTGTGTTAGGAACACTTAACATCTATTCTTTAGCAATTTTCAAGTATAAAATTTATGACCATCTCCTCAATTCCCCCATTCTCCATCATCTGGTAACCACCACTTTTTTTTTTTAATGTGGGTACTGGGAGTCGAACTCAGGACCTCGCACTTGCCAGGCAGGCACTTGTGCTGCTGAGCGATATCACTGGCCCCCTGGTAACCACCATTTTAATCTTTGTTTCTCTGAGCTAAAGTTTTTCAGAGGATAGCAATTACTTTTACAGTATTGTGTTGGTTGATACATTGTGTCAAATTGAGAAGTTTAGAAGTTTAACTAAGTGGCTTGGCAGGGTCCTCAATTTGTAAATATCCTCGGCCTGTGCAAGAGGAGGGCACAGAGAAGGTGTGAGTGCTGCACCCACCCCAGGGGCTGGTAGCCTGCATACAATATAAGGGAGGAAAAGAGGTTTGCTCTCCCCCTTTTTTTTGCTCTTGTTGCTTTTGCTGTCTTCTGCCACCTTAAACGGTTGTCCCTGTGCCATGCCACCCTGCCTTGGAGCCAGCTGATTATGGACTGAAACCTCCACAAACTGTGAGCTAAATAATCCTTTCCTTCCTTAATTATGGGTGTCAAGTATTTTGTCTCAGCAATGAAAAATACTCAGATGAATATTTTTAAAGTAGATTTGCTATCTTTTATTTTAACTCATTTATTCCACATGTGACCGGACACCCTGATTGGAAGTAAGATTATGAACATAAGGATACTAACCTCTAAGCCCTGCTAGTCTATTGACACAGACTATGGAAAACTTTGCTGGACAATGAATGGAAAAATTTCCTATACGAAATATTGGCCAAAAATTGAGTTCAACCATTATTTCATGACTTTTATACTTAAAGACTAAGTTATTCATAAAGAAAGAGAGGAAATAGAGAAGAAAGTTACTTCTCTTAATGTTCTGTATTTACTGACACATTTGTAATTGCTTGTTAAATGGCTTTCTTTTCTTTTAGATTATATACTCTATATTGATGACTGTATTATCTCATTAACAGTTTTATCTCCAAAGCCAGTTAGAGTCCATATTATGTGCTGCATCATTAAATTTTATCAGCTAAACAAATAAAAGAAATCCAACAACCCAAACAAGGAAGACCTGAAGGACTAGAAGCATAGAAAATAATTCTGTGTGTACAGAGAAATCTGGGAAATTGATTTCCCAAACAGAAGGACTATGTCAGCACCCAAAACTTTCTTTTTAATACCTATTCTATACTTCCTTATGGCATTGAGAATGTGGTAGTTTATCTAAGTCCACACTCTTAAATATAATGATATAAGTGGAGGTTGATAAAACATTTTATACCATACATTGTATTGACAGAACAAAAGACCTATATTCACATATATGATTTACGTATATATTTTAGTTACTTTCTCCTTTCCACTGGTGTCTTGATTGCTTTCTTGTCACTGAGACACAATACCCGATACCCACAACTGTAAGGAGGAAAAGTTTATTGGCTCACAGTGTATAGAAGTTTCAGTATGTAGTTGGCTGGCTTCGAGGCAGAAGACCATGGCAGAGGAAAAACAGCTCATGGAATGGTAATGGGAATCAGAGATCCACGGAGAATGGAAAGCGATATCCTCTTCTAAGCCATACCCCAGTGACACCTCCTCTTACCAGGCTTCACAATATCATATTCCAATATCATATTCAGCTATAAACTCAACAGTGGTCTAATCCACTGAAGAAAGTCAAGCACCTAGGATCCAATCACCTCCCAAAAGCCTTGCCTATGATTTCATGAGGCTTTGGGGGAACATCTAGTTGTAAAATATAACAGCTGTGAAAAAGGAGGTTGGTCTCTTCATTCTTGTTTCTTAACTAATGCCATAATTTGTCAAATGCTTTTATATTCTAAGTTTTCTAACGCTCCTTTGCTTAGGTTTTCCTAGTTAAGTGAATTATTACTTAGTTTTAGAATTGTAATGTATGACGTCTCTACTGTGAAGCTGCTCTTAACCAACCACACCCGATATGAACTAATCTCTCTATTCTCCTTAACATTTTCTCGTATCTTAATATAGCACTGTTCCCATTTGCATCATAATAATTTAGGCACACATTAGTTATAATGAGAACTCTATGAATTATTCATATTTTATACACATTTTAATCTGGAATGCTCAAGGCAATAATAAATACTTAATAAATGATTGATCATGAATGAAAGGGCAACAGCAAGTTGCCAGATTTCTTAAGAACAGCGTTACAGATATAATTTGGCTTGGTTTCATTATGTTATTTGATAAGTTCTCCAATGATTTGGAATGAGAAACTGAAAAATATAAAATAAATATTTTAAAACTAAGAAATATACATCTCTAATTAAGCGAAAATTATGATGAGATAAAAAGTAACAAATAGAAACTATTTGGGCTGTGTTGCAAAAAAAGTGATACATGTTGATTTAAAGAAAAATTTTACACAATAGCTGTAAAGAAAATTTCAGGAATTTTGAAAAGCTTTTTACTCATGCTGGTAAGCATTATAGGTTTAAATAGAATAACAAATTGTGTTTGTTAAAACATTGCAGTTGATTGGATCCAAATAAAAGAGAAAATCCACATAGCAATTTGAACAAAGGAAGTTTAGGATAGATAATCTTTAAAGTGTAGCAATACTTTGCAGTAAGAGGGGATTGGCTAGTAAGAATCAATAAGAACTCTGAGAATATGGCAGTATCAGATATATAAAAGGAGAAAATATATGTATTAGTTTGCTAAGGCACCAAAACAAAACACCATAGACTGGGTGACTTGTATAAAAATTTTTATTTCCTAACATTGCTGGAGCTACCTTCCTCTACAAGTCCAAGATCAAAATTTGACTGGTTTAGCTGCTCTTGAATTCTGTTTCCATGGCATGCAATTGGCTGTTTTATGTCTGTGTTCTCACGTGGAATTTCCTCTGCATTTATACATCCTTAATTCTGTTTGTATGTCCAAATTTCCCCTTCTCGTATGGGTACCAGTCATATTAGATTAGGACATGTATTAGTGATTTTATTATAACTGAATGATTTCTTAAAGGGCCTGTCTCCAAATAAAGTCACATTCAGAGGTACAAGGTTTGGAATTCAATATATGAACTTAGGAGGGACAAGATTCAGTCTGTAACTATAATCTAATCTTTCTGATATGGCATGATATAATGGGATACTAGTTGTTAACTTAGAACTGAGACAGGACAGAATAGTCAAGAAAGGAATGTTCCTTCCTAAGCCTGGAAATCCATACATTGGTAGAGAACTCTGGCTATAGTACTTGGGAGTCAGAGAAGTTACTGTGTTGCCTATTGATTGAACTTGTCATAAGCTGACATTTGGAACTTCTGAAAATCTACCTTCTGGTTTGCAGGAGACTTCTCTTTCACTAGAGGTGGTCTGTTACAAAACCACCTGCAGGTGCTTGCTGTGGAAAGCTGCTGGGCCCTGGGTGCTTCTGGGAGCTCTGCACCGCAGGTGCCAGCAAAGCGAGCACACTGAAACCAGGAGGCTGAAACCGTTCCTCTATGGACTCTTGAAGTGACACAGATTTAGCATGAGCCGGCAAAGGAAAAATATGTAAGGGACTCATGTCCATTTTCACAGAACAGTCAGAAAGGGTAATTTTAATGCTAAAAGGTTCCAGAACATGGTAAATGAGTTTAGAAAATAGTGATAAGTGAAATGGTACACTACCTTGGGAAACAACAAAGAGGGAAGGAGAAAATCAACTACCAGATATAGAATTAAACTAAGAACTATTTACCCTCTGAAATAAAGACATTGATTTCTTATTCTAATATTTCCTGAATAAAAATATGTCTAAGAGGTTATTGGAGAATACTTTGCTGACAAGAAATTGTTTATCCATCTATTGATTGGTTTATCTATCCATATACCTACCTACCAATCATCATTTTAGTGAAATATATGTATACTATGAAAACTATGTAGAGTGAAAATATCCTGAAGTACATTAATTTTGAGCACTCACTTTGGCTTTAGACACTGTGCTTCTCTGTGTAGACAGGATGTTTTGACTTTGGTGGTGCAAGGGGTTCTGCTTAACTGGTATAAGAATTAGGCACTATATTATTTAGGCTATGCAGAGGGCTTTGACACAGGCGAGGGGCTGTTTATTATAGATAGTTTGCTATTTCTATAGCAGAAGGATTGATCTTACCATATCTTAATTAAAATTCTGATGACATCAAAAATGTCTTGGTCTTAAAACAAAGTACAGGGAACTCAACCAGAGACAAAGGATTGAGAATGATTCAATCAGTTGCTAATCCTTTGGGTCTTAGGTGGATGCAGATCTCCATCATGAGCATAAATGACTCAGAAAAAAGAGAGATTGACCAGTTATCCAAAACTAATGTCTCATAGGTTCTATGTGGGAATGAAGTGCTTGGCATTGAACTACACAGCGTATGGCCTCGGTACCCACAGGATCTTTAAAGATCCTGGGAGTTCACAGAGCCCTTAGTAAACAAAATAAGTTAACCTAAGGATTCATTTATATGTAAATAATATTTCGGCTTTAGCTCTTTATTTATTTGCTGCATTGAAACTCCAGTAAAGTTTATATACATTTCATAGGTCTAATGAAGTTTTAATTTAAATTTTTTAGCACAAAGCTTCCGTACTCAATGCTAAATGAGTGCTCAAAAATCCATTCTAATTTAGGGTTGAGAGAGGAGATAGGCAGAGGTTAAGCCTGATTTCTTAAAGCATTTGTATGGATGGTTTCAAGTGTCTTCCCAGCAAGTAGCCTCAAGTTGGTTCTTGGCTGATTAATTACATGTGGGAGGGAATTTTCCCTACAAGGCAGTTGTTAAGTTAAAGTTCTTTCAAAGCATGAGGCAATGAGAATAGTATGTGGATGCCCTGTCCCTAAATCCCAAGCTTAAACTTGCGGAATTTTATAGCTCCATTGGTATTCCAACATGTTCACAGAGATCATTAACATAATTCATCTTTGAGTTTTGGGTGTACTCGTTTTGTAACTTTGAAGCATTTAGATGTGTGGAGTTATAAAATTTGGAGATACCACAGTTTTTAAAGATGTGGTTCTAAATTTCATTTTTAATTAACTGATTGTTCTTTTCCTTCAAATAAATATAATGGAATAACTAATAAATGAACATATAAAAACAGAACTTCTTCAACAATCAGAGATTATGGGATTGAGCCATGTCTACTGACACTCTTTACCTCAAATCCCCTCACACCCACTCACTAACATGATCTTTTTTCACAGGTTAGAAACTGTCAGGAGCAGGGGACTGGTAAAGGAGGGTAAGGTCTGAGCTCACCAGCAGTTTCTTTCTGAGCTGTGTTAGCTGGAAGGAGGATGAGTAAAGTGATGTACCTTTGCTCTTTTTAAAGATGAGACATGGCCCAGAATCATAACAGTTCTTCTCTCATGCCTACCCTTGAAAGATGGAAGACCAGATGAAATCAACTAATATTCTTTTGGTTGCTAATGATCAAAATCAAATTCAAAATGACTTACGTTATAAAAGAAAATTTGCTATCTACTATAACTGAAATATCAGAAATAAATTGGATTTCTAATTTGGCTTGATTTAAGAGACCCTACAGGCTATTACAATATTTCCATTTTTTAGTATTATCAATCTGGTTTGAAAGTGGTTGTGTACTTTCCAATCTTCACTATTCAATCCCATTAAAATTAAGTAGGTCTTTCCAGTAGCTTTCAGGACATCCTACATTGGGTGATTTTCTGATCCAGATGCCAGAGCAGACATTTCACGTTGTGTCATTGTGTTAGATTGGTTTATCCGTACATCTTATTAGCCAAGTTTATTTGTATACCTTATGACTGCTAACATTCAAGTCAATATGGACTTCTGAGCAGATGGAGGAGCAGAAAATAGCAACAACTAACCTCTCTGAGATTGAGAATACAGACACTGGAATATAACAACTTGGGGAAGAAAAGAAGGAAGCAGGTGGATTCCTAGGACCCAGGAAGGATCTGAAGGAAAAATTGGAGCCCACGGAGCAAGTGAAGAGACAAACCACAACACAGAAAAAGGAGGCAGCAAACTGCACATTCTCCCCAGCTCCCAGCTCGTGGTGTGAAAGAGGAGGGTCAAATCTACAGAGACACAGTGAGGACAGGGGACTGGAGATGCCTCCAGGGAGAAACACAACAGTGGAATGGAGCCGTGGATGCTGTGAGCTACAACAGCTGGTGGGTAACTCCAGCTCAAGGATCTGACATGTCCCCTGGAAAGAGTACTTTGCCAGATGCCATATTAAGGAGTGGCCATCTGAACCTGAGACTCAGAGCAGCTGTGAGTTGGCTTCATCCCAGGGCTACCAGATTTGAAATTCCACAGTGCTTGGGTGAGGGACAACCACAGTACACACCAGGGTCAGGGAGCTGATCATTTGCTGGCAAGAGACACCCAGAGTATTGTAGGCTGAGCAACTCAGGTCCTAACCCCACAACCAGAGGCCAGAATCAGCCTCCAAAATTGGCACCAAAGCACCAAAATTGGCACCCACCCTATTCCTACTGGAAGCTTGCTGGGATTTTCCAGCACCCCAGCCTAATCCTACTACAGGCTTACTGGGACCATCCAATACAAATCTGGGCTTTGTCTAGCTCCTTTGTCTACAAGTGACAGCAGAGACACACAATGAATTAGACACTACCACAAAACTGTAAACACCAGAAGGTAACCACAGGTTGAAATCATAGAGAAATCTTTTTTTTTCTTTGCTTTCAGTTTTTTTTCCTAGATTGTTTGTTTTTGTTTTTTCATGAGTGTGAATATTGTTTTCAGTTTTCTTCAATTTTATTGTTACACTTTTGATATACATAATTATCACTTTCATCATAGGGAATTTGTACAAAGGTGCACAATATATCTTGATTTTTCTTTTTTACCCATTCCCACCCCCTCCCTTCAACCCTTCTCTTCCTCACTTACAAAAACTTTGTTTACATTTTTTCCTTACATTCTCTCTTTTTTTTCTCTCTTCCCTTCATTCTCTTTCCCCTTCTCTCTCTCTTGTTCCTCTTCTCATTTGAAAATTTTCTTCCTACTTCCCAATATCTATCATCCATTTTAGTCTATATTTACCCTTTAGGCTTCTCACATGAGAGAAGCAATGAGATATTTGAACACATGTGTCCAATTTATTTCACTTAAAAGTATGATCTCAAGGGTTTTTCTGTTTTGTTTTGTTCTTGTTTTTGTTTTTTCCTCCTTTCTTTCCCTCTTGTCTTCTTCACCAGTTTCTCAAAGCTTGGGTAATCTTCCTTTGTCCATCAGCCTTGTTTCTAAACTCTCTTCTTTTATTTCTCTATTTTTTTCTCTTATATCTTTTAAATTACTCTATTGGGTGATAATTACTCTACTGGGTAAAATTACTCTATTGGGTAGCATTTACCATATAAAAACTTCTGGCTTGTTTTAGATTTTGTTAGGTAACTATAAGTCTTGTACCAATGATTAAAGGTGGCAAATTAACAACTGTCACAATTTTTCATTAGACTGTGCTAAATGCTATTGTCATTACTGATTATACTGCTTTAGCCAAGGTGCCATAGATGTTGTGATCATTTGTTCTTCCTTGTATGCCAATATGAGATTGCCTGGAGGTCATAAACAATACTATAGTCCAGTACAAAAGAACTGGGTGCTAGGTAAAACAGGCATCTTGTCATCCCTACTGAAATGAAGAGGCAGGATCTTGGGACAGACTCAGAAGCCAAAAGCCAGCTTGCCTAGAAGACATCTCTGAAAGGTAGTTATTTCCTAACTACCACATACCATAAGCAATCTATAAACAACAATGCAGACAACAAATTAAAAAAATAGAAAATAAGAAAACACAAAAGCAAGAGGCAACCCCAGACCTCCAGCTCACTGAAGGCAAATCCAGGTGACAGTGAGGTGAAAATAATCCAAAGCCACCCAGCTGAACTTTGTGAAATGGTAGCACCAGAAGTAACAAAGTGGATGAATGAGTCTCTAGGAAAAATAAAATACAAAAATAATTACAAAGATAACTAAAGAGATGATGACCATAATAAAGGACATGATTAGTGAATCTAGAGTAGACACAGATAAAAAAAAAATAGCGGAGCCTAGGAAAGTGATGGAAACCATGAATACCAGCATAGGAAAGAACAAGATTCCATAATACAGATTCAAAAATATATACAGAACATTAAAATTCTATCAAAAATGTAGGCAGAAAAATCAATGTGAAGGTAGAATATCAGATCTAGAAGACAGGCTTGCAGTTAGTGATCATCAAATGAAAGACTTCTTAAAAAGATACCACAAAAAATCAATGCAACAACTACTAGATGATGCAAAGAAGAATAAAGTAAGATTAATCAGAATGAATAAAAAATCAGAAGATAACACAAAGGGCATAAAAAACCTGTTCACCAAAGTAATAGCAAAGATTTACCCAAACACAGAAAAAGAATTTAACATGCAGATAAGTGTGGCATATAGAACTCCAATTAGCAATGTCCAGGAAGAAAAATCTACACCAAAACATATAATAGTCAAGATTCCAGAAATTCTACACTAGAACAGAATATCAAAAGCTGTTAGAGAAAAGAAACCAATTATCTCTAACAGGAAACCCATCAGATAAACAGTGGACTTCTCAGCACAAACCCTCCAATCAAGGAGAGCTTAAGGTGAAATATTTCAAGCCCTAAAAGAAAACAACCTGCAACCCAGACTGATATACCCCACCAAATTATTGTACAAAATTGATGATGAAATAATACACTTCCATGAAAAAGAGCACCTGAAGAAATTCATGATCACCACTCTGGCAGTCCAAAAAGTCCTGAAGGATATTCTAGTGAAAGAAAATGAAGATAATAGTTCCATGAATTCCAATAGAATGACTCCATTAGGCAAGGCAAGCAATTAAATGGAGGGGTAAGAAAGGGAACTAACATTAGAAAAATTATATTACAAAGAGAAGTCAATACATATCAGTTAATATCATCAATGTAAATGGTCTCAATTCACCAATCCAAAATAAATAAATGAATAAATAAATAAATAAATAAACCCGATTGACAGGATAGATCAAGAAACAAATCCAACATCATGCTGCATACAAAAAACACATTTAGCTAAAAAAGAAATTCATAAGACTGAAAATTACACTGTGGAAAACCATATTCAATGTGACAAGAACCTGGAAAAAAGCAAGGGTAACTAGTCTATTTTTGCAGACAAAATGTATTTCAAGCCACAAAAAGAGACAAAATTTCACTACATAATTTTTAAGGAAATAATCTAAGAAGAAGAGATAACAATCATAAACATTTATGCACCAAAAGCCAGCACTCCCAACTATATAAAAGAAACATTAATGGATATGAAAAATCAGATAAACACTAAAACAACTGTAATAGGGGATCTCAATACTCCACTGTCACAAATAGATCAACGAGTCAAAAAAATCAACAAAGAAATATCAGAGCTGAACAAAATCTTTGAACGAAAGGACTTAGTGGATAGTTATAGAGTGTTCCACCCCACAACAACAGAATACATATTCTTCTTAGCTGCACATGGGACTTTCTCTAAAAAAGATCACACACTAACTCATAGAATATGTTTAAGTAAATGCAAAGGAATTGAAATTATCCCATGCATATTATCAGATCATAGTAAATAAAATTGGAAATCAATGGCAAAAGAAACTACAAAAACTACATAAACACACGGAAATTTAAAAACCAACTCTTGAACAAGCAATGGGTCACAGATGAAATTAAAGAAGAAATAAGCCAGTTTCTAAAATTAGATGATAATGCCAATACAACCTACCAGATATTATGGGACAGAATGAAAGCAGTCCTACAAAGGAAATTTAGAGTGGTGAATTGCCACATCACAAAAACAGGGCAACCTCAGATAAATAACCTAATGTTGAACCTCAACATTCTAGAAAAAGAAAAGCAAGTTAAACCTGAAGTACATATAAAGGAGGAAGTTATAAAAATTGAGCAGAAATTAATGCAATTGAGACTAAGAAAACAATATAAAGAATCAATAAATGGAAGAATTGCTTCTTTGAAAGATTAAATAAAGTAGACAAACCCTTTGCCAATCTTAAAAAAAGATGAAGGAAAAGACTCAAATCCGTGCAATTAGACAGCAAAAGGACAAAACCACAACAGATGCTGCAGAAATCCAGAAGATCAACAATACCTACTTCTAGAAACTGCACTGTAATAAGTTGGAAAACTCAGAAAAAATGGACAGTTTCCTAGATACATATGAATTATCAAATCTGAATTAAGAAAACATAAAAAATCTAAATAACCCAATATTAGCCAATGAAATTGAAGAAGTAATTTAAAACCTACCAATGAATAAAAGTACAGATCCTGATAAATTCATTGCTGAATTCTACAAAATATTTAGAGAAGATCTAATGCCAATATTCCTCAAACTCTTCAATAAAACATAAAGGGAAGCAATACTCCCAAACTCATTCCTCAAAGCAAGCATTACTTCCATACCAAAACTAGAGAAGTGTTGAAACAAAAATGATAACTATAGGTCAATGTCTTTAATGAACATATATGCAAAAATCCTCAATCAAATACCTGCAAATAATGTACAATGAATCAACAAGCAGATTATGACCAAGTATGATATTTCCCAAGGATGCAGGGTCAGTTCAACATACGCAAATCAATAAATGTAATACACCACAATAATTGAACCAAAGACAAAAAACATATGATCATCTCAATAGATGCAGAAAAAGCATTCAACAGTGACCAACACCCATTCATGATAAAAACCCTACAGAAAATTAGAATAGAAGGTCTTTATCTCAATGTAATAAAAGCCATCTATCACAAACCAACATCATATTAAATGGTCATAAACTGAAAGCTTTCAATCTAAAATCAGGAACATGACAAAGATGCCCACTATCACCACTCCTATTCAATGTAGCTCTGGATACATTAGCCAGAGCCATTAGACAAGGGAATGAAATAAAATGAATAAGGATAGGAAAAGAAGTTAAATTATCATTATTTGTGAATGACATGATACTCTACATAAAAGACCCCAAAATCTCCACCAAAAGACTCCTAGATTTAATAACCAAATTTGGTAGCATAGCAGGATACAAAATCAACACTCAAAAATCAATACACGAACTGTACAAACTATACAAAAACTCACTGTGAGAGATATTAGAGAAATGCCTTTCACAGCAGCATCAAGAAAAAATGAAATAATGAGAAATCAATCTAACAAAGGAAATAAAAATCCTTTCTGTTGAAAACTACAGTACTCTGAAAAAGGAGATTGAATAGGATATCAGACAATAGAAACATATCCTTCGTTCTTGGATATGCAGAACCAATAGATTGAAAATGGCCATACTTACAAAACTCTTATACAGATTTAATGTAATTCTTATAAAAATACCATTAGCCTACCTCACAGAAGTAGAGAAAACAATCCTAAAATTCATTTGGAACCAGAAGAGACCAAGAATAACAAGAACAATTCTGGGCAACAAAAGCAAGGCAGGGGACATCACAATCTCTGACTTCAAGTTATACTATAAAGGTACTATGATAAAAACAGCATGGTACTGCCAGAAACAAAACAAAACAAAACAAAACAAAAAGCAAACCTGAGGATCAATGGAACAGAATAAAAGTGCTGAAACAACTCCAAACACGCTGGGCTACTTTATCTTTGATAAAGAGCCAAACTCCTTCACCAGAAAAAAGATAGCATCTTTACTAAATGCTGCTGGGAAAACTGACTTTCCACATGCCAAACACGAAATGTAGACCCATATTTTTCACTGTGCACTAAACTAAAATAGAAATAGATCAAAGACCTAAATATTAAAACAGAAACACTTAATCTGCTGGAATATAGAAGAGGTAAAACTTTTGAAGACATAGGTGTATGCAAATACTTTATTAAAAAAAACTCTGATCACACAGGAACTATTACAAAGAATCAAAAACGGGGATCTCATCATATTAAAAAGCTTTTCACAGCCAAGAAACCATCAACAGAGTGAAGAGACAACCCACAGAATGGGAAGAATTTTACTAGTTATTCCTTAGAAAAAGGACTAATATCCAGAATATATAAAGAACTCAAAAAAATTAAACCCCCAAATTTAAACACCCAGTCCCAAAATGCACATCTGAAATGAATAGACGCTTCTCACATGAGGAAGTACAGATGGCAAATAAATATGTAAAAAATGTTCAACATCACTGGTCGTTTGAGAAATGCGAATTAAAACAACACTGAGATTCTCTCACTCCAGAAAGTATGGCTATCAGCAAAAAACAAAATAACAATTGCTGGTGAGGCTGTGGAGAAAAACAAACCCTTCTCCACTGTTGGTGGGAATGTCAATTGGTACAACCAGTATGGAAATCAGCATGGATTTTAATCTAATCTAATTTTAATCTGAAATTAAAGGTTCCATTTGACCCAGCTATTCCCCTTCCAGATATCTTCCTGAAAGAGTTAAAAGCACAGTACCACAGTGATAAATGCCCACCCATGTTATAGCAGCACAATTAGTAATAGCTAAATCTTGGAAACAGTCCAGATGTCCATCAACAGGTAAGTGAATAAAGAAAATGCAATTTTGTATATATTATGGAGTACTACTCTACCATAAAGAAGGATAAAACTGAGACATTTTTAGGTAAATGGATTCAACTTCAAACAATATTTCAAGTGAAATAAATTGGACATACACGGTTAAATATTGCATTGCTTCTCTTAAGAAACCCAAAGTGTAAGTAGAGACTAAAATGGATGGTAGATATTGTGAAGTAGGAAGAAAATGTTCAATTATGTAGGGGAACAAGGTTGGGGGGAGAGGGAAGAGAAAGAAGGGAATAGAGAAAAATTTTTAAAAAATGGAAGGAAAAAATAGAAACAGTTTTGTGAAGGGAGAGGAGAAGGATTGAAGGGAAGGGAAGACAATGGGGAAAAGAAGAATTAAGATATAACATGCACAGGTTAAATTCCCTATGATGAATGTGATCATTATGCATGTCAAATTATACCAATAAAATTAATTCAAAATTAAAGTTCAAGCCATTTCAAAAGATAAAACAGAAAATGAAACGGAAATTTCTCAAATCAAACCACAGTTTTTGTTATTGGAATAAATGGAAAATGGTTGCTAAAATATGTGTGTGTGTGTGTGTGTGTGTGTGTGTGTGTGTGTGTGTGTGAGTGTGTGTATATGAGTGTAGGCTTTTGATTGGGTCAGACCGATGGCTTTGGTTTTGGACACCAGACTTCAGTATGTAGGTGTGCTGTTTTGAGGTTGGTAGTGTAGGGGCTTCTATAAGCAGTATATTATTTAGGCTACAATAGGGCTTTGACACAGGCAAGTAGCTGCTTTTCTATATATACTCATTTTTCAGTTATTAAAATTATGCTGATCAAATATCTTTCCTTTGAATAAATTTTTAAAATAAGATGGCTATTTTCAATATTAAAGTATGATTATTTATTGCTTTTAATATTTAAAAGATTATTATTAAAAGTTTTCTGCTAGCATAGAAAGAAGTAGAACAGAATCAAATAGCTCTAGGACTTCTATGCCAACAAATGGAGGAGAAAAATTCAATTTTAAGACAGAACTGAAAGCCATGTTATAACTTCTCAGAATGAACAAGATGTTTTTTCAAATGAGGTGAATACTACTTCAACTTCCTGACATTCTCTGAGTCATGATTTATTGCTTTAAGGCTTTTTGTGAAATTTCTGAGCTGATTTCATAGAGGTAGACTTTTATCTTTTCATTTTGTGACCTTGCAGATCTCTTATAAAAAGGACATAATTTATAAGGTAAAGGAGAAAGAAATTGGTAATGAAAAGGGATGTCTGTTTCTACACATACAAGTATACAGATTTAAGTAATTCTTCTTTGTGTCACTTCCATTTTCAATTTAAATAGATCAATTATTTGTGTTAATTAGGTTTATCTGGTCAGAAATTTATATGATAAAAATTCAAATTAATTAGTTACTTATTGTTGCTTTTATTCATCAAATATACGAAATAAATTGTTTTTAGAAAAATACTTTCTTAATATTTGTATGTCATATAAAAATAGATAAGCATAGGATTTTAAAAATAACATTGGAAAGTCTGTGCTTGTATAGCTGCAATTTTTAACATTGTTGAAGCTGTTCTCGAACTGTATAAATGTAACTGCTTTACATAAATGTATATCCTAAAACAGTTACCTGCCTGAAGCCTGCACCTGTTTTATGGATGGACCTGGCACTTGAGTATCCTCTTAGTTTTTCTGAATAATTGTTCTGAGACTTATACTTCGAGAGAACTGGAATTTGGAAAAAATACGCATGAAGTGTAGAGTGGGATTTTTGTTATTGTAATAAAATTAGATTTTCTCATTCCATAAACCACTTTACTAGCATTGGAACCAAACAGGTACTGTTATTATTTTATGTCCTTATCTGTACAATTCTTCACCTATGTCCCTCTTCAAAAATTTTAAAACGTGAAACATTTTGAACCATTGAAGAAAACAAAAACCACAATTATTATCAGCGATTCAATTTAGATGCTTCTATAAGGTGCCCTAGTCAATAACTGGGGAAAAGTTTGGGTACCACACCCAGGTGCTGGAAGATAACTTTTTACTGTATGTATGTGGAAGCCAAAGGTACTGCTAAATGTCCAAAAGCCTTAGGATATTCCATCATATAAAAGAAGTATCCAACCTGAAATATCAGTAAGGTAAGATTGAGGAATCCTGAGCTAGAGAATAAGGAGTGCTTTTTAAATGGAAATTTTCCAGCTTCCAGAAAAATGCCAATTTTCTAACAATGTTCCCAGTATTGGTTCAATTAAAAATATATTTTTATCATCTGTTGATAAGCATCTTACACATACAATCTTTGGAGACAGATGAATGACTACAGCTATAGATTTCCTTCATATCTTAAGGACTGTGTATTAGTTTGAGGCTTTTGACTGCAAGTACCAAGTTCCCCACTGAAACTGAATTAAACAATAAAGAAAAATATTCTCTTATATACAGGAAACTCAGTGGTTATATGCATCCAAAGTTAGTTGACCTAGTTACATCAAGAATCACTTTATTCTACATCATGTATGGTTTGTTGTCCATATCAGAAGGCATTCTATGACTCAGTACCCTCCAATTACGAAATATATGACTTTTATCTTGGCCTAGCAGAAAATTATATGCATTCATTTTATAAGACATGATTTTTTTTTTTTTTTTGTGGGTACCAGGGGGTCGACCTCAGGACCTCGCGCGCCAGCAGGCGCCTGTGCCGCTGAGCGATATCACCGGCCCCTTTTTTGTATGTGGGTTCCGGGAGTCGAACTCGGGCCCTTGCGCTTGCAAGGCAGGCACTTAAACCGCTGAGCCATCTCACAAGCCCAAGACATGATGTTTTAAACAATATATACATTGCAGAATGTTTAAACCTAGCTAATTAACAGGTGTGTTACCATGCCATATATAGTTACTGTTTTTGTAATAAGAACACTTAACATGTACTCTCTGCACTTTTCAAGAATGTAATGTATTTTTGTTAACTATAAACACTCTGCTGTATGATAGATTTAATGAACTTTTTACTTCAACTGTATTTGCCCATCCTCAGTGACTAACTCTTTTGCCCAAAGTTCCTGATGACCACCATTGTGTATTTCTCTGAGATCGAATGTTTTAGATTTAGATAAGTATGAGATCTTGCATTTTTTGTTCTTCTGTGTCTGGCTTATTTCACCAAATGTAATGTCTTCCAAATTTATCCATGCCTTTACAAATGAAAATATGTTGTTCTTTTTTAATGCCTGTATAATATTTTGTGGTGATATCTGTTGTTATCATACATGCATATGCATTGTGTATGCATATTGTTATGGTTTATGTCTAGATGTCCCCCAAGCCACCATGCATTCCTAGGTGGGAATCTGGGCAGTAACTAGACTGTGGGTGTGTGTTACTGGGTTAGTCCACCTATGGGTTTATAGCTGGGTGTGACGTTGGGAGGCAAAGCCTAGTGGGAACAGGTGGGTCATTGTTGGTGTGGCCTGGAGGAGTATATATCCCTCCTCCTCCCTGATCCCTCCCTGCTTCTTGTTGCTGCCACATCATGAACTATTTCTCCTCTGCCATTCCCTTCCACCATACCACTCTGCTTTGGAACCAGCCAACCGTTGACTGAAACCTCCGCAAATTGTGTGGCAAAATAAACCTCTCCTCCTTTAAATTGTGGGTATCAGATATTATGTCCCAGCAAGGAGAAAGTAACTAAGACAAACACACACACAGACACACAGACACACACACACACTATGTACATATATTTTATTACATGTATACTTTATATTTTATACATATACATAGTAGATGAACATATATAAATTATACATATATAATAAAGTAAGACAGGGACTCGATGAATTAATACCAAGTCTAAGTGTAGTATTATACACTGATTACAAATCTAACTTTCTCTTTTTTCATTTAAGCTAATTTTAGTCTAAGGTAATTATATATGTAATAATCTTAAATTATTGTTATTCTAGTGGTTGATTCAGTGACAAAATATTTTAATATTTTTATATTATTATTTATGAATCTAGACATAGAATAAAATTATTATAATCCATTTTTATAAATAATATATTTTCTCATATAAATTTAAGTTTTCCATTATTTACTCATTCCTATAAAAATATGTAGGGGAAAATTGTCTATTTGTGTTCATAGCAATGATTGGGCTATAAAAAGAAATTATAATTACTTAATATTTATTTTTAAATTGTTGGTCTTAATACTTATATTGGTCGATTTTACATTTATCTTATAGGCATATTTTTCTGAGACTATATAATTTTTAAAAAATTTTAAACAGAAAAAAGAAATAACAATAAAACAGAGTTTAAAACAGGCTAGTAGGAGGGTAACATTAATCAATACATTGTGTATTTGTTATATTCACAGTAGTTGTTCAGAGTACAGTATATAGGCATGAAACATTGTCCAGAAAATTACTAGCACAAAATTTTCCCCTCAATGAGCCAAGAGATACCAGCTGTACAACTATCTTAACTGTCTTGTGTTTATATATATTTTTTTCTTTTTCCCTCCCTTCCTATCCCCTTTCTCCCATCACAGTTTTTCTTTTCTTTTGAACAGTTTCTTCCCTATTCACAATATCTATTGTATATTTTGGATCTTGCTTACTCTTTCAGATTCTCACACTAGTGAGACAATATGGAGTTTACACATGTGGGTCTGGTTTATTTCGCTTACGAGTATGGTCTCAAGTTGCATCCATTTACCTATAAAAGTCTCAAGTTTTTTTATGGCTAAGTAGTATTCTACTATATAAAAAAACCACATCTTTTTTATCCATTCCTCAGTTCATGGCCATTTAGGTTGTCTCCAAGATTTAGCTATTACAAATTGTGCTGCTATAAACATGGGTGCACATATATCGCTGTGCAATGATGTTTTTAATTCTTCTGGGAAGTTACCCAGAAGGGGAATAGCTGAGTTGAACGGGAACTCTAACCCTAGTTTTTTTTAAGAAATCTCCACACTGATTTCCACAGTAGTTGCACCAGTCTACACTCCCACCAAAAGTGGAGAAAGGTTCCTTTTTCCCCACAGCAACACCAGCATTTGTTATCAGTTTTTTGTTTCTTGTTTTTTTGTTTTTCTGTTTTTGGCACTGGGATTTGAACTCAGGACCTCATGCTTGCCAGGCAGGCACTGTGCCACTGAGCTATATCCCTGGCCCTATTGGTTGTTTTCTTGATGATAGCCATTCTTTCCAGAATGAGATGGAATCTCAGCATTGTTTTAATTTGCATCTCTTGAATGAACACTGATGTTGAACATTTTTTCATATATTTATTTGCCATTTGTATTTCTTCATCTGAGAAATGTGTATTCATCTCAGATGCCCATTTTTGGATTGGGTCTTTAAATTTGAGGGGTCCGATTTTTTTCAATTCTTTATATATTCTACATATAAGTTCTTTGTCTGAGGGACAACTGGCTATAATTTTTTCCCACTCTGTGGGTTATATTTTCACTTTGTTGGTGATTTCCTTTGTTGTGAAAAAGATTTTTAATAAGGTGAGATCCCATTTATTGGTTCTTTGTTGTATTTCCTGTGCAGTCTGTGTTTTGTTCATGAAGTCTCTCCCTACACCTATGTCTTCAAGATTTCTACCTATTTTGCTATTCTAGGTCTCTTTTTTTTCCAAACAAATTTTAGGAATGATTTTCTCTACTTCTGTGAGGTATGCTAATGGTACTTTGATTGGGGTTGCATTAAATCCGTATAACAGTTTTTAGAGTATGGTGATTTCCACTATGTTAGCTCTTCCCAACCATGAGCAAGGGATAACTTTCCATTTTCTGATATCTTCTTCAATCTCCCTTTTAAGAGCACTGTAGTTTTCAATGTATAGATCTTTTACTTCTTTTGTTAGATTGATTCCTAAGTATTTTTTTTTTGAATGCTATTGTAAAGAGTGTGACTTCCCTTATTTCTCTCTCTGTAAATTTGTTGCTTTTGTACAGGAATGCTATTGATTTTTGAGTGTTGATTTTGTATCCTGCTATGCGACCAAATTTGGTTATTAAATCTAGGAGTCTTTTGGTGGAGATTTTGGGGTCTTTTATGTAGAGTATCATGTCATTCACAAATAATGAAAATTAAACTTCTTCCTTTCCTATCCTTATTCCTTTTATTTCTTTCTCTTGTCTAATTGCTCTGGCTAATGTTTCCAGAACTGTATTGAATAGGAGAGGTGATGGTAGACATCCTTGTCTTGTTCCTGTTTTTAAAATGAAAGCTTTCAGTTTTGACTATTTAATCTGATGTTAACATTGGTTTGTCATAGATGGCTTTTATCAGATTGAGGTAAAGACCCTCTATTCCAATTTTCTGTAGGGTTTTTATCATGAATGGGTGCTGGACTTTGTCAAATGCTTTTTCTGCATCTATTGAGATGATCATGTGATTTTTGTCTTTGGTTCTGTTAATATGGTGTATTACATTTATTGATTTGCATATGTTGAACCATCCCTGCATCCCTGGTATGAATGCCACTTGGTCATAGTGTATAATCTTTTTGATGATTTGCTGCATTCTGTTTGCCAGAATCTTATTGAAGATTTTTGCATCTATGTTCATTAGGGAGATTGGTCTTTAGTTTTCCTTTTAGTTGCGTTCTTCTCAGGTTTTGTTATCAGGGTAATACTTGCCTGCTGAAATGATTTTGGAAGTATTGCTTCCCTTTCAATTTCCTTAAAGAGTTACATCATTAGTGGCATTAGTTCTTCTCTGAATTTCTTGTAGAATTCAACCATGAATCTGTCCAGGCCTGGGCTTTTTTTTATTGGTAAATTTTTAATTGCTTTTTCAATTTCAATGGCTGATATTGGGTTATTTAGAATTTTTTTTTTTTTGTGGGTACCGGGGGGACGACCTCAGGACCTCATGCGCCAACAGGCACCTGTGCCGCTGAGCGATATCACCGGCCCCTTTTTCGTATGTGGGTTCCGGGAGTCGAACTCGGGCCTTTGCGCTTGCAAGGCAGGCGCTTAAGCCGCTGAGCCGTCTCACCGGCCGTAGAATTTTTATAACTTCTTGATTTAGTTTTAGCAGTTGGATTGTGTCTAGGAATCTGTCCACTTTTTCTGTGTTTTCCATATTATTAGAATATAGATACTCATAGTAGGTATTGATGATCTTCTGAATTTCTGTAAGATCTATTGTGATTTCTCCCTTTCAATTCCTGATTGCTTGAATTTATATTTCTTCTTTCCTCTTTTGATGAGGTTGGCTAATATTTTATCAATTTTATTAATTCCTTCAAGGAACCAACTTTTCAATTCATTGATGCTTTGTAGTATTTCTTAGTCTCAATTGCATTAATTTCTGCTCTTTATAATTTCTTCCCTTTTATGAGCTTTGGGTTTGATTTGCTGTTTTTTTCCTAGAAGTTTGAAGTTCAACATTAGACTGTTTATTTGAGCTTGTTCTGTTTTTCTGATGTGAAAATTTATCACTATAAATTTCCTCTTATGACTGCTTTCATTGCATCACATAATTTTTGGTATGTTGTATCAACATTATCATTTAATTGTATATACTGTGTAATTTCGTGTTTTACTTCTTCTGTGACCCATTGGTAGTTCTAAAGTGTGTTGTTTAATTTCCATATGTTTGTGTAGTTTTTGTGATTTCTTTTGTCATTGATTTCCAGTTTCATTGTGCTATAGTCAGATAGTGTGCAAGGAATGATTTCAGTTCCTCTACATTTACCTAAACATGTTTTATGGGCTAGTGCATGGTCTGTTTTGAGAATGTCCTGTGTGAAGCTGAGAAGAATGTGTATTCTGATGCTTTGGGGTGGAACACTGTAGACATCTACCAAGTGCATTTGTTAACAGGCTTGGTTTAATTCTGATATTTCTTTGTTGATTTTCTTGTCGGGTTGATCTATTTGTGAGAGTAGGGTATTAAGGTCCCCCACTACAACTGTGTTAGTGCTTATTTGGTTATTCATGTCTATTAATATTTGTTTTATGTAGTAGGGTGCACTGGTGTTTGGTGCATATATATTTATGATTGTTATCTCTTCTTCTTAGAGTGTTCCCTTAACAAGTATGTAGTGACCTTCCTTCTCTCTTTTGATCAGTTTTGGCTTAAAATTTACACTGTCTGCAAATAGAATAGCTACCCCTGCTTTTTTCTGAGTTCCTGTGGTATGGAGAATTGTTTTCCATCCTTAGACTTTTAGTCTTTGAATTTCTTTTTGGGTTAAGTGTGTCTCTTGAATGCAGCATACTGATGGCTGTTTTTTCTTGATCTATTCTGTCAGTCTGTTTCTTTTGATTGATGAGTCGAGACCATTTACGTTGATGGATGTGTATTGGCTTATCTTTTTTATGTTATTTTCCTGCTGTTGGTTCCCTGTCTTTCTCCTCTGTTTAATTGTTTGCCCTGCTTGGTGGTTTCTTTCTAGTGGTGTTTGTGCTTGTGGTCTTCATTATCTCTAATACATCCTTCACAGCATTCTGTAGTGCTGGTTTGGTGGTCATAAATTTCTTCAGCTGTTCTTTGTCATGGAAGTATCTTATTTCTCCACTGAACTGAAAAATACTTTTGCAGGGTACATCAACCTGGGTTGAAGATTGTTTGGTTTTAGGGCTTGAAATACCTCACTCCAGGCTCTCCTTGATTTGAGGGTTTGTGTTGAGAAGTCTGCTGTGATTCAGATGTGCTTTCCTTTATAGGTGATTTGTTTCTTTTCTCTAGCTTCTTTTAATATTTTGTCCTTGTGTTGAATTTCTAGAATCATGATTATTATATGCCTTGGCATAGATTTATTTTGGTCATGGCTATTTGGAGTTTTATATGCTTTATTTTTTTGTATGTCAAATTCTTTATCCATGTTTGGGAAGTTTTCTGCCACTATTTCTGTGAAGAGGTTTTTAATGGCATTTGTGCTGTCTCTAGCTTTGTCATTGACTCCAATCAATATTACATTGTTCGTCTTTGCTTCATCTTGTAACTGTTGGATTGATTTTTCATGGTCCATTGCTATTTTTAAGATATCTGTGTTTTCCTGGTCGCTAGTTACATTCCTGTCTTCTGGGTCTGATAGTCTATCCTCGTCTTCATTCAATCTGCTGTGTGTAATTTCAATGGAGTTTTTAATCTCCTGGATTTCTGTTTGGATCTGTTTCATTGATTGTATTTCTTGTTTATGTTGACCATTCATGGTTTGCATCATTTTCAGAACCTCCTCTATTTTTTTTATCTGTGTCTGCTTTAATTTTTTTCATTTCGATTGTTATTTCTTTTTGTACCTTAGATATTAACTTTTCTATGGCCTCTCCCTTTTGTTTTTTCACTTCTGCTGCTATCATTTCAGAGAGTTTCAGTGGTTGGGTTCTGATTTCCTCTATCTCTATGCTCTGAACTTGTCCTGGATTGGCTGGGAATTTGGGATTGCATTTGCTTCTTCCTCTTATCATTTTCTATTTTTTATTTTATTTTGTTTTCTGTCTTGATGCTTGTAGATTTCTTACATTAGATAGTTTTATCCCTGGTATTGAAGCTCTGCTTGGTGATGTCTTTTCCTCAAGGATGTCTTCTAGATATAGGTGTTTCTTGGTCTTTTTGTCTATCCCAAGAACCTTCCTTCTCAGTTTATTAAGAATGTGGAGTCGCTATCTTTTTGACTCAAGGCCTGTTCTTTTGGTACTGGACTATGGTGATGGTTATAGCCCCTTGCAATCTCAGTGTCATCATTCAGGGGAGAAAAAGCTAATTATAACAGGAATGGCATCCTGGTTAAAGTAGTACAGTTAGCAATAACAATACATTCAAGCACAGCCTGACTACTGACAAATTGTGGTAACTACTAGCCTGATATCTTTAACTGTAGGAACAAGTTCTATAGTTATATAATATAATCAACATTCCTGGTACCCATTTTGTTCTTGGACAAATGCCTTATACAAAAATACTTATTCGTCAAATAGTAAACCATTTTGATCTCACTTTTTTCTTGACACTAAGATTGACAAATATTGGTTGAGAGCCAGAGACAGCGAAAAGTGCTTGCTTTAGTCCATTTTCATTGGTACTCACAAATATGCTAAGTGAAAATCCCAGACAAGTCTGGTTCTGTAACTTTGAAGTAGGTTGACTGTGTCAGTGTGGACTAATATATTAAAATAAAAAGCATGAAATTATAATTACCAGGATTCTAGGTTCCAGACTTTCTGTTAGAAATAAACACCATAGTATATTCTTCCTTTATTTTACTGACTGTTCCTTTTACTGCATATATTTTTTGTGAAACGTTATGGCAACTTTTAAAATCTTCAAAAAGCTGTAAATGTTCTTCCTGTTATTTGAGTCAGAGGTTCACAAATTATGTCCCATCAGGCAAATCGGGCCCATTGCTTGTTTTGGAAATTGAGTTTTATTGAAATGGAATCATCTTTATTTGCTGATGGAAGTTACCTAACTTTAATAGCAGAGTTGAACAGCCGCAAAAGAAATCTGGTGAGCTACAAAGCCTAAAATATTTACTATTTGTTCCTTTTCAGAAAAAATTGGTCACAATATATTCAGGTGCTAACTTCTCATTTATGTGGTTGGCATTATTGTGATATTTTTCTCAGAAGACACAGGGTTTTAATTTAAGCATGAAGAATTTATGTGTGATTACTATCAGTAAAACAGAAAAAAAATAAGTGCAGTAATATTACATCTTATTCGTGTTTTAAGCTATTCACATCAATAAAATATACATAAGATAGATTAATGTAACTTTATCAGATAATTAACATGGAAATAAATTTCTCATTAAATTAGAAAAATCAAATTTGTGTTTAGTGTTCTGAATGCTACAGTATATTTTAATCTTTGTATGCCTATTTAGAACGCTAGAGTATTCATTAAATAAACAAAACCAAGATTTTCAGACATTAATGTTTTTTAACTATATCTTACATTTTGTATTCCCATAACATGTAATTCTGAAATTTTAATGATGATTAATGGGAAAATATTTATTTTATGCATCACATTTTATGGATGGAAATATTTATGGAAGTTTCAAGTGAATAATTAATATTTGTTTATACAGATGAAAATTAATTGGGGATTTTTGATAAAACACATTGCCTTTAAATTAATACATATTATGTTTTAATCCAAATTTATTTATTTAAGAAAAATATAGTTTCAGAATACATTTTAGAATTATTTTCTGAATTAAATTATTCCTAGGGTTTCTAAAGTATATAATTTTTTACCATACAAAATTTGAAGTTTTATTCTTAGAGTAAGATTTTAATAAGCTACATAATATTACTAGTGGTGCTACAATCATTAAAACATAATTTGAGTTGTGTAAAAATGTGAATCCTAAATTTTTCTAGTCATAACTGAAATTTTCTTTTCTCTTTTGTTTTCTTTTCTTTTCCTTTCTTCTCCTCCTCCTCCTCCTAGTCCTCTTCCTTCTCTTCTTCCTTCTTCTCCTTCTTCTTCTTTTTCTTCTTTTTAGTACTAGGTACTGAATCCAGGGCCTTTGCTCTGAACTGCATCCTTTTTATGCTTTATTTTGAGATAGGGTCTCATTAAGTCACCAGGTTGCACAGGCTGGGATCACAGTAGTGGTCTTTCTACCTTAGACTTTCAGAGTGCTGGAGCTACAGGCATGAGCCATCAACCTCAGCAAGTTTTCTTAACACTATTCTATTAGAAAAATTGAAGCACTTAAAAAATTACATTCTGATTTTTTTACCTTATACATTTTTCATAATTAATGTTGGTTAAAATATAACTTTCCTTTTACTCTTCCAAAACACGTTATATGCACTTTTTCTTGCCTTGACATCTCCACTTCCCCCATTACTTTTTATTCTTAGTACATAGTGCATTGAGAATTTTACTTGATAATCTAGTTTTTGGTTTACAGTTTGAAACTAATTCTAAGATGTGTTTTCCTTTTCATAAAAAATGAAAATTGATCTGTAAATCAAATAGAATAATTTAGTTATTTCATAATTAAAATAGATGAATTACAAATAAACATAACATTAATATTGATCATGATGATGCAATCTGAAGGTTGAATACCATTACTTATGATACTATTATTCATTTATAGAGACTTATACTATGCTAGAATTGTCAAAATGCAAGTTTAGGTCAATTAGGTGATAAATGGAGCTTTAGTTTATGGTCAGTTTCCAGTAAGCACAATCATCCTGGGCTTATTTCCTCTCTTCTTGAGTAATAAGGTAACTAGTCATTCTTAAGAAATAGGCAGAATTCCGACATAGGCTCCTGACCAATGGATGATGGGCAATTATCCTGTAACAGACTAAGTGGAAGCAACATTGCTTCCTTGGGGAACTGTAGAAATGAGTTAAGGAGTGCTATGTTCTCCACGCTTGTGTTGTCTTCATATCCATATGTTGAAACCTAATCCACAATGCAATAGTTAACAGATAATGCCTTTAACAAGTGATTAGCTCAGGAGGGCTCCACTGTCATGAATGAGATCAGTGTCACTATAAAAGATAACCCAGGGATATTGTTTTTTTTTTTTCCTGCTATATGATGATGCAACAGAAAGGCACTATTTATAAAGCAGAAAGCTCTCATCCACCTAAAGTTTGCTAGTGTCTTGATCTTGGACTTCTTAAACAGAAAAACTTTGAGAAATAAAATTATGCCGTTTATAAATTACTCAGTCTATTTTTTATAGCAGTCTAAATGGACTTAGACAAAGAGGAAGTGAGTGATAAGGGGAAGTGGTTTGCCCTATTCTTGCAATTGGATTAGTAAGTCTGTGAATAAATTCTTGGTGAACACCTGTGGCTTGTTGCAAACAAACTAGGAGATGATTCAAGTGCTACTGAATTTCCAAAACATATACATTTAATGGAACAAATAATTCTAAGTGCCTGATGTGCAGTTATTCATTTGGCAAATGTTTCTTTTTCTCTTTACCTGTTTATAAAGAAATCAGCAGCAATTTGCTTTTACATACCATGGTCAATAATATACTTTCATGGTATTGGCACAGAAGTGTACTCTCTACAGTAACTTCTTCCTGTCTGCCATAAGGATGTCTGCAGATATCTTGTCTTGATAACCTACAATACTACACTGTTCTAAAATATTAATTACATTATGATAATTAGACCTGCATAGCAAGAAGTTTCTTGGATGTCTTAGCAAGGTAAATGTAGTTCAGAGGGTTGACATTTCATACAATTTGGAGGAGCTTATTTGCTTAGAACATATCCTGACCAAATCAAACAATAATGTTTTGTGCCTTGTATCATTTACTATTATGTTTTAGGGCCAATATTTAAAAGACTTCTGAATATTGAAATAAACATAGACCATGTAGAAATGGCATTACGACTTCTACTGAGTAACCCATAAGGCTACTAGAACAGAAGATAATGGTTATATTCCAAGGAATTCTACTACTGGGTATTGGGACTTTGAAGATCCAATAATTTTCATGGTGAAGATATTTTATGCAATATCTGGAAGGCCCCAGTTAGAGAATAAGGTAACCTATTCCTACGATTTGGGATAAAAAATATGCACTCCATTACTGAAAACTCCTGTAATTTTTAAACAAATCTTGGTTTGTTATTGGCATCAGTAGAGAATGAACAACTCACTCTAGGATATCAAGTAATCATACAATCTGAGCTTCTCATCATAAAACAGTATTATTGGATATTTCTCTCCCGTTCTCTGTCTTATATGTACAAATATGTTCTGAAACAATATATCAATCAGAATAAAATAGTAAATAAGAAATCTGTCTTGGTCACTTCTGAAAGATATAAGAAATCTGCATGAACAAGTGGCTCATATACCTGTGATAGCTACTCTTTTTACCTCACAGCCATATTTATTTCCTTATGGGAATTTCTTCCTAATCAGTTGAGGAAGAAAAAAAGTCTTAGGCCTGATTGACAGCTAATTCTATAAAATATGCTGGTCACATTAAAATAAGATTATTGTAAGACTGAATTCCCAATGAGCAATGTTTCTGAAAGACATTAAAAAGAGGCACCTCAACCACTGGAAGAATTCTACTAAGTACATTGACTTGTCTAATTTGCAGGCTTAGAATTTGCATACTTTATCTAAGGGCTCGTGAGCAAAACCTTCATGACACAGGGATGGAGATCATCTATGATCTCCTTAAAGACAATTTCATTTGAACATAATGGATCTATTCATTACTCTTATGGTGTGCCTACCAGCCAAAGACAGAGACCAACATGAGCCTTTGAGATAGCACAACAATCTGAAGGGATCAGCAAGGCATCTGCTGGCCTGTAATCACATTGGCTCCTTCTATAATGGAACAAGAGGTAATTGTTTCTCCCTTGAGTATATCTATGCAACTGATACACATTTACTTCCTTGGCTTACAGTGCTTCTTATAGTGTGACTGTCTGTAGAGTTGTAAACAATTTCACTTACTACCATAAAAGTTCTTTTGCCCAACTAACTTCATAGGAAACAAACATTGCAAGTAGTTTATAAACATGGGAATCTTTGGTCTTTCATGAACGTCAGCACCCCCAACGCCATAGAATTTTTTTTTTTTTTTTGTGGGTACCAGGGGGTCGACCTCAGGACCTCGCGCACCAGCAGGCGCCCGTGCCACTGAGCGATATCACCGGCCCCTTTTTCATATGTGGGTTCTGGGAGTCGAACTTGGGCCCTCGCGCTTGCCGGGCAGGCGCTTAAGCCGCTGAGCCATCTCACCGGCCCCCCCCACAGAATTGTTAAATGGCCCTTGAAGACTTCAGCTAGTAGTGTCAGTTCAGTTCAGCATCTTGAAAGGATGAGACCTAGCTTGTCAAAGGATCAACTTACAGTACATGCTTTGCCTCACCAACTTATGCATATTATTTCCCCACAGCCAAGATACAGCAATCCAGGGGTGAATATGAAAACAACCTTTCTCTACTACATCTATGAATAACAATTTTTGTACTTAAGAATCTGCTATTTATTAACACGTCCCTTTTCTTCTTATATTCCTTGTTTATTGATTTAGAGTTTATTGTTAGATTTGATAAAGCATCATTAATTGTTATAAGCACTGTTATGGTTTGTGTCTAGATGTCCCCTCAAAGCCTCATGCAGTCATAAGTAGGGCTTTTCGGAGGTGGTGGTGTTCTACTGTGTGATGCTGGGATTAAGGGTGTGTGATTAATGAATTAGTCCACTGATTGGTTTGGCATAGTTAACAGTGCCCCACCCTGGATGTGAGTGCTATCCACCCTAGGAGTGGGTAGGCTGGATAAAATGTGAGATAAAGAAAGAGGCTCACTGGATGCTTCTCATTGCTTGTTGCTTGCTGCTTGATGCCTTGTTGCCTTCTTCCTTCTGCTTTCCATGAACTGTTTCTCCTCCTCAATGCCTCTCTACCGTGCCACCTTGCCTTGGAGCTACCCAACTATGAAACCTCTACAAACTGTGAGCCACAATAAACCTTTCCTCCTTTAACTTTGGGTGCCAGGTATTTTGTCTCAACAGCAAGAAGAGTAACTAAGTACTAATATAAAATACATGTTATTATTTTTGATAAAGAATTAGTTGCTTTTTCTTCATCAGCCTTTTCTTTTTCTATTTTTCATTCTTTCTCTAATTCCTTTTTCCTTTTTCTATCCCTTTCTTATTTCCTTTTTTCTTCATACTTTTTCATAAACGATATATTTTGTTTGTAAAAAAGGTTTCAAATTGATTGCAATTATCAAGAATATTTTAGATCATTTGCACGCCAAATTATTTTACATATTATTTTAGAATAACAAAAAGTAAAATAAAACAAATCCATGGTTTCCCGATAAGAATTTACTTTCAACCTAAAAGCATAAAATTAAATACTATTAAACATTGTTTAAATTTTAAAAAATTGTATCTACTGTTTTCCCCTTTTGAAACTAATGAGCTTTACTTGGATTCTGAAAGATTGCACTTCTAATTCTTCAATCATAATAATAATTTTAAGTTCTTTTAATATAATTTTTATCAGTAATTCTAGAGGTTGAGCAATTTTGCACTACAGCTTTATTTTTCAGTAAACATTTTCAAATGTTCTAATAAGTTTGTACAAATATTGTCTTACTTTTCTCCAGCAACAGCCACATAAAGAATATGGTGGTCATTTGAATAATTTTAACTTTACTTTTTGTTCCATTGTATAGCTTTTTCCTTGTTTAACCAAAAACAAACAAACAAACAAACAAACAAACAAAAAAACATGCCAACATTTTTCTTTTTAACATGTTCTTACTTAAGCTTCCTCGATGCAAATATCCTTGACTTGGTCATTCAACCATTATAACATTATAAAAGAGTTCTCCAAGAGAAGCCGTAATGATACTTTTTAGGCTTCTATTCAATACTTAGGTTGAAAAATATCAGCTATTAGATTATTTACTTTAAAGAATGTTAAAGGTAGATTTTTTAAAAAGTCGACTAACGGAGATACAAATCAGTGGTAGATTATTTTTTTCTTCTACCTAGTTATCAGTTTCTTGAAAGTGGCTTTTGTGTTTGAGTTTGAATTATATCTATACACTGATCTTTTGTTACATTAAGATACTGTTACAGCTTATATCTAGATGTTCCCCCAAAGCCTCATGTGCTAATAAGTGGGGTTTTTCAGAGGTGGTTGTATCTAGGATGTATGAATATGGAGTATGGGCATGTGATATCTAAGTTAGTCCACTGATTGGTTTAGCATAGATCTAAGTGTGGAAAATGGGAAAATACACTCTGGATGTGGGTGTGTCAGGTTGTAGCTTGAATGGAATAAAAGAAAAAGGGGGCTTGCTGCTTGTGGCCTCCTGTTTGCCACACACACCATGGACTGTTTCTCTTCTGCCATACCTTGGAGCCAGCCAACTATGGACTGAATCCTCTACAAATTGTTAGCTAACATAGACTTTTCCTCCTTTAACTTGTGGGTATCAGGTATATTGCCACAGCAACGGAGAAATAACTAAGACAAGTACTATTCTAAATATTAGAGCATTAAATAAACACACTGTGTGTAAGATAATTAAGTGTTTGCAATAAGATTACAGATTATAAAATTGAGTAATATGCAGTTATTATACCTTATCTGAATTAGTATGACTAAGACTAACTCTAGCCTATGCTACCACTTATAATTATATATTTTGACAATATGTATGAAAATAAAACTTTATTCTAGTATATTCAATATAATGTTTTCTTTTTGATAATGATTTATTGATAAAATTGTGATCATGTATGTCTATGCATACAAATATGCACACACATATATACACATCTATACACATATAATCAGTTATTCTGAAGTTTTGGGAAATACACAAAAATGTTCATAATTTCCCTTAAAGTGCAGACTGCAGGTTGCTACTGGCAGTGGTTATTCTAGACTCTTAAATTATAATTGATTCAGACTGAAAAATTTTGATAACTATAGCATTGCTATAGGAAATCTGCACATTTTCTAAGTTTATAAAAAACAGAGTATATTGTTATACATTTTGTCTTATTTCCCATATTTATTAATTCATAACCAAGCACAACTTATCATTTAAATCCTTTTACATTGTGAAGACCTTATAAATGCATTTTTTGTTGCAAGATGTTTTTATCAGATAATATGCTTCCAGAAATTATATACGAGTCCTGAAAAATTCAGCCCATTGCATTATCATCATTGAGAGTATGAACTGAAATAATTATCCAGTTGAACTACAGAATGACTTTTTCTTTATTTACTTAGTAGTATTACAATGATAGAAGCTGACGTTTATGGAGTACTTTCTATGTTTCAGGCACTGTTCTCAGAGCTTTTCCTTAGATGAGCTCATGTGTGTGCAAAATAATTTTTCATGCTTAATCTTGCTAATATGTACTATTATTTTCTGTTTTGTTATTATTATTATTCTGTTTTACATAGAAGTTAATGAGTAGGGGGCCGGTGAGATGGCTCAGCGGCTTAAGCGCCTGCCTGGCAAGCACGAGGGCCCGAGTTCAACTCCCGGAACCCACATACGAAAAAGGGGCCGGTGATATCACACAGTGGCACGGGCGCCTGCCGGCGCGCGAGCTCCTGAGGTCGACCCACCGGTACCCACACAAAAAAAAGAAGTTAATGAATAAACAAAAGTCTCACAACTAGAAAGTGAGAGGAATTACCTATTTATATGGTACACTAGACCTAAACCAATCTGTTATTAACAGTTGGGGAGAAATATTTTTTGATATTAATTCAGTTTTTTTATCTACTTATTATAAAAACATTATGTGCTAAATACTAGAATACTAGATATTACAGACACAACAATAAACAAAACAATAAAATACTCAGTTGTTTTATTAGTAAGTATATAATATGTGTGGTTGTGAAAATGCTATGAAGAAACTAGGATTAGTAAAAATATAGAAAAGTAAGCTGATAGCTTGTCTTTTGTAGAGGGAGGTTTGGAAAGGTAACCAGGTTCTCCCTAACTTTTGAAGGAGTTAACAGAGGGAACCATGAGTATCACAAGTCAACAAGTCAAACAGAAGAAAGCTCATCATGTTTGACACGTTTGAAGACTAGCAAAGAGGCTTATAAGGAAGGAAAAGTTGGTAGAAGTTAAAGGCAGGATATAGTCAGTGTGCAGATCACGTGGATCAAATCAGTAGACAAAGGACTTTGAATTTTACTGAGAATGACATGTATGACAGAGAAGCATTTTGGTTAGATCAATTTTTTTTATCTGAGTTTTGCTTTAAATGGATTTTTCTGACTGCTTTGTGGAGAATGAAGTATAGTGGAATGAGTGAAAACACAGACATAAATTAGGCTACTGGGCTAATCTCAGCAAGCCATAATGATGAGCTTAGACTAGGGTGATATTAGTGGAGGCAAATTACATGGGTTTAGCTATATTTTGATAATGTGCTTAACAAGATTTTCTGAAGAATGGATGCAGGAAAAAGAAAATTTGAGATGACTCCACAGTCACAGGCCTCAATAAATGATTAATGGAAATGGCTCTTACTGAGATGTTGAAGATCATAGCAAAATCAGATTTCAAAAAGCAAATTAATTATTTTAGGCATGTTAAGCTTAAGGTACTTATTAAACATCTGAGTACAGATGTCAAATAAATAAATATATTAGTTAAGCAGCCGGTAGATTATTATTTATGTCATCAGATATACAGGATGTATTTAAAGCCACAAAAGCTGATGAGATCATTTAGGAATTTGATGTAGATAAGAAAAAGTGCCACCCAAGACATAGGATCTCTTTACCTATGTCACTTTTTAGAGCTAGAGAAGATGAGAAGGACTCCTAGAGACCATAAAGGAGTTTCCATTAAGATGGAAAGCAAATTGGAAAGAAAATGATATGCTTTTGATGAAATTTTAAAGTATTTTAAAGCAGCAGCTATAATAAAAAATTACTGCTTAGTGTCCAGGTATGTGGAGATCTTGGTGTCTTTGGTAGGATGAATACCAGTGCAGAGTTGGAACTCTGTGTTTTTAAGTGAAAGTGCAGATGGCAAGTTTAGACAACTGTTTTATTTTACTAATTTTATCAAGATATACTTTCCAGAATATAAAATAGACAATAAGTTTGAATTTTGCTGAAATAAGTGCACAAAATTAGAGAAATAGCAGGAATATAATATAAGGTGGAGGAAGGTGGGTTCTAAAAATTGATTAATTTATTTTAAGGTAGGAGATATCACAATATGTGTATATGATGGGAATGATCTAAGATACGTGTACAGAAAGAAAAACTCTGGCCTTAAGATTGAGGGTATATTAAGCAGGTCAGAAGTTGAGAGGTTAGCTTTACCTAAGAGGAAAGATAATAGTTTCCCTATAATAGAAAATAAGATAGCATATATAAGTAAGATGCAGGTAGATTGGTAGATTTGGTGATGAAATTTTAACAAGGTCTCATTGTTTTACCTTCCCATTGAACTCTACACCAAAATCATCAAATAGAAATGTGTGTCTTCATGAAGATAGAGAAGGCTATCTGAAAATTTGACTTGAGACAATGTGAATGATCCCTAGTAGAATAAATGGATTAAGAAATGATGGTATAATCCAAGCACTCTAGGAAGTTGAGGCAAGAGAGTTACAAGTTCAAGACCAGCCCGGGCAACTTAGTACCTAAGTGAGATTCTGTTTCAAAACAATATATGAAAACAGAAGCTGGAGATGGAGTTCAGTCCAAAAGTCCCTGAGTTCAATCTGCAATACTGATAAAAGAGGGAAAAAAATGTTTTGTCAGCACCAAGCATCCATCTGAATATAGAGGGTGGAGATTTTAAATAAAATTAATCAGCACATTTGGACATTTTCTTCAATCACAATTGATGGACAGGTGCAAATTCAGGGCAGACACTGAATTGGATGTCTTCAGGTGTTAATTTAGGTGTGATTTGCTTAAGGTGTATTACAGGGCAGGGACATAGAAAATGAAGACATATCCTTAAGTGAAATAGTCCAGGCACAGAAAGACAAACACCACATGAGTTTACTTATATGCATAATCTACTATAATAGATCTCACAGAAATAGAGTAATATGGTGGTTACCAGAGGTTGTGGCAACTGGTAATGGGTGTTGGTAGATGTAGATCAAAATATACAATTTATATGGTCACATGGAAGGAATAAGTTCAAGGGGCCAATTGTACAACATGACTGTAGTTAGCAATAATACAGTGTTACACATGAACTTAGTTCATTTCATGATTCTGGTTGAGAACCAAATTGGTTGTGAACTGAATCAAATTTCTCCATAAGGTTCAATGTAAATGAGATTAATCCATTCTAACCCCTAAATACATGGTTGAGAACCGATTTTGGTCACAAACCGAATCAAAATTTCCCATAAGATTCAAGGTGAATAAGGTTAATCCATTCTGAAACATACATATTTTTTAATCACAAAAATATGAGACAAAGTACAGTGTGAGGAGACAGAACACTAACCTTGCTTGAGGTGACTTCTGGCGTGGAGGATGGGAAGGTGGTGGGAGGAGTTTGTTCGGAGGGAGAGTCTCCCTCCACAAGGAGATTTCAGGGAGATTTCCTTCAGGGATTTCCTCTTTTTGTCTCTCAGCTGCAGAATCAATTTTGATGGAAAATCTGTCTAATGTCACTATTTTTTCTGTGCTGCATAACCCTCCAGAAATGAGAGGCCACATTATCATTCATCAGATTCAACACTCTGTTCATTATAGTTATGTTAGGGTGGTGCTTCTCGAAGAAATCCTGACACTCATTTCATTTTTTCAAAATAGATTTTATCACGTCACTACTAACCTCCTACCTGTCCTCCTCTTCTTAAGTTGAATGCTCCCCAACAAGTGCCTTCTACTGCTTGCTCTGGAGTTCAGCGAGTTCTTCCATCATCAGCTCCTCTTTATGGTCCTAAACATGATCCTGTATGTCTGCAGCATCAATGTCTAGACCCATACCCTTGTCCATGGACACAATCTCCTCCACTACCTATGCATCAGAGTCTTCAAAGCCATATTCAGGATACATTCTGGCCATAGTTTCCTCCAGTTTAAGGTCCAGTACATGACATATTCCCAGGCTTTGTCAATAAGGTTGATGCAGTGGAAGACATTGAATCAAGAAAATTTCTTCAGTGACATTAAAAAGCATGGTGAAGATCCCCTTGTGTACATCTTATGAAGTTGCAGATTACTTGCTTGTCCAGAGGCTGCAGAAGAGGTTTTGCCTGGGTGGGAAGGAACTTGACCTTTATGAAATCATATTCAGCATCCATATCACCCACAGAAGAGGGGCGTGTGGGGGCATTGTCCATCAGAAGAAGGCACCTTTCAGGTAATTGGTTGCCAGAAAGCTGTTTCTTAATGGTGTAGCCATTACATGAACAATTGCCTTGTGACCCAAGCTTTTGCACTGGCCTTCCACAGGACTAGCAGTCTGGCTTTGCTCATAGTCTGTTCCAGGAATGAACAAGAAGTCTGGGAATAGTACACCAGTAGTGGCTTAATCTTCAGATTGGCGCTTGTGTTCACACACAGCAAAAGGGTCAATCTGTCCTTCAGAAGCTTGTGCTCTGGCAGTGCCTTTTTCTCCTGCGTGATATAGGTTCTGCTGAGCATCTTCTTTCAGAAGAGCCCTGGTTCATTGCTTGTTGAGCAATGTTTACTTCTGCTTTCATGAATGCCACAAATTCTTTCTTGTAGGCTTCTGCAGTGACCTTGTCAGAACTGGAAGCAGCACCATTTTATTACTCTGTGGATGCCACTCCTCTTGCAGAATTTAGCAAGCCATCCTCTATTGGCTTTAACTTCATCACTTGTTCCACTTGTAGAGGAGTTCTTTGGAATAAATCACTGCAGTATCTTGGCTTTTTCACAGATCATAGCTTCACTAATGCTATCACCTGCCAACTGTTTCTCATTGACCCACACTAACAAAAGTTTTCAGACCTCTTCCACCACTTGTGTCCTCTGCTTGGTTAACATTGTTACTCCTTTTGCCACATCGCCTCCTTTGGCAGTATCTTTATTCTTCAAAATAGTAAAGATTGTTGACTTTGCCATTTTATACTCAGAAGCTAGATCAGTTCCATGAATACCACGCTCATGCTTTTTCTATGATTTTCTTCTTCAATTCAGTGTTTATTTTCTTTAAAAAATTCTTCTTACCATTCTTGCTCTGCACTTTCTAGTTACATTCATTAGTGCTCTGCACATTCTTGTGACCTTAATTACCATTCTACACTTTCTTTTTACCACCATACTTGCTCTGAGCTTTCTTTGGAGCCATGGTGGATTGAATAATACTGTACAGTATTGCACGTGCTAGAAAGCACACTAAAAGGTTTCACAGCAACTGTGCACAGGTCTGTCTGCTACAGCCATCTCAACTAGAGGAAGCCAGGACCACGTGTCCGAGTGGGGAAGATGGCCACAGTTCTGTTGGTCACCCAATGCGGAGTTAGCAAATGGAAGTAAAATGTTGCAGAAAGCTTCTGTTTGTGAACCAAATTGTTCACGAACTGAAGTGTTCATCAACTGAGGTATTTCTGTATGTTGTATTCTTGAAAAATGGAGAGTGGATGAGGGTTCTTACCACAATATGATAACTATGCGAAGTCATACATATTTTAATTAGCTGGATTTAACCATCTAACAGTGTATATATACTTCAAAACCTCAGGTTGTACATGATAAATACATAAAGTTTTATCTGTCAACTTAAAGTAAACAAAATTGAAAAAAGAGTAAAAACCAAACATGTCTCCATGATTACAGTGATGCTCCATGGAGTATACACTGCATGAGAGCGCAGAGATTCTGAAGAAGGGGAGGAACCGAGCCATTGTTGGAGATCTATATCTTAGCGATACTAATGATATCAAATTATTTCTCACAGAACTTTTATAAATAGGAGGGAAAAGTTCATTTGTTGACTTTTAGTTCAACCTCAAAAAATATTCCTTCTAGCTATCTAGAGGATTTCTTTCTCCTAACCACTGTGAATTAATTGATTTCAGGGATTGCTATTAAATAGTAAATTTTGCCTGAGACATCAGTCCTGTTCCTATGCGATTACAGTTGAATAGAGTTAGTTAGCTTATATATGAGGGTCAGGGTTTAAAAAAAATCTCTCTCTCATCTTTCAACAATGTGTGCTTGAGCAAGCAGTAGAGTAGAAGGGTAACACAGAAACTATCGTAATTATTTGCAACAGTGTTGAATAGTAAATTCAGAATTTATGCAGCAGAAACATTTAGCTTGTATGAGTTAAAGCTTTTGGATTTGAAAACCTGTCTGTTTCTTAATATAATCAGATATGTGAGTCTCTGTAAACTTTCTTTGCTTTCAAAGGCAAACATAACTAATATTTTCTGTAAAGGTCTTGAATCATTCCAACATCTGTTCTTGGTTTACTATAAAAACCACGTCTCTGATCTCATGTGTTGAACTACTGTGTGTTTGCCACTGTCTATTTCCTGTGAAAAAATACATTGAACAATAATAGCTTTTGTTCCTAACGTTCCAACCACTAAAACAGCTGAACAAATAACATCCATGCTTTCATTTGGAATAATTTATTCCATGTACATGTTTATGCAGAGTCATTTGGCTTATTGGATGTTTCATCATTTAAAAATCAAATCTCAGAATTTTAGACTACTGAAAACTCTGCTCTAATAGTTTCCTCATGCTCATAGTAACTTTCTTAACAGCATTTCCTTCCTAATTCATCATCTTATTTTGTGTATAACTTAGTATATGAAAAGTAGTGGCTAAAAATCTCCTTTATTAGCAAAGCTAGTGAAAATTTTCATTCAAGGCCACACATTTTGCAAATAACATTAAAAGATTAAATAATTTGGCATATAAACCATAAAAAACAACTATTTTTGCTCTTTTGTTGCCTAAAGAAATAATAACTATAGATTAGTAATGATATAAATTATAATGCATTTGTCTTAGCTCAATACACTCCAGATGACTTAATGGAAGGCTAAGCAACACAGCAAGACTAACTTCCATTCCACAAAATATCTTATTACAAAAACTTTACTGCCCAGACATGGAATAAGTCATGCACTGATTAACTAAGACAAATAAAAACACTCCTTAAAAGTCAGGAAAACAAGTTACTTAAAAATCAGTTTTAAATCATTTGCAGTGGCAACAGTTTGGAATTTTTTAAAATGTACTGAACTCTTCTATTTTTGAAAACCAAAGAATTATAATTTAGAACTTGGCCACCACAACACTCCATTGACTACAGCCAAAACCTGTAGTCATTCAGCCCAACGTCTAACAACAGCCTGTCTAGAAAGCTCAGGACACCTGAGGTTTTCCATGTACATTCAGATACTAACTTTCAGTTTTAAAGTTTGTGTTTGGAACACCAGTGTTTAAGATTTTAGTTTTTAATCAGAATTTAGCTACTCTAAAGAGTAACCACTTTGTTGGCTATATTCTAATTCAGGAAATAGTGAAATGATGTCTGTTAGTTCCTAGAGTTTCCATAACCAAATACTACAAACTGGTTGGTTTGGAAGATTAGAAGTTTATTGTCTCAGAGTTCTGGAGGCCAGAAGTCTGGAATCAAGGTGTTAACCAGGCCAAGTGCCCTCAGGAACACTCATGCAAGGTCCCTCTTAGCTTCTAATTGTCCCTTGAATTCTGACCCCATAAGCCAGACAGCACTGTTCCTTGAATGTGTGTCTTGCTGTCCAAAATATTCCTTTTGTGTAAGGACAGACTCATATGGGGTTGGGGCTCATCATAATCATTTCATTTCAACTGAATTTCCTTTGTAGACCTTATCTCAAAATAAGAGAGTATTATATTACACAATATTAGGGGTTAGGGCTCCAATGTATCTTTTTGTTTGTTTGTTTGAATTGAGACAGATTCTCACCATGCTGCCCATGCTGGTCTCTACCTCATGGGTCAAGCAATCCTCCTGCCTCAGCCTCCAGAGTAGCTGAGAAGACAGGTGTGCATCACTATGCCCAGCTTTCAATGAGAGTACACATTTAACCCGTAACAATGTCCTATCATTTTAACAGCCAGTTTTCTCACAGGTGTGACATAAGTGTGTTCTTTGTAATTTAATTTTTTTCTGAATAATGTTACACTTAAAATTTTATATGCTATATATTTATGATTGGTAATATTTAAACAGTTTATTCATTGTTATTTATAAATGATTACAAAACATTATTCACAATTATTTATAAAGAAAATTGTATCTTAGTAACTATTTCACAAATTCAGATTTGTTTAGCTGGGGAGCACTCACTGGAGACCTCACCCTCCTGCAATCCAAGGATTTGGTGGGAATGTTTTTACAGTTCACCATGAATCTCTGCTTGAGTCAAGTCCTCAGTGTACTAGTGAGCACAGGTCCTGTTATTTACATCAGCTTAACATAAAGCTCTTATAGCCCCATACAGGCAATTTGAAATGGCTTCTCTGAGTTTGTGGTTAAATTAATTTCTTAGCTTTTTATGTCTTGTCAAAAGGCCAAACAAAAAAAAGGTCGCAAATATTCAGCAGTTTACACTTTTCCATCCCATTCTTTTCTCTACAATCAAAAATTGCTTTTACACATATATAACTAATTCATTTCAAGGCAATATTCCATAGAAAGGTGTATCCATTTATGGATTATGATATATTAACTTAAAAATACTTGCTATGTTTGCCTGTTGCCAATTTCTCTGAAATCCTTCTAATTTGTTAACTTTGTTCAGATCCAGATTTCTTTATACAATGGACTCCTTTTACATGCTGGTTTTCTAGATAAATATTTTTTAAAAACCCTTTTCTACTTTTGCTGGGATATAATTGATAAAAATTGTATTTATTTGCAGTGTACACATATGCTTTGAGATACTTTATATATTATGAAAGGATTACAAAACTGAGATATTAATATATCCATCACTTTACATGCTTACCTGTTTTTTAGGTGAGAACAGTTAAGATCTACAAAGTAAACAACTTTAAATATGTAATACAGTATTATTAACTAAAGCCATTGTACAGTATATTATATCTCCAGAAATTACTTATCCTGCATAACTTAAACTTTGTACCCTTTGCTCAACATTTCCCCATTTCCCTCCCTTCAGCCTCTGGCATCCACTCTCTATTTTTCCACATTTATGAGTATACATTTTTTTTCAGATTCAAAAGGTAAGCGATCATGTCGTATGTGGCTATCTGTGCTTGGTGGATTTCACATGGCATATCATCCTATAATTTTGTCCACATTTTTATGAATGACAGGTTTTCCTTATGTATAAGGCTGAATAGTATCCTGTAGTATTTGTTATGTGAGAACATGTGTGCGTATACCATTTTTTAATCCATTCATCTGTCAATGGACACTTAAATTTATCCCATACTTTGGCTATAGTGAATAATGCTAAAATGAACATGATAGCACAAATCCCTTTAACAAATCATATTTTCTTTGACTATATATAACCAGAAGAAGGAATACAATTTAACTATTATTTTAATAAAAATGCTCAGTAAACTAAATATAGAAGAAATGTACCTGCACTGAATGATAGCCACATAAGACGTGCCCTTGGGTAACATCACACTCAATGGTGAAAAACTGAAAGCGTTTCCTCTAAGATTAGGAATAAGATAGGGATGCCCAATCTCATCACCTTTTAGCACTGTGCTGAATGTCCTAACCAGAACAATTGTCGGGAATAAAAAAGACATAAAAATCTGCAAGTAAATAAAATTGTCTCTGATGATGGCATGATCTTATATATTGAAAATCCTCGACTCCATTAGACATTTGATAGAAAACTAATAAACATATTCAATTAAGTTGCAGGATACAAAGTTAACATTCAAAAATCAATTGTATTTCTTTCGACTACCAACTACTTGAAAAAGAAATTAATAAAACAATCCCCTTTATGTAAAAAACAACATGTTTAGGAATACATTTAACCAAGAAAATAAATTATTGACATGCTGAAAACTATAAAATATTGATGAAATGAATTTAATGACACAAATAGATAAATATCCTGTGTTTCTGAATATGAAAAATTTATATTATTAAAATATCTTTAGTACACTAAGTGATCTACAGATTCAGTGCAAACTGTCAAAATTCTAATGGCATTTTTCATATAAGTAGAAAAACAATCCTAAAATTCATATGGAATCACAAAAGATCCTGAATAGCTAAAGGAAGTACAGCTACATATATAAAGCTACATAGATAAAACAAAACTACATAGATACATAGATTAAAAACTAGATAAACCTAGATAGATAAAACTACAAGGCTACATAGATAAAAAAAAAGTAAGACATAATGAAGATACCATGCTTATTTGTAAGGGATGTCAGAATGTTGTCTATGTAAAACTAACATTTTAAATGTTTCCCAATGCATTCTGCTATTTTCTTTTCATTTCCAATCTATGTATTTCCATTTTATTCTGGTGAAGAATAGTGTTGTTCCCTCTTATCTCTGGGGGATATATTACAATGCCTGAAACCACAAGTGGTTACTGAATCTTCCGCATACAGTGGGCCCCCATAATTTATGTGGATTACGTTCCTAGAGCACCCATGAATTGTGAAAAACTTCACAATTTCAGATATGGTCAGAAAAATGCCTATTTTATAGATGTAACTGTAAATATGCTGTCTCCCACAGCTACATAATTTAATTTAATAAAATACTGAATTAATAGAGCCTTAGATGATGCAGAGCATTTGGCAGTATCATAGGGATTTTAGGGCTTTTAGAAGAATAAAACCAAGAACACTTGAGATAGCTACACAAGATACAACAAGCTGTTATGATCTGGGAATGCTAGTGAATGAGTTACAAGGCAGTAGCCACTCAGCAGCAAGGAGAACTGAATAATTCTCTTGGATTGGGTACTTGTAAACCTCTCACCACACCCCCCCAAAAAAAATTGTGGAGGATATTTGTGGTTTCTGTGAAACTGTGGGGATTTCCATGAACAATTATTAGGCTCTAAAGAGAAATTCATGAATGACTGAGGCTGGGAATTCTGAACCGTGACTTTGAGTTGGTATACTATACTACATAGTTCATATATATAACTGTGATAAAGTTTATCATATATACCTGTGATAAATTTAATTTTGAGATTAGAAACAGGAAAAAATTAATAATAATACAATAGAAAAATTATAACAATACTGCAATAAAAGTTATGTGAATATAGTCTTTTCCTCTCAAATTGTCTTATACTTTCAGCTTTCACTTAAAGACCTTTTCAGTTTTCTTTCTCCACCAAGCCTGCCTTCCATGATGTTTCTGCCTTACCGCAGAACTAAAAGCAAATGGACCAGAGACTTCCAGGTAAAATGGCAGAATAGAAGTATCCTTCACATGACTTTATAAGTCAGAAGAGTTAGAGTTATAAAGGAAAAATAATATTCCAAAAAGAGAAAGAGGGCAAAAACTTCAGAAAGCAAGAAAAAGTTCACAGGAAAGCTAAAAAGCACAGAGGAACAGAAAGACAATACAGAAAAAGCCTAAATTAGTTTGCAACAACACTCCTGGCTCACTAGAAGGAGAGAACTCAATTCTGCAAGCACACAGTAAGCCCAGATGGGGCCAGTAGCCTCAGTCGTAAATAATGGAATGGCAATTCTAGGTACAGGAGAAGCCCACAGTGACTGTAAGCTGTAAATCTAGTGTGAGGACTTAGTCAAAAAGTGACTCCTCCTACGAAGGCTACACTTGGAGCCAAAATCTACTGCAGCACTCACTATCTCTTGGAGTATTACGGCCAGGAGCCATTTCAGGAGGGAACTTATTGCTTAAGACTGAGCTACTTGGAGGATGAGAAGTCATAGAACAACCGTATTTCAGGGTCCTGAAGTTTACCATGGTGCAGTGACTAGATGGAAAGCAGCCACAAAAGACAGTTGTAGGGAGGGAGATGGTGATTAGTCAAGGACTCTCTGAGAAGTCTAAGCAGTAGAGAGTTCTGCCTTTGGAAGGCAATGTGGCCAGCAGCACTACATGCTATGATAAGGAGAAAGGATCATCACACGGTTTTCTTAGGTGCTGGGTGTGAAAGCAGCCCAGTGAATTTCTCTGTTTCTATAGGTTTCCCACTCCGCACAGAACACAGCAGTCTGTTTGCTTCCCCGACTCTGACACATTTTGGAATATACCTCTGCTTGGACATTTGCCACTGCTCTGGGTGCATGGATAGGAACAAGTGAAACACCTAATGGGTGCACATAACATGACACTTGGTTGGGGTAATCAGTGGTTCTTAGTGTGCAGAAAGAAACAAACAGTAAAAAGCCTCTGAAGTGAGTACAACCCTGAAGCAGACGACACTGACAGTGGGAAAGGCAGGGTGGGGCTCAGTGTTCATGCAGCAGCAGCGTGTTACGTTGGAGCAGACAGGAAATACAAGAGGCCCCAGGAGCAATTTACTTACCCACATACCTGGTGGGTTACAACATTACAGTCTCTGGAAAGAAATTTATCAATCCAAACACCTGAGCATGGAAAAAATGTTAGCACTTATTTTTGTTTATATTCTCCCCCCTTTAAAAAATCTTGCTTCTTCTTCCATTTTCCTTTTCCCTGTCCTTCCACTTTTATTAAATTACTTCCTCATTATTATTACTTTTATACTTTATTAATTTTTAATCTTTTAGCTTTATATTATTATCACCCTTTTCTCTTCTATTGTAATTGGTTACGTAGTTGTTGCTTTTAATTGATTTGTACTGTATTTTAACATTTGGTTTGCCTTTGTGTTGTCATTGTCACTATAGTTTGTTTTGTACTCTCTGAGCTGTACTGAGGATTAGCCCCTCAGAAGAAGGCTGCTCACTGCAAAGACCCTCATATCAAAATGGAAGATATATCTATACCAACAGATGCACAAATCTCAACACAGAAATACAAGAAATATGAAGCAAGGCAACATGATTCCTTCAAAGATTTATAACTGTTCAGTAAGTGAATCCAAAGATGTGAACATGGATTGCATGTCAAAACACTCAAAAGATTGAGTTATAAAATACATAATTACTTCAAGGAGGATATAAATAAGCAGCTGCATGAGTTAAGGAAGGCAAGGAAAGCTATGAAAGGAATTCAACAACAGAAAGAAATTCCAGAAAAAAAACAACAGTAATCTTGCAAGTGAAAATCTTAAGTCAGATCGATAACCTAGTGAAAGACTCACCAATACAGTGGATCAAGCAGAAAACAGAATTATAGGATGTGAACACAAGGTTGATGAATACAATATTTAGACAGTAATAAAGGTTAAAAAATTATGAACAAGACATCTAAGAAATCTAAGAACATGATTAAATGACCAAATTATAATGTTGGTATAGAAGAGAGCACTGGGGTACAGATATAAAATATCTATTTAGTAAAATAATAACAAAAATTTTCCCAAATCTTGGGAAAAATATGGACATCCAGCTATAGGCAATATTTAGAACCTCAAAGGCATGACCAGAAAAGAAACCTTCCCATGCCATATTATGGCAAAAATGTCAAGAGTACAGAACAAGGAAATAATATTGAAAATGGAAGGGAGAAATGCTAAGTCACTTGTAAAGGCAAACCCATCAGAATAACTGCAGATTACTTAGCATAAAAGGGCCACAAGGGAGCATGGAATGCTGTGTCTCAAGCCCTGAAAGAAAATAACTGCCAACCTAGGTTACTTCATCCAGCAGAGCTATTCTTTAAAATTGAAGGAGAAATAAAGACTTTACAGGACAAGCATAAATGAAAAGAACTCAGGCCCACTAAACCAGTTTAGATCAGCAGAATGAGTATTGTTCAAAGGCCGTATTTCTAAAAGTGATCTTCAGATTCAATGCAGTCCCTATCAAAATGCCCGTGTTATTATTTACAAAATTACAAAAATACCCTAAAATTCACATGGAAACACAAAAGACCAAGAATAGTCAAAACAACCCTGAGAAAAAGGAGTGATACTGCAATTATAATAATATAGTATGCATTTTCAAAATTGTAGAACCATCGTAACAAAAATAACATTTCACCCCCATAAGTACAGACAGGTAGAACAATGGAATAGAAGACACAGAGATAAACTCAAATAAGTAAAGCCATCTAATACTTGATAAAAGGTCAAAAGCATATATTGGAAAAAACTGAGTCTCTTTAATCAAAGGTAGTAGGGAAACTCATTATTCATGGGCAGAAAATTAAAATTAGAACCCTATTTCTTTTCATGTACAATACAATTAACTCAGAATGGATGAAGAACCTCAAAATAAGACCTGGAACTTTGAAAACGTTGGAATAAAACATAGGGAAAAGGCTTCAAGATACAAGCACTGGCACTGACTTCCTGAATAGGACTCCAGTAGTTAAGGAAGTAATAATAATAATCAACAAATGGAATTACATCAAATTAAAAAGCTTCTGGACAGCAAAGGAAATAACAGAGTGAAGAGACAACCTATACAAGGAAGAAAGTCTTTGCTAGCCACTCTTCTGACAGAATATTAATATGTAGAATATGTAAGGAACTCCAAATCTTAACTCTTAAAGAACAAATAAATAATCCACTCAAGCACTGGCAATTGGACTAAACAGATAATTCTCAAAGAAAGAAACACAAATGTCAAGAATTACATGAAAAAATGTCCAACTCCTTAAGCCATCAGGAATATTTAAATCAAAAGTACATTGAGATTCCATCTTACCCCATCAGAATAGCTAACATTAAGAATAGTGTATAAAAAACAATAAATTTTAGTACAGATTCATGAAAAGAGGACTACACTATTGTTGAGAATGTGAAGTACCATAGGCACTAAAATCAATGCAGAAATGAGCTATGCCCTGAGATTATAATTTGCTGAGAGAAATTGAAATATATATTCACACAAATAAATGTAGTTTTGCAACTTTTCATGACACATTTGACAAAGATTCTCTGACTTTTTCAGTTCTTCCCATTGCTTCCCTCTCCTCTTCCTTTCACCAATAAATATTTTAAATAAAATTATCTCCAAAGGGTACATCTAGTAAAGCCACCAACAAGCACCTTTCCTGAAAAACAAATAAACAAAAAACAATGTAGTTCCATCACAGAAACGCACAGAGAGACACGCACAACATATTACCTTTTCTTTCAGGGGAAAAAATAAAGAAGAATGGAAACAGTGAGGGAAATTGGGAGGGAGAGAGGGACAGAGGAAGGGAGGGAAGGAAGGAAAGAAGGGAGGAAGGTAGAAAGGAAGGAAGGAAAAGAGAAAAGGAGAGATGGAGGAAGGGAGAGAGAAGGAAAATACTCGGTCTTAATCCCTGCTGATTGACTTCCAAATACAGATTTGGAATACAATTCATTGGTATTTGAGAATATCCTGCAATGTAATTTTGCAAAATATAAAGGCAGTGAGCAAATTTTAAGCAAATTTGATTTCTTTGATACATGGATATTGTCATACAAGGGCAAAATCTGTACCCTTACTTTTCCTAAGGCAGATAAAGTCATGCAAATTCAGTGGACAAACCAGATTTGTTACCCTTGTTCTTTTATTTGAACTGATTAGTCCTTATTAAAATAGATTCTCCTTAAGTTTCAGTCAGGCTTCCAGTCAGGGATAGTTTTCTTGAACAATATTGGCAGGAGGCTCTGACTTTCATTTGGATTTTGAGCTTTAGTGTCAAGTTGAGTAAGGAGTTGATTAAATTATTCTATTTCATTTCTAAGATACCATTTTTAAATGTCAAGTCATTCCTAGATGCCAGACCTTTCATTGTATTTTAAAAGTGTATTTCAACCTTCTTTAAAATAAAAAATACTCCCAAAAATATTGAATCAATAGAGCCTAAATGATGGACATTTATGCAATTGCATCCAGTTTTCTGAAAATGAGACCTACATTATTTGTTACTTGAAAATCTCAGCCTTTGAACTAGTTAATTTTTCAGTGAGTACCATGTGCGTTTCTCTAGTAATCCTGATTTTCAAAGGTAACATCCTCAAAATGATACCAAAGGTAAGACTTCATGTCATATGTCTTTAGTTCACATGAATATAAGTTTTACATCCCATCCATCTATTTCAAACCAGGCAACAGTTTCGTGTCTTCTTATTTTTTTCGTAGAATATCTTTTAAACAATAGGAAATGCAATACTAAATGCTAAAGCAAGGCACTTGATTAAATTTTTATGTATAAATCATGTAAAAATACTCACTGAAAACAAATGAAGCATTATATTTGTCTGTGTAAAAACAATAATATATGACATCAAGCCATGCAGCAATTCTCCTTTTCTTAGTCATATATGAATATAATTTGGATAGAGTAAGTTCTCAGGGCTAAAAGTTTGGACTTTAGGAGTAATAAGATTTTGTTCTCTGAGACTAGTTACGTATTCCTGGTTAAGTTGTTTAATTTAACCTGGCCTCTGCTTCTTCAGTTATAAAATGTAGCAAAAATTGAAAGAAATTATTTCAAGAAATCAAAGGCATTACATTAAGTAATTTAATTACAGTATTTTGGTTAGCACCAGGTTAAAAAAAGTAGTTATTTTCCACATTTTCCCAAGATTGTTCATAATTCAGTTCTTCACCTAACAGTAAAAGTACAGAAGAATCATAGATAATACTAATTATCATTGTCAATCCTCAAAGTCCTGTTATTTGTGAAAATAGATTTCTTTTTCCATTTTTCCCCTTGTGCTTATACCCAAGGGCTCTAAAAATCATATATCTCTCTTTTTTCCTGTAGCTACTTTCATCTCCCCAGGGCTTGTGCTACCCAGTGCCCTCTAAGAATGATATATAGCTCAAGTTGTATTTCAGCAAGTCCTCGTAACAGACTGCGGTGCATCCTATGACTTCAGTGTGCTACCCAGAATTTTATTAGATATTCTTCTATTATCAGTTTTGTTCACGAATCTAGCTCAGTGGATCTAATTTATATCAAGTAATGTTTAAACACTATTGGACTGATTGTGTTATAAAATCCATAAATCTTGCCATTTTATATCAATAAATGGCTCTAAAATATTATTTTCTGTTTGGTAGATTTTTTTTTCCCTGAAAGAATAGGCATCATTCTGGACTTGGAGATTTCCAGAACATCCAGTGGTAGCAAAATAAATATTTAGACCCTAATAATGGCTCATTGGAGTCAATTCTGAAAGTTATTTAAATATAAGTGATGTTTCTGGTAAGCCCAACATTTAATTAGCATTGAGAATTGGTTTGTTCTATGTTTAGTAGTAATTTGGCATAGAGAATCATTGACCCCTCGCTATGGATTAAATTGTGTGCCCAACTTGCATCAGATTCATACATTGAAGCCCTAACTCCCAATATGGTGGTATTTGGAGACAGAGCTTTTAGTAGGTAGTTAAGATTAAATGAGATCCTACAAGTGATAGCATAATCTGTTAAGATTAATGGCCTTATAAATGAGAGAGAGAGAGTGAGATCTTTCTATCAATCCTTGCCATGGGAAGACACAGTGAGAAAGTGGCCATCTGCAGGTCTAAGACCTCACCAGAAGCTGAACTCTGCTAGAAATATGATTTTGGACTTTTCAGTCTTCAGAACTATAAGAAAATAAAAATTTTAAACAAAATACCAGTCTATCCTGTTTTATTATGGCAAGCCAAGCTGACTTGTATACCCCTTCTCACATTTTCTGACTTCCAAAAAACTTGCTCATCTTTATTTTCTTCATCTAAGAGCATTTCATCCAAGCATGCGCTGCTGCAATTGCAGAACTTGTTGAAAACATATGTTTTACTTTTTAAAAAATCTCAATTATAGAGGCTCTTATATGTTCTTCTTGACCATAATTGGGGATTACAATAGCATACATGTATGCAATTATATACCAGTTAGGGCAAGGAAAACTGGTTTAAATTTAGAGCAGGAGTTATAACAAATGTTTTAAAATGATGGAGTAAATATTTTCAATTGTAGAAATATTCATAATTAACAATTTAGTAATCTAATTTTAATATTTTTACTTCAAAGAAAGCAAAAAATTCTATGCATAAAGTTTATTATAGCATTAGTTTCCCTGGTTAAAAATTAAAGCCAAACAAACTGATGACTATAAATAAAAAGAAACTGGAAAAAACATGGGAAAAAAGATTGATTTTCCTGTGTGATTAGATTATAGAGATTTTGTTGCTCAGCTCAATTTTACTTGACATTATCCAAATGTTTTTCAGTCAAGTTTATGCGTGTGTAATGTTTGTATGCATTTCTGACATCATTTTAAAGGAAATAAATAGTGATTGCCCAGATAAATTTGAGAGTGCTATTACTTATACATATGGTAACTACAATTTAGTTCTAAAAATAAGCCCTGATATTTAAATGTTTATCTTTGTAAAATTTTATTTTAAAACACCAGGTATCTCAAGGAAATAGTTAAGGTTAGACATGACCAAAATGATTAAGGATTTTGAATTTATTCCCATCATATAATTGAGCAAATTTATAAAAATATACTGAGACACAGTTGATTCTCTACATGACTGATTGTATCTTCATCCTGTAACTGTAAGATGTAAACATTATGAACACTGCAATGAAATAAAATATCCAAGCAGTCCACAATAACAAAGCCACTGTCATATTATGTATTTATAAAATCTTAAAATATCATATCCACATGCATATCAATAAAATTTTAATAACAATTTTACTGGTGAAGTAAATAAAATTTATTAATAAGTAACAATTATTTTTACTAGTTGATTATTATCACAAATAATAGCGAATGAATAGTAATAATTTTCATAAAATATAAAACTCATTTTTATTGACTGCTGTATTAAGCCTCACTAAGATCATGCTCAAATTAAACATATACGTATATATATTTCAATGTATATTTTGAAGTAAAAAAGAAAATTTAGAAATTAAGCAGAAAGTCTTGTATACTCACTACTTAGAAAAATATTTTCAGTCTTCATTTAGTTAGATATAAACAAATCCAATTTTGTATCTCTTCTATTGACACTCTTATAGAACAGTAAAACTAAAAGAAAATACATAATCTTGTGATCACTGGATATTTGCTGTTGTTGAAAATCAATTTATGGGTCATTATCTGGATCTTTAGTTATTTTAATACTGATGTTTTTCTTATAAAATGTATTTTAAGGTAATTATCAGCGACAAATCCTCAATATATGTATTATTTCCCTTGGTATAAGTGGAAAGTGTAATTTACACAGACTGCATATCTAATGAATTTTTCTTTATATTCAGAACATGCAAATTAGGGTGAAATGACATTTAAATTAGTGTTGAACATGGATAGCAGAAGTTCATAAATTAGTAATAATTGTGTTTTCATTACATGACTGTAAGGCAAGGTTTGAAAACTGGAGCAAAGTTACAAAGTAAAGCCCCAGTCAACCAAACCCACTTTAAATTGTTTTGCAAACTCAAATGGCCAAAATTTTGAAAACTCTTCTATAATCTCCTAGTTTTCTTGTTAAATTAATGGCCTAAGGTAAGATTTTGAGAACTTGCCATTGCCATTAGATCTGCTCAAAATATTCCTATTTGCCTCAAACACACTTATCTCATCTTTCTGGCCACTTTTGGAAGTAGTTCCAGAAGACTTCATTTGTGTCTTTTTGAAATGTAATCAAATCTACCAGAATGCTGTAGCAGAATGCCACCCAATTGAAAAGGCAAGTTTGTAAAAATATTACAGTGCATTCTCATGCAGCTTGTTCACTGGACTTGCTACCAGTCCAGTGACATTCTGGCTCCCTTCCAATTGCAAAATGACCATGAAAGGTAAAACTTTGAATCAGTTCAGGACATCAAGGCAGGCATGACATCACAACTGAAGACATTCACTAAGGAGGACTTCCAGGACTGCTTCAGAAAGTGACATGAACAATGAGGTAAGTGTGTGAAGTGAGGGGAAATGTTTTGAGGGAGATTAATGACAAAATATTTTTACTGTAATATTTTCTTAAAAAACTTAAACATTCACTATTTTTGATCACCCCTTGTATAAATCAAAAACAAATATTTGTCTCAGAATTAATTCTATATAACACAATAGCGATTACTCTTAATGAATTTTTGTGCCAAAATTGGATTACAGTTATACTTTACTCTGAAGTCCATGCTTTCTGTGGTTCTTTTTCGATGTATGAGAATACGTATCTAGGTGTGTAGACTTGTAAAACATACCAAAAATACAACAGTGTGTGTGTGTGACACTTTTGGTTTTCTTTAAAGAAGAATACTTCTGAAAAGAATACAGGAGCAGTGACACAGGCCTGTAATCCCAGCATTTGGGAGGCTGAAGCAGGAAAATCATTACTTCAAGTCTCACCTGAGCAACTTAGCAAGAGCCTATCAAAACAAAAGTTTTTAAAAAGTGATGGGGATCTAGCGCAGAGTGAAGACCCTGGGTTCAATTTCCAGTACCACATACACAAACACACACACTAGAATATAAGAAGATTTTTCTGTCACCAAAGTGAAATTAGCCAAAGAACTTCATCACCCATATGAAAGATACACATAATAGATCCAAACTACTGTAACCCCATGCCCCAAGCATATGTTTTATTATTTTATTTTAAATTGAAAATAATTGATTTTCTACTTTCATCCTTCACATGTTCCATTTCTCACATCCATAAATTCTTTAGGATACTTTACAAATATAAAGAGAATGAAGAAAATGAAGGCTTGGAGAAAACATAGGTTTTCTGATATTCCTCATTAGTTACATGCTCTTTCTTTACTCTTCTCTTTTTCTTATCACGTACAAATAATCTTACTGGAAAAATACCAACACACATTTCTCTTTATTATTTAGTATTTCATTATGCTTCTTTTTCCAAAATTTCCAATCAATCTAAAACATTACATTATTTTTTCACTTAGCTTTTCAGAAATTTACAAGCCTGAAGGCCCAAGAAGATGCACAGAAATGTGAGATCATGAAGAAATATTTGTCTCTAGCAGTTTAAGCTTACACTCATTATTAGGTCAGTAGTAAGAATTCTTACTGTACGGACATCGGGGAAGTGCAGGACTTGCGGTTACTACCTCACTGTTTCCAGCTGGAATTTGTGTAGAAGAGATATTCTTCCTTGCCCAGCCCATGTCATACCGCCTGTGCAGGCTTCTTGGCAGTGAATGCTGTGTGATCTTCACAGTACTAATACATTAGAAAAAAATGTCTGATGCATTAGAAAACGTGGTTCTCACACAAGATCACACAGAGGTACGCTACTAAAAGTTCTCTCTTTTCTATCTCAATAGTATCACGAAGCACAATGTGGTCACATTTTAAGAAGAATATTAGGGCCGGTGAGACGGCTCAGCGGCTTAAGCGCCTGCCTTGCAAGCGCGAAGGCCCGAGTTCGACTCCCGGAACCCACATACGAAAAAGGGGCCGGTGATATCGCTCAGCGGCACGGGTGCCTGTTGGCGCGTGAGGTCCTGAGGTCGTCCCCCCGGTACCCACAAAAAAAAAAAAAAAAAAAAAAAAAAAAAAGAAGAATATTAGAAAATTCTAAACATAGGAGCATACGTAACGTTTAAGAGTGAATGATATTCAAAATACCAAAATTTTTTGTATTTTGTAAACAAGAACACCTGACAATTTAAATCTTTAGCAAGTTTCTTTTGTTTCTCTAATTAATGGTAAATATAATTTCTTTAGGATTATTAAAACAATGGTATTGTTAATATGTTTGGTAATGCAGACCTAAATAAAATAAACGCACATGTTAATCAATTGCTTTAAGCATAATATTCTCAATTCTTAAACAAGTAACAATAATATTTCATCAAAAAAGTAGTTCCTTTAGGAACAGCAACTTGTAAGCAACTATCTTTTTTCTTTTTCTTTCTTTTCAAAAAAAGATATACTTTGATAAAATGTATAAATACATTATGCATTATTAAACCATAAAATTATGTGCTTAACAGCATATAGTTCATTCTGAGGCTTTATTGCAATCTGTGAAACTTATTAGTTGTGATTTCATTGCCAGTGGCAAAACAGAATATTCTATAAATTAAAATATTTGGCTATGGCTGTGGGAACTTCTCTGTGATGAACAAGGTTGAGGGATGGGTAGGGAATACAAATGAACTATCTTCATCCAAAAAATAAATAAAAATTCAGTGTGTGTGGAATTTGTGCTTCAGGTTTGTTTATGGCAGGGATTACACACTCTAAACAATGTGGAATTGCAGTAATTTTGGAATCAGAGTACATAAATTTATGAGTAAAATCACTGTGTTTACAAAGGAATATATAGAGCAGTACACCTTACTTATTCCAGATGTGGTAATTTTGACAGTGGGCTATCAATTAAAGTAGGCAATAGCTTGGCTCTTCTTCATGTTGATTCAATTTTGCCAAATCTTCATTTTTCAGAGTTTTCTTCCTTCCTGATAGTACTGCCCTCCTATTTACTGTCATCATAAACATTTAGTAACTCTTAATTTTCCTTATGTCTTAATAAATTACTTTATTGGAAAGAACAAATGTATTTTTTACCATTGGATTATGCTCAGTCAACATAATTTTCTGAAGTAAATACATTTTGCCTGTATGGAATAGTCTATTTTATACTTCTTTTTGTTATATTAAGATAAAAATTCTACTTAGGTACATGTTTGTATGACAGTAAACATGTATATGCACTCTGAGTGTATCTTACAATTTTACATAGCATGGAAAAGATCCAGATTAGGTAATTACAAGTAAATTATATCAATGCATAAATAGGAAGGAGAACAACTGATAACTCATTAGTTAAACTTGTCAAATAATTATAGAATAATTACAGCTCTCATCAGCAACTGTTGTAAACTGATAAAATTTGATTCAATGGAACATGTATAAATTTGCACTTGGTTGAAACAGCTGCGAACTGTGGTAAACACTTTTAGTGCAAGGGCTAGAGGCATTTTTGCAGTAACTTTGAAACTATATTGAAGCCAGTATTTTCTTCTTCCTTCACAACTTGTAGCCACCTCTTTTTTCTGTCTTCCCTTCCATACCTTCTATTCTCTACTCTTTTTTCCTTACTGTTCCAATCTATTCTTTATTTGAATTTTAAACACAGCAAATATAGTTCATGCTACTCTGTCATTGAACTCTAACTCTTAATGCTTACATGCTTACAACTTTGAATCAGGTTATATATATATATATATATATATATATATATATATGCTTATTTTATTTTTTAAATTCCATATTAATCAAACAAAATAGATACTTTTGATAACATAATTGAAATAGATTGGTTTCAACTGGATTATTCATTTTCAGATTGTTAAACATTTTAAGTACATGTTTATTTCCTTACATTGTCATTTTTTAAATTTTTAAAAATTTTTATCAGTACATGTTTGTAGTACATTATGATCACATTCATCATGGGGAGTTGGTTCATATACTGACATTTTTCAATTCCTTTGTTTTAAAATCCACTCCCTCCCCCTCCCTGTGCCTCTTTCTATAGAGATAGTCCTTAGGAAATTTATGTCCAGAATTTATTTCCCAGAAGCTCTTTTAGTTTCACTGTCTTATATGTGGGAAAATGTACACACCTTTGTATACATATGAATCTTTCTTATCCCTTCTTTACACATAACGGGTAAAAAACAGGCAGAAGAAACTTGAGTAATTGTAAAAATGGATTTAGTTCAGACATCCGGCTGTGTTGTTTGAAATGTAAGAGCAGGCAAGATAAACAGTCTCAATCTGTGTCACAGCTTGTAATTTTAAGAGTTTAGTATATATTTACATCAGTAGACTGGAAAAAATACAGCTAATTATATTTATTTTTTCATTAGTGTATTGGCAGCTCCAAATAATGTTTGTTTACAAAGATTTCATCACATACATCTTCAAGATGAAATAATTTTATTATATCAGAAGTATTTTGAAATTTATTGGAATTAATGAATTTTATTTATTTATTTTATTTTTGTTGTTTTTGTTTTTTTGAGACAGTGTCTCGCTATAGAGTCCAGGCTGACCTTGAACTCACTATGTACCCCACGCTGATCTCAAACTCACAATGATCTTCCCTCAGCCTCCAGAGTGCTGGGATTACTGTCATGTGCCACCATGCTTGGCTGGAATGAGGGAATTTTGAAAAAATTTGTTTTATTAAATATTAAATATTAAAGTGATGAAAGAAATGAATGGGAAATGAAAGCAAAGTATCAAATATGTAGAGGAACCACAATTTCAAGAGATGGTAGTCAGTACTCTGATTGAACACCTCATTGTTTGCTTTGGAAATGGTCTTAAAGCTCATCAGTTCTAAATTTCCAATATTCCAGATCATACAAATAAATCTCAAAAAAGTTAAAAAATTATTTCTATTTAGCTAGCTGTCTATGGTCTGCCCAAGGAATTACAAAGCTAGTTGTGAAGACCATGCCTAAGAAGAAATTGCTAAAAACTACTTCAGTGGCATTTCTACTCCAATGAGCTGCTCTCAGCTTGAGTATATATAGAAGAACCATATTGGACTGGAATAAGCAATGAATTAAGATCATTCAGAAAACCTGAAACCACATACTCTGACTTTGTCTTTACTGGCAAGTAATGTAATTATAAGCTACAGTTTCAACATGTAAAAACTTCAGATTATACCTATTTTGAAATGCTAGCGTAAATACAATCAAGTAATATACTCCATATGAAAGGGACTAGAACTTTAGAAAATATTTCAAAATGTAATAGATTTTATACTTACAGAACATAAAACTGAATTCCCAACCTAAATCCAACTGCTTAATCCTTGTTTTCTATCTGAACAGCTCTCTTATCTAACATTCAGGCATTCATTGACATTTATTGAACACAATCTATGTACCAAATTTAATAAATAAGTTGTAAAGGTGAAAAGGAGATTACCTGTGTTCAGAATTTATTTTTCTTGGTTAGACTGTTAATATCCACAGTGATTTAGTTAATAAATTTTTCTTTGTCCTAGATTATACTTCTACACAGCCAAGGTCTTGTAATTGGGTTAAGAAGGCAGAGAGGAAGGGGAAGAGAAGAGAGAGAGAGAGAGAGAGAAAGGAGAAAGAGAGAGAATGAATTTTGGAGCAGAAGCCAGTCTTGATTGCTGCCTTTTGTTTAAACCCCACATGTAATTCTTGGCCAAATTTTGTTGTCTCTAAACTTCCAACAAATTATTCTTTTTTTTTTTTTTTCCATCTCGACTTCCGGTATGCGAGTTGAAGTACTACCACCTTCCATCAAGATAGTATATAAGAGGCCCTAAAGGAAAGTAGTCTCTGGTCCTGTTGCTGGCTTCTTGCATTCTATTCGGCAGTAAATTAGAGGAATCTTTCAGACAAACATGCAAGCCACATTATATTGCAGTCTTAAGACCCCTTGGTGGTTGTCAGTGCAGTGACAGTAGATCCTGAGCTCCCTTCCTGTGGGGACACACCTCTGGCCGCTACCTAATTCTCTAAACTCAGATTTGATCACCTGAGTTGGACATTAATGGTTCCCTTTCTGTTGCTTATAACCACCCAGCTATTTTATACTTCAGCACCTATAAACTTGCTGTTCTCTCTGCTTAAGTGATAATTCACTAACTTTCTACATGAATGACTTCGTATCTGGGCTAATTTCTCAACTCTGGACTTAAATTTTGCCTCATCAGAGAATTATTCCTTTTCTGCACTGCTTATGATCATTCTTCCTTAATCTAACAAATATTTATTGAGTAACTATAAACTTAATCCTGGCTAGTTGCTCTATATCACATTGTTAAGTTTTTATTTTGTAAGTACTTAACATAATTATTACTTGTCTTATTTATATATTATTTACTCACTTATTCTGTCACTTCATAAGTTTTAAATTCCAAGGGACAAGATTTTTGTTAGTATCTTATTCATAGAAATGTCCTCAGGGCTAGACATAGGGTCTGGTTCTTTTGTGTGTGTGTGTGTGTGTGTGGGTACCTGGGGTCGACGTCAGGACCTCGCGTGCCAGCAGGCACCCATGCCGCTGAGCGATATCACCGGCCTTTTTTTCATATGTGGGTACTGGCAGTTGAACTCAGGACCTAATGCTTGCCAGGAAGGCACTTATGCCGCTGAGCTATCTCACCGGCCCAAGGGTCTGTTGTATTGTAAGAACTAAACAAATATTTTAAATGAATGAATGATTTCACAATATTTTTTGAGATGCATTAGATGTCAATCATTGATAGTTGCTTACCATAATTCTTACCATCAAGATTGAGGGGAAACAAATATAAAGGAATTTATTCATTCAACAAATATTTTTAAACATCAAATAAGCATCAGGTAATGTCCTAAGTTAGACACTAGGAATATAGCCATGAATAAAACATACTTACAGCCACAAGGAATTTATATAGAGGAGAAAAACTTTAAAGTTATACAGGTATACACTTAAAATGGGTAAGATAATTTTTATCTTATGTATTTTTCACAAGTAAAATAAAATATAAAAATTTTATTACAGTTAAGCAGTTCTATTTGAGATTTGTTCTTTAAGAAATAATAGGGGTCTAGGAAACTGAATAGCAAAAGTACCTGATTGACTGTAGAGAAGAGAAGCATTCAAGGAAAGTCTACTGAAGAGGTGACTCTACCCTGAAAGAGAAATAAGAACGGCCTAAACTAAGAAAAGTTCTATTATTTTAAAAATATATCAATATATATGTTAATTTGCTTCATATATACTAAAAGTTTATCTTAGTTCATTGAAATAAAAGCATTTGTTATTATCTGTTGTAAGATTACAGTATTTTTGCTTTCTGTCTTATACTGAGTGACTACTTTGAAGATAAAAATGCACAGCATAATAACTATACTGTTATTATTATTTGGTTATGAAAATATTTTTATTTTTTCATAAAATAAAAAGAAAAGCTACCAGTACATACTTCTAGGTCTCATTGGCTTGTGAATGGACATCTTCCTATGTCTCTTCCTATCATAGTTTGTCAAGATGTCTGTGTCCAAATTCCTCCTTTTTATGAGGTCATTTGTCATATTAGATAAGTGCTTACCTTAATGAAGCAACTTTACCTTTTTTTACTTCTGTAAAGATCCTATCACCAAGTAAGATTATACTGAAATACTGGGTGTGGGCACTTCAATATGTGAACACTGGGGAAACACAGTTTAGCTAATAACAGTGTACCAAAGTGCTTCTGTGAACTGTTAATGTTGAAAATAAATCAAGCATTCATAGTATTACTGTATATATTCCACTGGATGATTTCAGTCACCAAAAGGTGTTGCATATGAAAACATGGTTTCAAGAAAAAAAAAATGCATTCTCAGGCACACAAAACCATTCAGAGGTACATACTAGGATTGTTGAAAAATGTTTTTATAAGCCATTGATTAAAAGAAGTCTAAATTTCAAGCAAAAAAAATGAAATTATATAATTATGGGAAGTAGAAAAAGGAAAACCCATATGTGAGCACAGGCTAAATATTTATTTGGAATGCTTGGGACCAGAAGTATTTCAGATTTCTTCATTCTATGGAATATTTGCATATACATTATAATACATCTTGGGGATGAGATCCAGGTCTAAACACAAAACTCATTGGTTTTTTTCTATATGTTTTAAATACATAGCTGGAAGTATTTTTTACAATATATTTAATATGCCTGAAATTTTTTTTTGTGGGTACAGGGGTCGAACTCAGGACCTCGCACCACAGCAGTCACCCGTGTCACTGAGCGATATCACTGGCACTTTTTTCGTATATGGGTACCAGGAGTCGAACTCAGGACCTTGTGCTTGCCAGACAGGCGCTTATGCTGTGGAGCTATCTCACTGGCCCAATATGCCTGAATTTTGACTGCAATGTGGAAAGTGGAATTTTTCACCTATGGTGTCATACTGGCACTCAAAACTTTATATTTTGGAAATCACAGATTTCAGATTTTTTAAATTAGACTTGCTCAACTCTGGACTATGTGGAATTATAGCTGGAGTGAATGATATGGAAGACTAGTATCAGCGGACAGAAAATGGAAGAAGATATGTCTAACGTGGAGATTATTATATTTTAGTATGTATTAAAATAATTTATACTTTGTCATGTCACTAATTTTGGAAATTTAGATTTATTAGTCAGGATTTTCTAGAGAAACCAGTAGAATAGAGTAGAGAGAGAGATAGAGACATACAGACAGAAGCACAGATAGAGACTGAAACTTATGATAAGGAATTGTCTTGTGCTATTACGGCAGATGAGAAGTCTCACTGTCTGCCATCTATAAGTTGGAGACACCCAAGAATGCCTGTGGGGTAGTTCAAAGGCTTGAGAAACAGATAGTGAATGGTGTTGATTCCAATTTGAGTCTCAAGGCCTGAGAACCAGGAGGCCCAAGAGCAGAAGATTGATGTCTTAGTTGGACCAGTTAGGGAAAGAGTGAATTCAGCTTTCGTCTGCCTTGTTGTTCTATTCAGGTCCTCAAGGGAACTGATGATGCCTACCCACAATGGGGAAGGGCATCTGTTACACTCAGCTCACCAATTCAAATGCTAATCTCGTTCAGAAATACCATGATAGATCCTTCCCAAAATAATAATAACCAGTTATCTGGGAATTCCATGTCTTGATTGATGCAACTATTATGGTTGGTGAACATGCAGAATACTTCAAGGTTATTATAAAGATGTTCAGTGCTATAAAATAAAAAGTGAAGATACTATCCATCAACCATGGAGATAGGACTATCAATGAAAACTATACTCATTTCTCTTTAAATCCTCCTATTGTTCTTGTAAACCAACAAAGAACATTCAGTTATATCTTTCATGTTACCATTTCACCCCCAGATAGTTATGCTACATTTCAGTATCTAGAAAACATAGTCAATTTGTGGAAGACCCTATATGTTAGGTTTAGTTTTGAAAACATATATTGTTGCCACTTCTTTTCATTAAGTTTAGTTTTTGCCTAAAATTTCTTTCAACTCTACATTCTTTCCTTCTAAATTTCTAAGCTCTTTAATACAGAACATTATCCACCAGAACTATTGTGCTTATTTATCTTTCTTATCTTTACTGTGCCTACATTCTATTTTAAAATAACTTGTCTCATTATTTTTATTATAAGAAGCTGTATTCATTTTTAATCAGGTTTATCAAAATAATTCACTGAAGAGTAGGACCCAAAATATGTCATACAAATGTTCAATAAATATGTGAAAGAAATGTTCAGCATCTGTGGTCATTAGAGAAATGCAAGTTAACACAAGAAAGAATGGCAGTCATCAAGAAATCAAATAATGACAAATACTGGTGAAGCTGCAGGGAAAAATGAATCCTTCTACACTGTTGGTGAGAATGAAAATTAGTGTAACCACTGTGGAAACCAGTGTGGAAATTCCTCAAAAATCTAAAACTATATTCCATTTGACCCAGCTATTACAGTGATGCATATATACCCATGTTTATACCAGCACAATTCATAATAGCTAAATCTTGGAAGCTGCCTAAGTGTCCATCAACAGATGAACAGATGAAGAAAATGAATTTATACCCCATATGGTACTACTGTACCATAGAGAAAGATAAGTTATTTGTAGGGAAATGGATGCACCTTGAGACTATAGTGTTAAGTGAAATAAATCAGATGCACAAATTTAAATATCACATAGTTTCTCTTATAGGAGAAACCCAACATATATAAAAAACAAACTAAAAGGTAGAAAATGGGAAACAGGGAGATAGATCTTTTACAAAAGGAAAAGGCTCCCAGAGATGGACTGGTGAGGAAGGGAAGGGAAAGAGGATAAAGAAAGAATTAAGATGTGTTATGTACAGTACATGTACCAACTTCCCATGAAGAATATAGTTATTATGTACTGTGAACATGTACTAATAAAAAATAAAAATTGAGAAAAAATAGATACCTCATTGCATAGAGAAAAAAACAAGTATATAAGCATTCAAAATACTTGCACATTCCATAACATAAATCACTTATAACTGTTAATGTTTTAATTCTCCAAATTAATTTTATAGTGCTGTTTTAAAATTTAAAAGCTAAATTTTAATCAATTGACACTTTGATAAGATAAATGACAATTTAGCTTCTTCTTACTGACATTTTTTTGCTTTTTCTGATTTTTTTGGCTGTTTTTTCATGTCTTAATTGGGAAATTTTGTATTTAAATAATATACAGTAAAACCTCAGTTCACAAACGCTTCTGTTTGCAAAAAATTGGGTTTGCAAACAAAAGCATTTGGCAAAATTTTGCTTCTGTTTGCAAACTCCACATTGGGTTACAAACACAACCATGATCATGTTCCCCACACAAACACAAACACAGACATCTTTCCCAAAATCGTAAAACAAATTAAGTTCATAAACTGAGGTACAACTCTATACATATACAGTCATTTTGTATATCTTTTTTTGTGTGTGTGTGTGGGTACCAGGGGTCAACCTCAGGACCTCGCGCACCAGCAGGCACCCGTGCAGCTGAGCGATATCACCGGCCCTTTTTTCGTATGTGGGTTCTGGGAGTCGAACTTGGGCCCTTGCGCTTGCCAGGCAGGCGCTTACACCGCTGAGCCATCTCACTGGCCCCATTTTGTATTTCTTAAACCGTAGAAATTAACCTTTAATTCTCAGTTTTGGAGCACAACAATACTAATATCTACCTTTATCTTCCTAATTGCCCAAAGCAACTAAATGTGAATGTAATTTGCATATACCTTTACATTGTCAATATCTAAAACTGAAATTACACTTATATTTATTTTATGCATTCATTCAAAAAGCTAAAAATCAAGTAGTGTGTTCATATTGCTGTGATTATTTAATATTTCAATATATTGCCATTCATTTTCTTTAATGCAGTTAAAGAAATTTTCGATCTTCTCTTTTCTTCTGTTTTTGCAACCTCTCATTTTTCTCTGGAAGTTTTTAGAGTATTTCCTTTATTATTCTCTCTATTATGTGAGAAAAAGGATTACATATTTGAGTTGAATAACACTAGTAATGAGAATAGTTAAGTGGCTGCTGCCCTATACAAGATGAAATATAAATGGAGCTTAATGACAATAGTGGCAGTAGGATCAGCTCAAATCCATCACTATTATAAGTAAAGTGGCTAGAGCCACATACCCCCCATACAATGTGTCTGTAGCATCATTTCGCATAAAAACTATTGCACAGTGACATTATGTTTTCTATCATGCAAGTTAAAGATTAGAGAATATAAAGCCACTTCAGATTATACAGATTTCACAATTGACATATGTGGTAAACATAAACAAATACACACACACAAATTCAATAGTTATTTATTATTTCACAATAATAATAATTGCACTAAATTTTTATTAGATTTTTTAAATCATATGGATAAAATCTCCCTCAATTATAGGAAGTGAATGTTTTTAAAAATGTGTATCTTTAATGGGTAATAACTAATTGATGGCATGTATAGTTTTTGAAACCGTGGTTAGTATTTGTAAAGAATGAACTTGACAAGGTTTGTGAGGCTTCCAGAACAATTACTGGAGAAACCAAGGGGAAAAAAATGGCAAAATCAGAGAGAACTGCTTGAATTTGCTCAAATAACAGACATTCCTCAGCAACATTAGATGACAGCTAACTTTTAATGAGGGAAGACACTAGGTAATTAAAACTTGACTTACAATTATGAAAGAAAATATCAGGTAACAATCGTGCTATGCATTATAAAAGAAGGAAAGATATTTTTTGAAAACTTGCCTGATGCTCTGTCATCTGAAACTATTCTTTATGAGTGCAGGGTGAAGGTCAAGGAGGTATCTCAATTCCATCAATCCTTTGGACAGTTACAAATGACCTTTCACTTTCCATAAGACATTCAATATTCTGAATTGGAGGGATACATTTTTCTGTGTTTAGAAAATGGCAAAATTGAAACCTTTCCTATTGCAGGAGGCACACTCCTGTTGACTTGTTTACTGCCTGTTCATTCGCAAAGCTTGTTGGGGCTGTGATGTCATTTACATTAACTGCCTAATCTAGAAAAAAATACCAGTTGTATATTGTGTATCAGAAATTTTTCTATCTGCTGAATAACTTTGCTCCAGTATTTTGAAACTTAACATTGGTCTATTAGAAAAGGACAATACCTCCTCTAAAAATATTTGAGTGATTTTTAACTTCTGAGAAGTAAACCATGAGTCTTGCTTTTACATTTAAAGCAAGTAAGGAAGATGGAAGACAAATTTTAATTCATTTTTCTCTTAACTTGCATACTTTAAAAAGTTATTTATGTAATGATTAAAACATATAAGAAAAATGTTCAGCTCAAAACTAAGATTCTTCTTTCTATAACAAAGTACAATTTTTACAGAACTTACTTTTTAAAACATTTTTCATAAGATCACAATAATCAAGTTGTCATCAGCTCATGAAATATATAACAGAACAGCTACTAGCTAAAATTACACTTACAGGTACCTTAAGATAACACAAGATTTGTACCATACTTATGAATACAGTAGGTGCATTGTGATATGTAGTTACAAAGTTATAAGCACTAGAAATGCATCTGATACCAGTTCAAAGAGTAAGACATTTTCTTTTTAACTTATTTTTTTCATTATTCATTTAATATAAGAGTTTTGAGTCTCCATTGTGTGTAAGAAATTATACTAGGCACTAGGAATACAGCCTGGGAACAACATAGGCTATAGCTCTGTGCTTTTCCAATTTCTACTGTGGAGATATGAATAAACATATAAAGTAAATAAATAAATAAGTCTAAGTAAATAAGTAAATAAATAAATAAGTCTAAATATTTGCTAAATCTATTGGAAAAATAAAACAGGATAATGGGATATATAGTGCGATATTGTAGCAGAGGAGTACCTTTTACAGTGTGGGCGGGCGAACTTTGAATAAAGTATATATCTTTGCCTTGAGGTTATTGGAACTGAGAAACAAATATGTCATTAAATAAGCAATTGATCAAGGCTTTGGTTACTGATTGCGTTCTTCCCAAAGCCATTTCTCCAGCTGAATCATTCATACAGATTTTTACCTACTCTCATTATTTATTCTACTAAAAGCGAAAAGTATTTTATCATCAACTAATATTATGGAAGATTATAGCACATACTTATTTAATTTTATTATAGTGCCTCCGATAAACTGTAAATCAGAATTTTCCTGGAATAATTTTATAAGTTTAATTTTAAGGTAAGTTAATAATAGTGATAAAGTTTTTAATTTCCTAATGTTTTCTTCATGGTGTTTATAAATTATAGATTTTGGCAGAAAAGTTTTATAAAAGTGTTTGAATTCCTATCATAACGTACAAAAGAGTATATGTCATTTTTTAATAATATTTTGGTTTTTGAAGATTGCATGATAATTATGCTCTCCATTCTTGAGTTTTTATGTGACATCACAAACTTATTTCCTTGGAGCAGAGAATACTTATTTTGGCCAATGTATAGAAACACACAACTAAAGGTTGCCCAAAATGAATTGACAAAGCAAAAAAAAAAAAAAAAAAAGATGACGTATGATTAAAAAGTTAAAAACAACTATTGAAATTTAATGCAGAAAAAGATAAGCTTGTTCTATAAGTTGTGATTAATTCTACTCAGTGGGTAGTTTCATGTTAGTTGATCTAAGGTTCTGTGGTAATATGAGTGTAATCCTGCTGCTAGTCTTTTCTTTTTTTTTTTTTTTTTTTTTTTTTTTGTGGGTACCGGGGGGACGACCTCAGGACCTCATGTGCCAACAGGCACCCGTGCCGCTGAGCGATATCACCGGCCCCTTTTTCGTATGTGGGTTCCGGGAGTCGAACTCGGGCCTTCGCGCTTGCAAGGCAGGCACTTAAGCCGCTGAGCCGTCTCACCGGCCCTGCTAGTCTTTTCTAAAAGCAACATTTTTAGATGAAATTAATTAAATGGCAAATAAAATCTAGTTCCAAAAAAATAATAAACTGTAGAATTTAAACTTAACTGTACCAAGATCTTCTACTTTTCTAGGAAATAGTACTTGATTCTTTAAATTTATGTATCAATTCTCCACGTTGAATGTATTTAATATGTATAACAAACACATACTAATGAATAAAAGGGAAAAGTTCTACTTGCAAAATTTATTGATTTCCAACCTACGAATAATGACTGGTTTTCATATTACAAACTGACATGCCAAGTATCATACTGTAAAATTGGATTAAAGAGAATCAAAGACTATGGACTGTATCGAACTTCCCTATTGAGGAAAAACGTCACAACGCACAAGGAAAATAAGAAGTCAGGGTTTTCCGATGTCTCTCCCCAGTCTCTATCCAGCTGTATCAATTCATTCTGACCCACATTAGCCTGTCCAATATATAATGATGCCCAAGGACACATTACCTACATGAAAGAGCCATTTCAACCATTAAGCACCTCCATTTTATACTGAATTACATAACTTACATAATATTTTCTAGGAGCCATGCTGATTCATGACACACAGATTTGTTAATTCCAGGTTTGCTTACAATCAGCAATCATAGTCAAGCAGATATGTCCTAGTGTATCCACCTATGAGAATTCCCCTGTTAGCAATACCATTGTTTTTAAAACAGGAGGTCTATCATTACCCTACTTAGAAGATTTGACTGCATCAAATTCTTTCCACTGACTGGGCATCATCCTAGATCTCTCTCCAGCAAGGAAGAAATGGAAAACAAGAGATTATTTTAATAATTTACATCTCATAAGAAAATATGTTATACATGCTTCAAATTATTCATTTCATGTTCACATGCATTGGTAGAGGAGCCACTCTCACCTGGAATATTGAAGACTATCTCATCCAGCAGACATGTATGAGAGCATGGCAAAATCTTTGTCTTATTCCTCTCCTTTTGCTCATCAACAGAAAACCTGAGCTCTGTCTTCACAAAACAAGGAGCATTTAAAATAAATTGTTGCAAAAAAATCATTAAAATGATTCATAGAAACTATAGTTTCATTGCTTCCCTCATATGTTTGGCTTGAAATTAATGCAAAGTAAAAGTAAGAAAATAATTTCTTTCAACTACATTTCTGTATAGCTGAATGATATCAGAAAGGAGAGAGAGAGAGAAATAGAAAGAGAATATATTGTTTTAGGATTCAATGTGACAGCCACACTGTTTAGATTGAAACCTGACTTTGCCCTTTATAGCTATGTGATGTAAAATTTATGTAATTTATTCAATCTCTAATTACCTTCATGTTTTGTACTTTAAAATGGGGATTAAATTATACTTTCCATATCATATTGCTGGAAGAATTAAATAATATATGTCGAAAAGTTAGAAGTGGCTGCTCTGAGAAAGATCAACACTTGTATATCATTTCAGTCTTCAGTCATAACTGCTATACCACTTCTTCAGCTTTTCTGTTGTAACAAACAAGTCTAGTTCATTTACATATTTTTGTGTTTCTTAAACTTGTTTTTTTATGTTACTATAATGTTGAAGTATATCTCCTATTAATAATGGTTGATTCTAATATCATGTATTAAAAATGATATTTTTTTAATATGCGAGTACCGGGAGTCGAACTCAGGACCTCGCTCTTGCCAGGCGGGCATTTATGTCACTGAGCTATATCACCGGCCCTAAAAATGATATTAATGATGAAAATACTAATGAAAAATTCCAAACTTGCTACAAAGTTAAATGAAAATAGACTAGCTAAACTATTGTTTGTATATCTTTGTAACGCCTTTATAATGAACATAAGATTGTAATTATTTCCCATCAGTAGCTGAAATAAAGTGGAAATAAGAAACATAAAATTAACAACAAAATACTTTATTTTAACAAGACACATAGTTATTTCAATGCCCAATGTGTTTTGACTGAAAAAGAAAAACATTTAGTTAGCTGAATCTTTACCTTCAAAGTACTGTTTCTGTTATCCTATTTGAGATATACCAGAATGCATGAAAAATGTTTTTCTATATTAAATGAATATTGCCCACAAGAGATCATAACTGTTATGGTATGTGTCTAGATGTCCCCCCAAAGCCTCATGCAGTCATAGGTGGGGCTTTTCAGAGGTGGCTGAACCTAGAGTGTGTGATGCTGGGATTAAGGGTGTGTGATTATTAAATTAGTTCACTGATTGGTTTGGCATAGTTCTGGGTGTCGATAATGGATAGGCCCACCCTGGGTGTGAGTGCTACATGCCCTTAGGATAGAACATAAATATATAAGTAAAAAATAAAAGGGACAGAAAGAAGGCTGCTGCTATCACTTGCTGTTTTCTGCTTCTTCACTGTTTTGTTACTTTGCTGCCTTCTACACACCATGAACTATTTCTCCTCTGTGATGCTCTCTGTCATGCCACCTTGCCTTGGAGCCAGCCAACTACGAGCTGAAACCTCTACAAACTGTGAGCTACAATAAACCTTTCCTCCCTTAACCTTGAATGTTGGGTATTTTGTCTCAGCAACAAAAAAATTTAGCGAAGATAATAAGTATACCAGTGTTGTCTAAAGTTGCTCTCCTTGTATTTCTGAGCAACTCATATAGCTGTTACAAAATGAATGGTAAGTTCAAAGGGTAAGGTATATCGGTTATAGGTAAATTCTCTTTATTATGTGCTATGGTTTGAATGTCCTCTTACAACTCATATTCAACATTAATTGTCATTGTCAGTATACTAAGATGTGGGACCTTTAGGAGGTAATTAGATCACGAGGGCAGAGCCCACATGAATGGATTAGTGCCATATTGACGTGGGGATTAGTTATTCAAGAGTTGGCTCCTGATAAAAGGATGTGTGGTCCCCGTACTCTCTCTTTTGTGTGCTTTCTTGCCATGTAATGCCTTTTGTCATGCCATGGCACAGCAAGAATGCACTCATCCGATGTCTTCAGAACTGTGAGCCAAATAAATATCTCTGCTATATAAACTATCCAGTCTGTGGTATTCTGTCATAGCAGTAGAAAGTGGGCTGAGATATAAAGTAATAGTGTTGTACAGCACATAATACCAGTTGTATACATTGCAGAAGATATTCAATTATTGATTGAGTCCACGGGCTGGCAGATTTGTACTATTACAGTTTGATGACTAGATCAATAATATAGTATGAATCTCTCAGCAATTTCTAAAATTAAAAACAAAAGAAATGACATTTTCTTCTTTTATGATTTTAAAAACATAATCTAAGAGAAGTTTTGTTGTTACTCTGTTTTGGCAGATGTATGATTAATTATTAATACCTATATTTTATTTCTTCAGTCTTTATGTTAACTGAGAAAAGTGTTCAAAATCAGTTCCAGTAGAACACTAATCATTGAAAATGAGTTATCCATAAATGAACTCCTTAAATTGCCCTCCTAACAGAACATTTGGAAGACACACATACAACTTTTTTTTTTTTTTTTTGTGGGTACCAGGGGTCGAATTCAGGACCTCGTGCACCAGCAGGCGCCCGTGCCACTGAGCGATATCACCAGCCCTTTTTTCTTATGTGGGTACCAGGAGTTGAACTCAGGACCTTGTGCTTGCCAGGTAGGCGCTTATGCCACTGAGCTATCTCACCGGCCCACACATACAACTTTTAAGCTTAATTTTAGTGCTAAAAGAAATAGTAAAGATGGTGTATAAGAAATAGACTATATTTTATTCACAGCTAATAAGATTAGAGTTTTCAACTTTGAGTTCAAATTTTTGCTTTTCTGTTCTGAAGTATGTGTCTGATGAAAAAGTCTCAGGCTAGTTGTAAAATGGATAATGTAGCAATGTTTCATTATATGACATCATATTCAGGAAATTCCATTTGTGTATTATATCCAAGTAATGTAACTCAGTAAAAACAGATAGCATTTTAAAAATGCCTGAATCTATCATTTGAGAGCCAATATATTGTGCTTTTAAGGTTGGCTATTACATATCAATATTTATTATGGAAATAAGTTAATGGTTTGATCAATGACAACATAATTCCTCTAATACATTGATTTTACTTTTCATTTTCCCTAGGAAAAATACTCAGTGATATATGTATTAGTTATATATTGCTGAATAACAAATTAAAATTCACTTAGTCCCATAAAATAGGATACATTTATTATTTCCCCGTTTCTGTGGATTAGAAGTCTAGGCAATGGTTAGCTTGATTGAGTCTCTGTTTAGGGGTCCTTAAGGTTGTAATCATGATCTCCACAAACCCATGTCCTTACCTGGAAGTTTCAGTTGGGAAGACTGATTTTGAAGTTATTCATGTTATTGACAAGATTTATTTATTTATTTATTTATTTATTTATTTATTTATTTTTTGTGGGTACCGGGGGGTCGACCTCAGGACCTCGTGCGCCAGCAGGCGCCCGTGCCGCTGAGCGATATCACCGGCCCCTTTTTTGTATGTGGGCTCTGGGAGTCGAACTTGGGCCCTCACGCTTGCCAGGCAGGCGCTTAAGCCGCTGAGCCATCTCACCGGCCCAGGATTTATTTTCTTACATCTGGATAATTGAGGTCTTGGTTTTCTTGCTGTTGTAAGCCAGGAACTGCTTTCAACAACTAGAAATAAACTGGGTGTGACGGTGCACTCCTGTAATTCCAGTTGTTCAGAGGCTAAGGCAGGATTATCACCACAAGTTTGAGTCTAGCCTGGGCTGCGTAGTCAGTTCAAGGCCAGCCTGAACTATTTAGCTGGAGCCTAACTCAAAGAAACAATACAAAATAAAACACAACTGAAAATCATGCTCAGTTCCCTAGCATGTGGTCTCCTTCCTAAATTGTCCTATGACATGAAAACTGAGTGCTTCAAAACTACCAGGACAGTATCCCTTTTAATTAATTGAAAATCTACTTCTTATGGGTTTTAAATATATCTTAAAAACCCTTCACCCTTACAGTATGACATAATTACAAGAATGACACAATTACAAGAAAGATGACTCCATCATCTTTTCCACATACTGTTAGTTAGAAGCAGGCCTGAGGTCTTACCTCATCTCAAGGGGAGATTTTGCTAGAGTGTGAATATTACAGAAGGAAAGTGGAAATTGGAAACCATTTTAAATGTTATTACCAATATTACTATGTGTTTTGCAGATATCTTTTTTATATTTTAAAGTCAGAATTTCAGACTAGGGTATTATTAATTGGTTGTTTATCCTTAAGAATCAGTTTTTGTTCTCAATATCTTTAACTCTGACAGAATTATACATAGTGAACTACTTCTGTCTTTCAGTATGACCTAAAATTGTAAATTGGGATTTTCTAACTGTACTATCAGAAGTTATAGTTAATAAGGAACAGGTTAAAGTAAGTTATCCCTAAAACCTATCATATATCTAAATTTAAAAGCTAAGAACAATTTTTCATAAAAGAAAAGTGTGTTTATGTTCTTGCCAATAGTTTAAACTGATGTTATTTTTTCTGATTCAATTTTGCATATCAATACCTGTAGGCTACTATCCCATCTGTAATTTTCTATTGCTACTTTTATTTATCTATAAATTTTGTATATTGTGTATTTGTCAATTTTTATATGATCAAATGTGTACAAAATATTATAACAAGTAATACTTATGAAATACAGATGATAATCTAGAAACAGTTCTCATACATCAAGTTTAATGAATGGAAAAAGGAATTTAATAAACTAGTAGAGACAAAATATAGTTTTCAATAGTAGATGATTGGATAATTAGCCATTTGGAAAATGAAGTAATGATCAAGATAAATTTCCAACTTCTTGGATCAAAACTTATTTTTTAAGAAAAGAACAAAACATTTAAAGTCAAGGACTAAAGTCAAATTTAGTTATAAGTAAAATAATTTATCTGCAGTTTTCCCAAGCACAGCCAATGATGTATATATGTAAAGAAAATACAAACAGATTTGACCAAATAAAACTTTTGTTTCTTAAGTTCAAAAACCAGTATATATACTGTATAAAATAAAAATAACAATAAAAAGTTATGTTAATTTTTAATATCTAAATTTCTTGTAATTCAACAAGGAAAACTCTAATAACACCAGTAAACAGAGATGAAGATCACAGATTTTATCTTTTCATTAATTCAAATTGTTTTCCCTAAATCTTCAAAATTTTTTCACACAAGTCATATAAATTACTATTTTCCAGTTATTATGTTTTATTTTGTCCATTAATTTGTCAGCGGAATAAAATAATAAATGAGGTTGATAGGAGGTAACTGAATGGTAGTTCTTTAATATGCCTTTTAATTTCTTCTATGTCTTTCAGATAATTCATTCCAAAATCTTTCTATAATCTTCATGACACGTAGAAAATTTTCTGCTGGGCGTGGTGGTACATGCCTATAATCTCAGCACTCAGGAGGCTGAGGCAGGAGGATTGCTACCAGCCTGGACTACAAAGTGAGTTCAAGGCCAGCCTGAACTACATAGCAAGATCCAATCTCAAAAAGACACACACACAAAAAAAAAAAAAAGAAAAGAAAAGAAAAGAAAAGGAACAAAACTTTCCATTTTATGTTATTTTTCATATGTATTAGCACAGTAGTGTTTGCTGAATTCTCTTTTAATGTAGTTAATGTCTTCTATGATTCATGTCCTCTCTCACTGGTAATTTCATTTTTGTTTGACATATTTTATTTTGTTTTTGTAAATGTTAATATTGTATATGTTTTGTCACATCTTCTTCAAGAACTCAGATATTGGGCCGGTGAGATGGCTCAGCGGTGTAAGCGCCTGCCTTGCAAGCGCGAGGGCCCGAGTTCGACTCCCGGATCCCACATATGAAAAAGGGGCTGGTGATATCGCTCAGCAGCACAGGTGCCTGTTGGCGCGCGAGGTCCTGAGGTCGACCCCCCGGTACCCACAAAAAAAAAAAAAAAAAACTCAGATATTGGGCCAGTTAGATGGCTCTGCGGCATAAGTGCCTGCCTGGCGAGCGTGAGGGCCCGAGTTCGACTCCCGGAACCCATATACAAAAAAAAATGGGCCAGTGATATGGCTCAGCGGCACAGGCGCCTGCTGGCACGCGAGGTCCTGAGGTCGACCCCTGGTACACACAAAAAAAAAAAAAAAAGAACTCAGACATTATGTTTATCAAATCAGTTGTCTCTTTTTATTAATTTATATCTTCTCTTTCCATTTTTGTTCATCTTACTACTTTGCTAATTTTTGAATTGACTATTATTTTTATTTTTAGTGTGCAAATGGCAAATATAACGTGGAAACAAACTATATTTCATTTTTCTTATGTTGTGCCCCCATAATTTTTCCCACCAATATTCTGCAATATCTTTGATTTCTTATTTCACTCAAATTGTCTAGAATAATATATATTTTTTACTTTTTTAGAGGTTAGTCTTTTTTCAATTATCCTATATTTTATTTTTATTGAATTGGAATCAGAGAATGAAGTTGGCACAGTTTCTGTCTTTGAGAATTACTGAAGTATTTTGTAACAATAAATACTGATTTTTGCTTCCTTTTTTGTTGTTTTTGAAATGTTGATGTTATTTTTTGTTTTCAGAATATAGCATACTGTAAATTAACTGTATATCAATTTATAGTATTTGAGATTGCCTTGTATTTTATCCTTAATTTATCAGCATTTCTCATTCCCCAAATTGAGAGATTTTTATTTGGTTTTCTCAGAATTCTTTCAAATTATTTCTTCCTTTGCGAAATGATATTTTAATTAGTTTCAAATTATACTTTATCAATGGAATACAAGAAGTTTGAGTAAATGTCTAGTTTTGTTGACAACTATTATTATGGTATCTTTTTTAATGGACAGGCAGTTTCTAAAATAAAAGTTAGTCACAGTCCTTCCTTTTCTATCATATTTTGAACCTAATTAAGCCAGTATGTTATTCAAACCTGAGTATTTGAAACCTGTTACATTTCTGAGCTTTTCTAAAAGCATTAACATCAGATCCATTCTACATTCTAATTTTCCCTTTCACAGTTAGACATTTTAGCAAGTCACTCTCTTTGGTTGACTTTCTATTTTTGAGTAAATCAAGTTGTTTCATTTTTTTTCATGACTCATTTCTCCATGTCTTTACTTTTAATTTTGAAAAATGTTTCATAAACTATTTTATGTATTTAACATGCTGTCTAGAATGTACTTGTATATATGCATGCATGTGTATATATGTAATATATATATGTGTGTGTGTGTGTGTATGTATATAATGAATTATGTAGAATCCACGTGTGAAACAAAGTGTACTGAGAGAAGGTCAGAGATTTTAAATATAACAAGGGTAACACATTACATTTATGTTATATAAGGATTGAAAACCAGACCTCAATGTCACAGAATTAGTTTATGAATATAGTTGAAAAATGACTGGATGTATTTATCAGGACAGAGATTTTATTTTAATTTGAATTCAGTATGCGAGTGGTATATTTGGTCAATATCATCATTTAACAACGTTAATTTATATATTCTTAAATACCATATCACCAAAAAAGTGATATTTTCTTTTCACAAAACAACATTCAGGGCTCGTGATATAGCTCAGAGGCATAAGCACCTGACTAGCAAGTGCAAGGTTCTGAGTTCAGTTCCCAGTACCCACATAAAGGAAACAAAACAAAACAAAACAAAACAAAACAAAACAAAATTCAATCACTTTCCTTAAGAAGTAGACTGTTCCCATGAAAAGCTGCTGCTTCTCTTCACACATGTATTTCTTCCTTCTTTTCATGCAGAAACTGCAGTGTCTAGCCTCCCTTGCAGCACATTTTTGGTTATTATCAAGTCCATAGGATGTTAGCAGACAGTATAAATACTTTTCTCAGGCTACCTGCAATTTAAAGCAAGCTTCTTTCTTTAGACTTTGGCTTCTTTTTTCTTTTCTTTTCTTTTCTTTTCTTTTCTTTTCTTTTCTTTTCTTTTCTTCTTTTCTTTTTTATCTGTGTGTGTGTGTGTGTGTGTGTGTGTGTGTGTGGTACTGGGGATTGAATGAACTCAGGACCTTCACACTGAACTACATCCTTAGCCCACTTTTGATTATTTTATTTTCATACAGGGTCTCATTGAGTAGCTCAGGTTGGACTAAACTTGTGATACTCCTACCTTAGACTTCTGGAATGCTGAGAATAAGGTCTGGCATGCTTTCCTCTTCCCTCCTTCTAGAGCAGACATGGTAGGAAGTCTGTTCAATCATGCAGATGAAAGCAATATCTTGGGAAATGGTTGCCCAATAGAAGGAACCTGGATCTTTGAATGATTTCATGGATCAGGGCTGCCATACCAACTTGTACCACCTACCTCCAAAATATAGTGTAGAAAGAAATAGCAATTATTTAGGCTACTGCATACTATAATCTCCCTATAGTAGATTAGCTTTGTCCTTTCCTATCTCAATTAATAATATTTTTGAAATGAAATATATTATATACCCTTTCTTACCATGTTTTGCCTCCTCTTTCTCAGAGACAGTCATTATCTGAACTTTGTGACTACAATCCTCTTGTTTTTATCTATAATTTTTCCATATATGCATAAATATTACCACCAACCCTTGGTACAACCAGGTTTTTTTGTGAGTATAAGATGCAATTGCACTAAAGGTTTTAACTTGAATTTCTCTGCCAAGGAGATTGAACATCTTTTCATATACTTAATTGCCATTCTTGTCTTTACATGAAGAAATATTATGCATTTGTCTTGTGCAATATGCCTTGAACTTATGGGTTTTTAAATAGTTTAATATATACTTTGGAATATGTTTGTTTTCAATTATATGTATTCTAATTATCTTTTCTGAGTTTGGGCTCATTTTTCACTTTCCTTAAGTTATTGTTTGGATAACAAGAGATTCTGGGTTTTAATATAGTTGTACACATCTAACTTTTCCTTTATTATTTGTATTATTTTATTTTGAAATTATAGGCATTATCTTATTCCAGAGCACTCAAATTTATTCTTAAAATTTTTATAGTTTTAAATTTATGTCTCAAATCCATGTAATACTGGTAATCTCAGTGACTGAGAATATATTCAGTCACTGCCCCTGTCCTTGCCCCTATTCTCCTCCATGGGAAGATTATTGTTCCTTGTTTTTGTTGAAATCTGTTTATTCCACAAGAAAAATTTAATTACTTTGGCAATAAAATATGAGCAGAAGTGACACTTATTACTTCTGTATGGAGTTCTAGAAACATCACATGTTTTCCTACACTCTTTTCCTCTGTTCTATCCTCTTTAATCCAGAATGAAAGTGGTACAAGGTGGAGCCTCAGCTATTCCAAAGAGGATATGTAGTATAAAATGTCGCTTATTTTTGAAGTTCACTTATTCATTTAAGTTCACTTATTTTTCTCTTTTATTGCTTTTACTATCAATCGCAGGGTATATATAGAGAGAGTGTTTTTTCTTTTTTTGTGTGTGTGTACCAGGAGTCGAACTCAGGATCTCACACTTGCCAGGCAGGCACTTATGCCACTGAGCCATCTCACCAGCCCGAGTGTGTTCTTTTTAAAACAATCTGTCAATCTCAGTAACCAGACCATTTATTTTTAATATGAATACTTATCCGTCTGCATTTAAGTATTCCATATTTTTGACTGGTTTCTATATTTCCTTACTACTAAGCCAATCTATCTTAGTATTCTACCAAAGCCCTATGAATTTGAAGTTTTGCCTCAGGGTTTTGGCCCTGAGTTAAGTGAACCTTGGGCACTGTCTTCTAATCTTTCCAGGTAATCCTTCCCTCCGCTCCCAGTAGTTTCCTCACCTGCCTGCCCTATCAAGACTCAGTCACATGTCATAGTGTGACCTTCTGAAAATCTACGGAGCAGTCACTCTGTGTAGCTCTTTCCACTCCAGCACCCTTCCCTGCCAACCCTGCCTTACCATAGTCTCTCAGAATCTTGTCCCTGCCTCCTCCCCTCAAGGTGAGTACTGGGCTATGTCTGGATTTCTTCTTCGCTTCTCAGATTAGAATCTTTATTAGAGAATAATGTACTGTAATTTTTTGATCCACCAAATTTGTTTTCCATATCCTAATGACTTTTTGTCATCCAATCACTTGAGGACCATTTTAAAATTGGATTTTGTAAATTTATTCCCATAGAAAAACTATTGTAGCCTTAAATTCAGGTTAAAACAGTGCTTTAAACACTTGTAAAGCAAGCTATGAAAATTTTAAGTTTGGTGTTTCATGTTTTGTATTGAAATATATGGTTTAGAAATATTTGACTAGCAAATCTGATTAAGGCCCTTTTTGCATTTGAATAAGAATTTATTTTTTGCTCTTCCAGTTATTAGACTCTGGAAATTAATAAGATTCATCAAATTCAAGAAATAATGCTTAAATCAAAAAGTTAATTTGCAATTGTAGACATATATAACAAATATAAATATAAGAAAGCATTTTCATGGGGAATTCCATGTTATTAATGTAATATAAATTGATTGATGTAGTTCACTCAGAACTCTTATGTAGATCTCTATTGTGTTGGTTTTATCATTCTTCTATATTGCCTACTATGTGTCATTGACTAGAACAGGCCACATTTTCTAAATTGTCTCTGTATGGAACTATTGATAAACATAAACTAGGCTTAATAATAATAATAATAATGCATGTATGCATAAGTTTTTTCAAATGAAACAATATGTATAAAATATTTAAATTCAAGCAGAACAATGAATTTATTCACACAGTGTCCATTATGTAATTGTAAAGAAAATTTTTTCTTTTGGTACATTTTTTCTGCACGTTATGTTTGACATATATTATGAAAATGGAGCTGTCTTAGAAGTATAAAGTTAATTCTTTGAGAAATAAAATTACTTTGGTTACTGTTCTTGAGCTAGCCCTATTATTGCAAAACATTCACACCACCTTATTTTCTACAAATTCATCTTGGTATGCCCAGTGCTTGAGAGAATGTCTGGCACATAGTAGGCAGTAAAAGATAGTCATTGAATTTATGCATAAATGAATAATATATGATCCACAAAAAAAAAACATAGCGCCTCAAGGTGACCAGTCCTTTTAACACATCTTCTTCACATATTCTGTGTCACAGAGTTTTCAAATTGATAGGCAGCAAAATACCTCTGATTAAGTATTCACTGGTTTAGCTTTTCATAATTATAGTTCCCACATTCTAATTATCACATTCACATAAATTTGACCTATTTATTATGGGAAGAATATACAATCGAAGTTGACAGTTCAATCCTTATGGTAACAATAAATGTCATTTTTTTTTCTAATTCAGATTTCCTCTTGAATAAATTTTTTTTTTAATTTCAGACACAATTGACAAATAAGTGGATATTGTTTTTATACATTTTATCAGGGTTTTGAATATGTCAAAATGCTAATTACTTTGCCAAAATTACTTCTTTTAATCCATACAACATACACTGAGAGAAGAAACTCTTACTTCATGGCTGTGGAAACTGAAGTATGGAATTCTTGAATGACACAGGCTACAGGCTAATGAGGAGCAGACTTAGGATTTGGACCCATTACATCCTTCCCCAGGAGCTTTTAGCTCTTCTGAGCATCTAACTTCTGAGGGAGGATACTTTATATCTCTGTCCAGAGTAATCCTAGACTCTCTATAGTATCTGAAAGAGAGTAGGTACCTAAATAATATATTAGAACAGGATGATTAAATTAAAATCTATTATGAAAACAAATACCAGAAATGCGAATTCATTGTCCATAATAGTAACAAGTCCATAATGGAAATTCTGTATGAAAATAGCTTTGGGTATTCTTTTTACCTCCACATAACTATACACCATTTATATAATTGACAGAGAAAAAAGAGAATGAATTTATTTTGAAACCTAGATAAATCATGTAAAGTATTCAAGTTTAAATATTTCAAATATATTTTAAAATATAAATAATTATTATGCAATTAAAATGTAAAGGTACAGATGTCATATTATGTTCTATTTATACAAGTAATAAGATTATATACACATAATAACCTAAAGTTATACATATATAACATTTTGTTTTTCCATATACTTATTTATTGTATGGGAAAATAATGAAAAGCTTTCAATAGTTTTCAAGTTATTTTAATATTAAAATATCTGTTATTGTATATTTTATATGATTGACTTAATATTTATAAGATTCAGGTTTTATACATTCTCTCCAAAATTCGTACAGTTTTTGATATCATTTGAAGACAATAGGTGTAAACTGTTTTATACTCATAAGTCCTTGTTTTATTTAACAAAATTAATATACATATTTACTCCATAACAACCTTAAATTTTATTCATTTCATTTATTTGCACAAAATCTTAGTTTTTCTATAGTCTTAACTTTTTTTTATCCAACTAGTAGTAGCATTTTCCCACAAGTATATGAAGCAGTTACACTCTCTATTTCATCTTTTTGTATACATTCATTCCAAGTTCAATTATTACAAATAAAACATTTTTCTTTATAATTTTATATCATATTTAAAACTCACCTTCCTACTCATGATACACCCCCTGGAGGTGGGATACTGATATTTAGTCATAATAACACCTTCATGTATATTATTCATAAACTTTATTTTTTCAATGTATACATATTTTTGTTGTCATAATATATATATACGATTTTTTAGATTTGTAGGAGTTGCTCTAGATTTGTACACATTTCATGCACTTGTCAGGAGAAAGCATATATCCTTTCAGATTACACACTCCTTTTTATTTGAAAATACATTCAGCTTTGAAATAAAAGAGAGAGGATTTGACTTTGTCACTGAAAGTGTAAATCACAAGTCCACAATAAGTTTACTTGCAACAATGAATACCATGAACCTTAGAAGGTATTCATACGAATAATGTTTGTAAACTCCAGTTTAAAGCAAACTGCCATACCTCTTGCTTCCTACTTCCTAACACTCATCTTTTATTTAACAGCTAACATTTAAACTAATCCACATCAAGTGGTTAAATAAGCTACCCAAAGACAGAATACGCAATTAAGAAGAATATATTAGTTGCTCCTACTATATGGTCACTTGTTGGAAACTTCAAGAAATAAAAAGCCTAAGTTAAATACCAATGATGGCATTCTTTTTGAAAAGAAAGCCTCCAGAAAATAACAATTTTAACTTAAATTTTCCTTTCTTCATTCTCATTATATTTTATATATTTATTTCAAGAAGTTATAAAAAATGTAGGTTTTACCTGGTTAAGGTTAACAGTCCCAATTAAAAAGTAGTACAAGCAAAGGGAAATTACATGTCTGTACACAGCACTACATTCAGTGGAAACAAAAACATTTGAGTCATGTAAAAGGCCATACAAATAAATAAAACGGACTGAAGTATTATACTTGCTGCAACATGCAAAAAGTTCATAAATATTCTGTCAGTAAAAGAAATCAAGCCATGAAAGAATACACACCATATATTTCCATTTATACAAATACCCAAAAGACAAAATTATAGGGAAAAATAGTATTGTGACTATAAATGGGTCCAACATTCATTTTAGGGTGATAAAAATGTTCTAAAATTAGATCGTGGTAATAGTTGTATGTCTTTATAAAATACACTAACATTAATTTGTTTAACAATCAGTTTTCACTTTGATTCATGCTTGATCATTTTCTCATATGGACATGATTTCATTGAAAGTATAGGTGAATATTGTTAAGGTATTGAGTAAGAGATGATCTTAACTGTTTTACATTTCAATATTTAATTAAAAAGTCTATTTGATAATCTTAGAAAATATAGAAGTGTTTTTAAATAATTATATTTTCCATTTTTTAACGATGAAAAAATGTTTTGAAACTTCCATTGCCTTCAGCAGGCATTATACATATGGGTTTGTTTCAAATATTTGCTTCATGCAGATTACTCAAGATATATCTATAAATAGATGTGCTGATATCTGTTTGATATCTTACATGAAGTGAGTTGTACTACATTGTTTGTGAAAATTCAGGTCCTAGTATTCCCAGGTAGGTTAGTTAGTATAAACTAGTGAATGATTTAATAAATGACAGAAATTGGATAGTGACTAATGCAGTATATAGAACTGATAGTAACTAAAGCAAATTGTTTTGAAGTACTTTAAATTTCTCAAAGCAGGTGTCCCATAAACACAGAGTACTAGTTCTGATTATACAGTAATTCAATTCTACAATGAGAAAATTCTTTACTAAAATGAAATGAATTTTCTCTTTTCCAAGTATGAATGTTCTAGTGCACTAATATACTAGAAGTGATTATTTACCAAATGTCTTTCTGATCTTTTCAAGTTTATCCAATTCACCTGGCTAAAATGTGTATATCTAGTAACTATTTACATTACATAATAGCATCCTTTGGTGTAAAACTCATTTTAAAGTATTTGTGCTAGTAGATTTTTGAAGCTTCTGTTTTAAAACTTCTGGACATATACATAGTAAAAAAAAAATGAAAAAATAGTAATGAATAGGTAGGTTTTTGTTTTTAATATATTAAAATGAAACTTTATACCAGTTTTTTTAAAAAACAATTGTCATACTGACAGAAAGAAAAGAAATGAAATAAATTTAAAACTTAGAAAAGATTTTTGTAGAAAATATCTAGTCACTTGCTTTTCTATAAAATTTGCTAGTTATGAGTGTTAACTGTGCTAATGGAAAGAGCAATTTTGAGCTGTAATCAGGATTTAGCTTCCATAAGTCTTTTCAGTTTTCTTTTCCACTTGTTGACAATTTTCTTTAATTAATATCAGTTCTTTCTTACATTACCTAATTGCCTCAATATTACAAATAGAACATTATAATGTAGCTTTAGGTAAGGATTAAATTAAGAATATGTGAATTCTTATTAACAATCTTCTCCCACAAAATTTTCATGATTATGAAGCAAGATGAGTAAATAGTTACAGAGAATGGGGAAATACATAGGAAAAAGCTAATCTTAAAAATTGGTGTTCTTCTAAAGTTATAATAATTCAAATTCATCTAGGCCTATGCATTTAATGGCATGTCTAAGAACCTAAAATATGATTTGCACTATACAAAAAATCAGGTATAGGTCAATTTAGAGATGGAAATAAATTTATTTTAATATTAGAAATAAGGTTTAAAATGGAACAAATGAATTTAAAAATTTTAATATGATTATTAGTCATGATATATAAAATTGTCTCTACTTTGTACAAGCACAATAAATATACCATCAACTCATTGGAAGTTTTGGTTATTTTGCTTTAGTTGTTGATATAAAAAAGAAATTTGTACACCAAAATATGACCAGTTCCATTTTCATATAATGATAATATTAATATCTATGCACATTGATTTCTTTTTATTCATTAATGGTTTCTATTTTGTTTCAATATTGTAAACATTTTATTTTGTACTGAAAATAAATAAATATATTCAAAAGAAAACATTCATGGTGAAACATATCTTGAGAACTTTGACAAATTTTGAGGCAAAAAAATAGAAATCTTCCTTTCATGTCAAGTAAATAGCTAATAATTCTAAAAGTTTTGAATAGAGATAAATGATTCTTTATACTGGGCCTTGTAACTATAGCCATTTCAAATAATGAAAAATAATACTACGTACAAATTGAGCTTAAAATAAAATAAACTAATAGAAACAAATATGATGTGATACAAATATGAAGTATCATTTAATTCTAATCTACAGCCAGAATACGAGTATCTTATCTCTGGATATTCTTTCAGTACAATGGGGATATTAACCTGATCATTTGAATGAGTCAACATTGTATACATTATTGAAAAATTATAAAGCAAAATAGTAGCCTTGCAACTCAAATGGCAAAGTCCCCCCACTACTACTGATGAATCAATGAGATGCATAATGGAGTGATGATGTCCCTGGAAATTCCAGCTTTTCCTACTGTATATTAATGTGAGATTGTTTCTTTTTAAAATGAAAATAAAATCACTTTGGAGAAAGTTTTCCTTTAACAGCAAATCCTGTCCCATCTATAAAAAGTAACTTCTCTGCTTTCACACATAAAATTTAGTATGACATAAAACATTTCTTGGGCCGGTGATATAGCTCAGTGGCATAAGCGCCTGCCTGGCAAGCTCAAGGTCCTGAGCTCGACTTCCGGTACATGCATATAAAAAGCACAAAACAAAACAAAACAAAAATTTCTAATCATTATATTTATAAATAAAAATGATCAACCTAGAGACAAAGGTGCGACTAAATTCTTTTCACCAAAGTCTTCAAATGTATGTTATATTGTAAAAAATCTTCCCTGTGCTCTGAGAAGCTGAGGCAGGAGGATTGAAAATTTGACCATGGCTTGTGCAACTTAGTGCCTTACAGAGACCCTGTCTCAAAATAAAAAATAAAAAATTGGCTGGAGATGTAGCTCAATACAAAGGTCATGTGTTCCATGCCCAGTAACAAAAAAAAAAAAAAAAAAAAAAAAAAAAAAAAGAAAATTAAAGAAAACAAAAGCAAGTATTTCTGTTGAAGAAGTTGTACAACCTTTTGGCAGCGCTAAAAGTGCTTCACCCCCAACCCCAATTTGTTTTCAAGTGTATTTTATGCTTTTATCTAGTCATGAGCAAAATTTGGAGGGACTACATTTTTAAAATTTACCAACATTATGAAAACCCTGCTAAGTTTTTGTTTAAAGGATAAAGGAATTGTTAAGTTTTAGGCTTTTAGAATTTCTGAAGGGCCAGCAAAGGAAGAAAAAAATTCTGAACCTTTTCAACTTTTAAAAAGTTGAAAGTTATGCAGTGCTAATAGTATTTACAGCAGACTCAGTAGAACAGTTTCAGGTTACTGGATGAGCTTAGTACATTAACAAAACACTGCTACTGCAAAAATAAGTTAACTTTGTCACTGGGGAATGCCAGGAAAATCTACTTGGACTTGAAGGAATATCGAAGAAATGAAACTCACAGTTGAAGCTAAACCTGAAGAAGAAAATAAGTTGCTTCATGAAAAAGAAACAAAGAGGTGAAAGGAAATAATTTAACTACGATGTGTTTATTTAATTTATAACAATTGTATGTATGAAATAAAATATATGTGTAAAGTATATTTCAAAAGTCTTTCCCAGTCTAAGAAACACATCATTCAGTAGAGAATGAGTTATATATTGGTGTTGAATGTCAGCACCTTTTTTTTGTCTTTAAGGGAGATTTGGTAAACTTTTAAAAGTATCATATATAATCATTATTACATGTAAATCTTCATTGGGTAAATGTTAAATCTGCTACATAAAATAAGTATCAATAAAATGCTTATACATTGTTATACTTTACCGCTTAAAACAATTTCAAAGTTAACATTTAAATATTAAGACTTTAACAAAGATTATAAAGGTCAAGTGTTAAACTTATTAATATCTTAGATTTTTTTAATCGAAGTGTGTTTCCAGTGACTATGAGTATTTTACTGAGTAAATGCTACTTTAACTTTGTGTGCTGATACACTCATGATTCATAAAAGAAATATTTACATGTGGATGTTTATGCAATTATGCTGGATTCCTTTTCTGACTTAAGAACAATCATTTCAAAGGAAAATAGTTTGATAAAGTTATATGAGTTATCATTCACATGCATGTGTGTATATTTTGTTTTACTTTAGTTATTCTTCAACACATTTGACGTTTGCATTCTGTTGTGTAATTATATTTCCAATAACCATTTAGTTAATATTTCTGTCTTTAACTGGTTTCAGGATTACTGATCAATCCTCTAGTATGATGGATTTTTCCATTCTTGGTTCATTATTTTATTATCAACTTAAATTGAACGGATTGGTTTTGTTACGACTACTGCCACAAAGTACCACAAAGGGGTTGTCTTAAACAACAGAAATGTGTTTCTTAATTTTGGAGGCTAGGACTTTGAAATCAAGATGTTGACAGGTATGTTTTCCTTCAGACTGCTGTGAAGAAGCTGTTTTATGTATTTCTTTCGTGGATAACACTGTCCTTTCCTAGTCATGTATTTGAACACTTTTCTTTATTAAGGATGTTATTTTTACTTGCCACACATTAAGCCAATTTCATCGGTGAAATCTGATGATCCTTGTTAGGGTAACGATTTTACTATTGAAACAGGTAACCATAGCTCACAGGAGCTTAAACCTTATAGAAATTTCCTTCCCGCTCTTGCAGAAGTCCCTCTGTCCTCAAGGGTTTCCTCCCTGGAGTCATCAGCAGCCCGGGCTCAGTCTACCACGCTGCTCCTCATCCTCAGTAACCAGCGTCTGTCTTCTGTCATTACTTGTCTCTTCCAGGTGCTGCCATTATCGCCATTCCAGCTACTAGAAGAGGAAATAAGACATGGTTACTCATGTTAAGAGCATGCACCAGAAACTGTACATTGTGGGGAGCAGCTGAAGCTGGACTTTGATTACACTGCGGGGGTGGAGCAACGCCGGCCCCTAGAACAGGAGGAGCCAGAGGCGAGCCAGGCAAACAAATTGTTAGGCAGAGGGGCTCCACCTCCCATCAACCTCCCCAGTGTATAAATACAGGCGCTGCAGTCTTTGGGCAGTTCTTTTTTTCCCATTCGGAGAGAGGGCTCCACCTGACTTCAGCTTTCTGCATTCTGATTCTTGCCTTCAATTCTTCATCTTCCACCATCCTTCACCCCTGGAAGCTCGAGATCTGTGCTGGATGCGACATTCTGTAGTACCTAAAGGTGTCTTAGTGTATAGAATAGAAGGCAGACATTTGACCACATTGAACTACATGTAATTTGAGAAATGAAGTCTTTTGCTTCGGATCCATGTATTTGACTAAAAATTATGTTAATATAGAAGAAAGATAATAGATATTAGTGACAACTAGTCAGCCCTGCTACCGCACACACTTTAATAAATATTTAATATCCACTTAAAACCTTCTTGCCGTGCACTGAGTATGCTTGCTTCTCCCCATGAAGTAACCTCAATGTCACATGAAGTTAATATGTTATACTCAAAGTCTAGGAAATGTGTAGTCCTATTTGCTGGATCTGAATTTGGCTCATCAAGACATAGCAATTTAAAAAGCTGAAAAGTAAACCTCCCATCTTATTCTTGCTGTCCCAACTTCTCCCTAATCTGTCTGACAAAAGAATAAGAACATACCAACAAAAAAACTTCTCATTATAAATACTGAAAAATGAAAATATCAGTCTCATTTTCAGTATGGAAAGTCATCATTTCTACAATAATTTCATGTATCCAAGAGATAAATTATGTTAAAACACAGACCAAAACACATGATGTTTGTTCAATATATGTGAATTCAAAAATTTCCCTTAGAATATTAAAAAGGCACAAATTATATATATATATAGTTATATATATATATATAGTTATATATATAGTTATATATATATATATATATATAGACTAGCCTCAACTATATTTGTCAGTTTAGCTACATTTACTTGGAAGTTTTGGAGTATCAAATTAGTAATAAATGTGTACTTCTATAATCTGTTGAACCACTTCCACAAAATTGTACAACAAACATTATGCTAATAAAATACTGAAAGCTTTTTGCAGAGATTGAAAACAAAATGTGGATATCTGCCATCATCACTTGGGCTTGTCATTGGACCAGAAGGCATAGTTAGTGCATTGAGTCAAACTAAACCAAGTACAAGGGATATACACTTTTAAAATGTGGGCATAAAGTTTTAAATATTGGTAGCCAGCTGATTATATGTCTAGAAGTCTCAAAGAATCTACTATTTAGTAGCAAATTTAGCAATTTGGTGCACATAAGGTCCGTATATAAAATTCATTTTTTATTTTCTGAAAACAACTAGAAAATAAAGCATTAAATATACTATTTGCAGTATCATAAAAATCTAATGGGGCCGATGAGGCGTGAGGTCCTGAGTTCAACTCCCGGAACCCACATACAAAAAAAGGGCCAGTGATATCGCTCAGCGGCACAGGTGGCTGCTGGCACGTGAGGTCCTGATTTCGACCCCCAGTAACCACAGGAAAAAAAAAAAACAGCTAATGCTTAGCATAATTAAGAAAAATGTCCTAAGACTTTATAGGTGAAAACAGTTAAATACAAATAATTGAAATTTGCATACCTGAATTTATGGAATATAGCTAAACTTTTCTAGGAAGAAAGTTCATGGTTTAATATAAATTAATATAAGAAAAGAATAAAAGTAAGCTAATAATTAATAAATTAGAAATTACAAAATAACAAAAATAAAATGAAACATAGATATGTTAGTACATTTAAAAGCACTGACAAATTGAGAAAATAGTAACAATAATAATTTTAAACTAATCAAAGAAAAATTGGTAACATGCAAATACATGCAGTAGACAAAATCAGAGATAAAAGGATATAAATTAAATGAGGTGAGGTTAATTTTCTTTTTATTCTGTCTCAATACAGTTGAGACCTGGATAAAACAGACAATTTTTAGACGAAAACATAAACTGCCACTACCAAATGCAGAACATAATCTCAAACATCAGAAGACAATATCAAAGAAATAGATATTTTAAAAGGCACCATGTTCAGAAAATGGATCGTTTCCCAGAGCAATTCATGAAGAGATAGTTCAGCTAGGCTCCCTTATCTGTGAATCTCTGAGTGATGTGTTCCAGTACTGCAGTGGATTCCTGAAACCATAGGTGATACTGTGGGCTTTTTTTCACATGTACATTCCTACGAACATATTCAATTTGCATATTTGACACAGTGAAAGACTAACAAAAATAATGCATAACAAAAAGGATCAATTATGACCATACATTGTAATATAAGTTTTATGAATGTGAGCCTCTTCTCTTATTTATTTAAAAAATAGGGCCGGTGAGATGGCTCAGCGGCGTAAGCGCCTGCCCAGCAAGCGTGAGGGCCCAAGTTCGACTCCCAGAACCCACATACGGAAAAGGGGCCGGTGATATCGCTCAGCAGCACAGGTGCCTGCTGGCATGCGAGGTCCTGAGGTCGACCCCCGGTACCCCCCAAAAAAATAATTAAAAAATAAAAATAAAAAAATAAATAATGTTTATGATAGTTTTACCTTTTTGCTTAAAGGAAATACTTTTTACCTTTCTTTGACTTGTCTGAATGACCACTATTAATATTCATGTACTTTGGGGCCATTAATAAGAAAATAAAAGTTGTCTGAATACAAATACTGCAACATTGCTAATCATTTTAATTACTGCGGTGTCTATTAAATAGCGCATACAGTGTGGATACACTGGAAAAAGTTGTAATTCCTTTCCTGTGAAGGAAGAAGCAGTACAGACAGAACGAAATTTCATTATATTACTAAGAACAATGTACCATGTACAATTTATGAACTAGAATGTTATTTTTGTAATTATCTATTTAATATTATTAGGACAAAGATTATTGTGGGTAACAAACTATGGAAAGCAGCTGTGCATATTAGGGCCAACTACAATTTAAAAGCTGTTTAAAATCCTCTGAAGGACAGAAAAAAGAAGAGAACTTCCAATTGTCTTATGAAGGTGTCAAAATATTAACCTAAAACAGTAATAAAAGATACATTCCATCTGCTGCGCCACCCCTCCAAAAAGAGATTCCAGACAAATTTCACTCATGGCTACCAGTTTAAAAAACATTAAAGGAAATATCAGCAAACTTTCCCCAGAAGTGTAATAATCAAGACTGTCTTATTTCATGAATGTACTTGTGCTGCTATCTCTCTGAATCTGACTGTTCTGATACCATCACCTACATTTAGCACTTAAATACTGTTTGATGATTATATGTTTATTTATTCATATACGATGTATACATTGCATATATGCAATGTATGTGTACATTGCATATTGTCATCTTCAAAGTAGTTACTCAGAGTACAAGATATGGGTATAAAAAATTCTCCAATTGATATTAGCATGAACCTTCCTTTTCAGTGAACTAAGAGACACTAATAGTATAGCTAACTTGCATTTTTCTCCCTTCCCCTTTCTTCTTTTCCCCTTTCTCCCATCCTCATTCCTTTTTTCTTTTAAACAATTTCTTCCCATTTTGCAGTATCTATTGCACATTTTAGACCTTATTTACTCTCAATTTCTCACACCAGGGAGACAATACGATGTTTACTTATGTAAGTCTGATTTAGTTCACTTATGAGTATGGTCTCAAGTTACATCCATTTACTTTTATAAAAGTCTCAAGAATATCCTTCTTTATGGCTGAGTAGTACTCCATTGTATAAAAATACAACATCTTTTTTATCCATTCCTTGGTTGGTGGGCATTTGGTTTGTTTCCAAGATTTAGCTATTACAAATGGTGCTGCTATAAACACGGGTGCACATATATCGCTGTGGTATGTATGATATTTTTAATTCTTCTGGGAAGATACCCAGCAGGGGAATAGCTGGGTCGAATGAGACTTCTAATCTTAGCTTTTTGAGGAATCTCCATTTGCAGATGACATGATACTCTACATAGAAGACCCCAAAAACTCCATGAAATGACTTCTACATTTAATAACCAAATTCAGTAGCGTAGATGGATACAAAGTCAACACTCAAAAATCAATAGCATTCCTGTACACAAACAACAAACTCTCTACTGTTTTCTTTCAAGGAATGCTAGGTCAGCCTTCTGCTACGTCCTCCTTTATGTTATCTCGTTTTTTTCCAATCTTAATTTAGCTGTATTTTATTATGCAATTTACTCACAAAAGAATGTTTGTGGTGAGATTTAACAATAAAAATATATAAATAGTTATAATCCTCAGAAAGTTTTAAAAATCAGCCTTGGGAGTGGTTAAGACTCTCTGGGTCATCACCTACTATCCTTCATCCCTGTCTTGCCCAATAGGTGACTGCTGTCATGGCTCTTTGGCTCCTTTTCCTATGCTTACAATGTGTGCTTTGTTATTTATGTGTGTTCTTTTATTTTTTATGTTTTTTACCAATTTATTTATTAGTACGTGTTTGCAATACATGCATTTATTTCACAATGATTTTGGGAAGTTGGTATATGTACAAAATATGGCTTGTTTATTTTTTTTACTCTCCTTCCCTCTTAGTGGCTCACTTTGGCCTTGTTTTATATTTGTGAAATATAGCAGTTTTCCTAAACCAGAAATTACTGTTATAGCAGTTCTATACTAAGTGCTTAGTTTTATACATAATTTACTTACTCACTCAATTAGGGATATAGTAGTTCTTTTGGTTTTCATACAACGTATATATTGGTAGTTTTGCATTAAAACAACTCAAAACAACACCAATATAAAAGTTAAATAACACTTTCCAAATTGAAGAATACACTTTTTAAAAAGCTGATTCCCTTCGTGGTTAAATTCAGAGCAGGATATACCAAAATCAGTACATCTAGAGTAGAGAACTAGCAACTTTTTGCATTTCTGACTCTTTTCCTTTCCCTCTTTCTTATCCTAATCAGTCTATTACATTTGTCTATATCTTTTTCTAGGGCTACTATGCAACCATTTCCTGGAATTTTTAAAAAAATTCTGTTCTAATATAAGACTTAGACGGGCTTTTAGGATAAACTGGATATTTGAATTCCTTTCTGAGGACAATAGGCAGCATCAGATTATCTTGCTAATGGAAGTAAATGCCTTTCCTGATTGGGAGGAAAGTGCCATAGCCCTGTACATTTTATGTTCTTATTGTAAGAAGGAATAATATCAGAATAAGTGCTGGAGGAAGGAAGTAGAAATAAGGTAATTTTCTTTGGGTCATGCCTGGACGAGTATAAAGAGGCCTAGATAAGGTGTGAGAGGAGGTGTTAGAAAAGCTCCTAATTAAAGGTAGCTGCCAGGAGGGAGCAGAAGGGACACTGTGGCTTTGGAACAGTGAAGTAGCAAGTCCAGACTTACAGGAATTCATCTACCTGAGGTCTGGAACAGTCAAACCAGCTTGAGGCCATCTATCACCATAGCAGTTAGTGGCCGCAGGGGCTGTTTGAACCCCAGATTCCTGGAGAGAGTACAATACCAGAGTGACTACATCACAGAGCTCCTGACCCTGAGATCCAGTAAGTAGATGTTCAGAAAGCAAGGATCAAGAGGTTTGGTTTTCCCTGGGCACTTAGCTCTGTTGGTGAACAGACATTCATTAGAGAGATAAGGCTCAAGTTTGAGAGATAGGTCTTAAGTATTAGCAAGAGCCTATCTGAGGCCTCCTAAAGCAAAACAGCAGGCCACCCACCACAGCAGAGAGGGCTCAGAGAAGCCACAGCTGTGGCCCAAGTAGAGGGCTAGGACCAAGTAAGTAATTTTATTATAAATGATAGTGTCACCAAGAAAAGCAAATGTTACTAAGTGAGATAAACATTCATTCTTCCTGTTCCTAAATACACATTTTTGTTTACTTTTTACTGATTTGGGTAATACTTAATTTTGGTATCTATAAATAACTAGCATGCAAATTTTAAAGTTATGTTTTGAAAAACTTTAGAACTTGAAAGGACTATAGAGATAATTTATTCTACCACATATCCACAAAAAACCCTTTCCAATGAGAAATGTGCCACCCAGGGAAATTTTCTAACTGTCTACAATCACTCAACTACTGAGTAATAGTAGTTCATAGCAAAAATACTTTATGCAATATAGAATCCTTTTGCTAGTAAAGAATTAATTTCCTAAATGGATTTTTAAATTTACTTTGATTTTGAAAACATAACATACTAATGTTTTCACAATTTAAACTTGCGAGAATATAGATCCTTTTAAATAAATTAAAAATCTGCTTATGGATATAAACTCAGTTACAATGATAGCTACTAATATATTCTGTGTAAATATACAAACTTCATAGAATGCTACTCTGTACTCATTTAAACACTTCATATATAGGACTATGGGGTTGATCGATAAATAGATATGGAATGTATATATAGATATATGCAAGTATATTCTTTGAAGATGTAATTTATGGATACATGGTAAATTAGTCCATTTTCCATTGCTATAACAAAATACTTAAGCCTAGGTAGGCACTTTTAAAGAAAAGAGATTTATTTAGTTTATAGTTTCTTAGTCTGAAATTCCATATAATGTGATTGGAATCCCCTATGGAGTTATATCATGGTGGATGACCTTCTGGAGGGAGAACAAGCAAGAGAGAGAGATCACATTGTGAGACAGAGAGCCAGAGCGAGAATCAGGGGTCAAGCTTGCTCTTTTGTAACTACCCTATGATTATAAATAACCAGACTTCCATGAGAACTATATCAATTTCTTTCAAGGGTAGTGCCCTCAATGACCTAGACCACACCTTATAAATGTCCCATCACTTCTTAATATTGCCACACTGAGGACCAAACTCCCAACACATGAACTCTTGGTAGATAAGCTCAAACCATAATACATTGTTAACCCCTACTTCCTTGAAGCTGCTCAACCACAGCCACTTTTATCTACTGGTTAAACTGTTACAGTGGCCTTCAGAAGGAAGGTGTTAGGAAAAGTGGACTACATTTGGAGTTATGTGAAATGTTGAGTGCCTTGGTACAGACTTTCGGGATTAAAGTTTCATCTTTTCTTTAATATCCATGATGAAAATCCTTGTTTTAGCCTGCCTTATGGATCAACTCATTCACATTATTAAAGACATCTATTGTGCTTTTACTAAGAAATGTATATGTGTGTCGGTGGTTGAATGGATAAATAGATGATAGACAGATAGATAGATAGATAGAGATAGAGATAAATAGGTAGATAGTTGAGAGGAAGAGGGAGAGAAAGACACAAAGAGACAGAGACAGAAATAGGTGTTGTAATTCAGTGCTCTGGTATTTCAGGAATGGCTGAACATATATCCCCACCTGAACACGTATGATATAGCTAAACAAGGTGATTACTTGCTATAAAAATATTAAATGGTATTCAGGTCCTTAACAGTGTATCCCAGAAGTACAATCCAAAAACATCTTTTTAAGAACCAGGACAATCACTTTTAATTAGAAAAAGAAGCAACAGATGCCAATTCTGATATGACTCAGATATTGGAATCATTTGACAAAGATGAAATCTGCTTGTATGTGTAGTTATGAACTCTAATAAGAAGTGGAAAAATTAGGAACTCTTGGTAAAAATTGAAATATATTTAATATAAGATATAGAACTAAAAACTATAGAAAGTTAAATAAAAACCCACTGGATTGGCTCAACAGTAGATTAAAAATGACTCAAAATGTGTAGTGAGCTTGGTTATAGAGTAATAGAAATTACCAAATATTTGTAATAAAGAAAAAAGTGTTCATCTTATATCACGCTTCAAATAAAATGATGTAAATCAAATCCAAATCAAATGATCTAATGTCGATATTATCATATTCCAGAAGAAGACAAAAGAGCATAAGTAAAGAAATTATGCAGAGAAGTAATGGCTGATATCCCCCTAAATTTGGTTAAATGCAAAAACTTCCAGATGGAAGATGTTAAGAAAAATTCACAAGAATAACCTCAAGGAAATTTACACTAGTTTTCATTTGAAAACTAAAGACAAAGAAAACCTGAATTTCTCTTAATTTTCCTCCCTCTGAAAGTGTTAATTCCTGAAGAATACTATTGGTGGATATATAATTAAAGAGTGTTTTTCTTTTTTCAGCATTTGAAAAATGCAGTACTATGCACTTCCATCTGATTTCATAGTTTCAGATGAGAAATCTGTGTCACTCAAACTGTTGTTCATTTTAAGAAGTGTGTCATCTCTATTTAATAAAATTCAGGTTATCACTATTCTTATTGGTCTAATTCTAGTACATTGTATAGAGTAACAGTTTTAGAAAGATAATTTTTTGAATTTTAATAATCAATAACAATGATCTAAGCTCCTGATGGAAGAATAAGACAAAATTCTGATCTTCTGATATTTTTACAGATTAGGTAGAGGCAGATTCCAACAAGATGCTCTGTAAAATGAGATTTTAGAGAAAGCATTGTTTTGATCTATTCTATATGCTACTTGATTTTCACTACCTATAGTCTATCGTGTCTGGATTTTACCTTGTACGTTTTTTCTCTCTATAGTCCACTATCCTATGATTCTATCTTATGATCTTTGTGTTGTCTATAATTTTCCAGCTTTATGATGTACACTCTAGTGTCCCCAGTTCTTCAGGTCACTTTGAATCATTCTCTGTTATTAAGCATATTTCCACTTGTGTTTACCTCCTATCCATCTCTAACACAATATAGCCAAACTAATAATTAATAGTTTATAGTGTTATCTGTTTTTAAATAATGATTTCATTGTTGGTACTAAGAATATCCTCCATTGTTCTCTGTTTTCCTCCCTGATGCAACTAAGAAAAAATTCAGGACCATTGATTAGAAAAAAAGAGGGGGGCTGGAAGATTTGTTTGTTTTCCATCAGTAAGTAAAAATGTCAGTTGCCACACAAAAAGTGGACTTACTTTGAAGACAGTAAAGATTTTACATCACATTGGTAAATCTTGAACAATGACTTTATCTAGAGATGACTTCAAAGCACGGTGTGTTAAGATTTAGGGTTTACACTGACTAAAACATTCTTGTTATCATCATATATGCTGTGATTGTTGTGGTATAAACTCATATTTTTAATTTAAATATCAGTATTAGGCCATTAATATTTACCAAAACCAATTCAATTAAGAAAAACAACATAATGTGATAGGATTTAGTGTTTATTTTGTACAGAAAATGACTTTACAAGTTTATAATGGGGATGAAATGAGATCATTCATTTAAAATACTTGGTAAAATACACTAGAATTTGTAATTTAATTAAATGTCCAGTAATTCATTGTAAAAATAAGAAACGAAGTAGCTTGTGTATATTCCAATAAATTTTAAAAGGGGAAGAACATCCTGATTATATAAAACAAGCATGTAGAAGTCCTGCTTTTAGCCTATTGCAAAAATATGATAGCATCTTGATTCTCTAAAAAACATATAAATAGCATATGTGAAACTACCCCAGGCTAAGATAATTGGTTTCACTTTGATATTCCTCAGTTTCTACATTTACATTAACTGTGCTACCAGAAGGACATGTTTGCTTATTTTTTCTAAGTATGCATATAATAATGTTTAGAGAACATAATAAACAGAATGCATCTGTTGTCATGCACATTAATTTCTCATTTTAACCATGATCTCAAATGCAATGACAACATCAATGAAAGTATATGAATGTGAAGAAAGCACAGGAGAAGACAAAGCTGAAATCGCTAATAGCCAGTGCATATGTAGGCAAGAAAGCTGTTCTTGCAATTGAAAAGCTAGAGAAGACCTTTCAGTTATTGCCTTTGGAAGCGATAGGTACCCAACAGAACCACAAAGTGGAATTTGCTGTGCTAGAACAGCAGATAACACAGCTTGACAAAGGCTTTGTACTTGCCAAGAAACTTTGTAGTCAGAAGGATCAAGTATGCCCCTGAGATTGTGAGAAATTAGGAAACTGATATCTATTCAGAAATCATATTGCTACTGATAAGGAAAGGAAATTATAAGCTCATTCCTTCACATATTTCTTCCTGAATTATTGAGAAATGTTTATTTCACAGTAATTTTTGAGTCTTTCTCGTTACTTATCTCTAAATTCAAAATATATCTTGTGTCGGTAATAGAAATATCTATCTAGCTTTCATTTAGTTAGATACTTAAAAATAAATAAAATCGTCATTCATTAAATTATTCATGTAGATTACTTGAAGATAAATCTGCCAAAAATGTAAGCGTAAGTACTTGCCCATTCACTTTGTATTTCAGAGTCAAAGTAAATGACGTATTTTTCCTAGTGAAAGAAATGACGCATGTCTGACAGGTGAAATTAGCAACATCTATCCAATTCAATGTCACTAAATATTTATTGTATAGAGAGTGCTCGATACAGAATCTGCACTTGATGTCTACAACACAGATAGAGAAATAGGTAAGGTCTCTGTCTACATGGAGCATATGTTCTGGTGGAGGCTCACAGGGTGAGCACTATGATTCACAGGTTCTCTCTGTGTGATTCATTGATAAGTGTATGCACATCAAAAAGTAAGCAATTTTTTTTTTTTTTTTTTTTGGACAGGGTTTCCCTATGCAGTTCAGCTTGGCCTTGAACTCACTATGTAGCCCAGGTTGGCCTTGAACTTTCAGTGATCCTCCTGCCTCAACCTCCCAAGTGCTGGGATTACAGGAGTGTACCAACATGCCCAGCTAAAAAAATAAGTAAGCAATTTTTTTTTTTTTTTTTTTTTTTTTGGTACTGGGAATCAAACTCAGGACCCTGCACTTGCCAGGCAAGAGGTTGTGCCGCTGAGCTATATCCCCAGCCCAGTAAGTAATTTGTATTGTTCATTAAAACAAAAAGATTGGCTTCCTCCTTTTAAAAACTTAGGTTGCAATTCAATTATTTGCATTCTGTTTAAGTATGTATTCCAGAGTTTTCCGATTTCTAATTCTTTAAACATATAGTTGTAAAATACAGATAAAGAATTTTACTTTCAAACTCATTTTATGAATGAAGTAGTATCTTGATTTTGGTAGCTTTCTATTTTTTATTTTAAATTTTTTTTCTTTGAGACAAGATCTCACTACATAACCCTGGCTTTTCCGTCTCCTCTTCCCAGCATCTGAGCTTACAAGTGTGAAACACCATTCCTGGCCTAGTCTCTTGTTTTTGAATATGAATATCTCTAGATCCTGCTTAGAATCAGGGAATGAAAGAACTGACAGTTGAGAGTTCTGGGACATTTAAGTTTCCATAAAACAACATATAACAAAATTATCTAATTCGTATGTTTGTAAGAACTTTTGAAATACTTCATTATCTGTAACTTACTTAAAAGGTATTTAACAATGATAATACACAATCTTGAGTCTCATTTACAGTTTGACAGTTTTTAGGGAAAAGTTATTTAAAATTGAATGGACCTAAGTTAATACTTTTATTAATAATGACTGAAGTAATGAAACTAAGTGAAATACATATCCATAAGAAGATATTGCATGCCATTTACTAAGTTTGTACACCTGAGAAAATAGTTATTGAAAATAATTGTTGTGTTAAAATTGTAGCCAAACATATCTCTGGTTTTAAGCTGTCTAAAGTAATTTTATGTTCTCAATGAATAATGTTTAACATTTGAACCAAAAACAGTTCGGCAGGAATAATTAAAGGCTTAAGTTAAATACATAGACAGTCATTTAAATTTAGATCTGCAATAACATTTACTATTATTCTCTAAGGCTTTGACTGCTTGACAGAAACAAAGTACTCTGGGATTAATTTCAAGAAATGGTGCCAACTGTGCCGCAATTTGCTGTAATTAAGACATGAAAGAACACTAAATATTCAGATTAAAAGAAGCATGATGGAGCATGATAGAGAGTCAAGGTGTGGCAGGGAGCCAATAAAAAAGGCTAGGAAGACCATATTGATGGATATGAAAGCAGCACCAGTAGTTTGTGAGATTTCTTTTAAAGAATTACATCCGTTTATCATTTCAGTATTTTATTACATTTTACGTCTTTCCTCACCCAAATTTAAGGCTGAGACACATGAGTTAGAAAGATAATAGAACAGAAAAGAAAATGACAAACACAGTATTCTCATAAAGCTAATTAGTTTAAGTGGTGTGGAGAAGTCATTAGGAGGGTATCATAATTGTCGTTATGGTGGAGGGATTTCCCTGTGTGTCACATTAATGTAGTTTCCTTTAGAGTTAAATGAAAGAGCTATATAGGTGTTAACTCAAAGAGATTAAATGTACTTTTTGTGTTCATTAAATTCTTCTTTATATTTTAAAGGGAAAGAATTCATTTTGATCCAACTAGTCTCCTTTTTCATTCCCTAAGAATTATGGGAAATATTTCATTTTGCCTTTGAACCTTTATGTATTGATTAACACTATATTTAGGCTAATGGTGAATCTTCCCTTCAACTGACTTTTTTAAAAAGAGAGATCCTAGGGTTTTGATCTTAGAAGAGAGATGTGGATATTTGACCCAGTTGCTAATGAGGGGCTGTGTAATCTCCAGTATCCTATAGCTCAAAATAGCAGGATGCAGTATAAAAAGTACATCATAAAAGCCACTATTGGAATGCTTTTTGTCTTCACAGACAGTATGCAAAAGATACGACATTCTAAGAGAGTCAGAAGCTGGACTCCTGGAGACAGATGAAGCCATCGAAATCAAAGTAGGTAAGGTGAAGCACCTTGACAGGGTGGTCAAGAGAGTGAAAGCAAGCGTCTAGCGCGCACACGGAGAAAAGCATCCGGAAAGAGCAATCACCTTTATCAGAGCAGGGCCGCAGCAGCCCGGTGGGGACTGCGGGATCCACCTAGAGCAAGCTTTGGAGAAGTAATAGTGTACCCCAGAATATGAATCTGTTTTAGCTCGACCAAAGAAAATTTCACATGAGGGTTATATGATTACAGACTCAAAATAGAAAATGTGTATCTTTTCAGGCTTTGAGTTGGATGCTGTACAGAGTCAGCATCTTTGGGAGAATCATAAAAACAAAACTGAGTCATTTCCACATTCACAGGGCTGCGCAGAAAATGTGTTCGATGTCTCTAGGACACAGACCGTATATGTTAGCTCTTTTCCTGATTCTGCGAATCTTCGTAGAAGAAAATAAAGCTCTTATTTTATAGTGCAGTTGAACATTTCATATTAAAACCCACTCTAGATTTTTATCTTTCCAATAATAATTAAAATAGTCGAAGAGACATCAAATGTATTCCACAGACTCTAATGTGTATAATTTACATAAAATGGAAATAAAATATGTTTCACAGCATAATTAATATTACTCATAATCTGTGGTGCACATGTACGACATTGAATCTCTTCAGTTGGTATCTGTTTACGGTATTCTTTTTCTCCCACGTAAGTAGTACGAAGTCATAAATGTTATTGTCATTATTATTACCTTTGAGCTTTTGTTTCAGTAAACTTTGGGTGTAACAGTTTTATGAAATAAAATATTAATAAAATCATTGGGTGCGTAATAGACAACTTTTGTTCAACCCCTTAATTTTTCCTTCCTCTATTCACACATTGCCAGATACATGTTTCTGGATAAAACCCCCTAGAGGTCTCCTGCAAATTCTTTTTCAATACAACCAGATCATTGCAGATAATTGTATTACACAGTATATCGATCCAAAATCGTTGTGCACCGGAAACATCTGAAAAAACATGATTATAGCTTTCTGTTTATTGTTTGTACATCATATAAGCAGGCTTTTGTGTGAATCACCTGTAAGAAAGGCAAGGTGGAAACATCAGAGAAATTACCTCTTTACAAGAATCTATTGATCACTTTAAATCAAAGAAGTATGTTTGACATAAGATTACCTGCCAGTTTGAACATTAGGTACACTATGTTATAGCCTGGGGCAGTTGTAAGTCTGACAAAGGGATTGTAAATAAAGCATGCAGCTGTGAGCGCCTCTGGCTTGGGATCAACTCAGGCTCAAGTCCAAGGCATAGGTAAACTTAAAATAATTTACCCCTTTTTAACCAGCATGTAATGAATTAGAGTAGACTCTTAGGAGAACTCTGACACATAAATCTCTTAGCCATTTCAAAAGGGCAAGCGTCAGAAAATTCACATCATACACAGGTGAGAAAAGGTCTTTGTTGTATATGTGCTACAAGTTGTCTTAAGTAATCTAGAAGTTAGTCTACTAGTATAAGGAGATTCTTCAAAAAGGAGAATTCTTCCAGCATTCTTATATCCATAAAAATATGTGTGTGATATTACAGGTTAAAGTCCTTTTAACTTAAAGACCTGTCTACTCTATGCCTGAAAATTCCACTCACAACTCATTTTAAAAGTTTTGGGGTAGCTTTCTTTTTAGTAAGAAATATAGACCATAAAAGAGGTGAAAAAAAGCACATAAAATAAAATATTGCACTTAAACAGTTTATGCAACTGCATTAACAATACTAAAACCATATCACCACAAAAGTGTTGATTTTTTCATTTGGTTGCATTTTCTTACTGGTCAAGAACAGAGAAGGGCTTTACATATTTGTTAATCTTGTGAGTTTTTTTTTTTTTAAAGCAAATTTGTTGTAACCTCATTGGATTTTTTTCTCTACACTTTTTAACATGTGTTGAAATTATTAAACATTTAGCTCGTTTGTTCAAGAGAGATTCTGATGTATTTGGAATTTAATAAAGATGAGCTCTGGGTGATGCATTCTTCCTTGTTAAATATTTAGCTGTTTGCATTAGCTCTGTGGTTTCCTGAGGCACAAATTTAAACTGTTAATATATAGCAGATTTAAGCTATAAAAATGGTAGATGCTGTAATTTCTTCTGGAGCAAAACTGGTCATTCCGAGCACTTGCAAGAAGATAATGCAAACACGTATGGATGTATTTATTGAAATATAAGTTCTCTGTAGCTAAAAATCTATAAATGAGAAACTAATCAGATTCTTTTAGATCTTTTCAGGGAAACATCATTTAACTTCAAAGATTGAATGATAAATGTAGTATATTTATAAGTAGCAGCTTCTTTATGAGTTTGTCTTTAAAAGATACCTCTGATGTAGGACTGTAATATCTTTGTTCACAACTTTATTGAAGCTTAAAATAAACACTTCTTTTTGGACACAAAATAAGAAACATTAAAAAAAGATGTTCTGTTTATTTTTAAATGCCCTTTCTTATTGCTATAACTGTTGATTGAGAGATCCTAAAATTATTTCTTTTCTTTATTTTGAACTGCAAAATTAAAATTATTGATTTTCATAAAATAACATCTCCTTTAATGCAGTTGATTAGATATCAAGTTTGATATTAAGATACCTCCAGAACTACAGTATACAGCATAACATGTATAAATATATATCAAAACATATGTTTTAAAAATATAAAGCCTGATAATATTAACGTGATGAAACATAGTTGAAGAAATAGAAATAAAAATCAGATGAACACTTTTATAAGGGAAAGTATTTGAACAAATTGTACAGATATATATCTCGAGGAATACAGTCAACAAAGAACAAAGGAAAAATGTCTTTGTCTTAAATCACTTATGTTTTGAGCCCTTGAAGCATACAGCCGAAGTCTGCGTTGGTCTAATGAAAGAGTGCCATCTATTGGATGACCTTGAAAAAGTACTTAAATTTCATAAATATGTGAAAATAAATCAATGGAGAGCAATCATTCTAGTATAATTCATAATTATATCGGTCTCTGTCTATGTGACTATATATGCATATATATATATATATGAAAATTGTGCTAAAGAAAGAACATGAATATTGCTTATCCACATTTTTATAATATACTTAGGTAGTAACCAATGACACCAAATAAACTGAACATATTGTCTGATGAAGACTTATAATTTTATAATTCAAATGTTTTATAAACCTGAGGTTCTGACATGCCTCTTGTATTCCTTCACACATACCTTTATTTACTCATGTTTTAAGCAGAGAAATCTAAGAATTGTCTGCATGAGGTTGTATTTTGAAAAGGATCTGCTTAAATCTTTCTCAAAGTTGCATTGTATTAAATTTAAACTAAAAAAGAAAAAAAAAACAAAAATGAGAAAGGAAAACAAAATATACTAGCTTTTTTTTTTTTTAATGTTCTTGTTTTATCTTTCAGCCCAAGAACTTGCCAGTCAACATGAAAAACTTCTTCTAATGGAATCCAGCTTGAAAGCTACTCAAGAGCAGCTAACTGAGCAAATAGCAGAAACAGTTCGCCAAGAACAGAACAGTAGAAAACCCCAGGCAGAGCTGAAGACAGTGACAGAAGGGATTATTGCTTCTGAAGAAGAAAAAAATGATTACAAGTGAGTTGTTTTTCAGTATTTCAGAAAGTTTTACTTTACATACTGAAATCAGCCGATCCTTTTGACTTTTGTTGTTAAATATTTAACTATATGTCTTGCAAAAGGTTGTGAGTGTATGTGATAGTTTATACAGTACATTGTTGGTTCCAAAATAGAAATACATTTTAGATTTATAACACTTCTTAACTGAAATGGCATGTGTTTAAAATTTTAACAGTCCTTTTCTAGATTCTAAGTAATGATGTGGCAGGCAACTTCCTTGTTAACTATAAAAAAATGTACAAGGTGGATGCAAAAGAAAGAATACACTGTATTTCCGTAGCACCTATCTGCCAATGGCCTTCTCATCTTTCTCCTTTTGGAGTCCAAAGGTTACATATGGCTCTTGTTGCTTTTTTTTTTTTTTTTTTTTTTTTTTTTTTAAGTAGCTGTTCTAAGCAAGACACTATTAAATGGAGAGACATTTAGTGTACTTTTTGGTCCGACCATTGAGACATGTAAAGAAATATGAGGAAAAGTAATAAAAAAATCTATGCTAGTTTTGAACCATTTAAGAGGATTGTTCTTAGTGGAACATCTTTAAGGATTAATTTCTGTTTCGATTACCCAAATACTTATGTAAGGAATATACTTAACATGAGGTTTTCATATTTTATCAATTGGTTTTGAAATAAATGTTATAGAATTGAGTAGTCTCATAATTAACTATCCTATTCTCTCTGCCCTTTTCTTGATTTTCTTAGTCTGCTACAAAAATTAATGATGAAAATATCAAAGCCACGTGAATACCCATCTCTCTCTTTTAGAATTTATCAAAAACTACACTTTGCTCACTGAACTTCAGTTAAACTGAGTAATCACAGTTAGATAAAGCACATACATCTAGATTTTTCTCCTGTCACTCATACATTTGAACACAGCCCTGAAGCCAAAGTTAAATTTGCATTTGATAGTAACTGATCGTTGAGAGGCAAATCGTAAACTCATATGAATTATTGAATGTCTTGATCTAACTTTTTTAGTTAACAATTTATAAATCTGACCAATAATGTTAAAATGAAATTTTTGATGTTTGTTGGTGAGAAAATTTCTTTTCAATCCAAAAGTTTAATATTATAAAATACTAAAATAATTTAACAATCCAGATTAACATTTTACATGCTTCTAAGTAAAACTAAACACTGTGATAAACTATTTGCCATGCGTGTACCAGATACCTTAATATCGGCAATGTAAAAACTACATTTAACAAATGTTAACAGGTAAGAAGTGGTACCAAGGGCCAAAAGCATAATGAGGAAATTTTCTCAGAGAAAGGTTAAAGTCAGATACTATTTACTATTATTATAAATATTATGATCCTTTAAAATATCTGAATTATATTAGGGTAATGATATACTTAACATATATTTGGAAAACAAAAAGTATATAAAATGGCTGTGGATTCTAGTATACTGCTAAACATATTGTTTGATATAAACTTAATATTATTAAAATAATGCCTATTTTTGATGGGTATCATTTAATGGAACATTTTCAGTATAACCACAAAAATTATTATTTTTGACATGAAACTAGCAGCTAAGATTTGCTTCCAGTCTTGGATTTTATCAGTAAATAAATGAGACAGTGATTCATCCAGTTAAAACATAGAAAACTATCAACTTTAAATTGTATATGCTTGATTTGAATTTATATATTTTATTTTGCAAGACAGTTTGATTATAAAATTAAGTGGAATATTATCTCAGTGTAATAGCTTTGGTGAGGAATACAACTATCAGGTCAGGTTGAAAAGCAGTTAGAATTGCAATAGTATTTTTATAGTTCTAGCTATTTGTATCATACTTGAGGTCATAAATTGTAAGCACATATTATTTCATGATGTTATGAAAAAGTGCTGTTGAATTTTAAAGAGACTGGAAAATCATCATGCTCAAAATAATGGTTTTTTAAGAGAAACAACTTTACCTTTCTTTAAAAAATAGCTTGACACTACATTGTCCCAACATATGCTCACATGCTAGATGAACGTGTCTAAAAATGAAAAATACACTACTTTTTGAATATAAAAGAAACAAAGACTTTTGGAATACTAAATAAAAAATATATGTTTTTGTTTCCTATGAACTCAATCGACAGGTGGCAGGAACTGGTTAAATTAGCTAATAGATATGGTACTGGGTAAGTGCAGACACTGCGGTGTACACCAGTCTGTAGAAAGATGTGCCAGGTGTCACAAGGCATTCAAGCTTTGCAGGTGGTTAACTTCACCAGTCATCCCTTATTTGCAAAACTGTATTTCTACTAACTGGTACATGGTAAAATGCACAGAGCATAGAGTTATAATCAAAGAATCAAGTAGTTTCTAGTTTGGAATCACCATAGAATTTGCTGCAGATCAGAGTATCACCAAGAGCATAATATTTTGGGACTTTTTTTTCAAAAAAGAGAAACTTATTTCTTAAATTATGTTTTCTTTTTAAAGAGGAAAGAATAGAAAACATGAAACATTTTAAAAGTGTTGGAATTGGCCATAAAACAATAAATAACAATTGTATTTTAAAGGGGAACTGTCATAACTTGAAATATATATTTCAGGATCCTATATTTACCTTTTAAATAATGATAATGCACCTAAGAATTTTTTGGCAAATAATTAACTCAATTTTTGTCTTTTACTCATTGACTTTGGGATAGTTATTCAGAACTAGTCATTCATACCACCAAACTGTATGACTAGGTTAAGTCATTTCATAACTAAACAGAACCAGATTGAAAAAGAAATATACAAAACTTTGGTAATCTAAAGAAACAGTTTTTAAAAGATGACCCTAAAGATTTTATTTCAATAAAGTTGTTTTTAAGGAATATACAGAATTTAAGATTTATTTCTCCCCTCCTCTTCTTGAACTAAATGTAGAGAACACACACCATCCACTCAGTATAAGCCTGTTACACTTGAAAGATTTGTTCTGAATGTCCAGTGGGAACCTGAAAATCGTAATAATTTGTAGTATCGATTGAGTGAAGCTATGCAGCTGGGGCCTCCAGTGAATAGACAGGAATAGACATTTTATTGATTAACTTTTACAGTCATATTTTCAAGACTCTGCTGCAACATAATTTTCACTTCCCAGCTTTATGTTGCTGCATCATGAAACTTGGATTCTTCTCCCTTAACATTTACCCACTCGAGGAAAAAAAGTATGGGCATGCCTTGCCACAGTTATGTTCTGCAGAGATGCATAACTTTCTAGAAAATAATTTCTCTGAAGTACTATTCTACCACAAACAGTAGAATGAAACTGTCTGATTATAACTTTTTTTTGAACTAACATTATGGCAGCTATTAATAATTAAACTTCTTCATATTTTTCTCATGCTGTTTAAGAATCTTAATTTTGCCAACTTAAATTCATGCATGTAACTCTTAAAATGAATTATCTTGTGATGGCTTTGTTTTTACTCCTTTATGCTTCATATCTTTTTTAATATGAGCAGCAGAACAAAAATAATCATAGTAATAGTCTGTAATTTACATTGAAATGAAAGCTATGAAATACTAAATCATTTGGCCAATATTTCAAAGTATGAAAAAGTGAATGTATACCTATTGGATATATATGATATTTCTATTGTCTTGTGTAAGGTTTTTCTTATTTTCATTTAAGTAAAAATAGTTACATTTGTACATTACAAATATTTTGTGTTAAATTATATTTTTATTTACCTTATTTCTTACTACTCTGCATTTTTGACAACTATAGCAAACTGCAGATTTTATGTTCTAGTTTACATATGTGGAAAATATTTCACTGTAATTTTATATAAAGGTTGGTAACAGATATTTACATATTAGACTAGATTTTAAAAATAGGATATTTTTTAAAAGATTGTATCAAATCCTTTTTTACTCATATCTCTGCATTTCTTGTATTTCTGGATTTGAAAAATCCAATCTTAAAGTAAATTGATCAAGGAGAAAACCTGAGAGCTTCATGTCACTACCTAAGCCAGAGGATATGAAATACAATTAATTAGAACAAAAATTTAGTAACAAGTCTTAATAATTAAGTAAAATAGTTTGTGTTGTGTGAAGTTTTTATCTGTTCTACTTAATTTTAGAAGATTTTTAAAATTCAAGATGTTTGATAACAGAATTTGGTTGTAAAATTTATAGACTTCATTTAAAAAGTATTCAGGGCCGGTGAGATGGCTCAGCGGCGTAAGCGCCTGCCTTGCAAGCGCGAGGGCCAGAGTTCGACTCCCGGATCCCACATACGAAAAAGGGGCCGGTGATATCGCTCAGCGGCCCGGGCGCCTGCTGGCGCGCGAGGTCCTGAGGTCGAACCCCTGGTACCCACAAAAAAAAAAAAAAAAAAAAGTATTCAAAGTATTTTATATGTAAATCATTTCTTATTGAATTAAAAAAATTGGATAAATTGCAAAATATTTTTTTCATCTTATTGACTATTAAATTTTTCCGTGATAGTCAACAAGTTTGTTTTTTGTTTCCTATACATTTTCAAGATACAGCTATTGAGAATTTGTTTACATTTTTTCCATGGAGCATTCATTCATTCTAAACAAAGTAGAAAACCACTTTTATGTACAATCTATATGTAAAGATAATGCATGTGGAAGTTTCACAATTATCGACGTTAATACAGTACATTCACTTGTTCCAAGATTTTGCAGTTATTTGCATATAGGTTTTCTATTCTAATGGAATTTTTATAATGCAAAAATATCTAGGGATTATTTCCTTCATAATAAAAATAATGAATAAAATAATGTATAAAGAATGCAAGCTATTTTAATCACTTGTATACCTGTTTAAATTGAAGACTCTTACCTATAATAATTAAATTTTCACCTTATTTATCAAAAGAAGGAACACACTTAAAACAGATCAAGAAATAAACATAAAACACAAAAACTCCCAATTGAGATTGATTTCAGTGTAATCCTGTAAAGGAATCCCCACTTACTGATCAATGTTTAAGCCTATGGATAGCACTTAGAAAGATAAAGTAAGCAAGGTCAGACAATCAAAGCATTTAAATAGTAAAAACAGCAACTGCCACTGTAGACTGCTAAAATAAATCCATAATACAAATTGCTTTAGTAAAAAGTGGATGAGCAGCTGATCTTCCTATTGAACTCTGATACTGTTCAGTGACCACACTGGGGAACAGATTGGGAGAAATGCCTTAAAGATCAATATTGAGTGAGATGTAGCAGAGATTCATTTTGAACATGAAGGCATTACAGGTGTGAGAGTGTAGACCTCTTCAGCAAATGTCTTCAAGGGAAGATTGTTTACTGCAGTTAAAAAATGCCATCTGTGCATGATACCACCAAACAAGTCATAGAAATGCTTTCTTAATTGTTTCAAAATAATTGTTTGAGTTTAAAACAGCCATAGCATTTAAAAATATAGAAAGTTGATTTATACTAAAATAGTACTGTATTTTTAAGTAAATTCCTTTACTCTAAAATATTCTAAAAAATAAATAATATATCCTATGTAAACTTGTCATTGATACATATTTAAGGTATGAAATAATTATATGATGGAAGTCTCTAGTCCTGTGCTGAGGAATAAAAACTAATTACAGAACAGAGGATGGAAAAAGCACTTTGGAATTCCATGGGAATTGAATACAGTTGATGTGACTCCAGTAAGTTTGGAAACTTATTGGGATTATGGGAGACCTACTTTTAATGAGAGTGATTGAATTCTACTGGTTTACTACATTCTTGGCTTCAGTGAATTCCAGTGGGAGTTTTCAGTATTTAGATCTATGACCAGCACAATTATATATTACATTATAAACTACCTTTATTAGAAAGTTTGAGTTTAACTTCTATTTAATGAGAAATCTTCATGACTATAATGAAGTTTTGGAGGGAACAATATGTTTAGTAGAAGTACATGTACTTTTATTGTACTGAAACAAAGGGATTCATTAGTCAAAATACACAATAATGTAATTTAATTATGGCCTCCTTTTCTTTTTCAGGTCTCCATAATTGTCACCCTTACGTCCTTATCTGTTTCCATGGGCTTTAAATTTGTTCACTTGCTCATGACATGCATCTTACTGTGTTTTGACAATAGGATTTTCCACACAGGTCTTGACGCCAGGTATTTCTGATAAAATATAACCGGTCTCCTAGTATTTGAATGTTGTATTTAGATTTTTACAAAATTTCCGATCAATTTTACTTTATTTACAAAACATTTCTAAGTCAAATTTCTTAATTAAATGATTCAAGTCTTAACGTCTTTTACTCTATTTCTTCAAGAGTAGAGAAGAAGGAAGCGGAACAGAGATTGGTTACATTTAAGACAGAAATTTCTATATTTAAATAAAAATCGGTTATGTAATTTAAGCTTAATTTTTTTCTCTTCCCTTCTTATCATAGAATAGTTATTTACAACTGTCGTAGTCTCCATGTTTACTTATGAATTGCTGATAGCAGCAATTTTAATGGTAAAATTGTGAAACAATATTCATAGTTGTCAGAAAAAGGTCATTCTATTTGCATTCATTAGGAATCTGGAGGACCATGCAGTGTGTGTTTCCTTTGGGATATTGCAGCTATTGATTTATATACAGCTGTAGGAAAAATTAATTAGGATTATATTTCACTTATTACTGCAGGCTGTGTAATAAGAAAGAAAACACTTTTTGTTAGGAAGTTGAACAGAAAATACTTAAATAGGATCATTGTTTCTTAAATCACAACTACTTTATCATATAATTTTTCTCTCATAATGTGGTTAAAGGCTTAGTGCATTTGTGAAAATTTAATTAGCACTTTGCAAAATGAGTGTTTTAGTACATATCCTATAATAATAATGATAATTTGAATTAAGTGAAAGAGACAGTTTCCTCTCATTAACTGAAACTTTCCTTTCTCTGAACTATAACAATGTGTGTTTGTCTACTGTGAGTTTGCAGGTAGTAGAAAGCTTTTTGCAAAGTGGTGCACTTAAACAAGAAATAATGAGAGTTTTAAAAGTCAAAGAATAAGAAAGAGACTCAATTTTTAAAATTTCAGTCTCAGAAACCATATATAATTATGTCCTGCTTTGAATGTAACATTTCAACTGAATGAAAATATGTCATATTGTCAATATCCTCAGTGTGATAAGATTAGATTTCATGTTGTTTTGAAAACCACGTTTGGCTTCTTTCTGTGAACACTATGCATATTCTAAGTGGAAAATAATTGAATACAGTTCTCTACATTGTTTATATGTGACACATGTTTGAGATTAATCAAATTGTAGTCACATCTAATTAATAACAGAGAATAATTTCAAAATGAGGCAGAGCCAGATGACAAAATATAGTTTGTGTGTGCTCAAGACATATTTTGTGAATGGAAATACATGACTATTGTGACATTTCTAACTTGATTTTATTAATTCTCTTTTGTTTCGGAGTGTTTTAGGTGAGACCCACTGCCTGGTCTAGGGTGGCACCTAGGAGTAGAATGGGCATGTAGGGAAAAAGAAAAATCAATGAGAAGTTTTGTGATGCTACTATAAAAATATCTAAACCTAAAGTATATGAACACATTGGGATTTTTGGAAGCTCTTAGGTTTCATGAAAGGAGTATATAAAAGATCAGCAGTAAAACGGAATATGAAAGGGTGGGTAAGAGAGGGTAATAGGGTGGATTTGATCAAAGTATGTCTTTTGCATAGATGAAAAGATTACAGGAAAACCCATCACATTGTTAAATTAATATGTGCTAACAATTATGATTAAAATGAATAACAATTGATCATAATTAAGAATTGTATAATTTCCCATCCAGTGTGTAGAATATGTATTACCTAAAAAATTAATGCGTAGGATTACAAATATGTTACTCTAATTCTCAGCTGTGACCATGAGGATTTATTCCTCAGTACAGCTGGTGGAGTATAAAGTTGTTGATCCTCTCATTCTTTACTTCTGTTTCAAGTGCTTGGAGTCATATCAAGAGAAGGCAGTTTTTACCTTGTGGAACTTTCAGCTTTACCTTTCTAGAGTGATACATATTTTCCATCTTGGCACATTTTGTACTGTACTGCAAATATTATGAGGCAATTATGCAAGATGCATTGTAAACCCTTGGCTTTTGTAGTGAATCTAGCTTTTCCTGTTTATATTCAGCATAATGCTATGTACTACATAAAAAATGAGAAAGTAAGAATGCTATAGAATCATGGAATCTAGTGCTAAAATTTCGAATTGCTTTCTGAACTAAAACGAAATGACCAGAAACGCATGTTCTTTTATAGCACATACCTAATTTTAGTATACTTCTTCATGTAATAATAAGGCCTATTTCCCCCACTGGATAGCTTTGTGTTCATTATTATCTTCCTAGATTGTTGTATATACTGACGTCTTTTATTGGAGGTTAGAGTAGTAAATCGTGAATCAATGTAGCTATGTGCCTGATATAATGTATTGCATGTCACCTTGTAAAACATGCTGGGCTGTCATACTGACCCTAACATCTACTGAAAATATTGATTATAAAGTTGAGTTTTATCAAAATGTAGTACCAATCCTTACCCTCCAGCTTATATGTGCTTCATAAAATCCATTGAAAACGAGAAATAGGTTTGGTCAAGGGAAGCTTTATTGAGGTTAGACAAAGGTTAGGGGAGATGCGAGATGGCAAAAAAAAAATTGAGAAATGTAAACTCATAATTTTGCTTTCAATATTTGGTGGTAGAAGAAAGGAGATAGACTAGTAAATTAAAAAGGGTGGTATTTCAAGTATTTTGAGAGCCTTTACATTTCATGATGATTACAATTAATAATAACACCATGTTTCTCCAAAAAATAGGACCTAGCTGAAAAATAATCAGCTTTGAAAACTAGAGATCAAGAATGTCAGCCCCTGTCAGCCTATCCTTGCATTACCTCCTTACAGAGTAGCCGCCAAGCAAGAGAATAGTAAAGGCACCTAGGGCCAGGATAGGCTGACTGGGGCTGGCATTTTTGATCTCTAGTTTTCAACACTGATTATTTTCCGGCTGGGTATTATTTTCAGAGAAATAGAGCATATTGTATTCTTCTACATTGCTAAGCGAATAAATTTCAAATAGTTTCCTCACAAAGTATGATGAGTATTTGAGGGGATGGATATGTTAATTAGTTTCACTTCGTCATTCCACATGGTATATATATATTATAATATCACTTTATACTCCATGAATAAAAAGGAATGAGGACCAGACATGGTGGCACATACCTGCAATCTCAGCACTCTGGGAGGCTAAGGTAGGTAGATCACAAGTTTGAGCCCGACCAGGGCAATTTAGCTATTTAGTCAGACCCTATCTCACAACAAAACAGAAAAAAACAAAACAAAACAAAACAGAAAAACAGTACTGGGTATTTAGCTCAGTACAAAGGTCCAGAGCCCAAAACTTAGCACTGCAAAATACAATGCAATACAATACCCTACCGTACTGTACCATAGCATACCATAGCATACCATACCATACCACAGATGAGAGACAACTTAGTCTTCATGAAATGCAGGTTTGAATTTGAGTATGGACAGTAGTTAAAGAGCTACTGGACATGGAGGACACAAGAGAGAAAGTAGATACATTATAGGACAAGAAATATGAAGAAATAACAGACATTGGTGAGAATATGTATATAAGTATATATATACCCTTAATCTGAGAAAAGACAAGACTGGATGACAGATAAAATTGTAGGAAAAGTTTGAGGGTATGTCAAAAAATGAACATAATCTTTTTTTTTTTTTTTAAAGAGAAAAAAAACAAAACAAATCAAAAGAAGAACAAATTTTCAAACCAACATAATAGGAGGGTAACAATGGTTAATACATTAGAACATAATCTTTATAATAAAATAATCTGATAGAAATAGTAAGGTGCAGGTTTAGAAGGCTGGGAGCAGAATTGTGAAAAACTAATTAACACCATTGAGGAGAATATGAGAAAGTAGGGTATACCAATGTATGCTTAAAACATTAAACTTATAAGATGTTGAGAGTTTATTAAACAAAGATATTTAAGTTGAAGTGAAGTTTTCAAATTTCATAAGTTCCTACTATTTGCCTAACATTAATCCAAACCCCTAGTTTAAAGATTGGAAAAATGCTCATTAAAAAAAAAAAAACTTATGTGCAAAAATCAGTATGGCTCCTGCAAGTATTGAGTGGTCACCATTTCTTTAGGTCTTACTGTATCCCTAACACTGATCTTAGGCTTGGGTATAAATATTCTGCAAAGCAACACAGTCCCTGCCAAGAAGAAAGTTATATTCTGGTAGAGATCATGCATTGTAGGTTGTACATTTCATGAACTTCATCATTTTTCCATCACATTATATGAGACTTGGTTATTTAAGGAAGTAGAAATACTTGAATATGGATTCATTCATTTCTGGAGAAAAATTTTTCTCAGGAATACATCCTTTTGGGTTTTATAATTTTCTTGCATTTTGAAGCCTAGAAAAAAATGGCAGTTTCATGCTTATGATGAGAACCCTAGAAACTTCATAGCAATGACATATTATAATATATGCTCAAATTACAATTTCATTTTTATTTTCAGACATCTTAAATTCGTTCTCTTCTTGTAATCTACTACAACTTTCAGATTTGTCCTGGATCTTTCTCTTCCTTTGGCTTTCCTCTTTACTCTTGGACTCATGGTTTCACTAACAGGGAGCATGCTGAAGTGTTAGAGTCCCTCGGCTATCTCACGCAGACACCAAGGGCATCTTCCTTCTCTTATTTCTTTTGCTTCTGGGGCAATTAAAATACTCTAATTTCACATTAACATTATTCTATCCTTAATCATAGTTACCACTGAAGGCACAGAGTAGAGTTAGTATCTTTACACCACCATGTCATCTGGCCATCTTCATTTTACTTCCTAAAGTTTCCATCATCTGCCAACAATGCTTCTAACTGGAGACAAAGACCATAAGCTTTTGGAGGACATTTAAATCTAAATTGTAATAACTGCCTTGTTTCTGGACTATTTTTGTTTAAAATAAAAGCAGTAAAACCAGTCTAGGATAATCTAGATGGAAGACATCTCAAGATGAGTGGAATCCACTTAGAAAACAATTAATTTAAAAATTTTGTATAGAAACCTTTCCAAAAGAATAAAACAATGACCAATCAGACACAACAAAAGATTTGGATTGGGGGCCGGTGAGATGGCTCAGCTGCTTAAGCGCCTGCCCGGCAAGCGTGAGGGCCTGAGTTCGACTCCCGGAACCCACGTACGAAAAAGGGGCCGGTGATATCGCTCAGTGGCACGGGCGCCTACTGGCGTGCGAGGTCCTGAGGTCGACCCCCCGGTACCCACAAAAAAATAAAAAAAAAAAAAGATTTGGATTTATCTATCACAGTGAATATTAAATGTTTCAATGACATGGTGCTTACCCCTATGTCTCATGGAAATCATGTTTTTAGTTGCTAAAATATCTGCTACTTATTGAAAGAAATTTGTTTTTGTTTTGTGTTTACCTTTTCCTCCTCATTCTAGCAGCTGATACCTCATTCTTAATTCCCTTTATTACTCTAGAAACATTCCCAATATCATTCAATCATGTACTTAATTTAATATTGTCTGATTACCTCCAAGTGTGATTGGAAGGCCTCGGAACAGTTAACTATTTGAATCCTTTCAATTTAAAAGAAGTCCAAATTATTATATTAATGAAGACTTCCATTCAGATAATCATAAATGACTTGTTTTGAATAAAGGAGGTTGGAACATACACAAATACATGAACATAATGTCCACAGCTAAATTGTTTGCTAAATTCCAAAATATTGGCGATTAGTAAAAATTAAAGCTCACTTTTCCAAAATAAATAAATGAAAATGTCAAATGTGGGAAAGAGAGCACAATAATTCTTAGTGAAGTGATCTATGGAAATTGCTACATTTGCACAGCTAGCATCAGTACATTAATACTTGGATTAAAAACACAACGAGCCTGATGATTGATTACCTATACTGGGATTTTACCTGTGAGAAAGGATCCAGGGAGAACCTGAATATCAAGATGGGAGGCAAAATAAATAAAAAGTGTGACTCACTGCCTACACTGTGCTGGCAAATCTGCCAGGTTTCAGGTTTTAGTGGAAATGATCTGTTTTGGAAAAGGGTATGAATATCATTGGGAAAATGGGAACTTCAGAGAATTTTACAGCCAATTCATCAGATTTCATTATTTTGGAGAAAATGAATAGTCAGGGTTTTATTTTCTTAAAGTCCAAAAAAGAGTTGTGCTACCTTTATGACCTTATAAGGTTGGAGTAGTTGGTTAACTAAAAGTTTTTCCAATAAAACTTGTATTTATTCTCAAGTTTAATATATATATACAACTTTTACTAGATTTATTTTTTTTTCTTAACAGATTAGTCAGGACTATTGACTGATTGTCTTCTGCAAATAGCACTTTGTTGAGTAACAAAAAAAACTGTGAAATGAAATCCTCCCTGCAGAAGTGAATGGATTACTGCCTATTCATGATGCCATCCCCGGTCCAGTCACCTTCAAGATGCTTGTGCTGAGTGAACGAAACACATTAGCATTTTGTGGCAAAGGGAAGATACTTTCTGAGAACAGTACTTTCTATGGAGCAATTTTTAATGCTTTGCTGATGGTTATGGAAGTCCACAGCTACTTTGAAACTCAACTCTGTGCTTCTAGACAAGCAAAGGAGCAACAGAACTATGTCCACAGTTAAAGGGAACCTGCATTAACTTGTAACACATGGGAACAAAAAGGAGATAAGGAGGGAGTAGGGCTGAAAACTATAAAAAATGCAAGTTTGTATTTGTATTATATTGTGGCCATATATAATATGCATTTAAATTTATTATCTAAATATAAAACTAATATGTATCAATGATTTAAATTTACAGGAGTTTTTCTTTTAAAGTTTGTAAAGAAATCAAAGAGATATTCTGTAAACTACTTCAGGTCTTGTGGTGATCCTGGGGCTAGAAATGCTGATTTTCTGACTAGTCTGTATATTCTTCTAATTAGAGTTCTATTGAGTGAAATCTGAGTTTTGTAAAAATGTCTTTAAAAAAAGACTCTGTGTTTCCACTGAATATGACTTAGTATGAGTGTGAGAGTTGAGGTTCAGTAGATAAACAGCGAGAATATAAAGTGCAAAACAATTCTTACCCTCAGGTTAATATTTCAAATATGTTATTCTGTGCTTTAGGTTAAAGTATATTTTTGCACATGCAAGAAATAAATTCTGCTTAGGTAAAACACAGTGTATTATTTTCTTTTTTGTAATTAATAAGTGGCCTTGAGGAATGAGAATCGCTGAGTAGTATGATAAAGCTGTTGTTAATGTATATAAATTTATCCAAAAAAATATTTACTTTTGCTGCAGTGACAACCTTTACAGCTAAATGGTATCACATAGTTAATTTTTTTCCATCTTTAAAATATCAGAGCCTGCAAATTACCCAGTAACCCTCAAAACTGAGCTTGACTAGGCTCAGGAGAAATGCTGTTTTACATAAAAGAAACTCTTAGATGTCTAGGCTCAAATGTTTTTAGTTGGATTCGACTGCTTTAGATAAATGAACAGAGCACTCAACTACTCATAGAGAAAGCAGACAAAAGATTTTACGTTCTTTTGAATAGTAATACAAAAGCTATTCATAAAGGATTTTTACTGTACTATATATACCATTAATATGTATGGTTGGTTACATGTGTATAAAATTCAACTTGGTTTATAAAAATATCTAAAATTGATATATTGAATAAACTATTTGTTTTCTTCAAAAACTACAAAATGAGCACTCAAATACTTGAACAATATTTCATGATGTTCTGTGGAGGTATGTAGATCTGAGTTTCAATCCTTATAAACGATTGCAAAATTGGACAAATTACCTTACTTTTAAGACTCAGTATTTTCATCTATAATTTGGAGAAATATCTTCCTCATGGAGATGTTAAGAGAGGACACTTTGTGGAGGGCAAGCGCTGTGCCTGATAACAATAATGCTCTCAATAATTAGTAGAAAGTACTAATAAATAAATAAATAAATAAAAACCCAGAAGTTTTTATTGTCAGATAAAGGGTCCTCAGAGTTTTTAATAACAATTCTACATTTAACCTCTTCATTTGGGCATGATGGATAAAAGATTAATCACATTAATATATTTAGATGTTATCATCTTTATTTGTGCCTTAATAAGTGGAAATAACATAGCCTCTGGGAACCCCCAAATATAGATTTCTTTTTGTGAGTTCAACAACACATGGCTTATTACCTGGCAGCAGACTACAAGAAAACTGAAGCTTTTCTTTCAAAGCCCAGCAGCATCATATTTGCAATATTATTAATATCTTTAGAGAAAAGAAAAATGTGGTTTTCTTAAGATTATCTGGAAGTATTCCCTCTAAATTTGCAGTCTCTTCAAATTTTATATTTTGCAAACTATGTTAGATATAGTTTCAACATAACCCTTGTACGAAGAAAAAGGTTGATTAATTTAGTGCTGACAAGAGTTCACATTCTTTTTGTTTTTCTCAGAGGATGCATCTGCTTCCTATTCCGAACATGGTTCTACTTACAATCTAATTGCCCTATTCTACACTGCTCTATTATTTTCTGAGTCTGAGTCTCCCATTTTAGGCCAAGCATTGAAGAGTACGAAAGAGAAGCCTTAGAAATTGAAGGCTACACATATACATACAAGTCTCATTATATATATATATATATATATATATATATATATATATATATACATACATCAGTATACCTGCTTCATATTTCATAAGCATGAAGTTCTATGGTTTAGGCTTGTCCTCACAATTTCCTGAGATACCTTAGAATTATTGTCTCCCTATGAAGTGTGATATTTGTCATCTAATGATGAATGGATGAATTCTTTAAACATTCTCTTTCAAATTTACTTTGCTCCTTTCACTGAGTCTTGGACTATGCAGTCAGAATAGTTTGTCCAGATGTATGAAAGGAGACTTTTAAGGAAAATAATTCAGTCTGCATTGTTTGGTATTTTTAACACTGAAAATATCACTGTGAATAATAATGAATGAGATCTTAAAACAGTATTATAAATGAGTTAGTATTTAAAGAAGTGTAATCTGTATAAAACCTGAATTCTAATTTAGCTTCCACCTTCACAGTAAGTCAAGATGGGTTACAATGTCACCAATTCCCTTGAAAACTGGCAGGGTGATATTTATCACAAATTCAATAATGAGTACATTCTGCTATAAATTGGAATAGGGAAACTGGGATATTGGATTCTTGGAAGCAGGTATATTTTTTAACATGGTGTATTTGGCTGAGTAATCCTTAGTTTCTGGTCCTTGTCTTTAGAAATCAAATCTTTAATCACAGACATACTACTCATGTTTTTACTAAGTATAGAAAAACCTTATTATAATGGTTAGGTAAAGAGATGAATCCTCCCTCAGAATAGAATCATCAAGTTAAGACGTATGCAGCGAAAACTCAGTTCAGATTCATCTCATCAACTAATACTAATTTCATTTAATATATTTCTACAATCATTGGTAGTATCATATATAAAAAACTGAATATTTATTAAAATAAGTATCTAGCATGTCTTACGTTATTAATATTATTGAAAGTTTTCATATATCACACAATACAATCCTAATGCCAGCATTTTAGACTGAACTAAATGTTCAGAGAGGTAGTTTAACTTCACTGACGTCACACAGATGTTAAACTGCAGTTTAGAATTTTAAATCTAGAATTTCTCATGTCAAGGCCAGTATTTACGCAAGTATAGTATATTTGATATTCAAAATGTTGTCCAGCATTTGTTCAGTATACTATACTTGACATTTATAATGTAAGATTTAATTGGATTTGAAAAGAAACAGAACTAAGTATTCTTCATTAGTCTTCTCCATTAATGGCTAAAACCAATGGTCCATTTACTTAGTAAGCTCCCCAAAAGCAGGGACTCTTCCTTCTTCTTTGTGTATTCTGATATCTAGTACAGTGTTCTGCATGAGTAGGTATCTATTAACTGTGGGCTCAGGTGGATAGAGGCCAGTCTTCAAACCAAATATATGCTACACCCCAAATTGTTGTTTTCACAAGACTTAACTAATATGTCTTAATTTTCCACAAAGAATAGGAATGCCTATTTATTCTACTGCAAAGTTTCCTGTTACCCATTTCATTGTAATGTGTCTGGGTATTTTTAAAAAATGATGTCACCAGGGTATGCTTTGTAAAAGTACACTGGGCTTACTCTAAACACTGGCACTAGCCATCTAGTCATCACAATTTTTCTGTGAGTTAGAATTTCATATTTCTTTTTTTGTGTTTGGAGGTTGAATTAAGAAATCATTAATAAAGGTACAGGAAGACTTGCAGCAGTCTGATGAATAATAAAGAATGTTTATTCTTTGTGCTGTTATTCCATGTACTATAATATTCTATGTACTAGTGTCATGAAATAGAAAATAGGAAGCTAAAGCTTATGTTAACTTTTTTTTTTTGTGGGTACCGGGGGGTCGACCTCAGGACCTCGCGCGCCAACAGGCACCTGTGCCACTGAACGATATCACCGGCCCCTTTTCCGTATGTGGTATCCGGGAGTTGAACTCGGGCCCTCGCGCTTGCAAGGCAGGCGCTTACGCCGCTGAGCCATCTCACCGGCCCTATGTTAACTTCTATAGGGAGAAATCTAAGGGAAACAACTAATGAGGTAAACTTAAATTTTACAAAATATTTAATGACATAAATTCTCCATAGCATTGCTTTCCAGTAATACTAGTAAATCACTAGAAAGCTTTTAACACAGGTTAGTCTAACATTTATCTGATGACATAATGGATCTTGATAATTATAGAGGAATTCAGTTCACAAGAGCTGCTAAATGCAAGTACCTTCTACTTTACTTGAGTAACAGTAAAAAGTCTTACTAATGTTGCTAGGAGATTATAGTGTTTTCTATATTTTTAGATGAATTAGATATAATCTTAAAAGTTACTTATTTGTTTGACCCTTTTTCTCTCTCACTCTTTTTTTTTTTTTTTCTTTTTCATTCCTAGGGATTGAAGGAAGGGGAGGGGAATGGGAAAAAAAAAAAGAGGAAGTAAGATATATCATGTACAGGTACAAGTTCCCTATGATGAATGTGATAATTACATATATCTAAATTGTACCAATACTTAATTTAAAAAGTTATTTATTCACATGTTCTTTTTATTACATCTGTTCATCTAAATGTACTGTTGATATCATCAAAGAACTCATAGCACCTTATTCAAATAAAGATATAATGGCCAACAAATATGCTCCCTAAAGGAGTATGTACAGGAAGTGATTGATTGCTATGTGTCACATGTCTTTTAAGCTCCTAAGGTATATAACAGGAAAACAAAGAGATAAAAATAGATAAATTAATAAATACCACCTCCTTCCATACGGAGCTGGCATCCAGCTAGAGAGACAGACACAAAATAGAATGATGTGTTTCAACTTGTGAGGACTTTTGAAAGAGAAAGATCCTTTGTGAAAAACAGCATATTGAAAAGAAACTTAAATCTTTACTGGCGAATATCCCTTAATTACAAAAAAATCAATAATAGTTTTATTCGAAAGTCTGAGAAGTATCAAATTACCTCAGGTGGTGGTCCTGATCACTGTTAGAGGCCACATCTCTTTTCTGTGTGGGAGTTTCCTGTCTTCTTCCAATACAAAATGAAAGTGAGTCTCTGCATGTCAATTCCGCACAGATTTGTAAGTGTGGACGAAAGAGTATTTTATTGATAAACAAGAAATATCAAAGAAAAACTCATGAATGTTCATTGGAATCATGCTAATATAGGTCATCTCATGTTTTGAACAAATGAAACATGTAAAAAGAAAAGAATGCATTAACTAATTTAGTCAGTATTACCCTAACAAGAAAAGCTATATATAGTCTTTACATATATTCATTACACAAAGTAAACACTTCCAAAATTTGCATGTGATAACTATGTGGAAAATATCTTCAGTTTTTGATTTTCAAATCTCATAATTACATTATGTTTTGAAATCTTTTGAAGTCAAATCTTTCCAAAAATAGCCATCCTAAATTGTATTTCTTGGAAAATAGTTCTGACATGGAGGGTTCTGTGTAGGTCACAGGTGAAGCTTATGGGAGATACAGTAAGGCAGGATTGCAGAGGGTAGAGGGGACCATCCAGCTAAATTCCAGTAAGATGTTACAAGTCACCATCTGGTCCTAAAGGAGATCTGGAGTGGTCTCATGTTGAACAACAGACAATAAGCCTTTTTATCTCTGCTCTATCTAGGCCTAAACTTCTAAAAAGAGGCATGATGCTGAGCAATTCCTAGTCAGAAGACTTAACTGAAAGCTGTTTTTAGATATTTCCAGCTGCTGGAGGACAGTTGTTGGTTGCTGCAGAGACTTGGTACAGCTCTACACCATTTTCTTCAACTACATGCAATTGTACAACGTAAAATAACATTTGGATGACATTTGGTCACTTCAAAAGCAAATAAATTATATGCATTTGAAACTTTAAAATATCTTAGAACAGTATGGCTCATCTACTTGGATTTCTACTATAAAATAATCTATCTTAAAATTTCAGGGCCGGTGAGATTGTTCAGCGGCATAAGTGCCTGCCTGGCAGGTGCGAGGTTCTTAGTTTGACTCCCGGTACCCGCATTAAAAAAAAAAAGAAAGAAAGAAAGAGAAAACAAAAAACAAAAAACAAAAACAATAACAAAAAAACATATAGAACTCATAATATCCTTTCTCCAAGAAAGACTTTGAGACATAAAGAGATAAGGTAACTTAACCAAAGTAAATGACAGCAACTTGGGCTAAACCATGTCATTGGGCATCAAGTCACTACGAATAAAAATAATTCCTTTGGTAGATGGTGTTGAGGAAGATGAAGAAACAGTTTCACAAGACCCAAGCCTATAGTTTGTATATAGTCTATTTCAACCTGTGGGATATAAGTAATTTTTAAAATAGAGGTCTCACTATGTTGCCCAGGGTGGTCTTGAACTCTGTAGCTCAAGTGACCTTCCCACTTCAGCCTCCTGTGTAGCGTGAACTACAAGTGCATGGCACCATGCCTGGCCTACAAATGCATTTGTAATGAATGCATATTTGGCTTAAATGTGCTAATCAAAAAATCTGAGACTACTGGGACTTTTAGAGAAATACAATAAATATCAACAAGAAATACTCAATTAATTTGATTATATTTAACTATTTTTAAACTTGGAAAATGTCACTCTTAAATTCCTAGACAGTCATGCCCATTTCATTGTACAGTGGTTAGTATCACAAACTTCAAGGAGTCGACAAATATTATGTCTCTCTACAATGTAGTAATAACTGTTATAGGTACTGGGAAAAGTTATGACATAGGGTTGCCAGTTTCTCTCCTCCTGAGATTCTGGTGAGGAAAAAAATAGAAATAAAGAAACTATCTGACGTGACTATAAGAGATGGGAGAAATTGCTTTAGAAGATAAAAGGTAAGAATATAGAGTAGGTTTTTCTCCCTGAAAAATAAGTAGCTCGATTGAATGCAAGTGCTGATAAAAAACTAGCCCCTCAAAAATCTAGCAGAAGTGCATTCCAGCTAGGGAACACAAGTGCAAATTCTTGAGATGAGGATGAAATTGGTGTTCTAGGGATCTGGGTCAGTGCCAGTGATGTTACTTTGGGAAGTGGATGGACAACGGCTAGATCATGGTGGGTGTTTTGGACCACAACAAGATAAGTTGGTGGCTGATTCTAATTCCAATGAGAAACCACTAGATTTAAGCAGAGGAATTACTTAGTCTTATGACTTTTTATTAAAAGATTACCTGAGTTGTTTCTTGGACATATGGTTAAGGAAGTGAAAGTTGCCTCAATGTATTAATTGTATGAAAGTTGTTTCCTGTCAATGGTGTTTTAACATTTATTTTTTGATAGTCATCAAATTCATACAAAGCAAAACACAAATAACCATGTAAACACTTAAATTTATCAATTTTACCAAAATTCAAATGAGGAAAAATGTCAGAATTTTAGATTATTGTCACTGTCATTATTAAATGTAAACATATCCTATGGAAGTTCTGTTGCAGATTTCCAAACTGTCTATGTCTTATATCTATGAAATTTTACGTAAAAAATTATGTGTATTTGTGGTCAATATATAATCAGGAAAATGCTAAAACATGTTAATAATGTTTCATTTATATAAATAGCATTAACCAGCTTCAATGAATTAAGCCTTGTGAAAAGATTTGGAATACTAGTGTTAAAATTGAATGCTGATATATTGTACTCTGAGTAACTAATTTAAAGATAACAATATGCAATGTAGTAACCATTGTTACCCTCCTATTAACTTCTTTTGAAATTTTGTTCTATTTTTTTCTCTTTAAAATAAAAAAGTATTAGTGACTCACTAGACAGCATTTACCCATAAATTCTCTAACGTAAGATAATTTTGTATGAATTCATCTGTGCTTTTTAAAAATATCTATCTTGTATACTTCAACCTCTATGAATGCCAAATGTAGATACATTCATTCATCTAATTAGTATGTAGTATTTGGAAGGTAGCAAATATTCAACTACTGTTTGATTAAAATGATCACTACTTGCTAAGTAAGTAAATTAATGAGTAAATGAATGAAAAAATTCTGGGCTAACAGAATAATAATGGATAACACTCTTTTATCACTGAATCTCAACATCAGGTACCGTTATTGACTAATTCTTGAATCTCAGGTTTTGAACCTAGTGTGGAGTAATTGTGTATATGAAAGTAACTTCATAGAAAATTTGATGTAATTATTTGGTTTTCAACTTTATAACTTTTAATTTGTCTAATAAAATAAAAAACATCTTTTGGAAAATTTATAGTGTAATTTGGTCAGAAAATTGATTTTTTAATTTGTACTTCCCAAAAACATAGCTTAATAAGATTATTTCTCAGTTCCACACCTTCCAGCAGTGTACTTGTTATTTGTTTCTTGCTCATTTTCATTAGATTTTGTTCCAAATATTTTCTTGAAATCAATTTCATTTATCATAATCTTTTGTCTTACTTAAAAAAAAACACTATTCACTTTAGCTTTTGATTGATGTATAGAAAACCAAAATAAATACACTGATTTATAAATTTCTAATTAAAAATAAATAGCTTGACATTGCAATTGTTTCACTTAAAATACCAGATTAATTTGCGTTCTTTTTGGAGTATTGAAAAGACAATAGATTTCTGTCTAGGAAGATTCCTTTTGAGGGTCGTATTGGGGCGGGCTCTTTTGGAAGATAAACTGTCATTAAAATCACACTGAATACTCTGTAGAGGAGGAGATTTCATCCTTTTAGGTTGACAGTTGGCACACTTTACTTGTGAATGGCTAAATGGAAATATTTTAGGCTTAAGAGGCCCAAAAGACAGTCAAAAATATTATGATGACTCATTTAATAAAAGAGAATCAATTTATATAATGTTTTCATTAATAAGGTTGAAATTATAACAATATTTGAGTACAAATTTTTGTAATATAGATCAATTAATGAGTGAAAATTCTTTTTGAAACACTTTTATTAATTGAGATTCAAATTAATTACAAATCAAATCAATCAATCAAATCAATTACAAATATCCATTTATACAAATCCTTAGCTTGGGGACCATACAAAAGCAAATGAAGGCTGAGATGGCCCAAGTTGTGGTTTGCCGTCTGCTACTGCGCAGAAGTAACCAAAAATTTTTGGGTAGGTCAATCTCTCTAGGCATTACTAGTGCTACCTTTTACAAGTTTTCCCATATTTCTTCATTGTTATTTTCCAGTTCAAAATAATTTGTAATTTCTGATGTAATTTTTTTTCTTTAAAACTTAGAGGAATTTTTAAAATAATATTTCTTATTATTCACAAACATTACTTAGAAACTTATTCATTTTAGCTTAATTCCTGTGTTCAGAACTTAATCCCAGTATGCTTTAACTTAATTTCTACTTTAGTTCTACTTAATTTACTTAAATTCTGCTTTATTTCATATTCTTTAAAACTTCATATTCAGTGAGGCTTATAGTAAGACATGTAATATTCAATTTTTCATATGTTTATATTTTCCAAATATTCAATCGTTACCTGAAATTAACATATTTTCTATATAATTCTATTTGCACAGTTTGGTAATTATGTCTTCTGATCTGCTCAAGTCTTTTTTAAAAAATCTGTTCTTTTATCTACTTAACAAAATACATATGATTGTAGATTTGGCTATTACCCTCCATAAGTAAATAAACTTTATTACAGAGCAAAGTTACTGGATGCATACACATTTAGAATTTTTAATCCTTTTCTGATAAATGAAAAGTCATTATAAAATGTCCTTTCCCATCTGTAAATTTCTTTCCTATGTTTTTTTTTTTTTTCCTAAAATTACTCTAAAAGACCAGCTCACTAGTGTTTGCTGTATTTTCACTCTGTTCCTTTTTAAAATTGTTTTTGTACTGGTGACTGCAACCAGAGCCTTCACACGGAGCTAAATCCCCAGCTGTTTTTTTGTTTGTGTGCTTTGGTTTTTTTTGTTTTTTTTTTTTGTTGTTGTTTTATTTTTACCTTTTTATATTGAGACAAGGTTTCCCTAAATTGCTAACTTGCCCAAGGTAGCTTGGAACGTGGAATCCTGCTGCCTCACTTTGAAAACTCATAATCATTTTGTATCTTTGTATTTAACATGCTGCTTGTAAGCACTGAATAGTTTTATTTATCTAGTGTAAAAATATTTTTCTTTTGTTTATATTTACTGCATTTACCAATTACCCTCTATTAATATATATTATGTATTCCTTTTTCAATGTTTTAGTATTTATTCTAGACAGTAAAACATCCATCTGTAATTCATTGAAAGTGTAACAATTGTAATTTGTCAATAGTACTAGTACCTCGGGATCCTTTACCTCTTTATTCGTATCTGTGTTTTGCATTACCGAGGTCAAGGGTTTTGCTGTTGCTGTTACTAGTTTGCTTGTTTTTTTTCCTTATATTTTTTAAACAACAAAACATAATCTCATTATTGTTGTGTACAATCAGTATATATTATGTCTTGCATTGCAGACTTTTCCTCTGAGATTATTCTTCATTAGCCTGAAGAATTCGTTTTAATATTTCTTCTAATGAAAATTGGGATGATTTCTCTTAGCTATGATCTGTCTGAATGTATCTTTATTTTGCTCTAAATTTGTAGGTGATGGTTTTTGTGTTTATCCTGTTTATCTATTTATCCTGTTTTATATCTTTCATGGTTTTGGAAAATCATTGTTTAACTTTTCAAATATCAATTTTGCCCTATTCCTATTTCCTCTTTCTTGTACTTCTAAATATATATTCATGTTAGATCATTCAGCTAGTCATTTATAGGTCTTATTCTTTCCTTCCCTACTTTTCATTTTTTGACCTATTTTCAATTTAAATATTTTATTTTGACCCATCTTGAAATTTAAACCACATCCTTTTTTTTTTTGGTCTTCACTACTGTTGAACTCCATATATTGAGGTCTCAGTTTTAATTATCTGATTTTTAGTTTGAGAATTTTCCCTTGATTCTCTTACACGTTGTAACTTATTTGGTTAAATTTTCCATCTTTTTATTCATACTACTTCATTACTTTTAAGTTTTGAATGCATAAACCATTATTTTAAAGTGCTTTTAAATAACTCCAGTACCTTCATCTCTTTATATTTTGGCTTTAGTCAGTTGATCTGATTTTTTTTATTTGTGTTTAATGACAACATGTAATTTTGTAACTCACTTGTAATTTTTCATTGAATGCAACATATCTTGTATTTTTAAAAGTACAGAGGCTCTAAGGAGTGTTCACTTCTACTACAGAGAGCTCATCTTTTTGCCTGCAGATAGATGTGGGAGCAATAAGATTAATCAGTTAATGATTTTACTGACTTAAAGGAGACCACACTTTTGGTGTGGCTTCATCTGCCATTGGTTTCCCCATCTTTAGTTGTAGCTTGTTTGTTTCACTAGTGTCTTTCAGCCAGATTGTCTTGGCCTTTAATGCTTGTTTCTCAGAACTGTGGGACTGTCAAACAATTTGATATCCCTTTCAAAGTTTCTATTTTTAGTTTACAACCTTCAACTTATGTAATCAGAATTTGGGCAAAGGTGTAGATGGAAATCAACTTGACACTTCTTCAGTCCTCAGGCTTTTGTTTTGTTTTTCTATTCTGAAATTGCCAAGAGGTTTGCTATTTTCTCTGTCCTCAACAGAAGCTCTCAAACTAGATTCTCGTTCTCTTGCCTTTAGGGAAAAATTCATTTCAGTTTCAAACTCTGGTCAACTAACATTTTAACAATTCATCTTAAAAAAAAAGAATAAACAAGATTTCATATACACAATTTTGGCATTTCAAAATTTATTAGTGAAAGTGAAATATTAATAAAAATGTTACATTTGTAAAATTGTGTAACTGTAGAAATATCAGAATTCCTATTAATTAAACTTATTCCTCAGTTTTTATTTTCAGTTCAGCTTAAATGATGGTGGCAAACTTTCAAACCTTCATGAAGACTGAAATACAAATCATTGGAGCTATTTCAACTATTTCAAATAAGATATTTTGCCAGACTTATGATGCTATGTCCCAGGTACTTTGCAAAAATACTGGCTTATTAGCGTCAACATTTATTTAGGAAGAACCAAATACTTTATGCAGTAGTGACTAAAATTATTGGAAATTTAAAGTATTTGTGAGTAGGGTGTTGATACACTTTAGAGTCGTATATTGCTGTGATGAGGAAGATCTGAGGTTTATGGACACCAAGGTTTGCCAATGCCTTCTAACCCAAGTAGCAATTAAATTGAAGAGTCATTTTATATTGATTTTTAGTCATTTTATGAACTTGTAATTCCTATACAATGGCAATATATACCAAATGTATTTAAAGTACTTCTAAGTGAAAATAGTGACTTTTTGCTTTAGAAATATAGGTATAATGATTAGGATATCATAACTAAGGAAGCATGAAAATTACATTTTAAGACTCATATTTTTAAAAGAAAAAAATGAATTTTAGTTAAACCAAGAAAGATTATGGGAAAAAAACTAGGTAATACTATATTTGTAGTGTGTCTTTTAATCACATTAAAATACAGTAATATGTACTAGCAGTAGTCACCTATTAAATAATTTGAACATGCCTTTTACTGGGGTACAATTGTTATTTACTGGCACTCCATAAGCTGGCATGAGAGTCTTCTTGCAAGTGTCACACAAGGAATGAGGTTTACAGATCAACAAGCATTCATATTTTTTTCAACATGTCACACACATATCTAAATCTTATGCTTAAAGAAGTGCAAATAGTTCATTTGTAAACATTTTGTAGCTGACATTAGTTGATTCTACATTGAATTGGTCAGGGTTCTCCTGAGAAATAGAAACAGTAGAATCTATACAGATATATTAGAAGGGATTTATTGATGGGGGTCGGCTCAAGTGATTATGAAGGGTAAGAAGTCCCATGCCCTGCCATCTGCAAGCTGATGAATCAGGAGAGACACTGGTGAATTCAGTCCAAGTCTAAAGGCCTGATAACTAAAAGAGTCAACTGATGTAATTCACAATATAAGTCTGAAGTTCTGAAGTCTAGGGAAGAGGAGTACTATCAATGGAGGCCAAAGGCCCAAGGACCAGTATCTGGTATCTGAGCTTAAGGATATAGAATAAGAGTTCACTAGTCCTTTGCCCTTTGTTTACAGCCCTTGGTAGATTGGATGATGTCTATTTATACTCATAAAGGTGGATCTTATTTATTCAGTCCACTGATTCAAAGGCTTATCTTTTCAGAAACGCCCTCACAGACTCACCCAGAAATAAAGTTTTACCAGCTCTCTGGATATTCTTTTAGGCAGTCGACACATAAAATTAACCATCACATGCATATTTTTTATGTTTACTGCATATACTGTATTCAAGTTATCGTATTGTTTATCTTTTAAAAGTTGATTCAATATCATGGAATCTAAGCACTGAATATTATTTAAAAATGATAAATGTGTGTGCATGCATGCAGTGTGTGTATGTCTAGATACAAAACCATTTAGATATGCATCATGAAAGATCAAGTGAAATAGAAATGAATTGCATCTATTGCAAACTTCTTATACCTAGTATATTTCCTCAGTTTTCCATTTTTAATCTGGACAACACCACTTATGAAGACTAAATACAACTATTTATTACAATCTCTAGATCACATCATAAACTTCATTCAAATACCTTTAATTTTTTCCCATCACACTTAATAAAACCTACTACTAGCCCTTAATTACGTCTATTAATGAGCCATCAATATCTAGAGTAATTTTGACATAACTCTCTACATTGTGAAATGTATCATGACAGATCTCTGGCAACATTAACTGAGCAGTTGTTTAACTACCATTTACCTCATTAAAAGATAGACCTCATTTTATATTCCCTGTGGTAATACTATACACTTACCTTCTACTGTGGACTTTTTTGTAAAGCATGGTATTTGAAAGTAGTGTGAAAAAGTTTTAATCAAAAATATCCTGTTCTTATTAACCAAACATGACAAGAATAAAATCTTGTGTCATTTTCTTAGTTTGTCCATAATCATATAATGATTAAAATATGTTAGAAAATAATAGTATGGTGATAGGGTTCAGTGTGATACTGTATTCCAACACATGTAGGGATGCATATTGATTAAACCAGAGTTATTAGCAGTTCTGTTTCCTTACTATTTATGTTTAGAACCTTCAACTCTTCTAGTTCCTTGTAATCAAAATAGTAATGAGAAAAGAAATGAAAATACCTCGTTTTACTCTCTGTCTACCTACTTCTCCCTTCAGAATTATACAAAAGAAAGAAAGAAAGAAAGAGGAAAGAAAGAAGGAAAAGAAAGAGAGAAGGAGAGAGAAAGAAAGAAAGAAAGAAAGAAAGAAAGAAAGAAAGAGAAAGAAAGAAAGAAAGAAAAAGAAAGAAAGAAAGAAAGAAAGAAAGAAAGAAAGAAAGAAAGAAAGAAAGAAAGAAAGAAAGAAAAAGGAAGAGATTTACTATTAGCTAGGAACTGGCCTATACATGTGAACTTAAGCAAGCTGCAATTGGGTCAGGCACTTAGGCCCAAAGTCTAAATAATTTCTCTTAAGCCAAACCTTATTTAAGAATTAAAAAAAAAATCAGAAAAACCAACACAAACAAGCAAAGTTACTAGTATCATAGGAAATGGAAACAGAGGGAGAACAAAAACAGGGTTTGCACTTAGGCTTTATGCTAAGTCTTAGCTGCCTGTCACAAGAATTCTCAGTCCAAGACTGTTGCTTTGTACTCTACTGTTGTGTTGTAGGGGAAGATCCAACATAAAAAGTTCTGGTTCCCTTGCCTTTCTGATTGTATTTGTAGTGGAAGAGAAAGAAGATTGTTCATACTTCCTTACATGGAGTATTCACTCATTTTGAAACTTATCTACCAAATGTTATCCTATCAGCTTTCTTCAACATCAGTAGTGTCTTTTATCATTGGAAGGTGATATTTTGTCAAATATATTCTGACAAATTCCTGGATGTAGGGAGTGAGGATAGTTGTAGCAAGTAGAAAGCAAAGAAAAAATTTTGCACTTACTGTGGTGGTGAAAAATATTAGTTTAAGTATTGAAGGTAAACATTAGCTTAGTAATTCTTAAACTTGCTAAGTGAACTATCAGATGACACATATATGTAATATTGTAGTAGTTAAGGCACTGTGATACTAAATGGGATTTACTCAAGGTAGTTTTAAATAATAATCTTCTCCTTGGTACATTTGAAATATAACTGCATTCATACAAATGAATTCTCCAAGTAAGAAAGGAATTTTAAGAAAAGACCAAGCCAAGATGGCACTAAAAATTGTGCCCAACTTAGGATTGTTTGATTTACGATTTTCAACTTACAAATATGTAAAAAGTGTACCCATTTAATCATTCTTTCCTTTTTAGTTCAATATTCAATAAATTATATGAAATATTCAATACTTTCCTACAAAACAGGCTTTATATAGATAATTTTGCCCAGCTGTAGGTTAATTTAAGTGTTCTGAGAGCTTAAGATGGGCTAGGCTAAGCTGTAGTGTTCAGTAGGTCATGTGTATTAAATTTTTATTTAAATGATATGCTCAAATTTTGAAGGGTTTATCAAGATATAATCCCATCATAAGTGAAGAAGCATCTGCATAAGATTCTTCAGCAAAATGTCAAAAAGATGTAAGGCAGTATTTCACAGGCCTTTTAGGTAAAATAACAAAAAAAATTAAAATATCTTAAGGTTATTATGCCTCATAAAATTCTCTATTGAACAATGCATCTCTAAAAATCTCTCATTGGCAATGCTCCCTTCCAATTTTCCATATATTTCAAAGTAGGAAAGAACATACCAGGAAAAAAATTGGGGAGGTAGCGCCTTATCTTCAGTGGAAATTATTATGAACTGATGGATAGGAGCCTGCCAAGTTTTTAAAGAAATTACTTTATTTTAATTGAAAGGAATGCCACGTACTACAAATTGTCTGACATACTGTGCTTGAAATCTTACCATTTAAACTGCCCAAGTTTCATGGAAACTGGTAGTAGACATAAGACTGCTGGGTCAGAAATTAATCACATCCAAGGCCAGAGTGTCAGTATTCTTCTGCCAGCTACAGATGCTCAGTTCTCAGTGTGGTCTAAAGTAGTTCAAAGGGCTTGTAATACAAAAAGAGGACCCTAACAGGTCTTTCATAATGGTTGGTGAATCCACATGACTTTAGCGACAGAACTGTCTATCACATTGAAGAGTCTGCGTACATTTCCTTGGGAAATGCTATTTCTCATCCCAGATGATTATATAGTCATTGTTAAAAAGATGTGAGGTGTGATCAAAATGTATGGTGCATGTTTAAATTTTAAAGCTTACTACAGTAAAAGACACATTGCCATTAATCGTCTTTGAAGTACTCCCCTTGTTCAAACATACTTATCCCATCACTATTGCACTTTCCAAAGCAGTTTGGGAAGTCCTTTCTGAGTGTATTTATGAAGTGTGATTACAACAATACTGTGAATGTGTGGCAGAGTGCCATCCAAAAGAAAGGCAGCCTCGTAAAAACATTATGGGGTGTCCTTACCCACCTCACACTGGATCTGGCACCTGAGACTCCTTGCTCTTCCCCAAAGTCAAAATGACCATGAAAGGTAATCATTTAAAATCTACTCAGGACGCTGCGGCAGCCATAACAGCATAATTAAAGGTACTCACTAAAGAAGATTTGTAGAACTTCTTCAGAATAAGGCAAGAATAATGGGATAAGTATATCCTAAGTGAGGGGAGTGTTTTGAGGGAGATTAATGGCAGTGTGTAGTTCTCCTTAATAAATTTCTTTTAATTTAAAATTTCCCATATATTTTGATCAGATCTGTATATTTTAACAAATGCAGTCCATGGCTTATCTTCAAGATGTGTAGAAACAAGAGGAAATCCATGGGTAACTGTTTCAAAAAGGGATAGAGACATGCCTTTAGGCATTGGTAGGTAGGAAACAAGCTGAGAAGTTCACTCAGTTGCAAACAGGAATAATTCTTATAGAGTAGAAAAAGTAACTTACAGAGCGAATCTGAGAGATCTGAGGGCTGACTCAAGAGCTGCAGAACCAAACTTTGAGGAAGCAGTACTGTCAGTACTGACAGGCGCCCTGCCGGATTTCGGAATTACCGTGTTTCAGACTGATACCTGCCACCTATTTGCCCAGTCTGTAACGGAAAAATCTACCACTTCCTCTCTAAACACTGGGGAATAGGTAACGTGTTTTATATGATAATTTAATAGGTATTTGGGAGCAAAATAACTTCTTCCTTCAGTGAACAGATCTTTAGATTGGTAGGAAAAGCTGAGAAACTATTCTTCGACATGTCTCGTAAACACATGAATGTGGGTTAGATGACTAGGTTCTGTACTTGAATGCCCAAAGGGATGAGACCTTAGGGGTCTCAGGGAAAGACTGACTATATTTTGCATGTAGAAGGGATAAGAATTGTTAGGGACAGAGGGAATCTATGGAGAGTTGATTTGTACTTTTCAAACATGACAACAGCAATATCTCTAATCTTACCTGTTTATTATATATTGTGGCTTTGTTCTCCCTCCTTTGAAAGATAGAGACTGCATACTCAATCCTTGAATCTAAGTGAGTCTGTGCTTTGCTTATAAAATAATACAGAACTTGTCTCAGTTACTTTTGAGGCTTATCTAGCATAGCCGATGATGCCTCCTCTATGCACAATGGACCTTTTCAACTTGAAGATATCAGCTTCCACGTAAGAAACTGGCTCCCCTGGGGTCAAAGAGCTGAGTAGAAGTCAAGCATTTGGACAAACCCTGTGTGTTCTTACTGGCAATCTTAGTCTGATTTTCCAAGCTCAAGAAACATGTCAGCCTTCAAATGATTCTATCCTCCACTCTTTGGGATCATAATATTAAGAATTTTTGGATTTAACATATTTGATAGGTCCCAATGTATGTAATTATTATTCTTTAAAAAGTTCTTTGGCATCTCTCTTCAAGCGCTGGGTTGTTCTAACATGTTTTTAGTAGTAATTGTTTTCTTTGGTCTTGTACATATGTCAAGATGTTATATTCACGTGTTGATAGTTCTTGTCTCAGACTTAGAATCAGCCACTTCTCAAAGGCATCTTTCATTGCATGGAAAATAACATAAAAACACAATGTAGATGTTGATGATCATTACATTCAGCTGCCTACCATTTCTAGGCCTTTTACCAAATGGAAAAAATGCACTCAAAAACCTACACATTTAAAATATATGTGTGTGTATGTGTACACACATATTGCATGGTAAGTTTATGCAGATACTTCCAATTCCAACTCAGGACTAAAAACATTATACATTATCTTCTATATTATGTTAGTGTTTCTTTTCTTCCACACTATGAACCTTGGTTGTAAAGATAAATGTAACAATATAATTAAAATACCTTATTTTCCTATTTTTCACCAACAACAATCTAAGAATGACAATTACTAAATGTATTACTCTCATTTGTTGTCTTTCTTTTACTTTTTTAATACATGTACTAGATCTATGCTATTAGAGCATATAACTATGCCATACAAGGGTTTCACCTTTAACCTTGATATAATCTTAATTGTACAAGTAATTATGTGTTTATTGCTCGAACCACTAGTTATTTTGATGTTTCTTTAGTAATTTTGAATATTTAAAACATTCTTTAGTAGATAAGACCTCAAAAAAGTCTTATATCAAAAATTTATCTAAATCCTTATTTATTATTAAGTCTGTTCCATTTACGTTTGAAAGAGAATTTAGTCAGGAATAAAATCTTAAATTCACATTTTAATTTTTTTGTGTGTATTAAAGTGTTCTATTTCATTTTTTCTGACATGAAGTGTTATTATACAAAGGAATGAAGAATACGTATTTTTTTCACTATAAAAAAGATGCTTGCTGTTTTTTCAAAACTGCTTTTTGGCTTTATCATAGTAAAGACTAGAATATTTTGTTATTGGTCAGTTATTTCAATTTTACTTAACTTTGGAAGACTTTTCATTAGTTAAAATTTTATAGCTCACTTTGGTTCCCTGTTCTTTTTTTCCTGTTCAGGAAATCCAGTTATTTGTTGTTGTTTTTTATTTGTCCATCTTCAATATTTATTAATTTCCCAGAAATAGTCAATTTTTTCATTTCCTGTGATGTTTAAATTTTTGTTTTCTATTGTATTTAAACATTATCCATAATGTTTTTTTTGTTTTGATTATTTCTAGTTTAGTTATCAATGATGATTTTTTCCTTTAATTTACAGTTTTAAGTATACTACCATATTTCTGGGTATACCTAATTTTGATTTACATTATTCCATTCCAGTAGCAGTCTCATGCATTTTAGCTACTTTTAGAGAAGAACAACTTATACTTTTTATTTATTTTGAAGGCATGTACTTCTTTTTTTTTTTTTTTTTGTGGGTACTGGGGGTCGACCTCAGGACCTCGCGCCAGCAGGTGCCTGTGCCACTGAGCGATATCACCGGCCCTTTTTTCGTATGTGGGTTCTGGGAGTTGAACTCGGGCCCTCACACTTGCCAGGCAGGTGCGTACGATGCTGAGCCATCTCACCGGCCCTGAAGGAATGTATTTATGTGCTTTGCTGTCTGTAAGGATGCCATTTGTCCTTTTACTTACATAACTACATGGAACTTGTGTTTGATACGCTTATTTGTCTCATTTTTATAAAAATAAGCTTTCCTAAACTTTTAAAAATTGATGAGTTCAGTTTGTTCTTTTATTTTGTAGACATGAAATCAGTGGTATAAATACTTGGAATTTTTACATACTTTTAATGAACTGACCATTTTATCTCTATAAACTGCCTTTACTTCTGCAATATTCTTTATTGTAATAATCTACTTTTGTATTAACACAGCTTCTTATGTATTTTTAAAATCAGTGCTGGGTATGGTATACCTTTACCATTCTTTATACATATATATTTAAAATGTACTTGTATGCATCATGTAGCCAGACCTGTTTTAGTCAGGGTTTACAAGGGAAAATATTTAATATGACACATAATTTATAGGAGTATTTTATAATATTCACCCAAAAGGTCAAATGCAAAAGAGTGCGGGAGATCTGTCCATATACTAGAGATCCAAAGAATCCAGCTGAGGGCCTGGATCCCACGGTAATGTCCCGCAGAAGTCCAGCTGAAGATCTCGACCCCATGGCAATGCCTCCGAAGAGTCCAACTGGAGGCCTAGAGCCCACGACAATGTCTCATGCAAGTCTGTACCAAGGATCTGCACTGGGAAGGCCCAAAGGTCAGTGGTGGAAGCTAGAAAGTCTGCACCAGCGGAATGAAGGATCTGTGCCAGCAGGCTGAGGGATCTGCATTGGAGCCAGGAAGCGATGCTCAAGGTAAGGACCAGAGCTTGCCCAAAAAGAACTGCAGCCATCCTCAGTGACAGCAAGGATTTGAGCTCCTCTGATGATGAGAACAGCCAAGTTCATAACAGGAAAACCACCGTGACAAGCTTTTCCAAGAGAATCAACAGCACACCATCTTCCTCTCCAGTTTTCCTTTTGTTATTGGCAACACTCCTCAGGTGTTCCTTCTGCACCCAGAAGAACGCTGATTCATTTCAGCTAGGTGTTACAAGTTGACCTTTAGTTAACCAACACAGGACCTTACATTTCTTGTAATCTGTCTATCTCTGCCTTTTGAAAGAATTATTTAGAACATATGTATATACTGTGGTTATTCATATAACTATGTTTAAGTTTATTGAGTTACTACTTTCTTCCATATTTTTTTAACTGCTGGTTTAAAAATTCTTTTTGTTCTTATTTGCTTCAACATTTTGACTTGTTTTTATTTTTATTTATTTATTGCTTTTATGTGGGTACCGGGAGTCGACCTCAGGACCTCGCACTTGCCAGGCAGGCGCTTATGACACTGAAAATATCACCGGTCCCTTTTTTCCTTTGTATGGGTTCTGGGAGTTGAACTCAGGACCTTGCGCTTGCCAGGCAGGTACTTATGCCGCTGAGCTATCTCACTGGCCCTTGTTTTTATTATCTTAGTTTATTTCTATTGTTTTTAAAAATTATTTTAGTGGTTGCTTCAAGTTATCATAAGCTATCTTCCAGTCACAACATACCAGTTCACATATAAGAGCTTTACAATTACTTTGTTTCATTTCCCCCCTCAAATTTATGTTATTGTTATATATTTTCTTACATTTGTTTTATATATCACATGAAAAATTGTTATTCTTATTTAAGCAGTGAATTACACAGACATTTAAACATTAAGAATACAATCACATATTTTTGCCTATATAACTATCATTCTAGTACTCTTCATTCCTTATCTCCATTTACTATAATTTTTCTTCTGCCTAAAAGACTTCATATAACTATCCTTATAGAGTGAATTTTCTGGTGATGAATTATTTACATTTTTTGTGTCAGAGAAAGCTTCCTTCAACTTTCACATAAAAGAAATTTTCACTGGTTCAAAAATTTTGTGCTGAAAGGCATTTTTATTTTCGTACATTAAAGATGTTGCTTCACTATCTTTTTGCTTACATTGTTTTCAACAAATAAAATGTGATACCATCTTTATTTTTCATGTAAAACTTTTGATCTTACTGTTTCATATTTGAGTTTATAGAGTTTATCAAATTTGAAAGATCTTTAAATTTATTTATTTTAATATTTTCCTGCCCTCCCCCTTCATTCCTTTCAGAAAGCCTAAATGCGCTCAGAATTGGTCATTTGACTATGTACACCAGCTCACTTATGCTAGTTTGTTTTGATTACTTACCTGCCCGTCATATATTTATCATTCTTTTACTCTTTGCATTTCATTTTATGTAGTTTATATTGTTAATCTTCAAGTTCACTAAATATTTCTTTTGTTAGGTCTCAACTATAGTTAAATTTATTTTCTTGCATTTTTCAGCTCAGACATTTAGTTGTCATTTCTCTCTCTTGATTCTCTCTCTCTCTCTTCCTCTCCCTCTCTCTCTCTCTCTCTCTCTCTCTCTCTATATATATATATATATATATATGAAAAGTTTAGTAGGGAGATATGCAATATATAAATATATGTAGTATATAGATATTCTACCTGCTAATCTTTTGGTTTATGTGAAATGCAGTAATAGCATGTTTTTGTCTGCTCAGTCTAACAACTGTTTGTTCTGATTCAGTTTTAACTGTTGAATTTTCTCCTCGTTGTAAGTTTTTATCTTTGTGCTTTTTTGGAGAGCGTTTTCTGGTGCTAGATATTGGACTCAATTCTCTGTGGTTTTCTTCCTTCTGAATGATTGTTTTCAAATTTTTACTTCCTTAGATCTCTAATACCTTTAAACGCATTTTTTAAAATAAATTATCATGGTTTTCTAAGTGTTCTCACTAAATAGTTGGCTTAGAACAAGCTAGAGTGTCATTGGTGATTATAGGATTCGCCAATCACTTCACTTTTTTTGTGTGTGTGTGGGCACCGGGGGTCGACCTCAAGACCTCGCGCGCCAGCAGGCTCCCGTGATGCTGAGCGATATCACCGGCCCTTTCTTTGTATGTGGGTACCGGGAGTCGAACTCATGACCTCGCGCTTGCCAGGCAAGTTCTTACGCCGCTGAGCCATCTCACCGGCCATCACTTCACTTTTGCCAGAAAATAAAATAGTTTTAAAAGAAAGTTGTTATCTGCAAAGAAGTTACTTGACAGGTAAGACCTTTTAATAGTATTGAAGGTTTATCAGTTTCCAATTTGACTCTTGGAATGCTGGTAACTCTCTCCTAATTCCTACTACATAGAGCCTAAATAGACTAAATCATTGAACTTATTTACATAACAGCATTACTGGGTAGGTCTAATCCCTGCTTATGGATGAGAAGTTGAGATTTAGTTAACTCACCATAGTTCACAGACCTTATAAATTTTGGAGCTAGTTCTATTTATGGCAGAACAGCTTGGCACATGGACACTATGTTATGCTGACTCTCCTAAAAGCAAGGATATCAGCTTTTTTGCTTTATTAATTTGAAATCATATAACAAGTTATATACCTAATTTCTGTATATTCTAGGAGGTACATTAGAAAATGGCATCATTAGGTTCCTGACAATTTTATTTTCATTAGTAACCATGGAAAGAATGCATTTCAAGTTGCTTTTAGGCTAATCAGGATCACTGCCTCAGCATCACACTTGTTCTTTTGTGAGTAGCAGTTAACAAGACATGGCTTGTCTCCTTGTACTAATAGCTCACCCCTTATTCTATATAAAAGCCTAGAGACTCTCCCTTCTTTTTTCTTTATTCTATGTTATACTCTATCTCTCTTCTTTTTTCTTTCTTCTATGTTATACCCTATCTCTGTGCTCCAGTTTTCTACTGACAGCCTCAGCCAAAACCCTCACCTCCCTCTGCATACCTTGATCATGAGTTTACTTATTGCCAGAAATAGTGCTGTGCCTGCCAAATGATTCAAAAAATTAGATTGATTCACTTCCTCAAAGAAGCAAATCTAGTCACAAACTCTCTCACCTCTATTCTTTTCCTGATCTGAAAATAAGGCTGAGATTTGAAGCCCATTCAGTGCAGACCAGAGACTCAAGCTGAGAGTTAGAACTTATATCTCTTGGTTGAACTTCAACACATTAACAGTAAATCACAAAATATACAGCACATACCAGAAACAAAGGAGATTTTACTCACCCACGCAAATCTACATTATTTTATATAAAGCCTATCTAAATACCAGAGACCTGAGTAAACAGACATATCACAGTTCCCTAATTCAAAATGGACTTTTTCCCATGATTTTAATATTTTTGAGGCTTTTTGTCATATATATTTACTACTGTTGCACTTTTCATTCATTTGTTTTCCCTTAAGAATTTAAATGAATAGTGTGTCTTGAAATTCAGAAAATTAGCTTCTAACAGTTTGTCTCTGGATTTTTACCTTAGTGTGAACATGCTAGATGTCAAACTCATTAACCTACTTATGCTCTCAGTACATGATTAAACTATTTTATATTGAGAGATTTTCGTCATAACAAAGCACAATAAGCTTATCAGAATGAAAATCATTCTTTTTTTTTCTTCAGGTGATACTTTTGTTTATAAAATGCTTAATTTAGAGTAGCACCATATAAATTATTATAAACGCTTTTGTACTCTAATGGTAATAATGAAATTTGGAGAAAAAACAGATACGATTCATTACAATCACTCAAACGATTTCATATACAATTATGTTTCTGTGAGGCAAAATTCTGATGATTTTTTTAAAGGCCTAACACCACTGTAAGAAAGGTAAAGTGGATTTAAAATAGGTATACTTATTTGGAATTTTTTTATTCACTTTTCTATGAATACAAACTCAAAGATATTTTTTCTGCACCTTTTAAAATGAAAATTTGAAGACTTGATGATAACAGGATTAGGAAGTAAAAGAGGACACCATAAGGATTTGAGTTAGTCCTCTCAATATTTATAGAAAATCTCTCGTTTCAGAGCCTTGCCGTTTTCACAGAAAGGGTTCCTACACGAACTATGAAAACAGTACTTAGGCTTAATTTTGCAACAATATAAACTCATCTTGTGGTAGTAGACCCTAAATTATGGGTTCTTAAGTTTGGTTCATGTGATTTTGTTTGCTTTGTTTTTGGCATTTGGTGTGAAATGGGCAATAGAGAATAAGTCATAATACACACACAGTTCTTCTACTATGTGCTAGTTTTCTGCTGATGTTAAAGGAACATGAGTTGGGTAAATTGAAAGTAAAACAGCACATCTGTAGTAAACATTTTGGAAAATTATGCTTTACATTCCAAGTAGACATAGACACTACATGCTGAAAAAATGTGATGAACCAAATATTGCAACTTTGTAGTTTCTCCCTTTTGAGACACAGAAATTAAATATACATGAGAACTGTAGCCTCAACATCTATTTCAAAAAATTAAGAACAATCATGCTGAAAAGTATGTTAGAAAAAGTTTTGTGCCTCTCCTACTCCAGCTTAAAATTCATTGTGACTAGAAAATTAGAATATTTTAAAGCTGTAATATTTTCCATATAATTCATTTTAAAAATCTAGTATCATAAAGCCTTTCATGGTGTTTAAATGGCATTATTGCATGTGTGGATGTAATACTACATACAAATGAAATTTTGCATAATATTAATTGTTCTCCTTATTACGTTTAAGCAATTAATATCATGTCAATCAGTGGTAACTCTTTTCAATTTTATCCTTTGAGTCTTTTCCCAGAGCATGAAAATGAAACTTTTAATTTTGTTGCCTAAGAAACTTTAAGTGCCTTTTAACTAAGCATATTAGGGGGAGCACCAAAATTAAATAAGAAAAAAATGTACTTGACATTCATAATTTTTATATTATTAATGTTGATTAAATAACATAGTCAAAGTGATTCATGTACTATTGTTTTGTTTTTGTTTTTGTTTTCCAGTACTCGTGCTTGAACCTATGGTCTTTGCACAAGTCATCTATCTACAGCCTTTGAAAAATTTTTTTATTCTGAGATAGGGTCTCACTAACTTGCCCAAATTGGGCTTGAACTTGCAATCCTCCTTCTTCAGTCTCCCAGTGATGAATTATAGAACTGTACCACCCTGCCAAATTCAGCTGTAAACTGTGAGAAGATTATGCTTTCATTGTCTCCGTAGTGCCTAATCACTGTTTTGCTTACTACTGCCTAACAGAGGCTCAGCATATGTGAAATAAGTGTCTTCAAGACCATTTTCTTTGCCTGGGTCTGATGTATAGATTTTGCGATCATGCCTCTAACGTATTTAGTTATGCAAAATCTATAAAGTATTAGTGAGCTATTACATTATATATAATATGAAACATAGACAAAAAGACGAATGGAAATGTGATAAAATAGAACATCAGTGAACTAACCTTTGCTTGTATGTTCTGTAGGTGGCTATAGCAGATTATTGAGACCTGTCAGTTGTACCTGTAAACAGGTTATTCACATTTACACTTATCCACTAAAGGACTTTCCAAAAAATGGAAAAAAATACAATTCCCTTTCTCTTCGCCAGCTGTTCCATTCCATTCCATCCCATTCCATTCCATTCCATTCCATTCCATCCCATTCCACTCCATCCCATTGTATTTCTGGAAATCCTATGATGGCTCCAATTTCCTTCTGTTTTGTCCTTCATGTAACTGCACATGCTTCTCTAAATATTGATACTCATGTCACAGAAAAGCAATCCTATAATTAAGTGACTGTGGTGGATTGACAACTGGTGGTCAACTTGTAACACCCAGCTGAACTGAATCAGCGTGGTGCTGGGTGTGGAGGGCCCACCTGAGGACTGTTGCCAACAACATAAAAAGGAGAACTGGTGAGGAAGAGTTGCTGCTCTCGGTTCTCCTTGAGGAGCTTGTCACGCTGGCTTTCCTGATAGGAACTTGGCTGTTCTCATCGTCGGAGGAGCTCGGGACCTCGTTGTCGCTGAGGATGGCTGTGGTGACTTTCGGGGGAGCTCTGGTCCTTACTCTGAGCGTTGCTTCCTGGCTCCGGGATAGATCCCTCAGCCTGCTGGCACAGATCCTTCATCCTACTGGTGCAGACTTTCTAGCTTCCACCACTGACCTTTGGGCCTTCCCGATGCAGATCCGTGAAATATACTTGCATGAGATATTGTTGTGGGCCCTAGGCCTTCAGTTGGATTCGTGGAGGCATTGCCATGGGCTCTAGGTCTTCAGCTGGACTCATGCTGGACACTGCTGTAGGATCCAGGCCCTCAGCTGGATTCTTTGGGTCTTTAGTGTGTGGACAGATTTACTGCACTCTTTTTGTATATGACTCTTCGGGTGACTATTACAAAATAATCCTAAAAATGATGTGTCCTGTATTGTATTGTTTCCCTTGCAAACCCTGACTACAACAGTGACTATATAATTTTATGAACTAATCAGAGCATTGTCAATAATTATGAAGTACACCAGGATAACAGGTATGAACAGGGGATATCTTGGGAAAACAGTGATTAAAAGTCAGTATAAAGTGTAAAGAAAATAACCATTCTTCCACTACTATTACCTGAAGGAATTTGTTTATGCAAAAGTTACTTATACATAATTACTCAAAATTCCTATGACAGTAGAATTGTTTAACTCCTTCAAAATTTTACATTAAAAATATTTTGTCTTTATTGTTGTACGAATACCTTTTTATTTGTGCTTTTAAAATTTTTATTTATTTGGATTTTAATTGGCAAAATTGTATATTTGTATACCTAACATAATGCTTTGAAATAGGTTTGTATTATGGAATGAGTACTTTGAGCTCCTTATCATGTGCATTATTCATTTATTCTACTGCTGAGAACACTCAAAATCCAGTTTTACAAATCTTTGAGAAACAATACATCATTAGTTATTGTCAACAGGTTGTACAGTAAATTTCTTGAATTTAAAATCCTTCACATAACAACAGAAAGCATTTCTGAAAAGAACTGAAATTGACATTTTATTTCTCCTCCATGGACCCATTGCTTTTATTTTTTTTCTTTTCTTTTTTTTTTCTTTTTTCTTTCTTTCTTTCTTTTTTTTTTTTTTTTTTTTTGGACAGTGATGAAACTAAAATATTGAGAGGACAAGTGTCAGATTAGAAATTGTATGTGCAGAGAAGTGTGTGACTAAATGGAAAGGTACAGATAGAAAATGATCTTTGTTGTATACAGCACAGTAAAATTGCTATGAGAGTAACTTTAGTGAAGACTTACAAGGGAAACAATTCTCAATTTGAGAAAGTGAAGGTATTTTTCTCTAAGTCAATTTAATAACATGGTTAAGAAACAAAGGGGCTACTTTGATTTTCACTCTTACTTATGCTTGAGTTACAGAAGTATTACATACAATTCTATTAGGCCAAGTTAATGGTATCTGTTGCTTTTTTAGTACATAATACTTGTACTCTGTATATTAACTGCATTACTGCTTGGAGCTAAAGTTCTATCAGGTCAGAACACAAGACTTGGCTGGATTGAACCAGTTCAACTGAAATTAATGGGTTTTGAGCTATCATATTTTAGAATATATTTAATTTAATTAATTTAATCTTAAATTGAGTTCACTTCTCAGCAAAATTCTTAAGAGCACAGTTAATTAGCTAAGGTCCAAATTTGCCAGCTGATTCTAATTTGATGAGGGATTACTCCTACATTCCTAATTGCAATATTTGCTTTTCTAAAATCACAAATTCAAAGTCCGAGAAAAAGCTGCTAGCCAATTGCATAAATGCATTACAGAGAAAGCACGTATTAACAAGAGATATTACAACTATATGCATTCTTAAAAGAAAAAATTAACATGTGATAGAACTATAATTATGTTCTTCAGATATCACTGTAAGTTCAGTAGGGAAAAAGTCTTTGCTTTTACAAAACAAATGTATTCTACTGAGTAAAAATATTACAAAACAACGAACATAATTTTTTCTGAGAGTGATAAATTTAGAAGGTACTTTTTCATGTCAATTTAAGATAATGGAAATACTATCAAAATATCTTGTCTACATAAATGTTCTTTTTTTTTTTTTTTTTTGTGGGTACCGGGGGGACGACCTCAGGACCTCACGCGCCAACAGGCACCAGTGCCGCTGAGCGATATCACCGGCCCCTTTTTCGCATGTGGGTTCTGGGAGTCGAACTCGGGCCTTCGCGCTTGCAAGGCAGGCGCTTAAGCCGCTGAGCCGTCTCACCGGCCCCAAATGTTCTTTTTGAAAGACATTTGGTAGAAAAGATATTTTAAGACATCCATTTTCACTGTCATGGCACTAAACAAAGCAGTACATTACCTGTTCAAATATGTTTGTTAAATTTTCATTTTAAGATGAGAGAAGTACAATTTTTCCAGGGAAAACATATATCTTTACATTTACATTCTGCCAGAAATACTATCATTTCTATGGGGAAATCATAAAAGAAGAAAAATGTTTTTATTTAGATTAGATAAATTTGAAATGAACTATGATGAGCCTATTCATTTCAGGAAATTTCTTAGGAAAACAAGCCTTGGGGATGGGGATATAGTTCAGTGGTAGAGTGCTTGCCTTGCATGCATGAGGCACTGTGTTCAACCGTCATTACTCCCTCCCCCCCCACAAACATGCACATACAAAAAAAAAAAAAAGAAAGAAAGAAAAAGAAGTCTTAAAATTAGGTACTACCTAATTCTGATATTTCATAATGACTTTATAGTAATGGAAACTGATGCCTAAGGCATCTGAGTTACTAAATATTGAGAATTTAAAATTATTGTTGAAATACATCAAAATTTTATGAATTGATAAGTTCAAAGTTAAATGATTTTGTATTTAAGTAGCCATTTTACTCAAATACACTTTCAAAATCTTTAAAATGACGTCTACATATTAAAGTGGTTACTGTATTTAGGAGTTTTGTGAATTTTTAATGGATTTTCCATTGATACATAATCTATACTAAAAATTAAATAATAAACAAGATAACACTTTAACTACTTACTCAGCATATAAAAGGTATTATAATTACTCCTCGATTCAGACAATCTTAAAATCAAACTTTAACAAATTAATATCTGTATAAACTGAGGCAAATTGCTTAACCTTTCTAACTGTAAGTTTCTTTAGTAGAAAACATAAGTAATGGTAATGCATGGTAGCCAGGTGTGGTGGCACATACCTGTAATCCCAGCACTCGGGAGGTTGAGGCAGGAAGACTCCCTCTGAGTTCAAACCAGACTGGGCTACAAAGTGAGTTCAAGGCCAGCCTGAACTGCATAGTGAAATGTTGTCTCAAAAAGACAAAAAATAAAAAAAAGAAAGAAAGAAAAAGATAATGCATGGTGCCATCTCACATAGTTGGTATGAAAAGCACAGAAAATTGAAAGTATAGTTCTTTGTTTTGTGCCAAGTTTGAACAATTATCATCATTTCTAAGATGTTCAATTTTGAATACTATAAATGCTGTTTCAAATTCCTTCCTCTCTTCCTTTCTTCCTTCCTTCCTTCTTTCCTTCCTTCCTTATAAACAGGATTTTTAAAATTTTTACTAGTAAAAGTTTGTGATACGTAATCAATAAATTTGTCATGGGCTTTCGTGACGTATGTATATTACATTCTGATCCTCTTGACTTCTCCTGTCCCTCTCCCCCCTCCCCTCTCACTCATCTCTAGATCTCCCTCCCATCTCCAGAAATTCAATTTCCCTATTTTCCGTCATGTTTCTTTTATTTTTCTGTTTTAAATTATTTATACTTTGGGTTTCTCATGTAAGAGAAACCATGCAATATTTAACCTTCTCTGTCTGATTTATGTCACTACTAGGATTTCGCCTTTTCTACAATTCAATGAATCTACCTATTTTTCATTATTTTTATGCTTAAGTCCCCAAGTGGTGTCAGAACCAAAATTTGGAGTGAGTCAAATCCATGAGTCACCATAAAAAAAGAGAGGTCCTCAAAATTTATTCAGAGACTAATATATTGAATTTTTATAAGAGAGAAATAGACTTTATAGTGTTAAGCACTAAAATCTTGGCATTATTTGTTAGAGCATTCAGTCCATTGTGACTAATAAACTTTCCAAATAAAGTAAATGAATAGAATTATGGAAAATGATAAAAGTGACATTTGTGGAAGCAGAATCTCCAGTTTCTAAAGACAAAGCACATACAAACGACAGGATCCTGGGAGAGAGACAGAGCAGAAAGTATGATTTGTTTCAATGCCTGTAAAGAAGAATCTCTGTATGCCTTGATATATTGTCTTCCTACTCACTCCTTGTCCACTGAGATGCAACCAAGTTAGCCTTCTGACTGTTACCTAAGGACACCAATTTCATTTGTGCTGCAGGACCTTCACAGTTTCTTTTTAACCTGCCAGAAATATCTTCTTTTGAATTTGTGTTTGGCTAACTCCTGTTCACCAAGGTAATAGCATCTCACTTCTTATCTAATAGTGTCTAGAAATATCCTAATAATTTATCTATAATGGCAGCTATGGATGATGCTATGCCTCATTTGTCTTTTGCCATTTCTCTGGCTAGTAGCCTCCAGTATACTCTTCTTTGGGGAACTATTCATCTTCTAATGTAGTTACATGCCATGTGTTTCCAGAGAATTGGAAGTTCCTCGGTTTATAGCACTCAGCTCAAGCTTACTTACCTCAAGAACAGTTCTGGTGCATAATTTGCACTTCATAGATCTCTCGCAAGGTCAGGCTAAAGAGAGCCTCTGAAAGAGAGATTTGCCCAAAATTACTTTCTTGCTTAGTTTTCTTCCCATTTCTTTAGTCTGTTTCTTCAGATTTCTATTGGTTTCTCCTGAGAAGACTTGCTTAATTAATCACTTACATACAAATTGTTGTTTCAGGTCCATTTCTTGGAGATCAACCTGCAGGAAATGTGATACAAAAGCATTCTTGTACAATAATTAGTTTGTTTTAGAGCTGTCCAAAGATTAACCTGTTTCCTGAAAGAAAATGTGTATATTCAGTGAGTTTACTGAAAAGATTTTTATTGAGAAGCTACTGGGTGCCAAGCAATGGAGTAGGAAATTTGCACATAGAAGAGACCAACACTTCTCCTTACCTTCATTGATCATAGCATATTCGATAGACACAAATTAAATATTTATCTAGGGTGTGGTTATTCCCATGAAGTGAAAGTTCAGAATTCTATGCAAGCAAATATTGAGGAGAAGAGAACTTGACTGGGTGTTTAGAAAAAGCATCACCACAGAAAGGGTAAACTGAATTCTGGAGATACGTAGGAGAAAATCAGATGAGAAGAGTGTGGACACTTTCCAGGAGTAGCGGATAGCCAATGAGAAAGGCCTGGAGGCAAGAAAGAAGGCCGTATGCCAAAATATAGTGATTGGCATAGGATAAGGAAATCTAGCATAAGAATGTAGGAAAGATGGGGAAAGGGTGTCAAATAATATATTTATTTGTAGGTCATATTAAAGATTTCTACTTTATCTTAAAAGCAATAGGAAGCCCTGTAGAGCTTTAGCAAGGGAAGGAACATTATATTCACACTTACAAATTAACTCTGACTGGAATGTGCAAGTTAGGCAAGAGGAAAGCAGATGTGGAAAATCTTCCAAAAATGTCTAGGTAAATGGATGACCTTGGTTTGGTCTGATGGTAACAACAGAGATGGACAGAAATGAATGAATTCAAAAGGCATTAAAAACAGTAGAACTAGGTGAAAAATTAGATGTAGACAAGATAGAGGGGAAAGTGTCAAAATCCACAGTTCCAATCTGTTATGAACATCTGGGTATAGGTTCACATGAAGAGGTGTGGATCACAGGAAGGAAAGGAGATTCAGAGGTCCTAACAGACACTTCAATGACATATTCTTATATGTCTCATATATAGCATGAATGTTATCACTGTGATGACACTAATATGTATAGTTATATAAATATAAATACATAGGAATTCTAGGGGTTTTTAATAAAATTATTTTACTTGACTATGACTTTCTTGCATCAGCAGCCACTCGAAGTATTAAATTTATAAAATAATAAAAAAATATATTTTTAGTTTCCTAGAAAATTCAATGTCCATGAAGCCTTGAAAAGACTACAGAACTGAAATAAAAGGAAGAGGAAGAGAGAGATGCCACGAGAAAATAGAGAAAAATAAATTGAGAAGAACCAAAGGACAAAGAAAGGAAAGGAAGAAAGAAGGAGGAGATGAAGAAAGGAAAGACTTTTCCTCTATTTCTTGTCACAATCAGATTCCACCTTACACAAGGTCATTTGCCCATTTTTAATGAGGAGAAATACAATGTACTGGATCCTGCCTATGTCACATAAGCCACTATGTTTAAATTGAGGTTTGAAATTTTTAATTTGGTGTTTCATCTTTTAAAAAATCTATTAAATTGGATTTAGTGTGCTTGTAAATTTGAATTAAGTTTAGTCTGACCTACTTCATAAGTGAATACCTTATTACTCTTGCAAACCATAAGGTGAGACCAAGACAATGTATTTCCATTAACTAGACATTTCTGCTAAAGGTAAATCATCCCTAGTATCCCAAGAGAATATCTGAGAATGATTTAGAAACAAAATTCTCAAATGCCGCCCTGTATGAACTTGCACAATTATGCACCTAGTGTAAATACAACAGGAAATCGCTTCCATGTTTCTGGGCCCTGCAGTGTGGATTTTGTAGTGATGTGTGGAACTCTTAGCATGGCATTATAATTGAAACACTGCCGTGTGTTACAAGACTCCGTTTTGATCTGCCTTCCATAATAATAATTCTTTAATCTTTTTTTTCCCTCTGTTGCCTCATTTTGCCTTCTCCGAGTATTACACATACTGAATACCATTATTGCTTTTGGTTATTAACTAGGGATGGATTTGAAAGAAGTAATTTTTTACCGGCTTGATGTAGCAGAATAAGCTGTCAAACATCATAGCAGGTGACAGTGTGCTGTCCTTCTGTGGAACTTCAGCACAGTGTGTGTTATAGCTGGAAGGTTATAGGTAATCAGAGAGGATTACTGACGGCAGCTTTATTAAATATCTGTGGAGGTCTACTGTGGCTGGGGCCAGATAATATGAGCTTCCAATATGAAAACAGGAAATTATTAATAAGCTGGATTGGCTGTTCTCAATGCCCTTGCAAAAGTTTATCTAATTTTATTTTCCAGGGAGATGAATGTCAAGTATTAGATTTATTATTACTTAAGGTGTAGGTCTTTTATTCTTTGAAGTGATTCTCTTTTAATTTGTTATATTTCCCTGGATGTTTGATGATATTAACATTGTTTAAACCGGAATGTTTCCATTCTCATTTTCTGGTAAGTAAATTTTGACACTTCAGAATAGAGCAGGTTTTATGTGCTTTTTCTGATAGTATATGATAAAACATGGTTTGTCAGGAGATTTAGATCAACATATAAGTTGGCACAGTGTTTTTTCTACATTCTAATAAATAATTTTCATAAACTCACATCAAACAATGTTCTTTAAGCTTTATTGTGGAATTTTCTAAAATGCTAAAAAGTTCTTCCTTTTATCCTTTCAAATAATTCTTGTATTTGTTAAGAAAGAAACTGCTATTTTATTTTTATTTAATTGCAGAGCAAAACAAAATGGCAAAGAATTTTAAGAACTTCTAAACCACTTTTGATGCATCTTTATCTACTCTAAGAGATGAGAATTTCAGCACCTTACATTTAACACTCTGAAGTTTGACAAGCATTGAAACAGAAAAGGAAGTGTAAATTTTACTAATCAAAACACCTGTACTGTACAGCCATTTACATTTTCCTATCAAGACATGAGAGAAATGTTAATTTTAGATGACTCTTTTTATGACCTATAATTACTGTCATTAAGAAAGCACCAGAGACTTACAGGGAGCTCTGACTGAAATATAGTTTGACATGTTCTATAATTAATGCTGAATTAACGTGCTACATGAAGTGACTAGAAAAAAAAGGTTTCTTTTTCTCAAAGAAAAGTCAAAGAAATTCTATTACAGGAATGTCGGCCAGCACAGCAGTATTTCAACTTACAATACTGTGCGAATGAAGAGCTGATTCTCAGGTACTTTAAATTATTCTTAAAATTTCCCGGTGATTTCAGTTTGAGTAGGGATAAGTACACATAGGCATAGGCACTTGTATCCAAGTTCTTTCTTTCATAGCCTTGATAAAAAGTTGATTCATGCTTAAAAGTCATTATTTTTCACATCCCAAGAACACTCAAAATGACATTAATAGAAAATTTTCTCATAAAATGTGCAAGTATGCTCTTCAGTGTCCTCATCCCAACATTTTCCCCAAAAATGTATTTATTCTTCATGAGAATATTAATTCCTTAAGGGCAGATCATTCTGTCATTTTTTTCCCACCACTTAGTCTCTTGCAAGTAGAATTACTCATGGTACACACTGAATACTCAATCAATATTTGATTTATTAAATTAAAGGACAGTAACTTTGATAATATTTCAATATTTCCAAACACATCCTTTATTCTCCTGTGATATTCCATTTTTTTAAAAAATTGCCTGCTAGTAGTGTGACATAAGGTATCTTTAACAGTACACTTCTACTATGTAGGGTTTATATGTTTTTGATTGGAAAAAAAAGACCAACAATTTTTTAAAATAATCTGTTAGACAAAAACTGCTTGCCAAACTACAGTTTGGATCTTAAGTCCCCTCTCCCCCAGGGCTGGAATGGTAAAGGGTAAACTCCTGACCTGGTGATATTAAAAGCTGTTGGAGCCTTTAACATGTGGGTGCTTAGTGGGAGAGCTTCAGGTCATGGGGTGCCTGTCCTTGAAGGCGGCGATGGGAGCTCAGCACCTTCCTCTTTCTCTCTTTCAGGTGAGGTGAGCAGTTTTGCTCAGCTATGGGCTCTCACCAAGATATGCCATTGTTATTATTGCTATTATGGTTGCTTTTTGAAAATCTTACTCTAATATGGTTTAAAGTTGAATATCCATTTCAAGGAATGGACTAAATAGTAGGGAATTGTCAACTATCTTTGAAATGCCTTAATTTGTGTTTTTCTTTCTCAATCTTCTGTGGAAAACTGACCTCACTTTTTTCTTTTACACATCCAGTTTAGAGAGGAGGAAATATATTCTTGCAATGAAAATAACTATGCTGAAATGAAGTTGAACATTGCGTTAATCAGTTGCTAGGATAAAATACCTAACACCAACAACTTTAAAGATGTCAGGTTTATTTTTGTTCATATTTTAGAAATTTCAGTCCTTGCATGGTTGGCTGGCTCCAGGTGGAGTCTGCATAGTGGACAGGTCAGCCTCAGAGGAAAGCTGCTCACTTGATGGCAGCCTGGAAGCAAAGCATGGGGGAAGAGCCAGGAAGAGAGCTCTACCTTTCAGGGTAGATCCACTGTGACCTGCCCCTTCTGATCAGACCCCCGTCTCTTAATGCCAGGTCACCTATAATTCCCCCATAATACAGTCACCTTCAAAGTACATGAGGCTTTGGAGGCCGTTTTTGAGCTAAACCTTAACAAATAGAGTATACATTTGGTTTTTGTAGACAATTTTGGCTGCACATTTTTTTAGAAAATAAGAAAAAAAGTTAAAACAGTACATTCTTTCCTCTTCTGAGCCTCTGCTTTATTTTTAATAGATATCTACCATTTGATTGTGAATTTCTTGAAGAATGGAACCATGTACTATTGCTTTCATATACCTAACGGTAGTGTTGATTTTCATGCAGCTGTGTACTGAGTTGTAGGTATATGTTATGACTCTGAAAATAAGTCTGTCAGAGAAGTAGAGTTTCTTCACAGAGGAAGTGAGGATACAGATGGTCTTTGGAGCACCTGGATACCAAAGATGGTATTCTATGAAGTCAGTCAGCAATGTTTACTGAAAGGCAGTGGTAGAAAAACTACAAATGTATAATGCATTATTCAATATGGTGGATGTGTGTTTGTTTTTGTGACTTAAGCAAACTTAACATGAACAGTATATTAAATACAGTACATTGTTTACGAACTTTATCAAAATTAAAAATTCCCTTGAATTTGCTACTGACTCCTCGGTAAAAAATAAGTCCTTGCATGATCTTCAATTCCCTATTAGAAACTCAATTTAAAAATTAGAATGTATCTAGTTCAACATATTAATCAAAATTTTATTCCTATACAAACATAAAGCTAATTCTCTGAGGCATGATACGGTCTATAAGTGAAGGTGTCTTTCTGGAGGAGGGGCACTTATTGTCCACTGTCCTTATTCACTGCCCCTGTTTCTCACTTCAAGGTTGAAGTGGAAGGAGGCAGGAGAGGCTGGGAGTGGAACAGGTGTTTTTATTCTCTGGGTGGATTCACACTCCTTAATCATGAGAGTTGCTTAAGGTGACGTTTTCCCTTATGAGGGTATTTGTGGGCAAATCAAAGTCCATCGCTAAGTACTCGTTCTGCAACACTCTTACCTGTAACCCAGCCTCACTTCTGGTTTACTACGCAGTGCTTTAGTAGCCCGGACCCTCTTCCAGGATCTGACAAAAGTGTGGAGAACAGGCCATTAAAGCCACTGGCCCTGTCCAGCTGATTTTTCAACAGTGAGTCTGGCATTAGTATACTCTGCTCCATTAGTTTTAAAGAGTACGTATCAGATACTTTGCACAGGTCTGTAGAAAGCCCTTATAAAGTGTGATGATTAATTCAATGTGGTGAAACTGACTGGCTAAGAGATGCCCAGATAGTTGGTATGGTTTTGTTTGTTAGGTTGTCTAGCGTGTTTGTGAACATGTTTACTGAAGGCCTCCCCTTGGACTTAGTAGACCGGGGTCTCTAACCTTTTTGGCAACAAGGACTGGTTTCATGGAAGACAATTCTGCTATAAACAAGGGGCGAGGGGGATTCGTTTTTATTATATGTTTATTACATTATTTGCATATGTTTGCAATCATAATAATTATATTTGCCAGTGTTAGCAGCACCACCTCAGATCAAAAAGCACTAGATTCTCATTGGGAGTGCACACTACGGATCCCTCACATGCCGTTTACAGTAGGGTTCATACTCCTATAGCAACCTAATGTCTGCACTCATCTGACAGGAATGGGGAGTGGTTATAAATACAGATGAAGATTTGCTTCCTTGCTGGCCAGTTGCCTCCTGCTGTACAGCCCTGCTGCCAACAGGCCACAGACCAATCAGTACTGGTCTGTGGTAGGGAGGTTGGAGAACCCTGTAGTAAACTAGTAAATTAGATCCATTCTTATGATTTTGAGTGGACATTTTCTACTCCTTTAGGGCTGAATTAGGTGAGGAATGGTGAGTTTGGTTTTACTTTTCTCTAGCTCAGCATCCATTTTTCTTTGCCTTTAGAGACATCTCCTGGTCCTCAGGCCTTAGGATTTATAATGAATTGCAAGACTTGCTTTCTTGGATCTCCAGCTTTCAGATAACATGCTGTGGGACTCTGTGTCCTCCGTAACTGTATGAGCCAATTCTCACTACAGATTTAATCTATCTCTCTATATATTCTAAGGATCCTATTTCTCTGGATAATCCTGGCAATATACAAGGCATTAAGGTAAAGAATATGGTATTCCTTAGTATTTCAAAGTTTGGAGATGGGACTAGCATCACTATTCATTTCTCTCTAATAATGTGTCTTTACAGCTCTTACTCTCAAGTATAACTCTTTTTTTTTTTTTTTTTTTTTTTTTTTTGTGGGTACCAGGGGTCAAACTCAGGACCTCCTGCGCCAGCAGGCGCCCCTGCCGCTGAGCGATATCACCGGCCCTTTTTTCATATGTGGGTACCAGGAGTCGAACTCAGGACCTCGCACTTGCCAAGCAGGCGCTTATGCCGCTGAGCCATCTCACCGGCCCTAAACTATAACTCTTTCTTATTTCCCTCAGCTGTCCAGCAGTCCCAGATTTACAAAACCCATAAATAAACCTTAGTAAATTATGCCCTTCGAATCTATTGTATTTTATTTTTTCTCTACAGAATCTTCTATTTTGCCATCTATTACAATTTTATTGTGGGTGGTATCGAAAAGAAGGAAAATTAAGTGAGTAAATATTTTGAAGATGGACAAGTACAAGTACTGGGCCAAATTTTGTGAAGCCAGACTGAAGTACAAGTACTTGGCCAAGTTTCTAAGCAATGGAATTATTTCATCAAAGGAAATCTCACTTACATGTCACAAAACAGAAAACAAAACAACCTGCAATCTTCGAAGTATATTCAGTAAGCTCAGAAGGTAGAACTCTTTCCTTTCCTATCCAACGCCTGTGCTTGTGTACCCACCATGAAAGGCCCATTCTAACAAAGTTCTTCTGCACATCCGGTCATGCAAAACCAAGTTTTATAAAATCGATAACCCATACATCAGAGCTGAAATGGAGATAAAGAAGGCAATGAGAACAGTTAGAAAACAGGAAAGTGGTAGCAGAAAAAAATAGGAAGGATGTATTTGAGTGACATAGGAGGATAAAGTATTTATAGTTAGTATGTGAGCAAAATGACAGTTTTTTTAAATGTTTATCTAATGACTTTTTATTCTACTTAATTTTTTAATAAATCAATAGTGTTGTCAATAAATAGTAGATTCCAGTTTGTTTCCAATCGTTGTCACCTTTTAAAATCATTTCAGAAATATATCTATATTTTGCATGTATATATATAGATATATAGATTCACATGTGTAATTTTAAATTTTCAAAGACAGACGCTAAGAAAAGAAATGAAAAACGGTGAACCTAATTTTAATACAATATTTCACCCTATGTATCAAAAACTAATTATTTTAAAATAAAGAAAATATGAACCTTTAAATGAAAATTAACATTTTTACACTGAATCTTTATTTTTTTTATATTTCATACTTAGAATACACTGAAATTTGAACTAGCTAAATTTGTGTGCTCAGCAACAGAGCAATTCTAGAGCAGGAATTGCCAAACTTGATATAGAGGCCCGATGCCTGTTTTACTATTCCTTGGGAGTGAAGGATTTTGAGATTTTTAACTAGTTAAAAAATCAGAAAAGGACTAGTATTTATTGGTACCTGAAAACAATATGAAATTCAAATTCCCATATCCATAAATAAATATTTGTTGGAGTAAAGCCAAGCTCATTCCTTTTTTTATATTTTCTCTGGCAAATTTCTTGCTAAAAAGCAAAACAATTACTTTTCAGATACTGTATGGCCCATGAAGCTAAAAATATACCCTCGGGTCCTTTATAGAAAAAGTTTGCCCATCTCTTCTCTAGAGGATTATCTCTCCTAGGACTATAATCATAGCTTGGTTATCTTTGTTAATGTGCAGTACACAGCTGATATACAAAAGGAACTCAAAAGTTTCAGCATAAGATATATTTATACATAGAATTAAATAAGTATTTATTGAACAACTATACCCTCCTTACCTAAAAATCTAACTTAACTATTTTCCCAGTCAAAAATATTTTGTAAAGCACAGTCAATAACATAAAATTTTAATTTAGATAGATCTGTGTCCAAGTGCAACTTTGCATCTTCTGTAATTTACTAAGCTCTGACTCTCTCTCTTTCAGTACCTGTAAAATAGGGCAAAAATAATGCTTATCTTACAAGGTTGTTGCAATAAATAAATGAAATGATATATATAATAAAATAGTATAGTCACTTAATAATGTTATTTTTCAATAAATGTGAACTATTTTTACATACATCCAAAGTTTGCTAACTCAGCTTATTCCTTTTAATAATTTTCTTGTCATTGATTTTAAAGGAAGTAATATTTCAATTAATATAGTTGATAAAACTATATCAAATTTACTCATTTCACAAAACTTAGCACAGGTATATATGTTAGTTTGAAATATTTTGGATACCAAACATATTACTAGTGTATTATAATCACTTGAGAATTATAAACAAATGCAAATTCATACTCTATTTACATGGAAATGAATTATTCAAAGGAAAAACATTATGCAGAAAGGACATAGAAAAGTATTACTTAGAAAACTAACAGCTTTGAGAATCAGAAACACACATGTTTAAGTAATATAATACATAGATTTGCACTACACCTTTAAATAGTTTTTATATGGCACAGTTTTAAAATTCAACATTAAAATATTTTTTAAAAATAAATATAAAATTATTAAGTTTAAGATGGTATTTAAATGTTATAAAATACTATTGTGTTTAAGATTATAAGTGTATTCAAATCATGTTGTTCCCTTGATTTCCCCTGCCAAAATGCTAACATTGCTGAACTTAATTCTTTAGACAGTTATGTTTAATTTAGCTTTTATGACTCCTTAGAGTGAAGAGAGGAAGAGTGCTGTAATTTTCTGGACATGGAGAATCATTTGCTATGGTAAACTGGATAAATGCTTGTGCTACCTCCTGGGAACAGGATAGAAAAGAGTAGCTGGATCCATTCTGCTAAGACCGAGGTTCTCCATATTCTTTCAAAATCAGTGGCCTTAGAGGGATCATAAATTGCTGAGGTAGAACAATCCATACTCCTCTTTATCTCTCATCCACTGCCTTTGAAATCAACTGGAGCTTCATACTTGGAAGCACCACAAAGGTAAGGCTGGAAATAAAAATATGGTCTAGGATTTGTGATGCTCAAGTGATTCAGGCTCATTTCTCCAATAGCTGCAGTTCTGAAACATGCTAGACTTATCGCTGATATATTGCAGTTCACAGTGTTCTAATTCATTTTACAGAGGTAATCCTGCCCAGCTCTACCGTTGCTTTTTAAAAGGAAAGCTTATGCTTTAGTTTCATTTGAAATAATTTATCATTATGTTCATAATTCCTGATTTTGTCAAATCATGCAACACGCAGAGTGTCCAGGCCTTCTTTGTAGACAAAAATCAAAGTGGTCAGAAACTCCCATGATATGTAATGCTTATATGTGATGTAAAATGGTCTCAAACTTGTCAGATTTTCTCTTCCTTATTTTAAGCAGTTTCTGTTTTGCATATTTTTCTGACTAATGAAAAACAAGGATAATAAAGACCCTTAGCTTCCTTATTCCGCACACAACACAATATTGTTATGTATGAAATTGATATTTAAAAATGATGTTCTTGGAGCCTATCCAATTTTACAAACACACTGCACATTTTTGCGTTGTATTCCTCAGAGAAAGCATGGTCTGTATTTACTTAATTCATTTTATATTAACATATATTAATTTCATTTTATACTCATAGGGTCTTCATTTTTAATTATGAGGGTTTCGTTTTCAGTAGTTAAGAAAACTCTTCTATCCCTTGGAAAAACATATGAGGAATCTGGAAAATAATTGCCACTTTGTAATGTTTTACAATGGAATATTATTGATTATTACTAAAATTAATATGTTGCTATTGATTTTCTTCCCTTAATTTGTAACTCTGTTGCTACCTTTGTTAGGCTCATTTTATACATCAAAAATAGACATAAATCTTTGAAATGGTTACTAATAACAATAATAAAATAACTATATTGCCTTCAGATACCATGGAAATAATGATTTTTCTCCTGGAAAAGGAATATTCAGAGAAAATGAAATGAGAGAATTCAACCACTTAATAAGAACAAATGTTCCAAAATTTAACTTTAATCTAATATTAGTTACAAACATCTAATGAGTTGTATTTTTGTAGTAATTTCAGTTTAAAATATTTCTTTATCATGCAATCTAAAACTATCATTCAAGCCAATGCGTAAATAAATAATTGCTAATCAACTTCGGTTCAAAACAATGCGATCATTTGGTTTCTTCAGACTCTATTACACACTGAGTAGTTCCTTACTTTAAGTAAAACTCCTATCACTAATCATGGAGGAACAAAGATGTGTCCAAATTTTGAAGAAACATGGTTGTCCCAAAGCTCAGATAATGAAATTTAGCTCTCTGTGGAGAAAAACCTTTCATGGATGTAGTCTGGCAATATTCCAAGATTTCTTTTTAAAAGTAACTCCATATGTGTACTGAAAATAAGCTAGTGATGTTTTAAATCAACTGGAAAGAGAGGCTGTTCTTTTCAATATTTTTTTTCCTGAGCATAACTTTGAAGTGCAGCATTTGGGGATTATGAAGGTTTGGGTTACCTGCTGAATGAAGGCATAGAAAATTACTTGAAAGTACCCTTTTAAAAAAAAGTACTTTAAACTTATGAAATATCACCTGTGGTTAGGAGAAGGTATGCAATTCAAAGCATTTTTTTCAACCTAAAAAGAAAGAGTTAATTTTAAATTGAGATTATATTTTCCATATTTTCGATGGCTATGAGATCATAATCAAAAGTTTGTGGTTCATTTATTTTTAAAGGCGGGAGATGATGGGGACGAGTACATTCTATTAAATTAAAGAAAATATGGGTAAATTTATAATGAGTTAGATACTGTGAGCAAAACTGAACCAAAGGACAGAGTTTACCATACTCTAATGATTGTTTCACAGCAGGTAGTTTAAGTTATTTCATTTTCAAATAAATTCAACTTCTGTCTATTTCCCTGTAATCTGTTCTGAATTTACTTGATGCATGCAAATGCTTGAAACATATATATATATATATTTTTTTTTTCAGTTGGCAATAATTTTAGCTAGACAAAAGTTGCTGGTATTATTAAATTTATATCACATAAATTTAAAGTAAAATACATTTGGATAACCATTATTTTTCAGAAAGCAGAGGAACTGTAATAATATATGCCTTATTTATATCATGAAAGATTTCCTTTGTCTAAGAGATCATAGATACATTTGCTATAGTTTAATATTGTTGAATAGCATTTTGAAAAAGTTTCAGTGTCTACATAGTTAAATATTTACTTTAGTATGCAAAGCATTTATTATAGTCAAATGGGCAGATTGTAGTCTCTCCATTTTAGCAGCAATATATCAATGATTAAAAAATATCAAAACTTCTGATACTTATCAGAGTAAATAGTAGTTTGTTTAAAAATGTGCTTCATAGGAAATACATGCATACCATGTTTATAGCAGCACAATTAATAATAGGTAAATCTTGGAAACAGCTTATATGTCCTTTGACAGATGAATAGTATTCACACACAATGGAGTACTACTATGCCATGAAGACAGATAAACTTGACTCATTTTTAGGAAAATGGTTGCACTTTGAGAGCATAATATTAAGTGAAATAAATCAGAAACACACATTTAAATATCACATGTTTTTTCTTATATAATAAACCCCAATTATAAATAAAAAGCAAAATAAAAGATATTAGGAAGTACAGTGATAAATCTCTCTCAAATGGGAAGGAGATCAAGATATGGAGGCGTGTGGGAAGGGAGGGAAGGGGGATGAAAAAAAGAATTAGGGCGTGTCATGTACATATACCAACTCCACACATGGAATATAAACATTATGCACTGCAAATATGAACTTATAAAAATTTTAAACAAAAACTGTGAAGAAATGGCTTCAGAAACTCAAATTCAAATTAACTTAACATTTTTAAATAGATCATTTTTATTTACATTTTAAATGCAAATATTGTATGGCTTATAACACATGGTAAAACTATAATATTCATTAAGATACATGTTTTATTACTATATCCAGAAATATTTACTGCTGATGCTTCTTACATGGCAGGCACTGTGATAAGACCTGAGAAACCAGTGAAATGTACTGCATATCCGTACTGATAATGCAGAGGATAATGCAGAGAAGAGTGTAAAACTTTGTGTATATTGTATGTGGAGTTTATCGAGATTTTAGATTTTAAAGTGAGAAGCCTTTTCTGAAGTCTAGTAGAACTGGACAGGTTAGCTAAAGAATAGTGTCACTGTCCAAGGAACTTTCATAAAAGTGTTTCTTTTGGATTCTGTGGTCACTGAGGAGGGCATTTTGGTAGTTAGCTTCATGAACACAGGCAGGAGAAGTTACAGAAGATGTCCAAGAGGCTATATAGGCAAGAGCAGGCAGGACTCTGAAGGTCATGCAAAGACTCTGGAATTTAATTAGAGTGAGTTGCGGGATTTTGGGCAGAGATGTGACACAACATGAATCCTTTTCTAGCACACTGCTGTTTTAAGAAAAGACTGCAAGTGAACCAGGGTAATTTCAGCAAGACAATTTGAAAGCCCATTGCAACAATTAGAGAGAAGATAATGGTTTTTCAATAGTATTGGACAGTGGTGATGACTCAAGTACTACAAAGTGGTTGAATATTGAATCTATAATATTTTGACAATAGAGGCAATGGGGATTGCTGATCAATTCAAGGTAGAATATAAAAGAAAAAGAAGTATCCCAGATGGTAGGAGATAAGAGCAGAAGGATGAGGTAATCATTGCTTATGATGGCAAAGACTGTTAAAGGAGTAGGTTTGGAAAGAAAAATTCAGGAACTTTGCTTTGGACAAGTTGAGTTTGGCATGGCTATCAGATATTCATGTTGAGCTCCTGGTAGGGAATTGTCTACCAAGAATGGAATGGATGTGGAAGTCTGAAATTGAGATATAAATTTGAGAATCTTTAGAATATTAATTATACTTAAAACCACTAGACAAGATGATATAACCTTGTGAATGAATGTAGACAGAGATAAATAAATATATAATCTCTATTACAATGTTAAAGGTAGTCACCACTTTTTAAATAATTTATAGATATAGACAGCCTAATACAGAAAACTGGGCCATGCGATCTAAAGGGAAAAAATAACAAGATATTGAAAAATAAAAGAAAAACTGGTATATTGCTAAAATACTCTAGAAAACAATTTATTAATATATATTGTTGGAAATATGTACACACTATGACTTAACAGTGCTACTTTAGGCATGCCATAAAGAAATATTACAAATAATTTTATCATTTATATCCTAAAAGATTTATAATAGAATTGTCAAAATATTGTAAATCAAATGTATTGGAAAAGAAATGGGAGAATGTCCACTAACATATCTAAATATAGAATATTATATAGTAGGCAACTTTATAGACCAGAACTCTGTGTATCAAAATATGTTGGCCTAAAATACCAATATGTTGAGTTAACAAGCAAAGCATAGAACATTTATATCGTTTTGAAATCATTTTATGTCAATTAAAAATATAAATGTTGGTATATATATGTGCTAAAATATAAAAACAGGTACATCTTCAAAATTTATTACAATTATTTCTACTAGTGAATATGTCTGAGAGAGGAACGTTGAAAATTACATTACTTGCACTGATTTATTTCTCTAGACAATAAAGTGATTTTAAGCAAGCATAAAATAATGTCTATTTCTTAGTTGTGTGTGTTATATACTATGTCTTTTCTACCTATTTTATTTTTATAAAGAGATGATTTGATGTGGGTGTGTGTTTGTATGAAAACTGAATTAGTATATCTAGATTTTGACCTACTTTGCTGTAAAGTTTGATTGCTACTAGAAAAACTAAATTAATTTCTCTCAATGAGCATGTTAGCATTTTTCCTTTTGCTACTTTTTTCTAGTTAAATTTAAATTCATAGCATCACCTACCCCAAAATGAGAAGGGAGGAAGTCTATATCTTAAAAGGGAAATAATCTACCTCCTCTAATTTGAAAATTGAAGTAGACATCATGGGGAGAAAATTCACAAACAGCAAATGCTGTGCTGAATTCACTTTTCAATTGTTGATATTAAACAAGAACACTTCTGAGATTCCACTCTCTGTGTTTATGGATTACAGTGCAAACAGTAAAATGGTATTTCTTTGTAATTCTATGTATTTTATGATACAAAGCATTTATGACAGGGAATCATTTTACTCACAAAATATTAGGTTTCATGCAGGATTCTACTTCTTTTCACTTTGAAAGAAACTACACCTTTAACCTGTACTGAGTGAGAAGGTAGAAAGGAACAACATAAGCGGGTATGGTAATTTTGTGAAGAGTAAATGATTTTATTTTCAGAGATAAATATTTAACAAACACATGAAATATGATTAATTTTTAGTATTGTACATAGGATTTCTCAAAATGTGATGACAGTGTATTTAACAAACAAATATGCAATATGCAATATCTTTAAATTCAGTAATTTGAACTAAATATCAGACAATAACAATCCATTACAAATATAGGTGATTATTACTATAACTTAAAACTTTTTAAATAGATCAGTTAGTAAATGTGAAGCTTGCCAAAAACATTTCTGACAATTGTGTTAATTTTCCATTAGTTGTAATTAGGTTTGCATTACAGCTGCTTTAATATTTACATGAAAAATTACTTCCCTAGCTTCTATTTTAATTATTCATAGCCACCTTGCAAATGTCTGCTGTTCACTACAAGGGTGAGAGAATTAAAGGCATTTTATTGAGTGATTTTTCTCTTATCTAAAAACAATGCACTTGCTGAGTATGGGAACTCTGACAGCAGGCTGTCTGGATTTGAATTCCTTAATCTCTCTCATTTTCCTCCCCCAGGGTGGGTGTAGCACTCACACCCATAATACCAACATTGGACCATGAATCAATCACAAATTCTAGAAGCCTGCCCCCATGACTGCATGAGGCTTTGTGGGGACATCTAGCACAGACCTCACTTTAAATTGAGGCTAAATGTTTTGTGATTATTTAGTGGGATGACACATTAAGCTACTTAGTGTTTGGCACCTGGTAAACATTCAGATCTGCTCTATTCACAGCTTCATTACTGTTTTTGCTGGTGTGGGAAAGGAACTAGTTTTGTGAATGGTTTCTGTTAAAAGCATCCTCCTTGGACCCCCTTCAATTCATTCTCCTTGCTTAACAATCACTTGGAAAATTACATATGTTTAGATCTCTTCCATGATTAAAACCCTTAATGATTTTCAATTTCTTTTAAGGTAAAGACTAAAACTCTTCAACAAAATCTTTGAGGACCAATGTAATACGGCCCTTGCCTTCCTCAACAGCCTCACTTCTAACACTTTTTCCCCTTGCTCTCTCATGCCCTTTCAGTTCCTCAAAGTTACCAACTTTCTCCCTACTTTAAGACAGTCTCATGCACATGCAGTGTATCCAATTACCATAATTCCTAGTTATCCTTTAGGTCCATGTTCGAAACGAACATCCTCTGAATCTTCCAGTACAATCTCTAAAGCCTTCTGTCTAGGATAGATCTGCTCTGTTACAAACTTTCTTAATTATTTTGTGATTACTTTTACTGTGAGATGCTGTTTTTATATATTTATAAAATGAGTTTTCCACATAGAAAGTACGCAAAGAGTTATAGCAAACATCACTAAATTCCTCTGATTAGCCATGACCATTTAGAATTCTCTTAGACTGGAGAAGGAAGAGGATTAGAAGGAAGCAAGATTATAGACCTGTTGGGGCTCAAAAGAGGGTAGGGAGGGAGGTAAGACAATAAGGAGTGCACATAAGTTTGGAGATTTTAGGGTCCTCGGATATTTAAGAATTCAGGAAACTTATTGTAGATTTCTGGATAACTTGTAAAATATTGTAATTTACCTCAATCTGCAATATGGTACAGAATCAGGAAAAAGTTTCAATAGTAGTTTTGCATTTTCCCCTGAAAAGACTTCAGCTGTCCCTGCAGCTTTAAAACACTGCAGGTAGGTTTGAAATTCTGGAAGACTTTTCAGCAAATGGCAGGCAGGAATGCATTTTGAAGACCCTCTGTTACCACCACTGCCACTACCACCATGTCAACACTGTTAACCATGACATGGACTGGAGGCCAAGTAATCTCCAGAAATTGGACAAATCCTCAGAGAAAATGTTCCCACTAACACATTAGGTGACATTCTATAATCCAAATTTAATACTCTGTTGCAATACAGGTTTATTGAAGATCTTCTCCTTCTCTCTAAAATTATGTAATTTCTTACTAGACAGTTGTATTCATTTCTTTTCTCCTTGCTGAGACAAAATACCCAAGGCCCACAAGTTAAAGAGAAAAGTTTTATTTCTGCTCACAGTTTGTAGAGATTTCAGTCCATGGTCCTCTGGCTCCAAGGCAGCGTGGCATGGTAGAGGGGAATCACAGAGAAGAAAGAGTCTATGGCTTGGCAGGACAGGCAGAAGGCAGCAAGCAATGAGCAACAGCAGCAGCAGCCTGCCTCTCCTTTTCATCCCTTCCAGACTACCGACCTTTTGGGTGGTGTTGCCCACACCCAAGGTGGGCCTTCCCATTATCCACAGCCAGAAGCATGCTGAACTGATCAGAGGTCTAACTTAGTAATCACGTACCCTTAATCCCAGCATCATACACCCTACATCCAGCCATCTCTGAAAAGCCCCACCTATGACTGCTTGAGGCTTTGGGGGGACATCTAGACACAAACCATAACAACTATTAACCCCGTAAAGACTGTTTCTTTGTCAATCCTCTGTCTTCAGAACACAGTTCAGTCCCTGATACAAGTAAGTAAATAAGTATTTTCTGCTTGAATGAATAGGTGATGATGGATATTTTATAAACCTTCTTATAGTCACTGTTTGCATATATGTGGCTCCCACACAAAAGATTCCTAAATTGTTTGTTGAAAGAATGAATTAATGGAATAAATTGAACTTAGGGTTTAACTATAAGGAAAGTGGACAGAGATGTTTATCTGTGTGTGGCAAACATCTCACAAAATGCGGTTTGCAAAATGCTGGCTAAAAATAAGAGATGCCCCCCAATCCTTACATTGCTTTACTCTTCATTATTCATAGGCTACTCATCATTTGAAACATGATTGTGTTCACAATGAAACTGATTGTTCACTTTCTAATTTATTTACTTTGGATCTTAAATGTTCCACAGAGGTCCATATGCTAAAGTCTTGGTAGGCAGCATGTGCTACTATTGGGAGGTAGTGGAACCTTTAGGAAAGAGGGCCATGGGGTTTACAGGAGGGAGGTTAGGTCATTCAGCAAAACCCATTGTAGGGTGTCTTACTTACTTTTCTCTCATTGCTGAGACAAAATACCCAATGCCCAAAATTGAGGAAGGAAAGGTTTATTTAGCTCACAGCTTGTGGAGGTTTCAGTCCATACTCGGCTGGCTCCAAAGCAGAGTGGCACATGGCAGAGAACAACAGTTCATGGCGGTGGAAAACAGCAAAAGCAACTAAAGCAAAAAGGGAAGAGCATGAGAGAGCAAGCCTCTTTCCCTCCCTTATATTGTATACAGGCTACCCGCCCCAGGGTGGGTGTAGCACTCACACCCATAATATCAACATTGGTCCATGAATCAATCACAAATTCTAGAAGCCTGCCCCCATGACTGCATGAGGCTTTGTGGGGACATCTAGCACAGACCATAACATAGGAGGGACTGGAACTCCAGCCCTTCCCTCTTTCTCTTTGCTTCTAGGGTGCCATAAAGGAAGCAGATTTCCTCTGCCTTATGCTTCCTTCCACGATGCGCTTACTCAACAAAGGCTCAAAAATACATTGTCAGCTGACCATGGACTGAAACCTCTAAATCCATGAGCCAAATTAACCTTTTCCTCCTTTAAATTGGTTTATCTCAAGTATTTGTTACAGTGACATAAACCTAACACACTTACCCAAAAGAAATAAAGTTTTCTTTATATGAAGCATTTTCTTGTTGATAGCCATAAAACAGAGTTATTCTTAAAATAAATTTCAATGGTCATTTTTATTAAAGTAAAAGAAATTTTCAAATGATCATCAATAAACCCAATCAAATTGCAAATGTCTCTTCTCTGCACGAAAACTTAGGAAAAGCACTTAGCACTTAGGAAAAGAGTCATCCTTCTACTAAGCCAAAATTCAACAACAAATTTTCTTTTCAGGGTAATAAAATAAGTTTTCCTATCCTAGAATGAGTGAATAAAGTAATTATTGTGATATCAATGTGTACACTTTTTCAAGAGTCTTTCATAGCCACTCAACGATCTGTAGACTAAAAAATAACCCCAATTTAGACTCTTCGAGATTTTGTTTTATGTATTAAAAATAAACCACATTTCACAATCTAAAAGGGATCAATGCATCTATTGTGTTCTTTTTAAATTACCCTAAAATAATTACAAGGGTTTTCTTTTTTATAAAATACTAATCTGTAAAATTCAAATATGATACATAAAAAATTGAGTATTTCTTCAAACTCTATGTCCACAATTTCTGTGAACTTTGTTCTAATTCTATATAGAAAGTGAAACAAGTTAGTAGTTATCAAATTTCCTGAGATCACACAGAAATTTTGATAAAGCAAAGTAATATGATGTACATAGGAAAGCATGTTGGATGTATCTATTACTTTGTCATTCTGTCCCTTCTCAGTGATATCAGGACATGGTATAAAGCCCTATAAAACACAGCCTAGCTAGTGAAACAAATAGGTTGATGTGAGTGGAAATTCAGTATAAGCTGGCTTGACAAATGGGGGGAAATTTAACTTTGAGCCTGTGGGATTTTGGGCCAGACTTTTAAATTTGATTGATAGATTTAAGAATTATATATATATGGATCCAATACAAGTGGGTATCATGGCATCATAAAAACAATATTATCAACTAAAAAAGTTGCAAAACTCTCTCTCCTGGGCACTGGATGTGTAATGTCTTTTTACCTACTAAAGTTAACTGCTGCAATTTACTTGTTTTTATCTAGTCTTGATGTGGTTTTACAATTTAACATGTTCCTTTTGGGCTTCTTAGTAGCCTTTCTTTTCATCAAATAGGCATTTGGTGAGCACCTTAAGGGCGCTCTTTTCCACTACTTTCTGTTTTACTGAAGTTTTGTTTCCTATTTTAAAATTCAGTTAAGTAAAATATTCTCTAATATAGCATCTCAAAGAAATTTCGTTCATACCATGTATACTCATGAATATCTTCTTCAGTGTAATAGAAAATACGAAATTATGTCAATAAAAATTAGTATTGAAAATGAGAAGAGGGGCCGGTGAGATGGCTCAGCGGCTTAAGCGCCTGCCCGGCAAGCGTGAGGGCCCGAGTTCGACTCCCGGAACCCACATACGAAAAAGGGGCCGGTGATATCGCTCAGCGGCACGGGCGCCTGCTGGCGCGCGAGGTCCTGAGGTCGACCCCCGGTACCCACAAAAAAAAAAAAAAAAAAAAAAAAAAAGAAAATGAGAAGAGTTTTATTTATTCTAGATACCTTGGGGAATGGCTACAAATACTTCAAAAATTTAAAGTCAGGAACTATAAAAATTAAGTTAGCCACTCTGAATGTGGCCTCAAACTGCAACTTAAAAAATTAAAACAAACATTTTATATCTTCCTTAATCTTCTATGTGTTTAATTGGTTGATTTCTACACTTTATAAACACATACATATGACAGAGATTGTGTTAAGTTTGTGATAACCTTATTTACTATATGAAATTGTTTCTATCAAAGATATATTCAGTGTTTTAGTCAAAATACTTTGAGGATTGGGTTTGTAGGTCCTCAGTAGAGCAATTGCCTAATATGTTTAAGGTCTTGAATTCATTCTCCAGCACTGCAAAAAATAAACATAAAAAATAACTAAATAATTGGAATGAATGAATTCTTGTAATGGTCATTTCTGTAGAGAGTGGTAGGCTCTGAATCATTCTATCAATAAATAAATTTACTTTGGATTAGTTAATCCAGTACATATTCTTAATTTCAGAATAGACTTTGTGTATGAACCAGAATAGCTCTGAAGATTCAGATTAATTAGTAATCGAATGGATAGTATTTTGATAGAAAGAATGTGTAGAGATACACGCACACATGCACAAATTCATCTTTCTTTAAATTTACATTTAATCATATATTGAAATTACTGTGAAAGAAATGTGTAATTAAATATTCAAAGTTCTAAAATCTTTATAAAGATTTAAAAGAATATTTTTGTTTAATTAAAGTTTCTTTGTTTTTTTATCTATTAGTTTAAAAGCAACTCACACAAATTGATGTCTCTTATTATAATTTCTTTTTCAATAGGCTATACACAATATGCAGTAAAATTCTTATAACATATCCTTGGACCAGCATTCCATTACTTTCAAAATAAATTTGCTAAAATATTTTATTAGGATTTCACATATAAACTATCATTATTACTAGACTCCATTGGGATACTTGAATGTAGAATCACTTATCACAGGAAAATTTTGTAGAGTGAAATGTTACATGAAGCTTGAATTATGAAAATATTGAATATTGTTTACAAACATGTTATCCTTCTTTTCCTCATAGATATTTGTTTTGCAATTAGTTTAGGGATAAAATTGCGGCCATGATACAGGTTTGTCAATTACTTTGTCATCACATCATCGAAATAAATATTATTGTATATTTTATATATTTTCTCTAGAAAGAATTTTTGGTTTTGCTGATTCAATAAAATAATGAGAAAAGTGGCAAAATTCAACAAAGATTTCTCAGACACTTTTCACCAGCATACTAACAATACAATTATCTGAGATAAAAATTTATGATAAGTTAAATCTTATTAACTAATCTAAAGACTATTTGAATTTCACTAATTTTCTTACTAATGTCTTTTTCTGGTCTAGAATCTAATCTAGCAGTCCATGTTGCATTTACTGGTTTTGTCTCCTTATAATTACCACTTAAAGGACAACTTCTATTCATTTTCCAATCAATTAGATTACAGACATGTAGATTGTTCATTTAATCTGTGGTTTATAATCCATTACAATATCATTACTGATTGTTGATATTATCCCAGACTTGACAATCGGGAGGTCTTTAATGTTGATTTCTATGCCTTTCCAATATACCCCATTATTTCTGAGCTTTTCTTTACTTTTGGCAATAAAAGATACACTGGGCTTTTTTATTTTATCCCTGTCCTCAGATTGAAATTAACAATTTCTGAGGAATATGGGTTTGTTTTACTGAAAAATACTATTTATAAAGATTAGAGTTCTAACTGTACTTGTTGTTACTGGGTAACATTACCTCTCAGCATTTCCCAAAAGGTAAAGCTAGGGAATGCATGGATATATTCCAAACCCCCCTCCCACAAACACCTATATTTCTTTCCATATTTATCTGTATTCAAAACTGAATTCAGTGTGGTGGTTCAATTCTAGCATGATATCTTAAAGTTTCTTTTATCCTTGCTTTTTATTTTTTTAAATGTGTTTGTCTACAAGTCTACACTATCTATCTCAGAACATTGTTTTGTAAGGATTAGTAATTTCTTTCTCACTTCTAACAGTGTGGCTGTGTTATCTATTTTTTATACTTTTAACCTAATGTGTATTAGAGTTCATTTTCCATTTTGGTCCTGGCTTCCACATCCTTGCTATTGAATACTTTTATTTTACCTTCAATTTAATTATTGATTCTCAATATTTTCCTGTGTATACTCTTGTATCATTTTGTAATATAGATAGTCTTTACTTTTTCCTTACCTTTTATGCCACTAATAAATTTATTTTATCTAGCTGCATCACTAAGACTTAAGATAACACCATGTATAATTTTAAAGAACTAATGAATATTTTTCAACACGTACTGTGTTAATAAAATCCAAGTCGTTTCTGATATAGAGGTTTCTCTCCATTAGATTTAATAGAAAATGTGAACATTCAGTTTTATACTGGACATTGTACATTAAGGGCACAGCAAGTTTTAGAACTTCAAGAACTATAGTAAGAACATAATTGCATTTTTCACCATATGTTCCACAAAGTTGTAGACAAAAAATAGCGTTAGTTTTCCATTGTAACCAAAAGGTGGTTGAGTAGGTTTAGTATTAGGGAAAATTAACTGAAGAATACCATATAAGCATGATATATTCAATTAAATTATAATTATGACTACATTCTATTTTATTATAATTTTTAAACAATAGTAAGTAGAATATTCATCCCTGGAGGACAAATAACTTCCTCTCTTTCTATCTTTAACCTCAATATTATGTTTTCCCAGTTATGTGGCAGACAATTAGTAAATAAAACAATACCATAAACCAACAGATTTCTTTAAATATGTGTCTTCAAATAAGTTTTGGTTCCAATGTGGTGAAAATGATGAATAATATCCAGCTATTTCTGTATCATTTAGAGACTAAATATCAAGAGAAGAAATTAGCTTTCTCTCTTTCTCCTGCTTGCTTTAATGGCCTTTTAGCCTTATTTACATTCCCTACAGACAGCTGCAAGGGAAATGAGAAGATGGCCTTTGGGTCACTCAGCTAGACTAACATGGTATTAACTCCGAGAAATGACTGAGAGTCAGAAAGTCTTTATATTACAGGTTACATTAGGTTTTGAGATTATCTATACCACTGAATTGCAGTTCTTCATGACCATAGATAATTAAAGTGAAGTTTGCATTAAGTCTGATGCTTTTCTATAGTTGGCTGAGCCCTGGGAAAATTGAGATGTATGGAAAAATATGAGCATATTCTCTTTTACTTGAAAATAATTCTTTTACAATAAGTGATAGTCTTTTCTATTTTTGACAGAGAAAATGGCGCTGGTGGAATTGAAAAAATTAGATATGATAGGGAATATTTTGACTTTAAACTTTCTATGAAAAAACTAGGTATGATAGGGAATATTTTGAATTTAAACTTTCTATAATCAATATATTTGATCTGACTTAGAAGCCAAGGGACCTCCAACTAAGAAAAAAGTTCAGAAACAGACACATTCTTTTTTAAAGGTCCCAATTCTTAGACATGATTAAATATTAGTGAGAGTAATACCCAAGGTCAAAGAACAAAAAACATCCTATATCTGGAGATACAACACAAGCTTGTTGGAGTTATATACTAATGCAATTGGGCCACTTGACCACTTTCAGTACCATATCCATTATAATATGCATTTAATTAAAATTGCTATAAATAAAAAGAAGCCATTTTATAGGAGCCCTCTTTAGATTTTGATACTTTCAAGCAGAATTCTTATTTTATTATAGTTAAATTGGACATGTACTTTTGTTTTATATTTTAATGTGGTTTTATTTTCCATGAGAATTTGCATTAATTTACACATTATTATTTTGAAGAAAAAATATCATTTTAGCATTTTCTTTCCTTCAAACTTTGTGACAAAAGAGCACTTATGTACTGCTTTGTTTCTTTTTTATTCTATTACATAATTTGCAAAAACAGTTGATCATTTTTATTTGAAAATATTATTGTACAATTTACCCAGTGTAAAATAACTACATCAAAGATTTTCTTTCTTCTTTTAAATATTGCCTAATTCCTTTACAGAAACTATATTCAGAATTATATTTTAATTCTATGTAAATTATTTGAAAGTCAAATATTGATCATTTCTTTGTATAGTTTAAAAGATAGTGCTCACTTTTGTAGCACATATAATTTATAGGTAATGTATAAAATTTGTGAACATAGATTTTTTTTAAATTTTTTTGCCTTATTTTCATCTTGCTTTGATATATTTCATTGTAAATGCATTTATCTTCAATGTCATATTATTGAAGCATCTGTTTTCAGTGGTATTGTAAATACATAGGCACAATTAATTTTTTCATTCCACAGATGTATGTTGAGTTCATGCCTTCTGCTATACACTGTGTGAAACATCAGGTCTTATGGATGTTAATTGTTTTGCCACTTGATCTTCATATTCCCTTCTTATGGTAAGAAGTTTGTGGTTTTGGTTTGGTTAGTCTGTCCTTCTTGCACTCAGTTCATTTGTGTTAGGCAGAACTCTCAACCTCTAGTTTAGCAAGTACGTCATCTCATCTGGACCAAAGTCAATCAGTACATTTCCTTCTGTAGACCTCATGAGAGTCTAGAAATGGACACATCATCTCCCAAAGTATATAAAATATCTACGGCTCAATTCATTCATACTGACTCTAGGCTTACTAGCTTGACAGTGCCAGTCTGTACACTGGCTTTTAGCTGAAGTCATTTGATTTAGGTTTTTAGTCATTTACAACCTAATACCAGTAGTAATATATATACATATACATATACATATACACATAGATATATAGAGAGAGTTCCTTGCACAGTGTTTGAGAGATGGCACTCCCAAGGATAAGTGGGCAATTAGATATCTAGACAGAGATCAAAGAAATGGATGTCATTCTAAACACAGGAAGAATAACAAGTAAAACCCTGAAGCTAGAAAAATTATGAACAAAAGAAGGCTGGATAATTTGGGAATAGTTAATAACTGAAATTAGACAGGGGCGGGACTGAACCTTTGAAATGCATGAAGAGAATTTTGCTAGTTATCTTCTGAGCAAATATAAAACAGTGAAGTCCTTTGGGGAATAGATATGCATGATGATATTGCTTTTTAAAGAGATAGCTCCTAAAATGCGGAAAATGAGGTAGCTAAGAGAAGTCAGCAAAAGCAGAGCACTGCAAGATCAGATGAGTAGGTTAGGCCAACTAGGACCAGATTGTGCTATGTTTATAAGACACACGCACATACACACACAAACACACACACACACACCACACACACACACACACACACACACACAGGACAAAGATCATTGGAGTGAAAGTAGTAGGGACACTGTCATTTTGATATTTTGTCTAGATTGGAACTTGATTATTAATTCAGCTCTATCGTGTTATAACTTATCATATTTCAAAAAGTAAGCACAATATTAAAATGGCATAAAAGATAAATTATTTAAAAACACAGAACCACCTATCTTGCCCTTACAAATGTTTAAATGCCTTGCTCTTACAATGAGAAAACACGTGTCTTTTTCCATTTCGTATGGTTCATATTTCTTTATCACATCCATTTAAATGACTATGTAACATCTCGTTAAATTATTTGCCATAATATACAAACTTAGGCTCTCGGCTGGCAAATTATTTCCAAATTTTTGCCATTTTCCACAATGATATAACAATTTCAAAAAAAATATTTCATATCTTTACTAATTGGATAACATTTCTTTTGTGTCTGTTACCATATGAGTTTACAAAATGGTGGATTTCCATGTAAAATACTGCATACCATAGTTCCTCCAGGGTGATGACCTTCTTATTTTAAACATCAGAAATATAAACCTGAGAAAATCCAGATGCATAGGAAAGCAGAAGTAAAAGAATCAAGTCATAGCGACCAAAGGAACACGTTTTATTTTTCCACTGAATCATTAAACCAATCCTTTAGTGCTTTTCTAAGACTTTGAACAGAGTAGTTCCTTTAAAAGCTTGCTGCGTACATAACTAAATAATTATCTCCAACTTATTGATACCAAGAAGATAGTCAACAATAGAAAAATTTTCAAAGATAAATAAGATTACATTGATTATATTGGTAGGAAACAGCCCTCTTCCTTTTGCACCCTATATGCATCCCTGTATCACTGAAGTTGTGTTATGTACACAAGGATGCCAGAGCCTGTGATTTTACTGGATACTCTAAAGATGGTAGTAGTCTGGAAATATATCCATCTCTAAATTCTTCTTGCAGAAAAGTCTTGTTACACACTTCATTTCTAATTTCATGGGATACCCATGGCGTGGGAAGCTTACTACAGTGAGTAGTCAGTGAGTTATAGCTGCCAACCTCATATTCATCCCCTTGTTAGAAATGTCTACAAATCAGATCAAACAGAACTGTGCCAATGTGACAAGCTACAGGGAACAGAACAATGCTGAGTGAATTCAAGAGACTGAAGCTGGTAACCTTTCCTCTCAGCAAGGTGGTGATGTAGAATAAATCTAAATAGGCATACATTTTAAAATATATCTTTTTTAAAAAGTTTAACTTGTTGCTTTACTTAAATAGAAAATATGTTATTTCTATTAGTTATTTCTTCTAAAAATTTTACTGTAATAGCTTGTTTAGTTCCTTAATACTCATAAGTTTTACATTTATTTCATTTTCTGTCATTCATTACTTTTTTTAATAACACGCTTAAGAAATTTGACAGCATAAAAAGAAAAAAATTTAAATTTGATAGAAAAACTTGGGCTTAAGTGATCAAGGATATTTAATTTTCAATCAGAGACTTCAGCAATCCTAATTTTGAGGCTTATATACTGGTGCTGGGTACTATCAATTTAGAGTCACGTTTATGACACTATTTCTTATATGCATTCTTCCTTGTGCACATCTCTTTACCATGTTTTCTGAGTTTATTGATCTTTATTTTTAGACCTCTGCTTTCCTAAATTATTTTTGGAAGATATCTTTACCTCTGGCCTCAGTAGTTCCATTTTTAGTTTAAAAACGAAACTCAAGCTAGGCATGGTGGTGCACCTCTGTAATCCCAGTACTCTGGGAGGCTGAGATACGAGGATCAAAATTCCAAGCTCAGTCCGGGCAACTTGGTGACTTAGTGAGACCTTGACTCAAAATCACAAATTTTTAAAAAGATCTGGGGATAAAGCTTGGTGCAAAGGCCCTGGTTTGAACTACAGTACCAAAAAGAAAGAAAAAAAAGGGGCTTTGGGCCCTTCATTGAGTACCTTAATAGCAATGCAATTTTGGGGGTAATCATGGTAATTTAGGTGCAGATAAAACAACTATTGCACTTGGATATTGTTATGATTGAGATTTAAAATGTTGCCCCAAACTTATGTGCTGTTTTGTTTGCCAGGTGATTGGGAGTAATCAGAAATGATTGGCTAATGAGGGCACTAACTTTATTGAGAAGATTAATCCATTGACAAGGTTGTAATTTGAAGGCATTATATGGAGTTAATGGCAGCAGAAAGTATGACTTGATTGAAGAGAGTAGACTATAGGGGAATGAGCCTGGAGACTCTCTATAGGCCCCGGTGCTTACCTCTCTCTTTGTCTCTCTCTCTCTCTCTCTCTCTCCCCCACCTTCCTGGCTGTTAACATGGTAAGCAGCTTTCCTTTGTGTAATCCTTTTCCATGATGTTCCTGCCTTGCCACCAGCCTAAAACCAATAAAGCCAGCTTACTCTGAACTGGACCCTCTGAAACTATGAGCCAAACTAAACCTTCCTCTTTTAAGCTGTTTATGTGAGATATTTTGTCACAGTGATGAAAATCTAACTCAATTTTTTTTCTTTATTTGTGCCAAGACAATCTCTTCTATTAACTACGGTGATGAGATATCCCCCAAACTGGTGTTTATAATGAATAATTTAACAATTTACTTCAGTGGTCAATCAAATCCATTTGTATGTATAAATGTGACTAAAAGCATCCAAGATATGTCAGCACTCAGGAAATTTAGAAAATTTAGGAAATTCAGAAAACTTCCGTCATTATTTCTAAAAGAATTTTAAAAACAATTAATGTTATGTTTTGCAGGCAGACTGCTACCCAAGACACACACATACCCTCATCTTTGGAACTTGTGGATGAACATGTTACTTTTACATGAGAAAGAAACTGTACAGCTGTAATTAAGATTACAACTTTTAAAATAGAGACAGTATCCTGGACTGTCCAGTTAGACATGGTTTAATTACATCAGCTTATAAAAATGGAGAAGTTTCTTCTTCTGGAATTAGACAGAAATGGCAAAAGTTGAAGTCAGAGAAATTTAATGTATGAGAGGAATTGAATGTGCCATGGCTATTGGCTGCCACACAGCAAGCATGATAAATAAGGAGTATAGGCAGCCTCTAAGGACCAAAGTCCAATCACCACAGCCAGCAAAGAAATGAACTTCAGTCTTACAACTGGAAAGAAATTAATTCAGCTAACAATCTGAACATGGTTGGAAGTACATAGAGTAAGAAATGAAGCCCTGTTGGATTTTTGCTTAGTTGAGATGCCAATGCAGTTCCACCTACCTGGACCTCTGACCAACAGAAATTGTGAGATAATAAATTTGTTTCATTTTAAGTCAATAAATTTGTGGTAATTTATTACAGCAGGTATGCATGTCTTTTAAAATAAATAAAAAAGAATAGGAGTGTTTGTTACAGCTTATGTCTAAAATACATGTGCCAATTTAGTCATTCCTATGAAACTTGTATATAATTTGAGTAAAAATAATATCAGACAAACAAGCATTATTTATTATGTTATATATTTTCCTCTCAAAATACAAGTGAAAAAAATTGTACCATTAATTAGGACTTCAGGATCAAATTTCCAATACAACTTTCTTATCATAGAAACCAGAATTCCAGAAATTTTTGTTTGTTTATTTTTCTTTTGACGAGTCTCATCATTTAGGTCAGTCTGGCCTTAAATTCATGATCTTCCTGCCTCAGTCTCCAAAGTGCTGGGATTACAGGCATGTACTATTGCACCTGGATTAAAAACAGAATTTCATAACAAATGTTCTAAGGGAAATAGTGCTTGCCAAATTGTAATTAGAGTACTTAGTTTTCACATTTGAAGTGTCAAACTTCCATAAATACAAACAACCTTTATTTAAGTGCCTAGTGTATATCTTACTTGAAGAATAATAATATATTTTTTGACAATTGATTCTTACATATTACATTAAGATATCTCAATCTCAGTGCTCTTGATATTTTAGGCAAGATAATTCTTTACCTGGGTGCAGAGGGGATACCCCGTGCACTGTAGGATTTTAACACGTCCCTGTTCCTACTGACTAGATGCTAGAAAGAACCTACAAGTTGTGACAAGCAAAAATATCTCCAGATATTGTCAATATCAATTTGAGTAAATGACAAACCAAAATGAATCCCTGTTGAGAACCAGAAAACTACACAAAAGCCTGCTTGATTTCAATCCTTACTTTGTACTTATTGATTGATGCAAGGGAAATATAGTTATTTAAATAGATTTCATGTTATTATTATTCTTACTTGCTGTCTCCTATCAACTATAAGATTTGTCTTGAATTGTGACCAGCTTGGAACCCTCAAGATACAATAATTAAGTGTGTGTGTGTTTGTGTGTGTGTGTGTGTGTGTGTGTGTGTGTGTTTTCCCAGAAGTCACACTGGAACCAGCACTTTTATTTCTTACAAATAATTTTGAAATCTATCATTTTTTTCTGAGTTATATTTTGTTTTATTCTTATAATTCTTAAGTGAAAAATTTAAATGAAAAAAATTGTCTTTGTATTCAACTACAGCTGATTAAAAAGGGTAAAAACTTACTCTTCTTTTACAGACATCTATGCATTCATTCATTCATTTCCATCAACCTACTCATCCAACGACCCATCCACTGTTCACCCACCACCCATCTATTGGTGCGTCACCTTTGCATGCATCCATCCATCCATGCATTAATCCACTCAAATATGTATGGATGACTCACTGTATATGCTTCTTGATATGCAATGGCAAACAAAATTAGCCTTTTCTATCAATGACTTTAGAAGGTAAAGAAAACTAATATAAAAGATATAATGTTTAGTAGTAGGAATCAATGAAGTCTAAGGAATGACCTAATGGAATACAAATTATTTTCTTCATCCTTTTAAAGATAAAAGCCTGCCTTAACTCTAGTGTTCATTTTTTGTGAAATTTCAAGAATTCATTGTTGCAAATCAACAGTTTTCTTATTGCTCTTACCTGATTATTGATATAATCTGATTCGGTTTGGTCACCAAGCAAAGTTAGTGTGCTTTAAAATTATTTTACCACAATAATACTTGAAAAATGGCACAATTATAGACTCGTGGTTACCAATCGAGTTTGATTTTAAAATAAATTTTGATTTTTGCACAATAAACCTTTTCATTATTTAGAAGTATTTTCTTTGAGATGAGTAAGACGAAGCATATAGATATATTACAGTTTTGGCAGATATTTCCAAACTAAATTCTGTGAAAGAGTTCCGTATGCTTTTTCAATTAGAATTTAATAACTGCCTATTACAATTAATTTCATCAAATTCTGCACAAATGTTAAATTCAGTGCAAATTATAAACATTTTTATTTTATCAGTGTAGTCAAGAATGTATCATCTGTAAATGTGGTAAACCAGTCTTCCAAGTATTTTAAGAAAATACTAATTTGGGGAAGGTTGTAGTAAAACCTCAAAAATCTCTTCATGGATAAACAATTACTCATTTGTCCTACTCTCTGCACTTCAGTGGTTGAGAGCTTATACCGTGTCCTCACTACCTGTATCAGAAAGAATGCAGCACTGTTGACACCAGCTCTATAAACAAATACCACATTCTATCTTGTGGTGCTTGACTAAGAATTAAATGGTGTTTTACATGGTAAAACAAATAAATCTGTGGCAAATATACGTTAAATATGCAATGAGTAGGTTTTCTAATAGTATTATAGATCTTCAAACATGTAAATCTGCTGCTCTTTGTCTACTATCCCATTAGTAACCATCTTTCTCTTAAATACATCACAAGATAAAATTACTTCAAAGATAAAATGATAAACTTTATAAAGTGCCTAATTTCAGAGAGCTTGCAATGTAAGCTTTTTCATCGCATTTCTGTTAATGTGATATCTTAGAATAAGGTAACCCAAAATATTTATACATTAATGAAAACCTCTGGCTACAGAAGATACTTCATTCAAAAACCTTTATTGATGCTTGCTATTTTCATTGGCACATTTGTTTTCTGACAGCTTCAAGAATAAAATCCATCTGATTTAATAATTCAAAAGTGATGTTTCAAAGATATATCCATATTGTTAATTTTCCTGCTCCATTTTATAATCCATTACATTATTATATATATGTAACTATTTATATATGACATGTATATCTGTTCTGACTCAGAAAAGCAGTAGAGTATTGATTGATGTTGCTTTGATTTTGATTAGTGTGATACAAGAAAAATTGTGAGATGTCCTAAATTTAATTAGAAGGCTGGAAGATGAAGGGTAGAAGATAAAGGAAGTTAATTGGTTAACAGCTACAAAGAAAACTCATAAAAAGACCTCTTACGTTGAAACTGTGACTTGAATCCCATTACTTTTATGGTCAGGGCCACCACACCCTGCTTACTCTTAAACTTTCTGAACTCCTAACCCCAACCAATAAGAAGCAGCGGTAGCTTCTTCTTATAGACTGCTGTCCTATGTCACATCTGTCCCTGGTTCGTGTTATCCCTGTTTCTCTTATGAAGTCAATGTAAGTTCAATGTAAGTAATGCTTTTCTTTCAAAAAGTTTTTAAAACACTTCCAGTTCTTGATCCAGTACAGGGACATTTTCTAGTGACTATCTGCCCTTGCTGTTGGTAGTAGCAGAACTTGTCCCAGGATGGTCCTTTTTCTGTAACAGCTCTGTGGTGGCTTGTGTCTAGATATCCCCTCAAAGTCTCATGCAGTCATAAGTGGGGATTTTTGGAGGTGGCTGGATTTAGAGTGTGTAATACTGGGATTGATTCATGGTGCAATGCTAGGATCAAGGCCATTAAGATTAAGGGTATAAGTGCTACGCATAGCCTAGATAAGATATAAAGGACAGAAAGAGGCTTGTCACTTGTAGCTCACTTGCTTGGTGCCTTCTGCCTTCTGTCTTCTGCCCTCCATGAAGAGTTTCTCCCCTATGATTCCCCTCTCCCATGCCACCCTGCGTTGGAGCCAGCGAAATATGAATTGAAATGTCTACAGACTGTGAGCTGAATAAACCTTTCCTCCTTTAACTTGGGTGTCAGATGTTTTGTCTCAGCAATGAGAAAAGTCACTAAGACAAGCTCCAAAAACACCTTTATTTCAGAGATCCCTTGGTCTCATGAGTTTTGGTTCACAAGATGTATTCTGTATCTTCTATTTTGTTTTACCCACATGTTTTGATTAGCATTCCCATTTCTGGGACTTGATACCCAACACCACAAATTGAAGCAGGTCTGCAAGTTCCAAGGCAGGAACACCTTGGAGGAAGGGAATGCCAGATCAAAACTGTGCACTTTGTGGTGGTCAGGAAGCAGAGCCCACACAGAGAGCACTAGATAAAGATACACGCCAAAGGCATGCGCCAGTGACTCACTTCCTTGAACTGGCCCCCCAATAGGACACTCAGCTATGAGTATCCATGATGCCTACTCTATCCCTGTGGTTCAGTCACCTCTCTAGAACTCTTTAATCCATTCGGGATGACAATCATATTTATTAGTCTCATCACACTAATACTGTAAAAGGCTTTAGTTAAACAGTCGAAGATTTATTACATCATTAACCTTTTTTTTAATATGCGGGTACCAGGAGTCAAACTCAGGACAGGTGCTTATGCCTATATCACCAGCCCTTAATTTTTAGAATACCAAATGTATCATGTATTGAACTCTGATTAAAAATACTAGTATGGGTGGAAAGGTTTTCAACTCTGATAAAATAGTATTCCTTATGAAAACAAACAGCTGTTTTAAAGTTTGCACCACCATTTGAAAAATATGAATATGTGCATTGCTCTTAAAAAGCTGCAGATGAAAAGGTAATACTGAAGACTTACTAAAATAACTTTCATATACTTCCAGTGTAGTTAGTGCCATAATAATTACACTGTATCAATCATCCCTTATGAATTTAAAGGTGTATGTTTACTCAAACATTTTGTATCCATTATCTTAATATATTGGGTTTTAACTAGTAAAATTTGTTAGATCTGCATCTACATACATATGTGTGCATATGTATATATTTATGTGTTTGTTTATATATATACATACATACATATATATTAATTTGGATGAGTTGAGAAAAAATGCAATTTAGAAACTCTGTTTTTCAATGCACCATGTGCATGATTAATTATGGACAGCTTTCTCTCTTACACCCTGGCTATTATGTAAAGAACCTTAAATTTTGTTTTTCTCCTTGCTCTTGTGATGCCCAATCATGAATCATGAAAGATGGATCTGTTTTCATTCTGGATACTGAATAATAGAAGTATAAATTTGCCTTGTATCCCTTTGCCAATGGTGACATAATGAAAGAAAGTAATTCAGATTCCAAAGTATAAACTCTTTTACACTTAAGTTAAGTAATCAGAAATTAAAATGCATGTTGGCGATGGATCTTCTACCCTTCAAATTGACACTATTTTAAGGAAAATCACTGAGTCAATACCAAGGCATGTTTTTGTTACACTCAACATTATGTAGAAAAAAAAAAACTCAAAATCACATTTGTTTCATTCACGAACTGAAGAGCAAATAGTGCTCCAGAGTTAAACTCTGTCAACTCAGAAAGTTAAATGTGGAAATGAGAAATTTATAATGGGAAAGTCAAAGTCTTTTTAGGTGGCAGAATTTCTCCCACTGCAATTTTTGTGGCATATAAACACATTAGCCCTCTAAATATAAGTTTTTCATAACAACCAAAAAAGATCTACAGGACCTGAAGAGAAGATGGAAAATGAAAGCCAAGGAAATGGAAATGAGAAGTCTTTAAAGAGTCACATTGTTCTTCCAAAAGCATTTGAAGTTCCATATTACCCCCATTAAAGTCATATTATGACAAAAAGCACTGACAGGGTTAGTGTCCTACAAGTTTGAGAGGGAGGTTTCACTTGAAGAAGTTCTCAGAGAAGAAGATCACATTGGAAGAGAATCAAATAGGGACAGTAGAGACCTCACAAAGTGGCTGAAAAAAAATTCCAAGTCAGGTATCAAGTAAAGAACCCCACGCAAAATAAGGTACCAAGAAGAACTTCCAGCCCAGGAAAGACCTTTCCATAGATGCCTGTGACCCTGACCCAGCTTCAGATAATATATTCAAAATCACAAGAATCCAAATCTGCTCATTGCATGCTTCCATTGACTATTGTTGAAAGGCAGACTCGGGGCTTTTTTTCCTAGTGGACCCCAGATTCATACGCAGTATGAAGACAAAGGCTCACAAGGTACACAATGTGGGATCACCAGTGAGAGATTTGGAGGTACAAAGATGAATCTTATCCTTTGTGAGTCATAGGCATCATAAATATTAAAAGAAAACTTTATTAATGACACTTGTTACAGAAGACAAAGAAGATCAGGAAGTTTGTATTGAAGAAAGAACAGCACTGCAATAGAGTTTTGCAGTAAAGGAGAGAGATCAGACTCAATTCTGAGTATATCAAGGGCAAATGGGGATTTTGGTTAGCGACGTGAGCTGGGGGACAGGGGACAGTAAACTACCAAGAGGAAACACCAAGACTCAACAAGATTCTCATTAGCATGTGAGGCTGATAAGTTATCAAGGGTGGGGACTGAGGAATTTGATCAGAAGTGGATGGTAATCAGATATCAAAGGTGGAGGATTTTCGAATATACTGACTCAATAGGATTTTTCCTAAAAATGGACTAAGCAGTCCAAGGCTAAGTCCAATCCTGAAGCCTCATCCAATGCACTTTGGTCAAGGAGAGAATCTTTGTCATATCCAAAGCAGGGTAGGAACTACCCTTTACGGACTGGCATGCCGGAATTTTAAAGAACACAATTCTACCTACTTGTTGTTCATGCAAACCGCATCCACAGAGGAAGTTCTCACCAATCTCACAGCCATCTTACAGTAATGAACTGTACATGAGGTAAACATTGTTTTCATTTCTTTTGTACTTTATGTCCGCCCACCGTTAAATCACACAGCTTTTGTACATCTTACAAGTATAATATTCGACTAGAACTATAAGAATAGGTCCCTAAGCTTTTTGGCTTCTGAAGACATTAGGAATACATCATATCATGAGCGCAGCTACATGTTCCACAGTCTTAAGAGAATCAAACGATAGAAATAATTTCTTAGATGAAAAAATCTCCAAAACTGTCTGAAAAGAGAATAAACTATAAACATGCAAATAGCATACTCAGAATGAAAAGGGAAGACAACTACTGTCTCATCTAAACTAAACCAACAGAAGACCTCAGTCCGCAGTGTAGCAGGTATGAAGAATTGTATCAATCATCAGTGGGTACTTTAAACTACTGGGTTTGAAAATCTTTAGAAGGCTCAAACAGGACCAAGCCATGTTTATAAAGTATCTATTGTAAAAACCTTAATATTTAGCAAAATAGATAATGAAATTCTACCCTAAGCAAGTTGAGCAGCATCAAAATTGAACAGGGTAGGTGATGACACATATACACATAATTATAAAACATAAGAAAATGCATAGCATATAAAACTAAACATAACAAGTTGTACCCATTCCATTTTATGAAAAAGAAAGCCTGATTTGAATTAAAACAACCTCTGGAGGTAGACTAATGTATATTATAAAAAATGAGTAAGTGTAAGGCGTGGGAAAAGTTCAGGCATTCCTTCCACATATTGAATCAATTAATAGCGTGTACAAGGAAACCCTGATTATTTGAAGGAGTGGAGAAAAATGACTTGATTCTTTACAAGTAGTGCAGACTATTATTAGTATTCCAGATAGACTGCGTGGTAGAGAGTCCATCATATGCTTTGATCTGTCTGCATCCACAGCTGGAAACTTTGCACCAGGCTCTGGAAGCAGCACAATCTGACAGTGGCCTCCATCAGGAAAGTGAGTTAGTGGTTGCAAATGTTAATCAGGGGATCAAAGCACAAAAGGGAGGAGAATAAGGTCCTTTTAAAACTCTGATTTCACTTCCCATGAACAAAAATAATTAAACACATAATTTATTTCTCAATTTACCATATACTTCTTATCTATAAACTTTCTGGCCTGCTCCTTTCTCTCTCTCTCTCTCCCTCCCTCCCTCTCTCTCTACATATATCTATCTTTATCTCTCTCCTTTTTTAAAATTTTTGTCCATCATCTTTTCTTTTTCCTTCTGGTACTGTTTTTTTTTTTTTCTGTGAAAATATGTGCATTACCTTAAAAATAACCACAATTTCAAATGATTAGAACATAAAAGTTGCTTAAAACATCTATATATAATATAATTGTAATATGCAGACCACTCACGTACACACATGCTATATGTACACAAGCATCCATTCCCAAAGTGGCTGAAATTTTAGAAGGTAACATTGAGTACTATTCAACTAAATTAGAAGTATCATATTAACTTGGATTATGTAGCAGCTAATAATGGGAGCAATGCCAAGGCAAACAAATCAAAATAAGCAGATGAACACGGTAGTCGTAATTCTTCTGTGTCTACATATTTCTGTGTGTTCAGAACTCCCTGGTTTGTGGATCTCTTTTTCCCTTAACACATCATCCTGCATACCAAAGGCTATCGTAAGGACTAATGGTGAAGACTGAGGGAGTTTCTAAAACATGCTTTGATTCCACAAATTTTGCAACTGGAACTAAGAGCTCTTCATAAAATATTCTTGTTATTCTTTTAATTGCTGAAATTCTCATTTTTATAATGAAAAATTCACTGTAAACGACAAGAAATGCTCTCTAACACAAGTGAAGAGAATTCGGTGAAAGTCAGTGAATCTTTGTTTTGAGAATCTGAACAGATAAAGAATGAAAATAATATTTCTCTAAAACTCTCTAAGAGCTGAGAAACCATGGTCTTTGCAAGCAGCACCTAAGTTAATAATTCACATGGTTAATAAGATTAAAATGACATTTCAAGGTGAATATGGTTAACTTTTTTTTTTTTTTTGTGGGTACCAGGGGGTCGACCTCAGGACCTCGCGCGCCAGCGGGCGCCTGTGCCGCTGAGCGATATCACTGGCCCTTTTTTCGTATGTGGGATCCGGGAGTAGAACTCGGGCCCTCGCGCTTGCCAGGCAGGCGCTTACACCGCTGAGCCATCTCACCGGCCCGGTTAACTTTTAAAATTTTTTAAATTTTTAATTTTTTTCGTGAAAAATCAAACCAACATTAATGCAATTAACTGATGTGTTTAATTTTACAGAGGATATTATGGGAATCATTCTTTGCAGATATTACTCCTCCTCCTCATTTAACTCTTACATTCACCTTTCCTTCCTGTCTTATTTTGATTGCCTTCACTCATGGAGAACATTTTTATTTCCCAAGGTTTTGCTTGGCATTCCTTTAAATATATTAGGAAATGTTTCATTTATTGGAGCATCAATCTTACCTATGCTAGAAGCGCTGATATCCTTTAACCTATATCATTTGAAATTTCTTATGTTAGCTTATGAAGTACATAAAAAGCAAAGACTTTTCTAGCTGGGTAAATTGTGGCACTTAGCATAATACAAGAAATAATTATCTTTAGTGTTAATTTGAATTTTAGCTCCAATGTTACTTAAATTTTAGGATTAAAAGTTGCATTTTAAACATACATTAATGAAAAAATATTTTAATGTTACTTTCATCATTTCTAATTCCTAAAGTAGTGAATGTAGAGTGTGTAATTGTGCCTTGTTTTCCAGAATCTGAGCACCATGTTTGATTAACTGTCAAGTAACCAAGCTATTATAGCATTCTGGGGGCAACTAAACTCCAGTTGTTTAGAAACCCTCTACCTAACCTCTTGGGAAATGTTTTGCCCCAAAACAATATATATCCTGAAATCAGAATATACTAGTGTTCATGTAATTTAGTATTAATTGTAGACATACTTAATTCACTTATTACATTTGTTATATTGTAACCGATTTGTCACAATGATTTTATAGTTTTATTAATAAATGGCAAAGATTTGAAGATAATTTAATTATTCACTATAACCAGCTATCAGGCAAAGTGATGATGGTTTTTGCTCCTGACAATATATATAAATGATTAATAAAATGTATTCCATATGCTTAGTCTCTTTAAGGTTCTCTGGTCTCCTCTGAATTATCATTGTTTATTGGAAATGCTAAACATTTTATTTTAGCAGAATTTTTTTCTATTTAGATTTTAACTTCAAGTTGCCAATCTTCCTTCCTTTTTACTTATTTTTGGATCTCTTATAATTGTGATTTTCATTATTATACATGTTTGATAAAGAAACTCATCAATTTATTGAAAATTATTTACCTTATCAATGATATGTGAGGAAACCTTTCAAATGATTTGAAGTAGCTCCAATTATTATTATTATTATTATTATTATTATTATTATTATTGCACTGGGGATCAAACCCAGGGCCTCATACCTGTTAGGAAAGCTCTCTAGCACTGAGGTTCAATCCCAGCCTAACTCTCACAATTCTTAAGCAGTATATTCTCATCTTCCTTTGATTTTATCAATATAATATACTTGGAAAATCTGTCTAAGGATTACTCTGTAAAGATGCTTCATGAGAATCTGTACTTACTAAATACTGAAATTAGAATTATATTTTCATCAGCTCAGTTTTGCTGTGTAACATATCACATGTTATGTGTAGCAACTTTAAATGTAGCAACTTTAAACAATAATAATTGGTTTAGCTCATGATTTTGTTTTTCAACTTGATATTTACAATTTTCCTGCTTGACTTGACACTGGTCGTGCTGGCTCTTAGATGTGCAATCAACGAGGAGTAGTTGATATGTAAAAAGATTGCTTTTGTTGTCATGACTATTGATTTTTAAATGCAAGAAAGTCAAAATTTAGAAAAGCAACTTTGTAAGGCATTTCTAAATTCAAGCCTCTCGAAAGACTTTGCCATTCTAAAAGTTTTAATCGTTAAGTATAATTTGCATTCTCTCTCATCTCACATGGCCACCATTCTACCATGAAGTATTCTTTTACCCTTCATGTTTAATTTGGAACCAATTATATTCATTTACTCCTCATATGCCATCTCATTCTCTTGCCATTATTTGAGTGAACGGGTTACATGATTTGGAATCAATATTCTTTTTTGTTTTTTCTTTATGTTGGTACCGGGAACCAAACTCAGCACCTCGCGCTTGCAGGCAGACGCTTATGCCGCTGAGCTATATCACCAGCCCTGAATCAATATTCATGATTTGAGTATTGAATCTGTATTTTATGAATTAGATGACCTAGTCAAGGTCTCTAAACCCTAATTTCTCTATTACAGTAGAACTGATAGTACTTTATTTTTGAAGGGTGTTGGAATATAAATGAAATTATCCTTAACAAAATACCAAAATAAGCTTTCAGTAAAATGCGTGTATCAATTCCCTTATAAGAATTAGTCATTTCCCTGAAATCTTGTTTCTAAAGCTTCAATGTCCTTGGGACTTATGTTGACTAAATACATTCATAAGTACATGATTCTGTATATTTTTCCTAGCTTTTATCTTGATGATAAATCATTTGTCATGGATTCTTTATGGGTTGTTAAACCATAATAAATGCAGTATTGATTTTTGTTGGTTTGTTGATGGTATGTGTGAAGAACAAGATTTTTTTAAAATTTTGTATTTTAGTACATATTACCAATTGATAACGACTTCATTCTAGATACATAAATTTAAGACACAAAGAAGTAACTACCAGGAAACATTTTTATTTACCATTGTACAAGTTTATTTCATTGTTTTTATATGGAAACAAAATTCTACCTCAATATAGTGTTTGCAAACACAACAAAATTCTCTAGATTAAATGTTAGGTCATGTGACCTTAGAATCTTTTCCTTTTTTCTCTATGTTTTTCACAGAGACAATTTGTAAAAACTTTTAAGGAGAAAAATGTGGTTACTAAGTGGAAATACATACGTCTTCATTCAACTTCACCAAATTTCATCAGCCCATGTTATGGAAATCTACCTTCTTTTTTTTTTTTTTTTTTTTTTTTTTTTTTTTTTGTGGGTACCGGGGGGTCGACCTCAGGACCTCGCGCACCAGCAGGCGCCCGTGCCTCTGAGCGATATCACCGGCCCCTTTTTCGTATGTGGGATCCGGGAGTCGAACTCGGGCCCTCGCGCTTGCAAGGCAGGCGCTAATGCCGCTGAGCCATCTCACCGGCCCCGGAAATCTACCTTCTGCATCACAAAAAACTTGGAGTTGATGTTATTCTGAAACTTAAATACAATGACAAGCATAATTTGCAATTAGAATTTATTCCGTAAATATTTACTAGAAGGCTCTGAATTCATTAGGACAAATATTCCTTAACAATATGCTTCAGACTTTTCAGACTAATTTGATATTTTTATATTGGAGAAAACTGACAACCACATGTTTAAGCCAGATGATTTATTGGGAGCATTTACCAAAACTATCACGATAGTTTTTGGGCTTTATACAAAAGACTATGCTATCTGTCCCAAGAAATCTCGACTCTGTTATTAGATGAAAAGAAAATAAAATGTAGGATAATGAAACAATAAAAAATGAGAGGAACTTTAACTCATCAATCATACTATAGGAAAACCTTTCACTTAAATATTATTTTCCCTTCTTTATCACCAGAATCTCTATATGAGTAGTCCCTCCTTATTGAAAAGCATATTTGTAAACTAGTTGTACTCAGTAGTGTATTAATTTCTGTTCAGTCTATTTTTAATATATTTGCTTAGATAAATAGCTAGCATAATAAAACTTTCGTATCTTCCTTAGAATTACCAAAAGTAGCTTTGAAAGGCTTCAAATTCTCTACTTTAGTTAAAGCTGTATTTGCAAACTTAATTTAGACAGGGATTTTAGTCAAATATTCAGAAAGATAGGCTGCATCCTACAGCTTCTATAAGTACTGTAAAACACAGAGTGATTATTTCTGATTCTTCCAAGAAACTTTACATTATCTTTGAGGGTATGGTAATTGCAAATATTCCTATTGGCAATTGAAATTGTTTTTAATCTTAAAAAAATGCCCAAATCTTTGTTATTCTCAAAACAGTTGTGAAAAGTATGCAAATGTCTTGGGTCTCAAAATATTAAGGCTGTTCATTTCCCTCCTATTTCCCAAATGTCTATTTAGTGCTTTCATGCACATGTAATACTCTAAACCTTCGTTTGTTATCAAATTAAATTAATATCGGAGTTAATTTCCCTTTGTTTCACATTCAGAATCCTATTATGGTATTTTTAGATTTAAGGTCTTCATTTTCAAGGATAGAAATGAACCACTATATGATCCATTTAAGATTCATCTTAGGAAAACACATTTTTAAAGGGTAGCCCTTGATTAAATGAATGAGTACTGCAATTTTCACTTATCCATATGTATCAATTACTCTTAATATAAATCAATTTTATTTTATGTATATGTTGTTATAATCTTATCTATTCTATATTCAAGCTTTGGACTGATGATTACAACACTTAATTAAAAAAAGAAAACAAAATTAATCACATTTCATTTCAATCCCAAGGCTTGGAACAAAGCTGTAATCTAATACGAAAGCTATAAAAATGTTTTTTCTAACAGAACTTGTAGAAAAGCCACCACCCAGGCACTTAAATATTAAGGGATGTTTGATTAATTTCGCTCCCATTTACTATATTAAAAAATATGTTCAGCAAACAAAAGAAACCAAAGTAAACTATTATTTTCTCCCTTACTTGACTGTTAAGTATGTGTGAATGGCTCACTGAAGTGATTAAAATGATTTGTTTTATAACATGGCTTGTGTGTGATCTTAGCCTGTAATTTTCCCCCTGTGGTACTGAGGAATGAATTCAGAGCCTTTGTATTGATGTCCTCAGCCCTTTTACTTTTCATTTTTGAGAAAGATTCCCACTAAGTTGCACATTTGCCCACACTGGGCTGAAACTTGCAAACTTTCTGCCTTGGCTTCCCAGAAAATTCTTTTAAGTATACTCCAACTCTACAAGAATTTTTACATTTACTACCTGTTCAATTCTTATGGTCTTCTTGTGAAGTAAAAGAAAAAGAAGTATTCTTATAAGTTTATCTTTTAGGCAATGACACTAAGACAGAAAAGATGATCTATCTATGGTTATAATGTTATTTAAGAGGAGTCATTAAATTGACTTGACCTTTAGCCTGTATGGAAAACATTTGATAAATGGCTAAAATTGGGCACTGGATAAGAAATGAAAGCAATTTGATGATCTCAAAAGATAGGAAGAGACTACTAAATAAAACCAACTGGCCTAATACGAAGACTGCATTGAAAGCTAAAAATTATAAAACTAACATGCAAGAAGCCAGTAAGGAAGAAAAACATGTCTGTCCTAAGCAAGAGTTGTTTGATGGTATTCACATATATAAACGCGTGGGTGTGGCTATGCATGCTTTTGTGTGTGTGTGAAATTTCTTTCTCTCCTTTATGTGTCCACTGTTAGCCATCATTTACCTGCCATCCACTTCTTGTCACAGACTCTCTGTAAAGACACTGAGAATTTGTTAGATCAATTGTTTTCACTATTCATTGACTTCCTGGTCCATTGTCTGATTTATTGACAAATAATTAACACAGTAGTATAAAATAGAAGACTAGAGGGAGAAAGGGTTGATTTTGTAGTTTTGGAAATTTAAAACAAGATGAAGAGAATGTGAATAACAGAGGGGGTTGGATGTTAATTTTACAAATAGATTCATAAATTCCATTCAGTGTGAAACAAATTGAAAAAAAAAATGTGGTACTTTTAATGGCTTAACCAGCTGTGAACTGAAGGAGATGCAATACACATGGAATTTATTTTTTATATTTTTTCAGCATATGCAAGGACTTAGTTCCCCATCATCACTCATGGCAGTTGTTCAGCTAATTTTTGGTGGTTGTAGAAACAATGTCTCCACAGTCACCAAGTGGCTCATTTCATTTATATAATGAACACCACTTAGCTTTCAAAAACAAAAACACACATCAAATCCATTACAAAAATGCAAACAGTACATGATGAAGTGGAAAGCCACTAAATTACTATACACCAGTTTTCCATTTTATTGCCCATATGAACTAAATTGAACAACTCCAGACATTTTAAGGTTTCTGATAGATAGGTGATAAACTTCCTCACTATCACTGACCCTTGTCAAATAGTTCCTCATTATCTAGCATTGTTACTACTTGCTACCATAGAAGAAGGAAAAGGCTGGTTAATTGTACCTCTCCAGGTCACCAAAAAGACCCATTTTGGCCCATTAACTTTTTACTTTGCTTGATCTTTTGAACAACTGCTACTAAATAAAGGTCCTTATTTAAAATGGTAGTATATGAGACCTCAATTATAAAACACATTAATAAATATTTTTAATCATGAGTTACCCTAGCATTGGACTTACTTCTCCTATACTTTCATGTATATAATCAGAGACTTAAAGTATTTTTGTTTATTTGCTTATCAGCTTTGAGAGAGGGGATGTCAGTGAAATTGGGCTCTAGTGACCTCAATTAAAAACATTATTCCTTTAAATTGATTTGGGTAGTTGAGCTTCAAATAGAAGCTCTCTGGCTTTCTAACCCAAATACTTTATAAGGTGTGGTTAGGGAGCTTATTTGCTTTTCTAATTTCCTTCTCATATTTTTTCTTAGAATTTTCTTTGCTTTGATGACTAAATTAGGATAAGAAAAAATTCTTAGTATTAATATTTTTTGAAACATGTACCCAAGCTAATACTTACTAGCAACATAAAATAAACTGATGATTTTACCAGACACATTCTATACTCCTCAATAAAAAAGAAAACATTGCATTAATTAAAAGTGATAATTATTACTTTTCAATGATTTGTATTAAAGATTATAATTCAGATTATAAATATATATTGAAAGAAGTCAAAATAGTTTATTCATAATTTAAATATACAAGTTGATTGTGTTTTGTTAAATCTTAGAAGTATTATTGATATACTTTTTAATGCTTTCTCATTCAAGTGGGTGGATGGTATAGAAAGAACTGTTTCCAAAATTATACTGCCTATCTATGATCTGACTTTTTCCCTAAGCTTCATTTAGGATATCACATGTCTTGAGCCAAAAGACGGAGTAAATAAAGTGTTTATCTAACCCAGCACAGGTATATGTAATAAACTACAGGTAGCTTGGGTCATATGGTGTTTTTACCATCACTTAAACGCCTAATATCTGATTCTGCATAAGCACTGTCCCATTTACAAACTGTGATGGCTTTATAATGTGGGTGTGATTAATACCCTTGAAAGATATAAACTAAGGAGGTATGAGTAACTTCAAGATTTTATACCTTAAATTGCTGAAATTTTACTCTTCCAAAGATGATCTCACTAAAAAAAATAATAACAACAACAATAAGGGACTAGGAAAGGGAGGTTTAAGGAGACACAAATATGATGGGCATTTATTTATCGTTCAAATTACTTCTGAGAATGAAGGGGAAGTAGTAATTACATAAGGACTTAGATATAAACTGGAATTTTTAAGGGGCAAGCTAACTGTACATGTAAGGGAGCCAAAATAGACCAGATATGCAATGGTATGAATTTAAATAAGGCCAAAAGAACCCAATTCTATTTCAATTCATAAGTTATTAATTCACCACTGTTAATTAAAAAGATACTTTTATCATGAGCTTACAACAAGCTAGACATTTCTCTACTTGTCTGGGATTTGCTAGTGATAAAAAAAACATGGTTCTTACCTCCTTTTGAAAGGTTCATTCAAATGACAGCAACAGACAAACATAAGCAAGAAAATGAATAAAGTAACTCCAAACATTGGTACCTACTATGAAGGAACAATATCCACCAATTCATAGTTCCTTGTAGGAAAGAGAATTAAGCCTTCAGTATCCCAGGCAATCAGTCACTGGTTGAAGTGTGGGCAAGAGGAAGAGTAGTAATGTCAAGGGCAGAATCCCTTCCACAAATAGGAGGTGCTACTTGGGTAAGAGTGATTCTCAGAGAAGAGGGTGGCCATAACTTATTATGGTGAAAACACAGAATAACTTGGGAAGGATCTATTATATGAAATATCAAGAGGAAAGCAAGTGCACCCAAATATAAAAAAAGTTTTTTTTTTTTCAGTTAATAGAGTCTTGAAGATAACTCCCATGGGTTGGGAAGAGGCAGATGTGGGGGTAAGGGATGTTCATGAAAAGATTTAAGAGTCAGACAAAAGTCAAATCACTCAGGGGACTCTGTAGAGAACAGCGAAGCAGAGGAGTTTGATTTCCATGGTTGTGAGACACTATTGAAGGGCCCCAGGAAAGGAATGAAATGATAGAAGTTTAAGGGAAAAAAAAAACTAATAAAACTTAATTCTTCATCTCATTGCCTTAACCTGCAGTTTCAGTAACATCATACATATAACCTAGATAATAAAACATTTAAAAATTTAGCCATTTGTGCACTTATTTCCTCTTTTCACATATCCCTCCTTTCTCTAAAGGAGATTAGATTCCTCCTTAGGATCCAAGCATCCACAAGCATCCAACTTTTTAAGGAGACATTTGTTGCAAATTTGTAATTTGGTGTTGTTTTCTTTGTTTTAGTGAAAGTTAAATATAGATATAAAATTGTTGTTTAGAAATCCATTAGAAAAAATACCTCTGCTTCCATTGTTTAGGTATACTTCTAGGCTGGCTGGTCTCCAACGAACCTCACCTCCTGGTATTTATGCTCTGTGTAATCTGCTTCCCTCAAGTATGAACAGATCTTTGTTCACACCTGAGGGAAAAGTTGAAGGGACATCAATTCTATAATTATCTTACAAAACTTTGTGACTTCACTAAGCTAGAAAATATTCTCTCTTACTTTCTTGACTCGTATAATTTACTAGCACAAACTACCAAAGTGGTCAGAGGGAGGCCTCTGGCCAACAGCCAGGAAAGAAAAGAATCTGGCCAACAACCACTGAACTTGGAAATGGATCCTTCATCATTAGACCTTCAGTTGAGACTCCTGTTTTAGTCGCTATATTTTATGGTAATTTGTCATGCATGTGTAGATAATTAAGGCAACCGTGAAATACTGTTTTACTCTTTTACTCTTTTAAAACAGAGATTATTGGATGTTATTTTACCTTTTTTGATATTATATTTATATATCCAAATTACAGGCAGCATAATATATTATCATTAAGACCTTAAAAGGCTAGTAATTATGTTTGAATGAGAAGGCACAGATTCTTAAACAATAGTTATCTTTATAAAATGACTAATATCATTGAAGCTATTAAAGAAATTTATATTTAAGTACTTTCAAGATTTGTTTGAAGTATGTTTGTTGCTAATATCTCAATTAGTTCATACTCATTCTGAATTGCAATGATTATCTTTCCAATTGTTTTATTAAGTCAAGTTTTCTAAAAATAGACTCTGAAACCAAGACATTTGTTCAAATGTTTTGAAGAGAGTGTTCTGAGAAAAAAAGGAGGGAAGGAAACAAGATACCAAATGCAATAAGCTAAACAAATACATTGGTTCAGTTTCAGACTAACTTCAGAGTGAATTTCCAGCACAGATTCTGAAGTAGACAGTATTTTCATTTGGGTAAAGGCAATTCTCAGAGAAAACAGAAGTTCTAACTTAAACTACTGCTGTGATTCAGCTATGGTTTGAGTGAGTCCCCGAAAGGTTCATGAGCTGGAAAACTGGTTACCAGTGGTAGTGGTAGTGTAGAAGAGGTAGAAAATTTAAGAGGAGACGGGGCCTAGAGAACAGTGACTAGATCATGGAGAGCGCCACTGTGGGAAAGGATTAATGTGGTCCGTGTGGGACGTGGTTAGTTCTTGTGACAGCAATTTGCTATAAAAAAGAGCAAGCCTGGCCCCTGAATCTCTCTGGTTTCCTATTTCACCATGTGATTGTTCCTTCCTACACATGTTCACAGCAAGATCCTGCCCACACTGTTGTGATGTAGTCACACCACGTTGTCCAAACACCATCATTGGAACTGAGCAGATGCTACACTACATCCTTCAGTCTTGTTAATTGTGTGCTACATAAACTTATCTTTATTAAGTGTGCAGGCTCAGATTTTTTATAGCAACAGAAAATGGACTGACACAGCAATACTCACAACAATGGAGAACAAGTGCCCCACAAACAAAGGGAAAAAGCATCTAATACAATAGTTTTGTCCTCTGACTCTTCTTTTTCCTTTCAGATGTGCTGGGTTAGTGGATATACACAACTTTTTTTTAGTCATGACATTTCATAAAAGTTGTACATTAATGTAAACTTCAACATAGCAAAGGATTTTTTTTTTTCGTACGTGGGTACCAGGAGTCAACCTCAGACCCTCGTGCTTGCCAGCAAGTGCTTGTGCTGCTGAGTGATATCACCAGCCCTTTTTTCCTTTATGCAGGTGCCGGGAGTCGAACTCAAGACCTCGCGCTTGCCAGGCAGTCGCTTATGCCGCTGAGCTATACCACTGGCCCATAGTAAGGGATTTGAAGGTAATACCAATTTTTTTTGGAATATATAATCAATTATTTCATAAATATTCATTGGGGAAGTTTGTATGCAAATCAATCACTGAATATTTCAAAGAGTGACAAGATATTTTATGTTAAAGAGAAAAAAACTATCATTTTGGCTTAGGTTAAAGAAAGGAAAAGACTTTCAGATTACTTTACACATTTAAAAAATAATAATAACAGTCTTCAACTTGTAAAAATTTAAACCTCCATATATACAGTTGATTTTAATTGAGTGAAAATAGTTTTAAAATGGTCATGGTGTAGAATGTCTTTGTGTTAACTTTAAATTATTAAATCAAAACAAAATCATAAAACCTCCAGGATTCCCCCAAACACCTTCAAATTCTTAGCAGTATATAAAATAAAATAATAAATTAGGAACTAAAAAGAAGAGAGAGAGTGAGAGAGAGAGAACAAAATTTTAAATATATGCTATAGTTGAAGAATAGAAGATTTTGCATTTTGAAATAATTGAAGAGAAGTAGATATCCCAGGAGGAAAGAACAAACATGGAATTAGGGACATGGTATGGCGATCACTCTATTAGTAACCTTGGTAGCAGATTTGTGTAACTTTCAGATTTGTACTGGTTACTTTCCCATTGCTGTGACAAAATACTTGACAACAAGGGCTTAAAAGAGGAGAGGTTTATTTAGGCTTACAGTTTTCAGTGAGTTCAGTACATGATTAGCTGGCTCCGAGGCAGAAACGGCACAGTGGGCAGGCTTGGTGGAGGCTAGCTGTTCAGCTGATGGCTGCTAGAAAGCAGAGAGAGAAGAAAGGATCCGGGAACAAGAATACACCTTTCCAGGGCACACCCTCGGTGATCCGGCTACTCTCAGCCCACCTCCTAACAACACATCTAGCTACTGAACTCATCAGTAGATGAACCACTGATGAAGGTAGTACTCCCGGGATCCAATAACCTTCCAAACACATGAACTTTTGGAGGACATTTTAGATTTGAACTCTAACAGGATCTAAATATTTATAGCAAATAAGATCACACCATGCTTTTCACATGGTATACCACACATATTTTTATTAACTATCATAAATCTCTATATCCACCTTCCTGTTCAGTGAATCCTTATGTTCGTACAGTCTTAGGTAATGGCATATTCCCACTAGGTTTGCTTTGAATATGACAGTCCATTGAGTTCACATTTGCTCTCTCTATTGAAAATTCTTGATTGGCTACTGATAATCTAGGTCCTAAACGTTTCTGAATTTTTACTCTTTAGAAAATGCATTCAATTTCTTCCCACTTTTGGTACTAACATTAGGTCAGCCCACCTCTGAAAGCATTGTGTTTAAATGGCTGTCTTCATACAGTCCTCATTGTTGTTCTCTGGTGAAATTGTCACTTGAGGGTCAAATTAGAGTTCATTCAACCAGAGCCACGGCAGCAGCAGTAATCAGCCTCAGGTCATTTCTTCCACTTGAGAATTTTCAGGGCAGCCACTTATGGTTCATTTCGTACTTTTATAAACCATTACTGTCTATTGTGAAATGAATCTGAGTTTAGATTCACAATTTTATAAGTTTATAGTCTCTCGTTGTTAGTGTTAGATTTTCACCCTCAACCCCGGGTTTTCTTTCTTTAAAAATGTATCATTTTAAATGTTTTATATTAAACATTATTCTATGAATTTATTAATTTATTTAGTTCATGCATCTTTATTTGTTTGTTTATTTAATTTGTTTGTAGGCCTGGGGATCTAACCCAGGGCCACACAGGTGCTCTACCTCTGACCTATACCCCTAGGTCCTTTGTATCTTTCTTAACCTAGGAAAATTTCCTCATGAAATTTCCTCATGAATAACTGCATGCAGTTATTCCACATATTAATGGAATAAACACCATTCTTCTGCAAAAGCTGTAATAACATGATCTATGATATCCAGACACATCATAAACATACTTCTTTGAAATGGACTAAGGTTAATAACGAAGAGAAGATTTGTTGAGTTTAAAGTTGTCTATTTTTTTCAGATAGCTCTCTTTTCATGAAATCAGGTGACTATATACACTTTAAAACTTGACATAAATAAACATGAAGGATCCATATTTTAAGGAAGATAATTTTAAAAATTTTAAATTATATTTTAAAATTTGCTCACAACTGTGCTGTTTTAAATCTTCTATGATGTTTTAGACAAATAATCATTCTATTACTAAACATAGAATTCACTACCATGGAAATAGATCTTTTCAGACATTTGAAATTCTGAGTGGATGGGGATTTAGCTCAGTGGTAGATAGCATGCTTAGCAAGCATGACACCTGGGTTCAGTACAAAAAAATTAAATTTAAAAAAGTAGAAAATGAAAGTTCGAATGTACAGAGATAACTAGCATTATATTAGTTCAATGAACTAAAAGAATTGTCTTTGAAATTTATATATATTCAATAATTTATTTCTAACAGTAATATTGGGTATAATTCATTAGAGTATAGTATCTCAAAATGATAATTCATAATCTATAGTCTATTAATTTGTAAATATTTAGAGGACTAAAATGTCTGTTTTAGAGGAAGAATAAATTAATACTAAATTATGAATGCCCATCTACTATTTACTCTGGCCCTCTTTGCTCCTGGCCTCATGTCCCTCACTGCCCAACTGAAATTTCAACCTAATCATGTCCATACTCTTGGGGTTCTCACCTGCACATCCCTCATAGATTTGGATGGACCAAAACTTCATGCATTAGTCTTTTTAATCATTGTGAAAGCACCATCTACTGTGTTTATTTTATTGTTGTTAGTTGATGTCAGATTTGTTGAATTGAAAGAATGTAAAATACACACATGATAAATGCAGGAATTATGCAGTTTTATTACAAGTACTGTTGAGTAAGTAGTTCATGTCTTATAACATCATTTCATACAACCCATCCAATATCTGAACCATTAACTCCATACTTCAGAGTTTCATTTTTTCAGACCCTAAGCTACACAAGTAGGAGAGAAAAGGCACATGTTATATATTGTTTTACCTCCCATGTAGTGGGACTTGCAGGCAATTACTGCTCAATAGCTATTTGGTAAATGTATGAAGTCCATTGTAATAACAGATCTGAAGCAAATGATAGCCTTATATTAAATTCCCTTTTTGTTTGCAGAATGTATGGGTTTTTCTCAAGTGCATAGAGGAAATTCTAATTCTGCATATAGAGGAGAGCATGAGACAAGACTATTCACAATTGTACTCCACCACATTTCATATTACGCTTTCTCCATTTCTTTTATTTTTTCCTAATTTCCTTAAATTACATGAGTGCTTGCTCAACTTCATCACGTTTGGGGCTACACCTTCTCAATCCTTTTTATTTTTCCCTAATTTCACTCAAATTATGTGAGTGCCTGGTTAACTCACATAAAGGTATATATCAGAAGTTAAAAGCTATGTTTTTTCCTTTTTAAAAATGGCAGTTAATGCTTTCTGGAAGAAAAGTTATTGTCTATAAGAACTTTTTTGCATTTTTTAGTTTTCAATTCACGTGAAATTTTTATATTGCTAGTTGCCTTCTGAATTAATTTCACAGTAAAATTTTATGAAACATAGTACTGTGTTATATTAAAATAAACATACATCCTATGTCTGAATTTTGATCCATCTACTAACCTCACAATTTCAGATGTGTTGCTTATTATTATTCTATTAGCCTGAGATATTTACAGATACTATCTTTTTATGTTTGTTCCATTGTTATACTGCTTCAGGTAATTACAAAGCCTTGGAATCTAACTTGGAAAAGTTCTATTTTTTTTTGCTTTTAGTATTATATAATTAGATGATATAAAGTAATTTCTACAAGAGTAATCTCTTAAATTTATGCAGTAGTTTTGTAATTTTTATTTTATGGTTTTATTTGAAAAGATACTGGAAAAAGTAAACATCTTCTGAAAGTAATAACAATTCAATTTTCATACAACAGTAGTGAGAGAATATCCTGGGTAATTAATGCATATAGTCATGGAATATATCTCTCCTTAAAGAAGCAGCACCACAAATAAGTTCTCACAATCTTACCTTTCTTATTCTAGTTACAAAAATCTGTTGTTTAGACTTTTGTTTTCACACACTTACTTTCTAGTTTTACTTGCTGCTTTCAACTTGCTAATATTGTCTATCAAAGATGTAAATGAAAAAGAAATCCAGAAATGGGAAAATAAAAATAAAAAGATAATTCTTAAGTAAGCTTTTTATTTAAAAAAAAGTATTTGTTTTATCTTATTTAGTATATTCGTTAGAGAACAATACTTTCCAAGGTCTATGAGATACCCTAATTGTAACAATGATTACTGGTTAGAAAATGTGTTTATGAATGAGTTAACCTAAATATGACTACTGTTATTATATGACATTTAAAATATATAAAAACCTAGAATAATTGTGTTGTTGTCACTAATAATTAGCCACCTTCCACTATAAGGGCTTTTTATAGGTGAAATTTTCCTTGGGAATAAATGTCATTAGACAGAGGTTTAGTCTTACATTTCATTGCCTCATTCAGGGATTTAGCAAATGCAACACCACAAAGAAACATCATTCTTCAATTCAAACTCATAACCAGAGCTAGACGCATGTGGTAGATGACTGCTCTCCGACTTCCTATAGTGTCTGTCTTTTTTTTTTTTTTAATGTTGGCAAAATCATTATGTATTAATCTATAACAAATTCAGGGAGTTTTATTTGGCTGATTTAAAAGCATTTTCTTCCAAACTTCTATAAAGATAGAGACTATAAATTGGTTAGCATGGATTGCCCATGGCAGCACATTTTTTAAATGAAAATATTCATTGTCAATAGATTTTATGCACAGCCTTTAGAAGTTGTTCAAATTGTCAGCAGTCAATTTAACCATGCTAATCTTTATACCTGATGGCCTAATTCTTAGAAAAGCTTTTGGCATGTTTTCATACACTACTCATAATAATATGGATGAACCGTGGATTCTAGTTGTCTGTATTATAATCACCTCATTTTCTGTTTTGGAAAATGGAAAGAAAAGTCACTTTCCCCCTAATTACACACCATGTACCCACACACAAATGGCCATAATCTTTTGGAAGGAGGTTCTGAGCATCCATCTGAAATGAATAAATATTTCTTTGTGAAGATAATATTAAAAATGTTCTGTGTATATTTGAACTGAACTAGTACAGCTATAAACATGTGCTCTGTTTGACCATTTTATACAATTGTTTACAGTTTTACAAGACATACATAGTTGCCATAGCAACAACTCAGAATAAGCATGGTGTAAAGCTTATTTTACTCCAGGAAAGAAAGCTATTTTTACAAAGTGCATGGCATACAGTATAGTTTGAGGCCAAGTTTTTATCTTATTTTTGGAGATTTCTCTTCCATAAATCATAATCATTGTTAAAATTTATTATATTGAAAAGAAAATATAGTCCAAGAAAGTATAGTCAATTGGTCTAACCAAAAAGATTATACCTAAACCACCCTATACAAATGGTCTCTCAGGTTGCTGGGACTGATATTCAGGGAAGAAGTTATAATCTGCATGAATATGCTTTATTTTACTAGTCCCTCATTCATATAATGGAAAATTAAATTTGCCTCTAAAGGCAAAATTGTGTTTAAATATGCTTGTTTTCTAATGGACATAAAAATAGATTCATTATTTAACTCTTTAAATAGATAAAATTTTATGAAGTCTCTATTTTGATCAAACTACTATTTAAAGCAGGGGAAATTAAGAGAAAAAAATACATATAACCTTATGAAGATTTGGATACGGTATATTTTCATTTATACAATGAAAATGTAGGTTACCTTAGAGGTGTTTCTTCCTTTATTGTTTAGAAGTTATTATTTTAGTCCTTATTTATTATCCACACATATGGCTCTAAATATTTAGGTATATATGTTTAAATACCTACCCTTTATTTGATAAATAATTCATATTGGGTCAGATTGGAGATTGCAAAACAAGAATATTTACTTTTATGGGATTTGGAAGATATGCAGTCATTGGTAGTATACAAGTTAATATATATTAGCATAACAAAACTTAGCATCTAAATTATATAAGGCACAACGTGAGCAAAAGATATATAAAACAAAATCTATGATCACAGAATTTTACAGGAAAACAAGAATAATAAGACAATACATCATGCCCACAAAGAACTAAAGGCAAAAATAGTGTGTGTCATGACTGCATAATAGGTTAGGACATAAATGTTAATTATTGCAAGGAAATAGAGTTTCCTACTGAATATGTCATCATGGATGATAGCATAGTTTAGCAGTGCTACTTGTCCTATGTCCTCAAGAGAATGTAGGTGGGATTTATAGAACTGCATATCAGTCAAGCCAGATCCCTGCAGAGAATTCCTGGCATGACCTCATTTACCTGTGAGAACACAGAGCAATCCTTGTTAACACATGCACATTCGTCTACTCATCCAGCATGGTCAGACCTCTGCTTTTTGATGGTTTCCTTCTGCTATGAATGTGTATGTCCAGTTGTCTGCTTTTTACAGCAGACGTTTACCTTCCTCATCCACCAGCCATTGGAGGAGGACTGGGACCATGAAGATGGTTGATGCGACCCATTCTTCGGGGAGGGTCTCCTGGTGGCCCTCTTCCATCATCATATCTGGAATCAGATGAGTTTCTGTAGCCTCAACTCAATGGTTCATAACTCTAACTAAACAACAGAATGAATTTCAGAATTTAAAATTTTCAACCCATGCATAGCGGCATATACTTGTAGTCCCAACTATTCAAGAGGCTGAGGCAGGATGATCACTTGAGCCCAGGAGTGCAAGCCCAGCCTGGGCAACACTGTGAGATGTTGTCTCAAAAAACAAAGCAACAAACAAAAAGGATATAGCTCAGAGTCGGAGCACTAACCTTGCATATATGCAGACCTGGGTTAAATCTCCAGCACCTCAAAAAAAAAATAAATAAATAAAAAAGCTACCTCTGCTTTACTCATCAGATTTCCCAAGACATCCCCAAGAAATAAAAAATGGCCCAGACTTTGTGATTCACAAAAAGTTGATTTTGAAGTTCCTCACTTTATTCCAATATGTAGCTCACACTGAGAATCTCTGTGGTGAATACAGAAAGTATGTACATTTTACAAAGAAATGATATGAGCAAAGAACAGATAGAGGAAAATAAATACAACACAGTATAACTGAAAGGACAGAAAAAAATAATAAAAAATCCAAAAAAAGGCTGTTGAATTAATTTTGAGGACCAAATAGGAAACTAAATTTGTTTAAAAGACTGCAGACTTAATGGGAAGTTTGCACATAGCAAAGGAAAGAAGAGGAAGAGGTAGGAGGAGGAGGAAAAGAAGAAAATAAAAATTAGTCATATTGCATGTCATACTAAGTATTTTAGTCATTACATATGAAGATTACAAAATGCTATTTTGACTCAGCCTTTTGGATTTAACATCACTGTGACAATCAATACTCTGTTTTGCATAGCATCTATCCTATGACTGATTGTGGTTCATTTATACAATACTCTAGTAACACGGAAGGTAAATATTCTTTTTATTTATTTATTTATTTATTTATTTATTCATTCAGTACCGGGAATCGAACTAACGACCTCACCAGGCAGGTGCTGTGCCACTGAGCTATATCCCCGGCAAGGTAAATATTAAGGAGAAAGTATGTTTCCACAGAATATATTCTAGAAGTGTCTTCAGTGGATTTTAAAACAGCAGTTTGAAGCTTCAGTGAACTGGCCAGCTGCATTGGGCATTTATTGCGTTCATGATTTTGTTTTCTTTAGAGTCACTAAGAATGTCAAACAGCTGTGCATCCAGATCCTCTTGGTGAGAGAGCAATGAACTCTCCCATTTGAAAGCCTCTTAGCCATGCTCAGTTCTAATCGAATCACTTAATGATTAATTAATATACAACCTACTTCCTGCCAAATATTTTGAGTGTAAATTACTTAGTGTAATACATATGATCCAATTCTGATACTAAAGCGGACACTTTATGGAAACACCTGTAACACCAAAATGTGTCCTAATAACCTGCCATGGGATTAAGCTATTTTAGGGATTAAAAAAAAGACTTCAAATTGAAATATACTCATTTGCTTAATGATTTTTAATTTTTATATTGCGTACATATTGATGCTTTGCTTTTTATTTCTTGGAAAATATTTCATTTCCTTTCATGTTTATTCTTTGTAAGCAAAATCAGTTTAGAGTAAACTAGCCTGATCAAGCATAAAACAGTTATCAACTGATATTATATGAGTAAGCAATATTTAAACATTACATTTATTAAAATTATGCTAATTTAAATTGGTGATTAAAACTGTTCTTAATATTATATATGTACATACATTTATCTGTATGGTACACAATACGGCAAACTTTTGAAAATGTCTTCGAAGTAAAGTACACATTCTTTAACACAGTTTTTCACTGTTTTCAGTGTTACTGCTAAGCTTATATAAGTCTATGTCCTTAATTTGAGTATTACGAATCATGAAAAGTGATTAAATTTAGAGCACAGTTAATTTCAGAGGATTTGACAGTTTTTGCATTACAGTCAATGATCAGACACTTCGGTTTATGAAAATTTAAATTCAAAATCTTTGCTTTCTTGAGTTTCTCTGTCAAGTGTAGATAATTATTAGTATGAAGGATTTTAAAAGGTTATGCAGTTTGATCAGTTAATTGACTTTTGGGATCTTTCATTTCACCTTTATCTTTACTTTTTCAAAGATTACCTTCACATTATATAAATTTCAACAGCACATAAAAAAGCAATATATTGCTTACATTAAAGAAAATTTTTTAAAGCATAGAAATGTTAAAGCTTCGTTGATCCAATATCCAACCCACATGGTATCACTTTGAATCCAATTTAGACAAGTTTGACTAATCTCACCCTGCCTAAAAAAACTATAAATATTAAGCTGTGACTCAAAGCTCTTTGTGATATTTCTGTCTCCTCTTCAACTCCTGGCTCCCCTTCCGTTAATTTGCAACAGCTTCTACATCTGGCAGGTGACTTGATCTGTGATCTATCAAAGAATTCCCAATTCTTCAAACTCAACACAGTATTTTTGTAATTAATAATCATAGTTTATATTTACCTTTGCATTTTTCCCCAAATATCACCAAGAACTTTAAATATCACTCACTATTCACAATCGACAATTATATATAAATTTATGTACAAATTTGATTACCTTCATTTTACAGGTAATGGAATGCCAGTGGAAGGGTTGAATTTCAGATGCACTGCTCAGAGCAAAGCAGGGGGAATGACTTTTGCCCTATACATAGAAAGTTGAGTAATTTTATCTCAGTTGTGCATATGGCAAAAATAAGTAACTGGATATCAGAGAAAGTGAGAATGGGCTGCAAAAATCCTGAAACCAGTCAGCTCATGTTTTCAGGTAGAATGCATTCTTTTTTAGGCTAGCCCATCGGTAAGGACATTTTGTAAAGTTTAAATAATGATACTTAAACTTCCCATCCTCCTTTTTGGAAACAGCATCAATGTATGGTGATCATGCACTGGATAATTTTATGTTTTGCCATCACTATCATAAGCACAATAAGTAAAAGTATTTAGATATTCCATATATTCAGTACTTTCTACAAATTTGGAGGTACACATTTTGCCAAAGTTAATTTATAGTAACTTTGTAGCATTCTCAATTCTTTCATGTTTATGTGTCAATTCACTTCTTCCTCTTTTCTAAGGTGATCAAACACCAATCCAGAAAATCCAAATTATTTTAAAATTTTTTCATTAAAATCCTGATACTTCAGATATCTCAATAACTTCTAGCAGTAACTGGTACAGATAAATTAATTCTGAAATGTATCACTGACTCTGGGAGACATGAAGTTCATTATTTGATTTAAAGAGCTGTGAGCATGTATCCATTTTTCAGAAGAATGAACTATTAATTATAACATATTAATATAGCTACTTTCCCTGTCATTCTACTAAGACATTATAGGAGATACAGGTTTTGCTGAGTGATGAGAATATGATTTAATAGTAAAACTTTTAATCTTCTTGGTTTTCTTTATGAAACAAGTCTAGATTTTGGAAGAAAACCGCTCTTGATCTATTTCTAGCAATGAAGGCCTCTAGATCCATAGCCCTTGAGGAACACCCACATTTTTCAGATCACCAAAAACCAGTGTCAGCGTGGTGAATACATCCTCTCCTAAGTAACAAAGATTCCACAGAGGGCACCTGATTGTAGCAAATGTGAGGGACAGCATCTGACCCTGTTAAAAAAAGGAAGAAAGAAAAAATGAGAAAAATAAAAAACATTAAGTAAATAGACATGCCACCACCAAACTGCAAGTTCTCATCAATCGAAAGATGTGTTCACCAAGCATTTGTTTGTACGTGAGTGTGAGCAATGTTAACATATCCCAAAAGGACCACAAAATATCCACAGTTTATCTTTAAGCCGTGTACTTTTGTGACCGCCACAAGTTTTCACTTGTGTTACAAAATGTACTGAAAGTGTTGAAAGAAAGAAAACTCCAAGGAGTCACAGATGTTTCCAGTTTTCAATTTTCAGACTTAAATACCTGCAACTGGTTACTTAACACATACATGATTTTAGTTGATGATTATTTTTATATATGCCTTCAATCAATATTGCCTATAACTAGAAAAAGGTTTGTGACTTTTTACTCTCTGACCTCTTTTAGGTGAGGTTAAGTAGTTATGCTCTGTGCTTCTGTTGCTGATCTTTACATTAGAAGATTTTCTCCTACAATTTTCTCTCTTTTCATTTCTCCTATCTCATTAGGCCCTTACTATCAGCCTTAGTTAATATCGTTGCTTTGGAGGAATTGTTCTAATTATCTGGTACACAGAACATATTGAATAGGTTAACATTTCAGGTGCACAGTTATAAGAGACATTAGTATGTATGCAGCTTCTTTCAACTGCCCTTAAAAAAAAGTTAAAACTAATCCTTAAATATATTGGTCTTTTAGTAGACCTTGTTTTTGAGATTTTGAAAGATAAGGTGAAAATATTTTATATTTTGACATAGAAGTATCTTCTAAGTACAAAACAAACCTATTAGAAGAAATACATAAAACTTGGAGACAAAGGGAAAAAATGCCTAATGCTGATTATTTCAGTAAGAACATTACAGAACTATTCAATATTAGTTAATTTACCAAAATGATTACTTCTTAACATACATAAAAATTGATTTGATGAAATCATGTTATAAACTGGTAGAAAGCAGTTTAGTCTTACATATTCAAGTTGATGGTTTATATCAGTGACTTTATTTGAATTCACTGAAATCAATTGATTTAAATGAAGCAAGTCAACAGATAATTAATGACCCTTCTTACAATTAAATAAGAGGATTTCTAACTGTCTGGGCAGGGATAAAATTAATTTCTTTAACATATATTTTTATTTTAATGATTTTTATTTTAATGATTTTTATTATAGAAATACCTCTAGTGTATTTTTAATATTAATTTTGAACTATGACCTTATGAACCAAAAATAGTTTTAGCATTAAATTTATGGCATCAGTGCAATAACACGCAAGAACATTGAGGGTGGAAACTTGAGATCTTGAGAACAGAGAAATACAACCAGGGAGAATGTGTCTGACAAAAATCTATAGGAACTGGGGTTTCACGTTTCGCTCAATTCCATTATATTCAATTCAACAAACCTTTGTGAAACATTATACTGTGGGACACACAAAAATAGCTGTCACAGTCAATGTGTTTGAAATTTACCCCTTGAGGATGATATTTGAAGGGGGAGGTACTAGGAAGTAACAGGTCATCCCTATTTTGTCCCCTAGGACTGAGGGATATACAGGTATTTCCCCTGTATATACTTAAGTACTTAAAAATTTACTTTGCATTCTCACAATGTGAAACAAGGCAATTATTCTAAATGGATGAAGAAGATAGTTGCCTGGAAACCCCCACTCAATACCTTGGTAGTGTGAAAACTAGCACAATGCTTAAAGCAACCAGGGTAAAAGTAACAGTGAATATATCAAACAAGTATCTGGTCCACATTCCTGACTTACTCAACATGGGCAAGTTACTGAAGGTTTTTGTGCCTCAGCTTTCTCATAAATAACCTTGAAAATAAAACACTGCTCCTATTCAACTGCATCTGACTTGCAAAATATGAGTCCCTTCTGATTCAATCCGGGAGAATAAAGGGTCTTAAACTCAAATTCACTTTCAAAAATCTTCAAGTACTTCATGGGATTGTATTTAGAAGACAGTTGAGAGAACATCAGTTTGTAAGAGGTTTTCAGTGTAGAAAAGGAGACCCTAAGAGAATAACTGATGAAAATGGAAACCTAATGTCACGAAATATTAGGGAGAATTTTTTGAATGCTTTAGTTACGACTCATTGAACTATCTCAGATCTACATGTATGATTTATCTAGAGAAAAACAGGAATAACTATACAACAAAAATCCAATGCTTTCTACTACTTCAAATAAGAAGAAAACCTGTAAGCTGGCTATGTCAATATATAATGCATTATAACTTGGACATGAGGTGAGATGTATGAGTCATGAAAGGAGGGACAGTTTTTGAGAGGCAGTAAGTGTTAAACTCTTAGGATCTGCATATCTCTTTGAGAGTTTTAAAAAATGCAACTTCTTGTAGACTCATTCATATAATTTTGTACAGAAATGTCATGCGTTTTACGGATGACCCAAACTAAGGAAAAATAAATATTATCCACCCATATATACATGAAAATTTAAAAGATGATTCGTTATTATTTTCCTCAATTGGAAGATCTATATAAGATGTAGCTATAGTGAGGAAACACAATTAGATTTTCCTTGTACATAGCTGGAACAGAAAGAGCATTTCTCAGTGATAAAAAATAGTTTTGTCAAATACATATATATTTTTGTTTATTTATTTATCACCTATTTGTAATTTCATCCATGACTGCCATTTCTTGGCAATGAGAACAAGTCTGTTGGAAATGAGAGCCAATGACACCTCGCTCTCTTCTATTATTAGTATAGAGTTGAATGTCGCCTCTACCTTAGAACTTTGCATGGACATTGGTTGTACACAGGTGCTTGAGACATACTGATGCATTGGCTTTTTCTGACTTTGGTTTATAGACATTCATATGCTGAAATGCGTTTGCCTTGAATAAACTAAAAGAAAATCTCAATTGCAAGAAAATTCTCCTATTCCCATTTTTTAGGGGTTTTTACCTATTTGTTTCACCTGGAATTAGAGCATGTTAAGGTTTATATAATTGTTAAAAAGCAAAACAGTTCAGTAAACTATCAGTCATTACACATTTATAGATTGTTTAATTGCATAAATGAAGATAGCTGCTCAGAAAGAACAAGTTTTCTATTGTGTTAATCAGTTTTTTGTCCCTGTGACCAAGTATCTGAGAACAATGTAAAAGAGGAAAGATTTATTTGGACACACAGTTTTGGAGCTTTCAATCCATGGTCACTTGGCTCCATTGCTTCTAGGCCTGTGGTGAGGTAGGAATGTCAATAGGACATGGAGGAGGAAAGCTGCTCACCTCATGGTAATGAGAACGCAGAAAGAGAGAGAGGAACGTAGAAAGGCTAGGGACAAGACACATCCTTCAAGCCATCACCACTGTGACCTGCTTCCTCCTACTAGGTAATTCATCTATAAGCTCTTCAACTGAAGAAATCATTGCCCTCATAACCCAATCATATTTGAAAACACCCTTCCACTCACAATCAGAAGTATGTTTCACTAATTTCTGAGGTGTTTCTCAATCCAATAAAGTTGATAATTAATATCAGCTATCACATTCATATATCAAATATAAAGTATTTTTCAGCACGCCAATGAAAAGATTAGGTTTGCTTTATTCATATGCTGCATAAAATACTCAAAATATAACTTTTCTCTAAAACATATTTTACATTTTCATTGTCTTATGTTGTATAAGCAAATCACAACATATCATAGAAATAAAAGAAGAAATATTTACCAGTTAAAAATGTCCAGATTTGGATCAGGTATTACTTGTTATGTCACTGCAAACAAGATTGCCAATTACCATGAGTTCAGAGTCAGTTCATTTCTTAAAAAAAAAGTCCCTTTAAGTCCCTGTAAAATAACAAATAAGCTGTTATTTGAGAGAGATGTGTTGATTCTGTTCATTTGTGCTCCCAATTTCACTGTTTGTTTATTACTGGCAACAGCATTTCCTAGTTGTTGGAGATCAAATGTGAACAAAAAGATTCAAAATTTTAGTGCCCATATTTTAGTAATGGGATGGAGTAGAAAAAATATATAAAATGTAATTTGAGAATTTCAAGGAAAACAAGAAATAGCTATGCTGACAAATATATTCTGACATGAGATTAAATTGATTATTTTAAAATGTGATAAATTCTATCATACTTAATTTCTTTTAAATATGTGGGTAATGTGGATATAGAAGTCTACCACTCAGTTCTCTTTAGTACTGAGGAGCCCATTCCCATACCTGTCTCGCAGCTGATGGCTCACAGAAAAATCCTTTTTCACTCAATAGCTTTCAGCAGTTCAGTGCTGCCTTTCCCAGGCTATGGACATTCTCCAGGTGAGGCCTGTAAGCAGGCACTGGGCAGAAGTGTGAGAACAATGGCTTGGCTTCCTGGCCTCAATTGAGACAGCTCTGGGGTGCATCCCATTTCCTTCATTTCCTCTCTGGATCAGTGAAATGATTGCTGCAATTGCATTGTAGTTCACCTTTTCTCATACTCAAACTTTTTTCTTTCTCTCCCTGCACATATCTTTCATAGAGAATATCAAATGGATCTTTTTCTTTAAAATCACTACTTCACAATCTCTAATTGAGAGATCTAATCCTTAATGTGTAAGCCTAAGGGAGTACTTTGGAAAGTGCCAATATTTGCAAAAGTTATTTTTGTGTCAGTACAAAGTTAAATTTTTGTACAGTTTTTTTTTTTTTCTGAATAACATTAATGTACCATTTAAAGTATTTGTTGATGAAACCCCTTGCCAAAGTGGTAGAAGTCCTCGTAATTTTTTCAAGATTGTAATGAGTTTGATATAAATTGATAAAGTAAAATGAATAAAACAAGTTTGGAAATTCTGATTTCCAGATATAATCTTTGATCCAAATTTGTTGAGCAATTACTCAGCACCCAAAACTGGTTCAAAGGATGCCCATGTAAAGAAAAAAAAAAAAAAAAAAACAGATCCCTATTTCAAGGTGAATGACTACCTATTGCTATCAGTTCCTAAAACAAAGTGGCAATAATACTAATGCTTGTTATGGTTTGTATCTAGATGTCCCCCCAAAGCCTCATGCAGTCATAGGGGGCACTCTTTTCAGAGGTGGCTGAATCTATAGTGTGTGATGCTGGGATTAAGGGTGTGTGATTAGTACATCAGTCCACTAATTAGTTTTGCATAGTTCTAGCTAGGATTAAGGGTGTGAGTGCTACACTTGCCCTAGGGCAGGTAGCCTGCATAAAATATAAGGGACAGAAAGAGGCTTATCCCTCCCTTCCTTGTTGCTTTTTCTGTCTTTGGCCCACCATGAACTGTTCTCCTCTGCAAAGCCACTCTGCCCTGGAGCCAGCTTGTTATAAACTGAAACCCATATAAACTGTGAGCTAAATAAACCTTTCCTCCTTTAATTTTGGGTGTTGGGTATTTTGTCTCAGCAATGAGAAAAGTAACTAAGACAATGCTTAATTAATAGAGTTGCAAAAATAGTAACTATTAAATTAATGACAAAATGTGTAAGACAAATTTTGTAATTTGAAAAATAATATAAATATTTAAAAGTGTTGCAAATAATGTTCGATAGTTGATGTTAAGAGCTTGCTGTTTAAAAGAATACTATGGATTTTTGAGGAAGCAGCTTTCACGGCTGAACCATGTGTAATTGTAGTAAGGAAGTTTCACCTCTATAGATAGTATTGTTTTCTGAGCAGTTCACACTGTTTCAAATAAAATATATTGTCCACAGATTCCTCAAAATAACATATTAGAAGATGTAAACATAAAAAGGAATGCCAATATTATTTCATATGGATAAATCTTATAGACATATGAATTCAAAGGCTAGGAATATATTTAAAGTCCTCAAGAAAAATATTAGCGAGATTAATGCACCTAAACAAGATCTAGTTTTCTAAGAACAAATTACAGATAGATAGCCCATCTTTCATTATCCTTCAATGATTTTTTCAAACCCTACTGTAGAAGCAATTTTTTAAAAAGTATTTTCACTAGCATGCAAGGGCATATAATTGCTGGAAGAAACATACCTTACATAAATTGAAGCCTAAGGAAACTTGTTAAAATCTTGTAAGAGTTGCCCAGGCTGCAACCTGAATAATGAGTTGATGTTAGCCAGTCTTTAAAAAAGCCAGGGAAAACCAGTGTATGTGTGTGGTTGAGAGTGTAAGTTGTGGCAAAAGAGATATTCTATGTGAAGGGACCGTGAGGTTAGGGCTAAAAAGAATGTCCTTTTTTAGATGTTTAGATGATTAGGAAAGGTTAGTGATATGATCTGTAAGAAACCATGGACTTTATTCACTACTATACAAATTTAAAATATATTATAAGGTCATCGATGAGAGATCTTGTGGAAGAATGTAGAGGCTGCTACATCCTTTAAGGATGTTAAATAAAGCAGTAACTTAATTTCACTGTCGTTTGCTAGGAAGATCATTGCTGGAAGAATAAGCAGTGGTTTCGATTAGAATGAGAATAGAATCAATGAAACCTGGTAGAAGGCTTGTCTACCATTTGAACAACTATGGCTAAGTTTTGTCCCATTAAGCTAAACTCTGCTTAGATGACAAGTGCACTGTAAATAAATAGGATGCCTTTCTGGGTCTGGGGACTTCAGTCAATGCTAAAAGCTCAGAAAAACTTGAGTTTGACAAGTTCTTGCCAGTCACCAGGTAAGAAAGTAGCTTCAGGTAATACGTCTTGTGAGTCTGAGGACCAAATGGCTATTAACTGTCATGTACTACAAAAATAAAATGAATTTAGATCTATATTAGCTGTTTAAGAGTGTACTTAAGAGGGAATTAAGGAGCTATCCTGTAAGGCAAATCAGCGGAAGTTAATGAGCCTGCCTGCAAGGCAGAAGAAGGCACGTGTGGAGCTGAATGCTGACCCGATTGGGAAATGGAGAATAAAATCAACAGGAGGGCCTTGATCAGAGCTGATCTAAAGAGGAGCCAAAAATATGTGAATGTTGAGTTAGATTTGGAAAATAGGAGATCAATGTTTAAGTCAATGCATGAGAGTGAGGATGATCATAAGGAGAGAGCTGATGAACATCTTACAGACTCTAGACTTAGAATAGATTTTAGGCAGGTACCAAATGAATATTTTGTAAGACTGTGATGCAACCTTAATTGGTAAACTTGCATTGGACATGGTTCACTCTGTTGATGCCTAGACATTCTTCTGATCTAGAAAAAACTCTAACATATATGATATGACATTTGTGTGTGTTGGGAAATTACTTTGGGTCCTTAGTTGAGCTTGTACTGAACATAGTACATTGTTTGTAAAAGTCAAATGTTGATTTAGTGAAAAAGTGCATTTGCAGGACTGTTTCAAGTTAAAAAGAAGAAAGAAAGAGAATTGTTTTCATTGTGCTTAACTTCTTCAAAATAATGCCAGGTGAACTATTTTATATTAGTAGCTTGTTTACACTAGTTATTTTTATTGTGAATATGAACAGATGGTGCCATTTGTAGAAATGGCTAGGTATTTTTTCTATTTTTGTACCTGTCATTAAATTTTTAGTCTTTTATTAATAATCACCAGTCTATTGTATTCTTCTTAATGCAATAGGAAAGCAAGGAATTATTTTAGAACACTAAAATGTGCCAAAGAAGAGTTTTGGAGACACACTAACATATGCCAGATTTCTGTGGCAGCACAAATTCTTTTGCTTCAAACAACAGCTAATCATGTTCTAAAATTAACCCCTAAACATCCCAATGCAGACTGTTACAGATTTAGTAGCAAGCAAAAATGGAATCTAAAATGTAATTTTATATCCACTCATTTAAATTGCAAAGATTAGCTATTTCTAAACTGGAGCAGAGTTTTCTCCAATATAATTGTTATCACGCGGTAGATGTGCTGTTGGATGCACAGACTGCTCAGTGTTTGAGTGCTTGTACCAAGATAATTTCACACAGAATAATTTTCATTTCAGAAATCCTTTTGGAGAGTGTTTGCATTTTGAACTTCTCATTTTACTATCTAGTACTCCCGACTTTTGCACTTCATACACCGACTCTTGCACTTCATACATCTCTTCCTGACCTAAAGAATATACCATGCTGCTTAAAAATAGTTTATGTAGTATAGAAAATAATGTAGTTGGCATTTATTATTGCAACGAATGCTTATTGAGCATTATGTTCCAGACACTGATGTTTATTTGCATAACCAAAGTGCCTTGAATCAACTGAACTGTACTATAATTTACATTGATGTTGCTGCAGGTATTTGTTAGTTTATCCATAGGAGTTTTCCAGTTATAAGGAGCATCTTCCTGGGCATCAGGAAGAAAAATGACCTAATCTTGGCCCTGTCACTGATGAGCTTTGCCTCTTGCGTAAGTCACACTAGGAATCTTTTCTTCACTTTCCTCGTTTGAAAAAGGAAGTCATTATACCAGGTGACTCCAAAGACTATATCCATTGAATCCATTTTGAAGACGTTTTTTTCTGCCCAAATGTAATCTGTAGGGTGTTATTTCTACAAGATGTTAATAGAAACCCTGTGATTAAGTGCACGGTGAAAGACTGAGTTAAAGTTAGCATATGTTATTACTGCAGCACTTATACGAAACTTACTATGCTAGTGAGTATTATGTATGAATGATCATGACAGTAGTATATAATGCCTTGTTTCTCAAAATAATTTGTCTACATTTGTCTACATTTAACGTGGAACATCAATCAAATACTCAACCAAAATTTTCTGTGAGCTGAAACCATCTCAGTGAAACAACAACAAATCATAAATTGCTTCATAGAGTTACAGAGCAGAGACAATTCACAAATAACTAATTTAAATGTGTTCTGTGTTAGATTGTAATAAATGCTCTGGAGGAAAGTAGAAAGAAACCTGGGATTTGGAATACTAGTGAGAGATTATCTCAAAAAGGTATCAGTTAAATAAATACCTGAGTTGGCTGAGGGGACAAGTCACAGTGATATTTTAGGTAAAATCAAGAGAACCTTCCAATTGTGGGACCACAGTTATTAAAGATGTAGTACATTGTAATGCCATAACAAACATTCATTCAGCTCAGAGTTGGCACTGGTGACTCACTGGTGAATAATGCTGAAGGATCTGGGTTGCATAAACTTATATTCTCATGGTGAAGGAAGAGAAAATATAAGCGACAGTCCATTCAACAAAGAAATACAGACTGTAGTGTACTATTGAAGGAAGCATAGGTATTAATATTGGGAATAGTACTTGGGAACTTATTTTAAATAGATTATCAGGAGATACTTCTTTGAAGCCATTGTATTTTAAATAATACCAAAGAAAGGAGTGAGCAATCATCTAGGGTTGTAGGAAGAATGCTACAATTAGCGTCAACGAAGGTAACATTTTTGAGAAACTGAGACAAAACAGGGCTACAGAATGTTGAATGAAATGAAAAGGCAGGCAGTCATATAGAATAAGGAGCACTTAATGCAGAGCCTTGCAAAGCATTTTGAATTTTATTGTTTCTGCAAGAGAAAGCCATGAAAGGTATTTAAACAGAGAAGTAGCATCATCTGATTCATGCTTAAAAGAAAACATCTCTTTTTCTGAATAGAAGAGATCTCATAGATGAGGGTCTGAGGGACAGGTTAGGATTCCTTTCATTGCAGATACATTAATCCTGGATGCAATTCTGAAAAATGCCAATTTTTCAATGCAATGAGTGTAATTTTTCAATGCAATGAATAATGCAATTCTGGAAAATACTTCGAGCAAGAAAAATCAGGACAAAATTTTAAAAGCTCATATATAGCCAATGAGTAGATGAAAAGAGAGAAAAATGTTCCACAGTGAAAACAAGCTAAAAAATAGGATGGTTTAAGAAAATAGTGGCTAACTGAAGGCCCCTTTTTTCTATCTTAATATTAAAATGTATAATTCTATTACTAAAATTTAAACTAGAAGCAAGGGAACACACAAACCCTTCAATTATAACATTTATTTGTGACAATATAATGACAGGATTTCAGATCATAATCACACAGAAGGAGCAAAACCTGATATATATTGATGGATATGAAAGGAAACTTGATAATTTGAACAGTACATTAAAAACTAGATCGATTCAAAAATTTCCCTTGCCTCAATGTATTACCATAAAGAAGTAATAATTTTTTAAGTTGAATTTTTTTCCAAAAGCATGATATTATGAAAAATAGAGAACGGATAACATCCAAGGTCAGCCATGGAAACTCGTGACTCCTGTGCTATTGTCACACTGATCTCTTAGAAAGGAGACATTGCCCGCCATCTGCAGTTTCTCCCCCAAACTGCCATCTCTCCTGGAGGAATTTCAGTCTCTATGGAGACTGCCTCCATTTCAGTCAATTAGAGGTGAAAGGTATTCCATTTACTCTCACCTAAGCTATAGAATCTACCTATTTTTTTCCTTCATTCTTTCAGCCAAATGATATCTTCTTATCTAAGAGGGAAAAAATCTGAGTATTGTGGTCATTTAATTTGAGCTAGTTCTGTGCTAGTTACTCTTTTTCTTTTGTTTCAAATGGCAGCATTCTCCGTAAATCAGATAAAGAACTGTATTATTATGCTATCATCCTTGAAAGCTCCATAATTGCAGCTTTTCTATCCAAGTCACTGAAATAAAACATCCATTTCTACACTAAATATTAATTTATTTCCAGTTGTACTTATTATATTATTTACTTAGGTGATGGTACAGCCAATGTTTTTCAGGGGTGACCCTATACTATGGAGAGCTCTTTTCCAAATAACATGTATTTTCACAAAAGACAGTAAAAGCTGTGCAGATTAGAAGTTATCCTTATTTATCACTGCTTCCGTATCTGTTCCTGCCCCCAAAAGAATGCTGTTACCACTTTTGTTTTAAATTAACTCGCATCAGCTGAAAATATTTAAATTGAATGTGATTAGATATAACTAATTTGATGTTCCTATTATAGCAGTTAAGATTTGTATAAACAGTATTAAAAGGAACAACAAACAACATGAAAATATTTACCACTAACAGTTTACTACTGAGCTCCTGCTACATTTTTTCTCTTTCCTCTTGTTCCTCAAGAAATGCAAGACCTGGTGGTAGTTACTTATAATTAGAAACTTGTGGTTACAAATGACAAATGCCCAACTCAAATAGATAACAACAGATTAAAAGAACTAAAGTAGAATTTATATGGAGAACTTCATCAAAATGCTCTTATATCATTGGGTCTTATGTTTACTTTCTTCTACAGATTGTTTCTATGGATCTTTTCCCTGAGTCTACTCTATTCTAAAGCAGATGATCTCCTCGAGGTATCATTGTGTCTAGAAGCACCATCAAGTTTACATTTTAAATTCAAGTGACCACAAATATTTTCTAGAAGTTCTAGAACTAAACTAGCTTATATCAGATACTCAGCTAGTTCTGAACCATTGTGGCCCTGTTCGTATGTTGTTTTTACTGGCCAAAGTAGGTTTCAAAACTACCTCTGGGATTACAGTATAGGCAGCAAATTAAATCACATAGACATAGAATATAGGAGGCATATTTTTCTAAAAGGATTAACAGCCAAAAAGTAGGTACACACAAACCTCCAAGTTCTTTGATATTTCCATTATCCTAAACTTTCTTTATATTTTAATGCTAATGCATGACCACATTCTTTACGAGCTCGCTGTACGGGATTTTGCAATCTAAGTATTCCATTTCTTTTTGTGTGTGTGTGTGTGGGTACCAGGGGTTGACCTCAGGACCTCATGCGCCAGTAGGCGCCCGTGCCGCTGAGTGATATCACCGGCCCTTTCTTCATATGTGGGTTCAGGGAGTTGAACTCAGGACCTCACGCTTGCCAGGTAGGTGCTTATGCTGCTGAGCAATATCACCGGCCCCAGTATTCCATTTCTAAACACAAGCAACTATCTTTCTGTTTTTCCAAACTTCTCATCCTTGATACACCTATTTTAATTTCTACCTCCAACTCAGTGACCCTTTACCAAGTACATCCAACTACATGCACATTTTCTGAACTCTGATATCAATGTTTTAGTAATGATCCCATTGGAATTCTTGGTCTCTTTGTTCTCTGTTCTTCTGCAATCCCTGCTGTGCTAATCTTAAATTGAGATTATGACATTAGTTTCTCATTTTTCTCTCCTTAAATGCTAGTCATTTTTCAGTTGGAAAAGTTAAAAAATAACATTCCTGATTTTTCTATACATGCTTGCCGGGCAACTTCAAATAACCTTTTCTGGTTTACCAATTCTTATTTTTTTAAAGCTCTTGTTTGGACAGTCTTCTAAACAATCCTTTATCTTTCAGACCTCCACCATGAACACTCATCTTAGACTAAACTGTAGTGTAGTCATAGAACTTTCCCAGTCCAAATTTCCTCTTTCTCCTGTTTGCTTATTAAGGATTTTCAGCAAGAGAAGTCTTCCAGCTTTCAAAGATTAGTTTCCTCAATAATATTTTTCCCTTTTTTGTTCATTAAATGTCATATTTTCCCATACATTTTAGAGTCAATTATCTTGTTTAAATCTTCAAATCCACCCTCTTATTTTTCTTCTATCATCAGAGAGTTCTATAGTGGAGTAGTCTATAATCATTATCTTAATTTCTGATAAAATCCTTAGAAATGTACACCTGGTTTCTGTATTTTTTGTTAAACTATTATTAGAGTCATCCCTAATAATGAATGCTTAATGATGTAACTGTTTTCCAATAATGTAAAGTCTGAAACACCAAAAATTTCCTGACATTTTCCTATCAACTATGTATAGCATCAAACAATATGGACATTCTTGTTAATTATATATCTTTAATATATTTTACATTTATAGTTTTCTCAAAGAAGTGACATGACTTTTTTTGATTAATAGAATTTTACATCAAAGAAAGTCAAAGATCTTGCAGAGTGAGAGATGGGAAAGCCAGAGGACATATGTAGGGAGTAGGAATGGTCTATTTCAAGGGAGGGCAAGTAACTTGGGCTATTTCATAAATGAACTCAACTTAGTAAGATTAAAATATGAAAACATCAGAAGGGAGACCAGTTATAGGAAACTTATTAGTATAAGCAAAAGATAATGATAGTTAATGAAGAATTAAGTTAATAGAGCTATGACGATATCATTTTTTTTTTTTTTTTGGTAGCACTGGAGATAAAACCCAGGGACATACACATACTAGGGAGTAGCTCTACGACCTAGCCACCCAACAATCCTTTTGGATTTAATTTTTAGACAGGTCTTCTTCAATTTCTCAGGTTGACCTCTAACTTACTATCCTCTTGCTTTTGCCTCTGGGGTAGCTGGGATTTGAGGCATGCACCAACATTCTCAGTTGATCGTATCACTTTGATGTTTACCTTTTTTCACCTATTTTATGTTTGCCACAGGATCCATTCTAAAATTTTTTTCAAACAAAGCACTCCTATGTGTGTTTCTTACTATGGCCTATACTGCTACTCCTTTTCGAAGTTTTATAAGACTTAATATTTAAATCAACAAAATTAACTGTCTATCCATCATTACATCAAGCTCTTAATTCTAGTATTCATGCATTTTATGTAAAAATTACTTGTTATATATTCATAAGGAAACCTCCTCTGTGCCTATTTATGTATTGTTTCTTCTTACTAAAATGCCTAAAAGTCTCATTTTGCTTTTACATGTTCTTCACTTGGTGAATTATTCCCTGACCTCTGGAGGTTGGTAGCAGGTGGTACATCTTTGATATTTTCTCTGCATGTTTGTCTTGTGTCTATTTCAGCTCTATTGATTTGAGGCTTTCTACTAAGAAATGAATCAACATTCCGTGGGATAGAAACGGAGTGAACACAGAATTTTGGAGACACTTATCAACTCCTTCAGAAATCTAAGAAAAATGGCTCTTATGATTTTTTTTTTTTTTGTGGGTACCAGGGGTCGACCTCAGGACCTCATGCACCAGTAGGTGCCCATGCCGCTGAGTGATATCACCGACCCTTTTTTCGTATGTGGTTACCGGGAGTCAAACTCAGGACCTCGTGCTTGCCAGGCAGGCACTTATGCCACTGAGCCATCTCACCAGCCCATTATGATTTAAATCTAGAATGCCCCCCAAAAGTTCAACTTTTGGACAGTGATTGGAACATGGGAGTGTTATACTTATCAGTGGATTAATCCATTGATGAGTTCATGCTCTGCTAGGAAATAAGGCCTGGTTGGAGAGCTATCACCAGGGTGTGGAATGGTGTATCCTTGTCCCTGCTCCTCCATTCTCTCTCTGCTTCCTGACTGCCATGAGGTGAGCAGTGTTTCTCCAATAGGCCCTTCTGCCATGAGTTTGGAGCCAACCAACAAAATAAACCTTTCCTTCTTTAAGTTTTTTTTTTTTTTCTTTTGTCCCAGTGATAGTAAAATGACTAATACAATGATCATGGAAAATATTTTTAAGGGAATTGCCTTGTGTTCAAAACAGAAAATACCTCTTGCTGACTTTGGTATCTTGCTATGACATTGGGGAAATGGCTCCAAACATACATCAAAGACAATTTCTGAGGCAGACATTGTTGTATCTTCCTTAAGGCTACAACCTACCTGTCACTATAGAGAGTAAATATTCTAGAAACTAATTTCTACATGATTTTAACAGGACAAATGTGATCTAATTCTAATCAATATAATTTGAAAAAGATAGTTTGAGGAGGGACTTGTCAGAAAGATTTCTCCCTTAAAAAATGACACACAAGGGGCCGGTGAGATGGCTCAGCGGCGTAAGCGCCTGCCTTGCAAGTGCGAGGGCCTGAGTTCGACTCCCGGATCCCACATACGAAAAAGGGGCCGGTGATATCGCTCAGCGGCATGGGCGCCTGTTGGCGCACGAGGTCCTGAGGTCGACCCCCGGTACCCACAAAAAAAAAAAAAATGACACACAAAAGGAACAGTTGACTTTGTTTACACATGATGACCGAAACTGCTACAACCTTCTTCTGTAACATCTTTAGGATAAGTTAGACAGTCAAGCACCCATTCGGAGACTGAAGACTGAGTGGATAAATTGAAAGAGCCTTCACTCCTTGAATACAGTGTTTAACAGCTACACCTAAGAGTTCTTGCCCGGTGAAATTACAAATATTTCTCATTGTTTATGCTACTATTAATTACATATTTTGTTTGCCTTGAGACAGAAGCTTCTGAACAAAATGTTCTAATCCATGACATTGGAAATTTAGTTCTATCGAATATGGACTGACCAAAGCTGATAATAACACTCAGTGATGGAAAAGGTTGATCTTTATCCTTATGCCCCTATTTTGAGATCAGAACAATTGAGACAGGACCACTGCCAGCATAGTGCTTTCATCCTAAAAGTGATATCTGTGTCAGGTACAGCAGACAGGTTTTAAATCTCTGTGATTCAGTCACAGTGTATACCTCTGTCATTGAAAATTATTGAGCAATGCGAAAAGAAAATTTCAGGGCAGCCTAAACACCTGTTTTCATCAGCAAAATTGTGAAGCAGTACTAACAACAGTCAGAGGAAACGAATCTACACTAATATGATCATTTTTCATCTTACCTACCTTCATCAGATAATATCAGCGCTTAGGTTTTAATCAAGTGTCCAATGGTTGTAGTCGGTTGGATCTCATGGAAGAAAGATGTCTTGGTTACTTTTCTCTCATTGCTGAGACAAAATACCCAACTCCCACAATTAAGGAAGGAAAGGTTTTTTAGTTCACAGTTTGTAGAAGTTTCATTTCCATAATCAGCTGGCTCCAAGGCAGGGTGGCTTGGCAGAGAGGCTACAGTTCATGGCAGCAGAAGATATCAAAAGCAACAAGAGCAAAAAGGGTGGAGCAAACCTCTTTTCCATCCCTTACATTGTATGCAGGCTACCCACCCTAGGGTGGGTGTAGCACTCACACCCTTAATCCCAGCACTAGACAATGAATCAATCACAAACTCTAGAGTCAGCCACCACGGAAAAGCCCATCCTCTATGACTACATGAGGCTTTGGGGGGACATTCAGACACAAACCACAATAAAAGATGTAAGTTATGACAAGATAAGTAAAAATCATCATTGATGGCCTATTATTCGACCAGCTTTGCACTAATTACTATGGATACAAAGTGAACAAAACAGAAAAATCCCATTTCTTGCATGCTTGGAACTCATATTCTAGTGGAGTTACTATTGAAGTGTAGAAGTAGGTGACAGATGGAAAATAACTATGGAAAAATGCAACAACAACTGTTCAATACTATGACAAAAAAATTGAAGGAATTGAAAAAGTTGGGCTGGGGTCCCTTTATTTGAATGGTCAAGGAAAGCCTCTATAAAGATGTGATGTTTGAGATAAGAACTCTGAAGAAAGAAATCATGAAAACACCAGGGAGAAAGGAATTTTGGGCAAAAAGAGGGATAAATCCTATGAAAAGATTTACTGATAGTGAAAATGTTAGAAAGAAGGTCAAGGTAATCAGAATGTATTGACTAAAAGATAAATTGTATGCTATGATGTCAGTTAATAAATGTATACCATTTTTTGAAATTTCCTAAAACTAAGCCATAATGATAGTTCAAATTTTTATTCTAATTGCATGGAATGTCACTGCAGAGTCTTAAGAAGAAGAGAGAAATATTTTGATTTAGGCTTTGAGAAGATGTCCTTCGCTGCTCTACAGAAGAGTCTTGGCAGGTACTTTTGGTTGTGTGTGACATAAAAGTAGAAATGCTTAAAAGATATTGCAGTAGTCCAATTTGAGAAGTAATGTTGAATTAAACTTAGGCAATCAGTACTGAGTCCATTTTAAAAAGTTCTTGAATATTGGTAATTAAAGCTGATAGAACATTGAACAAGAGATTTTAAGTTGGCTTCTGGATTTTTAAACTGAACAGCATGGGACATTATTTGACAGGAGTAGAAGGGAGACCTCAAGAGTTCTGTTTAGACACAATGGGTTTGAAATATCCATTAGACATAGATGCAGTGATGACAAATTGTATTTTTAATCTCATCATCAAGTAAAAGTTTTCAGTTTCAGGATTATAGGTGCAAATTTAGAAGTTATCAGCTGAAGAATGAGAGTGTTTCTTTGGAAATACCTTGAAAATAATTAAAACTTTGGGGTTTGGGGTACTGCTCCGTGATAGTGCTTGTCTAGCATGGTTGAGGCCCTAGGTAAGATCCCCAGCACTAAAAAATTAGAATTATAAATGTATAAGTTTGTTCTAAGCTTCTTTTCACTTTGGAGTATATTGTTTATCTTAAGACACACCTGGTTAAATAATTTATTGAACCCTTAAGTAAAATTTCATTTTCAAATGATGGTTAAGTACTGAAAGCTGAATTGTTTTTAAAATAACAGGATTCTATATATTATGAGCACTGAAAATACTCAAAAAGTAATTTTATTGGGAGTATTTATTTAATGCATAAGACTGCAACTATAACAGCAAAAGGTGAATTACTTTAGATATATAGTCCTTTTATTTCAAGAGTTGAAGAGTATTACCCTTTATTTTGTTTTGTATTATCTGAAGGTCTGTATTTCTTCTGTTCTATAAATGTAAGCAATATAATATTTCCCATGTTGCTAATGGAGCTTGAAATTAGGGTAGCTGCTTGTGTATCAGCATCGTGATGATGTCAGCAATTCACATGAAAAATGAAACATACCCAATACAACTTCCACAGCCACGAAAAATAGTTTTCCATATTTGAAATTGGCTGACTGCATACAATAATGGATTATGGAAGAAAACACTTTTTGTCTAGGTTTTCCAGAACCAATAACAAATTTATTAATGAAGAGCCGTGTAAAACTATGTACTTAACCATTTATATTTATCTCTCAAGTTTATCTTCTAAAATTTAATATTGAGTCCATATATCACTCTACAGGAAGTAGAGTTTGCCAATTACTACCATTTGATAAATCCCATTTATGAAACAATTACTCTTTGAAGTAAAATTACATGGTAGATCATGTACTATTCAGTTTCTCCGTATTTAAACCCTAAAAAAATATGATAACAGTTTTAACTAAAGTGTACTATGATACATTGTTATTATTTTCTGAAATTAAGCAAATATTCTAATTTCAGGAAAATTTGTTTGATGTAGTAAACTTTGAAGATGTAATCTTGAATTGAGAATATCACCTCAAATTAATTTTTTCCTAATTTTTAGTGTTGATTTTAGTGAAAGTAAGAATTGTTTTTTGGCAAAAAAAAAAAATGTAGAAGAAGAATATGTAAATGAAAACCAACCAGAGTCTATTTAAAAGATCATCATTAATGAACCTTACTTGGGGGCTGGTCCTCAAAATGTAGCATATGTGAAATGTGACTATGAAAGTATGTAGATGTCAATTTATCATCATAAGAAAGAATGAAGACCATGATTCTTATGAAGAGCAAAACATCTTTCCTACAAATTCCTGGACTGTCATTAGTGGATCTTGAGCAACTAATGTTTATTACAGCAGATATTTAGTAACTGAAGGTAACTTTAAGTTTTAGAAAATATCCAAAGATTTAAAAATCAAGGTTGTGCATAAAAATGTAGCATACTCTATCATCAGCTACGAAGTATGACTTTGAGGTATGGAAATTGAATTTGGGTTCTGAAGCTAAAGTATCAATCTCCACACTTTGTAGAACTATTGAGAATTACTTTTTAGACTTGTTTCTTTTTTAAAATTTTAAAAATATTTTAATTGCCCTATATAACAATTATGCAAAATTATAAGATATAATAGGTTTTGACTGATTTATATATGTTATGATTAAATAAACAAAAGTAGTGTATCTATCACCTCAAATATTTATCATTTCATTGTAGTAAAACATGCGAAATCCTACAGCCTATGTTGAATCGCCCAGGGAATTATTATTGATGGTGATTACTCGACTGTGCGATATTAAGTATAACTTTACACCTTTTATTAACTTTCTCCTTACTTTCTCCTGTCTCTAGTGGGCAATAACCTACTCTCTAATTGTTTGAGGTTAACTTTTTGATTTCACGTAAGAGTGAGATCATGCATTTGTCATTTTGATGCTTTATTTCAACCTGTGTGTTTAGTGATCATACTTTGATATTGATTCCATTAAACTCACGTTTTACAAAACGCATTTACAAAGCCACATACTTTAAAGTTCACACTCTAGGATATTCATTTCATAAAACTATAACAAATATCATATGAGAGAAGTTTAGAAAGAAGCAAAAGTGTATAGCAAATGTTACTGAAGTAAATTCTTTAAACTTTCAAGCAACTGGTGAAAAAAACATTTTAGAAATGCTAGAAGGAAAACAGTGTTTTATAAAGTTATTTACCACTAATATACTTTTTTTTTTGTGGGTACCAGGGGTCGACCTCAGGACCTCGCGCGCCAGCAGGCGCCCATGCCGCTGAGCGATATCATCGGCCCCTTTTTCGTATGTGGGTTCTGGGAGTCGTACTCGGGCCCTTGCGCTTGCCAGGCAGGCACTTATGCCACTGAGCCATCTCACTGGCCCCACTAATATACTTATAAAGAAGGTAAGATTGAGAAGTTTCTAAGCCTGAAGGGAGCAATCTATGAGCAATCTATGAATCTTTCTTAAATATTCTTGAGTTCTGTTGTTTTACTTAGATTGGGTTCTGCATACCCCATACTATTCAAATCACCATATACTTAGTCATTGTAGACTATACTAGGATTTAGTATTTTCATTTGTCTTCCTTTGACAACTCACCAATGATAGTTCACAGTACTTTTCTATTTGCTTAATGAGAATGATTTTCCTCTGGCTTACTTTCCATGACACTTTTTCATTGTCTCTTCTACGATGTACTTTTACATATTTTGACAATCGAGAACAGGTCTTTTTCTTTAATTTTTTTCTTTTTATTTCTCTATGCTGAAGTTATTTAACAGGTTTTTAGTATAAATTCTTTTGACTTGAGTTGAATTAGTCCCATATGAAAGTATCAGAAATAAATGCATATAATCCAAAGCAGAACTAGCATGTACATTCTTAATGAACAATCCATCCATATGCAGTCTCTCTAGATGCAGGTTGTCCATACTCTCTGTTCAGTGACTGGGGTGGAGTAATATGATGGTTTAGGTTGACTTCCAAGTATGTGCTGTAATACAGTTATTTTTTTTTTTTATGAAAGCTTGTCTTAGGGCTTTATGAGCCTGTTCATCTTTCTCATTACATTTTCTTCATATTTTGAGTTAGGTTGAAACAATAGTTTAGTACATATTTTGCAAATTTTGTACTTACAATATAATTTGTTCATGAATGAGATGTATAATGTCTTAAAGTGCTATTTCATTCATCTATGGTCTCCATTGTGTGCTATATTTTAAGTAATTGTCACTCAAAATAATTATGTATATATGTTTGTTTTAGTGGAAGAAAAAAGTCAATTATGGCTGTGCCCTTTAAACTCTAGAGGTTATAGCAATTAATCTTCAATTTCTAACACTATCTTAAATCCTTAATCTTGTGGTCTAAATCAAGCACTACAGTTCAAAACCATCATTTCATTTTTCTTAATCAGTAAAATAACAATAAAAAGTAAGATAAAAAATGAAGAGGTAGAGTTAATTAAACATTTTACATTGTTTAATCAGAGAAAAAGCACATCTTTCCATTTAACTAATTTATACCATAGAACTGGTCTTCAATGTCTTTCAATACCCTGTTATTTCATATTTGTAGGAAAATTTCTGACTCTGTAACTACTTAAACAATATTCAATTACAGCTAAATTCGTTTGCTTTTGGTATACATTTTTATATGCAACTATATCACTGATTTTATCTTCCTTGCTCACATACCCCTTTGTTTTCTGTGATAATTGTTTAATTGTATCACTTTGATTTTTCTTTTAAAAAGTTTTAACTTCTCATCATCAATTTTATATATGTATTTTCCATAGTTGTTCTTCCAACCTGTCATATTCATTATATCTTCTATTGCTGCTTTATTTCACCCACTTTATCACCTTAATTCCTTTCCTTCTGCAAGGGTCACCTAGAATTCCAAATCCTCCCTACACAAATAAAAAAGTTATTCTGCAAACTACTCTGACTATATCCTCCTGCAAAGGTAAGCCTGAACATAATATGAGGTAGAAAGGTGAAACTTCCTCCATTGTTTGAATTACTGAAGTGGTAGTCAGGGTTTAGTCCTCATTGCAAATACTTTACTGAGATACACTCCCTGAAAGTATGGAAGGTATCAGAGAGCTTTGCATCATGTAGGATGTGGGGAATGTTAAAAATGCAGAGTGAGCATGTTATGTAGAAATGGATATACTTAACTTAATTTGAATTATTCATTTACTTATGTTTTCATAAATGTCCTATTAGCTAATAGCAGGTTTTGATATACTGTATGTGAGTGATTCCCATCACTCATTTCAACAGCAATAGATCTATCATGCATCTTCATAGATTTATATTGTCTGAATCTTAAGGCAGACATTTGGTTATTCAGCATTCTACAAAGACACTTTATCAAAGTACAATATTCAAGGACATTGGTGATTACCAGTATAACAAGAAGCTGAACTTGAATGTTTTAAAATATTCTGCCAACTCACACACCTATTTAAAAACATTGTACAAAACTTCTTCTTCCCCATTTTCTGTCTACCATCAGTTTATATGCTTTATGACTATCTTGATACTTCACGTATTCTGAAAATGAGATGATGATTCTCCTTTACTCTTTCTCACAGTAATGCTCAAAACCTACATTTTATAAGAAAAACTGCCGTAAGAAAGGCATTTGTTTCTTATGCCAGGAATCATTTTTTTAACCCACTACATTGCTGTTCTATATGCTGTGGTACATCTGCACAACATACATCATATCTTTTATCTCATTTATAATGCTAGAAAGAAAAAGGAAGAAGTCACTAACACGATTAGAAGGCTATGGAGAGCTGGTTTTTAAAATCAGTGGACAACAATACTTTGAGTGTTAACCTGTAAAATCCGGTAGATAAAGATCATGAAAAGGACAACCAGGTTAGAGAAGGGCCACCTTCTTTAATTGAAGCTAACAGCTCATTACAGATATGATTAAAGAACCTCCCAGAAGTCATTAATAAATGTAAATGAAGATGGAAAATTTTAAATTTTAATATGAAAAGGGAGTAAGCTAAAATGAGAAAGAATGATATAATAACAGGTGCAAACTCCATGATGATGATCATCAAAGAGCCTAAGGGAAGAAAAACAGAAGTTGAGGAAGAACATATTAGTATTTCTCCTATATAGGCTGTAGGGTGACTTTAATTCTAAATAATCAGAACTATCCCCACAATTAGTAGGGCATAGTTTATTAGAATACTATGGTTGACAGATTTGCCCTTCTGAAATGTTTTTTTTTTTTTTTTTCATAAAATGGTTTTGTATTTCCAAGTAAATCTCTGTGGTTTTGAGGGAAAAAAAAATCATCTGATATAAAGAGAAATGCTAATGAACAATTTGATGTTTACTTTAAGTATATTTACTGTGACCCATTAAGTGTTGATTTTCAGTTTTACCAATCTGCTCCTTGAATAAATGAATACATATTTGTTTGTAGTTAATTTGTTTTCAGACCCAGGCAAAGAGACTTCATAAGTAGTAAGTAGAGACTGAATATGAAAAACTCAAATTTCTTTCTCTGTTCCATCTACATTAATTCCACAGTTGGGAACTTTAGTCTCTCTAATGCCACAATTACTTTACATTTTTATTATTAACTAATTATTTACCACAAAAGATGCTATGAATAGCAATATAAAACCTAACAATACATTTAAACACATGAAAAACCTTATATTATAAAAGCAAACAATACTGTTTGTTTGTACAATTAGTATTGGGAATAGGACAAAAACAAATCTCCAAATCTGCAAATATACACAAGAGTAAAAAAATATCAATATGCGAGTTTCCTGAATCTACCTTGGAAGAGCAACCAGCCCACAGAGGTTTGGAAGATCCATGAGGCTTCACACCACAGAAGAAAATTTGTAGTAAAGTTAGTAATTACTAAAAAAAGAAGAGAATAGGAAAGGAAAGGAAAAATGGAAGACCACACATGATTCGCATATGAGAACAAAGGAGGTAAAAGCCAGGAAAATTAAATTCTCAGTAGCAAAATGTTCAGCAGAGATTGCAAGACCTTTCTTTTGCTTCCTGTGATTTCTCCATTTATCAAGTGCCATAACTCTTTCATTCATCTTTTTCTAACAAATTTAGGGACCATCTACGGCATATGCTCCATAAATACAATTAAATTATTTTACTCATTGGTGTATCTGCAGAACCTATTAAGTTTTTTAAAGACCTAACAAAAATTCAATAAATATTTTTAAATGAATGCCTGAATAAATTTAGTCACGGTGCTGAAACCACTATGGAAAGTCAAAAGAAAAATATAAACATAAGTTTGCACAATAACTGAGAAAGAACATGTCAGTATCTCAGCAAATAAATGGTCATTTTTCCCCCCAAATAATGTCTTTCCTTTTGTAACTCTCTTTAATTACTGCAAAACAAGCAAGCTTTATTAGATTATTTAGTAATACTACTTACAAGTGTATGTTTAATACTACATTTCATGTTTGTAGTAAATAGGTTAGAATAAATTTGCAGAATAAAATAGCTATTATAACACTACTTTCTTTGAAAGAAAAGATAAAACATAAAAGATAACAATGTTTTTATGTAATTTTATAGATATTCCCTATTCTTATTTTCTCTAGCAGCTTAACCTTGAGTATGTTAACTTCTATGCTGCTGTAGTTAAATCACCTATAAATACAGAATATTAATATTATATATTTTCCATTGTTGTTAAGTGTATTAAAGGAGATGAACCCAATGTATATAAACCATATTTCATAAAGGACAGCAAAGAATACAAATTGAATTAATATTTATTGCCATCATTATTACTTGTGTTCACTTTATATAGTGAAATCAGATGATTACCAATGTCTCTCAAGTACATTTGTGAGCAATTATGCATCGGATAACTGCACAAAACTCTGGTTATAACCAGAAATAAAGCTATTTAAAGTTTGAAAAAATTATTATAGGTAGTAAGATATGCTTTTGAATGCAGCATGAATATTCTATTCCCTTGAATCGACTTATCTTTTCTTCAACCATTGCAACTACTCTAAACATTTAAGCTTGTCTTATGTGTAACTTATCTCAGTATTTTTTCATTTAATCACTTAATTATTTTCAAAACATCTAAGACCATGAGATTTTTACTTAAAACTTTCATCTGTAAATACGCAAATTCTACAAGACCATTCTTTTAGCCTTTATTATTGCTAAGCTTGGTAATTATGAAGTTCAAAACCAATAATAAATTTATGAACTATTAAAAAAGAAATGGACCTAATTACTAAGTTATTTTAAACTCTTGAAGTTTCACAGCAAAAATGATTGCAGGCCTTTTGGGGGCCAGGTCTGTTCATTATTCATCTTTGTATTTCCAGCCTCTAGCATTGTGCATGATAAATTAAGTATTTAAATAGAATTAGCCAAGAAAGTTCTCATTTCTCTGGTTCCTTACAGCAAAATAAGATCTGATGACTCAAAGAAAAAACATGTCAAAAGTTAAGCAATTCATTTATTCCAGAAACATTTTTAAACATCTTCATTTTGCCAAAAACTAAAGGTGTAATGAAAGTTGAAAAAGAAAAAAAAAATCAAAGCTCTCTATGGCTCAGTTTTATTCCTACCACTGACGCATCTATCGAATTAGCTAATTAATACAGTGTTCCTTCAACAATGTTAAAAAACTATTTCCTATATATTAAGTTCTGATATTTCTCTGTAAAAGACAAAACCAAGGCAGAAGGTAGCACACTTGCAGGTGAATTCAGAAACTGAAGGACTAACTAGATGATTTCTACAAAAACCTATGAATTTGTTTTTCATGTGTGGCTGTTTTATTGGGATAGGCCTTATCAGTTATTAAGAATTCACAGCGTCCTTTGAAAGGCTGATATGTCTGGGGAATACACAGAAGGGGGAGAAAAGAAGTTCAGTCTCTAGAATGACTACTATTGTTATGCCAACAACTGTAAATAGCAAGGCATTTGCCAACTCATAAATGCTGCAAAAGCTTCCTAACTAGCAGTATTGTTTCTTCAGGATAAATTCACTCTATCTTTCCTACATGAGATTGGAAACATTACCAAACTCAAAGGAAACATGGGTGGAAGGATCACTCCTGAGAGCTTTCACCTATTTCCTGTTGCTAAGGAAACCACTTCCTTTGTACATGTTCAGAATAGCAGGTTCCTTTGAATCCTGCCTTTCAAGCTCTATTTTTTTTAAAGCAAACATAGATATTTGACCCATAGTTTGAGATGTACACCATTTTATTGTTTCTTTTAGTATCTGGTGAAGAAGTTTCATCCAATTAAATGTAATGTATATTTGCATATAAAAACATCAGGGATAGAAAAATTCCTTTTTGTTTTTTTATATTGTTTAAAATCTAGAATGCTTTCTAACTCACAAAAGAGGCTGTGAATCTGGTATCCCTATGACCTGTGAATATGGATCTCTCAACACTGGCAGAAACAATATACAAGTTTTAGTGTTTCATAGGATTGGGAACAAACATGTCTAGTGAGTTACTCTCTAGTGATAGAATTATCCTTTAATTATTCAGAGATCCCTTTTAAAACTACAGGTGAATAATAACAATTTTTTTTTCAACGTAGGTTCTTAGTTGGAAAGGTAACTTGTCAAAAAAAATAAGCTGAAAACAAAAAGAAGTTTATTAACATGTATATTTTGTACACACACAGATACATCTAGGGAATGAGTAGTTCTCAAGGAAGTGGCTTTGAGTTTCAACTTATATAGCATCTTCAACAAAGAGCAATAAACTTTTAGAGAAACATGGGACAAAGGAAAAGGATTTTGAATCCCATGGGGCCACAACTTGTGAGAAGTCAAATAATTAGCAGCTAAAGGGTAGTTAGAGAAGTTTGTTAATACAGATTCCTCCAGTAGATTCTTCTAGGCCAATAATGATTCAAAATTGTCTTTACTGATCAGTCCTTGTTTTCCCTGAAATGAAAGGTGGACACTATAACTTTTGTCTTTAATCTATATCCTGCTTTTAGGCAAATAGGCAGAGCATAGAGAGTTTTTGGAAAATGCTTTTTTAAAAGTGTCTTCTGCTCAACAAACCTTTATATTGGAGGGGGCAGTCATATGCTAGTCTTACTTGTCTCTTCTTTTTCATTTAAACTATTGTTGAGAGGCCTTCCTACAAGTTAGCTTGTTTAAACATTTTGTGGAAGCATTAGGGCAAATGCAAAATTTCACAGATAAAAGATAAGACTGGAAGTTCTATTATCCTACAGTGATTGCTGTGTATATTCACCAGCCATTAACAACAGTATGCGTGGACACTGGCCATAAATGCTAGCTGATTTCATAACTTGGATTGTAAATGCTATAATTATATGTTGTAATTCACATTATACAACTGAGAATCATAGCTCAGTCCACAGCTTTATTGCAACATTCTCATTAATGTCCTATTTATTCCAGATCTACCAAAGCATTCCTTTGAATACCCATCATGATATTTTTAATTATACTCTATATCTCTCCAAATGTTTTGGACCTCTCTTACATGTTTAGAAATACATAGTTCCCTGAAACCACAAACTACAAACACAAATTTCATCATCACAAAGTCAAAATGGTTTTGATTATTGTATGTATAAAATAATTTCAATTGTTTAGGTCTATTCAGTAATTATGACTTCTGCTGAAAAAAATGTCTCCAATTGCAGAGAAAAGTATACTCCTATGGATTAAATTGACTTCTTTAATTGACTTTTACAATTCTGTACTATTATGAGTACTTATTGGACTTCAGTGTTGCTTTCAGTCTAATAGCCATTGATATAACATCACATTTCCTGCAGAGACAATGTTGCTTTATGCAAACACTCAAAAAAAATGTTATAGCATAAACATGTTTTAATTTCAAGGAGACTCTTGAAGATAAGAATAAGAAAGCACAGTAATTTAGCTAAATCATTGCTTTTCTCACACATTAGCCATTCAGTAAAAGTATTTGTTCAGTACAGTTAAGCATTAATGTAATAAAAAAGTTATATTTATATTTATATTTATATTTATATATTACGATTTAGGGTCATATTGAGAGGTAGATACTTTCACTTCTTAGCAACTAAAGGACTGATTTAAAATTTCTGTAGCTGATACCCCTCTATTCCCTAGAGACCTATATTCATTCTTGTTTCACTAGTCAGTAGTATATTGGCACTTTGATTTTCAAAAAACAAAACAATTGCTTTGGTTCATCAGCTTCCTATTTTGCCTCTGGTAGTATAATGTTTGATGGCTTTTGCTGGCTTATTGTACTTTAATTAGCATGATGCTGTGTGCCTTTAGTAGCGTGCTGCCATGCTACTCTTAATTGAAGTCTTTCTCTTGTGTCTGTGATCACTGCAGCACCTTGATGCCTGGAACTGCATCCTATGGAGTATGTGCTAATGTTGCATTAGTGCTTTGAAGCTGGGGAGTTTGATTAGCAGGATCAGATGAGCTGCTAGAGGGTGCCTGACTGTAGCTTTACTATCTTCAAATGCATTTTACAAATTATCTGCTTACCTTCATATGGTAAGTATGCAAATATTCACACATACTTACTGTATGCACAAAGTGAAATTTTGCATTGGAAAATTATTTCCTAACATACACTTTGATTATAGGTCACAGCTCCAGGATGTTTGATAAAGACATCAGTTCCCCGTTTTAAAAGAAAGGGAAAGTATATGAAATCATCTTTCCTAACTATCCCTCCTTTCTTTGTCTCTAAAATATTTACACAACATATTCTAAGGGATACATCCTCTTTGGAGAGTTTTCCTACTCTTTTTCACACATGGTAATTTAGAGTGATTCTAAAGTTATTTTGAATGGTTCTCAGTATGCTTCTGTAGTGTAACAAAGCTAATCATCATTATATTTATGTCAATAGGAAAACGATCAAATGTGGAACATAAACATTTTAAAGAATGCTTAGGATTCCTTTACATAAGAATTTTCTAAAACAAAAGTGTGTTCAAATAGTGAAAAGGAAAAATAAGTAAACATAATGTACTGCTTGGGCTCAGAAAATGACATCTCAAGATATGGCGCTTTGACATGTGAACTAAAGCAGCCTCGAGGTCCCTCTGACTCCCTCCCCCATTGTTTCCCTCATAACTTCCTTTATCCTGGTCCTCTTTCTCTGCTGAAGAATGGGAGATTTCCCTGAAGTTATTTCACCTATCTAAACATGAGGCCTACCAGCAAGGAACACAATTGCTTTAATCTTCTTACTGAAATTTCATTAACTAAAGAAGATGAAACTCATATCACAGAGGAAGAAACTGAAACTCAAACATCACACCTAAAACCCGAGGATCCATCTGGCTCCTTGGAGTTTTCGTGCACGTTTTGTATGCACCCATGGTTAAGCACATTATTTGGTGTTTTTTTTTTCTCCTGCTAATCTGTGTACTGTCAGTTCATTTTAGCAGACCCAATTCAAACATTCAGAGGAGAAGTTTAACCTTCCGTGCAATACTTTAAAAATGGCATGTGCAAAATTAGTCATGAAACAGAGTTGTGGCTTTAAATAAAGCTCACCACCATGAGGACTGAACCACTATGAAATAAAGATTGTTTGTACACTGTTGGGAGAGGATTCTCAAAGATATGTAGAGAAAATATCGACAGCTGGGAAGAACTTAAGGAGGCTGAAAAGTGAAGTGTCCTCTTCAACAAAATGTAAAGTGGTCAACACATATGATCCACCATTCTCTGAAGAACCTAAATTGGTAAAGAAATAACTGGGCCATTCCCACGACTTACAAGGCTATCGGCGAGTTCAGAAGGTCTGGCCCTGCAGGGCTCTGGATGGTACCTGGAGCTGAAACTCAAGAGCATAAGTGGCAGAAAGAAAGCATGTAGCAACAAAGGCTAGATACAAATAACTGAAAGTTGTCCTTATCTCTGATAGGTGTGATCATAGGTACATATTTCCTTCTTTGTGAAAAATCTGTACATATTTTCTACAATGGATAGGCACATTCTAGTTATATTTTTCTTTATTTGGGAAGTCTATTAAAAAACAAAAGTCACCCATGGAGGAACATCTCCTGTATTTCATTGGTCTCATCTTTATAAATGGGGTTTATGAGGTACATAAACAAATTTAGACTAATACTAGCTAAATGGTTTAATATTATACATATGTGATATAGTTAAAATATATGATTTAAAATAAATCTTGTGTTGCAACTGAGTATTCTGTAAGTGTATTGTGTGGAAAAGAAGACTGTCTAATTTAACATGTTTAGTTGTCTTGTATACATGACAATGTCATGAGCTATTTGTAAATAATTTAGCCCTTTGTGGTTTATAATCTTTAGTAATGATAGCAAATATATTGACTAAATAATGAGGAACACTTTGCATCTTATCTGGGTGAAATATACGCCAAAACTTTTAAAACTACATAAAATTTTTTGTTATATTTTAAAAAATAAAGTATATAGTAGAATATATATAACACATATTTAGTCATATAATACATATTTAAATCTATATATACATATATATGTATGCGGTAGAATATATATAATACACATTTATATGTACATACATAAAATCTTCCCAAATAAGTATATTAACAGAACAATCAATTTTTTAAAAAATCCTAGTATTTGAACCAAAAGAAATTGTCAGTTTTATACATCAAAAGCAGTTGCATACCACTATATCTGTATACATGGAAGGTTTGTGTATCAGTTAGGGTTCACTAGAGGAACAGAGCGATGATAAAATATATACTATGTATAATATCTATATAGGATTTACGAGATAGGCTTACAATAACATTCTGTAGAGTCAGGTGTGGAAGAACACAACAGGGCCGTTTGCACGCTGGAGAGCTGGAGCAGTCAAAAGTCAAAAGCCAGGTGCTCACTGAAGTGTCCAGCATGAGTCTCTATCAGGATGCCAAAGGATCTGCACTGGAAGACCGAAGAATCTGGGCAGAAGGCTGAAGCCTCTGTGCTGGAAGCCTGAGACAGAGGCCCAGGCCAGAGGAAATGGTGGAAGACTGGCGCTCCTTCAAAGAAGCTGAAGTGAGACTTCCTTCCTTCTTCTTTCCCTTTTTATTCCATTAGCTTATAAGCCTACTGGTTGGTGCCTCCCACATCTAGGGTGGGTCTTCCCTCTTCCCAAAGTCAGTCATCCAGAAACAGCCAGAACTGTACTATTCCACTCTGCTAGGTATTTCTTATCCCAGTCGGTACCACAATTAACTATCTCAGGTTGCAATTAAAAGAAAAAAATTATGTTCACTTTCACAAAAGAAAGCATAGTAGTGATATTTTATAATAGCATAGACATCATATAAAAAGCTGATATTAAAGTTTTATTTAATGGATCTAATAATATACTGAGGTTTATTTCTTGGAAATAAATATTCTGACCAATTTGTACTAAAATCAAAAGAAAATCTAGATAGACATAGAAAATTGTTTAAAAGCAGAGAATTTTTTTTTTGAACTAATGGAAAACATGGTTTATGTGGCTATTTCTGTGGTCCTTTTTAAAATTTTTAAAAAATTTAAATTAACTAATGTGAATTCAATATTTTTAAGTTGCTATTCTGGTTCTTACTTTGTGCAAATAATGGATCTTCAAACTCTAAATTCTCAAACGTATTATATAGTGAACATGCCGCACTATTCAAAAGATCTGAAATGTTAAATTGAAGAATATACAAATAACTGAACTTAATCATTCTGTGAAATATAAATACAAAAATTTACTAACCAAATGACTGTAAATGTTGAGAAGTGTTTCTGAGTGGAGTGGCTCATGATCATATGAAAGAGAACATGTCACATAATTGAAAATTATTCATGTGGTCCTCCACAAGGTGAAAGGAAAATACTCAACTTTAGCTGTCTTCTGCCACCTAAGGGAGAAGGAGAGACTGAAAAGCATTGATGAAAATCACAGTCCAGTGTCACAGGCTAACTGAAAGATTTAGTCACGGGACTTTAAAAGCCTCTTCTTCCACACGTTACCACCACATCACTAAAAGCTTATTTAGTGTAGATTTTTTTTTTTTTTTTACCCAGTACATTTGGATCACTTTCAGAAAGAATTAGAAAACGTAGAAAAAGGCAAAGACACCAAAAAAACAACAACTATGAATTATATGCCTAGGTCTTTACAGGAAAAAATGGAAAACGCACAAGAACAGATTGATAATGTAAATAAGAGAAATGAAAATTTGAAGAAAATCAAAAGGAAATGCTAGAAATTGGAAACACCAAGAGATACCTATTGAGGGAGGAGTCTCTGAGTTTGAGGATATGTCAACAGAAATTTCCAAAACTGAAAACTAAAGAGGAAAATAGATGGAAAAAATTAAGTAATCAAAAAGTTTGGGACAACTATAAAAGGTGTCACATGCATGTAATGGAATGCCAGAAGGAAAAGAAAGATATAATAGATCAGAGCAATATTTTAACCAAAATGACTGAGAATTTCCCCATATCAGTATTAGATACCAGACCATAGATCCAGGAAGCTCAGAGAACACTACTAGGAAACTGTGATTTAAAAACAAATAAGTAACCAATAAAGAAAGCAACTACAGTTCTCCATGTTACAGACAGACTTTAGAAAATCAAAGATAAAGAAGAACATCTTGTAAGTGACCAGGGTGAGGAATAAAATAAGAACAAGTCAGAATTTATATAATTCATTCCATAGAAGATATAAATGATGATGAAAGGACGCAGTGGCCCATTACTGTAGAAGGAAGATCGTTTGAGGTCAAAATTTTGAGAGGAGCTTGGACAACACAGTGTGAGACCCAGACTCTAGATTCAAAACAAAGAAAAAAATAGAGAAAGAGAGGGATAGAGGGAGGTACAGAGGGAGGGAAGGAGGGAGGGAGGGAGAGGAAGGGAAACAAATTCAAATTGAGAAACGCGAATCTATAAAAGGCTGGCAACATATACTTAGAACAATTAAATGGAAAAACATCTTAATATGTTTTTAATGGCTGTAGAAGTTGGCCTTAAAAGAAATGAATTCATGGGTAAAAGTGTTAGAAAGGAGAGACAGAGTTGGCAGTCAAGACTCACAGATTTAATTTATAAAAATTAGGGAAGTAATTAAAACAATATGAATTAATATATTTATCTTCTATGTAGAAGGTTTAAAATGATTGTGCCATTCTTTACTATAAATTAGAGAACATGGCCGGTGAGATGGCTCAGTGGCATAAGTGCCTGCCTGGCAAGTGCGAGGTCCCGAGATCGACTCCTGGAACCCACATATGAAAAAAGGGCTGGTGATATCATTCAGCAGCACAGGTGCCTGCTGGCATGTGAGGTCCTGAGTTCAATCCCCAGTACCCACACACACAAAAAAATTAGAGAACATTAGGCTGGTAAATAGCTATATAGTGTTTGTCTAGTACTTGTGAGGTCCTGGGTTCAATCCACAACACTGGCAAAAGAGAGAGAGTGAGGGAGGGGAAGAAAGAAACAAAGATAACACACATCAATTTTAAAAACATTGTAATTACTTCATTCTGAGTACAAAAATGTATAGTCAAGAAAGAAAATATTGAAATAAAGGAAACTTTCAAAAAGAAATAACAATTAAATCTTACTGTAAATAAACAGCAAAATATAGTTGAGATGAGAGAGCTACAACAAGCTAGAGTGGATTATCTTTCATTTCTCTACAATTCGAGTATAAACATGGTCATACACACTTAATAGATGTTTCCATATCACATACAATAACACTGATTTGTAAGTTGTTTTCTTCTATTAGTATGTTGTAAATCCTAACTTTAACATGATTTAAATAGTAAATTATATTTTCATATCAATTCTAAATCTAATCCACTGAGTACTGATACATCTTTAGGTGAACTTGTTTCATTATGATAGCCAATTACACCCTTTCTTGCCTGAGGTCGAGTGCACTGTTTGTATATATGCCCTGTTTTGTCACAGTTAAAACATTGTATTTTTGAAAAAGCCTGATTTTGTTTAATTAAACCAAACATAGCTTGGGAAAACATAGAAGACCCTCAGCACCCACATGTTGATATGTTGATATGTACTAAAGGATTTTATATTTAAAGAAATATATTTAGACCTTGAAAAAACACATATCAATAACAGATACAGTTTAAAATTCAAATAACAGTTGAAAAGCTTATTCATTAATTGCTAATGTAAATGATACTTTGGAAGAAAATTTGGTAGTTTCTTACAAAACTAAATGTACTCTTACCACATGATCCAGCTTTCACATTTAGTGTTTACCTAAAAGATTTAAAAACTTATATCCAGGTTTATTTGTAATTGTCAAAATTTAGAAGCAACCACATTGTTCTTCAATAGGTTAATGGACAAACAGTGATAATATACCCAGACAACAGAATATTATTCAGCACTAAAAATAAATGGGTAATGAAGAGACATGGAAGAAACTTAAATTTCTACCAGTAAGGGAAAGAAGCCAATCTGAAACGGGAATATCATTTATGATTTAAGTATATGGCGTTTTGGAAAAGACATATGGTTAGAATTACACATGATACTGCCTTTTGTACAGATAGTAACAAAAATCAGTTACTGTCAGAAATTAAGGAGATAGGGACAAATAAGCAGAGAAGAGGATTTTGGGGCAGTGAAAATTGTCTGATACTCCAATGGCAGACATATGCCATTATACAAACTCATTTGTCCAAACTCATTGAATGTACAGCACCAAAAGTTCATTCCAAGGTAAAATGTGGATTCTGGGTGATAACGGTATGAAATGTGGGTTCATCAATTCTAAAAATGTACCATTATATTGGAGAAAGCTGGTAATGGGGGAATCTATACATGTACAAGGGCAGATGGTAAATTGGAATATCTCTGTGCCTTCCCCTCAATTTGCTGTGAACCTAAAATAGGTTTTAAAAAGTCTAACTATATTAAATGATTTTATATTCTTATCCTAATTGTATCCACAGAGTAACATACATAATTAGCCTTTAAACTAGTAAACAGAATATATGAGTATATTTTGGACATAACACTTCTACTTTTTCTTCAGAAATGATAGGAGTACTGTATAACATAAATAGTTCCGTTCTATTAACTTCAGCTTCTATCATGTATTTCCAGAAGCACCTTACTCAATCCATTATGTAGATGCATGGAATTTCATTGTATGGGTCATTTATAATTTATTTTATCAGTTTCCTGTTGGGATGCATTTAGGTCATTTCCAATATGAGCTATTATAAAGTATTGCAATTAATAATATTATATATGCATAATTTCACATGTTCAGTATATATATCTAGAAGTCTATTTATTCTTTTAAAATTTTTACAAAGTTATAAATGTATGAGGCCAATCTATGAGTTTGTACCCAACCAGGGGGCAGCAAAGATAAAACACAAAGAGACACAGAATACATTAAAATGTGGGGGGCCAGGGGGCTCTTGTCCACCTTTGACAAAGAGCACCAAGCGACTAGGACACCTTGGCTTTATTCACTCAGACATGGGCACAAGCAATCAGAGTAAAACAGGATCCATCTGTCTCCCACCATCCGCGGTACACATCCTAGTAAACAACAGGATCTCAGCTGTTTTAATTTTCCCCAAAACATGTCAGCACCCACTCACGCTGCCTTTCTCCCTAGTGCTCACAGAAGAAGCCATTAGGCCTTAATCTTCCTATCTGGTTTCCTATATCTCCCCCTTTTTGTTTAACAATAATAGCAGTTGAATATAAATCACTACTTGTTTATCCCTGGGGGAAGCATGTAGGCGTGATTATTAGATCCTCTGTCTGGAGGTACAGCCTTTAATGTCTGCTTCTCTACCCACGGTTGTAATATGTCTGTACTGGCTCTTTTTGACGGCCAGCCCTATCCTGTATTATAACTAACTTAACTATTACCCCTCTCTAGAGAGGTACCTCTAACTGCCATGAAGGGGTAATGGGCAAGACTAGTCTAACTTCTTCAGGCTGAAAAGGGGCATAGTTGTGACCAGCAGTAAGAGGTACCCTCCAGAGGGTCTATTCAGAGGACCCCCAATAGACTCCAGGCATTCTTGGCTTGGGTAGGCACTGACAATGAAAAAGTCTTTCTGCTTCCTGAGTATTTTTCTTTAGTTGTGATTTGAGAGAAGGCTTTCACTGGTGAGGAAAGCAGAGTCAAGTTCCCCCATAGATGCATCCTGGGGAGATCTTCTCCATGGTGCTATGCTCCTAGAGGGTACCCACACCATCTGTCCACCTCCTGCAACAACACAAGCAAACCCCAGACCCTATGCCAGCAGAGTAACCGGTCCCTCCCATTTTCCCATCCCTGGGCACACTTGTGCCTTGTCCTTTTTGCCATGTTCTTGTATTTTTACCAGTGTAATTCCAGTGGGGTGCTATCTGTATTACCAACAGGATTAGACTTTTTGTAAGCTGGTTAGGAAGATAAAGTCATTCAATAGTTTCACATTTATTACTCACTATTTGACCAAAAAGCCCAGTAAGAGAATGAGGAGTAGGCAGTATGATCAGCAAAATATGTGCAGTCAGACTAATTCAAAACACCCATTTGTCAAAGCAGTTTCTATTATTTGGATTTCTTTAAAGGCTTCAGGTGTGAGGGTACAAGGAGGATTCAAATCTGGATCAACTTACAGTGTTTTATATAGACTGTCTAACTGATATGTAGGTATTCCTAATTTTGGGTGAATCCAATTAATGTCCCACAATAATTTCTGGAAGTCATACAGTGTTCATAATGAGTCTCTCCTTAATGTTAATTTCTGGACTCCAACTGCTCTTCCTGTTACCAGAGTTCCTAAATAACTATAGGGGAAGATAGTTTCTTTGGGGCTGTGCACATTGGCACTTTCCCCTCCAGGAGAGGAGCAATTACACCCTTTCTTGCCTGAGGTCGAGTGCACTGTTTGTATATATGCCCTGTTTTGTCACAGTTAAAACATTGTATTTTTGAAAAAGCCTGATTTTGTTTAATTAAACCAAACATAGCTTGGGAAAACATAGAAGACCCTCAGCACCCACATCTTGGCACACATCTTGTCATATTTTCCAAGATTTTTAGTTCCTTGGACAGCCCCTAGTGCCCATCCAGAGTCCATCTTAGCATTCTCAAAAGCCAGCTACAACACTACAATTTCCGCTGCTTAGGCATTTGGCATCCATTATCGGACAGCTTCCTGCAACCTGGCTATGAACTGGGCATAAGGCACATGGGGCCTTGAAGAATGTATGAAAAGGACTTAGTGAAAACACTGTCTTCAGGAATAGTTACCCAGGCTTGTTTCATTATGATAGCCATTTGCTGATAAACTTGGTCTGTAAGGGTTAACTGTGAAATTAAATCTGAGTATGGACCTGTTCCCAACAGCATTTCTTCTGTAATCTCCAGGTGTCCTGCTGCCTGATTCTATTGAGCTTGCTCAGCTGTTAACTCTTGGAAATTGCCCTGCAGAAAGGAAGGACTTAGCTAAGTGCTTAATGTCTAAAGGAGGTAAACACAGAGTTCCCGGGACAATCTCCTACAAGCCCAATGTGGAAGGTCCCTGATCCCCATTATTCATGTGTTGGATTTTCATTCTTTGAGCAACTTATACTCCAAAGAATTGTGCTCATGAACATTTCATTGTGGATTAGTAGGGTCAGGATGAATAGTAATTGGAAATGCACATGTCCTGAATGGCTTTCTGTTAAGCACAGTCTGTGTGACCAATCTTTGATAAGAAGACACTATTTCTGTCTCGCCCACAGATGGAGGAGGTGGAAGAGAACGAAGAGAAGGGGACCAGGGCTCTTACCCTCATTCCTACCCTCTCTCAAGGGTGCACTAGGTGTGGGATGTTCTTAAGGACAAAGAACTGCATGGACAAGCTCCACATAAAGAAAGTTTCAGAGACTATAACAGAGTGCTTGGTATCAGCATGCTCCAAACCATCTTTCAATCAATCCCTACTCTCTATATCAAACTTGCCCACCTGAGGAAACTAAGGATTATGTTTGATAACATCTCACAACACATGAGAAATCAACCGAGTACAAACTTGAGTGCTAGACTGGCACAACAGAATTTCCAATAAAGGGATAAAATGCTGTACTTCAGTCAATGAACTCAACCCCATTACCTTGGCTGACTCTACTGCAAGCACTTAGGTTCCTTTTTCTTTTCCTTTTGTCATTTTCTTTTTGCCAGCCAGCACTTCACTGCAGAGGTCCCCATCGCTAACCTACTATGATTTTCCCCCGTGGGGTTCCTTGACCAAGTCCCTGTTCGGGCACCATCTGTGGGGGGGGCAACCTAAAATCTTGTACCTGACAAAGGGGCAGCAAAAATGAAACACAAAGTGACACAGAATATGTTAAGATGTGGGGAGCCAGGGAGCTCTTTTCCACCTTTGACAAAGAGCAACAAGTGACTGGCACACCTTGGCTTTATTCACTCAGACATGGGCACAAGCAATCAGAGTAAAACATGATTCATCTATCTCCCACCACCTATGGTACATATCCGAGTAAACAACAGGAACTCAGCTGTATTAATTTTCCCTGAAGCATGTCAACACATACTCACGCTGCCTTTCTCCCTAGTGCTCACAGAAAAAGCCAATTAGGCCTTAATCTTTCTATATGTTTTATCACATATAATTTTGGTAGACATTAACAAATTGTCCTCCATAGTTATTGTATGAGAGGACCTTCTACCTGGCAACATTTTGAATATGCTTAGTTTCCCAGAGCAGAATCAGAGTGTTATCAAATCATTGAGTTTTTGCACATCAGTTTGATAAAAATATATTTTCCCCTGTAGATTTAGTTTGCATTCGATTCTGTTTCATAAATTTAAAGACTGTTTATATTTCCATTATTGTGAATTTTCTATTGGTACTCTTAGTTCATATTTTCTCTTTGGTAGTGGTCTTTTCTATGTGAGTTTGTAGCAGCCCTTTATATTTTAAGAAGATTTATTTGTAATGTGAGTTATAATATTTCCTTTTATTTTGTCAACTGCCTTTCTAGTTTTTATATTGTTTTAATTACTATTTTTATTAGCTATGCACAATATTTTAAACTTGTGTAATAATATATAAATCTGGATTTTGGTAAACTTTTTAACAATGGTAATAGTAAGCATTCTTATATTTTTACAATCTTTATGGGGATGCCTTTAGTGCTGGCCTTTGGACTGAGAAAATTACATATTTATCATATTAAATAAGGTTTAATTATTATTGTTTGATTAAGTACTGTATTTTTCTTTTGAATATAATCATTGAATTTTGCCAACTTTTTTAGCAAGCAGAAGTATAGTTGTGTAGTTTTTCACACCTCAATCTTTTGGGGAGTTTTTATAAGTTTTGGCTAGTAATTTGTTCATCTTTTCCCTATGAATTCTTAGAAAAGCTTTAATGTTTCCATACATTTTGTATTCTAATATTATTTTAACAGCATTAAAATTATCTTTAATGATTTTAACCAAAATTCTTTAGGAAACTATGACCATTATATTTTTGGATAAACTTGCTTCATAATAACTTTCTATATAGTTTACATAGAAATTTCAGTGTTTACACAGTTTTTGTAAGACATATTTTCCTAGAAATAAATCCACATCATTTAGATTCTAAAAGTTAGTTTGACAAAGATGAACAAAATATTATTATTTTTTACTTTCCATTAGTTATTTTTTTCATTTGTTTTTTTTAGTTTGTTTTGGAACATTTTCAAGTGTATATATTTTCAACAAACTGACTTTTAAACAAAAAAAAATCATCAGGAGTTGTTTTTGTTCTGTTGTGTTACAGCAATTTCTGTCTTTCTGTCTCTGTCTCTGTCTCTCTCTCTCTCCCTCCCAGAACTCCCTCCCTCCTTCTATCTCCCTTCATCTCCCTTCTTCTTTTCATTTTTTCATTCTTTCTCTTCTTTTTCCCTCTTGCACTTCAGTTTTTCATTTTTCCTTTCCTCCTTTCTGTCTTCCTTTCTTTACTACTATGAATTTCACATATAGATGGCCAGTTTTTCATTAGTAATTTACCTTTTTTTTTTAATGGTCCAATTAGGTTCTTTGTCTTAGTTACTTTCTTTGTTGTTGAGACATGATACTTGATGCCTAAATCTTAAAGATGGACAGCTTTTTTTTTGGCCCATGGTTTGTAGAGGTTTCTGTCCATAGTCATCAGGCTCCAATCAAAGAAGGGGATGAGAAGACCACCCAGAAGAAAGCTACACAAAGAAGGGGCTGAGAAGCAGAGTGAGGATAAAGGGGGGTGGATCTGATAAGGGAGATAAACCCTTCTTGGTTGGGTCACACTGCCTATGGCCCACCTTTTTCAACTAGACCCCACCTCCTAACAGCTAGCCAGCTAGAAACCCCCATAATCTGATACCTTCCTAGAGCCCCACCTACCAGCATGTGAGTCTCTTGGAGGATATCTAGATGTAACTCATAACATTCTTTAATTGTTTTTGAAGAAGAACTAATGGAAATGTCTTGCATTCTTTCATGGTAAGAGTATATTCTAACATTTGTACTTGAGAAATCATTTGGCTGAATAGAAATTCCCTAGTTCACACTTTCCATTTTTAAGGCTCTTTTACATGACCCCCCCAGTTTCTTCTGACACTGAAATTTTCCATGGAGAAATATGAAATGCTCCAGATATTTTTATCCAAACAAAATGATCTGATCTTTCCATTTGGCCAAACAGAGAATTCTGTTTCATCTTTAACCCCTAAAAATTCCACTGATATATAAAATGGTATGAAATATTGAGTGGATTTCTCCTAATATATTATGTATGTACACTTTTAATATGTAAAGTCAAGTCCATTTTTAAAAAGAAATAAAATGACGGTGTTTTAAATATGTATTTTCTTTTGTTATTTTTTTTCTTTTTTCCAAGGTGGAGGTCATAGTGAAATGAATGTTGGGTCTTCATTGCCTGTTTGCTTTATTCATCTTTTTTCTCTTTCTCTTTATTGTTGCATTTCTATTATTTCTTTTCATTTCATATGCCTTTCTCATTTCCACATGCCACATCGATTTACCTTGTTTTTCACAGCACCTATTTTCTCATGGATCCTTTCTCTTTTATCTTCTCTTTTATCTGATATCTGTAAAGTTTCTTCTCTACTTTTAATACTAAAGCTTGACAGCTTATATTCCATCTCATTTCTTCACAAATTTTGTTCATAGAAATTATTGGTGTACTGTGGTTTTCTAAAACTCATGGTAAAATGAGTTTTTCAATATTTTCATCTGCTTTGGGATAAGATTTTTTTATCATTAAAATAATGTATTTTGTATTTTACTGATTTTCTCATTTATATTATAGTATATAAAAATAGCCCCAGTGATTGTGTTCTTATGAAATTCCTTCTTTCATTTTTCCTTTTAAAATTTTTTTAAATTTTTTAATTGCACAATAATTGTACATATTTATGGGGTACAGTGTGATAACACATGTATGCAAAATTTAATGGTAAAACCAATGATTGGCATTCTCTCTCTTTTTTCTTTTTTCTTTTCTTTTTTTTTTTTTTTTTTTGAGACAGGGTCTCACTGTATATTTCAGGCTGGGCTTGAAATATGTAGTTCATTGCAATCCTCCTGCCTCACTCAGTCTCCCAAATACTGGGGTTTTAGGTAAGCACCACCATATTCCTATCTTTTTAAAAATTAATTTTAGGGCCGGTGAGATGGCTCAGCGGCTTAAGCGCCTGCCCGGCAAGCGCGAGGGCCCGAGTTCGACTCCCGGATCCCACATACGAAAAAGGGGCCGGTGATATCGCTCAGCAGCACGGGCGCCTGCTGGCGTGTGAGGTCCTGAGGTCGACCCCCCGGTACCCACAAAAAAAACATTAATTTTATTGGTAAAATTATTGCCTTTGATATACATAATGATCACATTCATCATAGGGAGTTTTTACCTGTACGTAAACTTGATTTTTCTTTTTTTCCCTTTCCCCTCTCTGCCCTTCAACCCTTCTTCCCCTCCATATTTACAAAAGCTTTGTTTCTGCATTTTTCTTTCTACTCTCTTTTTTTCCTTCTCCCTTCCTTCCTCCCCTCCCCCTTGTTCTCCTTCCCATTTGAACATTTTCTTCTTACTTCCCAATATAATAGTATATGGTGAAAGTGAAGGCATTTTACAGATTCCGAGGCAACTCTGAGTTAATAAAAAATCGGCTTATCCCTGAATGACCTGACCTAATGACTTAATTCTGCAACACAAGTCTAACCTCTTCTTCAAAAGAGCTGTTTTGCTGGATTTGAAAAAGAGAGTGGTGATGTTGTGAGAATCATTTGTCTAGGACTGGCATTCAGTCTTTAGGAGCTGAGAGAAACTTCTGGTCTGCAGCCTGAAAGAAAAGGCCGATGGCTCCAAAGGAATGAACACTGGCAAACCTCAACGGCCTTGGAAAAGGGCCCCAAACCTCTGATAAAATTGTAATGCTGGTCCACATCTGATTTGAGACTGTTGAAATCTAGCTAAACCCATGCCCATATTCCTGAAACTTTAAGAGAGTAAATTTGTATTTTCAAAAAGCTACAGAGTTTGTGGAAAAATTGTCATCCAGTAGTGGAAAATTAATATTATTATGTACTTCATAAAGATTTTCAGTCAATGTCGAGCTGCACTACAGAGGTACTGACTGCACAGCCTAGGTGTGTGGTGGGCTACACCATCTAGTTTTGTGTAAGTACACTCTGTGGTGTTCACACAATGACAACATTGCCTAGGAATGTATTCCTCAGAACGTCTCCTCGCTGTTAAGTAACGCTTGACTATACAAATGGTACTGTTTTTCCTTATATCTTACTTGTTTGACATGCTTTCTTATTTTGTACTGTAGTTTTCAGCGGTTCCTAGAGACCCAACTTTCTTCTGCGACAACACAGAAAATTATTGCTCTCTACACCATGACTCACATTCATCATTTCAAGGGCAGATTTAAATCCTTTAGTTTTATGAACAAAACCAGCTTCTAAAAACCTACTACCTCCTAGCATTTTCACTCCATAGATGGCATCCGTTAGCAATGAACATACATGGTAAGAGGTGATTTTCTTTTTCGGAAAGTCTACTATTGCTGAGAACAACTTTTGTTAAGCCATATTATTCTACATCCTCATTTCTCTACTTCAACTTGTGACTTTGTACAATTTTCATCCCTTATCTTACCATTTTGACCAATTTGAATTGTTACAGAACATACTGCTTTTCTAAGTTAACACTAAGTGGAGTTATCAGGGATTTTACCATTATTCTTCTTTGATTTGGGGCTGACATTCAAAAGAAGACAGGAAAGATCACGACTTATAAAGTTTACCTTTGCAGGAAAATTAGTAACATACAAGATTGTTAATAATTTTAATTGAGAAGAATTACTCTAATATTTTATTGGAGTAGTTGGACATATTAGTCATAAAAGATGAGTGGCCCAGTCTTAAAAGAGTGCTACATTTAAAGAAACACAGTTTTAACAACCACTAGCTTATTGAAACATATTAAAAATCTCCTGACTTCTCTCAGTTGACAATATATAATAACAGTGTCTATTTCATACTCTCTTTTGCTTGACCATACTACCTATTTCTGCGCATATCACTCTTTCCATTCAGTTCAGGCTACACTGCATTTTTAGTCTTCATTTTTATTTCATTTATATATCCTATTTTCTGCTCCTTGTCATTTTCTCTCCTTTTAATTAATCACTCTAGCTAGTCTTATACCCTCTTCTTTTTTTCACTGCTTATTCCCTGTAATCTTCAAAAGAAAGACCAGAAAAAGAAAAGAGGGAAAAACAAAAAACAAGAAGGACAGAGTTATCCATAATACTGGACTGTGAAAAAGAAAAGACCTAAGAATACTGGTTGACCTTTTACCTATAAAATGTACTGAATTCATATACAATATTTTACCAGGTTTGTGATTTTCCTGCATACATATGGCAATAACTTAATTTCTCAGTAACACATTGTAGGTGTGTATTTTGATCTTGTCCTTTTATTCTTCTCTATGATTCTAGTTTTTCCCTTTTTTCTGTCTTGTACTTATTCTCTTTGGTTCCAACTTTTACCCTCATTTCCAGTTTCATAAGCAATTCCTCACACGTCTTTGTGTTTCTCACCCTTTCACCTCACAGTGCAAAATTACTCTTACTCCCCTCCCAGAAAATTACTTTCTCTTTCATCTTGTACCTTTGGCATTCATTTCCTGTGGGGTTTCATCACAAACAGCAGCAGGTGATGTTAACCGTTTAAAAGCCATGAAGAAAAAAATCGTGGACGTCGGTTGGAAAAGCTGAAATACTTTAGGTGCAGTAAATTGTAACACATAAGTTTGCATTAGTTTTCTAACAATAATTTGCATTATCCAACATTAGTTTATTAAAAAGTGAATGTAATCAAAAACATACTAATACTTTTAGTTTGCCTTATTTTTAGATATAGTACAAGAATCAGAATAGCCAGGGTGTAACATTGGAACAGATAATGCTTGTATCAAGTAACAAATGTCTAAGTGCAATTCGAAATCTGAGAGGGAACTCCCTTTTAAAAAAATTCTTTCCATCTCCACAATTCTTTTGACTGCTAAAGCAATGCCCTAACACTGCTGTTTAGAGTATTTTATGGATCATTAAATTGAGTGCAAAAGTCATAAATTATCTGAAAAAAATTTCCCAAATTATAGATATCCATGGTTTTGCTATAAAAGCCAAGTATGTATTTTTAAAAACACACCCCATTGCATGAAAAATAGCCAATCATAAAAAATATGTCCACTATTCTATTTGTTGAAAATTTTGAGTCACTTAAGTTTTGCTACCAAACTTATTTCAACAAGAAAACACTTACTGATGCAAATTTACAATAAATCCTGGTAATAATTTTATTATTACCCATCAAAAGAGGATACTATATGAGATAGGAAAGACTCAGCTTTAGTTTCTTTTTGTCTTGCTTTAGGGCAGGGATAGCAAACCTTTTAGAGACAAATGCCCGAACTGCAACCCAAAACCCACTTATTTATCACAAAGTGCCAACACTACAATTAAACCCAAATACTGAGGCTTTAGTTAAGAAAAACCCTGAACCATTAACATCGTTTTTCTTAAAGGAAAAACAAGTAACTTGCATGCCATAGGTTTGCCACCACTGCTAGGGTGACCTACAAAAGGTTTTATACAAAAACGCAATTATTCTTTTACCATCATAGGATCATAAAACTCCAGTGTACGTAAATTAAAAATAATACAGCTGAATCTAATATGTTTAACCAGACATTCGAACATCAAAGACAGAAACATCTGTATTCTAAATCAGATATTATTTTATTTAAGAAATAGTAATTATGTAGTTCTTTATGTTTTTCAAGTCTAATAAATTTTCTGGATCCTGAATACTTTTGAATTATGACCAGAGCACTGTGGCTGGCAGACAGTAGATAGAGCTGATAGAGACCTTTCCTAATTGAAATGAATGATAGTAAAATTATTTGTTCTTTATAACATATTTCATTTAAAAATATTTTTAATATGCACCTTTTTCTTCTCATATATTTAAAGTTTTCTTGAGCAGAGTAGCATTGGGGAATTACTCTAAAAAGTCTAAAGTCAGAGAAAATATAAATGCCTTAAAGAAACTTCTGAGCAGAGCATAATACAATATTATTGATTTTCTTTTAATAGTGCATGAAACAATGTTCAGAAATTATACTTTTTGGCTATAATAATGGTGGAAATCCAAGAATGTTGTGATTCTAAAGTGTGTAACTATCGACTTCGAACTGTAACTTTTTAGTAGGCATGGGCCTTTTATTTTTTTCTTTTTTTTTTTTTTAAAGAGAAGAAAAAACAAAACAAATTAAAAAAAGAACAAATTTTCAAAACAACATAATATGAGGGTAACAATGATCAATGCATTACGTATTATTATCTTCAAGTTAGTTATTCAGGATACCAGACATTAGCATTCAATTGTCCAAACATTATTGGCTCAAACCTTACTCTTCAATGAACTAAGTAAAATTGGTAGTAGTGTATCTATCTTAACCATCTTATATATATATACAATTTTTTTCCCTTTCCCTTCTTTTTTTCCCTATTCCAGTCTCTCTTTCCTTTTGTTTTACAAACACAACAATGCACAGATCACTGACTTCATGCTTTGTGGGTTCTCTCTTACTCCTTTGCCAGTAAGCTCATAGAGACTTTATAACATTGATTTATTAACAGATCTCTCAACAGTAAGCGTGATGGGAAGGATTTATGAATAACAAAAGAAATCAGGACTTAAAGAAAGATGATTGCAATTGTTTTTTAAGATGACCATCTAATTTGTTTTATTTGTGGGAGTGTTTTGCTCATTAACAAGATCACTGTAATTCATCCAACTGGGTAGTTCCAAAGATTAACTTAAAAAATAGTTTACCTTATAATCAACTTAATCTTCAAATGACCCAGATGTTGAAAAGAAGAATGGTATTTTTAAAATTTTTAATGCAAGGGCTCAGTGGCACAGTGCCTGCCTGGCAAGCACAAGGTCTTGAGTTCGATTCCCGGTACAAAAAATTTTAATGCAAAAAATCTATATATGTCTCATCTGTTGTTGTTTAATAATAGTGTTTATAAATAGAGAAGTGATGAATATTTTTCTATCAGTGTGTATTTCAATTTTTTGTAAAAAGGACTTTAAAAAATATATCCTATCATATAATGTGTTAGAGTTATACAGTGTAATTAATTTCCGGAGAACTCAGAGGCTGTTATTATGGGATCCTGTTAAGGTTTAGATCTAGAATTTCTCCCAGAACATTCATGCACACAGAGGTGGGGCTTCTGAAAGGTGATTGGACCATAGCGGTGCTATACTCACTGGTGGATTCCGTAGCTGACTGTGCGGTCCTGTCCGAAGGTGAGGCCTGGTTAGAGGAGAATCACCCGGGGTATAACCCTGAGGGTAAATCTCTCTCCTAGGCTCCTCCCTCTCTGTTTCCTGGCTGCTGTGGGAAGACCAACTCTTCTCTGGCCAGCGGCTTCCACCATGGAGCCATGGGCTGAAAAACAGACCCAAAATAAAATTCCCCTCTTTTAAGTTTTGGGTGGGCTGGTGAGATGGCTCAGTGGCATTAGCGCCTGCCTGGCAAGACTGAGGTCCTGAGTTCAATGCCCAGTACCCACGTACAAAAAAAGGGCCAGTGATATTGTTCAGCAGCATGGGCACCTGCTGGCGCATGAGGTCCTGAGTTCGACCCCCGGTACCCATAAAAAAAAAAAAGTTTTGGGTGTTGGGGCCTTGTGTCTTAGTGACTGGAAAGTGACTGAGGTAAATACCGATTCTATGTACTCAAATAATTATTTTTTTCAAGAGTTGAATTCAGATTACGATATAACTGCATTTGTAAGCATGCAACACTTAGAGTTCCTGATGTTACAGTTGCACTTATTAAAAATAAAAATTAAGATATCCAAGGAATTTATGAGCAAGAAAGAGAGAGAAAGAGAGACTTAAGTAATGAATTTTTCTCAATACATCAGTAACAAAACTGAAGTATATCTGTTTCTGTCTAGTGCTCTGCTTATTCCTATTTAAAATATACAAAATATTCTGGCTCTTGAAATAGATTTTTCAAAAGGAAATTGCATTTTTGTATTTGTTGTCCATGTAATTTCAAATAAAAAGTTTTAAAATTTACAAGTACACTTATAATATTCACTATAAATAACTTTATTCAACTTAAGGGCTACCCATCTTCCTTCAGATTTAATTTTAGATTTCTTACATATAACTATGTGAAAATAGTTTGCAAAATTGCATTTTAGTACACACAGATGCCTTTAGATTTTTTGTCGTTGCCTTTGTAACAATTTCAGAGCTCATATTTGTGCTGTTACCTAATTTATGCACATAATAAAATATAATTAGCACATAATAGACATTTGATAAATTATTATTTAGGAATATTGAAAACAATGAATTATACATGAAAACAATTTCTGTACATAATTTTTCATAAATATGTATATATATATATATGCATTTTTACCAAATGGCATATTGTCTATTTTTTGTTTACATCATGGTAACACAGCAATATATACATAAAAGCCCAGAAAAACTCAAAAAGTTTAACATAAGCTAAATCTTTATACTTATTCATCAAAATGAATATAAATCTACTTAAAAATTTCACAGGCATTACCTGATTATCACGCACAGTAAAGTGTAAATACAGTTATCAAATACAATAATCTAAATGTCAATAGTATTGTTTTAATAAGCTTTTCCTACAATTACATGCTGTTTTTCCTTCAAAGACAAATTAATTTACTTTGACCACTTCTTTTTCATTTTCAGATTCAAATTTTATTTGTTACTATAATTAAAAAAATTGTCATCTTTACATTTTAGTAAAAATTCTGTAAAACATAATTTCTTATATTTCTTGTATTAATAGAAATGTTTTCCAAAAATCTCACTGCAGGAAATACAGTTTGAATTTAGGTTATAACATATAAATCCTAAAAATTAATAATTAAAATTACCCTTTTAAGTTTTTAATTCACTCAGGTTGACACTTTATATGGTGTGTGATTTTGTATATCATGGGATATTATAGTTTCTATAATGGCTATTATCAAAAAGATGAAAAATAACAAGTGCTGGTGAGGATTTGGAGAAAATGGAATCCTTATATGCTTTTGGTGAGGATGAAAATTAGTACAGTCATGGAAAACACTACAGAGGTTCTTCAAAAAACTAAAAATAGTACAACACATGAGCCAGCAAGACCAATTCTAGTTATAAATCTAAAAGAATTGAAATCAGTGTATTATCAGCTTTCCCATGTCCATTTTAAAATCACCTATAAATACCTGCGGTATGGAAGCAACCTAAATGTCCACAAGTAGATAAATGGCTATGGAAAATGTGGCATGTATATACAGTGGAATACTATTCAGCCTCAAAAAAGAAAAAATGTAAGCCAGGTACACATAAACAGATACTGCATTATAACAGTCAAATGTGGAATCTTTAAAAAGTTAAACTGACAGGGAGAGAGAGATGGGTCCTGTGCAAACAAGAAATAATGATCAAAGAATACAAAGTTTCAATTAGACATGAAGAATAAGTTTTTGCAATTTATTGTACTGCATAATGTCTTTACCTAATTCAAAACAAATTGCAAAGCTGCAAGATCCCAGAAATGAAAAAATAGATTCCATTCCTTTGTGGAAATGTATCCATTCAGGGGATGGGGAAATTTTTTGGTAACCATAATTACAGAAGATTCATCACAATCAGTTAAGATATAGGTTCATAGTCTTGTGCTGTCACTTGCTAGTTGAGTCATTTTGGGTGAATTATTTAACCTTTCTAAGATTCAGAGTTCTTAACTGCAAACCAGTTAAAAGTTAATTTTTTGTTTCCTTAAGTATTGAATTGTACTTCTTGCACCCACTCTGGAATCTGAAAAACTACACTGTTGAGTAAATGAAGAAACAATGTGACTTGAAGAAATAATGTGACAGCTTTTAAAACATGTATTGCAAGTTTAAATCCAGAAACAGGGCCGGTGAGATAGCTCAGCGGCATAAGCACCTGCCTGGCAAGTGCGAGGTCCTGAGTTCAACTGCCGGTACCCACATACGAAAAAAGGGCCGGAGATATCGCTCAGCAGCACGGGCACCCGCGCGAGGTCCTGAGGTCGACCCCCGGTACCCACAAAAAAAAAAAAAAAATTCAGAAACAAACATTTATAAGGAATCATGGTCTTTATGTATCATATCAGGAAATCAATGTCTCTATTTCAATAACTGAAAAGTTGAGTAGCTACATATTTGAATGTTTAGTGCGTTTATCGTACTATTATGATTTTAATATGCTCATGTGGTGAAATGGTTTACTTTACAAGCACTCGTTTAATTGAATCTGACATTTCACATTCCTGTGTATGTAATGCATCAGCAGACTAAGTGATTAATAAAATAGATTTAGTATTTGCTCTTTTTCTTATTCCTTCTTTTCAAGGCAAAAAAAAAAAGGAAATTAAATACCTCAAAACCTTTTCACCTTTGTGACTTTGTAACTTATGCGTTAGGAGACAGTAATTTCTCTTTTTCTTCTTTTAAGTTTAACCTTAGTTACCGAACTATACATATCATTTGCAGCTCACATATCTAGTAATGGTAGAATAATGTGCTATGGATTAACCAAATGCATATGGAACACACCCATGCCGTTAGTTATATGTTGCAGTGCTCTGACTTTGAACTTCCAAGATTTCAGGTACAATTGTACCTTAATTGCAGGATTGTGTTGCTCTTTTATTTCAAGCTTCAGGACTAATGAGAGATAATTATACCATGAAAAAGGAGACATTCTCTGTTAATAATATTACCAGATTTTGAACATACAATAGGCTTCTTATTCACATCTATATTCTGAAGTCCCTGCGTACTTAACTTAATGTTAAAGTTGTTACTTGCTGTTTATATGTGTTTGGGTTTACATAATGGCTGCTTTAGAGTAAAGAGTGCTATCTTGCATCAGAAATGAAAAAGGGCCAATGAACTCATTTGGTAGATGACTCATATTTGATGAGATTCAACTGATTAGAAAATAAGTGAAAGAAAATAGCAACAACATTGCACTGCAAATAAAGATAGTCAATCATGTTTAAAGACATGGAAGCAAAATAAAATACAAAAACTCTTGTCTATTTTAGATAGAGGGACTAAGGAAAGGTATATTGACCAGACTTAGTGTACAATTGTGAACAACAGAAAACATCCTGGATTTCTGAAAATGAATCCCTGCTAAGAATAGTTTTTAAAAAATTGTGGCTATAGCAACAGTGATTAAAAAAATTAGTTCACATGAGCTAACAGCCATTTCATTCAGTTTTAGAACTGACCGGGTTTAATCAATTTGGCCACACGAGGAATTCCATCCCTGTAGCTTCTCTGGTCTAGAAAGCTCTTCACTGTCTTATTCTTCTTCCTTCCATAACTCAGGGTCCTGTTACAGTTCCATTTCTGTGGGGTTCTTCCACAATTATACTCTTTTTAGACCATCAGATGTAGAATTTTTATAATAATTTATTTCATACATTATACCTGGCACATAGTTAAGACTCTATAGGCTTTGAGGTATAGGAAGAAATTAATATTTTCTATTATGTCTTATATGGCTTTGCTCAATAATTACTGATAAGTGTCATGTGCTTCTTTTGTGACTCACTGAAAAGAACTCAATATTATTTTTGCAGTTTTTCTCCATCAAAAATCATGGCCTGAATCTAATAATGAGAAAACATTAGACAAGCTCAGATTGTGGACCATTCTAAAAAGTAGGCAGCCTGTACTCTTCAAAATGTCGAGGTCATAATAGATAAAATATACAAATCAATAGAAAACCTGGAAAACTGACTCAGGTTGCAGAAGATTAAAGATAAACGACAGCTAAATGCATTGGATGACTTTAGGTGAGACTCTTTTTTGGCAGTGAAAGAAGTGGTGACATTTTCATAAAGTGTGTAACTTAGACAATAATATTATATTAATGTTAGTTTTCTGCATTTTGGTAACTAATATGATTCTAGAAAGTAATACCATGATTTTTTAAAAATTCACACTGGTATATTTAGGAGTAAAGGATCATAATACTATATATGCAACTTATTCTCAAAAAATTCAGCAAAATATTTAAGGAGGGTAGGAGAGACAGAGAGAGAGGGACAGGGAGAGAGAGAGAGAGAGAGAAAGAGAGAGAGAAATGTGATAAAATGTTACCATTGGGAATTTGAATAAAGGTTATATGGGAATACCTTGAAATGGATTTTCAATTTTTATTGATTCTGAGATAAATTCAATATGATAATTTAAATAAACATTGATAAAGGTAAACTTAGTTTCCTTTTCCTTGGTTGTCACAAGTGTCTAATAAATAAATGGCTCTTCTTAAACCATCCTGGCCGCTCTCACATCCCAGCCTCAATATCACCACTCACAGACAAGTTCACCAATAGAAGACATGATGGGAACTGATTTCACACAAGTTAAGACCAGAAAATAAAACATTCAAAGATATTTACAGGTTTTTGAAAGTAAAACCAATGATGGAAGGTGTTTGGCCATGAGCTGTGAGTTCACAGTAAATTAATCAGTTCATTCATTTTTGTATTTACTCAGAGATATTTATGCAGTAGTATATTTTGGGCTCCATGTGTAAATATATTTTGTACATATTATGTAATGTCTTTTTTGACCTCCAAGTTGCTCAGTAAAAGATCATTACACAAAGCAAAATATTTAATACTAAGTGATTGATACTACTTCAAGGCACAAGTCAGATATCTTCCATGATCCTATATTTTATAATTAGCTAGTTATTTAAAAAATTTTAAATAGATCTATAGTATGCTCATATACAATTTAAGTCCTTAAAAAGATGAAAGTATGAAACTAAATTTGCACTCATATATTTAGATAAATTTCAGGGTATATTTATAAATGAAGTAATATACCTAGAAAAAAAAACAATTGATGTTTTATTTTTTTGAAATACTGAAGTATTAAAAATTAGAAAAGAGCAATCTTTACTTTTAAAAATAGTTCAGTAGACACTGCCCAAGAAGGTTTTCCAAGGCTGAAGTAACACAGACAAAATGCTACTGTCAGAAATTGAGCAGATTAGAACTTAACAGAATTTTGGAAATCATATTCAAATATTAAGGAAAAAAATTTAGACACATGTTTTTTACTAAGGTAGTTTTTGCCTAAAGTTTTAGTTAACTTTGGTTTGTTTCTGTAGGTCCAGTTAATACTGACTACTCTTTTCTGAGAAATAGTAAGTAGTGAAGTCAAAGCCTGTTGTGAAGGTGACATTTGTAATTCCAGCACTCTGCTGGGCTGAGGCAGGAGCATTGGGAGTTTGAGTCCAGTTTAAGAAAAAAAAAATTTTTTTTTCTTTTAAAAAGTACTGGGGGGGCCGGTGAGATGGCTCAGTGGCATAAGCGCCTGCCTTGCAAGCGCGAGGGCCCGAGTTCGACTCCTGGATCCCACATACGAAAAAGGGGCCGGTGATATCGCTCAGCGGCACGGGTGCCTGTTGGCGTGCGAGGTCCTGAGGTCGACCCCCTGGTACCCAAAGAAAAAAAAAAAAAAAAAAAAAGTACTGGGGATATAGTCTAGTGTGAAGGTCCTGGGCTCAATCCCTAGTACCACAAAATACAAACAAAACCATCAAAGATTTAATGGAAAATCATTTTGCCATGGGGCAATGGAAAAAATAGAAGGAAATAAGTTCTCAGATGAAATTAAGCCTGAAGTTTAAGAGCACTTAAGCTTTAATTCTGAGTGAGATGGGAAGCCTTTGAAGGATTTCTGCTCAGAGTGAGAGAGGAACATGATCAGCTTTGTCAAATATCACAAATGCTTAAGGTAAAAAGTGACAGTTGTCCCTTGGATTTAACAATTTGAAGGTCACGGATGACCTTGATGGAAGTTTTTTATTTATTTATTTTTTTTATGTGGGTACCAAGAGTCAAACTCAGGACCTCGTGCTTTGTCAGCAGGTGCTTGTGCCCCTGAGTGATATCAGCGGCCCTTTTTTTCCTTTATGTGGGTACCAGGAGTCAAACTCAGGACCTCGTGCTTGCCAGGCAGGCGCTTATGCCGCTGAGATATCTCACTGGCCCCGACAGAAGTTTTGATAAAATGTTAGAGGACATGTAAGGAGTGAGAAAGAGGGAATAGGCAGGGAGGAATTATAGACAAAAAGTATTAAAATATATTTTATGATATTTACTCATGAATAGAAACAAATAGGGTAAATCAATGTAGTGTTTTTGTGTATATGTATGCATTTATTAATGGCTAAAGTTGACGGTGCTGGACTGCCAGATAGCTGACATAAAGTCAAGTAGAACGTTACTCTATTACAGAGTACAATCTCAAAAAGCATATAAAGAAATGAAGTCTGAGCAGAGAGTCAGGGAATATCAGGATGGGTTTTGACTTCAGAAACTCTTGATATCAACCATGTTTGGTAGCTGGATTTCCTGATACTGTCATTTCAGAAGCCAAATGAAGTGCTACAGGTACTTTCCAGTCAGAGTGTAAAGGGAGACTTCATCTGCTGTTTCTTACTGCCTTTAGTCAAATTATTCATGAAGTATTAATTCCTTTATTTTGGGGGGTTGCAATTGCTTAGCACCTAGAGTAGTGATGCCCCACAATTGAGCATAAAAAGTCACTACCTGTCGAGAGAGCGAGAACTAGTGCCTGAGTGTAATGCAGAGGTGAGGTCGACAGGAGTCTATGCAGTGTTTGCAAACTCATTGGCGGTGGAGATTGAACCATGTAGCCAAAATCAAGAGACAAGAGATCAGAAATATCTGGGGTAGCACTTAAGATATTTTAGAATTAATTAATATTGTAATTTACATTCTCTTACAATTTTTTTTGATAATAAGGAACCAGTAAAAAGGAAATTATCAAAGATGTGAGAAAAAGAGAACATTATTGGTAGAAATGTGTGTAAAAAACTGAAACACTTGAATAAATGAGAAGTGATGATTTCTAATGCCCTGAGATTGGAACGCAGACAATCATAAGATATAGGCATAAATTTAGGGGTGTTAATACATATTATTTTTGAAACATAGTTTTTTCCTTCTGATTTTTCTGTTCCCTCTTTGAAATAAGAAGCAACATTACCAGCTGAATGCTCAATGAGAAAAGAAAGATGAAAGTTTGAAAAAAGTATAGGAAGAAGTAAACTAAATGTCTCTCTTTTTTTTTTTTTTTGGGTACCGGGGGTCGACCTGAGGCGACCAGGCACCAGCAGGCGCCCCTGCTGCTCAGCGATATCATCGGCCCTTTTTTCGTATGTGGGTTCCGGGAGTCAAACTCAGGCCCTTGCGCTTGCCAGGCAGGCGCGTACGCCGCTGAGCCATCTCACCAGCTCCCAATAAATCTTTTCATTAAAGAGACATTTAGGGCAGGTGAGATGGCTCAGCGGCATAAGCGCCTGCCTGGCAAGCGCGAGGGCCTGAGTTTGACTCCCGGAACCCACATACGAAAAAAGGGCCGATGATATTGCTCAGCCGCAGGAGCGCCTGCTGGCCCGCGAGGTCCTGAGGTTGAACCCGGTACACACACAAAAAAGAAAAGTTTTATTTCCTTTTAGATATATGCCTAGTAGTGGGATTGCTAGATCTTTTTTTTTTTTTATTTTTTGTGGGTACCGGGGGGTCGACCTCAGGACCTCCCACGCCAACAGGCACCCGTGCCGCTGAGCGACATCACTGGCCCCTTTTTCGTATGTGGGTTCCGGGAGTCGAACTCGGGCCCTACGCGCTTGCAAGGCAGGCGCTTACGCCGCTGAGCCATCTTACTGGCCCCAAGGGGATTGCTAGATCTTATGGTATTTCTGCTTTTAACTTTTTGAATTTTTATAATTTTATCATAAAGGATGTACTTATTTACCTCCCAGAGCATATGAGTTCTCTTTCTCCACATCCTCACCATCAGTCTGTGATGACAGACATTCTCAAAGTGAGACAAAATCTCATCATGGTTTAGATTTGTTGTCTGCACTCCCTGTAATGCAGCACTATTCACCATAACCAAAATATGGAATAAAACTATGTCCATTGTCAGATACATTGATAAAGAAAATGTAGTATTTATACTATGTGGAATATTCAGCAATAAAAAAGAATGAGATCTGGTATTTGCAGCAACATGGATGGACATAGAAAGCATTGTGCTTAGTGAGATAAGTCATATGCAAGAAGAGAAATACCACATGTTTTCACTCATGAGGAAGCTAAATAAGTGGATCTCATAGAAGGAGAAGCTGGGGACATAGGAAAATGTTGGTTAATAGGTGCAATCTTACAGTTTGATAGTATGAATAACCTCATTATTATATATTACTATAGTTAATAATAATTTATTGTATATTTCCATACAGCTAGAAAGGAATTATTTGAATCTTTTCATTACAAAGAAATAAAGAAATGTTTGAGGTGATAGACTTGCTAAATACCATGATTTTATAATTATACATTGTCTATATGTATCAAAATATTATACTTTGCTACCCAAATATGTATACTTACAGCAGTGAAAAATATGAAGCACAATTAAAACAAAACTTTAAAACATAGTAGGCTTATTGAACAAAATTATAGCCATCAACAAAACAAGGATATAAATTTGAATTAAGACAGTCAACATTCTTTTCTGTTTTTCTATAACAGCATTTATTTGCGTAGATGCAGGCATGGAGTAGAAGGTTGTATTTCGGTGTTATTTCTACTCTTGAAATGCCATAATTCTTTCAAAATTCTCTGCTTGCTGATGAATTTTAAAGTTTTATACAAATATCTCAGCTTACATTACTGTAAATATCTCATCTCTGCTATCATTGCATAATAACATATATACTTTTTATTTTTTATATTATTTTATTCTCAGAACTGTGTCTTCTACTGTGTTACTTTCATATTTGTAACAATTTTCAGTTTGCACTTGAAATATTTATAAATTTTTCAATTGAGTTTTATCATATTTACATACATGTATAGCTTCAATTATAATAAATTAAATCTATATTAGTACAAGGAAAATTGTTTAACCACTAAATCATGATTTAAAATATCTTTTTATTTTCCACAGCTCATTTATGGAAATATTGTCAAGAATCATATTTGTTTTTTATTGTTAATATTTTCATCTTTCAATGCTCTAAGGCTCTTATTCTATTGTAATATACTGGAAAATAAATATGTGTTCATTTATGTGTGATGGAACGATTAAATATTTTCTAGAACTTAAGCAAAACTTAATTTAAACATAAATATGCCACTCATTTAATCTTCAGACATGTTGGTGGAGAAACTAGAAAGACAGGTGGCTAACATTTACCTTCACTTTCACCGTAATGTGTGAAAATTAGAGTAGATAGTCATGGAAATTTGTAATATCTATGTGTGTGAAATTCTTCATTAATTGCTACCTTCCATATACTCATTGTATGCTCTTGATCCAGTATGTGTGGTTCTGAATCCAGCTTCTCTACTAATACTACATGGAGTGCATAAAACATTTCTAAAACAAAAATAGTAGAAACAGAAATTTAAAGCCACAGGCTAAACTGTTTGGATCCAAATTATCTAAATTATCTAGATAATTGAGACATAAATGTCATTTTTGTCTACCTATAGCAATATTTTTGCATTTTGTTTAGATTATAATATGACTTTCGGTCACAGTCTCAGTTTGTGTACTTAAAACAGCATCAGTTTCTCTTTCCTTCTCATGTGCAATTTTTTTTTTTCCAATACTGGTGATAGAACCCATGGTCCTTGCACTGAGTTACATACTGAGTCCTTTTTATTTTTTGTTTTGAGACAGGGTTTCACTAAGTTACCCAAGCTTGTCTTAGCCTTGCAACCCTCCTGCCTCAGCCTCCCAGAGTGCTAGAACTACAGGCATGCTCCACTGACCCTGGCTTCATCTCAGTTAACTAAAGTAACTTATCACTTTTTCATTGTACTGCTGAAGATTATTCATGCCAACTTTCGTAGTAGCACATTTCAACTCCGATTACTTATTACCAAAATTCTTTCTTAGTGATAAAAATAATTTGTGATTGCATTCTAAAAGCAAAAGATGTTAAAATTTTACTAGCTTCAATAAAGATCCTATTAAATGGGTATAAATGAGTTCCAGTGACACTAAACGCACATAAGCTCATCGAAGACCTATATCATATATTTTTAGCATATTCTGTTCTATCATTTTAGCTGCATCCTTAGTGAAAATAAAGCAATAGAAGAAAATTTATGAAGCTATACTTCTGTCATTAGATATTATAAGATTAACACATCACCTCTGTGGAGTTTTCCTTTGTAAGAAATCATAAGGAAATAAACCCTTCCTATTGGCTTCCTAAGGAATGAGAAATCAGACCACATAAATCTTAAGATAATGTGACAGATCTAGAGAAGCAAGAATTTCTTCTTGAATTTTTACTCAGCAGCTTGTGCCAGTTTTCTCTGCAGTATTTTAAATTTATATTCAACTTAGAAATATTTGTAGTTTTTCAATATTTTTTCATACTTTCCCCTCCCAGTTTTTATTGTTTTAAAGCCTCAATGGTTTTATGGTTAATGGTTCACATAATTGGAAAAGCAGGTGTTTTTTCCTAGGATGCTTTTTACACTTAATAGTGTCCTTTAATCTTCCATTGTTTAGACAGAATTATAGCTAAAATTCTACTTAAAGTTACATGGTAGAGTTTCATATTTTAAAATAAAATACCTTGTGAAAATATGAAGTTTATAATTAACATGTTTAATTATTATAAACAAAATAATTCAGAAATAATAAATTGATACTACAAATAATAAGGCTTTTAATAGTATAAATTACTTATCTATATGACTATTATTTGATTGCCAAGTGTTACATTTGTACTGTGATATTTAAAATTACTTTTACATACATACACACACAAAATATTTTCATGTTATAAATGAGATGACACATTTCTTGACATATGCAAAGATTACAATCTATATTAAAATTAAAGATCATGTGCATGCATGCCCTTTCAAATTTAACTTTTGTAAGATTTACAAAAAGAGACTATGGCTTCATGATAGTAACATAATTAAAAGGAGAGCCCAATGGTGGAATAGGAAGCCCCAAACCTTCATTCTCCTATGGGAATAGCAGTTTTGCAATACATGAACAGATTCCCTTTGTAAGAAACCCATAAACAAATTAAGAAGCTCATACATTCCTACATAAGCATTAAACCAGTGGTATTAATGTGAGTAGCAAAAATTTTATCACTCTCCACAGTATCTCCCGCTAGCACAATGCTATGTGATCACAAAGAATGTTTTAGCTCAGAACTTCACCCTAGGGAGGAAACAGGAAGATCAGATCATAGAACTAATGACCTGACTTTTTGGTAGTGTGAAAATGTACATTAGCAATTGGATTCCGTCTTGCTTGTCTAGAAGAGCTGATAGGACTTGACATACGCTAGGTGCCTGCGAAATGCTGAGAACAAAAAAGCTAATAAACCGCATGCGGATGCTGCGGAAAATATATGGTACAGCACAAAGACACCAATATTGGTTGGCAGCTTCTCTCTCAGCAAGAAAGAGAAGACTGGGGCACTGCTCAAACATCTCACCTTTTCAGGAGTCTGCATAAGGGACTGATTTCTGTCTCCTCTGTTTGAGAGGACTGATGAGAATCGGTAGGCTCTAGATGCCTGCCTGGAGGGTGCTTGAGAGGGAAAAGGAGTTTGTCAGAGTACAACTACTTCACAGTATGCATGGTACCGTGGTATGAAAAATAAGAACAAATGAAAACAACAGATTATTTGACACTGAAAATATAAACCTGACAAGTTCCTGTAAACTAGAATCAATATACGCAATTCTAGAGAGGAAACATCCATAGAAAATATTTGAAAGTCCTCCAGAATCTGTCAGCTGAACTGATTGGTAGTCATTCCCCTTTTCAGCCAAACTATAAAGAATACGACACTTAGTTGTACTTTGAAATTTATGACTAACAAAACAATGATAAAGGAAACATGAAGAAAAGAGGGAAACAGATGAATCAAAACAATAAAATACAACTTCAGAAAATGACTCTAGTGAAATGGAATCACTTGAATTACCCTAAAAATTTTAAAATAATCAAAGATGTTCAACAAGCTAAGGACAATAACGCTCGAGCAAAATAAGAATTTCAACAAAGAGACAGAAAATATTAAGAGACCAAAAACAAATTTTGGAGCTAACTAAAAAATTGCAATGTTTAAACACCCTTACAAATAAGACATACAAAAAGGAAGTAGACAAGGACTTAAAGCACACCATTCGAAAAAAATCAATGAAATATATTAAACAAAAATGAGAGGAAGAGTGGCAAATATATTACAGAGAAGGCAGAAAAATGACCACATTTGCAACAGTTCTTCTATATGAGTAATTATTTTAAATATAAATGGATTAGAATTCCCAATGAAAAACACAGTGGCTAAATATATTTTAAAAACATAAGATCCAATTATTTGCTGTATAAAAGAAACTAAGTCTGAATTTAATGACATAAGTAGACTAAAAAAAAATGAAAAAGACTATTCAATACAAATTGTAGCAAAATGAAAACTGGGATAGATATATTTACGTGTAATAAAATAGACATTAAGTCAAAATTATAGGAAAGAGGGCCGGTGAGATGGCTCAGTGGCTTAAGCGCCTGCCCGGCAAGCGCGAGGGCCCGAGTTCGACTCCCGGATCCCACATACAAAAAAGGGGCCGGTGATATCGCTCAGTGACACGGGCGCCTGCTGGCGTGCGAGGTCCTGAGGTCGTCCCCCCGGTACCCACGAAAAAAAAAAAAAAAAAAAAAAAAAAAAAAAAAATTATAGGAAAGAAAGAAGAATGTTACATAATGAAGAAAGGATTAATTCACTTGGAATATATAAAAAGGATAAATAATATGCCCCCAAATAGTTGAGACAAACATTGATAGAACTAAAGTCAGAAATGGATAGTAACTCAGTTACAATACATCAATACTCAACTTTCAAAAATAGATGGAAAAAATCCAGATAAAGGTTAATAGGAGAGAGAGGTTCTGCACAACACTATAGATCACATGTACCTAAAAGATATGTACAGAATAGTCTATCCAGTAGTTTATAGTGATAAATGTCTGAATGAGGAGAAAAGAAAGATCTTAGGTAATGTGATTCTACACTTTAAGAAATTAGGAAAAGAAACAAAGAATAAAACTAAACCTAGTCTTAAGCTTACCAGATTAGAGAAAATAGTAAAGATCACAGCAGATATAAATGAAATATACTATAGCCAAAAACAGAATAAATGAACAAAACTAATAATTGTTTTATGAAAAGATACCTAAACTGCAACATTATCTAGACTAGAGGGAGAAAGAAAGGATGGAGAGAATTCTTGTTACAAATTAGAGAAGAAGGAGGAGATTTCATCTGATGCTACAGAAAAACAGAAGAGTCACCTACAGTATGTACAATTAAATTCCAATGAATTAGTTAGCCTATAAAAATGGATAAATTCCAGGGCTCGGAATATATTTCAATGGAATATGCCTAACATGTTCAAAGCCTTGGGTTTGCCCCCAGTACCACACACACAAAAATAAATAAATAAATAAGTAAAAGAAGGGAAGCAAGCAAGCAAGCAAGCAAGAAAGAAAAGAAATGGATGGGTTCCTAGAAACCTACAAGCCACCAAGAATAAATTATGAGAAAATAGAAAATTTGAATAGACTTATGATTAATACCGAAATTGAACGAGAATGCAAAAACTTCCTGTTATGGTTTAGACCTAGGATGTTCCTCCAAAATCTCTTGTGTTCAGAGATAGGACTTTTGGAAGTTGGTTGGATACACTGACGAGTTTATAGCTAAATGTGCTCTTAAGTGGTGGTGGGGCATGGTCTAAGGAAGCAGATCACTGAGGGCGTGACCTGGGAAGGTATCTCTCTCTCCCCAGCTCCTTCCTTCTCTCTCCTTCCTGGCTGCCATGACAAGAGCAGCTTTTCCTCTGCAGCAGGCCCTTCCACCATGTCATTTCTGCGCTTGGACCTGCTGATCACAGACTAAAGCTTCTGAAACTGTGAGTCAAAATGATCTCCTCCTTTAAGTTGTGGGTATCAGTTATTGTGTTTCAGTGACAAAGAATGCAACTAACACACCTCCCAACAAAGTAAAGCCTAAGGCTTGTGGCTTTACTAACAGATTCTACTAGTTATGTCCAGAATTAGTGCAAATTCTTTGAAATTCTTTTAAAAAATTGAAAAATTGTGAATGAATAATGCTAAAATTCATATTGGAAGACAAATGACCATCCATAATTCAATAATCTTATGAAAGAAGAACAAATCTAGAGACTTTGTACTTCTGATATCAAATAATGTCATAAAACTACATGGTCAAAACAACATGGTGCTGACACAAAGAAGTATAGAAGAATGAAACAAAATAAAGTGCTCAGAAATAAACTCACTTACTCATTGTCAACTTGTCTTTAACAAGAATGCCATAAACACACATTTGGAGAAATGATTACATTTTCAATAAATGTTGTTTGGAAAACCGGACATCTACATGTACAAGAATGAAATGCCATTCCAAAAAATATCAAAAGTATTAAAAATTTAAACATAAAACCTAAAACTCTAAAGCTCCTAGAAGAAAACAGGGAAAACTCTTTATGACACTGGTCTTGGCAATGATTTATTGGGTGTCAGACTGAAAACATGAACAACAAAATAAACAAGTGAGACTATATGAAATAAAAAGCTTCTGCATAGTATTGCAACAGCGCTGTGGTGCAAAAAATATTTGCAAACCAAACAGCTGATAAGGGACCCATATCAAAAATACATACTGAACTCTTAGAACTCACAGCAAAGTATAATCACCTGGTTAAAAACTGGACAAAAGTTTTGTTAGATATTCCTGTATAGCAGATGTACAAATGGCCAACAGTTATATGAAATGATACTGAAGATCACTAATCATCAAGAAAATGAAAAAAAAAAAACACACAAATTAAATGTCACCTCATCTGTTAGGACAAGCTATTATTGAAAAGAAAACATATGAAAACCTAAGTGTTGGGAAAGGTGTCAAGCAGTTGAAATCCTTAGGTACAAAGGGGTAGCTTGTGCAATGCTATACCCACTACAGAAAGTAGTGTGAATATTGTTACTCGAACAACTAAATGTAGAACTATGTTATGATCAAGTAATCCTCCTTCTAGATATTTACCCAAAACAATGAAACCAGAATTGTGAAGAAATCTCTGGAAACTCATGTTCATTGTAGCATTAATGTAGCACTCATGTTCCTGTCACATCGTAGCATTATGGTAGACAAGTGGTAGAAACAACTTAAATGTCCATTGACCAAATGGCTAAAAAGAATGTGATATACACACACAATGGAATAATATTCAACCTTAAAGAAGGGGCCAGTGGTATAGCTCAGTGGCATAAGCGCCTGTCTGCCAAGCGTGAGATCCTGAGTTCGACTCCTGGTACCCGCATTAAAAAAATAAATAAATAAATAAAAATAAACTTAAAGAAGAAGAAAATCCTGCCATAGCCTACAACATGGATAGATCTTTTTTTTTTTTTTTTAGTATGATGGTACTGGAAGTCGAACTCAGGACCTCACGCTTGCCAAGTGGATATATCTTGAGGATATGATGCTTCATGAATTAAAGATGGAGTGTCAGATTCTGCATGATTCCATATGAAGTATTAAAGTCATTAAACTCAGTGAAGCAGAAAGTAGAATGGTGATTGTCAGGGGCTTGCGAGAAGGAGAAAAGGCGCAGTTGTTCAGTGGGTATAGAGCTTCAGTTACTCAAGAAGAAAACATCTTGGAGATCTGTTGTACAACACTGTGTTTATAGTTAACAATATCATTAATAATATTGTTCACTAAACCATGTTTAAAAAAATTACAGTAATTTATATTCAGCAGATAACAGTTTATTGTTCATGATATTAGAAAGAAAATACCAAAATTTGAGTGATAAGAGCATAGGAAAAAGAATTGTAAATCACCATTTCAGAATGGGCAATAATAATAATTAGAAGGAAATAAAATAAATGCCACAAGTATACTAAATATAATTAATCATTTCTTGATATTTGAAAACTTTTGAGTTTCAAAAATTTTTCACTGTTGTATTCCGGTATGATTGTTTTTCATTCTATATAGAATATAGTTCAAAATAATCACATATCAGGAGTTAAAATATTATATTTTTCATTGGATTGGGTTTCATAATTTTTAAAAATATTTGTTAGTTTCACTACGATGCCAGACTTTCAGAAAAGAGGTTGGTAGAATGCACGTTTACTATGGAACCAAGTACACATAAAAATTTATCAAAAAAGATTAGCTTAGGCATACCCCATGTATAAATCACTTTTTTTTGTGTGTGTGTGGGTACCGGGGGGTCGACCTCAGGACCTCGCACGCCAACAGGCACCCGTGCCGCTGAGCGATATCACCGGCCCCTTTTTCGTATGTGGGATCCGGGAGTCGAACTCGGGCCCTCGCACTTGCAAGGCAGGCGCTTACGCCGCTGAACCATCTCACTGGCCCATAAATCACTTTTGAGGAACAGAACTTCGAAATACTGGTGTCGACAATCTTGATTCTGGTCGGCCTCAGTATATACATGTCCTATTTATTAAAAACCCACAAAGCATATGAGAATTGCTTCCCTCTGTCAGGTGAACAGAGAAATGGGAATATCTATTCTTTCACCCTTGTGCTACTCTTGTTTGGGCTTTACTTCATTTCACCCGCTCCTCCATCATCATGCGAAAAGAAGAAAACAATCCCGGGCTTCTGGCTACCACCTCAGATGGAGGAAGTGGAGAGTCTACAGCTTTCTTAACTTTGTTTCCCCATCAAGATTGTTAGTCTTGACATTTAGTCATACTCTAACCACTTTTTTATCCCTTTCCCTAACCTAAAAACATTACGGTAATTACAGTACTTAGGTCATATTATTTTAGATAAAAAACATTATTTGAACTTCAAACAGTATTTGAACTTCACTTAGTGCTTTATGTTGTTGACATAATCATCATTTGCATGGAGTTACAATTTATCTTTGTCCCACAATCTCCAATTGAAAAAATCAGTGCTGGGTTTTGTGTGTGTGTGTGTGTGTGTGTGTGTGTGTGTAATGAGAGAAGCAGAACTAGCACAAATAACTTCATAAAGCATACCATGCTGCTCACAAATTCTTAAATTTCTCACTCCTTTAACTTTTATATGTGTAATATACTTATAATGTTGTTAATGAAAACCGAAATGCTTTCCATTTGGCATATATTTCTTCAAGTTTTAAATAGTTAAAAAAGACACAATAATCAATGGATTTTAGTAAGAATTGAAACTTTGGGCACAAACATTTCAGAGGTACTTTCATCAGAAGTAGTAACCATTTGCAATATTAAGGTGGGTTTGGAGTGACCTGCAAAGCCCTTCTTTTCATTACATTCACCAGAAACTTTGAGAGGATGCCAGGTGTATGTTAGTGGATATAGAAATATGAATTGTGTCACTTCTAGCTCCCTAAGAATGTAAAAGTACAGTAATTGGTTTTATATTTTTAAGAAGGAGAGTTATGTGATTCAATACAAGCAATTCCAAATAACTATGATTGCATCATCAAAACAAGTTGGTTTGTGTAGGATCAATGATTTACTTCACTGTAGAGGGCAAAGTCAAGCTTGAAAAAAGTACCCTTTATGACAACAATGCCAATGAACTGAGACTTTATAATTTTTCTTTTTTTAATAACATTTAAATCCCCTCAGAAAACCAGAAAAGAAATAATAATTTGCCTCAAGGACAAGGAAATAGGAAAAAATGGTGGAAGTAATAATCCAAGCAGGAGAGAAAACTCCATTGAAAGAAATTGATAGAAAAGTAAGAAGGCTCATTCCTGAGTCTGATTTTTAAAAATGATAAAAAGTAAAAGGGGAATACAAGTATCAAACAACTTCTTGGTTAAGTGCGGATAGTGCTAAGACAGTGTGATACAGTCACACATTTAACGCTGTCCATTTTGAACTTTCATATTTCAAAGCATGAAAAAAATTCTATAAGTACTTAAATGAGACAATCACAAACTGTTAAGTAAATACCACAATTATACTTTATGTTTCTTTAGTTAGAAAAGAGCTGCTATCCTAGATTAAAATTGGATATTTTTTTAGTTTTCCTAATAAAAAAGACTCCACATTGCTTAGTTGCTATTAGGCTGTGTCAAATCAGTTTAATTGTAAAGAATGTATTATTATACATACATAGGATTAATGTTATTTGAATTAATATGAATAACAGTTGTTAGTTACCAAATGTCCTTTCCTACTGACAAAACACTATATATATGCTTATACATACTTTAAGAACCAAAATAATTCCATAACAATCAACAATCTTTAAGTATATGTAGACACCTGATCACTAAATTCCTATGCTATAAACCACCTGTACAAACCACCTGTTTGTACATTGCCTGTACAGACTTTTCTTATATAGACTTTTTTAGGGCCTTGTTTTTCATCTGTTTTACTCATGATCCCTGTTGTACTCAAATACAACTGAAAATAATTTCCTTTTGCGCATATCCTTGGTGCATTCTCTGTGCACCATATTCCTATAAGCAGCTCTTACAGTCTTTTACCATCTGGGCTGCTATCTTAGTCTCTCTTCTCTCTTTTCAAGTAACTGTGAATCATCTTTTAAAGGCAGTGAACTCAGAATATCACTGGATATGTTTACTAGCTGCTTTTTTTGTGATTGGGGATTTTTCCCTATGTGAAGCTTATGCATTTTTGAAGCATCATTTATAGCAAACGTAGATGAAATATGTTTCTAATGAATTGAATATTTAGAATTTTGAAAGCAATATTCAATCTCAATACAAAATTTAGTAATCAAAACTGATTACATGACACATATCCATTTGGGGAGAGTCTCAAAAATTGTCATGTGGTCTATGTAAGTTGTAGAATACTTCCTCCCAAGTCCCTGTGTATGCCCCACAAAATGCTTAGATGAGGTGGGGAAGCAGCCTGCCAAAGCATTGCCCAGAATGAAACTGAATTTAACCACCCAAATAGTTCTTCTAGTTTTCATCTAGGTTTTACATGTCATTGGCTACAGACAAGACAAACTAATTGAAGACTTATGGTCATAAACTTGAAAACAAATAAAAAGGTAGCAAAACAAAACATTAGCTCAGATCGAGTGTGAACACAAATACTACATTTCTGAAGTTCCCAGGAATCATTGCTAACCCATCTAAGGCATCATTTGTTGATTTGTTCCAACTGATATTAAGAGAAAGAAGCTTATTTCCAGCACTCGCAGTAGGCAATTGTCCAGACTATTGTGGTTTAAGCAAGGACATCTAACAGCCCCACCTCTCTTGTTGCCCTTTAAAAAATGCAGAGTGACAACTATAGTTTCTCCACCCATTTTGAATCACTTAAAGAAAAGTATTGCCTGAACTTTTACATTTTTTATCATTGCTTCATGTAAACCCATACTCTTCACAACTCCCAAGGTACAGTATGTCTTATTTCTATACCTCTGCATACCTAACTGATCCTGTATATCTTTGTTTAGAAGCTATGGCTTCTATTAAATTTAATTACCTACCCCTGTGGCTTTAAATTGAGGGTGGCTATAAAACAAAGACGGCTTCTATTAAATTTAATTACTTTCCCCTGCGGCTTGCATAGAAAGAGTGGCTTCTATTAAAAACTGCATAGTATATGTGTGGCTGCTAATCAAGGATGCTTCTAAATGAAGATATAACATCTATAGTAATAATTAATCAAAGAGAGGTTATGTATAAAAATAAAATCACATGACAATGCCAATTCTGAAATTTATTAAAATAATCACAGTTCAGAAAGAATTTTCATAATTTATGTTGTTCTACTTTTCTAAATGTAAATTATAGCTTACATCTGCATGTACTATACAGGACATATTAGTGTTATATTGAGGAAGGTAAATATTTTTAAACATCACAAAGTATCAGATAAAGAGTATAATTCTGTGTTGCTTTAAACTGATTTTCCCCCTTTTGATAGTAGCTGAATAAAGAAAATGGCTTACAGATTTTGCTATGTATATAGGTTGAAAGTAACAGCTGAAAAATGATGTTCATAATCTGAATTGCAATGAAACCAATTATCTGTTCTGTGGTTATTCACATGGGAATTCTCCTAAAGGTTTAGTATTTCTTAAAAGAAATTAAAAACAGCTGTAAAAATACCATAAAACAAAAATAGCAGCTGCAAAAGAGATTAACATTCCTAAATTTCATTTGAACCTGATAGGTTATTTTTCCAACAGCAACATATATTCTGATTTTTTAAATCTATCCTTATGAAATTTTACCTTTAATAAAAAGACTACTGAATACATTTTTATATTACCAGTCTTTAATATTCATATAAATTATATAAAAATTCTCCCTTAAAATGTTTAATCATTATTCTTCCCTTTTAGTAACCATTAAATATGAACTATCATTGTAGAATAATCTAGTCATTTAAGATTTAAAGATTACTCAGTAAACAATTTAGAGCCAAGTTCCTCCTCTCACTCTGTCTCTTTCCTGTTATTTAAACTTACCTGTCTTTCACACTAAACCATGAAGAGCAGGGGTCTTTCTTAGATTTTTTTCCCATTAAGCAAACAGTCCTAGATGAAACATTACCTGATGCTTTTAATATACATATATATATTATTTCATATATGCATATATATTAAAACAAAATGCAATTTATAAAGCAGGTCTGGAGGTGGTGACAGTATAAAACAGTTAGTTTTGCTGTGCTGTTCAAACATATGGCAGCAACTTCTCTAGACTTTCACCAGATGGAGGCCTTTAATCGATCCGGGATGTTATACAGTATTTCATTTCTCTATTAAAAGAGGTTCCTCCTTTCCAATTTATAAGCTAAATAAATTGCTGAATTTTCAATTGCCAGCAGAAGTACTTTTGCAACACAAAAATTATGAATTGAGGATTTTTGTTTTTAAAAAGCAACAAAATTATTAAAGAGAAAATTTCTTAATCCTGTATTTATATTATTTTAGAAAAACTTCTCAGCTCTTCAGATTTAGTACAGACACAGAATAGTTTATGTTCCTTATTTGTTTAGACTTTTGTTGGTTAAGTGAACAAATTCTTTCAGATGAGTGTATTATACTATTGGTAAACTCCCGGAAATAGTGTTAGTATTCATGGAACTAATTAAATCAATAAACTTGTTTAAAGCTTTATAATTACTTGATTTTCAAAGGTTAAAAATCACTTTTTTGTGAGATTTCAGAGTAAAATATTTCCACATTTTCTATTTTAAAAATCTTTTGTCCCCAGTTAAGTTTTTAAATGAGCCCTTTTGCCATTTAAATAAAATATGAAGATATTCTTTCAGCTGTAAGATAAAATATATTATGCATGTTAGTACTTAAGAGACAAATCTAATTGATACTGCTGTCATAATACACAAAAATAACCATAGTTTATCTTAAACTTTGTTAGTAAGCTCATTCGCACACACACACACACACACACACACACACACACAGATGCCTACACACATGTATAATTTAAAAAATATATGAGGAGCTGAGAAATAATACATTTTCTAATAGTTTACTGCTATTGTTCTTTTGTTATAAATATCATTTGTGCCATTGGTTCACATTTTGAAATAAACTATGATGTGTGCATAACAGAAATCAAATGAAAGCAACTAATCTCTGGAGAAATATACAGTCCTTTTGTAGAACTTAGCTTTAATGTAGACCAGTACTTAACATATTCACAGCTTACAATTGAGGAAATGGGTGAATGTTGAAACAAAATATCAACTAGATCTATTCTCCTTAGCATGTTTATTTATGACAACTTTGTTTTGAAAGAAACTAGGAATATGATAATGGTTGCACACAGACTAAATAAGCTATGTTTTCATGAGCAGTAATCCCATACAAGTACTAGAGAGAAAAGCTGTATTTTTCCAATATAATACTACAAGAGCAAATGACAGCCTTACCTGATGGCTGATATCTTTTATAGTACAACTGTGACATATTTTATGCATCACAAAGAATGATCAAAGATGTCTCAAGAGGCTCTCTGTCATGGAATGTGGCCCCATAGCCCCTGTCTGCCTTTAAATCAGGCAATAATGCACCTTTAAAATTAGCTGGGCATGCTTTCAAAAGTGATGATTATTTTGGATATATTTGAGCAGGATTTTGATTTCTTTTTCAGTTATGTGATTTCTAAAATTATACACGTTTCATTTGGTTGTAAAATGAAAAGTGACTAAAATAAACATGAGATTGTATATTTTAAAAGCTGTATGTTTAGCATATAGTTCTGCTTGCTTTTACTGCTTTTGTAATGTAATGTACTTAAGAAAATGCAATTCAGAAACTAACAAAGCTATTCCCATTTGTTTCTCATTACAATATATTAATAAAATAACATACCTTTTTGTTCTTATATAAAAAATTTTGTTTTGGAGCTTTCTTCTTAAAACGTAAATAACTATTGAGATTTTCTGTACAAATTTTAAAAATATTGGAAAATCGTGGTAATTACATGAATAATTTTAGTACACAGCTACCAGTCCTATAATATCTGGATAGTATTTCCAAAAATAATATTTTTCTAAATAACTTGAATAGATTTGATAAAGCATCTTTTTACACAAACTTATCTAGATAATTAAATTCTCTCCATTTCTTAGAGCTTGTCTCCACACATAACTAAGGACCAAGAAATGACACATTTTAATTAAGTTAAACTGTACTAAATTTCATAGCACATTTTGCAAAGACTATATATTTTTAATCAACAAGTAGGAAAATTGAATTATACTTGTTAAGGACCTTTGTTAATGAAAAACAAACATAAATTGAACAATTCAACCAATTTCATTTTGTTGCCACAGTAGAAATATATTTGCCAAGAAATATCGGTTGCTATGTGACAGTGTCTTCACTGTGTTTTTTATTAAGTGATAGTTCGGGGGTACTGAAGGCTGTTTCTTTTTCCTTTTCAATAAGTATTGGTATATTCATGGAATGGAATAATCTATAGCAGTTAACATGACTAAACAAAATTATATTGAGCTTGACAAGTCACACTCTAATTTCAAGTAATTAAACCAAGCAAATTGTAGAATGCAAAATGTGTGAAACAAGTCTTTGTATTGGTTAAGAATACATATGTTGTAGAGTTGAAATGGAAACATAGGAATAATGAGCACTAAATTCAAGTTAATGGTTCACGTCAAGGAAAAATAGTAGAATGAATTGGAAAAGGTTATTCTAGGGGCTCTGGTTATGTTCTTATCACAGAAGATAAGCCATACTCTTCATTATTTTTAAAGACCATTTTGTTTTTAAATAAGTTTTGTTCAAAACATTCGATAAATTTCATAGGTCTATCTTGACACATATATATATAAATATGTATCTACATATACATATACACATATATGAAAAATTATACACAAATTCCTATGAATGATTCATGTTGAGTAATAGGATTGTGGGTGATATATAATTTTCTTATTTGCACTTGTAGGTATTTCTAATATTTTCTTCTAGAATGTATTATTCTTATATGATAAAATATTACAAATATTAAAAAATTAAAATTAACATATATTAATTATACTTGTTCAGTGTAAAATGTTAATTATTGAACAGTACATGATGCATGCACGTGTTGAAATATTACACAGACATTTCCTGAGTTTATGTTAAACCAGTCTTAAGCCTGTTCTCAAAGCAATAGGACCGAGGAAGAACCTATGAATTCAGTCAATATTTTATTGCCAAAATTACTCAAAAATTTGCACTATCAAAAGTGAATATTCAAAGATTATCCTTTACTTCTAAAAAACTTGCATAACCAATTGCAATTAAGTTTTCACTACACACTATCTTTAGCTAGTAGATAATTAATCATATTGGGTTTGCAGTCATTAAGAACTATTCATAAGTACATTAAAATTATAATTCTATTCACTCTTAGATCAATTAAATACATCAGGTCTGTCTGTAATATTAATACCATATTAATGGTATTATATAAAGTTAGTTTCCTTGAAATTAATTATTTAATACGATTAATTGTATTTTGTCTATTACATTATTTTTAGCTATTCACAACTGCACCTGAAAGTAATAAAATATCCTTTAAAAGGCAGTAGGAAAACACATTCTTGTAAGAATCTGTTATTCCCTTGACTTTTCAGTTATGAAATGCACATTGCATCACGATTTTGCAAGGTTATTAGCCTGTGTATCCTGACTTTTCTGAGAATTAACTTTATTTTAAAGTTAATATTTGTAATTTTATGTTTCATTTTAACAAATCAGTAACATATCATTATTTATGGTGTACCTAAAATACTTAGAAAACTATTAAATATTATAGAAACATATGATTATTATTAGGATTCGGCAGTCATAAAAGGCCTTCTTGCACATGGCAAATCTCACTTTACAGCTATGACACATGTCAAATACTTTAGAACTATATAGTATCTTTTTATTGGTCATCTTTCATAATTCTATGGAAATGAAATGAGATCAAAATAACAATTATGACATACTATCTTACTAGGTGCAAATTTTCAGAATCACTACTTTTTGCTACTCATGTCTTTTTTTGCTTACAAGTATTCCAGAAGAACATTGTACAAAAAAACTTAAAATACTTTTAGTGATCAAATTTTTAGGCATTAAACTAGTTTTAAGGCAAAGATAAGACTGAAGTAAACTTCCAGGGTCTTCTAATCCATTAGCTAGTGTGTGTATAATTTGACGTCTTTAGTTTCTCTATTTTTATATATCTGCAGTTTTAACATTTACAGAGTGGAAGTTTGATAACAATTTTTGTATATCTTCCAGCTTTAGTGTTGTGGGACTTTAGTTTTAGAAGGAAAGCTAGATATCTTTTACCCTTCAACATCCCAAATGATATATTAATCTTTTTGCCAAAATATTAAAGTCTGATATTTATTCATACATTATAGATCACAAAATAATATGTATTCTCTCAGATCACTCATACAATAGCTTCCCAAAAAGCAGCTTTCATTATCCTTTTACTGGATAATGATGAAACGTAGACTCAATGAGTCATTTTTCCCTTTTAATATCTCTTCAAAATAGCCAAGTGGGAAATAGAAACCACTCCTATTTCAAATGCAATATTCTTTGCACTATGCTACCTTCTATAGGATTACTTCAATTGCCTTGAAAAGTAGTAATTCAGTTTTCGAGTGACAAGTTGCTCATTACAGTATAAGTCAGCCCAATTCTTTTTGGGGCTATTTTGTAATACAATGGTATAATAGTTAATAAATACTTTATATTGAGCCAAATATGGCACCTTGTTGTATGCAATCATTGTTCTGCCTCTATAATTTCACCTTGCTCTGATTTTCTTAGGGTTGGGGATCTTGACTGATATCTTTATATCTTAAGAAACAAAAACAGGGCCAGTGAGATGGCTCAGCAGCATAAGCACCTGCCTGGCAAACGCGAGGTCCTGAGTTCAACTCCCGGTACCCACAAAAAAAAAAAAACAAACAATGATTGCCACATAGTAGATGCACAACAAGAATTTGTGGAATATATTGCTTATGATTTTGGAAATTGTTGTCCTATCTGAATACCATTATAAGTTTGTGAAAGTGTTATCTCTCCTTGCAGGTGAAACTCTGCCATTTCATCATGTTTAAAATAACCTTGCCTAAATCTACACCTCAAGAATCTGAAGAATATCAGCATACAGTTGGTGTATGGTTATTTAAATGCCCTAAATAAAGGAGTGAACTTAATAAACTACAACTAATTAATCTATTTCAGACAATTTGTTAGATTTGGATCACTCTTCACAGGATATACTTAAATTCCTCAAAATCCCACTTAAAACATGCCATCAACACAAAGCAAAGAGAATATTATGTGTAGCATGACCTTTCTAATAATTGCTAAAAGAAAGGATTTTCCCTGGCACATATTGTTTGGTTTAAAATCATCCAGTCAGAAATCATCTTTATTTTTAGAACCCACTACATAAAGTTATGCCAAATTTATATTAGAATATCACAAAACAAGTTTTTAATTAAATTAGAAACACCAGGAAACAGTAAACTATGCAATTGAAAAACAAATCAGAGATTTTCATTTTTTAAAAGTATACATTCTTGCTATTCTTAACTTCAAGTTGTGCCAAAGTTTGAAAATAGCAACACTAAGCAAATAAAAAGTAATTTTATTTGACTATTTAGTAACTTAAGTGATCCAAGAAGTTTACCTGCAAAGTAATAAGACTATTTACCTTCACATAAAAGTGGGTTTGTCTTAACTCAATATTTTTATAATTACAATTATTATAGTAATTATATTTTAATATTATAATTGGAGTTTGCCTTTTTATACATTATTGTACAATTGGGCATGTTACATTAATTTCATTTTTAAGTTTAATATTTGCTACACAGAAGTTTATGTCAAATACAGAGTTCTTTCTCTCTCATATAAAGCCCATAACAACATTTTTATATATTTGTTTCTAAAAGTTGAAAATAATATAAGATAGAAAAGCAGGCCATAAGGAGTCATTTAACTATAGGACCAACAATTCAAAGGAATGAGAAATCTTAGAAACTTTTAAAAATCAATGCTTTGAGGCAAATTGAAGGTACTCTTCATAAATAATGAATTAAAATATATTAGCAAAACAACAAAATTAATATCACTTAAAAATGAAATTGAAAAATTAACAGTAAGTTTCAAGGTTAATAAGAAAAAATAAATCTTAAATATTGGATGTATCTGTAACAACTATGAATTCCAGCACTTAAATCAACTCTCAGATTTGGAAGTCCTTGTACTGGAAGAGTAGTCTGAATTCAAATTCTCCTTCTTGGAACTTTCTGTGTATTGACACAGAATAAAATGGGAAATGGCATCAATAAACAAGATAATTCAATAAAAAGTGCAAGGAAGTAAAGAAACAAATATAATTGGGTTGAAATATCTTTACTATTTAGGAAGAACTATTTGTATTTTATGATTAAAAAGAGACTGTACATATTTAATAAAAAAGCACACCATGGGTAAACCATGGATGCATAAAACAACAGATGAAGAAGGTAAATTCCAAAAGAGATCAGACTCATTATATAAATCCGATTCAAATTATGATTTCATGATAATTTTTGACCTTTTAAGAGCTATATTCCAAGCACAGTGGTCCAAGATAGATGATAAAGCACCAGTGTTCTTGCCTACCCTGCTGCGACTTTCCTCTTTCCGAATACATATATGCATATAGTAGGCATGGATGTATTTTTTTAAAAAATGCGAATGAGTTGAAAGAAATTATATTTACCCAAAATGTTTGTTTTCCTAGTGTCTTATTGGTATTTCAAAAAAAGAATAAAAAAGAATAAAAATAGTTAAGTTTGGCAAAATGCTGTTACTACCCTTTAGAGAAACAGGTACTCCCATAATATTACCAATTAAATACAATAATTTGGTTGTCTCTCAAATGCAAGAAAAAAGGAAGCAAATAATGAAAAGTTACACATATAAAATTCCATTTATATGACATCCCTTAAAAAATTTTAAAGGGAGAGAACAGATCAATGGTGTCATGGGTTAGGGATGAAGAAACGATATGAATATATAGGGACATCATGGGACAAGTTGGGGCGATGACACCTCTATTCTGAATGCAGAGCTAGTTCTATAAATCTACACTCTGTTAAACTGACATAACTGTGAAACAAAGAAAAAATCAAATTTTACCGTTTATCAATTTTAAAACAGGATATATATGATATATACACATATATACCCTATATAAAAATATGTTTAGTGTTTAAATAAACTGGAACAAAATAAAACTTCTTAAATTCTTTTCCCTGTTTGGATATAATTAGATTACAAAAAAGCAAAAGAGAATTAGCTCCTTAGCAACATAATTTCATTATCCTTCCTCCCCATAGTAAATTATTTTGTTTAACACTTTTGAATTGAAGGAGAGCAAAAGGCAGGTGTGGATACAAAGTCCATTAGATTCATTTCTTCAGCATTATTTTCCTTTCTATCCTCTGCAGAGCTGGAAGTAGAGCTCCTGTCCTAGCAGGAATTCATGGATCTTCTACAAATCATTTCTCTTATGACCGAATCAGCTGCTTTGAAATAAAACTGTAAAAGAAAAAAAATAAAAAATAAAAAAAGGCAATCTGTTTCTTTGTTAAAACACAAACACCCATGACCATATGTTTCTGTTTATTCTCTAACAAAACTTCTGTTTACTGCTTTTTACATTCAGCTGTGTTTTGTATTATGTAATGCAAACAGGTTACTGAATGAAACGGGAGCAGTTGAGCTGCTTTATCTAATAAATGGGAAATAACTTGATTTTTTTTTACTCACTTGACCAATTTGTTTTATTCTTGTCTAAACTGTTCAAATGTGAAACATATCTGAAAGATTCTATTAATCAACACTGCCATTAAACTTTTTCATCTTCTCTGAAAATTAGATAAACTTACATCAGAACTCAGACTATCTAAGAGCTTACATTTTCTCATACACTCATGATTGGCACTGCTAAATATGTTAACATTTACCACTTCCAGTTTTAAATGTAAGAATTTTAATTGATTCTTTTATAAAGTTTCGATTGAAAAACATTTTATTTTCCGCTCTTTCCCTGTTTATTTGTTTGTTTACAATGCTTTTGAGGAACAATATTTCTGTCCATTTTGATGAAATCCTCCCTCTGCTTTAAGTATCAGGGAAGTTAAAGGACATAGCCACTGGGGACTTGAATTAGAATTTGCAATTCTGGGGATCATGTTACACCAAATAAAAAACTAATGTAGTTAAGTCTATCAATGCATTCAGTCCCCAAGGCCAGTTGCTTAAGTACTGAGACTACATGTTATTTTAGGTTTTGGTCTTGTAGCATTCCTAAGTGTTCAGAAAAGAAACTACAGTTTGGAGATTTCTGTAGTTTTTCTCTTACTTACTAAGTATTGTAAAAAAACCAAAAACAAACAAAAACCCCACAACGGATGCCCCAGTAGAAGAAAATGTGTTTACCTAGTTTCTGGAGTTGAAACAATGTACCATTTTAAATCATAATTATTATTTTTAAATGATCTATATTATTTTATCCTTAACCATCATAGACAAATTGTATCCGTGATTCTCTTTGATGCTGTAAACAATAGAATAACATAGCTAGAGAATTTTTGGACTGATTTTGAACTTTGACAATGGACTAATTGATAGCAATGCCTTTGATATATTACATTAACAAATCAGACCAGGTAGGGAGGAAACCAAAGAATTATAGGCATGCAACTCATCAGTGTTTTATCAGCTAAAATCTTGACTTTTATAATGCCCAAGTTATCTCCTTCCTCAGACAGAAGGATAGTAATTTGCTAGATTGTGTATGAGTTCTTATTACAGAGATGTCAGTTTTAGTTTGAAACATAAACATATTTTTATTCATACATTAGTGCTTATAGTGATCAATGACAATGCATCTAGTGTACTAGAATTTGTTTTTGATCAGTAGTAAAACAATTATTCATAAAACTGAAGACAGAAGCAAAGTTTTGAAAGAAAGGAAAAGAATTATAGGTTTCTTCCAGAGAAGGTAATTTTAATATAGACGAGATTGGTCCAAGTTCTGCCATTTGGATTGATAGATTATCTAACAGAACTATCATTTCAATAATCTCAATGACAGTACAACACTGGATACTTGGTACAGTATTATAAATTAAATTTATTGCAAATGTTATTGTACAGAATATGGAAAGAGATCTATTACTTGTGTTTGTGAAAGTTTAGATAGGGAAAAATTTAAGATTCTCTGACAAAACATAACATAAATGATCTATTTGATATGGCTATATTGCCAGTTGTCAAAAATTTCACTTTCGCCATTACTTCTCCATCAGTAAGCTTGAATTATAGTGACATGATTCCACTTGTGAGAGAAAATGTTATATTAATCAATTTGAATGCTACCCCTGTATGGTGGTGCTTTGCAGTGTTTGCAGTGTTGAATACAGTTAAATTTTTAAAGAAATGTATTTATTTTGCATAATACTAAGAACTTGTAGTAGGTACAACACGGTATAAGGTTTTGGGGAATACTTGCATACTTACAGGGAGAACTATAATAATAACAGATGAGTTTATTACATTCATGCTAACTTCTTTTAACTTTAATATATTTAGTAATTTGTCCAATGTGAAAAGCTATGATATATAACTTAATATGTTTGTTTATATCTGCTTTTTAGCTATCATCTATCTATCATCCATCTATCTATTGTCTTACTTATCTAAATACAACTAAAACTAAAATAAAAATAAAAATAAAGTTAGTGCATATTTTCAGGTATATTGTTTAACAACAGGACACTAACTGTAACATTAACACATTGTATCTGTTCTGATACTTTGTATACTTTTAAAGGAGCCAGTTCTGTAAGCATTCCTCATATTGCCTAAAACTCTCAATTTCACCTTTTTCTTCACCCCTCATTTGGATGCATTCATATATACCAGCCACCAGTCATCTTTCCTGTGAGGCAATGAAGCAATGAAAGCTACAACTACATTATAATAATTGCCAATGTTTATTTATTACTTAGGATATGCCTGACACTCTTGAGAAATTTAGCTTTGCTAACAACCATACATGAGATTGTATTTTGTATTTATGTTAAAATAAGGACACTGAGACACAAAATTAATAAAGGTATTTTAGACAATATAGCTAGAGTGAAAAGCCAATTTTTAAGTAATTGAATTTTAGTGGTTAAGGAGTGAAAGATGAAATCAACTCTTCTCATCTCAATTTCCTAAACAAACAAAAGTGGTGGAGGTCACAGCATTCTGTAAGACTCTCTCTATACTGATGCTTCTAAGAAATCAATGTATACACGCTTTAGATGCTACAAGATAGTTTTCTAGTTGCTACCATGGCATTTTAAGATGCTGCTGTACTTAAATCTATTAGTAGGGGTCGGTGAGATGGCTCAGTGGTGTAAGCGCCTGCCTTGCAAGCGCAAGGGCCCGAGTTTGACTCCCGGATTCCACATACGAAAAAGGGGCCGGTGATATCGCTCAGCGGCACGGGTGCCTGTTGGCGCACGAGGTCCTGAGGTCGACCCCCCGGTACCCACAAAAAAAAAAAAAAAATCTATTAGTAGACAGCAAAATTTAGAATCCTCCAGATATAGCAGAGGAGTCACTATACTTAATCACAATTAAGTTTTCCATTTACCACTATGATGTCTTCCAAGACGTCTTATGGATTTTGAAAGAGGAATTAACAAAATATCAAGTTTTGTGGATAAGAACAATTAAAAGTTGACATTTAAAGGCGGCAAATCTTTGCCAATTTTTTAAAACATGCAGATCAATACCTTTTTAAAATTGAAGTTTTATTTTTTATTGATTTTTGCTCTTACAATAGTAATCTAACTTTTTACAGATTGTATATGTTTTTGGTAAATGGTTACCATGAACAATTTTCTAGTTCTATAAATTTTAATTTGAACATAATATCAATAAGTATTTACAATGTTCATATATGTGTGTGTTCTTACACACTTGGGAAAAAGAAGCATATCACTAGAGTGACTAATTACATATAAACCTTACAATTTTTATGTGAATTAAATGTACAATGTTTTTAATAAAAAATTTTAAGAAAATTAATGTTTTAAATGAAAACATAAAAATATTGCTTGTTGTCCCTGCTCCACACAAATATACCACTTGCCCACCTAAATTCTTCAGCTTTGTATCCTCCCTTCAATGTCAAAACTATGCAGATAAATTAATACATATAAGGCCTTGGACTTTATAAAATTTGTAAGCTAGTATAAGGAAGGACAGAATATTGTTTTATAGGTTTAATTATTTTTATTATAGTTAATGACATTACATGGAAGAGTTAATATATGTCAGTTTCCATGAACATCGGTTATTGACAAAAGAAAATATATTTGCAGTACAAATTGAGATTAAATATTAAAATCAAAGCTCTTTCATCCTGTAACATGTATAAAAATATAATAGAACATTATTTCTGCTTTTGCTTTGTCAGGATATTTCTAGCATACAAAGGCTTGCAATGGTATTTCTTTAGTGAGTGGGGAAAGGACAGCATTGTACACTATTTCCATTATCTCCACGATTCCTTTTAAACGTGTTTGTGTTTTCTTATTCACAAAAGCATCTATTTATAGGCTTGTAAAAATTATAGTAAGCATACAATATGGGATCTGTCTTGGTTACTTTTCTGTCGTTGCTGAGACAAAATACCCAACACCCAAAATTAAGAAAGGAAAGGTTTATTTGGCTCACAGTTTGTGGAGGTTTCAATCCATACTCGGCTGGCTCCAAGGCAGAGTGGCACATGGCAGAGGGCAACAGTTCATGGCGGCGGAAGGCAGCAAAAACAAGCAAGAGCAAAAGGGAGGAGTGCGAGCGCAAGAGAGACAGCAAGCCTCTTTCCCTCCCTTATATTACATGCAGGCTACCCACCCCAGGGTGGGTGTAGCACTCACACCCATAATACCAGCATTAGACCATGAATCAGTCATAAACTCCAGAAGCCCATCTCCATGACTGCATGAGGCTTTGGGGGGACATCTAGACACAAACCATAACATTCCACCCCTGGCCCCCCAAAGACTCATGTACATCCCTTTATGCAAAAAGCATTTAGTCCATCTCTAAGAGTTGCCAAAGTCCTAACAGTTTAAGCATTGCTCAAAAGTCCAAGTCCCAAGTCTCCTCCGAGATCTAAGGCAAACTCTTAGTTGTGAGCCACTCTGCAAATGAAGAGAAACTTAAACACTTCCAATATTCAATGGCACAAGATAGACATTACCATTCCAAAATGTACAAACAGGGGAATACAAAGGAATGGGACCAAAGCAAGTCCAATATCCAGCAGGGCAAATATTAAGTCCTGTAGTTCCACGTGGAACATTCGAAGCAATCTGTGGTAAGTTGTGAGCTCCAAAGGGCTTGTGTGGCTCTGCCCCTATGGCACTTCCGGTGGTTGTAGCGCCCATGGCTTCTCTCTTAGGCCTGCTCAGCTCCCTCTTCGCAGGTTTCCTCAGACAATCCACGTTCCTGGCTTCTGCAAACTTCTGGGGTCTCCACTGCATCTTTGGCTTCACACTCCCAGCTTCACACATTGCCCTCTCAGGGGCACCCTGCCTGGCCTCCCAGGCCTTCTTCTGAAATCTGGGTGGAAGCCTTCTTAACCTCATAACTCTTGCATTCTGCATGTGCCTAAAACTACTGCCATGTGGATGATACCAAGGTCTGCTGCCAGCTGGAGCAGTAGCCAGGCTTTCTCTCTTGGCTGTAGGGGTCGAGTGCCTGGATCGCTGAGCACGCTGAACCTGATTCTGAGGAACAAATTCCCTATGCTGCCGCCATTTTGGAACCTGGTGTGGCCGCCGCCATTCTGGGACATAGTGTGGCTGGCGCCATTCTGGAACATGGTGCTCTGAAGCTTTCTCCTCAGAGCAAAGACTTTTACTTTTGCAGTTTTGAGGCTGCAAAGGGTGGAGACTTGCTGCTTCTTGTGATGTCCTCAGGCCGTCTTTTATATTCTCCTGTTCCTTCTCAGCAATTGAGATCTTCTCAGCTCTATCTTTGCAGTCCACAGCTTTACTGGAGCTTCCTTTCTGGCCAAACTCACATTTTAAATCATTCTTCTGGGCTCCTTGCTCTTGATTCTCAGCATAAACCTGGTTAAAGGCTCCCAACAATAGCCATGCCACTGCCTCAACATTCGACTGTCTTGAAATTTCTTCTGCCAGTTTAATTAGTCCGCCACCCTTAATGTTAGTCTCAGGCAAAGTCTCTGGACACGAGCAAAATGCAGACAAACTTTCTGCCAAGCCATAACACACATGTTCTGGAGTCCAGCAGCCAATGCAATCTTTCTTCCCAGCGGAAACCTCCCAAGCCCGGTTTTTACCGGCAGAGTTTCTATCAGCCTTCTGGTGTCCCGAGCTCTGACCAGGATCTCCCATACAGAACAACCTAAGGCGTTCCAGTGCTACTCCTTCAGGCGACATCTCTGAACCTTTCCAAACTCTTCCCACAAGCCATTCCCAAAGGCTCTTGAACCACATGGTCAGGTATAGTCACAGCAATGACCCCACTTCACTGGTACCAAATTCTGTCTTGGTTACTTTTCTCTCGTTGCTGAGACAAAATACCCAACACCCAAAATTAAGAAAGGAAAGGTTTATTTGGCTCACAGTTTGTGGAGGTTTCAATCCATACTCGGCTGGCTCCAAGGCAGAGTGACACATGGCAGAGGGCAACAGTTCATGGCGGCGGAAGGCAGCAAAAACAAGCAAGAGCAAAAGGGAGGAGTGCGAGTGCAAGAGAGACAGCAAGCCTCTTTCCCTCCCTTATATTACATGCAGGCTACCCACCCCAGGGTGGGTGTAGCACTCACACCCATAATACCAGCATTAGACCATGAATCAGTCATAAACTCCAGAAGCCCACCTCCATGACTGCATGAGGCTTTGGGGGGACATCTAGACACAAACCATAACAGGATCTATCGCAGTAATAAATGTACATCCAACTCAATACTGCTAAGTATAGGCACAAAATTGTATAGCAACTCTCTAGAACTTTTTCATCCTGCATAGGAGAAACTTTATGGAACAACTTCTCGTTTGCCCCTCCCTATAGCCCCATCTAATGATCACTAAACTTGCTGTTAGCATAAATTTGTCTATTTTAGGGACCTCCAGTAAGTTCAGTCATGCAGTATTTGTCCTTCTTTGACTGGTGTACTTCATGCGGCATAATGTGTTTCCAAAAGAACTGAAATCAGGATCTCAATGACATATCTGCACTCTCGGCCTTATTGCAGCATTGTTCACTATAGCCAAGATATGAAAACAAGCTAAATGCTTATTAGTAGATTGCTACATTTAGTTACTTTTCTCATTGCTGGGTCAAAGTACCCAATACCCAAAAGTTAAAGGAGGAAATGTTTATTTTAACTCACTGCTTGTAGAGGTTTCAGTCCATAGTTGGCTGGCTCCAAGGCAGGGTGGAATGGCAGAAAGGCATAGCAGAGGACAAAAAGTCCACGGCAGGGCAGCAGGCAGGAAGCAGCAAGCAGTAATCTTCCCTTTCCCTTTTATTTCATTCAAGCTACAAGCCTATTAGTTGGTGCCAACCACACCCAGAGTGGGCCTTCCCATCATCCAGAGCCAGAATTATGCTAAACCAATCAGTGGGTGATTTAGTTATCACACACCCTTAATGCATATTTACACACCCTAAAACCAGCTACCTTCAAAAAGCCCCACCTATTAGCAGATGAGACTCTAGGGGGACACCTAATACAAGCCATATCATGATTGAATTTATAAAAAAATGTGGTCTATATATAAAAATGGAATGTTTATTCAGCCTTAAAAAAAAAAAGAAAAACTTGTATATACAACAATATGGAAGAATCCAAAGAATTCTCTCTTAACTCTTAACTCTTACTATATTACAAACTTACAGCTCTCCAACCAACTCAGTGTTTGTAAGAGCTCCAAAATGTCTTTGTAAATGAATCTTGGTTGCAAAAATTGTCAAAAAGAAGACAAAGAAGTTTCCTAAGTTCACATTTCTCACCAACTTTACTATCTTGAGATATTTTGTCATTTTCTAGTAGAATATCATCATCAAAATTATTTGTTTCTATATATATTCATCCTTGACTTTTTTCTAATATTTATATCTTCCTCTTGTAAACTCAAGAAAGAATCACTATAGTCAAGTAAAGAATAAGTATCTAACAGTGGAAAACTTTATGAAAATAGTGAGATGATTTCAAAAAAGGTGTTACTGACTGAATTTAGTTCTCTGGTGGTTAATAATTTCACTTACAGTAATCCATGTGGGATAAGTAATAATCATGGTCACATTTCTTGGAGCAGGTAAACTTCCACACATCATTGGAGAATCATATCAAATAGCTCATCGTGCTAGACAAAACACAGAAGTAGAAGAGTGGTTGAGACAGGAAATGGAGGAATAAAAGCAATTTTCAAATGAAAAGTCTCTTGCTGATAATCTCTTTGGGTATAATTCTAAAGTAAAAAGGAGAAGATAACTGAGAACTGAAAAGGAAAAAAATGAAAACAAACTTCAGCAAGCATTTACTTCAGGCTAACTTTAATAAATGAATACAATATACAGAAGAGAATTAAGTTTTTATGGCCTAAATTTGTCAAATAAAGTGCATGAAACATTAAACAAAGAACAGATGTGTCAAAGCTCCCCAAATGTTTAAAACCACAAGTTTTGACATCATTCTAATTCATAAAATTGAATAAAATATAAATTAATGCTCAATAAAATACCAAAGTATTCTATAGTATATGGTCTTCCAACCATGGCTACCCAAAATAACTCAATGTCAATAACAGAATTTAATTTACAGCAGAAACACAGTGTAGTCCTTTTGAAACAGAGAATTACAAAGAAACTCAAGGAGATTTTTGCTTTCCATTAAAATATAAAATATTTAGAAATGAAAAATAATATTGGTACTTCAAAGATGTCAATAGTTTTTATGTTCCTTTTTCTACAGCTCCTAACTTGGATTATTGTCTGTATATCAAGTAGTGAAGGATTCCTTCTATTTTTCTTTTTTTTAAATTTGATGATAATAAGTACAGAAAATACCGCTGAGTATTGGACTGATAAAGTTTATAGTTGATAGCTCTTAATATCAAATTTCTTGTCCCAGGCTACTAAAATAGTCTCAAAAAGCACTAGTAAAAGTAGCAAGAATGTTATACATAGCTAAAATTTGATTTTCAGATATGAGAAATACCAATTTTAGAGGAACAAATAAGTCTAGTTTTATAAAAGAAACCTCTGGCATGCGGTAATTTAGAAATCATCTCGGTTAAAGATGATCTGTAAAGTCGAGGGTAAAGTACATGACTATTGATTATAAAATGTTTAACTAGGAATACAATATTTACTTGCAATATGGACCAGTAATAAGCACCATAGATTTAAATCAACAACACCAGATCCTAGAATATGGCTACGTTGCTCTCATGACTATTCCTTTGGGGGGTGCGTGAATTTAAATGGAGCAAATTTTATCTTTGTTTCTTGGGCCTTTGATTCCGCACAGCAATATAGCACCTTTGTTGCTGGCATACCTTAATTTAAATGGATAGCTGTTTCTCTGTTTTCACTGTAGACTTAAATATTCCTCAACTACCAATCCTATTGGAAATCACAGGAAGCTGTTCATTCTCCTGCTTGGTCCCCATAGTGGTATATTTTTAACATTTCTAAAGCAACATCTATTTTTCTTTCTTCAAACACTTATGGAATATCTTCTTTGTGTGAGGCATAGTTCTTTAGGCACAGTGCTTTAGGATGGATTGGTGAAAAATGTCTCCAGCACACTTTCACTCAATTGTCTCTTATTGCTCAATTCCAAACAAGTTTTCATTCCTTTACTCAAATTCTACTTTCTCCTGTCGTGTTACCTGTGTGCCATGTTCTGATTTCTCATAAAAATCTTGTCTTCTCTTCTCACCCCGATTCCCAGACCCATCTGCTGTCCTATTTCTCTCTCAAATCTTTCTCTCATCTTCAAATCTCACAGAAAATTGCTCTTCCTTTTTGTAATCTTATTTCAGAGTTAAGTTTATTTTTATTTGTGCAACGATTTTACTAACAACTGTATCTCTCAGCAAACAGAGGCACCATCGAAGTAGAGATAATGGTTTTTCTTGCTCACTGTATCCCTATAACTTATTACCAGGTCTGCCACAAATCAAGAAAGCAAGGGAAACACAACAAGAGAGTCAGAAATGTTGATAGTTAAAGCAGAAAACTAGAACATCCCTATGAGAAAAATAAATATTTATGGAGATTGGGAAGTTTTTCTTTACTTCCTACTTTCAGCATAGGAGGGTATATTTTGGGACTTTTGAAAGTATAACAAAATTGGAATGGAAAATTACAGAGACATTCTAAAATTATTTTAATGACTTGAAGTATTCTATTGTGATTTAAGTCTATTATCCTACAATCGAATTCTTTACATTTAAACAGATAAATGACTTTGGACTTTGCAGTTGAATTATCCCAGGATTTTCTAAGCCAGTTACCAAGTATTTTTCACACATTTTTTAAAAAAGAAAGATATTATTTACCTATATTCCTTAATGTATAATTTAGATATTACTAATATTACCAATTAATATTACTAATATTACACCCTTAAAGATTTCATATACAGTAATACATAACACATCACTAATTTTGAAATATCCCAGTGAGTTCATAAGTACCAATTTGGTGGTGAAAATATGGCTGTTAGAGAACCCAGATGACAATATTGTAACTTCTAAATTTACCCTACAAAGGAGAAACAATTACGATCAAAGTTTATGTATGACTCAACTAATATAATGTATTCCATGATAATGGATGTTGTTGCAAATCTCACTTAGAAGCAGAATCTAAAAGAGCTGCTCACATAACGTTGAGAGCAGAATAGCATTACCAGAGTCTGGAGAGAGTAGACCAGAGGGGATTGGGAGGAGGGATGGATCCATGAATATAATGTTAGTGTTTGATAGGAGGAATGAATTCTGGTGTGTATGGCAGAGCAGAGTGAATATAATGAACAATGATATTATATATCTCAAAAGGTTGGAAAAAAAGATATTGAATATACTCACCATAAAGTAATGACACAAGTTGAAGGTGATAGATATATTTACTCAGAGGTGATCACTACCCAATGTGTCAAAACAAGAATTTGTACGTAAACAAAACATCACATTGTACCTCATGAAGATGTACAAATATTCTGTCAATAAAAATGAATTTTAAGCAAAAGCAGTATTTGTGCATACTATATTAACAGTTGTCCAAAAATTTAAAAGTTTTAGAGTGTAATGATGAATAAAATTGAGGAAACCCCAATGGATTTGTCAGTAAGTTACACGTAAATTTACAGAGAGCAAGACTGTGTAAGAATGGGCAAAAAGCAAGGGGGCTTTTGTACTAATGCGTGTTATATAACTTCTACGATTATACACAAATCTCAGGGTTCAAGAGTTTGGTTAGCAAGAGTAAGTTGAGAAATTCAAGAACTGGATTTAAGAAGGTTATTTTGTTTGAAATGAGAAACTTAGAAAGAAATTAAGAGTAGATAGGTGGAATTGTCCGAGCAAGGTCCTGAAGAAGAGAGAGAGGCTGGAGTTAAATGGTTTAATTATACAAAGCAAGAACAAGTATTTAGTTCTTAAGACTTCAGCCAAGGTAAACTAGAACGTATAGAGATATTTGTTTGATAAAATGGGAATAAATCTCTTGGTGTTTAACTACTCATCCTTCATAACTCCTAGTTTTATTACCATCTTGAAGTTCTTTAACTTTCCATTTGCTAACCATTTCCACATAGCTTCATGAATGAGGGACAAACCAAGTTTGCAGGATGTTATGGTTTTTATGTGATATATCCTTCTAAATTTCATGCATTCATAGATGAGTCTTCTGGAGGGTGACTGGATTATGGAGGCTTATAGCTGGCTTGCTCTTAGGAGGTGGGGTGCAGCCTGGCCTGAAGAGGCAGGTGACCAAGGCTGTGGCCTGGAAGGGTTTATCTCCCTCCCCAGCTTCTCCCTTCACTCTCCCTGCTACTTGGATGCCGTGCCCCGAGCCACTCTGGCCTTATGTCCAAATGTCAGCACTGTACTTGCCACTTCCTCTAAAGTACATCTAGTTAATTTTCTGATTATAATAGGCTCTCTAATGTGTTTGCACATCCTTTTGTTTTTCTGATATCTATTTCATCATACATCCCAGAAAGCAAAAAGAACTGTGAGAATCCTTTTCGCATCCCTAGCAGTGTCAAATTGTTCACCAAATACAGTACTATCAATTTTAAATTTTACATATTTCAAAAATTAGTCCTCTCTTTTCTATCATAAGTTCTTTTATTCTACTATACAGTTTTCCTTGTCCTTCTGTTCAAATAGCTATATGTTTTTGTTTGCTCCCACAAATTTTGTGTTTTTTTGTCATGTTGTCTATCCTACAATCTCATGCTTATATTTATTTCTTTTTTATTAAATACACAAAATTTGACAATAGCGTCTGTGTCTGACATGTGACTAAATTCATCATAGTGCTTACTTAGTATGTGAAAGGCATCAAACCATCATTTATTGCATATAATAATAAAACACACAGTACAGGGAACATGGCAATTTTTATGATAATTACATTGATTATATTTTCTAATAAACTCCTTTTGTTTTATGTTAATTCATTATATACATACATAATTTTAATGCCAATAAAGTTAAAATATAGCTTATTTAAAACCTATTGGCAAGAAGACTCCACAACAAAACAAACATTTGAAATGGTTGCTTCATATGGAGGTTAGATGGAACAGGAAGAAAATCATTGGTTGCTTCTGTTAAGGGAAAGGACAAAATCTCAAGTATTAAAAGCATCACCGAAAATTATGGTAGCGGTGGTGGAGGGGAGAGTCTGGAGAGGTAATGGTAGGTGTAAAGAATTCCACATTTTCACCCTATGGACATGTCTCTATTCTGTGTCTCTTGTTTCAGCCAAATAGTGTCTGTCATTTCCAAGTTCATATAAATGCTTTGACTTAGTATGTCAAACAAACTTTCCATTTTTATTTTTATTTTTTTTTCAGGCATCAATATTAACACAAGACAAAAGAAACACATTCAATGCATTAATAGAACATTTTAAAATTTAACATCTGTCTGGACAGTGTTCAAACTTTCCATTTTTAAGTTGGGTTCTGTAATGAAAAATGCATGCTCATCTCAAAAACCCAGATTACATAAATTGACCACAAAAGTAAACCAAGGACATTGTCAGTAAGAATAATAAATAGATGGAAATAAATCAGGGAAGAAGGAGGGGAATTCTGCCCTGGTAGTGACAAAGAATAAAAAATGGTTAAGTCAGAGTAACCTTCAGAGAGTGGAAAGTTTAGGATGTTGTAGGACAGAAAATGTTCATTCTTTCATTTATTTATTTATTTTTATTATTTTTTTTTATGTGGGTACTGGGAGTCAACCTCAGGGCCTCGTACTTGCCAAGTGCTTGTGCCACTGAGGGATATCACTGGCCCCTTTTTGTCCTTTATGTGGGTCCCAGGAGTTGAACTCAGGACCTCGCACTTGCCAGGCAGGCGCTTACACCGCTGAGCTATCTCACCGGCCCCCCATTCTTTCATTTATGCACTGAGTTGCTATTATGTCCTGCAGTACGATAAGCCGGGGAGTCTGGTAGTGAATCAAAGAGGTATGATCCCCACCTGTTATGGGCTCTTACAGGAATATTGACCTGAAAAATATATAACAGGAAGCAGTGTCATCTTTTTGAATGTATAGGATTTACATAGAGTTAATTCAAGATTTCCCTATACCCATTTTTAATGATATGAAAAATTTACATTAGTTAGTATTGTTTAAATTTATGCTATATATAATATAAACATATTAAAGGAATTAATTAGATAAACTGAGAGGGAAATGAAGATTAGAAAATAGACCAAATATATAATTTGGTCAAATTTTAATGATGAGCACAGTATACATATGTAAATATGTAAAGTATATGGATATACTATACATGTCTGAAATTAAATAATCAATTAATATATTGTGGTATGTAAGTCATAAACAATATTTGTGTGTAATTACACTTAAGGAAAAATGTAGAAATATACACCCCAATATGTTCACTATAGCTCCAATTTCTGGATTTTTTGTGTGGCTTACCTAAAACCTCTGATATTTTTTTTTTTAAACGCATCATCTTCACACAGGAAAATCATTATAAAATTAAATATACAGGTGATTAAAAGGTTTCTGTTCATGAGTGTAGCATTATATTAATGAAAAATAGTCTTGTGCTCAGAACAATTACAAATGTGTGTAATTAGTTTATATGTGCAGTCCACAGGTTTTATGTCTTATAATGTTTAGAGTAATATTTTCATAGAGTTAATTGTAAAAAATGATTTCATTGGTTTCCATTTAACTTAAACTCTAACATCTAGTTTTTCCTCACTACAAAGCACATAGGTTTTCAACTTTCCTGTGTAATAAAATTATCAAATGTTACGTCTAAAATTTGTTTGTAAGACTACCACAAGGAACACATGAAGATATTCCAAAAGAACTTTGAGTTAGTGAGAAGGAACTGGCTATATAAGTTCAAAGTGTTTCTTCTGATACTAGGTGGATTTAAAGGAGAGAAATATGGGTTTGGCATATTTTTCTTGAACAATTGTGCAAATGTCTTGGGTTTGGCAAAGTTAAAAGTGCATTTTCTCATTCCCCTTTTTCTTGTAATTTACAAAACCATGTATACTTCAAGGGAAATTTAATCCATATGTTCTGATTCATTTGCACTTAACTTGCCATAATGTTGTTCATGAAAGTCAGCTCTTGTCCAGGAAAGTTTGTGAGAATCTTTTTTTTTTTTTTTTTTTTTTTTTTTTTTTTTTTGTGGGTACCGGGGGTCGACCTCAGAGCCTCGCGCGCCAACAGGCACCCGTGCCGCTGAGCGATATCACTGGCCCCTTTTTCGTATGTGGGATCCGGGAGTCGAACTCGGGCCCTCGCGCTTGCAAGGCAGGCGCTTATGCCGCTGAGCCATCTCACCGGCGAGAATCTTTTTAATAAGTCTCCAATTCCTCTCTGTTCTAACAAGCTGCATTTTGTCCTTAGTTAGTCAAATGTAAACTCCTAAAAAGCAGAAACTTGTAATTTATGAATTCCCACTGAATTCAGTCTCAGCTAAAATTTATTCTCCTACTTATTCATGTGTTGTAATAACAAAGCTAATACTTAAGCAAAAGACCAAGTGGCAAGGCTATTTAGCTTTTGGTGTTTAAAAGTCAATTCTTTCGAATACTTTTAACAGAGTTTTGTAGTTAACAAATACGTTCATGGAAATAAGACTTGTGACATCTCCATAGCGAAAATATACATATCTCTACAAAGACAAAGAGCAGCTGTTTGATTTATAATAACCTTTGTCAGCTATCATTCTTTAGAGCTGAAAGGCAGCCATCAATAATGAGCCTAACATAAAGGGAGAGAGAACCAAAATCAAAGTATAACACCTCCTAAAAGTCATAATTGCCCATGCTGTACCAGATTTGTTTCTGTGTCTCTCAGAAAGGATGAAACCATATGGCAAGGAAAAATTAAATATTTGAAATCTAACTACATACAGGACACAAGTATTTGAATACTAATGTCAGAACACCTTAAATATTTTTAGATTTCAAAACTCAATTTTTAAACCTATATATTGTCAGTTTTACTACCAGGGCTTCTAAGTATTCTTCCAGCTACACAATATAGACTTGTGCATTGTGGTTGAACAATCCCCAGTACCCCAGGTATTTCAAGGACACATTAAGAATGGTAATGTGAAAAGCAGAATGTACTGCACACTGTTAAGGAGATTGAGATGCCATTAAAAATGCCCCAGGAAAAGTGAACTAAGGTCCAGTGTAAGGCTAAAATTGTAAGAGCTCAAGTTTTAAACCAAACCTAAAATTTCAGCCCACATCTATTTAAACTGATGTTAGACAAACTATCCCCAGGGAAAGTGGATGCCTATATTTGCTGTGCTGCGAACTATTTTAGAGCAGAAATATTGTATATTCTCCAACAAATGTTTATGTGCACATCTGGACATATGCAGAAAACTAATGTAATTAATGGGCTATGTAAAATAAATTACTGTATTTTAAATCCCACTCTTTGATTCTGGGTGAGTGGGATTGTGGTTACAAAATTAGGGTCTCAATAATATATATATATATCTTCACAAACATACATACTTCATTCCATAAACCATCAACTCCGGGAATAAATGAGGAATTTAGAACATTGGACCAGGTTAACACTATTGATTAATTTCATCTGTCCTGTAATATATGTTTTTGAAGCCAGAAACTTCTGTAGCATTTGAATATATATTCAGAATATTGTAGCAATTAGTAAGTACAAGAAATATAGCATTATTATATACCTCAAATGAGTCAGTTTTTTGTATGGAATAGTTCCTCACGCACCAGTAAGTATTTAAATAACTGTGCAGTATGACTGTTATTCATTCAATGTATCTGCCAATCTTTTTTTTTTTTTTTTGAACACCATTGTATATGTTGTACAGAATGTATTTTGAGTTTGGAGTGGGAATGGAACAGGACTGATGGAAAAATCATGACATTCCAATAATAGGATCATGCTGGTAATATTCTTTGAGAGCATCACTTGAAATGTGTGGGGGCACTAAATGCCTAGACAAATCAGCAACAGATATTGTCCTAGAAATGCAAGAGTATTTCCTAGAGATGTTGTTTAAATGAATATGGTGGTTTTATTTTATCGTCTGTGTCATTATTTCCATGACAGAAAAATGATGCCTAAGTCCTTCATACAGGATTCTTAAGAGCCAATCCACCTGATCTCTGCATTTGCTACACTGTGTATGTCTTGGACATAGCACCTGATGCTAGAAATGGATAGCCTTATTTTCTTTCTCCTAGCTTTGGGTGCTGGAAAAGTGTCCTTAAGTAATGTTAAACTAAATTATGCTTCCTTGGATTAAAATATCATTTTAAATACGAGAATTAATTTTTAGAATATTTGTATCTGATTTTAATACCAATTATTAGTTGTTTGCAACTGTGTTCATTAAGTATTATTTTGCATCAATGTATTATTAGTCAAAAATAAATATGAAAGATTTGCTAATCAATCAGTGCTTTTTCCAGGCCCCAGTTTAAGTTTATGAATATTTCTTTTGTGGGATTTATTATCCTGCTTTATAGTTAATTTTCTAGTATCTTTTTCCAACTAGTTAGACAGTGACAATGAGTAACATATTCATCTCTCTTCTCCCACTGGTTGGTATAAACACAAGGGAACATCCATTAAATCTTTTTTTGGGATTCATACAGTGACACATGTCCAAACTCCATCAGAAACTAGAATCATCGCTTGGGCACCTGATCATCACCATTTCCTGAAAGTAAAAATGCACATTTAAACTTACTAACATCCTGGAAAGACAGATTCATGGCTTTCACATCTTGTCTTAACAGTTTAAAATTTAAGTTCCTATTTTGAAATTAATTTAAACATATCCATTGTAAAAATCCCATCAATAATTTCCATCTAGTTTACTTCTGGTCTTTGCACAGTGGGTGGGTGCCTTTTTATCTCTGCTGTTATATTTTAGTGGATGGGCTAAAGACAGAGTCTTGGTATTAACTTTGAACGGCCATACTTATGATAACTTAAACCCACACCTACAAAGCATTTAAACCTTGTGCTTGAGTGTATGTATATGCACGCGTACAGGAAGAAACTATACCTACTATACAGTTTCACAAGTTCTATGATTTCAATATGAGTTACAAGAGTATGACACTGGAATAATATTTATGACTTACAGACTTTGGTTATAGTTTCTTCCAAAATAAGTTTTCCTTTTTAAATTCCATTCTAGTGAAGAAAAGGGTTATAAATGTAAAGGTTGTGGCAGGGAAATGGGATTAGTGATGAAATAAGGTTTGAGAAAAATAGTCTTAGAAAGAAATGCACATTAGCATTTTTTTGAAAACCGGGGTTATGCATTTATTTATTTACTAGTAAATATAAATAAGAAGTTGAAGATTATTAATATTTTGATCAATTTTGAATTTTCTAAAATTTACTGAAATTAAATACAGCTTTTGTGTTTCTATATTTCTATCATATTAATAAGATTTGGCATTATTCTTCATTGTCTACTATAAACAGATGTTTTTATTTAAGATTGGGTATATTAATTGTATTTTGCTTCTACATGCATAAGTACACTAAAAATAAATTAACTCTAGGAATGTTAGCTCAGTGGTAGAGGGCTTGCCTACCATGTGCAAGGCCCTGGTTCAATCTATAGCATCGGAAGGAAGGAAGGAAGCAAGGAAGGAAGGAAGGAAGAAGGGAGGGAGGGAAGGAAGGAAGGAAGGAAGAAAAGGAGGGAGGAAGGGAGGGAAGGGAAGGGAAAAGAAGCGAAGGAAAGGGGAAGAAAAGATAGAATGGAAAGAAAGAAAGAAAAGGAAAGGAAAAAGATGAGGGAGAAAGAAAAGAGAAATAGAAAGATCTGGAAAAGATTGTGATACTCACAATACCCAGTAAAATTTCAGGATAGTCCCAGATAATTATAGGAAGGCAAAATTGGAGCTCTGAGTCCTTGAATGCAGGTATTTCTTTTCTGTTCACTCTCATAGAGTACCTGGGGAATATACCACTCAATAAATAAACTTTAATTAATAGTTTTCACAGAGTTTCAAGACTAAATAGGGCATGTCTATTAGCTGCTGCTAAAATATCAAAAGTCTCTTTACTCTTCAATATTTCTGAAAATAAAAACCTTTTTAATTCCTTTAAGAGACAAGATAAATACAGTAGATTTCATATAGTGCTTGCTTCTCTCTTTTTATTGTTTCAGTATTTTCCTTTGGCTACAGAAAATACTCCATAAATATAAAATGTCTGTGAGGACATTAATGAGTATTCTCTAAAACAATATCCAATATAGCCTTATAGCACTGTGATGATGGAAATGTTCTATAAACTATTTTGTGCAATACTGTAATTCCTAGCCACATGTGCCTCTTGAGCTCTTAACATGTGGCTATGGAATATAAGAAATTATATTCTTAATATTCTGTTTTTAAAACTAACTTAAAGCTTAAATTTAAATTTAAGTTATCATTTGTCTATGGTCACTACCAGATAGGGCAGCTTTAGGAAAGAAATTCAGAGGAATTATTTGACTGTACTGCTAGTATTTCTTTAGTCCAGGCAACGTGCTAGCTCTTCTCTTTTCATTCTGCCTTGTAAACATAAGCACGATACTTTGTGCAAAATATTTATATATGATTAGGTGAAACCGTTTTTCATAAAGTAAAGTTTTTCTCAGATCCACTACTTTTTCTACCTCACTTCACTTACATCCTATAAAAATGGGACAGAAGTAATAAGTACAAAGAGAATCCTAACAGTCATGTCTGCCATTACTCATGGTTTTCTTTTTCAAATAAATTATGATCATCTGATCTTTTGTATTACCTGGAATCCTCACATTTTCAAGAATAGCTAAAAGTAATTATTTCTTTCTATCCATTTTTTCTTGTTTAGTAGAATATTTAGTTTTGGAAAATAGAATCACAAATATTTTTTAAGCAGAGGGAAAACAGGCTTTTATTTCTGCCATTCTATTGATCTTTTTGTGCCATAATTACCACTCTGAACCTATGAAAATCTATTGACAGTCACTGCTATAGGTGAGATAATTGCATTTTTAAAGCAAATGAAAACTGCTATAGGGGAACAGGACTCAGTTTAAAGAAAACCACCATTTTTAATTGGACAGATTTAATTGTTACTAGCAACAATAAATGGAATGCATTGTTGAACATTATGGCAAGGTTCTTCTACAGTTTCATTCACTGGATGGCAAAGATGTCATTCTGGACAAATAATCTTAAACAGTTTTTCATCTATAAGTACAATGCACTGACAAGAACACTTGGATATCTTTCGGTTTTTATTAGCCTGGCTTCTCTAACATGTTCCCATAAATTCTGCACTTTTCCAGGGCCACAAAAAAACTGGGAAATAGATTACTTTCAGGGTCCATGTACCTTTATGCAGGCTTTCATGGGGCAGCCGGACAATGATACTTGAACCAGGCCCACAGTGTAATACTAGGAGAGACGATATTATAAAGAGTCATTTACTATTCAGTTTATAGCTGTCAGTAAATTGAACCTATTTTCTGGGGATAAAACTGATTACTTTGAAAGTCAAATAAGGACTTTTGCCCCTGATGTGTTGGTATATGTGGGATTTCTTTGTATTTTGTAGAGATTTGTGGTTGCTACTTCTGTGAGCAGTATTTGTTATATATACATTTGTGCTGGGTTGTTTTCTCTATTTTTTGAATACGACAAGTTAATAACAGCTAGTTCTGGACAGCTTGTTCACTCACTGTTTTGATTAATGTTAACAATAGCTGTATATAATTCTAATATAGAGGCCCAGGTTTAATGAAAATCCTGTCTAGTATATTCTTTTTGGAAAAGTCTTTGCAAAGGCTCCCAAATAAAATTTTTAGGGCTTTTCTGTTTTGTTTTGTTTTCTTTTGTTTTGTTTTTTCTTTTTAATGAAAGTCATAGGATTCTTTCTTTTCTTACCAAATCTGAGACCTCACATCATTTCATGGATATTTCTTAAAGAATTAAATGGGTTTGAATTAGATGTAAAAATCTTTTGGAAGTGAGGATAGGATAAGAGATTCAAAGAATAAAAAGGAGAAAAGGAGAGGAAGAAAAAAGTAACTCAGGATGGCTTTTTGTTGGTGTGTGCTCCGCAGCTAGAAAAATCTTTTCTAATACTGACCTACCTTTAAAATTATAATAGCAAGTCTAGGGCTTGAAAAGGTACAGCACGCAAGACTTTGCAGTTCCCCACAAAAATATACTAGCATTTGTCTGAATTATGGTATTTAGTACCTTAAATAACTGGATAGGTCTTAGTTTATTTTTCTAGTTATGTCACAGAAATTACTATAAATATAAACTAAACTGAGAATATTGTCATTTATCTTCTAGAACTTCAGATTTAAAGTGAACGTTAACAAGATGATATTCACAGATCTCATTCTTCCAACTCCCCAAAATGGCATCAGGATTGTCATACACTGCCTGGTCCCATGCACAGATAAGAAAAGCTCCTAAAGTTGTTTTTATTCTTCCATCTCTGCAGCTGAGAAAGGCTGGGATAGCGCTGAGCTTTCTTTCACTGGGCAGAACTTTTATCAGCTTTATACTGAAATAATAAGGAGAACCCAGGCTGTAAATTCACCCCTTGGAATAATATATGTTTGGGTTATTCATGTATAGGCATTTTACTTGTCTTATCTGAAGCATGCCAATGGATAATCTACTATAAGAAAAAAACTGGCTCCATTGAGACACTGTAGGGAAATCTTCACGAAAACAAAATACATAACAAAATAAGTATTTGAAGATTATTTTTCTTTGTGCACATCTACTGAACTTATTGTCCTTTCACTTGCCGTGAAAGGTCCAAAGGAGCCCAGCAGACAGGAAGCGAATGAGTAAGGATGCAAGATATTTGTAATAAACATTTTCAATTTGATAACAGATGTACAGACAGAAAAATATTAAGTGAAACAGGGAAAGATATATTTCCTGATAGAATCTCAACAGGAAGAAACAAGAGAAACTGATACAATGGCTTTTTATGTATAGTTTGGGTGAAAGAAAAATATTTGACAGAGCCTAAACTGTATGTGGATTGTTTGGCAGATGAACTGGCAGCATTCAATAACCTACATCCATTTTATGAAGAGAAAGGTCTTGAGAGTAAATGCAGGTGATGGAATTTCAAGAAACATGTACACTGACAAGTGCTAAATACCAATCATAAATCTTTGAGTTTTATGTCATCTACATGTTGACTAAAACATTGCTTCCTCAGTAGCTACTTTTCTTTCTTCCATTTTCTTTCTTCTTTTCTAGACCACTATAAGACCATAAACAGCAGAAGTGGAAGTACTGAATTCCTACAAACTGTTCTAGAAGGCGAAGGACTGTAGTATGTCCTTAGCTTGTGTTCCTCTCCTTATTATAGTCTCTTCAAAAGGTGAGGTGTTGACTTATAAGTTTGTTTCAGGAATCCTCTCTTACCTGCTTATCTATAGCCTCAAGGCAAAAGTTTAAACAATATTTTGGCACTTTCATAAAGAAAGTGATACTTGCAATTACTTACATTTATACATTATTTATTAATAACCTACCTGTTTTGTCTTTTGATGTGACTGTTAACACCCACTGTTTATGTTCAACTGAGGTGTTTATACAATCTTATAAACTGACAGAAGATATTCAAATAAGCATGGTTATTGTCCACTTTTCTGCCATTTCCCCTGAATATGTTTTCCAAGCTTATTGAACTTTGTAATTTATTTTGGTGTTTTCTGAAGTAATGACATTTCCACTTTTAAGTGATAGATTTAGCATACTCACATTTGCGATAGTTTTTCCCCAAGAAATGGTCCTTACATTAATACTAAATATTGGTATAAACATTCTTTAAATTTTTTTAACTTTTGATAGTGATGGATATAATTAATTTTGGTATGTATAAGATTTGAATGCTTGTTTATTTTTAAAACAACCAATAACAAAATAGAATTTAATTATATTCTTCTGACATGTATATTTCAAATATGTAAATATTTAATTAATACATAAATGCATATATCACTTATAACAATATTAATGTCTGTATTTACTTAAGATAATGTATGAAACCTAATGAAATTAATATAAAATCTTATAATTAGTAGTGAAATAAACTGTTACTTATAAGAGAAAAACATAAAATTATAAAATTTACATTATAATATGAAGTAATAACATTTTATTTTGTAATTTATGAATTTTACTAATTAGTAACAAAATGGAATTTTTTAAAAATTTGTAATATTTTAACTACTGATAGTATACATCAAGACAGGAAACAACATGCATTTCTGTATTTTCTTAGTTATTCTCACATTTACCATTGTAAGTGAATTGTTGAATAATATTTATCAAAGTAAAAATACATTTCAAATTATTCTTTGTAAATTATTTGAAAAGAATTGATGTCTTTATAATATTTACTCTTCTCATCCAGCAACTTGTATTATGTATTCCATTTGGTTTACCTTTTTTGACTTTAGAAAGTTTTGAGTTAGGTGCAGTGAGTTCTTACAAACTTTCTTGACTATTTCCCATATTTAATGTATTTTATGCCTCCATTATGCATAAAAATTTGTTTCACATCAATTACTGGAAAGGATACAAAAATATTATAATCTTAACATCTTTTACGTGTCACTTTACAATATTTATTATGGATTCCAGTAACTTTACATAAGGTCTTTTAGGTTTCCAAGGTGAGTCTAATCACCTAAATATAATGATAATGTTGCCTTTTACTTTATATCTTTCAGTTGCTATTGTTTTCAAATTTTTTTTAAATAACGGTGGTAAACAGAGTATCACCTTTTTCATTTCTTTAACAAGAAACATTTTAATGTTCTACTAATAAAGAAGATATTTGATGGTTATTGAAGTAGTATTTCTTAATATTAATAATGTAACTCTTTATTCTTTTTACCAACAGGAATCATAGAACATATATTGAATATTTTCAAAATACTTTGAGGATGGTGACTTTTAAAATCAAATATGAAATTATAAAATTTTAAAAACAAATATGAAATTATAAAATATTCAGTTCATGAACAATTTGTTCCATCTGGAAAAGACGGCCACATTTGTGTTTGTGTGGGAAAAATGGCCATGGTTGTATTTGTCACCCTATGCAGAGTTTGCAAACAAAAACAAAATTTTGCCAAGTGCTTCTGTTTGCAAACCAAATTGTTTGGAAACAAAAGCATTTATGACTTGAGATTCCACTGTATTATATTACTGGATGTTCTACATGAAAATTATTAAACATAGATTTAAAATAAATCTGCTAATACCTTGGAATATATCATGTAGTACTACCTAAATGAGAATCTCCAGGAGATCACGTATTAATTTGCACTCTTTGACCTACATCTCTCCATTCCCATGACCTGCTACATTCTAATATTCACAATTCTACTCTCTGTTGCTGTGAATTTGATTAACACAGAAGTGAGAACATGCAGTATATTTCTTTCTGTGTCTTACTTATTTCATTTAAGACAATGACCTCAAGCTTCATTCACATTGTGTCAAATGATGCATCCCTTCTTTTATGAAGCTGAATAGTATTCCATTATAAAGTCGCAGGCAGAAAAAAAGGTAAGTATGCAAGATGATGAAAATGCTAATTAGAACGATTCAGTAATTACATGCCACATATGTATCATACACTGTGATTATATATGATTATCATTTGTTCACTAAAATAAAAAATAAATTGGGTGCTGCAATTTGAAATGTTTACCTTGCAGCTCTTGAATAAATTTCTGTATATCAAATCACCATTTGTGTTACTCATGATATCACGAAACCCATAGTTTAATTTTGTTTACATATTAAGTTACCTTTGAAGTCCTTTAATAAATGACCCACGGCCATGATATGGCATTGTTTCTTTATCATATGTTGCCAAATCTTTCTGGTGTAACTTTTGGAATTTTAGCATTGCTCTTTATCAGCCAGGTGGATCTATGTGACAGTTATTAGGCACACGGTGTATATGACAGCTCTTCTACCAGAAATAATTTATATACAAGGAAGACAGTCTGGTACCAGCCTTCAGCTTCACTGCCTTTATTTTCTTCTGCAACATTCAAGCCCAGAGCATATTCTTCCATCGGCAGCACCACCAGTGACCAAGGGCAGTAGGATGAATGATGTTTGGATTTATCTATCCAACTACAGTCTTCTGTAGGCTTTCTTCATGTTACTTTCTCATTGAACTGGACAAGCCTTTCACAGACCTGCGCTGCTCTGAGGGTCTTCCTCCTCAATCCTTCTCTCTCCCTCTCTCCTTATAGTTACAATCCTGGCTTCCTAGTCTGCAGGGTTTCCCTGCCTCTTCCTGTCCTGTCCCAAACTTTCACAGATGTTTCTGCAATTAACATCTTGCATTTATTGTAATATGCTTCCCAGAGGATCCAACCAGACAGAATCTACAAGTTTGTTTTGCTCATTTGTCATTACTACCTATTAATGGTATGTTGGCTCCATCAGTGAGTTTGCTAGCTTTCCTTCTTTCTAATATTCTTTATTCATGAGATGAATGCTCTTGAAGCAAGACAATCATACCTATTTTAGATTTTTTTTTTTTTTTTTGTGGGTACCGGGGGTCGACCTCAGGACCTCGCGCGCCAGCAGGCACCCGTGCCGCTGAGCGATATCACCGGCCCCTTTTTTTCGTATGTGGGATCTGGGAGTCGAACTCGGGCCCTTGCACTTGCCAGGCAGGAGCTTACGCCATTGAGCCATCTCACCGGCCCCCTATTTTAGATTTTGAAGAAACAAATGCATTAAAACCTTTGGACTTTTTGAATTTTGTTGATCATCTTTGGATAACTTGTTTTGCTTTCTGGTAGCATTATATAATTGTGAGGATTTCACTTTTTTGGAGCAATTTTGAAATTTACATTTTGGCTAGAAAATCACTAGTTTCCTTGGGATAGTTCACATATTGTTTTCATCTTCTAATTAATGATTTTCAGAGTATCTGCAGTTATATTAGCTTTCTTGTTTCCAGTCTCATAACACACAACTTCATTTAAGTTGTCTTATGCATGGTTTTTAATGACTAATTTTAATTTTCACTTCCAAATTTACTTTTCACTTTTCTGTAGATGTTTTGTTTTGTTTTGTTTTTATTTCTGTACTGGGAGGCAAAGCTTTAAGATAATGTATGTTAGGATTTTTACATTGCAAATAAAAAGGGTAAAATTCTCCCTTCCCAAATAGTGGAAGACTAGGAGCAGGAGCATGAATCCATCCAAGAATAACCCTGTGTCCAGATTCTACCAAAAGCACACAAGGATGGGAAAGAAGGCTCAGGAAAGATGCAGAAAGTTAGCAAGAAGCAAGGGACATTACATTTTTAGCATTATTTTCAACAACAGCTATTATTCCACAAGATATATGTAATAATAAAAGCAAAGTCATGCAGATTGTGTAAAAATTTTTATTCCTGTTAGTTCATATAACTAATAACATCATTTAATGTCTTTATGATTCATCGTTGTGATCTAAAATGTATTCAGTTCATTTAGCCCATCTTGGAAAGCAATATGCTTTCACTTATTCATAGGATCTCAAAGTAAATTATGTTATTTTATTTATCATGTGCTTTCTGGAAGGTAAAATCCATATGACTTGTGTGGGAAGATTTGAGAAATGTAAATGCTATGAACTGGAAAATGTATTGTACTTATGTGAAAGTATTTTATAATCAAACAAAATGCATGTTTAATGCTACAATAATTTTATTATAAAGGAATTTATTTCATGTTAATTTCCCAAATAGGCTTACTTTGTAAAGTACAATTTTGGTTAAAGTGTAAAAGAAGTAACAAGTAGTGACATACATTTCATAAAGAGAAAAATCCTGTCACTATTTTGGTTTATATATAAAAAAAGTAGAAGTGGAAATAATTATTCTGGAGCAACAGCACACTTTAAGCTAGGCTGTGCATTAAAGCTGACTGAGACTTTTGAAGCTCTTTCAGACTGAGTCACACTGGGAGAGTCTTTGAATTTTCTTGGCCTCCTGGATGCCATTTTTCTTTCATTTCACCTTTTTTTTTTTTTTTTGGTCTGTGCATTTTAATCCATTTGTGAATATTCCTATATTCTCTCTGTGCTAGCAGCTCTTTTTCTTAAAGCAAAAAAAAAAAAAACTTTTAAAAATATTTTATTCTTGGTTAGTATACATTTTTGCCAATGTCCCTATAAAGTTAAAGTATATATTCAGAAAGATTAACATTTTGAAATAGTATTCAACAATTACATTGTTGCAGGTATTATTTAATAAGCAATAGCTATGTGCTGGGTAAATACCAGATATTTTCATAGCATGATATTGTTGTGAGGTTAGAGGCTTATGAATAAATGACAAGGGCTGGAATCTCAGTTTCTTCCCCTAGGCTCAATGATCTATGGTAAGTCCTTCAAAATTGTTAAACTTTACTTTTTAAATGCAGTAAAGGAAGATTATGTTTACCTATTTCTTATAGATTTATTGTGAGAAATAGTAGGGCAACACAGGGAAGGCCACTTAGTGCATGCTGTGTAAAACTCCCAATAAGTTTTACTTATTGTTATGAATATTTCCATTTTTAAAAAGAAGAACAAATTAATAGGTGTCAAGTAATTTACCAAAAGTTACATAGCGGAGTCAAGGTTTCATCAGGGTCTGAATCTCTCCCAGCTTTTGGTTAAAGGCAACCTCTCCCTTTAAATCCCAGTTGTAATTTCTAGATGAACAGCATTAGAAACTGGCCATATCCAGAAGTTTGGATATGTTATACTCATGGTCTGAACTATTGAAAGAGGGATTTCCATGGGGAAAAACAAACAAACAAACAGGTTTTATTGAAATTTGCACTTGTATCTCTATTGTTCAGAGAAAGAAAAACAAATTCAACAATTTATTTTTTTGAAATATGGTATGAGAATCACGCTTGATAATGAGGATATATGGTAAGATAAAGAGAAATATGCAGTCCTCACAGGTAACCTTAGTGAAAACATCTTCGAACAATGGTCACAGAAGAACATTGAAGTGAGTTCGGTTGTCAGTGAAAGATGAAGAATTGTAAGCTAAGTGTGAGCACAATTCTTTCAACAAACTCTACAGTTATTGGAAGACAAGATTAGCTAGGGAACTGCTTGTTGTTGCTAATAGTTTCAGGGTAGTACATATGGATTTTCTTAAACAAAAAACAGAAGATGTGGCTGTTGCTCTAGACAAGTTATTCTCTGTGTTTTGCCAATTTAAGGACAAGGGAAGAGAGCGATCCTTAGTAACCTACCAAAACACTCTTAATTCTGAAGATGAGAATTAAGGGGAGGCTTTTCCAGCTCAAAACTTCCACAAATTTTGCATAATTTCTTATTAACATGTATAATTAAATTGTGTCATCCCAGTAAAAATTTAACATATCTCTGCATGCAGTTTCTAAGTTATATATGATGAATAAATCATTATTCAAATGAATGGAATGTATTCTCCCTCACTTAAGGCATAACAATAACTATAGCATTTTGGTAAGAATATGTTGAAATATTTAGCCAATAATGTAAAAATTTGAATAAAAGATTTAATTAAATATTTTCCTCCATCAGCTGTTCATTTATGGAGCTTGTGTTTCGCTCCAGCAAATAGTAACACAGCTCAGATGAGGGTACCAAAGGAACTGAGAAACATTGGGAAGAAATTAAGAACCATAAAAAGAGAAAGCTTGATAAAATAACTTATTACAGAAGCTATCTATACCACTAAAAATGTTTGTTGATAAGTGTCCCTTGGTATTGTGAAGGGTTGGACATGAATTAGTTCATGCCCTACTCGTAAATTGCTATGATCTCTAGCATGTTTTGAAATATTTATTAATGTGGTTTACTTTCATGTTTCATAGAAAAGTCACATCCTGCAATATAAAATGGCAAAAAGGTCTCATCTGTTGTGACATATTTCTAGCTCTTGCGACTTCTGTAGCTCATGTCCTTGTCAATTGATTATAGGGAATATTGCCTGTTAGGTCTTGGAATGCGTTGTAAATCTCTCTATGATACAGTTTCACTCTTAATATAATTAGTTTCATTATGATTACAGTGAATGACATATTGACTTAAACCCTAAATAGTGAGCAATAAATCAATAAATGGGAAAGTGTTCATTTTTAATTATAAACTACTTGTTAACATTAATTTTTGCTTAACTAATGCGTTCTGAGAGACAGAGGACCACATGCACCCTCTATGACATTTGTAAAATATTGTACAATTTTTCATATTTTATCAACTTTCTTTTAGAGTTTCATTCCTTTAAAAAGCAAAATAACATTCCAATTCTGATTGAAATCTATCTCCATTTTTTTGTTTTGTTTTGTTTGTGGGTACCGGGAGTCGACCTCAGGACCTCGTGCACCAGGAGGCGCCCCTGCCACTGAGCGATATCACCGGCCCTTTTTTCGTATGTGGGTTCTGGGAGTCAAACTCGGGCCCTCGCGCTTGCCAGGCAGGTGCTTATGCCGCTGAGCCATCTCACTGGCCCATTTTTTTTTTTTTTTTTTTTAAACCGGGAATCAAACTCAGGACCTTGCGCTTGCCAGGCAGGCTCCGTGCCACTGAGCTATATTCCCGGCCTCTATCTCCATTTTTGTCAGACTTAAAATAGTTTCTTTCCCTTAAGAATTTTCCACTTCTGCTTCTAGGTCTTTATCTGATCTTTCAGGGACCTGTGCACTTGCCTGGTTAACTGAATCCTCACTGCTTAACCAACCCTTCGTTTGGCCTTCCCTGGCACTGCCAGTCTTTTGAGGTTGGCTGCAGCATCCAGTCCTTGAGCTGCCCTTGCTGTTGGCTGCTTTTGTGGTCTTCCCTCTGGTGAGCCACCACCACCAGCTCCTCCAGTACTTGCGACTGCAGATACAGCACATCTGAATTCCTTACATGATCGTAGTCATGCAAAATGGGAAACCAACCCACATTCCCTACCTACACCCTCCCTCAGTCATTTATGTTCTCAAGATGGGCACCCAAGGAGTTCTCCAAATTGTGTTAAGATTCTTCTAGGCTAGGAATCCCAAATTTGCGGTAATTTTACCTGTATTTCCATCAGGTTCAATGCAATGTGAAAAGGAAATCTCTTAGATGTATTGTGTATTGCTCTGAACGTTTCCCAATGTATAATTCTTTTCATTATATCTCGAAAAATTTGTCTAGGCAACTCTCAATTTCACCAGTTCTCACTTAAACACGTAATGGATTTTCACTGGAGCAAATAATTTGTCTCAAAATAAGGTGTGCAAATAAAATCACACGCAATAAACTCATCTTTTCCCTACTATGGACATTATCCTACGTTCTGTATTTAACAATAATTCTACATACATATTTAAGAAAGATGAAATAATACTGAATACAATTTTAAAATTTTATATAATTACATAATATAAACCTCATTCAAAACCAAGCTTTATCTAAACAAAAGCAATATTTTTTCAGAGAAAGTATTTTCACACAGCATGAAAACATACTTTTAACACATGACTCATTACAGTAAGAAATTAAGTCATCAATGAGTAAAGATCTGCAGTAAGTGAAGTTCTTTTATAAGTTGTAGATTTTTGTTATAAAGATATTAAAATAATTTCTCTATGATAGAAAAAATACTGCAAATACAATGTATTGCCAGTTTTGTATGTATTTTAAAAGATTGTTCACTGTTTATATAACCAACAATATAAATCTCCATTTTTAAATTCTCTTTTGAATGTCTTTTTTCCTAGTTTTTAATTCATTAATTAGTTCAATAAAATATTTTACACAGATTTAATATATATTAATAAGTGATTAGTGTTTCTAATTTTTTCAAACATACCGTCAGTTCTTGGTATTTGTAAGAATTGTATTCTGCCAAGTCACCATGAACACACTGCTCCTCAGTCAGTGAGAGGGTGAGGCTACTCAAAGCCTCCCATTCTCAACAATTTTACATTTTTCTGTATCAAAACACCATATTTAATGTATATCACTGATCTCTTAACATGGCCAAAAGCACTGTAATTCATGGATGAACAAAACTCATTAACCAATGTATCTTTTCCAGAAGGTACATCATGGCCTTCTTGCTGAGATACATCAGTTAACATTACAGCAATATATCAGTGCCATTTTAAATAGTGAAATACACACACACACACACATGCACAAAAAATGTAAAAAGTGTCCCTTTCAGACACTTGTTTATACCATGAAAGCTGAGACAAGACAGAGCATCTTTTTTTGACCTCAGCTGAGAATATGTGCATGCAACAGTGCAAATTTTTGGCCTGGACTGACTGTGGAAGAATATGTGTTATTTTTTAATACTATAATTTTCATTTTTTCCAGATAAAAAGAAGCCTAAAATTGATTATACCCAATTCAACTAAAATGTTTGTGGTACATTATCAATATATTAATTTGGGGTAGAGGTACATTTATAAGACATATTTTATTTCTTTTTATGTCCCCTTCCCCTCCCCCTATTCCCTTCTCATTTGCCAAAGATTTATCTTCCTATTTTTCTATTGTCTACCTTTTCTTTCACTTTTAAGTTCATTTATACATTTTGTTTCTCATATAAGAGGAAGGATATGATTTTTAAGCCTGTGTATCTGATTTATTTCACTTACCGTTATGGATTCTAGATGCATCTATTTTCCTACAAGTTACATAAATCTGTCCTTTCTTATGTACTTTGTTTACAAATAAACACTTTCTTTATCCATTTATCTGTTGATGAACATAGAAGCCACTTCTGCAAATTAGCTATTATGAACAGGGCTGCTATAAACATGGGCATGTATCACTGTAATATAATGTTTTTAGCACTTGGGATGATACCTAGCAGGAGAATAGCTTGGCACAATGGAATTTCTACTTTAAGTTTTGTAAGCACTATCCATACTGATTTCCATAGTGGTTGTACTACTTTACATTCCCACCAACAATTTAGAAGAGTTCCTTTTTTTTCTATAGCCTTGCCAGTATTTATTATTTGATTTCTTGATGATTGCCATTTTTTTTGGAGTAAGATGAAATCTCGGTGTTATTTTAATTGCCGTATAGCTAATGGCCAGTTTTATGAAACATTTTTTAAAGTACTTATTGACCTTCCATACTGCTTCTGAGAATTGTCTATTCACTTCAGTTTCTCATTTTTTGTTTGGGTCATTATTTGGGAGGTCTAAATTTTGAGTTCTTCATATATTTTACATATTAATGTTCTGTCCAAGGTATAAACAAAATCCAAAATCCATGCATGATAAAAATCCTGAACAAAATAGGTATAGGAAGACCTACCTCACTCTGATAAAAGCCATTTATGGTAAGCCTCCACTCAATATAATATTAAATGGGGAAAAAGTGAGAGCTTTCCCTCTAAAATCAGGAGGAAGGTGGTATGTCCACCATCACCGTTCCTGTTCAATATAGTACTTGAAATAGTAGCCAGAGCAATCAAGCAAGAGAAAGAAATAAAATGGATACATATAGGGAAAAAAAAGTCAAATAATCACTATTTTCAGAAGATATTATCCTTTACACAGAATACTCACAAAATTCCATCAATAGACACCTAGAATTAATAACCACATTCAGTGATGTAGTAGGATACAAAATCAGCACACAAAAATAAATAGCATTCTTGAACACCAATAATTAACCCAATGAGAAAGAAATTAGGAAAATAATTTACAGTAACAGTAAGAAAGATTATATATTTAGGAATTAACCTTAAGCAAAACAGTGAAGGACCTCTACAATGAAGACTACAGTAGTCTAAAAAAGGAGATCAAAGAAGACATTTTAAAATGGGAAAGATTTCCTGTTCTTGGACAGGCAAAACCAACATTGTCAACATGGCCATTCTTCTGAAACTGATAAATAGATTTAATGCATTCCTAATCAAAACACAAGCAACATTTCTCACAGAATTAGAAAAAAATCCTAAAATTCATATGGAACCAGGAGAGATTCACAACAGCAAATGTAATCCTGGGTAACAAGAACAAAGTAGGAGACAGCACAATCTCAGATTTCAAATATTACAAAGCTACACTGATAAAAAAAAAAAATGTGTGGTATTGTCACAAAAACAGACAGGTGGACCAACAGTATAAAATAGAGGATGCAGCAACAACCCCAAACACATTCAATCACTCAATCTATGACAAAGGCATTAAAATATATATAAATATATATATATTTTTTCAGTATATATATATACTGAAGGAAAGAGAGCTGAACAAATGATGTTGAGGGAAGTGACTATTCATATGCCTTAGACTGGAGCTAAAACTATATCTCTCTCACCATGTACTAAACTAAAATCAAAATGGTTCAAAGATCTAAATATTAACACAGAGAAACAATCTAGTGAAACATAAGGTAGGCAAAACTTGTGAAGTCATAGGCGTAACAAGGACTTTCTGAACAGAACATCAATTACACAAGAAATAATAACATCAAGATTCACCAAATGAGATTATATTAAATTAACAAGCTTCTGCATAGCAAAGGAAACAAACAACAGAGGAAAGAGACAACCTACAGAATGAGAAAAAACCATGATGTTTTTTACTAATAAACTATAGCCAATAGGCAAATTCACATATATAGAATTGCAAAATCATTCACTGTATTTATACATTGACATATCAACAAAATCTATCACCTTTAATACAATTATCACATTTATCCTGGAAGAAGAAAAGCAAAATAATGAAAAAATCCTATAATATTTATAAATAATATGTCTCCTTGGAATCCCACTTGAGTAATTTAGCAAGACTATATCTAAAAAAAAAAGGGGGGTGCTGGTGAGATAGCTCAGTGGCATAAGCGCCTGCCTGGTAAGCATTAGGTCCTGAGTTTGACTCCCAGAACCCACATAGGAGAAAAGGGCCGGTGATATCGCTCAGCGGCACGGGTGCCTGCTGGCACATGAGGTCCTGAGTTCGACCTCTGGTACCAACAAAAAAAAAAAAAAAGAAAGAAAAGAAAAGAAAAAGAAAAATTAAGAAAGGGGCTGGAGTTGTATCTCAGTGCAAAAGCCCTGGCTTCAGTAATCCATAACCAGAACAACAAAAGAAACATATCCCTAAACAAAAGAAACAACAATGTAAAACAATTATGATTCCTAGCAATTATTATTAATTGTTAATGTCATTCAAAATATCTAACAATAAAAGACAAAATACAAATTTTCCCTTTGTTCAATTAAGCGATAAACACATCTACCTACAAAATAAAAAAATGAGGTGTTCTGGGTCATTTTGTTGACATGATTCTCTAAGCTTAACTGTGTAGATATATCATGATAGATGGAAACACTTTGTTTTTTTGGTATTGACTTCATGTCAGGGAAGCATGCTTTCACTGCTTTTGTGTAAATCTGTGTAGAAACAAGGCTAAGAATTGTCTACCATGAGGAAGAGTTCAAGAGCTTGCTCGAAGCTGGTATGATATATAATGAATCAAGGAGCATGCTCGCTCTTCCTTTGAATAAAAAATAAAATGCCTATGTAATAACATTTTAGCTATTCCTGTTTCAATGGTATCAATTTGATTTCAAAATTTTGTATTGATTTGTAAAATATTTCTGAGTTAGATATACTAATGAAGAGTACCATGGATTTAATACAGGTGCTTTTAATAACAGGAGATTTTAAAACAAATTTTCCCAGTCCAAAATATTCTTGACCACCCAAGATGACTACATAACTAATTAGCTAGTTAGTTATACCTGATCCCTTTTCACACTGCATAGCAGGGTCCCTGTAACACATTTTTGAATGAGCAACCAGAGAATTGCATGGAGACTAAATTAAAAAAGGAAAGAAGACAAGCGACAATTAGTCTAGCATGGAGGAAATATATATTTTTTTCTTTTGCTCATTGTTTTGCCATATCCTAAAAGTGTGCTAAGCCTTGTGAAATTGAAATATGCCCTAGGAGACCGTACTACTCTTCATGAGAGGGAGCGGAGCTACCCATGTGTTAAATTATGAGGAATTTTTCAGATTTTATAGTTTCCCATAGAGAACAATAAAGTCCTTATTAAAGTCCAAACGTTTAGATGGAAAGCATTCAAATGTTGCTTCTTTTGTTCCCGAGATGACTGTGCTAAGTGTGAGGTGATTAAAGCACTGTGGGTCCCTGGAAATCCCTCAGGAATACAAGCTCTTGTGCAGGTTTCTCTCCTAGGTGAGCCGATCGTTCCCAGCCTGATGCAGAGCAGAGAAGTATGTAGCACACACAGTTCCGTTTCCTTCTGAGATCCTTTCACAATTAGCATCGTGAAGTGAAATAGAATATAGCAGCTCTGTAGTTTAACATCTTAGCTTTTAGCTCTCCTATCTCCTTAGACAAGGTTTGACTAACAATGAGATAAAAACAAGGCAGCAAAACCTGTTAGGGCCACGTGTGAAAGTTTACTTCAGTATTATGACTAATACATTACATTTAAAAACCAAAACAAAAAAAATGCATTCCTCTAAATTCCAATTTTATGTTACTAATGTTGCAAGCTATGCTACTTGAAAATTTATTGAGATTATTTCTTACATTTGTATAATGAGTTTCTTTCCTGTCAGATTTGATAATCTAAAAGAATCAGGAATGAGAGAAAGTGAAAAAGTTTGTGTGTGTGTGTGTGTGTGTGGTAACATACCCTCCAATAGTGGAGCTGAGAGAGATGAAAGCTGTGAGTTTCATCGTTAAACTAAAGAAATTAAATTTGTCTAATGAAAGATAAAGGAAACCACAAAATGTTTCTCAATGAATATTATTAGTTATTTCCTTTTCTCCTGTTATTTTCTATAGTTCTCCGTCCCCTATTTCCCACAAAGAAAATTAAAATTTGAAAAGTACTTAACAATCAAATTAGAATTTTAAAGTTATTAAAAATTTTGCAAAACATCTATGTAGGAAAGTTTAACAAATAGGTGTTAATAATCGAAGTTGGGAAGGATAAGGATTGGCTCCATAATTTCATGAACAGTTCATTTTAGGTTAAGGGCTAACATTTTTTGCCCATTTTAATGGTGATTTAACAAAGAAAACATCTAAAGAATTTTACTCATCAGTATTGTTTAATGAACAGAAAGACTGAAAACATTCTCTCTTTTAAATATAACCACTCTGGCCGGGTGAGATAGCTCAGCAGCATAAGCGCCTGCCTGGCAGGTGCTAGGTCCTGAGGTCAACCCAGGTACCCACATAAAGGAAAAAAAGGGCCGGTGATATCGCTCAGCAGGACAAGCGCTTGCTGGCAAGTGTGAGGTCCTGAGGTCCACTCCCGGTACCCACATAAAAAAAATACATATATACATATATATATATATATTCATAAAACCACTCAACTTGTGACATTTTTCTTCCTTGTCTTTGAAATAAGATACTTTCAGAATTGTGTTCTCTTGTAGTTTCCCATTTTCTGCTTCCCATTGTATTCTTTTTCTTTTCTTTCTTTCTTTCCATTCAGAGATTGGGTATTCGGCAAATATTTACAAATAAAATATAATAATCTAGCTTTTGAAGGAAGGACAAAATTCCCATTAATAGCAATAGTCTTCCAAGAAGACACTGAATTTTTGGTGTGGAGAACTGCAGGGGTCAGCTGAAAGTGAGAAACTGAGGTACAGGAAGAAGACTAATATCCTGGATGGAGAGCAGTTTGTGAGCAGGAAACACTTTCTGGGCACGTGCACCGTGCCTGCAAGGATCCTCTCTGTCCACAGTGCTCACAGCCGAGAGCCCTCTGTGAGCGGTGCCATGACTGCACTGCCTCCTGGAGATTGACAAAGGAGTCTCTTCTTTAAAACATTTTTGTTTTGTTTCTTTTTGTTTCTTCTGCACTAAACTCACTCCCCAGTGAGAACTTTTTCTCTCCACTCTGATAGTCTCTGTTCTGCCACCTCATAATTTCACTAGTGAGGTAACATTTATGCAGTGTTCAGCAGAACAATAGCAAACTGATTGGAGTAAATGAAAATGTCCAAGGTTCCCAGCTGGGGGATCGAAACCATCACTGTAACATTTAGGCCACAGGCTAAACTAGAGAGAAAGCCTTGACACCTTTCATGCCAATTTTTCAATTTTAGAAAGTGAACTTGTACATAAAAGTATAAATTTGAAAGTCCTCAGTTTTCTTCCAACAGTAGGATACCATGGAAATGATTCTAAACTAAGACCACTCAATAGAAATATTTGAATGTTTTCAGAGTCTTCCGGCTTGAAGCATTTGTCTATGATGAGTATGTAAAAGGTATGCTTGTCTGCCTGGCCACTTAATCATGTTTCTAAAACAATTTTAAACCATTAAAGTTAAAAAGAATTATGATTCTGCTTACTTACTTCTTCAAAAAATTCTGGGGATTATCTTTATACTCTCTTAGGTTTGAAAGATGTAACCATACAATTTATTTAGAGGAAAAAGATAACATGCCATGTTATAAGCAGAACTAAAAACTAAATTATAATCTATGTGAATATATTTAGGTAGATAGAACTAGCCTGAAAATAAGGACATTTGATTTTCATCACAATTGTGACATCAACTATGGAGATATATGCAACTTTGGAGTCACTTTCTTTGATAGTAAAATAAGGTACACCAAAAATATCTATACCTTTTTTTAGGTCATCTAATTCATAAAATACCTTCAGAAATTTTTTAAACTGATAACTTACAATGTAAAGGTTTTGCCTCAAAAAGTCTTTGATTCTCTCTCTCTCTCTCTCTCTCTTTCTCTCTCTCTCTCTATATATATATATATTCTTATTCCAGAAATTGCTTTCATATAAATTTTTTAAATTCTTATTTTTATAAATATTCTCTCATTTATTCTTGAAATATAGACATTTTTCTCATTCCAGTGTCACTGGTAAGTCACGTTCGTTACTTTTATGTGTTGAATTGTGTCCTCCAAAATATATGTCGAAATTCTTATCCTTGTTATTTGTGAAAATAAGGTCTTTGAAAATGTGATTAAATTAAGATATGGTAATTCCAGATTGAGGTAGACTCTGACCCAACACCACAGAAATCCTTATTAGAAAGTAGACACATGCACATGAATACACACACACACACATACACACACACACACGCGTGCGCGCCCACTCACTCAAAGGAAGATGAGGCAGAGATTGGCATGATAACTCTATAAATTAAAAGGACCATCAATATTTCCAGCAAATAGAAAGACCCAAGAAAGAGGTATTGAATTAGATTCTCCCTTAGAGCCTCTAAAAAGAACTGACATTGTGGACACCTGGATTTCAAATATACAGCCTCCAGAATGGTAAAATAAATTTTTCTATTGTGTTTAGCTGCCCACTTTAGTACTTTATTATGGCAGTCCTAAAAAAAAATACCACAGATATCATATCAGCTGCAAAGCTAAAGTTTGAATTTCCTAGGTGTATTGCCTGCACATCCAGAGGAATTATGATAAAGTAAAACTACCAACCGTCTTGGGACTGTACATATCTTTGTATATTATACTATATACTAAGTTGGAGGAAAGAATTTGAGTCGCATTTTCTTTTTTGTGTTTTTTATTTATAGATTTAGAATTTTAAAATCAAGCTACCTTGAATATGGATGCTTCCCCTTAGAAGATACAACCACTGAAATTTCAAATTTTACCAGATTGATTTTATTTTGAATATTTGCTTTTCGGTCTTTACATGATCTCTGTTCATTCTGAGATGTGGAAAATTTTGAAGAAAGGTGTGATGAAAAGAATAAGAGGAATCAAGTTTAAAGTTTCTAATCTTCCAAATTAAGGAATACAAACTCCCCAATAGCAAATTGGGGAAGAAATTAAGGTATAATTGGATCTACATGCTTCTCATTCTGTTAATACCACACATCATTGTTTTGACTAATTTTTACAGATAAAAGATGAAAACCAAATTGTCTGGATTCAATTCTTCAGTATTTATTAAAGAAATTTTAATGTAACATCTGAGATTATGAAACCTAATAGTTAAAAATTAAAGATTGAGATATTTTAATGAAAATGTACCTGTGTTGTTCTGTGTTCATTTTGTTTTTTGGTGTCTGATTTTCCTCTAAAAATTATAATTCTATTAAAAGAGGGGGACAATCTTCTGCTTTGTAAGTTTTGGAAAGTAACAACAGATAATGTTATTTGAGTCATTCCCATTTTCAAATTTCTAATTTTCTAAGCACCTACAATAGCTAACACAAAATTGTAAGAAAAATGAAGTCTTTCAATAAAGCTTCTTTCAGAATTTGAGGACAGAATCTAGAGATAAATAGGGGCCACATTCTTCATTAAAAATGCTGGAAAATTAAATTATTACTTAAGGTTAAAAACAACTTCCAATATGTTTAAAATACATGAGCATTAGGTTTCCATCATACCGCTTTAACACAGACACAAAGAATACCAACAAGGTCATTTACTTTGTTTTTATTACCCATTAGCTAGAGAATAACTAAGTCACAAAGCTGACAGCTTGGGAGAACCTGTCTTTCGGTTCAAAGGCCAATAAAGAAATGATTACCATTTTTTAGCATGAGAATAAAAAGCATACAATATATCTAGTAGATTTTTAATATGGGTAACTATCTGAATTTTTAAAATATGTTATGAATTCTGAAGAAAAATTACAATGATAGTGCAATGTTCTATTCCCTAGAAATTGTTCAAGAAAGGACCAAATAGTTTTAAAAAAAAAAATTAGGATTTTTCCTACAAAGTGCTCTTTGTATATTGGTATTGCTATGGATTTCAAGATTCATAGTGAGTGTCATCAAGATGTTATCATTTTTCCTTACTTACTTTTAAATGACATATTCCTAAGGGGCAGGATCAGAAGAACATCTTGCATTTCTAATCTCAATATTTTATATAAAAGAAACCACTTTAATTCCCTCCAGAGCACTTAACAGAATAATAAAGGGTATCTTGTATCATCTTTTACTATTGCAGTTATAGGCAATTTATATACAGATGTGTAGGACAAACCTTTCTTGAAGAAAAAATGAGGTCATATGCCAGGATTTTAAAATAGCTAGACAAAACAGAGTTTTTATTGTATAGAGCCACAACATTTCTTTGTCTAAAAACAGATGATAGGAACAACCCTTGATAGTGACTGATCATGAAAAGAAACCCCAGGAGCACTGAGAGACTATAAAAAGATCTAGGAGGAAGTCATTATGCTGTTGAGGGAATATGAAACTTAAGTCAGAAAGTTGTGAAATGTTCTCATTATAGGTCATCTTGGTAATTATCTGACATCTACAGACAGAGTCATTCCTTAATCAAAAGAATGAATCATTACTGGTATTGATTCAGACCTAGATATTTGAAATAATGAGACCAGTAACTCAAAAATAAATTTAAACATAATTTCTACAACTTCTTTGCTATTGCTTTATACTAAATAATAAAGAGATAGATTCATATGTTTTTGATGATATTGAAATATTTATGAAAATAAAGTTATAGTGGTATAATATGCATTTAACCTGAATTACTATTAAAAAGGCAATTATTTTTGCCCAAGAATATATAGAAATGGAAGGCAGAATTTTATTGAAATAAAAAGGGTTTAATGTGTTAAAATTACTATTTTTAGAACTAAGTTGCTTCAAGATAGAAAAGAGTAGGCAGTTGTTTAAAGATAAAAATAATTATATTCAATTTCTATTAAACTCAATTTAACATCAGTTGAATTCTGACAACATTCAAGGCTATGATGGACATAATCATAAACAGTACCCTTAGCCAAAGCAGACATTATGGATAAGGAAGAAGAACTACAGATATGACCCATGATTAACAGAATAAATTACTAGCTATCAGATTCAGGATATACAGGAAAGTTGCTGTAGAACATGGATCAAGCTGTTGCAGGTCGCTTGCTGGCCAACAACTGCTGTTGTTGGTGACAGAGGGAACAAAAGAGGAACAAACGTCTAGAAAACCAAGTGGGATTGGTCCAATCTCTTCAAACTAAATGGTGAATTAAAGCAAAATTATTTGGGGAGTGCTTAATAGTGTAAGCATCTAAAGTAGGGAGGAAGGAAAGAAAGGAGGGATAAAGAGGGAGAGAAGAAAAAAGAGGGAAAGTGGGAAAGAAAAGAGCAAAATGAAGAAGGAAGGAATGGAGGATACAGAGAAAGAGAAGGAACAAAAAGAAAGATGAAAGCAGGAGGAGAGGAAGGAGGGTGGCAGTGAGGGAGGGAGACCAGGAAGGAGGGGTAAGGAAAATGAAAAAGCACAGCTGGGCTCTATGCTGTGCGCCTGGACTCCCAGTTATGAGTACTTAGGAGACTGAGGCCAAAGGATCCCTTGAACAGAGAAGTTCCAGGCCTGCACAGAAAACAGAGGGAAAAAACAATAGAAAAAATGAGAAGCAATGGTGTCCCTCTTCTGAAACAGGGAAATAGCCTAAGATTCCATTACACTCAGGATTCAATTCAGTCCAAGACTATTTAGTGATTTCATTATTACTGAGTAGACATGGTCACACCCTTCATTTTCTTTCCATTATCAGAGTAAGGAAAAACTTGAGTTCTTTGAGTCCAAATATCTGCGTTGGAATCCTGGCCTCATCATTTATTAGCCATGCAATTTAGGGAAATTGCTTCATCTGTGCTTCACTTCTCTGCAAAATAGAGATAATGATCAAACCTGTTGTTCAATGTTTTTGAGACAAGCAACTGAATTGAGCACTCAGATATATGAGTAATAGTCACGAGATATTTACCACTTATTCACTGGGAAAGCACCTGATGTAGTACATCATGTGATCTCCTTCAAACTACACCTTACGAAGTAAATTCTATTTGATTTGAGAAATGCTTATTGGGAGACCTGATTGCAGAAAATTGAAGCAGGACCCTTCTTTCTCACCATGTACTAAAGTAAAGTCAAAATAGATCAAACATTTAAACATTAAAACAGAAACACTGGGCCAGTGAGATAGCTCAGCGGCATAAGCGCCTGCCTGGCAAGCGCGAGGTCCTGAGGTCGACTCCCGGTACCCACATAAAATAAATAAACAAATAAATAAATAAATAAAAATAAAACAGAAACATTAAACCTACTGGAAGATAAAGTAGGTGAAACACTTGGGGACATAGGAGTAGGAAAGGACTTTCTAAACAGAATCGCAATTGCACAAGAAATAACAAGAATCAACGAATGGGATTATATAAGACTAAAAAGCTTGTGTACAGTAAAAGAGTCAATCAGCAGAGTGAAGATAAAACGTACATAATGGGAAAAAATTTGCCAGCTATTCCTCAGACAGAGGACTAATATGTAGAACATACAAAGAACTCAAAAATAATTAAATCACCTAAAATTAAATACCCAGTGAAGAAATGGGCAAGAGAAATGGAAAGACACTTCACAGAGGAAGAAATACAAATGGTCGACAGATACATGAAAAAATACTCGACATCTCTGGCCATTAGAGAAATGCAAATTAAAACAACACTGAGAGTCCATCTCACTCCAGAAAGAATGGCTATGATCAAGAAATCAAACAATAACGAGTGCTGGTGTAGCTGTAGTGAAAAAGGACCTCTCCTTCATTGTTGGTGGGAACGTAAACTAGTGCAACCAATGGAAATCAGTATGGGGATTTCTCAAAGAACTAAAATTAGAACTTCCATATGACCTATGTATACCCCTCCTAGATATCTTCCCCAAAGATCTTAAGTCATCATACTACAGCAATATACACACACCAGTGTTTTAGCAGGATTTAGCTAATTTGTGATAGCCAAATCCTGGAAGCAAAACCTGTGTACCCATCCACAGACAATTGGAGGCTGGTGAGATAGCTCAGCGGCATACATGCCTGCCTGGCAAGCACGAGATCCTGAGTTCGACTCCTGGAACACAAAATAAGGAAAAAAAGGGCTGGTGATATCTCTCAGTGGCAAGGGTGCCTGCTGGCACACGAGGTCCTGAGTTCGACCCCCGGTACCCACAAAAAAAAAAAAAAAAACAGACAATTGGATAAAGAAAATGTGGTATCTATATGTAATAGAATACTACTCAGCTATAAAGAATGACAAATTTGACACATTTGTAGGAAAATGGCTGCACCTGGAAAATATAATGTTGAGTGAAATAAACCAGACACACCTTAAATACCATATTGCATCTCTCATTTGAGTGAGGAGTAGTACAAACAAAGAAAGTGATGAAGGATGGATAGAAAGGGACAAGGAGTTGGATTTCTTGCAATTTGGAAGAGGACCAAGGGAACATGGGGGAAAAAATGAGTGGAATAAAGTTATGCCACGTTCAGGAACCTAATAACCTCAATTAATGTAAGCAATATATGCCATAACATGAGCTAAGATGAATAATATCAACAAGAATGAAAACTAAGTTAGGGAACTAGGGGAAGAGGGAGGAGGAAGAAAGCAGAAGGGAATTAGAAAAAGCAACAAGGTATAGCATGTATGGGTAACAACTCCCTGAGATGATTGTGAACTGCATAAACAGCAAACATGTAATAATAAAATAAAAAAGGAAAAAAATATATTTATTATTTTAAAAAAAGAAGTGTCTTTTTTTTGCTTATCAATTTAAATATTCATTGAGATCATTTCTGTTGAACATCCGATGGGATACTCTAATGTTAAAGCATGTAATTGATAACCTTGAAATTTTTTTAGCGGGGCATTTTAACACAGTATAAAAAAGGCTATAGGAATAAAAAGACACACCAGAAACAGTTTCAGAAATAAATAGAATGTGACTATTTTCCACAAACTTATGCCAACACATTACCCTAAAGGACTGATGGAAAAATGTTTGTGACAAAAATATTTTAAACAGAACTTACATTAAACACAAAATTTCCAAAGCTGTTACAACCTATCAAGTAAACAATTCATAATTAGTGCTGAAACACTTTGTGAATTATTCCATTTTTTGAGCTGCTATTTACTGTACTCTAAAATATGTTACCAATCTCTACATTCTCTTTCATATTGGTTTTTCCATTATAGGATTTTTATAAGACTTGAATTTTTGCATATCTACACTAATTATTAGGATGCAGTTGGAAAACCAAGCTTAATTAACTTTAGAGAAATAATTTTTTGAAGATTGCCCCAAGTGCGTATATACATTGTCTTTTAGGCAAACGACTATAAATATGGACTTGCTGTTTTTATTAAGATATATTATACTAGTTGAAATAGTCTATAAATTAGAAAAATTAAAGAAGTGAGGAGACTTAAAAGAGTAAACATGACATGGGGGTAGTCTTGTGTGTTTTCTTTAAATTTATGGGGAGAATGGTAGATTTCTAATGAAATAGAAGGTGGTTTAACAAGATATTAGCAGAAATGTGAAAAGCTAAGAACCTCTAGCTAGCTTTGAAATGACATATTTCACAGGTGAGATAATAAGGACTTAATACCAGGACGTATGTCCTAACATTCAAATCATACTGCTATACCCTTATATATGAAGAGGATGAAGTTTAGGACTGTGAGTACAGGAGCTTTTTTCACCTTTCCAGTTAAGTATAGAATAGTTACAGAGATCAATGTCCAAAGTTCTATTTTAAAGTGTAGGAGCTTGCTTTTGGTTCTCAGCTTACACCTGCTTACTCCAGGTTCAGTTAGAAAGTCCCGATAGATCCTTAACTCAGATTTGGTGTAGGTAAACAACATATTTTCATCATCCCTCAGTTTTATTTTTATTTAAACTATGTGGAACTGGATTTTGCAGTCATCCTAGTCATATCAGGGAAAGGCAAACTAGAATGCTGTTGAAAAGAAGAATTTTTGCAGTCAGTACCACATATTTGGAATTTAACCCCAGGCTGTACCTTCTTCATACCCTGAAAAGTTGATTGGGCAATTTAATCTCTCTGTCCTCAGCTCCATAATTGTAAAATTAAGATATGAATTTATAATTCAAAGTTTCTTTTAAAAATTTTAAATGAGCTTCTGTTGCTCCAATATGCAGCGCAAGTTTGGAAATTGTAATTCCTAACCTCACAATAAAACAAAAACAAAAACAAACAAACAAAACCCCCCCAAAAAACTCAGCAAACTGAAAATCAGCCAAAAGAGAGCTGAGTCCACAGGCAGACCGATGCTGTACAAACTGGAGAGACACACACGGAGAGACAAAGAATTCCAGCGACCAGGCACACAGTCCCCAGTCCGGGGCCATCATCAGTGGGAACGGTTCTTACAGTAATCACAGTGGGGCAGGAGGCTCAGTGTGGAGGTGCGCGAGGGTGAAAAACTGTGAGGAGACCTCGTCTCCGAGAGGCTTTTCAGAATTTTCAGAGTTTTCTGGTAGGGATCTGAAAGCCCTACTAGATTCTTATCGTAAAGTTCACAGAAAATTTTAAAAACCGTTCTTCTTGTAGGGAGAAAGGAAAAAGTAAACATTTTAAAATTTGTTCACAGGTCCCTGTTCTCCCTCAAAGCCTGTCCTTAAAGGGGACAGTTTTACCTGAACCTACCCCACAGGGGTTTTAATGAAACCTAGCTGAAGTTGGAGAAGGAAAACATGCGGCTCAAGCTCACTAAAACACGGAGAGTTAAATACTAAACAATAGAACTCTTTCCCTTAATCACACCTCAGCCACATCAATAGGACTTCCGTAGAATAAAAAAGGAGTACAGCTGAAAAACCAAACCAAACCAAACAAAAGCTGAAAGCATTTGACTCTAAGTAAGGAGGCTCTATGAAAACCCAAAGATAACAGTGGAAATGGAAACAAGGACACTAGAGGAAAATTTCATTACTATCACTGCAGCTACAGAAAACATGAATACAGGCTAACTTCTAGGCAGATAAACAGAAATCCTTACAGTAATGTCATACTTACCTCAATTCATTTTATACAATATGTTACGTCTGGCTTTCACCAAAAAATTACAAGTCACATTAAGAGAATAATAATAATAATGTCTGAAGAGACAAAGCAATCTGAATCATAACCAGACCCAGACATAGATCAAATTTCATTTTTTTTTTTTTTGGTACCAGAAATTGAACTCAGGACCTTGCGCTTGCCAGGCAGGCACTGTGTCACTAAGCTATATCTCTGGCCCATAAAATTCATTTTTTTTGGACAGGAATTTAATAACTATAGTTAATAAATTAAGGCTTGCTAAGGAACAAGTGGATAGCATGCTAAAAACACAGACATTGAAAGTCAAAGAAAAACTCAAAAGCAAACATTATAAATACAAAACTATATAACAGAGATGAAGAATGCTTTCAATGGGGTTACGAGAAGAAAGAAAAAATAAGGAAATAGTAGTAGTAGTAATAGTAGTTGCTGAGAGTTTTACAAAATTAATGATAGGAATCAAACTATGTATCCAGGAACCTCAGGGGAAACTAAGCAAGATAAATACAATTTATAACTAAACACATCATATTCAAACTGCAGAAAGTGAGAGACAAAGAAAAAAATCTTGAAACAGGCATGTTGACAAATGCCTGTAATCTCAGCTACTATGCATGCTGAAGTAGGAGGATCTTACATTCAAAAGCCATACCAGGAAACTTAGGGAGAACTTGTCTCAAAGAGTGGAAAGAGTTGAGGATGTAGTCAGCATTCCCTGTTTTCAGTCCAGAGGGAGAGGGAGAGAAAGAATGAAAATATGAGAATATATTGAAAGAAACCAGAGACTGGGAGTTGGGAGGGCAGCTTATTTATAGAGAAAAAGGGATAAGAATTAGACTTCTCTTCCAAAACCAATGCAAAGAAGAAAGGAGAGTGAAATCTTAAATATGTTGATTTAAAAAACCTGCCTAGAGTTCTATACCTGGTAAAATTATCATTTAAAAGTAAATAAACTAGGACAAGGAGAGAAACAAGAACTTTCTCAGACAAACAAATGAGTTTCTGTAAGCATCAACAATGTAGAAAGTATATGGCAATGCTCTAGGGTGTTGTTCAACAAAGGTAATTATGTGGTGAAAAATCAGATTTTAACTACTACTCTGTGTATTTTTTATAATTTTGCTTAAGGCTGATCAAGCTTTACATATAACTAAAGCGAAGTAAAAAAAAGTTTAATCTCTAATGAAGATAAACAAAATTTCAAAGAAATTGGAACACCCAGATGGAGTGCCATTGTCAAAAGGAATAGAGATAACTCAGAGTTCAGAATTTGAGAACACTAGTGGGTATCTACTTTATAAACTGTGTATGTATTGTTTTCTTAAAAATTAATGTGCAATTCCATATTTAAATTATTTTCTTGAAGGATGAATATTTTTAGACAAAAGAAAGGGAATATGATAAGACCTATCGAAATGATCAAAATATATGCATATAATGAAAATGCCATATTAAAACACAATATTTTTTTTTTTTTTTTTTTTTTTTTTTTTTTTGTGGGTACCGGGGGGACGACCTCAGGATCTCGCGCGCCAGCAGGCGCCCGTGCCACTGAGCGATATCACCGGCCCCTTTTTCGTATGTGGGTTCCGGGAGTCGAACTCGGGCCTTCGCGCTTGCAAGGCAGGCGCTTAAGCCGCTGAGCCGTCTCACCGGCCCTAAAACACAATATTTTGTAAAATCTACTGGGACTAAATATATATAATATATTATGTATATATGTATATATATATACATAGCTAGGTGTGGCAGTTCATGCCTATAATCTCAGCATGTGAAAAAAGAAGGCAGGAAGATCATGAAATTGAGGTCAGCTCGGGCTACATGATGAGTTCAAGTCCAGTCTAAAACAGACATGAAGCACCTCTTCTTCCCATGCCAATCAGAAAAGGGCATAGTTTGGTCAATGGTTGTCACATCCCTGTTGCTCACTTCCTTGCTCTTTCTCTTTCCTCTCCCAAATGGACTGGGACAACTTACCTCGGAGTCCTTACTGGTTATGTAGCAGCCACTCTTCTTTGGGAAGCTCTAATGAAAGGTACTGCTCAATCGTTAGCCATGGTGCCCCTCCACAACTTGTACAGCTCCAGATACTGCTGCCCCTTCTTTGGGGGGGAGGGTAGGATACTGACATGGCTAACATCAGGGAACGAGGGATCTGGGCCCACTATTAATATCCATAACCTATCAAATCCCCAGTAAGCTGTCATGAACACAACTAGCCCCTACCAAGTATTCCCCAGTTTTGTCCCCACCATATTTCATGGAGATCTGACAGCTGTCAAGCAATCAGCTCCCGTTGCCTGGCCCTTTCACTGAATTGCTGCCATGACAACTTCAGCTATCTTGGATGTCCTGCACTCACTTGAACCAATAAGAGCCCTGCATGTGAATCAATCAGCAGGCCTAAATGCAAACTAATCACAGGCTTATACTTGGATAAATCACAGGTCAGCAGCTGCTGTACAAGCACCACTCCTCTCACACTTCTCCAACTAGTTTTAGAGGAAGTCCCTCTGCTGTACTGACCCTCCCAGCCTCCATGCAGCTGATCAGGTCTTGTTAAAGCACACCTGTAAATCTGCTTGTGACTTTGGAAGGTCCAGTATATCAATTCAGGATTCTTCTCTGAGTAGTGTGGGCAGTGTGATCACTTAAAAAAAAAAAAAAAAAAAAAGAGCAATAAACACTAGGGTCTGTTCTGCAGCTTGCATTTCAAGGTTCACTGACTCATGAAAGTCTGTATATAAATGCCACTGAAAAATTACTTGTAGTTTTTTTTAAACAGGTATAAATTATTCAGATTATTTGATTATTCAGATTATTTGATGTATTTCTGGACTATAACTATTATTTAAAGTGTGTTCAACAATTTTGATGATATGTATTTATAGATATGGCTTCTACCACATCTCCATGCATTTCAGATTTTAGAAGTATACTATTGGCTTTGTTTATGTAGAGTATTACTTTCGCACCAATTATTTTTTTGAAAATTTTTTGAATGAGATGAAAAGTGGATGACTTAATAATAAAATATCTCTGAGACAATGACTCATATGACTTCTAAGATGTTATACTGGTTGGCAGAAATTGTCTGATTGGCCCAGGCAAGTCACTTTAAAAAATGCCAACAAAAATAAATACTAAGGAGTGGGCTGATATGATTTCCAGAGTTACTGCATTATTTTTGCTAAAACGCCTATTCTCCACACACAGACACACAAATGAGACAGTATAAACACAATATGTAACTCACACACAGAGAGAAAAGAAAAAAACGATAGAAACTAACCCTGAGGACACAAGCGTCGGGCTTACTAAGCAAAGAATTCATATCAGTTATTTAAAATATGTTCAAATACCTAAATAAAACAATTTCTAACAAATTAAAAGAAATGTAATGATTTCTCACAAAAGGAAAATATCAGTACAATGGTGAAAATCATATGACAGAGAAACAAAAATTATCAAGTTGTAAATAGTAGAAATGAAAATTTTACTAGGGGATCTTAGGAGAACAATTTGAATTGGAAGAAGGAAAAAATAAACAAATGTGATGATGGATGCAATTGAGATCAAACCCAGCCTAAAGAAAAAGTAAAAGGTGAAATCATCATGGGAGCCAACAATCACATCACGAGGGTTTCAGAAGGAGAGGAGAACAATAGCAAGAAAATATTTGATACATAATGGCCAAAAGTTTCCCAAATTCAAAGTAAAATCTTAACCTGCACATCCCAGAGACTCAACAATCTCAAAGTAGGAAAGACCTGAAGAAATAAATCCTAGATGCATCATAGCCAAGCTGTGAAATGCCGAAGACATTTCTTGGTGCAGTCAAAGGTTTTAGACTGTGTTTTGCATATAAACTGAATTTTGTTCAAAACGCTTTTTACCTGATTTTTAAAACAAATGTTTAAAGCAATAACTGTGGTGTTGATGGACTTGTAACATATACATACATAATTTTCATGGCAACAATATTAGTATGAAACGACTATGCCTGTTTTTCTGGATTTCACTTTACTATTCTTATCAAAGCTGTCCTTTGAGGAGAGATAATTTTGTGCTCATGAAATATTTAAGATTTTCTAGACTCTTTTTCAGAAACAGAAAGCTACATTTTTGAAAAGGAAAAACAAATATAAATTTAACATATGTGAAGTAAAGAAGTCAAATTCCACAGGGCTTGAGTAGATTGTATTTGAAAAAATGTATTTTCCAATCTCCGCTATTTAAATGGCTTCTTTAAAATAAATACAGGGCTGGTGAGATAGCACAGTGGCATAAGCATGAGGTCCTGAGTTCGACTCCCAGAACCCACATAAAGTAAAAAATGGGCCGGTGATATCGCTCAGCAGCACAAGCACTTGCTGGCAAGTGCGAGGTCCTCAGGTCGACTCCCAGTACCCACATAAAAAATAAATAAATTAATTAATTGAATTAAATTAAATAAATACAAAAAAACCTTACTAATTCTATCTAGAAAACAGTACCTCATTCTGTTAAACAAAGGATGTACTTTCGTCATGTTCCATAAATGAAGGGAATGTTAAGAGGGCAATTGATAATTAAAATGTTTACTTTAAGCCATCAGTGCTAATATTTACAAATGAGAAATCTGCAATATGAAGTTTACAACTTATCTCTATAAATTTTGCGCAAAGCATTTCTTCTCAGTTGCTTATCTTCCATAGATCATTTTAATCCATTTGGCAAATATTTGCTAATTATCATATATATATTTTATGCGAAGATCTTGTGATGTAGGTATATATAAGGCGTCGCACAGAAAATAATAGTGTATTTTTATATGTATAGTGTATAAGATAAAATAGGAATCCATTAGGAAACTCCCATTTCTGTCTGAAAGATCAGGGAAGTGACAGAAATTGTAGTAAATTTTGAATAAAGGGTGGGAATTGTTTCTTCATAAAGCACTATCTATAAATAAACCAGGGAAAAGTATTAGAAAGAGGAGCAATTTGTTACATATAACTGGTATAGATATGCTATAGTTTTGGCAATATTTCTGTTTAATTATTTATATACCAATTATGGGCAGGATGGAAAACTAAATTCATTGAACACTTACTATATTCTAGTTTATTTCCAAAATAATTTGACTAAAAAATAAATCTTTAAATAAATGAATAACACCACTTTATTTATGAGGTAAAGAGATAATTGACTGCAATTGCAGTTCTCTGTATATTAAGTCGTGTTGATTCATGTAGGATTAGAAAACACGCTCAGTTGGGCCGGTGAGATGGCTCAGCAGCGTAAGCGCCTGCCTTGCAAGGGCGAGGGCCCGAGTTCAACTCCCGGATCCCACATACGAAAAAGGGGCCGGAGATATCGCTCAGCGGCACGGGTGCCTGTTGGCGCGCGAGGTCCTGAGGTCGACCCCCCGGTACCCACAAAAAAAAAAAAAAAAAAAAGAAAACACGCTCAGTTAAGATCAGTAAATAAATCAGCGCTTTCAGCAGGGTCCGTACAGCTTGGGCGGTGGCGGGAGGAAGTGATACTATCAGGCTTCCTGTATGTATATTCTGACTATCCTGGGTACTACTTTTCTATGCTGTTTAATGAATCAAAACAAAGTGGCTTAAAACAACATTCATCAATTAGCTACAGTCCTATAAATTAATAGTCTGAGCACAGCATGATAGGGTTCTCTACTCATCTTCTTTTAAATGAAATAAAAATGTCATCTGCACTGGGTTTTGTCTGCAGGTTGTTAGGAAGAATCCTCCCAGAAGTCAAATTATTGTCAAAATGCGTTTCCTTGAGGATGTAGGACTAAGATCCCCTTGCTGCATTTGCAGTCTGACGGCTGTGCACTAACTTCAGCCCACAGAAGTCACTCTACTATCCTTGCCACATGACCCCTTCTGTCCTCAAAGCCAACAAAAAACCCTTTTCCTCTCAAATCCCTTTGTGGTTTTAATCCCTTTGACTGAATCTTTGGCTTCCAGAAGATGCAAAACTTTTCCAAGGGCTCATTTACTTTGGTCAATCTCACTAAAACTCTTTATTAAAATCTATTGTGCCAAATAATATAACCTAATCTTAGTGTTAAATTTAATATTTTTATAGATCTAGGGTTATACAGGGTATGTAGGTGAATAGATAGCAATCTGGTAAGTCATATCAAAATTCTATCTGCCACTCCCACCCTGTGACCTTGTATAAGTCATTTAAATTCTCAAAGTTAATTTCCTTGTAAACGCAATAATATGTATTTCATAGAATTGTTGTAAACATTCCTGGGTGATAACATAAGAAAACACTCACTGTATTACCTAGAAAATAATGTATATATAATTAGTGGTAACAATAATTATATTAGTTTAAATGTTTTTCTTAATTACCAAATTAAACAATGATTAATATCATGTTTTAATAGTCAGAATTACTTTATTTAGGAACAGATATTTTGTTAGTAACAGAAAAAATTCACACAACTGGAACCTTCTGTTAAAAGCAATCCATATCATTTAATCTTTTTAAAGATTTTCTAACAATGAAGCTTCTTGATTGGAACTAGAAATAAATAAAAAAAAAGAGGTTTTCCACACCCACTTTAATCACTCTATTAATGCTTATGGGATTTTAGTTTAAATCTAATTCCATTCATTTTAATTCCTCATTAAGCCAAATGGTGTTCTATCTATGGCATAATTGAACATATTCTTAATGAGAAAATAGTAATCATTGAATTCACCATTTACACACTGGGAATGGATTGAATATTATTCTTCATGTTGCCTGCTAAACCAGGCCAAGAGTGCTGGTTTAGCTACTACTGAGAAATTATGTGGTTGATTTCAAACAAGCCAGTGAAAAAGCATGATCTATTAAAACTTCTTCTGCTTGTTAAAATTATGAGGAGAAAAACATATGGTAGAAAGTCTACTCAGTTGAAAATAAATAATTATTTTTACATAAATATGATATATAGGTCCAGGTTTAGAAGACTTGAAAACAGTAAAAGATGCTTCAACATTAAAATACGTTCCTAGTGCAAAAAGATCTATAACTGTATGGGATAAAGCAAAACTGATATTTAAATGGTACATGTAAAGGGAAGATATTTTATTTCTAATAACAGATATTAATTGTTTGAAAATTAAGCAATTCTGAAAGGAAACTTTTTTAAATGCTGACGACAGTATGCTAAGTAACTAAAAATTCTGCAACTGTTTTTTAAACTTTATGCCATCATTTTGCAAACTATAAAGTGAGAACACTCCATATGCTTCACAGTTTTATTCTTCATGATCAAATAGTTTTACAAGCTTATTAAGAACACATCTATAAGGATTCTACAAGTGATTTATCTGCCCAAAATAAAATTCTTTGTAAATGAGAAATTTGTCATATTACATTTTGTCACAAATCAAATATCTTATTTAAAGATTAGTCGCTATTTTTTAAACTGGATTTCAAATCTTTGGTACATGGTGCAGGCTCAAAGCCTAACAAGGCTTCTCGTCTCCCTGAGGTTCTGCGAGACTGCCACCATCAGAACTTGGTTGGTCCCACAGCTTCATGGAAGATCATTCTTTGCCTTTACACATTAGTCCTGTGTTGTTGCTTTCTTCTCATAGTGAGATAGCAACTATGAAATACACTTAAAAACTGTAATTTAGAGAATTTAAAGAATGCAGTGTATGAAAATGAAATTATTAATCTGAAAATATTCTGTGCAAAATGTATGCTTTGCACCTTAGGGAGAGGTTAGATTGGAATCAAAGCATACATTTTGCACAGAATATTTTCATATTAATTAAGAATAAGAGGTAATAAAGTGCACTGAATCTTCAGATAGTTTTAGCATAATATAACTATAATGTAAATATATATATTGAGTTTCACTTCAGTTTTCTTGTTTGTGTCCCTGCTTCCTTCTGATATATATATTGAGTTTCGCTTCTTCGGTTTTCTTGTCTGTGTCTCTGATTCATTCTGGAGAAAAATTGCTACACATATAGATGCTTTTAATTTTTCTGAAATGTTTCTAAAAACTGTAGTTTGAGAGAAAATTATCAGGCATAATTACACAAAATGTGAATGAAAACTTTTATTGCTTTGGAAATGTTGGGTCAAGCATCTGTCAGAGCCCAAAAAATGGTAAACAAATGAACACTTTTTGGCATAATCTCCCTTGTATTCTTACAAAATTCTGTGTGCCATATGTCCTTGTTGAAGAATCAAAATATATAACTACTCAACTTTCAACTACAGCAACTATGACTGATTTGAACAATGTAAACATAGTAGATCTTATAAAATAGAAGGATTTGCTTGTCAACTGTAAAAAAAAAGAGAAAAACAAACAAACAAAAAAAAAACTATTTGTTTCTCCATCAGTCAAAACAAACCTTTTAAACTGACCACAATGGAACAATACTTGAAAATAAATTAAGATAATCATGTAATTTTAAAATGAAAAAAATAATCAGTGTACCTTAGCTGTAACCCAATCTAAAATAATTTAAGATTATTTTTAATTATAACCAGTGATTATCTTTGACTTCAAAAAGCTACCATGTAAACATCTTGATTTAAACTGAATCTTTTCATTTGGTGACCCCAAACAGTTTCTACGATCCTAGTCCTTAATTAAATGGACGGCAGAACAGATAGGTACTGTCACCATGCTTGTCAGACTTTTGGTTAAAAAGGAGAAGGTATTTCATTAAATATCCAAGATTAATCTCAGCATCACATTGCTTCCAATGTTGAAGCTCTTACACTAATTATTCCATTTAAGTTGACATGGCTATAGGATTACTTTGAATATATGTGCAAGGAAAAAGAGATTAGTTTTTCCTGATAGACCTTTTTGCTATTCACAAATTGCCTCTGCTCTTCCTTTCTTTCTAATGGATGCATTGCTTGAAATTTTACTTCATCATATCCCTGAACAAAAGTGTTCAGGAAATAGTGTTTGTCTTAAATTCTTTTTACCTTTTTGTAGTGAGTCAGGCATCACCTTAGAAAGTATGAGAAGCACCACCATGTGCACTGTGGTCAGATTTATATGATTCTGAGTATCAGCTTGTAATTTCTACCTTTGATTTTGCAAATTACTTAAAGCTTAAGTGCCTTGGTTTCCTCGTCTACTAGGAGTTATGTTATAAATTATAACATAACTTATAAAAATAATGATAAGATTAATATATTGGCACATAGTAAATGATTATTAAGTGGTAGCTACTGTATTCTTCCTTCATGTGATGCGTTGCCACTAAAAGAAATTTGTGATCATGAATATTATCAGTAACATACTTATAATTTTAATGAACTTACCGTATGCCCAAATTACTCTTTTGTTCTGTTCCAACTTCATCAATTAATGTAATGGGTATAAGAATACTTTTCAGAAAATTCAAATGAAATTTACAACTGTTTTTTTGAATAAGTCTCTGCTTCGTTAGAAAATACAAATACAGTCATCCATATCTCAGGGATACATGCTGAGAAATGCTTATTAGATGATTTCATCTTTGTGCAAGTATCACAGATTGTATTTGAGGAAGCCAAGATGGATATGATGTCATTAACTGATATGAGCTTATGGCACCACCATCATACATGTGACCTTTGTTGACCCAACATCACGATGCAGTGCATGACTATAGTAAAAGCTATAGTGTGTGCCATGAACCTGCCTAAAGCTTTAAGTACATTGTCTTATTCAACCTGACAAATAATTCTGAGAGGTAGCATTTTCTTACTCATGAAAGAGAAATCAAAAACTCACAGAGGCTAAGTTGATTGCTTTGGCAGCTCATCTGGTGAGCAGTGTATTCAGTATTCACACTTTCATTCTTAACACTCGCTACCCTTTGAATGAAAGGTCAAAATCATGGAAAGACCAGCTTCTAATGGAGTGAACGGTTGTCTCTGTGTATTTGAGACATTTGGAGCCGTGTAGACTTATAGGTCAGTCTCCCAAACATTCTGTTGACCCTTTTTACTTCATCCACTAATCAGGTATTTCAGGTGGGCATTTCTTAAAAAAAAAGAAAAAAAATCTAGCCTTAGCCATGGGGCTAGACCTAGTGTATGTGATTTAATCATTTCTTAGATGGAAATGAAAGGATATTTTCTTGAAATTTTTGCCCTTGTGATTTAAAATGCTTTTATTTCTTGCAATAAAACACCTCAGTTTTCAACGTCTTAAAAAAACTGAAGCATATTTTTCAAAGCCACAGCTCATTCACAGCAACTTAAAAATGCCTTTAGTTGAGAACTTAGCAACTTTTAAAGAGGTTACTGCATATGTTTATATGGCATTCCAAAGGTACTGATTTTAGCATTTACTATTTGTGCTATCTGTGTCTTTAGTATATATCTCTGTATGCCCTTAAAGAAAAAATATCAATTATCTTAGTTTTTATTTTTTGACTAAGAGGAGCGATATTATTTGTATTTTAATATTAACTTCCTTTTTCTTTCTCAAGTCTTGTCTGTGGGAAGCAAGCACAGAATTATTTGAACTGAGTATTATTGAGCAGCTGTGTTAATGAAACCATTTGTTTTCATTTATTTTATGTGCACATACCTAAAAAGCTATGCAATGGCTATGCATTTATAAATCCAATGAAGGGATATCATAAATAAACACAGGAATAGAATCAGTTAGGAACCAGAATTTGTACTTAAAAGGAATTATATAAACTATATAAATAGGAAATTTCAGCTCAGTGTTTCCTGGGGCAATGGTATATCATCACTTACTTTTAGCTCTATATCATTGTCTATTTAATACCTAATAACTGAACTTGTTTGACATTTGAACTATAGTAAGTCCCTGACTTATGAATGAGTTCCATTCCAGGAGAATGTTTGAAAGTCAGATTCATTCGTAAGTCTGACAAAGTGAGCCTTACACACGTTTGACACAATATACAACATGAAGCACAAGAAATCAAACCTCCATGGCACCACTGCTTTTCCTCCTGCTTCCAGACGTCCTGAGCTCTGATTGAGCACTGTACTACTGTATACTACTGCACTGAAGAACAGTAAGCGCACAACAGCACAACCGTGACAATGTCCAGCAGACATGAGCTATTTCCACCATTTGTTTGCATCTATGTAATGCAAGGTCCATTTGTAGCTGTGAAGGTTCACAACTCAAATGTTTGTAAGCCGGGGACATAACCATAACCTAATACTGCACATATTGATGACTGCAAAGTTAAGAGTATGGTCTGTTGAACTATATGAAATAGAGTAGAATCTTAGGAGGATGACATGTTTTCATCACAGTCATAAGGCAGTTACTGAATAATAAACATCTTTCATAAAATTTATTTGAAAATATACAGATATTATTAACTAATGTTAATAATTTTGAATGAACAAATACCAAAATAAAATGTTTATTTTGATATTTCAAAAATGCTTAAAATATTGAGGACTTCTAAGTTTCACTCTGACGTGTAAAGAACTCCAATGTCACTTCTATCATTCTAACAGGACATAAGTAGCAATCTTTTTTTTTTTAATGTAGGTACCGGGAGTCGAACTCAGCACCTCGTGCTTGCCAGCAGGCGCTTATGCCACTAAGTGATATCACTGGCCCTTTTTTTTTCCTTTATGTGGGTACCGGAAGTTGAACTCAGGACCTCTCGCTTGCCAGGCAGGCACTTATGACGTTGAGCTATCTCACCAGCCCACAAGTAGCAATCTTAATGACTGCTTTTGCATTTTCCAGATAACTACAGTGTGTAGGAAAACTGCCTCTGTACAATCTAAAGATAACACATGAAGCCAGAGTCACAACCAACTTCTACTTACCAGAAGCAGAGGACATTGGAATTATCAATTAAGAAGAACATTTAAATGATAATTTGATGAATAGGTGGAGGCTTTGTGTGAACGAGAGTGATACTGGGAAATTATAGAGGCTGCACTCTGCTAGAGATTTCCCCTACTCTTATAGGTTTTGCCCACATTAATTCCAAAAGTCCTCTTACCATGGAGATCCTAGAGAAATCTCTTCATGGATCTACCAAAAATATGAGCAACTACCCTAAAGATCTATTTTGTTGATCTCGTCAGCAATACATAAGCAGTACGCTCAAACAGTACGTGGAGAGTAACATCAAAGAGATGGAATAATTATCATTAAGGCAACCATATGGCTTTGATACTAAAAAGCAAAAAAAAAAATGTTTGTGGGAGAGAAAGGAAATGGTAATATACTCACGGTATTTGTGTTGATAGAGTTAACATATTGCTTAAGATGACGTGCTCACTATTTTACCTCCCAGGCTTTCTCCTCAACCACTGAAACCAACCTTGTTGTTATTGCCAACAAAAACCTCTGTCTTGCCAAATCCAATATTTCAGTCTCAAAATTCATTTTACTCCACTCTGCAGTAACAATTAACAAAGTTGATCTTCTTGTTCAAAACCGTTCTTTGCTCAACTTTCAGAATAAGGTATTTATTTGAATTTTATTTCAGCTCTAATTATGCCTTTGTACCTTCATTTGGTAATTCTCTTATTTTTCACTACCCCTACTTGAGCTGTTTCCTAATATATCCCATGAGATGCTAAAAATATTTCCACTTGGACATAATTGGGAATCTCAACTGAGACATCATAATTGGCTCTCCTTTCTCCCTTTAAGTAAATGGTCTTATCATTAATAACTATGGCTCTACATCCCATGACCATCATTTATTTTATTTTTCCCTCATAGACCACATCATCTGAAAGTCTTCACAACTCTACTTTCACAATGAATCCAAATTACAGTCAGTTCATACCACCTTCACTGGTCCATTCTCCAAGTCACACTGTCTCTACAGGTGAGGCAGCAATCTTCTGGCCTCCTTGCCTTCTTTCTTGGTAGCCAAATATGTGTTTTCCACAGAGCAGTAAGATGGTCTTTTAGAACATGAACGTATGTCTCTTCCTTCTTCAGATCCTTATAATGGCTTCTCCTCATAGCCAAAGTTACACCTAAGCTATTGACCAGTGTTTCCAAAGCCCTGCAAGATCAATCCCCTCACATACTGTTCAGTTTTAGCTTCTATCACCAACCCCCATTTACTCTGTCTCACCTAAAGTAGGCATATTGCTCTATTTCAGTCAATGAATATGGCTATGTTTTAAAGCTTTTCCTTAGAACGCAGCAAGGAGCACACCTACTCTGCGTTCTGTGTTTGAGAGAGAAGCTTGTTTTGACCTACTGCAAATGGCCAGCAATCTTTAGTGCTCTCATCTCTTCTAGACTATATTCTGCAAATCTAGGCCCAGAGTTTCTTGTCGCACTTAGGCCTGTCCTCCAGATCTCTCCCCACAAGTGTCACCTGGCCACCAGATTTAAGCACACATGGGACTGACGATGGCTAAAGCATGGCTGCTTCTGGGCAGAAGGGTATGAGCAGCACTTAGAATTCAGATGGTCGTGTTCATAAACAGGAGCATGAGGCTTCTTACAATGCAGATATAAGCAAAGACTGTTTTTAGAAAAAGCATGCTGTGGGTCTAAACCTAGGGTCAGGGCCAGCTTTTCCTGCACTGTTACATTCCAGATTGATATTGCAAGAAGTCCAGGAGTCCTAAATTCATTGTGACCTTTTAGATGTTCATGGAGATGTATTTTTGAAAATAGTAACAGTATCTTTCATTTACCATTTTTAGCTTAATTTAGTGTTGTATTAAAAATAAATTATAAATGTGAGTAATTTGAAAATGTATAAACTGTGTCATTTAATGAAATTGTTAACTCATTTTTGTTTCCAATAATTTTATTGTGATTAAAGTATACAAGCATAACATTTATCATAACCATTGTAAGTGTACATTTGAATGATACTAAATATATTTATACAGTTGTCTATTTATTGCAATCTCCATATGCATAACTTCATTTTAGACGATAAAGCTATACCAAATAAACAATATTATTTTTTCCCTCTACACAATCCCTGGACATTACTATTCTGTACCTGTGATTGTACTACTGTAAGTATTTCACATAAGTGGAATTATAAAATACTTGTCTTTTTGTGGCTGATTTATTTCAACCTAGCAAAATACAGTGGTACCCGGTTCACAAACTTAATTCTTTCCATGACTCTGGTCACAAAACATATTGGATGAGAACCAAATCAAATTCAATGGTTAGGTTCAATATTGACCTTATGGGAAATTTTTCAGGCAAGGCTTGAGCTTAAGGTCCTCCTGCCTCAGCCTCCAGAGTGCTGGGATTACAGGCATGGGCCATCATTCTCAGCTTTTCAGTTTTTCGGTTTTTGGTTTTTTTTTTTTTAAGGAGCCATTCTACTGGTGTGAGGTGTTATCTGCTTGTAATTTTGATGTGTGTTTCCCTAATGATTAGTGAAATCAGGTATATTTTCATGTATTTATTGGCCATTTATCTTCTTTGTAGATATGTTTATTCAATTTTTAATTGGATTATTTAGTATTGCTGAGTTTTAGAATTTTTTATATAGTTTGGGTATTATACAATAGTGCTGACTTTTAGGCTAATAATTTTTCAATTTAAAAGTATTAGTCTCTCAAATCATGTAGAAAATAAAAAATGATTTTACGGACCATTTTTACAAAAATACTAACTTTCGTAACTGTTCATGTATTCACATTTATTGAGATCTTTATTTATTTATGTGATTTCAAGATAATGGATAGCAACTTTTCACTTCACCTTTCAGGGCAGGTCTCCTTTGGAGCTTTTCTTATAAGCATATTATAGTCTATTGGCAAAACAAACAAACAAATAAACAACACAAAAATCTGTTTCAGCTTTTGTTTATCTGAATATATTACTTTGTATCTCTTATGAAGAACAACTTTGCTAGATATAGTATTCTTTGTTGACAATTTTTTTCTTTTAATCACTTTGAATATATTAACCCACTGTCTTCTGGCCTCTAAAGTTTCTTATAGACATACATGTATTATCTTACTGAAAATCCTTTCTAAGTGCTAAACTGATTTTCTTTCACTTTTCTACTATGTATATGTTGGTCCACTTGATGGTGTCCCATAGGACCCTTAGACTGTGAAAATTTTACTTCAACATTTTGGGTTTTGCTCCTCAGACTTAATTCCAATTGTCATATCAATAAGTTACTGACTCCTTTTTCCACCTGCTCAAATATGTGTTTGGATCTGAGTGAATTTTTCATTTCAGTTGTTTATTTCAGCTCCAGAATTTCTTTTAGTTTTTTTAAATTTTCTGTATTCTTCTTGTTATTTCTATTTGCTCATATATTTTTTCCTACATCTTGTCATTTCTATTGACATCTTTAACACAGTTGTTTTAAATTCTTTGTCTAGCAAATATGCCACTAGGCATTTTTAAGGATAGTTTATGTTCATTTGTATTTTGCCTTTCAATGAGCCATACTTTCCTGTTTCTTTCTCTGCTTTGTGATTTTTTGTTCGACAACAGGACATTTAAATCTATTAATGTGGTAACACTAAGTCAGATTTTCCCAAGAGTTTGCTGTTCATTATTATTATTATGCATTTTTGTAGGATCTCTACATGCTAAAGATCACAGTGATATGCAAATTTAAGGTCATTTTTGGCCTCTTCTGAGCTGATGTCTTTCTCTGAAAGTGTAAGAACATTTTCTAATTGTTTCAACAAATGCAGTTGCTTTTGATCATCCTAGTCCTTCATGTATGTTCCCTAAATTCAGACAAGAGATGAAGTAGTGGGAGGAAGGTGCTGTTTCTTTACATCCACTAGAAACCATTTTAGCCTGAGCCACAAAGCCTTGCAACAATAAGGTGATACACAACAATGGCCACCTGCCTGTATGTCTATGCCTCCATGATAAAAGCAACAACGGGTGCTCATTATATAAAGGATAAGTTCATTATTACTTATCCTGTCTTCTACAAGGTGCGTGCAAGATGGAGTAGAGCCGGGCATGGTGGTGGACGCCTGTAATCCTAGACCATGGGCAGCTGAGGCACGAAGACTGCTGCAAGTTCACAGCCAGCCTGGGCTACATAGTGAGTTCCAGACCAGCCTGAACTACATAGCGAGACCTCGTTTCAAAAAACAATTTTTTTTGAAAAGGTATCACAGAGATAGCTACACAGCTGTTTGCCACAGGGCTAGGGTTGCTGGGATGGGTAACTGCTGTCATGCTAAAAATTCAGATTGTCTGAAGCCAACCACAATTTACCAATATAGCTGTACCCTGGAAGTTACAAACCTTCTGGACTCAAGAATTCTAAAGTAGCTTTGTCACACAAACTCTGCAGTGAAGCTGTTGTTTGAGGGGAAGGCAAGCTCTTGTTGCTTCCTACCCAACCATGTTCCCAGAACTCTTTCCCCCTACCCTGGTTTTCAAGCATTGATTTTTCCCTTATATCTTATCAAAGGTATTACTTATTACTATTAATCTGTCAATATTTTTATAATTTATGATAAATATTTTGCTAGAGAGATGTATAAATTCTAAAATCATTCCATGTATTTTCTTCAGTTTCTAGTTGTCGGAAAGTATTATAGGTTAATAAGAAATTGACTTAGAAAGTAAGAAGCTAAGTAAAATAATAGAATATTGAATAAAAAGCTTAATCATTTGAGATTATTAATATCTTTTTCTATTTTGTACAGGTATTGAAAGTGAATGGAAATGGGTGATATTCATAAAATGAACAAAAAATATGTATGAATAAATAATACTACTCTTCTATATTTGTAAGAGACAGTTTTTCTCATGTATTCATTATAATATATGCTTTATATGAAATATTAGCATAACTTTCAGGTAAATAGACTTATGCCACTTAAAAGTAAATACCAGAAATTATATATGTGCTAATGTTCAAATTTAATATTTTTGACTCGAGGTAATGTTATAGTAAATGATCTTTATTCATATTTCTAAAAGTATAACTTAGAAATGTTTAATAGAAATTAATTCTAACAATTGGTAATGTGCTCACAACTGAAATATATTTGATATATCCACAAATTGCTAACTTGTTATTTCTTTATGGCTATTTAGATTTGCATATACAAAACCAATGTTTTGGTAAGAGCACCAAGCTTTTCATGTGTAAGGCATTATTCACAGTATGTTTCCTGTTATTTTCCAGAGCATTATTCTTTGTGAAAATAATCTTTTGGCCTCAGGAGGAATATTGCAATTGAATGCATAGCAATATACTTTTGGTATGAAGCCATGGTGCTAAAGTTTAATATTTTTTTTTAAATTACCTTAGCAATCAAGTCAACATTTAAGGTGAGAAGGATATCAAGAGAGAAGAAAGGAGAAGATGAGGAAAATCTTATTTTTAAAACCTGAGAGTGACAGATACAAGAAAATAGCTAGTTTTAAAGAAGTTGTTGTTACGATTCTTGCTTGTGTTTTATTAGAAAGAGAAGCCCCTTATAAGTACTATGTCCCCTGCATATCATGGATACATAGATTATATATATTGAAATTGTAGGATAGCTATAAAACGTGGTAAGAATGAAATGATTGCTGTTTTGTGAGACAATTTCATCTTTGTGATAGATATACAATTATGAGTTTAATTTGAAGAACTATTGAACTTCCTGTAGTTCAAATTTTAATTTTCTTTTTTCCCAACTGTCATTATCCATAAGTAATTATAAGCTACTATATTTTATTTTTCTCAATTTTTGTGCACATTGATTCTTACATATAAGTTTTCACATAATTGTGGGTGCAGCTGCTTTAATACTACATAACTATATTCTAGTCATAATTAACTTTTACCCTACCGTTACCAGATTTTAGGGTGCTAGAGTCTCCTTCTAAAGTGGTTTCTAGGTTTTTCTGTCTAGAGCAAAGAACTGGTCAAGAAAATCATAAACAGTAGCAAAATTTCACATTTCTTCAATTTAGGAAAAGAAACTGGGTCTTCAGAGCAAGTTACAGCCAAGTAAAAGTAGGAAAATATTCTCTACAAAAGGGAGCAGGTTACCATGAAAGAAAACAGTAGCTAAAACTCAGTGAGGACTGTCCTTTTGTAATTTTTCTTCTCAGGCTGGTGTCAGGTTTAGGCTGTCCTCTGAAAAACCAGATCCAGTTCTCAGAAGTCACAGGCAGGGCTTTGGTAACTGTTTTGCACATGTGTTCTGGGATTTTGTAATTAACAGATCACACCAGCTTTCACAGCCAGCTTTTGACACACCCTAGTCTCCTGTCTTACTACTGGTTGTTACATTTATAACTTAGTTACATTTATAAGTTACATTTACAAGTGAGTTACCCTAGTGGCTGCTAAATTAACTTGTGTTTAATAATAAGGGGATAATTGAAAAAAAATTGTTTAATATATATATAACAAAGCAAAAAGGCAGGATGTGGGGGCACACACCCTTGTCCTTGGGAGATTTAGGGATGAGGTTTGCAGCCAGTTTGAGGCCAGCCTGCTACATAGAGAATTCAAGGCTGGACTGAGTTATAGGTGAGACCATCTCTCAAAAAGTCCCCCTCCTCCAGGAAAAAAGTCAAAATTCCTTCAAATATACTGGCTTAAACTTAAAAATAATTTTTAAGAATACACACAAAAATCTGTAATTGTGTATAGACACATATCTGACAAAATTATTTTATTTATTTTCTAAATGATTCTGTAAATGTTTTAAATATCTCAAAATCTTTATGTACTGATATAATAAATAAGAAGGAAGTATGATTGTGTTTTTGCTTTACATGAAATGATGCAGGTGAATTAGCTTATAAAGATAAATAATTCATGAATGAATTTTTTTAAAGAATTACAATACTATTTCAATTTGTTTATGAAAGAATACATTTCCAAAATGGACTTCCTTTCATTTTTAAATGTCCACTGAATAAATGGCCTACAACCTCTCCTATTATATCTGCATTTTCAGTTTTTAACCTAGTCCTATTGTTCCTTTGAAGTCAAAGCAATCTCTGCATGTGGGAGAGATTCATGGTGTGTAGAAAGAGATGAGAATTGCAAATATGGTTTTGAAATATTATAAAAAACATACTTATTCAAAAATTTAAACAACTAAGCTTAGAGTTTATATATAATGTCAATGCATTTACATACCAAAACCTCAAAGATGACTTGATATTTTGTTTTGCTTGGGGTTATTTCTAATATTTTAAAATATAAAATTGTAAATGCTAGCAAAAATTTCAATGAGTTTTCATGTCTTTATTTATGAGACTGCACAAGCAACAACATTTTAGCTCTATCACACTTACCTCAAACATGTTATACCCTGAATATCTAAACATTTCTTCTTATAACTACCAATTTTTCCTCTCTACTGCTATATTTTGTTACTGCTCTTACCCTGTTCATTTCTGCCTTGCCTTTCCTAACAGCTACCCCTTTATTTCTCTTATTTTTATAGAAATCCTTCTTGAAGTTTTCAGTCACTGCTCCCTCTGATCCTCTTTTCCCATTTCTTTTTTTTTTTTTTTTTTTTTTTTGTGGGTACCGGGGGGACGACCTCAGGACCTCGCGCACCAACAGGCGCCCGTGCCGCTGAGCGATATCACCGGCCCCTTTTTCGTATGTGGGATCCGGGAGTCGAACTCGGGCCCTCGCGCTTGCAAGGCAGGCGCTTAAGCCGCTGAGCCGTCTCACCGGCCCTCTTTTCCCATTTCTTGAACCCTAATTTTAATAAAACTGTCATCATCACCAATCTTCCAGTACTAATAATGTCACCAGTGACTTTCACACTACTATGTCGTGATAGATTCTAATTCTTTACTTAATTAACATCACAGAGTCTTCCCTGATACACTTTCTTACTGGACTTTAGCTTTAAAAAAATCTCCCCAGCTCTCGGCCATTCTGGACCTTCCTTTTTTCCCTGCTGTGTTTTTTCTAGGCCAGACTATGGCACATTGCTCTTGACAGCTCAGTTCTTAGATCTCCTTCTTTTTTTTTTTTTTTTTTTTTTTACCTACATCCATTCCTTTTGGATATCACATTGTCTTACAAATTAAACATTGCTTCGGCACATGATTTTTGAATTTTTTATTTCCAGCCCCATTCTCTCCTAGGAATTCTAGAATTGGTTTGTTTTGTACTGCCTAATAGACATCTTTAACTGAAATGTCTCAAGATTGGACTCTTGGTTTTACTCTCATCATTATAATCATGTTCTTTTCACTCTCTAATCTCAGTAAATAGCAACATTCTTCCAAATGGCCAGGTCTAGAACTCTGTTTTCACAATATATGCAAACATCCTCCATAACTACCACTTTATTCAAACCACCAATGTTTCTGGCATGACTTCTAAAAATTGCTTTCCTACTGTACTTCCTGATTCCATGATTGCCATATCTTAGTTTACTCTCCACTTGGTTGTCAGACATGCTATTCAACCTGAAAAATAAATAAATAAATAAATAAAGCAAGACAAAAATACATTCCTCCTGTCAGAATCCTTCAGTGCTTGATGTCCCTGCAAGAGGCCTACAAGGCTTGCTTTAGTCTGCTTTCTGATGGCCTTCGTGTCTACCACAGCTTTGGTAATTTATAAAGAAATCTATATAGCTCACAGTGCTTAAAGTAAAAGGACATAGTACCAGCAACTGCTTAGCATCCGGTAAGATCCTTCTTGGAGTGTGGGAGGGGTGTCTGCAGAATCCTAAAGCAGTTCAAGATACCACAAGGCAGGGCCGGTGAGATGGCTCAGCGGCGTAAGCGCCTGCCTTGCAAGCGCAAGGGCCCGAGTTCGACTCCCGGATCCCACATACGAAAAAGGGGCCAGTGATATCGCTCAGTGGCACGGGTGCCTGTTGGCGCATGAGGTCCTGAGGTCGACCCCCCGGTACCCACAAAAAAAAAAAAAAAAAAGATACCACAAGGCAGATGATCAGATTGTAAGAGCTAAGATCTTTCTCTTCTGATAAAACCGCAGGTGCACTGGACTATGGCTCCACACTTATGACCTCATTTAACCTAAGTTACCTTCCAAATATCTCACCTTCAAACAATATTGTCAAATTAATTCCCACATAAGTTCTAAGTTACATGAGAGCAAATAAACGTCTATGTTTTTTTTTCTGTATTTTTATAACATAGAAAATTTCCTGATATATATATGGACCTAATAAATATTTTTTGACTGAATGGAAGGACTTCCAATTAGAGCACAACCTTCAGTAAATGATTTTATTTTGTAAACTGCTCGGTGGAAAACTACCAGCTGTGCAATGAACATGTTGATTTTGAAAAAACTAATCCACATTTCAGGCATTTGACTCTTTATGGTTAGTATTTTGTACTCTGTAAAATATTTTCTTATGTTAAGGTCACAATGATTTTCAATTATGATTTACTCTGTAAGCTTTACTTTTATTTTATTAATTTAGATCTTTCTTGCAATCAAGTGCAAACTATATGTGGGATAATTGTTTTGTCTCTGCTGCAATGTAGAGATCAAGTTTTCTTTTTCTGTATGAACATTCAGGAAGTGAACAAATTATTGCAAAAATTTTCTGAGTTACTTCTTCCATAAATTTCCATGTGCAGGCCTGTTTCTGCACTTTCTTCTGCCCCACTCATCTGTCTGACTATCTTTATTAACTAAAGTTATTCTCCCCTAATAGCAACATCATTTAAATATATCACATCAGGAAGAAAACCTGTTGTCTTAGTTACTTTTCTCTCATTGCTGGGACAAAATACCCAATGCCCAGAATTAAGGAAGGAAAGGTTTATTTAGCTCACAGTTTGTCATGGTTTCATTCTATAATCAGTTGGCTCTAGGGCAGGGTGGCATGGCAGAGGGACAACAGTTCATGGCAGCAGAAGACAGCAAAAGCAACAAGAGTAAAAGGGGGAGAACAAGTCTCTTTTCCTCCCTTATATTGTAAGCAGGCTACCCACCCTAGGGCAGGTATAGCACTCATAACATCTCCGTGACCTCCTCTTGCACAGGCTGATTATGTTTACACAGTGAGGACCCTGGCCCCCTGCTGAGTCACTTAGTTAAGCTTCTAAACTTCTCAAGTTGACACAATGAATCAAGCCTTACAACATCCTAGGGCATAAACAGCTGCCCTAGAGCATGTCCTCTACACCCTAGGATGTAGAACTTCTGAGTCAGTTAAGCTTCTAAACTACTCAAGTTGACACAACATATCAACCATTACACCTGTTCTCTTACATTTATATTCTTTACAACCATATCGATTATTCTTACCACATCTATTTCCATATGCATAGCTATATGCTTCTGTTCCCTTGGAGTTGCAAGTGTCCACAAGACATTCTTGCACAGTGATAAATAAGTAGTCAGATGATCAGCACTGTTTAATGTCCAAGATACTATTCTATCTAGCTGTGTTTAGAGTATGAAATATCAGTACAAGGTATGACATAAAAATATGGTCCATGTTTAAATTTTTTAAAAAGCTTATTATAGTAAAAGACACATTGCCATTAATCCCCTGAACTATACTTCCTCTCATTTTGAACACAATTATTCAGTCATTTTTGTCACTGACTGAAGCAATTCTGGAAGTCCATTTCCATGAGTGTCTTTAGTTGCACTCTTGTGACTGCTCTAATGTCCTGAATTGATTCAAAATGTTATCTTTTGTGGTAATTTTGAGTTTAGGGAAGAGCCAGAATTCTTCTGGTGCCAAATCTACTAAATAAGGTGGATAAGGAGACATTGTGAAGCTTTCACAAGCCTGTTTCTCTATTGGTTGGCACTCAGCAGCAGAGTTCACTGTAATTTTGATCACACCTCATAAAGACACTCATAAAAGAGGACTCCCATAACAGCTTCCAAAAGTGACAAGAATGATGGGATAAGTTTATACAAAGTCAGAGAGAGAGTATTTTAAAGGGGATCAATGGCAATGTGTCTTTTACTGTGATACAATTTTTAAAATAATCACTCACCATTTTTAGAACACCACTTGTATATAAAGATCAGTTTAAACCATGTAATGAAAAAATAAAACATATGGAAATGGAAAACAACTGAAATATTTATTATAAGAACCTGTTAATTACTAACATTTCAAGGGTAGGCAAACAATCCTCAATGGGTGTTCAAACCAGTAACAGGAAAAGCGAAAGTCAGAATTGTTACTGGAAATAAGAACAGAGAATATTTCAAAGACAGAATTGCCATAATTTCATGTGGGACGTGTCATGTTAGATAATTACTGGAATAAAGTTAGTGGCTTTAACTAAAGCAATGCCCGTAGTTGTTCCATCCCAGTGAGTTGAGGAGTGAATGGAAAGGATGGAGTAGAATCAGCAAAAGTAGAAAAATGTAGTCAATTGTGAAGTGACTAGTCACTCAGTACTAAATAGACAGTGGTACTTGCAATATGCATACTTACGGTATATGAAAGTCTTCTCTTTTAAAACATTTTTTCTTTACAGCATTTTAAGTCTGTTTAATTTTGGATATTGGTAGCCCTATTTAAATAATCCTGAATAGTACAGTAAAAACCCTTTTATCTCAGGTCATTGGAGCAGTGCTTAGTCAATATACAAGTTAGTTGAAGCAATAAATAATGAAAATGATGTATACAAGCATAAAATATTTTGCTTTAATTTTAGACATATAAACATGCGTTAACTTTTCATCCTCTGTGTAACTAGCAGCTGCTTTTTTCATTTCTGAAGTGTGTCGCCTTGGCAGAAACCACCAGTGATATCTTGACTATAAGTATTAATTTTAGCTTTTTAAAATGGAAACAGAATTTAAGTATGTATAAAGAATACTGAAAGCAGAATGAATTCAGTATCTTATGAAATTTTCATAGTTGTATTAATATTTTGGACCAGATCTAATTAGATTTTAATAATTTTTGAGTTTTTAACACTTGTTGAATCATTGTAAATCATTCACCTTTATTTCCAGACATTCAATTTTTACCTTTTATTTATGTATTGTCAAAACATGTGATTATATTACACAATTAGATAGCCATTAAAACTCTCATGAGAAATATGATAAATACAACAAACTCTTAGTTTCAGATTGCCCAGGGAAACAAAACTTTGCCATCGTTTTGAGAGTGAAACATTTCACTGGCCAGTATGCACAAAGAAGGACAGAAAAAGTTTCATGATACAGTGGTTCTATTACACAGGACATCTAGTGGAAAGACTATTTTCCTAATGTAACTAAAGTGTACATCTTTATTATTTGGCATGGTATTTCCTTTTATTCAATTGCTTAGTAAATGAGAACTTCAGGAGATTAGGCCATAAGATAAGTGAGTTTAACAAAATCAGGGAGAAGGAAAAGAATATTTCACAATAGGTGGTATTATCCACAATTTAAAAACATATGTTTTCATTTCTAATTGAAACATAATGTATGTATTTATGGATTATAGTGTAATACTTCAATATGTATACAATACATAATGATTAGATCAGAAAAATGGGTATACTCATCATCTTTACTATTTATCATTGCCTTGTGTTGGGATTGTTCAAACTCTCCCTTGTTAATTAACTGGTATCAACCATACTTATCTTCTTTGCTACTGAATATTAGACGTCATTCCTCCTATCCAAGTACACCTATGTACCTGTTAGCCATATTTTCCCCATTTCCCTTTCCCCAGTCCTTTTTAGGCTCTGGTAACCACTCTTCTACGCTATCCTATGAGATCACTTTTTCCTCTTCTACAGATAAGTGAGAACACGCTCTATTTATCTTTCTGTACCCAACTGAGTTCACTTATCCTACTATCCTCAAGTTCTGTTTATGTTGCTGTAAACAACAAAATTTTGGTTCTTTTTTTTTTGTGTGGGTACCGGGGGTCGACCTCAGGACCTCATGTACCAGCAGGCGCCCGTGCCGCTGAGCGATATCACCAGCCCTTTTTTCGTATGTGGGTTCTGGGAGTCGAACTCAGGCCCTTGCGCTTGCCAGGCAGGCGCTTATGCCACTGAGCCATCTCACTGGCCCAAAATTTTGGTTCTTAAATTTGATATCCATACAAAGAAGAGAGAAACTAGACTTGTACTTTTTAACTATGTACAAATTTAAGTAAATATGGAGCAAAGACTTAAATATGAAACCTGAAATTCTGATACTACAGGGAGAAAATGTAAATGAAATGCTTTAGGTCAGGCCCCCAAAAGCACATGCATACAAAGCAAAATTTGACAAAAGGGATTACATCAACCTAAAAAGTTCTCATAGGCAAAGGAAACAACAGAGTGAAGAGACAATCTATAGACTTAGAGAAAATATTTGCAAAGTATTCATTCAATAAGGGGTTGATATTCAGAACAAATGAGGAACTCAAATAACTCCACAGAAAAAATCCGGATACTCTCATTGAAAATGCTCAAATGCTTTAAATCAATATCTACCAAAAGAAGATCTAAGAACAACTAAGAGTTACATGAAAAACGATCAACAGAACTAATCAGCAGAGAAATGCAAATCAGGACCATGATGAGATAAGATTAGAATGGATACTATCTAAAAGATAAAAAATAACAAATTCTGGTGAGGATATGGAGAAAGGAAAATTCTCACATCCTGTTTGTAAGAATGTAAATTAGCACATCCATTATGGAAAACAATATGTAGGTTCATAACACTTAGTGAAATCAATCATATACAGAAACTTAAATATCACATGGTTTCTCTTATATGAGAAATCCAAAATTTAAATAATTTAAAGAGCAAATTAAAATACAGATAAGAGGAAAAAGGAAAATATGGAGGGGTTGGTTAAGGAAGAAAAGAGAAGAGAAAGTAAAAAAGATCAGAATGTAAAATAAACATGTACTGACTCTCCAACATGAGTTTATCCATTATGTATCACAAATATGTACTAATAATTAAAAAAGAAAAATCTAGAAATAGAATTATTGTATATAATTCAGAAATCCCACTATAGCGTATATATTCAAAAGAAACAAAATGAGTATGTCCAAAAAACTTCCATACTCATATTTTGTATCACTTGTCACAAGAATCAAAATATGGAATCAACTTGGAGGTCTATAGAAGCAGGGATGAGATAAACAAAGTGTGGCATATATACACAATGGAAAAGCTGTAGATTGCTTAATGACTGAGTGGTTGGGCTAATCTTGGAACAGATTGAACAAATAATCACTGATATAGCAAAGGCATGCAAATCCTAATTTCCTATCCCTGATTTATTTCAGGAATGCCAGATTCCTGTATTTGCTTTTGATACTCTATCTAGAGATACCAGATTCATGCATTTGTTTTGACATAGTATATAATTTTGACATTCTCTCTACCTGATTTCTGACAAGTATATCAAAATGGAGAGCAAAGCAGAATTTCTGGTTTCTCTTTCTCAACCTACGATCTAATAGAGACTCCTATGGACTCATGTCTTTCCATGCTTTTCCTGTCTACTCCTGTGCAAATCTCAATAGCTGTTATCTTAAAAATGCTTGTGAACCTATTTATTTCTCCTTATTTCCATTATTACCACACTAGCTAGGCTACAGACCTCTATACCCCAAATTAATCAACTGTCTTCTAGTTAATCTTCTCATCCTCCACAGTCTATTCTCCTGAGTAATCATTTTAAAAATGTAAATGAGATCATATTATTCCCTTGAGTCCTCTAATAGATTCCCATACAATGAGATCCAACTCCTTACAAGAAATCAAGACCCTATGTATGCTTTGCTTCTTGACCTCTCTTTAACCTCTTCTCCATCTCTTCCTTCCATAGCCCATTACGCCTCAGCCTCTTTGGCCTTACATTATGCAGGGATTTATTGTATGAACAAGAACACATTTTCTATTGATCAAATTGAAAACTAAGTCACATTCTAAAGTCAATCACCTGATTTCTGTTTATTATACAAAATAAAAAACTGAAATGGTATGTGCAAAATATAAGGATTATCCCTGAATCTAAATAATTCTCTTAGTCTTGGCTTCAAAAGGATTATAATTTTATGATAGTCAACATATCTTGAGCCATCAGGATAAAATTAGTTGTAAATAGAGATCTACTTGGAGATATATGATGTAAGCCTACTGTGAGATACAAATTAGAAAATGGGTCCAAGGACATCCACAGGAGGAGAGGCTATATAACTGGTCATCCTCACGAGGACACTTGTGGTTGAACAGAACCATCATCCGTAATCACACCTACGTGTGTTACGAGAACACGTGTTCTAGGAACTGCTACAGGAACGTGTGTTCTAGGCTGCAACCCATGAAAGATCTACATTTTACCACACAAAAGTCAATATTGTTCACATCAGAAATAACCCAATAACCCAGGTCATAATCTAGGTTAGTCATAGCATGTTTTCTTTTATATTTTATCTTTTATGAAATCTATACTTAGCCAGTTCCTTGGAAGGAGTTATTGTGAATCCATGGATTTTAGTGTCTGGTGATCACAATAATTCAAGCAACAAACCCTATGGGGAATACTAATGAGTTTCCAAGGGAAGAGAGAAAAAGCTGACAGGGCTATTGGCCCTCCCGACTTACGGAACTGTATTTCCAATGTTAAACACTTGAAAGTATAGTGAGTTTTATAAATAAGGGTGACAATTCCAACATTGATCAATTGGGAAAACCTGATAAAAATAAATCTGCTATCAAAATTTAACTCTCTGGACATTAAACTCTGATGATTTAGTGTGATCCCCATTACACTAGACTATGTCTGTAAAATATTACTGAAGTATCAGAAGGGAATATTTTGTCATTTCCATACAAGTCCAAAAATCAATGTACACAAACATTGTTTAAGTCATCTATCTAGGCATAACATAAATTATATACCAGCTTACCTCTTGAGATTATTATATTATGATTCGATGACTCTAATGATGTACATAAGAAAAAAAGCTAGGAACTGCGGAAAGGTCATTTGGGAACTCAGTTATAAAGAATACTACCTGTACAAAGATATAGGCTTAACAATGTAACCTTTTCTCTATTTTAGTGTTTTTCAGTGTAGGTCAAGTGACATCCAGTATAATAATATATGCGTTCTATAAATGTAAGTTCATTGGTTCCGTTCCATTCTACTGACTCAGAATCTTTAGGAGTAGATCTAAAATATCCAGTTACTCACACAAAGTTGAAAATCTTTCACACAATTACTTATTTCCAAAGGCTTGACATGTTTCTATCACATGGGAAATATTTGCAAGAGGGGAGCACAGAAAGAGGTAATTTTCTCTCTATTCTTGCAACTAAGTACTACAAAGAAAATTTTTGTCAATTACTTAGAAACTTACTTTCATTTTGTGAAAATCTAGAAAACTCTTCTTCCAGCAAGACAGAAATGTTTGTTCCTTGGACTCCTTCCAAGGAACTGGCTAAGTATAGTTTCATAAGAGTTAAAATATAAAATAAGAAAATACTACAGTTAACCCAGATTACAACCTGCGTTATTTCTGATGCAAACAATATTGACTTTTCTGTGGTAAAATGTAGATCTCATGGGTTGCAGCTGTGAGGTACTCCTAGTGGTTCCCTTCAACTTCAAGTGTTCTTCTTAGGATGATCAGTCATGGGAGAAAGGTAAAGAAAAATAACCAGAAAAAAGAATTTAAGTTCTTAAGAAATAATGAAGTTTGAGGGAAAAAAGAAAGATTTTAACAAAATGTGCTAATGCATTGAAAATAAAACGATTTTAGTCTATAAAACAATATAAAAATGTATTAGCTACATTTAGCTATATTACTATGGAGAACACAAAAAGAGAAAAAAGGGGAAAATCCAAAATACTAGTACCTTAATATTTATATACACTTCATTTTCTTGTTTACGTATTTTTCATAACAAGTATTTGAGGGACTACCTCTGTTTAAATTATCGAAGCAAATAACAAACAGTATCATGAAAATGAGTGAGAAACCTAAAAATTAGCTATGAAAATTTTTATCAAATTTAAAGTTAAGGGAATGGATAAAAGAGTCAAGAAATAGTATGTACCTGAATTTTAATGTGAATTAATTTGTATACATATGAGGCTTTATATGAGAAAAAAATTATAAAAAGACATATACCATAAAATGTGGAAATTTTATCCATTATAATTTTAGTTTCTAACTATACCTCTCAATATTAAGATCCCAAATAATTGCCTTGAACCCTTCTAATGTTAAGGAATAAAAGCATATATTAGAGATTTTACATCTCCATATCAAACTCCCAAAGTATTTGTTCAAGAAATATTTTTTAAAAGCATTGAAGTGATGAAAATGATTTCCATATGCTATGCTTACATATGCTAAAAGCAAACTTTATTTTTTAATCTAAGGGAACATCTGCACTTTATAACAAACTTTTGGGTGTGTGTGATAGTCTGTTTTTCATACAAAATGGTTAGGCCAACCATTATGTTCTTTTTCTTCCATAGCAGGAGTGTGTTTCCAACTCTTTTGTTTTAATTAGTTTAAAATTGATAGCTTTACATTTTTTGTTGTTGTTGTTGTTCTTTTCATGGTTATACCTAATTTTTGCCTGATAATACTTGAAGATCAGAATACATTAATAGCTGCAGGGCAGAAAGAGACTAGTGGCACACAAACACAGATTCTATGTTCTAATGAACAAAAAGGGCTAAATATTCTTTTATGTTGATCATGCATACAGATATGGCTATTACTATTAAAAACTAGACATCACACATATATTTTTACATGTTAACAGAGAAATTTAAATTAATATGCTCTTTAACATTACACAAAACTTCCATTGTATGTTATTTAAATGAGTAAATCATGATGAAACGTGACAGGATTGAATCAAATCAGTGTTGTAACCTATTAGGGATCAGTAGCTAATTTTATTTTAGATAATTAATTTTCCACTTTGCTAAATACATTTACTTGAAATATATATTTTGTTGTGTTAATTAGAAAACTATAATACTGATACTGTCTGTAATACTGTTACAGACAAATTTTCTATTCTTTTTTTTAAAGTTTCCAGATTATTTACAAATTCAATGGGTACAGCAAGGCTCACAAATCTGACTCCATTGTGTTATAAAAGTATGGTCTGTGACCCACCAGAAGAATAGAGTGTATTGCTAGAAAATGACATCGTGCTCATTCTGTCTTCTGTTCATATGGTTGCTTTATTTTGGGTCATCACTCCCCTGGGGTTTTCTTACAAAGGCAGCTGGTTACTTTTTCAATAGTTGATTCTTTAGAAAATACATCGTCTAAGTTTTATTTTGGCTTTCCATATGTTATGTCTGTGTCAAAAGTGTTGACTATGCTTCCAGGAAATAAAATTTTTTACCCATTGATCCACAGTTGAAAAGCACAAAAAACAAAACCAAAGAGACTGGAAAATGGATGCAGGTGAATGTGTGCTACAAAATCCATTGTCACCAAAATGTTTCTCTCTCTCTCTCCCCCCCCCTTTCTCTGTTTCTCTCATAAACTCTGTCAGGGATTGGGAGCCAATATGGCCAGGTATCATTAGTGATGAAGTCTTTCCACTTTATGTAGCAGGCTTCATTCAATCAGGTAATTACATTCTACCTTGAGGTTGTGTCATTTACTTTAGGTGTGATGAAAATATGCATTGATACTTAACTCATTTTTACTGGAGGAGAAGAAGGTAACATTTCACAGTAAAAAAGAAGCTATTTCCATGATATATTCATTTTTAGACTATGAGTCATGGCACTGCATATAATTGTTTTATTGACATTGAAGATAGAACACTTCAACATTTTCTTTTTCTGCTTATCACTTTAGCAGATTGCTAGATTACTTTCCTCTGATTAAAAATGGCTATTTCTTATACAGCCTGCTTCTTATATTGTCAGTTGATATTAAAAGCAATAGGTAATTCATCTCCCTTTCATAGTTTACATAACGTTTGAAAATTTTGCATGATTTCTTCACCACATCTGTATTTCTAGACTTTAGTGTGCTACTCATTAGCTTTAAAATGATAGCACAAATTCTTCAGTAACACTTCCTTTACCAGCCCACCAAGACACTGTGGACTGGTGTTTCCATGCTGCTTCTGGCTTTTGTTGGCTTAGGTTTAAGGTGGTGTTATGGTTTACATCTAGAATATTCCCAAAAAGTCTCATGTTTTTGAAAGGTGAGTGGATCAAGGGGCACTGTACTCATCAGTGGATTAATTCATTGAGTTCGTGGCTGAGTGTACTGTTATAGGGTGGGGCCTGGTTAAAAATGGGTCACTGGAGCCAAGACATGAACTTTTGTCCCTAGCACTTCTCCTCCCTCCTCTCTCTCCATTTCCTAGCTGCTGTGTATAAGAGGCTTTCCTCTGCCATACCCCTCTGCCATGCCATTTCCGGTTTGGAGACAAGCAACTATGGACAGAATCCTCTGAAATATGAACCAGAATAAAAGTCTCTTTCTTTAAGCTATTGGTATAGGATATATTTTACCACCAACAGAAGAGTGACTAATGCAGAAAATTGGTACAAGAGAAGTACAGTCATTGCTATCACTGTACTTGACCATGTGGTTCAGAAGCCTTTGGAAAATTTCTGTGGAAAGAGTTTGAAAAAGTATGGAGATGAAGCCTAGCAAATCTCTGGACTGCTGTAAGCAGAGCCTGTTGGATGATTCTTGTCAGAGGTCAGAAGAACAGAATGCTGTTAGGAATGCAGACAGTACAAGGTCAAGCTTGTAAAGTTTCAGTAAGGAACAGGACTCTATTGGAAACTGGACTAGAGGTCATGCACGTTGCATTCTGGCAAACAGCTTATCTACAATTTGCCCATATCCTAAGATTTTCTGTAAGGCTGAATTGAAGCTGGACCAGCTAATCTTGTGGAGAAAACGTCAAGGCAATCCAAAGTTTAGTCTGTGGCATGGGTACCACTGATTATTTTTAGCTACATTTACAGTGAAAATTGGGTTCAAAAAGCAGATGTGAAAAGTTTGCAGTTGCACCAGGAAAGAATTACATACAAAGTTGGGGACAGGGGAGCATAGTTCCTGAAAAAAAAATAGCATTATAAAGAAGCCAAACAGCGGCACAGTGCCTGACTGGCAAGCGTGAGGCCCTGAGTTCGATTTCTGATACCAAAAAAAAAAAAAAAAAGAGAGAGAGAGAAGCCAAATACTAATCCTGCTGTGGTGGAACACTCCTGCAATCTCAGCACTAGGAAGGCTGAGGCAGGAGGTCTCCATGAGTTTGAGGGCAGCCTGGGCTACATAGTGAGTTCAAGGCCAGCCTGAACTACATAGAGAGATCCTGTCTCAAACAAACAAAGAAAACCAAAACAGAAGCCAAATATTTTGCATTAGGACAATAACAATAGGAGAGATGTGTTAAAGGCATTTTAGGAATTGGCCAGATCTCTTCCTTCACAGGCATGAGAGTGTAAAAGGGTAAACACCTTTGAAAGACTTTGCTTTGAGAAAAGAGCCCCAGGATGCCCAGATGTTTAAGACCTCCTAGGGAATTCTATCCTGAGTTCAACCATTCAGGCACTTAGAGGCTACTGTGACTAAAATCCAGAGGGGCCAGGCTACTACTTGAGCTGGAATCATTCATGAGAAGCTGCAGAATGCTAGAGTTATGGGGTTCTGGAGGCATGCACTCAGAATTCAGAAAAGGCCTGGGAAACCAAGCAAAAATATGTGATGGGGTCTGCCTTAGTTACATTCTCGTTGCTGAGACAAAATACCCAACACCAACAGTTAAGGGAAGAAAGATTTACTCAGCTCACAGTTTGTAGAGGTTTCAGTGCATAATTGGCTGTCTCCAAGGCGGAGTGGCACATGGCATGGGGCAACATTTCATGACAGTGGAAAACAGCAAGTGCAACTAAAGAGGGGAAGAGGGGAGAGAGAGAGGGAGAGAGAGAGAGAAGTCTCTTTCTGCTCCTTATATTGTATCCAGTCTACCAGGATTAGGTCAGTGACAGTCCAATCAGTGGACTGATCCAGAAATCACCTACCCGTAATCTCAGCACCCTTAATCCCAGCACTGCACTACAAATCAATTACATGCTCTAGATTCAGCCATCTCTGAAAAAACTCTATGAACACATGAGGCTTTGGGGGAGGGGGTGTCTAGACACAAACCATAGCCGGGTCACAGTACCTGCCAAGAGTCCCTGACAGGCTAATGCTTGAAGCTGTGAGAGTGAAGCCAAAGGCTCAGTGGAGAACCAAGGAAGTTTTAGATACGGGAACATAAAACCTCTGCTAAGAAAAGCCTCAGGCACTGAACAAAGCCATCCCAAAAGAGAGGTTTGATGTATAAAATATTGCTAAATAATTATGAATTTTAGAGTATATGACAAAAGAGGGAAAATTTGGGCTGGCGAGACAGCTCAGCGGCATAAGTGCCTGCCTGGCAAGCGCGAGGTCCTGAGTTTGACCCCTGGTACCCACATTAAAAAAAAAAATAAAAAAAAAAAAAGAGGGAAAATTTCAAACTCCATTATTTTTTAGAAGAAAATAAGTGCATTTTGGAACATTGTACTCTAAGAAGGATACATTTCTCAAATCAACATCAAATATTATGGTCAGCTTTACATTTAAAAATGTGTTTGATGATTTTCATTACAATAGGTACATTTGGACTCTTGCAGTTAAAACACAGATATGAGCAACAAACTCCTAGTTCCAAGGTAATATTCAACAAACAAACTATGTATGTATGTTTCAACGAATCATTATTTGTTGTATCCTATAATATATTAGAAGAAATGGGATGATAGGGATAGAAGTAGAAATAAACAAAATGTCATTAAAATATTCAAGCTGACCCAATCTTGGATTGGGTTAGCATTGATGATAGAAGAAAATAAAACAAAACAAATTATTTTTTTATTTATAAGATCTGGAACATGCATAAATATGATAGAACAGAGAAAAGATGGGGTTTGTGTTATCTTTCAGATGGGAAATTATTTTGTGAATTTCAGAACTTGTGTATGCTGTTACCAGCATACTGCTGACATAATCTAACTGACTTGCTACCCTGCCCTACCCTTGTTTATCTTTTAGGACAGGATGACTGATGGCCAGTGATCACTCTTCTGGTGGGCTATCTAAAACTGCTTGTATATAAGGGACCTGTCAGAGTGACCACAAGATAACCTCTAACTTCATTATAATCCTATCTGCATGTTCAGTGACAACAGTCCAGTGCCATGACAGTTGACAGTTGTCTTGATAACTGATATTCTCCATGACAATTACTAGATTATAATTGCCACCATTTGGTGGAAAGAATTATAAAAGGAACAAAAACAGGGAGCTCCTGAATTCCCAGGAAAGGCACAAATATTCTGCCTTTATTAGCATATCTCTCTCTCTCTCTTTCTCTCTCTCTCTCCTTCCTTTTATACCATAATCTCGACTTCTCTCCCCAGAACTGGTTGAGAAGTTGATTTGTGAGCCCTTTCTCCTATTCTTTACCAAGAATAAAAGTTTCCTTTGTTTATCAATTGGCATTCAGTCTCATTTATTGGTTTTGGGAATCTAAGAGGGAAAAGGGCCCAGTATAGATTAAAAAAAAATTGGTAAAAATGATTTGAGGTAAATTAAACTTTTAGAGAGAGTTCTGAGTTTCATTTAATATTCCATATTATTGTAAAAGAAGATCTACTTTTTCATAGTTTGATGTATAGGTGAGGCAGGTAAAATGTTATATCATCATGACACTCAAGGCATTTGGTCAAAATCCAGGGAGTATTTACTTATATTCTGTTCTTCTTTATTTCTACTTTACCAACTGCAGCAAACTTTAGCATTAATAAGCTAAAGAATGTAATTACTAAATTATGCCATAGTTCAGAAACATTGAGTTTATACCTTGAAAGATAATGCATTGAATTTTGTACTACACAGTCATTTTCCAAGAGACTATAGCTTTAATTTAATAACTCAGTCTGAAGAGAGAAGATTTGGAGACAGAGTTGAAGAGATTCTCATCTTGAACTAGAAATCTGCATTAGTAGTACTAGATGCAAAAGCAGCTAACATAGAACTGAATCATTTATGATAGCTGACCTTCCCTAAGCATATTTTATATTTTTCCAAGGAAATTAGGCTAACGGGAGTGCTTCATTGCTAGAGTCTTGTTTACACAATAGATAGTGTTTAACGTGGAGAATTTTGTGTGTGTGTGTATGTGTATGTGTAATGAAAAGAAAAACACTATGAAAGAAAGTAAATCTAGATGGTATGTATGCTACAAAAGTGATAAAATAAGAAGACATCCTAGGCACTTGGATAAAAGAATTATGTGAAGAAGTGATATTTTATTAGGGATAATGTATTAATACTATGAAAAAGGCTTCAAAATGGGGGGCAGATAATTAAATCAAGAAAATATCCTTTCAATCATAAAGTAGATCCTGATAAGAGGATCTTTAAAATCCAACAGCGGCAACTGCAAATTCCCTTAGTGCTGAGGGAGATAGCATAACTGTATAGAACAGAGCAATAGCAACTGAACGAGGTATAGTGGGAGTTGCTAACCGGGAGCGTACTTCTCCTTATAGATAATTTAGATTAAGAAAAATCTGGCTTCAGGGCCCATAAACCATCAGTTTTGCCACCTAATTCAGTAAATATAATGATAATTTTTGGTATATTTCTGAAATGGAGAGAAAACAATCTACATGCACTAAAACATATGAAAAATATTAGCAGGATCTTATATATATTGTATATATAATACACAGAGAGAGCATATACAATTATCTATCTTCAATTCTTCATTTTCCATTTCACAACTAAAGACTTGAAATGTGGAAACTTTTGCTAAAGTTACAAAGTGTAGACTTAGAAGTAAAACGCAATTCCTTTCTTGAAGTCCACTGCCTTCTATGTGACATGATAATGTGACCCATGCCATACATATGTCATTGGCCATAGCAAGCTATGTGACTTAGCTCAATGTCATCAGACAGGGAAGTTGACTAAACTCATGATAAATCCATAGTAAACGTGTGAAAGCAGATAGGTGAAACACTGAGGCCAATTATGCAATTGACCACTCCATTTATTCAAAATTATTACTTAGACATTATTCATTATTTAGAAAATAAACATTATATATCAGTATATTTTATATAACTTAAGAGTATAATGGATAGAAAATTAAATATTTTTGTAGACTTGGTGATGTAGCACATATAATTAAACATTTAGAAGTAAATCATTTTGCATTTTAATTTATGAAAATTCTTACATGCAGTTGAACAGTTCTCTTTCACTTCTTTTCTTCTCTTTCTTGTAAGAAAATTTTTGAGCACTTATTTGGGATTCAGTTATTAATAGTACAGATTATAGGGTCAGACTATGCAAGTAAAAAGCGTGCCAACTATAGTTTGATATGGAGCACATCATTTATTTTCTCTAGGCCAAATTCTCCACAGCTATATAACAAGCCTGACTGTCACTTCACAGAGTTGTTACAATGAACAAATTAAATAAAACAAGAAAGTCGCTTAGCAAAGTACATTCTGTATAGTAAGTGCTCAATAAATGTGAATGAGTATTGGTTATAGAAGGAAAAGTTTTTTGAAATTCTCACAAATAAAATAAATGTAAAAAGAGTAGACCTGGACTGGTTTTCCAGCAACATTTCCTTTGATTAAAAAATCAAAATTGTGTATATTTAAGAATACTAAGATACCAAGACATAAATAATATATTTGAATAAAACCTTTTCTTTATGTGATGTAAAAATATAATCAAGCTAAAAAGTTTCTGTTTTTCTGCATAGACAACTAAAATTCTTTTTTATGTGTCATAAAAACTAATGCTGCTGGAAAGATTTACATGGGAAGGATTATTTTCCATAAGACTATTCTCCATTCAAAGATCACGTTTTTATTACTTGACATGATCTTCAGTTTAGATGAAGTTGAATGTGACTTACACAGAGCTTACAGTGAATATTTATGATGTGATCATACATGTTTGTAGTTAAGTACATGAAAGTGCCTTTTAATCAAACCAAAACCTCTTAAAGATTATGTTCTATATTCAGCTTCTAAAGACCATGCAAAGTCACAAAGATTCTATTGTCTATAGAATCTTTTTCATAGGGTGATAAGCTAAAAGCACAAGAAATATTGGCCAGAGAACCAAGTTCACAAATGCTCTTATTTTGTATTACAAACATTCCTAACTTACTTTATTTTTCAAATACTTACCTAAAGATTATAAAGGCAGTAGTTTAGTAGTTATTACAAAGAAAAAAAGTTGTTAATAATCATCAGAGAAAAATGCTCAAAGAAAATAGGAAAACCTATTGTATTGCTTTATTTAACATTGACTCTAATATTCTATATATTACCATCTAGTGGTTAAAATATTGAACTAGAGAGTAAATAAATTCAGAACTGATACATTTCAATAAATTAATAAGATTTAAAATTCAAAAAACCTAACATTTTCTGAAAGTTAAACAAAAATGGCTACTATGCAATAAGCAGCCAAGAAAGGGATAAAAATCCTTTTTATATTTTTGGGCAATAATGGGAATTGAACACGGGGCCTTCACACTGAGGTACATCTCAGACCTTTCTTAATCTTATTAATTAATTTTGAGACAAGGTCTCACTGAGTTGCTAAGTTTTATACCCTGGGCTCAAACTCAAAATCCTCCTGCCTCTGCCTCCCCAAGTACCAGAGTAACAAACATGTGCCCAGCTGGATAAAATCCTTTACAGAAAGAAATTCTACTTCATTCAGTTACCATTGAACTTAAAGAAATTTTATTTTCCTAAAAAAGAGAAAATAGAGAACGAAGGATTCAATTTGTTTTAAATATATAAGAGGTTTTACAAACAGGTAAGCAAGAAGACTTTCTATGACACATATCAGAATCACTTTAAAAATGTACACATTACAATAAGATGCTGCTGATGACCATCCAGTACTTGTTCTCAACCAAAACTAAGTGGGCAAGCTGTGCTGTTATATATTGTCCCTACCCTAACATGTTTCTCTAACTTTACCTCTCCCTGACCAGAAATACTTTTTCCATTTTTAATCCTGCCATTTCTCCCTCTTCATCCCCCTTCTTTCCTTTTCTCCAACATTAGTATTCATAGAGACAAACCCATAAGTAGCAACGGTTATCAAAATCTTAGGCTATTTAGGATGGTGGTAAATGATACTAATTTAGAGAAAATCAAAATTCAATTTTCAATGCATCTAAGAGGAGAAAACACATATTCAAGAGGAGTTAGATCCAAAGCAGACCACAGGAAGTATCTTGGGTGTCAGGTAGGAAACACAAGAGTTGGTATATTATTTGGCTCTTGAAGAATAGGTAAGTGTTGCCAAGTTGAGAAAGTGTCTGAAGAGCTTCCAAGGAGGAGGAGCAGCATATGAAACACGTGGGCTTTGAAGACATGTTATGTCTGAGGTGAAGAACTCTCAAGCCAGAGAGAGAACAAGACAGTTGTGGCCCAGGAAACTCCTCAGGCCTAAGCACTTTTTCGACCTTGGATCCCTCTGATCTTCTACTTCTACACAGTATCAGGGGTTACTAGATTGTAGCTAAATTCAACTTTTGTTGTGATAGTGCTTTATTCTGTCTTCACTTGTGATTTGGCTATTAGCCAATCAACATATCCTTTAGTTTTTTAACTGACACATAGAAACATAAAAATTGCCTATCTGTGTAGAGTACCAGGTGCTGTGTTCATACACACCATGTTTATCAATCAAGTTTTGACCAATATGTTCAATACAAAAGAACTTGCCATATATTATTAACAACACTTTGTGCCAAAGCAAATTTCAATATAGCAAAATAATAGCTGGTGTGAGGATGTCAGAACCAAGAAAAAAATAGTAAGTAATTAAGATGAAGACTCCCACCTAAATAAAAATGTAGTTAGAACACTTAATATATAAATAACCTATTTTACCAAAATTCACTGACAACTTGGTTACCTGAGCTTTCTGCACCTTTGAAATTATGAATTATTGACAATTACATGTTTAAACTTTATTTAAGAACTAAACAAAGGATTCTTTGTCTATCCAGCGCTATTTCTGCCTGCCAGATTATTCACTACTAAAATGAGAATGGCTTGTTATTGCGGTACATGGATCTATATAGCATGGGATAGTTTTATGCTCTATACACTCAGGCTTTGCAGAACTGTACTTTCCAATTTACAACAGGAAATCCAGTTCTATAAAAATCTAATTATTTCATATGGTGGACTCAGCATGACTCTACCCTACACTCTTTCCCTCTTTATTTGGCTGGGTGATGAGTGTATTTCCTCTAGGGGTTTATATTTTTTCAACCCCGATACATTTTGAGAACACACACACAAAAAAGGATTTGGCACACATCTTTTCCCATCTCCTTTCAATAATTATAGTTAATGAAACTGTGTGTGTTTTTTCACTTGTGTGGTCCCCTGGAAAATAAGAGTTTATTTTATTCCAAAAAATGTAATTTTAGTATTTTGGTCGGTTCAATATTATTATCTTTTTCAAGGGTAACAACCAGATCCCATTCCAAAAATATGTTAATAATTATGGTATTAACCACGAAAGAAACTGCTGTACTTCAAAATTAAAATTCATCTTCTGCTGCTCTGTTCGGTAATAACTAGGTCATGAGTTTGGGTGCTCCTGCTTAACATGCATTTACTATCCATATATATTCCCTCACCTAGAGGCCTGATATTTTTAATGAGATTATATCAAAGGATGTGAAGGCTGGAGAGTAGCAACATCATTTTACTGGGTAATTCCCAGAACTCGTCCATTTCAGTGAGGCAATTAAGACTGCTGACTACAATAAATGATACTAAGAGATTTGAGAGGTTTTTCTGCATGAGTGCATAGTTTAAAAAATAATTTAGGTTTACTTAACATAAAAAACACTTCCAGAGGGGAAAAATGTGAGTTTATTTTTTTCTTTTTCATTTTTCAATTTAGCTAAATGCGTAGAAGCAATTTTCTCTTATTGTGTCTGTGTGACACGTGCACAGTGATGATAAATGATTTTTTTGAGGTGTACTAAAAGAAGTAGATTTTAATTACGTGCTTTTCCTGTATGTCACTAATATCTATAATACTCAGTAGCATGATATCCCCTATATTGTTTATCTGGGGAAGATGAATAAGTCTAAATACCATTCTCATTAAAAGCTGTGTGCATTTCAGCCTCTTCACCGGCATTGCTTCCAAAGACGATAGGACTCCTATAAAAAACACAGGGAAATCAAAGTTTGTTGTCTTGAAGAGTTAATTCTGACAGGGTGACTTTTATGCCTATATACTCACTCTTTTATTTTTTTATTTTTTATTTTTTATTTTTTTATTTATTTTTTATCAATCCTCTCCAAAGGGACTCATCATATGCAGGGTTCTATGACGAGAAAAAGCCGAGCATTGTCCTTATCACCTCCTTCCAGAAAGTGGCAGAGTAATAGGACTTTGTAAGGCGAAATGAGGCCCAGTCTGATGACTGCTGATTAAAAATTGACTCTGCCACATCAAAGAGGAGTTGAAGGTGAAAATGATGATCACTTCCCTCTCCCAGGGACCCTGTACCATTTCTTTTATTCAACCTTGAAAGGTTTTTTCTGAATAAGATAATATCCCTCGAGTCCATTCTGCCTTGGCAGCATGGAAAAATGTAGATCAGTATGCCTATTCTTTATGAAAAAAATGGGATTTTGTTAATGACATAGCACTTTAGAGTGATGACTTGTATGTGGCAAATGCTGAGAAATTAATTATAAAATGTTTCTTAGATGGCAGATCAAATTAATTGTTGATATGCAGCTACTAAAACAACCACTGTAAACCTCTCCTGTCTTTACTGCTTTTTCCTGATTGTTTTCACTTGTAGATATAATGTAGCTGCCTATACTCCTTTTTATTTTCATCACATTGCAGATGCACTGAATTTTCATAAATGCTGTCATCTGTATATAATATCCTTATACCTAAAACAAAAAGTGTGTTTCATTGTCAATATATATTGCAGGTTTCGATTTCCTGAATGTCTTGTGCTACCCATTTGGAGACACCATTGCCAGAGTATATAAATATATAAGTATACAATTATACAGATATATAACTATGGAGTCACACACACAGCCCAACTAGACACACACATGCATATAGAATTACCTGACAAAATATATTTTACAAACATCTTTGTATTTATAAACAAATATAGAATGTAATATATGCAAAATATTGAAGAAAGAGAAACACCACTTTATTCTGCTTGGAAGAAATAAGCAGCATATGTACAGAATCCAGCCATAGATCTTTGATAACTAAGAAATGCTTCTATACCTTCATTTTAGATTTTCCTATTAACTTTCACTTGGCACGAGATTTAACGTAGCATTCTGAAGCAAGATATTCCTAGCTTCTTCAATTCTGTCTATAATTGTGTAAAAAACCTGCAAATATCTGAAACACACTTAAATAATTGAAGAGTAGTAAAAGTTTTTGATAATTAAAATTCTTAATACTTAAAAAGTAAATGAATAAAATAGAAGCCATAAGCATGAAATACTTTAAATTATCCATTTTCTGAATGATTTTTCTTGTGATTAAACAGAACATTACTTAGCTAACAGGCACATAGTTTACAGGTTTCATACTTCTTGCATCCACATATTATACATTGTTTATATATAATAAATATTTGTGAATCCCCAAAAAGAATTCACAAGTATAAGATGAGGTACTTTTAAATTTAACATATGTAATAAAAATGTATTATAGTTTATCCGATATTTTACAACATTTAAATAAAATTTCAGTGTTAATAATGATTTAAGAAAACAATCTTCTTTAACATGGAAAATATTGTGATGAAAAATTATATTGTAAATCAGAAAGCAAACAAATGGCATTAAAGATATAAGAATAATAATATACATATACACACGTGAAAATAGTAAAAATAAAAATGATTTTTCTGCTATTATTTTTAATTTTTTAACTTTTAAATTTAAAAAAATAATAATATTCTCATTACATTAATGCCAGGTTTAATATGCCTATATTTATCCATTTTTATCTAGAATATTTTCTGCTTTTTAAAACTCACTTTAGAAAATTATATTTGTTTGCCATTAGAATAGATCTCTGAAGATACCTCTTTGAAATTACAAAATACATTACAAGAAAATAGTCTTCACTGATTTTCATTATATAGGGTATACTACACAGTATATACTTATCCATATATTTATATATTTATATTGACATAATCCATTTCTTTTCTAAAATTTGTTATATAAGTTATATTTCCATAGAAGTTACAGAATTATTAATAGAAATATATAGACATTTAAATATGTTCCTGTATTCCTACAAAATTGCTCAATATTCTAATCAAATTGAAATGACTTTTTGTCTGGTACTTATAGCTACAGTCTTATTTCACTTACACATACATTCATTATTCAACAAAATAAGAAATTTAAAGTAAAACATGATCAATTCTAATTTCTGATGTTTATTTTAGTCAAATAAACTTTATTTTTCAATTCCATTAAGTTTCTTGAAAGTAGGAACTAATTTTTGGCTTCTTTTTGTTTATCTAGTGTCTTGCTTAGTGCTTACGGTATAAATGATTTACAAAAATATTTCTAATAAGTATGAACTTTAAAAAATTAGATTTACAAATAAAGTGAAAACTGTGTTTAAGTGGACAGAACAGATTATATGTGTTGTTAGTTGTTCTCTAGTTCTATCATAAACCCGACTTAAATAAAGTGATTAAAACTTTTTATCAGTGACTGCAGAAATACGATTCATATTGGAGGTTCAAAATATAGCACATTATCAAATTCCTTCTAATATGAATGTCTATTTTGAGATGATAACTCAATCATTCTCCAAAACTCATCTAACCCATATGTCTCACCTGATTCCACCTGTGAGGACATCATTCAGTGTACTTGAGTAGTAGGACACGGTTTCAAACCCAGGTTCTCACACACATGCTGAGCTAATGCTGTACCACTCAACTACATTCTTGCCCCCTTGGACAAGCATTCTTACCTTCTTGTTTTAATCCGGAGTTTCACCCCTTGGCACTATTGAAATGTGAGTCAGGTCATTTTTAGTCTGGAGGTTGTCCTTCACTTGGTAAACCACATAACAGCATGGTAATCCAGAGTTTCTTCTCCCTGGCACTACTGGAATTTGAGTCAGATCCTTTTTAGGGTCTGTGAAGGCGGTCCTCCACATGGTAAGACACATAGCAGCATTCTTTGCCTATTGGACACCAGTGTTCTTCTTCACAACCTTGGGCAGTTGTGTGAACCATGCATGTCTCCAGACACTACCAAATATCCCGTGGAAAACAAAATGTGCCCTCAGATCCACCTCTGGCTACCGACAACCACTGCTGTAATCCTTTTATACTAAATTAAGGACATGTTGTTGCTATTGAAAATTCAAAGGGGAATCTTCAGATCATTCTGTGGCTTGAATTTGGATGATTTTTGTATTTCTCATTGAAGCTTTGAATATTACAACTCATATAAAATTTTGCAGTGTGTCCAATTCACATTCCTTACTATTCTGCCTACTATATTTCTGTAGTATCTTCTAAGTTATATGTACCTGTTTTTGTATAATATTTATTGTGAGTACTAAATTGCAAGTGCTATCACTTAGTAGACAGGTTCACTTTTCTCTAGTTTCACTTGACTCCAATCTCTGCTTTAAACTATGTTGGGTACAATTTTTCATCTGCGTGTGATTATAAAGTTTATACAAATGCTAAGCAACTAATGCAACCTTATACTACTAATTGAAATTGATTCTACTTTGTGTCAAAGTGTCAGTCTCAGACTCAATTCAACATTATTCTACTTCAGTCATTGCCTATAGAAGAGGAGAGGAAATTATGTTCTCATTCTAAGACATTCTCCCCCAGTACATTTTGTAGATGCAATATCTCCAGAGATAAAAATATTGAATAGAGACAAAATAGGCAGAGTTCTCATTATCTGACTTCCCACATGCCACAGAGCATAAGATGTTGGTCTTTTCTTGTTCAGTCTACTTTTGTCTTCTAGATGTTCTGTGTCTCTGGTAATTTGGTGGCTTCAGGTAAATCACATGAATAGTTTTTGTTTGTTTGGTTGGTTGGTTGGTTGGTTTTCTGTGAGGGAATATTCAGCATCCTGAAACTCTGTCTACATTTAAGAAATCCTTCCAAAGACACAACATACTTTGTCCTAACCCTGACATGGCTGTTATTGCATAATCTGTAGAACAACTGATGTCCTTCTCTGTGACCTGATGAAACTGCAAAGCTGAGGACAGGAACAGATGTTACCAGGATCCTGTCTCAGTGACACTTCGACACGGCCCTGTCCAGTCCTGCAGAGATCAGCTACCTTTCCTGCAGGTCCTTTATCTTCAGCTAGTCAAAGATGAAAGGTAAGTTCCGTTCTGTATTCAGGAATAAACCCAAATTTCATAGGAAAGATGTTAAATACGCTTCCATTCTTTTCTATATTTGAAGGCTAGTACTGAAATACATATTCATTTTTAGATTCTCAGGACTATCTTCAGAAAACTTTCTATTAACATACTCTGTTTGCTGGAGGTATAGAAGAGGCTGAATAAGCTCATATTTGTTTCTATTTTACAAACAACAAACAAACAAACACCCTAATATTCAGGATTAACTCTTGGAACTCTACTCACTTGCATTTGGGAAGAGAATTTATCATTCTAACTTTCAGAAAATGGAAAGTTCTCACAACCCTTCTGTGCCTGTTTTCTTATCCCAATATCCACTTTTCTATTCAGCTCTAAAAGCCCACTCAGCAGATGACATCTTTGACACCAGTTTCACCCAGGTTAGGAGTATAACAAAATTTTAGGACAAAGAGAAGATACCCTTCTACCCCCACCAGGATTTACTTTAAGCAGGAGTGATTCGTTATTTAATTCTATGACTACAAGAAAGAAAATTTTTTGGGAAGGGTAGCAAGGAGTGAGTAGTAGAAAAAGGTTATTTAATGGGTACTAAGTTATAAAAAGAAAAGAGAAATAAATTCATGTATGCTCTTGTACAGTAGAATGACTATAAATAATAACATACTGTATATGCTTTAAAAACTAGGATAAATAATTTAGCATGTTTTCCCCATAAAAACATGATAAATATTTGAAGAAATACATATGCGTACCCTGATTTGAACATTCCACAATGTATACACGCAATACAGCTTCACCAGTTACCCCATAAATATGTGTGATTTAATATATCATTTAAAGGAAAATAGTAAAGAAAAAAAAGACTTGAATATTGACCCTGAACTTTGCTTTTATTTACAAAATTGTAATGGTTAATTTTAAGCCATCTGGGAAGGTATTTTTGGATGACATTAACTTTCAAATTAGGGAACTATGGGTAAAGCAATTTGCCTTCTATATTGTGGGTGGGTCTCACCCAGTGAGTTGAAGGCCTAATGAGAGCAAAAAGACCAGCCTCCCCAAACAAGAAAAATTTGCCCAGGAGAATCCATAGGACTTAATCTGCATGATTCATTTTCCTGGATCTTTAGCCTGGTAGCACAATCTGCTCATTTTGGATTTTCCAACTCCAAAAGCATACGTAGAGAAAATCTCTCCCTCTTTCCCACCTCTCTTTTATCTCTCTTTCTAATGGTTCTGTTTCTCCGGAGAACCCTAACTAATATGATACTTTTAAAAAAAAAGATGCTCGAGTACATTGCATCGTATATGCATTAAAACATACAAAGCACCTAAATTAAAATTTTAGGTTAAAATTAATTTTTGTTTCCAACCTATACTACAATAGAGTGGTGGATTTCTAATTAGTGCTTCTTTTTAATTGGCAAGGGCGTCAGAGCATAAATTTGATTTGCATGTTTGCCTTTGATATACAGTAATCTTGGACATGAAATATATCAAATATTTTGAAAGTTATTATTCTAATCTTTCCATGGAATATGTATAAATTTACCAATATTTATGAAAAATATAAACATTTTGTATGCATATGCTAACATTATATATAACGCATATAAACATGTTATATATACACATATATTTTCTAGAGTTATATGTAACATATAGAGGGATATAAAGGTATATGAATATAATATATGTATATAGAGTTGGTCTCTAATTTTAGGTATCTCAGTATTAAATGTGTATAAAATCCATTCTGGAGGGAACATCTTTATAAAAATTGGTGTGCATTTATTGTTTTCAGAGGAATTTGTTTCCTGTTGCAAGAATGAACTTATTAATTTAATATTAATGAAAGCTTTACTTTTGATTTTGCAAATTATTAAATTGAGATTATTACTCTAAATTATAATTTTTATTGTTGAAGAATATTGTTATTATTAATCTTTTTCAATTTTATCTCTTTCTAGCTTGTTCTAGAAGATAATGTGAACTTCTCTGAATTTGGTATAGAGGGTTTTTTTTGTGTGTGTGGGTACCGGGAGTCAACCTCTGGACCTCGTGCTTGCCAGCAAGCGCTTGTGCTGCTGAAAGATATCACCGGCCCTTTTTTTCCTTTATGTGAATTCTGGGAGTCGAACTCAGGACCTCACGCTTGCCGAGCAGGCGCTTATGCCACTGAGCCATCTTGCCAGCCCTAGAGGTATTTAAATATGGCAGTTGCCTAATCTAAGAAATCTACTCTGAGCTGAGAGGTGAATTAAAACAATTAATACCAGGTGAGTATTTATTGCAATAGTCATTAGTACCTCTCAAAACAGTGGATATGTGAAAAAATATGACAAGATCATTTATAGTTGGCCTGGATTTTATGTTTTGTGTTAGAACAGGAATAAAAAAACAATCCTATGCTGTTTTTTGGTATCATAATACAGCATTGCCAAAGGAAGTTAGATTGCAAGACTTTGAGATTCTAATGTGTAAGAACTATTTGCTAGAAACTCAGAGAAAATAGGATTTGAAATAAATCTGTATATGAAGAAAGCAACAGTGGGTGTTAGTTACAAAATGCTATATAAATAATTTTGTTTGATATAAGTTTAATTATTGGAAATAAGTTTCTTAAGCTCAAAGCATAGTAAGATTACTAAGTAAGAATTATTAATAAGCTGATTGGAGCCTGCATAAAATGTGAAGTCGTTTACATTCCTGAAACTTTAGGATTCAGAAAATTGGGATAATAATACATTATCTTAAATGTAAACCTTTTCTTTGTTATGTTGTTTCAACCTTGAATTTTAATCAATCACTTAAAAAATGTTTGTTGAATTCCAGCATGCAACACATTTTCTTGAAAAATATGTGGAAAATAATTAAATAACTATAAGCTGCTTACATGGAGTTTATATTTAAGAGCACAAGGTAGATATCTATATAAACAATTATCATGTATTTTTGTTCTCTACTAGATAAAAGTTTACCTTATGTTGGAAATCCACCTTGAAAATAATTATTTGTGTTTTGAAAGAATCTTCCAAAAGAGAGTTAAACTACATAATTTCCAAAGGAAATAAGAAAAAGCAATTCCAGGTAAAAAGCAACAAGTTTAGTTAATAAATAGGACAAGAAAGAATATATTATTAGAAAACTATTTTATAGTATTTAGTGAAATAATAGGAATAGAGATTGGGAAAAAAGATAATGATTAGTCTGATAGTATATTAATAATTGTATCAATAAGAACACACACAGTGGCACATGTGACATAACACATTTCTTTCTAAGCATTTTCATTTAGGATTATGTTGAGTGAATGTAAACATGCCATGAGGCTCATGTTTTCATCATCTTCAGTCATGGGCTATATCTCAGTAAAAGAGGCAGGACACCAGCACTTCTCGTTTCTTCTTTTAGAGCTACATTTTGCAAAGGTTAAATTCCAGGTGGGTGCTGCTAGCAAGTTAGAAACACTCTTCCCCCGGCAAATACCCAGATAGAGCAAACGTTCTATCCTCAGCATGATGAATTTAGAATAGCATGAAACTTATTGCCCTTCCCCTTTACTGCTTATAGGGTATAGGCTCTACACCAGGAGATGCTATGCAAGAAGTTTCAGAGTTATCATCTCTGCCTGCCCCTACTTATAAAGCATGAGTGTCACACACTAAGAGTAGTGGGCCCCTGTTTCTATCTTCAGCTCAGGATGCATAATATTTTGCAGTTCCATTCATATTTTTCATTCTGGTTCCAATCTGTTCTTCTTTTAGAATAAAGATTTTGAACAGAATTGCAAGAAAATGAGGAGCACTATTAACTACACTAATACATACCTAATAGAGTACCAAAAGAGGAAGATGAAAAGAAGAGAGGAAAAAAAGAATTTGAAGAATATTACCTAGGGCAGTGGTGGTGAACCTATGGCATGTCTGCTACCATGGGCTGTTTTCTATCACTGAAAGCGCTAAAAGTTTGCCATCACTGACGTAGGGCCTTGGAACAATCTGTGATCAGTCAGTATCAGTATCACTTGGGTGCTTATTGCAAATGAAAATTCCTAACTCCCGTACTAGAATGTCTGAGTCAGAATCTGCATTTTTTGAAAGATCTGCAGGTAATTTATGTGTACATTAGAGTTTGGAAAGTACTTGTGTTAAATTTCCATTACTGTGACAAACATTTGAAATAAACAATTTATAAAGAGAAAAGATATTCTTTGCCTCACAGTTTCATTGGTTTCATTCCATGGTAGCTTGACGTTGTCACTTTGGGTTTGTGGAAGGCCGAGCACCGTGGTGGGGAGTATGTGGTGAAGCAAAGTTGTTCACCTCATAGCAGCTGGAACACAAAAAGAGAGAAGGTACTAGGGTCACAATATCCACTTCAAGGTTGTGCTTTGAGGATAGAGCTTCCATCCTCTAGGCCCCACCTCTTAAATGTTCAGCGACATCCCAAAACAACACCGTGGTATTAGGACAAAGTCTTCAATGCATCACCCTTTAGGACATGCTCCATATACAGTCAATAGCAGTACTGTTTTAGGAGAATATTACGTACACAAATCCAGAGCTAAGTAAGAAAGTTTGTTTTTGAGTTAAAGACATGGAAGTCAATGTCACATTATCATGAATAAAACCATAAATAAATGTAAAATTGCATGCATTTTGGGGGACGAAAAATCTGTTATCAATTGGATTATGATAATAGTATGCATGTGATTCTGAACATTTTCATTTTCAATACTTACAACTTTTAGTTGCCTGCTAAAAGCCCTAAAATTATAAAAAGTCAATTTTTACAGTAGCAACTACAATTTTTGATGATTGTGCTTCTGTCTCCTGCAATATACACGACACTGTATCTAAGCAGGCTTCACTACTACAATTACAATGTTATTTATTAGAAATGAAAGGGAAGATGCACTGATATGGATCCATGTTTTAATTTCTAAAATACTTAAGCAAACGGTTTGAATAAACCAGTACACTTAAAACTCCTTTTTCCCAATAAACCCAACTTCAAAAAAATATGCCCGTCAGAAAATTTGCAGGAAGTCAATGTTCAGAAAATTTGTAAACTCCACAAACATAATTTCTATGGGCCTCAATTATTCTTCTCTATAAATAATTTACTCCTGTGCAGCTTTACTATTATATAGCTAATTTGTCAGCCAAGATCCCATACCAGACAGACGGTCAAAAAGCTGTATCTAAACTTGTTTGCATTGGGCTTTTCAGTTTGGTTCCAACATTTCAACCCAGGACACTTACTCCGTCCTGAACAGTGCATTTAATTGCAATCTGACATGTGTATTGCTAAGAAACAAAAGGCTGTTAACAGAGGGTGATGATTAAGTGTGCTACTGGATAATTGCTTAAACTACTACTTATATTATGCCGCATTATCTCCTTCGAACAAAGTGATTATTGGCCTTTTGTGTAGTGATTATGCAATGTAAGTGCAATCTTGCTGTTTTAACTCTTGTCAGAATTTATGTTAAATGCACTTCCACTACAAAGAAAGGTGCAACTGTAGATATTCGTTCTGTGGTTGAAAACTCTCTGGAAAGAGTATGTCAACGCTTGGTTTGACTAGAATTTGCAACATTTTCTGCTCTTCTGGGGAAAGGGAACAAAAGACAGGGGAAATGGCAAATGGCAAATACCTCCAGTATTATGATTTAGAAAAACTGTATATGATTTAGAAAAACCATTTTCACTATGTTCATTCTTCTTACCCAAGAGCAAGGGATATCTTTCCATTTTCTGATATCCTCTTCTATCTCCTTTTTCACAGTACTGTAGTTTTCAATGTAGAGGTCCTTTACTTCCTTCATTAGATTGTTTCCTAGGTATTTCATTTTTTGGGACACTATTGTGAAAGGTGTTTTTTCCCTAATTCCTCTGTCAGTGAGTTTGTTGTTTGTGTACAGGAATGCAATTAATTTTTGAGCTTTGACTTTGTATCCAGCTGTGCTACTGAATTTGGTTTTTAAATCTACAAGTCTTTTGGTGTAGTTTTTGGGGTCTTCTATAAAGAGTATAATGTCAGCTGCAAATGATAATTTAACTTCTTACTTTCCTACCTTTATTCCTTTGATTTCTTTCTCTTGTGTAGTTGCTCTGGCTAATGTTTCCAGAACTATATAAAATAAGAGTGGCAACAGTGTACTTCCTTGTCTTATTCCTGATTTTAGTGTGAAAGCTTTCAGTTTTTGACCATTGAGTGTGATGTTGCCTGTTGGTTTGTCATAGATGGTTTTTATCAGATTAAGACCATTTATTCCAATTCTCTGTAGGGTATTTATCATGAATGGGTGTTGGACATTGTCAAATGCTTTTTCTGCATCTACTGAGATGACCATATGGGTTTGTCCTTGGTCCTGTTCACATGGTGTATTACATTTATTAATTTGCTTATGTTGAGCCATCCCTGAATCCCTGGGATGAATCCTACTTGGTCATGGTGTATAATCTTCTTAATTATTTGCTGTATTTTGTTTGCCAGTATCTTATTGAGGATTTTTGCATCTGCGTTCATTAGAGAGATTGGCCTGTAGTTCTCTTTCTTAGTTGGTTCCTTCTCTGGTTTTGCTATCAGGGTAAAGTTTGCTTCCAGGAGTGAATTTGGGAGCATCACTTCCCTTTCAATTTCATTAAAGAGTTTGGGAAGTAGTGGTATTAGGTCTTCTCTAAATTTCTTATAGAATTCAGAAGTGAATACATCATGGCTTGAACTTTTCTTTGTCAATTGTTTTTTAATTACATCTTCAATTTCATTGACTGATATTGGTTTATTTAGAATTTTTATATCTTCTTGATTCAGCCTTGGTAATTCATATGTACCTAGGAATCTGTCCATCTCTTCTGCATTTTCCATCTTATTAGAATACAAGTTCTCAAAATAGGTACAGATGATCCTCTGGATTTCTGCAGGATCTATTGTGATTTCACCCTTTTCATTCTAATTGCTTGGATTTGAGTCTTTTCTTTCCCTTTTTGATAAGGGCTTGTTGATTTTATTTAATCTTTCAAAGAACCAACTCTAAGATTCATTGATTCTTTGTATTGTTTTCTTAGTCCCCATTGCATTAATTTCTGCTCTGATCTTAATAATTTCTTCCCTCGCACAAGCTTTGGGCTTGACTAGAGGTTCCATTTGACCCAGCTACTCCTCTTCTTGGTATCCTCCTGAAAGAATTAAAAGTATCACACCACAGTGATATATCCATGCCCATGTTTAGAGTGGCACAGTTTGTAATAACTAAATCCTGGAAACTACCCAAATACCATCAACCAATGACTGGATAAAGAAGATGTGGGTGTTTTTTGTTTTTTGGGTTTTTTTTGTGGGTACCGGGGGTCGACCTCAGGACCTTGTGCACCAGCAGGTGTCCATGCTGCTGAGCGATATCACCGGCGCTTTTTTCGTATGTGGGTTCCGGGAGTCAAACTCGGGCCCTCGCGCTTGCCAGGCAGGCGCTTACGCCGCTGAGCCATCTCACCGGCCCAATGTGGGTGTTTTTTATACAATGGAATACTACTCTGCCATAAAGAAGGATATGCCTGAGACATATCCAGGTAAAGGGATGCACCTTGAGACCATACTTTTAAGTGAAATAAATCAAACACATATGAGTAAATACCACATTGTTTCTCTGGTGTGAGAAACCAAAAGTGTAAATAAGGACCAAAATGTATAATAGATATTGTGAAACAGGAAGAAAATATTCAAATGTGAAGGGGAACTAGGGAGTGGGGAGAAGGAAAGGAAGGAAGGGAAAAGAAAAAAATGATGAGAAAAGAAGGAAAATATGAAAACAAAATTTTGTAAATAGGAGGGGAAGAGGGGTTGAAGGGAACATAGGGGAATGGGAAAAAAAGAAAAGAATTAAGTTATATCATGTACAGGTACAAATTCCCTATAATGAATGTGATCATTATGTGTACCTAAAATGTACCAGTAAACTTAATAATTTAAAAAAAAATAAAGTAGAGCAAAAAAATACAGACAGCTCTGAAGACAGAGTAAATATCCTAGAAGAACTGGAAACAGAAAATGCAAAGTGAGGGCAAAGCTCAACTCAATCAACATGAAAGGAATAGAATGTCTCAATTTGGGCTCACTATTGTTTTGTACTTAAGCCTTATCAGCATTTTTAGGCATGATGGACGAAAGTGAAGTTTTAAAACTCTGAGATGTTTTTAACACCAGTTTTGCAGTTTTAGGTTTATTTAAATGCAATTCATAGTTACAGATGTCACAATTGTTTTCATTCATATTCTTTTAGATTGATATATATTAACTGTGCCAATATTTTTACTGTTTTTTGCTTTGCTTTTCTTTCATTTGATGTCTTCCTGCTATTTATATATTTGGTCACTGTACTGCCCTTGAAATTCAATGTATATATACTCATATACATATATATCACTTTTAATTCATTGATGTTTACATAGAACATTTTATATAAAACCCGGGGACTATTTAATATCTGGATTCTACAGTGTCTCTCCCCTTCTCTCTATATGATTGGCACTAATGTTATGTCAGCAACATCATGTCAATGTTGATTAAAGTGTAAAAAATCATTGAAAAACCTCAAGAAAAATTTGTATATTTCTAGAAAGTTCATTTTAATTTTTATTTATTTTAGAATGTAAAATGTTGCTCTTTATGCTTCTATTGTTTCTGAGGAGAATTTTTTTAGCTTGATGAAACTAAAACTTCCCTCAGAAGTCTCAAGTAATGGTCCGGCTTCATCTGTTTTCTGTCCCAGTATCTTCCTATATTTTACAAAGTCTTATCATTTCTTCCAAGTATCAACAACTTTAAATGATTCCGCTTCAGTAAATTTTAAATACTTGAAAAACTTGGCTACTTATGAGGAGAAGAAGTGGGTTTAGCTCACAATTTCAAAGTTTTCAAGGTTCAAGTCCTGGATCAAATGGCCCATGATTTGGGTCAGTGGTGAGAGCCAGTGCACTGTGGTACACTGTGGTAAACACAAGTGAGAGAGGGGGGTTTGGGGGAAGACAGACTGGAGACGGTCTGAGGTTTATACTTCCCTTTGAGAACACATCCCCAGTGACATGAGGACCTCCCATTACTCTCACCTTGCAAAAGTCCACAGCACCCCCCAGTACCACCAACCTGGGAACTAACCCTTCAACACATCAGCCTTTGGGGGCCAGGGAACCTCCAAACAATAGCAAATTTTGTCCTTTAAAACAGTACTGTTGGTACCAATGACATTCAAGTTTCTTCTTAGCTCAAAATTTTTAGACGATAAAAAGGCATTTGAGCAAAAATATAGTAAACCAAGAATGAGCCTATTATTGTTGGAAACTTATTTCTATTATAGTTTACTTCTTCATTATGTAGTGCAAATACCCTGTTTGCCCACAGCATATTTTATGCTGAGGAAATTTTATTAATCATCTTCTCTACTGTCCAGAGTTATTTCTGAATCAAGAACTAACCCAAATTTAGTATTTTTTCTGGCTTTTATTCTGTTGCTGTGAACTTCATTTTTGAAGGTTTGCTGTGAACATACTTTTTGTTTGTTTGTTTCTTTTTGCAGTAGGGTCTTGCTTTGCAGTTCAGCCAGGCTTTGAACCCACTGTGTCCCATGGTGACCTCTACCCTCCTGTCTCAGCCTTCCAAGTGCTGAAATTACATGTCTATGCCAGTACTCTTGGCATAATTATTTCTTAATATATAAATATTTGGCTTTAATTCAACTATAGCAGAATTTCAAACACAATGGACTTGCCTATTTCATAATATGACTGGTCTAGACCCATTTGTCTAAAAAATGGTAGTGTACTTTTAAAAGTTTCTCTAGTGTGAAAAACTGAAAGTGTAAATAAGGACCAAAATGTATAATAGGTATTGTGAAATAGGAAGAAAATGTTCAAATGGGGAGAGGAACAAGTGAGGGGGAGGGGTAAAAGAAAGAAGGGAAAAGTAAAAAAGAAGGAAAACATGGAAACAAAGCTTTGTAAATGGGGAGAAGAGGAAGGTTTGAAGGGAGGGTAGGGGAATGGGGAAAAAGAAAACCAAGTTATATCATGTACAGGTACAAATTCTCTATCGTCAATGTAATCATTATGTATATCTAAAATGTACCAATAACATCTGATTAAAAAATTTTTTTCTCAGGCAACTTAAAATTGCTTCCATGTCTTCATGCTTCATGCTAAAGTTTAACTCAAAGTATTGGCACCTTGCAGCAGATTAAATGAATAATATACTCTTTGTATTTCCTCATGTACCTGTGACGTATGAGCAGATGAGACTAATTTTCATTTAGGAAAGAGTGAAAACCAAAGAAATGTGTGAAACATTGACCTGTCAGTTCATTTGACCTCATGTATCAATGTAATAAACCAATATTACTGCATATTTTTTCATGAAGGCAGGTAGGATAAATATTTAGCTCACGATTTAAAAATCTTTCTAGTCATTAAAAATACTGCTTGGAGCAAAATAGATCTAGACTTCAATTCTTTATCACTTATAAACTTTTGACCTAGAAAAATTCTAAAGTTGCTATATCTCAATTTTCTCACTTGTTAAATAAGACTTTGTAAGAATATAAGGATTACATATATCATATAGATAATTTTGCAGTGCAATTGACACACTACTTGCTTAATATACATTAATTGTGCTTGCTTCAGTAGTACATATACATGTTAGCTGTTATGTATTTTTTTTTTGTGGGTACCGGGGGGTCGACCTCAGGACCTCGCGCTCAACAGGCACCCGTGTCGCTGAGCGATATCACCGGCCCCTTTTTCGTATGTGGGATCCGGGAGTCGAACTCGGGCCCTCGCGCTTGCAAGGCAGGCGATTACGCCGCTGAGCCATCTCACCGGCTCCAGCTGTTATGTTTAACAATTCTTGTAATCATTGAACTCAAAAAATATTCTAAGCTTCTGCTGGTTAACTCAGTGAAATAAATGTGAGATTTATTAGCATTCACAGATTTTTGCCCAAAAGTCTTAAAATCCTTCATAAATTTCACAAATTCCAGGCATGGTGATATAGACCTATAATCCTAGCTACTTTGGAGGCTGAAGTAAGAGGTTCACAAGTTCAAGGCTAGCCCAGCAATTTAGTCAATTTAGTGATACCATATCTCAGTAAAATAAAAAGATAGATACACAAATAAATAAGTATGTTCTACAAATTATAAATCCTTAGGTCATCTGGTCAAATGCTGCTAAGCATTCTGTAGACTTTGTCCACTACAATTCAAATGATCACTAAATTATTTTTGCATTTTGGATTTTTCCAATGCAGAAATAAAAAAATAGAACATTGTTTTAGCAAGACTGAGAGATGCTATTTTTTTTTTTTTCTCATGAAAAGTAAACTTAAAGGGGATTTGTCTGTGATCTTCTCTCATGGAATGGCCCTTCTGTGTTGCGGAGTGTGGTAGGCAATACACGAGTAGGGGACACGTTGTAATGGAAACCTACAAAAATGGCAGAAGGGATGGGCACTTTGTTCTGTGTGGGCCACGAGTGTCTGTATGGGTTTTATTTCAGTAAAAGTTCTGTTACAGATGCAATGCCTTTGAATCAGCATACTTAACAAGCCCTGACTTTATTCTTATATTCAATCCACTGGCAGAAATGTTAACTATTTATGCTTAATTTATATTAAATTTGATGCACCTCACCTGAGTTTGCTACATCTGAAGAGAACATGGGAAAATCACGAGCAAAAACTTAACATCATGTCGCTTAGAACATAATTCTTACGGGCAGGGACTTAGAATTAGACATAGCTATGTTTGCATTGTGCTTTCACAACTCACTAGACATGTCTGGCTAAGATCGCCTTTATTCCTCACCTTAGTTTACTCATCTGTACAATGTGAGCAGTAAAATTTTATGCATAGAGTTGTTGCAATAACAAAATAGTGATGTAAAGTGCTTGGACAGACTGCTTGGTGGCCGTAAGGCTTCAACAGGCAAAAAAGATAGTTGGACTCATGTCATAAAAGAATAATGGAAGAGTGATATAAGAGAACAGATGGGGTAGAGGAGAAAGCAAAAAATGTCAACAACAGGCAAAAGATAATTCTAACAGTGTTCTGTGAGCCTGTCCAGCCTCTATAAAGTGGACAAAGTAAGGGTCACCTTGTATTTATAGAGTATAAAAAACATGATGCCTTGGCATAACCACAATTCAAGATGACATAGGCAGAATTCCTACGCACTTGCAAGTATTCCCCTGTGCTAAACTTCCCATTATCACTGACATTCTTCTTATCTCTTCCATTTATCAAAGCATTGATCTTTCAGTCATATTTGACTTATAGAAATCCTTTGCAACTCATTTGCAATCATTCAGCCCAACCTGCTCTTTTTTATTTTCTAGCACTGCATATCTCCTCTTGATCTTCATCCAGTTCTTGAAAGCACCACTAGGCACGGTGTGATGAGACCTGAACTCTAGGCTCAACTAGCAATGGCTTGGACTAGGGTATGTCTGCCTATTAAATAGGAGTAGTAATCAAAGAAGCTCAATCTCAAGGAACAGCAGGGGCACTAGATATGATTACAGATGGGAAGAGTCCCTTAAATGTCAAGCATTACTGTTATCATCAGCACCATGGTGAATCTTTTCTTTCTGACATCTATGTCTTAATTTCCTTGGGTCTTGATTTCTTTGTTGAGAGAGAGAGACAGAGAGAGACAGAGAGAGACAGAGACAGAGAGACAGAGAGAGACACAGCGGGGGAGGAAAGAGATGGATTATATACTTTTAAAACCTGCTCTTTATATTATTGTAAGTCTTCAAAAACAATAAAGCTTGAAAAATGTTTTAGAAAATCTGAAATAATTTTATATAAGAGCATTACTAGTTATCTCAAGATCTGTAATGAAAATATGCCATAGATAACAGCAAATAACTATTTTCAGTGACAAATTGTTTCTAACAAAAAAGGCTTCAGTGGTAAATTTTGTGAAATACATATTTACTTTATTTGTGTGCACATGAACATGCATGCAAATATTTGCTTATAAAATATCTAGTTAGAGCTGTCTATGATAAATTTAAAGTTCTCTTTTTTCTTGATACTGCAAGTAAATCCATAGAATCTTATCTGTGAACAATGGATGAATATATGATTGGACGGTATTTGGAATTCACAATTTTTTCTGAGGTTCATCCTAATGCCTGTGTTTAGGCATTCAATTTATTTTAATAACCCTGCTCTGATCAGACTTTACATTGCTAGCAAAGCAACATTTGCTATTTTGTTCCTTGACATAGCACCTCCTTAAAGACTACAGAATCAGACAGTTTAGTTTTGAATAGGACAACACCTCAAATTTATGTAAGCTAGCAGACTAAAATTTAATTCTCATAAATTTGCACATATATATATTTAAATGTAAATTAGAATTAAATTATATTAAATTAAATTTAAAATTCAGTTCCTCAGTCATACACTCATATTTCATCCACTCTGTGGTCAGATAAGGCCACAGATTACAACAGAAGTGAGAGAAGGTATAGAAATTTTCATCTTTGCAATAGTTTTACTGAAGAGCTCTGTTATCGACAGATATTTAAAATGACATTTGATGAACATACAGAAAGTTCTGTCCCATTTGTGTATCCTCACCATACCTTCAAGTTTAAGAAAAGGAGGTAATTATGTGTATTTTTCTAGCTCTACTGAGAATTTGTGAAGTTTTGATTTTCTGTAAGAAAGATATGATATCTCGTGCTTTTTTGAATGAATATTATATACTCATTCTTAGGTATACGACAGCATATAAAATATACTTAAATAACAAAAATTGCGTATTTGTATATATCCCATTTTAAATGTTTGTCTTATAAAGATAATTTAAAAACATTCCATACATTTAGATGTTATGTATTTTGCCTACTTTAATGTTAGATCAGAAGAACATTTACTTGTTAGTCATTTCTATAGATAACTTTAAAAATACAGATAGTACATACTGGGTACTGCATTTTTGCAATCAATATTTTATGAAAAAAATCAAATATCAGTGAAATGCTCCACTAGACATTTTAACCTGTTTTATATCCTTAGGAACATTTAATTCATTGAGTTGTTCACCTGACATTTTTACAGATTGCTTTGATTGTAAAAACGTCATTTTAAAATGACGTTTTTACACTGTCTTGGTCTTAAAAATATCAAATGGGGAATAATTCTTCATTTGAAGTTATTAAACATGGCTATAACCATAAAAATGCCATTTTAAGATAATTCTTCATTTGACCTTCTTTACACTTAGCTGAACTTTTCTTTTCTTCCTTAAAAATTTGATATTAAGAATGAAAGTTAATAGAATTTTAAGGCTGTACTTAAAAATTCAAATCAAAATTTCACTGCTAATGTTGCAATGGTCCTGCAGGAATGGTGTAATTACTGACTCCTTACCCACCGCAGCTCTGGGCATTATGGGTGACCCTTGCATGTGCACGTGTGCGTATGTTTGTGTACTAACACCATATCCAACTACACATTAATTATGTCATCTCACAAATAATCTGTGACACCTTACAACATTTGGCTATGTTATTACATTTTTGAGGAAAATCACAAAATAGCCATTTTCTTTAAAGTGACTATGACTGTAGCCTTGAAGTAATATGATTGTGATAAATATAAGATGCAGTATGTACTTTTTTCCTAAGCCTATGTATTGCTTCACCTTAAATAAATTTTATTTTTTAAATATGTGTGTTTTGTACAGGCAGTATTATGCAGCTCAATTCTGAGTTTACTCTGTGACTTTTTAGTATATGATAAATATGCTTATGTTTTGGGCTAAGGGAAAATAATACCAATGATTTTGAGCACTTATTTTATGTCTTGCATGAGTGAGAATTTTACTTGCACAATTAATTCTCCTGCCATTCCTGTGAGGGATATATTATTGTATTATGCTCCAGGACTCTGGAACCCAGAAGGCAGAATTACAATCTAATTGCCTCTTGTAAGTCCGGAAGGAACTTGGACAGAAAGGCCATTGTGACATAAAGGGAATCTTAGTGATGGTGCTGGCTGATTTTCTCTACCCTGAGATCTCTACTCTGAGATATCCTGGTTGCTGGAGCCAGCATGAGAGAACCTAAGGGCAAGAATTTGGCTTGGATAAATTATGGTAAGACATTGGCTGAGGGAGACCATATGATCCTCCAAAGAAAGGATGCTAATAGACCATCCTAACACATTTCCCTGTCCTCATTCTTCACTTCCCAGGAAATTAAAAGGGGTTAGAATAAATGTTCTGTGTCTTTTTCACCTATTAGTCTGAAAAAAGCTCAAAAGTCCCTTTGTGATATCTAAGGAATTAATTAATAACTACCTAATATTACATCATTAGCCCATAATAGTGTTTGTTAGCCTGACTCCTCCATCCTTGATAGGGATTTCCACGTTTCTTAATAGTTATATCTAAGGTTTATTGAACTAATAGAGGGTAATAATGGCTCCCTTAATAGGACCTACAAAGCAAAGAGAAAGAGAAGCCCCTACAAAAGTGTGGAACACTTCCCCTAAAAATAGATCAGCTACAGTTGGCAAGTGTAAACCTTAATAATAAAAATAATACTAGTTTTTATGGAAATCCAAAAATAGTACACACAAAAAGAAAAAAGTCTTTATGGAATGAAAGATGAATTTTTCAATCCAAGCACTTTTAGTGTAAAACTGATAAAGAAAATCATATTTGAGATTCAAGATAATATCTTGGAAAGTCAGTGTAATGAGGAAAACAATAGGGAAAATAAAGCAACATAAACTAAAGAAAGAACTTAATCTACATACCGCAATGGACTTAAGAAATTTCGTAGATATTGAGAAAATGTTTTTAGAAATTTAATAGTAAATTTATTAAACCCCCAAACAAAGCACACAGTCCCACAAGCATCCAAACTAAAATAAAAATTACTTGAGAAAAATAGATTTAGAATGTATACACATTTCATTTGTATCTTTTTTAGACTTGAAGATACACTTTATCATGAAAGTAGATGTCAAGAAATAAATCATTCAATTAGTAAATCATTCAATTAGTAAATTATAAGTAGATATGTAATAAAAGAGAGAATATATTAATGACAGAATACACTGGACCCAGTGTGCTGATATACAACTAATGAATCACAGAATATACTAGAGTAGAGAGAAAGTAAAAGAAAAGGAAAAACAGTGATGAGCCATGAAACTTTTATTTGAAATATCCTCTCATATTTCAAATTTTCATTTTGGTTCCTTTATGCTTTGCTGTTGCTCTTCTCTAACCAGCTATTACATAAATAAACCAAGAAAACATTAAAAGCTGAATAGAATATCTAAAATAAGTGTTAATATGCTTCTTAAAATTGAAGGGCCAAGATACAAGGAAACTTTAAGAGTCTGAAGTGAAAGCGTTAAACTAAACAATTTACTGTAAGCAAGAAGGGGTTGGACGCATGGTATGAGTAAGCACTGGAGGAATAGAAGGTTTTGATGGGAAAAATGTTATTTTATTTGATATAAAATACAAAACAAGTATATAACAGTATAGAGTAAAACTAATAAAGTAGAAAAATACATAGAATTTATAAATATCAACTATCTATTTACATATTTACATAGAATGTAAATAACAACTATCACTATGTTCATGCAACAAAACAATAAAAATGAAAATGAAATAAAATTAATTTTTCTAATTAAAAATCAGAGTAAATCAAAGCAAATTCAATTCCATAAAAAACAGTGTCAAATTCTGTTAAAAAGAAAATTTATGTTTGTTTTAGGTTGAAAATGACTCAAATTCTTTGCTTCTTGCTGAATTCATACCTTTTGTTTTATAACAATACAGTAGTTCTATTCACAGAGCGTAGTGTTATTTCTCTGCTGGTTGAATCTTTTTTTTTTTTTTTTGTGGGTACCAGGGGTCGACCTCAGGACCTCTCATGCCAGTAGGCGCCTGTGCTGCTGAGCGATATCACCAGCCCTTTTTTCGTAAGTGGGTTCCGGGAGTCAAACTCAGGCCCTCGCGCTTGCCAGGCAGGCGCTTACGCCGCTGAGCCATCTCACCGGCCCCTCTGCTGGTTGAATCTTGATTTAGAATTACCAAGTGACTAAGTCTGAGGCTATGTCTTGAGAGGTTCTGCATTTTACCCTTGATTGCTATTACCTAGTTCTGCTATGAATAATGTGACATGCTTTGGATAGTGTGCTAGAGGGTGAAGGCACATGATGCAAAGTTAGTTGCTTTGAGTTGTCCCAATGGAGACCAACCTTTCAGCATATAGACAGCAAACTCTCAGATAAGTAAGACAAACCAGAATAAAATCTGAGGAACTTCTACTCCCTAGGCAGTTGTCTGCAGATATAAAGAAAGCCAGCTGAGTTCAACCAGGTGTAGGTCAGAACAATTGACTCCTGCTACAAAATTCACTAAAAATAAATGATGATTGTTGCACAACGCTGGAGTTCTGTGGTTCTTTTTCATACACAGTACTGTGACAGTAGAAAGCAGGAGAATGTTTATTAAGAAAGATATAAAAATATGTATGATTTTAAATAAGTTAGTAAAGTACTAGATAGGCAAGGACTAAGCAAGTACAGTCGAAGAAGAAGCACAGAAGCCAATCTAATAGCAAAACAAGTGGAATGAAAGGTTAAACACATTTATTAAGACAGGAACACTGTACAAAAATAAAAGAAAATTTATGAAGACAATGTCACAATGGTTAACCTGTGCGTGCTTTCGTTGTTGAAGAATATCTAATCTCTAAACTATTAGAGCTACAAAAAGGTTTATTGTAGTGTGGAAGAGATATTTCAGTATGCCTGTTTCAAACTCCAACAGCTGCTGTAAGAGAAAAGAGCAAACATGTAGAATATTCCTTTCAATCTACAAACATTGCTTTTGTGATACATACATTCTTAAATTCTTTCTAATATTTCTCTTTAAAAAGCCTTGAAAATTTAAAAATACTGATTATGTAATTGATCAAAGAAAAACCTGGATGAATTTAAACAATTTTATCAATACTTAATATCAGACCAGTAAATTTAGATATAAGTAATAGGAAGATTATTTATCTCTATCAAATTTTAATTACCTAGAAACGTATTCTTCTGTTATGCCTTGTATGGAGCTGTCTCCCCAAATCCTCAGGCGCTCATAGGTGGGGAGTTTTGAAGGTGGCTGTATTAGGGTGTGTGAATATGGATTAAGAGTTTGATGCTGAGATGAAGGGGATGGATAATGGAAACCCCACCCTGGGTGTGGGTAGGGCCAATCAGTAGACATACAACCTGGATGGAATGTAAAGGCAAAGAGGGAAGGTAGGGTGGCTTCTGCTGCTGCTTCTGCTGATGCTGATGCTTACTGCTTTCCTGTCTCCTACCTACTTTACCATGAACTATTTCTCCTCTGCAATGCCTATCTGCCATGCCACCCTGCCCTGGAGCCAGCTGACTATGGACTGAAACTACTACAAACTGTGAGCTAAATAAACCTTTCCTCCCTTAACTTGTGGGTGTCAGATATTTTGTCTCGACAAGTAGAAAAGTAACCAAAACATGTTCTATATAAACATTGAATCATAAAAGAGAAACAATACTTTATAATAGTTAATAATTTATTATCAACAATTTGGAAAACAATGCAAAGTAGAACATTATAAAGCATCTACTACATCACAAACTAAGTTACGGAAGCTATAGTCAGATGATATTTGTATCCATGAATGATTTCACTATGAAGAACAAACAGTAAAATCTTTAAATTTGTTTGCAAAAGGAAAGTAGTTGGAAATTTATCAATATAAAGCTCAAATTCATGTACAAATATGAAAAAGGATAAACACATTTTAAAAGTATCTCAATATATTAATATTCCATGTACTTGATTATGGAAAAATAAAGATTAAAGCATAAAGCATTAAAACATTAAAAATGTAGGAGACAAAAAATACACATACAGTGTTATCCAATTAATCATAAACAAATGTATGCAACTCTATGGAAATACATAAAAATGTAAAGCAAACAAATATTTACTCTTTATACTATACAAATTAACTCAAAATGAAGTTAATCAATTAATATACCAATCAATCAAGAAAAAATCACTATACCAATAACCTTTAAGAGAGAAAAAGTGATAATTGCCTGCCAATAAAAAATTAACCAGAACTAGATCATATCACAATTGAATTATGCTTCATTTCTAAGGAATCCATTCCAGACTCTTGAAAATAATGGAAATCTCTGAAATTAATTTGTTTGAATTCAGTATAACGTTATAACCAACTCTAAATATGCTATTCAAAGATTAAGAAAACATTTGAAAACATTTCCAAGGTCAGGAACAAGATAATGATTCCTACTTTTTAATACTTACCACAGTACTTGAAGTCCTACACAGGGGAATTAGTCAAGAAAAAGAAAGAAAAGACATCTACTCTGGAAAGAAAGGGTGAAATTATTTAAGATATGAATTATATGCAGAAAATTTTAAAGATTCCACTCATATAAAAACTGTTAGAACCAATAAATGAATTCAGCAAAGTAATAGGATACAAATTCAAATCGTAAAATTTCACTGGGTTTCTTTACATTAACAATGAACAATTCAAAAGTTAGCAAAAAACTAGTTGAATTTGCAATATCAGCAAAAAGAGTAAAACCTTGTAATGAGCTTAATCAAGGAGGTAAAAACATGTGCTATGTAAACTACAAAAGGTAGCTGAGAGAAATTAAAGAAGAAGAAGTAAAAAGAAATATTTTTATATTTATGGATGGGTAAAATTATTAAGATGCCTATACCATCAAAACACTCTCCAGATTCAGTGCAATCCTTATCAAAATCCCAATGATCAATGGCAATCTGTGCAGAAATAAAAAATTTCACCCTATAAATCATATGAACTCCCAGGAGATCTTAAATAACCAAAACAATCTTAAATAAGAAAGAAACTGGAGAATTCATACTTCCTAATTTCAAAACTTATTGTAAAACTAAAGTAGTGAAAGCAATATGACAATGGCATAAAGACAAACATGTATACTAATGCAATAGGATGCAGAACCCAGAAATAAGCACTAGCATAATGGTCAAATGATTTTCAACAAGCGTACCAAGAGTATTCAATGTGGAGATAATAGTCTTCTCAGTAGATGATATCAAAAGAGTGAAGTGGGAATCTTATATAAAAATTAACTCAAGATGAATCAAAGACCTAAGTAAAAATCTTAGAAGAAACACAGAGGAAATTTTAATAACATTGGATTTGCAAATGATTTCTTGGCCATGAGAATGGAGGTACAGGCAACAAAAGAAAAAAAAATATGGAGCTAAGGTTATTGCTCAATGGTTGAGTGCTTTGCTGGCATGCGTGAGACCGTGGGTTCAGTCCCTAACTGAATCCCCTAATCTCTAGCACAAAACAAAAAAGAAAAGAAAAGGAAAAGGAAAACAAATACATAAATCATCATAATATACCAATGCTGAATACTTTTGTTCATCATAAGACACAATGAACACAGTAAGAAGGCAACCTATGAGAAAACATATCTGAAAATTATATATTTAATAAAGGATTTGCATCCAGAATGCACAAAGAACTATAACTCAACAGCAACAACAAAACCTCAATTTGTAACAGCAGTAAATGTACACATTTTTCTAAAAAAGCTGTACAAATGATTCATAGCACAAGAAAATATATTGAACATCAGCAATCCTTAGTGATATGCAAATCAAAGCCACGATATTACAATTTTATATTCACTAGGATGTATCTTATCAAAATGGACACAAAATTCAAAGCTTGGGAGAGGATTTAAAGAAAATGGAACTATTCATACCTGTAGGTGGGAATGTAGTATCAAGCAGATGGTATGGAAAACGACACAGTGGTAATATTATTCATCAATTCCACTTGTGTGTATATACCCCTAAATAAAAACAGAATCTCAAAGACATCTGTGTTGGTTATTTTTCTCTCATTGCTGAGACAAAATAACCAACACCCAAAATTAAGGAAGGAAAGGTTTATTTAGCTCACAGTTTGTGGAGGTTTCAGTCCATAATCAGCAGGCTCCCAGGCAGGGTGGCATGGCACAGGGGCAACAGTTCATTGCAGCGGAAGACAGCAAAAGCAGCAAGAGCAAAAGGGGAGAGCAAGCCTCTTTTCCTCCCTTACATTATATGCAGGCTACCAGCCCCCCCGGGAGGTGGGGTGTAGCACTCACACAATCTCGGTGCTCTCCTCTTGCACAGGCTCAGGATGTTTACAAAGTGAGGACCCTGGTCCTCTGCTCAGTCACTTAATTAAACTTCTAGACTTCTCAAGTTGACAAAATTATCAACCATTGCAAGATCTTTGTATACTGGTGTTAATAGCATTACTAAATGTACCAAAAAATGTAAAAACTCAAGTGTTTATCTATAGGTGACAAGTAAACAAATTTTCTGTAACATATAATAAATTATATTCAGCCTTAAAAAGAGAAATATTATGACACGTACTACAAAACTAGCCTTGAGAATGTCATGCCAAATAAAGTAAAACAGTAAAAAAAAGACATGCTATATAATTCCTTTTTGTTTTATGTACCTATGTAATTCCATTCATATGAGTGTTGTGGTTTGGATTAAAAATGTCCTCTGAAAGTTTCGTGCGTGGAAGTCCTGGTCCACACTGTAGTAATATTCAGAGGTGGAGTTTTGGGGAAGTTGATTAGATCATAATGGATCTAAAGTCCTCAGGGGATTAATTCATTGATAGATTCGATGATTTTATTGGGAGGTAATGGGAACTGTAGGAGGTGAATCTAATTGGTGTGTGTAGGTCATTGAGAACTTGCCCTGGAAAGTTAAATCTTGTCCCTGTCACCTTTTCCCCATATTGTCTCTCTGTCTCTGTTTCTGTCTCTCTGTCTGCCTCTCCGTCTCTCTGTCTGTCTGTCTGTCTCATTGCTGACTGTCGTGAGGCAAGTGGGCTCCTCTACCACATGCTCCTACTGCCGTGCTATTCTGCCTCATCTCAGGCCCAAATCAATAGTCACCCATTCTTTTTTTTTTTTTTTTGTGGGTACCAGGAGTCGACCTCAGGACCTCGTGCGCCAGCAGGCGCCTGTGCTGCTGAGTGGTATCACCGGCCCTTTTTTCGTATGTGGGTACCGGGAGTCGAACTCAGGACCTCGTGCTTGCCAGGCAGGCACTTATGCCGCTGAGCTATCCCACCGGCCCATAGGTCACCCATTCTTGAACTGAAGCCTCCAAAAGTGTGACTGAAAAAATCTTTTCTCTTTCAGTTTGGTATTCTCAGGTATTTTGTAACAGTGATGAAAGTTAGTTAACCATAATCAAATTCACAGAGATGGAAAGTAGAATGGTGGTTGCCAAGGGCTAGGGAATGGGAAATATTTGTTTGGGGGGTGTAGAATTTCAGTCATAGAAGAGAAAAAGGAATAAACTATCAATCAACCTTGATATTAAATATTGATACTAAAACTAGACCCTCCCCCCAATATTGATAAATACAATTTGTATTATATAAATCTATATTTTATATTTATTTCAGAAATGTGTTGGTATTTAAAGATCATAAAATCTATTAAATAAATTCACTGTGTCAAATTTTAAAATAGAAAATAATCATAAGGTGTGTAATATTGTATTTTACAATTCAAAATAACTAGAAGAGTGATTTTGAATATTCTTTATAAACTGATATTTGCAAAAATAAATAACCTAAGTATCCTGAGTTGCCGAATATGAATTGTACAAATGTACTAAAGCATCACATTATGCCCTATAAAATATATAAATTAATATTTGTCAATAAAACAAATTTAAAAATTAAAAACAAAATATATAATTTAAATATATAAATAGATACAGAAATATATGTATAAAGTTTATCAGAATGCAAAAATCTGCCACCTTTTATGACAAAGAATTGAAAGGACATGTAAAATGCCTTAAAAATAGACAAGAAAAGGCAAGACAACTCAATGTAAAGTAGGCAAGGGACATAAGTAAGAAATTCATAACTGACAAATATAACAAATACAGGAAGTTTTACTCAAAGTCGCTAGGTAGCCAGGTGATAAAACATAAAGTAACATGGAGCTTTCACTCTAGAATCATTACTTTGACAAAGAAACAATGTGATAACATCTTGTGAGAGTAGGAATTTAAGAAACATGATACTCTCACATATTACTGGTGGAAATGTAAATTGTTACAGACACTGCACATCAATTAAAATAATGCATAAACATATATCATTCATTCAGTGATTCTACTCCCATGGCAATCTGTTCTGTAAAAATAAAAAATCAAAACAAATAAAACATTCATTATATACGTAAATACATTATAGAATTGTGCATGGTGGTCAAAAAATGAAAACAGATTGAATGTCCATTAACAGGAGACAGTTTGAATAATTTATGGTACATCTATATCATGAATAATTGTACACACATTAAAACAAATTACTTTTTCAAATATCTTAGAATGATTCACATGTGGTATTAGTGGGTGAAAATGCAAGGGCAAAAATGACATGTGTCTTCATTTTTAAAACAAAAGTAACACAATTCCTGTATGTGTGACTAATGATTCATAGCACAAGAAAATATATTGAACATCAGCAATCCTTAGTGATATGCAAATCAAAGCCACGATATTACAATTTTATATTCACTAGGATGTATCTTATCAAAATGGACACAAAATTCAAAGCTTGGGAGAGGATTTAAAGAAAATGGAACTATTCATACCTGTAGGTGGGAATGTAGTATCAAGCAGTATCAACTTTAACCAAGTTGGGAGAGATGTTTTGTGTGAAGAAGATGAGACAGAAAGCAAAGACAAGACAAGAAGTAAGCAAAAAAAAAAATAATAACTATAAAAAGACTAAGAGAAGGTGAATTAGTTAAAGGTGTGGCATCAAAACACTTATACAATAGCCCAAACATGAAGAGGTGGCAGTGAAAATAAGGGCATAAGAAGAGCGCTAAAAAGCAGTGGCTGAAAATTACTGTGGCTCCTTGGTTCTCCCAACCCATATAATTCACTGAGGTTTTGAGGAAATTCAGTAAGTAATGGCCCTCTGCCCCACCTGAGTTTTGACTGACTGATGAGGAAGAAAGCAGAAAGTCAAGGGCTACAACCTTGTTTGATGTTGATTTGGGGCAAAATGGAAGTGAGAGCAAATAATAACTTCAGAAGCCCAAGAAAAATAATTGCAAAAAGAACAACAGTATGTATGTGGAAGAAAGAGGATATATTTTGTGAGTGAGGTTGACTCAGTTACCCAAACCCATGTAGCCAGGAAATGGAGAAGTCAAGCCCATTGTCATTGTTTTGTTTGATTAAGTATGAATTCTAAACTAGACTTTGTCTTCTTTATGCAGATATGATCGTATATTTCAGTACTAGTTATATAATCTCACAATATTTACCTAGCAATTACTGTCCTTGAGGTCTCCTCCTATACATGGGTTACACTGCCAGGATGGCTATGTTCCTAATGTTTTTACAAAGCACCTCTGAAAAGTGGTGAGGAAATGATCTTTTGATAAGAGGAACTTCCTAAAATTAACATTAATTTTGGTTTCCCTAGATTTAAAATTCTCCAATTCATTACTGGGTGCCATAGGTATGGATTCATTTATTGGGTCACCTTCTATAATTGGTAGCTGCTTCATACAAATAAAAACTAATACTCATCAAAATGGAAAGTGGTATAATTTAGAACTTTAAATTTACAACTTTCTTGCTTCATTTCTGTATATAACATAACTGCTCATGTTTGCACAGCAGTGTTAATTAATACTCTGGCAAATTACAGTGAGATTCCTGTGGAATTATATTTTACATCCACGTGAGTACCAAAACAATTCAAAGTGATTCATATTCTAACAACGAATACCAAAATAAGTAATAGTAATTGTGTCACTTATTACAGCATGTTGCCAAACAATTATTATGCATAGTTGATAAACATTTGAATAAATGTCATACTATGCTATACTCAATTAAAGCAACAGCACTTATAATTAATAACTATTATTCATTTCAAGTTATGGCTGTAGGTTTTGTGTTCTAGGAAATGACTAGAGGAATGAATGTTCATTTCAATTCCTTTTCTATCTTGCTCTGATGTATTAAAATATAATTTGTATAAAGTGCATTCATCACTCTCAACATACCTGTAATTCCAGAAAACATCATTCTCATCTGCTGCATGATAGTGGAGAAAAGAAACAATTGTTTCAAAAGAAAAACTAAATGCACATAGATAAAGATAAATGCCTCATTTTTTAAAGCTTGTTTTCTCAGGAAACTGTTTAGTATTCGTTTATTAAGAGACAAATGCAATTTGTAGTGAGAATGAGTCAACGATCCACATAAAATGGATTATTGGATAAAATAGATTTATTCATCCAGTGTTTGAACTACCATTTTATTTAAGTACTTCAGTTATACAAAGTCCTAAAATGGGAGACCTAAGCATTAATCTGCTTCAGTGATTAACATATTAGTAAACCAAATTGTATTGTCATGAGAGATTCTACCTTGAAGTATATAAAACACAAATTAGGTATGCTTTGACGGTAGGGCAGGAAGAAACAGCATATTTCTATAAACAAATTTGATTTACGCCATACAATTCAAATCTATGTGTAGTTTTATCTAGTTTTACCACCAAAATGAAGTTGCAGAAAACTTCAAAGACATCTACATCTGTTATTGTGAGTTTCCATGAGAAATTTAAATATAATTTGCACCATTCCCACCCTCTTCATAGGAGAGCATCTTCTAGTTAACTTTTTGGAAATATCTTCCCTAATATGCAACATCCTTTGTCTATTAGAATCTTTCTGAATCTTAAAGTATGACGTTATGTAACATGGTACACTATAAAATAGGCTTAATGACAGGAATGAACATTTCATATACCCTTCATCCATGATTCAAAGCAAAAAGTGGAACTTTAGTGAAGAGAAGATAAAGAATTAAAATACAGATGATTCTGATTCATAATAGTTATAATTTTTCAATTTTGAGATATTGTGAGAGCTATATGGGTTTAACAGAAACTATACTTCAAATTTTAAATTTTCATCTTTTCCTGGACTACTGATGTGTACTAGGATACTTTCCAGTGATGTGCAGGGAAACCAGCCTCACCTCTCAAGCACCTACTCAATCACAAAGGGAAACAAACTGTACTCTATAGTGTATGTACTGTGTTGCTAAGCTATGATATTCAGCAAGTTAGATGTATTAAATGCATTTTGACTCAATGTATTTTCAATTTATGATGACATTATCAGGACGTAATCCCATCGTAAGTTGAGGAGAATCTGTGGTGGTCCTGTATAAAAGTCCTCATTGTTGAGGAGGTACTTACTTCTGCAGGAAGAAAGAAAGCAGGTAACTAGAGTAATATCCTTATCGACATGCTGAAAACTGAACCCCAAGTATATTGATTAAAGTCATTTGCTAGGAAAGTTCTGATACATGGACTGCTTTTTTCAGGATGACTTTGGTTTAGAATTACTCACAATAAACAAATATATGATGTGTGGATTTACTAAGCATGACTCTCAGGAGAATGTTGTGATACAAATCAGTGCATGCAATGGAGATTTTCCAAACATAAATTCATCCTAACTGCTGTGTGAAATAACATGCACATATATTTAGTAACCGAGTCTGCTTATCTGGAGAATGGAAGACCCTTGCAGAACCACATAGGATGCTCCACACATCTTCTGCTTGATATGTACCTCTTCATCTAAGCTACGTTGTATAGGTCAAAAATCACATGCAGGCACAGACGCCTTTGACACACTTTTTAAACTCCCTCATAAGTCTGTCTCTTGTAACCTCTGCCTCTTGAGTCAAAACATGAGCCCAAATTCCCCCAAGAGGTTTTTATTTGTTTGTTTGTTTGTTTGTTTTTCCTCAATGGCTCGTGTCAATGTTGGTGATGAATGGTGGTTATTTAAAATATCTCGGGGCCTTTTTTCTACAATGTTATATATATTTTACTTTTTGTGAAAATTTTATAATGGTTACTGGTAGGCCCAATAAAATTAGATAGCAAGGCATTTAAATTAATAGACTCTACTTTTCCTTAACTTTAAAATTTAGTTTCTCTATTACTTTTTTTATGTCCCATCCAAAAAATGAGTCTTTTCCTCAATTTTGCTCCATATAAAGAAAGTTAATTCACTCCGCACTCAAAAGTTTAACCATCTGTTTATGCTCCATGTAAAAGATAATTTCTTCCTTCGTGAATTCTCTTCAGTGGCAAGATTATTTTAAAGTGTGATCAACACTCAGACATTAGCACTTCTCTTATTAGTGGTTCTCAACTCTGGCTTTTAAGAATTCCTGCAAGGTCTACTCAATCTATTACACCAATTCCTATTTAAATTCCACATACCAAGGAAATTATAATGTATAAAGTTTCTATAGATGGCTGTGATAATCTTATTACTTTATATAAACATGCCTCCCCAAACACACACTCATCAGGAATAACAGTTTTTAATAATTTGTCTTAACTTACAGTATTTGTGATATGGCCAGTTAAGGCTAGGACTGGCTGCCATGAACAAGAAATCTAGTGAGTAAAGCTTTGATTCATAATCCTGGTCTCACTTCCACTTCGCTTTAATCAGTTCAGCTAATTGACTCTTAAAAAGAGAATGGGAGCTATTAGAATACAATTAAAAAAGGAAATGTGTAAATCCATTTATAGCCATGTTTTATTACATGGACAGAGATCTTGAATTTATTAGATTTATTAGTGGGATGATAATGTATCTTGCATTGGATCTACAATGAAACATGTTTCTTAAAATCAGGAAAATGTACTTCCATCTCTAATTTGTGCTTTAAAAATATATTTCGTATACCATTATCTTTGGGGGAGTATTTAGTTATTCAGTATGAAAGCTCATTTTCTAAGCCAAAGGTTAGAGTAATAGTATTTATTTGAAATGTAAATGAAGACTTCCACCAAGGAATGTATGTTTCATTTTGCATTTGTCTCTAATCAGAATGCCCTATGAATAATGTAGTTTGGTACCAATGTCCTCATTAAGCAAGTTTCCCATTATTGCATTTTTTTATTATAATCTCCTCATTAAATTTGTTTTACTGTTCCTGCTGATGATCATTCATATGCTTAGGTCTTCAATATTAATCTGAGTACACACACACACAACCTCCTATAGATGAAAATCAAATTATATTGATTAAATAAAGGTTTGTTGTCCATTGTATATCCAAGAAATTGATAGAATTGTTAGACTGGGCTAAAAGAGAAAATGTGTTTCAAACTAGTCTCAATTTACATCCATCTACGAGGCAGTTTCACAATTATACTTGATTGACAGCAGTGGCCAAGAAAGAAATAAGATGACAAAAGAAATAGGGCTAACTGGAATAGGTTTTGGAAATTGTTTTTTTCTTATGTACTTATTGCTTTAAAATCTACAGAATTATATATTATAATTTACAAAGAGCTTTGAGAGACCCATATTTAACCATATGAGACCTCAAAAAAGTGCTATTTATAACCAGGTACAGGTTTCAACTGTACCACTCTACAAAAAAACAGATTTTCAAACTTTTTAGAAGAAAAATTTGTGTTTTAACAACTTGAAACTCTGAAAATATTACAGAAAAGGAAATGTCAAACTTACATAGGGATGATAATCACAGGTCAAAAAATGTTTGAAAGAGAGATTCCATTCATATACTTATACCATTCTTTTTGAAGTTTCTAGAAATAGTATTTGAATCATATTTGAAGTCCTAGGAAATAAACAGGGAACATTTGCTAAACTATTTCATTTATTTACTTCAACTCTTCCTCAGTGGAAGTTAAGATGCCCATTCTGTCTTTTGTAAAATGAATTATATACATTTAAATAAATTCATTAAAGGCATAAAAATATAAAATTCATGCACAAATTTAAACAGTGGTTACCACTATGGAGGTTATTGGAAAATGAAAGATGATATTGACTACTTATTGTAGATATTTCTGTATTATTTAACTATTTATTAACTAGTAGTTAATAAATTAACTACTGTTTAACTATTAAGTAGTTATTTAACAATTTAACATAAATAATGACTATATAAATATAAGAATATATAACTTTCTTTAAATTTTCATCTGGTTAAGAGACATTATTAACACACAGATCTTCTAAATTAGCACAGATTTCCCAAAATTCCTTACATATATAATTTTCCATGTAATCATATTAAATCACATGTTGGTTCCTCTTGAAAACTTTCTAAATCAATACCTGACACCCACACTGTAAAGAAAGAGAGGTTTAATTTGGTTCCTGGTCAGAGGATTCAGTACATGGTAGGCTCCAAGTTAGGAACATTGTGATGGAAGGGCACAGAAAGGCAAATATGCATTGCTCATGTGTCTGGAAATCAGAGCAGGGGAAGAGAGCCAGAGAGGTTGGGTGAGGGATCAGACATAGTCCCTAAGGCCACCCTTCTATAATTCACTTAAACACACTGGAAAGTGTGCTTTGTCCCCCATGCAGAACCCAAAGCCAATCAATTTGACATTTCACTCTAACCGTCACACTAATTTATTTTCTTTGTTAAAAATTTTGGAGAATGTCATTAATAGTCACTACAAAAACATGCAGTGACCATCTATCTTATTCAAAGATAAGGGTAAGGTATAGATAAAAATATTCCCGCATTAATAGAAAATTATTCAAAGTTACTAGTTTGTGTGCTAGGAACTATGGTAACCTCTTTCAGTGAATTGTTCTATTTAGACTTTATAATGCTTGTCCTAAAATATGGTGTGTATTTACAGATGAGTTAGGAAAATTTGGGTTATTAATGTTAATTAACTTGCTTACTAATAATAGGTGTGTTGTATTTTGAAATTCAATCTTTCTGACTCTAAAACCCATCTATATTCCACACATGACTTGCTCACTTGCATCAAACTTTTTAATTTCTATGAAGGAAACTTCATTTTGACAATATCCACTCAAGTTCTTTATCAATAGACCACTGCTCCCATAATTCAATATGTAGAAAAAACCAGAAATCATACGAAGTTGAATATGTTAATGGTTATATTCATGGCAGAAGACTTTGAAAAGCATAAAGTGGGAACAATTCTTGGATAACGAAAATATTTATGGAGACTTAAGACCAAAATAATTGAGATAAAATTAATTTCTAAAAAGACAGAAAAGTTTATATAGAAAGGAAATGTTATGAGTTATTATGTTAGGGCTATAATAGATAAGAGCAATGTAAGTGTATATACTTCTGAGTACCACTGTGTGGTATGTTGGAATTGAATAGCCAGTTCTTATCCAATTAGGTAAAAAATTCCTACCAATTCCCATATATTGGAGAGTTTGCATCAAATGACTGGACAGTTAGGGGGTTTGAGATCGGTATCCCTTGCTTTAATTTAGGAAAACTTTTAAAGGGCCATCCCAACTTCAGTGAATTTATGATATTGCTTGAGGTGTCAGACATAACTGCATCAGAATTCAATTTATATCTCTGCACCCAAGTCTCTCTTCTTCATTACTTTAATGGTGTGGTTGCTAAGAGTACCAATCCCATTAGCTCTGCATGGAAATGTTCCTCTTGGAATCTGCTTTAGAACAAACTAACTTCTTCCTGCTTCACTAATATTTTATTTGTTCTTATATTTTGAGCAAATTTACCCTTACCATCAAAAGGTCATGATCACCTGGGCATCAAATACATTCTTCCTTGCTCTATTCAAGATATACTTCTCTGCCCATGATTCCATACATATCCTTGCTTTAGGACAATTATTTTTATGCAGTGAGCAAGAAGAGTCCTATCAATGTGGGGATCCTCTCACTGCATTTAAAAGTACACTTGAGTTAAACTGTAGTAAAATAATAATTAATTAGCTTTAACACACTTTAAAGTTAGAATGGCCGTTTCTAATGGTTCTGAATTGAGGTAAAGAGGCTATGTACTTTCCTTTGCAATTACCAGGTATTAGGTATTTAATGATGAGGAAAGGAACACTACTTTAGCTTTGGTTCTCTTTGATCAGTGGAATTTCTGGTAGTAAACAGAAATTTTAGCTGTCATCAGTCAACATTTCTTGCAAATGGAATACCTCAGTCTCGAAGCAGATTTGGTTTGCAGAACCCAACATCCACTGCTTAGGATAACTTATCATTAGAAAAGCACGAATAGAGAAGAAATACATTTTTATTTGACATGAGCAAGAAAGGGAAGTCATATTAAATGCTTGATTTCAGTTATAGTATATTTGGGAAAAGACACGAATGAGCAAATTTCCATGGGATAGCTGTCTTTATTTAATACTGCACAAGAGTGAAGTAATTATACCCATATTCCACCCTTCCATTTCAACCAGGGTGGAGGTAGTGTGATTGATAGTGAGGGTTAGGAAGGAAACATGTTTTTGAAAATTTATTACAGGCTTTTAAGTAAGAGTAAACCAGGAAATCATGTTTTTTTTTTCCTCTAAAGTTTGACATGGCCATTGCAATTTCTCTTCTTCCCCCAATTTTTATTAGTATATGCCTGCAATACATAGTAAATATATTTTTTCACCCTGTGGGGACTGGTACATATACATTTTGCATCTTGATTCTTTTTATTTTCCATTCCCTTTCATACCTGCCTGTCTTGCCCAACCCTAGATTCCCAAAGAAGAGTGTCTTTGATTTATCGATCCTTTGTATTGTTGTCTTAGTCTCAATTCCATTAATTTCTATTCTGATCCTTATATTATTTCTTTTCTTCCATTAGTTTCATATTTGGATTGTTCTTGATTTCTAGGAACTTGAGACATAATTAAGTTGTTTATTTGGGATCACTCTATTAATTTTATGTGTGCCTTTACAGCTAATACCTTTCCATCTTAGAATGTCTTTCATTGTGCTGAATGTTTTTAAAATGTTGAGCCTTCATTGTTATTTGACTCTAAGAACATTTTTATTTTTTCTCTGATTTTTTTGTTAACCATTGATTATTCAATAATATATTATTTAATTTTCATATGTTTGAGTAGTTTCTTTGGCTTATTTTACTGCTGGTTTCTAGCTTCATTCAACTGTGATCCAGTGATATGAAGGAAATTATTTGGATTCATTCTTTGGCATTTGTTTAAGCATACTTAATGCAGTAATGTATGATCTATTTTGGAAAAAGTTGCATGTGCTGTTGAGAAAAATATGTATTATGTTGTTGGAAGAAACATTTTGTAGCTCTTAAGTCTTATTTTTTAATGATGTGGATTAACCCTAATATTTCTTTCTTGACATTTTGTTTCCTTGACCTAATTACGAGAGTGGGGTATTGAAATCTCCTACTTTGATTGTATTGTATCTCGATTCCAGGTTCCAGCAAGGCTGTATTTTGCTGTCAGCCTTTACTCCACCATTTTTAATCTGTCTACAATATCTTTTTATCATTCCATTGACATGGAGAGAGCAACTGCATGTGAATTTTGTCAACAATGCACTGGAGGATAATGAATATTTTTTGTTTCCAGGTTTTGAGGATCAATATTTCAATTTAGAGAAATTATGTATTCCCTGTAATCACAAACACACATTTATTATTGGAGAAAATACTAAAACATATTTACATACTAGACAATATTTAAGAAAGTGGAGAAAGAGAAATGAATTAATAAGATTATCTCCCATTTTAGGGGGCTGATGGATATTATTATGGCTCGTGTCTGTAAGTACACCCAAACCCTCACACAATAATATGTGTAGCTTTTTCAGAGGTAGCTGGATCTAGCATGCATGATGCTGGGATTAATTCATGATGCAATGCTAGGCTCAAGGGCACTAGGACTAAGGGTTTGAGTGCTACCTTCCTTAAGTAATCTGGGTAAGATAAAAGGGGCAGAAAGACACTGTTAAAGTCCCATGTTGCTTTGCTACCTCTCTCTGCCATGAACTGTTGCCCCTCTGCCATTTGCCACCCTGCCTTGGAGCCAGTAGATTATGGACTGAAACCTCTACAAACTGTGAGCTAAACAAACCTTTCCTCCTTTAACTTTGGGTGTGGGGTATTTTGTCTCACCAATGAGAGTAAAGTAATTTAGACAGGTATAAATATATAGAATTTAATTTTATCCTACATATAGTTTAATAAATTAGTCTTACTGGTTTCATGAATTTTGACAAAAGACACAGGCAAAGAGACATATTTGCTCATAGCACATTATTAGTAAGCCTAATGGAACACATGATTGTGTTAATTCTTTTTTGTCAAAAACCCAGAGGTATGATGCACAGGAGCCTGGACAGACGATGTGCACACAAAGGAGTTTCACCACAGCATAGGGACATGACTTGAGGAAACCACTCTTTTATAGCAGGCAATATTCAAACCTGCTCCCTGTTCTAGAGGGAAACATACTTCTTTCCTCGAATCTCTTCTCTGCAAATACAACCCTAAGAAATGCTCAGCTACAGATCAGCCATGGCCTTGTTTGGTACAACTATAAAGATGTAAAGAGACCCATGGAGGAAAATTGTCCAACAATAATATTGTAGGGATCCAAATATATGACAAAGAATTGAAGTCAATATAATGTGTCTGAGAACACTGATATTTAGAGTAAAGCTGATAAAACTTCTACTTAAAGTCTAAATATTTTAACAAGTGCTTATAGAGACTGAGTATTCCTTGCATTAATACATCTGACATACTCCGAGGAAATGCTCAGAGCGTTAAAGAATAATATGATTCCTCAGAAGCATCATCTTGTGGCCAGATGGAGATGTGAATGACATAATAAGTGACAAAAAATCTATATTGTCCTCAACACATTCTTATGTTAGTGCTGCTTCAATTTCCTCAAGAAAGAAAGGGTATAAATTAACATATACATGTATAATGGTTATATTTTTGTAGACATTTAGTAGATATATATATATATATATATATGTATAAATTGTAATATACAAACACTCTAAAAAGAAATCTATGTTCTATTTTTCACAAGGTATCTTTTGTTGTCATTATTGAAATACAAAGTTAAAATAATTCCATTAAAGTGCCCTAACTAACAATTGTGTTAGTAAAATTTCATTGTGCAGTGAGGGCAGAAGAAGGAAAACTTTACTCTTGAAAAGTGACACTTGCATAAATGTGCCTGGACAAAGATACATAGTTGTTTCACACATTACCTAAGAACAAAATAATTTTGAATAAGACCAATGAAAACTAGGACCGATTTTATTGTATACATCCCTGGGCTCTTACTGGTACCCCTTCCTCCCTACTTAAGTATCTGTTGCTGTCTTCTCTTCTAACTGTTTCAAATCAGGGAAACAGCTGTCATTGATTTGACACTGCAGTAGTTACTGCTCCCTGGTATTTGCATTTTAAACTTGTGTCTGAAATAATAGAACAAAAGCCTTTATGTCTTTCTTTAGGAATTTTATACATGAGTGAAGTCTACATGGTAGGATTGGGCAAAGGTAATTGATACAAAACTGGCACAATCTTTTAGAAACCTGGAAATTAAGCTTATCTTCTGCACACCTAGAAGTGAGGTTAGCTCAGGAGGAATAAGACATACTGGGTTGCACCCTCTGCTGAAGCAGCAAGATCATAAATTGCTGATATCCCATCCTGCTGCTGTTACCACTTTTGCTGCTGCCAGAGACTGTTCTAAGAGCTGTGGAGCACCTCGGAATGTGTCCTGGCATTACTCATTGGCATTTTCTAACCTCGAAGCCTGGAGTGTGCTTAGCCTTAGCACAACCTGCCTCCTATATATAGCGTGCAATATTTGCTTTGTCATTGGCTTTTACCGTTTCTTCCACTTACCTTTATCTTGGGATCTAAACCCTTTCTTTTTTAAAGGGAGAATGGCCCAGTGAAATGCGTTTTCTTAAGAATAAGGAGCACCTGAGTTGCAACCTGATCGAACAATGTGAATAAAACTTGAGTAAACTTCAGCAGCAACTTGTTTTTAAAACTTGGTAATCTGTTCTATAAAATAATAAAAATTAATATCTTGGGGGAAGTTGAAATGATGGTAAATAAACTAGAGTGTAACTGAAAATAGGTTTTTGATAAATAGTAACTTTTGTATCCAACTTAGTTTCTAACTACTACAATGAAGCAGTTCCTGTTCAAATCCTCTATTATCTTTTTTATGAGCTTCCTTTGAACTCATAGATATGATAACACAATTTTTGAAGTTAATTGCTCTTTAAGTATCTCATGTACATCATATATATGTTGCCAGCTTGAATGGGGAATGTATGTATTTCTGAAAATGAAAACAAAACAGTGATGACAGTTCTGGTATACATATTGAGGACTCTGTAAAAGAGTAAGAGATGCAGGGTAGTTCTTATGGAAAATGAGAAATGCTTAAAAAGACCTAAAACCTTAAATAGAATGCTAAGGGTAGGAAAATAAGAAATAGAATAACTGGGATATAAATTCAGAGTTTAATAACAAGGATGAAAGTTTTAATTTATCAGTATCTGGATACCATGAGGTCAACCTGATTGTGAGCCTGCGATCTACTGATGGGAAGTTGTAAATCCCAGTAAACTGTGAGGTCACGATTTGTCCTAGAACTTTAGACCAATTTAAGCATGCATGAACTTGATGAGTAGCCTGATCTGTGCACTTTCTGGTCAGTGAATATGGGAAACAAGACAACCTTAAGCCAAGGGAAACTGAGAAATTGGTTCAGAAACAGTATGAAGTCTGTGAAATCTAATTTTTAAAGCTTTGCTTAGTAACTAGCAAAATGCTTAAGAATCATATTAGAAAGCAAAATAAGAAATTGGAAATCAATGAGAATTGAGCAGTGATAAGAGTAAAGAAGATGGTAAGAGCAGTTTAGAAAAGAACAGTTTATGTAATTAGGAAATTATAAACAGGATTGGAAGGGCAAAGATTGGTTTCAAGAATGAAAATTGTGCAGTAAGACCTATGCTATAAGGAGAGGTTACAAGGCCTACAAGGAGGATTTTAAAATACCAGAAGTTTCTAGAGATGCAAAAGAAATTAATACATAACTTTCAGAAGATCTAAAATACACTGGCAATAAATTTATCACTCCTTTAATGAAAACTTGCTTTACGTCCCTTTAATATGCTCATCAAAGTATGGGCAAAATAAAGAATGATGCAAGGATACAAAAACTTCCATTACGTGGAGTATATCTTGAGACTATGCTGTGTCTAAGCAATAACAGTCATAAAGAAAGACATTGAAAACAGAAAGGACTAAACCAAACTAAAGGGCTGAGAAGCGATATTACTGGATAAGTGTAATATGGCAGTTTTAGAGATCAAGTAGTCTAGACTTGAACAACAGAAAGAAAAACTCCAGGATGAGGGTTATTAGGAAAAGGAAGATATCACACAATAGCATAATGAAGGTAATAGAGAAGCTCTGGAAAAAAATAAGTACACATATAAGATTAAATTTACAAAAGTAATTTTATATTTTGAAAGAACAATAGAACAAATTGACTAGTCATAGCTCAAATGGGAAATGTAACCAGGCTAATACTGCGGGATAGTGTCACCTTGAAAGTCACTCATTCCTAAATGAGTTTTGGCTTCCCCATCTTTATCTAAATTTCACTCATTATATCAGTAGGAAGATGGATATAGTTGAGCATAGGATTTACTTTCCAAGATTGTGTTTTAAATTAGATGTTTACTCTGAAAGACCACTTTGAAAACCAGTATTTTTCTAGGGAAAACTTTCAAAATCGAAAATCTTTGGGGAGAGACAACTTTGAAATGGCAGCCCAAAGAGTTTTACAACATTCTTCCTGGTACAGTAAACAAAACTGTTTAAAATTATTTAAAGGAAACCCATCATTTAACATTTTTCAAATAGTCCTAAAGGCATATATAGTAAATACAGAGATTATTATTCGAGAAAATCTAAAATATTTAAAACGACAACAACAACAAAACAGCAAAAGTCTGGCATCTGAGCCATAGTCCATTCCCTTCCATACTTCTCAGATCAGAGAAAAAGCAACTGAATTTCTGGGAGGTACAATCAAGAAGAAAGGTTCCCTGTCCTGTTTAGGGGTATGAAATCTTCTCAAAGTTGGATAAACTGCCACCACATCTCAACCCCCATCATTGTCTTACAGAGATTTTATCTAATGGAGACAGGCAGAAAAATCTTGGATTCCCTTCAATTCACCCTCCAATTATTGGGCAGCTCTAGTAAGAATATTAGACTCTAATACCCCTTGCAGCAGCTCACTCACAGAGAAGAGGGAAGTCCCACACAGGAGAAGAAAACCTGAGACCAAAGGCTTTCTACTCAGAGAGTACACAAATTAGAAAGTAAAAAGTGTCATTGAGAATAAGTAGACCACTATGACAATTCCTATATCTGATGAATAAGACACAAAAAGATTTTGAACAACATTAGCCTTTAGAGAATAGCAAAACAATGAGATACTACTTCACATTTTTTCTACTGGGTGTAGTAAAAAAGATGGTAATAAACTTTGGTGAGACTAAGAAGGAATCAGAACACTCAAAACTTGCTAGTGGAATGAAAAGGGTAGAGCTTCTTCTAAAAGGTTTGACACTTCACCAGATCTTACAACTAGAATAACCACTTGACCCAGTAAGTTTACTTCCAGATACACTATCTACTCAAAAAGAATAAAATAGGACTGGGGATATAGCTCAGCGGTGCAGTGCCTGCCTGACAAGTGTGAGGTCCTGAGTTCAATTCCCAATACACCCCCCCAAAAAAGACCAATTAAAAAGAATAAAATATACTTCCCCTCAAACACCTGCACATGAAATTTGGTGGTGGCATTATTTATGAGAAAAAAATTAAAAATAACTCACACGTCCATCAACTTCTCAATGGATAAATAAAATGTGATACATGATGTATATAATGCAATATTACTTTGCAATAAAAAGGATTAAAATGTTGCTGCATGGTACAACATAAAGGAATATTTAATCATAATCATCATAGTAACAAAGATTATTGCTTGACCATACCTTAGTTAGGCTCCTGAAATTTCTCCCAGGCCCATGTACACACTTCTTTGTAAAATTCCTTTTAAGAACAAACCCTACTAATCTTCTCATCCTTAATATCTGACAATGCTTAGCCTGATTAAATTCCTCATCATCCATCATTTCCTAGGCAATGTCTGGTCACTCTGGACTGTTTTTAGCAAGAATCCTTTTAGATCAGTTAACCAGAATATCTCTTACCACTAATTTTTTTGTTTTCAGTTGGTAATTTTCTATCCACTGACATCCACTTACCCATGCTGTATTCAAAGTTGAGCTTAATTTCTGTCCTCCACTGTAAGAGTCCATTGCACTGTTCTCTATACCTATCTAAATGTATAATTTTCAATAGTAGCCAACTATGAATATAATAAAACACTCAACTATACCCTTTAAATGGATTATGTGAAGTGTGAATACTATCAATAATACTGTCAAAATTTAATTTTTTTCTCTTTACATGTGAAAAGCAAAGTTTTAAGCTCTACATAAGATTGTAACTTTAAACTTAGATATGTGAACATATATTTTATATCAAGATATTGAGACTAAAGAAGTCAAGATATACCTGAATTTTACGCTGTTCTTACATTATATCAGCAGCTTTAATCCCTAACAACCGTTAATGCGTTGTTTTCTCTCTCTCTTTTTCTTTCTTTCTTTCTTTCTTTCTTTCTTTCTTTCTTTCTTTCTTTCTTTCTTTCTTTCTTTCTTCCTTCCTTCCTTCCTTCCTTCCTTCCTTTCTTTCTTTCTTTCTTTCTTTCTTTCCATCCCTCTTTCCTTACCTTTCTCTTCCCTCCCTTCCTCCCTCCTTTCCTCCATACCTTCTATCTTTCCTCCCTTTCTTTCTTCTTTCCCCTCTCCCTTCCTTCTTTCCTCTCTTTCCTTTTGTTTCCCTGAAGATTAGAATCACTCAGTAGATTATACCATTAAAAACAATAAATCTATATTCCAAGGATATTTACAAATCACTACTTTTCTGCATGTTTTTATTTATAAATGTATTTGAAGAACAGAAAGTCCCTTTGTCATACTACGTCTTAATTTCTTGATATGAAGTTAATTTTCCCATATTCAAATTAAAATTCAATTTTGCTGCCAATTTGACCATTTTTATAAAATTTTAACAAGATTTTTAATTTTCTTACCCACATTCCATGTTTCCAGAAATATCAAAGCCAGAGAAATTATTGTGAGGGGCCACATTTCATAGTTTGATTTAATCTGAACTTACATAAAATTCTTTCAATCATGACAATTCAAACCAAAGAACAGTTTCCAATATACTTATACTTATTTCCTTTAAACTTTTCTACTTGCTGAAGGGAGGAAAATCATGCCATCTCACATTATTCACATTATTTAATTCTCAGAATTTGTATTTGTGATTTTACATATGTTTATGTGATTAGAGTATATAAAATTGTATTTATCAGTATATATTCATTTTCCACTCAAAGATGCAAGAACTATATATCACCATTGGTACGTGTCTTTGCTAGACTACCATTTTTAAAGAAATATAATCTAATTAAGAGAAAAGTGCCAAGAATTGTTGAAGAGAACTACACATTAGCCATAATAGATCTTCAACAAAACAGACTCTTCATTTTATTATTAACAAATCTTTTTGATAGTTCTTTCATATGCTAACTCTTACAATGCATGTTATTATTAAACTGCCATTTCCTGAGGCATATTCAGTAGGCAACCTCCTATTTGTTTGTGTCTACTAGTGAACCAATATTATGTCCCACCCCTCTATCTCTTGCCTTTCTTCCTCTATTGCCTGTTCTTCTCTCCTCTCCTCATATTGCTATTCCTTGATGAAATAATTTTATTGTGAAATTCATTTAAAAAGATTAATTAAATAATTAGTTACACAATCCACAATAGAGATCTATTGTATTTTTAAATTTCCCATTAAAGCTCTTAGACAAGTTACAAGAATACATTCAATGCTCTTTGAAAATACATTGATGCCTAGCTGAAGAATTTGTTCTTTTACAAGGAACCTCTAACAACTATCAAATACTCCTACTCCGAAACACTAACCAGATGTTTGCAATTTGCCCCCAAGCCAAGACTAGAAGACAAGCACTGAAATGCAGCAAATGGGCCTTAGGTTTAAATATGTCAAACAATAGAGTGGTTGATCACGCCTCTTTTAGAAAGTTCTTATGTTTTAGGAAGAGTAAACCTGGGAAAGTTTCTACTGGTCTTTGCTCTTAAAGACAGCGTGTCACTGATTTTAAAGCACTTTCCATCTCTATACCTGGATGTTGACTCTACAAGTGATCTAAAGGCTCAAAGCAGGGCAGGGCCGATCTAGCTGGAACTTACGCACGTCTGTAAGGCAGATAAACGACTGTGTACTGAAATATTGGTAAAGACCAGCATGGAAAAATTGAGACCTGTGAGTGAAATTTATACTCTTATCCTTTACCATCTACTCCTCTCTTCCCAGCAGAATTGCAGATTCAAACATCATTATCGTTAAAGGCCAGAAGAAAAATATTTCACAGAGGCAAAGCATTCAAGCCTTTTTTCAAGCAAAGAGAGTAATAATCCAAGTGAATTGAGTAGAGAGACATAAAATTAAGCAAGTTAATTAGCAACTCTTAGTTGCAGGTTTAAACAATTGTCAAGACACTTCAGAAATCATCAAGTTATTGAAAAAGAAATAATATTGCCACCTAAGACTTAGGGACACATGGGTCATTTGTCCACCAAACCTCAGCCTTCTTTAATATTTTCATGAGCCCTTTTCTCCTTCAAAATTCTAGAATTTTACCTGTTTACTCCTCATTTAAAGCTATATGTAGTTACTTAGTTAATTTTTTTACTTTCTGTAAGACTTATTCTATTATTAAATACAAGTACTGTAAAATTATTTTAAAATGATGCCTCTTCTTTCTTTCTTTTTTTTTTTTTAATATGTGGTTACCAGGAGTCAAACTCAGGACCTCGCGCTTGCCAGGCAGGCGCTTATGCCACTGAGCTATATCACCGGCCCTCTTATTTCTTAAAACATCTTTAAATGTTTTAATTTAAAAGGATTTATTGCTAAATGTTATAAGGCAAAGAAAAGACATGATAACAAACATGAGAAGTAAAAAAATACTCCATGTACAAGTGCAAACAAACCAGAAAAAAGATTTTTGATTTCGAAGTTAAGGGCTCTTTACTCAGGATTATTGGTTAATAAGCTATTATATCATATATGATGATGAAAAATCTGGTACAAAATTTATGACAGTCAGAATATGAGAAAATGAGAAAGATATTACAAAGAACAGTAATAAAAATTCTATCTTCTCATAAAAATAGTTTTCCAACATTAATTCTTTTTTTTTTTTTGTGGGTACCAGGGGTCGACCTCAGGACCTCACGCGCCAGCAGGCGCCCGTGCCGCTGAGCGATATCACCAGCCCTTTTTTCATACCAACATTAATTCTTAAATCACAGAAGCTGACTAGCAAAAGTTAAATGTATTTCGCATATAAGCATTTAAATGGAGAGATAAAGAATTAATAGAATAAGAGGTATGGCAACATATTTATTAATTAATCAGACTATGGGAAGTCTTATAATGGTACAAAATAAATCCCTAGTAAGTTCAATTATTATGGTGCTGAGACATTATTCAGCCTAAGAGAAAATATACAACCACTGTCTTTTACTGGACTTTAAGTATTATCCTTGCAATGATATGACTTTAATATTAAATTTATGAATTTCAACCCCACCGGTGACACGAGTAAACTTCTTCCATCAAAATGGGGTCATTTGAACCTGATATTTACAATCATATCCTTTAATATAAATGAAAGAACCCAAATTTACAAAACTGAACATGAATAAAGCAGAAGATTGAAATACCAGTTTTTCCAGCTTCAGGAGTTCTTACAGAGGTATAATAAACAACTGTGTGGAATTGCCAAAAAAATTTTTAAAAATTGACAATGAAATAAAACAAGGAGCCCCAAAATAGACCAAAATACATATAGTCAACTTGTCTTTCCCAAAAAAGCAAGGATAAAGCAATGGAGCAAAGATAGTCTTTTCAACAAATGGTGCAAAACAACTAGACATCTATTGCAAAATAATGAATCTAAACACACCTTCTCACACTCCCACAAAAATTAACAAAATGAGTCACAAACATCCATGTAAAATTCATGATGATAATGTCTACTAGGAGATAAAATAGCAGTAATCTAAATATTCCTGGAATTGATGGCAACTTAAAGATACAACACCAAAGGCATTATCTATAAAGGAAAAAAATTGATAAATTAGACTTTATTAATTTAAAAACTCCTGTAAAATATGCTGTTGAGGAAATGAGAATACAACCATAGACCCCAAGAGCATACTTGTAGAAGACATATCTGATAAAAGTCCAGTGTGCAAAATACACTAAGAACTTTACAGCCCAACAGTTACAAAATCAGCAACCTGATTAAAAACTGGAAAATTATCTGAATGGACACCTCACCAAAGGAGATCATACATGTCTACATCTGTATCACACACAAAAAAGGATGATCAACATCATATGCTACTGCAGAATTGTAAATTAAAACCACAATGAGATACCTCTACACATCAGAGTATGAATTCAAAAACTTATATTACCACATGCTAGCAAAGATATGGAGCAATAAAAACTTATGCTTTTCTGGTAGAATTGCAAAATGACAAAATACATTTGAAAGATACTTTGAAAGTTTCTTACAGAACTAAACATGCTCTTCTACAATCCAGTAATCATATTCCTTGAAATTTAGCCAAAACAATTGAAAAGTTATATGCACAGAAAAATTTACATGTGCATTTTTAGTACAGCCTTATTCATAATTGTAAGGATATCTTACAATGAATAAATAAATGGGGGTATATCCATTCAATGGAATATCATTTAGTATTAATCAAATGAGCTATCAGGCTATGAAACTGACACAGGAGAGAAAAGCTTCCAACCTGCCAAATGTCCGAAATGCTGAGTTCGTGTTCTCTAAAGTTGAGGAATGAATTCCAGGAACAATAGATGTTAAGAGTAGGAAGAATTTATTGAAAGGAAGAAAAGCTTCTGTCTAAGAGAGACAGAAGGAGTCCTGGAAAGTAGGTTTCCCACCGATCCTGCTTCTCAAGGGTGTTTATTGAGCAAATTCCAGAGGTGAGGCAGGTTCAAGGTGGGATAGAACTATAATCAATCAATAAGATTACAAGTATAGTCGCTTAGGTAATATTGATCCAGTGGAAAATCACAGGATGGGTGTGAGGTGGGATAAAACTATGATCAACCAATAAGATTACAACAAGTATAATGGGTTGGGTAATATTGAATAAATGGGGATCAACTTGGGAAGCAAGTCACACGGCAAGCACACATTGAATGGACTGGGACTTTGCTGGAAAGGGCCGGTTAAGGAGGTTTGATGCCTATTTAGAATACCAATCACTGCTGTTCATCTCTAAGGGAATTATATGGGTCATTAGTTCCTCTTTTCTTGAAGTCTGGCCTTCAGTGAATGTGCCTCCAGCCACAGTTTCTTCTGCACTCACCTTTCTAGGGCTCAGCCCTGTCTGACTGCCTATATTTCTAAATAACAGCTATCTATAATACAATGACCTGAAGTAGCATTAAATGGTCATTACTAAGTGAAAGAACCAATATGAAAAGGATACACATTATATAGTTACAACTATATCCGTTCTGGGAGAGAAAAATTACAGAAAGCATAGAAAGAGCAGGTTCCCAGAGTTAGGAAGGAGAACACATGAACACACAGCACCAGGAAATCTTAGAGGAGTTAAAGTGTTATGTAAGATATTACTATGCTGATGGCATATTCTTTCTGTATATTTGTCAAAATCCATAGGATGTATGACACCAAGAGTACACATCCCAATGCAATCTTAATATAAACTATGAACTTTGAGTGATGATTGGCCAGTGTAGGAAATTGTAAATGCCACTATGGTTGCTGAGGTAGGTTAGAAGAAATAAAGCTAGGTAGAAAGGAGACAAGGAAATCAAGATTTTAAAAACTATACTTTAAAGAATAACTGCAGCCTCAGAACACAAGCCTGGCTTATTTATTTTTTTTTCCTTCTCCCAAATCTGCAAAGCTGGGCAATTCCCTTTCACCTGCAAATTGGTCTTTTACTTGTAAATGGTCTTCTTTCACTCAGGAATGGACCATCCTTTGGGATTTCCTATAGAAATAGACCGTTACCTCATTAGGAGTGGGCCATCCTCTCCCACCCATTATGACTGAGACTAAGGTTACAGACAATACTAAGGCCATACATTATCGAATTCCACAGATTTCCACCTCCCAAAACACATAAATGATCCCTAGTTCCCAGGTGTATTGGGCTTCATTTTTTTGAGCACCCACACTCTGCTCTGGACTGCATCCTATATCTACTGCTAATAAATCTTTCTCATGCCTCTTTTACTAATGAGTCCTGGAAATTCTTTTTCCATGATGGAAATTAGTGAACCTACATACTTATTTTAAAGGGGTGGGTTAAGTTCCTTATTTCAGCCTTGGGGGCCCTCAGACCCAGCCTGGTGACAGCGGCTATCGAAAGTGGGTACTTTATATATGGGCAGGGAATGGAGATAAGTAAAAATTACCTATACTTTCTAGTCAATTTCATTGCAAACCTGAGTTTGTCTGAAAAATAGTCCATTACGGAAAAGAGTGATAATGGATTAGTATCAGAGTTGTCCAAAGAAAGAGAAACAACAGGAGATACACAGATCTATAGATGTGAGATTTTTGTGGGACATGGCTCAGGTGATTTTGGAGCCTGGGAAGTCACACAATCTGTCGTCTGCAAGCTGGTGAAGCCAAAACATGGTGGGTGGTATAAATCACTGCAAATATCATTAAGGAATATTTCATTATTGCTTGGAAGTTTAATGTATGCAAATTCTACATGTTTTCAAAATGGCATCAGTCACTTCTACGTGGAACCCAAATTGTTATGGAAGTTATTTTATTTCAACTCAAAAATTACCTACAAAACAAACTAATAAAAATTTACTAAGTGTTTATTATGTGGAAGAAACTAAGCTAAGAATCATTTATAAGTGGATGTCAAAGCAAGAAGACATTTATGAGTACTATATTCTCACATTATTACAGGACATATTAGAGGTGTAACCACTTAAAAAGACATGTGATCCTTCTAGTCAAGGATTCTGTATTCTACTTGAAGAAATTAAAATGTTTGTGGAATACTAAGTTTTATATAATTGTATTTGCATATTTGAGGCTAAGTTAAATGGGTTAGATTCTAGTTTTAATTACAGACTACAACAGTAAACAAATTTTGGTTCTCATTAACCCTCAAAATTTAGTTCCTTTTGAACAAGTGGGCTGGTTTTTTGAATTCTTACCCATTTTATGACTCACCAGGAAGGTGTGTGCATTTTCTGCCTTTCATAGTCCAAGCCTTAGAAGTCTTGTTAATCCACACCTACACTTGGCTCAGATATATCTGCACTGCAAATGAAAGTGGTCTTTATGGAAAAGCACCCTAAAATGTTAAGACATTGAAGAAAAAATACTTTAAGTATATTAAAAATAGAATGAGGTATTTCTTCTTTCTAGCATAATCTATTTCATATTGTGAAAATATAGCTAAAAATACGACAAGATGAAAGATAATATCGTGTGCTTTCCTCTCAGCCTACCTCACTGCTTCAGTCAGCGTGGATTCCTCCGTTTCTGAAGTCATGATGATTGTTAGTTTTAACTTGTGTTGTGATGAATTTCTATTATTATCTTCGCTTCTTTGAAATTTTATTGAGTTGTAGTGTGAAGTGGTAATAAAACATATTATTGTATATAAAAGAAACAGGTGACATTCAGGTAAATTAATTTGAGCACTAATGTTCCAAGGAATTACTATAATCTTCCTCACTACTGTAACGTTTTTCCAGTGAAAAAAGACCAGATATAAGCATGGGTGACTCACCTCAGTGTTAGAAGGACTTCAGTCATATTAGATATGAAATTATATATTTTATTTTAAAATTAAAGCCAGGAGTGGTAACACATGCCTATAATCCCAGTGCTTGGGAGGCTGAGGAAGGAGGATTGCAGCAAGTTTGAGGCCAGCCTGGGCTACATAGTGAGTTCAAAGTCATCCTGAATTACATAACAAGACCCTGCCTCATTGCCCCCAAATAGATATGAATTTATATATTTTATTTTAAAATTTTATTGATTGCAAATTATATAATGACTATAGCCTTTGAATCACTGGTCTATCTTCCACTTAATAACTCATTTAATTTTCCATGAATATCGACTATGTGCTTGTTGAAACACTTATATGTATAATAACTTCTTATCAATTTTTATCTATTATTTTTATCTATTTTAACCATTAAGTGGTTATTGAGGATTCAGCATTAAAAGAGAGAGAGAAAAAGACATGACTCTTGCTCTTATTAATTATTATTGATGGTTTATTATTGAAATATTGCTCTTATTATTGATGGTTTACACAGATACTATAAAATGAATACATGAGTAATTGATTATTCTTGTAAGAGAAAAAATATACACATACTTTTTTCTAGAAAGGTATAATTTAATTAGTGGAAAAAGTCACTCACACACAAAATTTAACTAACCGTATAAATTAGCCTTATACATGGAATACTTTTATACATGGTAAGGACTTTTTGCTAAGCTAGCAATACAATGTCCTTTTGTCAGCCTTTTCATTGTTTGTTGTAGCCATGGGTAGAAAAGTTATGTAAGAGTATTGGCTTCTTAGAATGTATCATATCAAATGACTGAGAGAGGCACAGGTAGGGAGCTCAGCCCCTACAAGAATTGAGGAGCGATTCCATATATATTCCCTAATTCCCTGTGGGTTATACTTTTGTTGGTTCTTCATTACAGTTTGAGTTCTTCCTCTGCTCTATTCTTTATTTCTTCATTTCTCTCTTCTGCATTTGATAACTTCCAATAATAACTGCTCTCATCAAACACCACCTCAGTGTCTGATCTGGTTTTAAAGACACCAAGCTATAATACTTAACAGCAGAATTGATCCTAAAAAGCGAGGAATAAGGTGGGGTTTTGGTGCTGTGTCCCAGACTAAATAACTGAAAACAAGGACCTCCAAAAGTAACAGTAGGTGGAGTACAGATAGTTCCTAATGCAAGCTAGCAAGCCAATGTTTAAAACTTTTATTGGTAATACACTGAAATTATTTACTCACAAAAGGGAATATGCTAACTGTTGTGAATTATCAGGCAATAGATTAGTTTGAAATGAAATGGACAAAAATAACCATGACCTCTTATATTACATTCTCATTGATGTAACCAAGAAAAATATACACACAAATCTACCAGAAGATGTCAACAAGAATGTTCACTACAGTTTTATTCATCATAACTCAAAACTAGAGATTTATAAAATATCCAACAATAATTGAGTTAAAAAAGAGATATATTATTTAAATGAATACTGGATGGAAATGAAAATGAACTCATCGCTACTGTGTACAGTTACATGCATGAATCTTATAGATTCATCATAGATTCAAGTTGAGCAGAAAGCCAAGTAAAAAAGGTGTACATTGTTGTAATTTCATTTGAATGAAATTTGAAATCTGAGAAAAAGGAAATAATAACACAAAGGAAATGAGATTTGATGTTTATTGCTAAGTGACATTGATATACTCTAAAAAGATAAGTACAAGGTCCCCGAGATAAATAGGCAATTGAGAAACAAGCATAAAATAGTTTGTTTTCTCTTGGTTGGGAACAAACAGAACCCTGACAGTTGGAATGGGGAACATCTAACTGAAAGGCCATGAAAATTTTGATCCCACAGACATTTATGAGTCCTTTAAGCATGGAGAAAATGTCACATGCCTCCCTCTTAAGATTTAATATTCCCTAATTATTTGAAGAACATGTAAAGGACTCTGTCCATTTTCCTCTTTCATTAAGCCTACAACTAGAGTTAAATCATGGCATAACTTGGTTGAGGATATAATCAGTCTCATAAAAAGAAAAAAAAAAGAAAGAAAGAAAGAAAAAAAAGCTGGAAATATAGCAAAGTGATAAGACCTAGCCGACACATACCAGCAGGAGCCACAGAGAAATGTGCAGTATAAGATTAGATCCTGAGGATACTTGATTGAAAGTACTGGAACATAAAATTGGTTCAGGGGGCTTTTTCATTTGGGAGCACTTTCCTGAGACATACATTTAAATGCTCTAACAAGATCCAGTGAAATGTAGGGAACTTGTTACTGTTCTGGTCCCTAGAAGCATAAAGAAAGGAATTGCCAATGCTAATTGAAGATAAAATGCTAGAATTGCATGTCAGACTGTGGAAAATAGGATTAAAGGCTGAGAGATGTGAGTATGCTGGAGTAAACAAATTGTGCAGGACAGAAATACCCAAGACAGAAGACAAAGAAGATGTACCATTACCATGGCCATAGGAATGTGTTAGTAAGAGGGGCACCAGAGGTATTAAAAATTTTGGTGGCAGTTCTTCTCTGTAAAGAGGATTGACAGTAATAGAGATTCACTGGTATTAACAAAAATGAAAGGACCCTGAAATACAAGAGTCCAGGCAGCTGTGCTTAAATACTGGAAAGTATGACGGCGCAAGTTTCCTAATGAGCTGCAAGGTCAAAGTGATAGGCAAGAATACTTCACACACAGAGTTATGGAGATTGTTAATATGACATGATATCTTTAAGACCAAGCTAGATGGGCACTGACAAAGGCACTATTATACTGACACCATCAAAAAAAAAATCAAGGATAGACAATATGATGTGGGCACTCATTCTAATAAAAATCATCTTTTCCACAGTTTCCAGAATTGGGCCATTTTTTACAATTCATGCACCAGTGTCTTAAAAGGAGAGTGGATCTACAAGAGAAAAGTCTAACTCTATGAAAATTTTACCTAATAATGATTCTTTAGTCCTCCTTATGCAGATCTGTGATCATTTTTTTCATGTAACTATACATTTGGAAAATGAAATATCTGAACATTTTGAACACTTTCTGGATAGAGGAACTGAGAACACTGACCCTGAAACATACTAGATAGACATGTTCTATTTTTGTACCATGGATTGAGCCTGGGCCTTTTGCCCTGAGCTACATCCTCAGCCTTTTTGTTTTTTATTTTGAGACAAGGTCTCGCTAAATTGCTAAATTGCTCAAACATTTCTATAAGGCTTTGGCTCTCTTGATTACAGAGATTAAGAAGTACTAAGATCCAGATTAGGCAATTTAGAAACCCAGCAGAATCAATGGTGAGATTCTAGTCAGAGTACAAAGCCATGATACTTTTAGCAGAGGCAGTGAGTGCAGAAAAGGCCATCTGTATCCAGAGTAAATATTTATTGTAGTAAGAACAGTATGCTGTCCTTTCCATGATGGAAACAGTCAGACGTAACTAACTTGCCACCAAGTAGCTGATTGATAAACTCCCAGGACACAGGGCCATATCTGAGGCTTAATATTATTCTACTGCTAGCAGATTGGGTCCTACATAATGACGACAACCAGGTCAGCCTTGGTGAATGGAAGTTTATATTTCTGTTTCTATTTCTAACTTTCTTTACTGCCACCATGGTAAGTCTATTTATGAACTCATTGGACAGTGATGGTGACAGGGAAACAAAATGGTATCCACAGAATGAGTCATCCTGTTCAGTTGATCATTAAAATATCCCCCTGCTGAGGTTGCCTTTTGTTGTTCATTGATATGGGAAACAAATACCTTCATTGTTTTTGTTCATTTACAGAGTTATATCCACATATCTCCTACTCAGACTTTGCTTTCACTAATTTTTCTACCATATTCCTTCCAATCCCCGGCCATTCAGCGAAACTATTTGCCACAGACTGTGGATCAGTATATAATCACACATCACAAAGTTTTTCTTTCCAAACAAAATGAATTACCAATTTCACTGCTGAAAATTCTTTCAAATAGGAGAATTTCCTTTACCACTGTCTTCTGGTATATGCAGAAAGGAGCGGTAGTGCTCGGGCTGTCCACTGGCAAGTGGAACCAGCATATGATGCAGAATCATCTATAAACTGCCCCCTCATGAACCAATAGTGGGGAACTCCCTTTGAAGACATAGCCACTGGTTGGCAAAGAGAAGGCAATTTAAGAGGAGTGGGGATTCTGGATGTTTCTGACCACTTCCTCATGTAATTTACTTGTGCCTTCAAGGCCTGCACCAGTGAATTCCTTACATCCCACTTCTATTTGGGTATAGAGTGGTCTGCTGTACATGTCCACCTTTACAGTTTGGTGGGTCATCTAACATCTAATTTGTGTGGGTTCAAATCATATGACACCTGTATAGCTCCTGACTAGATCTTCAATCTTCACTAAGGTTTAGTAACAGGCCAAGAGCTTCTTCTCCAAAGAAGATAAGTTATCTGCAGATGTTATCAAGGACTTGCTAACAAATCCTAGAGATTTGCACTGTAATTCACCTATACAATCCTATACATGCCATGTAACAGCATCTGTACTTGCCATTGATGGTGTAAGTACAACTGTATCCCCTGGATTATATAACTCAAGGGCACAGCAGCTTCCACAACAGCCTGGACAGGCTGCAGGGCCCTCTCTTATTCTAGGGCCTACACAAAACAAATTACTTTCAGGCCACTTGGATATTGAGTGAAAACAACACACTCACACATATATACACACACACAAATTAAAACATACCTTGCTTCCAAAATCCAAAGAAGTCAGCTAGGCATGATGCTTTATTTTTAGCTGTAGGAGAGACCACATGCAGGAAATTACCTTTAATTTTTGAAGGGATATCTTTATGTGCCCCTAATTACTTCATTGAAGAAGTCTCATACACATCTGCCAGATATCCACTCATTGGCACATAAACATATTACCAATGAATCTAGAATTGTTACTTCTTGCTTACTTGGTACAGCACATATTATGCTATCAACTTGAGGAAACAAAACTATGTCATAAGGCTGTATATTTGATATGAAGCTGAAGTAGGACATTGAAAGTACATTGCTGGTGTTTCCACATAAAGGTAAAATGCTTCTGGTTGTCTCTATTAACAGGTATTGAGAAAAAAGTATTTTACAGATTAATACTTGCATACCAGATAACAAGGGATGTGTTAACTTACTTAAGCATAAAGCTACATCTAGTATAGAAACTGCAATGGAGTCACCATCTAGTTAAGCTTACCATTATCCAAAATCCATCTGCCTTTTGAAAAAGTCATATAGGTGAGATGAATGGGGATGTGATGAGAATCAGCATCCTGCATCTTTAAAGTCCTTGATGGTGGCACTAATCTTTGAAACTCACCTAAGAATGTTATACAGCTTTTTGATTTACTGTTTTTCTAGGTAGAGGCAGTTCTTATAAATTTCAGTTTCTTTTCTTCAACATAATATTCCTCACCTCTATAGATGAGGGATCCACCAAGGGGATTTTGCAGTTGCTTAGTATGTGTATTCTGATAATGCATTCCAGAACCTGGGCAATAACCACAGGATGTGAGCAGGGGTACCCTTTCCCCACTGTGACGGGTCCGAGCTAAAGCTCTATGGATCACCTGACTCTTGCATCCCTCTATTCTGATCTGTAGCCAACAGTGATGCTTTGGGTCTCTGGTAGTATCATGTCAGAGTCAGTGGCTAATATTCTACAACATGTTTAATTTTTCCTTTTCCCTAATGGGCAATTACTCTAGTAAAATGCTGACAATACACATGAAGTTCTTAGATAGTATTGTTATTTTTTGGTGGCACAGGGCCTCACACACTCTAAGCAAGCACTCTTTATAGTACCTGTAAAACTGTATTTCTTACACCTGAGACAATTGTTTTTGGAGAATTCCCTCTTGCATAGGGAGGTTGGTCTTCTTGCTCTATCTATGCTTTCAACTAATTTGGTAAGTTCCATCTACATTATGTGGTACTATATAAGGAAACTATAGATCTCCCTTCCTATAGGTCATTTAGGCTGTGGTAAAATACATTAAGGCAGGCGTCTTTAAGGATAGAATCATCTAGGTGTTCTTTCACAAGGACAATTTCCACTGCCCTTGTTGGAAATATCAAGGACTTACTCCTATCTTTAGCATGAGAAACTGGTAAGACCTTTGAAGGTAAACAAAAAAAGTAAATAAAAATAAAATAAAAAAATAAGTGAAGAGTACCCCTTTAGTACTGAGCCTACCTTATAGTTTTTATCTCTTGAACTTGTCCACACTGAGCATCCAAGAAGATTTCCTTCCTCCATACTTGCTCCCTCAGCTGTTTCCAATCCTAGGCTTTTCTGTTTCTGGTCAGTTTTGGTTCCCTGTGTTTTGCTGTTCATCTCTCCAACTCTGAGGACAGTGTTTTGCTCTATGATCTTGATTCCATGATAGATCTAAGGGAAGCTGTTGGCTTTTCAGCATGTATCGTGTATCTTGTTCATGTATCTTGTAAAAATGAAGTGATGCCATCTAAGCTAGACAGCTTTTAGAAATCAAACTTGTGGACTTTGTTTTTGGAGCAGTTCCTATAGTGGCCAGTACCATAATAATCGCTAATGCTTCACACAAGACTCTCATTTGCTTATTCCCTCAAAATTGCAGGTTATTACTTATATAGCAATTTTAATAGATGGTAAAAAGTTATTTGACTGACTTTAGCTTTCACTTATGAATATGACCAAGCCAACAAGAATTGGATAATTTCTTACGATAACAGCTATGTGTGTGTGTAAATTAATAAAAGTTATTCATGAAGGTTGTAATTCCTGTTACGATGAATTCCAAAACAAAGCTGAATTTCATATCCATAATTTGACAGTGTTCTGAAAGTTTTATCTAAACAAATTAAAGGTAAATATGAATTTAGAAAATTACTAAAGAGGAGGATAAATTTTCATTAATTGAATGTCACTTGGACTAACAAGAGAAAGAGAAGAAACAATTTAGAAATACAAGAACTTTCATGAGAAGTCAGTAAATATTTAGTTTATTAAACACAATACAAAATTAAATTCCATTCCTGAATATCCAAAAATATTGTATAAAAACCAGTGTAGATGGGCCGGTGAGATGGCTCAGCAGCTTAAGCGCCTGCCCGGCAAGCGCGAGGGCCCGAGTTTGACTCCCGGAACCCACATACGAGAAAAGGGCCGGTGATATCGCTCAGCGGCAAGGGCACCTGCTGGCACGTGAGGTCCTGAGGTCGACCCCCCGGTACCCACACACACACAAAAAATAAAACAGTGTAGATGACAAAAGTATAATGAAAATAAAATAATACAACACCTTAACAAAAACTTAATAAAATGGGACCTATTTTCTGTTTTAAAATAGGTAAAAGTTTATAGGAGGGTGGAAAATAAAATATGAATAAATGAAAAATCCATAGCATGTTTCAGGATGGAAAACCCTAATATTGTAGAGGTATTCAGTCACACCTAGGTAATCTGTAAAATTAATCCAGTCTCAATCAAACTACTGGTGTTCACATGTTGGATAATTAAATCCATCTAAATATTAACCTTTTTTCACATACTGCAAAAGCCATTGAATCCACAAAGGAGTGCATATAAAACCACCCATAGCCAAATGTAACAAGAATGCTAAATATGTCAGTGTCACACATGCAAGGAAATAAAAATTCTGAATCCATTATACCTTGTACTAGAATCCACTTGAGAAATGTGAAGCACACCAAGAAAACAGGAGAGAACATTGGCGTGATACAAATAGCTAAGGGAAAGTAAAATTATACTTAGCAAATCAATAATTCTTATTTGGAGAAATGAGTAAACCAAATATGAGACTGATTCAGTCAAAAATGGCTTAGTGAGGAAACAAAGAAAATGTTGAATGATTTTAGGATTAGTAAAGACAGTCTTGTGTGGCATTGTTTCTAGGAATGGGGCACTGATTTAATACCGAAAGGCAAACTCTTGGATACTTGGAAGGAGACGGTGAGGGGGAGGAGACACACACAGGAACTGTCAATCCTTTAGAAACAAAAGATTATTCTGAAAGAAGAAGCAACAATCATATCCCACACACACAAAAATATTATTCACTAAAGAAATTAGTCCACTATATGGGAGGCAGATCTCTGAAGATTTTTCAGATTTCTGTTCATAGCTTGGATATAAACAACTGACATTTTTTGTTTTGCTTTGTTTTTTTCTTGAACTATGTTTTGAAATGATACTGTGTCACAAGCAAACTTGGAAGATAGAAAAAAATGTCTTTCTTTGAGAGGTGGTCAGACAGCTATACTTGAAGCCCGTTTCAGAAAATTTTGATTTTCTAAATTCTGTTTCTTTTAGCTATGCATGATACAAACTGGCTGCCAGGGCTGCTGCTTGTTGCCCCATAGGACTTTGAAAGTGAATGGAACCGACATGACAATGAAATGTTTCTTGCTGAGGTGGCTATCAGAACATTTTCTCTGTGTCTTCTAATGTGTATAACACTGTGGCAATCTCCCCGCTAACCAGCAAATATCCCAGAATCGGATTCTTCGCATTTCTCTATACGACACATAGGACAACAAGAACATTTTGAGTGAAGAATATACATTTTGATATTACTAATTTAGAATAATTGAGGCAAGTGAAAAAAAAATACATTATTCATACAAAGATTTTATAAAATTAACAGTGTGTATTAAAATGTCAATTGATAGTGATAATAATCAATAAATAACCACAAAACAAATAGACATGGCAAAATAAAACCTTATCTTTAATAAAACCCCTATAAGAAATTTTAAAAAAAACCTGACAATGGAAATGGACCTGAGATTGAGAGATAGAGAGAGAGAGGGAGTAAAGAGATAAGAAGGAAGGAAGGAGGGAAGGAAGAAATGAGGGAAAGAAGGAAAAAAGAAAAAGTAAAAAAGAAAACATGGAACTGAGAAAATGAAGAACATTACAATATCCTAAATAACAAATCTTAAACATAGTGTGATCATGGAACAATAAATTCATAAGAAAATAAAAATTTTCATGAAAATAAAAATAAAATTCAAAGTATTATTGAAAATTAGAGTTATGTACTTATTGAAAATTACATTGATATAAAAACCCTAAGAAAACTAAAAGTGGTATTACAATTTAACAGTAAATATTTTCTAGTCAATATTTTTTAAAGTGTGAAACATCTTTAATAAACTCAATTGCTTGTCACAGTTTGTATTATCCAGGAACCAGAATATGAGTGATACTTTGTTCAGATATGAATGTACAGAGTGTTTTTAGGAGCAATACCTGTAGAAATTAGGGCAAGTTCTAGATTGGAAATGGCCTGTCAAATGCTATGGCTTTCATATCCCCACCTTAGTCAGTCACTGGATTACATATGGAAGTAAACATAAGAACCCAAATGAAAAAACTCTCTGCAGCCAAGGTAATTCCTAAGGGACGAAATTTATAACTCTCACAGTCCAAACAAGGTGGAAAACCAAGCCCTTCATTGAAGGGGAGATATAAATGGTCCACCAGTAAGTCTACCACACCAACAAATGCTTATTATCTGAATGAATGAGTTTTTTCCCCAGTCTTTTTTTAAATAAAAAATTTCAAGCATAGCAAAATTGAAAGAATTTCACAGTGAATATCCACATATATCCCATACAAAATTTTGTTTAATTTTATTATTCTGCTTTATCATATATTTATGTATATACCCACGTCTCTATCATGAGTATGTCTCCACTGTAATATTTCTGCAACCACATTATTAACCTAAACTATCATTATTTGTTTAGGTTTATGTAAAATTTACATAAAATGAAAAGTATATAGTTTGAGTGTACATTTGCTGAGCTTTAACAAACCCAAACAAACCCATATGAGACCAAACCTCTGTCAGAATATAGGGTTACTCCCGACCACGAAAGTTCCATCATTTCCCTTCCCAGTTAATCCCTGCACCTAGCAGGAAGAAAGAACTGTCCTGACATATTACTACCATAGTTAAATTTTTCCTGTTCTAGAATTTCATATAAAGAAAATCTCACTGTGTTGCGTCTTTTGTGTAGAGCTGTTTTCATCTCGGTATGGTTTTTTTTTTCTGTTTTTTTTGTTTTTTTGTGTGTGGGTACCGGGGGTCGACCTCAGGACCTCGCGCGCCAATAGGCGCCCGTGCCGCTGAGCGATATCACCGGCCCCTTTTTCGTATGTGGGATCCGGGAGTCGAACTCGGGCCCTCGCACTTGCAAGGCAGGCGCTTACGCCGCTGAGCCATCTCACCGACCCCATCTCGGTATGTTTTTGTTTGTTTGTTTCTTTGGTGGAGTATGGTTATCAGTACTCTGTTGCTTTTGTGTTGAAAACTACTATTCTATTGTACAATTACACTGAGTTTGTTAGTGATTTTCCTATTTATACACACAAGGTCTATTTCCAATTTTGAGCTTTATAAATAAAGTTTCTAAGAACATTCCAACTGCAAGTTTTTTGCAAACATGTTTTCATTTCTCTTGGATAAATGCCTATGAGTGGAAATACAGGGTCACAGGAGACATTTAAGTTTAATTTTGTAAGAAACAGTCAGGCATTTTTCCAAAGTAATTGCACTGATTTATATTCTGATGATATTTGAAACTTCCAGTTTTTCCACATGCTTGCCAAGATGTAGTTGTCAATATTTTTAGTTTTAGATATTCTAGTGCCCGTGTGTAGTCTTATCTCGTGTTTTAATTTAAATACCCATTAAGGCCAAATTCTTGTCCCTTTTTCATATGCTTATTGGTTCTGGCACATCTTCTTTGAGGTAATAATTCAAATATTCATCTAATTGTATTGGGTTTTTGTCATTCTGTTGTTGCATTACAAGAATTCTTTATATATTCTGGATGCTTATCCTTTATCAAGTACACATTGTGTGTGCATTTTCATTTGTCTGTAGTCTGGGTATATATTTTCTTAAATGTTTTCTGAGATAAACACATGTTCTTAATTTTGGTGACCACTATTGTCAATTCTTTTGTGATTACTGATGCATGTGATACATCAAAGAAAACTATTTTTTATACCTAAGTCACAAAAGTAGTCTGTTTTCCTTTGAATATAGGGTAGTAGCTTTTCTGTGTAGGTCTATGTTTCAGTTACAACTAATATTTGTGTAGAGTTTGAGAGAAGAGTCAATGTTCATGGTTTCCCCATATGTGCATGTATGTATGTACATGTTTCATGTTGTAATAACATTTGTTTCACATATCTAGCTGCTCTTGGCTTTTTATTGTTGTATTTTCAGATGAATGACACTATCATTCTGCAATGTCTCTCTCTACCTATAATACCTGTACATTTTTTTTTTTTATGTGGGTACCAGGGGTTGAACTCAGGACCTCGCGCGCCAGCAAACACCCGTGCCGCTGAGCAATATCACAGTCCCTTTTTTCGTATGTGGGTTCTGGGAGTCGAACTCAGGACCTCGCACTTGCCAGGCAGGCCTTGTGCCACTGAGCTATCTCACCGGCCCAATACCTGTACTTTTAGAGCACACTTATATTTATACTTTACCTAAAGTTGAAAAGTACATCGTGGGCCAGTGAGATGGCTCAGCGGCTTAAGGGCCTGCCCAGCAAGCGCGAGGGCCCGAGTTCGACTCCCGAACCCACATACAAAAAAGGGGCCAGTGATATCGCTCAGCGGCACGGGCGCCTGCTGGCGCGCAAGGTCCTGAGGTCGACCCCCTGGTACCCACAAAAAAAAAAAAAAGTACATCGTGGTTTCTTGGTCTTTTATCATTTTAACAATCTTTGTCTTTTGATAGGCATGTTTAGTCCATTAATACTTAACATAATGTTTGATATGCTAGGGTTTACATCTATATGTTTAGAATGTAATTCCAGCTTTTCTCTTATTTTTCTTTCAGTTTTGGGTTATTTGTTCAAACATTTCTTCCTTTCTTTGGGCTATTAGAATTATTTTGGGGAAGGGGAGTTGTAACTCTTTGCCTTATCGGTTGTTCTAGAAATTATATTATGTATCCTTAATGTTTAATATTGTATTTAGAGCTAATATTGTACCATTTAACTTTTATTTTTTGTGGGTACCGGGGGGGTCGACCTCAGGACCTCGCGCGCCAGCCGTCGCCCGTGCCGCTGAGCGATATCACCAGCACATTTTTCGTATGTGGGTTCCGGGAGTCGAACTTGGGCCCTTGCGCTTGCCGGGCAGGCGCTTACACCGCTGAGCCATCTCACCGGCCCTTTTTTTTTTTAATGCACATTATTCCTTTTCATTATGATTTGGAGAAATAGAGTATTGGCTATCATGGGACAGTAGTTTAAAAACTGTTTTTTTCTTTTAGAATTAGCAATGTTCTTTCAAATACCATCGTATGAAACCAAAAACCTAAATTAACTCGAATTGTGTGATTCAAATGAGAAAAAGTATACTGACATCTGAAGCACTTCTGGAGAATCACCTCTGGACCTCCTTTGAACTCTGAGGTTCACTAATAAAGAGATTGAATTTAGTGCAATATGACAACCTCTTTCAACTCTTACATTATTTTACATTATCATTTTGGTACACAGAGATCTACATAGTAATATACAAATTTTAGGAAGAAAATTGTAAATCCTTGGAAGTGAGGGTCAAGGTCATAAAATCCCGAGCTAGGTCTCTCCAGGCTTATTGCTATTACCAGTGTCAAAGGTGATCATATGAAATAACACACGCTGTTCTCAATTTATTATTTCAGTGAGATAGCATTGCTATGGAAACTGTAAACTTAAAGTTTAAATGGTTAAAGGCATTCTTTCCTACAACAGAGATGAACAAGGAGCCAAATTGTAATTTGACATTTTACTACTGTAGAGAGGGCACAGTTAAAGCAAAAGAGATAAAAATGTTCTAACAAAACATCCTTAGGCTAAGATTGTTGGAGTCTTTTCCCTAACACAGAAAAAATATTTTCAAGGGAATAAAATTTTTGTACTGAGTCAGGTACAAGCTCGGTTAGTGCTAAATGTATGCCAACTAATTTTTGCATTTAATCTTCAAAGTTGTGTCCTTTAGATGATATGTTAATTATTTTTCTTGTGTCTTCATATGTGCTGTATTAGTTTCCTTAGGACAGCTGTAAAAAATTACCAAACACTTGGTGACTTAAATATCCAAAACTTATTTTCTTACTGTCTGAAGGCAAGAAGTCCAAAATCAAGGTGCTGGCAAGATCATACACTCTCTCTGAAGGCTTTAGAGGAAGAATCCTTCTTTCCTTTTCCTGGGTTGTAGTCATTACTGGCAACCCTTGGCATTCCTTGGTATGCAGCTTCATCATTACATTTTCTACCTCTGTTCTTATATAACATTCTTTCTATTATTGCTTGTGTCTAGATGTCCCCCCAAAGTCTCACACAGTCACAGGTGGGGTTTTTTCAGAGGTGGCTGGATCCAGAGTGTGTGACTGATTCATGGTACAATGCTAGGATTAAGGGTGGCTGATTATTAAATCAGTACCCTGATTGGTTTAGCACCACCCTAATCCCGGTAGCCTGGATACAAAATAAGGGAGAGAAAGAGGCTTATTTTGTCCCTTGTTTGCTTGCTTTCTTTGCTAGCTTCTGTCTTCCGTGAGCTGTCTCTTTTCTGTGATGCTCTCCACCATGCCACCCTACCTTGGAGCCAGCCGATGATGAATTGCAACCTCTACAAACTGTGAGCTAAATAAATCTTTCCTCCTTTAATTTTGGGTGTCAGGTATTTTGTCCTAGTAATAAGAAAAGTAACTAAAATACTTCCCTATATCTACCTCTGTGTTTTCAAATGATATGTAATTTTTTTCTATATCTCTGTTCCAATGTCCCTACTCTCATAATGATATCAGTCATATTGGATTTAGGGTCAACTTTAATCATGTAAGACTGCACTGCATCATAACCTGATTATATCTGTAAATAACTTATTTCCAAATATCATTACATTCAGAGGTTCCTAGTGGGCATGAATTTGGAGGGACATGATTCAGCCTAGGATACACTACCATCACTTTGTCTAGTCAAGCTTTAATCCATATATTATATAAATGGCCTTATTTTCCTTATTCTACACTCTGATTCAAGACAAATTTTTAGCCAATATTTTATAAGTTGTTTTGCATGTACATGGCATGTCCTTATTTTTCTTTTTGGCTCTTTCCATGTCTTATCTCACTGTTGAGATATTTCCTTCTTCTCTAAGTCACTGGTTTGATGTTGCTTCTTACCTTTCCTGTTTCTCAAATGAGTCATCTCAACCATATCTGACTTCCTAAGTTTCCTATCCTGCCTGAGGCATCCTTGTTTCCTTTTTTACATTCAATTGCTTTATAATGTGGAAATAATTTGTTTTAAATATTCATTTTAAATTTTAATTAATTTTAAATGTTTACAATAATAGAAAGGATAACAACCAAAAACTGGTACCAGGTTTGAAATACAGAGCTGGTCCCATAAGAGGTCACATACATTATATAAAGGTTCATTAATTCTGAAAACCGTATTCTAAAATAATTGTTGTTTTCACTTATTTTTTATTTGTCATGTGCTGTAATGTATTATAAGGTTTCAAATTTATTTAATAAATTTGGGTATGAAAAATCTGCTTTTCAACACATTTCCCTGGAAGGATTTTGAATTTTTACTTCAAGTATAAAGATCACAAACTTCAACAGATATCAAAATAAAACCATTGACTACAAAACCCACGATATCCTCATACACATTTTAATGAGCTATCCAAATTAAATAAGAGATCTTAAATTTATATATGTTCAGATTAAAAATTGTTGCTTACTGTCTATACATAGCATGCAACCTACCATACTCTTAAAAACTTGAGTGGCTTGCTGCGAAGGGTGTCATCGATGACAGGTTGTCTGCAGTGTGTCCCCTGCTGACCTTCCTGTACTCCTCTCCGTATTCAGTCACAGAGGCTCTTCCCATAATTCACTGAGAAGGCATAACATTAACTGGAAACTTCGTTTTTCTTCCAGCCTCTTCCCGCTACCTGAAAAAAGAGTTAGAAACCTCTTGTCATTTGTGATTTGACATTAGTGAATTCAGTTCTTTGAGGGCATAGGTGAAGCATAGATTTTAATTATGTTCTTTTGGACTCGGGGTGTGGGACAAAATTTCACTAATAACAAGACTTAGAGAGCTGCCCTATGTTCACATAAAAATGTAGCTTTGTTGTTTTCCCCTTATCATCTGAAAGGTATAATTGTCATTAAATGTCTGAAGCAGTTACTTATATGTCTTCATTATTCTCTATTTAATCTTATAAAATAATGTACTTTTATAGCATTCATAATATGGAGAATTGATAAGTGACTCAGTATATATCTTGACAAGGTCAAATGTCCATGCCGTTTGCTAATTTTTTCTTCACGTTCAGAAAATAGCCTTTTCTTTGGTGACCTTATATGTATAAATTAATCTGCAAGGAATAAACTTCACATTAAGATTCCTGAAGGCAAAAGAAGAACTATTTATCATCTCTGTTCTCTATATTTACGTTCTGCTAAATCTCACTGCGATGGTTAATCTTGGCTGTCAAATTGACTGTATTGAGAGATGTGTAGAACACTAGTAAAGCGCACTTCTGGATATATATGTCAGGGAATTTCTAGAAATGATTTGGATTTGCGTCAACAAACTGGGGGGAGGGATGGACCCTGAATATGGGTTGCACTATTAAATAGGATGGTCCTAGATGGAGCCAAAAGTGGAATATGGGGGAAACTTCCATGCATACAAACACAATTCTTGAGCAGGTACCATTTTTGCTGCTGCTATCATCCATGGATAACAGGCACTCCATAGTCTTTAACCATTATATACTATGCACACCATTAACTCTCCAGTAAGCTTTTCAGCCTTCAGCCTCAGACTAGGGTACATCATTGAATCCTCTTGTTCTGAGGCTTCCAGCTTCTTGGACTGAGCAGCTACAGCTTTCCCTGGCTCTCCAGCCTGCAGACAGCCATTATGGGACTAGCCAACCTCTGATGGTATAAGCCAACCTAATAAATATCATCTTATAATTATATGCACATTCCATTACTTTTGTTTCTCTAGAGAACACTAACTGGTACACTCACCATGTTCTAACTGAAAACAAGTCAGAACACAGCAGGGTGTAGTACTGTGGTTAAAGTTGGTTATTTTTAGAGTTTCTAGGTTTAAATCAGGCATGATAGAATGATTATGAGGCTATGTTGGGTGAGTTTTCTGACTTCTTGCAGCTTCAGTTTCTGTATCTTTATATTAGACACAGTGGCAAGACCATTTCATGAGTTAATGAAAAAATAAAAACGAACTGTTAGATTGATTAGCTTCTACACACAAAAGTTAGTTATCATTTAACATCTCTAAATCAAAAAAGTATAGAATCCAAAATGTCTATGAGTAAAGATAGAAGGGATTTTATTGACAGTTGTACCCAATTATGTCTTATGTGAGCAAAATTGTAAGCATGGCAGAAGATATAGCATGTAGAAATAGCAGCCCAGTTGGATCAAGAAAAATCTCAGTATTCCTTTGATGACATTAATATTGTTCATAATAAATTACAGTGGTGGTGTTATCAACATTGATGAAAGAAATGATATGGATGGATGTCTAAGCAAAACAAAGTGCACAATTTATCTAGACAAAATTTTATCTCCAAATAAGGTTTTCAGAGATTTAAATGAGACAGAGTAAGAGTTCTTGGGACTTAACATGGTAATCTCTTTAAAAATTATAGTACTGGGCCGGTGATATAGCTCAGCGGCATAAGCGCCTGCCCGGCAAGCACGAGGTCCTGAGTTCGACTCCCGGTACCCGCATATAAAAAAAAAAATTATGGTACTGACTATATTTTGGTTCATTAGGAAGAAGTTAAAAGAACAAGAATGTGAAGGAGAATATCACAAAGTGTCAGAAACAGCTTATGAAAATGGTGGGCATAAGTTTAAAAATAAGAACTTGGTCACTTTTAAAGTATTTTATTGTCATTTTGTATCAGTCATTCAGTGATATCTATATCTCAACACATGTTCTAAATTTAGTGTTTCCATTTTAAAGGTAAGATTGCTGAGAAACTAAAGATATTCAGTTTAATGCATAAATCACTTTCGTATCTGAGATGGCAACTGCTTTTCCTTGGTAACTCAAGTTTGTGGGTTACACACACAATATATAGATAATGTAATATGAACTATTAAAAGAGTTTGGAAGAAGTTCCAAAAACAGTTCCAGAAAAACAAATAAAGAAGAAAATAATGATGAAAAGAAAAGCATTCTCTCAATGAGACCACATAATAGAATAGCTCTCAGTGTTTCTCAGAAAGCATAGTTTGATTTTTAATGTTTTTACCATAAAAATGGTATAATTTCTTTTGCCCTAAGAAATCATTGATATTAAAACAATATAATACTGATTTTAAAATTATTCACCAGGTACTGTAGTATCACAATGTCTTGAAATTGGTAAGCACTTTCTTTTTAAATAGAAAAAAATACAAAATAATATTCTGGCTTTGTGGTCCTATCTTTAAGAGTTTGATTTATCTGTTTTTTTCTTGAATTACTTAACTGAAGCATTTTTCCCCAGCTATAATTTGTGATGTAATCCATGTTGATTTTTAAAATTATATTCAAAAGTGCTCTTATGTCATTCAGAATAACATAAACCAACCTTGAACTTTTAATTAGGTCAAAATATAAATATAACTCTTTTCACTGAATGGAAGAGCCAGAGTGTCAGAAGTAGCAGACTCAAAAGTAGTAATCTTGTTTTTCTTTCAACTCTAGTATTCAATTTTTTCACTAGTACTTTTAATCAATTCATTACTCCATTCAAGAAATACTTCCCATCTTTATGAGGATAGTGTTTTCAAAATTCTTGGAAAAAGCCCCATTTATTATTATCCACAGTAGATCTCATTTTGCTTAGCAAATATTTATTGAATACAACATTGATGAATTCATAGCAATATCTTTTATCAAAAGTATTACTAATACTATTATTATTTTATTAATCTTACACTTAGTAAATTAAGGCATTATACTATGTATATAAAATAATATAATTTAAAGTAGAATACAGTAAGTAATTTTACTAAATTACTTACAAGTTAAAGGCAATCTGACTTTTATGCTCCTGTGGTTGCTAACATTTCACAATGGGCCCTCCATCATAAAGAGCTTTATCCTCTGCATTTCTTTTTATTGAACATTCTGGATTCAACCATTTTCAACCACAAACACTTATTTTGTATTTTTTAAATCAAGTCTCAGTTTTAAATCAAGCCTTCAAAACTCTCTGGATTAAGCCCAAAATATTATATAATCCTTTACTGTACTCAAGTTTTTTAAAATATAAAGTAAATGAATTCTCCTGCACTTATTTCTACATTTTTTTCTATTGCAAGTTTTTTTACCTTAGTTGTGGTATCTATTTTCTTTGTCTTCTTGGAACATGGACTCTTACAGAATTATCAATCAACTTCCTTCTCTGTTTTGGGTATTTTCCAGTTTTTATGGAAAAAAAAGAGCTTCTCTTAAAAATAAAAATGACATTATCACCTGTACCAGATAGATTTTAAAGCAGCCTTCATAATGCCTGAATCATAATTGTTCACAGTCCTTAAATAATCATCAATCCTTTTAATGTCAACACAACCTATTTCTTACTCCCATGTAATCAAATAAAACAAAGATGATAATATTAGTCAGTTTCATGTTACTCCAAGAAATACTTGAGGCAATTAACTTAATAAAAAAAAAAAGGCTAAAAGATTCCAGTCCAACTATTTCCATTGTTTTGATTCTCTGGTGATAGTGGCCAATGTAATGGCATGGAGTTGGGGCACATCCCATACATTTCAAAAAGAAGTAGAAGAGAAATACAGACACTGACACCACACACTCCCTCACTCAGGGACATGCATCCAATAACCTAAGGACCTCCTGCTAAGCCCTGCCTCTCAAAGGTTCCTCTACTCAGAATGGCACCACCTGCTGACCAAGCTTTTAACACGTGAATCTTTGGGGATACTTAGCCAAATCATACCAATAATAGAATATTATTCTTGTATTACCTTATATGGCAAATGTGATCTAATACTTCTGCAGTGATTATGTTGCATTATATAAAAATGGAGTTCTAGAGTCTTGTTCCCTTTCCTAGTTTAAAAAAAAATACTCAATAATCTCAGAGTCTCAGAGTTATAAGGAAATGAATCCTGGCATGGATCAGTGTGAACTTGGAAACAGATGTTTCTCTGGTCAAGTACACAAGTGAGAAAAAGCCCTGCCTGATACTTTGATTGCAGCCTTTCAGAGAAACCAGATAAATCTGGCCTCAATTCCAGACCTGCAAAAACAGTACGAAATTAAATGTGTGTTTTTGAACTTGACAATTTTTGGTTATCGTTTACATAGAAAAAAATAAATACAGGTTTTGATGTCTGTGAATGTTTCAGTAAAAACATACTTAACAATATAGGAAGGGCTTTAGAACAAGACAGTGAGCAAAATTTGTAAAATTTTAAAATTATTAAACTATTGTAAGGCAAGTTTCGTACACAGCAAAACTGAGCATAATAAGCAGAATTTTAATATTTCTACACAAAATCTCTTCCATTAATGTCCTGTACCCGAGTGGCATATTTGTTACAACAAATGAACCTACAATGACACATCATTATTACCTGGTGTCTGTAGTTTAATGTGGAATTTATTCTTGGTGTTTTACATTCTATAGACTTTTATAAATATATGATAGCAAGTGACCATTAATATATTATCATCCAGAATAGTTTTACTGACCTAAAATCCCTGTGATTTGCCAATTCATTCTTCTTTTCGATGACAAATGACCACTGATTTTTTTATTGTCCCCATATTTTTTTTCTTTTCTACAATGTCATGTGGTTTGAAATATTTAGTACGTGACTTTTGAAGATTAGCTTCTTTTACTTAGCAATATACTTTCAAGTTTCTTCTTTGTCTTTTCATGTCTTGATAGTTCATTTAATATTGAATAATATTCCATTGCCTAAATGTATTACCATTCTCCTGCTGATGAACATCTTGAATGCTTCCAAGTAAAGCTTCTATAAATGAGTATGCAGGCTTTTGTGTAGATAGAAGTTGCCAGTTCTTTTGGGTAAGTAACAAAGAATGCAATTGCTGGATTATATGGTAGGAATATACATAGCTTGTTCTCTTCAAAGGTATCTGAACCATTTCATAAATAGAACAGCAAAGAGAATTCATATTGTTCCACGTATTGCCAGGACTTAGTGTTGTCAGTATTTGGATTTCAGTCTTTATAATTATGTGTAGTATCTCTTTACTCTTGTGATTTACAATACCCTAATGACATAAGATGTTGAACATTACCATATATTCTTACTTGCCATTTGTATCTATCCTTGGTGAGTTGTCTGTCCAGGTCTTTAAACCAGGTGGTTCATTTTTTTTTTAACGTTGAGTTTAAAATTTCTTTGTATATTTTGGATAACCATTTCTTTTCTGTTTTGTTTTTTCCAAATATTTTTTCCAAGAGTGTGGTTTTTCTTTTTATTCTTCTAATGGTGACTTTCACCAAGCAAAAGTTTTTAATTTTAGTGGATCTCAGCTTATTGTTTCTTTTATGGTCAGCAAATCTAATATTTTATTTCAAAAGCCACTATACCCACATTCATTTTGATTTATTGTGTGTTATTATTATTATTTTTTTTAATGAGGGTCACGCTACATAGTTCAGGCTAACCTAGAACCCACTATGTAGCTGAGGCTGGTCTCAAACTCAGTGCATTCCTCCTGCCTCAGTCTTCGGAGTGCTGGTATTACAGGCATGGGCTACCACACCCGTCTCTTGTGTGTTATTTTGTAAGACCTTTAGAGTAGCTTTTTACATTTAGTTCTACAATCTGTTTTTCCTTAATTTTGGAATAAGAATGTCTGCATCAAGATTCACATTTTTATTTATATTTCCAGTTGTTCCAACACAATTATTGTAATAAGTATCTTTGTCCTATTTTAGTGTTTTAATTTGTTGGATGAGTTGACTATATTTGTTTATTTCTTTATTTTCTATTCTAGTCCACTGATCTATTTGTTTATTTCTTTCACCAAGACCACACTTTCTTGATTACTGAGGTTTCATAGTAAGTTTTTATGTCTGGTTTCATGAGTCTTTTGACTTTATTCTTTAATATTAAGTTGATTCTTTGATGTCTTTTTCCTCTTCATATGAACTTTAAAGAGTCAGTTTTTTGATATCCACAAAACAATTTGTTGGGATTTGGAATATAATTGTGTTGAATCTGTAAATCAAATTGGAAGAAATAACTTCTAGACAGCAATGAGCCTTAGTACCTTATATGTGAAATACATCCCCACTGAGTTTTTCTTCGATATCTTTCACAAACATTTTACAGATTTACTAATATGGATTACATACATACATATTTTTTAGATTTATAACTACATATCTCATTTTATGGATGTTAACATCAATGGGATAATGTATGGGATAATGGGATAATGTTATATTTCACATGCCAATTGCTTATTCAAAATATATAAAAAGCAACTTTTTAATATTAACCTTTAATCCAGTGAACTTGTTATCATTGCTTATCAATTCCAAGAGAACTTTTTGCCAATTTTAAATATTTTCTACACAAATGACAATGTCATCTGTACATTTATTACTTCCCAAACTATATAGCTTTTTTCCCCTTTCCTTTCTTTCCTTGTTTAATTGGTAATAATTTTCAGTATGATGTGTAAAACTAGGAGGGATGTCATTGTCTTTTTCTACATTTTTACAATTAAAACTTTCACTTTCTCTCCAATAAGAATACTAGCTGCAGGATTTTTGTAGATGTTGCTTATCTAGAAGTACTCCTCTATAACTAGTTTACTGAGAGTTGTATCAATAATTGCCTTTCATGTTGTCAAATTCTTTATCTGAATCTACTGTTATGAACATGTTTAATTAATTACATTAACTGATATTCAAATGTTGAATTAGCCATTCATGCCTGGAATAATTCCCACTTGTTCATAGTGTAAGTTCTTTTTATACTTTGATGGATTCAGTTTGCTAATATTTTGTGGATGATAGTTGCGTTTATATTCTTGAGAGTTATTTTTCTATAATTTTATCTTCTTTTAATGCCTTTGGTTTGGTATTAAGGTTATTGGCCCCTCACAAAACAAGTTAAAAATTCTTCTGTTTGTATTTTCTGGAACATGTTGTAGAGATTTTGTAAAGTATTTGTTGAAATTCATCAGTGAACTCATCTAGGTCTAGTACTTTCTGTTTTGGAAGGTTATTATACATTTGATTTCTTTAATAAAGATAGGCCTGCTCAGTTTATCTGTTTCTTCTTATGTGAATTTATAGCTTGTGTCTTTTGAGAAACTGACCTGTTTTATCATGTTACCAAGTCTGTGGGCATAGAATTATTCACAACATTTATTATTCTTTTCATATCTCTGGGGATATAGTGATGTGTATTCTTTCTTTTCTAATGTTAGTAATTTGTGTCTTTCTGATTTCTTTCTTAGATTGGCTAGAAGCTTACTGGCATTATTGATCTTTCAAATAATGGGTTTTAGGGTTTATCATTTTTCTCTATTGATTTCCTATTTAAAATGCCATGGATATTTGCTATAGTTTTTATTTTGTTTTTGTGCTTATTTTAGATTTAATTTTCTCTTTACTAATTTTGTGATGTGGAAGCTTAGAAAAAATTTTCTAATGTATACATTCAATGTTATTAATGACCCTCTATACACAGAATATACTCCATAACACAAATTTTAACAATTTATTTACATTTACATTTAGTTCAAGATATTTTTGAATTCCTCTTGATAGTTCTTCCTTTAACCCTATGTTATTTAGAAATATGTTATTTCTTCTTCAAGTACTTTGGATTTTCCATTTATCTTTCTGGTATTGATTTCTAGATTAATTTCACTGAGGTCTGAGAGCAGGCTATTTGATTTCTATTCTCCTAAATTTACTAGGATGTGTTTTATGACCCCGAATGTGATCTATTTTGGTGAATGTTTCATGTGAAGTTGAGAAGAATGTATCCTGCTGTTAGATGAGGTAAACTCTGCCATGTACATTCACTGATTTTATGAGCACTATTGAATTCAACTATGTCTGTACTGGTTTTCTGCTGGCTAGATCTGTCCATTTCTTTTAGAAGGCTGTTGATAGCTCCAACTGTAATAATATCTTTTTCTATTTATAATTATGCTTCTTTTTTGCCTCAAGTAGTTTGAAACTTTGTTTTCAGGCAGACACACAAAAGATTGTTATTTTTTCTGGGAGTATGGACCCCTTTATCAATATGAATCCCTAATAACTTCCTTGCTCTGAAATCTATTCTGTCTAAAGTCCATACAGTTAATTTGATTAGTGTTAGCAAAGTATGTATTTCTTCATCCTTTTACTTTAAATATAGATATATATTGTTTGTAGGCAAAATGTAGATAGGTCTTATTTTTATCTACTTTGACAATCTCTGTTTTAACCACTGAATTGAAACTATTGATTTAAAATAATTATTAATGTAGTCTGACTAATGACGATCATGCTTATTGATTCTTATTTGTTGCCTTTATTCTTTGTTCCCATTTTTGTTAACCACACTTTTTCTGCCTTTTGTAGATTTAATTGAGAATTTCTTATAAAATCAAGTTTTTCTCTTCTTGGCAAATCAATTACACTTCCTTTTTGAAAACTACTTTTTAGGGATTGTGCTAGAATTTATAATATATATTTAAAGCTGATCCAAATTAAGCTTCATATAACAGTGTATTACTTTGTAAGTAGTAAAATACTTTGCAATAGCAACATATTCTTAATTTCCTTTCCTCCTGTCCTCTTCATCATTGCTGTCACTCATTTCAAACACACACGTGCACACGCATGCATATGCACACATGCTCATGCACACACACACACAGATATATACATCGGCATGCATAAAGAGAGACATTGTTGTATTATTTTCTTGAATACTTTGTTATTTGTTAGATTTGCTAATGATAAAATATATTTTAAAATTTTATTTTCCATTTTTTATTCTTTGATAATCTTTCTGTTATTGTATGGTTCTAAATTTCTGACTTGGATTATTTTCCTTTTTCCTTCTGATGTTCCTTCCAAGGTAGATCTAGTGGGAACAAATTCTCGCAATTTTTGATCCTTCAGTTTGAAAAATAATTTTATAGAATTCTAGGTTAGTGGAATTTTTTTCTTTCAACAACTTTAAATATCTCATTCCAATCTTTCTTTACTTTCAGGTTTTTTTCTATTACTGCTTACTATGGGTGAGTTGTTTTTCTTCATTCTGAATTCTTTTTCTTTGTTTGTTACTATGTGTTTGTAATACATAACAATTGCATTCATCTTGGAGAATCTGTGCGTATACATACTGCATTTTGATCACTTTTACCCGCTTCCCACACACACTTCTTTCCCCACCCCATACATTTCTCTTTCCATGCTCTAATTCCTTTCCCATCTCCATAAAGCTCTCAGTTTATAAAATTCTATAATTTAAGGTTTTTACTGATAATGGCTCAAAAGTAAGCAAGGAAAACCTATTGGAAAGTGGAAGAAAACAGGATTATTGTCATGTAGTAACAAAACTTCAGTAAAATTGTCTCCCACCATTATATGATGAAAACTACATGTAACTGGTGAACTTATTTAAATAATGAAGGATAAATCCAAGAAATTGGTGCAGATGCTGCATAATTTCTTCTTGCTGCTTGTATGAAGCCTTAGAGTGTATGGTAGAACTATAGAGGTATATCAGGGCACAGACCCTGAAAATATTAAATCAAACTATAGATTCTCTAAAGAAAACTATTCTTTTTTTTTAAAGTCATAAGCTTTTAAAAGCCAACTGCCTACCCTGACCTGACACACAAAGTAACAAGATTAGCTCAGCACAAGAGCATGCATCATCAAATGGAGGAGGTATACATAAGACTAGACTCCTCATGAGTGCACGCTACTGTTGCATGAGGAAATGGCTCAAATATCCAAGGGCCATATTCCTGGTGTTTTGTCTTTTCTTATTCTGTTTAACACTTATATGTTTTATGACCAATTTACTGAGGATGAAAAGACATTGTGTATACAATTGATGCTTCTTGATACGAGAGGGGACAGTTATAATACCTCATTCTTACTGAGAAACAGCTTTGAAAAACATCAGTGAAAAGAAATAATGAAAAGGGGCTAATCAAGCAGTCCATCTAATTTCTAATCTTTATGAGCAGTCCATCCAATTTCTAATCTTTATGAGAAAGAGAAATAGAGATATAAGGCTATCGTATTTCATATGCTTTGACTAATAATTTTGCTGGATGGCTATGAAACTAAAAGAAAATCCACTGGAAACTGATGACCTGAAAATCTGGGTAAGAGTTTGAGGAGATATCAATTTGATTGGATATAGATATGTGTGTTGCATATGAAGGTACATCAAAAGATGACCTAAAGAAAGGAGTGGAGAATGTATATAAGCAGGGAAATAAGATCACTCAGCATGTTTCTCAAGCCTCTACCTATCTACTAGGAAAATGTTTCTTTCTCTGTCCATTATATTAGGCTTTACAAATCTTGATGTCCGAGTTATAATGGGTGGACTATTTTCACCAAAAAATAGCAATGATTCTGCTAAACCGCAAGTTCAGGCAGCTACTTGGACACTTCGATTTTCTCATACCTCTGGATTAACAGGCAAAAAGAGGAGTAATAGTACTGGCTGGGGAGATAAATCTTATAAAGATAATATTTAGTTGTTATTAAGCGAGGAAATTAAGGAGGAGTATATGTGGAATACAGGTAATACTCTGTCTTGTGGCTAATTAAATGGAAAGCTAAAACCAAATTCAATCAAGGATCTGATCCATCGCCTTCACAAATAAAGATTTGGTCACCCCACTAGATGAAGAACCCTGATTAGCTGAAACACTGAGACCAAAGAAAATGAAATGAAAAACAGAAAAAGTAGTTATACGGACCAGCTATAAATACATGGTCATCCTTATTTATACAAAAATAAGGATGTGTGCAAGAGTTATAATTACTTCTTTTTAATTTTTGATTTGGTCTGCATATATATTAGCCAACTACTTTTCTCTTCTTGTCTGTTTATCTTATTGTTTAAGATGTTTTATTAACATACTGTATATTTTACAACTTTTATGTTGTAAAATAGAATATCAAGTAGGGAGTGTAAATAAGTGTGAGTGAAGGGCCGGTGATATAGTTTAGCGGTATAAGCGCCTGCCTGGCAAGCACAAGTTCCTGAGTTTGACTCCCAGTACCCGCATAAAAAATAAAAATGTGTGAGTGAATATTTTTATCAACAGATTTCATGTTATACCTGTAGACAAATTTAGTAAGTTTTTGGTTGTATGCAGGGAGGTTGTATTAAATGAAATTATTTTTTTACTATTGTCTTTGTTTGAAAAATTAGGTATGGTTTAAACTTATGTGTGTGCATACCAGGTTGATAAAAGGTGAACTATAATAGCTTTATCATGTGTCAATGTAAGCAGGCTGAAGTGCATTCCCAAGGGCTCTCTTTCAGGTACATTCCAGTCAGCATGGAATATAAGGTTTTTTTAGTAAGAACTGAAGAATGTCAGCAAGAAAACACTGATTATTACCATTTATGGACATTTTCATCCATGCACTTTCCACAGTACTTTACTATAAATGTTGCTGTAGAAATTTTTCAAATCTAATTAAACTGACAAGTAAGTATAGTTAAAATTAAATAAAATATAATTTATCTTGGTTAGGTCTGAATAAATAAAAGAAAGACATAATTAGGAAAAGGCTTTCGCTGAAAATTAGTGTCTCTAAATTATAGACAACTTCAATTTCTTTTCCTTCACTGGGATATTTCATTCTTGCCTGCTTGTCTGTACACTTTGTGATTTAGTCAATTCACACACATGCACATACACACGCACATATCCATACACATATGTTTCTATTGGTACTGCTCTTTTGGCCAAAATCTTGCTGATACAGCAGGATCCATTTTTCTCAGGCTCCCTTGCAAATACCCCATGCACACTATAAGAAAGATAAATCACCCAGTGCATTTGCATCAGAGAAGTGATGTCCAGAAGCATAAGAGATACTTTTCTTGAAAAAACAGCATCAGAAATACCAAGTTTTAGCAGTGTCAGAACATGATGCTATGTTATAGAGCCCTTCTGTCCCTGCCAGCTTTAACACTGGTGGTACATGTATGACAGTCCCATCAGGCAGCTTGCCCCAGTAGAAGGAGTGATACAGTCATACATGGGATAATCATGTATGTACCACTTGTGGCTCAAGCCCCATGGTAGCGAGACATAGGAATTATGGCCTCATTGTGAACATGCTAATTGATGATGTATGCTGCAGCTTCAAGGGTCAAGTAGTGATACTAAGGGCACCCTCATGGAATGTCCTATGATGTAATTGTTCCTGTGTTCCTGACCATTTTCTCTGTGAGCACTCCAGTATTACATAGCATCTATGAGCTGGATCATACATGTTTCATATGTTTCTTTTCTGATTTAGTAAGACTCCAGTTTCTATTCCTTACCTCTAAAATAACTACAATCATGAAATAATTTATTGTACTCCTTTTATTGAAGTAATAATCTTATTTCTAATAAATGTAATGTAATTGTTTACTAATGCTTTTTTAAATTTTATTCATTCTCACCTATTTGTTTAGCAGAGTAGTTAAATGCAAAAACTCTAATATCAGACCACGAGTTTGAATAATGATTCTAAATTTTACCAGCTTCGCGACCTAACATACACCCCTGAAACCCCATATACATAGGCTTTTCTATATTAAGAATTGGTACAAATGTAATGCCTAACATACATGGTAACAAGCTATTAAATTCTAATCTAAAATATAAATAAATTACTTATTTGCTATTTTGTTGTCATGTCTGTAATTGCTTATTGGGCACCTGCTAGCTGTTATATTTTTACATTAATAAAGAACATTTTCTGAGGGAGATTTTATCATACAATTGCATTAAACTACAATATTCAAACTGCTATAACATATGCATAAAACAATTTTTATTTAGAGAGCATTTAAAAATTCTAAAAATAATTAGCATTTTTTGGTGAAATCTACGAATAAGCTAATATTTTATTTTTCTTCTTTGGGTGGAATTTTTTTATTTGATAGAGAATGGTCCAATAATAAGGAAAGACACTTATTAGAGGATTAAATGTTATCATTATTTAGGTTTCTCTTCACACTTTTTCTAATAGTTGTTAACAGGTGTAAGTATTCAGTTTATTCTCAAAGCATTTTGTTGAGAAGCAATAAAGTAATTCATACAAACAATATGCTATTGCAGAACACCTAACATTGGATACGGCTACTGCCAAAAATGTAATTCCAAAGCATAAAATGTGTGTGAAATTATGTAAATAGGCTAGGAAAAGTATTGCAACTAAACTTGACCACTAGTTTTCTGAAGACTTGCCAAATTCCAAATAGAAGCAGCATTGAGTAGAATGCTTAGATATCTGGATACTTGTTCTTTCAATTCTAGGAAAATATTCAGCTTTAGTTTGAAATGTGGCTACCTATGTCGCTATTTCCAGAACAGTCAAAATAGTTATTCTTTGTAATTTCCTGTTTGTCATATTACTTCTTTTCAACCAGCTGATGATCAAAGATAGTCACAATATTTTTTTAAACTGCTTTTCCTATCTAATTTTCTAGTTAGTGTTTTTACAGTCTTGCATTGGCAAGCTAACTTTTCCTTTGACCTGCTCAGGCTTTCAATCGTCAGACTTCACTGTGCTGCCAGAACTATGCAATTTATTAAAATTAAATTGAACACTGCAAAAAATATTAACAAAGTTCAGCAGTTCACCAAAATTAATGTTGAAGATGAGTTTTCCAGTCATGCTCATGTCACAGGAAATTTTTTGAATGCCGAATCTGAGTAATTTCAATCTACAATAAAACCAGGAAATAGGCCTTATGCGGCTTTTTTCCTTAAAATCCTCTATAATAGTATCTGCAAATTGAGGTGTGCTTAATTTAGTTCTAGTAAATAAAGCACATTTGGTGTCTTTATTATTTCACCTAGAATCTTCTAATCTGGGCCCTAGCTCCGTCAACATTTAATCACATATTAATAACATACAGACTGTTAGGGTGGTATTCAAGACACGGCTTTACACTGTTAGCACAGCTTCTGTGTAAAGAAATCAGAATTCACAAAAGTGAAACATATGTTCAGTGGAAAATAATGTATCCTCACAACTATGCTGAATGTACTGCAATGTTACTTCTCTCTTGCTTCTAAACAGCAATTAGTGAGTGCGCAAACACATGGTTGATATGAAGGGATGCTCCATCTGAAAACAGAGACATTTGTTTACTCAGATTTAACAAAGTGTTCAAAACATGGATTCACAAATGACCTATATATTATGTAAGTAAAGGATGCATTTGTCCTTCATTACATTATGTGGCATTTTCAGTCTAGACTCTGTGGGAATGATAAGCGTGACTTTTTGTCACAATAATATGTCATCACATTATCATCAGAGAATTGAGCTCTTTTCTCTTTACTTTTCTGCTTATAAGCATATAAAAACCATAATTATTTCATGGGTTAATTCATATGACCAAGAACTCATTCTAAATATACAAAGGTAAGTTTTATGAGTACTCAACCCATCGAAATGGAGTACATCTCTATTTTATTTGAATTAATGTGTTCTCTCTCTATAAGAGTAAATACTTAGAATAAAATATTTTTTATAGAAAGTCGTTATGGCTTAGATCTAAAATGTTCCCCCAAATTCTCACGTTTTGGGTTAAGTCCTGATTGGAAAAGGCAGCTCTCTAGGGATGTGAGATGGAAATGTGTATTCTCAACCCCAGCTCCTCCCTTTCCTCTCTGCTTCCCGGCTGCCACACAGTGAACAGCTTTCCTCCACCATTCAGTTCTGCTATGCCATCTCTGCCTTGGAAATGGCTGACCAGAGATTTAACTCATTGAAACTGTGAGCCAAAATATACCTCCACTCCTTTCATTTGTGGGTATCAGGTATTTTGTCCCAGTAATGGAAAAATGGCTAATATACATTTTGGAACCAGATAAATGGGGTCGTTTCTGTGACTATACCCGACCATGTGCTCATAAGCATTCAGAACTTGTTTATAGGCACTTTGGAAAAGTTTGCAAATGTGGGCCACAGAAGCCCTAGAATGTTGTGAGCAATAGTTGATGTTTGCTACTGGTCAGTGCTCAGAAGACAAAAATGCAGATAGGAATAAAGATCATAAAGGCCAGGTTCAAGATGTTTCAGGTGGGAACAAGGACTTCATTGGTATTTGATCTAGAGGGCATGTCTACCATGCACTGAGCCCATTAAAACTGTAAGCTAAAGTAAATCTCTCTTTAAGTTGTGGGTGTCAGGTATTTTGTCCCAGTGGTGGGAAAATGATTAATACAAAAGTTAATTACCAAAAGATGTTATATTATAAATCATAGTAGAAGGGATGGTGAGATGGCTCAGTGGCATAAGCACCTGCCTGGCAAGCGTGAGGTCCTGAGTTCGACTCCCGGTACCCACATATGAAAAAAGGGCCGGTGATATCGCTCAGTGGCACGGGAGCCTGCTGGCACGCGAGGTCCTGAGTTCGACCCCCAGTACCCACAAAAAAAAAAAAAATCATAGTAGAAGAAACAAATGCATTGTTTTCAAACAGCTCAATGAACATTCCATTACTTCATTGTGACTCTGACTTGTAAAAATGGATCTTACACAAATGTGAACACCTGTCTTACCTCAAGACTGTAGACTCTCATTTATTATTTTATTTTATTATTTGGAAGAATAAGGAATGCATTAGTACATATTTAAATAGATTTCACTTTGTAAGAAGATACTGGTAGACTACCATCTGTATTAGAATGTTATTAAACTCTGATCTGAAGTCAACCATATGATCCCTGTAACACAAATTTAATACCTTCTGTATTCCCTTTAAATTATTGATGCTTGTGATTGTATTTCCTTGAAAATACCTTTGTTTTCTGTTTTGTACATTATCAAGGTCCTACACTTCTCATGCAACACTGTAAAGTGCTTTAAAATATTAATGGGTAATCTATTAAGCAAGCACAAAAATTTCTATCTCTTTAGGTGACATGCAGCAAATGTACATAGCTTGTGTGAAAGTAGTGCCAAATAAAATCTGAATTTAAGAAGAAAATATGTAGCTAGGTGTGGTGGTGAACACCAATAATCTCAATGGGAGGCTGAGGCAAGAGTGTCTCTGCAAGTTCTAACCCAGTCTGTGCAACTTAGGGACACCCTAGCTCAAGATAAAAAATAATAATTCTAATAAATAAAAAGGCTGATGATCTAGCTCAGTGCAAACACCCTGGGTTCAATTCCCAGTACCTCATAAGAAGAAGAAAGAAGAGAAGAGGAGAAAACATGTTTTCTGTGCCTAACTCTAATGCCAGTATGTAGAAGGACGTGTAAATAAATTAGTGGGCTGGTTTTAGACTATCTCACTTCTAATAATAGACAATAAATACTCTAGAAGAAGGACAAGAAGATAAGATTTTAAATAAATTAACCACAGTGTACAATGATTTTATTTGTAGCATAAGTAAATTAACCTTGGATTAGTAACAGAGATACAAAATTTTAATGTTTATAAGAGAATTTAAGCATTAGTTTCAAAGACTGGAGATGGAAAATGGCTAGAGAAAGAACAATATTTTATGCTTGGTGAATGTTAGAGTCTTTTAATTTGGGATTGATGGAAGCAATACAATAAGAAAGCTAAATACTACTCGGTTTATAGTATCATACAGTGGTTGAATGTTTCCCCAGCACACGTGAGGCCTTGGCTTTAAACCTCATCATTGAGAAAACAATGAAACAGAAGAGAAAAAGAATACTATGTAATTGATTCATCTAAATGGGAAATAATTTTTTTCAGCTTGTTTTTGCTTCTACAAATTTCTACCATCAGAATAGAAATAAAAAATAGAAAGTAAACATAAGATTTCTCTTTAATAAACTTTTTCTAGAGACTTCTTTGAGTTCTGGTGTACTATTTTATAGCACACAATCACCTAGCACAAACACACACTCCACAAATACAACAAAACAGACTCAGAAACAGCACTCATGGAATTTAAAATATCTGTGAATTATATGTTTACAAATAGATTAAACAGAATACATAACAAATTTACTAAAATAAAATTATAAAACAAAATGCAATGGAATTATAAATAAAATGAAATTAATGGGCTGGGATATAGCTCAGAGGTAGAACATTTGCTGACAATGTGCAAGGCCCTACGCTTGACCTCCAGCACTAGAGCAAAAAACAAAATTAAGTGAAATTATTAAATTAAGATGAGTGTAGTAAGAGATGGTGCCTAGGAGGAGAAAGAATTAGTTAACTGGAGGGCCGGCGATATAGCTCAGCAGCATAAGCGCCTGCTTGGCAAGCGCGAGGTCCTGAGTTTGACTCCTGGTACGTGCATTAAAAAAAAAAAAAAAAAAAAAAAAAAAAAAAAAAGAATTAGTTAACTGGAAAATTGGTGGGGTGAAAGTACAAAAGACAGTGCTCAGGCAGCATAATGAAATGAAAATACATAAGATGGCACACAGAGCAAATTATATAACTTAAGTCTTAGAAGAGAAGAACAAATAAAATAAGGCAAATTCTATGAAACTTGGTGAAAATTTTATAAAATGCTGAAGAAATGAAATCATTTATTCAATAATTTGTATGAAACTAAAAATGAAGTACATTTTAAAAGTAGAGAGGTAAAAATAGCAGCAATAAAGTAGTAACAATAAGACAAACAGCTAATTTCTGAGGGGTTGTGATGTAAAATAGTAAAACATAAATGGCTGAAATATTCCAATTAAAACATTGCAAAATGGATAAAGATAAAGAGACATGTATTCGGGCAGAAGAAATCTTGTATAATTTAACCCAAATATGAAAATATGGTTGTAAGGTCAAGATGCTCGATGTCTGATATCTGTTAAAAAAAATACTTCTTGTTTTTTGGAAAATATAACTTGTTGCTATAGTTGAGCTCTTATGTGTCCCCCAAAAGTTGATGTGGCAAAGGGTTGCTTCCAACAGTGATGCTTTCAGGAGATGAAAGCTAGTGCTAGTGGGAGGTCTTTGGGGCATGCCTTCAAAAAGGATTGTATGGTTCTAGTCTACCTCTTATTTTTTGCTTCCCAGGCATGAAGTGGTAAAGCTTTTCCCGACCACGCATTCTGAACATGCTGTGCCACTATAGACCTAAGGGAGGCCAGCCAACTCATCGTGAATGAAAGGATCTAAAACTACTAGCAAAAATAAATATTTTCTTTTTATAAGTTGATTACCTGAGCATGTTTTTTGAATTAACAGAAAGCTGACTAATAGATTAGACTTCTAATTATCAAATTAAACTGGTCACAACTGTAGAACACTTAAAATGTCTTGTTAAATTTTGACAGAAATTCATCAGTTTTAGCTGAATTGGTGGTAGAAATATAGAGAATAGTACTGAAATACAGGGCTACCAAAACACTGAGAAATTTAGAGTAATATTTCATGTTTCCTCATTCTTAAAATTACGGCATATTTCAATATGATACAAGTTTGCTAAAGAACAATTTTGAGGTAACTGTAAATGAGTTAGAAAAAGTGATAAGAATACAAGATGTGAAGCAACATTCACCCAGATTTAGAATCCACACCATTATTTGCCTTGTAACCTTGGCAAATTAGCTACCAATTGGTAGCAACAGAGAATATCAAGGTTCTAAGTAGTGTAGAAGGTGCTTCTGGCCTCTAAGCGACCATGTCCACTTACTTCATCCCCACAAGGGGAATGCAGCAGTGGATTTGTAAGACGAGGTGATTAAGGCAGGTTCTTCCTAGGTATAAGGTTACTTTATTTATTTACAGCATGTCAAGTTCTACTATTCTGTGTTTATCATGTTTATCATGTCCCTTTCATTTCTTATAGTCTGAGGACAATTTTTGGCCAATTGTAAATTTTTACACTGGTGCATACAAGTAGCAAATAAAAATATAAATGAATTTTGGTGATGCTAAGAAAATGATTTTCATTTCTTTAGATTTATTTCAAGCAGCAGTGTCATATCACAACTCTAAATATTTGATTTGGTTGTTTAATGTCCTAGGGAAATAATCTCAAAAGGGGTATTAATCAAAAAATCATATAAACCTGTTTTTCACTGTATGATTATTATTAGGATCAGCATGTGTACTTTAGTAGACAATTGTACTTATAAAAATTTTCCCTTACATTAATCCAGAATGATGACAAGTGCAATATTCTACTAGCTTTCTAGGATATGTTAATGTCCTATGTGACATTAACATAGGATAACATACAAAGAAATATTTTATTCAAATTGAAGCATAAAAGGCAGGATTATCTTGTCAGTGTCTTCATTTTTCTAAAATTTGATTATACAGTCAATATTTGATTATCTGTAGGCAACTCTTCATCATTTCAGTTATTCTCAGCCACTTCACTTCCTTTCATTTTTTCTTTTCTTTTTTATTATTTTGAATTTTACTGAAGTCTTTTTTTGTCTTTTTGCTAGTGACAAATTTAACCCTGTAGTAGGAAAATTCCCTTGCATACCCACAAAACCAAAACATACACAAATACATGTCACTTAATGTTATGGTTTGTGTTTAGATGTCCCCCCAAACCTCTTGCAGTCATGTGGGCAGGCTTTTCACTGGCTGCTGAATCTACAGTTTGTGACTGATTCACGGTCCAGTGCTAGAATTAAGGCTGTGAGTGCTACACCTGCCATAGGGCAGGTAGCCTGCATACAGTAACAGGGGCAGAAAGAGGCTTGTCTCCTCCCTCTCCCTTGTTGTTTTTGGTGTCATCTGAATTGCTGTCCTCTGTGTAAGCCATCCTGCCTTGGAGTAGCTGATTATGGACTGAAATCTTCATAAACTGTGAGCTAAATAAACCTTTCCTCCTTTAGCTTTGGTTGTCAGGCATTTTGTCTCAGCAATAAGAAAAGTAACTAACACACTTAATAATGGGGGTATGCTGTGAAAAACATACCACGAGGTAATTTCATCATTGTGCCAATACCATAAAATATAAATATATGAACTTAAATAATGAGACTGTCTTGTGGTGAAATAACGTTATGGGATCGCAGTCATACCGACACTCCGTTGTTGACTGAAATGTCATCAAGTGGCTGATGACTGGAATTATCTTTCCTTAACGCTCTCTTCCTCTCACTTCACCAAAAAAAAAAAAAAAAATTGAAAGGAGAAACAGGAATCACTGGGCTAAGCCATAAGCGTCTCAATCCTTTTGGGAGTTGACAATGGAAAAAGAGTGACAAACATAAGCATATTTCATATAATTTATGTTTTTTTAAGAATAACACTTCATTTATTTTAAGTGACAATGAGCAAAAACATTAATATATTTAGTATAGAGATTTTCATTTTCAGTTTTCCTTTCTCAAACTATTTCTAAGATGAGATAACTTTTCTTTTATCATTAAATGCTGGTATTTATGGGAGGAATAAATAGACACAAAAGGAACCAAAAACATGAGAATTATGTGCATAGTGTGTTTTTCAAATGATAGGTAGACTTTTAATTATATTAATTTGGTATGTAAAGCAAGATATATATTTTCACATATTATATAGTAAAACTAATTGTGATGCACTTAATTCCATAATATAATATATGCATATACTCTATCTATATCTCTCTAGATGGATAAGTTCATGGACAAATTAGATAAATAGAAAGAGATATGTAATCCAACTACCTATAGTGTAGGCTTCTGCTAGTTCTTCCAGCTATTATTTCAGCTCTTTTCATCAACTTTCAAAAAGCTTGTTTCACACTAGCAACCTGTATACAAACTGAAGAGACAAGGCAACAGTAAGATATTGAATACAAAAAGGTACATCTAATGGCATTGATAAGGTTGTCTTAGCAGTTTATGAGTTAGTGAAAAACAACCCTATCTCAATATTAGGGCTTGTATCTAGATGCACCCCCAAAGCCTCATGTCATCATAGGTATGGAGTTTCAAAGGTGGCTGGATTAGGGTGTGTGAATGTGGATTAAGGGTGTGATACTGGGATTAAGAGTGTGGATAATGGAACCCACACACTGGGTGTGGATGGACACAATCAATGGGCTTGTAGACTGGATGGAATATAAAGGGACAGAAAAAAGGCAGTCTTTCTGCTGCTGTTGCTGCTGGTTACTGCTTTACTGTCTCCTGCCTGCTTTGCCATGGACTATTTCTCCTCTATGATGCCACCCTGCCTTAGTGCCAACCGACTATGGAATGAAACCTCTACAAACTAAGAGCTGAAATAAACCTTTCCCCCATTAACTTGTGGGTGTTGGGTATTGTATCTCAGTGATGAGAAAAGTAGCTAAGACACTCAAAAATAACAGGTATTTGTTCTTGCTAACAGTACTTACCCATTTTAAACACAGTGGAGGGGAAGACTGTATAACTTTAATCTTATGAATATTATATAATAGTACAATATGATGAGTCAAATCTGTCTATATATGTATATATACGAGTACATATGCACACACCTATGTGTGTATGTACATTTATATTTATTTATATATACATCTATGTATTATATAGACGTATGTCTGTGTGCAATATTCAGGAAGTTATAAGTAGATTCAGAAAGAAAAGTATGAGACTAATTCTTTTAAATGAGAATGAGAATGAGAACCATAGGTTTCTTACACAAATTTTTCACTTTTCAAAATCTCAAAACACTTTCTAGGGACATCAATTATGATTATCTAAATTTAAAAAAGAAATTGGTTGTTTCTGATAAATAAAGCCTATTGAATTCAGAAATGTTAAAAGTAAATTAAGAAAAGTAAAACTAATTATGTAAATATCATTCTCCTTTTGATATAAATAACAACTGCTATTCAACTAAATATACTTTGATTGCTATATTTTAATATTTTAATTTTAAATAAAGAACATATGTCACAAACTACTTTTTCTTCAAGTAAGTTCAAAACACATTGGGCCAGTGACTGAGAAATCACACAACTGATCTTTAAAAAAAAAAAGCAAAAGAACCTCAATTGCATAAGAAATAACAACACGTATCAACAAATGGGATTATATCACACTAAATAGCTTCTGTACAGCAAAAGAATCAATCAGTAAAGAGACAACCTACGGAATGGGGAAAAAAAATGTCAGCTGCTCCTCAGACACAGGGTTAGTTTCTAGAATACACAAAAGAACTAAAAAAATTTAATCCAACTAAAATTAAAGATCCAGTGAAGAAATGGGAAGAGAAATGAACAGACATATCACAGAGGAAGAAGTACAAATCGTCAACAAATATATGAAAAAATGCTTATCATCTCTGGCCATTTGAGAAATGCAAATTAAAACAATGCTATAATTCCATCTTCTACCAGAAAGAATGACAATCATTAAAAAATTAAACAATAAAAAATGCTGGCAAAGATGTGGTGAAAAAGGAACCCTCCTTTATTGTTGGTGGGAATGTAAACTAGTATTACCATTATGGAAATCTGTATGAAGATTTCTGAAAGAATTGAAATTAGAAATTCCATATGACCCCTGCTAGATATCTTCCCAAAGAGCTTAATACATCATACTATAGTGATACATTCATAACAATATTTATGGCAGCACAACTTGTAATAGCTAAATCCTGGAAGCAGCCTGTATACCCATCAACAGATGACTGGAATAAAAAAATGTGGCATCTATATGGAATGGAATACTACTTGGCTATGAAGAATGACAGATTTGAGACATTTGTATGAAAATGGATGGACCTGGAAAATATGTTGACTGAAATAAACCAGACACACAAGCTTAGATACCATATGGTATCTCTCATTTGAATGAGGCAAAGTACAAACAAAGAGAATAATAAAGAATTGGGGCCAGTGAGATGGCTCAGCAGCTTAAGCGCCTGCCTGGCAAGCACGAGGGCCTGAGTTCGACTCCCGGAACCCACATACGAAAAAAGGGCCAGTGATATTGCTCAGCGGCACGAGTGCCTGCTGGCACGTGAGGTCCTGAGGTCGACCCCCGGTACCGACAAAAAAAATAAAAAATAAAAAAAAAGAATTGATAGAAGAGGACAAGGAGATGGATCTACTGAAATAGGGAAGTGGTTCAAGGGAAAAAAGTGCAAGGGATGAGGAGGCGGAGAAGGGGATATAAGTAGAATAAAGATGTGCGATGTACAGAAGCCAAATAACCTCAATTAATGTAAACACTATGTGCTATAACATGAGCTAAGATTAATAATATCAACAAGAATGAAAAATGGGATAGGGGACTTGGAGAAGGGAGGGAAGGGATGGAAGGGAAGGAGATTTTAAAAAATGAAACGACCTGTCGTATGTACATGTACCCACTCCTCAAGATGACTGTAAATTCATGAACTGCAAATATGTACTAATAAACACACACAAAAAAAAAATTAAAAAAAAAAAGAAAGTGGGAATTCACCACTGAAAAAGGTTGAACTTTCCTTCCAACTAGCATATGTCCCGGGGCAAGGGGAGTGGCACACAGACTAAATAATGAAAATTTCAGGGAAAAAAGTTTAAAAATAGAAATAAAGCAAAAATACCTGTCATTCATTTGCATTATAAATAAGCAATAAAAAAATATTAATTCCAGCAAAGGATTTCATTTTCTTTCCTCTATACGTATTACATTTTCTTACCATTCTCAAGCATGTTCGAGTGCTTTAAATTTGGAATTCATAATTATACAAACAAAAAAATAAGTTGCAAAAATCAATTGAAGCAAATGGAACCATGTTATTATTTTTGCTATTATAGTTGTAGTCTCATAAATTAACTTCATGTAGTCTCTAGGAAGCCACTTAGAACCATAGAAAAGGCCACCTATTCATGAGACCCACTGCTCAGAAAGACTTAATAGAGTCCCTGTGGCAAAGTACTTTACTCTCAGAAAGCTCTTTCTCTCCATTTTCTGTTCACCATAGGAACAGGTCAATTGATAATGATACACATGTTTGAAACTGTTGCAATGCATAAACATTTCTCCAAATTACTCAAATTAATTTCAGCATGATGCAAAATTTTCTACCTATGGATTTTTCTTTCTTTTTTTAGTCTATCTTTGTTCAAAGGATCTATGCGTGCATACAAAACAGTTCTCTGAGACTTGCATGCCAGAACCTGGGTAAGTAGAGAAAGTTAAGGCATTTCAAACTCATGAAATGATTCATCAAAAATGCACAAATATTTTCTTGTAGCCTGCATCGTTAGTCTCCAATTTTAATCATTTCTACTTTTATTCTAATCCTCCCTTTATAATCAATGTCATAATTAAAAAACACTAACTTGTTCTTCCTATTTGAAATACATAAACAGCCTTGTGTTAGAAATGTGGTTGTGGTAATTCTGAGGTTTTGTATTATCTATTAATATTTCTGGGGGGTCTTTTTTGAGGCAGGGTTTCACTATGTAGTTCAGGCTGGCCTTGAACTCACTTTGTAGCCCAGGCTGTCCTTGCCCTCCCAGCAATCCTCCTGCCTCAGCCTCCCAAGTGCTGGGAGTAAAGGTGTGTGCCACCATGTCCAGATTCCCGTTAACATTTTTCAATATTCCAAACTTTCCTAAAATAGTCTACATTTATAGATATGCTTCTGAATGGAAATTAAGTGCTTAAAATATGGCCTGTCAGCCAGTGTTAGTGTAAAAATACTTTTCCTTTTACTGTTGACAAACCTGGTGGAAATTTAATTCTTACCATTTTCTTTGTGAACGTTCATCAACTGCATTAAAGATTTACATCAAAATCATCTCAGTTGAGATAGAAAATGCACCCTTTAAAGAGAATTCTGTGACTGTGCTTTACGGTACAAATCATTTTCCTCATTTATTTTGAAGTTTTATGCTTGTGACCTAAAGTTCACTTTTATTCACAGCCTTAAAGAAATGAAGATGTAGGTAAAGAGCTGAAGATATACATAATAGACAGCAGTACACCTGCTCTCTTGTGTCTTTCAGGGTTTGGAATTTTCATGGAATTATGAGCTTCAGGGAAACTGATATTTATGATCTTTTATTGTTTTGAATATAAAGATGAAAAATACCAGTATAACATAGAGATAAGTATTTTAAAAGAAAGTGTAACACAAGATTAACAATAACTTAAAACTCTTTGTAAGGTTGCCTAACTTTGGTGTTATGGTGTGTGTCTGGATTTCCCCCGAAAGCGTCATGCAGTCTTGGGGGGTGGGCTTTTCAAAGACAGCTTGTTAAACCAGAACCTCTTGTTTTCATGCCTTCAGCTCAGGAAACAGAGTTATAATCGTTCCAGCTTGACTCAGCAGGGTGCTGGGGGCCTCACTTTGTAAGCATCCTCAGCCTGTGCGAGAGGAGGGCACCGAGATGGTGTGAGTGCTACACTAGCCTTAGCGCGGGTAACCTGCATACAGTACAAGGGAGGAAAAGAGGCTTGCTCTCCCCTTTTTGCTCTTGCTGCCTTTGCTGTCTTCTGTGGCCATGAACTGTTGCCCCTGTGCCATGCCACCCTGCCTTGGAGCCAGCTGGTTATGGACTGAAACCTCCACAAACTGTGAGCTAAATAAACCTTTCCTCCTTTAACTTTGGGTGTCAGGTATTTTGTCTCAGTAACAACAGAAAAGTAACTCAGACATTTGGCGTTTCTTCAAACAATCCATATTCTAGATCTTAAAATACTATATATTTTCAAGGTAAGGAAATATTTCATAGTCTTTCTCTTCCAATCTCACTATACATCATCGGATGTTCATAGTTTCAATACCTTTGAACACATTAGCAGACATAGTGTTCTAAGGCCTGGTTATGACGACATCAGCTTGAAGTCTGAAATAAAGTTTTCACCATTGCCTTTAGACACTGTTCTCCAGTTTCATGGGCCTTCCAGTACAGACTCTTCAGATTTCCGACAGACTCACACTGGTGACTCTACAGTGAGTTTCCACGTCTCCAACCTTTAACTGCTACTACATCCTTTGGCTCTGTAGTGCGCAGATGGCCATTTTGGATTCTTCCACCTCTGATCCTACAGACAGCCACTGTTACTCTTCCACCTCTGTTCCTGCAAAAAAAATAGATTGCTTTGTATAATCACACATGTATTTTATATTGATTCTGTTAATCTAGAGAACCCTCACTAATACAGGGCCTCAGGAATTTGGCAATCTAACTCCATCCTATGAAAAATAGAGATTTCAAAATAATTGTGTCCAGAGATATTCCTGGCTTAGTTGATCATTCATGTCGGATAAAGGCAACATGTAGGGAGGACTACTGAACGTGAGCCTTGTCATTTCCACGTGGTGACTTTGTACAATAATACACCAGGAATCTAATTACGTAGATTAGCAACTTCCTTCCAAGGGGTAGTGAAGATTTATAAGTTAACTTTCGGGTCATAGGAAGTACAAGGGATAGAGAAAATTTTTCATGCGAAGAAGCAACCATTAATACATAATGTGGACAATATTACAAGGCATGGGACTCAATTATTTGAAAAATTACTGCAGAAGAATTATTTAAAAACATATTTGGGTAACAGGAACTGTTCTACATTAAGAGAATTATAGCATTAATGGAATGGGTGGACTTTGATTGGATCCTGATGAAAAGGAACCAATTGTAAAGAAATCAAGAACTGTAATACAGACTGATATTATTTTATATCCATAATTTATTAAGTATGCTAATTGGTAATTTCTGCATTGTATTATGTAAGAAGTACTTTATATCTGTACCTATACATGTATATATATAGACATGAAATAACACAAAATCTGGCATTTGTTTTAAATATTCCAGAAGCAAGATTGGGAAATCTTAATGATACTTAAATCTGGCAAATGTGATATAGGATTTATTAACTTATTATATGTTTATGAAAATTTGAAACTTTTGAAGAAAAAATTTTAAAGTGCTTTCCAATAACTTCAGAGTTTACATTGGGTTTGATACACAATTTCAGATAAGTGCTGTGTCAATTCCTTATTAAAAGCCTTATAAATATATGAAAAAAGCCAAGAACTGTCAATCAGACTACACACTGAGGATAAGGCAAACATAGGGATCACTTCCTTTAAATTAAAAATTAGTAAGACTGATGGGAGAAATGCAACCCAATGTACCTGAAAGCATGATGGGTGACATTTATTGTATCAAATCTTTTTAATTTGCTTACTCTAATACTGTTTAATCCAGATTATACTGTACTTTAATGAACAGAAATTTATCTACCCTTATAAACATGCTGAGGTTTAGCTGAAGAACCAGTTTGAGTAATGTCTTTCTCTTCCCTTCTGCTTGTCCATCAGACATTCTCTTTGTATAATGCTCTAGAGTATATTTCTATCAAAATGCAACATTGTTGAAGGATATGTAATTGGCTCAGAAAATGTATATGGATTTTTAAAAAGTCCAGGGACACAGACCTGAAAGTATTGTATTTGAGCAAAAAAAAAATTAAACTATAACATTTGACCAAAGAAGATCATATTGCACCAAATATTTTAAACTACGCAAACTTGAATGAGAAACAGAATATTCCATCTGATGGGGAAAAGTGGCTGTAGATAGTAGTCATGAACATTCTTGCTCATATTGTCTAATTTTGAGAGAAAATCTTTCAATAGCTAAATGACAACTAAGATGAATAGTGTTTTTACACCAGTTCTGAGTAATCCCCCCCTTCTTTATGCAGGACTATACAGTAGAAAAATAACACATATAGACAAAAATTATGCAGCATTCACAAAATAAAACCCTATTCTTTTATTTTTTTGTGGGTACCGGGGGCCGACCTCAGGACCTTGTGTGCCAGCAAGCACCCATGCCGCTGAGCGATATCACCGGCCCCTTTTTCGTATGTGGGTTCCGGGAGTCGAACTCGGGCCCTCGCGCTTGCCAGGCAGGACCTTACGCTGCTGAGCCATCTCACCGGCCCCCTAAAACCCTATTCTGGAGGCTTAGAGAATTATGTGTGCCATTTAAATTTGTTTACTGCAGGTTGCAAAAGGAAAATTTAGACAGTAGCTACTTGGTATCATATCAATATAGGTAAGACTCCAATAGATATTGATAGAACAGAAACTCAACTACAAATAGTAAGTAAAATAAAAAATATACTAGAACATAATTACTAAAAACAATAATAAAATACATAATAAAATTAATTTTCTGGAGAAAAAGTATTTTCATTATGGAAGAACTCACCCTGTTCCATACATACAATGTCCTAGAAAAATTGTACTGGGAGCACAGTGTACTAATAATAGATTTGACATCTTTCAAAAATACTTAGAGCAGACAGCACTGTGATTATATAATACTATCCAATTATTTATTAGCAACTCCTCATGACAGCAAAAAGCAGTAATAGGATAGGAGGTGAAGAATGATATAAGTCAGAGCCCTATTTTTCTATCCACAGTCAATTGCTGTAGACTTTGCCTATGGTTACTTGGACAAAACAAGTCAAAAGAAGAATTATGTGAAGGGAAGAGAGTGAAACTACCCATGTGCTATATTGGCAGTTGAACAGATATAAATTCAATTTGGAGAGTTCAAACATGTAATTTTTAAAACATGACTGTAGTAGAATAGTAAATAATGGTCCATAATATTACACTGAAATGGAATTGGACCATTGTGTGTGTGTGATTAATTTTTATATATTTGACAAAGTATGCTTTGAATATATATAAAGGTAATTGTTAGTCACTAGAGCTACAATTAGATCTTCATCTTTTGATAGAGTAGAGAAGACAAAAATAAATACATAAGATCCAGAAACAAAGGAAACATTATGGAAAAATATGATTTGCAAGGGTTAAAACAACAATGGAAAAAGAAACATTAAGCAAATACAAACAAAAGGAGAGCATGATTTAGTAATAAAAGGATAATAAAACTGAAAATAAAAAGTATTAATGAAGCAATGGATAAACATAATCCAAATAATTCATTTAAAATATGGTTCTATTGAATTTATATGTACTAAATACTATTAAATCATTTCTGCAAAATAATGAAATATTAGAAGATATTAGCATAAGCTAAAAATAAAAGGGAACATTTTAATATTATATCCTTATGGTCTAGTAGACCTACTGGACAAAATCTAATTAAAAACAGAGATGAATGATCTTAAAATGTAATTAAATTCAATAAACTTTATATCTTATAACATATGTGTCTATGTTTTCATGTTTCATAGAAACCTGTGTTTCTATGTTTGTAAAAACTTTTACAAAATCCATCACATAGTAGACCATAGTAAAAATTTTGATTAATTTGATGTTGTAAATGTTGAAGATAACATTTTCTGAAAACAGGAAACATTAAGATTTATTACTCTTGAATGTTTTGAAAGGAGGAATTTTTGGTAAATGTTAATATATGCAACTGATTTGAAGTACAATCTCAAAAGCGTTAAACTAAAAATATCATTAGTATATGAATTTACTAACTTCAAAGTAAAATATTTATGGCTAAAATCTATGCTTTTGTTTTTAATGAGTTTGTCCTTATTAAATTGTTTCTAGTACCTATCTTTATTTCTTTCCAATATCTTTTTTCTAGCCTATCTAATCTTTTCCATCCCAGACAGCTAAATTTATAGTCATTATAGTTAGAACTGTTTTATATTTGTTACCTATATATCCTTATCTACATTTATCAATTTATTCATCATTATGTAGAATACATCCATTTTCATCAGGTGCTGTCTAAACATATTTTTAAAACATGAAAAAAATATAGTCTAATTCAAGAGATAGAGAATGTAATTCACAATAGCAATGTCATCTGAAAAATATAACAGAAGTACCTGCATTTGATAGAGTGCAGAAGAAAAAAGTAAGTCTTACAGGGATTAAGAAGTTAACTCAGAAATGTGAAAATAGGCTTAAGAGAGCTGAAAAAATGTTGACAAGGAATCAGTGCATAATTGAATGTTACAAAAGAGTAAAGAGTAATGTAGCTTTGACAAAGAATGAAGACACAGAATTGTACATAAAAAAACAGCAACACCAAGTAGAATGACTCTAATGTCACACCTCAGACATGAAGTTCCTGCAGGAGACCAGCAATAGATGAAACCTGATTAAAAATCTTGGAAACACTCTTGCTTATACTACACTAGCATATTTTGGGATATAATGTGACACTTAATAAATTCCATTTTTTTAAGAAAACAGCTGTATGGTCAGATAATTGTAAGACTTTAGTTTCTAACAGAATGAGTTTTGAAATCATTCAATATTTATCATGATTCCAAATCCAATATTAAGTTTTATTTTACTTTTTTTCCAATCCCACATTAAAATGTCTATGTTTATTACTCATTCTCTCATTCATTTTTTAAGCAATTTGTGAAGCACTGCCTGTAGAACAAGAATTGACCTAGGGTTGGGTTATTTGGGAGAAATCACAGACACTTATCTGTCATTCTCCATAACTATTAGACTTGTCACTTATTATTTTATTATTCCAAAATAATTGCAAAGACTACACTATTAGTAACTGTACCACTAGTGAAGAAAATAGTTTAAGTACTAAAGAAAATAAATTCTAACAATATTATTATAGCATCTCAGAAGAAAAAACTTAGTTTTTCCCTTCTAATTATATATCATTAGACTAGACCTAAGTTTTCAGTTGTCTAAGTTACTTTTCTGGTTGCTGAGACAAAATACCCGACACCCACAGTTAGAGGAGGAAAGGCTTACTTTGGCTCACAGTTTCTAGAGGTTTCAGTCCATAATCAGTTGGCTCTAGGGCAGATCGGCATGGCAGAGGTGCATCACAGAGGAGAAACTGTTAATGGCAGGAAGAAGGCAGTAAGCAGCAAGTGACAAATGCCAAGCAACAAGCAACCCTCTTCTGTCCCTTACATTTTATCCAGGCTACCCACTCTTAGGATGGATAGCACTCACACCCAGGGAGGGGCAGCCTTAATCCTAGAATTGCACCATGAGGGGCCGGTGAGATGGCTCAGCAGCGTAAGCGCCTGCCTTGCAAGCGCGAGGGCCTGAGTTCGACTCCTGGATCCCACATACAAAAAAGGGGCCGGTGATATCGCTCAGCGGCACGGGTGCCTGTTGGCGCGCGAGGTCCTGAGGTCGACAGCCCGGTACCCACAAAAATAAAATAAATAAATAAATAGAATTGCACCATGAATCAATCCCAGCATCACATCCTTGATTCTAGCTGCGCACACCCTAGATACAGCCACCTCTGAAAAGTCACACTATGACCTCATGAGGCTTTTGGAAGACACCTAGAAGCAAGCCATAACGTCAGTAAAACATATTTTTTTGCTTTCAATTACTTTTAAATATCACTACTGTCTAATGACTCTTTTTCCTATTGCTTAACTAATATTTAGGTTACATGGGATTTTTAAATTTTTATTTTTATTGGTGGTGCTAGAGACTGAACCCAGGGCTCTGTACATACTAAGTGCATGCTCTACCACTGAACTACATCTGCAGTCCAGAATTTTTGATGTTCTTTTGAGGCAATACATCCAAATATTCATCATGACTCACCCTACTTTGTCCACTCATTCCTTATGAGACATAGGGTAGCTTCTGAGCAAAGCCTCCTTACATCTGAGAAGCATAGAGTAGCACCCAGAATAGTGACAACTTTTTCAGAAAATAAACTTCAATATATTGAGAAGATTAGGAACACAGCTCAGGAAAAGCTTTTATCCTCTTACCACAATATTACACACAAGAAAAAAAGTAACAGTAGTATCAGATGCAAATAATCATGTATTTAGAATTGAAAATATTTAGAATTTGATATTACAGTGTTCATAAGTACCAGCTAACATCCCAAAGTACCCAAATTAATGGAATATGACAACCCCATGTTCTACAGTCAATATTTTAAAATATGTATTTAGCCTATTTTGAACTCTCAAAGTACTACATGTATTTTGAGGAAATAATGTTATGGTTTTATTTATATATATATATATGTATATAAATATATATGTATATGTATACATGTATATATGTATATTTATGTATATAAATATAAATATATGTAAATACATAAATATATACACAGATATATATGTATACTTTATCTGATAGAAGAGGCAATTAGAATAAGTTTTCATGTCCAAATATTCTGTGTCTTCCAATGTGATTTAGAAGAAACAAAAGGAAAAAAAGGCAGCCCCCTTCTCTGTTTCTTACTCAGAGAGGCTTGGTCTTGCGATTAATAGTAAGTTCAGTATAGTCACATTGCTTTACCAGATTATTAACCTCCTTGTGCTTTTGATTTGGAAGATTCACATGCCAGACCTAGTTAAACTTTATCCATAGCACATTGAAAACTGTACACCCAAAATAAAATATTTAGGCTCAACTCATAACTAAACCCTAAATAATATGTTATTTATCCCTTTTCCCATTGCCTCATATTTCCTTAAGGGTTTTTAAGGATAAAAATTTTTAACATTTTCCCAATGTTCTTAGGAATATTTGAGGTTATATAATAAGAGATGACGAAACAAGACATTTTTATATTTTTTATTGTGAGCATTATCTAACACAGAGGTCAAAGTAAACTACTTCTGTGGGGAAAGGATACTTTTATTCTAAGATTTAGCCAGTGTGCTATATAATGACCCAAAAAGTCTGGGGGTGGGTAGGAAAGAGAGTAAAAGAAGTTGAATACTGCCAATCATATATTGATAAATTTGTCTATATTGCAATTGTCAAGCCTATGTTACAATGATCAGTTATGTATAAAAATATCTCAAAAATATCTTTTATCGTATTTTGCACCCTAGGATTTTATAGTTTGAGTTGTCACACTGTCAGATGTCTACCCAAGATTAAAATGCCATTAGGAATGCTTTCAGAAGTTATAGATATTCAAATAAAATGTAAATGAAAATAGAAAGTAGAAGATATTCAAATCAAGATGTCCATCTGAGTCTTAAGGAAATGGTTTTATCTCTAATTGTGGCCAATATCCACTGATCTGTAACATTCATGTGTAACTCTGCTTAACATTTCCTACAAACTTGATGCCATCAAAAATCTTGGGGTGGGGAAAGCCAAATTATCTGCTGAAGGTCTGGTATCCCTCACCTGCACATAATGCTGCCATGATGATTTTCTTTTAAAACAGCAAGAGGGAGAGAAAGAAAGAAAATCTGCCAGAAGTATTTGTCGGCAAGATGCCTTAATGCCCGTTTCAAAAGTCACAGATTACAGTTTAAAATGGAAGTCCCCTTTTGAACAAAGAAAGAAAGGTTATGAGAAAATACAGTTCTCCATCACTGATGTACAAAGCTAGTTGCCTCTGTCCTGTAGCTCCCCCACATGCACCACTAGGATATTGCCTACATCTTTGAAAATGACAGGGAGAGAAGCTTCAGCCATAGCTTTCCTGCAGCTGCGGAGAGCCCAGCTTGATAAGCATCACACCCAACTTCTGCTTTTCTTATTCAACGTCCTTTATACACTGCTTATTAGGTGGTCTTGGTGTGGTTTGCTCAGCTAATCCTAGAAACATGTAAAAGTTATCAAATTATAATTTCAGAAAAGGAAATAGAGTCAACTGATGTCTGATCATTCTTTTCTCTTTTCCCAGTACCTTTAAGAACATCCAAGTGTAATGGATGTGAACTCAAAGAATTTCTGTTTCACTGCACTTTATCTTGGCTAGTTAGAAAGTTAGTGGTTTCTACTTTTGTCTCACTCTCTCTCTTCTTGTTTTCCCTACTCTCTCTTGTCTCCCTTTGTCCTTCCCCCATTTCTCTCTCTGTAGCACAAGCCATTCTATGAAAGACTAACAGTAATCATAGAGTTTTAACCCTATGGTCTGCCTCATCCTTTAATACATAAGGGAAGGGATTTGCAGAATAGATGCAGATTTCTGATAGAGCAGACTCTGCAATTTTGTTTTCAAAAGCAACAATATAAAGAACATAGCATTGAATTTTATAAATGGAATAAGTTTCTGATTGGCTATTGGCCATAAAAATAGTGTTTATATTTTATACTCTAGTTTCTCTAATTTGGAAATATAACTCTTTCCTATATCTACATCCTTCTGTTTAACTTGTACATATTTTGCTCTTAGGTTGTTAAGAGACAACGCGAGCATCTACCAGTGCATCACTGGTAAAGATGGTTTGAATGTCTTTTGCATTTGTGCAGATTTCTCCATCCCTTTTTCTCTTGCATGTCACTATTCATTTCTAAGCATATTTATCTACATTTTGTTAATTACAATTTACAATTCCATCTTCAAAGATGTACATTTATACCACAGTAATTTTGAAGGCCAGCAGTTATTTCATTGGGTTGTCACTCTTTCCAGAAATCAAACCTTCCCTGTCACATATAAATAGATTGCTTGATATACATGCAATATCCTGTCGGTGTCATGCACTTTCTGCTTTAATCTGAGTGACAAGGCACATAATAAAATGCTCACTTCAATATATGTCTGTTGCACTTTGCCTAATTCTGGGCTTAGTTTAATATTAGTTATGAATATTTCCTCCAACTAGACATGGATTTGAATACCTATAAAGCACAGTTTATGTTCATACTAAAGCACAGACTTCAACCTTATTTTTTATTGCTTATCCTGCTTGTGATGAATTAAGTAATCTTGAGGAAAGAGCTGAAAGCAACAGGGACCAGAACTGTTATCTTTTCCACAAGTCAGGTGGAGTGTGAGTGGGTAAAACACAACCGCTGTGCTTTACTTTTCCTGGGCATCAGAGCTGAGAGTTGGAGAGTTCTGCTCAGTCGGAGAAAAATAACAATAGATGAAGCCACATTACATCTTTGGATTTCTTTGAGGCTAAAAAGCCTCAGTAGTTTCTAATGCTCCAAATAACAGTACATTTATTTTGTGTTTCTTTTTTATCATGGATTCAAATGATTTTACCATTCCTTCTTACTAGTTTTTAATGATATCTCTGAATTAAATCAATGAAAGAAGAAAAAAACTTATCACAGTGATATGTATGCACATATTTACATGAACGCATAATATGTGCATATACACATTTGTATATATCTATACGTAGGTGAATTTATGATTCTATAAATTCAAGTCCAAATAACTTAACTGTATTTTCCTCTTCATTTAAAATAATTGTAAAGACTTTCAAACATTTATCTGACCCACAAAAATATAGCAAAGAAGAATAATCTATTTATATTTCTCTAGAATTTCTATTATAGTTTTAATATATACCACATTTTAAATAACTTTAATATCATATCAATATTCCTTATTTTTATGCCTTACATAATGTTTTTTTATTTCAAACTGAAATGCCCTACTGTCATATGTAAAATGAGAATCCACACATTGATTGACTTGCTTACATTGTTATGATAGTCCTACCTAGGAACATAAATAGAAATATATGCAAGAAAATCTCTATTATGCAGTGACTTTCTATCCTACCAGTTTTTAAATTATTATAGGGAAAAATGTTCTTTATGATCATTGTAATGTGTATAAATATGCCTCTGAAGATAAAAAGGATTTTTAAAAATACCATCCACTAAACCCTAAAATGATAATGGATATTTTTTGTTTGTCAATATATTTGACATTTGTGCACTGGCATGTGTGTTTGTTTGTGTTTTTGTGTGTGTGTGTGTGTGCACTTGCATCTTACTTTTAGACACCCTTTTTCTTCTCAAAGATTTTTCTGTGATATTTTCATTTTATGTGATATTTCATGTGGTATACTGATTTCATGTAAACATACAAACTATTTTATTTCCTATTTTATCTTTGAAACAACATTTTACATCCTTATTACAAAGAAATAAGAGAACACATTATTTATATGATGGGCAGCATGGACTCCCAGTGGATGTAGACAATGGATAAAATGAACTACTGGCTAAAACAGATTAGATGCCAAACTCAGTTAGTCCTTGCCTAATTCTATAAAAGTATGTCAGTTAGGGACTTTCTTGACCTAAGGAAAAAACAAATCTTGAAACAATATCCTAGCTGATTACTTATTCCAAACTGATTATGCTGCAACCACTGCTCTATGGAAACAAAAAACAGTCATGTAAACTTAGCCCCTTTCAACTTGCATAAAGAGACAGCCATTACAAGGTATTTTATGAAATGACAATAGCAACATGGAACAGATTAATTATAAATCAGGACAATGGAACAGAAATTATACCCTAGCTAGACACAATTCTGTAAGTGTTCCTCATTGTTTTTGTTGAGTGCTTTTGATATGCCTGAAGAGTCTCATGACACAATTGTTCCAGAAACTCTCAGGATCATCTGTAGCTATTAGCTTGATGCCACAGGTTTTATTAGATAATTATTTATGACACCTAAGTGGTAGGAGACTTAGCAGAAAGAAAAAGTCAAATATTTTAGATAAAATGAAAAACATAACCACCAGTCTCAGTGGCTTAGCCCTTCTGCAAGAAACCATTGAACACGCGTGCTGGAATCGCTGTTCTGAGGGTAGATGCTATAAGGCTCGAATTAGATGATCCAAAGGGGATGAGAAAGGAGTTTAGAATTGGAAACGGTACTTCAAAAAATGAGGCTGGGTCAAGTATTATATGAACACGAACATGAGTATGGAGCATAATATAGCAACTTGTTTTTTGAAACACTGGGCTCAGTCTAAGGTAAGCCTATTGTTCCCCAAAGGCCACTCGCAGTTCCTGTTAACACACTTCCCTGCTTTCACCAGAGCCTTCAGGAACTGTGACCGCGCTTGCAAATGTGATGCTCATGACAAGTCCGTCTGCGTCTACAGCATGTGAAAAAAGCTGAACACTATTAATAATACTAATGGAGAGATTATCTTTAAGTCTGCTTTTCTTCTTTGAAAATAAGAATCGGAGGTTTGTTTTAACACCCTGCCCTTTTCAGAAATGGTGCAGGAAGCAATTGAGCCTCTGCAGAAACCTTCCTTTTCAACTTTTCTGCTTAATTAAAACACATTTAGTCTAAAGTGAACTCCTCACTAGTGCACTTTAAAGATGCAAAATATAATAGTGATATAATGGTATAACTATCAGTCGTCCTTTATCAGAAGAAGAGTGTATTTGTTAGGCCAGGAGGACAAAGGGACAATTACATAATTTTAAAGTGTTCATGAAAGAGGTTACATTGTGTCATTTTCCCTATTATAGCTGTCCTCTCCAAGGGTACCCACCTTAAAAGCTAGGTAGTAGCCAATAAAATGAAATAAATGTGCAAATTTCTATAGAAAAATACGCAAGTGAAATATTCAGAAGCCATTCAGGATTAAAAACACTGTTAAGACAAAAGAAATACGCTATACTTTGATGTATGAATATGTACTGCCTCTAAGCTGATAGTGTTTAATATTAACATAACACATATGTGACAAAAAATATAACCAAACTCAGGCCCTTTTAAAAATGTGTTCCTGACGTTCTCCATACCAGTTTCAATTAACTCTCTAAACGGAAAGATTTTTCATATTTCCTGAAGTAGGGCATTGTACAGAATATGTGTTTAAAGAATTTTATAATTCTTTGGTAGAACCATTTGCCTGAATACTTACAATAAAGCTCATATTCTGCATTGCCCAACAAGAATCATTTTATTTTCTTGCTCTCTTTTACACTTTTTAAAGGTAGAAGTTAAACAAATCATTTCATAAAACAAAAGCAGGAAGGTCAAATTGTTTTTCTTTATCTGGAATGGTCGCTCAACCCCTGTGTTTGTCTTCTGCGCATGTTGGCACTCAGCCTGCCTTTCTCTTTTGTCATGGATTTCAGCTATAAAGAGTGTTTGTCCTTAAAACTAAGCTTCACTGTGTCATACATTCAACCCTGCTCCATATAACCCAGCACAACTTATCACAGTCTGACAGCTAATATTTAAAAGAGAACACACACGTATTTTGAGGTTTGATAACTGCTATCAATCTCGATAATGGGTATCCAATCCAAAATTGTGACAGATATCTAGTGGACTGAGCATCTACCAGGAGCAGCTAATGCTGAAGTAAATGAATCAGTGAGGCAGCTACTTCACACCTATAATTAAAAATGAAACAAATAAATGCCACACAAATAATGGAAGCCAGGAAGTCTGTCACAGCTCCAAAATGCGCCCAAAGATGAAACTTCCAGTTTCCAGCTTCTAATTCACCTTTCTTCTTTCTTTGATTTTTAAAGATGGAAGATTGTTACTTTTTTCCTAAAGATTTTTAATAGTTAAAATTTCCAGTTTAATACATCATTGTATCACATTTTCATAGAAACTGCCAACAGAAAATAAAGTGGATTCTGAAATAGCATGGCTTCAATATTTAAAAAATGCTCTCTTTTAACAGAGTAAACCAAGGTAAGGTGGTCTCTGAAAGCCACAATGTAGCACACAGCACAGCGGTAATGCTATGTAAATTGCCATGCCTGCAACTGGGACGTTAGTACAAGAAGACCAAATGGTAGATGCTAATGATCTTCACATTTGATTTCTGGATGCATTTTATTTTATTTTCCCTCCTTTTGAAAATATATTTATCTGAAACACTAGCCACACCACAAATGAGACTGACTAAAAAATGCAAATTTCTCTATAGCCACTATTATACTTTACACCAACAAAATTTGAAGTAGCTTTCAAATTGTTCTAGTGGAGATGATATATAGATCAGGACAATATCAAATTCTGAATGTCAATTTAGAGACAAATTTCCCTACAAAATCATCCCTGCCCCGAGAAAAAATGTTTTGCTTAATATTTGGATTTGTTCTTAAATTATTTAGAAACATAAATGAGAAAGGGGGAAACATAAATATGTTTTATCTGGCCTTCGAGTGTCAGTTCCACATTTAGCAGTAAATTTTTTGGGAATGGAAAGAACTGTATTGTATAGTTTTAATAGCCATTTTTTTCTGGGAAGTTCAGCTACTGAATATTGTAGCATCATTTTTGCACTTGAAATGAGTTTCACCAGACAGCTGGTGCGTTTTTGTTGAGGTAAAATAAAATGAAAATGTTTCCCTATGAAGTCTTCCCATAACTCTAGTTAGGATTTTAAAAATAAATCATAACAAGAACTGTGAGAAAATATTTATTGTTCTTCCCAAGCATTAGAAGAAAAGCTTCTCTGGACCTGTCAGTCAAAATGAATCAAGATAGCACTGCTCAGACACTGCGAGCAGATTTGCTGAGGCATTGTCAGGAGCAACACACCTGGAATAAAATTTTCCATTGTCTTGAAATTTCCTAACAATGTAGTGTATGTTAGCTGATTGATATAACTAATGAAGAAGTACTTTTTGTTGTGCAGAATCTTAAGTTCAAAATAGCTTGAAGTCTTTTTTTCTTGTAAGTTATATTATTTCTTAAATTATCAGAATACTTATGGAACACTAGACTTCTTTCACGTTGTGATTTGGGTGGTTTTAGTCACACAAATATTTGTGTTTCTGCCATATAACTACATTAAAAATTTGTGTTATAAAGGATATATATACACTATATATATGTATATATATATATATATATATATGCACATATATATTTATGCCCTTAATTTTAAGTGTTCTTGGGTTTTATTATATTAATCAAGTTGCTTATGAGGTGAACAAAAATGCCACTTAAAGTTTTCTTTTTCTGAAATTACTATTAGAAAAAAATTGCTGTTTTCTAGTTTGATAATTATAATCCATAGGAAAAATTTTATAGATGGAAGGAAAGTCCTTTTTCCTTTACTGACTCTCTGCCTTGTGTATAGTCACTCAGATTTATTTTATTTCCCATATTTATTTTATTGGTTTAGTTCAAGACAAAATAAATTAAATAATGAATAGGCTACAGATATTTCCCATGGGGTAAGGGCGCTTGATTTTATTTTTCCCTCTTCCTACATAATATTGCAATAAGTGTCTTTTGAAACTTATGGCAGGCAGACTATGTTGCCTCTTTTTTTTATTCCAAAATACAGTATATGCATAACTCCTGTTGGACATGAGCACTTTTTCATTAAACATGTTTGTACATTAAAATTACTTGGATAAAATTTTAAACACATTTTGGTTCACATAGCCCATGTGTATTCTTACAGCACAGATAATCCCCCTGCACACATTCTCCATGAGACTGCAACAAAGGAGCAGCAGTACAAATCAGAGAGCAGCTCTGCTTGATTTTCCTGTGCAGTCATTTTATCAGGGACAAGGAATATTCCACAGTGGTGCCCAGATGAAGGCTGCACGCGTTTGCCAGCATTGCATTGTGGAAGAAAATGAAAAATCTAATAGCATTTTGATGCATTCCAGTTAGGTTTTCCATTAAGAGAAATAGGTGATATGTTCACACCATTTGTCAGAAAAAGAAGAAATGAAGAAAATGTTGACAATTTCATTACACTCTGGTTATAGGGTGATCTGAACTTACCTATTACAAGATAAAAAAAAAAACTATTCCGGATATTATTAGTTGAAGACATTATTATTATAGTTACTTTAGTGTGTGCTACAACTATAGAGTTAATATAACTATATAAGCTCAGATTTAAAATGAGATATTTTATATCATTTACCACCTCACTTGAAAATTTGTATATTTTTGAATGCTATAGCATCACACTGAATTGCACATTGCTGGGCATTTCTTTGATAAATCTAGTCCTGAAAAGAGGATGCACAAATTCCATAAAGTGTTTCCAGGTGTATCATTCTTGACCCACGTATTTATTCAGATCTTTTTCCAATTTCTCACTTTTTTTTCCTTCTATTATTGACTATAAGACTCTCGGATTTTCTGCTGAGAATATTTCTCTAGGGAGAAGAGTTGTTGTCCATTTAAAATCAAACTTAAAAGCAGAATATATTTTCCAGGGTGCCAGAGAGACAAGTTTAGGTTCAATCTATTCAAATGGAAATTGAATTATGCCTGGTTATTGATGTTTCCTTTACTAATTATTGTTAATTGTGATAGTAGGGGTTTAATACCATATTTGGTATATGTATGCTAAAGCATACTTAATAAAATATTATTAGATTCTGTAGTTTTAGAAAGAAAATCAGTTTAAAATGCACCATACATGTAGTACTTTAAAATATATGGAGGTTATATGTAAGACTTCATAAATGTAAGACCCTTAACTCTTAATTTTAGCAAAGTGACTAACATACTGAGCAAAAAATATTAAATGGTGAGTTTATAACATGTTCTTAGCTGAGCACGACCACACATTTATCATTTCTTACAAAAAGTATTGTAACAAATATTGCTGCATAATACATGAGGTCCTGAACGCTAACCAGCACGGAGAGCACCTAACAGTCTGCTTAAACGACACAGGGAAAATCCAATAGGTCACTGGGAAACAGAAGGTATGTAAGGAGGCTGCAGAGAACAAGTAATGCCAGGAGTGGCAAGCTGATTGCAAAATAATTTCCCCATCAGTATGGAATGTTGTATTCACTCAATAATATCATTTTCTTTCAGCCTCATAATATTTCACAGCAAATCATGTCAGTACATTTAAATTTTACTTGGTACTCAATTTTTTATGACAGTTATAAGAGACTTACAGATTTTTAATCAAGAAGAAAACCCAAAGGTACATCCAGTTCATGCACATCACCCAGGGCAGATTTGTGATCTCCACTCAGAAATCCAGGTACTACTGTGCCTGGAGAGAACACTTTAAAATAAACCATTACTTTTGTTTTTCTATCTATTTTATTTGGAACACTAAAATACTGATGTTTTGTGGTAGTGAGAATTGAACCTCCCCTTGAACTACATCCTCAAATCTTCTTAATTTTAAGACAAGATTTCACCAAGTCCCTTAGTCTGACTTGAATACATGATCCTCCTGCCTCAGGCTCCCCTGAGTTCTGGGATTATAAACTGATGCCACCATGCTTGGCTCTGAGTTTGTTACAAAGTAAAATGTTGAATAAATTGCAATTAAAATAGTTATAAAATAATGGTTTAACAGTTTGAAGACATACAAGTTGAATATAAAAGAAGAAGTTTGCTTATACAAAACTATATTAACAACAATATGTAACATTAATAATAACAATATGCAACATTTTTATATTTTTCAGTTTACAAAATGCTTTTTTAGACATGATTTCGTTTCACCTAAGTACTTACCCTGGTGCATATTAGAACTATTTACAAGTATTCTAAATCTTTTCTTTCAAAAATATGATGAACTTTATCCATTCTCACCCATTTAAAGTTAGAGTCACCATATGTCTTACTTTGTTCTATGAAATATGATCAAAAGTATTTTGAACCACTTTCTGGCAGATGTTTTATGAGTTACAGTGCACTTTCTCATATTCTTTTATTTTCTTTTTTTTTTTTCTTTTTGCTTTGGTAACTGGTAATGTCTTTGATAACGGCTGTCTATCAACTTCAGTCCATAAATAAGGTCAGCAGTATCTCAGAGCTGAGCCCTCCTCTAACTTGTAATGGACAGGTAGCATGAGCAGGAAATAATCTCTTATTGTTATAAGCCGCTGAGATTTGGAGGTTTTTCATTGCTAGAACATAAAGATGTAATGGTTGATACATTACTGTTATTCTCAGTAAACTTACCATTGTATTTTCAAGTTAGGGAATTTAAGGCTCTAGAAAAAATATGAAGTTTTTCTAAAAATATCTAGCCACCAAAATTTAGTAAAATGATCAAAACACAGATTTTCTGACTTTAGACACTGTGCTTCTGAAGAACAGCAGTCAATAAAGTTACATGTATATATCAGAATATTATGGCTTGTGAGCCAAGAGCATCCTGAACATTTTTCCTATGCATCTTTCAATTATAATCTTATGTCACCATCATAATAGTCTTCTGAGATATTTGATGTTATACCCATTTTCCAGATGATATAATTGAAATTTAACAAGGCAAAATTACTTGTTTGACACAGTAAAAATAAGAAACATTGACACCAGTTGTTTTCATCAATCTGTCCATCGATTTTTCACTCATAGTTAGTATATTTTATTTCCTTTCAGAACACATTACAGTTTCCAACTTATAAAATTTTAAAGGCGTTTTTTTAAAAATCATCATTTTTCTAATAAGCAATTATGACCATTCCACAGCAAAACTCATGGAAATATTTTTAAAGTGTATTTATTTCATGCATCTAACATTCTTTTTGTTCCTGTCTGTCAGGTGAGTTAGAATAAAACTAGAGTGAAGCAATTAGGAGGAAAAAAAATGGTAAAATAGGCAAATAAAATTGGAATGGCATAAAGAAGGTCAAAGGCCAAATATTTATCGCAACTAGTATCAGTAATATTGTATGAGGGATAATCGGGGAGATTACATGGCCTCACTTAAGTCTTCTGTTTTAGAAACTAAAATACTGTACACTAAGAAGAAATTTCACCATTTGACCACCTCTCTAATGCCCTTTCTTTTTTTTTTTTTTTGTGGGTATCGGGGGGTCGACCTCAGGACCTCACGCGCCAACAGGCACCCGTGCCGCTGAGCGATATCACCGGCCCCTTTTTCGTATGTGGGATCCGGGAGTCAAACTCGGGCCCTCGCGCTTGCAAGGCAGGCGCTTATGCCGCTGAGCCATCTCACCGGCCCTCTAATGCCCTTTCTTGATGCCTTGACTGGATCTTCAGATCTTCCATTATTGCAAAAATTAGTCCATGAAAGTCTCATCTGTTAATTGGAGCACCCATTTAATTAACTCATGTATCACATTTAAATTTCCTAGAGTGCAGTTCTGCATGTGGAAGTAGAGCCTTGGAAATCATTTTTAAATCCAATGTTATAGCCAAAAGTTTGATTTCAGAGTATTCTATCTCTTAAAACAAAGTGACAAGAAAAGCTAAGGAAAGAGTGTTCTCATAATTATCTTTTGTTTTTCAAAGACAACTTTATCTTTATTCTGTTCTCATACATACAGAGAGGGAAATGGCACATGCTAGAAAGTCTTTCAATGCATTCTCTAAAGAACAAAAAAAATCAGTTCTTTCAAACACATGAAGTTCACTTGCAAAAAGAAAATATGGAATCCAAATTTGGTCAGTGACATTGAGGATGAACCATTGCAAGTGGCTAGATTTCAGAGTTTTCTAGCTCTGCCATTTATTCCTTGTCTCCCACCCACAGACTAAGGAAAAGCAAGTTTAGAGACAATAGAGGAAAGGGACTGGACAAGCTCGTCAGCTGCTACTTGAACACTGTGAGGGGAGCATCAGCACATCCAGCTCGAGAAGGTTGTGGCTGCTGAGATCAAATAGTCTTGTGTTGCACGGTGGGGTAGCCACAAAATACTGCAACTTTCTTTTCTCCACAATGTTGTCTTTGTTATCAATGCTCTGGGAACCAGTGCATTTCACATACTGTTAAAATCATCTGCCACTGTCATCAGTGATAAACACTAGCATTAGAGAATCACTCTGTGACGTTTGAGTCCTCCCCCAGCATAATGGAGATTGAACTTCCAGACCTTCACTTATCCTATGCAAGCATTCTAGGTAGTTAACTTTCCCAGCACTTCCTGTTCTTGTTCTCTCTCTCTCTCTCTCTCTCTCTCTCTGTCTCTCTTTCCCCCCTTCCCTCGGACCTTGCTAAATTGCTCAAGCTGTACTCAAACTTGAACTCCTCCTGCTTCAACATTCCAAGTACCTGGGATTACAATCATGCACCGCCATGCCCAGCTGAAGACTTTTTAAAATTTTATTTTCTTCATTTATCTGAAAAAAAAAATCAGTATTATTGTCATTATTTTGCAGATGAGAATATTATGTCAAAAAATTTAAGTGAATCCAACTCCAAATCCTTAAACTTTACTATTCCACTGCTACTTAGATATTTGACTGTATCTCTATTCACCTGTCATCATATATATAAGGACTTCTGAGAGAAATTTTATGCTATTGATCAACAGGATATAATGTAGTGTCTGAGAAATGGTCTTAACATAGCACTTTTCAAATGTAATATACTGAATTCTCTACTATGGAAAATTTTGTGGAGAATCACAGAAAAGTAACACATTGAAAACAATTATAGGAAAGACAGAGTAATTTGGAATTTTTCTATGGTATGACAAACTCTGTTCACTCATCAAATGTATGAGCCCCAGATTCTACCATGTCAATGTCTTTTGCAACCCAGATGATTAAACTATGTTTTTATTATTGCAATAACTCAAGTAGTTTGTTTAACTTCACTTTTTTTTTAAAGATGACAAAGATTAATGGAAATACTTCATCTAAATAACACCATGTAAAATTTTCTTGGTTAACTTATATAATGAATTTGTAACTAACACTGATTTACAATTGTAATTTCCAAGTTTATCTCATTAATAACTAGTGAACACTACAAGATATGGAAAATACCTATATATTATCCTATTTAAATCCTTCAAAATTTCATTTCTGCTGCAACATTGTAAATAAATAACATCATGGAAGCAAAGCAATGGTAACAACAGAAGTTTCTAGTAGAAGAAAGTAATGCTTGATATGTAATATCAAGGAAAATGATAAGCCCCCAAAATGCACTCTTTATTGATTATATCACATCAGTTGTAGAGTTTCGTGGTGGTTAGAGTCAGACACAAAAGGCACTGTTCTAGATGAATCTACAAAGTACAAAAAATGGGAAAATATACATGTGTGTATATATACATGTGTTATATACAAACATGTATGTATACATACACATATACCTATATAATTTTAAATAGAGGCACATGTACAATGCTGAATTCACATAGTTCTTGAGGTTTTTATTGATCTGGATAATATATTCTGCTTCATACACAAGGAGATTATATGTGCTTTTTTTCTCTAGCGTCCCCTTAATTTAAGAATTCTGCCTTTCTGAAATTATTATAGACCAGAAAATATAATATATAGATGTAATATATATAGACACTGAGCTGACAGTAGTTAAGGCAAAAACAGCACCTGGAGATTAAAGATCTGTTTTTTGTAAAGGTTTTCAAAGTAGAAATCTTTGGTTAATAAAGTCAGTATGGAAACAAACTCCAAATAAAATGATTTAAAAAGAAATAAGGCAGATCACCTATGCATGAGTCTCTTGGGTATTTGACTATAACAGATAATTGTGACCACAGGGAGGAGCTTTGAGTTTTCCTACCCTGTGAAAGAATATTTAGGGGGAGGTACTGAATACAAAAATATAACTGTTTGGCTAAGTTGATAAATGCTGGCCAAAAATGGCCAGACAGCTCAGGGAACTCTGTAAGGCAGTGGATTAAAGTAAATAATTCACTAATTGGAAAGGGTTTCACTGTGAAAACAGGACACAGAACTTTGAAAATCATACATATATTTGAAAATACAAGTACAGTACCTAAAATTAAACCTCATAAGTACTTGGACAGTATCAATCTGGGCATTAAGATCTATAGCAATTTTTTTCTTTGCATAATAACTTAGTATTATCTTGAAACCAAGCAGTTAGTCATCTCATGAGAGAAGATCGCCAATCATATTCTGAGGAAAGCAGAAGGATGGCCTGAAGAATGAGCCACCTAAAAGAAGGACATCGGGATAGAAGGAAAATACATTTTATATATAGCCCATCAGCCTATGATTTTGAAATTATCCACACATGTAAAGCGGGGACACGGTCTCTACTTAGAAATATTTCCTTTTTGATTTTTAGTGTTCTTAGAATCTCTGTGCTATAAGCACGTGTTGGTTTCTCTCTTATTCCACTCCTGCCCTGTCTCCTTGGCTTTATGCGCAGTGCACAAACATGCTTGGAGCCCCAGATGCTGCCATTATCCGTGTTGGGATCATCTTACACAAAGACTTCTGTGATAATAGAATATTCCCAAAGCCTCCAATCCATAAGCAAACAGGACATTGTTCCAAAAAGAAAGAAAAAAACAATATTTTTGAATTCTAAAAGCTCTTGACTAGTTCCATCAGCTTCCGCCTCTAAATTCCCACTTAAGTAGTATATTTAATACCTTGTCAAGCCTTAAAAGTCTTTGCATTCTATTTTATACTTCTCTTTTCCTTTCCTTGTCTTTTTCTTTTTGTTGTGTTTTGTTAAATTTTCCACCAATTTGTCCTCACTCCTAGCAAGGGAGAGCATCATTATTCAAACAAGTCTCCCTTGCATATGTGAAAGTACAAAAACAAATCCTGGCACTTGCTTGAAAGACAAGGAGGTGTTACAGCCTGCTAATTAACAGAGCCAAAGGTAAGTTGTGATGCAAGAGTATGAATCTATCTTCTATTAAGAATAATACGGTACTAGAAAAAGTATTTCCTGGATATGTGAGACCCACCATTCAGCACCGAAATATTTGGTGATTGAGCTATAACCCCAGAAACCATATATGTGTCTAACATTATTATTTTCTGCTTTGCTTGATATAACATTTAACGTAAACTACTCACTTTCTCAACTTCTTAAATAAAATAAACATAATTTTTGGCTGATGTGGAAATATATTATTTCATTCTTACTATAATAATGCAATGCTGTCAGTGGACTCTTCATCTCAGTTGTCTTTTCCGGGAGGTCTTCAGTGAACATTCTAGATGGGAAACACAAAACTCTACACAACAAATCTCAAGTTATTAGTGTCTATGAGATTGTATGCTGCCCTTAGTTATAAATATTGTGCAAAATATTTTGAAAAATTGAGAAAAATAATTAGAATATTATTTAAAAGTAGACTTGGGAAATACTTCTGGAAGGAGAAATATAGGCATCCAAAAAAAATCTGGTCTTTCAGAAAAGCAACAAATATAGCGGCTAAAATTGTAAAAATTAATTTTTTTTGACCTCTGGAAATTAACCAAAGGCTGGCAACAACTCAAATAAAGTTTATTCAAGATTTTCAGAAAAGGTAAATGGTTATAAGTTCTATGAGCCTGGTGGTGCTTTAACTTTCGCTTTTTACTGCTCTTATCTCTAAGTCCACAGGAGCCATGACAATGGGAAGCCTGTACCCAACTGAGATGTGCAAAGACACAACCTGGTAGGGGCTGCAGAAGGGGAAGGAGGGAGGAGCCCTCCAAAGCCCCATCCTCAGGAAGTTGTTAGTATGACATTTCTTCATATAACTTGCTCGTCCTGCAGATATTTGAGTTTTTGACCATTAGTATTTATACATGGCCTTTCCTCACATTTTTTGTCTTTTTAAAATAACTTTTATTGATGATTTTCTACTCTCTTAATTAAAATTATTGCTTTCATTTCCTCTTCCAAGTTTTATTGTTTACTAATATGAGTTCATTTTTAACATTAAAATAAAATGTTTGAAAGTTCTAAGAATTATCCAATTAATATTTACTTTTTAAAATTTTTGAATATTTCTTAAAAATATAGCATAGAATTGTAGAGTTAAATAAGATTTCAAATATATCTTCATCAAAAACTTGTAGAGAGATTCTTAGCTTTCTTTCCTTGGGCTTATTACAGGTCAAAGCTATTCATTTAAATATTTATGATTATAAATTGAAGAGAAATAAGGAAAGCTTGAACAAAAATGAAATAAATATTAAATAAAATATATAATTAGATTTAATAAAAGAAAACTGAAGTATTAGACCACTTGATTATGAAGGAAATTAGTAAGTCAAATATTCTATTGCCATTATTAATCAATTATAATGCTGAAAGCATAAAACAGCTAATTCTTTCCCCTTTGGGTTGGGATAGCAGGACCGTTCTTACTTTGCAAGAGCTCAAAGTCCCTACTAAATTCCTTCTTTTCTTTCACATATGCTTTGGTAGAAGGATCCATGGTGGCCCTCAGTGACCTCTGCCTCATGTTACTTAGCTTTGGGGCAGTACTCCTACAGAGTGATGGAATAATATGTGTGACTTAAGAGACCTTGTTGAAATGATGTTGCATGATTTTTGAGACTAAATCATTACAAATATTTAGAGCTGGCATCCTGTTCTCTGAGTGTAGTGAGATGTTGGACTTCAAACCATCTTGTGGAATGCCACAGATGATCTTTGGCTGCCATCAGGGCCAACTTGTCAGCCCTGTGAGTAAATAAGCCACCTTGAGAGCCAACCTTCTTCCCCAGGTGGTGGAAATCCAGCCAATGTCTCGAGATCTCCTGAATGGCCCTGAGACAGAACCAGCCCTGTTAGCTATTCCCACATTTCTGGTGCATAAGAGCTCATAAAGTTTTATTGTCCTTTAAGCTGTTAAGTTTTGGGGTTATTTATTATTCAGTAATAGATAACTAACCCAGTTTTTGATGTCTGATAACAGGGTGCTTACTACCTTGACAAAACTGAAAGCACTGCTTGTGTGTGATTATGAAACATGGGCATCACAGCAACCTCCAAAGATCTTAGGAAAATGCTAGTGAAAGTCAGAAGAGATCATTAGCTTTTGCTGAAGGCCATCAAAGCATGTGCTGGTGAGGACTTAAGGGAGAGAATAACATTTTATTGGAAACTATAAGAAATAAAATACTTTTTTTTTGTAGTGATGAAAATTTAGCACCAATGAGGTGATGGTAATTTGGAAAGTAGAGAATATGTCTAATGAATTGATTGACATACAAAACATTTCCAGGCAAATGTTTCCAGATGCAGTCTGAATATTAATACTTGCTTACAATAAATTGTGAGATGAAAGTGATAAGGACTTTTTTTTTTTTTGTGGGTACCGGGGGGTCGACCTCAGGACCTCGCACGCCAACAGGCGCCCGTGCCGCTGAGTGATATCACCGGCCCCTTTTTCGTATGTGGGTTCCGGGAGTCGAACTCGGGCCTTCGCGCTTGCAAGGCAGGCGCTTACGCCGCTGAGCCATCTCACCAGCCCAATAAGGACTTTTAAATAAAGCAAAGACTATTACACATAAAGGACCTGAACTTGCTGACTTTGAAACTTTCCAATTTTGCTAGATGACAACATATACTAAAACTGAAGAAGTGATTTTTGGGTAAAGAACATATTCTGGGGATGGTTTGGGCAGTCAGGTAATGGTGGAGCCAAGTGTGCAGTTGTAAAATGTGAGTTAAGATCTCAGAAGGATCTAAATATTGCCCGAATTAAAAGTCAGAGATTTCTAATTTTTTTTTTTTTTTTTTTTTTTGGTACTGGGAATCCAACCCAGGACTTTGTGCATGTGGAACCTTAGTTAAATTTGAACGAAATACCAGACACTTATGGGAGAGAATGTTTCAGCATTTCTGCTTTCGCTAATGCTTTAGAGATTCATGTACTTTAACCTGATTTTCTCCATGATTGAACTACCTCTGCCTTAGTCCCTTCTTTACCCCCAAACACAAAATACTTTTCACTTAGGAATTAAATTTTTATTCCAAACATATGTCAAAGGTAACAATACAGAACATTATTTTCTTTTTAAATTAGAAAGTTCATTTAATTTGTTCCCATCTTTCTCTGTTGTCACTGTAAGAGAATCCAAGTTCCTCCATCATTGCTTCTGCTTCATAGGGAGTTGGTGGAAATACTTGAAAGTGAGCATCTATTGTCCTGAAGACACCACCTCATCAAAACCAACAGGAAATCCAAGCGGTAATAAGGACGACGTTCACAGTGGGACGGAGAAGACTGTCTCTAATTCCGTCCCTGCTGGATCCCCTGCGAAAGGCCCAGTTTTACTAAATATTCATAGCTTTTAGTCAGTTCTGAACAACACAAAGCAAAATCAAAATCCCTGAACCTACTATCATTAACATCTATATTCAGAGACATAAAGGTTACAGTCTCTCCATGGTTACCATAAAATCAAAATACAGCAGAAATGATGACAAATTCTGTTAATGACAAAACAAGAGGACATAAAACTGAAAATAGAGTTTATTTTAGTAAAACACTGACACACACCATATCTGGTAATAAAAAGTACAAAAATGTTAAAACATAATAACAATAATGATTAAGGTAGTGTTAATTGCATGTCTACTACTAATACTAGAGAAACATAATCAGATGTGTGTTTTATCTGTTGTTCTCCTGATTTTTACTGTTTGCCTAAAGAATCTATTTTGTACTGATGTATAGTAGACACAGTGTTAAATATGGAAACTGGAAAAAATCTTTGTGTTAGAAGAGAGAAGTAATTTGAAGCTAAGAATTACGTGTCTGTATTGCATTTTTCACTACACTAAGACTCAAATATTTTTGTGATATTTGTTTTTCCCTGAGGCATTAAAAAGATCTCAGAAGGACATAGCATATAATATTTTATAACAGTAATATTCATTATATTGAATTAGAGATAATGTCATATCTTAGTTTCAGAAGTCTTTCCATTTAAAGAAATTAAGAGCACTGTAGAGAAAGGTACAAAAGCGACATTTCATTAATATAAATATCTCTGTACTGAATGTATGGTAAAAAAGAAACCAAGGCATACGTGTCTACCCTACATGCTCTTACATGCACATATTTTGAGAGATCTGTAAGCCAGAATACTTAAAAGTAACTAAAATAATATTAATGTAAAATTTCCATGTCTGGATTTATATAATGCTGATGTCATCTTTCAACACTTAATGTCACTCTCTTTAATTGTATTTATATATATATATATATGAATATATATATATATATAAATGGAAGTTTTAGCTGATGCACATTGTCTCTCATAAAATTTTGTAAATTTTTTAGATGTAGAACATATAATTTTATGATTGTTGATACTGATAGTATCATTAAGAAAAAGTTTAGATTAGATAATTCCTAACAGAATTACTTAGAAAAGTTGCTGCACTTGGTTGGACATAAGCCTAGGATATTTGAAAATGCTTGTCATACTCAAAGTCTGAGAATGTCTTACTAAATTATATAGAAGCATTGCATCAGCTTTCATGATTTCTTTATTATCTAAGATTTCTAGGCATATCTCCAATAGATTTTATCAAATTATTATTGTAAATTATTCTGATGTCATTTATAAGATTATTTGGTACATTTTTCTATTTGAAGGTAACTACTACATTACAGGAGTATGTATATATGAGACCTTTACATGGGTTCTGAAATCTTAAGTGAATTGATTCATTTCTATGTACACATGTCCCTCAGTATCCATAAAAGATTGGTTCCACAACACTCATTGATACCCATGTATATACTCAAATCCCTTATATGAAATGAGTGAATATTTTTATTTAGCCTAAGCATATTTTCCTGTAAGTCACTTTTATATTACTTATAATACACAATACAATGTAAGTGCTGTGTAATTGTTGTAAGTGCAATGTAATTGTTGTTTTGCTGTATTGATTAGGGAACTTTGACAAGAAAAATAGTCCATACATGTTCAGTAGAGATGTAATTCTTTTCCCCAAATGTTTCTATATGAGTTTGATTGAATCTATGGATGTGGAAACTACAGATGCAGGAATCTGACACTGTGGTGCATACAAATGTGCTTATACAAATTTATATATGTAAATATATATTTATATATATGGGTGAGAAGGAACCTGAGTGGATGTGAGAAGGCAAGCAGATAAGCAGAGTGTTGGTTGCTTCTCATTCTGGCATAAAAAGCCCATTTGTATGCAGTAAAAAGTAGAGTTTGCATGTACAAAATAGTCTGTCAATTCATTTCTCTAGTACTGGCTTAAATATTTACTTCACAAACAGATTTCACATGTGATCTATCTAAAATCTAAATTAAAAGTCATCTCCGTTCTTATTTTAGCACATTTATTTCATAGAATTTACATGGAATTGCGGTTCCATATAATAAAACACCACTTCTAATTGGTTCCTACCTTTCTATGTAGTAAAAGTCCATCTTTCTGGCTAGATGTTCATAATAGATGTTCAAAGTTCTTTTCTGACATACTATTTGACTAATTAAATAAATTACTAAATAAATAAAGAAATAGAAAGGGGCCGATGTTTCTTACATTTTTAAAATATTCTTTCAAATCCCAGCTAAAATACACTCTTTCCATCCCAACCCAAAATAATTGATCAATTCAAAACATCAACCATGCAAATACAGTAGCAAAAGTACTGGCTAACGTGCACTACACTCATTTATTTCACTTGTACTTTTGGGTTAATCACCTGTTGCTTTACATTACTAATTGTTTTAACATATAACTTCTGCATATGCTTAAATTATCAAATGATGGAATATATAATGTGAATCTTATGAAAGATACAATAAACAAATTTACAGTCTTGTTTCTAATGAAGACATTTTCCTGCATAGAATATATCACTGTATTAGGTTTTACTCACTATTTCGTATTTATTACCACACCATTCCCAAGAAGTATGTGTAGTAATTTATTTTCAGTTCTATGTTCTTATGTGTTGAGAGAGGCCTGGCTTGCAAACTGAAAGTAAAAGAGAAAGCAGATATATGTAATTTTCTATCTCATTAATAGCAAATAAGACCCAAATATATCAACTGGAAAGTCATTTACATTTTGGAAACATTTTTCTTCTATCAAAGTTATTTGCCTTGTTGCATATATATGCAAGCATCTACTGGTACCTCAGTGCACAAAAGCTTTTCTTTGCAAACAATTTTGTTCACAAATAAAAGCATTTGGCAAAATTTCGTTTTCATTTGCAAACTATATCAGGTGACAAACACAACTGTGATCATCTTTTCCAAAATTGTGGAATAAATTAAGTTTGTGAACCTCTGTACATGTAATCATTAAATATATAGTATTTTATAATTTTAATAATTGACATAAACATTACAAAGCTACATGTATTATCTGGTATTTTAGAAGAATATATTATCCAGGTTGATGACAATACAGATACATATTACACTCTTGATCTTTAATGTTTCTAACATGCTAGGTTATTTGGAAAGTCTAGCAAATACTATCGAGTTTCCTTTTAGATGTTCTGGTGTACATAGATATTTATGTACAGGCATGTACATAGGTACATTGCTTTGTGCTATATTTTAGAGTAAATGAGTAGCTTACATAGCTCACATTAGCTTACATACAAAGCTGAGTAGAAATGCAGGTTGAGAATGACCTAAGTATTAAATACAATCTGTTAATAGAAAATTGTACCCTTTGTTTTAAGAAGTTAACCAGGGCCGGTGAGATGGCTCAGCGGCTTAAGTGCCTGCCTTGCAAGCGCGAGGGCCTGAGTTCGACTCCCAGATCCCACATATGAAAAAGGGGCCGGTGATATCGCTCAGCGGCACGGGCGCCTCCTGGCGCATGAGGTCCTGAGGTCGACCCCCTGGTACCCACAAAAAAAAAAAAAAAAAAAAAAAAGAAGTTAACCAAATCTGCAACATAACCTCAAAATAAATATATCTTACAGCATAGAAAGGCAGTCAATTGCTTGGGGGATAAAGATATCTTGTGGACTGTCTGGAAAATGTTCTATTTGCAATAACATTCGGGAGGATTGATCATATTGAATCAATGCAATACTTGCCTTCCTTGCCTTAGGTATGATAGCCACAATCTCTCTAGAACAGGGGAAAGAAAAGGAGTGAAAGAATTCATGAAAGAAACTGCAGTCTGTTTCTAAACACAGTGAACATTTATAGAAATATTTTAGTAAGTGCCAACCATGAAAAGAGCAGAGTAATAATATTCATGTCAACACTGAGAGAGTTTCTATAAGTATTCCTCCTATAGAACATGGTAAGATAATGATCAGCAGGAATATTTCCAATGAAAAGTAATAGGAGATTGGATGCAAATTAAATAGACAAGTTGAACATAACTGAAAAGTCAAATTAATCTATCTCTAGACACAGTTTGACCAGTTCTGCTACTTTTTCAGCCATTTTTCCTTTCTCTCTGTGTATCACAGGTTCATCCTTAAGGTAGGTTCACGCATGGTAGATATAAATGCTGGCTGCAACCAGCATTATAGAGTTACCTTTCCACTATGGGAAGAGTCTGCCTCGTACAATTGATAAATTAATGTGTATGTTTTGCTCTGATTGGACCTTCATTCTAATTTGACCAGTTCTTGCTACCAGTGGAATCCAATATACTACTCAATATAGAAGATTTACATAGAGCCATATAAAAATCTATAAATGCCAAGATTAATGACATACTCTTATTTGCTGTTGTTTTATTTGAAATTTATAAATATTTTATATGTATTATTATAACAATCATGCATCCTGGCCTTCACTAAACTACCCAAATCTTATTTTAAAAACTTTACCTATGATTCCCTTTATTCAACTGTGAAATGGAAATCTATTCATCCTGCATTCACTATTTTATATTTTATGATTTTCTTCACTTTTATTAGTATGTGTTTGCTGTACACAGTGATTACATTCACTGTAAGGAATTGGTACATTTACACAGCATGTATTTTTTAAACTGAATGTGAGAATGGAGTGTAAGTTGATGCTAATATGATAGTGGTCAACTGGCTTCCAGTTGCAGTGTGTAACTTTTGTGAGAAGAGGATGGAAACATCAGTTGCAGAGCATCTTCCTTTGGAAGTGGCATTTTCACATGAACATCCACACAAGAATCTATTTGAAGCCCTTCATTTCTACTATTTGAAGGAAGCTGAAATAGATGTAATGGAGTTAAAGACTGAAAGAGCACTTCCCAATTTTTTTAAAAAATAAATTGTGTTTTAATTATAGTCACTTTTTAAAGGCTTGCTGTGTTTTGACAGAGTAAGACATTCCATTTATCAGGAGCATTCTTCAGGTTCAACATTTTGAAACTAAGCAGTTGGGCCATTCTTGATAACAGATTTGAATATAAGGATAAGTAGGGTTGCCATAACTAGTCAATCAAACCATCAATCAATCTTATTTAAACCAAAATAATTTTGTGCCAGTAATAGAATAGGCATATTCTTTCTTAAAATCATAATTATTCACCAGTAAATTTTCACTGATATTGGGGCAGTTCAAATAGACGTGTTTATTGGCTTCAATTTAAAAAATGCTAAAATTTCTACTTCTATAAATTGGAAAGAGATATACATGTTAAAATTAATTCCTAGAATTGTAAGAAACTGGCCCTGATTTAGGATGAATAAAACAGACTAACATTATTTTGTTGTTGTTGTTACTAACTTCGTTTAATGTTTTCAAGGCATGATCATGACATAAAGTTCCTATTTCTGGACAACCTTCATCTTTGTCAGATAAAGGTTACTTTTCAACAAATTGTTTATTTATTACCAGTGAGTTAAGTAGTGAGAAAGTGAGATTTTATGATGTATTTTGCAATCAACAAAAAATAAGAGTCTTTCTGAAGTACTTATTTTAGTCCCTCAATGTAAACATTGGATATTTGCTTCTCTGGCTCATCTGCAAGATTAAATAATAGACAGTCTGATTTGACTTTTTTTGTGTTTCACATATCTGGTATAACATAACAACTGAAGTAGTACTTGATGGAAATCAGAGGAAGGATGTATATAAATAAACAATTCAACTTGAAAGTATCTTGGTATTAAAATAGATTAATCATATTTATTACAATATATTTTGCCAAATAACTGCAGCATATTACAAATAATAGATCCATGGTCAAATAATATCTCAGATAGGAAAGTCACCTAACAGATAAAGTCTCTATCACTCTTTTACTAACTTATCCAATGTATTAAATCTCATATCTCTCTGAATTTTTAAAGACTAAATTCAATTTTTCACAAAAGCAAATTTCCCTAAATAATTAAAATTACAATCAGTTTAATAATATTATTTTTGAAATATTTAACCTTTAACATAGGGTCAGCTTCTTCTTAGTTCAAAGGTTTTATCATATTTCACACACATATATATATATATATATCAGATATATATATCTGTTTTCCATTCAAATAAGTGCACTTAGACAGATATATTATCTTCCCAACCTGTAATAAAGATGGTAATCATCCCCTCCTATTAATTTGTTTACTGAAAAAAATCTCACAGTAGTAGATTTAATAGATTTTAGTGCACTGCGGTCTCATTTTGACCCCTCAAACAGCAGATGACACAGTGATATACTATAACATCCAACTTAGTCACAAACTCTCAGTGTTTTTAATTGTATTCATGATGGTTGTGGTTGATTTCATTTTTAAATGTCACTGCTGGTCAGGATTGCTAATAAGCTCTTTTTCCTTTTGTCTTTTCCTTTTCAACTCATGATCTCTTAAGTTTTGAATCTGAACACTCCTCACCAGAATATATATATATATATACATAAAATAAGGCCTAATGAGGACAAAGTTAGTCTGAAAACATCATTATGAATATTATATTGTTGAAGCCATCCTGAGTTCCATATTTAGAAGGTTTTTCTAAAACTGTAAAGAAAGTTTTGTCATTATTTATGAAAGTAAAGCAGCCATCTAGTCACCAAATACTTATTGACAAATTATTTTATCCAATGCTTTTCTGAGTAATGCACTGAACAAGTGAGGTGAAGACCTCGCTTTTCTGGATCTTACTTTCTGCAGTGCTGAATGGGTGGCTTAAGATTAGTGATGAGGAAAATAAGCAAGAAATTAATTTTTTAAAAACAAAATAATTTAAAATAGCAAGTGTTATTAAATTGAGAATAAAACATTGTGACAGATTGAGATGTGTTTGGATTTGGTGATTAAGGAAGCCTTCTCCTAGAACGACATTGAAGATGATATCTGAATTATACAAAGTATTTTCCATTATAGCCAGTCAAAACCAGAAAATTCCAGGCAAAAAAGAATACAAAGAAGAAAAATACTCACTTGAATATTTATATTTCCTTCAACTATGAACCACAAAGTTTCAAAAATGTTCTAATTCTTGAAATGTACTGAAAATATACTGACCAAATCTCTTAAGGTATATTGTTTAAGCAGGGAATTTAAAAAAGTGTGTCATAACTTCTGCAAAAAATGTAAAGGGATTATCCATGAATCTAATACTCTGTTTTAATCTCATTGTAGTCAAATTTGAGAATCCGAGTGTTCAGCTCAACAATCTTTTACTGCCTGTTTCACAGAAATTATGCCAAGTTATCTCAGCAAATGTAAATTCATAAGTGTGACTCTCTAAAACACTTTTGTAAACTATTTTTGAAATGTTTTTGCTGTTCCTAAATTGTAGTAGGGAATACTTTTTATTTTGCAACTTGGTTCATATACACACACACATGTAAACAAATACTTAAAATATGTTTCATGAAAAAATATTTACATTTTTATTTGAGATGAATGCTAATATTTTATCTTCCTTTTCATTTTTTAAAGTTTGATCACCATCTGTTAAATGGATTTTATGACTCGCCAACTTGGCACAATTTAAAGGTTGGAAAGACTGTTTTATAAGTCAGTCATCAGTCTGCTTTAACCCATGTATTAAAAACACACAAAAAAACTATAGGTTAATTAAGGTTTTTCATCCCATCAGAAAAAAGTTTTTCAATATTTTGACAAATGCTAAATTGAAAGGCATAAAGCCAAATTAACCTTTTCTTTGCATTCACACAATTTCCATGGCAGCACAGTAATTCTGTGTTTACTGGAAAGACAATACTTGTATTTATTTAATGGAGGTGAAAGAAGAGATTCCTTACTTATAAGAAAAAGTTTTTCATTCCTGGCCTGAAAAACTAGTCTTAATTATCTTCTAGAATGAAGAAAAGAAGATTTTAAGAGTTTAACAATAAAGAATTCTAAAGAGAATTATAGTAAAAGAACAAAATGGTGCATGGTTAAAAATCTTATAACAGTGAATCTAATATCTACAAAATGCATTTTTGGCAGTCATACCTGAATTTTTTACACAAATTTATCCCTAAATTTTTGTTCACCTCAAATGGAAGTTTCACATAATGAGTTATTTTACAATAAGATTTTATATTAAAAAAAAACTCTGGCATCATAATTTGTGCTTTCACAAATATTTGATGTTACAGAATTTATCCACACTCTACAGTAACAAAGTGAAGTCTCACTTAAGCATATGGATTTCAAGAGACTGAGAGCCAATCTTTGTGATATTTTCACCTTTCTCAGTTCTTCTTAGAGCAAGTGTTCTCAAACTCCCTACATAGACCAGTACTTGTCTGAAAATTAAGATATGGTTATTGTACTTAAGAAGTTGAAAAAGTGAGTAGTTTTTATTGAAAGTCATATCAAGCAAAGCAAAAAGTAACAATTTTAGACAGAACCATGGCTTCTGGAATCATATCTCAATCAGCAAATAATTTGGTAATGAATGCTGAGTCTCTCATATCCAGAAAATACATTCCATAGACCATATTTTACTGAGCAGACAATATATTAATGTCTTGAATTTCATAACACCTTTGGCTCTCTTCATTAGTTCATACTCTGTTCATGAATTTGTCCTTCCATGATTTTGGTCTCAGAATTTGTTCCATGATTTTGGTTGCAACTGAATTGCAAACTTTAAGTTCATTAACCAAGGTACCACTATATATGGTATACACGGGTCCTCAAATGAGGCCACACTTTGGTCCTGGTCTGTGACATACAGAACCAGGCCTCAAAGCTGGAGAAGAGTAGCTGGAAAGTGAATGGAGCTTCATCTATATTTACAGCTCTTCCCCATTCCTCCCATTACTGCCTGAGTCCTGCTTCCTGTCAGATAAGAGCCTACATTAGATTCTCATGGGAATGCAAATCCTACTGTGAACTGCATATGTGAGGGATAAAAGTCATGTACTCTTTATGCAAATCTCATGCCTGATGATCTGCTCTGAAGCTGAGGCCGTGATGCTAGCACTGGGGAGTGGCTGCAAATACAGGTTAGCATTAGCGGAGAGGTTTGACTACATAGAAACCATAATAAATCAATTGTTTGCAGTCTCATCAAAATCCTATCAGTGACTGGCAAATGACAATTAAACTGCATCTCATGGCAGGCTTTATAGTGTCAAGTGAGTTGATGTACTTTATTTGTACAGCTGCCTTTCATGGCAGGCTTTAAATCAGAATCCAACACTTTTTTTTATTTTATGGAAAAAAGGTTAAACAGAGTTTCATAGCACAATAATAGAAAAATAACAAGAATTAATACATTGCATATTATCATCTTCAAAGTAGTTACTCAGAGTACAAGATATGGGCATAAAAAATTCTCCAATCAATATTAGCACAAACCTTCCTTCTCAAAGAACTAAGAGACACCAATAGTATAGCTAACTTGCATTTTCCTCCCTTTTCCCCTCCTTCATTTGCCCTACCCCCATCCTAGCAGAATCCAACACTTACTTTAGTCTGCATGTGCCCAATATTTTATTTAATACCATCTTCCATACCTCTTTCCTGAACTACACACATGTCTCACTCGCAGTTTTGTTAAACTCCCAAGCAAACCCTAGACAAAATAGGGAAAATCAAATGTCATTGGAGAGCTTTTGTGAAAATTGGGAAGGACACATTGATTGGACCACAGATGACTATAAGACTGCCAACAAAAAGAAGATAAATTTAAAAAATAATAGTAAGACTCCTGCTTAAATTATAGGCTCCTTGCAACAGGCTTATTCCACAAGCCCACTTTATGTAATACAATATGTGGCAACTGCCAATCCAATGAAGCCATGAAAGTTTCAAAACTGCTTTGTCACATGGAAACCAAGTGAATGGCATTAAATGACAATCTTCTGGAGTTTTCAAAAGAAATGAACACAAATAGAAGCAACTATTGAAGGCCATTTCATCAAATGTGTATACACTGAAAGCGTCATTCTTCGTGGTTAAACCTCATTACTAAAGCTAAGAGTCCCCTTTACAAGAGTTGATCCCGTAAGCTACTAAGGGCATTTGTTGTGAGCTTCTCAGATAGGCTGCAGCACAAAAGTTGACAATTCTTTCTCTTTCAATTAGCACCAAACTTGATGTATGGAAGAAATAGCAGAGCATACTGAGGCAAAATTGTAAGGTGGAACTAATGAGTCACTGTGGTATGCAATATCCAGGGTGAAAAATCTACTGATGTTGACAACAAAGTTAACAATACTTGCTTGGGGTGATATAATTTTTAGGAGGATGTGCACAATAATGTGTTATGTGCATTTTTCTTGCCAACCAACACAACAGCTGCAGAACTATTCAAGTCTTTGACTGACTACATATATGGAAAACTGAATTGTTCGTTTTGTGTCAGTACTTACATGGATGAAGAGGCTTCCATGGCTAGACAGTTTTCTGGTTTGACTATTCAGGTCAAAGAAGTCATTTCTGAATGTATGTGTATGCATTGTTACATCCATAGAAAAATGCTGGCTAACCAAAAAATGTCACCTGAACTTAACAACATTTTGCAAGAAGTGATTAAAATTATTAACCACATTAAAGTACCTATCCATAACTCATTTCTATTTATGCAGTTCTGTGAGGAGATGGATGCAGAGTACACGGGTATTCTCTTATACATAGAATGAGGTGGCTTCCTAAAGGAAGGTAACTGTCCAGAATTTTTGAGATATGAAAACCATTCCAGAAATTTCTTTTAGAAAAATAGTACCTACTAGCAAAACATTTCAGTGACACAGAATACATACATCACAAAACATGCTTACTCATGTGACATATGCTACCTGCTCAACAAATTCAATCTTTCACTTCAGAGAGAATGACAATTGTGTTGAAATAAGCAGGTAAAATGACTGTATTCAAAGCCAAACTGGAATTAGGGGGACAAAGAGTGAACCTGGAATTTTTGACATTGTTCAAATATTAGCAGAGGCTTTGAAACAGTCTGAGCCAGGGCTTTTTTTTCCCACCTGGTATATGATCACCTATCAGAGCTTTAAAAAGTTGTACCATTACTTTCCAACCACAAAATATCCTTGAACAAAGAAGAAATGGATCCTCGACCTATTCGTGAATAAGTCAGGTGAATTGATATTTTCCATGCCAGTAGAGGATCAATTGCTTGATAAAAAAAAAAGATGATGGACTTGAAAGTATGTTTGAGAGAACTTCAAATCGCCATATGCTGTGTTTTAAAGTCAAAGCAGAGTATCCTGAAATTGAAAACAAACAAACAAACAACAAAAACCAATAAAACGAAAAAACAAACAAACAAAAAAACAACAAAAAAACAGTGAAATGCTTGCTTCCATTTCCAAAATCCTATCTTTGTAAAGCAGGGATTTCCGCAGTGACAATAACCAAAATGAGATTATGGTATAGATTGGACATAGACTACACACTGTAGCTGTCACTGTCACCCATCATCCCCAGATGAAACCATCTAGTTGCAGGAAAACAAGCTCAGTATTCCTGCTGATTCTGTATTATGATGACTAATACCATATTTCCTTACATATTCCTTATATATTTTTTACATATTACAATGTAATTATACTAAAAAGAAGTACACAATAAGTGTAATGTTCTTTAATCATCCTGAAACTACCCTACCCCTGGTCCATGGAAATTTGTCTTCCATGAAAACAGACCCTAATGCCAAAAAGTTTGGAAAAAGCTATCTTAGAGCCTTATTTTTTCATGTGTTACATTGAGTTTTTTTTAACACACATATTGCAAAATAATGTTCGATACATGCATGTCCCAGAAAGCTCAATAAGTTCTATAGACTTGTCTGGAGCAGATCTGATTCTGAAGTATATCACAGGGAAACCTCTGTGCCTTGTAAACTGTCTTTTAATCTACACAGTGTGGGCACCAAAATTTGGGCTCCTGCACTTCTGCCAGTTGCTTCTCTCATTCCCTGGGTCACCCAGGTACTGATTTTACCATAAACATTTACAGACTATAATAGACTTAAAGCTATGCAGAATTCCATATCATATATCACACAGACATCACCCATCCACTGACTCCCTTTGTTCTGCCTACCAATCAGTCTTCCAGATTGCATCCCATGGTAATCAACAAGTTCTTACTCTTGTCTGACAAAGAACAGTTTGGCCACACTCAGTCATCTTGCATATGAAATGCCCATACCATTATCTTCAAGTCTCCCCAGAACAAAAGACCTGAGAAAAACCCACAAACACAATATTGAAATCACATTGCCCAGAACTGAAAAGATGCTCAATCTGTATCATTGCAGTTCTCTCCAAGGCAATGACAGTTTTCATATCCTGTAAAATGGCAAACTGTAGACACTTCAGCACCTGAAAAGGAGTGATTTCCAAGTCCATAGATGCATTTTGGTCCCTTTTCTTTTTTAAGAAATCATGTCAAGGGCCAGTGATATAGCTCAGCAGCATAAGCGCCTGCCTGGCAAGTGTGACATCCTGAGTTCGACTCCCAGTACCCGCATTAAAAAAAAAAAAAAAAAGAAATCATGTCAAAATATTTTTGTGGTGGACCATGTGATCAAAACTCTATGTATGTGTGCTTGCTTCAGCAGCACATATACTAAAAAAAAAAAAGAAAGAAAAAAACTATGTATATAGGCTGTTTGTTTCATTTTAAGGCAATTTTATTGAGGTATGAATTGTTCAGAATAAACCGCACCAATATGAATACAGAGTTTCATGTATTTTGACAAATTCACCTACCTGTGTAACCACCAACCTAATCGAGATCAAAATATTTACATTACTCAGAAAACTTTTCTCAGGTCAATGTTCATCATTCATTTCTGGCCTAAGGCAAAAGCAAATCTGCTTTCTGAATCAATGGATTAGTTAGTTTTGCCATGTTCTACAAATTTACATAAATGAAATCATACTATATATATGATTTAATTTCTAGCCTCTTTCACTCAACATATTCCCATGGAGATTCATCCATGTTATTGCATTTATCAGTAATTCATTCCTTTATTGACAAGTACTATTTCATTACATAGATATACCACAGTTTGTTTATTCATTCCCTATTAATGACATTTTAAATTTGAGAGTATATAAATTTTCTGTATCTTCTAAAATTTGGTATACTATATGAAAAGATATGTGAATGCATACATCATGTTAAACATATTGTTAACTAAGCAATTCCACAAAGAAAATTTTGAAAACTGTCCTGAGATTTTTTTCTTTGTTATTGCACTCATTAACACAATTTAAAAGAGAAAGGGAAAAGAGAACTGAGATTTAAAGTCTTCATTTTCACTAAATATTTTCTTAAATTTTTACTTTATTTCCAGCATTCAATTCTGCAGTTTTTTAAGATGACCATTCTTTTTAAAATGACTATTCTTTTTTGTGCATGACTACTCTGCAATGATAAATTAATATAGTATCCCATTTCCATTAATTCAGTGCATTTAAATTTGAATTTTTACTCTTCCTTAAACAATCAACAATGCCCTATTTTTTCCTCACAGATTATAATTCAGCATGTTTAAGCATATTGTTATACGAGTAAAAAAGTATAATGCTCTTGATCAGAGGAAACAGCTAAATAAATAGCAGTTGGTTTCCAAGAACTAGTCATCTGACTATTAAAATAAATGAAATACCCATTGTCTGGTTCATCGTAACTCAAGTATCCTGTAAATTGGCAGTGGTTAAAGGCACAGTTACAAAAAAAAAAAATCAGAAGTTTCAAAATTCTTGCAGTGAAACTGATTTGCAGACTACACACACTAAGTCTATTGATAGAAACTTGTCTTGTGAATTGAATAGTGCTGTAACATGTGTTTCTATATTCTTCCCATATGAGAGTCTATTTGTAGCAAATAAACTTACCTCTCTTTGTGTTTAATCCAAACATGTCAAATTCCTTTCTGGGACATAGCTAGATCCTACTAAGTAAAAAGTAATCGAGAAAGTAGAAACAATATGTACTGGGTGCTCCTGGCTTCAGGGATATAATTAAATCAAAGTAGAGAATCAGGAAATGACTGGAAAAAAATTTGGGAAAGGACAATCACTACAGAAAGCAGGACAGAGACAGTGAAGCCTTCGTACTATTTATAAGAGAAGTAAGAATGATTGCTCTTCCCACCTCCAAACACTTTTAGGAATTGACAAGTACTATCACATTACACTCTTTTACACTCAATTTTAACCTTTTTTTTCCAGATATATTTCAAACTTGGATTTATCAAACTCATGGATAAGCCATTTTAATTTTTTGAAGTCCTTCAGAATGGAATCACAGAAATATTGAGGATATTAAGAATTAGGTACATGATTCTGCTTATAATTATTCTTTTACTACTCATTCTCTCTCTCATTTCAAGATATACACAAACTTGGCCAAATCGTATTCCTTTTTTTTTTTTATCCAAATTAATCATACACTATAAACACAAAGGAGGAGGAGGAAGCCTTACGATTCATAATAGATATTTCTAATGGTCAACACTTTGGGCAAAGTCATGCTCCCTGCTTCCGTTCTATCAAAATCGTAAGCATGAAGTCAAGTATTTTCATCACAAAAGAACTTTTAACATGCTGTTACTGTACCCTAATATTCTCATCTACTTACAATGTTTAAAAAGAAAATGAAAGTTATACCACATTTTTATTCTTAATGAATCCACGCTGGTTTCTAGTCATCATCATTTTCCTTTTAATATCCATGAAGTGATCTTAATTTTTCTAGAATCATTTGAAGAGAAAAACCAAAATTCCAAATACTTCCTGAAAGCATTCTTTATCTCAGGTGTCACTTATAACAAAGATATATTTTAAAAATTCCTTATTTTTCTACTACCTGCACGTCTACATCTTTTACTCATTCCCTTGAGTCAGTACAAAAGCAACTACTTCCTTTTTCCTTCTAGGCCCCATCATCCTTCTGTTGTCATAGTAGCCAGAAAGACTAAAGCATACATAGTTACAGTGAAGAGTGGTAAAAAATGAAGTCGGAGAAGTAGACAGAGGTAAAATCCCTGCAAGAGACTTACGTTCTAAGTCGTAAGACAACTTTTAAAGAATTTTGGGTGATGATATGACCTTATTTATTTAATTAAATGAGAGAAGAGAATTCACTTGACTCAGGACTTGCACTATACTATTTAGACAACTTGTTTTAGGAGGTTTTCTGGCTGGGGACTGTTCCAGGAGAAGTGTGGAATTTAGAGGACCTACCATGAACTTCACCAGTTCTTGTGCATGAAGCTTAGACAATGGAGGATTTAAAATTCAGGCTCCATCCTGCCCCTGTCTTTATTTCAAATGTGCTTTGTGTTTTATATGATATTTAATATGTGCAGCATTATTACAGAAAGGGAAATAAATAGGAAACAAATTCAGACTACAGAAGCTGTACCTAGCCATATCCTTTTAAGGCAGCCATCTGTTTCATCTGACCCCAAGAGGGAATTCTAATAATGTTATCATTTGATTCCCATTTCAGGCACTTTGCATTTTTATATATGCTAAAGAATTCAGCAAGTCATCCAACTGGCATAAGCAATAGGAAAACTTCCTTTAGAGCACAGGTGTACAAGCAAACAAATTTTTTCTGTGCTTGAAAATTGATCCTTCCATATAGCAAACTTCTCAGCAGTGTGTTGAACTGGCAAGATGTGGAAAAGCCCATCTGTCAGGTAGAGGGAACAGATGGCGATCACCTCTTCTCACCTTCAGGTACAATCAGCAATAGATATTGTCACCCTGAACTGTCATTTCCAGCCATATTCCAAAGCAAGGAAGCAAGGAAGCAGCAGATTATTAAAGTCTGTTGGTTAAACAATTGTAACCAGCTAGTCAGCTCTGATGACCTGGAGAGATAACCTCATGTTATGAAGGATGTATGGGGCAGTAAAGGAGTGGCTTGTAAATATCTTTTAAAAGAAAACTGTACCAGGAATATATCATAATACAGTTAAGTTGAATAGTTAAACAATTTGCAAATGCTCAAATGCAAGTTCCAAATTTATCACTAGACTCTGAGTGGAAGTCCTATGATATTAAAAGAACTCTCTTTGTTACCAGCTTGGGTATGGTTTTATCTGGCTGCTTTGCGGCACAAACTGAGATTCCACATTCAGAAATTAAATAATTACCTCCCCCAATCCACCATTTCTTATAATGTCAAAATCTGAAGCATGTCTAAGTAATATCGACCACAGATTAATCACATAATTTTGTTTTAAATGGACTAGACCATTTGGCATGGAAGCCAATTTAAATAGAGGGTGGTTTTAGCAGTTCTTCTGTCCCTTACATTGTAAAACCTTAAAACAATTCTTGCAGTAAACAGTCACGTTCATGAGGGTAGGCTACATCAACCATTTTCAACACTTACTCCTTTCTTCACAGGAAACACTAACCTGTAACTGGATGTAATTAGCTACTTTGCTTTACTCTCAAATATTAATAGAATGCAGTGTAAGCCAAGCAAGCAAGTCAAGCACACTACAGCAGCTTGTACATTTAGCACACTTCTCTGACTCTTTTCTTGTATTTCTGTATTCCTTATGTATTTCCAAAATGTGGACAGTCAGAGGAGCCCCTTTCTCTCCCTAGCTAATTCTTTCAAATAAATGCTTCTTCAGAGCTTGGTGACAAGTTTAAAACATTCCAAACCTTAATCAACATTTTTCTTTAATCTCTCAACTAAGAGTTTTATGAGTAAAACACTGTTTGAAATCAGGCATGTGTTATACCTAAACAGTTCTTGAAAAGTGAATCACAGCATTTGCTCTTACAACATAACCAAATTAAATTTTATGTTGACAATAGCAAGCAGTTTATCATTTTAAATTTTTCTTCACTGCCTACACTTCCACATCAACTTTTGTGCTCAGAAGTATGAAGATGTCTGCCAAGTCCAGTTTAACCTAACTATACAACATTCAGAAAAATCTACTTTTTTTTTCCTACTTGAAAAACTGGTAACAGATATTTTAAAGTAAATTTTTGGCTAAGCAGTGTTTTCAGGTGTAAATAGAAATTGTTTCTTTTACAGGCATTGTATATTAAAGTAAATTCTGTGGCATTTGGAAATCTGTCAGCTTTATTTTGTACTGGTATTCAGAAACCTTTCCTTTTTGACCAATATTATATAAAGTTCCTCTGGGAAGATAATGTGCATGATTGCAGGCTTGCCTTGTTAAAATCCATGGCTTCTTATGCATCATGTTTTCACCTATGAATAATGCATGAAAGAGTATCTCATTACATTTCATTTTCTTTACAGCAGCATCCTCTCCTCTAGATGTACTTGGGTTCCCATCAGTAGAGCTCCCCTCGCTCTGCAGCTTGGCTCCATCTTGATGCCTTCATAGCATTTTAGACAAAATGGGCGTGTTTAACTTGTCACCTCATGGTTGATATAAATTATTCACTGGAGCTTTGCAAAGATTTGTGAGATAACCAGCCTGGATTCAGAGAAACTTCACAGGCTGTGTGTGGGAATCTGACAGAGACATCACAGACCATTTCTCCAGCACTTGTCCAAAGCAGGAGGGGGAAACTGCCTTCACTCCAAAAGTCAGCCTCATTTTAATGCTTAAAATCCCCCACTGTCCTCATAGCACAGAATTAGCTACAAATGTTTGCCACTTGGTGTGCTTGGGTGTTTCAGTATTTTTCCCAAAGCTAAAGGTCAAGGAACAAAGCCCCATTCTTGTTTTCCTTTGTTTTTTCTTCTTTTGAAATGAAGCCATTGGTCTTCCATACCTGACAAGATGAACTAAATGTGGAGAAAAGATCACAGAATTTAATCAGCAGTCACTCAGTGTGTGTGGTCGAGAACAATCGCTCAAGGAGGCACACGGAGAACTAGGTTAGCATGTTTGTGTGTGAGTATGAGAGTATCTGTGAATGTGTTTTCATGAGGATTCTTGAACAAGCCTCTAATTTCCAGTTCCCCACATTTCTTTATGAGAAAATCAGGTTAGAAATGTGATCAATTTTGTCTGTGATAAATTATGCCTTTTACTATACTAAAGTCACTTTATTAGAGGAGTCACATAACAGTAGCAAGTAAAATAATGTGCAAAAGCAGCAAAATTAACATCAGACAATGTGATTAACAAATGATTTCCTATTTTTTTTATCGAATTAAGTATTTTTTGTGCAAGCAATGAGAATTATACTGTGGAAAACTTTCCATGAATCTAGAAACGTAAAAGCACCATTGAAGTGTATTTCTAAACAGTAAGAATACTTGCTCAAGTATTTAGTATTTCTTTTAAGAATATGGTCATGATGACAAGAAAAACCTTTCATATATATATTCCCTTTAAGAATTGAAAGTTCCTTAAAGTGAAACCCAAGGAAATGGCTCATAATATCATTGCTCTGAGTTGTGCTAGTAGATCTTGTGATTCTGACATTGAGCTTTTCAAATATATTCCCAATATGTGGTATTCTATAATATGTGAGTTTATTATAAAGTCTTATTCATTGTAAAGTAGATGCATTTTGCACCCATACACTAATTTCATTATTGTTGAATGTTTGGTTCATTTTCTAAAAATGTTTATGCATACTTATACATACAAAATACATTTGCATAGTTATACGTTATATGCATATATCATATACACGCATAACCTGTACACTCGATGCTCAAATATTTTGCTGAGACATGGTGATGTGATTAATGAAGGAAACAGCTAATATATCAAAAGACTTAGCCCAGTTCATTGTTAATCTCTGGGAAGCTCTGTGTTTTATTATTGTTTATTTTTAAGCTATAGTAAGTTACATTTTCCTATGTATTCTTCTGACTCCAAATATTCTACACAAGATTTCTTAATATATAATTATGATTTTACATCTTCAAAGTAGGATTTGTCTAAATAATGACATATACTTGTGACAAAGTATTTCTTCACAATTTAACTGCTATTTTTCATGTGGTAGTCCCCTAGCCATAAATTAGATCTAGATCTAATGAATCAGAACCTCAGTCTGTTTTTATGCAAGTACAAAAAGAAGAAGTTGACGTTTGCAATGGATTGCAGTTTCCCCTGAAAGCTTATCATTTGGCACCGTGATTGGCATTAGAAAAATGCTATTTTACTATTGGCAGAACGCAATGACCTAATATTATAGGTAGCCCTGTAACATTTTGGAGAGTCACAAAAGATATGAATGTAATTCAGTATCAGTATGGGTGGGGCGGGGACAGGTAGGTCAGGTTCTAATGTTTTCTTTCAACGTCCCCTCTATTGTTTCCAAGCAACAACTACTCGTAGTTCAGAAGAGGATTTGTTAGACCGTTTGATTTCTAGGAATTTCATTCAGTGAAATGATTTGAAAAGGTAGGGCAAAAGACATCATTATTCTTTTGACTGAAAGCTTGCACTGTAGTATTTAATATTAAGTATTATCCACTGTAGTCTAGATGGAAATTTGTTCCAATTTCTCTGCATACTTGCTCATTTTAAGTGTCATTAAAAATAATCAGGATGATTTAGTTGAAATAAAACCTTATCTAAAGAACACTGTTACATTTGCTTACTTTTGTTATCTCTCATATAAATTATTGGTTTATATCCCTCATAGTGCCCACAGGAGAGGGACTGCTTCCTTTGGAAAGAAAGCGCATCAGTACCTGAGAGTACAAAGCACATATGATTCATGCCTCTAAATGGCACAATACCGCTCTTTCTCTAAATACCAGATCTTCTTTCCCTTTGAAAAGGGCAATAACCTTGAAGGAAACTTTGTCTAGAGAAAGGCATTTTTCACTTTCTCCCTCATGTTTTCATGTCCTGACAGAAAAACACCAAGAGTGATAATTTCATCTTATAACTGTGACTTGGAAGAGTAGAAAAAGAATAAACATTTCACATCTACCAGTCAGAGGCATCTCATCTATAGGCATGAGTCTGTAGGCATTTCATTGCTAGAACAGAAAATCTCCTCAAATTAATTTAATATTATTTCCTTTAAATTTGTGTGTCTTGTATTAAAAAGAATTTACCAGAAAAAATATTCTATATAACATTGTAATCTTTAATACTGGCTTCCTACCCAGATATGCATATTTCTATTCCTAATTTAGCAATATGTATATTCAGAATTTAAGACACAAGAGAAAATGAATCAAAAACAACCTTCTATTTAACATCTTTATAGTGTAAAAGAGAATTGCTTAATTAAATGAATGTTCTACCAATTATAGGCTACAATGAAACTGCAATAAGGCCAGGGAAAAATATACAATGCTTATGCACTGGCTTTTGTTTGGGTAAAATATAATATGCCAGTACTTTTATCTTGATTAATTCCAAAATGCTTCTTTCACTTATTCCAGTGCCTTGTCCGCTTTTCTAATCACATTGACGTGTGAACTTTTTTGTCCCTGCCAAATGAGTAATTTGCAAAGGCAATATTAATGTATTTGAGCAGAATTGAATCAAGTTGTTTTCAAAAAAGATATAGTTATGGGATCAAATCACATTATATCAAGAAAGTATTGCATATATTTGAGATGAAAAAGGCCTATCTAGATTCAAATAAGGCTAAAACTAATTTGGAAATCATAAAGAAAATGACCCCATGGATTTAACTATGCTGTTTAAATATGGAAAGTAATCTTTCTATTAGTTTTGATATATTACAAAAATTTAAAGTATAATCATTAAGAAATATAGAAGATTTAACAAATACTCAACTGCAACCTAAAGGAAAAGAAGATTTAAAGTAATGTCTAACACGGAATCCAGGAAAAAAAGACACTTGCAACTTGCCAGTTCTAGTGATCTACAAAAGACTAAGCCAAATAAAATTGCCTTTAGTTACAAGAGGGAATTTCTATTGAATGTCAGGTTATATTTCTCCTTTCTCTGAACTCTAATAGCACATATTGCCTGAATCACTCATTTGAGAATAAATCAAATATGCCTTCTCTGTTTCTTTATTAAAATGTTATTTTGCATCTTGCTTTAACTTTTCCTTTGTGAACTTGCAATAAAACACTAATTATTTTGTTCTTCACAAGATAGATCATATTTTTTTACGTAACAGTCTCCAAAGTAATATACTTCAAAAAATTTGATTGATTTGATTTTCATACCCGGTGTCTTGAAAAATTACAGAGGTAAGTGTAGTTTGAATAATCTTAGGTTGTCGTGCTCGGATTCAGAGGAATGGGTGAGATGATCTTTTTCATGACCTACGTGTTGTTTATAATATATAAGGCATGATTACCAGGCCCCATAATAGCCTCTAAAAGAATAAAAATTGAGGGTTAAAAGTGTAATGAAATGCAAATGAAACTGTCCTGAAAACAAACTGCACATTTTATTTGTTTCAGGCAGAATCTAGGACATAGAGAGTGTTAAAATTAAATACTATCAACATATTCTAGTTTTAAAATAATGGTGGAAATAACTCATAGCCTAATTAAAACTGCTACTTTTAAAATGAATCCTACCAAATATTTTGGAAACTTAGTGTGGTTGCATGAATTCTACATTAAGAAGAGTTCTTAATATTTTCCCCTCTGTCTTTGTCTTGTCTCTCTGTCTCTGTCTCTGTCTTTTCTCTCTCTCTCTCTGTGTCCTTTTGTCTCTCCCTCTGCTACATTTCCTTTGTTTTGTCAATACATTGTGTAAAATTGAAGACTACAGGCAACTTCACATATTTGCTTTGCACTTGATATTAAATTAAAGGTACTTGAGGTTTAAAATTTAGAGTGAACATTTTTACCTAAGAGAGATCTCCCCTTTTGTCCCAAAAATATTTCTCCCTTTTAATGATGAAGTAAAAGACATGCAAAAAATGCACGACTTATATAGTCTTTTTGATATTTGCACCATTTCAGGTAGATGTTGTTTAAATAGCTTTTGAAACAATGGCTATTTTGTGTTGCACTTCATTAAATAAAGGATAAAATAGTACAGTCTAAATATCACTGGACTTGAGGAGAGCTAATTCTGCTGTATGCACTCATTCTTTACGGGATCTTGCACAAGTCACTTAATCTCTTTGGGCTACAATTTTCTCAACTGTAAATGAACATTTTGATTTACAACATCTTTAAGGCCTTTGTCAGTATTAAACCTTTATAAGTTTCATAATTGTTTTTAAACTTGTTTCCTTATTTAAGGTTGACAATACAAACTTTTCAAAAATTGTTCTAAAGATAAATATACATAAATTCCTCAATGAATTATTCTGAAAACCATAAATTATCGCTGTACATTGTTATCATCATGAGTCAGAGCTGGCAGTAATAAGCTCAGAAGAATTAAGGCTATGTGAAGAATAGAGAATATTCAGAAGGGTGGTCCTATAATGTATCACTGCCCCCTTTCTTTTAAAAATGACATTCAGTAGAATTTTTCCTTCAGTCAAATTTTATAACAAATATTGTTATCAGCAAAATAATCATCAGTCTTAATAATTTATGCCATATATGAGAAATTTGTACTGCATCTGAAATCTGAACTTTGGTAAAGACATTTCCATTACCTGAAACTGTTTGAAATGTGAAATTAACAACTATTGACGGAGCTTCCATGATAATATATGGCAGCTAGCTAAGTAACCTCATGAGATGGTTACTCTAGGTTCATATCCCATCTTCAAAGAACTTACAATTTAATTCAGGAGAGAAAATCAATTTTGGAAACATCTAGACAATAAAAACAGGTGGTAGAATAGATGCTAGAAAGATCTATTCATTATCATTGAGCAGGGCAATTTTGTAGGAAATATCAAATTTCAGAAGAGAAAAATATTGCTTTAGGATCAAGTGGAAGATGAATCTTCTTTAGGAGAAGTTAGTTGTGTCCGTGGAGTAGAATTGAGACTTTGTGGTTCCAAATCCATGGTTACCCCTACTTTCCCTAGCCTCCTTTTCATTTGGATGGGAACCACACATGATACCATACCAGAGGTGAAATGTGCCTTTTTTAGACCATGGTAGTTTAGTGTCAACAGGCCTCTTTCATCATTCTCTTCTGCTTTTGTGGCTTTAGAAGTCATTAACTCCCCTATATTGTATAGCTACCAAATGAAACCGCCTGAGCCATCTCACTTACTGGAATTTACGTGGTCAGGTAAATCTTGGTTATGATAAACTGCTGAGATATAAGGCACCAAGATTCTATATTTATCTGACTCAGCAACTTCCAGGAGTCATTTTGACTTACAAAAGAGATGAGTAGAATTTAATTAAAGAAAGATGAAGGAGAATACATTATAGACATTTGGAATCATATAAAAAATATATGGTGTTGAAAAATGCAAAAAATACTATACAGTGACAATACACAGAGACACAACAAACATAAATACACACAATTGAAACAAAAGATGTAAAAGATACCATAATTTAATTCACATGGTAATTGTGATAAACTTATGAAAATTTTATTGACAGATGAAGCAGCATGGATTTTATGCTGTGAATTCCTGGCAAACAATGAAGATTCTTTAGACACATACAGGAATTATCAAAGAAATTCAGAAGCTAACAAAAAAAAAGAGGGCAACTAAACTTTAAAAGGTTATTTGAAGAAGTGTTGATCTAGGATGTTGAAAACAGATGTGGATACAAAGGAAAATATATGTGTATGAAAATATTCAAACTTCTCCATATGCTTTTACTATTACATTTATGTGATAAATACTTATTGTTCACTGTATTTATAACTACACTTTCCATAGTAAAATGTAAAACATTGTATCAAAGTAAAAATACAATAAAAACATCAAAAAGTTTTGACAGAATTTCAAAAGTTTTAGTAATAACTGCATAGAATGTGTGTACTTTTGTGAAAATAGCTGAAGGAAGAAAAACTTGTCAACCTCTAGAAATAAAATAATACATTGAACACACAATATGTTTTAAACCCTCTGGCTTCACTTCTAAGATTTGGCATCCAACCATTCTTTCTAACAATAATACAAATGCATATTTATATGCAGCAAAATATCAAGTTCATATCTTCCAAAAACCATTAGAATATTGACTAAATTGAGTTTTTAAAAGTCCTACAAATTCAAACAATATGATGATCAAATTTAGTGGAGAGGTTCATATTAAAAATTTGTGGGCATTAAAATCACCTTGGGGGGCTGGTGAGATAGCTCAGCAGCATAAGCGCCTGCCTGGCAAGCGCAAAGTCCTGAGTTCGACTCCTGGTACTCACATAAAGGAAAAAAAGGCCCGGTGATATCGCTCAGCGGCACGGGCGCCTGCTGGCGCGCAAGGTCCTGAGGTCAACCCCGGTACCCACAAAAAAAAAAAAAATTACCTTGGGGATGCAGGTAAAGAGTAGAAAAGACTTATTAAAATTGATTTAGTAAGTTAACACTAATTGTATTGATGTTGAGTAAGAGTTTTGTCTTTTGGGAGCATTGTAGACAGGAACCATATACTGCACATTTCTTTATCTAAAATTTATTTCATGTAAGACTATATCTGAAAGTTGATTCTATTTGCGTAGAAGCTACTACTACATATTTTACTAGAATATCAGGGGATGATTTCTATCTTGAAAATGAGTTCTAAATATCTCTAATTTCAAATGAATTAATTAATATGGTAAAATTTTATGCATTAATAACAAGGGAGGTATCTAGAAAAAGTAGCCTCTCTTCCTGGCCTTACTTTTTGCCATTTAGGTACATATTCTAACACTAGTTGGGAGTAGGATGGGAAAGGTCGTGCTTTCATCAAAACAATTACAAGAGTTTTTAGGTTGTAGCTACTTTTCTTAGGGATTGTGTTAGGTTTCTATAACTATAATAAAATATCCTAGAGAATCGATGTAGAAAGGGGAAAGATATTTTTGACTGACAATTGTTTTGGGGATTCTTTTCTGTGATCGATTGATTCTGTGGCATGGGGCCTGTGGCAAGGCAGCATATCCTGGAAGAAGCATGTGGCAGATGAAAACTGCTTACATCATAAACCAGGGAGCAAGAAAACAAGGAAGGAACTGAGATGACTTAAACCCTAATGGCATGCCTTTTACTACCTAAAGACTTCCCAGTAAGCTCTATGTCTTAAAGATGCTGCCATCTCCCTATAGTGCTGCAGATAAAGGACCAAAATGAAACTCTGGAAGACATTCAGCATCTGAGCTTTAGCAATTTCCAGTTGACACCGAAAGGCACACGCTCATTTAATAATGCACAATGCATTCAGTCTCCTCGCGAGTCCCTAAAGTCTTAACTGCTCTGACGTTATTCAAAAGTACAAGCATAAAGTCTCAGAGACTCAAGGCAAATTCAGTTATAAACCTTCTAAAAGTCAAAAAGAAAACTACATTCTTCCAAGATACCATAATGGAATAGGCACAGGCTATGTACTCTTATTCCTAAATGGAGAAAGAGGGGAATGGAAAAGAGGGACTGGTGCAAAGCAACACCAAAACGCAGGAAGGCCAACAGTAAATTCAAAAGCTTCATGTCTAGCACCCAGGGCACAGTGTGGTGGAATGTAGGCTCCCATGAGCTTGGACAACTCCACTCCTATTTCTCTGTTGGTCGCAGCACGCATGACGACTTTTCAACTGAAATCTCACTAGCGTCATTTTAACTTTATCAATACTCTGGTCTTCTGAGCCCCCACTAGAATCACCCATTAATTTCTGATCTTTGCCTAAAACATTCTAGGCTTTCTCTATATACTATCAATATATTAATCTCCAGCAGTGTGATAGCTTCAGATCATAATTTCCAATGAAATTATATTAAGGCAAAAATACACTTTTCCTTTCCTATATAGTGAATACACACACAGGCTATCTCCCTCAAAAGTCAAGAAGACAGCTTTTACAATAAAATAATACTCTGAGTTTGGCATAGTTAGGATTTCACCTGAAATTTCTAAAGTTATAGTAACATGTTCATTGCTTCAGTAGAACTTACTTAAATCTAATATAAAAATACTTATTTATATTTAGTGACATAGATTTAATAACAGGTCTTTAATTTGAACAAGAACGCCTTAAAGACATAGCTTTTATAACCAGTCTTTAATTTGAGTAAGAAAGCCTAGCACCATACAAGGATGTAGATGTGTCTTCATCAAATTCTGCCCATGAAGATATGGCCACCTTCTACAAAATAACTAGCACCACATTTATAACTCTTGAACAGTATTATTTCTGGTAGAAAAATCGAGAAATGTAGTATAAGATGACACTAAGTAAAATATCTACTTAATTCATGAAACTATTTAGGACAAACCTACAGTCAGCAACATATGAACAGTCAGCAACAGTCAGCAACATATGAAAAGGGGAAAATAACCCCCCCAATAAAATCCTGAGGTGGTGGCACATGCCTGTAATTTCAGCACTTAGGAGGCTGAGACAGGAGGATTGCTGTGAGTTCGAAGCCAGCCTGGGCTACAGAAAGTCCAAGGCTGGCCTGGACTGCATTGTGAGACCCTGTCTCAGAAAACCAAAACAAAAAAAAAAAAAAAAAAAAGAGGGAAAAGCTTTCCTTCTAAAATCACAAACAAGACAAGTTTGTGCACTATCACTACTCCTGTTCAATATAGTACCAAAATATTAGCCAGAGCAATCAAGTAAGAGAAGGAAGTAAATGGATATGAATAGGAAAGGAAGAAATCAAATCCTCATTAGAGGATGTCATGATCCTCTATAAAGAAGATCCAGAAATTCCACCAAAAGACTCCCTAGAATTGAAAACCAAATTTAGTAATGCAGCAGGATACAAAATCAAAACATGAAAATTAATAGCATTTCTGTATGCCAGTAAATAACTCACCAAGAAAGAAATTGGGAAAACAATACCATTCACAATGGCATCAAAAAGAAAAAAAATTAAATACTTAGGAGTTAACCTAAGCAAGAAGTAAAAGACTTCTACAATGAAAAATACAGTACTTTGAAAAAGGAGATCAAACAAGACATCAAAAAATGGAAAGATATCACCTGTTCCTGGGCAGGCAGAACCAATATTGTCGAAAAGTCCTTACTTCCAAAACTGATATACAGACTTACTGCAATTCCAATCAAAATACCCATAACATTCCTCACAGAACTAGAGAAAATAATCCTAACATGCATATGGAAACAGAAGAGACCCAGAACAGCAAAAGTAATCCTGGGGAATAAGATAAAAGTGGGAGGCATCACAATCCCGGACTTTAAATTATAATACAAGTTATATGTTATATTTCAAGTTATATGTTTTTGATGATGCTGGTTAAAAAAAAACCCTGCTGTACTGCCAAATATAAAGGAATACTGCATAAATTTATACAGAGTGCACAATATTTGATAATGATGATTAGTGATTATTTGACTGGTTTATATATATACTGTTTCATTATTTCACACTGTTCTGCAACTTAACAGAAAACTGTTGTCTTAATTACTTTTTGCATTGAGACCAAATACCTAGCACTCACAAGTTAAAGGAAGAAAGATTTTATTTAGGCTCACACTTTGTAGAGGTTTCTGTCCATAATCAGATAACTCCAAGGCAGGGCAGCACGGCAGAGGTGTAACACAGAGGAGAAACAGTCCATGGTAGGGCAAGCAAGCAACAACAAAACAACAAAGCAGAATCAGCAAGTCTTCTTTACCCTTTGATCCCATCTAGACTATAAGCCTTTTAGGTGGTGCCACCCACACACAGGGGGGGAATTCCCGTATACACACCCAGAGCTATGCTAAACCAATCGGTTCCACATTAATTCAGTACCACATACCCTAGATCCAGCCACCTGTGAAAAGCCACTCCTGTGAGCACATGAGGCTTGGGAGGTCATCTAGGTGCAAGCCAAATGTTGCATAAAAGTACACACGTTATACTAGAAATGTCCTCGTATATCTGGTGCTTACCACGTTTCTTGATTACATCAAGAGGCCACATCAAGTGACTGATCTGTGCTGTCTAACTTGTGCAGGCGCGCTCTGTCAGGTTCTAATGATGAGGTCATCTAGTGAGGAATCTCTTAAAACATACCTGAGGCATCGAATGCCACATGACTGTATTTGACATACTATATGCTAATTTAAGATAAATAAAAGTTCCAAAATAGTCACAGTAGCTTCAGGATACTTAAAAAGAAGATCTGGTGAGTCAAGAAGTCAGGAAATGGAGTTAGTGGTAAACTCACCAGTGTGATTGTGAGGAAATATAATTTGAGTTTGCTGGAAAACCACAAAATCTTAGACATAATTTTACCATAGAATGGAAAGTAATACAGTAAATGTGGAAACCTATTGCAAAGACTGCTTAAGACAAATGGGCAGAATTGTAACAATCTTTAAGGAATTTGATTAACTGAATACATTAAGTATTTCAAAGCTGTTAAGGCCGGCACCTGCTGTTTAGTGGAGCATCATGGTTTAAAACTTTTTACCTTTCAGTAATCCAAAAAAGACCAATATCTAATTAAAATCAAAGCATTTAAAATAGTCAACCAGGCTGCTTGGTGAGTTTATAATATCTAAACTTGGCCAATTTTTTTAATCAGTTGAAAAATAATCAAATGTTGGAAGGCTATGTAAGCTTAACAATATCTCATTTTTGAAAAGTATTCTATTGTTTATAATTAAAATGACTAATATATTCATGAATTTAATACCTGAGGAAACTGTTTCATTAAATTGATGTATGGTTTAGACCATTTTTCCCAAAACAAATAAGTTAACTCTTTGTAAATTTAATGGCACTATAGAATTGTAGAGAAAAAAAAAGAAAAAACAATAATATATACATAAGGTATACAAATTTAGCAGAATGAATTATATTTTTGTAAAAACCAAATACTTAGGAAGAGAAATTTAAAAGAATTTCCACCTTTTGTTAAGAAATCAAGTGTGTCCAGCATGTCACAAAACATACAACTTTAGATAAGCAGGTGCTGTAATTATGATCTAAAATCTTTATTTTCTCCAAATCAGGTAGGTTATTTAGTGACTCTCTGTATACTTCAAAATGATGTTACATGATACCCAATTGACAATAGTGGCTTCCCTTTTCTTCTTCAAATATTGTCTTTATTTGGATCCTGTGATCTCTTTCTCACTGGTTTCTTAGGTGAATATTCTGCTGAGGCTGATGTAACACAGTTCCATAGCCTGGGTGGCTTAAACAATAGAAATTTATTTCTAACAGTTCTGGAGACCAGAAGTCAAAGATCAAAGGAACAAACAGGATATGGTCCAGAGAGCACTTTCTTCCTGGTTTGCAGGTGGCTACATTTTCGCTGTGTGCTCACCTGGTAGAGAGAGAAAACCAGGTCTTGTTTAATAGGACATAGACCCCCCTAGGATTAGGAATCCATTCTTAAGATAAGTGTCAGTCCATCTTAATTGTCAATTGAAATGGTGTAAGAGAATCCTAGAGAGATAATTGGACCATGCTGACACTATAGTTTTCAGTGGATTAATCCACTGATGTTCACAGCAGAGTGTTCTGTTAGGAGGTGGGGTTCAGTTGGGAGGAGGTGGATCATTGAGGATGTGGCTTTGGAAGATATATCCCCGTGGATGTTCTTTTCCTGTGCTCTGCTTTTTGGCCACCATGAAGACTAACCTGCTTTTAGATCCCTGACCCACAGAAATCGTATGAGATAATGTATAGTCAGTTTCACAAGCTGCTAAGTTTTAGAATGTGTTAGTCAGCTTTCTGTAGTGTTTACAAAGTATCTGAGATAAACACTTAAAAAGAGGAAAGATTTATTTTGGTTCATATTTTCAGAGGCTTTGTTAGCTGGGTTCTGAAGTTCTTCTCTCTTTTCAGGGCCTCTATCCAGGTTCTTATTGTCCTGAGCAAAGAATTGGACAGTGTTGTAGTCAGGGTTGCAAGGGAAACAATACAGAACACGTAATTTATAGGATTATTTTATAGTAGTCACCCGAGAGTCAAATGCAAGAGTACAGGAAATCTGTCCACACACTAAAGACCCAAAGAATGCCATGGCTGAGGGCCTGAATCCCGTGGCAATGTCCTGCATGAGTCCAGCTGAAGATCCAGAGGCCATGGCAATGCCCTCACAAATCCAACTGGAGGCCTAGTGCCCACAACAATTTCTCATGCAAGTCTGCCTCATGGACCTGCACTGGGAAGGCCCAAAGGTCAGTGGTAAAAGCTAGAAAGTCTGTACCAGTGGGATGAAGGATCTGTGCCAGCAGGCTGAGGGATCTGCACTGGAGCCAGGACCAGAGCTCCCCCAAAAAGTACCACAGCCATCCTTAGCAACAATGAGGTCCCAAGCACCTCTGACAATGAGAACAGCCAAGTTCATATCAGGAAAGCCAGTGCAACAAGCTCCTCCAGGAGAACCAACAGCACCACCTCTTCCTCTCCAGTTCTCTTTTTTATGCTGTTGGCAACATCCTCAGGTGGGCCCTCCACACCCAGCACCATGCTGATTCAGCTTAGCTGGGTGTTACAAGTTGCCCACCAGTTGTCAATCCACCACAGGAAACAAGGTACCTACTCCCTAAGCCTACTATTAAATTCATGTACTGCAAGCATATACTAATAAAATAAAAATTTTAAAAAGAAGAAACCCATGTCACTTAAGTGGAATGATGGGGAGGGACTTAGAAGAATATGAATTGATGATTGTTTACAATTATGGACAACTGCAAAGACTCTGGATTTTAATGAGTGAAATGGGCAGTCAAAGCAGAATTTGTTGTTGTTGTGTTGTTGTTGTTTTAAGACACCTCACTCTATTACACTGGCTGGTCCTGAATTTCTGGGTTCAAGTGATCCTCCTGCCTCAGACTAGAGTGCAACTAAAACTAAAGGCAGAATCCATTATACTTACCTCAAAGCAGGATTTTGAACATGAGTAACATGATCTGACTCATATTTTAGAAGAATTACTCATGATATTCCTGTAATAGTGAGTGTTTGTTTAGCAATTCTGGAAACAGAGCTATTGTGAGTGGGGTTAAGAAGTTACCCAAATTATTATTCCACACACCATAAGGGCTTGGATTAGAGTGATAGGACTGAACAAGGTAAAGATAAATTAGATTCTGGGTATATTTTAATGTTATATTTGGTGAGGTTTCCCAGTGAACTGGAGGTAGGCTGTGACAGAGAAAATCTGCCATTGTTATGGTTTATGTCTGGACGTCCCCCCAAAGTCTCATATGGTCATGGTGGGAGGGCTTTTCTGAGGTGGCTGAATCTAGGGTTTATTATTGGTTCATTGTCTAGTGCTGAGATAGGCGGTCTGAGTGCTACACCTATCCTAGGGCAGGCAGCCCGCATACAATATAAGGGTGGGAAAGAGGCTTGCTTTCCCCTTTTTTGCTCTTGTTGCTTTTGGTATCTTCCACTGCCCCACCTGCCATAAACTGTTGCCCTTCTGCCAAGCCAACCTGTCTTGGAGCCAGCTGATTATGGACTGAAACTTCTTTTCCTTTCTTAATTTTGGGCATCAGGTATTTTGTCTCAGCAATGAGAGAAAAGTAACCAAGACAGCCATCAACTGAATTGCTAAAACTGTGGGGAAGCATAATGAAGTATAAAAATTATTAATTGAAAGTGTCTTTTATATCTCCAAGTTGAGATATCTAAGGAGCAGTTGAATATACAGAAGTAGATCATGAGAGGGAAACCTGAACTAGAGCCATAAATTATAAATCATTAATATATATGTTATGAAAATCATAAGAATGGGTGAAATCACTAATATGGTGTGTGTAGATAAAGAGTAATTTAGGGCAACTCACTATTAAGAGCTTATTGAGAAGGAAAACCATAAAAGCTGAAGAAATATAGATAAGGAAGAAAGAAAAAAAAATAAAAAAAGCAGGAAAACATGTGGTTCCAAAGGTCAAATAAAGAAAGTGTGCCCAAGATCCACCGTCAAATGACATTAAAAAATTCCATCAGAGAAAGGCCTTTGGATTGAGTTATGTGACTGTTATTGGTTATCTTACTAGTTGCAGCTTAACCAAAGCTGCAGGGTACACAAAATATATTCTATATGATGGTATAATGGTCAATGTATGTCATTATACACTTGTCAAACTTAGAGAATGTGCAGCAAAAGGAGTGACCTCTAATGTAAACTAGGAACTTTAGTTATTAATATTAACATATCAAAATCATCATACCCATTTTAACATACATATTCTAGTAATATCGTATTTTAATAAGAAAATGGGGAGTGGGAAGGGCAAGTAGGAACTGTATTTTCTGCTTAATTTTTTCTACATACCTGACACAAATATACAAAACAAAGTGTGCACACACACATGTACACACATATATACATATAGGGATTTTAAACTAGGATGATTTGGTACCAAAAAATTGAATAAAACAATATTTTATTATCACTGCACATGTTACATGTAACTAAAGGAAAATGAGAAGGTTTCAGAAAGATGAAAGTACATGAAACTTGAGGGGCCCATTCCAAAAAAGAAATATGTACTTATTAAATTGTTAGATGATATGTTAACTTTTTATTAGTTTTAATTATAATTCTAGTATTAAACATATACTTTTGCATATGGCCAGTATATGACATAATTTGTCTATCAGATATTCTTGAATACATCTAGGTATTTATATCATTTTAAATGGCTGATAATGATTATTCTAAATGATTAATTTTAAATTGATTCTATTTCAGTACTTAGTAGAAAAAATATATTATATGCTCCAGAGAGAAAATGATTGGATGTTTCAGACCTTGTATGTTCCTGACATAAAGCATTAATAAAACTTTTTGTGTAAGTGACAATTTCAGTATGCTAATTGCTCTGCGAAAGATCGCAGTGCTACACATTAAGCATAATTACTGAGTAGAAATCATTGCCGGTTTGTTTTGTTTGTTTGTTTGTTTGTTTGTTTTTAGTACTGGAGATTAGCCCAGGGTGTTCACACTAAGCTACCTCTCCAAGGTTTTGTATTTCATATTTTTTAGAATTTATTTTGAGACAGGGCCTCACTAAATTAAGTTGCCTAAACTAGGCTCAAACTTGTGATTCTTCTGCCTCAGCCCCCCAGAACACTGCACCACCATACGCAGTCAGAAATAAATTTTAACTGGACACACTCGTAAGAATGAATTTATTGACATACCTATTTCTGAATTCTGAAGATATAATTCAAATAATAGTGTGATTTTGATGCTTGATAGGTGAAGATAAGCCATACAAACAAGAGTATTATATAAGACTGTTGATAGTGCCAGAAAAAAAAAAAAGAGAAAGAAAAAAAAATGACCCAAAAATATGTACTAAGGTGACCATGCTTTGCTGAATCAGCTGAGCTGATTCTGATTCTTCCTGTTTTAACCACTTTCACTTCTAAAAGTGTTCCAATTTGGACATTAAATTGTTTCATCTAAATTCCCACATTACTATTTTATAGAAAAGCTGTTCTACTGGGGACATATAATTAAATATTTTACCCCCTTGTGTCTCCATATAGAATTGTCTGCTGTGTATTAGTCATTAGACTTGAGTACTCATCCCATTTTTTCTCAAAGCTGTCTGTATAAACAAGCTTGAACCTCACAGAGCAGTAACCAAAACCCTCACACCACTATGTAAATAGTGTGGAAAGCCAAAGGGAATAAACCAAAAATGATTATTCGATGAATTTTGCCATCAGATGTTTACTCTGATCCCTCGTGGAAGAATTATAGCTTCCCACAACCACAGGGTAATTTTCATTACTTCAAAGAAAGAATGTGGTGGGATTTTCTTTCTTTTCTTTCTCAACAAAATTGGGGGGGGATTTATTTCAAGGATACAAGGGTGGACCAACATTTATAGCTCTGTCAAAGCAAGGCATCAGGTCCACAGGCTAAAGGAGCATGGGCTAAATAATTGTAACACTCATTTTCAACAGAAGTTATCAGCAACATGGGAAGATTTCTAAACTAGATAAGAACATCTATATGAAATCATACAGCTACAATATTTAATGCTCAACACTGAATGCTTTTCACAAACATCAATAATAATGTAATTGTAACAATTATATCATTTTATTCCACATCAGGCTAGAAGATTCTACAGTACAATGACAGAAGAAAAGTAACTATAAGGATACATATCAGAGACTGTTCGTTGTTTGCTAACTTTTTGAAGAAAATCTTCAGCAATATATTGTAAAACTGATAGACCTAATAACTGAGCACAGGAAAGCCATAATATTCAAGGTCAACATTTAAAAATGTATTTCCCTCTAATACCAATGATCATATGTAAGAAATTAAAACTTTAGTGTACATCTGGGAAAGATGGAGATATCGTCCTAGCTACTCAGGAGCTTAGTCTAAGTCAGTCTTGTTCACAGTGGTCAATTTTTCCTAGCAATGATATTCAGAGTGTCCTTTCAAAGTTCACCAAGGCACATTTCACTCATAATGAGACAGTAACAAAATAGTTGGTATGGTTGTCTTCTATATAAAGTTTAATTTAGTTTACTTTTTCCCCAAAAGGTTCATCTAAAAATAATTCAGTAGAGCCATAGTTTTAAGAAATTGATTAGCATATTAAATTAAAGGCAGCTATAAATTTTATAAGGGTTAATAGTTGCATAATGCATTCCTATAAGTACATTAAATAGGTTACATTTTCCAACTTCAAACATTTATACAAAAGATAAATCAGGCTTGTGTTTTCAGGTTCTTTCTATGTTCTCATAATATGTTAAACTCTTATTTTTTAAACTTTAGCTTCTTTACCAGGTATCCTATTTTAAGCATTGTAATAAATATTTCATTCTCTGCTCCATTATTTTCATAGAGAAAAATTTTTCCTGGGAAAATATTGGAGGAAATTTATAGTAATATTTTAATGTGCACGTTGAAAACTGGTTGCCAATGGGGGGGAACAGAATAGGAAAGGTGAAAGAAAAAGAAAAGAGAAGAGAAGAGGAAGGAGGGGAGAGGAAGGGAAGGGAGGGGAGGGGAAGGGAGGGGAGGGGAAGGGAGGGGAGGGTAGAGAAGGGAAGAGGAGAAGAGAGGAGAGGAGAGAAGATGAGAGAAGAGGAGAGGAGAGAGAGAAGAGGAGAGGAGAGGAGAAGAGAAGAGAAGAAAGAGGAGAGGAGAGGAGAAAAAAGAGAAGAGAAAGAAGAGAAGAGAAAGAAGAGAAGGGAAAAGGGAGGAAGGGAGGGAGGGAAGGAAGGATAGAGGGAGGGAAGGGGGGAGAAAACAAGGAAGGAAGGAGCAAAAATCACATGATTTTGTATGGAATAGACTTCTTTTACTGATGTAGACTAAAAATTTATTAATTTTAAACTAAGAAAACATAGGACAAACTAAGTCTTTGGTCATTACTTTTACTTGTATGCAGTATGACAATTATTTCTTACCTTGGGGAAATTCATGATACATTTGTCTTCATTTTCTGTAAATATGCAGTTTATATGTAAGATGTGTTTTTAAAGTTTTTGTTATCATATGGTTGACATGAGCCTCATCTGAGTCATGAAAGACAGGCAAATGTGTACAGGAAAATGGTACAATAAATATCTGTCAGGAAGGTATTTGTATGGACAGTTGTCAGTTTAAGATTTATTGCATACTACCTAACTCTGGAAACTGGAGAGATAAACATCTTGAGGTAATCCAATGAGAAACTCACTTCTGAGAAAATAGAATACTAAGACATTAATTTTGCCATTGATATCTTAAAATTTACAAAACTTTGACTGTAATTTCTAATCATCTTAAATTTTAAATGGGATGATAGCCAGCATCTAGGTGCTACCAGTCACATACCTATGATAAGCATCATCCTAGGAAGAACAAAAATGAAATAGAAAGCAGGTGCAAGGAGGAAGAGAAAAAAATTTTTCTTAGGAGACTTGCAGTTTCCTTGTGAGCCAGCAGAATGGTATATGGAAAGAAAGATTAAAATTATATAATGGCATATGATCAGTAATATAAAACAAGGAAATAAAGTGTATAGGGAGTGATATACAACAAGATATATGTGGTATTAATAATACTAAATGTATGCTGTTTCCAAAGCATTTTCATATACATTATTTTAGTCAATATTTTTTGCCCTCTCAGAAAAAAAAAAAACTCAGAGTATCATGGGACAGATATTTACTTTTTTAAAGTTTTCTATCATTATCTGTTTGCCATACATAATAGTTACATTCATATCGGGTAATAGGTGTATATACACATCACATCTTAATCATTTTTACTGCCATTTCCCCTTCCCAGCTTCCTCTCTCTCCCTATCCCCAGGTTCCTTCCCAGCTCTACAAAGTGTACATCCCTGTTTTCTACCATCTGTACTTTATTTTGCTCTTTAAAATATTTATATTTCTCATAAAAGGGAAACCATTTGGTATTTAAAATTCTGTTTGATTCATTTCACTTAACGTTATAGGCTAACGTTGCTTCTATTATCCTACAAATGACTCCAATTTATACATTTTATGGTTGAGTAATACTTCATTGTGTATGGTTCCTTAGTTTTCTTTATCCATCTTCTGTTGGTGGGACTATAGGTAGTTCCAAGATTTAATTCTTATGAATCGTGCTGACATAAACATGAGCATCTTTAACTCTATGTGGAAAATATCTAGAAGAGGTATACCTGGGTCAAATGGATTTTCTATTTTTAGTTTTTTAAAAAATCTCTGTGTTGATTTCCATAGTAGGTATACTAGTTTGCATTCCCAGCGACAATTTAGAAAGGTTCCATTTTCCCCACAACCTTGCCAGCACCTGTTGGTTTTTTGAGTTCCTAGTAATAGCCATTCTTTCTGGAGTAAGATGGAATATCAGTGTTGTTTTGATGGACATTTCTTTAATGGCAAAAGATGCCAAACAATTGTTCAGGTACTTATTGACCATTTCTACTTCTTTCTTTGAGAAGTTTCTATTCATTTTCATTGCCATTTTTGACTGGAATTTGGGGGGAGTCTAAATTTTTTTAAGTTCTCTGTATAGTCTAGATATTAATTCTCTGTCCCAGGAGTAACTGGCACAATTTTCCCATTCTGTAGGTCCTCTTTTGACGGTGGGTCGTTTTCACTGCCGTGCAAAAGCTTTTTAGTTTGATATACTCTTATTTTTTGGTTGTCGGCATTATTCCTTATTTAACTGGAGTTTTGTTCAGAAAGTCTTTGCCTATGCTTATATCTTCAAGTGTTTTACCTATTTTATCTTCCAGCGGATTCAGTGTATTTGTTTTAATATATAGGTCTTTGACCTATTTTGGTTTAATTTTAGTACAGTTTTAGAGATATGGATCTAGATTCATTCTTTTTGTGGATAGCCAGTTTTCCCAGCACCATTTGTTAAAAAGGATGTCTTTTGTCCAGTACATGTTTTTGGCCTCTTTCACAGAGATCATATGACAGAATGTGCCTAGAATTATTTTTGCATTCTCTATTCTGTTCCATTGATCCTCATGTCTATTTATATGCTAGTACCAGACTGCGTTTTTTACTGTAGCTTTGTAATACAACTTGAAATCTGGATTTCTGATACCTTCTGCTTTGCTCTTGTTGCTCAGATTTGCTTTGGCTGCTCTGGGTTTTTTCTGGTTTCATAAAAGATTTAGAATTTCTTTTCCTAGTTCTGTGAAGATAATCTTAGTATATTGATTGGAATTCCATTAAATCCATGTATCATTTTTAGTATTTTGTTAACTAATATTTTGAAATATTGGTTCTGCCTACTGAGGAACAAGGTATGTCTTCCATTGTTGTTTTCAATCATTTTTAAAGTATTATAGTTTTCATTATCAAGGTCTTTCCTTGGTACTTAATATTTTTGAAACTACTATGAATTGGATTGTTTTCCTGATTTCTTTCTTCAGGTCATCAGTGTGCAGGAACATGATTGATTTTTCTGTATTGATTTTGATTCTTACTACTTTGCTGAAATTGTTTATGAGATTGAAGAGTTTTCTGGTGGACTTTTTGGTTTTCTGTGTAAAGGAGCACGTCATCTATGTATAAGGATGGTTTGACTTCTTCCTTTCTTATATGCATCTCTTTTATTTCTTTTTCTTGCCTTGTTGCTCTGGCTAAAGATTTGAGTACTATAATGAACCAGAGTAGACATCTTCGTCTTATACCTGACTTCAGAGGAAATGCATTCATTTTTCCCTCACTTAGTATGATATTGGCTGTAGATTTATAATACATGGCTTATATCAGTTTGGGTAACATCTTTCTATGTCTATTTTCATCAGGGTTTTTCATCATGAATAGATATTAGATTTTGTCAAATACTTTTTCTACCTCTATTGAGATGATCTAGTGAATTTTTTCTTTGCTTCTGTTTATGTGATATATTATGTTTATTGATTTGTGTAGGCTGAACTATCCTTGGATCCCTGTGATGAACCCAGGTTAGCATGATGTATGATCTTTTTAATGCTACATTTTGTTGCAAGACCTTGTTGATTTTAGTATCTAGATTCAGTAAAGAGATTGCCCTATACTTTTCTTTTTGTTGCTGTTGTGGTCTTTCTTTTATTGGCACATTTTGTAGTACGTAATGATTACATTCATCCTGGGAAGTTGGTAAATGTACATGACATATCTTAATTCTTTTATTATTCCTTTGTCCTCCACTCCCTCCTGCTCCCTCTATCTCTTGGACCCCTACTCAGTTTTTGTTAGTGTTTGTAGATCATAATGATCACATTCCTCCCAGGGGCTTGGTGCATATACACAACACATCATAATTCTCATTTTTATTTCATTTTCCTCCCCTCACTCCCCACTTCATCTGTCTCTTCATTCCATTCTCATATGCTAAAGGTCTGTTTCACTATTTGCTATTGTTCGTTTTCATTTTGGTCTTTATTTATGTTTATATTTTGGGTTTCTGATGTAAGAGAAACTATGTAGAGAAACTATTAAGTTTGAGGGTCTGGTTTACTTCACTTAACATTGTGGTCTCAAGGTGCATCCATTTTTCTACAAATGAGTCAAGTTTATCATTCGTTGTGGCAGAACAATGCATTTTGTACAAATACATTTTTTGTATAGGCCATATACAAGAATTAGCTACTGTGAATTGTGTTGCTAAAATCTGGGTATGCATATATCACTGTATTATGATTTCTTTAACTCTTTCAGGAAGATACCCTAGAAGGGAAATAGCTGGAGTGAATTAAATTTATAGTTTTAGATTTTGAAGAATCTCCATACAGATTTCCATAATGGTTGTGTTAGTTTATATTCCCACCAACAAAGAAGAAATGTCTTTTTTCTCCCACAGCCTCTCCAGCATTTGTCGTTATTTGATTTCTGAGGATAACCGTTCTTTCTGTGAAAGATGAAATCTCAGTGTTGTTTTAATTTGCAGTTCTTGAATGGCCAGTGATACTGAACATTTTAAAAAATGTATTTATTTACCATTTGCACTTCTTGTGAGGAGTGTCTATAATTACAGTTGCCCTTTTTTGATTGTGTCTTTTAATTTGTGGGGATCTAGTTTTTTAATTGTTTATATATTCTAGATATTAATCCTTTGTCAGAGGAATACCTGGCAAAATTTTTTCATTCTACAGTTTGTCTCTTCACTCAGTTGGTTTTTCCTTTGCTTTATAGATACTTTTTAATTTGATTTATTATATTTGTTGATTCTTTGTATTTTTTTGTGTGTGTATCTGCAGTTCTGTTCAGAAAGTCCTTGCTACCTCTATGTCTTCAAGATTTTTACCTGTTTGGTCTTCTAGCAGATTGTTTCTGCTTTAGTATTTAGATCTTTGATCCATTTTAATTTTAGTTTAGCACTTAGTGAGAGATACAGTTCTAGACTCAATCTTCTGCATGTGGATAGTCAGTTTTCCCTGCACCATTTGTTAAAGTCTACTACTCCTCTACTGAAAATTTTTGTGTCCTTTATCAAACAGGTACCAGAGTGTGAATGGAATTGTATTGGTATCCTCTATACTGTTACATCGATCCAGAAGTCTGTTTCTTTTCTAATACCATGCTGTTTTTAATCACTATACCTTTGTAATATAACTTGAAGTCTGAGATTGTAATGCCTCCTGCCCTGCTTTGTTGCCCAAGATTGCTTTTGCTATTCTAGTTGTCTTCTAGATTCATACGAATTTAAGGATTGTTATCTCTTGTTCTATGAGGAATTCTATTGGTATTTTCATGGGGAATGCATGAAATCTGTATATCGGTTTTGGAAGTATAGCTCTTTTGACTTATTTGTTTCTGCTTATTCAGGAACAATGAATATATTTTCATTTTCTGATGTCCTCCTTGATCTCCTTTTTCAGAGTACTAGAGTTTTCATTGTAAATGTATTTCACTTCCTTGGTTAGGCTGATTCCTAAGTATTAATTTTTTTAATGCTACTGTGAAAGGTATTGCTTGCCTATTTCTTTTTTGGTGAGTTTTTTATTGCAGTGTACTTTATATGTTGACTTTGTAAATTGTTACACTACTGAATTTGATTATTAATTCTAGTATTCTTTTGGTGGAACTTTTTCGGTCTTCTATGTATAGGATCCCGTCATCATCAAATAATTATAATTTAACAGTTTCCTTTCCTATACATATTTCTTTTATTTCTTTTTCTTGCCTGATTGTTTTGGCTCATACTTCAAAAAATACGTTGAACAGTATGAGTGATAGTGAAAATCCTTGCCTTCTTTCTTATTTTAGAAGGAAAACTTCAGATTCTCCCAAAGTAATATGATGTTGGCCACTGCTTAGTATAAATGGCTTTGATCAGATTGCAATAAGTTCCTTCTATCTCTATTTTCTTCAGGGTTTATTTCATGAATGTATATTGGATTTTTGTTAAAGGCTTTTCTGCAATTATTGAAATGATCAGGTGATTTTTTACTTGCTCCCAATTATATGCTGTCATACATTTGTCGATTTGCATATGTGGAACCATCCTTACATTCTGGGAATCAATCCTACTTAGTCATAATGTATGACCTTTTTGATGATTTGCTGCATTCTGTTTGCCAGTATCTTACTGAGGATTTCTGTGTCTGTGTCATTAAAAGGATTGGCCTGTAGTTCCCTTTTTCTGGTTGGGTCCTTTTCTTGTTTTCAAATCAGGGTGATTGCAGACTCCAGCAATGATTTTGGGAGTACTTGTTTCCTTTAAATTTTATTAAAGAGACCGAGGAGTATTGGCATTAGTTCTTTAAAGTTTTTGTGAATCCATTGGGACCTGGACTTTTCTCAGTTGGTAGTGTTTTCATTATTTCTTCAATTTTCTTGACTGACGTTGGATTATTCAGGAATTTTATGTTTCTTGGTTCAGCTTTGGTAATTCATATGTGCCTAGGAATCTAGCAATTTCTTCTGAATTCTCCATATTATTAGAGTATAAGTTCTCAAAGTAGTTACGAATAGTTTTCTGGATTTCTGCAGAATCCATTGTGATTTCCTTTTTCATTTCTAATTTCATTGATTTGGTTAATTTCTTTCCTCTTTTTGGTAAGGTTGGCCAGGTGTTTGTCAATTTTGTCTATTCTTTGAAAGAACAAACTCTTCCATTAATTGACTGTGTATTTCATTTGTCTCGATTTCATTAAATTCTGCTTGGATTTTTAAAATTTCCTTCCTCAAACTAGCTTTGGATTTGGATTGTACTTGTTTTTCTAGGACCTTGATGTGCATCATTAAGTTATTTATTTGATCTCACTCTGTTTTTCTGATGTGGGTATTCATAGCTACAAACTTGCCTCTTAGAACAGCATTCATTATGTCCCATATGTTCTAGTATGTTGGACTGGTATTATCTTTTGATTCTAGGAACAGTCTAATCTCTTCCTCTGTTTCCTCTGTGACCCACTGCATTATGATCTGATAATACAGATGGGACAATTTTGACTTTTATTTTTTAATTTACTTAAGCATGCTTTATAGGCCATCTATTTTATCAGGTCACAGTGCAATGAAATTAGAAATCAGTGGAAAAGGAGACCACAGTACTATGCAGACACATGGAAATTAAACAATACCCTCTTGAATGATCACTGGGTCTCAATGGTTGTTGGGTGGGACTCTCTAGATATCTATTAAGTTCACTTGTTTGAAAGTTTGGTTCAAGTCTAGAATGTCTGTGCTGGTATCTCTCATCAGCTGTCAGCTGTTGCCTATGGAAAGACTTACAATGGAGGAACACCTCATGCTGTCCCTGCAGATTACAACAACCATTGGCCCAGTCCATTGCTATTTATCCCTGTGAGACAGACGAGAAGAGGCTATCTCTTTCATTTCTCCTGTGTACGCTATGGGAGGGTATGACATGGCCAGTGGACAGCACGCCCCCTCCCCTTGCTCCATTTTGCTCCCCACTGCACCCCAATGAACTGGGAGACTTTGGCTCCTAGTTATATAGCAGTGTCCTCCCTGGCTACCAAACTGCATTTCTGCCTTCCAATGCCAGTTCAGTCAAGACTTGTGGGGCCCCTTCCCCACTCCAGCTGCTTCAGTTGATACTGTTCCACTTTGGGGAACAAAGAGGGCACCTGGGATTAGTTAAAATCAGGAAGGGAGGGATCTGGACCCCTTACTTGCATACCAGCATTCACAGCATGCCTTCCAAAAGATTCCCTGGTTTCAGCCCCAGTCCTCTTCAAAACAGGTCTGCAAGCTATCACATAAGCAGCACTTTCCAGGCACTCCATGGGTTTTAGTCTAGGAGGGCTCCCTCCAGTATACTAGCACCCCTGTGCTGCAGCACAGGCCCTGTTACAATAAGCATTCATTTTGGTGTTTCTGTAAACCTGCTAGTGATTTATTTCTTCAGTAGTGTGGGGTCCAAATGTTCTGTAAATCTACTCAGGATTTTTATCCTGAGGGGTGTGGATAAAGTGAATAAATTGTTAACACTGAAGAACTCCACAGATCAACAGCCAGTGAAGAACAGCAGCTAGTGAAGATCAGTGGCAGTGACCTCTCACATGGCACAGTCAACCTACAGTGTCCAGCACAAACTGGCATTGGACAGTGACAGTCAGTAGTGGCAGAGACCCTGCACCAAGCAGACTCAATCTATGGTGTCCAGCATAAGCTGGCATCAGACCATGATGGCTGGAAGTGCAGTGACCAGTAGTTGGCTCTGTCAACAATTGTCATCTGGTGCCATGAGGACTGCTAGCAGAGCTGCACATGGCCTATTCATGGTTTCCATCTGAATCAAGCTAAAGAACCCTCAGCTGATTGGCAATACCTGAAGCCCCTGGGATCCTCCCAGTATTTAACTTGTTTTGTCAGAGGCAGGCCAGGGAGAAAAGTGTAGACTGTTTTATCCCTTTCTCTGTGTTGTGGTCTACCTCTTCAAATTCTCTGTAGCTTTTAATTTTCCTGTCGGTTGCTTCCAGATGCCTCAGAATCAATCTCTCTCTCTCTCTCTCTCTCTCTCTCTCTCTCTCTCTCTCTTTCTGTCTCTCCCTCCGCCCCCCCTCCTCTTTCCCAAGTTGTTATTGTCCAGTGTCTGGATTCCAAATTTCAGAAAGGCTGAATTGCTGCTACTCACCATTCCGCCATTTTTCCAGGAAACCTGTTGTCTGTTTTTTTGTATCAGTGCAATGCTAGCTTCCAGAAATGAATGTGAAAGTGCTACTTCTTGTTTAATTTCATGGAAAACTTTGAGAAGTATTGGCAATAGGTCTTTCCTGAAGTTCTGGAAAAATTCTGCAGTAAATCCATTGAGTCCTGAGCTTTTATTAGTGGGTAAGATTTTTATTACTACGTCTATTTTGTTTTGTGTTATTGGTCCATTCAGAGTTTTTCTGTCTTCTTTTTTCAACTTTGGCAATTAATGTGTCTAGGAATTTATCCATTTCTTCTAGGTTCTCCAATTTATTGGAATATAAGCTTTCAAAATGGACCATATCTTAGCTCATAAAGCACACTTACATAAATACAAAAGAATTAAAACAATCCCCTACATACAAATGGATCAGAGGAGAATAAAAGCAAATATCAACGGCAAGAAAAAAATATCCAACAAACAAACAATAAAACCACACAGAAACTACACAAACACATAGAGATTAAATAAGACTTCATCGAATAATCAATAGATACAAAATCAGAGAAGAAACTAAAATGTTCATAGAACCAATAAAAATGGAAGCCCAATCTACAACAACCTGTGGGACACAACAAAAACAAATCAAAGAAAAAAATTGTATAGCTGTGAACACACACATTAGAATTATAGAGTAATACCAAATAATTAAACTATGTATCTCAAGGTCTTAGAAAAATAAGAACTATCCAAAGCTGAAATTAATAGAATTAAAGAAATTATGAAGATCAGACCAGAAATTAATAAAATTGAGAACAAAATACAATACAAAGGGTCAAAAAATCAAAGAATTGGTTTTCCAAAAGGATGAGCAAGATTGATAAATTCCTAGCCAAATTTAACCAAAGGCAGGGGGGAAAAGCCATCAGTGCAGTTAGAAATTTAAAAAGGCGAAATCAGCGCAGGGGATGTAGTTCAGTGGCACAGTGCCTCCCTGGCAAGTGCAAGGCCCTGAGTACAATTCCTGGTACCAAAAAATAAATAAGTTAATTAATTAATTAAATTTAATTTTAAAAAGTGAAACCATAACGGGCATTGCTAAAATCTAAAGGATTATATTTACTTCATTTGTGAGGTCAAAACAAAAATAGCTAATTGTTCTATAAGTGGCAAATTTACTTCAGCTCTTCCAAATGTATTTTTATGTTTTCTTGATGTGTGCATGCATGAGTGTTTGTGTATGCATGTGTGTGTGTGTGTGTGTGCTGGTTTTGTTTTTTTGAGACAGGGTCTTTCTATGTTCTAGGTTGGTATTGAACTCTTGACGCTTAGTCTCCCAAATGCTAAGATCACACTCATACATTAACCACCATGCCCAGATTTTTTAAAAATATATGCATTTATATTTTTATGCATTTATTAAATCACAAATAGTAACACAATGTTTAAAGCCTCCTCAAATCCTTTACTGAATATAATAAAAATATAATACGTCATAATTTTCTCCATGTTATAAATAAGAAAACTGGATATTCGACAGACCACATGAAAATTACAAGTAACTTGTTATAAATTATTGCAGTAAGAATCTTCTCCACTCTTGAAACTGTATAATACCCTAAAAGTGGAAGTAAAACATGTAGATCAAACAACCTTTTACTGAGCAGCTACTAACTGTCAGATGTTGCACTAAGTTTTGAAGAAAGATTAGCAAACAAGCCATAGAAGGTCCTTCTGGCATGAAATTTAGACTCTACTTATAGGAATTAGAAAATAAGTCAACATGGGAGTGAATAAGCATGATGAATTCAAAGGGTAATAATTCTATTTTAAACATAGATAATGTAATAATGATTATTGTATCATGCACAGAAATGGTCTCACTGAGATTGCTACATAATTTGCTACATAAGGAATGGAAAGGAACCTGACATGGTAAATAATAGTGAAAGAGTGTTTTCATAGAATACAAGATGTTCAAGAGGAAGGGGCAGAGAGAGTGCCTCATGCAGCTAAGGAGAAAGGAGAAGGGGTTGAAGTTCTGGACTCCGGTGATCAAAGAGAGACCTGTATGAGAATAGTCTGAGAGGCAAGCAGTGGCACTACCATGCAAAGCTTTGCAGGCCATGAGGAAAAAATATGAATAACATTTATTTTTTTTTATTTTTGTAAGATCAAATAAGAGAATAGCAATAGTTATTGTACTGGAAAGCCTTTTTTAGAGTCTTCAAGAGCACAAAGACGTTGTTTGATCAAGCATCAAGCCAAGTAGGTTAGGATACTAAACTAGGATTCTGAATTTTAAGGTGCTTAATGGATAGAGATGGTTAAGGTAGGCAAGTAGATATATACATAGATGTATGGATGCATTTATAGAAAAAAGGGCAACTTTCATTTGTTGCATAGGTGGAAGTAATACATCCAGAAAGAACGCATAGCAGCTGGACTACAGTCTGATGACGGCTGATCAGTTAACTAAAGTCTTTAGTTTTGTGAGGAGAGTGTGCAAACAGGGCTCATAAATAAACATTACCCACTTTTCCCCCAAAACACACTCAGGCTCTGTTCAGCCTCTAATCATATGTAAAAGGAACTACTTAAAGACGGCAAATTTGCAGAGTGTCAAATTATTAGCTTCCAGTATGCTATCAAATCAGGTAATTTTTCATTAAAATGTATGTTAATAAAATTATTGATGTTAAAGAGTAGATTATTGGTGTGTTATTGGCCCTAGTACTTTTTCCAGGCATATCTGGAGCCCAGCTGTTCTTAAGCTTGAAATGGTAACACTTTTTCAAAGATTTAACTTTAAACATTTTCCAAGTGTTAATTCAAAATTAAAAGGTATATATTCTTTTCCAAGATTTAGAAGGAGTTATGTACATAGCTTATGATAGAGCAATACTAACATTCAGTCATGCTCTGTAATCTAGTAAAAGAATATAATCCATTTGAAGCAAGACATAGAAAATCAAACATATTATTAGCACACGTGTTGTCAAAGTTTTCTTGCACTCTTAGTTTGAACAGTTGAAGTTATGAGATTGCCTTTTAACACAGAGTGCTACTAAATATTTCAGAACAGTGTCATTTTACTGTTAAAGAAAGTGCTACTTAAAAGAATTAAAATAAATATGAGTTGAATTTTCACCGAAATTAGCAGACATGAAGACAGACAAACAAGACACACACACAGACCCCTAGGAAGGCAACAGTGAAAAATGGTTTCAAAATTCTTACCAGGTACTTTGCTTAGTTTTATGACTTCAAACAAATCACCTAAACTTTGTTTCTTTCCTACAGATTGAGAATAACAATAGCTTCTACTTCACAGAACTGTTGTTTGCATGAAGTACAAAAACAAATATCCCTTAGAACAGTATGTGGCATACACTACAGTGAATACTTTAGATATATTATTTTTCCAAATGAGAAATACTAGTAGATGGACCTTTAATTGATTCTTTTGGAAATATTTACACTAAACTAAATCTCAATAACACACTTAATGTATTTATATAACATCGTTAAAATTTTTTAAGTTACACCTATACACTTTTTTCAAAGTATAAACTATTAAGTACATATACAAGGCATAGTTTTCCAAATGATTTTTATGTTGCTAATTATTATAAGAAAAATATTAGATGAAGAGGTAGGAAGCTTGTTAGATTTTGTTAGAATTAGTCCCACAATTTCCAAGGAAGGCATAAGTGAAAATAAATTAAAATTCATGTAGAAGAAAATACAATAATGTATTTATAAATAAAGGTTACTCTTGTGGAAAACTTGTCCATTTTAAGCACAACTCTTAAAAAAAATCTTCCATTTCTTATTTCCTAATAATAACATCACAAGTGTACCCTATTGGGGTCAGTATGCCTTTTTCCCCTCATGCAATCTATTTCACAAGCCTCCATTTGTGGGAAGGTCTGAGAACAAGGCTGGGGATCAAGGAAGTGGCCACCACCTAAAAATCCCAGATATCCTAAATTAAGATACTGGTATAGGATGCACAATCTTAAAATGAAAATGACCTGCTTTGTTGTAAGGTGTGTTACAAATGCACAGAACAATGCCTAGGGCTGAGTCTGTGCTCAAGAGGTGTTGAATGAGTGAAGGGATGCTCTGTAAATGTTTTGTGTCTGCTTACCTGCCATTTATCTTCAATTTCAAACCAAGTAAAGCCAGCATGTACACCTCTCCACTGAAAGCAAGGGCAGGAGAGAAGACGAAGTCTTCAGTCCCACATTAAGCAGTGGATCTCTCCTTTCTCCTAGCCAGGACCCAGCATATTCTGTTTTTTTAGGAACTGAAATTTTGGAAGGTATCCACAGACAGTACACCTCACAACAGGCATGAGCAGCACTGAGGCACATGGACAAGTAACTAGCAAGGAAAGAAGAAAGGTAAACTGTGTGGAGACCGTGGAACACACACTGTTTGGAAATATTAGGTGATTTTTGCAGGATCACATGAAGAACTGGGTACATTAATAGAAAGTTAAAAACACTGCTCGTATATGGTGTAGCATGGATGGGAGCCTCAGATAGTAGCATAGGTATGAAATACATATGATTTAATTTGCATGGATTATGCATACATATTCAAACTTTTCAAGTGAAAAATGAGAAAAGGACAGTAGCCGTGACCCACTGTGGTTGTGAGAGAGAACTTAGAGGAGTTTTAATGGTATCCAGCAGTTTAGAATACATTCAATATGCATCAAATCCTATGATTTTTTGGCCAGCACATGCTCCCTTATTGTGCTTAAAGATTCTGCTTGGAGGGAGAAAATTACTGATAGAGAAGAAACATGACTGTGGTCTTTTTGGTGTATAAAGTTTGGTGAGGCAAGTAGGCATGTAATGCTGAGGATGCTGTTAGACAGAATTTAGCTCTGTAAGAGAGAGCTAAATCTCACTACTGGGGGAGCAAAACACTGTGCAATTTTCCTCTGCCTTTGAGCTCTTGGGATTCAGTGGATTTTCCAACGTAGCTCATAGTTCCAGACCCTTTGCCCAGTATCACTTCTGACTTGCTCCTCTTTATTAATTGGCAGCCTAGATTTTCTCCATGCAAGGGAGCATGATACCATTTTTCCCATAACTGAAGAGACATCAGTTTTACAGGAGGTAAGGAAATACTCAGCTGCTAACTTTGATATGGATAAGCCTCTTCACTTACTTATTTTAAAGACCCTGTGAAAAATTTCATCAAATTTCCTATAAATGGCCTTTATTCTGTACAATATTGTTTCAGGTTCTCTTGAGCACTGAAGTTGGACAGGTGAAGTCAGAATGAAATAGGAAAAATATAACTCCCAACCTATTTTATATCAGATGTTCTGAGTTTGTGGTCCCACAACATCGAAGAATGAAGTTGCAAACCAAAGTAAAAAATTAGAAGAGTTTTATTGAAAACAAGGACAGAAAATAGAGCTTTGGTTTCCAGGAGGGGTCCTGAATGGGGTACCCACCATGGCCTTTGTCAGAGGTAATTTATATAGCAAAGTCACCACTTGGGCACAACATGAGTCAAACTATCATCATCCTATAGGATTACAAGTATAGCTGCTTTTCTAATCTTGATCCAGTAGAGAAACACGTCACTTAGCAAGGGTACATGGAAGACACAAAGGCATTTTGGGGAAGAGATGGGTCCAGATGCTCAGGTCACACATCTGAGCGACTGATGCCTACCTGGACTTACTGGACTAGGTGGTGTTAATTACAATAGAATCTCAAGTTGCTGTTTATCCCTTAGAGAGTCATGTAGGCCTAGTCATTGCATCTTTATCTTGAGGTTTAGACCTCTTCAGATGCAGCCAGCCACAATTCTGATGTCTTTTTGTGTGTGTGTGCTGACTTCCTTCATAGCCCTCTCTGTATATTAATTTTTATCTAACTGGGCTGCCTATAGTAATAAGAGGTCTCATAATGAGTTGCAAAGGAGATTGTGTATGGACCATCATTTCCAGGCTGATTCAGAAAACTGAACAAAACAATACAGTAGGGCAATAAAGGGCAATTACATAAATAACATCATGAGATTTTCTAAATGTCGTAACTTAGGATGAATTGCTTTTTAATGTTGAAACAATTCTATACTTTATAAAAGCACAGTGATAGATGTGATCTGTATTTTAAATAGATAGTTCTGAGAACTGTGTAGAAGATAGAAGCATCTAAAAATATTGGAGACCAAATTTCCAGCTTCATAACATGTGAAGTCTTAATTTTTCTAAAAATTAGGACAATATTAGATTTTCCGAGAAAATTAATTTGTTCCTAATGATTTCAACTGTTCAAAACCAATACTTTGTGCTTGTAGCTAAAGATAAGAAAAATATTGCTGTCATGAATTTTACCCTTCGTAAACTCTCCATAGCCTGACCATTTTTAATATAATATCTACAGTCAGATTTTTTTCAAAGAATATATATTTCTTAGATACATATACTTAACTGTTCCCTCAAAAATAGGATTCACAAAGGTAGTAGAAGGGTATAGAATTTACACCATAGGTAGAGACATAAGTCATACTTTATTAAAGATTAATAACACATTCTAGTAAGTCCCTCAATGCTTAACAAAATATATATGACAAAGTGGCACAATATATATGATCCTTGCAAGGCTGAAATCTATGCCAAATATTGATTAAAATATTATGCTTTCTAAACAAGTGAATGAAGCAAAAAACTTCAAGCCCATTACATTTTAAATCTGCCATTATCAAGTTGCTTAAAATAGTAAAGAGTTGATAATAAGATCCATTTGGTGAGATTTTCTAATTATTTGACGCAATTATTTTGCTTTAACATTTTTAATGCAACTGGTAATAGGAGACACATTATGCATGGCACAATGCTTGGCAAGAGTTTTAAGCATCTGAACATGAATCTGAGTAAATGTGCTTCATCTAGAAAGTTTAATCAGTTTTATCAACACTCTCCATGTCAGAGTTGGTGGGCAGCATGGTAATGGGACCTCATTAAATTAATACTTGTTACGAGGATGAAAATGACCATTGAATATCAGAATAAATAATGCATCACCTTGTATTCATTTGCCTCTGCTGCTTTAGGCATCTGGGGAAATTAATAAGGGTTACTTGTGTCAATCAGGCAAATCAGAAGTAAAAAGAAATCTTCAATTAATCATGGTATTTTACAACAATCCCTTTGGAAAAAAAAAGAACCCTATTAATAAAAAAGCATTATGCCTTCTGTTGCAGTTGACAAATAGTGATAAGCTTCTCAAGGGACAACATGTGTGAGAGATTCATGATGAAGTTTTCCTTGTAAATTTCTCTAAAATCATTCCAACTGCAAAATCTTTGCTCTTCTGAAGCATAAAAACCCTTCGGGACATCATCTAAAGAGGTTTTCCTTTTGGCCTTCCTAGAGCAAGCTGGTGATTACTACACAGGTCCTTTGTCGCATTCTGCCAGCTGCTGTCACAGTTAAAAAGCTGAAGCATGCCCCTTACACCAGCAAATTTGGCTAATCGGGAAACTTCCCAGGAACCATGCAAGAATTAGCCTGTATTTCTCCAATATCAACAGCTTCAAGATACTCACAGTGCAAACAAGCTTTTGCTAACTTCATATACCATATTGTATGAACATTCTTGGTCACTACTTCGGAAATTTTTCTTAGAAGCTTCACCAGAACTGGGAGAAGGGATTGAGTTGAATTGAGCTGCTCATGGGGCAGAGTTCCTATTAAGCATGAACCTATCCTTCCATAGCACACACTGTCATTTCTTTGGGGGGTTACTTTCAATCATCTTATCACAAAAAGCACATTTTCATATTTCGCTTTAACAAGAATTAATTTTCTGCTTTGATCAAAGAAATCCTATGCTTCCCTACCACCAATGACTTTACTTTGATTGCAGAAGAGGCAAACTGCTGCATAATGTACCCTAAATTTGAACCCCAAATAATAGCATTTAGCACTGAAATTATCATCAACTTTTCAACAGGAGAGATGAATTAGGAGTGGTCAATTCCTAAAAAGCATTTTGAATATTCTTGGGAACAGTCACTTGTGAATATACATATAATTGTTTTAGCAAATACCAATATCTGGACATAATTCTTTTGTCTTATTTTTTACGAGGTTGTGAAAAGTAATAATTTCAAGTGTCTATTTTGGAACAGAATAGTATACATCACATTTTTAAATATCAAAGAATATGCAGAAAACAATCTATATGATTTGCTTATACTCATTTATAGTACTGATGACTGCAACACAGAAGATATATATTTATTTATAATTTCAAGTTAACAACTAACTTACACTTGTTATCATAGTGTTTTTTGTACTAATTTAGGTTATTTTCACAATGATGTCTCTGACATATTTTGTGGAACTATTGTAGATAATTTTATATGTGCTATGTATGTTTATATTTTTAAAGACAGATAGCTATCTTTAAAAATACATAACAGTATTTTTATAAAGTTTTATTTTATTGGTAGTATTTTCAAACTTCTTGAAACAGAAAAAAAACATACGTCCTGAAGTTTAATCATTTATCAAGACGTTTGAACATAAAATCCAGTTGTGAAAAAAGTAACATACATTATTGATGCAAACATGCTCCTCAACATACATATACAATAATCATAGCACACTTTTTAAAAATATAGGAGATATAAGTTAATATTTTATTGTCACAAAAAGGAATATTTCATTACAAACATAAAGAACACCATGAGTTACATATACATTTTTTCATCACCATAAGGTTATGACCTTGTTAACTAATTTAAAGCTTTGGTCTTAAAAATTACAAGATACAATCTTAGTTGAGTAACAAATCATATGACACAATATTTTTTTTATTTATCTATGGCACAACCTATCACTTTACCTATCTAAAGCAATTTTGGGGTTACAGTGAGGTTTAAAGACTGATCTATTCATTATTAATGGAATTCTTTTGTACAAAATAGCTTTCAAAGATGCAAGAAGAAAATACAACTGAGATCTGAATATAAACACAGGAATTAAATGTGGCTCTTGATCAAATTGCAAGTATCAGACAGTGCAAAACAGCAATAATGTTTATAAATCTATCTACTATGATTTTCTAGTTGTCAATTCACAAGGATATACATAGTAATAGCATTAGTCCTTGTCTTTTGTTAAATGTAATTGTTTCTCTTGAAGAAGTAGATCTTTTGGAAGAACGGCTCCCTAGAGAGAAAGAGAAAAGGAGATTAAGCTACAGAGTTCTGGCAGGAACTTCTATAGAAATTCATGAAAAGATCATCATACAGACAATGTTATTTTTCTCATCGCAAATCAGGGATTTTTTTTAAAGCTGTGAAAAATAAAGCATCCTAAATTAACAAGAGTGCATGTTTAAAACTACTTTTACTAGTGTGTGAGTCAACAACTGAAAAGGAATGCAAAGGCTATGTGCTTGTGTCTGCTGATGAGACAATGAATTTATTCATCAATTCATTCTTGTCACACACTGATGATATGGATCAGTCAAAAGACATTTATCAAGCCGTTTAATGCAAGGAAATACACTGTGTTTTGATTTTCATATTGAGTTGCATTTGGGTGGATATTTATAGGTGCCAGAATATTTCAGATCTTTCTGAATTCAGGCTGTAGAGTAGAAGACCCTACTTGCTTATATTGATCACTTACTATGTGCCCCACAATGTCCTATATAAAATGAATGATCGTATTTCAAAAATTATTTTCAGTCCTTCTGGCTTGGCAGTTGTCTCTATAGTTGCTTTATCATTTGACAAACGCCAACTACATCTGGCACTATATTAGGTCTGTAGATAAAAAAAAGAATGGAGGAGAATATAATCCTACCTACACATGTTTGAATTCTACTGGGAATGAACATACCAACAATTATGAAATAGTAAAGTTACATGGATGTTTCTGAAGTTGAATGAGTATAAGGGATAGAAGATTTAATCAGTCTGGGGAGGTCAGTGGAAGAGTTTTAGCTGATATGCCAGGTTTAAACTGAAATATTTCAGAGAGAACAGTATAAGGCCAGTGAGACTTTAGATACTTCTGGATTTTCTGGGAAACAAAAGTAATTAAAAACTTTTGAAATAGAAAACATAAAGAAAGTTGGTGGGATATGAGAATGACAAGCAATTAAAGTTCTCAAGTGAAATTCCTGCAATACAGCAAGCTCTTGATAATTATTTGTTAGGCTAATGAAGTTCGTACTCTCAGAAAAATCTACAGCAATCTTTGGAGAAAAATCCATGTTTCAAATTCTAGCCCCCCAAAATCATCAAACAGTTTTGAGTCTTTTAGGAGCTGCCCCCGTAAGACTGTAATTTTATTTTATTCTCTCAATCCCCAGAAGTTGCAGTGTGTCCTGGTCATACATCCACTGTAGCTATGTACTTTTTTATGCTTGTTGGAAACATGAACCTGATTTCCATACAGAATCATTTTCCATCTCCAGCTCCTCTAACCAATCCCTCAAAGTACCCCTCTAGAATGAATCTCATCTGGCTTTTCTAGTCATGAAAATAGTACAATTCAGAGCTATCTCCAAGTCCTCACCATTCACTAATGGATCACTGATTATTTCCTCTCAGTTGAAGCTTTTCATTTGACATTAGTATTTGTTCAGTCTGTCCCAGCTCTCAGAAATGTAATCGAAGATTGGAGACAGATGATTCTCACAGTCTTTTTCTCACTACATCCCAACAGGTAGTCCTAGATAATGGTTAGACTATCGGGTCAAACTTGCAAAGCTTCAGTTCCTACAGATTGTTCATATAGCTACATTTATTTGCAAACTGAAATTGAAACTAGAATTATATGACTGTCATAAAAGTTATCTATGTATACACTAATATGTAAGAAAATGCTGATATTTCTATCATTTCATTTTCATAATTATGAGCTCCCTAATTATCTGAATGTACATATCTTTCACTGAGGATTAATATTACATAGAGAATATAAAATAATGTAAGAATATACCAGATTATCTTACATTTATCAAAACTGAAGAAAAGTTAAGGAATTAATTCAGCCTCCCAGCTAAATAGAAATGGTAGTAGGAGCAGAAATGAGTTCTACCTGGCCGACACTCTGTTTGCTTTGGTTCTGCTGGAGATAATTCTTTGTCTACACCTTATTGCCAGTTTGAGAGTTTTGGACTACTGTGGACCACGTGAGATAAATCGTATCACAAAAGAAAGAGAAATGAAGACAGACTGAAGTTAAAGAGCTTAGATTTTAAGGGAAAAATGACCCTTCTTTCTTACTCTTGGTTAATAACATTGAAAGATTGAGTAGAGATCAAAAGATCAAACAGAGAACCACACAGGGAGACCTTTGGTCTGACTGCTGCCCTGGGGACAACATCACAGGCTTCTTCATGGAAACTCTGTTGACCCCAGAGAGACAAATTCCTGTCACTTTTTTCTGTTTATGATGATTCTTGCATCAGTTCTTCAATTAATTCTTAGTCACAAAGAAATCACACTCTGGAACATTGTAATTTCTGAAGTAAATGCTGCATGATGGATTGCTGTTGGTTTGGGCATCTTTATGACAAGCTATTTTCTCTTAATAAGCTTGGGAAGCAAAAGTCTAAAACTCTAGAGGTAACAACAAAATACATACTAGTATTCATCTAGTAATCAACTGTTAGAATCTTTGTTAATTAGTTATATTATTTCTGTGTGAGCTACTGCTTTTTTGCCTAAAACAAGATTGTTTTCAAGGGTAGTACAATAAGTATACTTAGCTGTTTCTCTGTGTGTTAATTGTGATTAAGTTTTCATACTTACTTTTGGCATTAAAAAATGGAATTCATGTAAAAGAGCTTGTTTCCATTTTGATAGGCAATAATAAATGCATTAAGATAGTCTATAACCCTTACGATAGTATTTATGAACATTTATAGCATAGTATTTTATGGTCATTTATAGTATAACATTTTAGTATCTCTATCCTTATTTACATCCATTTATTCTTTGCTAATTTTTAACAATCTTGAAAATAAATGATTATTTTTCAACCTATCTTACCCTGATTTTTTAACATCATATTGTTTTATTACAAATTAATTCAATAAATATTTCTATAATTCTTTGGAAGTAATAATTAAAATAAAGATAGTTAAAACATTAAAATAACACTTTTATTTTAAAGATACATTATAAGGGACAGGGAAGGACTATTGATTTGGTAAAATAAGTGGATTTTAATAGTTATAAGATGATGAAATGAAATTTATTTAGAATAACAATAATAAAAATTCTGAGTTAGCTAAAGTTTGACACAGATTTATTTACAGAAATATTTGATGTAGTTTTCTTTGATATGTGCATTATCTTATGCTAAACAATAATGTATTGGCAGATCTGCCTAAGAAAAGGTAAATTTGTTCCATTGTTATTATATATAATGTTATGAAACGAATACCCTCAATTCACACTGGTCATAATGAAATGAAAAATATTCACATCTTCATTCCTGAGCCTCATCTGTTATACACCACATTTTGTAAAAACCTCTCATTCGATTCAAAGTTCAGAGAAAATAGAGGCATAATGAAGTATTTTCCTCCCAAAATTCATATGTCGATGTCTAAACCATCAGTACCTTGGAATGTGATCCTATGTATTTGGAAATAAGAATGTTTCAGAAATAATTAATTCAGTTGAATTTTTTCTGGAGTGAGGAAGGTCTCTACTCCAACATGCCTGGTATCCTTATGAATAGCAGAACTTGGTGACTGACATACACACACAGAGAATTACAATTCACTATGAAGGCAAAGACCTGGAGATGAATCTACAGCCTAGTAATGCTAAAGAATGTCAGCAAGTCACCAGCACAACAGAGGAATGGAACAGCTTATTTTTCAGTGCCTTCAAGAGAAACATGGCCTTGCTGAATCCTTCATCTTGGACATTTAGTTGACAAAACTATGAGACAATAAATTTTTGTTGTATAATCCACTCAGTTTGTGGTACTTTGTTTTGGAAGTCCTATTTCATGAAGGTATGCATTCTAGAACCCCTTAATTAGAAGTTAAAGATGTCTAACCGAATAACTTTAGGGTTCACAATGGCTTGATGTTCCAATGGACATGTGAAATCCCTTTCCTTTTCTTTCACAGCCTCTAGTACAAAATCGAATCACAGGGCCAGTGATATAGCTCAGCGGCATCAGCGCCTGCCTGGCAAGCGTGGTCCTGAGTTCGACTTCCCGTACTTGCATATAAAAAATAAATAAATAAAATCACACATGAAGCTTCCTGGAAAGTTAACCTCATATTATGCTAGGTTTTTTTTTTTTCTTTCAGCATGTAGCCTCTCAATAAAATAGATAGCTAAATGTGTTTTCTCCTGTAGTTTTCCCACTTTCCTTATTTATAAAGATTCTTTTCTATAATCTAAATCAATAAAATGCGATTTTTAATATTTCTGACCCCAACCTAAATATTCATTATTTTGGAACTATAAAATGCTGGGAGAGTGTCTTAATTTGAAGAATCCAGCATTAGGAAAAAAATACAGACAAAATCCTCAGCATCACAGAGCTAACATTCTAGCCTTTATAACCAGTTCATATACACAGATAATCATTGATTCAGTATTAATCATCTCCACTAAATTATTAGTTTTCTGGGAATAAGCAACAAAACTGTCTTGTTCAGAGAACCTAGGAAACTGTAATGATTTTACAAATTTTTATTGAAAGTGAGTAAATGAATGAATGAGATCTTTATTGTTAGTAACGAACTTTTGTACTTCGTGTCATGTCTCACAAAAACAGAGCCGGACTCAAATGTGTTGTTTTCAACATGATGCCAAAAAGCACAAGTGAAAGCAATGAAGGAAAGCAGGGAAAGAAGAGAGGACACAGTGGAAGCTAACACCAGCCGGCAGATCATTGCAGAGAGCAGCCGGTCTCTCTGATGCTGGGATCCTCTGAGCAATCGAATAGAACATGCTGCACACGACCTCACTCAGATACTCATCACCACCCCATCCTCCCTGGCTGAAAAACTGGCCTTGGTTGCAAGGCAAAGCAAGAAAATCCTCAAAATAGAGACAAATAGATATCAATGTACATGGTAGAAAGCCACTGCCATGAATGGAAATCGGCAGCTGTAACTGCAGATAAATTCATTGACAAAATTGTTAATCACAAGAAAATATTACACGGGAAGTAAACTTCACATATGCTTAATTTGTTTCAAAATCATCTTCATGTATATTACAAAGTCAAGTTTAGAAAATTTAGTTTGGAAGCATTCCTACTGAGTTGTTAGGGTTTCCCTTCTTAAATATTTCAAGGATGTAGCAAAACTGTCCCTCATATACTGCTGATGAGAGCTTTTCTGAATGCTATACCAACTCAGTATTTCAGACTTATGTAAGTAACCTTAGGACTAAGTCATTTGGGTTACATCATCTACCTTTGTTTCCCTTGGTTTATCTTTTCTTACTTATACATTTTTAACAATGGTATGATAGTGAATATTCCTACCATATCCTATTACGTTAAACTAGGTTCCTAGGAGACCACAAAAAGGACTTGTGCAAAAATAGTAATTAACTGCAAAAAGAAAATGAAAAGAAAGATTATAAAATATTCTACAGTTATAACTTTTAATGGTTGCAGTGGCAGGTAAATATCTCAACATAGTCATCCTACGAGAAAGGATTAAAATTTGATTTTTTTGTTTTTAAAAAGCCCATTTCTATTTTTTTCTTTTTCCTTTTCTTCCTGATTCTACTTTTCAGCACTGTCACCATAATACAACACAGAAAAAGTGTTAAATTCACTGTGGGAAATGAGCCTTCATTTTGTTCTTTTTAAATAATGGGCTTATAACTATGCAGGACAAACCCTCCCTGACATTGACAACTTTAAAGCATCTCTCTCTCCATCTTCAGCTGAAGGAAGTAAAAGCCACAGTTACTGATGTATGTGAAATTCTGGGAAAGAAGCAGAGCAGGGGAAAATATGTATTCTCCACAGTCCCAGTTAGGGGACCAATTTGCAGTTTACCAATTTCCATACTGTTCGTTATATTCATTCTATTCCTTTGATTACTTGTCCAGTTGCAAAACCACATACACACACATTCCTTCGATTTAACCAGATGATGTCTGAATATTGCTGGAATAAAAAATGGATGGTGTTTAGTTGTCATTACATTTGTCAGTGGGCTATTCAGAATATTAAGTTAGCTGTAATCTCTCCTCTCTATCATCAAATTTACTTTATGTTACCATGTGGTGGAAGTGGGATACAAAGTTGGAAAAGAGAATATTATTGGTTGTTTAAGAATGATATCCAAATGAAACAGCCACATGTTTCTACCTGTTTTAGAATATGTACTGGTAACACCGTAAAGTCATTCTTTTTTCTTGTTTGTTTCTGTTAGTGACTTGCAAACTTCTTTATAGAAAAATTGTGATTTACATTACTCTGAACTCAGTGCTTTATACTATGAAAGTAGTAAGAATATTAAAACTAGATAGAGATGGTAGGTAGAGGACAAGAGAGAAAGGACTGAGAGATGTTTTAGGTGAAAATTCATGAGAAAGAAAAACCAGAGAATACAGAAGGAAAGGATAGAAAGATATCTCAAAACCATATCTAATAGTTAAAACTGTTTAGCTTTACAAAAATAATTTTATAGTTCTCTTATACATTACTTTAAAATATTTAGAAGATCTTTTTTTTTTTTTTTTTTTTTTGTGGGTACCGGGGGGTCGACCTCAGGACCTCGTGCACCAACAGGCACCCGTGCCACTGAGCGATATCACCGGCCCCTTTTTCGTATGTGGGATCCGGGAGTCAAACTCGGGCCCTTGCGCTTGCAAGGCAGGCGCTTACGCCGCTGAGCCATCTCACCGGCCCTAGAAGATCTTTTAAGAGTAGGTTTGTTCTATACCTCAACTAGTAGAACTAAGATAAATTGATAGAAGGCACAAATATATATTTGTCCACATATCCATCTAATTTTATACTCAAAATCAAAGAATCTTATAAAGAAATGGGTTACTAGTCATTGAATTCTTGCAAACAGTAGCTTAATAATTATCCAAAAAGCCAGAGTTGATAATTATTTTGGTTGAGAGGTAGATGGAGGACTCTCAAGATCACTTGTAACTTTCTGATCTATGAAACTAATATATATAATGTGCATTATGTTGTCTACTGAAAGTTTTGAATTTATCTTCTCTCCAAATTGGGTAAAACAATATACTTCATTTTTTTTTAAGTTCTCTGTAGGTGAAAATTATAAGCCCACAGAAACATTTCAAGGGTTATTTCAGTCCAAACCATTATAGATGAGAAATTTAATTTTTATTTTGTGTCATTTGAATTATAAAAATTCAGAAATCACAAATGACTTCAAGATGGCAGAAAAAAAAAAAAAAAAACATGAGTTGTAGTGTGAGGCAGTGACGTGGGAAAGTTGAGACTTGATATGTACTCATACAAAAACCTAACTGAAAGAGAAAGTTCATTCCATAAAACTACTTTGGAAGAACTAAATGGCAATTTGCTTCTATGAAACCTTACTGAAGCAACGTCAAATTCAAATTCTTCTAGAGCACAGGTAAGTGGGTGTGTCTTTAAAACCCACACATATGTCATAGGCTATTTTGAAATATTTTACCACACGTAATCCAAAACCCTAACATCCAAAATATTCTGAATCATGTGCATAATAATACAGCTACAATATTTTATTTTCTATTATTACATTGTTACATTGATATTGAATTCTTTTATGTTGTTTTAATAAGAAACAAACTGAAGTATAAGTTCTCTAGAAAATATTTTCATAAATCAGTGACAGTTTTGTTCAGTCAACCAACTGCATGTAACCTGTAAATATCACTATCTTTAAGTTCAGAAAAAGCCAATTGATTGGTTTTTTAATACAACCAAAGTTATTGAAATAAATCTAGAAAATTTGAGAAATTTGAAAAAATGACCAGTCTCATTTTACATCATTCTTATAAGTCTCATCAGCCATAAAGGTTTAATAAAGTTTTAATAGCCCAATTGAGTTTTTTCCTCAGTGTGGATTATACATATATATAGAGTATATATAGGATATATAGATATATAGATTATATATAGTATACAGAGAGAGATTAATATTTCTATATTTACTATAAATAAATTTATTCCATGTTTTTAAGATGAAAAGCTAATCACCTCTGAAAAGGATACATGTACATATTAACTAATTTAAAAATATTGCTATTCATCCACCTGTGCTATCTCACCGAGGAAGTGAAAAATGAATTAGGCAAATGTACAAAGGTCAGATGACAAAAACAATGCTGAGAAATTATTGGGACAAATCTTGTTTTGTTAGGGTCATATTTGACAGGGTAGCATTAATGACATTATGTTTTTAAGCAAGTGTTTATATGCAACTTTATTTATTTATTTATTTATTTTTTTTTTGTGGGTACCGGGGGTCGACCTCAGGACCTCACGCACCAGCAGGTGCCTGTGCCGCTGAGCGATATCACCGGCCCTTTTTTGGTATGTGGGATGCGGGAGTCGAACTCGGGCCCTCACGCTTGCCAGGCAGGCGCGTACGCCACTGAGCCATCTCACCAGCCCATGCAACTTTATTTTTTAAGATTACCTAGGACATATTGCTTCTGGACTATTAACTTTTTTTTTTCAGTATTTAGATCACAACTCCAAAAGGCTTAGCTATATTTTGACAGGTACTGACAAATGGTGCCGTGGAATTGTGACTCGATTGTCACCTTCTGAGTGCTCAAGCTGAAAAACTCAGGATGAGTGCTAGGTACTAATTAGAGCTGTTATATTAGGAAAGCAAATACAATGGTGTCTAACATTAAACAAAGCACAGTTCTCATCAAAAATGGTTTCTTTTGTGTGAGTGTTAGTCTATAAAACCATTTTGCATGTTAATGAAGCACAAACAATTATTGCCAGAGTAACTAGTTTCATGCAATTACAAAAAATCACATAAAAGCCCTATTTTTTGTTGTCTTATGATTTTTTAATGCTAATTTTGCACTTGATAATTTCAGATTCCGTTTGTACCACAGTGCACAATAAGGTTTTTTTATATCTGTGAAGGTGAAGGCTAGTAATGGTAAAAATAACTCCTCATGTAAAAAGTAAAAGAAATAATCACTGCCAGAGGAGATGATCAGACAGATTGAAAAGATGGAGAAAAACAATGAGGGGAATTTCCATCAGAGGAAAAGCAACTCTACTTTAGCTGAAAGTAAAGAGGATCTACACTATTTCTTACAGAAATTGCTGTGAGGGAGAGAGAGACAGAGACAGAGAATAGTTGGGTACTAGGGAGAAAAAAGCAGAATTCAAAAACAATGGGAAAGACATGAGCAGTAAGAAATAGGCTTGCTGATCACCAAACTGCCACCTATTACATGGAAGGCATGAGTTAAGCTATAAAATTAAGCTATATAAGGTGGAATACAGTAGACTTAAAGTTAAAAGTCCACAGCCTCAAGTAGGTGTTAGAATTAGTTAAGTAAAGAAATGCCACTATCAGTCAGTTGTTTCAAGTACTAGTAGAAATTTTGGTGAAACCTTTGCTAAAATGTTAATTAAAGAAAGGCTTAAATGATGACGAGCTCTCTGTATTAACATCAGTTGGAACTGGCAACTCTGGGTTTTCTTCCTCCAGGTTTTTGTGCTTTTCTCATATGAATACAAGAGAATGTACCCCTCAAATTTTGTCTTAGAACAAGAACACAATCTTTTACTCTAATAATGCAGATGTTCATGTAAAATTGTTTTTATCTAGAAAAAATATGAGACATATAGTATGGTAAAAGTAATTTGTTTATAGTTTTTATAAAAACACAAGCCATTTGGGATTATTTTGATAAGTGTTTACCTCTGGCAATGCATCTAAGAATTCTGAATTTTCTGGTTCCTATTACTTCTCAGACAATAACACGTACATCATGTACAATGTTTAATGATACCTTAGAAGCTGTTGAATAAAGTGCAATTTAAAACATGCAATTTTGGGGCCGGTGAGATGGCTCAGTGGTGTAAGCGCCTGCCTGGCAAGCGCTAGGGCCCGAGTTCGACTCCCAGAACCCACATACGAAAAAAGGGCCGGTGATATCGTTCAGCGGCACAGGCGCCTGCTGGCACGTGAGGTCCTTAGGTCAACCCCTGGTACCCACAAAAAATAAAAAAATAAAACATAAATAAATAAAACATGCAATTTTGGGGGCCAGTGATATAGCTCAGTGGCACAAGCACCTTCCTGGCAAGCAGAAGGTCCTGAGTTCAATTCCCAGTACTAAAAACAAACAAACAAAAAACCCACAATTTTTGTAGGTCTCTTTCATATTACTATTTAAAATAAATAAATACTTATAATGACAGTGTTTCTGCTATTAGAATAAAAGCTTCAAAATCCCAAACTTTTTAACATAACTGTTAGTTTATCCCTTTTTTACATTCAATATGCTGTCTTTTGTGAATATATTAAAAGCATTCCTCACAGCATTATTTTTTCAGTGTTGGATTTTCCTAGCACTAATTTTATAATTAATTTATATCCTTCTTTCTCATTCACTATGATTGAGCAGGTCTAGGAAACCACATCATATGAAAATATCATTAACATATTCTTGTTACTATGGATCACTTTAGAAGTATTACAAATTTAGGTAAATATTTCATAATTATCTCAAAATAAATATATACTATATCTTTCTGCCTCTCTAAACTTCTCTCACTACTGTCTGCTTAACCTTTTCTTTTTTTTATAAATGACAAATTTACCAAAAATAATGAAAAAGGAAACATAAAAGAAAGAAGAGAGGAAAGAATGGAAGGAAGAAGAGAAGGTAAGAAGGAAAGAACTAAGGAAGGGAGAAAGGAAGAGAGGGAGAGAGGGAGGGAGGGAGGGAGGAAGGGAGGAAGGAAGAAGGAGAAAAAAGAGAAGGAATGGAAATTCTGGGGCAATTCTACCTCATGATTTTACTACGTAGAGAAAATCCCTAGGGTTTTCCTTTTAGCTATTTCTGGCATTATTGCTTAAATTTATGAAAACATAGCAACATGTATTCTTTAATAATTTGGATAATATTTACTGAATATGTCAAGTGCATTTTTAATGTAAAGATGTTTTAAATTCTCTAGACAAATAATTAAATCTGTTGAGGCAAAAATAAGAATGTCTATATTTAAATACATTATAAAACTATCTACTTATTGTGAAAAATCATTTTTATATCATAAAATGGTGGTTAATTGTAATGCAATAATCATGAGTTTACTCACGTGACATTTCATTTGGTGTTTTATGTATCTAAAGTATATTTTTTAAAAATCATATGATATCTTTCATAATTGCATTTAAATGTATATCTCAAGACTTAGTATTATAAGAAAATGTACTTTGAGTGAAATAATTACCCATTAGTCCAATAGTGTTTATAATAAGTCTGAAATAGAACTGAGTATGAGAGGTTAATAGTTTGGGAAATCAGTAGACATTTTGGAGGACACATACTTCCATAAGCACTACATTAAATAATCATTTTAAAATGGTTAGATACAAACACTTCAAAATAGTTTGTCTTGTAATGTAAAGCAGGTAAAATCTTTTCCCTATAATGTTTCTAAGCCTTTAGACAAAACAGAGATGGCTAAAGGAGTCTATCAAAAAGAAGTATTTGTTATTCATAAAGCATAAAGTCATTTCTCTCTCCTAAAGTTAAAAACTGATAATTACAATAAAATTTCACTTAATGTAAATTGCAACCTATATTTCTGCCTCAAATTTATTCTCCTGCACCAAACTCTTGTTGGCTCAAGCAGTGTAAGAAAGGCAGCACCAGCCTCTCTGGATAATCCTCAAATATTACTTGAACGTCTCACTGTCCCTGCACTTAACCCTTCCCCTCTACAACTGCTTTGTCTTCCTGGCTGGGAGATCAGGAAACTTCTGTTAAAGGATTTTTCAGCTACTCAGTTTTCAAGGAAGAGCGTGCTCCATTTAAGCTACCATATGAGATTCCTTCTCTGCCCACCCCCTCCCTGTCTGCTTTCCAAACTGCACCGAGGCAGACCTTAGAACATCCCAGTTTTCACAGCTCCAGGCCTTGGTAAGAACACTTCCTACCTCTCACCCAGGGTTTTCAGCTGCTCTTGATGCATCCATTCCACAGCTGGGAGGACTCGCCCTACTGTTTTATTTATGATGCAATCACCTGCTGTAAGGAGGTGAACAGTAACCGCTATTCCATTGCATAAAAAAGCCTTTTTAGCCCTACGTTATAAACATTTAAAAGTCTCTCTTTTACCCTTTTAGAAAAAGCACAGCAGGAGGTAGATAGAGGTCACTAGGAGCCTCTAATTCATCTACATTTATAGTAGGTGTTGCAAGCTCTATTAGCAGAAAATGTATGACAGTGAGAACTAAGTTTAATGTTGTACTTAAAATATCTGCCTCTCTAGCTAATGCCAGGAGCCATGCCCATGATTGGTGGCATATAGACACTTACTACTAGCAAAAGCTTCCCCTTTGGTAGAAACTATCAGTTGGAAAACTGCTGTTATGATGATATATATGAGTATCATCCCAGAAAATCCTATTTAACATTTTTTTCCAGAAGCCAGCATTACTCTACACAATGTTTTCTGCCAATATAGACACTGATACGTGCTAAGATGTTGTATGGTACCTGACACGTATGTGTATTATCTTTTAGTTCACAAGTGAAAATTCATGTCAACAGGGAAAATAATACTTTTCTCATTTCACCAGCACCAGTATCCTAAAAGTGACTTCAACACCAATACACCAACTCAGCACACCAAAAAAGCTTGCCAAGTGCTGCAGGCTGACTTCATCCTGTAATTATAATGGTTTCCTTACTGGGCTCCCTTCTTCTTTGGAAACTGCCATCTTGTGAGTACTAAATACATCATCAGTGAGTCTCATTCTCATGTATTACACTAATACATCACTGGGATGACAACTGCTTGTGATGATCTATTAATGCAATACATCAGAGTGAGGCGTTTGAATGGGGTATTACTCAGAAACCAGTGCTGTCTCCATAAAGCCAGGTCTAAAATCCAATTCCATTTAATGACACAGAATTCATAGCATGCTAGCAGCTGGCTAATACTACCAAAATTCTAGCATCATCAAAGAAATTATTTGCATTATCATTAAATTATCAACCAAAACTTTTTTCTTTCCTGAAAATAAATTAGTCTGGTAAGTCAGTAATTCAGACTTAATGAGCTCAACATCACCTACAACACACCAGAATTATTTTAAATTGTCCATGAATAAAACAAGTAGCCTTTTCCCTATCCTGACTACTTCACATTTCATAGTCCTTAAAAAGGATAGAAGATTTTCTCATCTGAAACACAATTTCTTTGGTAAACATACACACTGCATTGAATGTCCTTTGTAGTCACTAGACACTGTCTAAACATTTGTACTTCTGTATATATTACATACGGAAAAAAAGAAGAAACAGAAGAAAGCAATGGAATTTGCTCTACAGTCACTTACACTACATCTATCATTTGTCATAAAGCTATCATAAAACACAGCCACTCTCTGTGTTTTTCATCCCTATATAAGACATGTCTATTTGTGTTTTTACAGCTCACTGTGAAATTTAAATTGTGTAATCTATAACTCTTTGGTTGATGTTACAAGGAGGATTTTGGAATGCCTTTAATAATCAAATTTAAAAAAATTGTATTTGATCTTTATTAGCATGAATTCTTTTTGAAAGTCAATTTTCACCTGCATATATGTGTGTGTATATATATATATATATATATATATATATATATATATATATATGCTTATACTGTATATATACATGTAAATATATACATATATATTTATTTTGCTAAAGTTAGAATCCCTTGAGTGTTTTCTGTTTTATAACAATAATCCAATATAATCTAAATGAAATAGGTATCAAATTTTTACAGTGTTAAACTCTAAATTTTAGATCATTTTGTTCTTCATTAATACTAAGACCAAACAATAAAGTGATATCACAGAATAGTGTCATTGTTTATGACACGACTGAAGTCCAATTGTGTAACACACTCCTATCTTTGTAACAGATTTTTCAAATACTCTATTTTGTTTAAAAAGTACTCATTTATGGTTAATGTCTTTGAAGAATTTTTCTCAGAATTTATACTGAAGATAAATGAAAGCATGCAGGTTTATGAAAAATGCTTCAGCAAGTGACGTATGGCCCGATATGAGTTACCAGAGTCTGCTTCGTATGTGGGGCAATCCACTGTTTGCCTGCAGTGATTATATTTCTTTGCTGTGTATTTTTTCTTCCAATTACCGAAAGCCTTTGATGTTATATACTCTTAAATGCCAAGATCCAAATAGTATATCTGAAAAGAATGCTATATATAGTTATATCTACATATCTATATATATTCGACTCACCTCAATATCAATCATATGTATTAAATATGCATTTCATTCAAATTGAGGACAAAAATAACAACAAAAATCATCATTTAAATCTATTTGATGGAATAGAAAAGAACCTTTACAAATTTTGGAGCCCTGTGTCTATGCCTAGATGCGTGTGTGTGCGTGACAAAAGGAACAAGAACAGTGGTAAATAATGTATGAAATATGGATTAATCAATCTAGTCAGAATCTGTGATAAAGCTCCCTGTCACTTAAAAAATGAATGCAGATGTACTTAAATACATGACCCTTCTGTTTGAGTTTATATTTCCTCAAAACTTAAAGATATTTCTCTTGTCTTTTTCTCTCCTTTACTTTTAATTTAAGAATATTTTAGTCTCAAGTCTCCAGATTTCTTTAAGTGTTTTTCTAGTGACAATGCTCAAATTAGTTTTTTTGAGCTCTTGCCAGTTAAAAACTTATATTAAAATTAGATATACATAGTATTTGAGTAATGTCTAGTTGTGGAAGAGAATCATACTTGTGATTTGTTCCATTAGATATTTTTGTCTTTATTCCTTTTAAAACTAAACAATACTTTGTCACTCTTGCAACTTTTAGGTTGGTCTCGCAATTGCTATTGTACACTGGGGTAGCCACACATGGAAAGCAATATTCCTGCATTTTGGCTGCACTGGATGAACGCAGGAAAGTGTCTTCTGTGCTTTGAAGCCACGTTGCAAGCCAGTTCATGGTGACGGAGACTTCCATGCAGATTCAGGATGTCGCCATGAAGGACAAAGATGGCTGGCCGCCCTCGCTCTGGGTGTACTGAGAGGCTGAATCTAAAACACGACCAAGTCAAAATGGAAAAGTAGTCAAGAAGCCAAGAGCAATTACTTCAGCTTATACAATGTTTAAACCATATACTTCCCAGGACAAATATAGTGCCTTTATGTGCTGGAAAATTCTTAAAACTGCATTTGGGCAAAATTTGGTGAAGCTCTTTTTGTGAACAACTGACAGAAATTAGAAGGGGAGGAGGAATTATTTGAGATGCTGCCCGTGTTTAGTCATGCGTTTCTGAATCCACACTGTTATCTGGTATCACCTTTGTTTCAGAAAGTCTGATCTGTTAATGTTTTCCATCACCTTGAGAGAAAAGCCGAAATAAGTCACTTAATTTATAGATTGATGGAACAAACTTATTTAAAAATTCTCAGGATGTTATCATGAATCATGTAAGCCTATTAAACTAATTGCTAAGTAAATTTAAGCACTATTACAGTAGAATTCAGTTGAATTTATCATCAATCTGGAGAGATCTTTGGTGGTCTCATGCTGCCCCCCACAGATATGTCTCAGAACATTCATTATGCCATAATTACAAAGCCTCTTTCAAGAGGCTAAAAATCCCTAGACTCCTCTCATCAATTATTTTCACCTGTTAATTCATTTTGTGTGAGGTAATAACCTCAGCATAATAACAAATGTGCAAGTACTCCGATTTTGCAATTAAAAGCAGCAGGGCTTCTATTTTGATCATACAGACTGTGACATCCATCATAGAAAACAATTTGGGCCTAGCAGGATGACAGATGCCACACTGATGGCTTTACTAACTAACTGCCTGTCCTAGGGAAAAAAAAAAATGGTCAGGCTTCAGCCTGCAGCTGCAAGCTATCTGATAGCTTCTGACCAGTCAGCAGGAGAAAGCCTGCAGTGACTAAATTACTGAAAGGTAATTTTACTTCACAAAATGAGGATTTCTGAGCCATAAAAGTATGCATTCCAGTGGCTGCTATAATTTGGAAACAAATAGCCCTTTTCATTTGAAAATGCCTGGAATCACTTCCAGTGCCCAGGACATTTTGTTTCTCAGGGTTTTACATGAAAAATACAATGTAATTCTCATTATTTCTGCTCCCATTCACATCTTATTAGAACACAGAATGGGAGGTGGTTATCTCTGCTCTCTTAGGTTAAATCTACCCAAGGAATTTTTTTTTGGTTTTTTCCCTTCAACCTCTGGACAGGTGCCTAAATAATAGAAGAGCACTCATTTCTGCCATTCAGTGTGCATCAAGTCCCAGTGAGCTCTCTGAATTGGATCTCACTACTCAGCTCAACTGAAAGACAATCACAGTAAAGGGGGGAAGGGCTGATTACCTTCACATTCTGACTGCAAAAAAAAGAGAATTAGGTGCCAATAGATGCAGAGGAAATGTTTCTGCCCTTATTTTTTTAAATCATAATTTTTTTATAAATGTTCTTAACCCCTGCTGTGGCTTCTCTTTTCACTTCAAAATTCTAGTACCTGGGATTCTATCCTAGTCATCAAAGGAGTAATGACTATCTTTTCTGAAATGTACACTATTACAGTATCGCCAATTTTAAAAAGAAGAGCAACCATATGTGAGACTAAGTGTGGTTAATTGAAAACATAAATATCACCATTATTACCTTGAATGGAAAAGATCTCAGTAGGCATTGAGAAGGTTTGGGCATCATTGTTTCTTTTGCTAAACTAAATTCAGGAAATAGTTTGTGGAATATAAGCCACCTAATATAATAAAAGCAAATATAAAATGCGAACAAAACCTATATTCATGGAAATTGCTACATTTTGAGGATTGTGTTCAGATTTCTTCGGTGTGAAACAAGACAACAAAGGATGAGGGTAAGACAGAGGTTAAGTATTGAATGAACTTTAACTGTCTCGCCCCGTTACAATGCAAAGACGATCCTGTTTAGGATATTAACAGACCATAATGCATTACATTTGCACTCTGCCCCCACAGTCCTGGCAGAAAACAAAGAGGAGAACTCTGTTTCTTGGGGGGAAATCTACAGTTTCTTAGTCCATTGTTACCAAATTCATAAATACTGTCAGCAAGAAGGATGAATAGGTAGGAGCAGGGATGCGCTGGCTGCCGGAGAAAGACGAAACAGGAAGGATGATGTTTCTTTTTATCAGTGCTCTGATCTGTTTTCTTCCTGGACCACTGAAGGTAGACTAGGGATGTACCTGGCTCCCCTTTGATTTTTTTAGGGTGATCCTTTCACATTCATTATTAATAAATCCTTTAAACTTGTTCAAAAGAACTGCTCCTAAAGGCCAGTCTCTGTGAATAGTCTGGGAAGTTGTGATACGCATGTTCTTTCCTTCAGATAGAACAGTGAAAAATCAAATGAAAGAGACACATTAGAAAACTAAATCGCAACTACCTATCTGAGAGCTTCTTTAATAGGACGCCAGGAGGACTTGCCCTTTATGCACACACTCTGACTGTAACTAATGCTCAGTAGCCATCAACAAATTATGACTCGTGACATTTTTGCTGCTGCAGTATTAAGCCCAAAGTCCAATGGAGAAAATATATGGTTTTTATTACAAAATTGTTCTTGTTTACAATTCTAATATCCTCTTCATTATCTACTTTTCCAGACATTTTAGGCAGTTCTGAAGACCTGGGGCAGCACTAGTCCTGTCATAAAGAGAAATTAATGTTGTTAAAGTTGGCCTAGCTGCCCTCTGGGACAGCTGGAGACGTGGAAATATAAGCCTCCATTTTAAAAATGAAAATGATTAAAGGCACAGACACCTTGCTCTTAAAGCAGCCACTAAAACTTTTAATAGAACGCATAGGCACATACAAACAAAAACTTCCTTTCTTTTCTGTCATCTCCCCACCTCTCTCTGTCTCTCTCGGTCTCTCTTGCATTCTGTCTCCCTCTTTCACAACTTTATTCCATGAAACACAGTTTACTTAAAAGACTGATAAGGGTAAAAGTGATCTCATCATTACAAAGAACACATCAGTTTCTGCAGTAGCTCATTCAAGAATGACCTGGCACAGAGAAACCAGGAGAGCTCTCTCCAGATAATCAGTTAGCTAATTGGGAGCTCTGTAACAGGTAGTCCTTAGGAGAACTGACAGGCTTAATTCAGCTTCTGGAAAACACTTAAGAACATCCTAACAGTTGCCACAGACGGAGGTGTGCAACCTAACTTGTTTCTAGGATTTCTAGAAGATTTTTATCCAGGGGAAGCAAGGAAGAGACAGCAACCAGCAGAGGTTACTCAGAATCCTCTTGGAGCTTACCGACATATCTTGAGCAAAATGGCTCATATATCAGGAGAAAAATGGCAGGAAATAACTCAAAGGAATCGAGCATGACCTTTGCTTCCCAAGGGCCAAAGAATAACAGTCAGAACTTCACCTTCCTGATCCTCCCAAGCTGACTCCATCTGGTTAAGTGAACACTCTCCAAACAGAGCTTGAAAGTGAACTAACATAAACACTTTGCAAATTTTCTAATTGTTTTATTTTGTTTCAAGAAATTTTGTCTTTCTACTATTTTGCCTGCCTCCCTCCCTTCCTTCCATCCTTCCTTCCTTCCTTCTTCATTCTTTCCTTCCCTCCCTTCCTTCCTTCCCTTCTGATTTATTTTTAATCATTTCTGCTTGCCAGCATTTAGCTCAGACACAAATCGGCAAACTAAATATATGGAAGGAATGAAAATTATGCTATCTACATAAATTGTTTTCACTGTTATTGTGTGGCTGGTTATTCTGAGAGTTAATAAAGCTCATTACAAATACAAAATTACTGGAGAACAGTCAGGGGGCACTGAGCCTCATCACGGGCATCCACACTTCTCCTGTGCAGACAGTCATCGTGTGTGCTCTGCAGAATTAGCAGTACACTTAAGTTATTGCAGGCCCAACTTTCCAAGCACAGTCATATAAAAGCCATTCAAAAACACAAATCAAGGGCATTTTAACACTTTTTGAAAAATGAAACAACTTCATTTCTTTAAGCAGCCTGAGGGTGAAAACTGCCATATAGCCATATAGCCTGAAACTGTTCCTCTGCTGTTTCTTCAGCCTACATGCCCTTTGAGCCCAGGTTTGCCTTCTTTGATTCCTTTTCTGGGCCCGTACAATAGATGTATGAAGAAAACATTTTTCCCTACGTAATAACTCAAGAGATCCCAGCCCCATGAAATTATTACAATGGCCACCAATCTCTTTTTCCTGAACCTTGATGCAAACTGTCTGAAATTCCACAATTAGCTGTCCTGTCCTTTAAGCTTTCTTTGAAGGTTTTCTAGCCTTCAGGAGTCACCTAATTAAATTTTAATACCCTTAAGTATAAACACCTTACCAGAAACAACTAATACCTTGTTAGAGATTAGTTTGCAAGTGATTTAAAGAAATTGAGCTTTTTAATAATTGCAGTCCTAACCTAACATTATGGCAACCTGCTCCGTGCCAGCTGCTTTTCTAACTGTATTACATTAGGCCCTAAAGCAGCCCTTTGTAAATGAGAAAAAACAAGGGAGAGAGGTTAAATTATCCAGCTGCTAAGGACCACAAAGCACATGCCATACATTTTGGACCCAAAGCTGATGTTCTGTAAGAGACGATTAAACTTTAGTTTAATTAAAAAGGGAAAATTAAATTAAAAAGGGAAAGGGTGCCCTTTGAGGGAGAGGGCACTTAAAAGTAATGCTCTTAAACCATGCTATTTTCCTCAGTCTCTGCTAAAGGCTTACAGCATGGCTACAGCCCCTCAAACACGGATCACGTGGTGTGAAACAATCACTATCTCGTCTTCTATAAGATATTTCTCCAGCAAGGCATACAGCATTTGGCTTATTTGACCCTACTTTGTTATGCAACCTCTTCCGGAGATGTTATGCATCTAATCTCATTAAGATGCCAGCACATGTTCGGAAAGGGGCTGGTCAAGGGTGAAAAAGGCACCTGCTTCAGAGGATGCTCATATGCATGATTTGTCTCATTCACCCCAACTTATAGTTCAGATCTAAACTTACATATATATGTGCTTAATTATGAGATAATTACATTAACCAAAAGATGAAAAGAAATGCACGCCCTTAATAGAGGTACAGTGGTCTCATTCACATTGAGTAAATGCATAGTAATATACTACAAATTCAGTTGAGCATCTTAGTTTTATAATAAGTTACAAAAAAGGAAGGAAGAAATGGCTTCTTATTGAATTAAAATGATATGTTTGTGATTATATGTAATCAGAAATTAATGCCAGAAATTACCAGCACAATCTGTCAGTTTGCTGAATAATTTACTTCATAAAAGCGTGCATGTGTGTATGTGCATATATATACATACTCTTATTTCATCAATGAGCAAATGAATATATTCTATGCATATGAAAACTCAGTAAGTGTTAGGAAAAATGGAATGTTGTGTTCGATAAAGTTAGGAACAATAAAGAAAGACATCCATAGATTACAATTTTGGGCTTCATACTAGCTTTCTGACTATGGTAAAGGTTCTTTAATCTCTGCATTTTCGTGTTCCCATCAGTTAAATAGGGACAAAAATAATTTCTATTTCATAGGGTTATTGTGAAGACTAAGTGAGATGTAGCTTGATTTACTGATGACATACGAGGTAAGTACTTCTCACATGGTAGAAATATAAATACTTACAGATTTATTTGGGTATTTTTTCCATTTTTCAATTTGCATTTTCAGTGATACTTTATTTCAGAATATTTTGGTCAGCATTACCAATCCCACAGCATGAATTTGGAGCTGCCATGAAATTTCCTGCACCAGATTAATTTGTCTGTTATCCTTAAATTCAGTATCCCCCAAAGTCTCAGGACATGGGAAAAATGTAGACAACTTTTCTATCAGAGAATAGCACATATGGTCTATTGCCCAACTGCCAATAGAGTTCTTGTTCTCACCTGAAAATTATCGAGCCTGGCATTTACTACTCACATTTCTTATCACCATTCTGGTCTTCTGAGCTCTGACCAGTATCATCTATCAAGCTCAGCTTTCAGAATTATAGGTCTTCTCTAGACAGTATCTACAAACATTTCCAAATTCCTCCAATGATCCAGCTCCTCAGACTATAAACCACATGCTCAGGTCATAGCAAGACTATAAACCACATGCTCAGGTCATAGCAAGACTATAAACCACATGGTCAGGTAGTCATAGCAAAAACCCCACTCTCTAGTACCAAAATCTGCCTTATTCACTTTCCTCAACATCCACAATTTAAAGGAAGAGAGGTTTGTTTCCGTTTAAGATTTCTGAGGATTTAGTCCATAGTTGTCTGGCTCCAAGGCAAAAAAGGCATGATAGAAGGGTCTGATGGAGGAAATCTCATATTGTGGCAGCCAGGAAGCAGAGAGATAGGGGAGGATCCTGGGGGGAAATACATACCCTTCCAGAGAAATACCCAGCAGCCCACCTCTAACCAGGTCCCGCATTCTAACAGCACACTCACCTGCTGAACTCCTGAGTGGATGAATGCACTGACGAGTACAGCAACCCCATGATTCAGTCAGCCTCACAGAGGCTTTTGGGGAAACGCTAGATCTAAACCACTACAATTAGACAAAGTTTTAAAGCAACATTTATTTAAATAAGATATGAAAATGGCAATTAAAATTCCTAACATCACTACTCATTAGGGAAATGGCAATCATAACCACAATTAGATAGCATTTCAAATTCACTAAATAGGTATAATAAAAAAGATGGATAATAATAAGAGATGGTGAGAATGAGGAGTTGCTAGAACCCTCATACACTGCTGCAGGGAATGTAGAACGGTACAGCCACTTTGAAAAATGGTATCTGCTGATTATGATGTCACCTAGAGTTATTGTGTAACTCAGATATTGTACCCCTAGCTATATACCCAAGAGAAATGAAAACTTACGTCCACACAAAAACTTGTGCACAATTGTAGAATTATCATTCATGATTTCCAAAAACCAGAAACATCCCAAATGCCATCAACTGTTGAATAAACAAACAAAATATGATATATCCCCAGAGTAGAATATTATTCAGTCATAAAAAGTAATTAAGTACTGATATATGCTGCAACATGAATGAAAGTTGAAAACATTATGCTAAGTGAAATAATCCCTAAGACTGCATATCATGAAATTTAGTAAACATAAGGCCTATAATTGGCAATTAATAGAGGCAGAAAGTATGATAGTTTGGTCAGGGGCTAGAAAGGGAAAGTGAATGAGTATGATATTTCTTTTGGGGGCAATAAAATTGTTTTGGAATTAGTAATGATGTTTGCCCAGTCTTGTAAGTATACTAAATTTTTCTGTAGTAATTTTCTGTAATAGTAATTTTCTGTACTAAGTATACTAAAATTTTAACAGGCTGAATTTTACATTTGTCAATTATACTAAATAAATATTTTAAATATTTTTAAAATTATAATTGACATAATAAAAAAGACAATGGCATATTTTCCTAATATATATTTGGGTTGAAATGAATAAATAGAAATTTATTAAGTAACAATTCCACCTTACTCATGTATAAATCTTTTTTTTTTTTTGTGGGTACTGGGGGGTCGACCTCAGGACCTCACACGCCAGCAGGCACCTGTGCCGCTGAGCGATATCACCGGCCCCCTTTTTCGTATGTGGGTTCCAGGAGTCGAACTCGGGCCCTTGTGCTTGCCGGGTAGGCGCTTAAGCCGCTGAGCCATCTCACTGGCCCCTCATGTATAAATCTTTAAAGTGAATATTTTTTGCACTTTGCTGATTTCCTCATTCTTTTCTTGAATCTTTTTGTAAAAATCTGTGTTAATATGACTTTTAATCCACTGCTCCATAGCTTCCAAGCTTTCATAAATTTTACGTAAGATCACAAATTTAATTTTTATTAAGTCTTTCCCCAAATATCATCCTCCTTTGCCTTTGAACCAGGAGATTCTTTTCATACTTTAAATATTTTTAGGATGTAATGGTGTGTTTTCAGGATCTGTTGTTGCTGTTGATATTATTTATTTTAGTTTTTAGTTTACCTTTTCTTATTCTAGGTACTAATCTTAGAGTGAGATGAATTTAAAACAAGGTTGACAATTACATCAAATGAGAAAATTACTAAATTCTCAACTGCAATTGTACATTAAAATCACTTTTAAAATATTCTTATGATCGAACCACCTTCTCCAGAAATTCTGATTTGATCAAAACCCAATTTAAAATGAAACCTAAAATACATCATTTTATTAATCTTTCCAGTTATTCTAATGTTCACCTAAGATTGAGAATAATTGTCTTCAAAAGAGAATTTAAATAATTCCAGTGATGTAGCAGATTTCAGAAATTATTTCTTGGCTGGGCCAGAAATAGGATTATCAAAGAACTATCCGTTGTGAGGTTTAGGTTTATAAAGTCCTCTTCCACAAATATAGAGACGTTTATAATCTCTATTTTAGGATTGGTCAGCCTTTTATTTTTTCATAACCTATCTCACTGTTGAAAAAATCAGACATTTGATCATTTCCTGATGTTAGGAAGGTATCTGCCTGTGATTGTCTATTGCTGACAAGTGGTGATATTCTTATCAACCTCTTTCCTCCTGACTTACTTCACACACTCATGACCTCTTCAGAGTTGAATGTCGTTACAGCCTCAGGATCTTCCTGCCTATACAACTCATTCCTTAGGGAGCACCTTTTCCTGGGATTTTGGAAAGGCTTGCTTCTTCATACCATTCAGTTATCTGCTCAATTCTAATTTTTTAGACTCCTGTGGCCAACCATTCTTTTCACTTTCTCAGTTCAGACCATAATCATTCTCTTCACAGCCATGATATCATCCCCTAAAATTGTATTCATCCTTCATTTGTTTACTTGCATATAATCTGTTTTCACATAAATACAAGAATCACAAGAACACATTGCCATGCTTACTGCAAAATTTGCCATAATCTGTGATAGTGATTATATGTTTGCTAAATAAAAACAGAAGCAAATTTTCAAAAATGTTCCAAATGTATATGAATTTTCTTTCTTTTCCATTGTATCCTCAACCCTAGCCCTTGCCTATGCAAAGTTAAGATTGTAAGGAGAACTATGTCTACGGCCTTTGTATTTGTTTCCTTTCTTTGATAGCTCACCACCTATGAAATGAGATCTTTATGGCCTTATATATTTTTCTTCTATGTGTTCTTTTATGTAAAATCTCTAGCATAAATCCTTTGAAATATGTAACATGTCTCTTTCTTACTTTCAGCATATATTTCTCCCCTTATTTTGTATTTGTGTATATTATAAATTAAAATTAGATTTAAAAAGTGATTATGAGTAAACTACCAGTAATTGACTAATCTGTACAGTAAGAAATTACACTCCTTGAGTTCTAACTTTTCTCTTGCAATTGGATAGAGATCAGATTGGTCTGACAGACAGTGATTTATACATTTTATTTCCAAATGCTGCCCTTGATTTGTAATGGTTAGCCCCACATTATAATGGTAATCTATCAGCTCTTTGTTATTGTGATAACACACCTGAGATAATTAATATGTAAAAGAAAAAATACTTACTTTGCTCACAGTTTTGGAGTTTCTAGTTCAAGATCTAATTAGACCATTGCTTGAGCCTCTGATGAAGATGCTTCAGGGCAATGTCAGGAAGCATGTGGCAGAGCAAACTGTTCATGTCATGGTCAGGAAGCAAAACAACAACAAAAAGAAACAGGAAGAGTCCAGCATTCCAAACTTTCCTCCAAGGACACACTTCCAGTGACCTAAAGGCCTCACATCTCCTATGTGTCCAAAACGCCTCCCAACACCCCCACCTTGGGGACCAAGTCTTTAACACATGGACCTCTGAGGGACAATCAACAATTAATCTATGCCAGTAGTCCTCCACCAAAGGTATTTTATAGATGTATTCATTCAGATAAAATCATTTCTGACCAATACAGAATTCACCAATGATTTCATAGGAGAGATAGAAAATTCACATTGTATACCATACAAAGTCATTAATTAAAATTTTAAATCTAAATTTAATTTAGTTAAATTAATAACCTCTGAATTTCTCACTAAAGAGTTCCCCTGAAATGCCTCTTCCTGGATTGCCCTATTTCTATGAGTTGCTAGATATGTTATTAAATTTACTCTTCTGTCCCTCACTCTGGAGGCTTAATCTTTATGGATTCCTCTCCCTTGGGTATTTTTCCCAGATAATTTCATGTTTCACTCTTGTTGTGCACAGCTAAGAAACCAATTTTACAAGTGTGAATGTTTATTTAGAGTTCTCTCTCAAAAGGCTGATGAAAGCATTGAATTCAGAAAAAAATAATGTGACTTTAATTTTAACAGCAAGTTTGATTTTTAAAAAGAAACTATTCTTTTTGTTACACAGCAGAGATTACGTCTAAAGTTTTTATCAACTTATTCAAAAGATATTTCTAGAGCATCAAATTTGATTAAATATATTTTATAAATATTGCTTTACTAATTCTATTTTTTCCAATAAGTTAGAAAAGGATAAATATTATACCCAGAGGTTAGACCCTGCCTCTTACATCTGTGACAGTTGTTTATCTCTTTCTAATCTATTATACCACTGTCAGAATATATTACAATGACACTTTTTAAATCCTGTCAAGTATGTTCAGATTGAAAACAATGCAATAATTACTATGCAGTTCTCTATTAGAACAGTTAAATAGTCTTTAAAATAGTTTCCTGTTTGCTTATATAAATGATTTTGCTTAACATATATTTTACAGTACATTAATGTGAATAGTTGCCATAAATATTATTTCAAAAGTAGTTATTTAACATCTTTATACAAGCTGCAGTTCCTATCATTTATTAATTCTTTATACTTACTTCTAAGATTCTTCCTGACACCACTATCTCTGCACCAAAGCTCACTTCCCACTTATAAACCCTGACTTCTGAAAAGATGATTAGCTTGAATCTCAGGTAGGACTCAAAGAAGAAAACCTTGTCCTAAAATAAAACATCGCCACACGTCCAATTAAGAAATAGAAAAAAGTCTCAACAACATGATAGATTTTTAACAGCTTACTGGACAATCATCACCCTTTCCAGATTGCTAGAATTACCACAAAATAGCTTTCTGAGGTCTTCTGACTCGTGACGGAAGACCTTGCCCTCCCCTGCTGAGCATCATGTGGTCTCACCTCTTTCATCTGAAGCTCAAGTGCATGCTCTCCCTGTGGGTTTTAAGACAATTCTGGGAAGAAACTTAAATTTATCCCTATTTGGAAGAAGGTCCATAACTTCTCTAGAATAAGAAAGTGTAGAACATTGGTCTTCAGCTTTGACTCAGACCATTTCTACAATATGTTCCTATAAATGCCAATTCTTAGTTTAGTTTTATATTCACAAGAAATCATTATCAGATTAATTCCATAGAGTTCTGTTTTGGTCCTGTTATGACTTGCATCTAGATGTACCCCCCCCCCCGCCCAAAGCCCCATGCAGCCATAGGTGAGACTTTTACAGAGGTGGCTGGATCTAGAGTGTGTGATGCTGGGATTGATTCGTGATGCAGTGCTAGACTCAAGGTCACCAGGATTAAGTGTGTGACTGCCCTAAGAGGTCTGGATAAAATAAAGGGGGCAGAAAGATACTGTTAAGGTCCCTTGCTTGCTTGCTTTTGCTGTCTTCTGTTTACCATGAACTGCTTCTATTCTGCAATGCCCCTCTGCCAAGCCAACCTGCCTTGGAGCCAGCTGATAATGGGCTGAAATCTCTACAAACTGTGAGCTAAATAAACCTTTCCTCCCTTAACTTGTGGGTATTGTATATTTTGTCTCAGCTATGAGAGAAAAGTAACTAAAACGGGTTCTAAACAGAGGTGAAAACTCTTTCGTTCTCTTAATTCTGTTTACAGTGGTCCTATGAGAGGAAAATGTATAGTCCACAGTATAAAATGTTTGCTTTATTTTGTGGCAGAGTTCAGGGGTAACACAACTAATATAGCTATCATCCAGATAGAATCCATCTAAATATGTATTTAATTATTAGAAATGTCACATTGGCAAATCATGACTTATCTACCAAAGAGTCATTCTTTCTCTACAGGTAGCATAACTGATTTCCTAGAGTATCCAGAAAACAAAACAAAAACATAACCTGACTTACACCTGGGTATAGTCACATGAACCAGGTCCTATCAGTATACTACAAATAGAAGCTGCTTGAGAATTGGCTATAAATGTAACCCATTTACTCTGTTTTCAATTAATTAAGTTTATTGGTACATTTTAGATATACATAATGATTGCATTCATCATAGGGGATTTGTACCTGTAAATGATATAGCTTAATTCTTCTTTTTTCCTATTCCCTTACTCTCCCTTCAACCCCTCTTCATCTCCTTATTTACAATAGCTTTGTTTCCATTTTTCCCTTTTCTCTTTTTTTTTTCCCCTTCCATCCTTTACCCCTTCCCCTTCCTTAGTTCCCCTTTACATTTGACCATTTTCTTCCTATTTCACAATATCTGTTATACATTTTGGTTCTCATTTATACTTTTAGCTTCTCACCCAAGAGAAAAAAAATGAGATATTTACACATGTGTTCAATTTATTTCACTTAAGACTATGGTCTCAAGGTGCATCCATTTACCTAGGAATAGCTCAAGTTTATCCTTCTTTATGGCTGAGTAATACTTCATTGTATAAAAAAGCCATGCCTTCTTTATCCATTCACTGGTTGATGGGCATTTGGGCTGTTTACAAGATTTAGCTATTACAAACTGTGCTGCTATAAACATGGGTGTGTATATATCACTGTGGTATGATGTTTTTAATTTTTTCAGGAAGATACCAAGAAGGGGAATAGCTGGGTCAAATGGAACCTCTAGTTTTAGTTTTTTGAGGAATCTCCATACTAATTTCCACAGTGGTTGCATCAGTCTACACTCTCACCAGCAGTGGAGAAGGGTTCCTTTTCCACTACAGCCCCTCCAGCATTTGTTATTGGTTGATTTCTTGACAATAGCCATTCTTTCTGGAGTGAGATGGAATCTTAGCATTGTTTTAATTTGCATCTCTCGAATGACCAATGATATTGAACATTTTTTCATATATTTGCCATTTCTACTTCTTCATCAGAGAAGTGTGTATTCATTTCAGATGCCTATTTTTGGACTGTGTAATCCATTTACTCTTTACCTTTGTTATAATTAAGAAATTAATTCCAGAGCTTTCACATTTATGTTGTGATTACAAAGTCACCATAAAAGAAAAAGTCTAAGGTAATCTTAGATCATCCCTAATATCATGAGCCACTGAACCAATATCAACAGGTAAATGACTTTGCAATATTGGGAAAATAAAAAGACAATATAATTATGTTCTTATATTGGGGCCTCCAGTACCTGCAGCTAAATGTAATTTCTGACACACCTAATAATGAAATCTAACTGTTGTCTCCTTTGTTCTCTCATTACAAGTTGTTCTTTTTTCCTAGCATTAGTTGCATAATTTTCCACACGTTACATTTTTAAATCCTGATATAAGATTTTTCACCTTATTACAGTGTAACAATTTTATTTATTAAATAAGAAATAATGGAAAGATGTCATACTGTTTCCAGTAATGGAGAAGGAGATGTAAATTATTAAAGGGAAAATTCATATCAACTCTGCTTAATTAAATTGCACTGAAGATTTGACTTAGCACATAATTTTTAAAAAAAAAGTGAAATAAGTATAGTGATTCAAATCTTCCTAGTGGAAGTACTACACATAAAATATATAAATACGTATAAATAAACATAAAAAGTATCAAAGAAATTCAGACACATAACCCCAATATCGTAAGACCTCAGTGAGCACAAAACAGTGCTATTTTTGTGGGAAATAACATTATGGGATAAGAACTAAATTTTGTTAAGCATCTGTTTGAGAATCCATTAACCTAATGTTTGGTTTTCCAGAGCAAACCTACTTAAAAAGTCTTGTCTACATGTGTGTGACATTGAATCACCAACTACTCTCCCTATGGATCTATTCGCTCAACAAATACTCATTTAGTTGTTATCATCTGCTTGGTACCCCTGGGATGCAGTCAGGTATCACAGGTAGTTAAAACATGCTATCCCTGGCCTCATAGGTCTACACGATATGTGATATGATTAAATGAACCAGGAACATATAAAAAATTACAGAATATGTTCCTGAGTAAAATTTAAAAAATGAGTTTAATTATAGAAAAATATTTTTTGTTGGGGCAATTGTCTACACAGATCAAGTAAAGTATCTTAGAGAAAGGGTACTCACTGTGACACCTGATTAGTAAGAAAGATGAGAAAACAATGATGCTATGAATATAGCTAGAGCTAGGCAAGGACTGGAAGTTCAGTAGAAAAATCACTGCTATCAAAGTTGTTTTATACCACGCTAAGGATTTTTTAACTGTGGAGAAGCTAGTTATATCAGTTAGAGATGATTTTGATTTAAAGTAACAGTATCAGTGACTTAAATAATTAAGAGATACTTTATGGATGTCAGTGGAACCCTGGAGTTCAGTTGTCCCAGAATTAATTTAGTGGCTCAAATACATTATCAAGGATCTAGCGCCATTCAGCCTTCTGTTTGTCATCTCTGAAGTTGTCATTTTGTCTTTACCTTTGCCTCATCAACATGGTAGATAAGATGTCCTCATACTTGGCCTGATAGGAAGGAAAGAGCCAGACCAAGAAAATTCTCATAGAATTGTCTTATTTTCTATAAATAGCATATTTTAGTGCCTGTGAAATTATTTATTCCACATGAATATCTATGGGGATAGTCACAGTTTCTCACCAAAATTTTCAGTACATGAAACATAGATTTTAAGATTAGGATATTTTTAGAAAATAGTACTAAAGAAGTTCGAAAGACAGGAGACAGGATCAAAGATAGTATTATCATCATTTCTCATAATTTCCAAATATTATTGGGTTTTAGTGTTATCTCCTTGTCTTTTGTTAATAAAAATACAATTAGAGATCCTATTGAGTTCTTCCCTTGACATTTCTCTCCGTCTTAATCTCAGTTTTATCAGCTACCCTACATGATGCAAAGAATATTTTACCAGTATTATGCACAGACCTCGATATGAGTCATATAATTCTGAAGAATGTCTGGCACTTATCAAAATTCTTTGTGATTGGACTGGTGAGATAGATCAGCGGCGTAAGCACCTGCCTGGCAAGTGCAAGGTCCTGAGTTCGACTCCTGGTACCCACATACAAAAAAGGGCCAGTGATATCACTTAGCAGCACAGGCGCCTGCTGGCACGCAAGGTCCTGGTTCAACCCCCGGTACCCACAAAAAAAAATTTTTTTTTTTTCTTTGTGATTGTTGAGGTCAAAATACAATGAAATCTTGAAGAGCAGTGCCTCTAATAATATTTCTGGCACTTCATTTTTAACAAATCATGAAACTTTTCTTGAAAACCAACAACCTATATTAATGTGTCAAGTTCATCAAACTCTGATTTCTCTAACTTTTTGATTAATTTTTAATCTGTGAAAATCTGTGTGCATTGAAGAAACAGGATTCATTTGACTTGAATTCATTTCTCCATCTAATAGGGTATCCTTATGGTATCTTTGAATCATCTGCTTTCTGTTCCTTGCTTAATGGAATTGCAGTCTTAGTTTTCAAAATGCAATTCCAGATACAGTAATTTAGAGTGAAAACCATTGCTTCAGAATATTCGGTGTTCTCCGTGAGAAGTCTGATTGCTAGGTTATAATTATGAGCCATATTGAAGTACACTAGAAGGAAGCTTTCTTCTGTGTCATTTTTTCCTTTGTTTTTATAAGAAATGACAATAGTGTACACCTTACATTCCAGGATTTCTCAAATAAAGTCAGATTAGCTTCTAGACTGAAACTTGAAGTGCATGATTCTGGTTAGGTTGACCAAGTTATTATTCAGATCATTGAAAATGGCTCATATAATGTCATCAGCTGTGAAGAGAACTTAATATAAATAGCCCCTCCATCTGCAGATGTCTCTCTGGCCTGATTCTAATTGCAGCATCAAACTGTTCGCAACGTATTTCAGAAGGGTACTTATTTAAACATATAAGTACTTTGATTCTACCATTCTGAAGGTTTGGGGAAAGAAGGTTACAAATTTAAAAATAGATAAATATGAGTCTGAACTATTTGATATTGTCCAAAAAATAGTTTGCGACTGAGAATAAAGTATTTCTGCTGAGACTTTCTCAAGGGTAAGCAACAGGAAAATTTTTATCTTCCTGGGCTTTTTACTGAATATAATGTCAAACGAGCCAGCCTAGCCCAGAGGCTCAAGAAGATAAATTGTCTTGCAACTTTAAAATGCTGATAATTATTTTTGTAAATAATGGAGCTTTATGCATGTTTTAGAGAGTTGCTACCATTTCTAAAATATAGGAATGTACAGTATTCCATACTCTGAAAAATCAGGTATTCCAAGAAAATGGGGATACAGAATAGAAAACGTGTATTTACTCGCATTTTGGCTGGATTTCGAGTTGATTTCCATTAGCCTGCCTATGATAGAATCCATGTGGATATGAATGCTTAATAGACTTTGTTTGGTGATGGGTGGGGGAGGTATTTCTGCAGCTGTTTTTGCTCTGAAGCCAAAAGAGTATAAAATCCTTTTAACTAGGCTCCCAACCCCCATTTGTGATAAACATAGTGGGCTGCCTCACTACCACAGCAACACGTAAAGTTCAGTCTCCTCTGCCAGGAGATAAGAGGATCTTAACGGGTGGCTCTGAGCACCGCATTTCCTATTTCACGCTCAGTGCATACAACTTAGGTTAACTCTCTTCATATGTCATGGATTTTTTAACAAGCCCACACCACCCTTCCCAAGACACACTTCCCGTTTCCTTCAAATTTGCAATGCTAATTGCCTTAAACTATATAGAATATTTAAATTCAGTGATCAAAGATGTGTATACTTAATTGGTCTTATCTAATTACCTTTTCCTGTCTCTTATGTAAATAATACTATAAAATATCTGTATCTGCCTTTCTATTCTGAAATTCAAGATATCATTGTCAGTTGTACCATGGAATCTCTTAATATGTATTAATTGTCCAGATATAAATTAGTGCCCAGTGATATAAGATGAAACCCCAGGGCGTTGGTTAAAAATATGCAAAATGTTACACCTGTGAGGAAGGCATTCGCCATATAGACTGAAGGATCTTTGCCTTTATTTTCACTTGCTTCCAACAAGTGAAAAGGATGCTATTTGTTGATCAAAATTGCATGGGAAATATATTCCAACCTATGCCATTAGATGTTGTTATTGCAGACTGGTATCCTGAATTAATCACCTAAGCCTCTAATAGTTTATAAACAAGATTAATTATTTTTCTTATAAGAAAATTCATTTAATATTTATTTTAGCATATACAGGCTTGATTTTTTTTTAATTAGTGTAGTAGAATGTACAAAGAAATATAAAATACTCACTGACTTTTTTTTTTTTGACTCTGAGAACCATTTTTATGGAAGTCATACTACTAACATTTCTTGAGTATTTGTATATTTCAAAGAGATCTTTATGCACTGGAGCACATCACATACAAATACACATACACACAGAGGCACATAAAATTCTGTTTCTTTGAATTAATAATGTGTCAGCACATATAATCTATCTCATCATAAATGCTTAATACCCTGTTTTTAAAATATATCATGTTTTAAGTAAATGATTCTTTATAGATTATTATTAGGTTTACAATACTAAAATTTTTACAATGGGCATCTGTGACATACAGTTTGTGCTTTTATCCATAGGCTAAATTTTTATTATAAAAGTTGAAATACTGAATGAGGTATACATCCATATATAGAAACTTTTTAAAATCCCCTTCAGGTTATTTCCTTTTTATGTTCAATTCATTTCATGCTAGAGGAAATAAAAATAAAAATAGTTTGAGTGAAATGGTGCTATATTACCTCTTGTCTTATAAATTTCCATATTGTCACAATTAAACTCTTATAAGGCCATAAGATTAAACTAAAGCATTACTCATAAAACCCACTGTGTCCTTATCCATTATTTCCCAAAATGTGAAGAAGAAGAAACTTTACTCTATCTTTGGATTTAGGCTTTATACTTACTTGAGCATCATTGGGGAAATATTTCTCCAAGTCTAAGTTCTTTATACTTCTATTTCTTGAGTTCATACCTAATTGAAAACTAAAAAATTCCTGTTGTTGCAAAATGCTTGGATTCTCTGACAACATTCATAAAAAGATTTGATGACCAATTTCTACCATCTTTTGTGTATTCTTAGGAAATGAAATGATAACAAGTTAATTATTCCTAGCCTGCGATCATTATTTCAAGGTCTGCAACCAGTCCACATCTCACAGCTTAGGTATAAGAATAAAAGAGAAATTGTACTGGACCAGTTAAATAGACAAGAAAAACTTTTTTATTCAAGATTACAGTAATAGGGCAGAGAGATCAAACTCAACTCTGCTGAAACAAAAGGCAGGAGTATTTTTTAATGTTGGGATGAGCCAATGGAAAAGTACTTGAAGGATGTGAATGAGTAGGTTGGTCACTGTGATTAGGACATCTGTGTTTGCTAATTGCCTGTTACTGAAGAACTCAGGCTCCTACACTGCACAGAGATTGGGAGATAGAGGAGCTCTCTTCTTTGATGATATTTCACAGGGATAGCTCCCAGATCACTGAGAAGACATTCTTATGTTGTAGAAGATTTAATTCTCAAAGAGTTTACAATTTCATGTTTTCTAAAGCACAGATGCTCTAAGAATGGAGAAGTCAGGGACCTGCCATCAGGTCCTATCAAACATGAGCACTCTCTTGATTATGGGAAGGTTATTAAATAACTAAAGATCAAGAAATACATGAGATCTCAATTAAGGTTATGATTGTTTACAGTGGCAAAGTGCCCAAAGTTTGTGTGAAATGAATGTTTCAATGATAAGTGGTTTAAATTATTTCAAAGTCATTTATGATGATTAGAAATCCTTTATAACTTTGGTAAAATAACATTCTATTATCTGTAAACCCACACTTAAGTCTATGGCCTTTATTATTGAGAAATTATGAGATTACATATCAGAAAGTTCTATATTTTGTACTCATAAGATTTTTTTCACTTAAAGCAAATAGATGAGGAAACTAAATTGATAATTCAGCTTATAAATTTAAATAAGTTGAATCTGCCATCTGTTTGAAAGATTAGAAGCTTTTTCTTATTTTTGAATAAATTAAAAAGATACTTGGAAAATCTGACCTTTTAAAAATTAATTTCTTAAGCTTTCATAACAAATGGAGAAGACCAAGGGTCTTGTAAACTGATAAATTATATATGAAAGAAAAAATGTAAATTTATATTTGTTATATATAAATTGTTCTAATTCTAAGATAAATAAATTAAACTATTTAATATTTTAATTGTTTTATATTGATAAGAAAATATCAATAGTAGAAAATACCTGTAAAGTACTTGACCATACCAAATTATATTCCGAATTTTGACAAACTTCTATAATTGGTAAGAATAGATTCCTGGAAAGAAAGTCCTTCAAAGCAAGTTAATATATTGTTATTTAACTTCTGTTAGTATGCCAAATGTAGACAATATATTGTGCTTTTTCAGAATTGTATATTGATAAAAAGTTATTTTCTTTGATTAAGCATGAGCTCCATGAACATTTGTATAAAGAAAGAAATATGATTTTTGGTGAAACTATGGCATTAAAGATATACTTGTACTAGGTTATCCTGGGTCTTACATAATTAAACTTTAAAAGAAAATTAATAGTTTGAAATTTATTAGAACTGTGATATACTTTAAAAAAATTTTTGAACTATTCAACTCATTTCTACTCAAAATTAATTTTCTAAGAAACACAAGGGAAAATTTAAAGTTCTTATGGGAAACAGAAAGCTTTACAGAAATGTCTGTCTTGCTACGAATAGATGGATCACTGATTACAGGAGAAATGCACTTCCCCAAAACTTTCCAAATTCAACCACCCAAATAGATCTACAAAATTTGCATTTCACTGGCCTAGGGTTGTGGCTCACTGGTAAAGTGTTTGCCTAACATGTATGAAGCCTTGATTTGAAACCCCAGAACCACCACCAAAAAAGTATTTTATCAATATACACCTAATACCTCTTAAAGATCAATATCCGGAAATGTGGGCTATGTAATATCACAGAAAACAGAAATGTGAATTAGCCAACAGCGTGGGAAGAAAGTACGATCCTTTGCAAAAGCTCCTAATGCCTGTACCATCTTTGTCTTCTGTTTTATAATATAATTTTACATTCTATGAACTAATTAATCTAATCATTAAACATATAAATTGATTTTGGAATTCTACTTTTACACTCCAATCTAAAAATATGAGTTTTAACCAGTTTGTAGTATTTTAATTAAAAAAAAACCACTAAACTAATTGTCTAGGACAATAGCTATTTTCCATGCTGTTGTACAAGGACACTTGATTACAGTCACTTTTCTTTCCCAAGATGGATAAATTCATTTCAACGAACTTATCAACAAAATTGAATTACTTTGTGTTTTGTTGTTGTATGAAAACAATTGTATATGTTATGCAAAGAGCTTGTAAAATACACGAGAAATATAAATCATCTTCTCATGATACAGTTAAAACAATCCCACCCAAACAATGCTGAAAATTGATACAAAAGCCCCTATCATAATAATATATTACTCATATGTGTTTTTTTAAAATTTGGTTATTCCACATTTAGTCTCATTATAACATTACATTCAGCTATCAAAAGGAAATCCTAGCTGCATGAATAATGAATGCCCACATTCAATAATAATATATTTTTGTATTTAAGACTATATAATAACATTTCATAACTTCAATAACTTTTGGTCATATTAAGTCTTAAATCCCTTATTTCCCATATTGATTTTAAGAAAGGCTCTGTTTTAGGATATATTAGAACTGTATGCCCTGAAACTTAATATTAACTGATTACAGAATTGGCCTTGCACAGACATTAGCCTTAGAGGTGACTTGTGCGAGCTAATGGCTTCATAAGTGAATGAGGTGAAAAATCTTTCCCAGACTCCTTACTACAATATTTTTCAAACTGACTTCCTTTAACTTGACTACACGACACTCAAGACACTTGGGGAAAGCACGTTCTGATTCTTCAGAATATTGTATATACGTATGTGCGTGCAGCTCCTCCTAGACAGCCTGCTGCTTCTTTGAAGGTTTTAAACTACATAGCTTCAAACGCAGGAACATTATTATTTGAATCAGTTTACTTTGAAATTATTACATGTTTTTTGAAGTTTTGTTTCCAGTTACATTTTATCCACAATTTCTATGATTAACTTGTAGCTCTAAACTTGAATAAAGGTATAAAATATCTTGTTACATCTGGTGATAGCATTAACATGCCAAAAAGGCAAGCAAAATGTTTTACTGTGGTTTTCCTTAAAACTCTGATTCCCACATCACTTCTCTTCATTTGGGTATTAATAGAAGAGTTTCCAATTCCTACTACTTTTTGATCAGTGTATCTAATCAAAATGCTCATTTGTGGGCCGGTGAGATGGCTCAGCGGCTTAAGCGCCTGCCCAGCAAGTGAGAGGGCCTGAGTTCGACTCCTGGAACCCACATACGAAAAAGGGGCCGGTGATATCGCTCAGCGGCACGGGCGCCTGCTGTCGCGCGAGGTCCTGAGGCTGACCCCCCGGTACCCACAAAAAAAAAAAAATGCTCATTTGTAAATTTAGATTCATGCTTAATGCTTATAAAGCCATTTAGTCTTAACACATAAGATGTTTTGTCATTCAAAATGTGACATATTATAAAAGAGAACTTCCAAATACTTAGTGTTTTAGTATCGTGTTTGATGTTTGATTATTTTAAATGTTACAGGAAAAATAATTAAATTGTTTTTTCTTAAAGATCTTTTGAATTTCATTTATTTCTTTCCTCAAGTATGTATGCCACCCATTGAATTAGTGACTGATCATAGAAATGGAAAAGAACATTTTTAAAAATGAGATGTTACATAGTAGAAATGAGAGCAAAATACTACAAATTCATAGATTTGAGACGATTGTAAGTATCATGCAAACATCAACTATTTGCTTTGTCATCGGGATATTTTCTGGTGAAGCACATTAATTGATCTCAATCCTCAGCTGAAAACAAAACTTCTCTTCACGTGAGTCTTACAATCACTGAGAAAATGAACTGGTCCATATATGAAAGCAAAATGCTTCTTTTATTGAAAAAAAAACCTTAAATTTGAGGATATAGTTTACGTGTGAAGCAACAATGTTTTTTTTTCTAATTTTTAAAAATCTTGAACCTCAAATTAGACCCATGTGCTCATTCAGTCCTTGAAAAAAAAAAAAAAACTTCAGGCCAGACTGTGGATTGGCCTCACCTGTAAAAATGTATGTCATAAATAAGCTGACAAGTCTCCAGGGAAAAAGTGGGAACAAAGAGCTCAGCAACCCATGTTAATCCCTCTCCTAAATCCATTCATCGGGTAATTTATTCCATGTTCTTTAAAAGAGTGGATGCAGCCAATGACCAGGAAGTATTAGAAAATATCCTTCCTTGTGGATACTATAAGTATAAGAAAAGCAATATTCCCCCAAATACATATGTTGAATATCTCAAGATGGGTGTGCAAGTAGTTCTATCTGAAAACCCAGAACGTCCCTCTCAGCCTTTAAGCATCATGAAAAATAACCACCATCCCATAACAGTCTGCTTGCTCTCCTGGATGTCAACAAGAAGCTGTTGTCTTTGTGATACAAGCACTAAATCTATACCACTAGTGCCTCCAATATGCTCAGTAGCCTTCCAGTGCTACCATTTGAAAGGGAAAATAAGAGAAAACATGTTCTGTGCTCCTTGACTAAATTAAAATTATTCAGTCTTTTCTCAAAAGAGGACAACTTGAAACTTTCCTTCATAGCTAAAATGTTTTATTCTTGCTGAGCACTGTTTAAAACTCTTCTCCAACAAAAATAACCATCCATAATTTCGTTATCTGCGCTACTGTTTATAAAATAATAAAGTGGAGACTTAAATAAACAAAGACAAATAAAAAGCAGATGTTTGACTAAAGCCTTACATAATTCTGCAGAGCATAGAGATTTTCAGGGGCAAAGGCTGTAGCAATTCAGAAATAAAAGCTTTTGTTCTCTTCATTATTAAAAGATAAAGGTAGATAAAAAGAAATGGCTCAGTATACACTTACACAGCAGCCTGTGAGCATGACTTATTTCATCTTTTAACTTCTCTAGGGAAATATCTAAGTGCCCAAGGCTACCTGATAGTCATCACCCCAAAATGTGGATTCTGTTGACTGTCCCTTCTCTTCTCTACGACAGATGGCTCAAGACTCTCCCCAGAATTTTTCTCATCCTATTGCCCTGTACATTCAGCAGATGACCCACTTCCTGCCACATCAAAAATAAACACAACTATCAGCAGGCACTTCAAGTTCCCTCCCAACCACTTTCATCTCTTCACCTGATCTTACATCTTTCCGGTCTTCTACTCCTTTTCAAAGCTCATGTTGTGTATCTGGGCTCTGCCCCCACTTCCACATCATTTCATTTTTTCTCATGTTAGATCCATGTATTTTTCCTTCTTCTTACAGTGCTGCTTCCTTCCTCTTTGACGTTGTTACGGTTATCATGCCCAAATCTTTCTGATCCTTAAAACTGTCATTTACCAAGCATTTACTACTTGTCACTCAGCTTCTATAATGTTACTCTCTTTGGTTCTCTTAGGTAATCTTTCTCTTTCATTAGTTCTTTTAGTCTGAGTTCCTTCCATTCATTGCTATTTTTTAAATTGTTGTTTCTTTTCTATTGGACCTATAAAAGCTACCTCTAGATCTTCTTAAGTATGATCATTATTTCATTAATTACCAATGAATAGTAGACTTGTAAATTAATTCTCAACAGATTGTTCCAAGTCTTGTCTTTTTTGAGGTCCAGGCTAATATTTCTAAGTGTCTACTATACGTCTCTCCCTTGATCAAGCTTACGCTCCCACTGTTCCTATTTCCATGTGGAGAAACATCTATTAGCATAACCCTTTACCTGAAGAGGAGAAATCTTAATTAAATAATGATTTTGGTATAAATTCTGTGTGCCTTCAGCTCATGTTTCTTTGTAGGAAGTGGTTGACAGTAAGGAGTGTGTAGTCAGGTCTCTGTTTCATATTGTTAAGTTTTGAAAGGGCAGATATTATGAAAAGAGAGTTTAGCAAAGAGTGCCCTGGAAACACAGATCAAAATAAATAATCATGCCTAATCAAAGTGGAGGTCAGGGAACACCAAAAGAGCCATAGACCACCACTGATAAGATTTTCCCACTTTACAAGAGTGCAGAAGTGATTTGTATTTTTTTAAAAAGTGATATGTATGCAGTAAAAACTCTACTTTGAATTTTTATCTTTTTTGAGGCCAATATACATAGTACATTACTCTTGTGATTGTGGGCAGTGGCAGGGAACCTCAGATACCTGTCAACAACTAGATGGACTGTGTTGCCAGCATTTTTTAGACACATATATCAAGTAATTTATATGAGATAGTGAACATTTATTATAATCAGGTTTTGTGTTAGATGATTTTGCCCAACATAAGATAATATAAGTGATATGTGTACCTTTTATGTAGGCTAGGCTAAGCTATGATGTTGGGTAAGTTAGGTGTATTAAATACATTTTTCAATAAGTAAGACATTTTCAATTTATGATGGGTTTATCAGGATATAACTCCACCATAAATCCAGGAGTATTAATAGTACAAGTTAAAGACCTGTTAGATATTTTCTAGCATAAGGATGGAGTCTCAGATAGCTTAAATATGAGAAACTTTATATTAAGATGCTCAGCAAAAGAAGCAAAGTTTTCAGAAGATAAGCAACGTGAGATAAAGTGTGAGCCTCGCCTACAGAATGCCAGGATGTTTGGGGAGACAACGTGGAAGCTGAGGAGGAGCTGTAGGTCGGACAGGAAAACTGCAGGCACAACAGTAACCTTTTTGTATGTTACATTAATTCAAATCTTGAACTTGTGGATACTTTGCAGGCATAGGAAGCATTTATTCTGTTACATAACAATAATTAGTTTTTAATTTTAAAACAATTGCTATTATATCCATAGGGAAGATGAATTTGGAGGATGAGTGCTATTTCCTCAGAGTCTAAAGCAACATCTGATTCACTAGAAAGCTTGTCAAATACAGTTGTCAAGTAAATAACTGAGTCACAAAGTTACGAGAGACCAAAGTGTTGTTCAGAATGGTTCAAGGCATGCATGTAAGATTTTTTACCCAGGTGGTAGCAATAGAGACAGAAATATCTGGGGAGGAAGAGCCTGTTGTAAAGATAACAGACAGGGGTTTCAATAAGAAAGGTAGACTAACATGATTTACCATGTGTTACATATCAGAACCCGTGTTTGAACATGCTTATTTGTGTAGTCCTCAAATAATCTTGTGGGGAAACCACATTTTAGAGAGATTTCATTTGCTAGAGTCACATTTCTAGGAAGTGGCAAAGCACAATTTAATTAATAGTTTCTGGGTTATCTTAAACAAATGCAATATACCACCATGGCTCCCATAGCAACATTGTAGCTGTTTTCCTTAAAATATTCTGAAGAAAGACATTTCAATGGATGAACAGTTTGAAGAATACGTATTTCCTTTCTGTTAGACATAACAGATCTGATATGTCTACACTGCAGTTCAAATCATCTCTACTTCATACCTTCTGCTTAGTACATTTTATATTCCTAATTCACCAATTAAAATCCCACTTTCAAATTATACACCAAAATAATGTTAGTTTCTCAAATTATTCTCACCCTTTACGTTAGTTAATTACCAAGTTATGCCAACTTTTTCCTAAAAATTTTTCAACCTACCTTCTCTTCTCCATGTTTATACAATTATAATACTGTTTTAGATTTATCAGTTCTCACAAACATTACTATAAATTCTTACTCTTATCTCCAGCCTTGCCTTAACTAATGAATTTTAATATAAAATTTATGAATTAGCTTATTTAAATTAAGAAGGATAGTATTTATTGGAAAAAATGGACACTTACGTTGTTTTTTTCATCTTTCATGTTATTTTCACAGTAAAACGTTCCTGGTGATTTTCCTTCTAAAATTAGATATGATCAAAGTGATGTAAACAAATATTTGTTTCAATCTACCAAATCCCATCTACCATTGCACATTGTGTTTAGGATGGTTGAATACTAGTATCAATTACAATTTTTATTTTCTCAATCTCTAATCCCTGTCTAATCCCTCTACAATATTAATCAATACTTTTTCTCAAACTAAAGAAATAAAGTCATCTTTTTCCACCAAAGTCTGCAAGATTTTAGTCATTGTCTCCACTTGAATAATGGTCAAAACTTGTCAAGTTTCTTAAATGCCTAGCAATACCATATGTAAAATAAATTAAGTTGGGAGGATAAAGCTGGAGGGAAAGAGAGAGAAGTAGTCAGTTTATAAAGTTGGTAAAAAATAGCACTCACGGTCAAAGCGTTTTAGTCTAATTCTGATTTATTGAAAGCTATAATTTTGACAAGGATTCTATAACTCTAAACAATGCAATCACCTCTGTTTCTTCTGTTTTAACTACTCAAGATTTGAGGCATCTGAAATGTTTGTTTATTAAGGCGAATAATTTAAATAAAAATTCAAGATACACAATCATTTAAAATTTTTAATTTAGTTGGATTAAAACCTTGTACTTTGGTTTGATTAAAGCAAAACCATATTTTTTTCTTAAGCAATTCAAAAGATGGTTACCAAACATTTTGACCGCTGTAGTGACTCATTCACAAAATAATCATGGTATCACTAAAACCTATTTTATAACTCAAGTTGCATTATTTATGAATGAAACCATAAATGGAATCCACAGAGCTATTACACTGAGTATAAATTACCATTTGTTGTTTTTTACATATAAAAGCTAATGTAAGCAGGGTTATTTTGCTATATATGAATATCAAAATGACCGCATTGCCTGTGTTTAACTTCTATTGACGCTCTTGTATGCCTGACTTTTTTAGAGGACCAATATCATTATTTTTTTGCTTTGGGTATCAGTAAAACTCAGACATTTTTTGCCACCCAGGTTCCCAACCAATTTTTACTAGTCTGAGACCTCTTTGATCCAAAGCAGCTATAGTATATGAAGAGAGAGGCAGGAAGACTTGCTTTATCTCGGGGGTAAATCAAGCAATACAACAATGGCACCTGAAAAAATCTGCAATGACTTAGAATGAAAGAAAGCATATAAATTAGAAAAAGGTTTCTGTGACATAATATTATGAAAAGCAAAAAGGTTCACTTTATTGGAGTTAGTAAGAAGTACTTGATGTAAAGAACTTCATGGTGCTTATCACCAATAGGACATATTTATGGGAGCAGGAAAGCACTAAGCCTTATCAGAATTTCAGTGCTGGCTGAATTTCAGAAAAATAATAAAATAGCTCACTTGGGATTTCTAGGGCATATTCTTTCCTGCATTTTCATACTTCTCATTTCCTTACATGAGTACTCATGAAGAAGTATTCTTAACTGGAATCATTTGTTTCTTTATGACCAGGAAATCAAATCATCTGCTAAAGGACTGGTATTTAATCATCTGTAAAAGAATTTTCTCCTATAGACAAATACATAATTAGAAAATATCTCATGTATTCTGTTTATTTATTAAATGTCATCTGAACATTCTTTCAATTCTACCCATGGCAACAGTGTACATACTGAGGAATTTATTAAGCAAAACTGTGCAATTATGATCAAGTTGTTTAATATTGATCTTTTTTTTTTTAATGTGCTTATCGGGAGTCGAACTCAGGACCTCACTCTTACCAGGCAGGTGCTTATGCCGCTGAGCCATCTCACCGGCCCCAATATTGATCCTCTTAAGGCAAGTATCAGCCTTTTATTTATAATCTATAAGTACTAATTTAACAAAGGATAAGACCTTGTTAATATATTCATAGTTCTACCAATAATTTACATAAATAAATAATTAATATAAAGCCATGATATTTTGTTTATACAACTTTGGTAAAACCTCTGGCTTATTATTACTTGGATACCAGCTTCATGTACTAACATAAAGTGGATTTGACAGAATTTGCCTAACCAAATAACAATTGGTAATATCTTTACAGTGCTTTATAGTTTGCAAGAGGTTAACCAATTGTTCACATCTACCGTAGGATACAGAGCAGACAACGATATAGTTTGCGTTTTGAAATAAGATACTTGAGCAGCAAAGATGCTGCCTTCCCCAGGTCACCTAAGATAAAAAGCTGGAAGAGGATTTTGAACTAAGATCTTTGGATCGTAGTGTAAGATATACTCCGTGAGCACCGTGTAAGGTTAAAGCAGCTGATATTTACCTGTGGGAGCTATGAATTACTAGAACATTTTGTATGCATTATTCTCATCCTTTTAATAACTTCCTAAGGCTAATATTACTGTGTTCATCTAACAGAGAAGAAAAGTAAACTCAAAGAAATTTTAATATTTTAAAATACCACATTCTTAGTGCAGGAAGACTAAGTCAAAAATTAAGCCAAGTTGTTTTTGTTGTCTTGTTTTAATTTATATTAAAGTTGAATAAATTGCCATTATACAATGCATATTATAGACATAGTTACATAATCCCTATTTTCAGTTTCTTTCAATCCAAATAAATTTTATTTTAAAATTCCTTTTTGAAAGTTTTAGAAAATTTTATAAAATTTTCTGATAAAAATACAAGTCCTCTGTTAAAACATAAAAACAGAGAAGAAAGGTAGCATAATAGAGAATATTTCTGAAATAATTTGTTTATTCTGCAGGTAAAGTAGCAAAACATTGGGGCTTAGAATAGAATTATTTGCTCAGACTTCTCTGTAGTATTCCCAGGATGATTATGTAATGAAAAGTCACCTTGTTGTAAGTGGATGTACAGCAATATTCATTCATGTATTTATTTATATTTCTTTGTACTAAAAAGATTTTCATGTTTGTGGACAGCCCCTGGAAATGTGCAACTGAGAAATCACATTAAATAGTTTGGGACTTCAAGTGTGCATCAATTCATATTGATTCTATCATAAATAGATATCAAAAATATGTAAAATGTACCTCAATATATGTATGTGGATGTTTTGCATAAAGCAAATGTCTACAGTAGTGTGTATGGATAGAACCTCTGGAATTCAGTAAGTTTATTCCTTCTCTATACAGGAATTAATCTACATATTCAAGATTTGACTGTTAAATAGGTTAGCCCATAGAAAAAATTGGCAAATCACTTCACTTGGAATGATAAGACAAGTATAGAAAGGTAGTGTCCTCCAATATGAGTGGATTTTCCATTTTGTCTTCCTGATCTATTCATAAATTTTAATTTTACCTCAAAAGATACAAATAATTCCAAATTATGAAATGTTTGCTGATTCAAGGAAGAATACTCAAAATCTTTTAAAAATAAAAAATATCATTTAGTCTTTTGTAATTATAAAAATAATTCATCATTCTCCCTTTTAAAAAATTCCTTCTTGTTTCACAGTTCATGAAGATGTCTATGATTGGCAGAATTTTAAGGCGGTACATGTGACCTTTATACCCTGCTATTATTCCTAAATAGCATGGCAAAAGGTATTATTGAAGTGCAATTAGTCCAAGCACATAAGAAGGAATATAATTGGCAGCTAAGAGTAGAAAATAAGTGCCTCCTTGATAACTAATGAAGAAACGCAACCAGATTCCAAAGATAACAAGGAATCGGATTCTGCTAACACTGTGAATAAGCTAAGTGGATCGTCTTCAAAGTCTTCAGAAGCCCAGTCACACTGACATGATTTTTGCTTTGAAAGACTCTCAGTGGTGAATTCTTTCGAACTTTTTCAGCCTCTCAACCTACAAAACTGTGAGCTAATAAATGGATACTGTCTTAAGCTGCCAAATTTGTAATGATTCATTTTTGAAGCAATCAAAAACTAATATACTGAAAAAAGAAAACGTGTCATGTGCATGTACCAACTGTACACAAGTAACATAAACATTATGTACTGCAAACATGTACCAAAAAAAAAAAAAAGCAAGAGGATCAAGGAACTGAAAAAGGAGGACAAAATAAATGAAGATGTGCTATGTACATGTACCACGTCTCCACAAGGAATGTAAACATTGTGTGCTACAAATGTATACTAATAGAGAAAATGATCTGAAGGAAAAAAAAAAAAAAAAAAAAAAACACCAATGCCCTGCTCTTCAGCTCTGGAGGCCCAAGTTGCTCTGTCCTAGCCTTTTTGACTCTGAGATCTGCCGGGGTGGCAGATCTACAAGGAAAGCAATGGAAACCTTGGAAGCCAAAAATACTTCCATTATCCCCAGATCTCCTGCTCCCAGGTAGTTTCTTCTTAAGCAATATAATAAAATATCACAAAGGTTTAAAATCCAGAGGGAAGTAGACAGCACCTCAGAGGCCAGACTCCTGGGATAGGCTCTCTACATATCCCTCCCACCAAGAAGAGGAAACCCAGCATGGGAGTAAACTGTGCTTGAAAGATCCCAGGAAAACTGCAGACTGCAATTGGAGAAAGGGAAGGCAACAACACAAAAATAGGCATTCCCTCCCCCTTGTCATACTCCAAATTTCCATGTAACTCTATGTCCCTGCAGCATCCTACAAACTGCCTACCACCCATCATCAGCAAGGGAAGCCCCTGACTGATGTATGGTGGATCTGTGGATTCTCTTATAACCAGCAGTAGGCGTTATCTCCTTACAATACAGTGACTGGCTCCAACCCACTTAAAGTCAATATATATATATTTTTTTTTATGTGGGTACCTGGAGTCGAACTCAGGACCTCACACTTGTCAGCAGGTGCTTGTGTGGTTGAGCGATATCACTGGCCCTTTTTTTCCTTTATGTGGGTACCGGGAGTCAAACTCAGGACCTCGCACTTGCCAGGCAGGTGCTTATGCCGCTGAGCTGTCTTGCCAGCCCTAAAGTCAATAATTTGAAGTGATAGGCAATATTTCTTGACAAAGAAAGACATTATTACAAAACTGAAAAAAAAATAAACGAGCTAAAGAGACCTTTGTATCAATGAAAAAGATTCTTCACTCTATTTTGATCTCAGCCTTCAGTGCATGTGTACGCACACACACACACACACACACACACACACACACTTGTTCTGAAAGAATAAGGCAAAAAAGTGCATCCAAAGTCTCCCAACCCTTCCAAAGTAGATCAAAAGTCACCAAGGGAAAAGAAATCAAACACCAAATACCTGAGCTGTATAAAATGATTAAAGAGGAAGAAAAAAAAAGAAAAACTTTCAGCCAGTGGACTCAAAGATGACATAACTAAACTGATACTGGAATTAACAAATCGACCATTTGGATCAGATAAGAGTGAGAAAGAAATTTAGAAGAGCTGATCAAAACCAATCAATACAACATAAGAAATTTGACAAAGAAATTGGGTCCACGAAAAGTGCCAAACAGAAATTTCAGAATACAGATTTCTATTGAATATATGAAGAACAAAACTGACCAATTTGAGGAGTGAGTGTCAGTCCTTGAGAACATATTGAGAGCACAAAATGATATATTCAGGGACAACTTAAAACAACAAGAGAACAAGGAATATTCATAAAACAGCTAGTAGATTACAGAAAGAAGACAGACTAAGTGGAGTACAAGAAAAATTAGAGGACAACATTAGAGGAATAAAAAAATTCTATTGACAAAAATAATAGCAGAGAAATTTCCAAGTATGAGTACATAAGTAAGCAAGGTTTATAGAATCCCAAAAAATTACGACAAGAGAAGAAGCTGCTCATGACAAATCATAATCAATAACTCAAAAGTCCAACAGAAAGACAAAATCTTAAACCCTGTCAAGAAAAAGCAAAAGGTCACTTATAAACATGAACCCATTAAGATTACAGTAGATTTTTTAACACAAACATTAAACACTGGGAAATGTTTGAGTGAAGTGTTTCAAGCCCTAAAAGAAAACAAGTTTAAACCCAGATTAAAATAACCTCCAAAACTCTTTCCAAATCAATGGAGAAATGAGGACATCACATGAAAAAGAACACCTTAAGAAATTTATGACAACCAAATCAGACTCCAAAGAAATTTTCAAAGATATCCTAGACAGAAACAATGAAGCCAAAGGAGCCAAAATGTGATAAAACGAATACATCATGCAGGGTGAGCAGTTAAGTACAAAAAGAAAAATAAAGGAATTAAGAACAAAAAATTATGCAATGACAGGAATAAGTTTATACCTTTCAGTAATACCTCTCGATGCATGAATGGCCTCAACTCTCCAATTGCAAGACCCAGATTGGCTGATTGGATAGAAAACAAAATCTAAGGCCTTGCTACATTCAAGAGCCATATCTAATCCAAAAAGAAATTCATAGTCTAAAAATCAAAGGCTTGAAAACAAAATTCTGTGCAGCAGGGCTCTTTAAGCAAGCAAGAGTAGCAATATATATCCTCAGAGAATGTGAACTTTGGGCTAAAAATTAATAAAAGAGGCAAAAGGAAAATTTGACAGGAAGAGATAATAATTGTAAATGTATACACACCAAATACCAGTGCACTCAACTTCATAAAAAAGACACTACTGGACATAAGAGATAAAATAAACACCAACACAAACATAGTAGGGGAACAGAACACCCCACTTTCGCAAATAAAACTAGACAAAAATCAATAAAGAAATATGAAAAATAAACCACACCTTTGAACAAATCAACTTAATAGCTATCAACACAGTGTTCTATGCTACTACAGCAGGACATAGAGTATCAGAAGCACACGGAATTTCACCAAAATAAACCACATAGTAGCAGATAAAGCTTGCTTAAATAGATGCAAAAGAATAAAAATTATTCCATGTATGCCATCAGATTACAGTGGACTGATAACATAAATTGCTAAAGAAAACACATAAATTTTACAAACACCTGGTCCTAAATAACACACTCCTGAATACCAGTGGTTCACAGAAAAACTCAAGGAACAAATTAAATAACTCTTAGAAGCAAAAGATAATATCAATAAAGCATACCAGAACACATACAGCACAATAAAAACAGTCCTAAGAAGCACATTTATTGCTGTAAATTCTCTCATGAGAAAAACAGAAGGAGTGCAAATAAATGACCCTGTGATGGATCTCAAGGTCCTAGAAAAACAAGAGCAGTCCAAACCCAAACCTAGTACAAGGAAGGAAATCATTAATATGAGTGGAAATTAATGAAATTAAGACTACAAAAAGCAATGAATCAATGAATCAAGAAAAAAATTGTTCTTTGAAATAATATAGAAAGACAAATGTTTAGACAGTCTTAACAAAGGGAGGAAATTTATATCAATGAAATTAGAAATGAGAAAGATGAAATCACAATGGATACCACTGAAATCCAAATTATTAGTAAATACTATGGAAAACTGTAGTCCAACAAAGTAGAGAATCTGGAAGAAATGGACAGATTCTTAGACATATGAATTAGCAAAACTGAACACAGAATTAGCAAAACTCTGAACCATTACTGCCTGAAGTTGAGGCAGTAACAAAAAAAATCCATCAACAGAAAAAATCTCAGGACCAGATATAATCACCATTGAATTCAACAAGAGTTGCAGAGAAGTTAAAACATTAATACTCCTCAAATTCTTTAATGAAATTTAAAGGGAAGGAGCACTTCCAAACTAATTCCTGGAAGCTAGCATTATCCTGATTCAAAACCAGTTAAGAATCAAATGAAAAAGAAAACCCCAGGCCAATCTCTCTAAGGAACATATACGCAAAAATCTTCAACAAGAGACAGGAAAACAATGCAATAAATCATTAATAAAGATCATATATCATGACCAAATAGACTTTATCCCAGGGATAGAAGGATGGTTAAACATATGCAGGTTAATAAATATAACACTCAACATAAACAGAAGCAAGGACAAAATTCACATGGTCATCTCAATAGATGCACACAAAAAAAAACTTTTTGACAAAATGGAAAATCCATGAGTGATAAAAATCCAGAAGAAAATACATATAGGAAGCCCTTATCTCAATCTTATAAAAGCCATTTATGACAAACATACAGCCAACATCATATTCAATAGGGAAAAAAACAAAAACTTTCCCTCTAAAATCAGGATTAAGACAAAGATATTCAATATCACCACTTTTGTTCAATATAGTGCTTGAAATATTAGACAGAGCAAACAGGCAATAGAAAGAAATAAAAGAGATATGTATAGAAAAGGAAAAAGCCAAATTATCATTATTTGGTGACATTATCCTTCACATAGAAGACCCTAAAAAATTCTACCAGAAGACTCCTAGTATTAATAATCAAATTTTGGAGTGTAGCAGAAAACAAAATCAACACACAACAAAAAATCAGTAACATTTCTGTATATCAATGATGAACTCACAACAAAAAATTAGGAAGACAATAACACTCATTGTAGTACCCAGAAAAATTAAATACTTAGGAATTAACTTATCCAAGGAAGTGAAAATCTCTAAAACAAAACTTTCAGTACTCTGAAAAAGGAGAGCACAGAAAACATCAGAAAATGAAAAGAAATCCCTCGTTTCTCAATAGGCAGAATGAACACTGGAAAAATGGCCGTACTTCCAAAACTAATATATAGATTTAATGTGATCTCAAACAGTGTACAAACAGATTTCTTCACTGAACTAGGAAAGACTATTCTAGGATTTATATGGAACAAGAAGAGACTGAGAATAGTAAAGCAATCCTGACCAATAAAGCAAAGCAAAGCAAAGCAAAGCAAAGCAAAGCAAAGCAAAGCAAAGCAAAGCAAAACAAAACAAAACAAAAAACAAAACCCAAAATAGAAGGCATGTCAGTCCTGGATTTCAAGTAACACTGCAAAGTTACTGTGATTTAAAGAAGAAAAGAAACACCATGACATGGAGAAACAAAAAACATGTGGATCGATGGAATGGAATAGAAGACGAAGAAACAATCCCAGAAATACTATGTTAGCTATTTATGACAAAGAAGAAAAAACCACACTAGAGGAAAGATAGCATTTTTAGTAAATGGTCCTGGGAAAATTGATTACACACATGGAGGAGTTCGAGTCTAGACCCATAACTATCCAGATGCACCAAAATAAAACCCACATGGATCAAAGATATAAGTACTAAAACAGAAACAGTTGATCTGCTGGGTGATAAAGCAGCTAAAACTCTTTTTTGTTTTGTTTTCTTTCTTTTTTTTTGGAGACAGGGTCTCACTTTGTAGTTCAGGCTGGCTTTGAACTCACTAAGTAGCTCTGGCTGGCCTTGAACTTGTGGTGATCCTCCTTTCTCAGCCTCCCCTTGTGCTGAGATTATAGGTGTGTGACACCATGTCCAGCAAAATAGGAAAACCACTGAACACATAGACCCAGAAAAAGACTTTCTGTACAGAATCCCAGTTGCACAAATAATAGCCTTAAAAATCAACAAATGGGATAAAATTAAAAATCTTTTGTACAGGAAAAAAAATAACAGATTGAAGAGACAACCTACAGAATGTGAAAACATTTGCTAGCAATTTTTCAGACCTAGGATTAATATCAACAATTTATGGGCCGGTGAGATGGCTCAGCGGCTTAAGCGCCTGCCTGGCAAGCGCGAGGGCCCAAGTTCGACTCCTGGAACCCACATACAAAAAAAGGGGCCGGTGATATCGCTCAGCGGCACGGGCGCCTGCTGGCGCACAAGGTCCTGAGGTCGACCCCCTGGTACCCACAAAAAAAAAAAAAAAAAATTACAAAGAACTAAAAAAATCAGACCCCTATGCTGAAAAAAATGTCCCAATCTAATGTAAACCTAAAATGCATAAATACTTCTGAAAAGAATAAGTACAAATGGTCAGTTAATACATGACAAAATGATCAGAATCTCTGGCCATCAGAGAAATGAAAATTACTGCAAAATTGAGATTCATTTTTAATAGTGAAATAATGACTCTCATCAAGAAATCAAGCAATAACAAATGCTGTTGAGGTTGCAGGGATAAAGGCATCCTTTTATGTTGTTGGTAAAAATGTAAGCTAACACAACCACTATGGAAATCAGTATGGCGTTTCCTTGAAAAACTAAAACTAGAAATTCCATGCAACCTAGACATTACAATTCTGGGTATCTTCCCGAAAGAGAAAGACATCATCCCTCAGTGATACACGCATGCCCATGTTTATAGCAGCATGACTCATAATACTTAAAAATTGCAAATAGCCTATACTAACAGATGAATAGATTAAGAAAATGTGGTATTTATGCATAATGGAGTACTATTATATTCTGTCATAAAGAAGGAGACATTTGAGTTATTTGTAGGACAATGCATGCACATTGAGACCATAAGTGAAAGTGAAATAAATCAGACACACAGCTTAAATATCAGAAAGTTATCAATAAAATACATGACATTTGTATTTTAAGTACAAATAATAATAAAAAAACAAAATAAAAGCAGAAAACCAAAGGAAAGATCTTTTGCAAATGGAAAGGATATCTAGAGATTTGGTGGGGAGGGGGGGTTAGGGAAAGGGAAGGGGAATAAAAAAATTAAGATATGTTGAGTACATACACCAATTCCCTAAAATGAATATAAACATCATTTAGTGGAAACATGTTTTAAAAATAAAACCTAATACACGTGCGCACACACACATACACACACACATATACACAAAGTAAGTCCATAAATTTTTGTGTCTCATTCATGTTATAATCCCCTGTTGCCAAGCCAACAACAGACTTCAGTTACTAGACTGAGAAATGACAAGGGCAAAGCATTCTTCATTTAATATCAAACTAAGTTATAGTTAGAGAAGGGAAAGAATTTCTGCTGTATTGTTGCAGGGTGACTATAGATAACAATAATCCACTATATATTTCAAATCTAGCAGAAAGTATTCTCAATACTTTCCCCATAAAGAAATGATAAATATTTGAGGCTATACATATGTTAACTCCAATTTAAATATTTTCCAATATATGCACACAGAGAAAATTTACTCATATCTTATTAATATGTTATGTTAATATGATGTTAACTTTGCTTTTATGTATCAGTTCAAAAATAAATTTAAATTTAAAAAGTCATTTTTGCACTTTCATTATATGCTAGGTGGTGGACTAGGCAAAGGTAATAAAAAGTTGCATATGACAGTCACAAAATTGAAGACCTCATGGCAGACATGAAAAGCAAACATAAATTGCTCAATATATTACTGAATAAAAAATATAAAGCATTTCAAAATATAAAAATAGCACCAATAAACCCATATTAATTTAATTTTTGTGGACATTAGTAGAAATACTTTGAAATTAGTTATTATTGAAATGCATGTTTTCTTAAATTCATATATATATATATTCTTTACTTCTGTCTCTTTCAATTATACATTTTATGGTGACTTTGTCCCTGATAGCCCTCCAAACAGAGTATTTTATTGTATAATAAATTGACTCATTTTCAATCATTTAATCTATGTTAGCATAATCCACTTAAATATTTGCATTTTAGAACAGGATTTGTGCATCCTTTTTTCGAGGGAGCTCCTACCACAGGTATTCATTTGAATTTAAGATCACATTTTATGAACTCTAGAATAGAATTTTGAAACTGAGCAGATATTTATGCTATGAAATCAAAATGACATTTGAATATTAAAAAAATAGTACTGTTGAAGAAAATAGAAGTTTCATCAAAATGTTACTTTTTAAGAAAAAGGTTGATTCATTTAAATATGAATATGTAGAAATGCAGCTTAGTAATGGAACTAATTATATTTTCCAAGTAAGTCATATCACACACCATAAATAAATCATGTAATTATATTTTGTCCTCAATTTTGCATATTTTCTTGAGATATCATTAAACCATTTCAATACAACATGAAGCAAAAATGTGTCATTTGATTCCTAATTTGGAAATATTTCTGTGGTGTGTCACAAATTACTGAAATTGAGTTTGCTTGTGAATATTAACCAAAAAGGAATCTTTGTAAAATACATATTTCTACTCTATACATGCAAGTAAAATCTGTTATTTTACTGTCAGTCTGGTATTTTTAACACTTATTTTAATGCTCAAACCCCTTAAGGACAAAAGACAGTAGGGTTGCCAATTTCCACCATGGCAGAGGGACCACTTACACCCCCAGGCTAATTAGTTACACTTTATTTCTTTGACCTTCTCTTGAAATGAATGTACGATCCTTTGAAGTGGAGGTCGGGTATTGTCATCCTCCATTCTGACTTCAGATTTCTAATTAGGCCAAATGCATTCTAATCAAAATATAAAAGGAATGTTAAAATACCTCCAAGCAAGTCGATTACAGCATAACAGCACACAAACAAAATTTGAAAATAATGAGTTAAAGAAAGTCACTCAAATTACTGCATGCATATATGAAGAAAACTATGAAGAATAGAAATAAATCATCTATGAACAATAGAAGTTAACATCACCATGCTACTGGCCCTATGATAGCCAGGCCATGTGAAATTGTCCAGAACGTCTTTCAAATAAAAGGAAAGAAAGAAAGAGAGAAAGAAAGAAAGAAGTGAGAGAGAGAGAGAGAGATAGGAAAAGAGAAAGAAAGAAATAGAGAAAGAAAATGGAAGGAAAGAGAGAGAGAAGGAAGGAGGAAAGGACTGAAGGAAAAAAGGTCTATACAGTAGCAGATCACCTATTCATACTATTTAGTAATGAAGTATAGAGTTATTTAGTAACTAGAAAAATGGCACATAGAAAATGAACCAACACAGTATTTCGTAGAGATTATTTCTCCCAATATGCATTAGTTAAAAAATAATTTTTAAAACACAAAATCGTGACTCATGCAAACTATGTATGAATCAGGAATGAACTTATATAAGAATCAGTAGGATATGGCCAGGGGTATAGCTCAGTGGCATAGTGCCTGCCTGGCAAGGTCCTGAGTTTAATTCCCGGTACCCCAAAAAAAAAAAAAATCAGTAAGATGTTAAAATCAGTTCAAAATAAATGCAATGAAAGATGGACACACACACACAAAGTCAGGAATCTTAAAATTAACATGGAGATAGATGAACAAATGCTCAATATACAAAAAGCAATGAAATGTAATGTTCAGAATCATCTCTCATGATAGGAAGAATGGAATCAAACAATTTTATTTCTCTACCAAAACTTCACTTGCATATTTGGGAACAACAACTATGCTTATCACTATTAGTGGTATACAAATTAACTTTTATCACTAAAAATTTCATAAGAGAGCTATGAAAATGAGGACAGAAACAGATCCCTATAGAATCAGATTGCACAAGGGTCTGATGAACAACATGAAATATTTCATTGTAAACATAGCCTGTAATCTTTATCCTGTTTCATATATATTATAATTTTCCCAACGCTAGAGAAACAATTTTTGTTTTTTCCTTTCTAATTATCTTTCAATCTTTTTTTAATTGGAAAAATATGTTTATTAGTGTATGCCATATATTCATTTGAGGGAATACTTAAATGTATATAATATAAATTGATCAATTTTTTCCCTTGATGTCCCTTCCTTGCCTTTTCCCTCCCCTTGACCCATTTCTCCATTTCCATTGCCTATGATTCTAACATTTGGGAGTTTGAAGCAGGAGGACAGCAAGTTTGAGCCCACTCTGGGCAACATAGTGACTTAGAGAAATCTTGTTTCAAAATGAAAAGACCTGGGGATGTAAATTAGTGTGAACACCACGGGATCAATCCTCAGTATGACAAAATATTCATTTAATATTTACATCAGGTAACTTTGTATACATGTTATTGAGCACGCCAAGTTTAATAAGACATGGATCTCTACGTCAAAGTATATTTTGGTAGAGGAGAATAGTGTCAAGTGCAGTATTAATTTCAATTCAGTGAGGTTAAAAACAATATGAATGCTATGAATAAAGCCCAGTGTGAAATACTACAGGAAATAAGATAAACATGTAGATTAGGTGGAACATTAGAACAATATTCGTAGAGGAAACAATGCTTTAGCTCAACTTCAAATAACACATAGAGGAGTAGATCTGCTTAGGCTGGTGCTTCTCACAGTCTGGAGCCTTAGACTTCTGAAATCAAGATGTCAGCATGGTTGATTTCTTCTGAGGTTTCTCTTTTTCACTTGTGATGGCTGTCCTTTTCCTCTGTCCTCTCATGTTCGTGTGTGTGTGTGTGTTTGTGTGTGTGTGTGTGTGTGTGTGTGTGTGTGTGTTTGTATGTGTCTACCCAAATCTCTTCTTATAAGTGCACCAGTCGTGCTGGACTGGAACCACTCTCTAGCGGCTCCCAGCGTCAGGGTGAGGCTACCAAATTCAAATCCACAGGAGATCAAAAAGCCAATTTCAAGCCAGCAGGAGACACACAGAGTGTTACAAGCTGAACAAATCAGGCTCCAGCTTTGCAGCCAGAAACCAGCCTGAACTTCAGTGGAACCAAATATGCAGGATTGTTGGTATTATCCACTACCCCACAGTAAAGCTATGGCTGGTTTGCTGGGATTAATCAACACGGATCTGGACTCTGTCTGCGCACTTTGTCTACCAGTGACAGCAGAGACGCACCTTGAAGTGAACATTTTTTTTCATCCTTTGTCTCCAGCCTTGCTTCTAATCTCTTCCTCTTCTATTTCTCTATTTTCCCCCTAACCCCTTCTAAATTTTCTCTCCTCAGAGTAAAATTACCATATCGTGGGCATATTTACTGTATACAATTTCTGGTTTGTTTTAGATTTTGTTACATAACCACCAATATAGTTCATGTGGTTAAAACTGGCAAATCAATAGTTACCAGTTTGTCATTTTCTAGGTTGTGTTTGATGCTATTGTTATTGCTAATTGTACTACTTTAGCCAAGGTGACATAATTGTTCTAACCAGTTGTTCTTCCTGGTATGCCAAGACTGAGATTGCCTAAGGGTCATAAACAACACTATAGACAAGTGCCAAAGAAACAGGGGCCAAGTAGGCAGCAACTTCTCAACCCCAATGAATTGAAGAGGTAGGATCTTGCAAAAGACTCAAAACCCAAAAGCCAGTCACACCTGGAAGACACCTTTGAGAAGTAATCATTTCATAAGACTTCTAAATACTAGCAATAAAGCTACTTGCCATAAGCAATTTATAAGCATCAACCCAGGAATTAAACTAAAAAAAAAAAAAAGAAGAAGCAGAAAGAAAGAAAATGAGAAGACAATTAAGCAAGATACAACCCCAGACTTCCAGCTCACCAAAGACAAACCGAGGGGGCAATGAGATAGAACAAGTGGAAAGCCACCCACCTGGACTCTCTAAAGTGGTAACAGCTAAAGTAACAAAGCAGATGAATGAGGCTCCAAAAAAAATCAAATCAGAAATAATTTCTCAGATAACTGTAGAAATGGTGACATAATGAAAGACATGCTTAGTGACTCTAGAGCAGATACAGACAAAAATAGGGTCTCATTATACCCTAATTACTATTTTAAAGGTCCTATTTCCAAATGCAGCATATTCTGGGGATGAAGCATGGGACTTCAATATATAAATTGTGGTGGGGGAGTTCATAAAGTGATCAACATAATTCATAAATATAGCTATTTTCTGAAAGGAAGAATGAGGAATTTTATCATAGGGAAAACTGTCTACAAGATGGTTGAATTTGAAAAGGGCATAGCATGTGGTAAAAAAGCAATACTAATGGGATAATGTTTTGAAATATCACCCAACTTCCCTTGCTTTTTATGTATGCATGTATGTATAAATATACATATAAGCTTACTTTCTTCCTTCAGTCTTACAGCCATTCAGGATAAGCTCCATGGCTGAGACTCATTATCACAAGAGGTGTATGACCTAGAACAATTAAAGAGCATTTATCTTTTTTAAGTTCTGAGTTTCAAAGTAAGGTGTTAAAAGTACAAGGTGAGTTAATTATCTCAAGAACATAGCTTTCTAGAGAAGAAAAAGAAATCAACTGCAGACACCACTTGTAGAATCTTGGAACAGGATGCCTTCTGAAATGAAATAACTGAGCATTAAGAAGTCAAATGTATGTGGTGGGGAAATGGGTGATAAAAAACCCAAATGAGCAAATATTACATTTTGCTCCTGTGTACAATATGGTGCTTCCAACATGACAAAATAGAACAAGCTGAATGAAGGAATACTGTAGAGAGAATGAGTATGAAAAACTACCCAGGTCTCCATGATAATGGATGTTGTTTAGAAAATATCTCTTGATTCTTTGAGTTAGAGCCATTTCATATGTTTAAAAGTTACTGATGACCTCACAGAATCGTAATACTCTATTAGAAATTCAAAATCTAAAATTTAATATATCAGACATTCAAACAAAATGTTAATGTTAACCTAAAACTATAATCAATGAAAACAGTAAATGTCTAAAACATAGTAATAGGAAGGACTTTGCTTTCCATTTTTTTTTTTTTTTTTTTTTTTTTTGGTAGGTACCGGGGATTGACCTCCGGACCTAGCGCGCCAGCAGGCGCCTGTGCCGCTGAGCGATATCACCGGCCCTTTTTTCGTATGTGGGTTCCGGGAGTCGAACTCGGGCCCTCGCGCTTGCCAGGAAGGCGCTTACGCCGCTGAGCCATCTCAACAGCCCTGCTTTCGATTTTTTTAACAGTATTTAAAAAAATTTTATTACTATGTGTTTGCAATAGTGGTTACTTTCAGCTTGGGGGTTTGATAGATATACATGTGGCATCTTGGTTGATTTTACTCCCCTTGCTTCCCCCTCCTCTCTCCCTGCTTCCCTAGACACCCTTCCTATCTCTACAGAGCACCTTCCTGTTTCCTAACATGGCTCTTTTATTTTGCACTTAAAAATATTTATATTTTGGGACTCTCATATTAGAGAAGCCATGCAAACTTTAACTTTTTCTGACTAACTTATTTCACTGGACATGATAGGGAACAGATGATTTCCCATATGTACCTTAATCAACAAAATATTTTTGTGATATGCTATTGTGAATATAGAATTTCAAGCTACACTCTGCCATTTGGATAACAAAGACAGGAGTACAGTGGTACCTTGGTTCACAAATTTAATTCATTCCAAGATGCTGGGGAAAATGGCCACAGTCATGTTCCTCACTCCATACAGAGTTCACCAGCGGAAACAAAATTTTGCCCAGTGCTTCTGTTTGTAAACCAAACTGTTCACGAACAGAAGCGTTTGTGAACCAAGGTATTACTGTATTTACTTTTTGTGAGGGAATAACTGTCAACATTCTTCTAGGAAGCTAGAGGAGCACTCAACAAGTGATATTTATTTTATTAAATTGTGGTAAGAACAAGATGAAATTTACCCTCTTAACAAACTTCTGAATGTATAATAGGCACAATGCAGTGCATATATCTCTAAAAATTACCCTGCAAGACTGAAACGTTGTACTTAATGTACAGCAATTGTTTAACTTCTCCTACCAGCCCCTGGCAACTACTCTTCTACTCTGCTTCTATGAGTTTGACTATTTAAATTGCTCACATAAGTGGCAGCATGTAGTACTTCTCTTATGACTAGCTTATTTCACTTAGCAAATGTCCTCAACATTCATTCCTGTTGGTGCATATGGAGAGATTTTCTTCCATTTAGGTGATGAATATTATTCATATGTATTTGTATATATTTATATATATACACACAAATACACATATACACAGTCATTTACCTATATAGTCAAATTTTCTTTATCCACTTGCCCATCACATGCAATGCAATCCTCATCAAAATTGCAATATTTTTGCAGAAATACAAAAATAATTCTAAAATTCATGAGGAACCAATTAGGTACCAAAATGATGAAAAGAATCATAAGAACAAAGCTAGATGTAAGAGAAAGCATCTTATCCATGCATTATTACATTGAGATCCATTGATTTATCTCTTAATTTCAAAGGTGCTTTAATCCTTTTCGTAATTAGATATTTGATGGTTTGGGTTTGTTTTTGTTGTTTCTCTGCTTGCTGTTGTTTGTGTTTTCCTTTGGGAATAAATCTTGGTTCAAGAGAAAGATGAAATCAGTATAGATGACATGAAAATGTAGCCAACCTTAGTTATATATGCAACGTAGGAAAAAATAAGAGACCTAGAAAGGGTACAACTTGTCCATAGACTGGTTTAGTTAAAGGAAAAATTTCAGTGAGTAAATATGTATAAATAGGCACTCCTATCTATAAGACTGCAGGACATAGGTGAAATCTAAAAAATGAGATTCTGATATGAAATATTAATTTTAACAGGATAACAGTAAACAACTTCTTGATATTTCTACAAAAATAGTAACTCACTCTCCCTAAAACTTATGTTTTCACTACAATAATTTAGTGACTTCAGAGAGCTAGGAACCAAATTCACGGCAGTAAAGAAATTTATTAGTGTGGTAACTTTTATTTTTGAAATATTTAAAAACAAAAAGAATAATTTCTATATTCAAATAAAGTTTTATTGTATAAAATAAATATATATAAAATTTATTTCATAATTGAACATATGCCTTTATTAGATTCCTTTTAATGTAAAATATTCATACTCCATTCTATGTTGGATCTAAAAACAAACAGCCAAAAATGAATATTTTGTGTATACCTTTAATGTGCATATTTATACTTATATGTATGTGTATGCAACTTTAAATATAAATATATACATAAATATAAGTATCTGTACATATATCAATATATGTATCAATATCTCTCTAAGCTAAGCCTATAAAAAAGATCAAATAAAATCACTAAAAAGTATTAATTTCCTTTATTTTTATTGTGGTACAATAAGTAATTTTCCTTATTTATATCCTCAATAAACAAAAATTAAATAAGAGGGAATAGATTCAATTATTATGTTAATTTTTTCAATCATCTTCAGAATATATATATATATATATATATATATATATATATATAATTACTGTCTTGGAAAATGAACATAAAATTTAATTAAGACTCGATGTGTACTCAGTGAATGATCTGGAATTTTGTAAACCTCTTTTCTAAAGAAAAATACAAAAATATTTCAGAGAGATATCCAAAGCTTCTGTGAGGAAGTAAATTACCAGTGTACATATAAAATTAAAGAGCGGTATAAAAAGGTTTATATGATGTTAAGTATTAGGAAACAATATAGAGCCTGTAGAAATTTGAAGAGGTTGCTTAGGAGGAAAACTGCCCAAATTTGCTTAGTGGTTACAAAGAGTTCATAGTGAGGAGATGTTGAACACACAGAATGGAGAGGATTTTTAGAGGAGTAAAACAGTTCTCCATGATTATACTGATGCACATATAGCATTATGCATTTATCAAAACCCAAAGAATGTACGGCACCAAGACTGAACCCCCTGGTAAATCATGAACTTTGGGTGGTGATAAATCAATGTGGATTCACCAACTGTAATAATGTAGCACTATAGTGTGGAATGTTGGTAGTATGGGAGATTGTATGTCTTTGTGGAAAGGGGTGTATAAATATCATCTATACTGTCCTTTACATTTTCTTATGAAGTGAAAACAACTCTCAATATAATTTTATTACTTGAGTGTAAAAGCACAGACACTAAGAATTATTCAATTCTCGAAGTTCTGAACCATAGGAACTAAAAGGTGAAATAGCCTTTAAAATATCTATTTTTCCATGCATTTTTAAATGTAAATTTAGAAGTAATTTATGATAAATTGAATGCCTATTTGATTATAGAAACACTTTAAAGTATAAAACAGTATCTTAATTGAGAATTTAGCATTGAGTTGTAGCTTGGTTGTGATGTGTTTTATGAAACATGAAACGAAAATGTCCTGATTAATATGTTAGAATTAGATGAAGTAGGGGCCGGTGATATCGCTCAGCGGCATAAGCACCTGCCTGGCGGGTGCGAGGTCCTGAGTTCGACTCCCGGTATCCACATACAAAAAAAGGGCCAGTGATATCGCTCAGCAGCATGGGCGCCTGCTGGCACGCGAGGTCCTGAGGTCGACCCCCAGTACCCACACACACACACACAAAAAGAATTAGATGAAGTATTGTAATTAGCAATGTAATATTATACAAGGGTTTGCAAGTCCTGGTACAAGTCTGTGGTCTGCGAGGAACCAGGCCACACAGAAGAGGTAGCAGGAGGCAACTGAGCAAACCTCCATCTGTATTTACAGCTGCTCCCCATCACCCAAATTCCTGCCTTAGCATCACCTTCTGAAAGATCTGCAGCAGCATTAGATACTCATAACAGCACAAACCTTCCTGTGAACTGCACATGCAAGGGATCCAGGTTGTGCATGCCTGTGAGAACCTAATACCTCGTGATCTGAGGTGGAGTTGAAGCAATGATGCTAGTATTGGGGAGCAGCTTCAAATGCAGATTAACATGAGCAGAAGGATTTAGCTACACAGAGAGCACAGGAATTAATTTCTTGCATATTCATATTAAAACCCTATCAATGAGTGCCAAGTGACATTTAGGCTGCATCTGGAAGCAGGCTGTCAGATTCTGACATTTATTTTTGTCTATATCTGGCCCACCCATAATTTTATTTACCATTTCATCCAATCCTCTTTCTGCACTTCATAGTTTATTTAGTCATATTTTTGGTAGGCCCACAAGCTAACCCTAATCAAAAGGTCACTGGAGAGATTCTTTGGAAAAAGGGAAAGAACCAATGATAAAACAGAAGACAACAAAAAGAAGGGTTCTTTAAAAGAAAAGACCAAGAGTCCTACTTAAATGATGGCTTCGTTGCAACAGGTTATTCACATTCTACAAAATGGCTTTGTAGAATGTGTGTTTACTGGCTATCCAACAAAGCCATGAAACATTCAAAACTGCTTCACCACATGGAGACCAAGCACCCCGCATTAAAATACAATTATTTGTAGTTTTTCTAAGGAAAAAAAATATGAACCTGATGAAAAGATGTAATTATTGAAGGCCTCCACTCCACCCAATGTGTCTGCACTGACAGCATCATTCTTAGTGGCTAACTGCATTGCTAAAGCTAAGAAGACCTTTGGTATAGGTGAAAAGCTGGTTCTGCCTTTTTTTTTTTTTTTTTTTTTTTTTTTTGTGGGTACCGGGGGTCAAACTCAGGACCTTGTGCGCCAGCAGGCGCCCGTGCCACTGAGCGATATCACAGGCCCTTTTTTCGTATGCGGGTCCCGGAAGTCAAACTCGGGCCCTTGCGCTTGCCAGGCTGGTGCTTATGCCACTGAGCTATCTCACCGGCCCTGGTTCTGCCTTCTGGTAAAGACATTTTCCATGAAGTTTTAAGAGAAGCTACATTTCAAAAGATATCACGTTTCTCATTCAGCTAGTACCATAATTAGACAAGCTGATGAAATAGCAGAGGTTGTTGAGGCACAATTGTGAGAGAGGATTAAGGAGTCAGTATGGTATACAAACCAGGTTGACAACTCTACCAATGTCTATAAAAGGCAACAATGTTTGGTTTTGTGTGATACATATTTCAGGAGGATGTGCATAAGGGTATGTTTTATGCATTTTTGTTGCCAAACAACAGCACAGCTACTCAATTATTCACCTCTTTGAATTACTGTAATATCAGGAAAACTAAATTGTCTTTTTTTTTTTGGTATATGCATGGACAGAGCTCCTGCTGAGATTGGCCAGTTTTCTGCTTTCACATCAAAAAGTTTACTTCTGAGTATGGGCTGAGTCTGCACAGTGTGTCATTCATAGAAAAATGCTGGGTAACCAAAAAATGTTAACTAAATTTAACAACATTTTGCAGGGTGTGATTAAAATGATCAACAATACTGAAGCAAATGCCCTTAGCTTATTTCTGTTTATGCAGCTCTGTGAAGAGATGGACACAGAACACACAAGTCTTCTATATACAGAACACCTCCAAACAAGGAAAGTGTGTATATGGAACCCATTTGTGAGTAAGTCAAATGAGTCAACTTTCTCCTTGTTAGAAGAATATCTACTGCTTGAGATCACAAATGATGGTGGCCTGAAAAGTATGTTTGAGAAAACCTCAAATCTCCATAATTGTTGTGTTAGTCAAGGTGGAACATCCTGAGATATCAGGAAAGCATTTAATGTCTGCTTCCATTTCCAACATCCTAGCTCTATGAAGGTGAGTTATCTGTAGCAACAGCAACCAAAACAAGATTACAGAGTCAACCACGCATAAGCAACATACTTCAGGTGTCACTGACTCCCATCACTCCCAAGATGGGACCATTTAGATACAGGAAGCATCAAGCTCAGGGCTCCCACTGATTCTGCCTTGTGATGAACTGTGTAATTATCCATTGTATATTACAATTTAATAGTGATAGAAATAAAGTGCACAATAAATGAGCTTGGATCATCCCAAAACTCTTTTGACACACACAAGTCTGTGAAAAATAATTGTCTTTTGCAAAACTGATCCCAGGTGCCAGAAATGTTGGGGACTACTGTTGAAGAGATTGTTCTCTGGTGTTAGTGAATTGGCCTCATGGTGGTGTCAACTAATTGTATGACTTGGAAAGAAGTTGTGAGAAAAATAAATGAATTCTATTGTAAGTAGAATATATAATGGATCTATCAGGTCAATCAACAAGTGAAAATCTGTCTAGGGATTTCAAGAGAATGAAAGGGCTATGGATATAGATTTGGGTGCATCAACATGAAAGTGAATAAAATTGTTTAGAAAGGAAGGTAATGAGAAATGAAGAGAACTGAGGTTGAACTTTTGATTAAGATATAGAAAATTAAGAAGAGAACTACACTAGCAGTTAGTTGATTAGTAGCTAGGATTGTCATATATTATTGAGATTCTAAACAAATCTATGCTGTGTGTGAAAGTAGTAGATGACAGGTAATAAAATCTTTTAATCAGCTCTGGGAAATGGATGATTTTTTCTCTTTGCAGGAGATTGAACTGCTCCAGGCCCATTTTAATGATGTATTAACTAAATTCATTATGCCCAATTAATATCCAAGTCTAAAAATGAAAATTTACAGAAAAACTTGATTATTTCATTGGTTCTTTTGATTATACATGAAGAGTATCTATTCTTCTTTAAATACTTTTATATACATGTTCATAATTCTTCTTCTTAAAAAACACTCCAATGGTGTGCTTCCCCCCACACATATTTTCCCAGCAACTTTAACACAACACACTACAATTTCTTCTTTATGTATCAGATTTGTCTCATCAGAATCCTTGGTCCTTGAAGGATCGAACAGTGTCTTACTGTTTTTTCACAAAATATCTGACATATAGTGCTATTTACTGTATTGCTTTTAAATACAGTATAAATTATTTTATTACCATATTTAGGAAAATAAAGCATTGCAAGAATGAGGAAAAGAGCAGCAATTTAGATATTATGCAACCAGTGAAAAGTCAAGTACCCTTTTTAATTGCCAATTACCCCATCAATAAGTGTAGACATAGTAATATAATTTATTTTGCATAGCTAGTAAAGTATTAAATTACACTGGATGAGTGATATGCACCTGTAACCTCAGCATTCCGGGAGGCAGAGACAAGAAGATAGCAAGTTTGAGCCCATCCTGGGCAACTTAGTGACTTAGAGAGACCTTGTCTCAAAATAATTTTTAAAAGATTCAGTATGTAGCTCAGTGCAAAGGCCCTGGGTTGAAGTCTCAGTCACACACACACACACACACACACACATTATTAAATTTTATATGCAAATAGTGTAACCTAGTGCTAGCATATAGTAACTACTTCACAAAAACTACTATTTTGTTATACTTAATGTTGTTTTGTAATTCTTGCAAATTTTAACCACATAGCTCCTGGTGGACTCAATTTCTTCATTTTATCTGACACTAATTTAAAAAACACAAAGATTTGACTATATGCAAAATTATGTGATCCCTGCTTACACAAGACACTATGAATAAAAGGGTTCTTTTTTTTTTTTGTGGGTACCAGGAGTTGACCTCAGGACCTCGCGCACCAGAAGGCGCCCCTGCCACTGAGCGATATCACCGGCCCTTTTTTCGTATGTGGGTTCCAGGTGTCGAACTCGGGCCCTCGCACTTGCCAGGCAGGTGCTTACGCTGCTGAGCCATCTCACAGGCCCCTATAAAAGGGTTCTTAATCATTCTCAGCCACATTCCAGTTAATTGGCAGAAATAATAGACAGGAAATAATTTGTTAATAAAAATATTGTCTTTCCAGAAAATATCATATCCTCATTTTTACTCCATATTCTCAATTTATAATCATGCGTATTCCTAATTAAATCTTACACAAAAATAGAAAAAAATTAATCTAATCTAAATACAAGCCTCCAAATTTGAACAGCTATTAATATTTCTACCTCTTTCGGAAAGATTTCCAACTGATTCTGATCCTGATACCAAATAGGAGTCCTCAAATATGAGTTCCAAAAAACATTGCCTACATTTTCGCCTCAATCTTGCTCTTCTTAAGGTCTTAATTTTCCTCCAATAAATCTTCCTGTGGCCATGTCTTTGATTCACCCCTACAATTTCTTATGTGCTCTCTTGAAGTTTCCTAGAGATAAAGAGATCGTAGTTCTTACCTCCTTTATCGACATCAACATCAATGTATTCCCTTAGTACAAAGGTGAAAGGAAGAAATCAAAATGAGGAAGGGTATGACAGTTCTGTGGCTTGAAATGTAGGGAAAAACACCAAATCTGTTAGTTACAGGATATAATTACATCAAGGTCTAAGGGACCACCATGTAGATAAACAATTCAAGAAAATCTAATTATAGAACTAAAGATAGTAAGTGAGCAAGTTCTAATGAAAAACCAAAGAAGGGACTGGAAAATGATACATGAAACAAAATTATGCTTCTGTGAGTTTTTAACAAAATTCTTATAAGTTTAAAAACATGCAACTGTAACAAAAATAAGCATTGATTTTGCTTAAAGTGTTAAGATGTTAATTTTTGGAAAGAAATCTTTGAGAATGATATAGGAGAAATATAATATCTGATCCATTAGATGTCAAATGTGCCAAGTTCATGGTCCTACAACATCAAGGAATGAAGTCGCAAACTAAAGAAGTTAGGAAGTTTTATTGTAAATAAAGATAGAAGAATAGACCCTGGATTTACAGGAGGGGTCCTGAATGGATGGCCACTGAGCCATTTGTCAGGAGTAATTTACACAGCAAGGTCACAATCTGGGTACAACGTGGGTCACACTACCATCAACCTATCGGGTTACAAGTATAGCTCCTTAGCTAATATTAATACAATAGGAAAACAAGTCATGTAGCAAAATTACATGGAAAACTTAAAGGCATTTTTGGGAAGGGATGGGTCCAGATGCTGTGGTCAACAATCTGGCAGACTGATGCCTATCTGGACTTACTGGACTAGGTGGTGCTAATTACAGTACACGGTAGTTCCAAGTCACTGTTTATCCTGAGGAGGTCATGTAGGTCTGGACATTGCATGTTTATCTTGGGGCCTTGCCTTTTTCAGATGTGCCTCCAGCCACAATTCTGATGTCTTTATTTTTGTGCTAACTTCCTTTAGAGTCCAGTCCCTCTCTGATAGTATATTAATTTCTAACTTAGCTGCCTATAATAAGAGAACAAAAGAGAAGTAAGTAAAATAGAAAAAGTCATTCTCAAATCAGAATAACATCAAAGATTTACTATTTCTAAATAAATAATTTTCCTAACATGATCTTCTCACAGGTTTGACACTTCGTATTAGCATTTGATACTTTTATTAAAAAACAGCCTTCAGGGCCGGTGAGATGGCTTAGCGGCGTAAGCACCTGCCTGGCAAGCACAAGGGCCCAAGTTTGACTCCCAGTACCCACATACGAAAAAAGGGCCGGTGATATCGCTCAGCGGCACGGGCGCCTGCTGGCGCACGAGGTCCTGAGGTCGACCCCTGGTACCCACCAAAAAAAAAAAAAAAAAAAGCCTTCATCAGGGTTTTAGTTGAACAGAAAATAATTGGTTTCAAGTTTATACCTCCTTTGCACAGAATTGCAAAGTGCTAGTCCTTTGCAGGTATTTGTCTGCAAAGTATCGGGAGCTTATCCTTGAGACTTTCTTTGCCCTACAAATGTCATTTCTTTTGTTCACTCAATGGCTTCTTGGAGGAACTGTCCTATTGTAACTTTATTCATCTATAAAGTCATAAAATGTATAAGAGCAAAGGTCAAAGAAAAGATCACAGAAATAAAAGACCTAAATTTATAAAACCAAAAAAAAATTGATGGTATTAAATATAACTAGAGATCTAAGACCAATTGAAAAGCTAAACCTAGATAAAAACAAAAAGAACAAACACATGGTGAGCTGCATGTCACCAATTCACCCAATTCCCACATAAACAGCAAAGGAAGATACTTTGCTCATTCCTCGAAGGTAAGACAGCTATCTCTAAAATAAATGCCTTCATTTGATGACTGAAAAATAACTGAAAAACCCATTGCTATCTCTAGGCCATTATTAATTAAAATAATAAGAATGCATAGGTAACAAATTGATGGATGTTACTTTAGATTTTCAAACAGGCTGACTTAGCTCCAAGACCTTTAAAAACTATTGCTGGCGTACACCTTTCCTGTAGTCCTCCAAAAACTCAGCCTCCAAGACATTCTGAATAGAAAGGCTTTAGATATGATACACATTTCCTTCCCCAAGACACCATAGAAGCCCTGGCACTGGCACAACAGCCTTATTGTTGCCTCTTTACCTGTAGACTGGAAACAGTAATGCTTGTCAGACAGGATTAATAGGCATAATATTCATAAATTACTTTGAGTTTCTCAGATAAAGGACTCTATGAGTATGAAATATTAACACTTATGACAGAGCATGGAGCTGCAGTTACCACTGAAAAATTGATGATCATTTTCACTGATCCATGGATTATTGCTCTATTTAATTACTGCTAAATTCCTGGAATGTTCTATTGAAATAAGAGCTGGAAAGATTTTTTTTTTTTTTGGTTCACATGCTAGTGGAATATTGCTTTTATTTTAAGCCAAGTACAGAACATTATAAAGAGCACTGAAAATGGGCCAATCTTTAAGTTACTTAACCCATCTGATGCATGGATCCTATGGGATAGTGTTGTAGAAAGCTAGAAACATCCATTTTCAAAAATTTTTCCTAATTTACCAAAAATATAGCCTAGTTCTACTAACTTTTGTCTATCAGAAACTTCTAGTTTTCCTCATTGCATGCATGCTTTAAAATTTTTCATCTGGCAGATAAATATTTATTTATTACATAATGAAAACACTGTTACTAATAACACACACTAGTTAGTTTCTAATGAATCATAGATGACTAACATGCTTATAAATGGAATGGTTGTATTCCCCAAAACAGCAACAGTTGTAAGAACATGAGCAGACGATATTTATATCCTTATCAGTGTGTGAATTTATTCTTTTTTCTTGTTCTTATAAAAAATGAAAATATTTTATTAGATAAAATACTGTTAAACCTAGATGACTCCAGTTTTTAAGTCAGCTCTACAGGGGTAGAATTTGAAGTTAGAGAACACTCTTCTCGACGCTCTGTAAAGTTAGCACAGGGCTTCAGGAGCTCCCTCCACTGTCTTAAATGCATTACATGTATAAACACAATATTCTTATGAAATAAACTATTATTATTTCAATTTTCATGAGAGCCATGACACTCAAGGGTGAACACATCTAATCACTGAATTAATAAAAAAAGAGTCAAAATTCTTTGGCTGTCTAATGATTGCAACTTCAGATATGCAAAAGTCCTCTGACCAATTTCCTTTATAAAGGAAATATGAATGAGTATGTTGCTTTTTCCAGAATTTGGGCAAATATGGTTAGCATAAGTTAGAACATGAGAAGAATATTAATGACAGCCATAACCAAACCTATTTACCTGAAGGAGAAGCCACTGAAGCCATAAACTGATTTGGACATGTACATGGTAATTTTGCAGACTTCCTGCAGGCTGGGCGGGGATTGGTATTGCTGCCCCACATTCTTGCCTATCTCCGCTTCTCACTGTTCCCACAGCATGGGAGTAAGAGATTCTTATAAAAAGAGCTTTAGGGAACCCCTTCATTTGTGTCAGTGTTACACCCCCAAACATTAACACATTATATAATCAAGAATCAAGGAAAATCTCCTCATAATTTGAACAGGGAAATGGGGAATAATATTGCAAAGTAACCCAGAAAGTGCTCCATTACCAAGTCTTACTGCCCCAGAAAAAGACTTTTCCAGAACTTTATCATACTTGGAGAACATCACTCCCACTGTAATTCTCACTTCCTGTCACACCTGAGTGAGGAGAGAAACTAAAAATATACTTTTGAAGGTCACAGTCCAGGGCCACAGGCCTACGAAGATGCAATCAGAACACTGTAAGAGTTGCTGTCTGCTGCCCTTTGCACTGTGTCTACCGTATGCCTGTCGAACAGGGAATGGATGCAGAAAGGGCGTAGGATGAGTAGTACTTTGGAAAAGACAAAGACATGAGAGAGAAAAACAAAAATATTACGAGTTGGAAGTGCCTGACATCTATAGCTGCAGCAACATTATAGAAGCCCAACTCCTAGCCACACTAACATAAGTCCTATTCTAAGGGCAATTTACCTGAGTTCCTATTACCTGATGTATAATATCTGAGATTTAATAAATAAGTTGCAAGGTAGGTTAACAGGCAAGAAAAAGCAACATCTGAAAAACATAGCAAGCATTAGAACAGGAATCAGATATGGCAGAGGTGTGAAAATTGTCAGATAAAAAATCAAAATAGGGCCAGTGATATAGCTCAGCAGCATAAGCACCTGCCTGGCAAGCATGAGGTCCTAAGTTCGACTCCTGGTACACACATCAAAAAAAAAAAAAATTCAAAATAACTTTGATTCATAAGTTAATAGTTATAATAGAAAAAGTAAACAATATACGTGAACAAATAGATAAAAAGAGAAGAGTGACAGAAACTCTAACAAAAAATAAAAATGAAATGAGAGAAATCAAAAGTAGTGTAAGAGAAATGGGGAGTGGGAAAAATGATGAGTGAGGAAAAAGGATGAAAGAAAAGAGCAAAACATAAAACATCTGTTAGACAATTTTTAAAATTGTAACATACATATGATTGGAATACCAGAAAGAGAAAAAAAAAAAGTTTAGCAAAAAGAAGCAGGGAAGGAAGGAAAGAAGAGGAAAGAAAAAAAAATGAGAGAAAAAGAGTAAAAGAAATAATACAGAAGAAATGTTTGAAGAAAAATTTTGCAGATTCATAAGCTCAGAATATGGCAAACCAGTTAGATCTTTCAAATCGGCACCTACACATATTATATTAAAACCAGAGAAAACCAAAGTCAAGGAGAAAATGCTGAGAGACAATTGAAAAATTAGGGTAAGAGTTACAGATGCTCATCAGAAATCATTCAAGAAACAAAAAAGGAGTAAAATACCTAAAGTGTTAAAAGAATCAACCTAATATCCAATACCAAGGAAGATTGTCTTTCAAAAGGAAAAGATGAATAAAGACTGAGATTATTCATTCAATGAGATCATTCATTGCTGGCAGAGGGAAGACAAAAAATATACTCAGATCTACATAAAGTAGTGTATCCTACAAGGGATAAATAAAACATTCTCTTCATGATAGTTAAAAATTCAGTTCAGCCGGTGATATAGCTCAGCAGCATAAGCGCCTGCCTGGCAAGTGTGAGGTCCTGAGTTCGGTTCCCGGTACCCACATAAAGAAAAAAAAATTCAATTCATAAGAAAAAGAAAAAAAAAAGTAAGTAATGACTGTCAGATATCAAATATGTACTCGTTAGGCCTCCAAGACAATCAGGCTTCCATTTAATCTTGATTAAAGCCCTCTCTGCTAATAGAATCCCAGTAAAGAGGGTGATGCACAAGTTCATGAATAACTTCCATGCCTTCTCCTCCTTTTCTCCCCAGCTGTTTCTCCAACCCACACCCAGAAATTTGGAGCACTAACTCAGGCTCTCTTGGACACTTACAAGAACTGTACTGTGACAAGAACAACTCACCTTGATGAGATATCAAGGTAAGTCAAAGGGAAAATTTATTATTCTGATCAAGTGAGGAACATCCTGTTAGACATGTGAAGTGTGCCATTATTGTAACTTAGTATAATTCCTTCCTTACTTTTTTTTTTCAGGAACACCAAAGTTAGTCTTTTTTTAACAGGAACTGTGGGGCATCACAGGGGGGCCAGTACACAGGAGGGAGCCCTCTTAGCCTACAAGTACTGCTGTAAGGCAGCCACAGTAGGAAACGCTATCAGATTGTTGGTGGTAGAGAGATTAAGTTCTCTCTCTCTCTCTCTCTCTCTCTCTCTCTATCCTTCCTTCCCTATTCCATTCCTTTTATCTTTTTATTTCCTTCATTTCTTTGAAAAGATTAACTTACCACTAGATATTAGAATTACTACTGATGAATAAAATATTGTGAATCACTCAGAATAGCTCTTGCCTTTTTTATAAAACAAAAATACAATCACAGTGTATAACTTCTCACATCTCCAATGTTCAAGATGCAGAATTATTTTTCCTCACTTCTATAAAAATTGGTAGCAATAGCCAAAAAACAATGAAAGGAATCATTTTTTTTAAATATAAGGAAATCTAGAAAAATTTCCTTTTAATATTTTGAGCATCTCATCAAAATCAAGTGTGGCAATTTATTAACCTTCATAGACACACCAGAATTCTTACTATTCTGCGTATGTATATATATATTAGTTATGTCTAATATATTAGTTATCATAAACATACTTTGAGTTCTGGCATTTACTGTGTAATATTTCATTTATTGAAATTGTTGTAGAAATAAAATGCTACAGGCTTTTTATTAAGTTGATAATATATAGATTGTAATGTTACTGAATCTCTAACAGCGGTATGAAAAGTAATAATAAACATAGTCATCTTAGCATGAACTGCATACATAAACTTATTTTACAGTAATTACTCTCTGAACTCACCATACTATAAGGAAAGCATCATGACTATCTTTCAGAAATGTGAGAAGAAAATTTGTTATTCTCTTCTACATTCTCTGGGTTTTTATAGGCCAGTTCATTTTGTCTCCACTGTGAAATACCTTAAAGGGTAATGTGGTATTCTGACTCTGGTAGTAATTTATTACACCAGTTAATCTTGTCAAATTGCCTTCTGGATGTAATAATTTGTTATTCTTTTATTAGACCTTCTTTTGCATACTGTGTTTATCATAAAGATGTCACCATTGTGATGCCTAGCAACCATTTCAATGTTCTGGAGGTGTTTGCATATATTTTCCTGGGGGAGAGATCCTCGCGGTCCCTGTATGGGAGAGCTGTCAGTGGATTCTGATGTATGAGGATAAAAGGAGCCCCTGCTGCAGACTCCAATAAGCTGCAGTCACAGCCTGAAAGCAGTGACTTGAGCATCACTATACCATGTTAGAAAATGTGTCAATTATCACATGGACTGCCTAAGGGTACTGCCTCGGTCTAGGTCATAAAACCATCAAGACTAAAGGGAGATAAATTGATGACGAAGTAAGCTGAATTAATTGATAAGGAGAAAGTCTGTATATGGGCTGTGCACTGTAACCTGAGACCCCCAAATTTTTGTCTGATAAGCTTTCCTCTGGATGATCCCACGAGTAAAACTAAAACTGCTTATTATCTTCTTCGACATAAAGTATGTATAACTGGTGTTTTAGGCTTTTCCTAAAAGCCAGTAGGTAATGTCAGACTCATCAAGAAGCTATAAAATAAAAATAAAATCGTGCTAATAATGTTATAGTTGTTTTGCTATTATTATGATTCTTAATATACAGTGCCACTGTTTATATGCGAATGCAGTGGGGACCACTTAAATATGTAGCCCAGGGCCCAAGTCATGAAAGCTTTATGCACCTTTTATGTAGTTTTCTGTTCAGTTTACTCATAGAAAGGGGGAATTACATATTTTTCATACATTTACAGTAGTTTCTGAACTGTTTAAGTGACCCCCTTTTCACACTTCCTTATGTTTCCCTTGAATTATGGAATCGGATTCAATGCTTTGTATCAGATGGCTTCCCTTTAAGAAAATCTCTACTCACTGGGGATGGGAAGGATTACTAAGGGAACTGACTGTGTTCATAAGGTGCCAAAACTACCAATCAAACTGTTTTGAGGAGGGAAAGTGGGAATTGGAGGAATTTTATTAAACCACAACAATAAATTTCATTGTTTGTTTGAGCGGACACTTTGCTCAAAATATTCAGGTAGCGAGCTAGCTCCACAGCTCCACAGAGATCCTGCAGTACCCAAGATTACTGTGCCAGACTTTCCAAATAGAAATATATCTTCCCCAAAATATGTTGGTAGGGCTCAGACACACAGACCTCAAAGTTATCCCTCTCTTAATTGGTGTTAACAATGTTATTTCCTGCTTTACAAGTCAACTACCAAATTTTCATTTGTAAGAAGAACATATAAAAGATATGACTTTGCTCACTGAAAATAGATATATGGTTCCATAATGATAGTTTGGGTTACAGTTAAGATAATTATGTCATAATTCTTCATATAGATTTACCTTCTAGCACTTGATCCTTATTTGGAAGGCGAAACATATTTTGCATTAGAAAAAGCCATATCAGAGAAAACTAACTTCATTAAAGTATTTATCTCTTCAACTTGAAACATATCCTGACTACTGGACACTATCCTAAAGAACCAGACAAAAACCTTAATAAGTCACGTCTCTTATGTATTCTGTTTTTGCATAAACTGATACTGTTTTTCTGTTTGTGTAATTTCAGACAGCAAGAAAACCTTTCAAAAGAGAGACTTAAAGTTTTTAATGTATACTCTTTATGACAAGGAGAAAGATGACAAGCACTTGAGTTTGGAAATTTACTCTTGCCATGTGTTAACTACACAGTTGCTTAACTTAACAAGCCTTTAACTAAGCATCTAAAAAAATTGTGCAATATAATACCTGCCCAACTTACCTCCTAGAACTAAATGGAGTAACTGTTATTAAAATGCTTTAGAATCTACATTGTTTGTAATTGCCCACATCAGGATTAAATTATTTTGATCCACCGTTATTGTCCGTAACTATTATTTTCAATTTTTTTTCAGTTACTAATTCTCAAGAACTTCGGATATAGGGCAAAATCTTTCCTCGGTAGCTAAATGAAATAAGAAAATCACTGCTGTAGATAGATATCAGGTTAGAAATTTATGGTATTTCTTATTATTCCCTTTATGGTAATGGTTATCAGTACTTATCCTGAAATAGGATGAACCATAAGAATATCTTCCACATGTATGGAAAAAAATCGTGACCTGGAATTGTGGAACATGAGTAAGTTTGGGTACAATTCAAGTTCCATGTCTTCAGAGTATCCTGCATAAAAGCAGGAAATGAGAAGTAGGGTATGTGGTTGTGGTAACTTTGCAAATTTAAACTCTGAGACGGAGTTGCAGGGAAAATATATTACCAAATTGTCTTAAAAAGTAATAGCAAAAATTGTTTCTAGTCACTGAAATTTAGTTGGACCTCCTGTAATAATATGTATGAGTGGGCATGAAAAATACATTTTAAAACTGACTTGAGTTGTTTGTCTGGTTTTCAGTAAGGAATTTCTTCCTTTATCTTACTGCAACAAGTTTATCTTCCAAGGATATCAAAGGAAAAAAATAGGCAACTTTTCCAACAAAATAAATGGAAATGTAGCCCCTGTATCTCAGGCTTGTAACAATACCCACTCATTTGAACATGTGACACAAAAACTCATGAAGAAGGACTGCCTGAAGAAGATAACAATAATTAAAAATAAAATGGGCCAATACTCAGGGTGGAGGAAACCTTCTGGGTCAGGACAGAATTTCTTCTGAACTAGATCTATAATCATTGATGGAATGCAAATAACTTAGTTACCAGAGAGAACAACATGGTTTTTGATCTAGAATTAGATTCACCTTAAGTGTGTGAGAAAAACTCATAATAAAAGTGGCTAAAGGAAGGTTATCTTCTTCCACTTTTTCACAAGTAGTTATGCAGCTCCATAGTATTGTGTGTTCCATGCTTAAAAGGAATTTGGAGCCTTATGTTATCAACACGTAGGTTTCCCCACATAGTCTCAGCTGGCTGTTCAATCTCCAGTATTCCAAGTTCACACTTTAACCAGAACGAAGTTTGGAGGATGAGGAAAGGCACATTACATTGAAAGAAATCCTTCATTCCTGACACAAAGTGATCTCCAAATACATGTTTAAAGAACGAAGGATTTTATTTTCCTTCTATGCATCATTTCAGGGTGGTAGCCAGCTGCTCTGCACTTGGAGGTCAATAAGGAACACAGATTCTTCCTTTCCTCTCCATCATTCCTGGGGGTGGATTTTGTCTATGTGGCTGGACCAGAGACAAGGACATAGCTATCTTGCAGCTCTTGCAAACAGAAAGGTGTGGGAGAACACAAATGCAGTGATGTCAGTCCTATATATGAAAATGACACTCATCAATCACTTTGACTAATTTTGTATTGGCAAGAATGCTTTAAGGTGTCTATATTCAAGAGTGATTGTGCCTGGGAAATGCAAAGTCTGGATGGGCATTTATGTCCCAGCTACAAATTTATTATTATGGAAAAATTAGTTTATATTTAGGAGTTTTCTCCACAAAGGGGCTATTCATTTGCTTTCAAGACATGTATGACACAAATACTCAGCACTTCTATTTGTTGAAACATAATCATTTGGCACCAGCTACTTACAAAGGAGATTGGGAAATGCTGATTTTATTCCAGGCAGCTGTGTGCCTAGTTTAAAAAAAAAAAAAAAAAAACACATAATAAAGAAAAGAAAAATTGAGTATCTTACATCACATAGTCATGGTAAATGTACTAAGCAAAAGACAATATAACTCTAATTTAAAGTATGATATAGAGGGGAAAATGTTGTTAATGGTTTCAAGAGTAAAATGTGTAGAATAATAAAACAAAAGTATACTTGGGGACAAATGAACATTCCAAACTCAATCAGTTTAGATCCATCAAATAACTAATATAAATTACTTCTATTAACAATTAGTGCATTTGTAATAGTAGTTCAATTTTTTGCTTATCCAAGTTAGTGAGTTTCCCTAGAATATTCATGGATTTACTTTGGTTCATTTCCATAGAAATAATGACTAGTAAATTTGGGGCAATTCTCAAAGCAAGTTTTACTAGCAATTAATTTATTAATATAACATTTATTGAAAAATATGAAATCTATTTCCCTCCACATCTATATTTGATGTCTAGCTATATTTAATGATCATTACTTTATTTTACTTTATTTTATTGAAAGCTCATTCCCATCTATGGAAAAAGAAAAAAGAAGAAATAAGTTGAAAAATAGAGATAGATAGATCAATAGATAAATTGATGGATGGATAGATAGATAGATAGATAGATGGACTTTAATTACTACACCTTACAATCATTCTGGCACTTGCAAATATTTGAAAATATAGTTTATAGGAAAGAAGACAGCCATTATTTTTCAAAATAAAAAAAATAATTTTCATTTCTATTTGAAGTGAAGTGTGTGGTTTAAGTTCTACTCTCTCAAAATGAATTTTCTCAATACTGGGTGTGTGTTGTGCTTTAGAAATGACAGCCATGAAGTCCACACTATGCTCTATTTTCCTGTCAAAACATGTAGGTATGATCATGGTACGTTGGAGAGATCTGAGTCCAAAATAGAACAGACCAGAATCAACTAATAGCCAAAGAATAGTTGGAAAATGTTATTTCCCTTTAAAAGAACAAGAATTCAATTTAGTTTACTAGGAAAGGTAATTTTAGAAAGAATACTACAGTCCCTTTATCCATGTATATGTAATCAAACACATATATACATACGTTTAATGTATTTCTAAAAACAAAAGAAAGAAAACTAGAACAACAGAGTACACTATCAGACACAATAAAATGAGACCAACAACAATTAATACCCAAGAGAAAGTTGGTATACATACAACATAAGGGAAATATTTAAATTAAATATGATGCTGTAGACCAAGAACTCTTTTTTCTCTAATGTACACCAGTCCAGAGTCCAGAGAGTTGTTCAACATCCTGACCTAAGATGACAGCAGATGCAGAACAAACTAAAGCCAGCTAGACGTAAGCGTACAGCACATACCAAAAGCCGCTAACTCCTCGGATGCATGTACACACAAATATACACCGTGCCTCTGCTTCCGCTCAGCTGCTCTCATTAGTTGGGATAAAAGTTCAGCCATGTTTAATGTAATTGCTAGTAAATATGGTAACTATTTTCTTCCACTAAAGTCACAAAAATTCTTTGAATTTTATATCAGGGACTAAATTAGTAATGGAAAATGATGTTTGAGGGTGCTTCAATGCAGGGTATGTCACTTTATAAAGCATAGGTCTCTTTTAAGTAATTTTTTTAACTTCTTGACATGTGTCACAATTTGGAATTCTGCTCTCATGGGATAAATGCCAGGTTACATGGTGTAGTATTTTTATCCTCTCTACTTTTGCTGTAGAAGCATAGAACATCAAAGGAGAGGCAGATCACTCACATCAGCAGAAAATGGAATAGGACTGTAATATGCTGGCTTTGATCTTGCCTTCTAGTAATTATCTGGGCTACATGCATGCATGGAGAGTAAGATTTGAATTAATAAGGCCAAGAAATCCTAGAAAATGTAAGAGGTATCCCTGAATATAAACTTCACCTATCTTCGACATAATAGTTTGCAATTGAGTTTACAGTGTTGTGAGTTGTTTATTCAAAGCTTTAATCCTGAAATGTTATTCTCTCTTTAACTTGTCGCTGCTATATTTAGGATTATAATCTTGGCAATTAAGACATCACCACTCTAATATCCAATTTACCTCTACTAGAGAGCAGTTAGCTAACATTCACCTGATTTCTTCAAATAAGAAGACCTGAGGTAAATATCATTAAATTTATTTTTTTTTAAATTTGTCATCATAGTTCAGTCCACTATCATTAAAAATTAGTCTAACATCTCCTTAGGAAAGATATTGCTTTTGATATGGAAAGTAAATCAAATCACCCACATCTACATAGGATTCATACACGAAGTAGGAGGATATTACATTCTGAGTCAAGCTTGTTATTTTCCTATTTGTTTGTTTACCAGTGTTTATTGCTACATTGGGTTGAGAGGATTCTATTTTTCCCCCGTGTAAGTAAAATTTACCATGTCTATTGGAAGTAATAAGACAGCTGAATTTCAGAAATATCAAAAAGAGTAATGTGCTCTAGAAATTAGAAAGCTTCCAGCAGCCAGATATTTTTGCAATATTTGAGGATTTAATTCACTTTGTAACTGATTATCTACCACACATAAGAAGTACAACGTTCAGTTGACAAGAAGTAAATGTTTTGATTGTAAAACTGTCTCACAGGACATAGTATATTATCCTAGTTGAAAACTGCTTCATCTACAGTAATATCAAGATTTCTATCATCAACTTATTAACTAATCTATACCTGAAATAAATTAAGCCAAATGTATTCAGTTTGTACTCATCAAACTCAAATCAAATACCCAAGAATGGAACCATCAGTTACAATAATGGGAAACCAAGTCACTATTTCCCTCAATATCATACAAAAAGCAACTTTAAATCTTACCGAGAAAGTGTAGAGGTTAATCCTATGTTGCAACCTAACAAGCAAACAAAAAGTTCTTTGAAGAAGCATTCTTTCTCATGGTTGAAAATAATTCCTGATTCTCTCTAGTGGTCTAAACTCATTTTGTAATAAATGAGAGTTGAGAAATAGAAGATTATCTTAGAAAACAACTGCAACCACAGCTTTTATATGTTTTGAATTCTACTTTGTGGCACAAGCATTATTACAAGTACCTATACCTACTTCCCGAAAGAGATGTTCAGTTTGATCTAATGACTTGTTGAAAGAGATGAATATAAAGGATTTTTTAAAAAATGATGTTTATATACCTTTTGCTAATATTGAGAATAATGAGCATTCCAGTATGTGAAAGGGAATGATACACATCTTTGTCTCTTTTCTTAGACTTCCTATATCCCACATTGCTCTAGAACATTGCACAGGTTCACCTCTATTAAGTGGGACAGAAGCCAAACAAGAACTAGAGTTCAGTGAGAATTTTATGCCTGGCCTCAGCTTCTGAAGTGCTGACAAGCAGGAAAGCAGCCATTCTTCTAAGTATGTGCGAGATTCTTGTAGTGGTTTTCTTTTTCACTGTGGGTAAAATGAGCTATGTTGGAAATCTGCAGACCAACAATTAGCTAACCAAAAGTAAGCACACAGTGTTCAGCAATATGAAAGCATCTGAAAGAAGAGGTGAATTTTGCCACTACTGAAGTCAAACACGTTAGGAAAGTTGTTAATTTCAGGAGGTGGAAAAAAGGATGTGAGCAGGCGCATATGCTGTGATCGAAAATATTTTTTTGAAAGAGCAAATATATGACTAAGTGGGCGATCTATGCTAAAAGAAGTGAGCCTCAGCCATCAGAGCTGGACTTTTGCAGCAGCATTCATATGTCTGAATAGCTACAGCCCCGCCAACCAAAATTTTGAAAACTTTTTTTCTCACTTGCTCATTGCCAAGTTCCTTGCAGTCTTAAGTGTTGGAGAAAAGGTCACTGGAGTTTAAGCAGTGGCTGGGAGAACGTCCCTTATAAGCAAAGCTCATTGCCAGTGGCTGTTACAAGTTCCTTTTTCCAGCTCAATGAAATCCAGCAGGGACAGGCATGGATTTAGGCTCACATCAACCCAGTCCTTTCAGCAGCGCATGGGATATTAAAGTAGGGGTGATTTAGGGAGCAGTGTGTGTTGGCCCCCATCAGCCCAGGAACAGCAAATAGGCTGCTCAGATCTGGGAAGTCATTCAGCTTGGCTGTGTGTTCTTACCACTGCCAAACAGTATTTAAGCACAACATATCTGGCCCAGTGCAGTGAATGATTGTGGTCTACTCTTCGAACAGAGAGTAATATAAGACATCCAGAGTGGGTTAGGAACACCAAAAGCTTCCTTCTCTGGTTTGTACTTGAAACATCAAATATATTTAAAATGTCTAAAGTTATTTTATACCAGAAATGTACAGATTCCAGTATCGGCACCAGAAATAAAAGTAAATTATTTCAGTCATAGAACACCATGGTGTGAAAATCCCTAAACAAACAATAGCTCCTTTATGATCTCTAAGCCTATCAATTATGTTTTATTATTTCCCTGAATTGTAGCATTGAAAATATTTTAGTGTTAGGTTGTTTATAGGACTTGCATATTTCCTCAGAATGACTAAAACAAAGAGATGTCCCTCCAAATGACAGACTGTAATTTTCATATTTCTACAAATCTCTTTAATTTCCTAAATAAACAATAAAAATTTCTTTCTGAGGTCTCTGTGACCTGATGATTCAGTCAGTAATTCAAACTCCTTTAGTCTATTGTAAGCAACATTGTGGAGACCTGTGGATTTAAGGGTCACACTGGAGAGAATGGTCATTTCGGAACAAAGAGTGAGTCTCCAATCACATGTTGTACGGGCTATTTGAGTCTTTTGTTTTATGCTAATGATTTGGAGAGACACTGAACTTAGAAATCCCATATTTATTTTTCTGATTTTACCCATACACTTTACTTAAAATACAGACACCAGGGACATTCTATTCTGGGATTTCTAAGAATAAGGATGCAATATTGTTTTCTTGTGGCTGCTAACCACATGGCATAATTTCATAGATTTTATCATTACCTCAATCTTGGGCTTTACTGTTAAATTAAATGTTGCAGATTTTCTTTCCCATGCCAGCTAAAATGACTTTTCCTTTTTTAATGTACATTCGTCAACAATGCAGTAATAAAAAAATAAATGAGATTAGAAATTATCATTTGAAATTTTTTTGAATCCTGATCTGAAGTGAAATAACTTTTTAAAATACTACAAATAGTTATCTCTTCAACCTTCAGATTCAACTAACAAAAGATACATAGCAGTAAAGACAAAAATTATATAAGTAAATGCTATAATGGCAATGCTAAAAACAAGATATATGTGATTTAAAACTAGAACTAATAAAAATAAAAAGAATGAGGAAATAGTTCATTATGAATGCCCTGTATTCAATCCCCAACTCTCCCCGCAAAAACAGACTAAAACATTTAAGATCAGAAGTGCATATATATGAGGAACTACATACAAATATTTTAGGTTCACTAAAAGAAAACAAGAAAGGGCAGATTAAATAAAGAGAACAGGTATGACGTATTTTGTAATATTTAAAATTAATTTTTAAGGATCTTTCCTCAATCTAATATAAATAGAAATCCTTATGAATTTTGTTTCTTTCAATGTTTTCTGGCAGAATTATTTGCATATTCAATAGTCAACCTATACCTAGAGTTGTAGGTTGCTGTCACTTTGATTCTATTGTGTTTTAAGAAATACCATAGAACTTGGATATTTAACAAGGAAAAGGCTTTAGGTGCCTATTAGTTACTCTACACAGCTGAATATATATTTCTAATTAAGATAGCTCTAGCTTTGGTTGTGACAACTTTAGGACCACACAGTCAGCATTCATCGGCTCCTTGGACAGACCGTGCACCCTCCCTACCAAATCCAGCCCACAGAGAAGTCCTCTCCTCAACTTCTCTGGCTGTGACTTTGAGCCTACTACAGTTCAAACTTAATAAGTAAAATGTATAATTAAGAGGAATATGGGGAAATCATTTTATAGAAAAAATGTAAATGTACAGAATGAAAACTGAAGATCAATTAAAGCAGTCCTTTCCAACAGGTGTAAGCCCCACGGTGTCATCAAGTAACTTAGTTGAGGAGTCAAAAAAATCAAAGCACAATTAATATCTGTCTTGTATCTCGATGTACAAAATAGTGAGAAGGACTAGTTTATGATGGTTAACAATATTTCTAAATGTCACCATTCCTTTCCTCTGAATTCTCATGCAGCCTGTAGTTACTTGCAGCACAGCTGGCCATCTAAAGAGCCTGAGAGCTCTCTCACCAGAACCTTTGCTGGCGAAACTTGATGTCAGGTCACAGTAATGTTGTGGAGATAAGTGTTCTCTCTTTTTTTTTGTGGGTACCGGGGGTCCACCTCAGGCCCTCACGCGCCAGCAGGCGCCCGTGCCACTGAGCGATATCACCGGCCCTTTTTTCTTATGTGGGTACCGGGAGTTGAACTCAGGACCTCGTGTTTGCCAGGCAGGCGCTTAAGCCGCTGAGCCATCTCACCAGCCCAGTGTTCTCTTATTAACCTAAAATATTTGTTTTCTCTGCAAGTAGCCCTTTATGTAATTTCTGAGGAATTAGGAATTTTGATAACATGTACCTTGATGCTTCTAATGATTTTGTTTTTAAGGGATTTTTGGGGGGCGCGATGTGAGGATTACTAAATGATCTTGATTTCTTTACCTCATGCACCTTGCCTGATTATGTTTGTAAAATGAATCATATGCTCCTGTGAATCCTGCATGATTCCCTTCACTACTCTCCACATGGTCTTAGATCTACGACTGGTTGAAGCACCTAGACTCATGTTGTTCAGTTCATAAAAATTTTATGTGTGAGATCCTTGTGCTTGAACTCCAAAAAAATCAGTGAAGAAAATGGATGTTTTTCTGTCCTTGTAGTGCTTACCTAGTGGGAAACACAAAAAAATAAACAGAACATTAAAATGTCCTGACAAAGGCTATGTTAGCAATAATGTAGGATATTATGGGAGTATGTCTCCTAACCCAAGTGTGGGGGTTCAAAGATACCTTCTTAGAGGAAGTAGTTGAATATGACACCTGAAAGATCAATTGAAACTCAAGGAAAGTGTGAAAGTGTCATGGCTCGTGGAAAAGTGGTCCAGCTGGGTGACAGGGTGAAGGGTTGGGTGATTGATAGGGGTAGTTTTCTAGACAAAGGATTTAGCATATACAAAGGTCATAAAGCAAAAGGAACCATGCACAAGTGTCAGTATAATAAGAGACAAGGCATCTAGAATCATATAATAATTTAGAGTCTTGAAAGACAGATTGAAATATTTAGACTTCGCTCTAAGAGTAGTAGGGATTGTTACACGGGATTTTGGAAGGGTTGTGACAGAATAAGACTGATGTTTCGGGAGGATTGCTTTGACAGGGCTGCATGTATAGAATAAACAGGAAACAGAGGCAACAGGAAGAAATATAGTGGAAGATCTATGGTCCTGCTGAAGATGGAAGAATAGAAGAATAGGAAATCAAGAAGGCTCAGTTTAACACAGGTAGTGGGTCAGCCTCCCTTTGGTGCTTGCAGAGCAGAGATGATGTCTGTTCAATACCAGGGTGCCTCCATTTCCCACTAATTAGTACACTAATTATAGTACACTAATGCAGTTAAGCATTAAATAGACTTAAAATATCAGATAGGAAATTTTAAAATGTGAGTTTGTAGGAGTAGTAGCATTGGTTAGCATGGTTGTGGTATTTTCCTAAAAAATTCACTTAGTCACACAGCTATGAAAAACTTAAAAGAGCAACTGTGCGCTTTATTTGGAATAGTGTTTTACAGGTGGGGGACAGCAAAAAAGATGCTGCCAAGTCTGGGACCAATAGATGGATGGTTTGCGTGACCTACTTGGTCCAGAACAAATTCAAACATATGTTGGGGCTGAAAACAATGAAGATGTGCTATGCTTTCATGGTGATTAAGGATGAACTCTGCTTGGTTATATACCAATTGCATAGATCAAAAAGTCAGCAGCTTACAACACCTGAAATCCCAAGCACTGCAGTCTAAGCTTGGCAGACATGTGAGAGTGAGAGACTGCTGATAAGTGGGGTATATTGTGTGGAAAAAGATCTCGTTCAAGTCAAAGGAAAATTAAGGTCATCAAAGTACCATGTAAGGAAGACAATGAAAAATTTAGATGAACTAAGTAGTGTGAGATGAATTGGGGAATTAGATCTCAAGTAATTTGATCATATGGCATGTCTAGGTGACACATGAGCTCAGGATTAGATATTTGACTGAGGAGAGGGTTGAGGTAGGAAGTTATCAGGAAGACCAAGAATTAAGAGCCATGAATGTGAACCACTGGATGAACAGCATGCAAGTAAAGCACTAGGGAAGGGTCACTGAAATCCTTAACTATGCTGCAGTTACCAGGAAATGAAAGACAGCAGCTATGAGTGGAGGCCATGTGGTATTGTTGGAAGCTGGTACCTCAGATAGTATATGGTTTTAAACTGGCAGTTAAGAAGTGAGAGAATTGGGGGCTATCTCCTGCTTTGGGGTCCTGTAAATAAGTAGTTAAATGGCCAGGGATATAGCTCAGCAGCACAGCGCCTGCCTGGCAAGTGCAAGGTCCTGAGTTCAATTCTCAGTACCAAAAAAAAAAAAAAAGTTTAAGATGATTATGAAAGTATTGTGTTGTACGAAGTTGTAAAATATTACCTAGGAAGATCTGAGAGTGAGGAAAGCAGTAGCAAAATGCAGCAATGCAGATGGGAAAATAGGATGAGGAATAACTGGAGCACATAGCAGCTTAGGTAATGATCAAAGATTACAGGAATAGAGACATAATGCAATCCAATTAAATGCAACTAGAAACTAATGTTGAAGTTAGTCAAACAATAGGATCAAGGGAATTTTGCCAAAGCAACTGCTCCACTTGGTAATCAAAGGTTCTTGTCTCATGTGAATGTGCCAAAGCACCTTGAGAGATTTTTCTCAGAAGAGACCCTGAGCCTGACACCAATTTCACACGGCTGAAAAAAAACATAAATTTAACTGGATCCATTATGAAACCACACTGAATTCCATTATCAATTAGGAAAGAACTCTTAGTCGTATAAGCAAATGGCAATTCTGATTTCCTCATTCTCTCTGCTTTTTTTTTTTTTTTTTTTTTTTTTGCATAGAGAAACCAGAGAAATATTGAAGAATGCTGAGATTCAGGAAAAGTAAAAATGTACTGTAATACTGTTCTCAGAGTCAGCTTTATTTCCACTTCCTACCATGCGTGCTCCTTTTTCACTCTAAATGAGGAGGATGAAGGGTAAAACAAATTTTATCAGTGAGGAAAGTTAACTCACCTTTTTCCCTCTATTCCCCTTATTCAATAATTCTGAACTAGAAAGAACAGAAATCCTTCACACAACCTGCTCTTAAAACACCTGTAGAGTTATAAACTTCATGTTTTAACCATGAAAGTTATGATACTTAAATAAAATATGGTATTTAGAAAAATTCTCTCTCTCTTCTTTTTTGAATACTCAGTATGTGGTTCTGGCTGCTGTAGCTGTGAGGATGGCACAACTGGCAGGGTAAAAAAGCCAAGACAAACTCAGATAAAGCATCATGGCTGTAGATGTGGGATAGAGCTCTTTCCTCGCATGCAGATTCAGATGCCAGTGTTGCAGGACAAAAGGGAAAAAAAAAATCATGGTAAACAGTGTCCAGACCCAAACACATAGCACCATTGGCTGGAAAGATGTGGCAGGGCAATTTCAAATTCACCTCAGTTTAACTGTTGATCTTCAGAAGTGTAACATTTGCTAAAAGCTTTTTATTTATTCTGAAGTTAGTTTTTGCAGATTAGTAAAGCACACTTCCAGGGGTGTCTGGGTGGGTAATGGGGACATTACTTGGAGGCTATATGTATTGTATCTGTCTTACTTAAATTATATATAGTTAAAGAAAGAAGAAAATCTTAAATAGAATGGAATGGTACACATGGATAAGATATTTGTGTATAATTCTAATTTGTCTCTCTTCATCAAATGGTTGGCCCTGCTACTTAGTTCTAAATAAAGTAGACATGTAAGGTGAATACTGTCTATCATATTCATAGTCTTATTTTCTTATATAGACTCAGTGAAGACAAGTTTTAAGGTTTATTTTATGATATATTTATGTAAAGTAGATTAAATAATTTTCTTGCTTTTGCATGTATAAAATCATAAATGCATTGAAGTTTGACTGAAATTTAACTAAACAAAAAAATTAATAGATATGTTCATATGTATTTAAGTGAAAAATAGACACCAAATAACACACTATTAAGAATTTCCTATACTATCAGTGTCTGTTATGTGACACAATGAATCACAGTTTAGAAATATGAAGGAGGGCTGGTGGGATAGCAGTGGTATAAGCGCCTGCCTGGCAAGCACGAGGTCCTGAGTTCAACTCCTGGTACCCACACACAAAAAAAAAGAAATATGAAGGAAAAACAACCATTAATATACTCTATTTATTGTATAGTCAAATGTGGAGATAATGTTTAAGGCAGAATTTCAGTACTCATAAACCTAACACAATTCAAATCTAGTGGCAGAACGATGAGGTGGTAGCTGTAGTCTGTCATATTTTATAATTTTCCTTATAAAATAGAATGATACCAAAGGACAAGAGAGCACTGGCTATTCCTGTGAGTGGCTGGTGGGAACAGGAGAAAGTTGAATGAGAAGATTGAGAAACAGGTAACTTCTATCCTTTGTCCACCTGCCCTTTCTCTCTCCTACTAGCCATTCACCTCACTTAAATTTGGGAAGTCAGAAAACTGCAGCCAACAAAATAATTATTTATTTGCCATACTAAGACTCAATATTCTTGTTTATTTATATAAATTTATTTTATCTGTGATCTTATAACTTACAAACTGGAAAAACAAATGCGAGAAAACCCCCTGTCAATATTTCTCAAAGGAGGAAGATACATGAACAGAGTCAATGTACAAGCTCACATATTTAAGTCAATGGATTATGAACTCTCTAGGCAGTCGACAAATATTTTCCAGTGACTAGTGTTTTGTCAATAAGGAAGTTATGTAAAGTTTTTGAGCCCAAATTTCCTAATCTATAAAATGAGAGTAATCATCATTTATAAGTTGTTTTGAAGAGCATTACGTATTTTACAAACTTACAAATTTAAATCCGTAGTGGTATACAGAATGAACTCCATAAGCGCTAGCTATTACTAATCTACTTCTTTAAGACCCACATTCATGCTAATAAGGATATTTAAGGATAATGTGCAACCAAATATCTATGATTGTTAAGGTGCATAATTTAAGCAGGCTCAGGCTTTCTCAATCAAATATTTTCTGATTTGAAGTTCCACCTCACTATTTTAATTTCTACTTTAAATTTTTCTTCCACAGAGAAACTTGTTTTTGTTCCTTTTCTGTCTCTGTATGTTTATGCAAACAATTTCCATTTTGGAATCACAATGTTTTTGTTGATAGCTAACATTGTTCTTATGCTATTTGGACTTTCTTTATTAATATTACAACCAATCAAAGCTTTCGAGTTGTTAATAACAATAACACAACTTATATTTAGGTCCATGTGTTGAACATAACCCCAAAATGAACTGATTGATTTAGTCCAGATCATCAATAAAAGGAGCTGGTCTTTCAGTGAAAAAATCTGAGTTCACATACAAGGTGGTTTATTAGAGAAAAACTCAAATGTGAGCCTTATTTCTTCCAATCAACCCTCCTTTTACCATTGCCTATCCTAACTTTAGTCACCCAGTTTTGTTTCCTCCAAGCATGTATAAACAAACTCCCCTCATACAATGTGGTGTGATTGATGGTTTCCATTCACAGTATAAGCTAAGGCATATTAAACATGAACTGTCTTATGTGAAAGAAGTTTGCTGTTCATCTACTATATGCTGCCAATCATCTCTTCTAAATTCCAGTGACGTCTACTACCAAAGATAAGAATGATATAGCATATACTCCTTATAGATAACTAGATAATAGTAATTTCTTAACAATCATGAATGGAACTGAACAAGGACAACCTTCACTGACTTTATAGCCATTTAAGAATATTTAACTCTGATTGGAATCTTTTCCTGTATGTTGGATATTCTGCCCAATGCCATTCTCTATTTATTAGTTAATTAATGTATTTGTTATGTTTTATTTTGTTGTTCCATTTGAAAATGAAAATGTGTTACAACATGATGTATTTGGCCTGCTCTGGTTAAAGTTAAATACTGCCTTTTAAAATTTCACTTCTAAGGAAGATACGTGACAAATGACATAGTAATTTTCCTATTTCTCCATGTTCATAAAACATTGATAATATGATTTTTACCTTCCCTTTGTTCTCAATTAAATGAAATGCTCCAATACAATTAACATGCTCTTGCAATTTAGGTTTTCTTTAGAGGTTTCTCTTGTCTCTGATTAACAGCATTTTCCATCCATTCTGAGAACCCCCAACTGCTATTCAGAATGTTCCATTATGCCTGCCAGCTATAAATACAATTGTGAACCAATATCATTTTAATTGTTTCACTAATAACTTGTTTTAAATGATTCAACAGTCATCAGGAAAGATAAGTGCTCTCGTACCCTGCAGGCTTATGGGCATGATGGTATGAGGCAATGTGGAGTGCTGTATCAGAATAATGAAACTGTATGCAGAATATAATGACAAAGCACTCACATTGCTGTAAAGATAAATGAAAACAGTAGATCTTAGTTGCTCTGTAATATAACATCCATTTCTAGCTCCCATTTCAATCATTAGCCTTCCAAATAGATTAATGCACAAATACACATAAGCAACATGTTCCATCCTAACAGCCATATGCTCCCATTTTTCCAGGCGGGCTATGAATGATGGAGTTAACGAGCTTCACAAATGCTCTTGTTAATTAACAAAAATTGTTACTTTCTCATTTGAGGGGGGTTTATAAATTAGACTTAATTACACCAGATAATTGCAACTGCCAGGCACTGAGCAACTCCTTCTCATTCTGCTCTTTCAGTGGCAAATCAACAATTGCAACCCTTGCCTATTTGTGTGGATGAATTTAATAAGCAAACAGCCCTTTTATGTTAATGGTTTACTGGCATCATGGGCCTGGCAGGAGAAATGTGCTGGGGGAGGGTTTGCTAATGGCAGCACATAATCACATTAATTAAAATATAACTGCCATTTAAAGATTTGTAGTGTGGAATTACAGCATGTTGGGAACTGAGAAAATCAAGCTAGAGTGCATATTAGCACCATTATTCTGTGCTCTCTGCACGGCAGTCAGCAACCTCGTGTGTCATAAATGTAATTTATGACTACTATTTGCTTTGAAATATATGATTTTAGTTCACTCATTAGAATGTAAAAATTTGCAGTGTCTGCTTCAGGAGGTTTAAAATAAATTCACTAAAAGCCGAGACCCATGATCTGCTTTTAACAAATCCTTCAACAATGACTTTTTTTAATTATAACTTCTATAATTTCTCATAGTAAAACCAACTGTCTCTTTTTCTGAAGACAAATTTAAGACATGCTGCTATAAATTGTGGACTTTTAGTTATGTTTACATAATTTCTTCTGATTTTTAGTGGGTCTTTAATAAATAGGGTCCTCAGTTTTGTCTTTGTTCCTAAGAAGGTTGGTGGAAACTGATAAATGCTTTAAAGTTGGGCACATGCAGAGAAGAGAGTAGAGCAAATGTCTTGTAAAGCTTTTCATTAGCCCGTCTCTGGGATCCACTCATTAGTTTTAAAGCTGTCCTTGATCTAAATCAGTCCCATTTGTATTTCACCTACAAAGAGTCTATGAATGTACCCGGGATAAATTGCCAAGGGATCATGACAAGGGAACAGTGCTTAATTGATTCTTAACAATGTCAAAAGATTCTAGCTTCAGTAACCAGCTGACTGTGACCAAATTTCACCTTACTTATAATCTTATATCTTTCACAGCATAAAAATTTGCAGAGAATTTTTGTTTTCCTTTGTTCAAGCAATCCGTAAGACCCCCAAAATCTAGAACTACAATCTAGGTGGAGTTGACTGAAATACAGTGCATGTGAATCTTGCAGATATGTGCTATATTTTGTATAAACTGCTTAGACATCTTTTCAACACCACTAATTTGAGTGTATTACAACTAAAGAGATGAGCGTTTTATCCAGCCCCAGTAAAGCATCGGCTCAGCCACCCTAACGAGAGAGATTTTCATGTGAAGTAGAGTCATTGCTGGCAGTGTTTCTCAAGCTAACCTTTGTATCACTGATGAAACAGTGCCTCTTGAAGCCAAGGATGGCTGCTCTTACATTTTTCCCCTTGGAAGTTTCCAATAAACTCCTTGGGAATCAAGGTAGAATGCAGGATATTCTGACAACTTTGGTCGTAAATTAGAGAAGACATTAGCATGCACAGAGGCTATGATATTGTCCCCATGTTAGTGGTGTTGTGTTGCAAATTTTCATCCACATTTTCTTACTTTGTTCTGCTAACTAGTGGCATGTGATTTTATGGTAGATCCTTGTGACAAGGGGGTATTTCTGCCTGCAATACAGAATTTTTGCTAGGTTTTGTTTTTATTTTGAGCACAGGTTTTCTCTTGATTCAAGTATGTGGCCTCTAGAAGGAATATATCAAGTGAAACATCATTTCTGGTGTACAGTGTAGTTAGTGTGATAACCATAGGATTGTATTCCTTGAGTGATATTCATGGATGATGCAATACAGTCATTTAATTAATTAGGAAATTGAGACCCACACAAAATCATATGTGATTGGTCTGAGGTTATGTAGAAAGTGAGTGCAATAATTTGGAAAGGCTGGGAGAAGTATCTAGGTCTTTTGATTTCTTATCATTTTTTTCCTCTAAATTGTTCTCTTGGCTATTCTTACAGAAAAACTAATATCTCATTTTGAGGTTTTGTCTTGGTATAGTAGTGGTTGTTGGTTTGTATGTTTTGCTGTCATTTTGTTTTAATTCAGTTAATAAGAATGTATTGTTATGCCCTTGATATGGATTGAGGTATCACTTTTGTAAAACACAGGGTCCTGTATTAAGATTGTACAGTTTACTAGAAAAGAACAAAAATACATTAATCAACTTAAAGAAGATAAGGTTTTGCATTAGTCCCTTTCCCATCACTGGGGCAAAACACTAGCACCCACAGGATAAAGTAAGGGAAGTTTATTTTGGCTCACAGAGGGCTCAGTCTACATGTGGCACACTGGCTCTAAGGTGGAATAGGAAGGCATGGTGGAAGAAAGCTGCTCAACCTGTGGCAGCCAGGAAGCAGAAAGAAAAAGAAGAGAGGAGCTGGGGACAATAACATATCCTTCCAAGTCTTGCCCCCAGTGTTCCATGTCCAACCATACCCCACTCCCTAATAACATATTTAGCTATTCATCAGTAGATTAATCCACTGAAGAGTATAGAACCCCCGTGATACATTCACCTCCCAAAAGCCCCAATTCTGAATGCATGAAACTTGTAAGATATTTTAGTTTGAAACCATAACAGATTTATTTTGGCAATTTCCGAGGTTTCAATCATCCATAGCTGTTTGGCACATGGTGAGGTAGAATACCATGCCAGATAGGATGTAGCGGAGAAAAGTAGTTCATCTCATATTGAACAGAAAATGAAGGTAGAATGTAGGAGTAAAACACACACTTCTAGGCATACCCTTAGTGACAAACTTCCTCCAACTAGCTCCCACCTTCTAAAGTTTTCCCCATTTTCCAATTATACCACTAGCAGGAGTCCAAGCTTTCAATACATGAGCCTTTAGGAAACATAGATCGAAGCTATAACAAGTAGGAAAGGCAAAGCTAAAAATGTGTGCTAGGCAAATCAGAAATACAGAGATAGTCTTCAGTATCCAAGGAGAAAGGAAGTATATGTATAGAAGAAAAAAATATATGAAGGAGAATGATGGATGCCATAAAATGCATGTGTCTTTGTGCCATTGGAGATTTCAGGAGAGAGCAAAGTCATAGCAGGGACAGGTACAGAGGGTAATCCCATGACACATAAGGGGCATTGGATCAGATGATGGAAAAACCATCACCATGCTCTCCATATGACGGCAACCTGGTCAGATGTGTATATTACATTGATTTCATGTGATAATTCAATGGGCAGATTAATAATAAAAAATTTGAAGTGGAAAAATAGGAAACTGTTAACAGGAAAGGAATAGAATGAACACACAGGAAGAAACGTACTTGGAAAAATACGGGAAGAAAAATTTTGGGCACTTGATTACATGTTTACATGTAAGGAATTGGGGGAAAATAACACGTTTCTAATTTGTTTCCCGAAGCTTCTGATGTAGAGGCCGACTTTATGGTGTCTCTATCTGCTCTACTCCTATATCTGCTTTGATTTCTGCTGTGAATTGAAGATGCAATAACTTCAGTTTTGATTTAGTATCTTGAATACAATAGAGTCTGAAGTTAAAACAGGCAATTTTGAGTAAAACAAACCTGAATTGAGGTCCTCTCTCTATCATTTTACTTACTGTGTTATTACTTTATAAACTGGCTATTTATTTTGGAGAAGATATGAGCTTCTTTTAGATTCTGTTTCTAAATCTGTAAAATTGTGGATTTTGGGAGGGAGCTAATAATGCAATCAATAAACTGATTTTGTAAAGTGCTTAGCACGGTGCCTGGAGTATAAATGATCAAAAAGTGGTGTCTGTTACCATCATTGCTTCTTAAGAAGTGGAACTAAGGGAAACTCACAAGGCAACTGAAGATTTCAGTGTAAGCATCAACACTTTTGAGATCATGAATACTACTTTTATCTCCCTTAATAAATGGCATCTTGTTGATACACACCAGATACTTAAGAAGTATTTATCCAATGCATGCAAAAATGAATGAATGTCCCTATCCATCCTCAAGCAGATAAAGAGGAATCCAACTTACCATTACAGTCATGTATTTAAACTGAAAGAAAATTTCACCTGCAACACTCCACACTCCACTAAATGTTAAATGACAAGGCAGAGTTTCCAGTAATGAGATTAGGGAATGCCATCACTCCACAGGCACTGAAGCCAGGTTCATTGCAATTCAGCAGCATAGCATGGGGACATGGGAGGCTCAATTTAGCGCTATCATTATTGTTTTTATATGAAAAGGGAGTTAGAATTGGAAATAGCCACTCACAAGCTTTCCTGGAGTGCCCTTATTCCAGGAATGGGTAAGTGGTTTCTTTGGGCCCTTCCTGACATCTAGATCCCATGTACCAACTTTCTGTGTTATAGGAACCTGGCAACCGATTATGCTTGTCAGGCTGGTAAGGGTGAGGAGTATTTCCCAATTCTGTGTATAAAGGTGAAGCTGAGTTCCTATAAAAGTTTGCCTTATGCTTAGAAAATAAATTTTGAAACTTAAAATAAAAAGTTTCTAGGGATCCTGTTTTGGCCTCATTTCCACCTTCACATTATTCTAAAGTGTTTTCAAGTAAGCGTTAAAATATTTTTTACAAAATTGTGCATTAATTGGGTAGTCCTTCTGTGCATAAGAAAATAACATGGTCAGAAACACCTGCTAGATACTGCGTCACCTGCACTATCATACTAAAGCAATGGCAGCACGATAAAGTATATAACAAAGCATCTGCTGAAAAGTGGCAATAACTGAGAAATTGTTCAGAATGCTTGGAAACGACTAAAATACAGGGACTTACAGTTATAAGACATCTGGTTCTTTACCAAATAGACTGAAACACAAGGTCTTTGCTTAATGTCTTGAATGACCATCTGGGAATACAAAATGGCAAACGGCATTTCATGGACATGGCTAAAACAGACTCTGACAGGTTCGAGTTATGACACTTCCCAAACTTGGAAGTTCTTGCAGAATTCTAATTCAACTAGAAATTAAATAATCTGGTGAACACTTGACCCAAGACCATATGCCTAGAGAGTGAAAAGTAACGTCCAACAAAGGCACTGTGCCTAATGCTCCTCTATCTGCTGCTCTCTCACAGAAAAGTGTGTGCCTTTTGATGTTCCTTGTGCTGTGACTGCATATTATTTTGGTAATTCTCTTATTGAAATGTTTATGTATATATGTGTGTACCTATCTATCTACCTGTCTCTATGCTATTTTGTTGTGTCCTTCAACACTAGAACGTTGAAAGAGTGCTTGAAGCATGAGCACTCTTCTGTACTTATAAGTAGTACAGAATTTTGAATGGAAGGGATTTATGTACAGATTTAACTGTTTTGATCTACAAAAACAGAACAACAACATAAAATGTTTGTTGTTTATGTTTTTCCAAAATAAAATAGATATCTGGCAAAAAATAACATTCCATGAACAATAAAACTACTGAAGAAGTTTCATTTTGTCATTGTGCACTGTATCCATCTTGACAGCTTTACATTCCTCCTCTAGATCCTTGGAAATGATTGATATACAACTTATTTTATGAACCATAACTGCAGAAAAACCAGAAAATTACCTCTGAGATGGCCAAAAATCAATATGAAGATTCCTACTGAATCAATATGAAGATATATGGAAGAGAAGAACAGATTGAAACTTTTGACAAATGTAACAGAGTACTCAAACCAATTTCTTTATGGCTTAATTTCAATTAAGGAATAAAATGAAGAAAATGAGATCATTGTTAACAATACTTATCTCCTCGGGTCTAAAGTGCAATGTAAGATCTTACATGAAGTACACAATAAGGAATTATCAAGGGTGAGCTGCTACCTGCTGCTTCTCATTCACCTGCAGTTAGACTTGATGGGCAGGGCCTCTAGAGAGGAAATATTTAGAGATACTGGTCAGTGTCCCTTGTGAGAAAATCAGGGATTCTAGGAGCAAAACACAGTGTACAATGGTTACCCCTAAAGCACACAGAAAGCTTGGATTTATGTTCTCTGGAATTTCGAAAGTGTGGACAGGTGTTTGACTTTCATGGGTGAATTCTAATGGCATTTTATTGACACAAGCTGGCAGAAAAAAAGAAAAAGAGGGCAATTGAGAGAAAGCTACTTCCACTGATGATCTGTTTTCTAGGAGACTAGATGTGGACCCACTTGAGAGAGTTTCTGTCTAGACTCCAGACACTGGCTCAGAAGAGCTGCAGAAACGGAGAAGTAACCCTAAGTAAGGCGTATGTCACCTGACAGAGGGGAAAATCTTTCAAATGATCATATGGAGGAGATTATCCAATAGCATAGGAACTACAGATGAAGGTCTCTAGTGAAACTTCAAATATAGTCAAGGAAAGGAAGAGTCATCTTGGAATTATGAAACCCTCACAAGGTTTCATTACTAGATTACAATGTAATCACCTTGTAAGACCCAGGACACGACTTCCATACTGCTCCCTTCCCCCTGGAATTTACTTTTACTTGGTAGGACCTAAAACAGTGTAAGCTGGAATATGACAAATGAGCTAGATGGAAGAAACTGTTGGGCCTTTTTTGAAATTTCATCTAAGTTAGTCAACCCGGGAGATCTGAAAGGGAAAGCAAAGGGAAAATTTATTAGCTTCTACATCCACCTCATTCTATGAATGGGTCATATGTTCACAAAAAGAAAAGTTGCAGAAAGAGAACTTACCTCAAGGCAGTGGTATCTAGGCACAATAGGCAGCTCAGCTTGCCGCTGCTGCAACACAGGTGAACAACATAGAGGGCGGCCCCTCCCATCACCATCTTCACAGCGGGCAATCCAGGTGAACAGCTTGGGCCCCTCCCATCACCATTGCAGCTGCTGCCACTCAAGTGAACCCTGCCAGAAGGCCCAGAGAATGGCCTCTTCCCTCACTGCTGCAACCACTGAGGTGAACCACTTGGGAAGGCCCAGAGACCAGAGGGAACTCCAGCAACACAGTAGGGTCCCAAGGAGGGCACACAGGATAGACGGGTGGGACTAGTGGCATGAAAAGTCCGAAGCAACAATAACAATGAACCAACAGGTGGTAAGTTAGGTGAACCAGCATTGTGCTTGGGGACCAAGACACACAGAATAGAAGTAGTCAGGTAGGGCCACCCCACTCTCTCTTTTGGGGAGGTTCTTTTTCTTTTTCTTTTCTCTTTTCATTCATTTCTAAATGGCTGGGAAAAATTCCAGCTACCAAAAACTAATCCCATCCCCCAAACCCAGAGACAAAGTTCAGATAATCCCTTGCTTACTCCCTTATTCTTTCTCTTCTGTCCTCTCCTCTACTTTCCCAAAGTTTGTGTGTTCATCCTAGTCCTCCAACCTGGCTGCTACTTTCTTTTCAGTTATCTTTGTTTTATCCATTATCCTTCTTAAATCTCCCCACCACAGGGTAAAACCACTTTACCAAGGGGAAACACTTTGAATACAAGCTCCCAATTTACAATTGGTTCTGTTATATAACTGTAGATTTTGCTCCTATGGTTTAAGGTACAAAATTAATAGCTACCACAGTTTGTTAGTTTCTAATCTGTGCTTGATGTTATTGTTATTACTAATTATACTATTTTAGCTAGGATGTCATATTTGTTGTAATCAGTTGTTCTCCCTGCTGTAACAATACTGGGAAGCTCTGGGGTAATAACCTCACCACTGCACAGCATCAAAGAACTGGAGACTGAGCCAAATAGATACCAGCATCTCACTCTTAATTGACTGGGAAGGTAGGATCTCAGAACAGTCACAAGCCAAGAACCTACACACAGAAGACCTCCCTGAGGAACAGATTTTCCTAGAGAGGACTTGACATAAGTCATATCACTACCTATTACAAAAACTTACAAGGGTCAACACAGAAAATAAAATAAAAATTTTTGAAATAGAAAATGACAAGCTGCAGAAGGAAAATGCAATCTCAGACCTCCAGCCTACCTAGAACAAGTCCAGGAGACAAGATAGAGGAAAATGGAAGACACACACCTGAAATTTCTGAAATGATAATAACCGATGTAAAGAAACAAGTCCATGAGCCTATGGAGGAAATCAGACCACAAATTATCTCTCAGGTAAAAAAATAAATGTCAACATTCAAAAAGGAATTGTTCAGCAAATCTAGAACAGAGATAGATAAAAAATAGATCATGATAGAAAAAAGATAGAAACTGTGAACAATCAATATAGGAAAGAAATGGAATGCATGAAATGGATTCAAACAGACATCCAGGAAATTAGAAATTCCAAAGAAAGCTAGCAATGCCACTTGAATGAAACCAAAGATAGATTTTTAGACCTTGAAGACATGATCGTGACTAACAATTGTGAAAGTAAAAATTTCTTAAAAATAATAAGGGATCAAGAAATAACAATTCAACAGCTGCAAGATGATACAAAGAAAAACAATAAAAGACTGATAGGTGTCAACGAAAAAGCAGGAGTGAACACAAAAGACATAAAAAGACTATTTAAAGAAATAATAGCAGAAAATTTCCCAAACATGAAAACAGAATCTGACATACGGATAAGTGAGGCATATAGAACTCCAATTAGCCATGACCAAAATAAATCTACATCCAAACATATAATAATCAAGATCCCAGAAATACAGCACAAGAACAGAATATTAAAAGCTGTTAGAAGAAACAGACCGCCTATAAAGGAAAGCCCATCAGAATCATGGCAGACTTCTCAGTAGAATCCCTCAAGTCAAGAAGAGCTTGGAGTGAAGTATTTCAAGTCCTGAAAGAAAAACAACTCCCAACCCAGATTGATGTACCCTGCAAAATTATCTTTCAAAGTTAGTGGAGAAATAAATTCATGACTACCAAACCAACACTACAAAGCGTACTGAAAGATATTCTAGGCAGAGATAAAAATGACCACATTTCCAAGAGCAACAACAGAAAGAAGCCACAAGGCAAAGCAAGCAATTAAATAGAGGGAAAAAGCAGGGAACCAGCAGCAGGAAAATAACATGATGAAGGTAAGCCAATACATTTCAGTCATAACCGTCAATATAAATGACCTCAATTCACAAATCAAAAGAAACAGATTGGCAGAATGGATCAAGAAACAATATCCAACAATATACTGTATACAACAAACACATTTAAGTCAAAATGGAATTCATAGACTGAAAGTCAAAGGATGGAAAATAGTACTCCATGCAACAGGAACCCAGAAAAAAGCAGGAGTAGCTATTCTGTTGGCAGACAATGTGATCTTTAAACCAAGAATGATCAAAAGAGATAAAGAAGTTCACTACATACTTGTTGGGGAAAAATTCAAGAGGAAGAGATAACAATCATAAATATATATGCACCATATATGGGAGTACTGAACTATATAAGACAAATATTAATAGACATGAAAAATCAAATAAGCAATAACACAATTGTAACAGGGGACATTAATACCCTATTATCACAAAGAGATATATCAACTAGACAAAAAATCAGCAAAGAAGTAACAGAACTAAACCAAATCTGTGAACAAATGGACATAGTAGATGTTTACAGCATGATCCACCCAACATCAGAATACACATTCTTCTCATCTGCACATGGGACATTCTCTAAAATAGACCATATACTAGCCCCTAGAGCATGCATAAGTAAATGCAAAGGAAATCATCCCATGCATATTATCTGACCATAGTGCAATGAAATTAGAAATTAATGTCAAAAGAAACTGCAAACACTCCATAAACACATGGAAATTAAATAAGACCCTCCTGAACAACCAATGGGTCACAGATGAAATTAAAGAAGAAATTAAACAATATCTACAATCAAATGAAAATGAAAATACAACATACCAGAACCTGTAGGGCACAATGAAAGCAGTCCTAAGAGGGAAATTTATAGCAGTGAATTCTCATATCAGGAAAACAGAACAAGCACAAATAAACAACCTAATTCTGCACCTCAAGCTTCTAGAAAAAGAAGAGCAACTCAAGCCCCAACCCCATAAAAGGGAGGAAATTATAAAGATCAGAGCAGAAATAAAACATAAGTGAGACTAAGAAAACAATACAAAGAATTAATGAATCGAAGAGTCTGTCCTTTGAAAGAATAATAAAATTGATAAACCCATAGCCAAATTTATCAGAAAAAGGAAAGAAAAAAAAACTCAAATTAATGCAATGAGGAATGAAAAGGGAGCAATCACTACAGATCCTGTGGAAATTCAGAAGCTTATCAATACCTACCTAGAAAATCATTACTCTCATAGGATGGAAAACATAGAAGAAATGGACAGATTCCTAGAAACGTATGAATTACCAAAGCTGAATCAAGAAGATATAAAAATTGTGAATAACCAAGTATTAGTTAATGAAATTGAAAACATAATTAAAAACTTACCAACAAAGAAAAGCCCAGGTCCTGATGGATTCATGGCTGAATTCTGCCAAATGGGTAAATTCACATATGGGTTCCTGTTTTCCCCAGGCACAGCTGTTGTGAGCCACACCTGGATGTTATTATGGCAAATTAGAATTTGCAGAACAGAAGAATGGTATGGGTGTATTTTAACCCCTCTGTGATGCTCACAGATACATGCATGGAGCATTATTTGGGTAAAATTCTTGATTTGACACTTGAAGGTGTATACATACCTTGCCATTCGTCACACCAAGTGGATGAACACAAAAATTGTTTCCTGTACCTCTCGGGCACAACTACTGAAACACACAGCCAGCTATCACTATGCTAAAGTACAAAAGTGTGGAATGGGAATTTACCATGAGAGAAGGATGGCAGGGGTGTATTTTACTACCTGTGATGCTCTGGGATACATATGCAAAGGTGCTACACAGGCCATTATGTGGGTAAAAATCTCGATTTGACACTTTTGCACATGTGTACACACCTTGCCATTCTTTGTACCAAGTGGGTGAACACAAAGATTGCTTTCTGCATCCCTCAGCCATAGCTACTAAGATGCACAGCAGGCTACCCTTATGCTAAAGTACATAATTTAATTAGAAAAGAACATGACCCAAGGGCTTATAACATCTTCCAATCAGTCTTCCACAGAGTTAGGAGACAGTCAAAAATGGGCACTCTAATAAAGGTAAAAATATTTAAGAAAAGTATTTGAATATTGTGTTTGAGACAATACTGTAAAAAAAGATGCATCATTAGACAACTGTTATATTTAACACTAGAAAAAAATAGTCAACAGAACATAAAACAGGTTTTAAAATGAACATATTTATTATTCTGAAAGAGATATGCCATGCCCCACGCAACCAGTGGGGTCCTGAGAGGGGACAAAGGGAGATTAAGAAAAAATGATAGATACATACTAAAAGGAAAGCTGGGACTGGGTGGGACCTGACCTCTCTGATGGAGAGGCCGTTACAACCGGCATGGTCTGCCTCTTTATTTATACACTGTAAAAGGGGGGAAGTTTGCAACGGAGTCAAAAGTGCAAGGTCTCAGTGTTTTGCTGAGAACACAAAGTGAAACATTCTCAAAGTTATCTGTGCTGTAGTTAAAGGAAGAATGCCAAGACCAGACACCTGCTGGACTGGCCTTGCTCCAGTCCCAACAACTTGTTTGCATGGCTCACCTCTGGAGCTCCATGTTCTCAGGGCTGGCCTTGCTCTAGCCCCAAATGTGCAGCCGATCTCCAGCTCAGCCACTCCCCACAGAGATACATATTCATTCAAAAATTATCGAATATTATAAAAATGCCACTTTATTTGTATTGAATACAAAAGAAAGAGTAGAAGGAACAAATAGCAGAATTGTTAAATCTGAAGACAAAATTATTGACCAGTAAGTTGGGTAGAGATTTTTCTAGCATGAAAGAGTACATAAGAGCTAAAATGATTGGATAAGGAAAACATAGGAAATAAAAAGGATTGATTCAGAAGTTAAGATCTATTTTTATTAGAGTTAATATTGGGCTGGATAGGAATATTTCCCAAATTTCAGTGGCTTAGCACATTGAGGTTTTATGTTGCAAAATCACAAATGTGCTCCATGGCCAGGCTATTCTCCAGTGCAACATCCTTCAACTCAGTCATTCAGATCAGTGCTTTCCAGGAGGAAGGAATATAGTGCTTGCTTGTGTCTAGAAGGAAAGGAATCACCAGAGTCTAAATGGGCAGGAGAGAATATGTATAAAAGGTAATATTCCAAGAAATAATAGGCAATTATTTCTCAGAGCTACGGACATCTGTCTGCATCTGGGGAGGATCCCCTAAAGTACACATTAGGTCCTGGCACTGTTCATTTTGAGTACCAGATGTCAATAGTGTTTCAAAACAAGGTGTCAACAGTGTTTCAACAGTAAACCAAAATATCAAAGAGGTGGACACACTGACCTTATTACATTCAAGTTATCAACAAAAGGAGGAGGGACAAACTTAGTGAACAGTTGACAAGTTTGACCAAGAAAAAAATGAAGTGTATGAATAGAAAAAATATTTAAATTAAAATATAACTCCAGAAACAAAAACAATTACAAAATTATTAAGTTTAGATATGCTGCTTTATCTTGTTTTTTATATTTGCATCTATTTTTATGATTAACTTTGTTAACAGCTATATTTTTTAGTTTAACTTTAATGTTCTCTTGTTTCTTTCAGCCAATAGTATATTTCCTATTTTGTGTCAGTTTTCCACACAATTATTTCCCCTCTGTTGTGTTTACAATTTTATTTGCATAACTTTAATTTCTTAAATGAAGTGTTATTTTCATTGTTTTAAAACTTATTCAATTATTTAAAGCTTTGTGTCCCAAAATAAAACATTAATTGTATTTTTAAATACTGTGGACTTCAGCATACTTTTTTCCTTATTTATATTACAGTTTTGCTTTTGTTTTTCACCCAGTAATTATGCTTAATGATTTCATTATCAGCTTTCGGGTGACAGATTTGGTTACATGTGATAAAGAAATGCATATTCTCTTTCTTTTATAGTAGTCAAATAATGTAAAATATAATAATTTCATTTTTTAGCAACTTGCTTTTATGTCCTGGAAGATAAAAAATTTTGTAAAAGAAAGATAATGAAAATATGTATACTCAGACTGTTGCACAAAAAATTTTATACATTATAAACATTAATTCTTCCCAACCTCTATCTCATTTTTGTGTCTAGTTGAACTGTTAGAATCAAAAGGATTAACCTCTAATAGACTTTACATAAAATTCTACTCTCCTAATAGATACTAGATGTTATATAAAATAGTCATTACTCTTTTCTTTAGTATCTACATTTTTTTAACATTGTTTTCTATTTACTTTTATTTCATTTACTTTACCTTAAATTTTATCATTTTAGACATTTTTTACATTTCTACAGTTGTAGCTGTTCTTTATCTTTTCACCAAAAGGCAGAAATATCTAAATTTCTCTCAAACAGATAAAAGTGGGACAATTACAAGGATACATGTACACTGAAATCCCAAGTGGAAACAATTTAGAATAAAGGTACAATTCAGTATTAAATTTATCATAATATGTATATGATTACACAGGAAAGAAAGCAATTTTCAAAAGTTTCAAAATACAATGTCAAATGAAATATTTTGTAACGTGGATTGACTAAGGCAAAGAACAAATTTGTTTTCTGAGAAGATAACATTTCACTAAATTGAGATTCAGAGTTGGTGTTCCCTGTCATCAAAATTAACTGCAATGTTTATCTGTTAATAATGATCTGTTACAAGCTTTTACCTATTTCTTCTTTGCACATGAAATACATAATGCACCCTTTCACACAGCTTTGCTTAAAACACTACTTTAACTACATCATTTCGATTTGCACTCAGAAAGCATCCATACAAGGTGATGTGATCACCATAGACCAGCTGTAGCAAATATCCACTGCCTCTGCCACACCAGCATGAAAACAAGCACAGATAATCCATTAATAAATGGGCGTGCCACATTCTAATGGCTTTATGTATGGACACAGAAATTTTTGATTACCATTAAACATTTTTAGCATTTTGTTTTACTAAATAATTTAACCTGTAAAAGATTAGAGTTTCTGAGCAGTGTGAAAATAAATAATAGGCTTTTTTGGCCTGTGGGCTGTGAATTGCTGACTGCTGCTTTAGGGATGGAGGAGTTCCTAATGAATGCCTACTTTTTCAATTTTCATGGGCTATTTACTACTTTTCTAATGAATCTCTGCTTCTCTCTAATTTTCATTTTCTAATACTGTCTACTTATGAGATACCTCACTTTCTCATCAAATTACCTTTTCTCTTTATAATCACCTCTTAGTTTCTGCTTCTTCATGTTACATATGTTTTCTATATAATCATGCTTTTACTCTTCATAGAATTTCTTTGGCGTCAGTTGCTAACCTGCATTGCCCCATTAACTCAGTGGTATATCTTAATTCAAATTACCAAGAGAGAGGGGACTTGACTGATCATATCCATTATCTTATCATATTGATGTGATATATAAATCACAGTTTTACCCAATATTGGATTTTCCTTGATTCTGGAGTACACCTTCCATCTAACCAGCCATGTTGATGTCACACAGTCTTTTTTTTTTTTTTTTTTGTGGGTACCGGGGGGTCGACCTCAGGACCTCGCGCGCCAACAGGCACCCGTGCTGCTGAGCGATATCACCGGCCCCTTTTTCGTATGTGGGATCCGGGAGTCGAACTCGGGCCCTCGTGCTTGCAAGGCAGGCGCTTACGCCACTGAGCCATCTCACCGGCCCACACACAGTCTTAAGTATAATCAATTCCTCAGTAGTGACTGTGTGGCATACATGTCTGCTAGGAAGGAATCTCCAGGTGAGACTGGTGTTTAAAGGCTCAATTTGCATGTTAAATTTCAGTAAGTATTTCTTGTTCCATCTTTTAATGTAATATTGCTTTTTGTAGTACTACCCGAATTACTGGACTAACACTACTTGATTATTTTATAATATAGTTTTAACAAAAAGGGATTCAGTTTGTCAATTGCTAAGGCCTGCATTTGTATATATAAATGTACCCACATTCAGTTTTTAACAATTAACTGAAACCAGTTTCCTAAGAGCATATGTCAAGACATTTTTAATTGTTTTTGTTTTGTTTTGTTTCATTTGTGGTACCGAGGATTGAACCCAAGGACTCACACATGTTAGGTAAGAACAATACCAGTGAGCTGTATCTGCTGGCCTTCCATGGTTCTTGATGCTCTGAAACCAGTATCTGTAAGATAGTTGTTCCCTGTCTGTTGATAGTTTGGTAAAACTCACCTGAAATACTATCCGGGTTCATTTAAACTGTGTATCTTCCAAGCTGTACCATTTGGCCACAACTCCTAAGTTTTCATGCATAAAGATCTCTCATTATTCCACAGTTTCTTTGAGATCTACACTTAAGAAAGTCATGTAACATATTTGGGGGCAAAATTAACTTAAATTATCTAATTATCTTTATAATTTAAAAAAAAACTGTTTGATGACAAACAATGATAAAATCTTGCCCTGAATCTGTGTTGAACTGGAATATATGTAACCGACTTTTATGCAAGATGGTTTACACTGAGCAAAGAACACACAGTCCTTGACTGGCCAGCTCACCCCTAGTCCCTGCCCATGATCTTTTCTAAAATGTATCAGCTAATGTCACATGCAAAGTCTGTGTTAGACTAGATTCAGATGTTTCACTGATAATTATTTTCCTATTTCCGACTTTGATATGAACCTCACTCTTTTTGTCTTTCTTGAGACACTCTAGCACTCCATTCTACGTATGTACTAAAGAAGCTTTGTCAAAATTTTCTGTTGTGACTTTTTATGTAAGGTTTGTGTGACAGAAGAAAAAAAGAAAAGGATCTAGGAATTGATATTAGAACCTTCATAAGCAATGGAACCGGACTCCAGAAAGATTGTTTCTCAGTTATGCCAAAAATTTCACATTGAAAAATCCAGCTGCTCTGATTTTTCACACAGGAGCCTATACAATAATCTGGTGCAACAGAAAAATATGGTGAATGTTTAAATTTAAAAAAGAAAATTATTACAGAAAAATACACATTTCCATTAATCCCCCTCAAAATACCTTCCCCTCTTTGAACACGTGTATTCCATCATTCTTGTCACTTTCTGAAGGAAGTCCTCTTTTGTGAGTATCTTTAGTTGAGCCATCATGGCTGCCTCAATGTCCTGAATCAATTCAAAAGATTTACCTTTCATGGTCATTTTGTTTTTGGGAAGAGCCAGAGGTTGCAATGTGCCAGTTCCAGTGTGAAAAAGGTGCATCAGGGCACATCATAATGTTTTTACAAGGCTGCCTTGCTGTTGGATGGCACTCAACAGCAGCCTTTGCCCTATTTTTTTTTTTTTTTTAATTACACCTCTAAAGACATTCAGGCAAGAGAACTTCCAGAACTGCTTCAAAAAGTGGCAAAATGATTAGACAAGTGTGTTTGAAGTGAGAGGGATATTTTAAAGGGGATTAATACAAAAGTGTCTTTAACTATAAAATTTGTTTAAACATTCACTGTCTATACCCCTTGTAGAAGAACTGTCTGGTATTTGCTGAAAATATTGTTATTAGTAAATCTGGAAATTCTTTGTGACTACTAGTATGTTTCAATCAAGAAAATAGTATATTATTATATGGCATTATCTCTGCTAATATGCACATTACATAGCTTTGTTTAATTGCTTACATGATGTGACTAATTTGTTATATGAAATATGGAGATTTTTGTGCATGTTTTGTCAAATTTGTATTTGTTATGTTACAAAAGTCAAGCTTAACTATTTTTACATTTTATTTAAACTATTTTCAAAATATAATTAACAAAGTTGGAGAATACACACAGATATTATGTTTATTAAAGGTGCTTTTAAAATGCCAAGGTTGGGCCGGTGAGATGGCTCAGCGGCGTAAGCGCCTGCCTGGCAAGCACGAGGGCCCAAGTTTGACTCCTGGAACCCACATACAAAAAAAGGGCCAGTGATATCGCTCAGCGGCATGGGTGCCTGCTGGCACGCGAGGTCTTGAGGTCGACCCCCGGTACCCACAAAAAAAAATAAATAAAATAAAATAAAATGCCAAGTTTGGGGCTGGGGATATAGCTCAGCAGCACAGTGCCTGCCTGGCAATCACAAGGTCCTGAGTTCGATACCCAGTACCAAAAAAAAAAAAAAACCCAAGTTTGAAGACATTTTAACTTATACCCATTCTAGAATATGTGTTAACTATTTAAAATTTATACCCTAGGCGCTTTTAAAAACCTACTGCACTTTTACAGAAAGAAGAGTAAGAATGAGATTAAAAATTGCATGTTATTAAAAGAAAATGTGAAATGAGCATCTATGTTAAATACCTAATTGTGAAACTGAAAATGTTAAAATATTTCTGGATCTGCCTAAAATAGTATTTCATAGTTATTTTCATCTCATTCTAAGAGAAAGCTTTTCTTAGAGCTCTTTTCCTTTATATTTTTAGCCTTATTTATCTTTGGAAAAATTCCAGATCTTTTCTGACAATGTAAGGGATATTCCCCAATTTACAATAACTTTTTATAGTCCCAATCCACCATTGCAATCAATGACATAAGTTTATACTGATACTTCTCTCACATCATTGAAGAACAGAATTGGCTCTAAATGTTGACATAAACTGCAAAAATAAAAAAGAAGGGAAACAGATGGAATCCTAGGAGTAAAAAATAATTAAAATATACTGATACCCACACAATAAATTCTTTTTGTCATGATAACAGTTTAGGTTTTTTTTTTCACATTTATTGCTCATATATTCATTTGTGAACAAAATAAAAGACCAGTCATTCCTACTTGTCCTGAATGTTTGTAATTTTATGTTGCCTTACTATCCATTTTGAACAATAGTTGGACTTCTCCTTACAGAATTATAGTTCAGTCACCACCACCCAATTTCCAATTCTACATTTCCTCCATCTCCCCTTTGTGGCAGGTTTAGTTTCCTGCCTTATAACACCAACTTCTGGTGCCCACCTGCCTATCGGTTGTGTAGATTTAGCTTACGTGACTGATCTTGCCTGTCCTCATACTCTGCATGGACAGTGAACTCCTAGAACTCATGTCTGCTTGCTTTAAAACCTACCACTGAAGACTCCTTACAGAATACCCATTTAGATAACTTCTTGAGCCCAATAATATCACTGACCCATGGCTTTGTCTGTTCTTTCTCTGCCTTCATTCCTTGACCAGTGTTTGTGTAGCCTGTAAGAAGGCTATGTAACCACCACCATCATCACTCCCCAGAATCTGTAAGTATTAAAGACTTTTAAACTTGCACATCATGGCTGTATCAGTGTGTAGTTCAATCCCCAATATCAAGGCCACCCAAAAGGAGCCTGTGCAGGTGAATCTTCTGCAGGTACTCTTACCCCGGACTCTGGTAGCTGCTGGAGACAGTAGCTCCCAATCAGGTTGATAGAGAAGCTGGAAAAGTTTCATACTAATACTTCTGTACCATGTTTAATACAGTAACATTTAAATACAAAATAGTTAAATATTTGTTTAGCACTGAAGCAAGATGATAACATCACCATTGATGTAACGCACAAATACAATAATTACTGGGACTAAAACGTGCTTAAGTGTCAATATTTTAAAACAGCATGGTGGACTGTGAATATCAGTAAAGAAATAAAATTGACAAATTAGTTTTTTCAGTATTCAGAAGTCCTTTTCATGAATAATTATGAGGAAAAATCAGTAAATATTATGTTGTGAAGGAGGGAAATAATACAATCATCAAGAAAGTAGAGAAAATGTAAAAGCCTATCAAACCATACTACCTAAAGTCAGTGACAGAAATATGGAAGAAGTATAATAGCCAGTCTCTTCCTTCTCTTTTATACATGAACATATTTTTTGAAATATATCCGGACAATGCAAGGAAACAAGAGATAGCCATTTAAGAGTTATGTATGAAACACAGAAAAGTATCCTTTCTCCCATGGACAGATATTAAATGTGTTTATAAGAGACCAATAAAGATCCTCACATCCAAAAAATTGTCTTATGATTAATTTTCTTTTAAAAATAGACATATCTAATTTGTTAAAGGTTTATGTAATTAGGAAATCATTTTGCATTTTTACAAGCTGGATGATAAACTCTTGCCTTTTGATATCTTACAACAAAGGCGATGTTTATTAAACCCATTTCACAGTAGAAATCAATCATTGAAATAAAAAATGTTTTAGGCAAAGCATGGACAAATCAATGGTGAGAAATCCAATTATTTTTTAAAATAATATAATTTTTACCACTTGAATAAAATGTTTCTGTATGTCCTCAGAGCACTTCTAGTGTAGGAATTTTACCTTGTTCAGGTTTACCGTCCTTAGTGGTCCAAATGTTTGCAATCTTTCTGTATATAAAGGCTAAATTTTTAAAATATTAAGTAAATAATCAAATTATGGGAAAACCTCTGTTTCCAAATTTTAATTTAATGTGCACATGGTAGAAGTACAAAGGACAGAAGTTCATAGATTTATGGGTAGTTAAAAGGGAAGGAAGTACATGAGCCTAAAACAAATAAAATTTTAATATATGGAAGTGGAATGCATGAAGTGTTTCCAGGAGAAAGCAGAATACAATGACACATTTGAAAATAAAAACATGTGTACACCTTCATCTTTCCTCAGTACCTCTTCTTTGTGCCCTGCTTTGTGGTCCTCTGTCAGACACCTTCTCCCCACAATCATCTGTCTTTCAGTAGATCATGTATGCTCCTGTGTTTCCCTGAAGAGCAGGATGACAGCTTGGAAAAATCCCACTGCAAGGATGAAGTTTGAACTGCTTCAACTGCAGCCAGCTGAAGAGTGACGGAATTGATCTTGCTCCTGAAAACAAAAAGCCAACTAGTGAATACTACCTGGGTTTGGGTAGGTCTGAGTTCATTCTTGGCAAGAGTACAATCTAACTAAGGAAAAATTGGTGACTTGGTTCATGACTAATTGTCCTAACAATTTGTATATTCATCATAAAATAGACTTTAAGATCATGGCCATTGCTTAAACCTCTTTCATAAGCAAAATCAATCACCCCTTGATAAACTTTTGCAGTTTCAAAATCACATTCACATGGGTCATAGTTATTAGTTTTCCCAAGACCTGTTTCTAAAATTCAGCCTTAGCCAGTGGTCAGATTTTTTACCTGCTTACCACATCCTGACCTATGCCACATGGAAGAAGTTTGGAGTAGATAAAACGTGGTCCCTATCCTTAAAGGGTTTACAGTCCACCAGGAAAAAAGACTGCGTGGTATTTTGAAAGCTATATATGAAACCTGCTCTGCAATGGTACTTCCTTAGTCACTGTCCTAGGACATGTGTTACTCGCTGGTGTGTTTGTCTTTGGGCAAGGATGTGATGCCTGACTTGAGCATTAAAAATGATTAAGAATTTAATCTCATTCACATGAGAAGGAAATGACAGGGCATGGAGTGACAGGCTTATTCAAAAGTAAATAAGTAAAAGCAAAATTATATGCAGATATATGCACAATCTTTACCACAATTCTTTACCAGAAAAGCATAACAAGGTTCAGGATGAAATTGGAGAAAAAGGAAGAGGTACTGACAGTCTTATCATTACTATCAGAGATAGCAGATCTTGCTCAATACGAGCAGATTGTTTATCATCTTAGATGGACTCCTCTTAATTTAAAAGGAGAATGGATTTTGGTGAGGAAAGAATCTATAGTAAACTTTCTTATTAAAGGCACTACAAGAGATGGGAAAGAACTCCCAGGTCTCAAAAATATACACTTGATTTAAAAAATTTAATTACATGTATTTGCACAGGTGAACACACAACCTAGTTACAAAAATGTACAAAATGAATAGTATAACATTTTGCCTGCCTGCTTTTAAGCTGTTTCTGAAATCTTTAAAGCCAGAGGAGTTCATAGAGGAGTTCAGATATGAAAAGCTGCTAGGGTTGTCCTTCAGAAAAGGAAGATGAAAAATACTTCAGGGAGCAGAATGGAATGTACAACATGTGGAGTGGAAAAATAGAAAATAGACTATTGTGATTGAGACAACAAGGAAGTCAGTATAGCTGGAAAGACAAGCAGCAGATAGTTGCCAACCCTTTTACATTGTTACTGCAAACAAGATTCCGGTTTTTCACTAACAAAAACAAGATTGTTAGCCTCTCTGTGAGAAAGTCATTGGTTTCTTCAATGTCTCATGCGAACATCATGAATGATATTTTTAGCAATAATCCTTACAGTCAAAATCACCTGCATTTGGAAACAGAGAAAGATAAGGAGAGAGATTTAAAAGTAACAATAAAGAAAATCCCAGAGTTAATTGATGTTGGTAAAATCTGAGAGTTGAAGATGCTCTAGGAATTATTGGAAATGGGACTAGGTAAATGTTAGGCAAAGATGTTTCTTGAAATTCCCTTTGCCTGCAAACTGACAATTTCTCCACTGCGAAGACAATGTTTACACACAAATCCAGAGGTCATCCTGAAGGTCTGTGCCTTGAACTGTTATTCATTTTGACATATGCTTCTGACTCCGAGGGCGCATGAGGATCAGTACCAATGGCTGAATGGAGAAATTGAAATGTCCCAGATTCTTGGAAAGCTTTTGGGTTTGATTTCTCTTGAGGAACTCTTTTGCTAGACGTCTATTTTTCTGGCACTTTGCTTAATGTAGTACGGTGTTCATCAGAAAATTGTTACCAGATCTAAATACTAGCTATAAAGTTTTATATGTAAATGATGCTGTTTAACTGTTTATGACATATAAAAATCAGTTTATTTTGGGGTAAGGGTCACAAAGAATAACCCCTCAATTTTCTTTTACTGACATCAGTGGAAACAGCTTTCTACTTAGATCAATGCATAAAAGAATGTAGTTTTAATATCTTTTTGGTACCCTAGTGTTGATATCTATAATGTTTGGAAATGAGTATTGTAAGCCTTCAAAACTTTACAAATGAAAATAAAAAAATGATTTAATTATAAGCAGTGTATACAGCATTATGATTATCATTGCTAGCAATAATAACAGTAAGATGATCCAACGACAAATGAACATATATTTTTTCAATTTATATATTGATAAAGTCACTTTAGTGAATTAAAACCTGATATTCTCTACAAAGCAGTGCATTATCCTCTACACACACATAATTATGAAATAAGTCAATTGTCAGAATTTATAAAGTGTAGTATTCTACCTTCCATCTATCATGCAATGAAGCATTAAAAGGCAACTTAGGGAGTAAAGAATATTTTAAATTATTGAGTTATAAATACTTTGTAAATCAGTTCTTTTGATGAACTTATTTCCTGATCAGAGCAATGCTGTATAAATTTTGATCATTGTATATTTTTTCCATCTGTACTTCTTTCAAGTTCAAGTCTGGAGATCTTGAGTTTGTTGCTTTTCCCCATTAAATTGCATGAACCCTATCTCAAAGCCTGAACCATGCTTATGTTACATAACACCCAAGGGGAAACTTGTTTCCTGCAGGGACTCAGTTAAAAAGATGCCTTTTCCACATAAAGATTTTTAATATTTCTGAATACACACTTTTTTTTCTGAATGCTAAAATCTGCTTTTCATTACAGTGTAATGGTACATGTTTTTGCTTGGGCATCTGTAATCCGAAGCTTACCTCAGCAGGATCACTTCATAGTCATTCAAAGGAAACTGAAAGCAATGCTTAGATGGCAGGGTGCACCAAGCTCAAGTTCAGCTGAGGCAGGACCAGGACTGTGTGCTCAGAGTGGAATCACATCCATCAGTCAGCACAGGACTTCTCACTGGGCTGGGCACTTATTGTTTAATTGTTTTTAATTAAGTCCACATGGCCAAAGACAAAAAAAAAAAACACTGATATTTTCAGGATGTTAAAATGGGAAAACAGCAAATTACAAATACACTTAATGTTTACACTCAACCAACTGCTAAATTTTCATTTCATCTAAATCACAAAATGCTATTCTTGCATTTTTCCTCAATATTATTTCTGACTGAAGCCCAGGATACTTAGCTGGTTTGGTGAACTAACTGCCATGGAAGTTCTGTGTTTAAATGGTTGGCACCTTAACTTCCTATGGTGACAGTTTTATGTTGAGAGCCCCAAGGTTTCAGGGTTGACATTTTTTAAAAGCTGATTGATTGGGTTCCTGCATCCAAGGGAGACATGAGGCTCCGTGACATAGATGGGTGGAACCACTTCCTCTGGGGTAATTTTAGCGGTTTGTAATACAGACAGGGCCACTGAGAAAGAGAATATTTACGCTCAGTAGTATGCTGTTATGAGGTTTGTTACTAGGCAATTATAATTAAAATGGATAGATCTGTGGCCTTGTGAAAACTCTGTTTAATGAAGCTTGCAAGTGGAAATTTCTTTCTTCTATTTACTTCCAAATATCAAAGCCAGGCCTTCTTAAGTAAAGCAATCACTTTAGTCCAAAAAAAATGTCCCATAATACAATCATGTATATGAAAAGGTTAAACATGTACAAAAATCAGAATAATACTGGTTTGATTCCAGCAGTAATGGATTTTCATTCTTCTATAATCTTTCTTTGGCCAAAAAAAAAAAATCATTATACAAAGGATACATTCACAAGTTTTAATTTTAGTACCTCTTCATCATTAAGAGAAAAGGTGATTAAATATTTAGCACTCACAGTTCTCTATGGAGTAGTTAGTACCATCCCCATGATAAGATGAGGAAAAAACACTAAGAAGGGTTAAATAAATTGTCTAAGGACACACAGCCAGAAGTGGCACAAATAGGACTCAAACTTATCTGTGACTTAAAACATATTGCCTTTTCCTTCCCTGCATTTTCTACCAATCACTAATTTTAAGATTGTATTATAAGAAAGATGCTTCAAAGACTCTTTATAGGCCACAAATAAGCATATAGTACATTATTCTATAGGTTAACTGATACAGCAAATTTATTGATATAATATATGCATATGCAGTATGTACATGTGGAAAAGGGACTGAATATTAAGACTACTCCTTTCCAGAAAGGTCTTCAAATGAGCCTTGGAAAGCTGCAGACTAGAAACTCCTGGCTGGAAAGACAGCATACATCAGTCAAGCCGAAGTAGGAAGGAAGGCTGTTACATTCACATTCTTTGAATCATCATAGGCACATAAGACAAGACCTAACACAGACTGGATAGTAGATAGTTGGTACTTTAAAGAGCACGAAGAATAATCAACAAAATAATTCGGCTGGAATGAATCTTATATATGAAAAATAAAACAGTAAAATAAAAGTGAACAGATAAGTAAAAGGGAGTTTACAGAGTGATTCCACTGCGTGACTGTAGGGCATGAACTTTAACCTGTGCAAAATGGGGAAGGCCATGTAAGTGAGGTGAGGAAAGATCAAGCAATGCAGGGACTGGTGAGAGGACATCAGGAAACCAGGTGTGAGATAAATGAACATTTGATCCGATAGTACTGAGAATGAAAGGGAATATTTGCTCATGGAAAAGAAGAAACCTACTTCAAGAATAAGTATAGTAATTTTATTTGAATCAAGGGAGTATATTCCTGTTAACAAATTTCTGTCACAGTTGAAGATATGTAAACTAATATTAATATTAAAATGAATTTATTTAAATTTAAGAAATAAATGCTAAAGCAGTTTTTTTCAAAAAATGACTTGTATTTACCATCAATGGCACCCTATTTCTTTTCACATCTATACTGACAAGTGATGTGATCTGCTAACGAAACCCTGCAGAGTGTACATGAACCTTTGTTCAGTCATTTAACAAAGCATATATTCATCCTAATTGAATCACAAAAAAAAAATGATAAATAAAACCTTAGGGCAAAAAGATATTCTCCTAACTCTGCCTAAAATGAAAAGATAAAAAATAATGAAGTCTTTGGCTTTCTCTAATTCTTTTTACTGTAAAAAATAAACATGAGAAAAGTTTAAAATTAAAAGATCAACTGTTATTTGGACTAAAATTCAGATCTTTAGGTATTTGTTTTAATCTTGAGCTCCTACTATAATCAAAATAAGGAATGCTAGTTTTGTGTCACAGGCAAATCTAACGCCATGGTACAAGTGCTTTGTGACTGTCCTCAGGCCTCTCACAGGGCAACCAGGGTAAAGAAACACCCAAAAGTCATCCAGAGTTGCCCTTCAAAATCACTTGCAGCTATTTGTTATTTAATCTCCACAACAATGCATTTGTGACACAGGTCAAGGCCTCTTTGTAGTCAGCCAGGTGGCTGAGTCAAGTCACAGGAAAATCAGGGTTTAAGGGCTTCTTTCAGCTGCTCAATTTTCATTTATCTGTTTATTAAACCAAAGTAAGTAATAAGACCTATCCCAACTATGTATTCAAAACGCAATGTCATAATAGATAGATGTCTTGGCTGCAATAAAATTTTTAAACCGAAAAATAAATAAAAAGATGTTTCATACAGCTGTGGAATTTGAGTTTACAGAGGAGTTCTTGTTAACATAGTAACAATCTCAGCATTAAGAGCTTATGTTTCTTAAAACAGAAGAGCTCAGAATATTCACTAATACACTGTGGCTTATGGCATATAAATGGCTCTACTCACTACTTTGTTCAGATTTTGTCTTAAACTTAGTTTTCAATCCACAAAAGAAGCCAAGGGAAGTATTTTCTATGGGAACAGCATAAAAGCAGAGCTAACAAATGCAAAAAGTAAAGACTGGTATAAGAACCAGCCCTGAACTAATGGGAAATGAATTGCTGTCAAAAAAAATAAGGAGAAAGTCTGGATTTTTCCACTTTTAATGTGAAAGGAAAACAGTTCTCATCTTTTCTCTTGAACCTCACCTCTCACCAAACATGTCAATTCTTAGTTTTGATATTAAATATCCGCCAATGTAGTAGGGCTAATGAGATCTACCTTTCTACCTATATATGCACCTATCTACATAAATATTTACATTGAAATTCATAATATACTATCATTCTATACAGTCATTTATTAAAATGCCAGTGTTTCATTTTAAAAGTATAGAGGCAGGGAAAAAAATTAGAGAATAAAAAGAAGGGGCAGGAACAATGTAACACAATAATAGTGACACAAAGGACACCAGGGAGCCATATGTATCTGGGAAAAGCCTGCGGCTTAGTTACTTGAGATAGATACATGCCTCTGCTCTTTCTGTGCACATAGACAAGAAAGCAATACAAACATCAAGTTCTTAATGTTATTTAATAAGTGTATACCTTTTGCATAGCCGCAGGACATTTCTGCATCTCAGTTTAGTCATATAGAAAATCGATTTTATTATACTATAATCCCTTTGGTTTCTTTTGTCTCTAGAAGTCAAGAAATACAGACTAAAATTAAACATACTTTGTTTTCTTAACCTGAATGCAGGGACTTTTGTCTTAACTAATAAATGCATTTTTCTAGAAAAAGAAGTAAAGTTTCAATATTAACTGTATTGTCCATTCATGTGTGTGAATCCAAATATTTCTAAGGTGAAAAATGCAAGTGAACGTCTGTTGTGTCTTTGTATGTACAGTATTCATCCAAAATTATGTACACATGCAAGTGCAAACTGGATAGCATATTAATACTATATAAACAGAAAACTTATGCCTTCCCATAAATATTCAGCAACCTTAATTCTATGCAACATTCTATTGGGCTTGTAAAACATAAAAGACATAAATCCTGGAGGTCATTTACATGCAACAGTTCTAGCTGGAAGTTGGTTAAAATCACACATGAAAAATTGGCCAGGTATTACTCTGCAATAGATGGGTTCAATAAAAAGCATTAGGTTTATAGAATAATTTTATAGTGATATTATTGAGAATAATGAATTGTTAAAGTTGACTATCCATGACTTGGTATGTGTTGAGTTTATAGAAGCAAAACATACAGGAGATATCCCATCATCTATTGTGAGTTACACAAAGCTACAGAATCTTGAACCAGGTGGCTGTCACAATAATTTCAGAACTCAGTACTTGCGTTTGAAAGCTCAGCAATCTTATTAATCAGGAGTGAGATATGTGTAGCTCCTCTGGACCACAATAGCAGGTAATACGTTCTAGCATGTAAGAGGAAACATCCTGGGACAGCTGGCCTTAGTTTGAACTCCATATAGGATACTTTCTTGCTAAAAGACTAGAACAAGTTACTTAATCTCTACCTTAATATTACCATTTTTGAAAAGGCAGTGACAGTATTCTTTACCTCATGGAGCAGAATCCACTGTGTGCTTAGAAAACTGTCCAGCACAGAGTGAGCGTGTGACATATATCTGATGTCTGTATTTCCATTTAGTGTCCACCATCAGGCTCTAAGTTGTCCTGAGAGCTCTTCTATTTACAGTTTCCTTTATGGACTCTTTATTTACTGTCTCCCCTTACTCTATAGCTTTCTGTGATGCAGTAACACTTGACAATATTTCCACACCTGTATTTTTTCACTTGTAATGAAAAAAAGATTAATTCATCCAACAAACGTGTATTGAAAAAATATTATGTGCCTCATAGTATTCTAGACACAGAGGACCTATGAATGCTGTATTACATGGAGATTCATACAATGGAGAAAAAATAATATAGAGCTACGGAGTGTCAGTTATTCAGAAAGTTGACATTTGAACAGAAACCTATAGAACAAAGCCACTAATCCAGGATGATGAATTTGTAGAGAAAAAAACAGAAAGTACAAATACCTTTTAGCAGGATTTGTTTGTGTGTTTAGGACAGCACAGAATCCATAGTGTTTGATACAATGCGAGGAAAGGAAAATGATGATGAGGCTACAGGAGACAATATCATACTGATCTTTGAAAGAAATGTAACTTGTGAGTCACGGCAGTGTAAAACCACTGAAGAGTTCAAGCAGGAAATTGGCACAACTAAATATGGTGAAACAAAACAACTACAAAATCTTTGCTGTATTGCACATAGATTTTTAAGAGGGCATGTGCTAATGCAGTTAGAAGGTTATTGCAGTTATCTTGATGAGAAATGATAGTATTTTAGACACAGGAAGCAATGATGAAAGTGGAAAAAGAATTTGGATTCTGTGTTTACAGCATTTGAAAACAGAACCAACAAGGTCAGGGTGAACAAGGGTTCATAGATTAGATTAAGAAAGAGATGCTAAAAACTTCAATGAGTTTGATATTTGAAGGGGTAGAATTTATTATTAGTGAGGTTGGAAAATTTTTAAGTTATATAAAGTTTGAGGAATCAGTAGAGTGTGGATGTGGATTTGTTTAGATTTCAAATAACATTTCTGTGGCAAAATCAACTGGGCTTAGGGGTATAATGTTCAGATGTGGTTACTATGGGGTAGGCTTATACATATTTTAGGTATGCACATTACTTTCTTACATTGACCCTATGTTTCTAGTCATTTCTCTCATTACATCTATGCAATTAGTATGACAAATAATAAGAATGCCTTCTTTTCCATCCCATCCAACAAGGTAGTGGTAGAGATAAAAGTGGCCATCTCTGTAATCAAGATACATGGCATGAACCTAAGAGATTGTGTGACCAATTTCTGCCTCCATATTTTTTGCCACCCCTCTGTATTTAGCCATTATTTGCCTTACATAGTATCTCTGGATCCATACCTCACTGAAATTCAGTCTTATACATAGCAAGATGTATGGGGTGATTATTTACTCTAAATAGAAGAAAAAAAGATGAAACAAAATTATTGACTGGTTTTGAATATCCAATTTAGTAGAATAGTAATCCTGCAGATGAAAGTAAGCATTTTAAATCATGTCCATTCCATTGGTCTCAGTGAAAGCCCCACCCTCCATTCATTACCAGTTCTTTTTCTATCTGACCTACCCTTCCTTTAATGCCTTTCTGGTATGTGCTAACTATATTTAACAACAGGAAAATGGAATTGCATTTACTCCTGAGGATTCATTAGCTGGGATGATTTTGCAGGCTACATTAATGTGTTTGTCACAACACACTATAATATAAAAGCATTTTTTATTTAAAAGTTTCATATATATATATATATATATATATATATATATATATATATATATATATATGCATGCAGTGGGTATAAGGATTAGATTTGTTCCACTTTGTATTTCATATATTTTCTTCCTGTGCCTGTTCTTACTCTCATTACCTTCTGACATTAATTAAATATTAATTTAATTAAATATAATCATTTCACAACAGTTCCTACTTACACTCTCTAATGTTGCCTCTAAATTCCTCAAATGCTCAAAATCAACTAAGTATTCACCAATACAATGAGAGCCATCCTTTGGAATGTCTGAAACACAATACATGCTCTGTGCACCAAATCAAAATATGCATAGTAGTATCCCTGTATTTCTAAAGCTGTTTCTGATTACTGATTGAAAATTTCTCTGTTCTTCATTAAAGGCTGAGATTCTTTTAAAATGCTTATTTACGACTGCATGGTCCTCAGGGGCAGACTGTGCATTTAATCGCCTACAGCACCAAATCTCTTTCAACATTTGGCCAAACATTAGGTAACTTGTTGGCTAAAGGGTAACACATTTCTACTCAGTGTGTGGATAAGGTAGCTACAATCTGATATGCTTCATTGACTTCCAAGTATTACAAACATTAATGAGCATTATATCCACATACCAAGAAATGATACGAAATAGAGCCACTGTTCCTTGGACTTCATTAAATGTGGTATTAGGGCAAGACTAATTTTAGAATGTTCTTTAATGATGGATGAAAACATATACTCTGTAATTAATAAAAAGGATTGCTTCCATGTTTAATAAATACCATGTATTCAGATAAAACTGTGCGTGTAAGAAGATACTTCCTGAGGATGATAGAAGATAATTAGTATACTATAAAAAAATTCATTAAATTTCAATGAAGTTTATTTCTGCTGATATAAGTGAAACAGGCAGGTGTCCATGTTAATTTTGTATCTGCTTTTATGAATGCAACCTATAAGTTTCACATTCAAATTTAATTTTGTGACATGATTAATGTCATGTTATTTAGTGTGTGTTTATAAGCTTTTCACTGCGTGCCTGCAATATGAAATTAAAAGAAGTCTTTCCTCTTAGAAATGTGTTTATTATATTTATTTATTTATTTTTGTGCTTTAAGTTCAGAGTAGATTTTCAAGGTCTTTCCTAAAATGATAACCTTCATTGGAGTCACAGGAGTTTAAGAACATCTCCGGATTAGTCTGGCTTCAGTGAGGTTAAAGGCAGCAACAGAATTCCTACAAAGAGAAACGATAAGCAGTTATAATAGGTATCACTCAACACACCACCAAATATAAATCAAAACTAACAAACACCCTCCCCCACAAATCCTCTCAAGTTAAGTTCCTTGAATTTAATTATTATAGCAAATGGTAATATAACAAGGGTGTCTACTGTCAGGGAAAAATGTTTAAAACAGATGTGAACCATACAAAACATATGTAAAACACATGTGATCCACAGTAAGGTCAAAGGACCCATTGAAAGAGCACATGTGGTGTTCGTGAACCACATGTGGACACATGTTGCAAAATCACGTGTTTCTGTTCACTGCCAAGACTCAGATCATATTCTAAAGAAATCAGAGGCTCTTAAATAAACTTTGTACTTCTTAAGGTAAGTGGATACCTTTTTGTTTAAAGTCTCTTAGTGCAAGCAGACAAGGGTCCTCAAGTCTAACTCTGTGCTTGAAAATACTCAAATCCTTGTTGCACTCCTATTTTCCTATCCCAGGATAATTCAGCAGATTATTCGAAGGGAGTAAAGATTTCTTTTTTTGCCCATAGCTAATTCTTTGAGGATGCCATGGCTTATAAAGAAACCTAAGTAAACCAGGACTAAGTGTGAGAATTAGGAGAAAGTATGGCTTAAATGGCCATTTTCTTTTTTAAAACAATCAAACTAGCCAGGCACCTATGGCTTATCTTATGTATTTGGAATGAAATTAAACTCTTCATTCATAGGAAAGAGCAAAACTGTAAAAATCAAAGTAGAATATATTTTAAATCTATAATTTGGAAATAAGATATTTGTATAATTTAAAATGAATGTTAAAATATATTTATATACATAGATATAGACAGATAGGTTAAATGTATTTCATGCTTATTTTCTACAACATGATAATACTAACAGCACCTTACACACAACCATTCATTTATTTAGAATTTAAATATATTATTTCACTTATCCCTCCAAAAAATTATAATGTATGTAGTATAATCATAAAAAAGAAATGACAATTGCATGTTATTGTACAAAGAACTTAGTAAATAAAAACAAAGAGAGGAGTTACAGTTTGGTTACTTTAGCTATAGACACTACTTCAGGGAAACCATGGACTTTATTTCTCTCTCAGTTTTCACATAAGACAAAATGTGGACTGTATATGTATTTAATGCAGTATTATATGCAAAAATCACATAGTAAATAGCAATAATATATATATTATATATAATATATATAATAATATATATAGGATAATAATATATATAATATTATATAATATATATAATATATATATATAAGTTGTTTTCATCCAAGGCTTATATATGAAAAACCGCAAGATTCAGAAAAATAAGCCATTATCACATAAACAATAATTAGTTGGACTAAGTGTAGAATATAGGTATTTTTTCTTAAAGTTTCCTCATTCTCTTTTAAAAAACAAAATTGAATAGAATAGTTCTTATTACCAGGGCTTTCAGTTATACTTAATTAGACATTTATTGACATCATAGAAAATCATGAAAATAATATTGTATTCCCATTAATAGAATTTTACAATTTTTTGAGACACGGTCCATCTATGTAACTCAGGTTGGCTTTGAACTCACTGTGTAGCCCAGACTGACCTCAAACTCATGACGATCATCCTGCCTCAGCCTCCCTAGTATTGGGATTATAGGTGTGTGCCACCTTGTCCAGTTTTGCATTATATGTTTTCTAAGGGAAAGAAGATTCACAGAGCATCTGTATTTCCCAATTTATATTGCAGGTAAGCAGTTAGTATTGTCCTTTTTCTATAGATTAGTATTTCAGTGTTCTGAGAACATAATAACTAGATTATTTAAATAAAAGTATTCAAAAAAACAAAGAATCAAATTCAGAATACAAAATTGAAAGTTCAGTAATTATTTTCCACTAAGCCAATATATTGAAACATAAGATTGGAAGGCTTTCGGGCCGGTGAGACGGCTCAGCGGCTTAAGCGCCTGCCTTGCAAGCGCGAAGGCCCGAGTTCAACTCCCGGAACCCACATACGAAAAAGGGGCCGGTGATATCGCTCAGCGGCACGGGTGCCTGTTGGCGCGTGAGGTCCTGAGGTCGTCCCCCCGGTACCCACAAAAAAAAAAAAAAAAAAAAAAGATTGGAAGGCTTTCAGTATTGCATATCTACATACTTGTTTGCAAAATATTGTTTCTGATAATGGTGTTATTCACTATGAGTGTTTGGTGGGGAAAAAATTCACAGTTGGAGGAAATAATTTGGTACCAATTGAACACAAGATTTCCTTTTTTTACTGTTTCTGGCAAAATGTATTGACTCTCCCAACATTTTCTGAGAAGATACATAATTCAAGTTGTTCATTGCACTTCAAATGTATTACTTAGTATCTATTGTTTCTTTTGTTTTTGAAAGTTTAATTCTATTATATCTAAAGACTGCAAATTCAGTCTTCTCAGATACACACTTCTGAGCTATAATGTCTTTTCTCGCATGACGTTCCCTTGTAAATCTGACTCATCGCTATCTACACTTCAAGACAAAATTCTGGTATCACCTCAGTGAATAATTCTTGGAATATTCTGTACAGTTCTTTCCATCTTTCCATGGTATTTGTCTTATTTTCTTACCATTTATCTATTTTCCTGTCTACCTTTTATCTCTACTTGTCTGGAAGTTCCTCAAGGGCAGAGTTATTTTATTAACTTTGTCTCCACAAAGTTATCTAAACAGACCAATTATGAGAAAATATAATGAATAGTACATATTGAATAAATTCATTACTGAATAATAATGAATGAATGAATGGATGGATGGATGAACGAATGAATGAATTGCTGCTTTTCCTTCCCGATAACAATTGATTTAGAAATTCCTATCCTCAGTTCCGGTGCAATTTAGTAACAAATCATATTCAGTACTAAACTATCTTTTACCTGAAAGAAAATAATTCAAGTTACCAGGCTACCATTTGGTTCATTTTTCTTAAGTTGTTTAATTTGTGAAACATCCTGTTAAATACATCCTGTTAAATAAGTGACCAGAGAAGTTGTCTCTCTCTTCTTTTAGGTGATGATACATGGTATATATCATTTTCCATGAGGAAACTCATCATCCAATTCCATGAAACTGGGAAGAATATTTGTCACCCCAACACATAGAATTGTAGACAATATCACTGCATTGGATCTGCAATTATTTTTCTGGATTTTAAAAACTAGATTACCATATGTACATACTTTTATTATCCACTGTATTTCTTTTGGAAGTGCACAGAAGAGTAAGATTTTTGTCATTCCAATTTGCCAAAACCCATTGACATTTCTGTATTAGAGATGCAAAGTTGAAAATGTGAGTCTCACCCACTTTCATCTCATCTTAATGAGCCATGAGGAATCAGAAACACTCCATATTTTGCCTGTATGTATTTTACCATGTGCAAGGCAAACACAGCCTTCCAAAGGGTCTGATGATCTTACATGCTTTCACATTTCATCAATGCAAATTTGGTAGTCTGCTACTTTGTTTCTTCTAAGGTTAGGTCTTCTATATTAAAATGGGGATAAAGTTTCTAACTCTATCAGTACTGATTGGTTTAGCCCCTTTCTCCTAAGACTCTCTCCATCTGAAGTCATGTATGTTCTTATGACCACAATTATGATCAGTATGTCTTAAAACCTTATACCAGGCATCACAAGTGAGGTACAAACTAATTTGTACAAATGCATGGTTTATTAAAATTAGATTCAATGTATATCATCATGGTTACCTTTAACCATTTTTCTGTCCTTATTTATTCCTCTTTCTGGACTAGCTATATAAAGTTCTTATGCCTGTGAAAAATAATTGCTACATGAATGGTCTGGCTGCTTCTAATAATATCCCTGCCTGTAAGAATAACTATACCTTGCTGATAAGCTGAAATATCTACTTTATAAATTTTTTCAATGCTTTCAGAGTAGTTTTCACTACCTCCATAGAAGAATTCATCACAATGTCATAACATTATTTACATACACATTCTTCCTCTGCTAGATTAGATAATTTAGCAAGAGAAGGAATTATATTATATTCATATTCCATATACCACTGCACTCCCAGTGATTTAAAAGGAGATAGCAGCCAATGATATACTAGGAGGAGCACTTAATACACCTATCTCAAAATTTGCTTTTGATGAGATTTAAAATTTTCTCATTCTTTTTTTTTGTGGGTATCAGGGTTCGAACTCAGGACCTCGCGCTTGCCAGGCAGGCGCTTATGCTGCTGAGCTATCTCACTGGCCCAATTTTCTCATTCTTAATCCCTACAGATTTATTTTCAGATGAGAATATCCCTGAAGTTAAAGTAAATCCTTTAGATCCTGAACATGTTTGTCTCCATTTCTATACAGCATTGGGTGTGTTTGGGGCACTTTTCAGGAACAGAACAGTTCTTAACTTTTGTTTGTCATAATATCAGATTCCAATATTCGATCAACTATGAAAAATAAATATAGTTGCATTTACCTTTTTTCTTTGTATACATCACCATCAAAACTGATTTATTACTTAATTTTTGTCTTGAAGGCAATCATGAGTGTGACCTGTATGAACTTATCTTGAGATGATATCAGCCAAACAAAGCATGACTTGTTGGAATATCGTATTTTTAATTAAATAAACACTGCATTTCTGCAATGTGCAAAGTGTCCATAAAGAAAACTAACTCAAAAATTGTGAGATTCTATTAGCAGCTGTAACTGTTAATTCTGATAAATCCAATTCATTGGGTTAAGAACTGCCTAGAAGATTATTAGAGCATGCTCCTCGGTGTGTCTGGGTGGGTCATGGAGGCATAACCTTGGGCAATATATAGGATCCCTCACCCGGTCTTCTCTAGCACCGTTCCCCTACATGCTTCCCCAGCCATCATGAACTAAGCAGTTTAGCTCCACCTTTTTTTTTTTTTTTTGCCATTATGTTCCTGCCTTGGAGCTACTTCATAATAGATTACAAACATGAGCCAATTAAATCTTTCCTCCTTTAAGTTGTGAGTGTCAAATATTTTCTCCAACAATAGGAATGTTGACTAATATAGAAAATTAGTACCATAAAATTAAGGTTGTTACTATGACTGTACCTGACTGTATGATTTAGAAGCTTTTGGAACTGTTTTGCAGCAGGAGTTTGGACAGGTTAACAGATGTGGCCTAGAGAAGCCCCAGAATTTTTTACAAAAAGCTTGATGGGTGCTTCTTGTCAGAGCTCACAAGAACTGCTGATAGGAATGTGGACAGAATAGGCCAGGCTCATGAGGTCTCTGTTGAGAACAAGGACCCCATTGTCATTTGTATTAGAGGCTACCTGTGTTATACTCTGGCAGAAAACTTGTCTGCATTTTACTCATGTCTTGAGATATTGCAGGAGACTGAGATTAAGGGCAGTCGACTAATTAATCTGACAAAGGAAATTACAAGACATCCCAACATTCAGTCTGTGGCATGGGTGCTGGTGGCTGCTTTATAATGACATTATAAATCTACTGCTAGATTTATAATGACAGATACGGACAAAAAGCAGAGCAGAAAATTTTGAAAAATCTTAAATTTTGACACAGAAGAAACCACAAGTATAGGTGGGACCCAAAGAAGTATGGTTAGTGAGGAGATTAGTGCAGTTGGGGAAAAAAACAAGTATTTTGTACAGAGACAAGACTAAAGATATTTTGAGGGCATCTCAGAAATCAGCAAGTCTCCACCCATCACCAGTTCAAGGCTTCAAAAGGATAAACTTTCCATTTGAGAAGAAAGCCCTTGGGTCCCCTGCTAAAAGAAGGCTACTCTAGGGAATTGGTTCCCCGTAATTCATTTCACTTTGCTCAGCCACCAGACACTCAGAGGCTATTGCATCCAAGGTTCAAGGGGACCTGGCTACATCTCCCACTGACAGCAGACTTTGGTGTCATCTGTGTGATGGCTGATTTTACTGGTTCAGAATGCAAGATTTATGATACCATAGAGACTTCCATACAGATTTCAAAGGAAGCCAGGCAAGGAGTTCCTGACAGGGTAAATTATAAAGCTGTAAGAGTGAAGCCAAAGTTACATTGGAGACCCCAGGAAGTTGAAGAGGCTAGAAATTTGAAAAGTTTGCTGAGGAAAGCTGCAGGATTAAATGGAGCCAGCCCAAGAGAGAGGATATATGGGTTCTAATCAGGAAGACCATAGGGGTGGGACCTTTAGAACACACATTTTACCATCACATGTCCGAGATGGCATCTATGGAACTGTAGACTTAGTATTTGTCCTGCTGGCTTTTGGTCTTGCCTTGGTCCAACTCATTCTCCATTCCTTCCCTTTGGAATGGAAGTGTTTAATCTGTGTCATTGTACTTTGGGATAATACGTCTTGTTTCTTTATTTTTTCAGATGTTTATATCTAAGAGTTTACCTTGAGTGTTAGAAGAGACTTGAACTTGAACTTTTGAAAAATGCTGGAACTGTTGAGACTTAGGGGAAGATACTGCTGTGTTTCTAGCTGTATGTGGGATAGTTTTATTATGGTAAGTGAAATTATGAACTCTCTGTTGTCCATTTGGAGATTAAGTATGATTTAAAGAGATGTATTTAGGTATAAAGTTTATGAGGGGTGGATTGTATCTTTAATTCTGATATATCAAGTGCATTGGATTAAGAAATGACTAGATTAATAGGCCGTGCTTCTAGCTGTGTCCAGTGGTTCATGTGGGGCTGGCCTTGGGCACTCACATATTCCTCTCTCATGCTATTTTTCTCATTTTCTCCTGGTGTTCATCAACTAAGCAGCTTTGCTCTCTGATACTTTCCTATCATGATGTTCCTGCCTTGGATCCAGCTGACTATGGACTAAATCTACCAAAACTGTAATCTACATTAAATCTTTCTCCCTGTAAGTTATAAATGTTATAATTGTATCAAGTAATGGAAATGCCAAATAATACAGCAGGTATAATACACCTGACATGGCTAGATTGCTTTAAATGAGGAGGAATTTTGTTGGGCCCCACATATAAAATATATAATATAGTTAATGTGTAGAAGTAGGAACTTTTTATTTTTTATATTTTTCATTATAACACATGAATGTTCAAACCACCGGCCACAGGATGGACATTCCTGTGACTTAGTAAGTAAAAAGAAATTCAGGAGAGTATTTATAGATAATTATTAGTTTTGTTACAGTTTCTGATGATGCAGATGCTGAATAGTGGGAATGTAAAGGATTTTTGACATCAGGAACTCCCAGTGAAAAGAGTGTCCTCCTAAATAGACAGAATAGTATGCAGTCCTCATAATATGTGTTATTCCCCAAGGGAACTCTTCACTATGTTCACTGTGCCCAAAATAGCCTATGAACTGTGTTGTCATTCTCTCTCTCTCTCTTTCACTCTCTCTCTCTCTCTCTCTTTCTCTGTCTCCCTGTCTCTCTCTCACATTCACACACCACACACACACAATGAACATTTTGTTTATTTCTGAAATCCACACTGAAGGTTTTTGAGTCAAATATACTAAGTGCGTTTTTAAAATATCGAAGATTTATGGAGAATTGACTTTTAATCCCTGGAAGGTTGAAAGAATTTATGCTCTAAAGAATATTTGCTGGGGAGCAGTACTAACAGACTATGTGATATAAACACGAGGGACAAAGAACATGTACCTCATGTGGACCAAAAACACTTACTCTTTGTTACAGGTTTGCCATTTGTGAAGCTTCACTCTCCTCCCTCTAGATTTATCAATCCTGACAAATAATAGGTGCATAGCGATCATCCAGTCAAAAAGCCTTTTCTCCAAATCCTCCCAGAACGAGGCTGGATCTACAGGAACCTGGATTGTAGCTTCTGTCAATTAATGCTCCTTTCTTCTATGGCTACTCACTTCTCTTTTTCTGGACCAACAAAAATTATTTTATGGTCCTTTAATTTCTAATATCCGGAGATTTTGTTCAAAAAGTTGTAAGAAAATGTTCTGCTAATATTTATATGTAGAAGTTCACTATGTGTCCCAGTACAATTAAATTTTCATTTTATGTCAAGTAAAATGTGTTGGTAAATAGCAAAGGGTGTATTTCTTATGATGATATAGAAAATAATTTTTTATGAATAATCAGACAGTATAGAACAAAGATCAAGGAAGAATTATTTATCACAGGGATAATATTTAAATGTTTTGTTAGTTGACTTTTTTGATGAGGCACTTTACTGAAAGAGATCTAAATGTTCATGTTAAGATTTTCATTTACCTTCATTCCACTACTGAAAGTAATATTATTATTCATTTATTCAGAACTTCTCAAAGATAAGTGAGCATGAGAATACATTATTTTAAAGAAATTTGTGACAATAATCTTTGTGTCTATATGATTCAATAAGTTTAGTCTATTTTCACTGTCTCTTTCACATATTTAAGGGCGTATCTATAAACTGTGTTCAGAAATTCCACTGTGCTGAAGTTTTGTAATTTTCTTTTAAAATCTTCTATAAAAATCATCATATAGGGCCTGTGAGATGGCTCAGCGGCATAAGCGCCTGCCTAGCAAGCGCAAGGTCCTGAGTTCGACTCCCGGCACCCACATACGAGAAAAGGGCTGGTGATATCGCTCAGCGGCACGGGCGCCTGCTGGCGCACGAGGTCCTGAGGTCGACCCCTGGTACCCACAAAAAGAAAAAATCATATATTTTAATTTCACTTGAGCTGATTTTTAGACGTATCAAAGACTCTTTAAAACAAATCTGAACTCCCATCTCCCCACCACATACAAGCAGATATACATACACAGACACACACAAAAAAAAAACGTACACCAAAGATTGCACAAAAGATTGATAATATAAACAAATTGATTTTAAAATTTAGTCTGTTATAAAGAAAGCAAATTGCAGCGAATTGTACACTGAAATCTACACGTGTTCTTAATTGTGCCTGAAATCTGAGACTTGCTTTTTCCCAAGCCTGCTGCATTATACTGTGAACTATATAAAAAAATATTTAAATCATTTATACCATATCTGGCTTTGCACTTACGATTGCAAACGATATTTCAAGACACATACATAAACCAAGATAGTTTTTAGTTTGTAAAGACACTGTTTATTGTACTCATCACTAATGAGTAACTTCTGCAGCCTTCTAAAGTTTTATCTCAGGTCAAAAACTAAGGGTTGGTCTCTTGAAATACACAGGGGTGTTCCTGATGCTGATCCACATATTGAAACCTTTATAATGTTGAAATGATTCCCACATAAGCAATAGGAAGAAGATTTATCCTAATATCATTTGATGCTACCATGGCTTGTTTGAAAGCATTCTTATAAAAATATTTGAAAAACTATTTCCAGGACAATGTATGGAAATAAGGAACATAATTGTGACTACAATAATGGGAGTGGTGAGCTTAATTCCAGCCACACATTCTTATTAACTGAAAGCATTATTTCCAAGCTGAAGGACTTCAAACTGCTGGTTCCAGCAGCAGAACTCTTTGCCAGTATCACATAATGCTTTATTTCCCCCAAGGTTTCCACAATATGACACTTTTGGATGGTGTTCACTTCCTTCCTACCTTTCCCTGTGTATGTTCATTTTGTGTTTTTTATTGTTCTCTTAATTATCTGTACACAGATATTAATTCCAGAATGTACAAAGTGGCTCCATTGTGATTTCTTAACCACACTTCATATGATAACATCACTTATGAATGCTAGTTACAAGTTTCCGGGCAGACATGTGGTTGATCTAAGTTTGTGGGACAACAGTACTCAGATATCTGCTTTCAATTTGTGTGCATGTTTTCCTGTGTTATTTTCCCTCTTGTTATGGCTGTATTAATTGTTACCAGAAGTCTCTATGAAATGACTGAACAACTCAACAATGGAATGTAGCAGATTAAAAATTACTGTTTCACTCCATCTGAGAAACTTGTCATTGCAGCCTAATCCTGATGTCTTGGGGACGTTCATGGAATGTTGCACCACTTGATTCTCAGCATGGGGGCACTAGCTGACCAATGGGACATGAACTGTCCAAATGCTGATGCTTTTATCGACCCATTTGACACTGATGATACTTGCAGAAATGATGAAGGGAAAACTAACCTATCACTATGGGAAACAGGACATATGGGAATTGGTATGTTGCAGCTCATTAAGCCTTAAAGAACTAAGGTTAAGGATTAATCCCAAGGCTGTAGCTGGCATCAAAGCCATATACTAACAGCATGCCTCAGTGGCTTAGCAGCAGAATGGAGAGGAAAGGGCTCTGTGGCCTAATCTCTAAGCATCAATCTACTATTTTGCTAGGTTTTGTTTTGCATGTGGTTTGGACACAATGTAATATTTTCTTTCACTAAAAATTAACAATAATAGTATAAATAATATTTCTCATCCCTTGAGGTTATGATTTAAAATGAAATTTATGAAAACTACAACTTGTAATATATGTCATTTGTATGGATCGAGACAGGAAAACCCCAGCAAAGATACAATAGGATAAACATCAAGGTTGGGATGCAGCCAGTTAAACAGTGTATCATTTGTACTTAGATTGAAATGAAGGTACAATTTGATTTAGTCAATCAAGAAACAACATGACAGTGAGGTGCCTCAGACCCCTCTCTAGTATAATGTAATTACTACTGTCACCTCAGCAAACAGTTCAAGGGGACACAATTTTCTATTAATTTAAAGAAAGAAGTAATAATCAGTTCTCTCTCCCTCTCTTACTTGAGTGTGTGTGTGTGTGTGTGTGTGTGTGTGTGTGTTAGCTACCAATTGTTTTTAATTCTGGTTGTATATTAGAAACATCAAAGTAGCTTTTACAAATACCAATGTTTTTCCTCCATCCAGACTAATTAATCCTTATTCATTATAATCAGATGGGGTGGGACCCAAAATTTTTTAAAACACCCTAAGAAAATAAATGAACATCTGACAATGATAAGATTTTTGAGGTACTAATCAACAGCTTGCTTGGTGTAAATAGCAGCTTGCAATCTGTGTAGTCCATGTATCTATGAACAATGCCTAGAGTAGATTACAAGCTCCCAAGTACAGTGTGTTCCATGATCATTTTAAACAGTTGATTTTATCTGCTTAGTTATAACACTACACTTGACTGAAATTTTTGGGCTAGATTTGCCTCTTTCCCTTTTCCTTTGATCATATCAGAGAACAAATGCCACTGTTTTTAGAAATCTTTCTACACTGAAAATACTAATGTGCAAATTTCTTTGAAAAGAAAATATTTCTCCACTGTGTTTCTAGATAACAAATAGATGTATGGCATGGGACAAACTCCTTTTGTCCTTTCACAAGATACAACTCACAAACCTACCTACAGAGTCAACTGCTATTTTCACTCATTCTTAAAATTGAGTCCAATCTTTCCATCCACATTGCTGAAAATGACAGGATTTCATTCTTTTTCTGGCTGAATAGTACTCTACTGTGTATATGTACCATATTTTCTTTAACCATTTGTCCATAAACACTTGTGTTGATTCCATGTGTTGGCTCTTGTGAACAGGGCTGTCATAAACATGGCTCTCATGTCTTCTTTTTTTTTTTTTTGTGGGTACTGGGGGGTTGACCTCAGGACCTTGCGCGCCAGCAGGCGCCCGTGCCACTGAGTGATATCACCGGCCCCTTTTTCATATGTGGGTTCCGGGAGTCGAACTCGGGCCCTCGCACTTGCTGGGCAGGCGCTTAAGCCACTGAGCCATCTCACCGGCCCTCTCATGTCTTCTTGACATATACTGATGTCCTTCCCTTTGGATATAAACCCAGTATTGGGATTGCAGGCTCACGTACCATAGCTCTATTTTTCAGTGTTTTGAGAAACCCTCAAATTGTTTTCCATAATGGCTAAACTAATTTCATTCTTTCCTCTGTCCAATACAGGATATCAGCCAGCTATATTTGCTCAGTACCAAAGATGGAAATATGGTAACATGGTGCTGTGGTCTGAATCTTTATGTCTCCTTATAAGTCATTTGCTGAAATCCTGACTTCCAAGCAGACAATATTAGAAGATATGGACTTTGAGAGGACAATTAACCTATAAGAAGAGATCTCTCATGAATACACTTCTAAAACTGACCCAAGGGCACTCATTTCTCTCATTCACCACTTGGAAATATATCAAAAAGTTGTCACCTATGAGCCAGATAGTAAACTCTCACCAGCCATGGAATCTGCCACTCCCCTCATCTTGGACTTCTCAGCTTTCGTAAATGTGAGAAATAATTTGCTATTTTTTATAAGCTGCTCAGTTACTGATACTTTGTTTTACAAGCCCTGATGGATTAAAGCATGAGACAAGTAGAAATAAAAATTTGTGGCTAGGTTTGGTCTTCATGTGAATTGTAATAAATGTTCATTTAAGAAATGTTTCCTGAATTCCAGTTGTATGCAAAAATAAAAGGCCATCCTGAGATAGTCTTCTTTTAAGAACCCCTGTGAAGTTTACATTGAGTTATTTTGGGTCCATAGAGAAGTATATGGCAAGACAAGGTTAGACTTGCAACAGATTTATTAGAGCAAAGACCATAGGAAAGTATGGAAAGCATTCAGAATGCAAGATTTATTAAAGGGAAGAAAACTATGAAGAGAAATAAAAGAAATTTCATTTTGTAGCATAAAAACAGTTCTCTTTCCTACCCTGAATTGTATCAAGTGACACAAGGAGAGATAAGAAAGTAGCCTACCAGTTTATCAAAAGACAATACAAGCAAACAGCTTAGTAGCAGCACACAATTTCTAATGGCTGAGGCATATTTCTTGAAGATCTTTACTAAGATCTTCAGCAAGCTACTCAGAAAGCTCTGAATTTGAGAAATGTGAAAATACTTCACGAAACCTTGTTTCCCACTTGTACTTCAGAAGACGAAATGCTTCAAAGACTCACTCCTGAGTTTTTGAGGTTTGTTAATTATTCTTTCATCAGGCTAGGGTTTGTGATTAGGTCTGTTCAGTATTACAGTGGGACTAAAGAATACTAACACACATCCTAGTACATCTTTCTACTGGGTGTCCGCATGAATTCCCCTTGCTGCATTCTATAAAAACAATCTGAATCCCTATTGATATCAAAATTGATTACTCCTACCATGGTAGTGACTCCCTTTCACACCTGCTGGCCATTCAAAATTCTGACACCACTGGGGACAGGCAACACTCTGCTTTACAGCACACACTACGTGCTGCAGGATAGCATCCTGTATTTTCAGTGTTGTCCCAAGCAACTGATTTATCCATGCCTTTAGAAGGCCATGTAACTACTCTCTGATGAAATCAGTGAATCCCATGGTCACAAGCCCACTCTTATGGTAAAGTGAAACTTCTAGCCAAATGTTATGTTGCATGGAGTTCTGTGTCTGTGGTCAGGTATTCCATAATCCCTTAGATAGTTGTTTTGATGCTCTGATATCAGAAAAGACAAATATATACTCATAGTAAGTATCCATCGTGTGGGGTTAAAGAGCTGGACCTTCTGGGGGATAACATGGCTCTCTACAGTAAACAAGGAACACTTTTTCTTTTATAGCAATAGAGCTGTATCGAAGATTTAGCATGAGTTATCATTTTTTTGATGCTTATTAGAGCCTCTTTGGCAGTGAAAGTGATCGAATCTCTGAGGTTCTTGCAATGGTACATTTTCATTCCATGTTTCTAAATCAATGATGTTTTACTTAGTCTTACATTCTTACCTCCTTCATCAAGCACCCTAAAAGTCCAGTTCCAACATAGCATCCTTGCCCCTTGCTGTTAGAGTCTAGCTAAGTTTTTGCCTCTTCTCTCTATATAATATCTTTTCTTGATCAGGTTCTGCATTCTCCCAGGCAAGATATGCTTGGATTTAATCTTAATTATAAAATTGAAAGTCAACGAAGGTAGTAGGGGAAACTACTGAGAAGTCACCTGTCACCTTGTAGGGGCGAAGCTTCTTAGCCTCATCAAAACCAGAACTGCTGTTCTCATGAGGAAAAAGAAGGCCACCTCTGTAAATGTTGAGGTTTCAGGAGTCTCCGTATTTTGTTCCCAAGCGTGCATTTCCAGAAGTTTGCATCCTCAGTTTCAAGTTCACTAGTGCTCAGAACTGCCTCTAGGAGCATGTAAGTATCTCTGGAGCTCTGTGACTGTACTAGATCTTCTGTGTGCTGCTTGGCTTTTACTGGAGAAATAAGGGCCCTTTGGTAAGCTACCAGAGTATCTTTGTCTGTAATACTTAGCTTTTAATTGCACTTGATTTTTATTATTCCTCTGCTAGTTTTTAAAACTAATTAGTGGTAACCAACAATTTTTTCTTCAAAAGCATAGTTCCTAGAATCTCTTAGAATATAACTAAATCAACTACAACTTCAAGTATTTCTCTCTACCAGGATATTTTCCAAGGTCTTAACCAGGGAAATATTTAGTAAATATGTAGTTCTATCTTGGCCAGGAATTATCTATGCTACAATTACAACTTGGGATGCTGTACTGTTCACCAGCATGGAAAGAAAATTAATTCCAAGCCTTCATCTTAATATTTATTTTCTTTTTTTTTTTTTTTTTTTTTTTTTTTTTTTTTTTGGTGGGTACCGGGGGGACGACCTCAGGACCTCGCGCGCCAGGAGGCGCCCGTGCCACTGAGCGATATCACCGGCCCCTTTTTCGTATGTGGGATCCGGGAGTCGAACTCGGGCCCTCGCGCTTGCAAGGCAGGCGCTTACGCCGCTGAGCCATCTCACCGGCCCAATATTTATTTTCTTGAACCAGTCTAGTTCTACTTACATTAATTTGTGTTCTCTCGAGAAGCAGAAGATAAAATCAAAAATGGACAATGGTGGAAGAACAGCAGCAAAAGTGGAAAGAACCTTCAGCCTATATACAAATATAGGTCCTGTGTAAAGAGAGTAATGGAATGAGGATTTTGGAAGGAGGAGCTTCCATACTACAGCACAATGCCAACAACAATGCAGCTGAACTGTTCAGTGCTCTCCAAAAAAATCTTTGCCTTGGAGCAGAACTGCTTTTCACTGGAATGGATCTGCCTTAGTACCTCCACTGTGTTCACTCATTGACTAGGAACGGACAAAGGCAGGCAAGTCCTTAGTACTACTGCAATAGGGAATCCAGAGGGGGCTATAGTGTACTCCTCGGAGCCTACTATTGGAGGAGAGTATTTTTATATCTCCCTTGTGATCCATTCTACATGTATGTCTCAGTAAATTGTACTCAGATCACTTTTGCCAAACCAATGAAGGGAATTCAGAAAGTGCCGCATAGAACAGAACACCGATGCATAGATGTCAGGGGTACTTCTTGGGGAATCAACTGTACTTTTCCCCTGAGAAGCATCCAGGGCATCCATAGAGGAGTTTGACTACAAGTTGTAGCCAAAAAAAAAAAAAAAAAGGGAAGGAGGGAGAGAATTACACTGACACCTACTGGGTTCTAGGTACTTGCAAAAATCAGAAAAGTAGGGCCGGTGAGATGGCTCAGCGGCATAAGCGCCTGCCTTGCAAGCGCGAGGGCCCGAGTTCGACTCCCGGATCCCACATACAAAAAAGGGGCCGGTGATATCGCTCAGCGGCTCGGGTGCCTGTTGGCGTGCGAGGTCCTGAGGTCGACCCCCCCGGTACCCACAAAAAAAAAAAAAAAATCAGAAAAGTATGAATAATGCCCAAAAATGACTTGGAAAAGTGGAATGCTGATGAAATACTGCAAAGGAAATCCAGTCTCTCTCACGTAGGAACTTTGGTTGAATGCCTCGTAGATCTAGATACAGAAGACCGATCAAAATATGTGGGGAGGCACCACCCGATATAATTAACTAAGTCGCATGAGTAGCAGTAAATTAAAAACTGAGATGAATAAAATAGCTTCAAAAAACCGAATTAACACTGTGATTTAGATTTGTTTAATTTCTTTTTTTAGTGCCAAGAATCTTTATGTGTGGAACCCTACAATAAATTGGGTGCTTCAATTAACATGTGTTTTAAATGAAAATACATATGGAAGAGTCATTTTTCTTTCTGTTCTTGAAAAGACCATTTTGGGTGACCATAAATAGAATATAACACAGTATTTCTGTTTTAGAAGAAAAAGCCTTCACCATTGCAGCAGCCTTTCATCGATCTAAACACTGAAGTCAAATCTGGATCACTACATCGTAATGCAGAAGCAACTGTCTGTAGCCCAGGTATGAATCTGGGAAAGCCATTGTGATGTTAGTAACATTAACAAATTCTCTTTATGATTCACACAGATACACATTCACCCAAGCATAAACACACATACATAAACCCGCATACATAATTATATATATTTCTGAAAAATCATTAGCAAGCTGTGTTTGAAACAAGGACATTAATTCACAAAAATCCTGCAAAATGTGTGTGAAGCAAAGCGTTTATGATACAGAATCCCTTTCAGTACTAGAAATAGAGAGAGCAAAAGGTTCAGGTATGTAAATGAAAATAGCCAAGCTTAAAGAAAAAAAGGAAGAAGAAAACCAGTTAAAAGTATTATCTCAAACCTTCTGGGGTGCCCTGGGATGAATTATATAGAAAGCCAAGATCAGAGCAGATCTCTGAATGTGGATCAACTTTTATCAAAGCCAACTGCTTGGTCTACAAATGGAACAAAAGACATAGTTTAATAAATGCAGAAATAATGAGGGTTTTAGGTTGCTAACCTAGGCACCAGAAGATATACTCTGTTCTAAAATTTCAAAGCATGGGAGTTCACAACTGAAACTTCACCACGGCCACATAGAATTTCTGCATTCCATTGGCAGGATTTGTAAAAGCAAAGATTTCACTCACTACCTCTGCATTTCTGTAATGAGAAGAAAATATACGCTGGATCTAACCTACAAGAAATTTGCAAATACTAATCTTTATATTGCTGGACAAAGGAAGGGTGTTTATTCTACGGGAAACTAAACTCATAACTATACTGTACATTCTCAAGATACTAAAGTTCAAAATACTGGCAACAGTCACTAAACAACTATATTTCAAAGTTTCAGATTGAAGCTGTTATTTGGTTGATACTAACACTTTACCATGACATATAAGCATTCCAAAAATAACAAAAATAGGGGAAATTTTCTTTTTTTTCCATTTCTTTTCTTGGTAAGATTCCAGTCATTTCACTGTTTTCCTTGTTTATGTAGGGTTCAAGCACAGAAATGGAATAAAATCTAGTTTTTTTATGTATTCATTTCCTTTTGTTATCTAGGTGATTTAATACACCTAAAGTACAGTTCCCACATGCTAAAATTGAGAACACAGTACTGTTATCATTCACCCTGGAAGGCTACAGTGATTTTAAAACATGATCATTCAACTAAACTGTAGTGACTTACCATATACAGTACTCTAAAAATAAAATCATTATTAACTACTTTACATTAATTATGTAGCAATTTGAAGGTACAAATAGTTATATAATGACTTCTGAATTAAACAAATATGTATTTTAATGAATATTCTTATTAGGAAGTTATATATAGGTTACCAAGATGATTTTTTAACACACAAAGCTATAGTTGCCAATATTATTGTTCATCATAAGACCTTGTGAAGGCAAGGATTTAGAGTTTATGAATATGAATTTTAAATAAGCACTACAGGTGTATTAACATGGTTGGTTTTGATCAGTAATGATATAAAAATTTATAGGAACAATTTTCATAAAGTACAATCTCTTGTATTCAATTTTAAGTAAATAACACACCTGGATTTGTCAATAAAAGAAAATCAAATAATACAAAGTATTTATCTCACTATCAGAGGCCAGCATAGTCTTGAATTGTTTAAGTACCATAGGTTGGCCTACAACTCACCGTTTTTCTGCCTCACCCTCCTGAGTGCTAGGATTTCAGGTATGCACCACTACAACTACCTTTGTTTTCCATAAAACATGAAAACATCTCTGAGAAAATAATTTCTATATATTTTCTAGTTTCTGAGCTTATCGATTTGATTTTTCCACCTTTTTACTTTTGTATCTTCCACCATTAAATTTTTAATCAATTCATCTGAAACAATATATTTGTTTTGAAGAATTTTGCTTCCTTTTCTTGGTCTTTTGATCATCACACACAGGGACCAGTATGTGTAACTACAGATAATTTACTAGAATTTACTATAGCTGTGTGATAAGCTATCAACTAATACTTACCTAGACATGTTGAAGCTGAATGAATAAATACATTTTGGAGAAAAAACTTTTGCAACGGAATGACAAGAATATTTTTGCAATAAATTTAATGGTAAAATATTAAATATTTCTTATGCTCTTCTCTGCTATAATTATAGGATATTGTTCTGTCTCTGTATTTTTGCTGACTTTGTGTTTTGGTATACTTGGTTTGCTATAGTTGAGGAAGAGAAGCTGGGTGAATATAAATAAATTCATATATATATATGAAGAGACAGAGATAAAGACAGAGAAAGAGGCAGAGAGACAGTGAGACAGATATGTACATATATAATTCCATCCCTCAGAGTCATTATCATTGTCATCTTTTTCTTCATCTTCTGTTTCTCCTCCTTTTTTTTTCTCTTCCTCCTCTTCTGCTACCTTCTTTTTCTTTCTCTTATATCATGTCTCAAGGTTTTATCTGCAGCTAATGGAAAAATAGAGAAACATGTGTCTACTCTATTTCATCTTTGACTAGGGGTGGGGCTTGAAAGAAGAAAATATTTTCAAATTGCCTATAAATTTTGCAGCACAATCCTCACATATATGTGCCCAGATTTATGGTGTCAGTCAACATTGAACAACATGCTCTCTATGTCTGTATATATATATTCCCTGAAAGTCTCATGTGGAGGTTTTGGAAGGTAAGTGGATCTTGGAGCACAATACTCATCTGTAGAAGAATCCATTGAGTTTTTCATAGCTGAATGTACTTTTAGGAGATGAGGCCTGGTTGAAGGATGTAGGTCACTGGGGATATCACCTAGAAGGGTACATTCTTGTCCCCAGCTCCTCCCTTCTCTCACTTTGGTTTGTGGCTGCTATAGGTTAAGGAGTTTTTATCCTCTACATTTCCATCATGCTCTCTGTTTTAGAGCTAGACAACCATGCATGGGCAAACCCTCTGAAACGATGAGCAAAAATAGACATCTTTTCTTATAAGTTGCAGGAAATATATGTATTTCATCCTCACAAGTACCTATTTTAAGGTACCAATCTGACCAGTCAACAAGATCTGATCCAGTATAGCACTGTTACTATCTTTAACTTCAACATCAACAGTGGAAATAATGTTGTGTTTTGAACTCACATAGCGAGGCTCTCCCTCATGCAATATAAGATGCATAAAAATATAAGATGTGTAACAATTTCTTACAAATTACATTGTTACAGTACTCATTTCTAGCCTTCTTTTATTGAAATGCTATATATTTCTATTTATTTTTCCTACTTAAGCCTCTAATACTAAAATGTACCTCAAAATATACCTTTGAAATTTAGATATCCTCATCCTTTGCCCTTTTGTAACTACAACACTTTTTAATTGATATTTAATAACATTCCAGTCAATATGATGATGCATTGGTTCAGTGATATGAGGAATCTCATCAGGTCATGTGGAATTCTCAAGACCCAGTAAATAGGATACATTGTTTATTTTCTTGATAACTAACCTCTCTAATCATCAAGAGCCTTAAACTTCATGGAGTGTAGGTAACCATTTGCAACTGGTACTTGGCAACAAACAATGAGGGGCTAAACCTCTCCAATTTCCATTCACGGTTACTGAAGCCAGGCTCTGGGTAGGTTAGAAAGTACACTATGTATTTATTAGTGGTTATCTTTAAGACAACACCGTAACCCTACAGAACTTGTGTTTCTCTGAGTCTTTGAATCTGTCATTCAAATGTCACATAACCTTACCATTTTCTTTTTTATAGAAAAAATGTGCTAAGACCAGTGAATCATTATGCATGAACATGTTGTATTCTTTTGCAATAAATAAACTCCTTGGTCAGAAATAATGTGTCTTAGAATACTTTGGTAGTGAATATGACAATATTCTGATAGTAATATTGGTAAAAGCTCTAAAGACGGGAATCAAATCCACCTCTTATACATGTCCATTCTTGTAAAAAAAAGAAAAAAAACTTACTACCTTGTCCATGAAGGAAGGAATCATTCAAATCAATCTGCCCACATGTAGCCAACTGGAACTACTGAGAATGAATTTGCTATGGTTTGACATTTTTCTCTCCAAAATTCATGTGTTGAAACTTAATAGCCAATGTTACAATGCTAAGAGTTGGCAGATTTAAGAAGTGACTAGACCATGAGAATTCCTCCCTTTCAGTGGCACTAGGCTTTTTCAAAAGAAGGCTTTAGATAGTGTTCCACTCACTAGGTGCCTTTGGCCAGGTAAGGGTACTTTGTCCCTTCCCTCCAAGGGAGGTGGCAACAAAGTATTTCTTAGAGGTAGAGAAAAGGTCTTATGGGACAACAGAACTTGTTGGTCCTTTGATTTTAAATTTCCCATCTTCCAGAACTGGGACAAATAAATTTCTGTTCTTTATTATTTATCCATTCCCAGGTATTTTCTTATAACAGCACAAAATAGATTAAGACGAGGTCCAATCATGGTCTCAGCATTGGTCTCTGTGTTAACAGCTTTGACATTTAGCAGTGAATGCAGATAGGTCAGAAATCCACATTACTGAGGTAATGCGTACCTCCTTCCTCTGCCTGCCAAGGCCTTCTCCCCATAATTAATAGAGCAGGCACTAAAGTGTATGGAAAAACTGACTTGGTGGCCTCCAAATTACAGATAATCTTTTCTGCCTGATTAGTAAGATCCTTTTTCTGCACTGGGAGCCATTTAATAAGAAGTACCAATACCACTATAAAATCTGCCCTTCCTAAAAATCCACCCCACAAACTATGTGACAAAACTCCTTTTAATCAGTTTCCCAACTAGTCATTGCTCACAAACTCATGTAGATCTTTATATCTGTCCACTTATCTTTGCATTTTCAACATCTGATCAGATATACTACTTGGAAGAATCCTTTATTACATGTTCCCCAGGGATAGACCTGTATAAATAAATGTTCAAGTGTCCAATAGAGTCCAATTGTACCTGGCACTGATATGTTTCCTGTAACCACTTATAAACAAGGTTCAAATTATTTTTTCTTTCTTAAGCAACTTACTAGAAAAAACTCTCCCATAAAGCCATAATAGCTGTTTAAGGAAACAGGAAATGGAAATAAAGTACACATAGAAAAAGCCAAGAGATCAATTGTGTGTATACAACTTCTGCCCCCCCAAAATATGGCTCTGCTTATCCAACATGAAGGTTTTGTGGATCATGCAATCTCTCTTTCATGAAAAGTACCTTGGACCAATTGGGATTCCTACAAGGTATTTAATTTTACTCAGCCCAAAGAGAAAATTAAGATTATAGTTATTTGTAGAAGTAATACATTGCTGTGAAATACCATAGTTTGTCTAGAGGTGCTTATCAGAGGTTCCCGGCTGCATCCCTATCTGCCATATACACTCCCAATATCACTGGATTTACTGAAGTATTAAGGGAATGGCAAGACAGTTTGTATAACAACATACACTGTGACTGAGACAAAACTAAATGAACAGCTGTACTTGCTATAGTTGAGTTTAAAAATCACTAATTTTGAAGATCATGTAACAGAGTAATGTATTATCAATCTAGCATTACTGCAGATGAGACCTCTGATTGAAGCCACATAATTCATTAAGACTCCTTTTCTATGAAATTTGCATTTCACTCTCTTTTCCAAAAAAAAGTGGCCTTTCCACAGTCTTCTTGGTTCTCCAGGGGACAGTAGCTTTTCACTCTCTTCTCCCGTTCACTGATGAAAGATGCCTTTTGAATCCTACTGATTAACCAAGGGTTGGCTATTCCTGGGACAGGGAACTAAAAAGACCTCAGACATAAAACTTTCTAATCAGTAAATTTTCTTAAGATTTATGGAACCCAGAATCTCTGACGACCTCAGCTAACAGTGGATCATGCAACAGAAAAGCAGAGCACTCCAAGTTTAATTGTCCTAAAACCTGCCTATCTGATGTTTTCCCGCAAATTCCTATAAAAGTTGGTGTCTGCAAAATCTGAGATTTTTTTTTTTAAATAAGAGTCCCCATCTTCCAACTTGCCAGTTTGTTACCAATAAAGCTGTTTCTTTCTCCATCACTCTGTCTCTCAAATGTCTGGCTTCATGGGAGGCAGTTACAATATCGCCTGTAGAGAATGTTCCTGTTTTTGTCCTCACTCAAAACTGGCAGCCTGAGCAACAACTTGGTAAAGGATCTGCAGAACACTCAAATATTGCATATTGTGTCTCCAAATTTCAAAGAGTCAAGTCAAACGCGGAGCCTAATCTTCGTTGGTGGAGGTGAGCAAATTGGTGGAGGAGTTGCTGCTCATTTGCTTTGAGCAACACATGCCTGTATATTCAATGCATTCTCTAGTAACTTTCCAAAGAGGGAGATATCCGAATAATTCTGGCATTCATCTTACTCTGTCACAAATTGTCCTTACCTGTGAATCTAAAATATATGCCATTTTCTATTGCCAGTCCAAAGCTACCAATGTTGTCAAAATTGTAAATTATTTACTCTGAAATTGGGCAGTGACAAAGAACTAGAGAATGAATGTGGGAACAAATGTTTTTAGTGCAATGCTTCTGTTCAGGTTTCTGTACATCTGAAAAAAATTTTGTCTTTAAGTTGTACTAAACAAGTAATGATTTTTAGGTCCCAGTTCATTTCTGTCCTAAGATGCTGTTTTAATTTCTGATCTGCTGCTGTTCATCAGTTTTGGTAACACGACTCTTTCTCTGATGGGCAGTGCAGTGCTGCAAGCTCTACCGTTCCAGGAGAACCCTCACCAGGGGAGTTGACATGAATGTGATCTCCTCATCAAGATACAAAGGGAGTGTACTCTCAACCAGGAAGGAAGCCACAGTGGTTATAAACGGCATTTATATGTGGTTATAAATGGCTGTTACAGTGCAAATCACCCAGACATTCCTATATTCTCTAGCTTTTTATTCATTCCTCCACAATGCATCAGAAAAAGTCTGCATCCCCCACAGCACTTGAGGTAGGTTATATTGTACCTAAGTACCACTCAAAGAATAGGGCGAAGGATGCATCATAGTTACATCTATTAATTTACATCTATTAGTTATGGGTTCTAGTATAATTCAGAAGCTCTCATAAGTACACCAAGATTGATAAATTTAACTGATCAACTTATATTATTTCTGTCTTGATATACATGTTAAATAATAAATTCCTATGGAGATTTTTCAGGTTTCTGTTTAAAAAAAAGATGTCACACAATTTTCTCAACAAATAAATTGTGCAATATTCACATCTTTGAGTAATGCATGACGTAACTTTAACTCTGAGCCTAGAGTCCATAATAGGGTAGAATAATGTTGATTCTTGAAGGAACTCAACATAATGAAGCCAGAGTACAGAGGTTTCTTCAGATAGGGGCTCAAAAGATAACTGTCTATTGAAAAGAGAGTTTCATTGATATCCAAAGGGGAGAGGATCAACACTGTTTGAATTCCCAAACTAAACATGCTAACCTTTCTGAATCAATGCTCCAATTTGCACCATAATTCAGAAACACACAGGATCAAACTTTGAGCCTATATTCTGTTTATACTGCGCTTGTGGCAAGGAAAGTTACAAGTTTTGGGGGACAGGCAATCATTCATAGAAGTTCTCTGTCTCTTTGAACATCCCTTAAGCTAAGAGATTATAAACCTTGAACTTGCCAGCTTTTATATGATGAACTCCAGCTCAGTAAGAAGTAGCTAGTTTACACCCAGTTCTTATTTCCATTGTAACATTCTATTGATGATGACACTTGGTCTACCAAACTCTGCATTTGAATGGCACTTTACTATAGATAACTGCAGCAGATAATTTAGGAAAGTATATTACTACCACAACACACAGAACTGCCAGCTTTCCTACTTCCCACTAGCAATGGCATCATCTCTGTTTTTAAATACAGCTACTTCAGATAATAAAACCTAGAGTCTTATCTCTACAGCTTGCTTCATGGATCTGCTTCTGGAAATCAAATTTTGAGTATGTGTTTGGCAACAATTGTAACTATTCCAGGTATTTCAACTAGAAAGAGTTTTAATTAGAATGGAGCAGATTTTTTTTTTTTTTGTGGGTACTGGGGGTTGACCTCAGGACCTCGCACGGCAGCAGGCGCCCGTGCTGCTGAGCGATATCACCGGCCCTTTTTTCGTATGTGGGTTCCGGAATTCGAACTCAGGACCTCGTGCTTGCCAGGCAGGCGCTTATGCCTCTGATCTATCTCACCAGCCCATGGAGCAGATATTTTTATGGAACCAATGGAAAAGCTAGAACTTTCAAGATTCAGAAAAACAAACAGGTTTCAGATTTGCCATGAATATCAGGGACAACATAATATTATCATAATCATGAGAAACTTTCAGCAATGAACATGTTTGGCTCCAGATACGAGCCAGAAGATTTCCAAAAAATTGTTGGAGAGTGTGACAACAATTTGACTTCTGAAGAACTCATTGTGTTTTTTTTTTTTCCTCTGCTACTGGAGGAATTGTAATAAAGTTCTGCCCACTTCTAATTTTTACATGAATGTTTCCCATTTTCAGATTGTCAACCTGATGCTGTCAATAGACATTATAAGAAAAAATATTTCCTGGGCTTATGTCTGGGGGAACTGAAATAGACTGAAAGTAGGGCCAAGAAAATTCAGGGCTGGTGAGATGGCTCAGCGGCATAAGCGCCTGCCTGGCAAGTGCAAGGGCCCAAGTTCGACTCCTGGAACCCACATACAAAAAAGGGCAGGTGATATCGCTCAGCGGCACAGGAGCCTGTTGGCGCGCGAGGTCCTGAGGTCGACCCCCAGTACCCACAAAAAAAAAAAAAATTCAGAGGTTCTGATATGGGGGTGTGGTACATTTCTAATGGATTATAGGTACTTTCAGGTTGTTTTACCCTATCTAATTTGTAAGTTAAGATTTGTGTGTGACAAATCTCATATAACATCTTGAAAAACCAATGTCTTCTACCTGACTTAGTTTTCAGAGCAATACTTACTATTCATAAATGAAAGGAAAGAAACATCATTTTTTAGGAAGATATCTCCAACTTCAGAATGAAAACAGACAAGGAAGATTAGAGACTGGAATCATAGAAATTTCTGTACAGACTATTACAATATTAGAGGCAAGAGATAAAAAGACTAAATTAAATGAAGTGATGACAAAGTTTAAAAGAAGGAATAAATGAAAGGATCATTTTTATATATAATTATCCTGAATTGATGAGTAATTTAACAAGGGAGCTCTTGATTCCTTCCTATACCACATTCTCCTGCATCTTGGAATATGGAGATGGGAAAAACAATGAATGGTTATAGTCTTGGTCTTGAAAATGTGACAAAGCTATTTTGCATTTTGAAAAAAAAATAAGGCAAAGATCAAAGAAAGATAGAGAAAAAGTAAGACAATTCTGTCTTTTGTTTAACCACACCTCCTGTGTTCTTGTGTTTCTTAACATTTGGACGCATGCAAAGAATCTTTTCTAAGATATATATATAATATATTATACATTATATTATATATATTATATTATATATTATATATGGAAATAAAAATAGATATATGAAAGAAAAAATATATTTTATGTGTATGTATACATGTATTTATTAAAATTTTTAGGAACATCAAGAAAGCAACTTGAAACTGAAGTGTCTTTACATATTTCTTTATTTTATTAGTACACGTGTAGAGTGCATAATGTTTACATTTTTTGTGGGAAACTGGTTTGTCTACATAACACACCTTAATACTTTTTTTCGTCGCCTTCCCTTCCCTCCCTCCCTCTCCACCCATCTCTTGATCCCCTTCCATTTTTTGTGCATGTTTGTGGAACATAATGTTTACATTCCTAGTGTGGAGTTGGTACACCCACACAACACATCCTGATCCCTTTTTTTCATCCCATACCCCTTCCCTCTCTCCCCTCTCCGTCTATTGATCCCCTTCCATTATGAGAACAATTTTTCTCCCTACTTTGTATTATCTATCTTTTATTTTGCTCTTTATTTTTACTCTGGGTTTCTCATACAAGGGAAACCATGTGATATTTAATTTAAACTTGTTGAGAGAGAGAGAGAGAAAGAGAGAAAGAGAAAAACTTCAGTCATTTGTTGGAAAAAATTATATCTTGAAACTATAGTGTTATATATAATATTGTTTGAATTAAAATTCTGTGTCATCCAAATAATGCAAAACATCCCCAAAATAAAAACAACAAACACCACAACCACAACCACTTGATTACTATGATACGCAGTTTCATGTTTTGCCAAGTTCATGCATTTTGCCCATTTTTGTGGAATGTTCTATCACTTTCATCCCCTTATCTGGATCCCTTGTACATTATTTTAAGACTGTGTTCAAGTCTCCTCTTCTCACTAATCCTTCCCTGGCCTCTCTCTCCAGACAGATCTCCTGTGCATATTTCTAGTAAAATTCTTATCATAAGATACTGTACTTTTTCCTCTTTTATGTATAGATCTACTGTATTACTTGCATATCTCATTTATGGATGAATAGTTCAACAGAAGAACTCTCTCATGTATTTTATAGGATCTCATCTAGTTGACTATTTTGCCCAGAATAATTACTTAATACATGCTTATGAATAAATGAGTGAAAAAAACAAAGTACTCCACATCAATCAAAAATACTACTTTTCTCATTTTTATCAGACAAAACTTTTTATTTATAAATGTATTTCTATTTTAATCTATATGTATTAAATAATAATTCACAATGAAAGTCAATTGAATTGTTATGAATATATTTAGTAGTGCATATACCTGGGATATCAAAAACAAATTTACCACTTGTATATGCTTTGCACATTGATATTTAGAGAAAAAAATCAGATAAGTGACTGACAATAAAACGTGTTTACCAGTGTAAGGTCACAGCAAAACCAAAAACCAAAAGCTGACTCAAAGTGCCAGTTGATTCGGTTCAGTTATATTTCATTCAACTCAGATCAGTTCTGGTTAGTTCAGACTATTGCACCATCTTGGATTAAACATCTACCATGAGAAAACCAGTTTGTTAGGCACTGTAGAAGTTACACACATAAGAAATTTTCTGTAAACAAATAGTTACTTTGGTGAAGCATATTGAAATAGAGAATGCAATTTGGTATTTATAGCTCTAGGTTCAGTTTTGAAACATCTGACACCTCAAGATTTACATTATGTCAAATAGATCATTAATAAATTCAACCAATAACTGGTCAAGTTATTATGAGCTTTGAAAGCATGCCTTTATACTGCAATGAGGACATTAATAATTAAGAAATATATATTATAGTATATACATGTATATAATATATATACAAAGTGTTGCAATTAATCTACAGCAAAATGTATTTTATACTAGAACTGTGACAAAGCAAATTGAGCAATGACTTTTACACTAATGTGCACTTATTATGTAGTTGCTTCCAGTTGTTTTAAGAAGACTTTCAGAGAGCTTCAAACGCCATCATCTTCTAGCCAGAAAGCCAATAGTGTGGCCAAGGCAATAATTTTCACAGTGGTCTTCCAGAAGGATAAACTTGAGACTTTTATAGGTAAATGGATGTAACTTGAGGCCATACTCATAAGTGAAATAAATCAGACTCACATGTATAAACATTGTATTGTCTCCCTGGTGTGAGAAACTGAAAGAGTAAATAAGGTCTAAAATGTACAATAGATATTGTGAAATGGGAAGAAATTGTTCAGAAGGATAAAGGAACTATGATGGGTGAGAGGGGAAAGGACAGAAGGGAAAAGGGAAAAAAATGCAAGTCAGTTATACTATTAGTGTCATGTAGTTCATTGAAAAGGAAGGTCATGCTAATATCGATTGGAGAAATTTTTTTGCCCATATCTTGTACTCTGAGCAACTACTTCAAAGAAAACAACATGTAATGTATTAACTATTACTATTCTCCTATTATTTCATTATGAAATTTTGTTTTACCTTTTCTCTGTAAAATAAAAAAAAAAAATTTTGGCAGTGGTAGTGCCCAGGTGACATCTTCTGAAGTACATCCCCTGGCAGTAGTAGCAACATCTGGATCATTTTCTACACTTGAGACTCTTTTGGTTTTATTCCACATATACAGCTCTGGAGCCATCTCTCATGTTACATTTAAGTCTGGGAAAAGTATCGTAAGACAAAGATATTTCTGTCGTGTCTTGTCATTATAAAACTCTTTGTAATATGTTTGTGTATGTGTGTGTGTACGTATCATTGTATTATATATTTTGTGACCGTAATTTGTTCAGAAAAAGAAAAATTAAGCATACTGTGTGCCTTCAATGTCTTATGCTTCTATATGCATATATACATGCATATCACCTGCATATATATGTATATATATATTATCACCTGAGTCAATTATTCACCACTTTAGTATTTGAGAGTTTTGTCTCCTATATGATGTGACTATTACCTTTATTATTTTGGTACATGGATACTGTGCATTTATTGCTAAGTTCTTGATACTTTGAAGAAGTAACTTGTGAAGATATAGATTACTTAAATATGACATAGCCATTATTTAGGAGGTGATTGTCTTGCCACTGAGAAAAGGCATAAGAAATTCAAAAGAACTGGTAAACAAAATAGTACCTATAAATATCTATTGAAAACCTCAAGCAGCAACATGTATTTTTAATTTTAATTATAGTTGCCATTTATCCATCAAGAATTATGCTATGTATTATGCATAATTTATCATATTTAATTCTCACAGCAATGCTACAGAATAGATCTTATTTCCATTTTATGGATAAATAATTGAAGATCAGGAATCAAAGGTCACATAACTCATAAATGCGGGCTGAATTTCAAATTCCAGTCTGTTTCCCAAGGTCACAACTTTTACCTTTTTCTCTTATATAAGATCTGTGTCAATAGATCGACAGTCAGTTGTTTAGAATCACAAAAGCAAGAATCATAGCGCTTTGTAGTTAGAATAGACTATTAGGGTGTAACAGAATACGGGGATAAGATGAACTAGGCAGGAAATTTTTCCATTATCAGCTAAATAAAAGGAAGTTGACTAGGAAGCCGACAATTTGATTGACTTGTCTGCACAATAGGACCAAATAATGCATTGTGATGCTTGTAGTGGTTAAACCCTTTGGACTAGTCTTTTCTGGTAACAGATATTTTATTATAAATTTTCCAATTTCTGACAATTGGTGTTATCAAATCCGGTGCTCCCTTAAATTCCCCAACTATTTCCAGAAAGAAAAAGTCAATACTTTTCTTAACAAACTCCATTAGAGTAATCTGTGAAATTGTTTCCCTCTCTCTTTCATTCACATTGCTTTCTATGTTCTCACTTTATGTAATTTATTTCTGATAGATGGAGTTATTCACTTTAGAACGCTGAGGAAAAATTGATGACATAGATTATTGGATTATTTTTACTATCTCAACCAATAAAAATCATTCCCTGAAATGATATAAAAACAATTTTGTGTTTTAAATAAAAGTATTATGAGACATAGATTTTCAAAATAATATGGAATGACCTAGTATTTGAGCAATTTGAGTCAAAATAGAAATGCATAACATCAGTACAAATTATACTAAAAGACTATCAACGTTGTATCCAGAGTTCAAGCAGTTTGCAAGAATGTGCCTTTTTAAAATGTATTCTAGGAGTCTCACATTCAGCCAGGAAAATTTGCTCACTAAGGCCCTCTTCAATCTCTCTTAAATATATGAGTAGCAGACTGTATGCTATAACAGCTTTTACTGTCTTATTTCCAAGATCTCCTTATTAAATTTCTGGTTGGTCTTCTGATCTGTACCTTACCCAAATATTATCAAAAGCACAGCCTTGCTGGATGTTGTCTAGCCCTGACTGTTTCTGGCAGTACCCCAGCATTTTCCTGCAAATAATGCCGGGTTCTTCCTATTGTCCTGGCCCAATTTCTGTGCCAAGTCATTGAGGTAGTGGGAAGGAAATCAGACTAGGCTCATCCTAAAAAGTTTTAGATATTCACTGTTCTTACTGAGGTTCAATAGATTTTCTTAAAGAAATGCTTCACATTTTCCTACATGACTTTGGCCAATTTCAGAATTTTTAAATGGGTATTTCTGAAAATTTTACCCCATGTCATATTTCATTTTGGGGAAGATGATTTCTGAGGTTCCCAATCTTTCTGGAAGTCCTCACTTCTCCACTTCACTTGATTTTATTTCTTCTGTTTTTCCTTCCTACCATCTTTGGGGTTAATAGAACCTGTTTTAGTGTACCTAGTATCATCAGCATTATATAATTGTAGATGTGTCTGAGTGGTTGTTCTTTAGATTATAATATAGTCCTCTACCTTTTAGAGTGTGTTTAGAGTTATTTTGTTACCTTAAGTAAAATATATAAAACTTACTACCATATAGGTTTCTTTAAACTTCCCATCTATATGTTACTTGTCTTATGTACAATATTACATTTATATAAATGGAATTCCATCAGACAATTTTATAGCTTTTGCTATCAAACACAAAACAATTTTGAACAACTAGAAAAAGAAAGAGAACTCCATTATGTTTGTCCAGATATGTAACATTTTTGTTAACTTTTTTGCATTCCTGATGTTCCATGTTTCCTTTGATATAGTTTCCTTCCTGCCTGAAGGACTTACTTTAGCAGTTATTCAAGAGCCTGTCCACTGGTAACAGATTCTTCAAGCTTTATTTCACTTTAGAATGTCTTTGTTTTTTCATCATTCCTGAAAAATAATATATCTAGATACAGAATTCTGGGTAAGTGTTCTTTTATCATTTTACATATAGCAACACACCTACTTCTGGTCTCTGAGTTTTCTGATAAGAAATCAACTACCATTTCCATCATTTTCTTTCAGGAATGAGGTATCATTTTTCTCAGGATGCTTCAAAGATATTTTCCTCATATTTAGTTTTCATAATTTTGACTATGATACAACTGGATTTTTAAAAATCATTTTAAAGACTGTAAATTTCTTGAATCTGTAGATTTATATCTTTCAATAAGATTTTAGCCTTTTTGGTATTTTCCTTTTTAGTTTTTTCTTCTTTCCTTCTGAAATTGTGATATATATATTAGAACTCCCAGGATTATCTCAATGATATCTGAAGACTTTATGATTGTAAAGAAAGTTTTCTTTTAACATTGTTTAGATGATTTATATTAATTTATTCTCATGTTCTTTGATTCCTTGTTCATCACCATTTTGCTAGTATTTCAACTAAATAGTTTTTATTTAAGTTACTATATATTGGTAGTACAGTTTAACATATTCAATAGATGTCAACATATACCTCTATTTCTTGGCTAAGATTTCTACATCTCAAATTAGTCCAAGATATAAACCCTTTTTGCCAGAAGATTTTTATAATAACTGCTTAAAGTCTGTTCTAGACTGACAACATCTTAGTCATTTTATCTTTGGAATCTACACCTTATCTTTTGTCAAATTAATTGAGAATTTCCTAGCTTTTATTGAACTGAATCATGTGGATGTTATCCTGGATATAATATTCTTGAATAATATAAGGAAGACACTGGTTTTATTTAAATTCTATGAAGTTATTTTGTTGGTATTTATTTTAGTAAGCAACTGGGTCTAGATCACATTTGCAAGTAGCTTTTGTTGTGTGTTGAAGTGTCAATGACTATAATGCTTTTCAGATCAGTCATACATATGAGGTCTCAAGTGACAGTAGTTTTATTTAAATTTAGTTTTCAAAGTCCGTGATATGTTGTTTAGGATCATGGATGCACAAAACAGGGTTAGGTACAGAATTATGTAAACAAACTAAGGTACTCTTTCTAAGTGTACTCTACTTTGACAGCCTCTCTGATATTTTCTGGTTCTCTGGACTAAATTCTTTGGTTCTCTGGCCAGAAAGATACAGCTTTTATTTTTCTGATGTGTATATCCTACAACTGTGGGACAAGCAGTGAGAAATCAGAGAGAGAAAAAAAAAAAAACACAACATAAATATGCACCATACTCTTGAATCAGGAATGAAAAATTAAAAAAGAAGGCTTCTATCTTTCAGGAGATAAGATCTTGCAACTCTGTATAGTAACAGCACCATGGGAATATGTGGTAACTAAGAAATGAGAGAATAGAGAAAAACACAATAGCAATGCTCCCACTCTCTTTGAATATTAAGAAACACCATGTTGCATGAAGCAGAACTACAGGAGATCTACTGAAGATTTATTTTTCATTACTAATACCCATTACTGCTTGTCCAGCCACGTTGAAGCCAGCCCTGATAATAATATTGAAGAAAATAATGATAAATTTTTTATCAGTATGATATGACTTTGATTTATACTTTTCCTTTACAATCTGCTGATGATAATTTGCTTTTCACAGTCCTCACACGCTTTTCTTTAGGTTTCTGTGCAAATTTATACTTGTAGTCTGAGAGAGTGGTAAAAGAATTCTTATTCCATTTTGTCCAACATATTTGATACTCAATCCATGTGCTCATCCAGAACTCTGACTTGAGAATCATGTCTGGTGCTGCTTTTCTTTCAGTACATTCCTGTATAAATTCTATTAATTCAGCCCTGGATACATGCAAGCAAAAGTGAACACAAAATATCCAGAAATAAATTTACTCAATAGGGAAAATATGATTCTAACTGAACCGTTTTTGGTTATAGGAAAGCCTAGCATACAGAGATTTTTTCACTCCTTATCTGTATACATGTCAATTTTTATTGGAATTAGTATCAATTTAATCATTAAAGGCCAATTATAAGAATCCTTCCTGTCAACCCCTATGGCAAAAAGCATTGACTCTAAATCATGCCATTCCTGCAAGAAACTACATGATTTGAGCTATAAATGTGCAAAATATATGATTGTATACTGCAAGTTGAATGTCTTTTCTTTCTGCCCAGGCATTTGACAATTAATCATTATGGAAAGTTGACTGAGGGAGTGGAATGCTGATTTTTCCGGGAGGTTATTCAAGTCTCAAGGGAATACTTGTAGTTTTTTTCAGCTATGAAGATACTTTAAATAGATGATTAGATTATTTTAAAAGGATTACTAGGCAATGACACCATCAACAAATATATGCCATATCAACTGGCCACCTTTACCCAGAATATTTTTAATATATTTTTTGAAAGAATGGCATATATAAGATCTTTCTTTTAATGTTATCATCAAATTTTTCTACCAAGTTATAGTATTTCCAAGATATTTAGAAATGTTTATAGCCCAAACTTTTCTATTTCAAATTAACATAATAGCAAAAAAAAAAAATAAGAAATAAAAACACACACAATTTTTGGCACACACACATACACACTCAAAAACCAATTGTGTTTCATGTAGCAATTTCTTTCTTAATTGAATGAGAAAACATAGAAATTATGGGAACATTTTCATTTATTTTCACAAAAGGTATTGAACTGTCAAGTTTGTGAACAGTTGGTAGTTAGACTTTACACATAAACATTCTGTGATCTTAGGTTTAACAGTTTACCAATAATAGAAAATAAGTTTGGATTTACCTAATCTAATAAAGATAAGAAATAAAACTGATGGAAACAGACTATAAAATATTTTAGAATGATAAATAATATTTAAAATTATGGTTTCAGAAGTGATAATTTAGTCAAATTTAAAATTTAACTCTAAAAGCAGAAGTCAGCACAAACAACATAAAAAACTCATTCACAGGGATGGTGAGATAGCTCAGTGGCATAAGCGCCTGCTGGCAAGCGAGAGGTCCTGAGTTCGACTCCCAGTACCCACATAAAAAAAAAAACCTCATTCACAGACGTAATAGCAGAAAACTTCCTAAGCATGGAAAAAGAATTTGACATACAGATAAATGACATACAGATAAGAATTCCAATTAGCCATGACCAAAATAAATGTACACCAAGGCATATAATAGTCAAAATTCCAGAAATTCAGCACAAGAAAGAATGTTAAAAAGCTTTTAGAGAAAATAAATAAATCGTCTGTAAAGGAAAGCCCATCAGAATCACAGCAGACTTCTCAACACAAAACATGAAGTCAAGGATACCTTCGAATGAAGTATTTTTACTCTTAAGAAGAAAACAACTTCCAATCCAGACTGATGTACCCTGCAAAACTATCCTTCAAAATTAATGGAGAAATAAGATACTTCCATGATAAAGAACAAGTGAAGACATGACCACCAAACCAGCTCTACAAATTATTCTGAAAGATATTCTAGAAAGAGATAACAAAGACCATAATTCTAAGAACAGAAATAGAAAGAAGCCACCAGTCAGGGCAAGCAACTAAACACAGAGGAAAGACAGGAAACCAACAGCAGGAAAATAATATAACAAGGATAAGCCAATATATATCAGTTATTACCATCAATATAAATGTTCTAAATTCACCAATCAAAAGAAATAGACTGGAAGAATGGATCAAGAAAAAGATCCAGCAATATTCTGCATACAAGAAACACACTTAACTCAAAAATAAATTCTTAGACTGAAAGTCAAAGAATGGAAAATAATACCCCATGTGAAAGAAACCTAGAGAAAAATGGTGGTAGCTATTCTATTTGCAGACAATGTGAACTTCAAGCCAAGACAGATCAAAAGAGACAGAGAAGGTCACTACATACTTGTTAAAGGAAAATTCCAAGAAGAAGAGATAACAATCATAAATATATATGCACCAAATACAGGTGCATCCAACTCTATAAAACAAATATTAATGGACAAAAAAAAATCCAATAAGCACTAACACAATTGTAATGGGGGACCTTAATACCCAACTACCACAAATATATAGATTAACTAAATAAAAACTCAAAAAAGAAATATCAGAACTCAACCAAACCTGTGAACAAATGGACTTAGTAGATGTCTACTGAGTGTTCCAACCCACAACATCAAAATACACATTCTTGTCATTTGGGACCAGAAGAGACCTACAGTAGCAAAAACAATTCTGGGCAACAAAGGTAAGGTAGGATGCATCACAATCCTTGACTTGAAATTATACTATAGATACTACTGTGATGAAAACAGCATGGTACTAGGAAAAAAAAAAAAAAAGACCTGAAGTTTAGTGGAACAAATTAGAAGATGCAGAGACAACTCCAAACACACTGAGCCACCTGATCTTTGACAAAGGGGCCAAACATATTCAAGGAAGAAAGACATCCTCTTTAATAAATGGTCTTGGAAAAACTGGCTTTCCACATACCAAAGACTAAAACTAGACCCATGTTTACCACCACGCACTAAACTGAAATCAAAGTGGAGCAAAGATCTAAATATTACAACAGAAACACTAAATCTGCTGGAGGAGAGAATAGATAGGTCTCTTTTTTTTTTTTTTTTTTTGGTGGGTACCGGGGGTCGACCTCAGGACCTCGTGTGCCAGCAGGTGCCCGTGCCACTGAGTGATATCACTGGCCCTTTTTTCGTATGTGGGTTCCAGGAGTCCAACTCGGGCCCTCGCGCTTGCCAGGCAGGCGCTTATGCCGCTGAGCCATCTCACCGGCCCTAGGTAGATCTCTTGAAGACATAGGTGTATGCAAAGACTTCATGAACGAAACCCTGATTGCACAGGGTTGATCCCAGTTGTTGATCATCAAGAAGATTATACACCATGACCGAGTAGGATTCATCCTAGGGATACTGGGATGGTTCAACATATGCATATGAATGAATGTAATACATCATATCAACAGAGCCAAAGACAAAAATCACATGATCATCTCAATAGATGCAGAGAAAGCATATGACAAAATCCAACACCAATTCAACACCAAGTCCAACACCAACAATCAACAACTGGGATCACATCTCATTAAAAGCTTTTGCACAGCAAAAGAAATCACCAACAGAATGAAAAAACAACCCACAGAATGGGAAAAAAAATAGCCAATTGTTCCTTAGACAAAGAACTAATATCTAGAACATATAAAACATTGAAAAAAAAATCAGATGCCCCAAATTTAAAGACCCAATCCAAAAATGGGCATTTGAGATGAATACACAATTCTCAGATGAAGAAGTACAAATAGCAGATAAATATACAAAAAATGTTTAACATCAGTGGTAATTTAAGAGATGTCAATTAAAACATCAGTGGTCATTTAAGAGATATAAATTAAAACAATCTGAGATTCCATCTCACTCCAGAAAGAATAGCTATTATCAAGAAATTAACCAACAACAAATGCTGGTGGGGAAAAAGGAAGATTTCTGCAATTTTGGTGGGAGTGTAGGCTGGTGCAACCACTGTGGAAATCATTGTGGAGATTCCTCAAAAACTAGGACTGGAGGTCTCATTTGACCCAGCTATTCCCCTTCTGGGTATCTTTCCAAACAGAATTAAAAGCGTCATACCACAGTGATATATGCACATTCATGTTTATAGCAGCACAGTTTGCAGTAGCTAAATCTTGGAAACAAGCCAAATGCCTATCAACTGGTGAGAGAATAAAAAAGATGTGGCATTTTTATACAATGGCATACTACTCAGCCATAAAGTAGGATAAACTTGAGATATTTATCACTAAATGAATAGACTTTGAGACCATCCTCTTAAGTGAAATAAATTGGACACATGTATAAATATCACATTGTCTCTCTGGTGTGAGAAACTGAAAGTGTAAATATGAACAAAAATGTATAACTGATATTGTGAAATAGGTAAAAATTGTTCAAAAGGAATGGGGAACTAGAGAGGCAGAGGGGTAAAAGAAGGAAGGGAAAGAAAAAAAATGAGAAAAGAAGGTTAAAATGGAAACAAATCTTTGTAGATAAGAAGGGGAAGGCTGGGGATATAGCTCAGCAGCACAGCTGCTGCCTGGCAAGTGTAAGGTCATGAGTTCAATCCCCAGTACCACAAAAAATACCAAAAAAATAAAAAATAAAGCCAGAAGGGGAAGAGGTGTTGAAGGGAGGGGAGGGGAGGGCAATGGGAGGAAAAAACAGGAATCAAGATAAATCATGTACAGGTACAAATTCCCTATGATGAATGTGATCATTTTGTATATATAAATTATGCTAATAAACAGTAAAAAGGAAATAAATAAAATTTAACTCTTTATTGCTGAAATACTTATATGTTTTAAATTTTGTGCTGAATCTTATCAGGGAAACTGAAGAATGTAACAGTGATTTTCAGTTGTTTCTTTCATATCCATTGTCATGTTATTTTTTATTATGGCTTCCTGAAATTCCTGGAGAAAGGCAATGAATTCAGGTTAAAAAAATTTCCACAATGAGTATGCTGTGAAAACTCCGAATATGTCTTTGATGACAAATTCCTTCTTTGACTTTTTCTAATTTCTCCTTTAATTCAGCAGGGATTATAGGCATAAATAAGGAAGTTCTAACCATCAGCTCGGGAACATGAAGAGAGCTTGCAGATGGAAACCACAAAATAAGAAAGATCAAGAGAAAAATCAAGAGTCCAGGTCAATGAAGTCCTTGTGACACTGCAACACCAGGCCAGGATGCTTATCATAATTTTATTATGAGGAAGAGAAAATAATCTTATTTCATTTAAGTTATTGTCACTTAGAGTCAGCAAAAGAAATTTCCTAGTAAGTACAAGCTATATAGTGGTATGTAAGCTGTTATCTTTCTGTAAAAGCAATTTTATTTTTGTGAACAACTTTCATTATACATAAGCCCAATAAGAATTATCGTTTTTATATTGTTATTCTCTAACTATTTTGCTATGAAATTTGTGTTTTTCATAGAAGTAAGAAGAGTCTTGTTTCTTTCCATTATTGATTTGTTCACAGTGGGCACCTGAACTAAACTGTGCAGAACAGCACAATTTATCTAATCCCATTGTGAGCTGCTGATTCATTTCACAATTAGCATGTATCTTAAATTGCACCTGTGGAGAGGTTCCCAGGATGATGTTTGAACTTTGTGTGTGTGTGTGTGTGTGTGTGTGAGAGAGAGAGAGAGAGAGAGAGAGAGAGAGAGAGAGAGAGATCGAGATCTCACAAGTGGTGATTTAATGAGATAAAGAGAGGAGGACTTGGATCTATTGGAAACTTTATATCCTAATCAAAAGATGACCTGGCAGGGAGCAACCTGCAGCTGAATGAGATTTAAGAAGCTTGAAGATAGACTAAAGTCCTGGTGAAACACAGTCACATTTCTGGTCATCCCGGGGACCTAAAGTGCATTGCACACCACCTTTGACCTCAGCTACTTAGAATGAATGTGCTTATCACTTGCAACCAAAAACTATGACAAAACATATTGAGTCATTTTCATTGTTTACATAGAATACACACATGATCATCTTTTTCTAGGAATGACTTGATTATTGTCAAAAACTCAAGTTGAACAGAAAGTGATTTATTCTTAAATTAGTTCTCTTTCCCGATAGTTTCACTGTTTAACAAGTTTCCAACTCGGTTTATATTCATTCATATTCTAAAGTCTGTATTTCAGCCAAGTTGTATATTTGTCTTAAATTTTTCATTGTTTCACAAAATCCCAATTTTTGTGCATTTAACTTTTCCTCTCCTTCAACATATATTAGCTTCCTGAAAATATACTGCTTGATTTATCATAGTAGAAAGTGTTTGTTAATTATTCTATATATATTTACTGAATTAAAAAAACCTTAGGTGTCCATAAAGGTACCAAATGGGGCAAGAAATTAAAATATACCAACATACAGTAGTAAATATTTTAAGGAACTTAACAAGTGTGTAAATACAAGTGCACAGAAATAATTATTCTAGAGATATTTATAATAAACAAGGGCATACAAACAAGAAAATGGCCAAATTTATATTAAAATATTTTATGTTCAGTAAGGCTTCAGACAAATATCAACTGGAACAACATCTCAAATGATAAATATAAATGTAAAGTTAAGTTAAAGAAAATTATTTTTTCCTAGAATTTTAGGTAGTATATCCAGTCTATAATTCAGAAAATTGTTTGGAGTTTACGACAATTCAAGAAAGAGCATTGGGTAACTTAATAGAAGCAAAACTGTAGAGTGGATAGTATGATTTAATATTTCCCTATTAAATAAAAACTATGTTGAATGGCTTAAGCAAGGTTATTTTGGTTGCCATGGAGCTTAATTAGTGACAATCTGATTAATAAGCAGTGGAGATAAATGAGGTAGATAACTTAAAGAGACCACAAAAATATAGAATCTACAATGTTTAAAAAGTGGATATATACACCTGAGTGGTTAATTAAAGATGGCCACCATCTCTACTCATCAAATTGAGAGATGAAGTTCTCTGTCTGAAACTGGGCTGGATGGTGTGACTAATTCAACCTAAAGAATGCAGAAACATGACATTGTATCATTTTCACGTATAAACCTTCAAAGTCTAGTGGATTCCAATGCCTGAGTTTAGAACTCTTTGGTGGAAGTCCTGGCCCACAATTTTTGAAGCCCAACTATTTTAAGATCACTATATGCAGGTACTGCAACAGTTCCACCAGAGCCCAGCTTTCCTACTATATGCTGCAAGATCCTATGTGAATAAAGCTGTCCTCTACTCCTTTCTCAGCCCATTTCACATCTGAATAATACCTTAATTTATTCTAAATGAGCAAATGAAATTTTAAATTTCTCAATCATGACACATACACTTGAGAATCATAATAGTAAAATATTTCTTTGTTTTAAACTACCAAATTTTAGAATAGTATGTTGTATGTAACGGGAAACCAGATCAATCAGAGATAAAATAGTTATCTGAGAAATTATCCAAATTTATGACTTAGATATGATGTTGGCAAGTACTGATATTGTACTTTTTGACACAAAGACAAAGCATCAGAAAATAACATTTAAAAATGAGCAGATATTCCTCAAAAAAGGAGTGATCAATAGTTTGGATTGCTAAAGCTAGTCAACTGAAATAATATAGGCTAAAATAATATATCACATTAAGTGTTGATCACCAAAGTCATTGTGTTTTGTCCATTTAGTCCCTACTCTCACCCACTTCTTGCTTTACTACTTCGTACTTCTTAGTACTACTTGAATTTTATTTTTATTTCATGATTCCAAAACTCAGAAGGTAAACTCTAAGAAGAGAAATTAAACACCCTGTGGAAGTATTTTGGAACTCCAGAATTTAGAAAAATTTCCTGGACTACATGGGGAATCTCAGAGTAGCACAACTGAAATACCAAATTTTAATCTCGAATAATCTCCTGATTTAGTCATAACTATTTTTTATAATAAATCAAGGTAACTCTGTCCATGCTGCTCCACCACAGGGTTATAGAATGCATTTTCCTTGGGGATATCTTTCTCAAATTGTCCTAGGCTCAGTATCCTTTCTGTTCATATGCTGGTATCACCGATATTATGGTTTGGATGTACAATGTCCACCCAAAGCTTTATGTGCTCAAAGGTGAAGATTTTGGAAAATGACTGGATCATGGGGACATTATAATCGTCAGTGGATTGATCTGTAGTGTTCACAGCTAAATATGCTATTAAGAGGTGAGCCTTGGTTGGAGAAGTTGTGTCACTGGGGCCATCCTTTTGGAGGTAATATCTCCCTCCATGGCTCCTGCCTTCCCTCTCTGTTTCCTGGCTTCCATGAGTTAAGCAGATTTCCTCTGCTATCCCTTTCCACTATGCTGTTTCTATATTGGAGGCATCTGAATGTGAACTGAAACCCCAAAACCATGAGCCAAATTAAACCTTTCTTTTTAGTTGTTGGTGTCAGGTAATTTGTCCCAACTTTGGGAAAACTAACTAGTACAGAAAATTGGTACTGGAAAACTGGCATTATTGTTATGACTGTGCCTGACAATATAGTTTAGAAGCCTTTTGAAACACTTGGAGATAAGTGTTATAGAAGACCTAGAGTGTTATAGATAGAGCTTGTTATGTGATTCTGCTTGGTGTTCAGAAGACCAGAATGCTGACAAAAATGCACATAGTCATGGTCATTCTCAGGAGGTTTCAATTGTCAACAGGAACTGCATTGAGAGTTGGACTGTGTTGCACTCTGGCAGAAAATGTTATATTTTGTTCACATCCTGAGACTTTGCAGGATACTGAAATTAAGTGGGTTAGACTAAATTTTCTAGTGGAGGAAATAACTAGAAAGCACAAATTAATGTTGTGGCATCAATACTGCTGGCTGCTGGTAACAAGATTTACAGTGAGAACTGGGGACAGAAGTAAGAGCATAAAAATTTGAACATTTTAAATTTTGGGCCAAAAGAAACCACTTGTGAGGTGAGGGCTGAAAGAGGTATGGAAGAGATTAGCACCAACAAAAACAAACCAAATATTTTGTATTAAGACCCTAGAAAAGAGGTTTTGAAGGCATCTCCAGAAATAGCCAGAACCTAGTAATCGTAACTCAAGGATATAAAAGTGCAACTTGTTTGAAAGGCTTTTCTTTGAGAAGGCAGCCCCCAAGTATCCTGCTCATCTAGGGTAACCTGGAGAATTTTTTCCCCAAGTTCAAATATTTAGACATTCATAAGCTTCTGTAGCTATTGTCCAACAGCAGCCAGCTACTTCTTGAGTTGGGGGCAGACCATCACATCATCCACATGGTCCTATTTTTTTAGGCATGCAGGAGGCAAGAGTTGTGGAGTAATGGAGGCTTCTACCCATATTTCAAAGAAAGACCTGGGAGACCAAGCAAAGTGGCTTAAAGTGGCAACCCATGAACCTGTGAAAGTGAAACCCGAGATGCAGTGAAGACCCTAGGATGTTGGAGATACCAGGAATATATATGGTCCTCTGAGGAAAGGCATAGGCTATAGGCAGAGGTGGCCCATTAAAGAGGCCATGTGAGCTACTACCAACAAGTCCATAGGGGAAAGACTGTCCAAGCCTTTTGGAGTTCACATCCAGCCACAACTTGCCCTGCATCATGGACGTGAAGGTCAGGCTCTAATGTTTGCACTGCTATGATTCCATCTTGCTTTGGTCTGATTCTTTTCTATCTCCCTATTTCTTTTAGAATACAAATGATTACCCTGTGATATTGATACAATTAATGGAAATTATACACTCTGTGTACATAAATTTTTATTTTGAAAGGGGTTTACAGCTGAGAATTTGCTTTGAGTCTCAGAGGAGACTTCAACTTTGAATTTTTAGTACAGCAGAAACTGGTAAGCCTTTGGCAACTCTTACAGATTGACTAAATATGTTTCACATGATGACCTAGACCTGAGCCTTTTCATAACCAGTGATGGAATGTTATAGTATAGATCTAAAACATTCCCCAAAGGTCTTATGGGTCCACAGGGGTGGATTTTGGTGGATCACGAGGGTTCTCTAGTCATCAGTAAGTTAAACCATTGATGAGTTCATACCTAAATGTGCTGTCAGAAGTTGGGACCTGGTTCAAAAAGGTGTATCACTGGGAAAGCTAATACGATCTATTTGTCCAATGTGTTTTGAAAAACTTTGCCAATATGAATGTAGTTATATCACAATTTCATGTCTAATAATTTTGGCATTATATGTTTCAACAAGGTGATTTTCATTGGGTAAAAGTTCAGCCATATACTTTTTGGTGAACTATAACTTTTGTTAATTACTCTTATGTATCATTGTTCTATTAATCAATACTCTTCAACAGTGAATATAGTTGAATAACTTTCCATATATGAGTTGGTTATTTTTTGTTTTCTTTGAATTGTTTATTCACTTTTGCCTATTTTGCTGTGGATTAGTCCCTTGTTACATTGTAGCAGAAATACTTTGTATATTACAAATAAATACCTTTGTCATTTACAAGTGTCACAAATATTTTTCCCAACTTTGAAAATTTAATATATTTTCCATGAAATATTTTGATTAATAAAAATAATGCAATCATTAGAAAAGAGAAATCAAATCTTGTCCAAATTGAAATAGATGATTAGAATGTTTGCAAATTCATTTCTATATTCTTCATAGTTGATATTTATACAATTTCTTTTTTTGCTACTTTTTGAGCCATTACTCATGTCTTTTAAATATTTAAATATTAATAAAGGGACCAGAACACCTACACATCAGAGAGGGAAGGGAGGAAGGAAAGCCAGGTGAATTAGCTTTTCTGCTGCTGGGACAAGATACCAAATGCCCACAATAAAAAGGAGGACAGATTTCATTTGGCTTAAAGTTTTGGGGGATTCAGTCCATGGTTGCCTGGCTCCAATGCAGAAACATCATAGTAGAAGGGTATAGTAAAGTAAACCTGCTCAATTCATGGCAGCTTGGAAGTAGGGAGGGAAGAGAGGAGCAGACAGTGAGATATACTCTCCAAAGACATCCCCCCAGTGATACGCCTCTATCAACTAAGCCCCAATCCCTAACAGCACATTTAGCTATGAGTTCATCAGTGTATCAGACCAATGAAGATTATAATACACCTATGATCCAATTACTTTCCAAACACATGACATCCACTCCTGAACACAAATGAGGTTTGGGACGCACTCAAAGGTTAAACCATTTCATAGCTAAGTGAGTATTTAGAACAGCATTTTTCAATTTTAGCTAAAATTCAAATGGAATTTTTTTAAAGTATTATACTTAGACTGTCCTCACTTAAGTTACATCGGACTCTCTAAGTTGCTCATTGCTTGGAATATTTTACTCTTTAGCATGTGGCTTCCAAAATAGGAACAAGAAAAAAAGAAGAGGAAGGCGATGACCCTTTAGGTCACATTGAACTCATTCAGTTGGAAAGAGAGAAGATTGTTTTCATGCAGGAATCTGGGGACTAGTTAAATTTTTAAAATATTTTAATTTGTTAACAAAGCATATCTGTCCACCTACGTAGGTTTTTTTATTTTCTTTTATGTGTGTACCAGGAATCGAACTCAGGACCTCACGTTTGCCAGGCAGGCGCTTATGCCACTGAGCTATATCACCAACCCCTATGTAGGTTTTAAAATTATCTAAAAATATTTTGTGTATTATAGTAGATACAGTTTTTGTTAAAATTATTCTTAGATATTTGACTTTAATTCTATTCTAAATTATGCTTAGTGACTCCTTAATATGTATTTTTTTCTGGCTAATATACTGTAATGGTGTGACCTTTAATCCTAATTTGTCAAGTTCATTAGATTAAGAAATACCTAGATTAGTAAGAACACTCCTAGCTATGTCATGGAGGCATGACCTTGGGTGTTGTATAGGGTTTCTGGCCTATTTCTCTTCAGCATGGTTCCCCTGCTCCACTTCTTGGCTGCCATGAACTAAGCAGTTTTGCTCCACTGCTTCTCTACTATGAAGTTTCTGCCTTTCAGGTAAGTGACAATGGACTGAATCTTTTGTAAGTGTGAGCCAAATTAAACTTTTCTCCTTTGAAGTTGTGGCTGCTGAGTATTATGTTCAGTGATAGGAAGTCTAACAATTCAAAAATTGGTACCAGAAGTGTACATGACCTTGTGTCTGAGAATTTTTGGAACTGGTTTACTCGAGGAGTTTGGAAAGTTTTTGAGGAGCAGGCTAGAGAAGCTTTAAATGCAGTAAGTAAAACATGATGGGTGATGCTGATCAGAGTTCAGAAGACTAAAATGTTGATAGAAATGTGGATAGAAAAGGCCAGGCTTAGGAAATTTCATCTGTGAACCACAAGGACATCATTGTCAATTGGACTAGAAGTCTTATGTGTTATACTTTTGCAGAAAATTTGTCTATATTTTCCCCCTTTCCTTAGACTTTTCAGGAGACTGGGATTAAAGTCAGTGGACTAATTAATGTGGCACAGGAAATTTCGAGACAGTCCAAAATTTAGTCTGTGTCATGGTTACTGCTGACAATATTTAGCCAGATTTACAATGGTAATTGAAAACAAAGCCAGAACAGAAAAATTTTGGCCCAGAAGAAACCACAAGTAAAGTTGGGGCCAAGGGAAATATAGATGCTAAAGAATTTAGAACTATTAAAAAGAAAGCAAGTACTTTGTACAGGGATAGGAAGAATGATTGATAGAATCTCATGAATCAGCAGGACCCCACAAAACACAGGCTCAGAAATGCAAAGGTATATTTGAAAAGAGAATCCTATGATGCCTCCACAAATAGGTCTCCTACGAAATTGGTTCCCTGGAACTCAATTAACTGAGCTCACGTATTTAGGTGCTCAGAAGCTGCCACAGCCATAATCCAAAGGAATATGGCTACTGCTCAAGCTGGCAGCTGACCTTGACACTATCCACATGATGTTGGTTTTATTGACATGCAGAATGCTAGAGTTTCAGGGTGAATAAAACTTTCCCGAGATTTCAAAGGAAAGTAGAAGTGGCCAGACACTGAGCCCCTGAGAAGACTGTGAGTAAAGCTGTGCGAATAAAGACCCTGGGAATTTAGAGATGCCAGGGATTTGGACTACAGTTTGAGAGTGGAGACCGTCCAATGCGAAGAACATGAGGGAAGAAACTAGCAAGGCCATAGCAGACAAACTAGCAAGGCTTATTTCCCAAGCCTTCTGGAATTCATATTTGCCACTGTGTTCCCTTGTTGGTGTGGAGCTACAGGACTTAACATTTGTCCTACTGGGTTTTGGCTTTGCCTTGGTGAATTTCTATAGAGGGCCCATTCTGCCAGCCTCGTCATGGCCAGAGGAGTTCATATTTGTAATCCCAGGGAAAAGTTATTGGAATTCCAGCAAGTAAATTCCAATCTACCACTTCCAGTGCAACCCACAGCGCAAATAAAGAGACAAACACATATCTATAGTGGTGGGGAGCCAATGGGGTCCTAAGTCCAGTCGGAACAATGGCTAGCAGGAACAAAGGCCTCAACGCAGGGCTGAACCCAGGTTTTATTAATTTGTGAAGTGGGGAGCAGCTCAGGGTTGAGTGACTATGAGAATGGCAGGAAGTACTTCAATACTGTGAGCTGGGCTAGGTAGGAGGCATAATAGCACCTCTGCAATATGCAGAAAGAGGTATGCAGAAAGTAGTCCCTAAGTTTGGAGGAATCTGTGTAACACAATTTGAGGAAGTATTTTGTGTTTTTAGTCAATACTTCAGCTTTGATGTCTGGCCTTCATGCCCTGAGATGTCACAGGTTCCTTCTCAAGCCTCAGTCTCAGCCAACAGCGTGGCATCACTCAGCCTAGCTCACACATACTAGTTGGGAACTATAGGGAGGGCATCACTGACCTGTTGCATTGCTCCAAATGTTATACATCAGCACCTTGGCTAGACTCATTTGCATTGCTTAAAGCCAATTGAGGGTGTAAAGTATTATCCTAGTCAGCCATGTACATATCAATACACAGAATTATGGCCAGATTTAGCCAAAATGGAGACACAAATTGTCTTCTTTCAAGGAAAGCCATCCTGGTGGTCCTCCAACACATTTCTTTTCATTTCTTTCTTTTGGAATAGAAGTATTTAACCTATGTCATCATACCTTGGATTATGTAACTTGTTTTTCTTTTTTATTATTATTTTTATGAAGGTTCACAGCTAAGTGTTTATGTAGAGTTTCAGAAAAGACTTGGGCTTGGGCTTTTGAAAAATGCTGCAATTGTTGAGACTTTGGGGAATAGATTATTACATTTCCATTTGCATGTGGGATAGTTGTATTGTGTTAAGCTGATTTATGAACTTGCTGTTGTCTTCATTTATATGTTACATATGGCTCATGAGATGTGTTGGGATGTGAAGTTGACAAGACATGCATTGTGACTGTTCATGCTGATTTGTTAACTTCATTATACGAAGAGATGCCTAGATTATTAAAGCATGCTACTTGGTGGCCTGGATGTGTCATGGAGGCCTGTCTTCTGAAGTAGTTCCTCTGCTTTGCTTCCTGGCTATCATGGCTTATTCAGGCTTGCTACCCTAAGTTCCTGCACCATGCTCTTTCTCCTTTGAAACCACCTAAGATAAATCAATTTAAAAAGAGAGAAGTTTTATTTTGATTCATCATTTTGGATATTACAGTCCTTGACTGATTGGTCTCATTACTTTGAGCACATTGTGTTAGCATAACATATCATGACAGGAGCATGTATTGGTGGAGGAGACCTATTAAATTCACTGCCAGGAATGAAAAAGGAAAGAAATCAATCCTTAATCCCATTTGAGGGAAAATTCCCAGTTACCTAACACCTCCTACTAGGGCCCACCTCTTAAATGCTCCACCATCTCCCAATGGCACCAAGCTGAGGACTCAACCTTTAACAAATGGGCCATTGAGAGATATTCAAGATCTAAAATATAGCAAGTATATTCTATTACAGAATATTTGGAAAACGCACAGTATTTCAAAAGAGAAACAAGACCTGTAATCTTATTACCCAGAAGAAAAAAATCTTACTGTTTTTCTGTTGTATCCATCCAATATTTTGTGTAATCTTAGAAGTTCCTTCACTTACCCACTTTATGTATTTTATGCAGTCACTATGTTTTTAAACTCTCTGAGAGAAAGAGAGATCTGTAAGATATATATATCTGTAAGATCCTGTATCATTTGGCCCTGCCTATCTGGATTTATCTCCTAACACTTCTCATTACAATGCAACCACTCTGACTTCCATTTTGTGCTCTTTTAGTAGTTATTTTCCTCTTCTGTAGATTTTGTTTTATTTTGTTTTTGCCAAGATGGTCATTCAGAACATTCAAGTTTGTGCTTAATATCCCTTTTTAATGTACAGTAATATTTTGTTACGCTAAATCTAAATTAGAACTTACTCCATCCTTCCCCAATATGATGCCGTATAGCTTTTTGTTTTAAACCTTATGTTATGGTTTGTGTCTAGATGTCCCCACAAAGCCTCATGCAGTCATAGAGGCGGGCTTCTAGAGTTTATGACCGATTCATGGTCTAATGCTGGGATTATGGGCGTGAGTGCTACACCCACCCTGGGGCGGGTAGCCTGCATGTAATATAAGAAAGGAAAAGAGGCTTGCTCTCTCTTGTGCTCGCTCCTCCCTTTTTGTTCTTGCTGCTTTTGCTGTCTTCCACCACCATGAACTGTTGCTCCTCTGCCATGTGTCACTATGCCTTGGAGCCAGCTGATTATGGATTGAGACCTCCACAAAATGTGAGGTTTCCTTCCTTAATTTTGGGTGTTGGGTATTTTGTCTCAGCAATGAGAGAAAAGTAACCAAGACACCATATTTAACCTCTGCTTGAAATTATTTAAGCTCCTAGTTTTGGCTTCTATTTCTTTGCTCTGAGTCCCACAGTAAAAGTATATACATTAAAGCACATATCTTGTCTATTTCCATACATGTAAAGCATACTCATAAATTATTTGCCCTTGAACTCTCTGTTTAACTGAGGTTGAGCGATTGGTTTATAAACACATGCCTCTATGTCGCATGTAAATTACTCACAAGAAATACATAGATGTACAATAAAACAACAGCTTTTGAAATATAGAAGAGATGTTTTTGTAGTAAGACAGTGGTGACAATGTAATCAGTATAGTAAAAGAATGTACATATCATGCATACCTGTTGATGTTCCCAGTTTTCTTAATTTTGCAATCTTAATTTGGTGGTAGCTACTGTGTGAACATGTTACATTAAACATGTGCAAATTACATCCATTTCAAGAGATTAATGAAAACCAGTGCAATTCTTCCCAGAATCTTGGAAAATCCAAAGAGCTTTCACTTCAACAGCCTAGAGATCTATACAGATGGAATCTATCTTCATATTTTCTTTCCCAGAATATAAAAAGTGACAGAGAGAATGTCATTTTATCTCCCTTGGAGGGAAAGGTTTATCAGTATTACTTACTTAAATTTTTATATTCTAATAACATTTAGAATCAATTGTGCAATTAATTATAAAACTATTTCCATGCATTTGTTTATAAAATGAAAAAATAAACTACTATAATAATGTATGTACTTCTTTGATCATTCTCTATAAATATACTTTGTCTGTTACCATAACAGCTGTAACAAAAATTTTATTTCACTGTATGTAACTTAGTCCTTTAAAAGATGTAGGCATTGATACAGATGTACCATATATTTGTATATAGCAAGTAGGACAAAGATATGCAGGACGGCACCAAAATAGTACACTCTTTTGCCTTGAACATCTCTGAAAGGGAATTACTTGAGAATGAGTTCACTTTGCTATAAAGGTCATTGTTATCGCCTGAACTCCAAAGAAAAAAGGTGCTAACATTTACTTCTATAGCCAATAAAAAATCTTGGCATCTAATGCACTAGAAACTATTCTGAAAATCTCATAGTGTTTTGCAGGCAGTGTTGTCAGTGAAAAAAAAAAAAAACAGAATTATGAGAGTGTATTTAAGTTAGCCATTCTTTTAGTTTAGCTACCCATTTATTTTTTTAAATTATTATTTGTTGTTCAGAAAAGAAAGTATGTTAACACATCATTTTTCTGTTTGCAGACCAACTATATCTTACACATAAATTAAGATAAATTTATTTTCTTTTACTACATCACTCAATTATCTGTGTTGTAACTTCAGATATTTTGTTGTTCTGCTAGTAGTTTTTTCTTAAATTGAGTATAAACTTTAGGTAGGCTATGCTGGAGAATCCATGCAATGGCTGTGAGCTTTATTTTTAATACAATTAAGGAAAAGGTTAATAATTTTATATTTTAGATTTTTTAAACATAAACCAGAGTGAAAAATTAATTTGAGATGATCCAAAAATTGGCATTTAAAAATTTTAGACTTCATGTTTGAACTATTCAGTTGACCAAATCTAATAAGTAATATTTATTTTTCCAGAGAGAAACTAATTTGTGTCTGCATTGTCTTATTCTATTTTATCCTATTCAAATCCCATTCAGCAATAAATAATATTTTTATTTCTAGATTTTTAATTTGGTTCATATTTCTATAGCTCTCTTTAGGATTTATATGCTTCTCTTTACTGTTATGAATCTATAAAAATCAGTTACAATAACTGTTTAAACTTCTTTTTTAAAGATTATACAATTTTCATTATTTTTATCTTTCTTTTCTCTTATTGATTGAGGTCTTTTTCCTATAGGTTAAATTTTCTTCCTTACATCCTTAGTAATTTTAGATCATGTGTCTGATGTGAAATTCGCTTTGCTACTTACTGTAGATTTTGTATTACTTTAAATATTTTTGATCTTTGTTATGGGGTATAGTTAAGAGATAATTTGATCCTTTTGAGGCTTGCTTGCAAACTTTATTAGATGTTACCAAAGTAGAATTTAATCAATGGATAATTTGACTCTACTACTAAGGTTATACTTATGAATAGCCTAGCCCATGTTGTATGCATTAAATTATATCAGATTATATTTGTATACTTCTTAAAGCAATAAATGCAAGTTTTATAAAAGTATGCTTTCTCCAAGTAATTGTAGTATTTTAGAATACTTAAATTTCATCCATATGAAATTCATCTCATTAGTAAATAAGAAAAAGGAACCATATTTATTTTTTACAGATGACCAGGGACTTATTTTAACCCAACACTTTACCAGATTATACACAGATATCATGGCGCTTGTTTTTAGAGGTTATAGTTATAATTAATAGCCTTATAAAATTTACTACCCATTGTTACTTGTTGTCTAATGTTTAAAAAATATACTTACTATGTTTGATCTTTTTGGTTGTTCAAGGCAAGAGGGAAGTCTAGTGCCTGTTATCGAATGTTAGCGAGAAACAGAAGTCTGAATGAATTTTTACACCAAGAAACAGTTCTAAATTTTACTACCTACTGACTGCTACTGACTGTTGCCATACCTTCCTAAAACTGAGTTCCTTAAATAAGTCCTATTAATTATTAAAATTTCATAGTAAGAAAACTTCTACCACTGTGTTTTGAAGCATGCGAACATATTTCAAATTTACTGGATATAAGTGCTCTGATAATCTGAGTCTTGTTTCATTCTCTTTGATTGGGTATGGGTTTCTGTATTTTTCCAATAGTTCCTCAAAACACATATTAGAAACAATAGAAATGACAATAAAATTTCTTGGGGCACCAAATTTATGTAATATTCCCAACTTAATATTTTTCTCCATAAAAACTCTACAAAATGTAACCATGGTTTATTATCAACATCAGTAGAATGTAAGCAGGGCATTCTAATTTTAAAATTAAGTAATTTAATAAATTAAAATTTATAAAATAATTTCTCATAGCCTCATGTTTAATTTCTTCATTATAACCTCTACTTGGTAATTACTGCTTTCAGCTATTTGATATCAGGGTCTATGTTATTCATCTCTGTAGCCCAGTACATACACAATCTAAGCAATCAGTAGATTTTCAAACAATGGTTTAATAAGTGGAACAACATATGTGATCAGAAACCATTTTAACCTTTTACTTATCAATTTTAAGAGGAAAATCAGACAATCATTAGAAAGTACATGTCTTAGTTGCTTTTCTCATTGCTGAGACAAAATACTTGGCACTCAAAGTTAAAGGAAGAAAGGTTTATTTGGCTCACAGTTTGTAGAGGTTTCAGTCCATAGTGGGCTGGCTCCAAGGCAGGGTGGCACAGCAGAGGGATATCACAGAGGAGGAATAGTAAATGGCAAGCAGGCAGACGAGAGCACATTAGCCCTCTTTCTGACCCTTATATTTTATACAAGCTATCTGCTACAGGCAGGTGTAGTCCTCACAACTTTAATCCTAGCCAGAACTATGCCAAACCAATCAGTGGGCTGTTTTAGTATTCACACAGCCTTGATCCCAGCACCACACGCACTAGATGCATCCACCTCTGAAAAAACCCCCTTGCCATGATGCCATGAGGCTTTGGGGGGGCATCTAGACAAAGCCATAGCAGTACTTTTCAAAACTGGGTACGGAAGCAGGCTTCCTTTCTTCATTTGAGAGAAATAAAAGGCTCTAAATCCCTTCCAGCCTCACATATTTCTATGTCAGTTATATGTAAATTATTTTAATTCTTCTTATTTTCAAGATATGGTAAACTATTGGAAGTAATCAGTTCCCTCACTGAAATAACAGATTTTGTATAGAATGTTGTGTATATTAAAATAACTTACTGACAAAGGATAATATCCATAGCATCAATTTAATCTAATTTGCATAAAATGAACATGAATCATAACTTCAAGATATTAATGCATCTAATAGGATTTAGGATTTTTATACACCTTCAACTTTTTCTTGGTGTTTTAAGAGTTTTCCTAGAGAATAATTGACAGAAAGATAATAGAAAAATATAATTTATGATTAATTTAAATCCAAAATACTAGGGGACTCCACATGTAAGGTATTTTTTTCATGTAAAGTATTTTGGAAAGTTAATTCACTATTATAGATTCAGATGTTTGGCTATATATATGCAATATGTCTAATATAAACCAAATCACAAGAAGTAGTTTCTGCAACAGAGCAAATGTTCTACATTTTACCTGTGAGAAAAATATAAAACCTTAGTTCATTGAAAATTTGCCTCACTGCCCTCTGATAGTTTGTGCCTGCCTAGTCCATAGGCCCCAGTTAAGAACTATTCTATCTTCTATATATCAGAGGAGAAGGTGTCTGTGTGCTGTGTTGATAGTCACTCTAAACAAATATTTATACAGTTGAGATCAGAGATAGAAAATGTCAGTCCCAAATCCACCCATGATGGCACATAGACCAGACAGATGACAAAGTCTGGCTCAGGCTATAAAGGCCTGTGAAATACTTGAATCATATTTTGCAACCCTTGAAAGAATTCAACTTGGAGATTAGCAGAAACCAGGCTCAGTTCTGTCCATAATCCCCTTTATCTGTCTTCTAGCCAAGAAAATGAAAACCTTAAAGCCAAACTGACAAATAGAGTGTGAAGGGCCTTCTATTGCGTTTAAGGAAAACCTGAGAGTGCAGTATGCTGAAAATTGTCTCTTCTGTTACTATTATTTTTGTTGTCATTGACTTTAAAAATAATGAAATAAACCACTAAAGATGATATTTCATTGTATTATTTATTAGCTGTAATCTTCAGAAGGTTAAATCCTTTAATGTAACTTACCCTGGACAAATACCACAAAACTTGTGCAAATAGTATAAATTAGTGTGAAAACAAATGCTTCTGTAATCTAGAAGTTTATTGAAATTTTGACAGTTGGATCCATTTGGATTAAAAGTATTTAGGACAGTCCTTCTGGAAGTAAAATGAAAATATCAATAAAAGGAGAGAAGGCTCTGGTTAGAGGTAAAAGGTATAATTTCATTTTGTGCAGAAGGGACAACTTGGAACTTTGTGAGGCTACACGTAGGGAAAGCAGTACAGGGGAATGATGGTGCTCTGATCTACCCTAGCAGATATTTCAAGACAGATGAAGAGTATATTGAACATTAAGCTCATTGACTCGTTACATTTACATTAATTCTAGAAAGAAAGAAAGAAAGAAAGAGAAGAAGGAAAAGAGAGAGAAGAGGAAGGAAGGAAGAATGAGGAAGGGAGGGAGACAGAGGAAGGAAGGAGGGAAGGAAAGAAGGAAGGAAGGAATAGGATCAGTCAATAGGAGGGACTGAGCTGACATTAGGAATCTCTCCTTCCAGTCTGAACATAAAATCTTGGTGACCAAAATGTAGCAACAAGTAAAAAGTGACTGGACAAACAATAAATCAACCAACCTTACTAAAATGAAATAAGATAAGCCAAGCATGGTAGCACAAGATTATAATTTCAGCCCACTAGGCGGCTAAGGCAGGAGGATCCAAGTTCAACCCAGCAAGGTCTGACTCAGCACCTTGGTGAGACCTGTCTCAAAACAAACAATAAAAAAAGCTACAGAGCAAAGTCTCTGGGTTCAGTCACTAGTAACACTAGTAAATAAATAAATAGTAGGACAGACTGACCAGTGATTAACTCAGAAATGAGCAGTTTGGGTATATCTAAATAACAGTTGAATATAAAAAAAATATTAAATAAGAAGTAGGTGAAATAAATAAGTACTGAATGAGTAGATAAAATAGCAGAAGATTGAAAATCAGACTTAAAATTTTCTTGGGTTCATGTAACATTTAGGAAAAAGGTGAGACAATGATCAGTTATAGACTTTATAAAGTTAGGAATGCATGTTCAAATCTTCAGAGACTACTAAAATTACTGTTGCCTGTGGAGGACCACCAGGAGGCTCTCCTTGAAAGAAGAGCACTTGGCCCTACCTCTGTGCACTGATTTGTACAGAGCTGGCTAAGACATTTCCTTATCCCCTCAATTGGCTTTAAGCAATGCAAATGGGTCTAGCTGAGGTGCTGATGTGTAGTCTTTAAAGCAATGCTACAGGTCAGTGATGCCCCGCCTGCAGCTCCCAAGGAGTATGCATGAGCTAGGCTGAGAGATGCCACACTGTGGGCTAAGAATGAGCCTCGAGAAAAGAAGCTATGACATCTCAGGGCAGGACGATTACACATCAGAACTGAAGCACTGACCCCAAAACACTAGATACTGCCCCAATCTGTGATATGCAGATTACTCTTTCTGCATATCTCTCTCTCTGCATATTGCAGAGGTGATTCCAGGCCTCCTACCTAGTCTGCTCACATACACTCATATACTTCCTGCCACTCTCACAGTCACTCATCCCCGAGCCACTCCCCTCTTCACAAATTAGTAAAACCCAGTTCAGCCCTGGGTCAAGGCCTTTGTTCTGGTTAGTCATTATTCTGACTGGACTTAGGAGCCCTTTGGCTCCCCACAACTACAAATATGCCTTAGTGTCTTTATTTTTGCCATGCGTTGCACTAGAAGTGGTAGATTGGAATTAACTTATTAGAATTTCAATAACTTTTCCATGGGATTACAAAGGTGGACTTTTCTGGACCTCAGCGAGGTCCAGGGGTCTTTCTATACATGAGACACATATAAACCACTTATAAGATATAATGCCATATCTTAACTAAAATAACTAAATATGTGTGCGATGAAATTTTTTCAGAATTATATATTTCACCTGATTCCCTGTATGCGCAATTAAAACATGCAAAGCAATCTTATATTGTAGACATGTCAATTTGAATATTGTAAAAATATTTAAAAATGATTTGAAAGTGTCATACAAATTTCATAATACTAGTTACTGAAGGCAATGAAAAATGGGAGAGAAATGCAGAAGAGAAAGAAACACGACAAGTTCATCTATGATACTTTATTTCATGTGTTGTGTTTATGGATGTGCACACATGTACACAACATTTAATCAATAAGGTAACTTGAAACAGGAATTTGAGAAGTGATCCTATTATAAATATGACCTTATTGTTTTGCTGTTTATTCCAAGATAGAATTCTTGTTTTCATGACTGAATCTTGTGCCATAATTTTGAGATGATCACACTTAAATAATTTCACAACTGGTTAATCATCATATTCCCTAATTTCTATAGTCTCTTTCACTGATGCTCTCACAGCATGATTCACTGTACACCACAGTATTAATAAGATTTCAAAGAATATGAGCATTTATTCCGAAATTATAATTGTCTCATGAATACCTATATTATGCAATGAGCTCACCTTACTGTTTCTATCCATTCTTCAGTTGAAATCTAGAGGTGAAGATGGGCCCTTATAGTTTAGTTAATGAGCCAATTATTTTTATAGAACATGCAAGTTATGCACAGCTCTTCTTTTTCTTAATTATATTTAAAAATAACAGGAACTCATTTCATATCTTTAATTGATGGTCATCACAATTTGAAAATTCTTACTAGATTTTAAAAACATTTGTTGTTTCACTAGAATCACCTTTTGAGAACTCAACTCAAAATATAATATATTTGTAACTTTCTACTAAAAATGGCATTTTTGTTTTTACCCTTCCTAAAAAAACGATGCAGTCCTCAAATTAAATTACTCATATTAAAATTATCCTTGGGCCGATGAGATGGCTCAGCAGTGTAAGCACCTGCCTGGCAAGCACGAGGACCCGAGCTCGACTCCCAGAACCCACATACGAAGAAAATAAGGGCCGGTGATATTGCTCAGCGGCGCGGGCGCCTGTTGGCGTGTGAGGTCCTGAGGTCGACACCCGGTACCCACAAAAAAAAAAAATAAATAAAATAAAATAAAATAAAATTATCCTTAACATTAAGATATTCAATATTTGTGAAAACAAGCTTTCTCATCATAGTTTAGTTTCTAGCATAAAAGAAAACAAATTATAGTTTTATATAAAGTCAATTTGAAGAACAGAAAACAAAATATTCCACATGAGTGAGTGATAATCATCACAGAGAATAAGTTCAATAAAGTGCAAACATTATTAAAACATGTCTTTTTCAAATGTAAGTAATATAGGGCCGGTGAGATGGCTCAGCGGCTTAAGCGCCTGCCTTGCAAGCGTGAGGGCCCGAGTTCGACTCCCGGATCCCACATACGAAAAAGGGGCCGGTGATATCGCTCAGAGGCACGGGTGCCTGCTGGCACGCGAGGTCCTGAGGTCGACCCCCCGGTACCCACAAAAAAAAAAAAAAAAAAAAAAAATGTAAGTAATATAAACAAGTCATAGTTTCCATTATTGCACTACTTTTACTTCCTGATAGTTAGGCTTCATTACAAATATTCAGTGTCATCTGTCATTTATTGGAAAGCACCTATATTAGTAGAAATGATAGAATTTTTAGAGAATGTGTTAAAATGGCACTTACAAAAGACTTAGGAAGACATAACCTTAGTCTTTGTCATTAAAAGTTTGAAAGTCAGTCGTGGGAATATACATTCTCTCCAAATTTAAATTAATGCTGATGTTATACATATATGCATGCATCTTATCACACTGACTATTTAATATTTTCTTCTATAAGTCAAGTAAAATACCTTGAAATATAGATCAGGTTGAAAAATGAAAACAAACCAATTTTTATGCATTTTGCCAAACACACTAGAAAATAAAGATAATTTTATTATTTGTTATTTTTTCCTTTATAATCTCTTGACTTCCTGAAACTGATTCTGTTACAGTAATGGATAAAGATGTACATGGTGGGTGTACTTTGGGAGACAGTGGAAGAAAGATTGCAGGTTCGAGTCCTGCCTACACATCTCAGTGAGACCCTGCCTTAAAATTTAAAAAATAATAATTTGAAAAGGCCCAAGGATGTAGATCAATGAGAAGGCCTTGGATTCAATACACAGTACAAAATATATGTGTGTGTGTGTGTGTGTGTGTGTGTATGTATATATATATATATGAAATATATATATATATATGAAATATATATATGAAATACATATATATGAAATATATATATATGAAATATTCTTCGGAAGCAATGGATGCCATGATGCCATGACAAAGGAGATCAATAAACTCCTGTATCTGAAAGTATATTTCATACACCTACACATTTCAACATGTATGGATGGGCACTACTAATGCAGAATTTTAAAACTCAGTAAATGCTGGTGAGCTCCTCTGAATACTCACCCATTTCATTCTAAATATATTGTTCTTAGAATTCAGAGGTCTTTACCTTTAGTTGTCCCTCTGTTGACTACTTAGAAACTACTATTCATGTTAGGCACTGAGTAATTAGTTGATTTAAGTGTATACAACCTGGTGAGAAGATGAGGAGAAGCAGAAGTATAAATAGGTAACTGCACAAATAGACAAAAGAACATCTTGTTCATTTGTTGTTGCTTATTATTCATCTTGTTCATTTAAAGAAAAAAGCACCCACAAGCAAACAAGAAGTAAAATGATTTCATTTTCCAGGGGACAGATTTGAGGTTAAGAATGCACAAGCACATTTATCCTATTATCCATCAAAGAGTATAACCTATTACAGTCACAGAGCCTTCTTCACTTCATAGTAGCTAGAGAAGGAATATTTCATGAAGCTTCCGTATTCAGACAGTAAGAAAGTGAGACAGTGGGACAGTATGAGAAAAGAAAGAAATATGACAGTAACTTAAACATTTACTTTCTATTCTTATCATTTAAACTATTTTGATAAATAGTAAATAGTATTCATTAATGTTAGAATTTTTAAATCCATAATTTAAAATCATGTTACATATTAATAGTATAAAAGCATTAATAATTGGATTCATTCACAAATTGATACAGATGGATCAGCACCATAGACCTATTGGACAGAAACTAGGTAGAATCATCTAAGTCATGAATTATTCTTTGTTACCAAGATGGACAGAAGTTTTATTATGCAGAGTTCAATAGTGGGCTAGAGGGTATTTATTATTTTCATCAATGACTTGGATGATAGAAAAGCCTGTGAACTTAGTAATTTACAGTCCTCTTTATTATGAAAGACTGATTAACATTTTGAATGTAAAGATCAAAATTCAACATGACCACAGTATGACCCCAACAAATAGGTGAAGTGGTTTAAAACAATGCAATTCAATAAAACCTTGTCAGATACAGACATTAAGGGAATTGGGAAGGAAGTATATATTATAATAATGCAGGTGATACCACGCTAGTGAGAATGTGTGTATTTGTTGGTGCATGTATATAATATCAAATATACTGAACAATAGAGTATGGCTTGAGTTAAAAGTATAACAATAGTTTTTAATTTTTTCTTGATTGCTTTCCCATAGTGCTTACCCAGTTATAGGAGTTTTTATACAAATTATTGCAACATTCTCAATGTACCACCCATATTCCTACCAATAAAATTAAATGTAATTCTAAGCTTTATAAATGAGGAAAGGGATGGACATGTAAATGTACATACTAATGAAATGTTTTCAGTGCATCAAATAGGATTCATGAGTTTATGTTTTCATGAATGGTTTTATGCATTACATATCAATAAAATATCTAATATGTCCCTGGCATTGCAGTAGAAGCTGGTAATACGAACTTCAGAAAAGCAAGCATTGTCCATATTTTCAAAGAGCCTATAGTCAGTAATAAACCTAAATTCTAATAAATTTGAACTAGACTACTAGAGTACTAGGAGTCCAGGTAAAAAGATGAAGTTCTCACTCATGAGATGACAATAAGTGTGCCTATTGAGATGTTTTCACTTGAAGTATGAAGTAGGTAAGTGGAGGAGACAAGGTAGTAAAGGAGTTTTCCTGCAAAGGAGACAGTGAGTATCACGTTTGAGCTTTACCACCTGTGTTCTGGGAGTCTGGGGCAGGAAAATTTCAAGTTTGAGTTCAGAGTAGGCAACGTGCTGACTTAATGAGACTGTCTCAAAAACGAAAACTTAGTTAAAATTGCTAGAGATTTAGCTCAGTGGAAAGACCCTGTATTTAGTCACCAGTACCCCATTAAAAAAAGAGAAAGAGATTAGCCTCTGGAGCAGTATCACCAATGTACAAGGTCTCACTGGCCTGTGTAGCCTCCTATAGATACTGATACACTGTTGAGTGAGAAACACTCAGCTACACAAAAGGTTCAAACCAAAAATTAGAAAGGTCACCACTTTGTCCTGATTTAAATTTAATCTGCTTCTCAGATAAGCAATCTGTACTTTAGGGTAAATGGAAGATGAGATTACTTTCTTTAAATATCCTAATGATTAATTTCACTATTAAATTTGATTTAATATTTTCATTATACTGACCCAAAAAAAAAAGGATAGCATGATCTTGTTTAATTCCTCTACATTCAATTTTAAGTTCAAATTGAGCTGTGCAATCTCCATCAATATCTAGGTATAATAGTGCACAGTAAGTAAAGTGGTAATGGAGGAAACTGGTTAATTTCAATTGCCACATTTGATGAATCTCTAAGAAATTTAGGTGAAATACGTCTTTGAAAGTTCATAGTCAATTATTTATACTTACAGGAAAAAAATGCAGAAGCCCAGAAAGTTTTAAACAGTGAATAATTTACATCATTCAAATTTTTTCCTTGAGTTTTCCTTGATATTACAAACCAGATGCTAAACACATTTAGGTTTGGAAACACATATTTTGGAATTTTACTGGAGATGCTGTAAGAAATAACTTCATTTTAGAATAATCTCCAAAATATTTTAGGATTTTTCCTCCAGAAATGATTCATGATTTAATTAATTTTTACAGTGAATACTGAAATATTTTGGGATGAGATAATACATCAAGAATATGGTAGTTTCTTCAATGCCATAAGAATTTTACAAATATTCTATTATGGAATATCTTGGATATTGTTATATTATTTTTCGTCAGTCATCTTTTCCAGATTATGTGCTTCTTAAAAAATTGGGCTCTGCACAAATCTCCTTTGTTTCCCATATATGCAGCACTGGACACTCTAATGAAATATTAACCCACATATTTTAGAAAAACTTCTATGCATACCCAGATCATATATTCTAATAATATTGAATTGTCCTAATGATCAGTTAATACAATTTTATCTCCAAGGCATTTATATGATATACCCGATGTGAGATAATCAACTCATATTTAAATGGATTCACTGAAAATTATCATCTCAAAAGTGAGCATAATTAATCTTTAGGAAAGCCTAAGTATTAGAAAACTCACTGCTAAAGTAATATCTGTATTCTGAAATTCATGTGGATTTCCTTGTTTTTAAAATTATAAGCAACATCATACATTTTCCCCCTTTGGCATGTAATTTATTAAATTTTTCTAGTTTTTAAATTTTAAATTAAGCTTATTCTTAACTGGAACATAATGACTCTACATATTCTGGCACATCATATGATGTTTCCATGCATGTATATGTTGTGTGATATTGAAATCCAGGTGAACATCTATTTCTTCAACATATCAATTTTTTATCATTAAAACTTTTAAAGCACATTCTTAAAAAAATAAAATAAAATAAAATGCATTCTTCTGCCATTTGAAGTATACAGTTCACTATTGACATTTATAGTTACCTATTGATCAATATTTTACAATTTTCATATAAAGTTAGCTTTCATGCTCTTTGTCTTTTATCTACCTGTTTACAATTTTCAAAGAACTATATTGTGGTATAACATCTATACTTATTAAATTTGATTTAGTATTTGGCTTTACTCCAATAAGTGTTGACAAATGTCAACATTGATATAATCTATATTACCACCAGTATAGACAACTTTCTTATCATCCCCAAAATATTATTTTTGCCCTATGCAGTCACTCACCATTCTACACCTGTGATGCACTTTCTGTCCTTTTCTAGGAATTCATTTCACCTTTTCTATGAATTTTTGTCCATGAAAACATAAAATACATAATATTTTGTGGCCACCATCTTGTATTCTGCTTAGTTTTTCTGAGATTCATACATATTGAAGAAATCAAAATCCAGTCCATTTTCATGCTGTGACATTCTATTGTATGACTCAACTACAATTTGTGCACCCATTTAAATGTTTTATAGAATTTGAAAATTTGTGTGCAATTTGTATGGGGAATTTAAATCTTCATTTCTCTTGGGTATATTCCTAAGTATGTAATCACTGGTTTATATAGCAAAGGTATACTAAACTTTTTAAGAAACTCCTAGGGCATTTTCAAAAGTGCATTTTATAGCTCCAAAAACAATATGAAAGGATTCATATTTCTTTAGTTGCATGTCAAGATTTGGTATTATCAAGCTTTAGAATTTTAGACATTATAGTGTGTACAGAGGCATCTTTAATTGGCACATTTTTAAGGACAGCCTACAGCATGCCTTCATAAAAGCTTGTTGACTACTTGTATATCTTTTTTAAGATTCTTTCCCACTAGGTTGTCTTTTAATTTGGGGGGCATGAAGACTTCTTTGTTTATTCTGAATACAAATTGTCAGTTATTGATATTGAAAATATTTTCCCAGTATGTGACTTGCATGTTGGTTTTCTAAGGTTTAATTTTCCCTGAGCAGAATATTTTAGTTTTGATGTATTATAATTTATAGTTATTTTTATTTTGTGTTTCACAAACTTTATCTTATATAAATATTATTTTTTAGTTCCAAGAAATTTTCTTATGTTTTCTTCTAAAGTTTTATATATGGTTTGAATATTTGTGCCTAGATCCATGATGTACTTGTAATTGTTTTTGTGATGATTTGAGATAAGGATTACAGTAATTTTTTACCATATTGTTACCCAATTGTTTTTGCCATCCTGCAAAACTAGTGCTAGCTAATAGATATATGATATGGAACACATATAATTTTATATTTTATAGTAACTACATTAAAACCGTAGGAATAGAGATGAAATGAATTTTAGTATTTAATTTATGTAGTCACACAAAATATTATCATTGGAATGTGTAAATCACATTAAAATATTAGTAAGATTAGGAAAAAAATCCATAAAACTCAAGTGAAATGGCTGTAAATAATGTCCCACAAAGTAAAGGTATAAAACATTTGTTAATTATTGGAGGTAGCAGATAAGAGAGAAACAAGGAAGCTAAGCTCTCGGTGCTGTGTAGTATCTAAGCCATCAGAGAATAGGAGCATTTTTAGGGGGAAAAAAGAAAAGAAAAAGAAAAATAGTCTAAAGTAGAGCCACAAAATTTTTAATGAGCATATACCAACCAGCACAAGGAAGGTGGCAGTCTACCCATGGTTAATTAGACAACACCCAGAGTTCTGTCATTATTCCTGGACTTGATACATGTTGAAGTATGTGAATTCTGCTTTCATGCTGTTAGGGAAGGGAAACCTGTCCGCTTTCCTTTTCTTAGAATTGCCTGTTGTACAAATTCTAAAACATGTGATGTTTGTGTTTTGTTCCCCTTTGCTGGTTTTAAAGGCAGGGCAATATGGCTCATGGCAGTTATTTCTTCACTAGGCAGATGCACAAGGTGGAATTCAAGATCGAGAGTTTTCTTCCAGCACTTTAAAGATACTGTTTTATACATTTTCGGTCTACATTTCTTCTGGTAACAAGTCCACTGTAATTCATATCTTTTACTATATATAAAAGATATCATTTTTCTCTGGCTGCTTTCAATATCTTCTATTTACCACTGCTTTTAACAATTACGTTATGATTTATTGGTGTATTTCTGTGTGTATTACTTGAGGTTCACTGAGTGTTATGTATTACGGGTTTAGCTCTCATCTTTTTGACATTTTAAATCCATGATATTTTGAAATACCTTTTGTTTTTCTCCTTTCACTTTTCTTTGTACCTGAGACTCTAATTATATGCATAATATACCTCCTGACAGTTTCCCTTAAACAAATGAATCCTAATTTTTTTTATTTTTAGACTTTCTCTTTATCTCAAAGAATTATTATGAAAAAATAGATATAAAATATATTATCAATAATTTCAGTAATGAGAACAAATACTTCTCATGGTAAAGTGAATGATACCCTTTTAGTGCTTTATATTGAATAGAAAAACTTAGCAAGGAAATATTTTTTTCAGTGCTTCTAATGTTACTCATTCTGCAAACTATAATGTTAAATGGAGCAATCAGTTGAGAATTCTCATGTTTGAGAAGAATTTTCATAAGGATTTAATGGAAAATATAAAAATGATTAAGAAATATTTAATGAGTATAATTTCAATTAGCATTACATGCTATGTTAAAATAATAGCTTTATTGTATGTGGCAACCTATAAACAATCCACAATGACTTTCAACCATTGTGACCAATTCTTCTTGTGTAAGAAGAAGAAATACAACTTTGCCACATGTAGCACCTCTCTTCTTGTCAGGATTTGATTGCTTTTCTTCTTTTTATTCTGCTCAGAATTTTTATATGTCCATTGCAATTTATTTTATAGAAAAAGGGAGTTGTATCTTTCTTCTATAAGATTATTCAAAGATAAGGTATACAAAGTTAGAGTTCCCATAATCTAATCTCTCTCTAAGTATTTGTTCTAATAACTTCAACATGACTACTAATATGTCCTCAATAACTAGAATTATTTTCTTTAATTTCTGTTTCTTTTCTTTTTTTTTTTTTTTCTTTTTGTAGGTACCGGGGGTCGACCTCTGGACCTCACGCGCCAGCAGGCACCCGTGCCGCTGAGCAATATCACTGGCCCTTTTATCGTATGTGGGTACCAGGAGTCGAACTCAGGATCTCGTGCTTTCCAGGCAGGCGCTTATGCTGCTGAGCCATCTCACCAGCCCTAATTTCTATTTCTTACTGAACTTTGCTAACCACTGTTTATAAATGTCCCTTCCGACTTCTTGTACATTTACATGATCATCTCTGGAGCACTTCACAAAAGAATTTTGATGACCATGAGTTTTTTTTCTGGAAAAACAATTGTTTGCAAACTATAAATGAATTCTCAATTAAAACAAATATGAATGATTTCTCTTATGTAAAAGTTTAACAATGCTGTAGTGTGGATAATTGTCTCCCAAAGGTTTGTGTGACAAAAGCTTGGTTCCAAGAGTGGTGCTACTGAAAAGTAGTAAAAGCTTTAGAAGGTGGGGCCGACCAGGAGGACCTTAAGTCAATGACTCCAAGAGGATTGTAGGACCTTGGCTTCTTCATGTTCTTTTCTTCCTGCTCTTGAGGTGAGCCGTTTGCTGTTCCACATTCTCTCTGATTTTTCCATCTGACTTCCTCACCAGAGAACTGAAAAATGGAGCCTTCCCATTCACAGACTGGAACCTCTAATCCTATGAGGAAGCCAGCAAGCAAGCAAGAAAGCAAGCAAGCAAGAAAGAAAGGAAGGAAGGAAGGAAGGAAGGAAGGAAGGAAGGAAGGAAAGAAGGAACAAAGAAAGAAAGAAAGAAAGAAGGAAAGAAGAAAGAGCAAGAAAGATAGAAATTGTGCTTATATTGTTTGATCAATTTTTAATTCCTATATTAGTAACCTGAGCAACTACTTTGAAAATAACGTGCAATATATCAACAATTGTTAATTTCCTATTACCTTGTTTTGAAATTCTGTATCATTGTTTTTATTGTTTTTTTCCTTCTTTAAAATAAAAGAAAGAAAGAAAGGCTTTTGTTTTTTATCAGTTAATTGATTCTAGCATTTTGCTATACTGTTAGAAGTCTGACTAACGAACACTGAAATCATTACTGCAACGCTTACAGAAGCTGTGACAGTATATAGTTATTCTCCCTCCAAACACTGCCAGATAGATTCTTACACAATTCTCTTCATAGATTACTCTGCATGGCAGCTTATTTTATGTAATTTTATGTATGTAATTTTATGTGATTAATTGTGTAATTATTTTATGTATTTTTTGTAATTTCATATATATATGATATTGTAGAGGCTATTTTAATTGTAAAAACTTATATTTCTAATACTAGTATATCTATAACACTACTCAAGGATAAGACTGAGAAACACAGCCTGTTCCCATAATTAGAAAGCTACAAAACTTAACAAGCCTTAACATTCCAGGTGCTAGCTGCAAGATTAGTGTAACTCAGCCAGACAGTGATATTTTGCTTACTTTCAAGTCCCAGAGACTTAGCATTTCAAGGACAGCTCGACTCAGTCTAAGACGGTGATTGATTCCTCCTGCTCACCCTAGCCTTGACTTCCCTGTTATAGCATAGAAAGCTCCCAGTTAACTTGCCTGAACCAAACCTGCCTAGCAACATATGATAAGATATATGTAACCAACTATAAAATATCATGTTATCTGCCTTTTGAACTTCCTTCTGAAAACCTATATAAAAAATGACCCTACCCCAAAACAGTGCTGATGATTTGAGACCTGATTCCCATCAGCCTGTTAGTGTTAAAATACAAGTTGCCATCTAACTCCTCAGGTGCAAAGAGTCTTCCACTTGGTTTGATATCAGATTTCTGTAACAATATCTATCTATCTACATATGTAGAAATATAAGATAGATAGATAGATAGATAGATAGATAGATAGATAGATAGATAGATACATAGATAGATAGATACATAGATAGATAGATACATAGATAGATAGATAGATAGATAGATAGATAGATAGATAGATAGATAGATAGATATGTACAAATATATACACATTCAATGAGTAGTAAGGACAATGTAAATTAAAGTTTATCTGTTAAAATATTTAATCTCACTATTAAATACAGAGAGAGTAGAAAAAGAGAAAGAGAAAGAAAAAGAGAAAGAGATAGGTTAGACATAGATATAGATACACACATACACACATGTGCACACACACCCACAATGCTCTAAACATGAATTTGACCAAATTTAAGCTTTAGACAAGTTTCTTATTGACTGTAGACACTGACTTCCCTTTTGTTTTATATTATCATTATTCAAAATTTGTAATTCTAAATTCTTTCTGTGCCCCTTTCAGATATAATTCTTCTTTTAGCCTCTTGATGTTTATGTAGTCATCAGGAAAGACAGAGCTCCTTTTCCTAATCTCCGTAGATGAGTAGGAAACTAATTTCTATTGGCAACAATTAGCAAGCACAGATGGCCTGATCACCTAGGTGGATCTTCCCTATAACATGCTCTGGCACTTTTCCACTAGCTCACCCAAGTCTTAAGAATTTTCCTCCCCATTTTTTCATAGGAGTTATATTCGATCTCTTGTCCCTATTGCAATAGTCTGGAATACTGTCTTCCTCAGTCATTTAAATATATCTAATACAATTTTCCTTTAACAGTAAATGGCACATGCACATACAAACATATGCATATATATACATACACACCCCTCATATGCACAAGTATACACATATTACACACATATAATGCCACTATTTTCCAACTTTTTTATGCACATCTTTTAGTTTCCTCTAATTGTGTGTATTTTTGTTGAAGACTAATATATACATTGCAAAAAATTTTTAAACAGCAAAAACTTAATACGGAATCTTCTTTTTCATTATAGGTTTTTATTAGTATATGTTTGCAGTTCAAGACTACATTCACCATGGGGAGTTAGCACATGTATGTAACCCATCTTAATTCTTTTTTCAGCATTTTCCTCCACCTTATCTAATTCCTCCCTCATTTTCTTTATCCCCATTCCTTTTTCAAAAGATCTATCTCCCTGTCTCCTATTGTATGTCTTTTATTTTGTTCCTTATTTATACTTTGTGATTCTCATATCAGAAATCATGCCATAATTGCCCTCATTAAAAAAAATTTGCTATTGATCTGAACAAGTACAAAAAATCTTAGATTACTAATCTCTAAACTGTTGATTAAATGTGGCCATAAAGAAAGTAGATTTTTCATTTAGGATCCTAGTCTCTGAAGCAATAGAGAAAAAACTATTTATATTTTAAAAGCTTATTGATGCATTTCTGTGGCTATCAAATATTTTGCAGTGATCCATAAGGAAATGTATGTTATACACTGATATATTACAAACACACATGCACACATAACCATTTATAGACAGATTTATGTATGTATAACTGAAAAGATGGTTTCTCAATAAGTAACTTATTTTCATATTTAATACTATATGCTAACATTTTGTTGAGTTGATGCTTACTGATCTCACAATACAAAGCTCAATCTCCCTATGCAATATCTACTCTGGTATTGTTTTCTTAATGTTCACCAGTACCAACCACAGTGATATCATAACACATTAAACAGTGTTTTCCTGTCCTTGAAAATTACTTATGTAGTAGAATTTACAGCTTATTTTTTAGCATGGTCATAAAATATTTGTTTTAACAAAAACAAATAAAATAAATACCTTATTCATAGATCACATATTAAAAGACTGTGCTAAACAAAGGAATGTTTTTTAGTGATTTCCTGGGACTTTTGACAATAGGAGTGGTTCTTTAAAAATCATGTAGATCAAATATAGAGTATACCCTTAAATTATATGATAAGAGCAGTGTGAATTTCAATTTGATAAAACACTTAAAGTTGATTCTAGCAACCAAAAAGTTCATTTACAAAATGGCAGCTAATGAACTCAGTGGGAAAGTATGTTGGCTTAAAAAGTAAAACCACATATCCTTGAGGAATTATTGTTTTCACTAAGTTCTCTCTTCATGTGTTAATTGTAGGGTCAGAAGTGACTCATGTATCTCTTACTCTTTCTCTACTTGTTCTTGCCAGAATTCCCTTAAGATAGTTACAGAAATGGGAGAAATGTTTGTGGAGCCAAAAATGAAGCATAAAGACAAAAGAGGCACAGAATAATACAATGTCAATGCAAAAAAAATCAGTTAAAACATCTTTGTAAACTTCAAGATATAAGATCATAATAAGCAGTCTTATCAATGGGATTGATAAGAGAATCATGATAATATTTTTAATGTGATAACATAAAAAGATTAATTGTGCTTGAGAATGTGAATGGACAGTTTTCTATAATTACTTCAGCAACTTTCAGTGATGTTGATAACCACTCTTATTTTAGGGATTATGGTATGGAAAATAAAAATAGAAGAAAAAGTTCACTTTGTTGTCATGAAAAGTACCCAGAAGGAATTTTATCACTGCTATTATAAAACATAATTTTAAAAGAGGGCAGCCTTCCTTTCTATATAGCATACTGATCTCTTAAGATGAACACTTAAGGGCCGGTGAGATGGCTCAGCGGCGTAAGCGCCTGCCTTGCAAGCGAGAGGGCCCGAGTTCGACTCCCGGAACCTATAAACGAAAAAGGGGCTGGTGATATCGCTCAGCGGCACGGGTGCCTGTTGGCGTGCGAGGTCCTGAGGTCGACCCCCCGGTACCCACAAAAAAAAAAAAGAAAAGATGAACACTTAAGAACTCCTAAGAAAACTCTTAAGAAATTTTTCTCTTAAGAAACTCTTAAGATAAACTCTTAAGAAAAATTTTAATAGATATAGATTTTACAATGATTTTGCCTTTGCTCCCTCCTTCATGAAACTGTTTTCAACTTTGATGAACTGAAATGAAAGGACAGATAAATGCTCTTATAATTCTGTCTAGTAACTCTCTGCTTATGAAGAATGTTTGTAAAGAAAACATAATTAATAAAAATTTGAGAAACTGTTTCCTCAAGTGGATTGATTTTCTACTTACAACATGGAGGAATATAGCTTAAAAGACACAGTTGCAGCATTAGAGAGACTTAAACTCAAATTACACTGCTGCCTATTACTATTTGCTCGAATTTATTCAAAGTAACTTGTTTCTTACCCTGTTTAGTCAAAAGTAAAATGAAGCTAAAATACTTCCTCAATAGTTTCAGGTAAAGATTACAAGAGATTACATCCAAATTCCTGGAATATAGCATATTCTCAATAAAGGTAATTCCTTTCTCTATAAAGGAAATAATTTATTATTACTTATCCAGCTTGCACATCCATAGAACATGATAGATCCTAGAACAGTAATAAAACACTGGCTAGGTCTGACCAGACTTATTTATTATTTAAATTTAACACAGGGATTTAGAGGGGTAGCAAAACAAAGAATTGGAGAGGACAAAAGCAATGCTATGAGTGAATGAATTGCAACTTTATAAACAATTCATTCTGTGTGTTGGTATGTACATATGCATGTGCACACACACACACAAGGAAGGGAAAAAATAAAATCAAGTTATAGATTTTTAAAAAAGAAGCTGTTAAAGTTTGAATCTAGATGTGCCCCAAATGTCACACGATCTCAGAGGTGGAGTTTTTGGACAGTAATTGGAATAAGAAATCTCTAGCATTGTCAGTGGGTTAATCCATTAATGGATTTATAATTTGGTGACATTATTGGCAAGTGATAAAGACTTAGGACTTGGGGCCTACTTAACAGGAGTGGTCATGGGTATGTGTCCTTGGCCAAATGTATCTTGCCCCAATCCCCTTCCTCTATGACTCTTTCTACTTCTTCTTCTGTTTCCTGGCCACCATTTGGTAAGCAGCTTTCTTCTACTATAGATTTCTTTCATGTTTCTGCCTCATCACAGGCCTAAAGCAATTGAGCCAATTATGGACTGAAACTATGTGCCAAAATAAATCTTTTCTCCTTTACACTGATTTTCTCAAGTATTTGGTTACAGTGTAGAAAATGTAGCTAACGCGGCAACTGTTTCTGTTTACTTTCTCCCATTGCCTGAGCAACTATCAGTATCTTCTAATCTTACCTCTTCTACAGTGCTTTTCTTTAGCTAGACCTCACTAGGTCAGGAGACATACTGAGCAATCAATTCACATCTTGCCAGCTTTCAGGCTGATAAGCATAGTCAAAAAAGATAATCTTGGCAATCTTACTTTTTGAAAAATTTAATTTGGGCCACTGAGTAATGAGGGAACACATTGCATGTAGATAGCAAAGGACATGTGCAGTTGGTTGACTGGCAGTCCCAGACAAAAGAAGAATAGTAAAGCCCAGAAACCAGTGGCAGAGGGAAGGCAGAGGCAAAATCAAAACTTGAACGTAAGTTTGTTAACACACACATGCGTGCAGGCACAAACACACATCTTTTTTCCTACATAAGTAAAATTAATAGTTTATGTGAGTGGAGCACTCTTTCAACGTGTGATTCACAAAGGAAAACATTCTGAATTATGCAGACACACAGCTAGTGTGGTAAGGGTTTTTTAAAAGCCTGTATTTTGGGTGAAATTAAATATAAGCACTGGGAAAGCCCTTACTGTGTACACATGGACGACCTTCATGGCGAACATATGGAACTCATTCCATCTTCTGTAAACTACACACATTTCTCATGCAGCCAGTCAGCAAAAGGGATATATGTCACCCTGCCTTTCAGTATATCTACCAGCTTTACACAGAAAAGCATCAAGTGCCCCACATGTCAGTGGGCATGATGCAAACAGAAGAACTCCAGGAAATCTGGAAGGCATGGTTTACCAGAAAAGCCCAAATCTGCAAAGTACTGATCAAACCTACTTGAAGCCCTCCATCCTCTCCCTCCCGGATGAGCGTCTTGAGACAGCAACGTCACTCAGCTTCCACTTCTTCTGTGCAGCCTGGGAAGAATGTTTCCCATTATAGACCCTGAGTGAGAATGCCAGTAAAGATATTTTAGGTTTTATTTGAAATATTTTTGGCACCTTATGTATAAAAAAGTAAATACGTTGGGAGTTATAAAGCCAAATGAGAATATTAAATAATTCAACAGCACTCTTGGTGAAATCATAAACAAATATTCATGAAAACATAGCATATCCATTATGAACAGAATTAAGATAAATGTTCAAAAGAATAGTTTTGTCAGCAGAGTTAACTACCCCCAAAAACATTATTCTTTCTCTTTTTAAAGACTAGAACATAACTAACTTGGAAGGAATAATGATACTAGATACAACTTTGATTCTTCAAATTAACATGAAACCAGTAATTACTAAAATGTGGTGGGCACTCCACTGAGCTCAGCCTCACTTTCCACCCACAAGTCAGTTCCCTTTTTGACTGATTTCATCGAAAGGCCGAGAATTGCATGGATAAAATCTCTTTGGGGCACTGTTAAGGTACATCATTTCAAAAGAACAGCGTGTGCTTATGCAACCTAAATCCATTCTTGTAATAACTTTCTGACCACAAAAACATTTTAGTCCACAGATATGTCAATTCAGCATTCTTTACCAAATTCACACAGTAGTAAAAAGAGAAAGAAGAGTACCTAACTCTTAAATTTTATCAAACACTTTGCCAAATATTAACAACAGTGAAGTAAAGCACAGAAATGGGGGCATAATGTTAAGATTGAAGACTCTCTAGTCACAATGACCTAAATTCAATTTCTGGCTTTAACATGGATGTATGACTTTAAGCAATTTAATTAACTTCTGTGTGTTTTCTTTACATGTCACATGGAATTAATAATCAGACCTTTGTAAGAATTATGTGAGACATGCAACACTCACATGAATTTAGAATTATGCTGGGCTGTGGAATAGGCTCTAGCCTAAAGTAACTGTTCTTCACTCTAAAAGGATCCAGTATGAATTCAGATACACAACAGATTTTCAAGACATCATATTGAAAAGGAACAAAAATCTACCATTATATTCTACAGATATTGTATGATAAAATAAATTTTTGCCTATATTGAATTCAAAAATATTTTCAAATTAATTTTTAACTGTATCCCTTTTTTGTCATGGTTACTACAAGTTTTTAAAATCATATAGTTTTTTTCATTATGATTCTATTTTATGGTGTCAGCATAGAGCATAGTAAGTGCTGAATAAATAGTCCATAAATTAGAAAGTTATACATTTTGACTTTTTTCTAGAAGTATGGTAAAATTAAGCTACACGGAAGAGAAAAGGTAAAAATCATTTGTATTTTTTGCCTGAAATATTTGATGTATACAGGCAAAATAAAGAAATACTAGCTTAAAAGCTGTGTTCAGTTGGTATAAGTTTGCACAAGAGAAAAGCCACATTACATATGGAGACAGAACGTTTCTTCCTTTTAGGCAAAAATTTAAAAAAACAAGAATTTTGATTGGCCTGTGCAGTTTTGAAAAGTAAATGTTTTCTATGTGGAGTCTAGTTGAACAGATTTAGACAAAAAAAAAAAAATCTAGTTACTTTTATGAGCAGTTTAACAAGTACAATTCTTCATCCCCAAGGAGGGGTAGAAGACCAAGGCTGGCAAAAGAGAACAGAAATAGAGGATGAGCTCCTGTGGAGAGAGAGACAAGAGACAGCAGCCAGCATCCAAAGACAGGAAAAGCAAGAACAATCCTGTAGGGTCCAGAGAAGTCATGCTTGTTCTTTGTTTAGAATACTAGTGGCGGATATTTAATTTTTAATTTCCACCTTATATGTGTTCTACAATTCTGCTACAAATCCATTATAAATTCATTGTACAGAAGAATCTTTGTGCTCCTCTTGTTTGGCGAGATGAAGCAATGTGGGGAGGGGGGTGGTAACACAAGATGCAGATGTTAACAAAGATTTCTGGAAATCAGGAAGCACAAGAGTAATGATGATGATGAATTTATCAGAAGCTGGAAATCAGAGAATTACAAGGATGAATGTAATCTTTTGAAGTTTGTGTGATGCTAGATACCCTTATCATATTAAGAATTAAATTTTGATGTCCTTAATGAGATTAATAATTAATTAAGCTTAGATTAAAGGAGGAGATACAGGTTTCCAGAGAACTGGCAATTAAATTATATTTATTGATAATTTTGGAGTGAAAATTACAGGCATGTTAGCTAATAGATTCATAATTAATACCCAAGGTTTACAAAACTCTTTCAAAACTACAGATCAACTACTTGATTCTTAGAATAAATATATTTAGGAATTATTATTTCCATTGTTTTAAAGATAATGAAACTGAAAGAGGCTAAGGGAAGGAGCCAAGATCACTGAGCTATTGAATGGCAGAAATAGACATACTGATCTTCAAAAAGTCAACCCCATGTTCCCTAAATTCAGTTTATGCATGATCTTTTGTCATTTTAATTATCATTCACTACTTTTGATGTTGTGCTTTTTAATTCCTCAGCTTCATTGTAGTCATCTTAGTAGATGGTGGTAGGAATGATTAAGTTGTTGATAATGACATAAATTTCAGCAATATTATCATTGTCACATCATCATTATTGTCATCATCATCATGAATATCATCACCATGAATTTCATCAAAAAAGTCTATTTTATTTGGAGACAGGGTCTCACTATATAGTCCAGGCTGGCCTTGAACTCATAGCAATCCTCTTGCCTCAGCCTCCTGAGTGCTAAGATTACAGGTGTGCACCACCACACCTGGTTAAAAAAGCCTATTTTTGTGCCAGCCACTTTGGGACTCTAATATTCCTTTAAAAATTTACATTCTCAGTGACAGACAAAAATGTTAAATGTAGGTACTCAGTGGAGAACTAGTGCAGCTTCTGAAACTATCATTACATTACTGAATTTAAATATGTCCATTCAACCAATAATTTTTGTATAAATTCTAAGTGTTACAAATTACATGTGCTATGAATAGAGCTATGTTGCTAAAAGTGAGAACAGAAATATGAATTTGCAAAAACACACAATCTTTGCTTTCAAGATACTGCATAGTTGGGGAAAAGATAGGAAAATTAATTAGAAGGCAACTGGGCAAACACATAAAAATAAGAGAAGTTACTGAAAAAGTTACTGGACATTGCTATTACCCTGTCAGCAAAGATGAATGAAGGTTATTTTGGGTCATTAGCCCCTATCACTAATTATCTGGGGAATAATGTTTTATTTGATCAGAGATAAGATGCCACAGCTGATATATTTAAATTAAAAGGCAATTTTTGTCCAAATGTTGAAGTGTTGGCTTTAACTTTCTTTTTCCTCCTTCTTTGCCCACCACTCCATCCTTTCTTGAAATCTCTTCATCTTTCTTTCCTTCTCAGAAAGAAGAAATTATACAACTCATTCAGCACCAATCTAGCCACTGCTATGAAATTTGACAGTTTGGATGATGAAATCATTTCTTGTGACCTGGATTTATTATTTCTTTTTTGGAGTTTCATAAGTAAAAATATTCAGAAAACTGCTTGTAAAAATAAGAAATAACAAGGAGTTCTCAAACTGACAACATAAATTTATTGGAGCAATTGCTTTTGGGAAGTTCATGGAACATAGTAAAGTGAATAGATGATTTGAAATCACTCAGAGTGATTAAATTCCACCCACATAAACTTTGTCAAATTACTTAAATATTAGAGGCTTAGCTTCCTTCTCAATAAAGGAGATGCAAAATTATTTCTTTTAACAAACTGTACTCAAACCTAAACGAAAATACCAAACCAACCCACTTTATACATCATGTAGTACATACAGTATGATGTTAACATCATTTGTATTTATGACAAAACAAGTCAGAAATGTTGATTTTTCTCCCTGAAGTTAAGGATATCAAAACAATATTAAGTATAATAAAGCTAATTTAAAATATGGAAATAGTCTAATACTTTGAATAAACACTCTCAAAAAGTATTTCTTCATTTCTTCTTGACTCCATCATGTTTCTTTATTTGACAGTGTGATATGAACCCATTTCACCAAGTTCTTTACTTGATTAAATACCGAGTGTGTCTTGTCTCCATGTATGGATAAAAGAGCCTTTCTGCAATATGTGTAATCTGTAAGAATGCAATAAGTGCCTCCAAAAAACACAATCTGAACCATCACCACAAAATGAAAGCATTGTAGCTAACTATGCACAGAACCCACTAAACTAAAAGCAGCCCTTGCAAAACAAACCATTCTTTTCTTAAGCAATCAGTGCAAATTGCAAAGGCAACAAACATTTTAGCCCCAGATGAAGAAGCCACAGACAGTCCACAAAAGCCTCATGTGAAATTTGCTACATATTACAGAACTAGAAAAAGCCATTTGATGGTGGTGGTAAAAGGTGACTGCAGCAGAATATTCTAAGAGATTCTTAGAGCTCTCAAATGCATGAACTCCAGCCATCAGTCATCATTTCACTGGCACAGTAATGCATTCTCTACAGGGTGGGGCATTAGAAGCATCTTTATTTAATTATGAAAAGTAATCATTGAGAAGTTGTGAATTTTAATAAAATAAGAAAATGCATACTACAAAATAAATATGAAAGTTCTTGCCAAGAAATTCACTACAATCAAGTATTTGAGATTTCTTTAAAATGTGTGCTATAGAGTCTGATGTGACAATTAACCCAGTGGATCCTAAACAATGATATTGTCTGTTTCTAAAAATAATATTGGTTGTTAGGTGGATCATATTCAAGTTCATGGGACATCATGTAAGAATTTCAGGTATCTATCCAAAATATTTTAAAAATGTAATTAAAAAGCAATGAAAAATTGATACTTGGAATTAAATGAAGTCTATTTTAAAGGAAACGAGATATTACAAAAAATTTTATGACGATGCTTGAATTAGTAAAATATAGTGAATATGCCATATTCATATAGTATTAACATTTTGAAAAATAATATGCTCTTTTAAAATTCTGAATCCTACTCTCAGTTTTTCAATCCTTACTGTACATGGAATTTTATTTTAATAGGAAACACATGGGCTGGTTTTCTTTGGTACCAACATGTTGTCTTCATAGAACGCAGAATTCCTATTACATTTATCCAGTCTCTTTAGAATTCTCACCATGGCTTTAGTTATGGTTTGTTCTTCATCCTGTGGAAACTTAGGAGGTAGGGCCTAATAAGAGAAAGTTAAGTGATTGGGGTGGCACCCTGGAAATTAGTATCGTGAACCCTGCCCTTGATTTCTCTAGTTGTACTTACCAGATATTATGATGTACCGGCCCCTTCTGCCGCAACCTCCCTTTGTTATGTACTGTGTTACCACAGCCCAAAGCAACAGGGCCAAACACTCTGAAACCATGAATCAAAAATCAACCTTTCCTTTTCTTAAAATGATTATCTGAGATATTTTCATAGCAATAGGAAGCTAAAACAGCTTCCCAGGTTATTAGGCAGATCAAACTATCAGTCTTGCCTTTTCATGGAGGAAAAAGGAGAAAGAGGCAGACTAAGGAGCTAATCTATAAGCCACATGAAATTTATGGACAACAGAGTAAGAAGTTTAGAAAATGATAGTAAAAATATACAAGCACATTGACAGAAATATGAAATAACCACCTTCTTTTGTTCACTGTATTCAACTCCTATTTAAAATAGAAGTTAAATGAATAAGTAGTGTATTCCAAGAGTGACACAGTGTACACACACACATCATCCTTATAAAACATTTATCTTGAAATTTCAAGAGGATTAGTATAATAATGCACTGTTTTTCCACAAGTATTCTCAACTATGGTATCTGTTATGGCTTATATCTGGATACCGCCCCCCCACACATAAATCCTCCTGTGCTCATAGGAGGCAATTTGGGTGGTGACTGGATCATGGGGGCATGATATTCATCAGTGGATTAGTCCACTGATGAGCTTATAGCTAAATGCGATTGAAAGGAGCTGGATCACTAAATGCACTAACTAGCAGCATCTATCTCTCTCCTTCCTTTTAATTGCTCTCTGCTTCCTGTCTGCCATACCATGAGCTAATTTTCCTCTGCCATACCACCCTATCTTGGAATCAGCTGACTATGTGCTGAAACCTCTACAAACTGTGAACCAAAACAAACTTGTCTTTCTTTAATTTGTGGGTGTCGCATATTATTTCTCAGTGACAGGAAATTAACTAAGACAGTATGTAAAACCTGAGGTAAAATGTTTTAAAGAATAAAAAGTGTATTGAACTATGGGTATCTGATTATTATATCTTCACAGTATTACAAGGTATAGTACATTCTAGGTAATGAATTTTTACTGTTAGTATACTGTTATATTTAGTTAATATTAAATTGCTTAATAAAACAACCTAGGGGCCAGTGATATAGCTCAGCGGCATAAGTGCTTGCCTGGCAAGTGCACGGTCCTAAGTTCAGTTCCCAGTACCCACAAAAGGAAAAAAAAAAAAAAAAAAACCTAAATATCAAGACTCTGATTCCTCCCAATGATGATACCCAGTAGGATTTTCAGAAAATCTTGAAGAGTCTTTATTTAAGAATTACTCTTATCTAGAGTATCCAAGATAAGCCAAAATTTAACCAAGGAGAGTTCCCAGCAGTAATTTTTTTTCTTGTGGTATTGGGGATTGAACCCAGAGCCTTCTCACTGAGCTAAATCCCCAGGCCTTTATATTATTTTTGTTTTCTGAGACCGGTGTCACCAACTCACTAGACTCAGACTTGTAGTCTTCTGGCCTCAGCCTCGTAGAGCGCTGGGATTATAGGTATGTACCACCACACCAAGCTCTTAATAGTAATTTTTATACATTCCTGTAGTAGTTAGTCCTAGTACACTGGGAGACAAGTGAAAGACTTTCTTGTATAGTTGTATATTACATGAAGGATAGAAATGAGTAAGTAAAGACAGGAAAATGATTTCTAACTACAAAGTGCCAATCCAGAAGAATTCCAAGGCTAAGTCACATTCCGGTCTGAGCCTTCTGATGATGCTTCTGTCTAGAAATTGCATTCTCCTCTTTAATGTCCAGAAAAGAAGAGGTATTTATTGTCATAAGATCATGCACACTTTAATGCTTAATATTCTGATTATAGAGGAGGCAATTTCCATGCAATAAAACCTCAAATTTTTGGAAGGGTTCTAGAAAAACTGAAAAAGAAAAAAAAATTTGCTAGATGAGTTCAAGTTCCATAGTTCTCTCATAAGATACATACGATGATTTTTTTATTAGTAAATGTTTGAAGTACATAATGATGACATTCACTGTGGTGAGCTAGTACGTGTATTCACAATACATAGAGAAGCAGTAAATGAACAGAAAAGAACAGTTATTTTACTAAACCTAGGAACACACAAGCAACCTCATCCCAATTTCTCTAAAAATGTCTAGCTTGGATGAAAAAGTAGTAAGGTAGGACTGATGAGCATGCTGAAATTTTGCTTTACCAACACAAGTACAGACTGTGCACAACTCTAGCACCATTATTAGCATGGAAATAGTAGAATATGGAGGAGAAAGAAGAGATAGAGGAGGAAAACAAGGGGAAGGAGAAGAGAAGCAGCAGTTGAAGACGTCAAGATATCCCAGACTGCATGACTAGGTGGACTGAGGATGTCTCATGGTGGAGAAATTTCCAAAGATGTGTTGGGTCTGCGACATTGTTGGTAACAGAAACACTTTACTAATGATCTAAAATCTCCAACAGCAGCAGATTTCCTAAATAAATAATGGCACACATTTTTACTTCAGCATAAGAAAAAATGGAATTTATATATAGTTTTATGCAAATATAGACATCAACATAACTTATTAGAGAAAAATAATCAAAATATTTTAAAGTACAAGTTCACTTTTACTAAAATACTGAATGCACACATGAAATATATACATGTACAATTGAAGGATTATATATTTATACAAGTATCTTAAATAATGAAAACTATGTACTATGTCATTTCTCAAGATATGTTACATCTTTTTTTTTTTTTTTTTTTTTTTTTGTGGGTACCAGGGGTCGACCTCAGGACCTCGCGCGCCAGCAGGTGCCCGTGCCGCTGAGCGATATCACCAGCCCCTTTTTCGTATGTGGGTTCCGGGAGTCGAACTCGGGCCCTCGCACTTGCCGGGCAGGGGCTTAAGCCACTGAGCCATCTCACCAGCCCTCAAGATATGTTACATCTTAACTATCTGAGATATATATATATGTGTGTGTTTGTGTGTAAAGAATTAGTTATTGCTTTTCTATTGAATAGACTGTATAAAGAAACATTCCCTTAAGAATTTTGCACATACAATGTACTATATTTTGATGCTGTGAAGAATCTCACCAAAGAAAAGATATAAAAGGACATTGCATCCAAGGTCTTTTACAATCAGGGTAGAAGTAAAGGAAGTAACCCAAAGAAAAGTTCAAAACAAAACAAGAACTCATTGAAAGGAGAAGTTGTTTCAGAACTCTTGGTTACTGATAGTGAGATATGGACTTGATGTAAATGAAAAAAGATGATATAAAAATTGAAAAATAGAAGAAAGCAAAGTTGTAAAAATGTGAAATCCCGGCCAGTGATATAGCTCAGCGGCATAAGCGCCTGTCTGGTAAGCGCGAGGTCCCGAGTTCAACTCCCGGTACCCACATACAAAGGAAAAAAGGGCCAGTGATATCTCTCAGTGGCACAAGCACCTGCTCACAAGTACAAGGTCCTGAGTTCAACCTCCAGTACCCACACACACACACACAAAAAAAAATGAAATGAAGAAATATATAAAACTGATAAGGTTTATATTTCTGTTAAATATTACAGATACATATATTATGAACTCTAATGTATCTTATTGAAGACATGGAAAAGGAGTAACAAACAAAAAATGTGTTACAATGTGGGCCAAAAATTAATGAGACCATAATGTTAAGTGAACTAAATCAAACACATAAGTTTAATATCAAATGCTTTGTCATATATGAGAAACTCAATATATAAATAAAGTGCAATATAAAAGACAGGTAACAGTAAAAAAGAGAGAAAGAAAATGAATTATTGTAATCCAGCATTGACAATGTATCTAAAAATGTACCTTGATTTACTATAATTGTTTTAAGTGTTTTATATGTTTTGGCCTATTAATCTAGTTGTTAATCTATATGTATGAAAATTAACTTTATCAGGACTTATAAGATAAATAGATGAATCTGATGCTGCCAAAATATGGGATGTGGAGGGGAAGGGGGAAATAAAAGATTTGAGATGTGTTATGTCCATGTACCAATTCCCCAAAATGAATGTAATCATTATATACTACAAATATGTACTAATAAACATTTTTTAAAAGCAAAACCATAAAATATTTAGAAAATTGGTAAAAAATTAAATGAAGTAAAAAAAGAAAGTAATGTGGGGAAAGTTGCAGAAATATTACCAAGAAGTGTAATTATGGAAAGTAAGTTCTGAAAATTTCTGGTTGTTAATGTATATAGAACCAGTTAAATTCTCTCCTCTGGGTTGTTTATGATATTGGCAAATCTTTCTCTCTCTCTCTCTCTCTCTCTCTCTCTCTCTCTTTCTCTCCCCCTCTCTTTCTCTCCCCCTCTTTCACTGACATACATACACACGAATACACATGTGTTTACAAGTATACAAACAGGTCCTCCTGAGTCACAGACACTTGGAAAACAGAAAGAAAAGAGGGAAGAGGAGTGGGAAGAAAAATCTGTACTAAAACCCATACCCTGTAATAGGAATGGTTAGATTTGAGCCCATTGTCCTCTACCATATAAATCTGTGATGGCAAACCTTTTAGAGCTTCCAATAATACAAACAGCCTACTGTGGCATATGTGCCATAGGTTTGCCACCACTGATATATATATCAGCCCTGTCAATTTTCCAGTTAAATTCCCCAAACTAACTATAAATTACATATTTCTTAAAACATAATTTTATGATTTGAATATCTTAGAATTTTAGATTTAAAATTAAAAGGAACAGGGTGGTCATTTGGGAAAACCTAATTACCATGAGGTGGTTATTCAAGTATTTCAATCTGTTTATGGAACTATATCATTTAAAAATAGAGAGTGGTTAAGGCTTTTTGTTCATTAAATATGAAAGAAGAATGAAAAAGGCAGCCTTTAACAGAATCAGTAACACTTGAAGCCTATCAGACGGCTCTCCTGAAGAAAATGCAATTTAGCAAAACTAATGTGGTTGGAAACTCATGCCAGAATAACAACTACTTTCATCAGACCCACCCAAGATTTATACAGTGGCCAGTTCAATTAGCATAATAGTTCAATGTTCACTGGGATGTGAGGTCTTTTGTTTGGGATGCTTCCTAATTAAAGTAGCCTGTTTGAAGTGGGATCTAATTTTAACTTTGTAATGCCAAAATATGACTTGAAGGATCTGTTTTCATTTCATGAAATGTTGGCATTGCATTTCCAAGTTGAGATAGCTGTCATCAACTGTCTGCAAGGCTCATACTTAAGACTAGAAAATAGAGTGCCAGCATCTGAAGTGACTCGGTTAAAAAAGCTGGTTCTCTGTTCAGGTTAATTTTTATCATTTGTTCTATTATCCCTTTTCTATTTATACAGGAAGTGCATGTACCAATAGAAGTCCCCAAACTCACTGTAGTAACATGGAAATCAAGAAATGGAAATCAAGGTTTTATAGTCAATTCATTGTTATTAAGTATTTAAAAATACATATGTGAATCCCAAGTACAAACCTGGCTTTTGTTATTTTTGTTGTTTAAGATTGCTGGCATTAAGACCACTTAGGTGATTTCAAAACAGTACTTTGAAGTACATTTCTTTAAAAAAATTTTTTTATCCATAGCTTTATTATTTGTAACCTAAGATTATTCCCTTATTTTTATAAATGAGAAAGGTAAAGCTACTTAGCAACTCTCTGAACTGAAGTTAACAGTAAGTGCAGGATGCATCCAGGATAAAAATAAACAAGCCCTCTAATTTTCGAGTCCACACTGAGTCACTTTCCTCCAGACAACCTTTAAAATCCTAGACTTTTGGCCAAATTCATACGAATGAGGGAGCCTGAGGGAATAATTGTAAAAGACATAAGAGAAAACATGTCTTCAAGAAATTTAGGCTTTTTTATGTACTGCAAACGTGTATCGGTAAAAATAAATTTTTTTAAAGGTTAAAAAAATTAAATGGATGAAAACAATTAAAAGGAAAAGAAATTTAGCCTTTTTGAAAGAAGCACCATTGTATTTAATGTATTACAATAAGAATACCATGGTAATCCTGTTTCTCAATCATGACTGGTATGGTAGGAAGTCTCTTAGATGACCCCAATTATCCTGCATCGTGGTACTCATGCTCTTTGGTAATCTCCTCACTTTGAGTTAGAGTTGAACCAGGTGATTTTTCAAATGAACAGAACACATCAGAGTGAATGGAATATCACCTCTGCCATGATGTGAGTTACGATCTGGAAAAACCTACAGAGTAAGGAAATAAGGCAGGATATCAGCCAACATTCAGTGAGGACTTCAGGCCCAGTGTACCAAACTGAGAGATTCGGGATCTTTACAACGACCCTGTGAGTTGGTTTGGAAGTAAACCTCCCCTGTTAAGTCTTCCTTCGAGGCCCTTGCTCCAGATGAGATTGATAGCCTGCCTATCATCTTGTCAGAGATATTAAATTAGAGGCAGCCAGGTAAATTGTGTCCAGATACTTGAATCAAAAAATTATGGGATAATAAATACATGCTCTTTTAAATTGCTGAATTTCTGGCAATTTTTGCCATAGAGCTAAGTACCTTATATAATGGGTCTCTTTCAGTTTTTTCTCCAGCCTCACTTGAAGAGGAAAACCTAGAAGCTGGAAGACAGAATCATGAGATATCTTATTTAGAGTTATCATTTGTTGACTGTTTTTATATTTTTAGGCTCATATAATTAGGTGAATATGCATACACATCTTTGGGTAAGTGGCAAGAATCAGCCCAAGACTGAAATAGACACAGAAAAATGTGGAAATTTTTCTAGATTATTTTTTAAAAGGTCACTCCAGATAACTGTTTCTTAAATTGATTCTTTGACCACAGTAATATCCAAAATAAACTACCTTCATATAAACCTACATTATATAATTTTAGCTTCAAATAAATCATGTAAAACACTCTTAATTCCATTTTATCAAACTAAAGCCAAAGGAAATACATTATTTTCATCAAATCATACAATTAAATACTGTATAGACCATGAGTTTAATTTTAAATGCTAAATTTCATAAGAACCATACTATCAGGCCGGTGAGATGGCTCAATGGTGTAAGTGCTTACATGGCAAGCACAAGGGCCCGAGTTCGACTCCTGGAACCCACATACGAAAAAAGGGCCAGTGATATCGCTCAGCGGCATGGGCACCTGCTGGCACACAAGGTCCTGAGGTCGACCCCCGGTACCCACAAAAAAAAAAAAGTACCATACTATCTTATAAATGGCTTCTCTAAGTGTACATTGCATTCACAGTATACATTTTATTCTTATACCCATCCTCCTTCTTTGTTCCCATCTCCTCCAAAATAACCATTTTAATTAGTCTTTTGGTGCGCTCTTCCACTACTTTCTTATATGAATATAGTAAATATATACAAATGTTCCAGATTTTGAAAGCAAAAAATACATATAATCACACTCTTTTTTTTTTTTTGTGGGTACCGGGAGTCGAACTCAGGACCTCGTGCTTGCCAAGCAGGTGATTATGCCTCTGAGCTATCTCACCGGCCCATCACACTCTTATTATTTGTTTTTTTACTTAATATTTTATGGAGAATTTTTCATTTGAGTACAGAAAAACTTTCTAATATATTTTATAGCTGCATAATATTCAACCTAATGGGTATATTGTCACTTAACTAGCAACCTATTGATGTACTTTTCGATTGTTTCCAATCTTTTCCAGTTATAAACCATCTTGTGTTTTGATCATGTCACTTCACATAAAGAAAATCTGGATCATACATTCATATATTTTGGGGTTAACAAGCAAATCAATATAATCAATTAACTTTTGAATGGATATAAAAGGAAATATGGCCTACCAGAGTTATCTTTTAGTTTACCTTTTTTCTAGACTTGACTTTCATGAATCCAGGAAACTACTTTATTAAGTGTACTTTAATACATTCAAAGAATGCTTTAGGATCTGATGCTTAATAGCGCATATGGCAATAGAGTGACACTTTACCTTATCTTGCTGCCTGTGCATATATTCGCTGGGATGGAAATCCGGAATCAGGGCAGAATTTATGCAGTTCTGCTCTCTAACCAAATACTATCACTGAATACAACTTTAATAGAAACCCGTTTCATGCACTTTTCTTTACAGTGAAGGGAGCTTCTGCTGAAAAACAGAGACAATTGCTAGTCACATGTATCTTTGCTGCCTGTCAGTGTGCTCACTGGCACTCATGGGTTATTTCAGTTCCAGAGATATATGAGGAATGTGGTTGTAATACAAGAAATAATCTGTCTTCTCATCCACTGTCAGGTGAATATTCGTACTGAAATTCTCAAAATTCTTCTCATCATAATTCAGTCAAAGTTAGTGTTTCCATTGTAACAGACTCTCCAAAGTATCCCTGCCTTATACTTCCCAGTTATCCAGGTACCTGGACAGTATAACAACTTTGTCACCGAAGAATCTCTAAATCCATTGCTCTTTCAAAGATGTTCAAGGAGTGAATTGGGCTCAATGTTTCATTTTGTAGGAGGTAATATATTCATTAGCTTCCTTGAAATTAACATTGAAATGTATATATTTAGAAAGGGCTTGCATAATCCATCCAATTAATAGGGAATTTCAGTAGTATATATGAAAATAATCAGAAAGTAACACTTCCAGACCTTGAGTGGATATGATTTACTTTATTCCAGCTATATTTCTCAAAGGAAAATATGACAGTTTAATATTTATATTTATACAATTCATAAATGACAGAGTAGAGTCAAGCATAAAACCAAGGTTTTCCCCTTGGAGACTGGTGCTATGAGTGAGTTGCCAACTTTCAACGTGATGGAAGAGTGTTGATCGGCCTAGGGATAAGATCCAATCACAAGGAATTCCATTTTATCTGGATTCAATTTTGAAAATTTTGGCGATTTCCCCACAGTAAGTCAGTCAGCCAAATAAACAGATCCACTGTAAAGAATTTGTGTAAGATTTCTTGAAGCAGAGCAAATTATCTGCATGTCATCTATGTGTATGTGCCTGAGCAGAGTGTGTCTTCCACAGCTGTGTGCATGTTAATGTACAAATCTCTAGAGGATTCAGACCTAAGCCTTAAGGGACCCTATAATGCAAGGGACATAATCTGATGACAAGTCCTATCTAAAAGAAACTGGAATTAAGTAAGAAACAAAACAAAGAAACAATGCCAGATAGACCTTTGTAGGGTAGAAATGAATTTTAATAAATTTACTGTTGGAAGGCAGCAGCTGCCCAGCCAAAAGGCATAGGAGAAGCAATTCTATAAAGAGCTGGAGAGTGTCAGCAAGACAGCCAGAGCATTTCTAACTCTAAGAAGTGCAATTTATGTGCTATGAAAGGACAAAAATCCTGACTGAATTTCATTCTAGATGTGATGACAGTTAAGATATTCTTAGGGCTGATCAGCAGTGACTTTCTTCCATTGCTCTTGTTGAAATTAAAAATAAGGTGATATAAGTTAATCATTTGTCCTTTGTGAGCAGGATTTTGTTTTTTTAAGAAAAGTTACAATTGCAGATTCTAAACATGATGGCAGTTTAGCAGAAGTCAGAGATTAACTACAAGGGTTAAACTAAACCAAGAATACTGAAAGCAGCCTTTTGCCAGTGAGGAAGGCTGAGGATTAGGGACTGGAAGTGGTTGGCTAAAGCTTCAGGATAATATCATTTAAATCCTCAACAGAAAGCAAATTAAACTGCAAGAAATCTTGATTGTGAGATTTATATGGACTAAAGGATACAAAATATATTCAAACTTCTAAGAATTCGGATGTGTTGAGAATCAAAAAATCCCATCAGAGTAAATATTGAAATCTCTTAGAATAAGCAATTTCAGAGACTTTAGGGTGACAGATCCAAAACTAATTGGGAGAATTCCAGAAAAGAGGATCAGACTATCTTACGAGGCAGAGAGACAAGTGAAGTTGGGAAGGACAGACATTTAAAGGCACGACATGGTATTAACTGTATACTGTGTATTGTTCTATCTTATAATTTATACTAAATTCTGTATTCAGATGAAAACAATTATTAATAATCTGTATCTTTTTGCATCAGGACTAAAATAGATTCATCTACTATTCTATATTTTTCACCTATACTTTTTAAGAAAAAATAAAACACATTAGTTTGTGTATCTTTCTTTGCTCTTTTATTCCCATACAGGATGTCTGGTATTACATATCTTTACCATTCAACATTTTCTGATACCCCAGTACAAGCAGAGTACAAAATATCATAAGTATTGCAAATAATGGTCATTATTTTAAAAGTATAGAATTAGAGTGACAGAAGACTGGATTTTTTTTAAATGGATGTCTAGTGCATAGGATCTAATCATCACCATCTGACATTTGTAGGTAGGATATATTTGGTGACCAAAATACTTGACAGATTTTCTTTTAAGTGTGAAATAAAAGCCTAGTGTTCAAAAGAGCCATGAGGACTAATGGAAATCTGACTGATTTTTTTAGAGTGGAACAAAAGAGATCTGTGAAGCTGTCACCTTTACCAGCACTTCAAGAGACAGAAAAAACCAGAACATTCTTAGGACAAGTTTCAGGACAAGCTAAACATATCACCTCAGGTTATCTGACTTTCAGTAAATGTTAAAAGTCCCCTATAAGGAAGGGTTCAATGTGCCATTACCATTCTATGAGGGAATTGAGATGGTTTTAGTTAACAGGACTCAGGAAAGTATACACTTGCTTTCAGTTAATTAGCCCATAGCAGCTAGAATACGTACATCTATCCCGTAGCATTCATAGAAAAGATATAGAAATGGAGATTTCAAAATACAAATGATTTGAAGATACTCTTCCCTTCATCCACTCAATTTCATCAAAAAGAAGACACTTAAGGAGGCCTGTAAAATGCATGGGAGGAATGTGTGTGATGCTGCCAGAGGACTCAGCATGACCTCATGCACTTTTCTGATTTGGACTCTTCTCTGAAACTATGCAAACTTAATCCAGGCCAAACTAATGCAGAACTGTGAGTGCACAAATGAGTCTGTATGAGGTTCTTGGATGAAAATAAATGCAGTTTTTGGTGGCATTTAAATTTCAAGTGGAAGCTGCTCACAAGAGGCTGATGTATTATATATGGTTTGTAAAAACTGCCAAATGGAGCTAAATGTCAGAATACGTCTATGTGCAGATAAACAGACATAAGAAGAAGAAGAAAGATTAAAACCACCAATTCCTTTCACTCAATGAAAGAAGTAAGAGAAAATGTGGGCAACTGGCACCCCACACATACTGCCACCCACATTTCCTATAATGATAGGAACAGAACCCACCATCCTGCAACAATTTATTTCATATTTAAGTACAGATCACAGAGTGTGCCAAAGTCTGGGCAAGGAATCGCAGCTACTTACCAAGGTAGCAACGGATCCAATCAATTCAACAGAGGAAGTAAAAAGCAGTAGCTACAGGTCCTAAGGATATCATTTTCTAAAGCCATGTTCTCCCAGACCTTATTAGACATCACATTCATAATGGCATAATGGAAAGAACCTGATCAGAGTTTATTTTGAGAAAATTAAAAACCAAATGCTCCAGGGCTGTTTTTCATACAATATTTATTGCTGATGATGTCTTTGTTTTATTTTCATTGTATTCTGTGGGGTTATATCTTCCTAATATGAGTTCTCCAAGCCCCTGGGGTATTTTTGTTGACTGTAGTGACATCTACTGGTGGAAATAGTGATCTCAAATAGTCTTGCAAGAATTGTACCAAACAAGTTTGATTTGGACATAAAGAAAGCTCTTTTACCTCCTCAGCTAATATAATACATAATACCACATTAGAGGAGATGCATAAGATTTCTTTATAAAGAACCCAGAATTGGTTAATTTTGCACCATTTCTCCTTCAGTTTATAATCTTTGCCACAAGAATAGCTACTTTCTGAGAAATGTTCTGTCTTCAGTTCAGTCATTGTCATATGAATGAGCTATCATTAAATCCTAATGCTTAAGATATTTTATTCTTACTTTCATGACATTTGTGTTACAGTGACAAAGGCTAAAGCAGGAAAAGGAAATGATACAAGTTCCATTGAATTTTTATCATTTTAAATCCTCATTTTGTGCTTCTTTGATGATTTCTTGCTCCTTAAAAAATAAGGACTGAAGGAAGAAAAGAAAAGGAAAAATACTGAGTTTATGAAACCAAACCTCTGCTGTGCATTTTTTTTAATGGTTCGCCTTCACATTTAACACACTGAGATAAATTGCTACTGGAGACATCAAAGCCAAGGCTCTTCCTTGGTCAGAGTCATTTCCACTCACAAATCTATAGCAGGAACAATGCTTTGTTTAAGTTAAGGTGCAGTGTAGGTGTGAGTGACATCCTACTGCAGAGTGAATTACTGAATGCAGTGTATCTTGTATCCAACACAACGTTAAAGCCACGAGTCTCTTACTTTAACTTTCTCTGACCCATTGTTTCTCAGTCTTCTCTAATATATAAAATTTTAAAATATTAAAATTTCCAGATATTCAACTATATTGTCTTTTTTACCTTTTATCTTTCCAGAACATATTTTGTAGTTCTTGTAAACTGGAAGTGAAAAGATGAATTAGCAGCAAAGTCTTAAAGTACTTTTTTTTTAATAAAACATGTTTTAAAAGAAAAATTTTAATGTAACATTAAATATAAGTGATAAAATATATGTTGAATATATATTGCACCCCCTGAGCTAATTTAAATGTGTTATACATAGGGACTTTTTCTTTTAAAAAGTCAATACAACTTCCTAAATGTTTTATTTCCTGGTAATATGCTCCCCATAGGTTCTTACTTGCATTACCATGTGGCCTTGATTTAGAATATATAGTTTCTGTGAATTTTTCTAACTCTTCCTTTCAATACAGAAAATCACTAAATGAATTAATATGTAAACAAAACAATCTTTCTTAAGAGTATGAAATTTAGTTATACAGCTGTTATTGTAAGAAAATAAATAATATCCAAAGTAAAAGATATGCTACCTTAGAATTGATTTGCACAAACAGAAACAGCGGCCCAAGGATTTACTCATCAAATCTCATATTCAATACTCTTGTTAACAATTATACCATGTGCCAAAGAAGCAATATTTCCTAAAGCATATTTAAAATTCAAAATTTTGTTTTTTCCAATATTTCAGAAAAAGAGGATGCACCCTATTATTCCCACACAATTAATATTATTTGTAACTGGAAGATTTTCTATCTTCTAAAATTAAATAAAGAGTGAGAAATTATTTTAACTGTAAAAGTTATTTTGATTTCTTGTAAAAATGTTGTTAGAGTTGAATTATGACACAAAAGTGTGAAACCAGGATAGAAGCAAAAATATTCACTGTGATGATTATAAACCAGGATAGAACAAGTATGTCAATATTTAAAACCATAAAGCAATTAGGCATATTGTACTGCACTGTTACTGCTGGCACACAGTGTGGGCTAATGAAGTGCTGCTTGTACATCTTTCTAAAGTTGTGTATCTCCATCTCGATTCATTTTTTTGGACAAGATAAAAATCTTTATTTACAAATATTCTCTTCCTTCTCCATCTCAATTCAGTTTGAGATTAACTTTCAATTTCTTTTGGTTCTGGAAAACATAACACTCAGGCAATTTTGTGAGATTTTTGCAGTACAAACATTAGGGGGTTAATTTTCATGGCATATCAAATAAAGCATTCATATTTTTAGTATTGCATTTTGGTGACTTTTCAATGTCTTTTATTCCAAAACTATGGTTATGAGATAATTGCTGTTCAATAATCAAACATATCATTCAATCACTGTCAAAGGTTATTTAGCTAGTTAAATGTAAATCAGTGTTAAAATAATATGATTAAGAAAATTTAGATATATTTAGGAATGATGAAAAAATTTCAGGTGTGTAACTGTAAGTTTTATCAACAAAGAAACTTCTTCCATTTTGCTGTTTGCATCATCTACAAAGACATTTTCATTGTTATTTTATCTGGGAGATCAGACAATACCATTATGTAAAACTAGAGACTTAACTTCTAAAACTGTAAGTTCTCTTTTTTTTCTACAAGTTGTAAAACTTTAATATCAGTATATAGCATTTGAAAATAATATTCATTTGCTTAGAACACACTCTTGAGTAGAATGATGAGTATTTTTTTTGGTTCTGAAAATCTTTTTTATTAGTATGTTAGTGATATATATTGAATACATATGTTGTGGGGAGTAGATACACATATATAATTGCATTTCGATCCTTTTTATTCCATTTCTTTTCTCCTTCTTCTCTTCCTGCATCCCAATATCTCTTTCCCTTTAAATGTATCTTTACACAAATATCACTTCATAACACCATGCACTAGTCAATTAGAAAATATTAGGCCCTCGGGTTATGTAGTTATTCTAAAGTTACACTATACAATATCAGAAAAAGTATAACATTTGTTAACATCAAGATGATGTCATGTAAATAGTACTATGAAATCTAGAAAGCATTCAGTTTTATAGTGGCAGAATCAGATGTCTGAAATCTAAATTTTTGCTGGTTTGAAAATTTGTAAGAGAAACGCTCATGAAGTGCTAATGGTTTATTTTCAAGCAAATATCTTTCAAATATCTCTGTTTAGTTTTGATTTTGTATATTAGTTATTCCTTAAAAGAAAAATGATATTGCCTGGAAAATCATTGCTAATTCAGCTTGAATCTCAATCACCCAGAGCTTATTTTAAGACAACACCCGTAGTGTACAATTGAAAGAGTTAAATAAGGGAAAAAGATTTCTAAATATCTCAGTGTTGATGTATATGTTCCTCACGCATGCCTGAAAATAAACAAAAGTATTCAATTACTTCAAAATAAATCCATCTACTTTTTCTTTTGGTTTAATATCTTTACAAGATAATTACAAACATAAAATTTGCAAAAACATCCTTTAATATATTACTCCATTAATCAATAATTACCACTGTACAGGATAAGAGACAATCAAGGATACATTATTCTGTTTTGTTTTATTTTTGCAATTTTCTGGGTGGTTCTTTGGAGTATTTTTCATTTTTGAAATTTTATGTTTTTCAGGATGCATTGTTTCTTTTAAACATTACTCAATAATCCATCATCCTTAGTCTTTCTAATGTACATGTGTGCATGTATTCTTATGCAAAACCAGACTGATTTCAGCCTCATAAAATAAGTAAATGGACAGGTAGATAAATACAGATACAGATAGATATAAGCTTTTAATGATATTTATACATTTTGAAATCTTACTGAAAACATCATACTAGTTTCAATTTTCCACAGCAAATGTAAAATTTTTAAAAATAGGAATATATATATATATATCCTTTATCTCACAGGGCTTTCTTTCTTTGGAGGTAGGAAGAGGAAATCTATTTGTGTATGCCAGCAGTTATCCATTTATTTTTTTATTCATTTATTTTGTTAATTTTTATGTAAAATAACTTACTTGAACATAAAAACAAGATATACCTGAAGCAGTGTTCATTAAAGTAATACAAATGGTGCTGTTTGACACAGTGTACCATAGGAAAAGGACCCTACCTCCTTTAATCACTAATAACAATCCAAAAGCCTAAAAAGTTTTTCTGTCATAATACTACAAAATTAGTATCCATTATTCCTCAAATGTTTGCACAGCATTTTGACCATACAGTATTCAATCACATTATCCTGAATACATGATTGTACATTGGGAAAACATTCCCCTATTCATTTTCATATGGACAAAATGCCTGATTTGCTAATGAAGGTAGGATTAATGTACCATTCTAATTTTCAAGAGCAAAGATGGATAATATTGTTGCACCTTTTTCATTAGTAACAGTTGCCTTGGTAATACTTATCTGACAGGCAAAACTTAGCATCATATGCTGGAATAAGCCAATAAGCTTTGATGAGGGAGATCAGCATTATCATTTCCCCTCATCCATCCTGGGAAATTCAGTGTACCCACCAATAAATGAGAAAGTGCTCTGGTATGCATGCAAAAAACACGTGGATTGGGTTAAGATTTCTCTGAATTACACAGACAAAAGCAAAAATCTGTAAATCAATTTCATCAAAGGATTCAGTTTCTGAACTTTGTCACTAACATCACTTCTGTCTTCTTATTAAAGAGTTAAGTCTTTAAAGGTACATATAGAAAGACCAACAGGGCCTGGGATTTAGCTCAGTGGTGCAGTGCCTGCCTGGCAAGCGTGAGGTCTTGAGCTCGATTCCCAGTACCAAAAAAAAAAAAAAAAAAAAAAAGGAAGGCCAACAGGCAACACATATTAAAATCTCAGAATAAGAGAAATTGTGGATCTTTTAAAAAAGAGAATATTTGGAATGCATACACTACCTTACCAAATAAAAACAATGTGATGAAAAATGAATACTCCCATCCTCTTTTCAGTGAAATGATACTTGACATTACTTTATTATTGTATTGTCACTATGACTTAGTGAGTGTGGTATAAACTATGCATAAGAAAAATGGAAAAAACTGAAAAATTGGGATGTAATGTGTGGGACACATTTGAATCAAAGAGTGAATTAAAAAGTTAAAATGGGGAAAGCTGAGAAAGGACCAAAGAGTAAGAAAAAATTTTATATATATATATATAATTTTTCAGCAAAAAGCACCAGAGAATGCAACAGAGGAATAATAGAACTAAAAAATTTATTCAAGTAAGAAAAGGCCCAAGTGAAGGAAGACAAGAACTAAGGACGAAATATTAAACAACGTGAGAGTAAGCATATTAAGCAGATTGCTACAGGAAAAGAGACAATGAAGAGCCCAGAGTGGCATGGGCCTGGGGGATGCCCAGAGAAAAAAAGAAACAAGAAAGTAGAAAAATAGGAAGGAAAAATATGGAGAGAGACACAAAGAAAAGACAGACCAAGAATAGAAGACGGAGATGGTTGAGAATAAATGAGAGGTAGAAACAAAGCAAAAGGTAAGGAGAAAAAAAATCCACAAACTGAAAATGAAGAAAAACTTTATTATCCCTTATTGAAGAAAAGAGCTCATTTGTATGTGTGTATGGTTTTTGTGACATGGAGGCAAAAGTCCTGGTTTCTGTAAAACTATTCAGAAGTCTGCTCTGAGTTCAGATTTAGAAATATAAAATTATGAGCCTTGTACAGTTTTACTACATCATTTTTATATAGCTCAATTGACATATTTACAGCAGGCTTTGTAAAGGTATTTAAAATGGTGATTTTCATTAAACACTTTAGAAAAACATAATATTGAGGTAAATGCAGGTGATATTTCGGTTGTGGCTTCATTTAATTCCATTTTATAAGGAATTGGTCCTTTCAAATGCTAAAATAACATTTCTAGTATTATGAATTTTAAGGAAATATCAGTAAATAAGTAAGTCTTATATTTGCATTTTGGTTTTGAAAATCCTCTCCAAAGGATTGAACAAACTAAAAGTATACTTTACCAATAAGTTGCCATTTAAAGTTGAAGTAAAAGTCAAACAATTTCAATATATACAGAATATATATTATGGTGTTCATATAGTATAAGGCTAGGTGTATCACACACTGACTTAATATACACCATTGTTACTTGTTTGCTTTTTGCAAAAAGTTCGCAAGTTACTGTTTATCTATGAAATTATTCAAACCTACTTTTTGTGATGAAGATTAAAGCTTCCTTTCTGAAATTACGAAAATGCATATTGGAAACAGAAACAGTAGCACAATCCAATTACATCCTTATGTAAAAATATGAATGGAATAATAAGGTGGGTGTATTTGTAGCTGTAGCAAAAATACTGGCAGACAAATAATATTTAGCCCAAAATAGTGTTTTGTTCCTAGCAGAAAAAGGTTATAGGGAAGTATCTAAAAGAAATCTTGTGGTCAGTAATTTTGTATGCTATATATCTACATCTACATTTACATATATACATATATTTAAACATGTTCAACACTTTGTCCAGACCTTTCATCATGCATTATCCAAATTATTACTGTAGCCTTTAAATTGATAACTTATTCACTAATTTCTCTGACTTCATCCTTCACTTTAAGCAACACGAAACATTCTAAAAGCTTCAGTAATGACTTTATGACCTAAAATCCTTTTTGGCTATCTCCCTCAGATAAATAGGAAGCACTTATTTGTATACTTATTTACTCTGTCATTGAAGCTGAATCTCTTTCTGGACTGATCTTTCTTTCAGTATTATGTGCCGTAAAGCATCAGCCACAATGCTAAGGCCATGTTCTGCTGACCTTCACCTCTTCATAACTTGCCCCTGCTTCCTCCTCTGCCTACCATGTTCCTACCCTTACCTCACTGCGCCCCACAATTCTTACTTGCTGACCACTTGCACACTTTACTCAACATTCAATTCAAGCCTTCTTAGATTCCCAGAGGCAGTCATTTGTTCGCGACTTCAGGACATTAAGTGCATATCTACTGCACAGATTTTAGCCTTTTTCATATCTATCTTCCAGTTGCATGTGAGTTCTAAATGAGCATGACTATGTCTTCATTTTCTTAACAATCCCCATATCTAGAGGATTACCTCCTAAACTATAGTTGACACACTATTAATTGAATATAAAGCAGTTGTTCAATTAATATATCGAAGTGATTAATAATGAACTGAAATAGAAAACATGCAATTCAGTCTTTCAGTAAACCAATTAAGGGTGGGGAAAGAATGGTCTTCAGATAAATTAATATTAAAAACAATAGGGTATTATTCTGACCATAACTTCAAAGTTTATTTGAAAAACGCTTCTACTGTAAGAAGACGCTCACAGGTATCCAGTGGCCATAATGAGATAAGTGATCAACTGGTTTTCCGATTCACAAGTCAGAATACTGCTTTTAGTGACTGATACCACAATGACATGGACAAACTAAAGTCTCATCAGATAGAAGTTGTCTGTGTCTTGTGGGGGAATGTTTTATTAGAGGATTTAAGGACAATTTGAAGTATTTAAGGAAGTTCAGGCACAAGAAGAGAAGCTTCTTAAAGTACAGCGATAATTTATATATAGATATGTGTCTTCACAAAGCAGGAGTAGGATGAATGAATGAATACTTACTATAGGTAAAACCTCCCAAGCAAATTCAAGAGGAAGAAATAGATTCCATTCATTGGTATTCCAGGAATTTTTACCTACTTGATATCATTTCATCTTTAAGCTGCCCTGAAAGCAAATTAGTATCTTCTTCAGAGGAAAATAAGGTTTGATGAGATTATCTTAAAAGGAAATATTCATTGGGTTATGTTATCTGCTATCGGGAATTTTGAATTGAAAGCAGTGGAGTATCTATTATGGGAAAATGAATGGCTGCTCTGCCACAAACAGGAAGAAAGAGCAGCTGCTTCTTTCAGAAATATTTTAATATAAGCAGGATTGTTCACCAACTATGGCTATGCCACAACCGATATCTGAAATACAAATGAAAAGATATTAACAAACATCCAAATATTTTAAATGAAATATTAAAATGGAGTATACTTATTAGGGTCTTAAATGTTGAAAGCAAGACACCAACACACAGACACACACACAGAGACACAGAGAGAGAGAGAGAGAGAGAAGAAAATGAGAGATATGTAAGTTAGCTGAGTATAGAGGGTTGATCTAATTGTTCACTGCTATGTGAGAACCTAGGAGACTTCAATCAGTATTTATTAAATGGATATTGAAAAAAAGAAAAGGCTAGACAACTACTTGTTAAATGGAGATAAAAAAAAATCAAGCATTATGGAAAAGCTGAAAACATCACTTAAGCTCCTAACATTCTTTAGGTATCCAGTCCTTTCACCTGAAAGCCAAAACTTATTAATATAGTAAATTATTAAACCTGAAGATAAGTAGCTGCAAAATTATAATATTTATGTCTGTATATGTATCTCAAACTGGCTTAAGGGAGTCATTTAAGAATGAAGACAGAGAAGAAATAAAAGAATACAGTATTAAAAGGTACAATTCTTTGTATGATCATTTCAAAAACATGCTGAAAGGGAGAACAAAGGGCTATTTTCCAGGTAGTATATGTGGGTTTAAGTATTTGGCTCCATAGCCAAGTTGAGTTAGCAGGTATCAATGTTTTATTTTAATAGTTTTTGACACACAGAATAGAAGGAAGACAAAGGATAGTGTAAGCATTGGAGACTTATGAAAATTCTTGACATTTGGTATTCCCCAAACAAAAGTAACAAAGAAAATGGCTTCAGTTAAATATACACATATATTATATATTAAATATACATATATACATATACATATATATACATATATACATATATCTGTATAGACATTAAGTTACTTCTTTTTTTTTTTTTTTTGGTATCAGGAATGGAACTCAGGACCTTGCACTTGCCAGACAGGCACTTGTGCCGCTGAGCTATATCCCTGGCCTGAAGTTACTTCTTGTAAATTAATATTTCCCCATAAAAATCAGTAACATTTCAAAGAAATAAGATCATCATCATCATAATGATAAAACTAATCATTTAGGCTGTCAAAATATATAAAGAAGAAAATAAAAGATAATAGGAAGCAGGGAGATAGAGATTTTTCAAATGGAAATGGGATCATGTGGTGGAGAGGAGAGAGGGAAAAGGGATAAAAAAGAATCAAGATATATACATGTATCAACTCCCAACAAGGAATGTAATTATCATATAATGCAAGCATGTACTAATAAAAAAACTGAAAAGGAAAAAATTATACACAAAAATATAACTTCTTAACATATGAAAACTGAGTTTGAAAAACTATACAAATTCACTCAACTTGAAATATAATACCCTTAGTGAAATTCTAAAGTATTAAATTTGGTACCATACTGACTGGAACAACTCCCTCTCCCTAATTTCAGGTTATACACATTAAAAAAAAATAAAGGAGGGATGCAGGAGTCAGAAGAAACTCATTGGATTCATTATAATTTATTGATAATTTTATGTCATTAGAAATGATAGTCTATAAGGTGTATTTTAACTGTATAGGGCATAAAGGGCCTTGCAAACCAAAGTTCATATATAGAAATGCAAATAGAGATTACATAAGTTTATAGTGGAGAAAATCATCAGTCATCAGCTTCTGACTCTTTGTCCTACGTAGAAACCTGTTCTTTTTCACTTCTGCAATCTAAATGAATGGAAATTAACTTTCAAATGCATTCAGGTACAGAAAGACTATTAGTGGTGCATGCATGGCACATGCTTTGTATAAACAAAGAAATATTCTATAAGTATAACATAATTCAAGGTTCATTTTGGAACTACATAAATTTGCCACAATTTGAATTACAGCTTGGGTAGTTTCTACTGTCACCATAAAAGAATGAGAGCAATCTACACATTAGCATCACCATCAAGTTATCACAAAAGAATAGGTCTGGTCCATGGGAAGACACAATAATTGAGCACTATAATAAGGCAGGGGAAAGCTTCTATTTCTAAAAGTATTGTCACTTTCTACTAAAGCCTTCACTATAGTTATATTTGAACACTAATACAAAAAATCTTGAATAAAATAACCTAAAACTATATAGACATTCATATCAAGTTTATCAAAACTACTTCTATCATACCAAGCAGAAAAATAGAAAAACAAGTTCCTGTTAATTTCTATGTTTGAGATAACATGATTCTCCTGAGGGTAAAAAAATTCATTTCATGTGAAATTATTTCAACCTAAATTATTTAAGCAGAAACAGACCTGAAATACTTTAAATCGAAAGGAATTCAAAATGGCACCTCAAAGATAAGTACTGAAATTGCATGTGTCTCCTACAATAGTTAACCCCTCCAGGCTATATCTGCATTACATTAAAATTTAATAAGCCCTTAGTTTTCTTACTTCTTTTTCTGATTTAACATTTGTTTATTAAAACTGGAAAGAATAGTTGGACATGAGCCCTTTCACCCATTTACTAATAAAGAACACTTACTTTGAAATATCTAATTAATTATCTGCCCTACCCAAACACAAACATGCATATTATAGGAGAAATACAATATTATACAAGCTCACAAAAATGAAAAGATTTTCAGATGTTGGTGGAAGATAAAACTACAGGACTCCATTCAAAGGGCCCTGAAAAATGTGGCCCAACATTAGTACAAATGGAAAATGAGCGATCATTTATGAGACTAATTGAACAATACCTCTATTCAGCAATTGCCCTTTTTCCAGCTCTGTGACAAGTAAGCCCACAGTGTAACAATGCCCTCTGCTTTACTGGAACCAAACTATTCCCATTCATTTGTTTACTGTTATTCTTAGGCCTACGAGTAGAAACTGGAGATTACATCAGGTTGAAAATTTAAGTTTTATGTATTAAAAGATTCTTATGAGTTTTCTTGTCTGGCAAAATTTCTTGTATTTTTTATCCAGAAAGAGAAAAATCTAACATATTAGATATACTAAAATAACACTATTTTAAGAGCAGAAGACATTTTCAACATCTAAAAATCTGCTGTGCAAGCTTCATTCTGTAGGAGTAAGCAAAGAAATAATATTTTATATTTTAGTGACTATCAATATTGTATGCTTCAAAATAACTCCATTTGTAATTATTCTTTTTCATCCAAAGCCTAATAGATTCTCTCAGAATAATCCATAATTAGAAATAGTTTGAGATGTGGGCAAAACCCCTTCTATCTTCCTGATCCTAATATTAAACATATCAGAAATCTACAAGATCATAAATGGAGTTTTCTCTACTCCAATCAATTTTAACCCAGATTTAGTGTTTTCTCTATATTAAAAAAAAATTCAGAAAGTTTTGATAAATACAAATAATTAGCTACAATATCCATCACTAACTGTCCCTTAGTTATTTACAGAGTTCTATTTGAAGCTATTCCAAAGTCTCTTATTCCAATATCTCATGAAGAAAATAATCTACTTACGTACTTACTTTTTATGTGGCAAAAATTTTGTATATTTAATGCTCCATATGTTTGGAAATATGAACACACTGTCGAATGGCTAAATAGAGCTAAAATATATGTATTTTTATCCATATTTATCATTTCTTGTGATGAGAAAACTTAAAATGTATTCTTAGTGATTTTTCAAGAATACAACACATAGTTGCTAACTATAATCAACTTGTTATGTAATAGATCACTTGAATTCATTCCTCGTATGTAACAGAAATTTTATATTCTTAGATCAACATATCTCCCTAACCATCCCAGCTTCCGGTAACCACCACTCTATTCTCTGTTCCTATGAGTTCGACTTTTTCAGATTGCACATATAGAGATCATGTGGTGTTTGTCTTGTGTCACTTAACATAAGGTGTTCTAGGTTCATCCTAAAGGGTCCTGGTTGTTGTAATTCATAGTAGTTTTTTCTCTAAACCAAAATAATATTCTATTATGTATACACATCCTATGTTTTTACCATTTTTATGGACACTTAGATTGATTCCATATCTTCACTATTGTGAGTAACAGTGCGATGAATATGAAAACACAGATGTATCTTTGATGTGTTGATTTCATTTTCTTTGGATATACACCCAGCAGTGGGATTACTGGATCATATGACAATTTTGCTTTTAATTTTTGAGAACACTTTGTCCTCTCAACAATGTGCAAGGGTACCCTTTTCTCCAAATCCATGGAGGAACTTATTGATATCCATCCATTGATTGATTTTATACTATTATGCACTATGCTGCCCTGAATGTTGTTTTTATGCACTCATTTAACGTAGGTTTATTATCTGTTGTAAAAGGTGCCAAAAATAGAAAAATATACAGCCCAGACACCAAGCAGAAAAGCTTATGGGCTAGAGTTATGTAATGATAGTCACTAACCAGATGTGACTATTTGAATTTAAATCATTTATATTTAAATAACATTAAAATTCAGTTCCTCTGTTGTAGGAGTCACATTTCAGCTACTGCAGAACTGCATCAGAACAGATTTTAGAACATTTTCATCATCATAGAAAGGTTTATTGTGTAACTGGTCTAGAGAGGGACATAATCATTCAAGTAAACAATGAAAGTGTATCCTTACAAATGCTGTTCTACAGATAGGTTCTAAGTGTTAGGTGAGATAATGCAGATTCCAAACAGTTCACTTTGTGGTCTCTTGCTAAAAGCAGTTGGGCAGTACTAAATACAGAAATTCCCATATCCTAATGTAACACCATGCTTTAAAAGTTAATATACAAGCTAGAGAGAGCATACTCTTTTTTTAAAAAGTAGTACACATTTGCAATACATAATGTTTACATTCCTGATCGCTTTGTGAGGAAAGAGGTCTTATGTTGTCAGAGTTTCTGAATTGGAGGGTGAGGGGATTTAACATGAAATGTGCAAAACTTTGAAGGAAACCAAAGTATTCCTGAAAAATATACAAGGGAACTTTTAAAGAACTTTCAAATCTGCTAGAGAGATCGAGGTCTCAATCTGTCAATATGCAGGTTTATGTCCAGAATTTCAGATTATTGTTTACAAGGCAGCCTTATCAGTGTTGGAGCTAATTTTTGCTAAAATAAAATGATAAGCAAGTAATTTAAATATCAAGATTCCCTTATAAAACCTATCAAATTTCCAATCTAGAAAATTTTTAAGGCCGGTGAGATAGCTCAGCGGCGTAAGCGCCTGCCTGGCAAGCGCAAGGTCTTGAGTTTGACCCCCGGTACCCACAAAAAAAAGAAAGAAAAGAAAAATTTTAATGTCACTGAAAGCAGGGCTGGTGATCTTAAAGTAAACTAGTGCAGATTCTACTTGGTCTTTTTCTTGGCAAAGGGTTGAAGAAGCAGCAAAACACTGCTGAGACGCTCTGGAAGGGAGAATCCTGTGTAGCAATTATTGCTACTCTATGCAGTGTAAGGCAGCTGCAGAGGGCTTCTTATTCCCAGTTTCACTGCCAGTTCATCAGTAAAGGCACACTATGTAGTAATACTAATAGTGGTCCTTTTTCTATAAACAATTCTACGTACTAATACCTCTTATCCAAACATTTAATTCTTTTCCCTTAATAATATTTAATGTTTACTTTTAAGTATGTTTAATAAGCATAAGAATCATATTAACCTGGCATTTAATACATAAGTCTAACATTTTCACAAAACATAGAGGACTTCAGTTAAACAATTAGATTAAAATTGGGAATCAAAATGATGCTTTACATTTTAAAATTTCACAAGGAAAATATCTTAGTATTCTCCCAATTTTTTATTACAAGGTAGACTGTAATATTTAATATTATAAAGGGCATTATGTTTTGCCATGCTATTTAACATTTTAGTTGATTTATTTTCCTATAGTTTGTGTATTAGACCAATATAGCATTTCAAGGTTTAGAAAATTCTCTTTTTATTTTCTGTTGCCATTACTTGTCTCTTGTTGTTAATATTTATCATTTTTATAGTTACGATTTCCTTAATAAAAGGGACCATATTTTGTTGATGCCACAGCTATTTCCCCTCTCAGGAAACACACATATAAAAAAGAGTTTAAAATGATTTAATTTTCTCAGAATCCCAGGAAAGATAACTTTATATGTTTTTAAATTTCTAACGGGGTGGTATTATAGAAGCAAAGATAACTGGAAAATTTTGAACAGTTACTTTGCATGCATAGTAGGCACAGGGCTTTATATGCAGACTTCCACCCACTGAATTCTAATTATAAAGCTTGGTCACATCTCTTTGGCATGCTAGAGTAGAAATGGGGCAGAAATGTGCTGGTCCCACAATAAGTATGTCACAAGTTACATTCATTCACTAGTCTATAAATAAAGTGAGAGAAAAAGAGAGTGAAGAGAGAGAGAAAAGAGAGGGTGTTCCCTGAGTTAATTTTCTGGCTATAGTTTAGCTGATTATTCACTCTAAAAGAGATTGAAAGAGAAAGTGAGAGTGAGAGTTATTATAATACATATAAAGTAGCTTTAGGCAAGGGAAATGACACTTGGAAGATCATGGGGAAAATCAGACAGAGCAATGGAGGTAGGGGAAGGACGAGCAGAAAGATGCAGAGTCAGAATTGTGAAGGTAGAAGGGACATTATCATGTCAGTAACTGCAATAAGTATGTTATATGGTATATTAACATATGCAAGTTTTTAAACAATACTTTGATTTGTATTTCAGTTTTGATTTCACATTGCTAATAATTATGAATATGTGTCTTTTAAATTGTGTGTACACATCTAGATTTAATGTCACTAGAAAAAACATATCTATGCATTTTAAGGGAGAAGTCTTCCTTTTTTGTATCTTCTATGTTAGATCTGGACTAAATTGATGTGAAGGAGCACAGAATCACTGGACTAGTTTACTAAGTATCTTCATCTGCCAACGTTGCATGATATGTCTATAAGTCACATACATATGAGTGAATTATATTTGCCAAAGTCATTATTTTTATTCTCTATATTGATTGCTTACAGAACCAGTAACATCTATGAATGGAAGCACAAAAACTCCTCTGTCGATGTAAGAATCTTGTTCACCAAATTTTTAGGGCTAGGTCTCTTCTCAGCAAGAATACCCTCTCAGAATCCCTCTTTAAATTAGAAATTACAAATAAAATAAAATATTTACTAAATAGGAAGGGCTTCAATGATATTGACTCAGGAAGGAAGAATTTGTAGAGGTTCATAAAAAGCAGTTGTCCATATACAAATATAGAGTGTGGGGAGAAAAATCCCTACACAAAGAAAAATTACTTAAAAAATAATAGCTTATGTAAGGCCTACTTCAAATTGCACACCTATTATTTCTCCTCTCTGTCATCATTTTTTCCTAGAACTCTACAACTTCCTCCAGTCTTGAGAAGGGATTTAGCCCCACTATCATATTTATTTAAAAAACATAATAACTTTCTCCTTATGAATTTTGCATTTTTCATTTGCAGAATCAATATAGTAGTTCAATGCATCTGGTAGAATCATAAACCAATTTTAAATGAAGGAAACAGTATGAACTATTTATTTCTCTAAGTTCTGTTCTTTGGATGTATCTATCAGCTCTGCCTGGACTGGATAGAGTAGGGTCCTTTTGAGTTCTTTTCTCTCCTTACATGGGAATATAATAGGTAAGATTTCAAGTCCATGCTAAATGATGAACTATTTTCAGAATTTGCACTGACTCTAACAGATTTACATTTTTTATTTGTCAACATAACTACAGATGCATCTCAAATGTAACTGGTGTTCTTGTCATACAAAGTCTTATGAGTTTGCTGTAGAATTCATATTCATATTTTTAGTTGTTGTCTCCTATCCAAATTCCCAAATCTAGTAAAATAGATTCATAAATTAAATCACTATTTTAGATTCCTGACAAATTACTAGTCCTAATTTAAAAGACAATAAAATTCACAGGTTATTTTACACAAATATTAGCTCTGGATATCATACATATATTTCTGCAAATACATATTTAATAAATTTTACTTAACTGAGAAACCATTTGATGTACTTAATAATATAGGAAAACCAATAGTTGACATAGAGAGGAAACACATACATACATACAGAATACCAAAAAATCTAAGGTTGAGATAGAGGAAACATATACATACATACATACATACATACATACATACATACATATTTGCCAGGAAACATTTGTTTAATGTTGATATATTTGAATTCACTTGAAAGCTCTAAGGTATACATCATGAGGGGAATCAGAGAAAGGAAATCCAAATTAATTTCAATTGCATAAGTATGTAATGAGCATGAATTATGTTACAGACACTGTGCTAAATACTAATGATGAAATGGTGATAAACAGCAATCTGTCTTTAAAAGAATGAACCTATGTAATCATGTATGATTGTAAAATGTATTAATAACAACTCATGAATAACTAAGGAGCATTCTGTGGTCAAATATTAGAGGACCATTTGACTTTATTTCCTCTATGTTCAAACTCAATGAGTACATCTCATTTAGCAGTGAATATTTCTGAAGATACTCTTGAATTTTCCCACCCAGGGATCTTCATTATGGCATAATCATTAATTGGATAAATTTCAGCTTTTTACCTTTGCCTTTTATCGAGAGCTTCAACACCAAAAAAAAAATCTATTTTTTCATGTCCAAGTTAAAATCACCACTTCCTTAGAAACTGTGACTCAGTATATTTCCTTTGACTTCACTCCACAATTCTTTATTTCTATCTGCTTTGAATTTTTTGTCACAGCATTTAATATTTTTTAGTTTAATGCCTTGCCAGTTCTTGGCAGATGGATGCTAAATACTTGCTGAATGATTGGTTTAATGAATCACTTGTGGCCTGAATTCATTTTTAATAAATTGTTGTCCAGTAATGATTGTTTCTTCTCCGAAATTGAAAGACTTGAAAAATTGCATATGATACAGAACCCAGTTTCTTATTGCTTTAAGATACTTTCTGTCTGTATAGTTTGCCTTTCTCTCCAGTTTTATAATATGTGTCTTATGGTTGGCAAATTTGCTTTATGGTTCATGTAATTTCATTTGCGTTAAATATGTAGCAAGTGCTCAATAAATATGGTTATTGGTTGACTGAGCTTGGAGTTGTGGAAAAGTTCAAATGAAAAACTATTGGTGCATCAGAATACTAAAAGCAGAAACAACAGAATTGAATTCAAATCCTAAATCTATTTTTCCATAATTTGAAAAATTTCTTAACCACTGTAAGCCTCACTTTTTATAGATCACACTAGGGGTAATACCCACTTCATTCCATAGTATGAGTTGTATTATATAATACATATAAAATACCTACCAGAGCAACTGATGCGTAATAGGCTCAATAAACATTAGCTTCCCAGGAAATACATCTATGTTTCCATTCAATATTTATTCAATGCCACCCGTATTTCAGGTACTCTGCTGGTCATATTTTAAATGTTTTAAGTGTTGGACAACAGCACCTTCAAGAAAACAGTAAAGGAACTAGTATTCTGCAAAGAAAAACAGTCAGACAATAACTAAACAACTTCTAAGTACACAGAGAATATTAGCTTCCATTTCTTTAGATCGTTATCAGAAGTGAAGCAGATCAACCACAGTTTGTATACCATAACTTGACAATGAAGGGAAATACTGCCAATGAAATGAAGCTGTAAAGTTACATTTTCTGGAAATTGTTAAGAACTGAATACAATCTATCCATCTGCAATAGACGTCAGTGAAGACTTATCTAAAAGTATTATCCCAGGAAAAGTAGCCTCTTGAAGAAAATTTCAAACACACAAATCCAGTAAGACCTATATTTAAACAAATGAAACATGATTTTTCATAAACATAATTTATTCTCAAAAGTTTGTGTCATATGCAGGTTAATTCACATACAATATATATTTGCATAATTAATAGAATTTGTTTTTCCTTCCTGAACTTTGACCAGAAATTTATCGCCTTTTCATTGTTACATTCATTATACAATAAGAAATTAGTTAGGTAGCTGAAAATTATAAGTAAAATATTCAAAACCTTGAAAAAGGGCAATTACCAAATGTGAGACTTATTTTAAGCCAACTGAAATAACCAGTTCCAGATTCAGATCTTTTTGATGACCTATTCCCCTGAAAAGTTTTGCGATGGTGGTAGCCAATAGCTCTGGTCTTCATTATGATTGTCTCAGTTTACTGCCCTGAAGAGATGAGGGATACAAGAGGTGCTAATCCATGAAGTAAAAATTCTCAGTGATTTACACCAGAACTAAAGGAGTAGACTTTCCCCCTACTAGATTCTCTGTAAGTAATTTCCTTGATAATGCACAGTCCATATGTAGACAGGGAAATATGCAAGGAGATGTAAGGGCAATGTTACAAACGTTCTCTTAATGAGGTTTAAATAATAAAAACTAAGGCAACAGAAATATTTCATTCATTCATTCATTCATTCATTCAAAGGGAATACAATTCCACCTTTCAGATGATGCCCTGGGGGAGATGAATAAATGATACAGCCATAATTACCTCCCCAAACATAATCATCAGCCATCTCAGTGTGACACAGTATGAAAACCTACAGTTCACCATCCTGAAATTTTACATTTAAATAATGCCTGGTTGCAGAGGAAAAGTTGTGAGAAATTTGGCAGGTCACTTCCTAGGAGGATCAACATCTTTAGAAATATTTTAAAGTGTCTTTATATCCTAGTGTGGAGAGTGTTAGCCGCCATGCCTTCCTTAATCTCCATTCACTATCAACAATAAAATTGAGTATCCTTCATCTACCTTCAAGAAATTTCCACACAAAATCCAGAGTAGTGGACCTGGCTTTGAGGAAAGAGAAAACATGTTCCAATGCCACTCTCTACCTATGTTGATCTTTCTTTCTGTTGTTAATGAAAACAGTATAACAGCATTTACAAGTTTCTTCACAGCAGGAAGCTATTCTTATGCAGCCGGTCACAAAACAGTTTATCTGTTTTCTGTACAACAGTGCAACCTAGTGGATGAAGTAAAGAGCCCTGCCTTTCACGGCCAACCAAGGAGGGCAATGAAAGTTCTTTCATCACTTCAAAAACCATTCTATACTTACCTGAGGTATTTCATTTGTTTCAGTGGCAAAAAGAGAGAACACAAACTCCCATAATTCTTGTGTTAAAATAGTAATATAAATGATACTGTAAATTATTTTTTCAAATCTATTTTTAAAAGTTAATAACAGACTACTCAAGTGAATGTTTTAGAGACAGATTTTCTGTGATCTTAATTTTAAAATATTTCATAAACTACTCATAACCAAAAATAAACACTTCATTAATTATTTGCTTGGATTAGTTTTATAATAACCACTGCCAGTTCTAGTCTTATTATAATTGTGTGTGTGTGTGTGTGTGTGTGTGTTATATTCTGTCTCCAAAACTCACTGTGGGGATACAAATATATAGAAAGAGAAAGAAATTATATATGCATGTCTCTCTCTCTCTCTCTCTCTCTCTCTCTCTATATATATATATATATATATGTATATCCATTTATACTATACAGACAGACACACAAATACAATAATATCATTTCCTCATTAAGTAGCAATTTGGAATAGAAAGCTCATTTTAGTGCCTACATATATTAAACTCAATGTCCCTGAATAATAAGTCAGGGTCTTCATGCAGCTTACTTAAATTCTTTTTAAAACCACTCAGTATTCCATTTCAGGGTAATTCTTAAAAGCTAAATACTTAATAGTTCTTCCTTTGTGTTGATTTGATTGCTTTTACTGCTTCTGTTAAACCATTATGCAAGCTCATTTTGTCACTGTCTTTTTTGAAACCAGTAAGTTTTAAGCAGGTTTTCAAATACATATTTAAAATTAAAACATGTAAATGTGGAAGTCTGAACTACACAGAAAAAAGGGAAAATGATCTTCCAAGAAACCATGCATAAGAATTTGACAATTTTCCTTTGTAAGAACTTGGTAGAGGAGATATCATTCACTCCTCTTGTTTATAGGGTATGCTACAGTAAGAATTAAATGTAATTTAGTAAGACAATAAAATCTTCTCAACTACTGTGCCGTTGTTTGGGATGGGTTTGGGGATGATTAAATGTGTAAATCACACAGAACTGAAACATTGTTTTTTCTCCTTTCTTTCCTTTTTTTTCTTAGCACCTCTTTAGATGGCATCTTGATCATGCCTGTACTGTGAACACAGAAGGCCTATAGGTCAGACCTGAAATTATAGCTAAACCTCAACTCCTGAGGTACACAGGCTGTTTATATCGATGAAAATTTATGATCTCTATACCCTAAATCCCCAGCCTCTCTTTTACATTGACTTCTTTACTATTTGCTGCTTTATTTTATGGTGATCTCTTGCCCTCTATAAATATATCACAGTTACTTAACCCCAGATCCCACCCCCAGACTTCACAACTTCAGAAAGCATCTATTTGTTACTTATTCTGCTACTGGGTGTTTCATAATCCTCCACATTAGCAGCTATTATTTTATAGCACTTAACATTTTCTAAATTTTCATCATCTCTAGATGATTACCCCTCTAACTGCTTAATAACACCAGTCTTGAAACTACTGTTTAGAGATTATGGTGAAGTAAATTTTTTTTCTTTAAATTCACGCAATGATTGAAGTATTTTTATTAAATATTTGTCTGCAGAAAAATGAGTACATTTAACTGTAAAAATTGCATTTAGGCAAGCTTAATTGTCTTGAGTTACTTTAAAAATAAAAAAAATCTATAAAAACCTATCCTACTGTTATCAACACACCACTGAGTAATTAAATTTTTCCATAGGTTAGATTCTTATAATTACCTTGTTTTGAATGTACTCCTTATTTGAGTCCCCAAAATAAAGCTGGAAAATAATAAAGGATTATAGGTTTGCAAAAGCTATTGTCTGATATTAAAATTATTAAGAAAATATGAGTTGGTATTATGCAAATTCTGACCTAATCCCAGCAGCATTCAGGTAGGTAATTGTATTTTTTCTTTAAAGGAGGACAGACCCTACAATAATTATGCCTTGTTAGTGTCCACATTGCTACATTTTTGATTTATGTATTTTTCTGGGAGTTGACAGATAAGCAAGAAAAATTGACATATTATAAACTAATAAAAATAAATAATATCAGAATCTGCCTAGCAGCAGTCTACATCGAGAGGTTAAATCAATTCATTAATCATACAAATTTTTGAGCAAGACATAGTTTGCACTAAAATTTTCTGAATGACATATATCAAAGAGAAACAAATATTTAAAATGTTGTGTATATGTGTGTGACTATATGATTTCTAAAGTAAATCTCTATTTGTAATATATAAAACTCAAAGGGACTTTTTTATCTTAGTTCTTTCTCTGATATTCTCAGGAAGTAAAGATACTTGTAATCTATTCCTCCACATGACAACACATAATATTCCTGTGAGATTTAGGATTTCTAGTTTTACTCCAAAGAATATTTCATGGTGGAAAATTTGGCTAATGCACCCTTCCCAGTTTATGTTAAAATTATTACTTAAAATGCTGTCATTTGAGTGCTTTGTAAGATTTCCAGTTAAATACCAAAACAATAAAAATTTTAAGCTTTTGCAATAGTGCTAAGATGTGCTCAACTGAACAGGCTGGACAACTGACAAAGTAAATATGACATCAGTGAGCCCAGGTTTGGTGATATCTAACAGTTGACACTGTATACAGCATGAAGAGCAAAATATTAGGAAATGTGAATGTTGTCCTTTCCTTCAGGTTTGTACAGCGTATAACTTCATGTTTTGTTGATAAATCCATATTTTCCTTTAAATTCCCAAGTAATGCAAACAAAACCTTTAGAAGTAACAATCTTTTTAACAGTGATTGGTTACTGCAGTTACTCTTAGTCTAAGTAAAACTAAGCACTTTTTATTTGATATTAAAATTTCAGAATGTATTGCTTGACTCAGCTGAATTTTATAACTAAAGTAGATCATTTTTAGAAATACAGTGAAAATGAGAGAATTTTTCCCAGTTTATATGGATATGACCAGTGTAGTCCCAGAAAGTATTATCCTTTCAAGAAGGTTGGAAAAGTTTAATATTAATATTTTATAATATTTTGGTCATCAACCTAAAAATTTATCTTTTTAAACATGTATTAATCTCAAATTTCAAAAACCCATCCTGTGCTTAACAGATTCTATTAACAATAAAGTCCATATGATGATGGTCCGTGCATTCACCTCTTCTAAACAATTTTATACACCTATGCTTGAGGCAATATTTCAGTATTCAACAACCCACATTAGACTACAATAAATGTCTTCTATACCTACCTCTAATTAGACAAGGTACATACACAATAACTTCTCAAAACATTTATGTTTTGCACTTTGCTAAATGTCTACTAAAATCTTTTCCGAGATATGTAGGCAAGAAACAATCTGAAAATTCAGCCAAGCAAGACTGACCAATGATAAAAAATGTTTGTGGGGCTGGGGATGTGGCTCAGTGGTTGAACTCTTGCACTGCATGCACAAGGCCCTGGGTTCAATAGCCAGCACTACCAAAAAAAAAAATTGTTTGTTGTTAACAATCACATGCAAATTAGTTCCAGAGAATCAGCAAGCAGTTCCAAAAAATTTACCTGGAACCTCAGGAAAAGCCTCCCACTCATCTCCTATTGAAGACTATGGCACCCAGTGGATAAGTTAAGCTTAGTAAAAGGCATAACCACAAACTTTATCATGAACTTTCACAGCATGCAAACTGTGCCATTGTTGTAACAAGCAACTCTATAAAACAGACAAGGAAAATCACAGTACTTATACACACATATATATAATACATGTATATAATATACATATATAGACATAGACATATATACATATACTAGGTTATATAGATGTGCAAGTATATATACATATATAAAACATACAGTATATTTAAATTTATATCTGTGTATATAATATATAGTGTGTTATATGTGTAAGACAGATCTGAAAAAATGTATCTGTATATATTTGTGGTACTGTGGTAGATTTGAAACTTTCTAGAAAAAAAATATATACAATTTTAAGGTTCCTGTAAGTTTCATATATGTATGCCTCTTAAATATACCATAGGGCCTTAAATATGGTTTTTATTTCAAAGATCAGGTCTCATTGAATGGCTGGGGGGTTTTTTTGTTTTTGTTTTTGTCTACGATCATCACTAGGCAATTTCCAAATGCAAACAAATGATTATAGCTTTTGATAAGGACAAAAGGTAAGCTATGATTCATGTACATTATTTCCTAAGCTTGGAACATTCTTCCATCAGTGATAGGAAAATAATTTTACAAGATTATAGGATTGAAATTATGTGTTAGGGCTCTTTGAATTAAAACCAAAAAATATTACCTCTGGCTAAATTATGCAAAAGATAGTTTTAAAAAAGAAGTCAAGTGTTCACAGCAATTCACCAAAAATAGGAACATTGGTGAGGAAAAGAAGCAAAAACTGCTGCAATGATCTCATGCACAGAACAGTGGCAATGATGTGCCACTACTTAAAGAGAGTCAAATTTCAAATCCAAATATTTTTGGTTTCTCAATCTCTGTGATCAAGTTTTAAATTACAGAAAGGAAACATCCAATTGACCTGCTTTGTCTTCTTTGACTTCTCTTGACAATGTTCTTAACTGTGGACTAACCATAATATACCAAAAGAGAAAGAAGTAGTTTCAGCAGAAAATCAGATCAACAAAGAAATGAAAATACTACATGGCCAGCCAAAAAGCAAAGGGAGAAAATCCCTAAAACACCAATCAAAGGAATAAAAGACAAGAAAAAAATATCTATTGTCTATGAAGTTAGACCTGCTTTTGAGAAGCTGGCTCTGCTTTATGCAATTCAATCATTATGTGAACTAGTTACAAGTGGTTTTCCTAACTGCCAAAAGAAAGTTGTTAGAAATAAAATACAGAAATGAGAAGCCTCACTGTTCTTTCTTCTTGTTTGTTTGTAGTTAAATATTTTTTGAATGAATAATGAGTAGGAACAGCAGAAACAGCAACAACAAAAAGTGATCAGAAACATGTGAGAAAAATGTTGGAATGTGGGAAAACTTGTGGTGTAGTTTGTATCTGAAACGCCCCCAAAGGCCTATATGTTGAAAAGTTGGTCCCCTGGGCAACACTGTTGGGAAATAATGGGACCTCTAGAAGGGTAAGCCTAGTGGAAGGAAGTTAGGTCATTAGAGGCACGGCCTTGAAGGTAATACTGGGACACCAATTCTTCCTTTAGCTCTTTACTTCCAAGCCACTATGAGTTGAACAGACATTCTTCGCCACACTTTTTTGCCATGGCGTACTGGGCTGCCCCAGCCCCAGAGCTACATGGCTCAAGATCTCTGAAACTGTGAACAAAAATAAACTTTTCCTCCTTTAAATCGTTTATCTTTAGTATCTTATCACAGCAAAAGACAGCTGACTAATACAATGTGCTTCTGAATTATAATCACAAACAGTAATGTGCAACTCTTAAATTTCTTTGAATGTATCTTCTCTACCTGAATTTGGAAGCCTGGGTCATATAAACATTTGATAAATATTTCATACCTACATTGAGGGTGTCCAACTGGTTGCCTGGGGTGGATGTCTTCCTCTGACTTCTCTAGAAACACCTCCCACCATCTCCAATTTGCTTTCTGGTTCTTAAATTCATTTTAACAGGATTAATTTGCATTTTACTTCCACTTTCTAAATACTCTATATATTCTTTACCCCTGAAAATATTCTTGGCTATAGTGTAAGATTAGTATAGGATAAGCCTGTGAGAATTATTCAAAGTGCTTACTTAAATAGGAAAATCCACAATGTCACAATACTTCCTGTAGTTAGACACTCATTATTGACAATGAAATTCTCTTAATGTATCTGCCCAAGTCTCCCCTGATGAATGCTAGCACATTCTCTCTTATTAGATTTATACTATGAAAGGAAAGTAAAATGTTACCATATTTAATAATCAGCCTTTGATCCTATTCACTTAAAGATGAGGACAAGACTCATATAAATGAGAAACCCCAAGCAACCGCCCAAACACTGGAAACAACTAAATCAAAAGAATGTTAGTGAACAAAGTAGTATTACCCTGTAAGTTAAAAAACCACATAATAGGTTTATGTCCTTAATAGACTCCCAGGAAAATTTACATAATCAGAGGAGTAATTTCAGTTATATGCTATTTATGCTTCAAAATGGAACAAATCAGAAGTCAATAAAGGCTACCAAACATCTAGGTGTTTTCAGATCTTTGAAAGCTATTTTGTGCATGCAATTAAAAAATCCCTTTTTTTAGAAAAGTTCTAAGAAATGTGCAATTTGGGTTCAAGAACTATTTACCTGTAGTCCTGAAATCTAAAAAGCTTATCCTCATAAAAAATCAATATAATAAAAGATATTGAAGGGATTTTAATAAAATGAGATTCACGTATCAGTCCCATTATTTTTTGGCTATTCCAAGTCAATACTTTCCGAGTTGCAGTTCTACAAAAGGACGCATGACTGTGTCCCTCAAGGTGTGATTTGAGAACTAATTAATGTAAGTGAAATTACCAGACTAGCACTGCTCAGTAAGGTAACCATTACACACATAAGACTATGGAGAACTTAAAATATGGCTAGTCCTAATTGAGCCATGTTATATGTGCAAAATTTACATCATATTCCAAGTATATCATTAGCCAAATACAGGTTGAAGTGATAATATGTTGGAAATACATTGTTAAAAATTTTATTTCCGGCCGGTGAGATGGCTCAGTGCTTTAAGCGCCTGCCTGGCAAGCACAAGGGCCAGAGTTCGACTCCTGGAACCCACATACGAAAAAAGGGCCGGTGATATCGCTCAGCGGGCATGGGCGCCTGCTGGCGCGCAAGGTCCTGAGATCAACCCCTGGTACCCACACACACATACACACAAAAATTTTATTTCACCTTCTTTTTTACTTTTTTAAATGTTATTGTTAATTAAAAGATGCATACATGGGTCACAATACAGTTCTAATGAACAGAACTGATATAAATAAATGCTTGGAAAATATTAAATGCTAAAAATATTTTAATTTTAATAATTTGAGCAGCTGTGTTAGATTTCGTTTTCTTTAATTTCAAGTCCTTATTCTTAGTTCTGTAAATTTCTCTGAAGTTCATTGAAAATATACCATAGAGGAATCTGTTCAATTAAAGAAATTTAGAAACAAACATGCTTTGATGGCAGAATTATCTGCATTTAGGCTAAAAGTCAAAGTGCATCTTGATTTCAGTCAAATTCACAAGGAATAAAGGAAGAAAAGAAAGAACAAAATAATCAATACATAATGGAATCTACTAAAAGTTAAAATCAATGACTTATTTGAAGATTATGTACTATATTTACATTTAGACTTATTAGAATAACCTGAATCAAAAACACTGTGGTCATCACAGAAAATACTGATATATGACAACACTTTAAAAATTTATTCTTTTTTTTTTTTTTTTTTTGTGGGTACCGGGGGGTCGACCTCAGGACCTCGCGCACCAACAGGCGCCCGTGCCGCTGAGCAATATCACCGGCCCCTTTTTCGTATGTGGGATCCGGGAGTCGGACTCAGGCCCTCGCACTTGCAAGGCAGGCGCTTACGCCGCTGAGCCATCTCACCGGCCCTAAAAATTTATTCTTATATGTGATAAAAATCAAACGAAGTGAAAAACTTGAACACTAAAAAGGTACGTAATGTTGGAAATGAATATGGGTAAAAATTACTCTAAATTCACGTGATGAATACTGACCAAATGCAACTAAAACATTCACTACTTTCATCTGACTTTATTGTAGATACGCCATATTCTTTGTATTTATTATCTCCTATAGGACTGCAGAGCAACCTACCTACCTGTGCATCTCTTACAGTCCTTATTGATTTTAGCCTGGTGTTTTATTAAGTTATACCCATCTTGTAGCTTCCCTCTTGATCTTAAACTCCAAGTAAAAATTTGTAGCCATTTTATCTGTTACTGAACATAATACAAAGCCATAGGATTTAGGAAGATTCACAAAAAACCTATTAAATAAATATATGAATTATTTAATTCTAACCTAAAATAAATTTTCCATAATTAAATCTTTGAATTTATTAATAATCCTGAATCTGATTACTGAGCCTAAAATATTTAACAACAATACAAGTTTAAGGCACTCATGATTTATCAATATTAACTAAAAAAAAATTCCAAGCAAACTCTATTTTACTTGATTCAAGCATTAAGATTTGAAAAGATGATTGTATTACAAAGTTATATTATGATTTTTTTTTTCCTTTTCTATTCTCTCACCTTCCAAAGTTAACCTGTGTATCATTTGGTTTGTATGATCTTCTCTTATTTTTACTCAACTGGGTTTTCCATTTCCAGTATATTTTTATATATTGCCTAATCTTCAAAAGACATTTCATTACATTATATTTTTGATGTGCATTGTGCAAGCACAGTATTTGTCCTGTAGTATTCATTCTAAAATACATATTCACGTGACAGCCCATAATATCCTTGAAACAGCCATTACGGTCTGTCAAATAAATAATGCGCATTTTTAAGATGGTCTTTGTGTGGGATGGCTCTCCTGCATTTTCATGAAGCAGATTTTTTTTATCATTCTTTAAGAAAAGCACACAAAGGAAATGAACATGCAGAAAAATATGTTAACTTAAAAGTGACACAAACCAGAAAATTCAAGCATCCTTTAGTTTCTTGGTCTTTCTATTACTCTACCATTTTCCTCCATAGAAAAATATATGGAGATTAATTACATCATCCTCTGCAAATATGGACACTTAAAAATAAGTCTTATGTTAAGTATTTTGGTAATGTGAATCATATTTTGCATTTAAAGGTGATTTTTTTCTTCAAAATCATAGTTTATCTGACAAATGTAGTTATTAAATGACGTGACATCTCAATAGAGTTAGTAAGTTGTTCTCATTATTTTACAGTGGCAGATTCTTTTTTCTGTTGCTTACAACAAGTACAGATGCATAAATTTTCCAACATTGTTACTTGAACTCACAGAAAAGGAAAAATGTTCAACTCTCTTTCCTGCTTCAATGCCTTACCAGTGGCTACAATGTCTGTGGGAATAAAAGAAAAACATAAAGTAGCATTTATTCCTGCCTATTATGTGCCAAGTACCATAATATATACTTTTAATATATTTTCCCATTTAATCATCAAGACAATTCTAGAAGATGGGTATAATTATTGTCATGAGGAAAAAAAACAACTAACTGATAGAAACTTCTAACAGTGGTAGTCTTTACCTGCATAGGTAACCAATGAAGAATATAATGTTTACTGCAGGCCAGTTGATATTAATAATTAGAAATTTTATATTTATTACACAGCTATATCTTCCACACAAATATTTTAAAACACTATATTCAACATACAATTTTCTCCTGAAATCCTTTTACTTAATTGTATTATCATATGCTTTTTATGTTATTTTATTTTACTGTATTTTACTTTTACTTCCAATTATAATAATGTTACTTGATTATAGTGACTTAAATAATAGTTCTGAGATAAGAAAACCAGGAATGCTTTCCTTGGTCTTCCATATGACACTCACAGAGCTTTACGTTTGTGAACTAGCTTCTTTCCTACACCCAACAACTTTGAATCAACAAAAAAGAGATAATAAAAAGAATTATTAATTAAATGTCAGAGGTTTTACATTAGCTTTAAAAATATCACAGAATCTCATATTTGGAAGAAAATGTATTGGGCACCACATCTAACCTTTAGAAGAAATGTGCCACAGTAGAATGTGGTATGGAACAGTATTCTGTGGGCCTCGGCAGATTAAAAAGCTAAAAAGTTTAGATTAAAATCATTGCCAACATCCAGGGCATTGTGAAAACCATGAAGCTTTGTAAACATACAAATTTGTTAGAGATCATTAGTCTTCAGAATCAACATTCTAATGTCTAAATGGTGGTCACTAGTTGCATGTTACCATTTATATTCAAACTATAATTAATAAAACAAGTTTAAAATGCATTTCTCTATCACCTTAACTACATTTCAAGTTATATAGTGACTACCATGCTGGACAGCACAGACTATAGAACATTTCCATTATCACAAGATTTCTACTGGACAAGGTTGTTCCTTTTAGTTAACAAGGTCAATGACAGTTCCCTTAGATTTCCATAAGTGCAATCATGACAATTTTAAGACACTTTTATGTTTTCTTTAAAAGCACATATCAAGTTCCTATATGTGAAGAGAACTGAACTACACACTCAAATTTTGACCACTTATCTTTAAATTTGAACTTTGGAGATGTGTAAATCAATTTCACCATTAATCTATTTGTTTTGATATTCACAATTGATGATAATAAAGAGAAATTAGTAAGTATTTTCAACTCTAAATTGACTACATCCTTTGTCAATTGTTTGCATTCTCCACACAACCATATAAAAAATTGCATATTCATATATATATATATGCTGAAAATAAAATAACCAGATTAAAGAATCATCCAATAGAAATTCAATAAACTGCCTCCCTTTGTAACACTGCTTTTTTTTCTGAAATTTATGTTATATTTTCAAGATCAAAAGATTGATGTTCATTGGTAAGTTTGGAAAATTCAGATCATGTGATTGACTTATCCTACTTTCAATGAAGCAATTGTAGCTAGACAGTTTTCAGGAGACTGTGATGGAAACTTTAATCAATAAATATAATATTTACAATATTTTTAGATAATAATAATTGGTAACCTCACTCCACGGCAAGTTATTTGAGTTTATTTGTGACCATTCATCCATCCTTTTATTTATTCAGTCAAAATTTTTTTGACTTTCTCAATGATACTGGTCACTAATATTCTAAGTAACACCAATACAGCAGTTAATAAGATACAATATTTTTATCACAAGAATTTCACCTTTTAATTTAAAAAAAGACATTGAACAACTAAATAAAAATAAAGTCAGATACTGTTGATGATCACAAAGATAGTAGATAGCGAAGGCAACATCACAAAGAGTAATCAGATGATTTGTTATAAAAACAAAAAGGAGAAATTTAACCAGAGACCAGATTATGTCTTTTTTTTTTTTTTTTTTTTTTGTGGGTACCAGGGGTCGACCTCAGGACCTTGCATGCCAGCAGGCGCCCGTGCCGCTGAGCGATATCACCGGCCCTTTCTTCGTATGTGGGATCAGGGAGTCAAACTCGGGCCCTCGCGCTTGCCAGACAGGCGCTTACACCGCTGAGCCATCTCACTGGCCCCAGATTATGTCTTGCAGAGGGAGCAAAAAGCAAAACCCCGAGAGACAGATTTGCTCGACAACAACAACAAAAAAAAGTCCAGTTTTACAGAAGTGTAGAAAAGAGGGGTAATGGTAAGAGATATACTCTTGCTTTTTGAAAAAATAATTAATGACTAAAACAGTGTAAATGAAAAAATTAAGCAACCAAAGAGTACACATATGTCAAAAATGTCTAAACCGGGCATGGTGATGCACACCTGTAATTCCAGCACTCGGGGTGCTGAGACACACAGGTTGCAGCAAGTTCAATGCTACCCTGGGCTACATAGCGTGTTCAAGGCCAGCCTGAAATATGTAGAGAGACTCTATCTAAAACAAAAACAAAGTCTAACACAGATTTTAAATTTAAAACATTTTTATTCTAAAATAAAGTATGTAATCTGAAATTAATATTAGGATGATCTTCAGATGTTTTATAATATAAAAACTGTGACAAGCTAAATGAGAAAGTAGGTGTATTGCCAATATATTTAAAAAGATCTCCAAAGTTTGAGTAGTATGATAATATTACATATAGGAAAATATCTGAGACCATACCGCATTTTCCACTAACTCCTATTTTTTTCTCTACATCTAATTGGGATGTCCTGTCTAACAGACACTGAAAGATATTAGTCTTGTAAGCAATAGTTTTCACAATATCAAAGAGTAAATGGCATTCCTATCCTTTTCCTCTCTTCTACACAGGATATCAGCATTAGCATAGTGACACTGATGATGTAGAAAATGAATGTTCCCATAAAACTAAAGCATACATCCTGTTGTGTTAGGCACCTATATTATTCAAGATTATTACCTTAATGATAAGAATAAAAAAAATACATACTCTAGCAATGTATTTTCCAAGTGTTTAATACATATTGTTAATGGCTTTCCTATATAATCCTTCTTTAATCTCATGATAAAATGAAATATTAGAGTTGACTTGATGGAAAATATAAAGGCCAGAAAGTCTGTCTACATAAACATAAAAACTAACTTTCTAGAGAATCCAGACAGTTTTCAGGTGATGGAATGTCACTAAATTTTAGAAAATATAATCTAAAAGTATTTATGTATGTAATTTTGAGATACACAAAATCAAAGGACAGTCAAATTAATCAGAATGTATCAAGAAATTCTAAATGGTATTTATTATTTCTATATATCTTCCTAAACAGCTACTAAAACTCAGAATTCAAGGCTCCAGTTTGAGAAGATATGGTCCTATATCTATAATAAATAAATACCTTCTTTTAAAATTTGTTGTCATGTAATTATATCATTTCAGTAAAGAAAGCATCATAAGAGTAGAGTTATACAAAAAAAAAAGAAAACGGATATTGAGATCCTTATTCAAAATAATACTGCTTTATATAACATTTAAATTCTGGGCATATGGTTATGTCATGTGAATATATGTTACAATTTATAGTTTGTCTCCTGCTATATTTACAACAACCCAAGAACAGTTAACCAACGAATTAAACATAATAGAACTATATTTAGTCAAAAATTTGCTCTGCATGTGTGTGACTGGCATCATTTTTCTCAGAATAGTTTTTAATTCTAAAAAGTGATGCATTGTTTTGGTCTTATGACTTTACTTTCTAGACAGAAAAGAAAAGGATAGTGGTTCTTCATTCAACTACTATAATTGGTTTTAAATTAATAGTGACTTTTTCTCAAGCATCTCTAAGAGATAAACATGGTAAGCTATTAAGTAATAATCAATTTGGTAATAAATAAAAAGTCTTTGGTATTAAATTAACCTGTAACAGTATTTAAATGGTATAATAATATAAGCCTTTCAAATTAGTTTATCTATCATACATGACTAGTATGTTTCCAATTCTGTAACTAATTATTTATATGTATAATGTATAACACAATATTTTAAAGCCCATATATCACACTTTAGAATCAATAGTTTTAATGATGAGTAGACAAACAATATATTTTAGGGGTTTAAATATTTACACTTCAATAAATATAGTCACTGTGGATTGTGGAAGATAGGTCTAAAATATACCTTAAAAAACATGTTGGTTTGTCTTGGGAAGCAATGTTGAAATAAAATCAGAAATCGTGGGTTTTGAATTTTGGATCTTCCTCTGGTAACACTGTGAGCGTGAGGAATTAAGTCCAATTCAATTCAATATCGCTTCATTAAATATTTATGGAGCAACTCCTTTGTGCAAGAATAGGAAGACCTATTTGAAGGCAGAGGGAGGAATCCAGTAGAGAACAAAAGATTAAAGATGCCAGCAAGGAGAATAATTGATGCTATCCGACTCTGAGACAGGGAAGATAAGATAAAGAGCACCAATGTAGGTGTTAGTCTCAGTACAGAAAAGGAGTAGGTCCTCCCAAGAGAGAACTAAAATTGAAATGTAAACTAAAGATAAAGAGAAATTTTGAGGTAAAGAGAAGGCAAAGTAAGGAATCTCACTGGAAGTAGATTTTTTCTCAGTAAGATGGTTTTGAGTCACGTACTGGGGTCAAAAGACACATGAAATGTTAAGATAGTGCAAAGAGTGAAGATGCTTCCATTGAAGAAAGCAGTAAAAGGAAAATGAGGCATCAAAAGTTTCCTAAAAACACTACTGTGGGCTTGACATCCACAATGTAATATGGATTTCTGTAGATCATAATTAATATAGTTTCTTAGCATTCTCTATAAAAAATAAAATCAAAAGCAAAGCAGATTACTTTTGAAACACATCAAGAATTTCCTGTTCTTGACATCAAAATCACAAAATGAGAATGGCCAAAAAATGGGTGGTAATTTTCAATTAAATAATGAGTTAAATAGTTTCAGTTAGAAGTAGAATTATTGAAATGGCAAATTATAATGTCTAAGCTAAAGAGAGAAAATAGAATTTTTTTTTTGTGGGTACCGGGGGGGTCTACCTCAGGACCTAGAGCGCCAGCAGGCGCCCGTGACGCTGAGCGATATCACCTGCCCCTTTTTCGTATGTGGGTTCCAGGAGTTGAACTCGGGCCCTCACGCTTGCCGGGCAGGCGCTTAAGCTGCTGAGCCATCTCACCGGCCCGAGAAAATAGAATTTGAACTGGGAAAATAGCCTTAATGAAATGAAAATTATTATCAAATATATCTCATGATAAAAATTAGTAGACAAGATTCAATTAACAGGGAAGTTAAACACCCAGGTTTGGTCACAGTAAGATTTCAAAATTAGAAGTTCTTTGAATGGAACACTTTTGTCTACAATAGCAGTTCTCAAACAATATCAGAACCAGCTCTTTTGTCTTCCCAGATCCTCTCATTGACTGGGCAAGTTAGAATTGCTGAGGCAGGAGACAAATATTTTCATGGTCGAAAAAATGACACCAGAAACACTGACGTATAATCAAATCAGACATTTTTGGTCTAGATGAATTCCAGGGTTATAATTCTTCAAATTTATAATTTGAAAAAATAATAAAAACCCTGCCTCCCAGGACATTGTAGTCAATAGGAACCTAAGCTCGAAAAGAAACATTCTCCAGGACTCCATGGAGTTGAAGTCTGAACCAGACAGGACTGGGAAGTCAAGATTGCACTGGTGGTTCAGTCTCCCCTTAATAGCTTCCCGTTAGCCCTAGACCAACCTTACCTTATTTACTCAACTTATGTTCAGGGCTTTTTATTTGTTGTTGCAATTAACAAAAGCCACCTGTGTCAACATTAAGCCAAAAGGAAGGTTTTATTAAATGGGAGTACAGGGGAGTACAGGGACAGGGTTTTATTAAATAGGACTAATTGAAAGCTGTAATCAAAACGCAGTTCGACTTTTGGAAATTGCTTGAATCAAGTAGACCAAGAGTACATTCCAAATTCTCATATAAGCTTCTCTTTACCTGCTTGTACTATCCTTTTGTATTTTTTGGTAGGACAACATCAGTGACTGCCTAGTCAAAGTGATAAATGATGGCGGCTGAGAGCTCCTGGGTTTATTATATATCTGGATCTCTGAGGATAACCATTTTCAATGCTCTCTATTACAGTTGCAATAGAGTCAGACTTCCTCAAGTTTATCTATCTTTGCCTTGGCTGGGGTCAAGGAGAAATTAACATTACAAAATGACTGCTAAGTCTCCCATTCTGAAGGAGTCAGTGGTTGCAGGAGGTCATATGTAATGGCGACACCCATATAAGCCATTTTTAAGATCTAACACATACAACTGTACAATGTAATGAAAAGAATATACTTACAGTTTTGTTGAATTACTCTCATGTGATGTTTACATTTTCCATTTACATATTTCAAACATTTTATATGATGTTTATTTCAGTGTGATTGTATGATGTTAATAATAATAACAAAGAGAATCACCACATACATCTGCATTTATAGTTCAACTTACTGAGCATTAGCACATCCATTCAGAAGACAGAACACTGCTGAAATTACAAAGTACATATCACAAAGTATGTCTAATACCTTATTATATTAAAAGATATTTAACTCCTGACTCAAATATTCTTCACTTTTCTTCACAATTTTAATAGATCTTCCCAAACTCCAAGCAAAAATGGTGGTTGGGGTTTTGCTACTACTGCCAAGTCACAGCTATGCCAATAATGAGAAATAACAGTGCCTAACATAAAGGACACAGAAGCAACATAACATGTGTACACAATTTCCCGGACCTCAATACTACCTGAGTGCGTATCTATCTTCCAACCCAAAACAATTATTGTTGGTAATTATCATGTATTGAATCCTGTAAGTGCTCTGAAATACATAAATATATTATCCTAGTACTCCTATTCTCATGTCATAGGCACTGTTATTACTTCTACTTTACAATCAGTGAAATCATAGAGAGTTTACACAGCCTAAGCCAAGTCACCTCAGATAAGTTGATGCATACAAAAAAGAACCCAAAAGTCGATTCCAAGCACTCTTTTTAACAACTACACAAAGAATATTTGTATTCATGATATAAGTTGGTCAAGAAAATATATTACATTTGACCTAAATGTAAACACGAAGTTGAAAACCGTCTAGAAGATAATATCCAAGAAATCTAAGTGACCCTGGGCAATAACTGTTCTGATTTTTTTTTCCTTTTTTCCTTTTTACTTCTTTTCTGGTAATGGAAATTGAGCCCAGGACCTTCCCACTAAGCATCATCCCCTGTATGTTTTTTGAGAAAAATATTTTAAACACCAAAAATGTAATCCCTTTTTTTTTTTTTTGTACCGGGAATCAAACTCAGGACTTTGCACTTGCCAGGGAGGCATTTGTGCCACTGAGCTATATCCCTGGCCCCCAAAAATGTAATCTAAGAAAGAAAAATTTTATATATATATAAATTTTACTCCATGAAGCTTAATCTTTTCTCTTCTGTATGTTATTAGAAAAGTATTAAAGACATTATTAACAGAATAAAAATCCTAGGAAAAATCATTGCAAGATTCATGTCTGATAAAATATCACATAAAAAAACTGTTAACACTCAAGAATAAAAAATGAATAACAATTAAAAATGATATAAACAACTGTCTCAAAATCTAAAACACAACACCAAATTCTACAGAAGATGTGGAAAATGAGAAACTCTTGAACATTGTTGCTTAAAATGTAAAATTGTGTAACTACTATGGAAGAAAGATTGGCAATTGCTTATAAAGTTAAATATATTCTCACTATAAAATCCAGCAGGTCTACACTTCAATATTCATGAAAGTATGCTTTAAAATGTCCACATAAAAAGCTGCACATGAGAGCAGCTTTATTCATATTTGCCAGAACATGAAAGCATCTAAGATGTCCTTCAATAGGTGAACAGATAGACAAACTGGACTACATCCATACAAAAGAACAACATTATATAAAAATGAACCACCAAACTTCAAACCACAAAAAGTGAGGAGTCTTACATGTATATTCCTAAGTTAAAAGAAACTAATCCAAAATGCTATATAAGTGTATGACTCCAACTAAAGGCAAAACAGTAGTCAGAAAAAGCTCAGTGGTTGCTCACAGTTGCCTTCCTTCTTCCCTTTTCTCTTACTTCCCTCCTTCCATCCCTTCTTCTCTCCCTTCCTTGTTTCTTTCCTTCCATCCTTCCTTCTTTTTATTTTCTTTTGAAGTCACTCACTGTGCGTCAGCTTTGTGACAGCCTTGATAAGCACCAAGCTTTAGACTTGATGCTGATAGAGACACAAATTAATGAGCAGTAAATGATAAACATACAGAAATTTGGAGAGATTATTAGAATACATGAATGAAAATTAATCTAGAGAGTTCCTGAGACTTGAAGGACTCAATGGGTTACAGTGGGATGGAAGACAAGGAAGGGGGCGATACAAAGGAAAGAAGAAAATAAAAGACCAAATAGGAAAAGAAATGTGCACAAAAATATCTAGGAGAATTTACTAAATGTTATACATTTCTATTATGGCTACAGCATTTACATATAAAATAATTGGGAGATAAAGCCAGAGAAACAGTTCAGGTATAAACAATAAACTGCCTTATAACTAACTAGAGAAAGCAAAGTGCCAAATTCAATTACCTTCATGGCAAAGTCATGAGAGACAAAGCCCTGTGTAGTTCACAAGAGATAGCAAGAATCATAGCAAGTCAATTCAAGATTTATTCTGCATAAGACAATATATTTATAATGATGCAGATATAATAGTGAATTCAGTCCTAATAACAACACTATCTAGGTATTATATCTTATTATGTATCTTATTATCATATCTTATTATGACACCTTTAGAAAATCCTTAAAAAAAATGCAAGGCTCAGTAGATTTGAACTGAAGTCTACCCATCCTCAGATCTGCAGGTTTTAACCACTACATGAATAAGCTTAGAAAATTTACAACTGTATTCATTTTCAGTTGAATACGGAATAAACACATTTGCAGTTATTTCTAAGTGATTTATAAATGTGTAATTATTCTTTGATTGAAGGTTAAGAAGGAAACCTTAAACTTATATGAAGTGTCATACACTAGGATTGCAAACCAGTATAATTGGATAATCCAGTATTAGATTATTGTGCTATCCAGTACTTGTTTCCTATACATATTTTCCTGCGCTTGTGAATAAAATATTTACTGTACTTCAATCTTTGACTCTAATAGAATCTAACATGGACAATAATTTTTGACAGGACACCACTGGTCTTACAACCAGGCTACACCTGATTGGATGTATAAAAACAAAAGGCCATCTGACACATAGACAACAATGACATACAATGTATTCAAAAACAAGAGCTCATTAGAGATCTCCTTTCAGGAAAGTGAATTGAAATAAAAGATCACACAAATAGAGCTCTTGAAAAACCGTATCAGTCAAAAACTATCTCTAAATGTAATGTTGAATAATGATTATGAGAAACTGTGGGCAGGTGGAAACTCTGAGGTAAATAAGAGGCAGCAGGAAATAGATATATGAAAGTGGTAGAGATGGAGGAAGAAAGAGCTACATAAAGTTAGAGATAGAAATAGAAATACAGATAGAGACACAAAGAGATGGAGGTGCAGAGAAGGAGAAGGAGAAAGAGAGAGATGAAGATGAAAATTGAGAGAGAAAGAGAGATGAAGATTGAGAGAGAGAATAACAGGAAAAAATATTTCAAGACACAAAGGAGAAAAAGTCAGGTAAATAATATTACAGGTTTTCCCTTAAAGTCCAGCATAGTTCAGCATGGCACTGTTATGATCGATTCTTTACTTAAAACTTTGATATTTTGTTAACAGCCAAGAAGAAACTCATTTAATATGAAATCAGCCATCATTCACATTGTCATTCTCTTTATGCTTGTTTTTGTCCTCTGGTTGCTTTAACTTTGTTTTTTATTCTGCTAATTTTGATGTGTGTAGGTGTGGTTCTCTTTGTAGCCATTATTTTTGGAGCTTACTGAGACTCCTGTCTGTAGAAGGATGGGGTTATTTTACTAAATTTGGGGAATTCCTGTCGTTGTTTTGTCAACTATTTTTTTTTTTTACTTCACCTGTCCTATGTCCTCTGAGACACTGATTACACGTTTCCAAAACACCTAATATTGTACCCATAGTTCTCTATATGTTTTATTTTTAAATTTTTCCCTATTTTCTTCAGATGGCATAAGTTAGTTTGTCTATCTTCAATTCACAGATACTTGTTTTTTAGGACTGCACCTGAGGTAAGCCATCCAGTGATTATTCAGATTCTGTAGTTTCCAGTGATACAATTCCTAAATAGTTCCTTTCACACATAATTTTCATTTCTCTACTGAAGTTTCTTATCTCTTCAAATACCTGAATATACATTTATGGAAGTTGTTTTAGAGTCCTTTTTCAGCAAATAACATTTTAAAGAATGTTTCACCTGACTTTTTTCACTTTATGGTGGATGCAACTTTTTGCTTATTTTTATGTACACGTGTATTTAATTATATTTTGGAAGCCATCCATAATATATTTAAACAAGTTTAGATTGTATACTGCACTTCTAAAAATATTGAGTTTTATGTTGATAGAAAATTAAATCACAGGCTATTCCATTTGATCTTGTAAAATTTGTTTTTCTTCTTGGATATACTAGGTATATATTTATTTTGTACCTAGTCCTAGGGCATGATCTAAGCCTGATCTTTCTTGGGACTCCTTTTAGTCACTTTCTTATTGCTGGGACAAATACCAGACATCCACAACGTAAGAGGTTTATTTTGGTTCACAGTTTAGTCCATGGTCTGCTGGCTCTAAGGCATAAAGGGCTTGGTGGAAGGGTCTGGGAGGAGGAAAACTGCTCATATCATAGCAGCCAGGAAGCAGAGAGGAGGGAGGAGCTGAGGACCAACATAACCCCCTTTTAGGTCACTCCCCCAGTGACAGATCCCTTCTGACCAGACCCTACCTCCTGACAGCGAGACATCTACAGCACCCCCATCATTTCAATCACCTTCCAAAAGCCCCACCTCTGAATGCACGAAGATTTTGGGGAAATCCTAGATCTAAACCATAATAGGACTGAACGGCATGCCAAAAGTATTCACTCAGCAATGTCTCTTTAGTCTAGCTGGACTCCAACTTTATTTTCATTTCTGGTATTTCCATTCTTCAGCCCTCATCCTTAACATAGCTGTTCTGTAGGCCTTATACTATTTCCCTTTATGCACTTGCAGGCCAGCCCTTGGCCTAGGGCCTGAGTAAACTTCTGGGTGTTTCTCCTGTATATCACCCTTTCCCTATTCCCTACTCTGAAAATCCAGACACTTCAGCTAAAAAGTCTAATCTCTTACTTTTCAGCTCAGTTTGACCACCACAATCTACTTAAATTCTTTCTCCATGTGTTATAATCAAGGAAAAAAAAAAAAAAGACACAGGAAGAGAATGCTTAGGCAAATGGACGGTCTACCTAATTTTTTTTCTCTTCTTATAAAAATCATACTTTTGTGTAACCTGTTTTCTACTGGGGGAAAAACCATTGCCTTGAGCAATTTTTTCTGTTTTATGATTGGTTACAGAAGGAGGCAAAGTTCAATATCAGTAATTGTCTCAAACATAGCAATATGTATTACAGACATGACATAATAAAAAGTGATATTTTCTCAAAACAGTATTTGTCTTTTTATCTATTTGATTTTAGCACATTCTCTGTGTTAGTAGTCAAGCCACAATACTGTTTTGTTTTGTTTTGTTATTTGGTTTTTTTGAGACAGGTTCTTGCTATGTAATTCAGGCTGAACTTGAACTCACTATGTAGCCCAGGCTGGCCTCCAACTCAGGCAGAGTGCTGAGTGCTGGGATTACAGGTGTGCGCTACCACACCCATCTCACAATACTCTTTTTTTTTTTTTTTTGTGGGTACCGGGGGTCAACCTCAGGACCTCGCGCGCCAGCAGGCACCCATGCCACTGAGCGATATCACCGGCCCTTTTTTTGTATGTGGGTTCCGGGAGTTGAACTCGGGCCCTCGCGCTTGCCAGGCAGGCGCTTACGCCACTGAGCCATCTCACAGGCCCCTCACAATACTTTTAAAGACATACATTTTATTTTAGCACTCAGAATTTGTAGGTCTGAGGGCAATTCATTTCCTGATCTCTCTTCCCTGAGCCCAAAGATGGCTGACATGGTACTTGCAAGAAAGTCACGAATTAAATTTCCCTTGCTGTTTTCACTTATACTTTACTATCATTATTTATTTTTTCTATTTGGAGATGACAAATAGTTATGTCTCCCACCTGGATTTCTCAGAATTTCTGTATTGTCTATATTCTCTTTCATCTCTGTTGCAATTTTTCCCCTTGCCACCCCACTTCCATTCTCAGATCATCTTCTTTTTAAAACCATGTCCAATATAGCTAATACCAACAGAGGCAAGGAAACAGCATTCTATACCCTAATTTACCGAGGCATAACTATGTGTTCACTTGGCGTGCTTTTCTAGTTATTGCTGTTGTCACCCATAATAAATGTATAACTACTATATACTATGGACATATCCTGTCGTCCAACATCTAATAATAGTATTTCCATCATCCTCTATCTTTCCTAAAACCAAAGCCATTTACCTTATTTTTTCTTATTGCTGCTATATGAGCATCACACGTCTAGTACCAATTTATGTGTTAATAAACTTTTTAATAGGTTTCTTTAACACACAATTGAAAATTTTTATTTTCCAATATGCACATGCTAAACATTAGATGCAGTTCACCTTTATTTTCTCTTTAGGATCCAAAATAAAAACCGGCACTTATCTGTGACAACTCCATTATGACGTGACAAAGAGATAAGTGATACCATAAAATCATGCAATGGTTACTTACTCTAATGCTCAGAAGTATTAAAAGTCACATATACTTGCATTTCAATTTCCAAGTCCAATGATATGAGCAAGTCTGACGTAGTAAGATGAAAAGTGTCATCCCTGCATAGGAGAGACCCTGTGGTGAAAGGCCTTGAAAGAAAGGGCTACACAGAAAGACAATGTGTGTTTGGACATTAATTCAATGTATCATACCAAATTTATGTTTCAGAAGTATCTCTTCCATTGATGGTTTCAGAATACACTTGGAAGAAGACATGGTAGAATCAAAACATCTATTATAAGGCTATTTTAAAATCTGGTTTGAGAAAGAATGGTGTCCTGAAATAGACCTGTGGCAGGAACGAAAGAAGAGGTTTGTTTCTGGATACACCATCAAGATTGGTACTGATGAACTACAAGCTGAACATGAAAGACAAATAGAAGATAAGACAAATAGAAGATAAGAAAAATTTCAAGGTTTTGCTTAGGCCCAGATTTCATAGTCCCTCAAATATCGCAACTGTGAGGTTGTAAGTGCTCAGCCCTCAAGATGTCCCTCACTCTTACCACAACTACAAGTCTGGGGAGTTCGCAAAGCTGCCTATCAGGTTTGATAATTTGCTAGGACTCACAGAACTCTCAGGGAAGCTATTGTACTCACAGTGTTAGTTGATTACAGAGAAACCGAATAGATCGAACTCAGTCAGAGCAAGAGCATAGAGGAGAGACCAGAAGGGTTCCTAATGTAAAGCTTTCTGTGTTCTTTTCTGTGGAGTCAGAACTTGTCCCCCTGCTGTGTTGCATTGCCAAAGGCTCAAAGCAAAAATTTACCTAGAGACATATGTTGGTTAATTTGGGATGTATACATTTTATTTGGAAAATATCAAAAGATGACCCATAGCTATTATTTTGATAACACTAAAGTTTGAAACATTCCTGTGACTCCATGTCTGACCTTCATAAAAATTGTAATAGAGCTAGAAATATTCAAATTAGAAGGAGCTAGAAGCAGGGATGACCTGAAGAAGCAAGGATATTGTGCTGATTCTAGAAATTCTCAGGGTGAATGCTGATGATTTCCCTTTTAGCTACTGTCATAGGCATTTTGATTTTTAACTACAGTAAAATGTCACTGAGGTCAGAAGATCAAGTATTGCAGAGACAATTGAAATACTGAATGGTTAACTCCAGCTGGGTTTGATTAGTCCTTACACAATAGATACTGCTAGGAATTAATCATCTATTGAATGTGTGAAGAATAAGCAAATCTGAGCATTTCTAATTCATACTTAATTTCATGTTACAATCATCACATTATTAGCATCTTAAAAAACCACAAACATAGAAATGGAGTTTGTGTTAGGTTTTAATTACTTTATCTCAAATTAACTCATGCCTAAGCAAATAATAAAAGCATTTAATGCACAAATATTTGCTAAACTGTTAAATTCTTTGATATTCTTTGTCTCATTCAATACATACTAAATATTTATTGTGTGTTGTTTACATACCTCTGAACAACTTGCAATTAAATTATTGCTAGCCTAAACACATTATTTTGACTCATAGTTAATCCTTAAATTATTAATCACTTTCTCTCTAAAAGGGTACATATAATTTATATTTATAATTAAATGTATTTGAACAAATCAAACGCATGGCAAACAATACTGTTAATATTTCTAATAGGCATCTTTCTTTCTTATACATATTCCTTGAAGATAAATGACTCCAGCATCGTTTTCATTCCGTGTTAACAATAGAAAATCACATTAAAGAAACCAAAGTCTTACAAGTAAATGATGAATCAAATGATGATTAATATAGGAGAAAAAATTTAAATGATTTTTAAAATTATATATTCTCGTAAAGAAATTACTGTAAATCTTTTCTGCCTAAATATTTCACATAAAATATTCCTTTTAATGCAGGGCTGACATATATGGTCAGATAATTTAGTAGTTGGCACAAAGGGACAGGGCCAAATGGAGCTCATAGGGGCTGAAATCTTTCCTAGGCTAGGGCATGTGGGACATACTGCATCTACTTTGGGATGAAAATTCATGCACTGTAAAGTAGAAATAGAGCATTTCTGTACTTTACAAAATCATTCCATGTGTAATACAAAATCCTTTTTTTCTGAACCACTTTGAGAATGAATTGCCAATGAGATACCCTATCCCTTCCTAATTTTTTAGTGGCTCTTCCCTATAGTCAAGACATTCTCCTACATGACTACTAAATGAGCAGGAAAATAATATTTATCCTCAGTAACACTGACTCCTCGAGCTCTAATCAAGTTTCTCTAAATATCTCAATACATTCAGTATTCCATATTGTCTGTAGAGGACATGTCCTTCCTTCACTCTGAGGCAGTTAATCACTCTTTCATAGCCTGCAATGACTCTCCTTGGGTAAGGCTCTCTAGTCTATCTGATGTTTACAGTAAGCTTGTATGTGATTAGGAATAACACAGAAGCAAGGCCGCGTACCTTTCATTGTATCATCTCAGAGGACATAGAATTCTCATTTTCCTCACTGTCATCAGCAAAATCCTATTCCTACCAGTGTCTGCTCCTTAGGAATCTCATCACTACACTAATGTTTACACAATTGACACTAAGCCACCACGTTCATTGGGGCATCTGCTCATCTTGCTCTTGCAACCCACAAAGGTCAGACATCTACATGGACACTGACTGCCTGAGATTCTGAAAGCTCGGGCAAGATCATGTAACATTTATCTCATGCCTTCAGAGAGCAGGAGAAGGCATCCATTCACCAATTTAATAGGGCTCTAATACCCAAGGACAGTTGATTCCTACTCACAGTCATCTTGTTCTCATCCCTCAAATTCTAACACTCTACTGTCCTGCCACCCATCAACCTCACACTTACGTGACTACCCTTCTTGTTTTGGTTGTGCTCTGTTTCCTCTTCACGGTAAACTCCTACATGGACACCTCATTATAACACTCAAACTCTTCCCACCATTCCAGGCATGGGTTTCTCCCTGTCCTGTGCGACCACATAGATTTAGGATTGAAATGTTCATAAGAGAATGAAAGGGGAAAGAAAAGAAGAATAGGAAACTTTTGCTTGTTCAGGTTGAGTGCAGAGGATCACATTAATTATACTTTTCACATCATACCACATTATTAACCATGGTAAAAGCAAAGCTCCATCTTGTTTCATTTATTTTTATTATATTTCAAAAATTTTAATGTGGCAATTTGTTTATGTCTATTGTACTGGTGATGCATTTAATTTTTATTCTAATTAGGTATTTCTTCTATCTTTCTTTTAGCATTTTATTTGCCCCAAAATTTCATATAGCTTTTTAAAATATTATCTTCTATATTCTAATTAAGTGATAAGTTGAAATTTTAAAAGCATTTTTAATTCTTAAAATTTCTTCTCTCCTGGTTTAAATTTTCAGTCATTTATTATTTTCTAATAATTATTTTTAAAATGTATAATGTATACTGTATGAAAATATAGTTACATCTTAATATTTTTTTCAAACATACCCTAGCATGCTTTAACATTGATTAACCTTTCAAATTCATGTTATTTTTTGTTCCCTTAATTATATCCATTTAATCTCCCCAAATAAGAGTAATTATTATTATATTAACATTGCTCTATATTATGCCAAAATTATAACATAATTCTGTCAATAATTTCATGTATTGATGACCAATATAAAAAGAGTAAATTGCTTATGTCCCAATAAAACCGAATCAGTCAAAATATATCAATAAAATTTATACAATTCATGAATGCGACAAAATAAGATACTTAGAAGTAAATCCAATAAAATGATATGGAGTTTTTATGGAAAACACGTGAAATTTTGTTTCTAAGATTTTTATGGAAGATTAAAGTGATGAAATTTTATGAGACAATTCCCACTAGAAAAATAAGAAAATAGAATTTTCTTTTCAAACATCCAGAAAGATTCTCACCAGTAATTAAAATAGTATATTGGCTCAGTAATACCCATATTTACAACTGTAAACTTGAACACAAAGCCCAGAAACTTATTAATCCTTATTCAATTTTATGTTACTGTATAAGAAATAAAAGAGAGGAATTTTATGTATTTGAACAGGAAATATACAGTAATACTTCCTGAATAAGATGAAAAAGACATTAACAAAAAAGGAAGCAATCGACAACTTTAATTATTTTTAAAAGATAAAATATTCTGTACAATAAGTCATTAAAAGATACAAGAGGATTCTTATTTGGGGAAAATAAAAAATATAAACCTTGATAAATACAAAGTTGCTTAACCTGATTACTTATGAGGTGGGTTCTAAAACTGTACTACCAAAGTTCAACAGATGATCAGTCACTGGATTCATAACTTTGGGCAAAAAAATGACTTCATTTAGGTCCCTTTCACTGAAATGAAAATGATAATGCTATTTAATTTATAAATTTGTTATGAAAGCTATATGACTTAGTACATGAAATAGTTTAGAACAGCATTTAGGACAGAGTGAAAGATGAATAAATGCTTCCTCTTATTCAGCAATGTCAGCCAAGTTCCTAGGTGCAAGCGATAGAAATAGATCTTTGCTCAACAGAAAGAATGTAGATTACTAAAAGTATCTTGAATAAAATGTGAAGCATTGGGGAAAATCTAAGTTGAAGAAACAATATTTCAGGAAAAATATTCAAACAATACACAAAATTTAGCATTTATGTTAACATTTAAAATATACATATGACTATATTTTGTTGGATTATGACTATATAATAAATATGTTAAAACATTATGGGAGAGGATACATACCAACTTCAAAACAGAAGTTACCTTGAAAACAGAGAGTAGGACCGGTGAGATAGCTCAGCGGCATAAGCGCCTGCCTGGCAAGAGCGAGGTCCTGAGTTCGACTCTTGATACCCACATGCGAAAAAAGGGCCAGTAATATTGTTCAGTGGCATGGGCGCCTGCTGGTGCGTGAGGTCCTGAGTTTGACCCCTGGTACCGACAGAAAAAAAGAAAAAAGAAAAAACAGAGAGTAGAATGAGCTCGAGAATAAACTTCCATGGTGCATGTAGCATTGTGCATCTTTAAAAAGTAAAAGAACTCATAGTAAATAAGTCAAAAAGCCAGCATTTGTTAAATCTAGATAATATAAACACGAATGTCTATTGTTCACTGTATGTTTTAAATATTTCATAATTACAAAAAATTTAAACTTGCTCAGTGCAGCGCATTATTTTTTCATACTTGTCAGATATATTCCTGCTTTATTTTATGATTATGCATGTACACATTTTGGCTCTGCCACTAAATATAGTTCCCTGACAACACAAGCAATTTCTTTTCTAAACATTTAATACCTTAACTCTGACCACAGTGTTCAATACATAACAAGAACACAATGAAAGTTTGATGAATGAATGAATTTTTTATTGGCTACTTTGGCATTTTAAATTTTCAATATGAACTTCTGTGAATAATTTGTAGAAACACCTACAAAGAGCCAAAGTCATTTATTGCTAATACATAAAAAATAAATACTTTAAGTGCAGAATAGTTACTTAAAATACTAATCAGAAAATAATTATTTGCGTATCCCAAAGGAAACTCCCATGCTACGGTATTCTTTTACTAGTTTTCTTTTTTATTTTTGAAATAAAATAAAATAATTAAATTTATTTAAATATAAATTTACTCACTAAACTATGCATCACAGTATGTTACATATCATAAAATCACTTATAGTGATATGGACAATTGCTCCAAAATGCTTCAACCCAACTCAATATCCAGGAGTGAGTATTAAGGGAAATAAATTTAGGGCTGACAAAGGGTTTTTAATTCCTTAGTGAATAATTTATGTTTTCTTATCAACAAAAGCAAATAATGCAGCATGTTTCCCATAGAATCAAAGAGTTAATTATTTTGGCTCAAAAAATATGTGCTCTGTTTTATTCTTACTCTACGTCCCCCCCCCCAGGTAAAACTAATAAAGATGAGAAAGGTCTTCCCAGATGAAACACATCAGAACCAAGACTACACTTGGGTAAGGGAAGAGAGTTTTTAGTTTCACTTGACTGATCACATAACACACACACACACACACACACATACACACACACACTTAGGCTAAGGAGACACTAGACAACTGACCTGATTTGAAGATGTATTTGAGGAAGAAGAATCTAACATACTGCTCCCTATTTAGCTTTAGGGTGTGTATTCTTCAATCCAAATATGTGAAATAATTATTTTAGCACTAATCATTTTGAATACAATCTTACATTTTCTTTTAATTTCTTCCAAATGATTCTAGAAACTTCCAGTATGTCTTAACTTCTTCCTTGTCATTTTTTTCTTTTTTCACATGTTATACCAAAATGTGTAATTCTGTATGTTTCCAATATAAATTTCTGATGATATGCTCCTTTACTTACTCTGATATTACCTAAATTAGGAAATTTCTCTTTGAAAAAGTAATTATCAGTATTATTAAAAATATTAGCCTTTCTCAATTTAACCCTCTATTACTAATGTTCTTGTATTTTTGTTAGTTTATGTTGATAAAACAAATAATATTACATGGACATGATCATTTAAAAAAACAAAGTGTATCTGAAAATTCTGAATAAAACTATATAGAAAATTGCAAAGGCAAAATATTTTACTTTTATGTCTTACAGGAAATTTTTATGTATTCTTTAATAATAAATCATTAATTGTCAAAGGCAAATCTGAATTCAGGAAAAGTGAATTTAAAAATAAATCTATATTGGCCAGGTGTGGTGGTGCAGGCCTATAATTCCAGCACTCAGGAGGCAGAGGCAGGAGGATCACCACAAATTCCAGGCCAGCCTGGGCTGCCCAGTGAATTCAAGGCCAGCCTGAACTACATAGCAAGACCCTGTCTCAAAATAATAAATAAAGAAATCTAAATCATTTTATTTCCAATATTCAGCCTGTTAAAATGATCAGTAGACTTATTTTACTTACATAATTTCATTTATCTCTTTACTTATTAATAAGGAATCTATATATTTAGTATATTGTATGTGTGAGTCAATTCTAAACCCTATGACAGGAAGCTTAATCCTGTGTATTCAAAGGCAGGACAGATCAGCAGGATCTACGGCTATTAACTGGAAGAAGGAAAGCACTGCTAATGCTCTTCGGTGTTGTGTATCTTGTACCTGGCACAATGCTTGACATGTTGCTGTTACTCAACATAAATTTGATGATTTATCAAATTAGAAGGAAGAAAGTAATGCCATAATGTAATGACAAAACATTGTGAATAAAGAAAAGAAAGTGACCAATTCTGTTTGCAGATGTCAAGAAGTGACATTAAATCAATGGTGAATATGATGTCTTAATTCAGCTTGTCTGAGGATTCCTGTTGGTAAAAACATCAATCATCCACACCTTAAGATTCCACTGAATTCCTAAGAATTTAGCAACCCCTTACACAGCTATCTGCACGTGGGCACTTGTCCCAGTGTCAGGCAATTGAAACCACCTTGGTAAATTGACACTAGGCAAAGCAAGTAACACTAATGTTCGAAAACGATTTTTTTGACTTCTTAAAAATTTTGTTGGGCTGGGAATATAGCTCAGTGTCACAGCACCTGTCTGGCAAGGTCCTGAGTTCGATTTCTGGCACCAAAAAAGAAAAAAATTTATTTTTAATAAGCTGAATCAATGGTATATTTATCAAGAAAAAGTGAGGCATTATCACCAGAAACTTGGACAAGCAAGTTATATCTCCATGCTTGATACAATTCAATATGAGAGGGGCCGGTGAGATGGCTCAGCGGCGTAAGCGCCTGCCTGGCAAGCGCGAGGGCCCGAGTTTGACTCCCAGAACCCACATATGAAAAAAGGGCGGGTGATATCGCTCAGCGGCATGGGCGCCTGCTGCCGCGCGAGGTCCTGAGGTCGACCCCCTGGTACCCACAAAAAAAAAAAAAAAATTTCAATATGAGAGTCTAGTGTTTGGACTTTGTAATAAAACCAAAGGAAATAATTTACATCTTAAGAGCCCCTTTTGTATCTGTTGTCTTACAGGATCTGTTGTGTTAAAGGATAAAAATCCTTTATGAAGTGACAGCAACATCACTCAATACATGTCTCCTTTTTTATTCAAATGGGTGTGGAAATAGTTCTCCCAACCACTTCTTTTCAGGATCCCAACCCTCCCATCCCAAAATTCCTCCTATTCACCACTGCCAAATTCCTCCCAAAACACGTTTCTCAAATTCTTTAATAACTACTCAGTGGCTATATAGTTAAGTCCAAATGGTTTAGGATGACTATCAGTTCTTAAACTAAGACCATGTAATCTACATTTTACACATGTTCTTATACTACTAGACATTTCACAAAACTACCTTGATTTTGTTTAATTGTCCAAATTTCTATAGATGGCATTATTCTGCTTAGAACATTTATGATAATATTTGTCACATGGCAGGGTAATTATTTGTTTATATATTTGACTTCCGTATTAGACTGGACAACTTTGAGGACAATTCCTGTTTACCCCTTTAACACCGCAACATAACACAAAGCCTAGACACACAGGTATTGCTAAATACAGGTTTATGGATCACGTTTCATCCTCTCTTGTGATGACAGCCAGCAAGGTTTTGTTATTAACTAATAGTTCCTTAAAAGAAGAAATCAATATTAAAACACAAGCCTTACGATTCCTAGTTTAAATGTATTTTAATACATATTGCTTCCCAAACACCAACAGGCACACGAAGTCCCCAGAAATTAATGCAGAGGACCAACAACAGCTTCCCTAGACTACTTCACGCTCCAATCAGTGGTCATTAATGTTCCAATAGAGGGGAAGATTGAAAAGAGGAAATGAGCAAAGTCAAGGTTCTTTGTATCCTCCCCTTTCGTCTGCCACTATTTTAGTAAAGTCTGTATTAGTTATGAACAAATGACTAGAAAAAATGAATTTTTTCTAATTAATAAATCAGCTTTGAGTACTATCGATGAGTACTGTCCTGAGAAATGAAATTCACTTTACTCCTGTCCAAGCATTTAACTCCATGCTTCTCTTTCAGTGAATGTTTTTCTCTGAATAGGATAATATGATACTGAATAATTTAACTCTGTATGATAACTGAATGTCAATATTTTTGCAAAATATTAAATGTCTTGCTTTCATTAATTGCAAATAAAATGGTCTGATGTGAATTTACATTTAAACACATTATAGTTATATCCATATTCTTTGGATGAAGAGATCTTCATCTTTTGGCCATTGTAGGATTTATGTATGTCTTTGGAATCTTTCTGAGGACCTTAGCTCTTCACAATTTTTCACAAATGCCATTTAATTCATTGCTATTTTGTACTCAAAAGAAAGAAAAAGCAATCTGACTGAAGTATGTGTTCATTTTAACTTCTTAATCTTGTAACAACTCTTGAACTGTGAAAATGAAAATACATTTAATTCCCTTGACAATAAGGTGACTTAATAAAGACAATTATATTGCTCATTTTAACTTTAAACATTTTAAGAAATTTCTACAGAGGAAAAAATAAGAATTGAGATTTGCTATGTACACATACCAATTCCTTACAATGAATGCAATTATTATGTACTGCAAATATGTACTGATAAAAATAAAAATATATTAAAATTTTAAAAAGAAATGTTTATGTTCATAGATATTGTGATTGCACAATTATAGACAAAATCCAATATATCTTATGTCATAGGAAGAGAATTTCATAGAGAAATATAGAAGAGAAGCTGCTTTGGGGATGCTTATTAAAATAAACCAGAGGTATTTCAGTAGTATGTGGATGACTAGTAAGGAATATTATAAAAAGAATAAATACATAAATCAGAATACAGAGTTGATGATTTCTACAGTCTTTTCCATTTCTGAGACATAAGCCTATAACAATAATATCCATGATTGGGTCAATTAATATTGAATTATTACTTTAGTAATATGCTCAGTTATTTTTAATAGGCATAAAATAATATTTAAAAATTAATTCATTGTGCCAATTTTTAGCACAATCTGCTAAATTATGTAATTAAGTGTGTTTAATCACATGGAGCAATTATGACTGATATTTTAAATAATTTGTACATATACGTAAAATATAAAATGATGGAGTCTCACTGAAGTAGGCTGGAAAACTAAGACAAAGAACTTCTGTATTTTCTTAGTGGAAGTTAGATGGCTTTCTGCAAAGAGGAACAGTTGAGAACTATTTAGATAGATTGACAGTTAAATGTGGTATTGGTGAACTAACTATAGTTTACCCAATAACTCATTTTGGGAGAGGTTATCAGGTGAGGATATAAAAGTTGCAGTACTTAATGGATTATGGTTAGAGACATCAGTATGAAGTCATGTTTACCTTAATGTAGATTGTTACATGTGGAAATATACATAGATATGTGCACTTACAAGTTAGTATATGCATTTACCATTGTTTGGTCTGACAGGTAAGAAGGCCTTAAAGAAATGACACCCTAGCAACCATGAGAAACCTTAATCTCCAGGTCACTGTTTCTGCAGTAAAACTTAGCAAAGGTACTTGGAGAAGTGACTACTTCCATGAGTGAAGCAGACAAAATAACCTGAAGAATTTTGTAGTTTCAGAAACTAAGAAAGTCAAAATAAAATTTTTACAACATGAGGTTATGTTAATGGTACACAGGAACTCTCTGAAAGAGTTTTGAAATAAAGAAAAGAAAAAGAAAGAAAGAAAGAAAGAAAGAAAGAAAGAAAGAAAGAAAGAAAGAAAGAAAGAAAGAAAGAAAAGAAAGAAAGGGAAAGGAGAGAAGAGAAGAGGAGAGGAGAAGGGAGGAGAGGGGAGGAGGGAGGGGAGGGGAGAGGAGAGGACAGGACAGGAAAGGAAAAGGATGGGTAGAAAAGAATAAAGACAAATTCTAACTTTTATATAGATACCCCTTCTCAAAGGACAGCACCCACTCGAGTAAAAGCTGTGCATAGTGACTTCCTTCCAAAAGATATTGTAGATAAAGGGGAAAAGTAACTTTACAGTAGAGAAATCTGGCAAACACTACCTCAGCCAGATAATCAAGGTCAGAATCAACAATGATCAATTATATTGATACTGTGCACCATTGATATGATGTGATGAGAATGGTATTTTACCTCTGTGCTATTCTTTCACTAAATAAAGCCTTGGTGTACCTATGGAGAAAAATATCAGATTTATTCCAAATGGGAACTTTCTGCACAATATCTGACCAGAATTTCTAAAGATTCTCAGTTGAAAAGCGTAAGAAAATGTCACACAACCCAGAAGAGCCAAGGAGAAATGACTGCTAAATACAATGTGATATCCCTCATGGGATCCTGGAATAGTAAAAAACTATCATGTAAACACCAAGGATATTTGAATATAATGTGAAACTTACTTAACAATAAGGAATCTATTTTGGTTCATTAATTGCATCAAATATACTATATCAATATAAGCTGTTAATTTCAGGGAAAACTTCGTGTAAAGTATATCTGAATGTTCTGTACTATTTTTGAATTTTTCCTGGAACTTTAGAACAGTTCTTAAATAAAACATTTACTAAAAATACACACACATCAAACCATAAAAAAGAACTTACGCTTCTAGTGTTAGAATGATTATAACATGTAATGTGTACTTTTATATTATTATCCCCCTACACTCAGTGCTGGTTGGAAAAGTCATTGAAGACTTTTTAAAGTGGACTTCTCTAATTTGCTACTACTGAAAGAAAGGGATTTGATAGGATGCAAAAGCAAGGAAAGTGGTTTCAGCGACAGGGTATCATTATAGTAGCATAGAAAATTTACAGCACAGCTGAGTCTTCAAGAAACAATGACTTTGAACAAACAACAGAGAGGATGCAATAGCAACAACAAAATCAGAAATGACGAATGGAAAAGTAAAAATGAACCTTCACACACATGCATGCACACAGATGTGCGCACACACATATACACGCACACGCACTCACACCTTATTCTAGAAGAAGAGGTTTGAAATTCTAAAAGTGAGGAGAAATAATTGAGTGTAGCTAACAGCAGGATGCTTGCACCAAATGGCAGCGGGGCAAGGGTGCTTCTTTGTCATGGTGAAGCAGGAGATGATCTCTGAAATCCAGTAAACTATACTTATTCCCACGAAACACTCTACCCCAGAACTTCCCAACAACTATGGCACAGAAGGATAGGCTAATGAGGTGCAAAGATTCTGAGATGCCAGTTCCCTCAGCTCTTGTGTTCATAGATTAGCCGGGACTCCCAGGCAAGTCACCGTTGTCGCAGGCATCCTTTTCTTTGACCTCACTGTAATACAGGAATATGATAATTTTCAAAGCACGCCTTCTGTTGAAAGGCTAAACAAGGTCTTTTGGGGACAACAGCTAGCTGGATAGGCTTCTAAATCATCTCATGCTGAGGCAAAATTGTCCTCTGAGACAATTAATTTATTGTATTCCCATTTAATAGTAGACTTAAGTGTGAAGGAGTAATGTGATGCTAAAACTGACAGATACTAAGATTTGAACAGACACTTAATAATTGTAACCCAAACTCAAGAAAAATTGCAATTCATGTATAGATTTAATGTTTGTTATTAAGAATGAAAGGAATCAAAGAAATTTTACTTTACTGTTATTAGGTTTTTTACTGAATTGTACTATGGCTGATAGAGCCAAATTAAAATCTAAAGATTTTAAAAGTTGTTTTGAAATAAAATAGCATGTGGTGTGTGTGCATTTCTTCTTTAACCCAACTGTTCCTTTTCCACATGGTTTTGGGTACCATGCTCATCTGGGATAAACACCTGATACCTAGAGATATGTACCAAAGAACTCATAAACTGGGATTACTGTGGAGTCTTGATTTCAGGCACACTATAAAAGGCAGTCTATGAAGTTCAAGTTAACCAAAAAGATTCCCCAGTGGTTCTTGAATTCTGAAATAAACATTCAATAGGCTAGACAGAAATTATCAGCCTGTCATTATAATACTGGCTGTTAACAACCACAATTAAGGCAGACTACATATCAATTATTATTTGTCTGGAATATCAACTTCCCTAAGCATAAAAGGAAGTGAGGCAGCCTGCATTGCTGTCTCCTCTCTTCAGCTAATTAGTACTGTTTTTAATGGCTTCATCTACCCAAGATCAATTGTCTAATAGAAACAGTGCTCTGTCAGTTAATAAGGTGAGGAACTACAGAATGTGATTACGTCTGGTTCCAAAACAGTGCTTCAAACACACTAAAACAATCATGTGACAGAATAAATAGACTAATAGACAAGGCAATATTTTTTGTCTAATTCTTGTGCATAGTGTCCCAGTAATATTTATGGAAAAAAATTAAGAGGAAAAGTTTGAGAAAGAGAAGAGTCATGGAGATTTTAAGACACACACATGATACACACACACACACACACACACACCCTATGGAAACTTCAGTGAAAGGAAAAAAGCCAGCAATATTATACACAGATGTTTAAGAAGAAGTACACAGGGGATGTTGATATGACAATAAACTATTTTCCAAAAGTGCTTTATGCAAACCAGCTATTCTGCCACTGTCTTGATTGTAATATAAACCATGTTCATTTTTCAGTCACAAAATGCAACTCAGGGAAGACAGGCAGACTGAGAATATCCATTTGTATTCAATTGGCTTCTGTAACTGTTGGAAGATTTCCATAAATATATTAAACAGTAGACTGCCTCATAAAGACTTATCTGAATATATGGATTTACACTATGCTTCCTTAGCTAATATAGGGCTGGGCTTATGCAATGAGCTAAGACAAACTGAGACGAACAACAGAAAGCAGTCATTATCTTGAGATGTCGTATAGGGAAGTAGTTAAGGGCATGGACTCAGGAACAATACTGTCTAATCTTGAACCCCAACATTGCCACTTAGTAACTGCCTAACCATGGCGACTTACTGACTTTGCTGTGCCCTAGGTTTCCTTACCTATAAAGTGGGAGTGATAAACATAGGGTTGTTATGAAGATAAAGTCAGTGTATCAGGTACCTGGAGCACACCTTGACACACATGAAGCATGATAGAAATGTAAGCAGTTATTAGGATTATTTAAAAGTAGTACATTTTATCAAATTGTTGAACACACACTAACAGAGATATATTCTGAGTCAAGAAATCCCATCATAGTTCCTTTTTCTGCTTATTGGCGCTGCAAGAAAAGTCTGATTGCCTCTACATATTTTACAGCTAGAAATATACCAGTTCTCTGTGACTATGGTTCTCAGAGTGTTATTACCAAAGCAACATCAAAATTACCTAGGAACTTTTTAAATATGTAAATTATCAAGCACTACACAGCCTATGGCAGGACTTATTATGTCAAAATTTTAAGGGTAGAATCCAGTAATGTGTATTTTACAAAGCCTTCTAAGTGGTGTTGATGGCTGATATTCACTAACATATGAGAACTACTCAACTAAAAAACTGGAAAACTCCAGAAGCATTCTTTATTACTAAGAACTGGTGAATATTAAATGATTTAAAACACAAATTTCTTATCAGCTGAATAAGTTCAAAACAAAGGAATCTTATCCTGAATCTGTTTATCATATATACTCTTAAAAAGCAAAAAAAAAAAAAAAAAACAGTTATTAATTAAAAATTTTAGGTTTAGTTTGAAAACATCAACAAATTCATGATGAAAAAGGAAGAAAAATTATGAAAAAAGATAGGAATGTGTGAATCAAATTTTGTACTTCAAGAGTTCGCATGAAATGTGGATGGAGTAGCAAGTAAAATAACTGATATGGAAGGAATAGCAAGTAAACTAATTGAAAGAATTCTTGAACCCAGCTTTTCATTTTGTCATTAGTTGTTACTAATCAATTAATAAACTCACAGTCTCAGTTTTCTCAGTTCTTATGAAAACATTTAGCTTTTATAACTGCTTTCACATGGCTACATATAAAATACAAGTGCCTATGACAACATAGTGTCTGTTGACCAGATCTGGCTGCCAGAATTACTGTATTTAACCTGCCTATTATTTCAAAATCAAGAAAATTTCTCTTAAAAATTAGAAATTCCAGTTTCTCTTTAAAACCTGTAAGGTCTCACTGTGTTCATCTTTTATTACCATAGACCATCTCTCTTCTCAAGCTAAGTAGCAGCTGCTCTCCTGTGTTGAGTTTTGTGGCCTGGACACTGCAGCCATCTGATGCTGTACCTCCTCCTGAACCAAGTTTGATGCATAACCCCTCAGTAAATGCCAAAGCCTTTCTGAGGCCACCTGTCTTCCCATTTCTCCACTAGTAAAATACTAAAATCTATTAAAATAGAATTTTTCTAATATTTCTGTAAGAGAGGGTGGAGGAATAGTGCAGAAAAATATTTAAATTTGTGTAGGATTTTCTTTTCATGTCTTTCTAACATGTGGTCATCTAAGAAAGATGTTATAAATCTGTAGATTGCTTTGATAGTATCATAAAAGAGAGTTTTGGTATAAAACTGGAACTCTGTTATTGGAGTCAGTATCAACCCTGGAAGTCAGTAATTTGAAAGTGAAAATCTAAACATAAATTCTTCAAAGTCAGAATTTAAAAAGTAGGTCATTGTAAGAAATAAGTCAAATCCAAATTTGTTAAATATAGTGTATAGAGCAGACTGTTACCAATATTTTTTTATAAAGAGGATTATTTGCTAGAAATACCAGTTTAGTTGTCTCTAGAAACTGGTTTTTTTACTAGTCCAGCTGTGAGTGGCTTTGTGGATTTGAGCTAGTCATTTAACCTTTCAGGTCCTTGGGGTACTTTTCTTCAAAATGAGGAGGCTGGGCTCAGGTACCTTCCAGCTCTCAAAGTCTATTCTATGATTCTAGGATGCTGGGGCATACAATTCATTTCAGTTTTTTGTGTAAATGACACCCAGTGTCATGAAATAATGTATCAAGAGCAGCAGCAGGGTCTTTCTATCTTGAATTTGGTTTGAAGCCAACAGATAGGGTTGCTTGAATTCATTTTTTTTTTCCTTTGGTGAGGGGATAGGTTTGATGACCTAATAGGCCTTTTCCATCTCTTGTATCTTTGATGAGGCTACTAGGCCTCTGAGTTGGGAACTGCAAAGAGTTACCATGGTGAATTCTCTTTTGTAGTGATTTTCTCTTTTTGATCATATTTGACATTTTTGCAATTGTGCCTTGATTCAGATTATATCTACTACATAGCTCAGTGTGCTAGTGAGCTGAGACTCTTTGCTAAGATATGGACACACAAGTGTAGAAATTAAAAATGACAAGCCAAAGTATTGCTGCACGCTGTTTGTATATATTATTTGAACTAGTTCGCTGTAGTTCATTGACGTTCCATAATGACCATATAGGCTTCAACAAAGACTAGTTATATAAATTTTTTCCATAGAATAGCTTATTGGAAATAACTACAATATCTTTTTCCAACTTTGTTTTATTTTTTAATAATTCCTGAAATGTATATACTATTATAGCCCACACAAGAAAATAAAAAATGTATTCCTATGAAAGTAGATTTAAGTTATAAGATGATTTTGACTGCAATCAACATGAAAAAAGAATTAATTCAATTCCTTTAGAAAACAAAATTCAGGAAAAAAAGCATCCAAATTTGTTTTGTACATTGTATCATTTACTGCATTCTAAATAAGGAAGAGTCAAAACATCCAACAGAGATATGCAATTATCTAGAAAATGAAATAAAACCACTAATAGAAACAGACGTTTCATAGAAAATAGTTTTGATATTATTAATGCTGAAAATCGCACATATACATGAAAGCATGAATTATATATGTATGTAAGGTTAGAAATCTATGAGGTGTGATCAAATAATATGGCTAATAAGTACATTTTAAATAAATTTATTAGAGTAAAAGACACATAATTGGGCCGATGGTATAGCTCAGTGGCACAGCACCTGTCTGGCAAGCACAAGATCCTGAGTTCGATTTCCGGTAACAACAAAAAAAAAAAGACACATCATTAATCTCCCACACGCAAAAAAATATCTTCCTCACTTTAAACACACTTATCCCATTTGCCACTTTCTTAAGCAATTCAGGAAGGCTTTGGCGAGTGTCTTTAGTTGTGCTACCTGGTTCTCTCAGTGTTCTGAGTTGACTGAAAACACAATTCGTGGTCTGTTTGACTTTAGGGAATAACAAGAAGTCAAGAGTTAGTAAATCTGGTGAATGAGGTGGATGAGGACACACTTTAAAATTTTTGTTTCACAGAAATTTCTGTAAATGTTTGATCAAGGAGGTGTAATCAAAAGATACAATTAATATTTAAATAAAAATGTTTATTACAGCAAAAGGTACATTGCCATCAGTGGTCCTCAAAATATAAATGCTCCCACTTGCTTCAAACACACTTAGTCCATTGTTCTTGGCAATATGTCTTTTACTGTAACAGGTTTTGTTTTTTAAATTAAAACATGCACTATGATTTTTGCTACCTCTTGTACATGTATTTTATTAAAACCACTGTCCAAGACTTAAATTTCAAATATTTATTTCCAATTCTGTAGATAATCTGGAAAATCTCTAAGTTCTTTCAATATTTCAGAGTCATTTCCAAAACTATCTTCAATGCATTGGAGCTGAACTTGAAAGAGTAAGAAGGGGCACAAAGCACCTCCTTCAATAAGGAGAAAAGAGACTGAAAATTTAAAATTATTTTCTCAAATGAGTCAAAATTGTACAGAATCTAGGAATTAAACATGTCTAAGATGAAATACTGAGGCTATTCATACACCAAAACTCCCCCTTAACACAAAGAATGATATAAAGAATAAATTTCTATGACTTAAATTTAAATTGTCTAGAAAGCCTGATAAATATGTTTATAGTAAATGAACTGATCAAAGGTCTCAAATAAACTTATAGTTGCAAATGTTTGTCATATTTCTCCTCCATAAAATATTTATTTAAAGTTCAAATGGCAGAACAATAAAATATTTAAATTCCCTCTTGGTCATTTCAGTGCATAATATGTTTAAATAAGGTAAAAATAATTCTAGAATTAATGCTTTAGTTAAAAGTAGACTTAGCTACATACAAATTGACTGTACATGCATAAACAACCATGCACAGACAAAGTATGGCATACTGTACCCGTGAAATGTGCCATAGAAATTATTGTCTTTTGCTGTTTTGAGTTAAACTTTGACACCCATTTTCCTTGATTTAAAACAAAACAAAACAAAAAAATTCTATTAAAGAAAAATATTTCTGCTTTATAAAAAGTAGAATGTTAGAATTAGGGTTTTTTAAAAAATGAAAATAGTCTAAGATCTTAGAAAAGTTAACACTTAAATTAAGTAAAACTATATGCTCAACAAAGGTAATTTCATTTAAGGCCTCTCCCACTCATTTTTCTAAATTCAAGTCATGTTAATTGAATAGAATTTCCTGATCCAATGAATATTCTTATGATTAGATTTCTTTAAGCACTGGTTTCTTTGATACTTATTAACTTTGCAAAAGCATTGTGTTTTTTCACACATAGGTGGACAGTAAAATATGTAAGTCTTTATACTAATAGAAACAATATGCAAAAATGTAGTTAGTTATCTTTATTTCACATCAAACTTATCACATTGTTTCTTAAGTAGAAAGAAGTTTTTTAGAGCAACAAGAAACAAACAATACCTAAATAAATTCTGTTGTAACTTTTAATTTAGGCCCTTTAAAAATGTTAAATCAGTGAATAAAATGAAGGCATATTTAATAAAATTAATACAGTCAGCATACATTTGGGTAAATAATTGTGTAGGAAATAGGAATACAATAATTCAGTTAATAAAACATTACCCTTAAAATAAATAATACAGAAGAATCACAACAGTGTAATTGAGTGAAGTCTCATCAAAGAATATTTGGGAATATAAGAAGATATCTTGAATCAGACATTCAAGAATTAATATAAATAGTTTAAAAGAAGCAATGAAATTAGAAGTAATTAAACCTAGGAAAGAAAAAAGAATGAGAAAAGATGTTGGAAATAAAGATTAAATCATTAAATACTCAATAATCAATAGATTTGAAAATAAACTCAATAAAAGGGAATAGAATTGAAATTAGAAAACTATCATAATAATAAAAATGAAATCAAAAATAAATAAAAGTGACTGAAATAAAAGTAAAAGTGAAGAAGGTCCAACTTAAGCAAAATTGGAGAATTTGGAGAATGGAAGAGAAGTAACATTAAAAACTGTGAACCAAGAAAATTTTCCATATATAAAGTAGAAATAAATGTAAATAATGTGTTGGCCATATTTATTTTCTTTGCTGCATAATAAGTTAATATAAATTAAGCAACATTAAAAAATACAGACATTGCCTCACAATTTCTGGGCATTAAGATTCTGGGCAAGTCTTAGTGAGTCCTTACCTTACAATATCAAAGGCTGCGAAGTGTGGACTGAGCTATGTTCTTTTTCGAAAGCTTGACCAAGGGGAAGTTTTGCTTGCAGAACTCATTTCTCTGCAGTGGAGCTGCTTACCTTTTCATTGACGTAATTTAGTGATCACTATCGTGTCCCGGAGTCACCCACAATTTCTTGCCTAATGATATTTCCATGGACATTTCACAACATGGCAGTTAGCCCATTCAAATCCAGCAGGAAAATGAAACAAAGTCTGCTACTAGCATGACTCAGTCTTATGTAAGAGATTATTATTACAGTGAATATCATCAAGTTTGCTAAACTTGTAAGAAAATCATCAGTATCATCCATATTTAAGGATATACAATTATGTTTTAAAATTAATATTAGAATACATGGGTTGGTTGAACTTTTTTTTTTTTTTGCAGTGTGCAGATCAAATCAAGACCTGTGCATAATAGATAAGCACTCAAATGACTGATGTATAAATGCAGAAGGTAGGGCTGATTTCTCAAAACTTTGTAATAACTATGCTATTGAGGAAAGTTAAAGACTTGTGGGGTTGAGGATAATAAAAATAAAGTGTCTTTCCTTACCTTATTAAGGGGAGATTAAATCCATATCTAAAACCTGGCAATGCCATGATTGTGAAAACTGAAACTATTATTAAAAGTAGCTATTTTGCTGAAATGAGAGTAGGCTGTGAAAATGAGCAAAATAATTTAAAAGTAGACATTAGCTGATTTTAAAATAAACCATATTTTTGAAGAACGAGGATAAAGAATTCTAAAGCTACATTGAAAAATAAGATGAAAATAAGTATCGTACACATTCAAAGTGGGTAAGTCACACACTCCTATCTGTCAATCCCTAGTCTATTGCACTTCTGGGTCATGGGTACCCCCACAAGATAGCTTTGGGACATCTCAAGCTGTTGCTAGTCTTTCAAAATGAAAAATAAAGGGGCAGCCTAATATTAGAGTAAATTTTGCATAGTAATTCATCCTAAGAGTCAGCAATGTGGCCATTAACATGGAAGCTTAAGAAAATGAAAAATATATTCAGTATATATACACAAACACACACACATACTCCACTCTATTTGGTGCTTTACAATTCATTAGTAGAGGAAGATCCATGGCATACATTAACTTGACTAGACTATATGTAATAATATAGAGACAATAATATCATTGCCAAATCACCAGCAATTAAAAGGTGATTACATTGTCATATTGGGACTAAGAGGCTGACCTAAAAGGCAGCAAAGGGCCAGAAAAAAGAAAATACAATGAATGTTTATTTTTCTAAAGAAATTATTACAGTAAAAGATACATTGACATTATTATCCCTCAAAATATTCCTTGTCTAGAACACACATGTCTCATCATTCATGCCAGTTTCTGAAGGAGTTTCGGAAATTCTATTTTGTGAGTGTCTTTAGTGGTGATGTCATGGCTGCCTCAGTGTCCTGAATCAATTCAGAATGTTTACCTTTAATGGTTATGTTGATGTTGGGGACAGGCCAGAAATAACACCGTGCCAGTTGTGTGTTAAATATCTATGTGACATAAAGCCTTGACTAAGTTTTGAAAGCAGGTGTAAACCAGAGGTAAAATGGTAACTGAAATTATTTCATGATTGGGTTTTTGTCAAAATATGGAACATAAATAGATACAAAAATTTAGGGTTTTTTTTCCTTATTTTCCAGCATGAGTAGATAGTTCAGATATGTACTTCTCTATACTACCTAGTAGAGTGCAATGAGATTATAAGCATTATCATTTAATTCCTTTAAATCCTCATTATATAATGTAAAACCTTGCAAAGAATCCTTCAGTGTTTATGAATATTATGACACATGATTATTGAGACATAATAAAGTTTGCTGTAGAACATTGCATTCTATCTGCTAAGACACAGCATCAGTACACCTCATGTGAACATTTATGTGGCTGCACAGACATGGTGTCCTCCCTACGCATTCTGGATTAGAAGAGTGAGACTCAGGAGAACTAAGCTATCCACCCCCACTTCTTATTCCAGGCTCGCTAATAAGCTAGGCCACTCTTCCTGCCATAGGGAGGACTGGAGGTAAGTAGAAAGGTAAGCCACAATTCTGTTTTAGAGCTAAAGTTCCTCCGTATCTATAACAATAGGTCCTGATACAAAGCTGGAACATGACATAAGATCCAGTTACTTGTTTTTATTCTTTCCACCTGACTCCATGATGCAGCAAACAGAATGGATTGATGAAGTCACAGGTGTATATAGGATATGCATATAAGAGAGGTTAAAGAAAAAGTATATCTACACATTTCAATTCTTAGCAAATTTCTGAAACAATAAAACACTGCTGATGCAACTCTAAAACATCATCGGATCAGCCCAACACCTGTACACAGTGGGAAAGGATGGGGTACATTTTTATGTCACAAACAAGGAATATCCCAGAGTTTATATCAGAAGTACCAAAATATTTGCTGAATAATGATCTAAGAGACTAAGAAGCTCTTGTTCTCAGCAGTAACAAAATTTGTGGTATTGTAAGCTGTGTCAAAAATGTAAATATGTACATCACTAGACACTAATCATTAAGACTAATATAAGACCTCTTCTGGGGAAAATATTCAATTTTATGGTACCTGCAAAAATAATTCCTATACATTTTAATATTAGTACAATTTAACTTTTTATTCAGCCACAGATACATAATCACCTGTTAAAAAAATTGTAATGATTACATATGTGTAAGTAACAATACTATATTTTTTAAATATTTATTAAATAACCCACACAGTGTTAAAGTCTAGACCTCCTACAAGGTTAAAACATGTAGACATCAAAATACACAAAATGTAAAGCAAACATCTCATAAATACTCTGAAAGACAAACATTTAGAGAAAAAAGAATGAAGGATAGGCTCTAAAATTCTGGTCAAAATGTTATTAGTGGAATTTGACTCCTGTTCAGGTTCAGAAAATTCTACTGAGACATTTGTCTTGGACAGGGTATAAGAAAACGTATGTAAGTAGTATTCATGGATAGCATAATTCATATGAATAGCATAATTTATATTGCCTAAGCTATTTTAAAACTATTGTAGAATTTTGGATGATAAGTCATACTGTCCTATCCTATCAAGAGTAAATTAGAAAGGCATGTTAATGCATGCCTCTAATCTCAGGTACTTGGGTGGCTGAGGCAGAAGAATCACAAGTTTGGAACCAGCCTGGGCAACTTAGTGAGATTTGTTTCAAAAAAAAATAGACTAAAGGTAAAAATAAAAATGTCTAGGTCAGGGGTATAACTGAATGGTGGAGTGATTGTCCTGCATTGGTGAAGTTCTAGGCGCAATCCCTAGTTCCTCAAAATAAAAAAAGTAAGTAACAGACAGGATAAGGATCACAACAAAACATAAAGAACAGTTTTAAAGGCAATTGCAATGATATAGGCAAGAAATAAATATAACATAAAGGAAGCAGTGGCATAGTGTAATGACGAATAGGTTGTAGAATGCTAAAGAATAATCCAGCCTAAGAGACTGGGGGCAGATGATAGAATGTGTTTCCTATTTCTGCTTTGAGTAACTACATAACTACATAGGATTGTCATTAAATAACATAAAACAAGGAAGGAGCATGTGTGGGAAGTTCATACGGTAAGGTAAATATGTAGCTGAAGGTGAGTACAATATAACCAATTTAAATTGTTATTCGATAATTACATGCAAAAAGCTTAAGGCTCAGGAGATAAATATATTTTATTTAAAACCTCATTTTTTTTCCTCAGACAGAACTATGGCAAAGAAATTCGTTTCTTCTATATTTTTGCACTTTTCCATGTTTTCGTTTGCTGTTACTTTTACTTTACATTTTTTTCTAAATTTGTTTTAACTAATACACATCAACATGAAAATAGTACACATTCATGAAATACAATGTGATTCATTAGATGAACACATTGTACAATGCTTAAATCAGGTTAAATATATCTGTTTCCTCAAATATACCCTACCTTCTTTTTCATTAATAGTACATGTTGAGAGTGCATAAGGTTTATATTCCTTATGTATAGACTTTCAAGCCAGATGTATCAAGGCTGAAATTGCAACTGTGCTCTTTATCAGTCAAGTGTTTCAGGAGAAATTTGATTATGGAGGGTGGGGTGCATCAAATAGTATAAGGTGTCAAAAACACAAAAAGTAGTTTTTAAAAGGAAAAGTGAAAGAAAAGCATTTAAAAATAAGCACTACTTAGATGTAAAAATTTCCAAATACAAAAGTCAGAGACTCATAAGTAATAGAGATTCCACCTGAAGCTTTGTCCTTTGTAGAACTGCAGCGGTGTGCTGAACTGCAGACCTAGTTAGAGCCGCCCACCGAGGAAGGCAGAAGGATGTTTTCGTGTCATTTAGGAAACACAGCAAAAGTTGTTAACCATGACATATGACTGTTCAACCAAAAGAAAAATATTATCAATACTCAATTGCTCTTTACAAAATTATAATTAGGAATTTAGTTCATTTGGCAAAGTATAAGAAATACTTCTTCCAGAATTACCAAGATTTAAGTGGACTAGGCTTTTTATTTGGTAACAGCAATAAAAACAGTAGCAACAAAACAGAAGTATCTATTTTTTATGGATTATTATTTTAAATTTTTGCATACATGAATTCATTAAATCATCACTGACAGCCTTCTATTTCCATAGAAAAATTAGGTTTACTTGTAAAGGTTAAATTATTTATCTAAGGTCACGCACCTTGTAAATATCATAGGCAGATTTTAAAATTATTTCTTAATCTGAATTGTTGTAATCTAAATAATCTAATCTATTTGAACCATTTTCTCCTTCTATAAAATATGATTACATTAACTGTCCTATCACAGACTTTCATATATAAATAACCATCACAGTACACAGAACATATTTAACACTCTACAGTATCAGTTATTGCTATTAAGATGTTGATGAAAATTGCAATTATAGTCATCTAGAATAGATACAGATATTTACAAATTATTTGTATGTTGATTATAAAACAGATGTACATATGTTTGGAGTCAGTATGATCTTGATTTATGAATAGTCCACTTATCACAAGGAAAGAATATAGTATTTCTTTACATTTTGCTACAAAACTGACTAATTTGCTATTTAATTAAAATTGATCCAGATATCAATTATAAGATGAAATCTCAAATCAGTAATATTTTAAGAGAAACATATGAACATAGGAAGATAAAATGGGACATGATAAAGCAACATTTATTTTGATGTTGCATATAAACTAAGCTCAAGTGAAGTTGGAAATCATTTACCCAAAAACATTTACCAAATAACATTTGATGAACTTACACTGTGCAAAGCATTTAGGAAAAATACAAAAAAGAAAAAGTGGTAGAAGATATCTTACAGATGAAATAGAACAATGAGATAGGAAAGGAACATAAGATCTCAACATATTTGAAGATAAAATTTCGTACTGCATGTACACTATCTATGTGCTAAGATGGTACAGGAAATTTTTTGGTTGGAAATCAGTGGAAGGGTATCAGGGGAAAAGGGGAATAAGTCCTACTGTTTCAATGCTAATGTTGATTTAGGTAAAACAACTTTATGGTCATAAAGAGAGAGCATGAAATACTTTTTTGCATTTCTACTTGAATAATGTAATCATGCGACCTTTGCGCTTTAAAAAAATAGAAACTTAAATCAACCCTATTGAAGTAAAAAGGAAGTCTCTTGGTTAATTTAGCTGGTGAAAATAATTGACATAGCTCAGAAAAATCACAAGGCAACCCTTCTTTTTTCTTCGTCTTTCCAAACTGTACTTCTCCCCAGCAGCATATAAGCACTTTTCATGGTGGGGAATGTTATAGTTCCTGTTTAGCAACCTCAGTAGAAAAAACACGTTTCATTTTTCCATCACCTGTACAGTATTTCCAAGAATGCATTCTGAATAAGCACTCATTTGTATTCTTACTTATTCAATAACAACAACAAAGGCTATTTCTGTTTTGGTTACATAATCACCTTCTTTCACTTAACACAGTAGCCCAAGTAAGCAGGTTATTGCTTCTCCATGTCTTTACAGGTCCATTCCCAAATACGAGAGTTAATATCAGTCTAAAAATTCCAGGCTGGTGATATAGCTCAGCAGCATAAGCCCCTGCCTGGTAAGCACAAGGTCCTGAGTTCAACTCCTGGTACCTGCATATAAAAAAAAAAATTCCACATACTACTATTGTCATCAAATAGTACAGATTTATTTAACTGAACAAGAATATCTATGTTTATGTGATTTTATTTACTCAGATAAAGTAGTCTTTATAAAAAAGCTAGCTTCTCAGCTATTACTGAAATGTTTATACTGTCGTGCCTATGTAGCAAAGAGATTAACAGTTATGTGAACTCATTAGCAGTAAATTCTGAAGGAATGCTCTTAAGACTATCTTGATGGACATTTGAATTACCTAATTATCATCTATACTATAAGTACAGTAATTTTGTAAATACTGAGCATAGCACAAATAATTTTAACTAACCACACAGGCCCAAGGAAATTTAATTGAGCTATCATAAAAGAATTTACGGGGCTATTTGATAATTTCAAAGGTTATCACATGCAAGGGTAAAAGGAAAAAGTCAAGATTGGGTACAGTGTTTAACAAGTATCAACTTGGGAGGATTTTTTAATGACATGACTTAAGTAGCTGAGAACTGAAATGATAATCTTGTGTGAGACGATTACAATTCTAACATGAGTTATAGATTTTAGACTTGCTTTTTACATTATCAACTCAAAAACTGGATAAAACTACATTAAATATTTTAATATATTGAAAAAAAGACATACAGATGTCTGAAAGAGAAGACAATGAGATAATCCCCACAGTTCCAATTACTTTCTGCCTGGTAGCACTTCTGAGACTGTGGTCAAGTGAGAGAGAACTCAGGCAGACTCAAAGTTTCTAGAATTCTTACTAAGTTGAGGAAATATTGCAATTTAGGGATATGGGGCAGAGTTCTAGAAAAAACAAGAATATAGCAAAAGAGCTCCAGAAATCTGCATTGCCCTTTATGCTTGGTAAAACAATGAGACTGTGCGAACAACTACAAGGCAGCTGTTGCCTTAAATTTTCTCAGTGCTTACAAGAGGCTTTGAGTTATTGAATTATAACCAGTGACAGTAGATAAACCATGATCCCTCCAGTTTAGATCTTAAATGTCTCCTAAGGCCCATGAGTTAAAGGCTTATTCTTTAGTTTCTTGCTTCTGAGAGGTAGTAGAAACTTCCAAAGGTGGCTTAGTGAGACTTCTTCCGGTCAGCGAAGCTGTGCTCTTGAAGAGGACATTGGGATCTTGGCCACTTCATTGTCTTTTTCACTTCCCAGCTGCCATGAGGTGAGTGGCTTTGCTTCACCATGAATTCCTGACACAATGGGCTATGTTGCCATAGGACCAAAGCAATGAGGGCAACCAAGCATGGATTGAGACTTTAAATACTATAATCCAGAATAAACCCTTTCTATATAATGGGAAGCTAACTGACACAATGGTGAAGAAATGAGGCTTTTGTTAAAGAAACCTCAAAAGTTTATTCTTAATGTAAAAGCTGCAGTAAAATAAAATCTCCTCTTGACCCACTTCAACTAAACTTTATAAATATCTTACAAATAAGTAACTCAACCAGTGGTAAAAACAAAAGAAAATCATTTAAGACCCTCAACAACGTACACACATCAGTCAGCATTCAATCAAACATTACTAGCTCCAGGAAATATGATTTAAAATAAAGATCAAAATTAATCAGTAAAAGGAGACCCAGAAATAGCAATAGGAAGTAATACATAGAAATGTTCAAAGAGCTATTACAAAATTTCTACTTATTTAAAGGAACTACTACTGCACTGAAAATATAGAAAAGACCCAAAGGAACAATTAAAAATTCAGTACATGATAAAATAAATTTACTATTTGAGATTAAGATAAGATTAGATAATGTAAAAAAGAGTGATTCAAATATTGTATTTCTTGATCACCCTGGCAGTTACAGGCACATATGCATGTCTTATAACTTATTGAACTACACAAACTGAGTGAATGGTTTGTATGTAAACTACATGATTTTAGAAATAGAATTCTCCTATGAATTTATTTTCCCAAAAAAAAAAAAAAAGGAACACATGTTTAAATTTCACCTTTCCAACAAAGAAAACATAAATTGAAAACTACAAAGACAGAGGTATCTTGCCCCCACCCAGAACTGGAGATAAATGGGGGATATTGAGAAAGCAGTTTCAATGTTGAATAGAAATAGCTGTTGTATCCATTCACTACTTTTAAGACCTTGAATTTAAAATGTCATTCCTCAGTAAAATCTAATGGACTCACCAAAATCCAACTTAGAAACCAGTTTCCTGCTCATAAGACATAATACAGAGCCACACTTGGTAGTCTGAGTCCTGGCTCAATCTTTAAGTGAGCGTTGGGCCAGAAACTATACTATCTGCATTACAAAACACTTGCCAGGACAAGTCTTGGTTTGCAGTTCTACAGCCTGAAGTCCCTGGAGCAAAGCTATTAAATGATTTCACAAAGAGTCCTCAAAGCTCAAAGTATATATGAAAAACATGTTCTACAGAAATTTCCACAAAATAAAAATTTAGAAGCATAAGATAAAAACCAGGATAAGAAAATAGGTATAGAGGGCCAGTGAGATAGCTCAGCAGCATAAGCACCTGCCTGGCAAGCGCGAGGTCCTGAATTCAACTCCCGGTACCCACATACGAGAAAAGGTCCGGTGATATCGCTCAGTGGCACAGGCACCTGCTGGCACGTGGGATCCTGAGTTCAACCCCTGGTACCCACAAAAAAAAAAAAAAAAAAGAAACAAAATAGGTGTAGAATATCAGAAAAAATCATTACATAAAAATAAAAGAGTTTTGAATGAAGTTTACAAGAGCGCTTTGATAGGTTTTCAAGGATAAAAGAAAATCCAAATCCACACTAAAATTATCATATTTTAATTTATAAATATGCTTTTCCAATCTCTGCAAGGATTCCTAAAAGGCAGAGTATAAACAGGCTGCCATCTATATAAAACTGCCCCTGCAGAGAACTTCCTTCTACTCTTAGCACCATAATGAAAAAAGAAACAAAATAACTGAGAACATGGTTTTTAGGCATGAAATATGAAGTTACCCTATTAGTTTTTTCTCCTACTGAGCTGGATAACAATTTGGATTCCTTTATTAACTACTGTTATTGACATGAAAATAATTAAGAAAATAACTAGTGAAAACTTCCTAAGAAAATATTAACAGTTTCTAACATAAATAGACTACCTTTGACTTTTATAGTTGATTGCGTTAACTAACTCAGGTTCCTCACATATTTGGTACTTGTTGACTTATTTAAAAAATAACAAACTTAGATCCTAAAATCTATACTTTTCTTGTCTAAGGAAAGTGAGTCATTACAATGGTCACAGAGTTATTTGCTTTTTTGATTATAATGCATCCCTTTTTAAAATTGGGAAATGCTAATATAACAATGAAATCTTAATAATGAAGAATTTGCAAATGATTCACACAATAATACTCTGGGAAAGGAAGAGCAGCATTATTGTGATCATATGTAAAATCATGTGACACTTAGCAAAGGCCAATGTCAGTCTAAAACCCATGTCTTCTATTTTTAAGACTAGCCATCTTGCCAAAAATATTTCTGGATACCAGATAAATATCAGAAAATCTTATGAAGTACCATGGTAATATTTTTACTGAATGGCTCTAAATAAATGGAGTTCTCATTATTGGTTTAAACCTAATGTGGGAGTTAAAGGGCTGAATGGGTACATGTGATGGTTAATTTTGTGTATCAACTTAACTAGGCTCAGAGAAGACCAGATAGCTAAGAACACAATATTCTGAGTGTGTCTGTAAGGTCCTTCTGAAAATGATGAACACTTGAATCAGTAGATTGAGTAAAGAAAATTTGTTTTTGCCAATATGGGTGGGCATAACCCAATACATGAAGGCACCAATAGAATTATAGGAAAGGTAAATTTATTCTTTGTTCCATCTTCTTCCCTCAAACTTCTATGTTCCTGGTTGTCAAGTCTCCACACAAAGACTGAATTATTCCACTGATCTTCCTGGTTCTCCACTTGACAGCTGCCTAAAATGATCCATAATTTCTACAACTTCCATAATCACATCAGCTGGTTCCTATAATAAATATATCACTATCTCTTGGCCTGTCCACCTATTAACTCATCAACCTATATATCTATACTCTACAGACTTTGTTTCTCTGAAAAACTCCATTATAATGTAGGAGAAAATAAAAAATTAGAGAAGCTTCTGTCAGTCCAAAAATAGTACGTCATTTTGTCTTTTCAAATAAAGTACATTCTTCCCAGTGAAATGACACCTAATAGGCACTATCTCTTTGCAGTTCTTTCACAGTCTTTCTCTTGCTCTCCTTTCTTTAGGACATAAAAAAGGTCTGTCTTATCTCTATAATCTCACCCTTTCCTCTTTATTCTTCTAAGACAAGACTCCAAACTCACTTTTATAGTTGTACAATTGTTTATTTTCCCCTCTCCAAAGTGATTGATGCACTTAAACATTTATAGTTAGAAAACTTCATGTTTGAGCATGGCTGAAATATAAACATAGTCCTTTAAGAATCAAAGGTATGGATTTTCTGCCTATGAAACACACACACACACACACACACACACACACACACACACACACTGCCAGTACAATGTTCAATCTCCAAATGTGGGTGTATAAGAAATAAAAAAGTTCTTCCTTGTTTTCCTAAACAAACTTAATTTTCTTTTAAATCAGCATACCTACAAACATCAAAAACTTCATCTCAATCATTGCAGTTTTCTCTCTTCCTACTATTTCTGTTACGCTGAGATTGGAAAGGGGCAAAAAAAACGTCAGTTGTGGGAGTAGGTGAGCTTATCCTCAGTGTTGTCCGTTAACATAGGTGCTTTCAGACATGCATGTTTGTATCTGCTCTTCAGGCGTCACTCCAGTAATGGACTGTCCTAGGTCATGCAGCAAGACCCCTGAGTTGACATCCCACTTAGTCCATGAAATTTACAGCAAGTGCAAACATTAGGGGCCATTCTGGGTTGTGAAAAGTCTGTGCAATTATCAATAATCCTTTGCTAGTGCACATGTCACACATTTTTAGCCATTGTTTTCGTTATTTGTGTAAGAATGGAGTATCTCTATTGGATCAAGGGAGAACGCTGTTCATCAGTAGATTGGTCCACTGATCTATGGACTGAACCCTCTATAAATTGTGAGCCAAACTGAACCTCTCTTCTTTTAATCTATGGGTGTCAGTTATGGTGTCTCAAAGATGAGAAAAGTTAACTAAGACTATCACTAACTAGAAAAAAAGGAGATTAAAATTTTAGGCACATGGAAAGGTTACTATCACTTTTACATGACCCTCAGAAATACTTAAGCAATACAATCAACATAATGAATGGGGAAACAACAAAAACAGTGGAGAGAATTAGAGGTCATTATAACATGTGTCTTCTGAGTATTTTGCCAAACAGTATTTGAAATTCTCCTTCAGGTAAACAAATTTTCAATACAAGGAAGAACTGTAAATGTCCCTCGTCCTACTGGCTGTGATCCAGCATGGTAAACAAGATGAGTAGAGTGCCAGAAATACAGGGAACAAAGGATTTTATAATATTGTTAACCTTTCAGTCCTGTCAGAATGTTAAGATAAAATTATATCACTACCTCTGACGCTTCCCGATTGGATGCCTGCCACTATCACTAAACCTCAGGAACTCATCAGAAATAGGGTGTGGATTGGGAGATGGAGCAGAAACCTAGCTGATTATCTGCTCCTATCTCAGACCTGGCACGAGTGTATTTAACTCTACAGAGAAGGATGAATCTCTGGACTTTGCTGCCAATGTATTTTTACCTTCTAGGTTAATTAATAATAAAACCAATAACTAAAGTTTACTGAACATGTACTATGCACCACAAATTCTTTCTTTCTTTATGCTTTCTCATTTTCCTAAACAAATTATAAGATTGATATTACTATTATTTCTCCTGTGGGGAGACTAAACTGAAAAGCAGTTAAGTATATTTCAAAAGTCACAGTCGAATTATGATACAGCAGTGAGTTAAACTGAAGTAGTATAGCTCTAGTATACACCCTTTAAATTACAAATGTAAAGAAAATATATGGACATTTATGTAAGAAATTATTTTATATTATATATTGTATAACTTTATCTATGTAGTACAGTATATTTCAAGTAGTAGTATCTTTTCCCAACAAAAATTATAGTTTTTTCTTTCCAAGTTTTATACTTAAGATTTTACTCCATATGTTATCATATATTTTTATCTTTTACATCTTATTTTGATGATTTTATATAAATGTTTACTTCCTAAGAATTTATAAAACATATCTTTCAGCTTCACATTTTATTTCATCATTTATCTCTTGAAGTTTTGTATTTTCAATTTAATTCTATGTTTATTATTTTTTCTCTTTCTTTAACATTTAGAACACCTTTTATGATATTTATACTAATACTGCAGATTAAATGTCTTCAAAAGTCTCTTTATAACAAGAATAAAATAAAGCAAACATCATTAAAAAAAAGTATTACTGAGCTGGTCCAAAAATAAAAATTCCCTTGAGCAAATATGAGAAGGAATGGATACTAGTGTAGGAAAGTGAAGTTCTAGCTATGTATTCCCCGGCAAATTTGTTGACTCCTGAATTCAGCAGGCTTGAGCATTTAAAAGCCCAAAGACCAGGAGACAAAATATGGGGCCTATTCAAAGAGTCTGACCAGAATGTAAACTCCTACGAAACACCAGGACCCTCAGAGAAAGCAGGAACCAGAATGTTTTCGCTTTACAACAAGGCAATATAACGTATTACTGGTGTGATTTAAGAAATTCTAACCCAACAAATTAAATACATCTTAGCTTAGTAACTTGCTGGGGAACATGGGAGCAGTCAAAATAAATCCTTACTTGCTCATGCTGCAACCAAAGACCCTTGTCTTTCCCATGGTGGGACTGGAGAGGAGCCATATGACACAATTGTATAAGCAACACAAGGAACTTCTGTGTACCCAGAAAAGGGGGAAAGTTTTGCTCTAATAAGGAAGAAGAATAAGGGGGCAGACCGCAGATCAGCACCTAATGTCCTTATGGGGGAAAGTTCAAACACAGGGTAGTAATGATTGGAAAATTTTGAAGAAAGGCAGCAGGCCAAATAACGGCTCCTTCTCCAACAAAGTGTCACACACTAAGGTAAGTCTCCCACTGTGTCTGTAGATGAAGCCTACTTCCCTGCAATTAATCAAAAATCCAAAATTACAGAACATAAAAGAGTATAACCAAGTCAAAAGATCACAACCAAGAGTTCGCAAATTAATAGTGAATATGACTACAGCAAAAACAATGCCACATATTGGTTTGTTGCATAAAGGGTAAAAAATATATATCTGTAAAATGTTTAAAAAGTAAATTATGGTTTCTGATCCATCATAGCGAATGAGGAGTAAGCAGCGCTAACAGACAGTTCTGAAGTATTCACCCAGGTTAGAGGTATGTGGTTGCATGGCACGGTAGGGTAAACAACCACTGGAAAGCAACTTGAGTGAGCCAGCAAACAGATGAAATCCAGATATATTTTTAGTTAAAATAAAAATTCAAGGCTGCCTCTTGGCTCTGACACTGCTTGTCGTGGAGGTTTGTATGGAGCTCCATTTTGTGACACACAAAATCCTCCTGGTGAAGAAGCCATTAGGAACTTAACACCCAATCTAGCAGACATTGCTCTCATTCCTGGGCTGAGCTGCACTGTTTTCCCTGCTGGGACATGGGGCCCAGACACTGTAATATTCACTAGGAAGGACATCCTCAGTCCTGGGCACCACTAGAACTGTGATCCAGAAAAGACTCAGAGGTCTGCAGCAGAACTAAGAGCCCCAAGCATCAGGGGCAGAGAGCAGAGGCCATACTCGCACTAGCTGGGGGTGTACCTTCCTTGGCCATAGACACCATCAGAACCACAGCTGGAGAGACAATCAGAACTAGGGTGCAACTAGGAACCATGAACATTGGAGGTAGAGAGGGGCTGCCTGGGTAGCACTAGAGTGGCTATCATGTTTTGAATCTCAGATGCTGCTGGAATTAAGCCAGAGAAAGAATAAATGGACTGTGGCATAGCTAGAAGCCAGTAGTAGCACAAATGGAGAAAGGCAGCTGGGACAGGACTAGAGAATGCTTGGTTCTGGAACCCAAGCGAGGCTGAGACTCACCAAGGTGAGAAACACAAGTATTCTACCAACATCCTGAAAGGACTACAAGCTCTTAATCAAGGTGGACTGAAGTCAGAGGCACTAACAACCCACTCTGGGATATTCATCGTAACTAACAGCACAAGATAATTGTCCGCATTATAATTAAAACTATAAGGATATATATTAGTCCTGAGTTTGTGGCTGTTTTCGTTTGTTATAGTTTTGTTTGTTTTACTTAGGTTTAGTTAGGTTTTTAACTATGTGTATACAGTTTTCTGCTTTGCTTCTATAGTGTTCTATAATGATTTGTCACATTTTCCCACATCAAAATGGTTGCTTCACAGTGATATCTATCTCTCTTCTCAAACCAACACTAGGAACAGAACTTAATACCCTTAATAGATCGAACAGGTACTATCAAAAGGACAACTACCCACAGAGTGGTAAAAAATTTTAGCCAACTGTCCTTCAGACAAAGGATTTATATCTAGGACATATAAAGAATTGAAAAAACTCAGACACCCCCAAATTCAAAGACCCAATCTAAAAATGGGCATCTGAAATGAGTAGACCCATCTCAGATTAAGAAGGAGAAATAGCAAATAAATACATGAAAAAATATTCAACATCACTGATTGTCTTAGTTACTTTTCTCTCATTGCTGAGACAAAATAGCAAATGCCCAAAATTAGGGAAGGAAAGGAATATTTAGCTCACAGTTTGTGGAGGTTTCAGTCCATAATCAGCTGGCTCCAAGGCAGGGTGGCATGGCACAGGGGCAACCGTTCAACCGGCAGAAGACAGAAAAAGCAACAAGGGCAAAAAAGGGAGGAGAGCTAAGAGAAGACTTTCTTTCCCTTATATTTTATGTACCCTACCCACCCTAGGGTGGGTGTAGCACTCACACCCATAATCCCAGCACTGGACCATGAGTCAATCACAAACTCTAGAAGCCTGCCCCCATGACTACATGAGGCTTGGGGAATGTTATCCAGACACAAATGATAACATCCTGCCCCTGACCCCCCAAAGACTCAAGCACATCCTTTATGCAAAAGGCATTTAGTCCATCTCTAAGAGTTTCCAAAGTCCTAACAGTTTTCAGCACTGCTGAAAAGTCCAAGCCCCAAGTCTCCTCTGAGATATAAGGTAAACTCTCAGCTGTGAACCCCTGCACAAATTAAAAGAAAGTTAAACACTTGCAATATTCAAGGGCACAAGATAAACATTACCATTCCAAAAGTTACAAACAGGAGGATACAAAGGATTGGGACCAAAAAAAGTCCAAAGTCCAGCAGGGCAAACATTAAGTCCTGTGTTTCCCTGTGCAGCATCGGAGGCAATCTGTGACAAGTCTTGAGCTCTAAAGGGCTTGACTGGCTCCACCCTTACGACACTTCCAGTGGTAGTAGCTCATATGGTTTCTCTCTTCGGCCCACTCTGCTCAATCCTTGCAGCTTTCCTTAGATAACCCACATTCCTGGCTTTTCCAAACTTCTGGGTTCTCCACTGCACCTTTGGATTCACACTTACAGCTTCACATATTGCCCTCTCAGGGGCACACTGCCTGGCCTCCCAGACCTTCTGCAATCTCAGCAGAAGCCTTCTTAACCTCATAACTCTTGCAGTCTGCATGCGCCTAAAACCAGTGCCACATGGATGATGCCATGTTCTGCTGCCAGGTGGAAAAGTAAGTAGCCAGGCTTTCTTCTCTCTTGGCTGTAGGGATCGAGTGCCTAGATAGCTGAGCACTCTGAACCTGATTCTGAGAAACAAATTTTCTATGCTGCCGCCATTCTGGAACCTGGTGCAGCTGCTGCCATTCTGGAACATGGTGCCCTGCAGCTTTCTCCTCAAAGCAAAATCTTTCACTTTTGCAGTTTTGAGTCTGCAAATGGCAGAGTCTTGTTGCTTCTTGCACTGCCCTCAGGGCATCTTTCCTACTCTCTGGTTCCTTATCAGCAATCAAGATCTCCTCTGCTCCATCCTTGCAGTCCACAGCTTTACTGGAGCTTCCTTTTTTGGCCAAACTCACATTGTAAATCATCCTGCTGGGCATTTTGCTCTTGATTCATAACATAAATCTGGCTAAAAGCCCCCTAACAATAATCATACCACCGCCTCAACATTCAACTGCCTTGAAATTTTTTCTTCCAGTTTAATTAGTCAGCTGCTCTTAATCTCAGTCTCAGGCAAAGTCTCTGGACAAGAGCAAAATGCAGACAAACTTTTTGCCAAGCCATAACACACATCCTCTGAAATCCAACATCCAGTGCAGTCCTTCTTCCCAGCAGAAACCTCCCGAGCCTGGACTTTACCAGCAGGATTTCTATCTGCCTTCTGGTCTTCTGAGCTCTGACCAGAATCTCCCATACAAAACAGCCTAAGGCGTTCCAGCTCTACTCTTTCAGGGGATATCTCCGAACCTTTCCAGACTCTCCCACAAGCCATTCGCAAAGGTTCTTGAACCACATGGTCAGGTATAGTCACAGCAAAGACCCCACTTCTCTAGTACCAAATTCTGTCTTGGTTACTTTCCTATTGTTGCTGGGTCAAAATACCAGACACTCAAAATCAGGGAAGGAAGGGTTTATTTAGCTCACAGTTTGTGGAAGTTTCAGTCCATAATCAGCTGGCTCCAGGGCAGGGCGGCGTGGCGGAGGGACAACAGTTCAAAGCAATGGAAGATAGCAAAAGCAGCAAGAGCGAAAGGGGCAAAAGGGGAGGAGAGAGAGAGCAAGCCTCTTTCCCTCCTTTATATTGTATTCAGGCTATGCACCCCAAGAGGGGTGTAACACTCACACCCATAATCCCAGCATTGGACCATGATTCAATCACTAACTCTAGAAGCCCACCCCCATGACTGTATGAGGCTTTGGGGGGACAACTAGGCAAAAACCATAACACTGGTCATTTGAGAGATGCAAATTAAAATAATGCTGAGATTCCATCTCACTCCAGAAAGAATAGCTATCATCAAGAAATCAACCAATAACAAATGCTGGCAGGGCTGTGGAGAAAAAGGAACACTTCTCAACTTTTGGTGAGACTGTAGACTGGTGCAACCACTGTGGAAATCAGTGTGGAGATTCCTCAAAAACTAGGATTAAAGGTCACATTCAACCCAGCTATTCCCCTTCTGGGTATCTTCCCAAAAGAATTAAAAACATCAAATCACAGCAATATACACACACCTATGTTTATAGCAGCACAATTTGTAGTAGCTAAATCTTGGAAACAACCCAAATGCCCATCAGCTGAGGATTGTATAAAAAAGATTTTTATTTTATATAAAGGAGTACTACTCAGCCATAAAGAACGATAAACTCGAGACTTTCACAGGTAAATGGATACAACTTGAGGCCATACTCATAAGTGAAATAAATCAGGTCCATATGTGTAAACACCACATTGTCTCACTAGTGAAAGAAGCTGAATGAGTAGATAAGATCCAAAAGGTACAATAGATATTTTGAATTGGGAAGAAACTATTTAAAAGAGAAACCAATGGGGGAAAGGAGAAAGGAAGGAAGAGAAAAGGGGAAAAAAAATATATATATATATATAAACAGGATAATTAAGATAGTTATACAGCTAGTTTCTCTTAGTTCATTGAAAAGAAAGGTCTGTGCTAATATTGTTTGGACAATATTTCACACCTATATCTTGTACTCTTAATAACTACTATGTAGACAACAATACACAATGTACTAATTATTGTTACTGTCCTACTAGCCTGTTTTGAAACTCTGTTTTATTGTTATTTTTACTTTTTTCCTCTTTAAAATAAATAAATAAATGGGAATTTTGGAGGACATTCCAGATGCAAACCATAACAAAGCCAAAATAAATAACTTAGTGACTTAAATATGAATGATCATTCTGGATTCTGCTTTCAGAATAAACAGTAGAAAGTCAAAAGGGAAAACATGTCTTACTCTTGGTTCTTCTTTCCATCTACATTTTTTAAATTATTTTTATTTTTATTCATGCATATTAATTATACAGAATAGTCAGGTTCATTTTGAGAAATTGGTTCATATATAACTTGATAATTTTTAATCCCAGTAACTTTTCCCATTCCTCTCCCCTCTCTTGATCCCTTTTCCCATTGAGAAAATCTACCCTTTAGTTTCTTCTCATCTTTCCTCCCTCCCTTCCTTCCTTCCTTTTTTCTTCCTTCCTTTTTATCTTTCTTTCTTTCTTTCTTGCTTGCTTGCTTGCTTGCTTGCTTGCTTGCTTGCTTGCTTGCTTAGTTGTATATAAGAGAAAACATATATTTAACTCTCTGATCCTGACTTATTTCACTCAACATAGCAGTCTCAGTTCCAACCATTTTCCTACAGATAACATAATTTTATTCTTTTTTATGGTTGCATAGTATTCCACAACATATATAAACCACGTGGTTTTCTTTATAGCTCACTGGTTTTCTTTATCCATTCTTCCTTTCATGAGCATCCAGGTTGTTTCAATAATTTAGCTATTCTGAATTATGCCACTATAAACATGGGTATGCATGTATCCCTATAGTATGCTGTCTTTAATTCTTTTGATGATATATCTGAAAGAGGTATAGGTGAATTAAATAGCACTTGTAATTTTTATTTTTTTAAGGAATCTCCACACTTATTTCAGTAGTGGTTGAAATAAGTAGTTTACATTCCAACCGACAGTGTAGAAGGATTTCTTTTTCCTTCATCCTTGTTAGCATTCATTGCCTTTTATAATGTTGATGATAGCCACTCGGCTTAGGATGAGAGAGAATTTCAAAATACTTTTGACTTGCATTTCCTCAATGGCTAAAGACCTTGAACATTTTTTGTGGGTGTGTGTGTACTAACTGGCCATTTGTACTTCTTTTGAGAAGTGGCTATTCCGTTCATTTGGGTTATTTGTTTTGGGGGGTTACTTTTTTAGATTTCTTTATGTATTGTAGGTACCTACCATTCTCAAGGTTGTCTCTTCACTCTGCTGATTGTTTCCTTTAATGTGTAGAAGCTTTTTATTTGGATGCAATTCATTTATTGATTCTTGTTACTTTTTCTTGTGCTATTGGAGTCTTACTTAGGAAGTCTTTGCCTGTGCCTGTGCCATCAAGTGTCTTCCCTATGTTATCTTCCACCTGTTTTAAAGTTTCTGTTTTTATATCTAATTCTTTTATCTAATTTGATTGGATTTTAGTACAGGGTGAGAGGGATCTACTTTCAACCTTCTGCATGTGGAAATTCAGTTTTCGCTGTACCATGTATGACAACGTGGACGAACCTCAGAAACATCATGGTCAGGAAAAGAAGCCGGAAACAAAAACCTACGTATTATGAGATTTTATTTATATGACATTCTACAACCAGCAAATGATAGTAGCTGAAACTAGATAAGTGTTTTCTCAGAGCTGCAGAAAGGAGAATAATTCAGTTTTGCCCTTTTTTAAACTTTATGTAAATAGAATCCTAGAACCCGCATCCCCATCTCTTTGGCCAATGTCTTTTTGGTCAGGATTGTTGTTCTGATCTTCATCCACATTTTTGTAAGCAGATAGACTTTTTTACTTTCATTTCTGTGTATTATCTTAATATGTAAGTATACCACAATTAGCAAAATGAGCACTTTTTTCACATAGACATTTTTAAATTACTTCATAACAGCCTAATTGACCAAAATTTTTAAGTCTTACCTAAGTCTTACAACATCTGCATCATATTTTCCTTACTGAGTCACCCCTTAAGTAGAAATTAAAACAGGGTATTTGTCTATAATTTTTTTATTACTAATTCCTTTTGTCATTTGATCAGTTTTGGGTTCACTCTCAAATATTATCACATCTGCTTTGTTACCACCTCCCAACTTCCAACTTTTTTTCTCTATGGAACTTCTTTATTTTCCATACATTTTTTAGGCAAATATACTTTTGCCCCTCCCTTTTCCGAGAGTCAATAATTTCAAAATATTTGTCTCCTTGATAATGGCACCCTTGGCAATCTCCCTAACACATCAAGATAGTACTTGAAAGTGAGAGTTGGCTCTCAATTCAAATGCAATTTAAATGATAAGGAATTCTGTCCCAAATAATGACTAAGGTAAATCAGGGTTATTAGGGATACAAGGTAAACTCTTGACAGTGTTACCCTCAATTACTACAGTAGATAGAGACACAGATAGGTGAGACAGGTGGATTTATTTTAAATGGAGAGTTCCTGGCAAGACCTCCATGACAGAATCTTGGGGACCTTCAATACCAAATGTTTCTTAGTCTCATAAACCTGTATGCATCAAAGCAACATGACTAGGTTTAAACTTGAAGAGTGAGCCTTTGCATTTTATTGCAAAAATGAAAATCATGTCATGAATCTCCATTTATTCTACCACATAAGGATGCTTCTAATTAATCTGTTATTCAAAAGCTACCAGTATTATATAAGTAACTGCATTATTCCATGACATTGACTAAAGGCCAGAGCAGGTTCCTGTGGCCTAATTAATTTTCTAAAGCCTTTTATTCAGTGAGATGCTGCCTACCTGGATCTTTGAATGAAAGGATATTAATGAAGCTGCAATGCAGATGATTATATTGAAAGTGATGAAGAATTTATTAGACAGACAGCCATCATGGCTGTGCAGTATATGAGGCATAAAACTGCTATAAGTAATGACCGATTGTAGTTTAAGCAAGTAATGGGCAGCATAGCCACAAAAGGAGAGCTCGGAGATATATTATTTAGTAATAAAGTTCCCATAAAAATTGAAATATGAGGTAGAAAGATTAACATGGTCATACAAGTCATCTTTAATGTTCATAGTCAAGTTCTGCCTTTTAGAAAGAGTAAACTGAATTTATGCCTGCAACAACATGTAAGTCAAAACCCTTATTTATACATTTCATGCAAATGACTACAGACCTTTGGTTTGCAGTTACCAAGTAATGTTCAGTAGCATTTAAATTTATTACATTAACATTGAATCAGGAGTTGTATTTCTACCTGTCAAGTGGTTAACATTTGTAGGTCATGTCATCAATAAAGAGACTGTCTGAGGTTTATTCAGCTCTGTACTGCTAGTGCAAAATCTATGAATAAAAGATATTTGTGTATTTTCCTATTTACACTAAATTTAGATATGTTCTCATTTACTCTAGAATAATGTCCTAGTATTATTAATTGGCCCTTAACTTGTGTTCCTATGCCATACTCACTTTCTCAGAATGCTTAGTTCTTTAATTTAGAACCAAAGCTTTTAATGGAGGTAGATCTAAGCTAAAACCCTGACAATTCCTCACCACTTGGGTGACTTTGGTCAAAGTATTGCCTTGCATTTCTTAATCAAAAAGAGGAACACATTAATACCAATTTCATGAGATTATTAAAACAAATAAGACATATGTAGTAAACCATCTATGGTAATGGCCAATCAAATATTATCATTATAATTATTATCATACATTCTGGGTATTTTCATAATGGATAGTGGCATCAAAGTCTTGGAGAAGGGGCAAAGTATACTTCATTCTTCATATAGTCATTTCTCAGCTTTATTCTAAAGTTGAAGGTCTTCAGGTTAACTTGTATCTAATGAGGTATGTAATTAAATTGGTAGCCATTAAGATTTAACCCAAATGGTTTATAAAAAGTCCTGTTTTTTTGTGATTTCTGAAAAGTAACTATGAAATCAGCCTGTAGTCTGAAATTAAATTGGATGGTAAGATTTTAAAAAAATATTTACAGAACATTTTCTTCTGAATTTGTAGTCTTTCCCATTTAAATTCAGACATCACATGGAGGATAGAAACCACAACACCATTTTTAAATAGGTTATTCATGGAGGCATCAGTGAGAAAATAATACCTAAGTAATGGCCTGCACGTAGTGAAAAATAAAAGCCATGTGAGACTCAGGGGAAAAAGTATTTAAGGTAAGAGAATAGCTGGTACGAACAAACTAAAATGGAAACAGAAGCATACATACCAGTGGAGGGAATAGTCATTAGGTTTGGTCCACTAAGGATGCTGGTGATAAGGTGTCAAATATAGAAAATGTTAAAACACTAATTAAATGAATTAAAATTTCATCATGACCTTGCACTGACAATAGTAAACAGTACCAGTGACAAAATACTAGTACCTGAAGAAAAAAATCTGGGGTGGGATCAGTTCTGAACAATTGTTTCTATTGAGCCGGGTGGGCTTCTTTCACTGCCCCATCAGTGGTGTGCCGCTTCGTGGAAGCACATCAGGAAGGAACAGCAGTGGGCAAGTGGGTCTAGATCAGACTGAGCAAAAGAGAGAACAGGTGGACAGGGATCAATGCAAAATAGCGTGGCTAAACTGCATAGAGCTTTGGCCTCTGTAAAGATGTTATACTCCTGCTTTTCACCTAGGTTACACTCTGTGTGGGAAGCCATTGGGTGGATTATATCAGAGGATTTGAAAATATCATTTATGTTTCAACAAGCTGATTGGCATGTTGAAAACACACTGCGAGACAGGTAGGCAATACTTGTGGCAGAAAAAAATAAAGTGATTTTTCTGACTACCTCTTTATTTTTCCATTGGTAAAGGAAGGACTCCTCTCCTAAATAATATGAAATGGACAACAACATAGCATCTCCATCTTAGATGAGTCAGACCACAGTATTAGTCACACATATTCACAAACCCAGAAGGGAAGGACACCATGTACTATACAGCACCTCACAGAGTTTTCGTGGAGCACATGATCAGTTTGAGTAATTTTACAAGCTGACAGGAAAGTGAAATCTATTGGGTTGAGAATAGGGTAGGTGCAGTTGTTCTAAGTGTCAAAGAATCTGACAAGATCCGAGGAACTCACACTTTGGTCTTCGACCCACTCTGAGACTCAAAGATGTCAAATCAGGAGCTGATACTAGTTATGGTTTGAAATGTCCTCCAAAAGTTTATGTGTTGAAGGCTCACTCTCCAGTACAGGAGTGTCAAAAGACAGGGCCTTTGGTAGGTGATTGGACAATGAAGTCTCTGTGTTCGTGATTGAATTAGTCAATTTAATGATTAATAATTTAATGTGCTATGGAGGGGACAGAAACTTTTGGAGGTAGGGCCTTGTTGGAAGAACTAGGTCATTGTAAGTGTGTCTTGGGAATAGCATATTTTGTCATTCCTCTCTCTCTTTCTCTTAGCTTTTTGGCTGCCATACACTGGCCAGACTTTTCTGTCACATGCTCTCATGGCTGTCGCGTTTTGCCTCGCCATAATCCCAAAGTGACTGGGCCAATCATGGACTAAAACTTCTGAAATCGGAGGCCAAAATAAACCTTTCCTCCTTTTATGGTTCTTTTTAAAATCTTGGGTATTTTGTCATAGTGATGCATAGCTACTATAATACTTAATTTATACAATATAGTGATAGTTTAGGTTCAAGTAAAGTAGTAAAATCAGTGATAAGTGAACAAGTGCAGAATGTACCTTAAAGCAAAGCTAACAAGAGCTGTGTAAGAATTGGGTGTAGTGTTTGAAAAACAGGAATCAATTATGGCACTCAAGTATGGCAAATGAAAAAGGATATCCATTTACTGAGATGAAGAAAACAGGAGGTATAATAAGTAGGTTTTGATAAATCTACAATAAAGTACTATGCAAGTGGAACAAACAGAAAAATTCATTAGGTTTCACTGTGGAAATATCTCAAGATAAAGTAATTTTTTAAAAGTACATGGTACTTAGGGTTTGTGTTAAAAAGGGAATGAAAAATAGATATTTTCATTGGCTTCCATAAACATTTTTTTATACAGAGAAAGCCTGTAGGATGTGGAAATCAGCAATGACCAGAGTTACATGTTGGACTAGCACTGGGGCTCTGAGTTGTTAACATTTGGCAATTTCTTTGCTGTAAATAATAAAACAAACAAATAAAAACACAACCTAACATTCCTTCTCTAATACTCTTTCTTGCTTTATGTAGACCTTCTCATCAAAGAATTTTTTCTAAAATTTCTTGCAAAGCAATTCTATCAGCCACATATTCCCTCAAATTTCCTTTTGTTTTCTTGAGAAAGTCCTTATTTTCCCTTAAAACTTAAAGAATTTCTTGCATATACAATTATATGTTGGTGCTTTTTAATGTTATTTCAACATTAAATATTTCACTCTCAGTTTTGTTTGCATGATTTACAAATAGGAAATGAGTATAATTCATTTTATTTTTGATTTTTAATGATACTTTTATTAGTACATGTTTGCAGTACATGATGTTCACATTTCTCATGGGGGGTTGATACATGTACATGACACATCTTAATTATATTTTATTTCCACTTCTGCTCTCCCTCCTGCTTCCTTTCATCTCTAGATCCCTTCCCTTTTTCCAAAATCTATCTCTTTGTTTCCTATTATATCTATCTTTTATTTTGCCCTTTAATTTATTTATATGGTGGGTTTCTGATACAAAAGATACTGAAGCTGTGTGATACTGAAGCTTGTGTGTCTGACTTAATATTATGCTCTCAAGGTGCATCTATTTTTTTACAAATGGCTCATATTTATCCATCCTTATGGCAGAGTAATACTTCATTGTGTAATAATATCACATTTTCTTTATCCATTCATCTGTTGATGGACTTATGGGCCAATATATACATAAAAAATGTTCAATTTCCTGGTCACTAGAGAAATGCAAATTAAAACAACATTGAGATTTTATATTACTCCAAAAAGAATGACTCTTTTTAAGAAATTAAATAAGATTCCGACAAAATGGTGGAGCAGTGAGTGCTAGCAACTCAGCTTCTCCAGGACAAAGTGTCAAAACCTGAAAAATAATAGCTTGGAGAGGAACCTAAGCAAGGGGAGGGTACACTTAATCAAAAAGAGGAACATATTAATACCAAGTTCATGAGATTATTAAAACAAATAAGACATATGTAGTAAACCATCTATGGTAATTGGAAAATTAACAACGTACTCCTAAAGAACCAGTGGGTCACAGAAGAAATCAAAGGAGAAAATTAAAAATTTATAGAAATTAATGACAATGAATGTACAACTAAAAGAAACCTCTGGGACACTATGCAAGCAGTCCTGAGAGGAAAGTTCACCACAATCAATGCTCATATTAGGAAAACACAGCAAGTTCAAATAAATAACCGTATGGGAAATCTTAAGATACTTGAGAAACAATGAGCCAGCCCAACCCAAAAATAAGGGAGGAAATTATAAAGATCAGAGCAGAAATCAATGAAATTGAGACTAAAACTATCAATGAATCAACTTCTGCCAAGACTCTCTGTATTTTTATTTGTGCATCTTTGAACATGCAGGCAGACATTTTCTAACTCTGCCCTAGCCTTCACTTCCTGCTTCTGCTATACTTTAAGGTAGCTTTAGCTTAAAGTGTTTAATCCTTTCTGGGGTCTTTCCTGGGCACATACACAGTCATGGTGCACACAGTCCTATCTGTACATGTAGCCTTCTAGTTTCCCAGAAATTTTTTGGAGCTTTTTAAAGTTCCTATTGACATCTTATTCTCCAGGTTTTCCTTTTAAATTTTCTTATAAACCTCTTATGAACCCAAACCGGTAATGCTGATACATTACAGATTGATGTTAAGCCATTGCCATAGTTTTTCTTGAATATTTCCCTGTGTGTAAGCTTGTACATACAGAAAATTTCTCTGCCAGGTCAAATGAAGATAAGCCTAAGCAAGGAGCTTTTCAGAAGCTTGCCAGGAAAGTCAAATAGTAACAATTCTATGAGTAGTAGGCTTTGAGAGAGTTCCAGACCTATTCTGTTCTTTCCATTGGCTACTAATTTGTTGGGCTTTTCCAGAAGAGTGGATACAGAACAGTGGAATAAAGTCACTGACATTCAAGGATACCCTAGAGCTAGGGAGACATGGAGATGGCAAGTTAAATCTTGAAAAGGCTTGCTGTCCTTATCAAAATGCAACCATTTTTCTTAAATAATCATTACTTAGATTGTTGCATGACTTTGATTAATTTCCAGAGTTCTGATGATCTCCAGAGTTTTGACAGTTTTTTACAGAATTCTCATTACATGAATGAAGGAATGACTTTTTATAGGTCTTTACTCTGCCATTCCAGATGTCAAGCTCCTGCTACTTTACTTTTTCATGGTGATTATCAGACCTTTTTCAAATTTTCATCCAAAACAAAATCACTGCTTATTTAATTGCTTATTGTCCAGTTCCAACTAGATCTAAAGTATAGGCTCAGGAGTATGTCCATTCTGTTCACTCTTCCAACTTTCAGGAATTGTGAAGTGTATGCGTTTATCTTAACTATTACCTACCAAGTTAGCCTATGGCAGTTTCAGATACCAGCAGAAGACATAGAATCTGGGTTCACACACAATGGACCACATTACTCATTGCACAGAAAGAGGCATATGCTCATTTCACATCAATTCCCTCGGCCTCTCAAGTCCCATGGGAACAATGCAGTGAGATCCCGATGGATGGTGTGTACAGGATGAGTGCTATGGTTTGGTTATAGTTCCTCTTCCCAAAGAGTTCAAGTGTTAAAATTTAATCCCCACTGTGAGGCATCAAAAAAGTGGAAATTTAATCTGACTCTCATGTTCATAGGTAGATCTTTTGGGAAGTGATTTATATTATATAAGGGCATCAGGGTGGAGCCCCTTAATTGAATATTGGTGGTTTTACAGGAAGAAGAAACAATCAGAACAAACAAATAAAGTGTACTTCCTGCCTGTTGTCATGTGATACCTTGCACTTTCTTGGAACTGCCAGCAAGAAACTCATTACCAAATGCAACTGCTTGTCGTTGGACCACAGAACTGAGCCAAAATAAATTTGTTTTCTTTATAAAAATGACTATCCCTGGTAGTTTATTATAGTAAGAAAAAATAGATTAATACAATGAACTTGTATCAAGGTTCAGAAATCCCAAGATTAAGAAATAAAATTATATAATAGGCTGCAAGCTAATTTGCCTTTTGCCCTGAAGGAAAATATCAAAATAAATAGTTATTTTAATAGTTATTTTAATAATAGTTTAATAATAATATTTAATAATAGTTATTTTATTAAACAACAACCCTTTCTGATATGAAAGGATGCACTATTTACCATCCAGTGCAATTCATTATAGATAGTCAAACAAAATCTGCCAGTATCTCTGCTTGCAAGATATTTAAAAATACCCTGAGCTCCATGGACAATTGTCCCCAACATCACACCAGGCCAAGAATAATGTCTGGTACATTGGAGATGTTCAATAAATATTTGTTGAATAAAACCTCCAAGAATTTCTGTTTTTATCAGTATACTCTATCTCCACAAGTAAGGATAATATATATTTTTAAATTTTGAATATGAATGAAAGTCTTGAATTAGAACACAAGAATAAATATTTGCATGGAGATTTTCCACAACAGATTGGCAACAGTGAATTATAAAACTATATCAGTTTCCACATTTGTAAATAAAAATAACAAATTCAACTCTCAACTTGCCAAAGGAGCTCATTTTCCTCTCTGACCCCTTTCTTGCTTCACTCTGTAAAGGAAGAAGTATATTTCATCAAAGGAAGGCCATGTATTTAAACCATAGAGCTAAGGTCTAATATGCCTGCCTTTTGCAAAGTTCTTAAAAAAGCAGAAAATTAAGGAGGTTTGGGGTCCAACTTCTATGTGACCAAATAGGCAAATATCAAGCTTGCTCTCTTGGTCTCTATTCCCTTTGTCACAACGACTTCCAGCTCCTCAGTTTAATAAGAATAATATTCAAATTTAAGTTTTGGCCTCTCGGGTAGAAGTAGGCGGAGTAAGACTTTTGGCAAGATCTTTTCTGGTCCCTTCAGACCAAAATCCCCTGAACAAGAGGTCTAAATACTATTCCAGTCATGTTCATTGGCATTCTTTCCTGATACTTTGAAACAGATTTCTACATTAAAGTTGCGAACTTCCCTGGGTCAAGATTTGTCCTTTGAAAAGGGCAGCTGGTTAGGAGCAGGGCCTGATTTTCAGGACCTTGTATGTATAAGCTTCTATTGACAATCAAATTTTGTGCAATGCCCAGACATAACAGGTTTTTAAAAATTAGAATAACTGTAGGAGAAATGGCTTCTCTGTCTTATAATCACTCATTTTATATATTCAGCCTCATGTTTGTTTGTTTGTTTTCTTTTTTTGTGGGTACCCGGTGTCGACCTCAGGACCTTGCGCTCCAGCAGGCGCCTGTGCCGCTGAGCGATATCACTGGCCCTTTTTTCATATGTGGGTTCCGGGAGTCGAACTCAGGACCTCACATTTTACCAGGCAGGTGCTTATGGCGCTGAGCTATCTCACCAGCCCAGCCTCATGTTTTTTTAAACAAATAATAAATATTATAAAATTATTTGCATAATTCCTTACAAAGCAAACGTAACAATGTTCCTTTTCTATGTCTACATAGTTTTGTGTTCAAGAATATTGTGTCATTTTCAGTTACAAATTCCTTTATACATGTTATACTGCCTTTCCTTTGTATGATTAAAATTTATAGTAATTTCAGTTGTTGCTTATCTTGTTTTGTCATTGAAATGGACTCATTTTGTGTTATTATAAGAAATATTCTTACATGGTGGATCATTTATGTTTCTTGCGCAGGTGGCTGTTCTGATGTTTACACTGTTTGTCTCATTCAGTAGTTATTTTTATCATAAATGTTTAAATTTCTTTAACTCTACTGAAATTTTTTCTTTCCTTTGTGAGTGATTTTTTATTTTCCTTTCAGGATTAGTAATACTCTTTGGGCCAATTCTAACCTCATAAATGGGAAGAATATTTTCTCATATTTTCCATTACTTACACAGAGCAAATATTTATCTCATATATCCACATTTGCAATTACTTTTAAATTAGCTGCTTTTTGTCTAAAGTGGTGTAATTATTACTTTCATTGCTGAAAATATCAAAATAAATAGTTATTGCAGTACTTCATAGTATTTTTCATATTCTGTAATTTTATTACTTTTGGCTTTCACTTTTAATTCATATATGTTTACCTAAAGTATTTAGACAAATATCAAATTGAAGGAAGGTGTTAATGATGATATAAGAAGCCAAGAAAAAATATTTTTTTGTGTAATGATATTTTTCTGTTCTTCTAGAAAAGATGAAAACATTCTAACAAATATATGTTTATTTACTCAGAAAAGCATTTTTTCATATAGTAGATATATTGTCCAGCAATTCTGAATTTAATTTCTGATTTTAATAGTTCCAGATTCCCAGATATTAGGTCCACAAAAATATTAAAAGAACAACTGCTTCATTAGCCAGATATAGTGTAAATAAGTATTTTATATCATTTTCTGTAAATTTTACATAAACCCTGTACAATAATCTCATTTTTTAAGATATAAAAATTGAGACTCTGACTACACCACTTTGTGCCAGCTAAATGAGAAATTAAATGCAAGACTTCTCATTTCCAAGGAATGTACTCTTTCAATATACCATGCCACAAATGTCCATTATTCCCAATTTAGATGCAAGTTAAAAAAAAGTTATTTTTTGATCACCAAGTTTGTTTCTTTGTTGTTTAGTGAGCATTTTTCTATTCATTCAACCTGAATTGTCTTTTATATTTTTAAAAATCGATAAAGGCAACAGTAAGCAACACTAAGTAAGAACATTATTTTTAAAGTTGTCTCTTATAAAAGTAGTACTTGCAGCTTTCAGAGAATTTGGTAGGAAGCAGATAACGCGCCTTCTTGTTATGCGCACAGTGCTGCTTTTTCTGTGTCTGACCTTCTTTTGCATTCCTGCCATGATTGAAACCACAATGATACTGTGGTCAGCCCGTTCCCATGTCTCTGTCCACCTTAGCCCAAACCAATAAGCAGTACAATTTTATCTCAAAATGTGTTATTAGGGGAGAAATAAAGTTTGGATTTTAAGATCAAAAGACACACTAAAAAGAGGCAATCTTTGGTGTGTTTTACTGAGTATTCAAACCCCCTTGGAGTTCTTCTGCCACTTACGTTGTGTCTTTCTACATTACCTTGTATTTCAAATTTTCTTCCTGGAGCTTTTATAGTTTATAATGTGTCCCAGGAGCAAGTTAAAATGACAGGCCTCATGGAATATTTTCTTAAGATCTAAAGAGGAAAGAAGAACTACTTTCCAAACGATAGCAGCATTTACATGGAAAGAGAAATTCTCTGAAGGACATATCCGCCAAGAACGGCTCCCCTTTTCACTAGCTCTTCAGCACCACTGTGTATACTAACCAGGCTTCGTGAGGTGGTGAAGGGAGACCGGGAAAAAGCAAAGGAACAGAGCAGGGTGATCTTAGGACAGAGAAGAAAAAGAAGAAACTACATGAAAGTAGTATAGCAAGTGGGCTAAGTATAAAAAGAATCCCCCAAACAGTGGATAAAATACAGATGTTAATAATAGGGACCTTGGGTGGGTCAGCCCGAGGGCACCAGCCATTTAGTAGAAAAAATACTCAAGTAGAAAAGGACTCTTCTCTTTGAGGAAAGGAAGCTTCTAAAAAATGCACTTTCTCTAGAATAAGGTATGATTGAAAATGTGACAATCTAAGGACGTCTCTAGGTACAACATAAATCTATTACTTTTTTTAAAATGTTGAGTTTACTCTAAGATGAATCTAACACGGGAAAAGTGTTACAAGTTACTTGGTAATTTTGTTAATGATATTAAGAATCTACGAAACTGAAGTCTTTTTGGAATCCTAAGAATGTTTTCAGGTAAAATATATTTAAGCAAATATATTCTTATGGTTTTTAGGAAGCCATAGGAAATATAAATTTTAACATCACACTTCTTAATTATAATTTAAAATATTATTTTTGAGAAAGTAAAAAGATTCAAAACTATGGTTGCAAAATTTTAGAATATCACTAAATTTTTAGTAGATTTAGTTTTTAATTTTTTAAACTTTTATTTTCATTAGTACAAGTTTGCAGTACATAATGATTACACTCCTAGTAAGGAGCTAGTATATAACATGTCTTACTTCTACTTTCAACCACCTTTCCCTTCCCTCCCAAACAACTCCTTTCTCAGAATACCAACGCTAAAATGGAAATCTGAAATCTCCGTTTAAAATAACAACAAAAGAAAATACTAGAATAGTTATATGGTAGCATGAATAAAAGTAGTATTCAAATGAATTTTAAAATCTCAGATTATGGCCCTTGTATAATGCTGAGAGCACTGTGCAGATGATCTCCTGTGCCTGTCACACGGGCAGTGTTTTAGTGATGTGCCTGTCAGTGACTACCAGCCATGATGCTATTTCAATGAGAGAAAATTCTACCATGTGTCTCCCAGGATGCATCCCTACCCCCTGATCAGTTTTATAAAGACAAAAGAATAGAAAGTCCATTTGTAGGACCACGATGTGATGGCTGCTTTTGCTCATCTTAACAAAAATGTGTCAAATTGTGAATACCACCAACGCTCATCCACTTTTGTTTAAGACACCATCTCAGCTCACAATCTTTGTTTCTCCCTTATGTGTTCCATTGCATGTGGAAGTCTGTATTCGCCTGCCCAGGCTGCCTTAACAAAATACCACAGACTGAGTGACTTAAACAATTGAAACTAATTTTCTCACAATTCTGGAGAAGAGAAACCCAAGATCAAGGTGCCAGAGGGTTAATTTGTGATGTGATTTCTCTTCCAAGCCTGTAGATGGCACCTTCTCGCCATGTCCTCACATGGCCTTTTCTCTCTGTGTATGTTTGCAGAAGGAGAGAGACTGTAGGTGAATCCCTCTTATATGCACAATGCACACTGCCCTACTGAATTAGGATCCCAGCTCTATGACCTCACTGCACCTTAATTACTAATTAATTTCATAACAATGTCTTAAGATCTTCAGGCTTTCACTACCATTTCCCCTCAGTGTACAAACTGTCCTTATCTCCTTCATTTAAAATAAGAACAAACTTTTCTTTCATTATTCCTTCCCTTGATAAACCCTCTATACTCTTCAATTGGCATTATTCTGAAGTGAAATCCAACTTTCTTCATATTGTGTTACTAACATTTCATCTAGTCTTGCAACTCTACAGAAATGGTTCTATTTTTGTGGATAAGGTTAGTCATCAAGTGAGTTGTGTTTTCTGTTTCCATTTCTAAAAGACTTTTGCCTTTTTCAAACAACTGACCTCATTTAAATAGTATTTCTTTAAAACTACTTTTATTTTCTATAAATCTTGTGGCAATCTTATGATTTCTGCTGACATACCACATACCTTTATTTTTTTCCTTCAATTGATTCTCAATTACTCTCCAACTTTTGGTACTGTATCCAGATGGTCTGTTCCTCATCTCCTACATATTCTCTTACAACAATTTCTTTGTATATCATTTAACATGCATTTTTTCCTTCAACTGTCTGGCATATTCCATATGTTCCTAGACAGAGATAGAGTTGGTCTGTAACCCTAACACTAACTCTAACCCTAACTTCATTCAAACTCCCCTTTAAGTATTTTTCCAAGTTTGATATTGAGAAAATATTAAGGACTCTGAATTTCATCTAATCACCCCTTATCCTAACAATAAATACAGTGAAAATATTATGTAGCTTAACTTTTTAATATCTGCTAACATTTTTTTATGTAATTTTATTCAATCCTATTGCCACCACTTAGTACTGATTTACAATTCCTCTTATCTATGGGACATATAGCAATCTCTTAACTGATAGCTGTACCTAAATCTTTTAATAAAATATTTATTGAGTACCTAAAACAGATCTGATAGTGCATGACCATACAGTGGAAAGTAAGGTAAGTAAAACATTGTTCACAAAGAGTTTGCTGCCTTCTAGGGCAAAGAAACTAAAGACTACAACGGTATGTCTTGTGAGTAATTGGAAATGCCAGGCTTTATCAAAACATACCAAGGGAATTACTTACAATGGAAGTCATGAAAAGCCAAAGGTGGATTGCGTATTTTGGAATTTAAGGATGCATTAGCTAAGAATTGAATAGCTAAAGAATGTCCCAGGTTAATGGCATAAATAACTTGAGGAAAGTTCAAGGGTAATAGAGATCATTGAGAAACTGAAGGCTATTGAATACTGCCAGAAGTTATGGAAGGAGATGGTAAGTAATGATAGAAGCACCAGATGAGGATAAGAGTAGTTGACTGAGATTTGATGAAAGATTGTAGATGATCCTTCCTGTTTTTCCACTTATTAGGAACTCTTCCCACTTTTCTGCATACATAATACTAAGCATACTCAATTATTATTATTTCCTTGCCTTTTTTATACATAATTTAATGGCAAACATGTTACCTTACTCCTTTCTGTGCCCCACAAATGAATGCCATATCTGAAACGTATTACACTTTCAGAAAACATTTGATAAGTGAGTGAATGAATGCATAGATAAATAAAAATAACTCAAATAGGGATGCTGAACCTTATTTGGAACTCCAAAAATTTTATCTACCTAGAGGATCTGAATTATGAGTAGTCTTTTCTCAGTCCCCACCCATAGTAGCTATAATCCTGCTGCACTCATGCAATATGGTAGAACTATGGTTTCTAATTTCAGGTATACTATAATAACCTGGTTATCACATTTAACATACTTATCCCTGGATATTTCTGCATACCTGATAAATCAGAATCTGTGGTGTTAAGTTTAGGAATTACTTGAGTGATTTTATGCAGGGCCTAAAATTAGTCCTATTTACAGGAATGTTGAAGATGAGAGACCAATCCTTCCATTTCACAAAATTATAGAACACATCCCCACATGAGCCCCATGGTGTCAAAGAATGAATATTAGTAGATACTTCAGGCATTTGAACTTCATAATGATTAGGTTTTGCATTTTAAATGGAAAAAAAGTTTTAAGGCAAAACTTTCCAAATAAAAGGATCACACATTTTCGCCAGATGGTCTTACTTAGGGAAAATGTTGAGGAACTGTAATTGTATCTAATCAGGAGAATGAAATACAGAAATGTTGACCAATAAGCCTTATGCTCAGTACAACTGTTTTTGTGTTCTTTTAAGCCTTACTCAGCAGCCTCTATTTTGAAAATATTCATTGATAAGTAACCCATTTTGTTTAAAAAAAAAACTTTATTTACCTGAATTATACACATACGCTATAGTAAAACAAACAAACAAAAACAAAACAAAACAAAACAAAACAAAAAAACCTCTTTTGTAATCCTTTGCTGTACTCTTCCCACTTCCAGGCTGCTGCTTCTGACTGGCGTTGCCTTGACCTTTTTTCTGCTGGAAAATTTCTACTCAGATTTAAACCCAATTTAAAGATTAATTGTTGGGCTGATGAGATGCCTCAGCGGCATAAGCGCCTGCCTGGCAAGTGCGAGGGCCCGAGTTCGACTCCCGGATCCCACATACGAAAAAAGGGGCCGGTGATGTCGCTCAGCGGCATGGGCACCTGCTGGCGTGCAAGGTCCTGAGGTCGACCCCCTGGTACCCACAAAAAAAAAAATTTAATTGTTAATGCCCTGATCAACATATATCTCCAAGCAGAGTTTTGTGCTTTCTCCTGTGTTTTGTAAAGGTATGTTTTTATGACATATTAAATGGCATATTCCTGTTGGATTTTAATGGACTGTTATTCTAGGTATCATTATCTTTGGAGTTTTGCTGGGCTCTACGTATTTGTTGTGGTATCCCCAGCATAAACATAGTACGTGCCACACAGTAGGTGCTCAGCAAAAATCTGATAAATTAATAAAGATAACTTCCACCTTCAATATTTTGTGATTCCTTAATTTTTTTGTACCAGGAATCGAACTCAGGACCTTTCACTTGCCAGGCAGGCGCTGTGCCACTGAGCTATATCCCCAGCCCTACTCCATAATTTCAAGTGACTTCAAATTATCCTTTCCTTCCTAAAACTTTGTGGTACTATGGAATGTGCCTTTAAAACACCAAAGTTAGTATCCTATAAAATTAGTGCTCTCATTGGACTTCATGCATGCAGTCAACTGCTTGGGATGGTCTTTTTTTGTTTATTTGTTTTTGAAATTTCTCACCTAAGAGAAAACTTGTAGTCCTACATTCCTCATTGAGCTACGTTCACATGTATGTTTTAAGCAACTACACTCTGTTTTATGTAACCTACTCAGAACCACCTTTTTCACTCTTGTCCGTCATCTTCACTAGCATTTATACCATTCTCTATGTTTACCTGTAGCTGGAAGTATATTATCTGTGCTCAGTCCAAGTAAGTTCCACTGCCTCCTTCTAGTTTTCTAACTGGAAGACAAAAGAGGTTAAGACTGCCATGATGAAATATTAAATGACCCAAATGATGACAAAATTTGGTTCCATATGACAATTAGTACTTGAAACAAAATAATTCTGACAATGGAAGAGATCAACCAAGTCAGATATTTATATGACAGACTCAAATCAAAGTCTTGCCTTTACTTGAGTCTTGCTCATTTTTAAAAGTATTATAGGGCCGGTGAGATGGCTCAGCGGTGTAAGCGCCTGCCTGGCAAGCACGAGGGCCCAAGTTCGACTTCCGGAATCCACATACGAAAAAAGGGCCGGTGATATCGCTCAGCAGCACGGGTGCCTACTGGCGCGCAAGGTCCTGAGGTTGACCCCCGGTACCCACAAAAAATAAATAAATAAATAAATAAATAAATAAATAAATAAATAAATAAATGTATTATAAAGATCTTCTTGTAAATACATTGAGGGAGCAGGGCCACTCTCTGAGCTGTCTATGGGTTCTTAACATGGCACCTGGCAGCACAGTAAGCTTTGGTCAGTATTTGCTGATTGATGACTCCTGGAAAAATCTGGTTAAGCATTAGAATCAAAAGTCCAGATTTCCAAACAAGCTTCTCACAGCCTTCATTCCCAAAGAAACTAAAGAAAACCAGATGATAAGAATTTCAACTTGTACAATGTTCAGTTTGTCAAATTTAAATAGAGATTTCCTGTGCAATGAGAAGCAGGCTGGTGCCAATTTCACATTTTGTTCTTTGGTACCTAGTGTAAACCTACTCTGCCAGTGAGCTGACAGGTCAGGAGTACTCTGTGGACCATAGGCAGGCAAGAACATCCTACTTTAGTGTTTCTGCACTGCATAGGGCAAGAACTGTATTTGCTATGAAAAAATTCTTTCATCAGGAAAGAGATTTTCCCATTTTCTGGGTGTTCACATTAGAGTCTGTTTTAGTCAACACTGCCTTTAAAATAGATTATATATTGAAATGAAAAATCTATCATCTAATATGGTGAGAGAGATTAAGGGAGTTGGCTCAGCTTACCACAGGAGACACCTTTAATTCAAAACCTAAACCATGAACACAGTGACTGTGATAGAGGAGCTTTACAACGCATAAGGGATTCAAAAAGCATATTAATCCACCTCCAGCAACACTGCCAATTTAAAAGAATTATTAACCTTCTCTCCCACTTTATTCAACCTGGCATATGCATTATACCACTCTAAATGCTAGCAGACTTCATGCTTATGGCTTCCATTAGGTAGCATTTAGTATCCATGAAAACTTTCTCCAAGATGTAATTACTTTCAAGACTCTAGGAATTTCAGATGGGAAAAGAGAAAAAGAAAGGAAGCCCAAGTAAATGAAACTAGGAAAAAAAAAAAATCAGGTTGATTCAAAAGTTACTTTAAAGGTGAATTAAAATACAATACAGGAGTATTTGCTCTCTTTCTGCTTTAAATGAAACACTCAATATGTTAGGAGTTTTACTTGTTTATTATTTAATGTATGTTAAAAACCTCTGGAAAGAGAGATGTATTCATCCTAGTTTCCTTAGCACCTAGCTTGTTGAACAACAAAAGCAAGGAGAGACTTGGGGTCTAATGGACCCTGCAAAAGCTTTGGAATCCAGTCTTTACTTTGAGATTAAAATTTTTCTGTGTGGTGGTGTTCATCATACCTATATTGGTATAATGTGGAGACCAAAAAAAAAAAATCCACTAGAAATTGCAGTTTTTTTAAGTAGGTCAAAAATACCTTCAAAATAAAAGATCTCGCTTTAGGAAAACCAAACCTTGTCATTCGCAAGGAGGCTTTCCCATAAATTCTGTACTTATAAAGCAGAATGTAATTAGTGAACAATTTATTTGTTTGCCTCCCTGTCTCACTTTTGACAATATTCAGGCAGGCTTTCCTTCACGTGCCTTGACATGCATTTCCCACCATACTAAAATAATGTCTTCTTTCTCTTCCTCTGTGCCCCACCCCCCATTCTACTGAAAACATTGTGGTCCTTTGTTTAAATGCAAGCAACCATGGAAAAATAAGAAGCAACATGTTAGTCATTGAGGGCTGTAATGTAACTCCATCATAGGTTACATGGTAAGTGATAACAGTCAGGATTAGAAGTCCACTAGTCCATGCTGCTGCTTTGGAACTAAGGTAAAAGCAGGGAATAGAAAGGAGGCTCCTGATAAAAAGGGGAAAGTAAATTAAGCACAATGCTATCATTTAATAATTAATAAAAGAATAATTGTCTATTTTTACAGAATAGGATAAAAGGTAGTATTAAAATTCCTAAAAGTGACACAGCAACATAATGGAATCTCATTGAGCTACCATCCTTCCCAAACTACATCATACCATTTGTCCTGCCTGGACTGAAAAGTCATATGAAAGGGTAGACTGATCTACATCACTTACACTGACATTAGAAGTAGACCTAGTTTTAGCGAAGTTTTATTTCATGAACAGAAGTTCCTCCACAAGAAAAAGTGAGCTGTTTCCTTAAGAAATATCTTTATGGGAGGCCGGGGACATAGCTCAGCAGCGCAGCACCTGCCTGGTAAGCACAAGGTCCTGAGTTCGATTCCCAGTACCAAAAAAAGAAAAGAAAAGAAAAGAAGAAAGAAATATCTTTATGAAATTATCTAGAAGCCAAGTTTGGTAGTACTAATTGTCCTCAGTGTGGGGCTTTGCTCTGCAAAATGAAGAATCAATCAGAAAAAGAAGTGAACATGTATTACTCAACATAATTATCTAAAAGTAGATTATTTTTTAGCTTACTTTCAAATGAAATGCTACATAAAGTTGACTAAGTTTATTCACATAGAGGAAATATGTGCCAACTGCTGAAATCAAGAGGAATTTTATCAGAAGTGCTGAGGTCACTGAACACATACTTAAGAGCCATTTCTGCAAATAGCTAGCATGTAGTAATTTCTGGAAGTGACAATCAAGTTTCTTTAAGGCTGCCAAGCAAGAAAAACATAGTATCTTATGCTAAAATTAGCTGCAGCTGATTCTTAACATCTCAAAAGCATATATTGGTTTCCCAAGGTTTGGATTGAATTTTGCCTCTAGAAAATGCTTTTTGAAACATTTGTTTAAAAATAGCTTATCTTTTATTCCTTATTTTATATAACACATATGTCATTGGAAAACCTATGAAAGCACTCATATTGACAATGAATTTATTTTTTTCTAATACTGTAGTTGAGGGAGAATACAACTTGCATTTTATAGTATTTCTACAAAAACAAGGGTCTTTCCCATGAAAACTCCAATCAATGTCAGTTCTGGATAGAAATATGTACAGTTGTTTCACAGTTTAGTGGTGACACTCTTGCCCTTTTTCACCTGCCTCTCATGTGAAAGGTGGTCCACACTTTGGGCTGGGGATTCATGCTGTGGTAAGAAAACAAAGCGAAGGTGTTTTGACTAGCTCAGACACGGGGCTTCAGACTTTCTAAACAACAGTAATTAGAAAAGAACTTTAAATCTCATGCATTTTTCCAGAAGCATGAAAAGCTGAGATATTTTAACCTTGTTTTTATGATTGAGAGAATACAAAGTTATATTATTCCTGTTAAAGCAGAAATCAACATCTTATGGGGAATAAAGCTAATTAATAAAAACAGAGTAAGCATATTATATTAAATATATTTGTTACTTTCCTGAGCTTTGGCTGCACTAGCTCTAGCCACAGTTTCCAGAGTGACCTGCAGTGCTTCCTACAAATGCAGACGCAGGGCTCCATCCAATTAGTGGATGCAGAGGCCAGTCAGAATGCTGATGTGTTCCATAAGTGAGGTGGGGATGAGGAAACAAATGGAATCAGAATATTTTCTCACTTCTGCCTTTTACAAAGAAATATCATCTCATGGCTCCTCTATTATTCCTTGCGTTATATTGCCTAATGTGTGTTATATAAGTTTCTAGTAAAAGAAAAGAAAAAATTCTGAGGAAAAAAATAAAGTTCATTTAAAATAGAAAGGTCTCCCTGTTCAAGAGGAAGAGAATCTAGAGTTACCAGGGAATATACAACTCCTGAAATGACTTCACGAAAAATGGATGATTTCGAAATTTGTCCACATTTTCACTGAACATGGTATTAGTTGTTTTTATTATTACTTCTTAAGTATAAGGTAAATAAAGTCTCAGTTGATCCATAACGTTTACCTGTTTTTGTTTTTAATCTGCCTTGTCCCAGGTTCCAGCTAGCAGTGGCAGTAGAGCGGTCCCTCCTCATTCACAGGGGATATGTTCAAATGGATGCTTGAAACTGAAGATAGTATCAACTCCTCTTTTTATTATTATTTTGCTATATATACATACCTATGATAAAGTTTAATTTATAAAGTAAGCACAGTAAGATAGTAACAATAATAACAATATAAAAGAATTATAACAAAATGCCATAATAAAATTTACACGTACAACTCTATATGTTCTCTCTCTCGCTCTCTCTCCCTGCCTGTTTCATAATCTTATTATACGTGTAAGATGCTACAATTTTTCCAGATGCAATTAAGCAAGGTGAATAATGTAGTCATTGTGATCTAGAGTTAGACTATGATACAAGTGTTACTTGAGAACGAGCATTACAATATCATGATGGTTGACCTGATACAAAAGGCACCTAAGAGAATAATATGCGGGTAGTGTACATAGAATGTATACACTAAACAAAGACAGATTCATGCCCCAACATGGATGGCATGGGACAGCATGAGATTTTACCAAAGTACTTACAGTGGTGCATATTTAAAACTTTAAATTGTGTTATTTTTGGAATTTTCCATTTAATATTTTCATACCATTTGAATGCAAGTAATTAAAAATATGAAAAAAATTACACATAAGGGAGGAATATTAAAACAGATTATCTAAATCTTAAGAGGATAAAACTCTAATAGTTCCTTGAATTCAGAAATGATGATCCTGTAAATGTTCCTGTATATTAATAAGGTGAATTGACATCAAAGAAATGAGTTTTCCCAAAAGGAAGTCAGCAGCAAATAATTGCTTGTATTAATGAATTAAAAAGCAACTTTGAAGTTACTAGTGACCATTCCTTCCAAAGTAACCAATTGTTTTGTAATTATTAGTATATTTACACTTAAATGCAATGTTCAGACATTTTAAGCAATTTTCTGTGGTAGTATTCTGGATAGAAAATGCTTTCCTAAACTCAATATCAGTATTTTTTTATTGTGTAAACACTGAAATTACTGTGGGATGTCTGTAAACTTGATAGGAAACCCCAGATGTCAGCAATTTGCTGTGTAAGATTTAAAGTGGCCAACACTGTTAACCTTCATCAGGAACAATATTGGTGGGCCAAACCACAGGGGCTCTCCCATCCATCTCACTCACCCAGGATAATGTGAGGGAGAACCTAAGGTCAGTCAGACATGGACCTCAATACACAGATTCCACTGGCAAGAAATGGCTTGAGCAGCTGTTGTTATTGAGGAAAATAACCCTTTCAGAAACAGCAGGAATCCGATTTTAGGGTTGAGGGAGGGAAGGATATTATTTGAACTTTGATTAGATGTGATTCTTCACATCTCTTAATTGTACCAATTATATACATTTTCACATAGAGACAAAAGATTTTATGGAGGAATACTGTTTATGACACATTTTTGCATAGGTGTATCATCTGTGACCAAAACTCGGCCATTTAGCAGCATGTCTTTAAAATGCTCCTTTTGTGTTCCAAAGAATCCGGTCAAATGAAGGGGATATTGTAAAGAGACAGGAAACATATCTGGATAAATATCATCGAAGGGACACTAAGAACTGGGGAAAGTCGTGTTATCTGTAGAAACTTCCTTTCTGCTTGCTTGAGAAGTCACCTCTTCCTTGGAAGACTACTCATACAATGGAACAAAGAACACCGTCACTGCTATGCATTTTACTCTATAAAACGCACTCCCTCCAATAACTGAGTGTGGAGCAGAGCACCATGATGTGCTATCGTCCAGACAGCTACCACTGGACACTTGAAGTTGTCTCTGCTGAATTCCCTGTTCAGCCCACTACCCCTGGACCTTCTGATTTCCTGTCTGTCCCACCACCCCTGGACTTTCTCGCTACTGTCCTGTTCAGCCTGCTGCCACTGTACTCTATCCTTTTCTGGTGATAAGTCCCAATTAACTCTGTTCTTTTTCTGTTAGTATGTTAATAAAATTTATTCTTATAAGCCATCTCTGGGTATTTTCTTCCATCTCTCTACAACATATACCATTGCCCAGCACACTTCAGCTGTAAGCAAGATAATAGGCAGTGACGATGTGGTCAATATTCCTTTGAAAAAATAAAAACTCTCAAGTATCCACTGAGGGTCTTGGAACATCTCTCAAGGATAAGGAGAGACTTATAGTTTCCTTTCAAATTTTTCCAACTTCTCAATCAGTGAAGAAGACTATACATAGGGTATAAGACTGCCTTGTTTAGAAGGAAGATAGTAGAGAAAGAGCCCCTCAGTTACACATTATCTAATCATATCATTATTTCAAGTGAGGCTGTGGATAATTTGTAGGTTGGTAAAGGAGACAAATTGAATGGAATGATGTTTAGACTAATGAGTCTTATTATTTCATTTTAAGCATAAATGGAAGAAGATTCTGGGGAAATTATGGTAGCTACAGAAAAAAAAAATGTTCTTCTCTCTGCATATCTCACCCCTTACCCACAAGACACATCCTCACCACTCAACACAAAAATCATCTAAAACAACAAAACCAGAATATACATGCATTCTCTACAACAAGATGTCAACATGCAGTGCAACATACAACCAAGTAGGGACAAGCAGACTACAAGAAATAGACCTGGATACAGGTAGTATACAAAAACATGTGGGAAGAAATCAAGAGAAGAAAATGATAATTTTATGGTCTCGAAAGTGAAAGAATCCTATGATTGCCATCAGAAATGCTGATAATGGGCTGGTGAGATGGCTCTGTGGCACGGGCGCCTGCTGGCGCAGGAGGTCCTGAGGTCGACCCCCGGTACCCACATACGAAAAAGGTCCAGTGATATCGCTCAGCGGCACGGGCGCCTGCTGGCACGCGAGGTCTTGAGGTCGATCCCAGTACCCACACAAAAAAAAAAAAAAAAAAGAAAAAAGAAAAAGAAAAAGAAATGCTGATAAGAGCAAAAGAGTCTGAGCATAGAGTAAGAATTGAGAGACGAGTTGAGGATGTTGATGTGCTTGGAGTCCATGAAACCTTGATGCGTACTAAACTAAAGCACCCTTGCACAACAATACCTATGCATAGCAGGTTATAAAATTACAGAATTCAATGAATAAAAATGAGACATGAAAGGAGAAAGATTTTAGAAATTATATTGCCACTTTAAAAATCACATCATAAAAACAATAGAAGAGGATGAACATTGGAGTTCTGAATCTAGAAAAGATATTCTAACTTGCCCTTTTGACTTAAAGAAGACATTTACTATTTAAAAAAATGAGTGACAAGGGAAAAGTAAAAAAAAATGAGAAAAGAAAGAAAATACAGAAACAAACATTTTGTAAATTGGGAGGGGAGAAGGGGTTGAAGTTAAGGTAGGAGAATGGAAAAAAAATAACAAGTTATATCATGTACAGGTACAAATTCTCTATGATGCCTGGGATCATTATGTATATCCAAAATGTACCAATAAAATCTGATTTTTAAAAAATGAGTGATAGAAATGTATTCCTGTGAAATCCCACAGAATATTAAAAGAGGAAGAAAAAAAATAATGATGAAAAAAGTCCCAACAGATCCTGAAGCATATTGAAAAGACATACATATAAAATAGATATAAAAAGTGATAAAAGTCAATTTAAAAACCACAACACAGAATTGAAAAATTCAAGATTGAAGTGATTGGAGAACAGAAAGATTTGAAAAGTAAGATAATTCAGTAAATAATTGCTTTAAAATCATTTTTTGAATGAAGGTTGAAGTAGAAAGAATACACGTTTGAGTAAATATAATAGATGATGTCTCCTTGGAGAACTGGCTTATTTCAGATGCAGATGAAATCAACAAGATGTTCTTGTTACATCTTGTCATATGAGAAAGCTTGGAGGAGTATCAGGACTAGTGTGGATGTTTCAAAAGAACATAGGAGTCAACCTGAGTAGACTCAAAATAGGATCCAAGGGTATAAGAAGGGACAATATGTGCAGCAATAATTACAATAATCTTAATGAAAAAAAATCAAAGAAACAAAAGACCTAATATATCAACTTTGGAGGATACTTTGAAGTATTTTTTTCTTTCAGTTTGCTTTTTCTTTCTTTTCAACTGGTTAAAAAGGGAAAAGAAATATTTGTCCTGACTTTCTTATTTCAACTATAACTTAGGGCAATCAAGTATTTGATGAAGGGAATATTTCAACTAAACAATAAAGACTAATAATATAGTCAGTAGAATATCACCATTTGGCAAACCTTAATAAATTAATGGGTGAAGGCCTTATAATCAGTAGCTGCATCATCACAATAAGAAAGACACACAGATTATAATGCTTTGATATTAATCAGCATTATCTACAAAGCAGACATGTCAAAAAAAATCAAACTTGAATCTTGTTAATTTTCTAGATCTCTCTACAAACTGAAATAAATACAGTGATGGAAGAGGCATGATAAATGGTTAATCCTGAAGGAGTTTCAGTATAATTCAAACAATTGGAGACCTTACAAAATGAATGTTTTGTATTCAAAAACAAAAAAAAATGATTTCTAGAAAATAAGAACAAATGGAATTCTTTCTAACTAATAGTATAAGAGAAAGATGTACTTGAATCCAAACTAATAGTGCAATGAAAAGTGTACCTGGATCATTCTTCAAACAAAAAATTGTTAAGAAGATAAAAGTACATTCATGAGACAAGGAAATGTGAACTGACTGAATATTTCTTGATACTAGTAAGTTATTGTCATTTTAGAGTGTATGATAATAATATAATTGGCTTTAAAAAGTGGAATTCTTACATTTTAGTAATACATGTATATATTTTTACTGAAAAAAAGAAGCTTGAAATTTGCTTTGAAACGATTAGAAATTATGGTAGTAATTATGGTAGAGAAAATGGACCAGTCAATAATTGATATATGATGAAACTGATTAATGGACTTTTCTATTTCCTTAGAAATTTTGAATCTTTCATACTAAAACATTCTTAATAAATGCAAATGGATTGAAATTTCCTCTTCTAAGAGAAGGAAGTAAATAATTTGTAAAGAGTCTTTGTTTCTCACCATGAATTCTAATCATTCTGCCCATTTCGTAAAGCCTGGAACTCTGCACCCAGATTGATCTGGGATCCATGTGTAGTAAAATAGGTAAAGACAATGAAAAGTCTCTTCAGTCTTACACAGAGCTCAGTAAAGAAGAGTAAAATCTTGTTCTAGGTCTGAGGCACATGGTGTATTATCAACATAAAACAAACATAAAAAAATCTAAAAACAAGTTGTTACCCTTTCGTAAACTTATGCATTGAATTTTTTAAATTTTCCATATTAAAATTAATTAAACATCATTTAGATTACCATATATTCAAAGTCTAGAAATAATCAGCTATGCTGAAATTAAGTTAATTCTACTTTGGCCATGGTAGTAGATTCTCTAGTCTTCTTTGCTTTGCATTGTCATGAAAGGTGTGAAGGGCTCTACTAGTCATTAATGTCAGGATTCACTATGGGTTTTCTATAGCTCACTTTCTCCATACTCTACCCATTCTCAAGAATGTCTGCTGTCAGACCCATTTATTTCAACTCTCAGATGATTGCATATATCACATCTCACCAAGTAGACTGCAAACTCCTTTAAGGAGAAAGACCAGTATTATTAACACTGAATTAGTTTGATTTTCCATCTCTATATCACTTTTTCAAAATGAATACTTTTCAGTATATGTCTGACTATAAAAATGACAGAAACAAATCTATTATAAGCAAATAAAAATAATAATATAAAAATATAAGTATGAGAATGGAAGTAGCACCGGAAACTCCTGACTACAAAATAAGTTATCCTGAGAAACATTGGCCAATCTATTGATCGTAAATAAATGCTTGTAACTGGACATTTTTAACATTCATAATTTAGGCGGAGGTCACAACAGATTTTATTCTAATAACAAAGAGAATATTTTATAACTAAATATTTCTAGTTCAACTAACATTTAGTTTTATTAGTAGTGGATGAGATACAAAATATTCATTCAGTTTCCTAAATGATTCAATTTATATTTTTCCTATGAAACAAAAAATATTCATAAATTTACCAACTGAAATTCACCAATCTCCTATACTTTTCGCAGTTAGGTATGAGCAAGAAATCAAGTCCTTCTTGATATAAAATTCAATTCAAAAATTTTTAATGTTACTTCACAAGGACAAAATAAGATTAAATTGTAAAACTACTTATGATATAATGAGAAATGACTCTTTAGTTATCATCCAAGGTAGAATAGCCTTCAGATTACCACAGAACTAGAATGTGGATCCCCAAATGGACAATTAAACCACAGCTCATCTTCTCTCTTCAAAGTCATTGGAAATGAACTTGTCACCTGACCTTTCAGATTGTGCATGGAGGACACATGTAGGTTCTTTGCCACTTTCTACTCTTCCGCCCCTTCTTCAGATTCAGGAATCGTGACTCTCAGATAAGTATAATCAGCACAAACTATTTGGGTAAAAGGGCAATTTAGTCTACTCTTGCAGCCAAGTTACTCAGAATAAACAAGTTGGTTTACATGATTTTTAGTTTCTTTGAGGGCTTTGTTAAGAGGGATTTCAGTTTAAACAAACAGCCTTGTCAGGAGTTTGACATAACTCTTGAAAATCAAATTGCATAACTAAGAAATGTATAAACAAAACCTTGTGTCCAATCTCAGATGCAGAATTTTACTTCTTTAAGCTTAGAGAAAATATACAGTTTAAAAAAAGGGGGAAGGAGAAAATTGTATAACAACTTATGCCCTCTTCATCCCCTAGAAGTGTATGTTTCTCATTTCTTCAGAAAATTATATGTATTGTAAGAGATAATTTTAAATAATCACATCTTTAAATTGAGTGTTTCTCTATTTTTTATTAAAGTTCCTCAAGTGTAATTACCATTCTACCTCTTTCTAAAGAAAGCAAAAGACTCAAGGTTAGGGATATTAATCATATTATATCAAATATATATATATACTTAAGGTTCAAACTTTCTGGATAGTAAATATATTATACCCCAGATATGTTTTTAGGAGTCATTTTAGATGTAGGGAGCCATTTACTCCCATGCTAAATGGCAATTCTTGTGGGTTGGCTTATATTTTTCCTGCCACATTTATACCCAATAGTGGCTGCAATATGTCATTCTTTGATTTGAGGTAATGAAGGTGAGATTGTATAGTCTCCCTGCTATTGAATAGTAAATATGGGTTTTATGAGGACCATTTACTTTTGGAAGTCTCCTCTTCCAATCACTCATCCCAGTTCACCTACGGTGAGATGTCTAAAACAGATGAACAAACTCTTCCTCCTGACCTATGAATTAATTATCCTATTGTATTTGACCCATTCATATTCAAACTCTCTCCTATCCACTCATGCACTTTCTGTCCATGGGCAAATCATCACCATCAGGAATTTTTCTTCATTTTAACAATACCTAGATTCTATCCATTTGCAGGGCCTGACTTTCTGTGATTTTAAGAGGCCAATGGAGCAGGATAAAGCAGTTGGAGAAAAGTCACAGTCCTGGAACACAGAGGTGGGCAGAGAAGGTTCAGTGTGAGCCAGAACTGATGGGCAGCCGTGATTCTTACTACAGATTCTAGGCAGCGTCAAGAAGCTTTTCATAGTTAGATACTGAAAACCAACACGTGAAATTATGAAAATGAATAACTTAAATGGCTTTAGTCAACTTATCCTTCTCTTGGTAACATTTTCCACCTGAATTTTACTCTCAGCAATTCTCAAATCAGAAAAATTAGTGTGGAGCAGGAATTTCCAAACATTTCTTCTTCAGTTTTTATAGCAAATGAAAAGTTAAAATAGGTGGACCCCAGTAAACAAAGTATCTTTTATATTTTTAGTATTTACCAAGAGAATATTTTATTTTATGGCAGAGGAAAATAAAATAAGTTGCAGGCTAGAAACAGAATATATCCCAGTATGACTCAATTTTTAGTGCATGTGCCGCCGGAGTGAGCACTATTCCAGTACTTTTCCCTTTGACTTCAGTATGAGTTACGGGTATCTGGGTAAAGGAATAGGCAGGTAAGGACAGACTTCAAGATACCTCTTCCCACATTTGTGCGAGGTTGGTCCTAGAATTGCTCGATAGCATTGTGTTCTCATTTTAGGGACATTGAATGATCTTGCTGTCCCAATGGATCTTTTTTACAAGGAGGCTCGCGATGCCTTGCACTTTTAGTCAAGCAGTTAAATGAGTCATTTCTATCACCAAATGAGTACAGATTTTCACCAGATAATCTACCACATTGAATAGCACTGCAAAAGGGAAAGGAAAGGAAATCTGGATGGGCAAGTTGTCAAGGTTTACTCCCCCATCCACGGGACACTAGCAGGCTTGTGTGACTCACAGAGGCACCAAGGATCACTGGGCTTTTAGTAAATAGGTAACAGAGAATGGTGGAAAATAAGACTACCCTCAGGCGAAAGGGAAAATCAAGTAGGTGAAGTTTATCATTTATGCTCTTTCACCTTCTCATATACCACCGTTCTGTCCCATCTTGGGTCTGTTTTGTATCCTCGGTAGGTATTATATATACACACACATGCACGCATGCATACACACTCACAGACATATACATGCTCGTGTCCACACACACATATACAGAGTCCCCAGTTTTTTCTATTCAGTTTCACCCTATATCAACTAAAGAAAATGTATAATGCTCTATACTTTAGAATGTGTATACTTTCATTTTAATAGAAAATATTTAACAACTCAAAATGCTTTCCAACAAGAAAGTTTTTACTAATCCTAGCAGTTGGTAATTGATGGAGAAAATGTGGAGACCACCAAGACACGCTTAGCCTTTTCCTGCCAATTTCACTTGTATCCTGTGGCAAAATTCATCACCACATAGGTTGCAATCTCTTCTGTGAAGTCAAAATTGAGTTTTATCAAATGAATTTCACACAGCGCTCCCTAACTCATATTATGTACTCAGTATTTGGTGAAAGGGGGAGAAAAATCTGAAGGAGAAGATCTAAAATTACAGTATACAACATTGAATGATATATATATATATATATATATATATATATATATATGTATTTAAAGTAGAATAAAATTATAATTAGACATGATTTATCGTTTTAGTTTTGTGAAGTTATTTTGTTAAAATATTTTTGCAAGGCCAATTCCTAATTTAAGTCTATATATTCAGAAAAGATATTTTGTTTAATCCAAATGAAGAAAACCATCAATAATTGATCACTTATTCTAAAGGGAACAAGGATTTATAGTCTCTTTTCTTGAAATATAATTATTTGACAAAAATTGAGCAAATAGCTCATAATTTTAAAGCTTTTACAATCCAGTTATTTACTTCATTAATCAATTTCAATGATCAAGGTGCCTCTCATTGTCTACTCTTTAACTTCTATCTGTGGAAGTGAATAGCCTATTCAGGTCCTTGAAAATGTGTCACCACAGACCTCTAAGTCTGTAGTTTGCAGAGTTGACCACAAGGGGGCAATAAAGAATTTGACTCTTGAGTGCATAGAAATGGAAAAAAATTAAGATGGATTCTGAAAAGTCAGCAACACACCTCACAGGTCAATTTTTATGACAAAGAAAGTAATTTGGGGGTAGAAAACAAGTATACAGCTACTTATATCTTAAAACTTCACCACTGTGGAATCTACTTGCACTGAAAAATTGTAGAAATAATAGCTTTCTGTGACTCAATGACAAGATTACCATTACCATTATCGAAAGTATAACTTATTTCTTTATGGTGCTCAGATGCACAGGAAAAATACATATCTAGGAGAATGGATAAACTCTGAGTGACATATGAAAATGAATCTTCCAATGGAAAGAGCATGAGATCTATGAGGAACAGGTTGCACTGTGATATCATGGATATATACATAGGAAGTCTAAGAAACACAAAAATCAGTTTTAAGAAGTAATTTGAGGTAGAAGAGACAACATGGGTGAGAAAGAAAAGAGATAGTTTTCAGTATTTTTATTTCTTAAATAAATTTGCTTTCATGAATATAAAGAAGCAGTAGCTTTCAGAAAACCATCCCAATGGAACAAAGAGATTGAGGACTCTACTTAAGCCCATCCAGTGTTTCAACATCCATAATAATGCTGGTGAAATACAGCCAAATCATTGGAACTACGAACATGCTTTCTGAAAATAATCTTAAAACATATCTCTTAAGTGTTAATAAAATTATTTTATTTTCTTTAGTTAGATCGAACAACATCTAATGTCCAAATCTCAAAGATGTAAACTATTACAACTTCTATAAGTATAATTTAGAACATTCACTATACAAGAGGAAATCAGGGCTATAATTTTCTGCAGATTTCATAATTAATGCTTAATCACATACTTAGAAGAAAAGCATGTCTAATCAAATGTGACAGGAACTTTCTTAGTTATTACTTAGTTTCAATAATCATAGGGAAAATGTTTTCATCACAAATGTTTTCTTTATAATGCAATTCAGTCTTATCAACTTTATTATTTAAGTTACAAATAGATCTTTTAATGGGGAAACCTGACAGAATTTTTCTCATACTTCTGCCATATTTTCCTTTGTGTGTTTTCCTTAAATTAATAGTAAATTCTGAAAGGGGGAAATTTTGTGGGAGACAGACCAGGAAGGGGCAGGAAATACTGAATCATGACACGTAAAAAGAGTACACAACCAAACAGGAAGATGACTATCACGGGCTGATATAAGGCTTAATTTTTTAGACCCTAAACCATAATTCCTGAGAGATTCATTTTCCTGTTAAAAGGGCACTTATTTTCATTGAGCGTCATCAATTCTTAGTAAACCTAATGTAATGTTTAATGCATCCTCTCAACCCAGTCAGACACAATGGGAACCAAAAGCAAGTACTAATAATTCAAGGCTTATGTGTGCTAATAGTGGAGAAGAGGTAATAGAACTTTCCCTGAGGCCAGTGGAATTAGCTGTTAAGGAAATTTAAGGAAATGGAACTCCCAATCTCTGGGTAGGTTGGGGTTGGGAAATAGTTCAGCCACAAAGTCCTGCTCGATCCCGGCACAGACCATGCCCTGTAATCTTCTCCTTAGTGAGGTTAGCAAGGTATACACAGGTATACACCTAGACATTTAGGGGACTGACCTAAAAAAAAGACCCACTAATCCCCTTAAACTATGCTGCTAAGGTTAATCGCACAAATAATTCAAACAACATTTTTGAAAATTTAATTATCTATTTTATAATAAGTAGTAGAAGTCTACTTGGGTTACTAATAGAAATAACAAAAGGGAAAAGTTCCAATTGTAAAATGACAATTGTTTGTTGGGTTCAGACTCTAGGGACTCATCACTGCCATGGTGGTTGAATTGTGTCTTTAACAAGATCTACTGAAGCCTAACCCTCAGTACCTCAGAATGTGACCACATGGAAATACTGCTCAATTTAGTTGTAATTAGTTAATGCGAGATGCAAAGGATGAGCTCTTGATCCAGTATAACTGGTGTCCATATAATAGAATACAGAAATTGACACATAGGAAGAACTTCATGTGACAACAGAAGAGACTAGAGTAATGCAGCTGCAAGCCAAGAAATGTCAGGGACCATGTCCACCACCAGCAACCAGGAGGAGGAAAGGACTCCTATCCTGAGGCTTCAAAGAGAATATGGCCCTCTCAGCCATATGATTTTGAACTTTTTGCCTCCCCAATCATGATAAAAAAAAACTACTATTGTTCTAAGGCACTCAGGTAGAGGTAATAGGCTACCACAGCCTCGGGCATGCATCTTCCCATGGCTTGCAGTGTCTGATTCCTGAAACACTAAATTTTACTTTATTCATCTTAACCCATGGTCTTTCTAACAATAGAGATCTTCCTTGTAGAAAAAAGTAACTTCTGTTATTTTAAGTAACAGTTTAAATTTTTAATATTTAATTCATTCTTTGTTTTAAAATATTATCAATTGGTTCCTAATAAGATTAATATTTAGCTCTTATACAACTTTGTCTTCTCTATTCTCAGTAGAGTTATAATAAATTCACTGTTAAAACAATACTCAGTGTTTGGTTTATATGACCATGGTAATATTTTTCATTATTGAACCACATGTGGAAATAGCATATTTATTTTTATAAACCATTTTTTGCCAAGCCTTAATAATTGCCAAATTTTCATTGTCTCCTTGCTTAGCTTTCTCATTTAACATAATTAAAATACTCTTAATTTCTCTAATATAACTAAAAAGTTCCTCCAAATACAACCAAACAGAACAGAAAGCAAAGATTTTTAGAAAATACTGTAAGTTTGAAAATGTCTCAAATTCACATTCACACATAATTAGGGCTTTGGAATTTTAGATTAAAAATCACTTTCCTTCAGAATTTTGAAGGAATTTCTCATTTTCTCTTGGTTTCAAGTGGTGCTGTTGAGAAATCAAATCCACTCTTACTACTATCATTCTTTGTATATCATAGGTCTCCCTTCCCCTCCACCAAAAGTTGTATCTTTTTAGCATCTCCTCTTTATCCCTACAGTTCTAACATTGTACAATAATATACATGTGTGAATTGTTTAACTTGTTGTATTTAGCTCTCATTAAACTCTTTATGTCTAGAAATCCATGCACTTCTGAAAATTGTCTTGCATTATTCCTTTGATAATGTTTTCTGTGGCTTTTGTTTTAGTTCAAATAGGAAGTGTACTCCAAAGGCTCCTGTATTGAGGGTTTAATTAACAATGCAGCAGTGTTCAGAGGTGGGGCTCAGAGAAGTGACTGGATCATGAGGGCTCTTATCTCATCCACTGCCGACTTCATAGCTGAATGGAGTATTAGGAGGTGTGGCCTAGTTGGAGGAAGTAGTTCACTGAGGGTGAGCCTTTAAAGGGTTTATCCTGTCCTCAGTACCTTCCTCTCTTTTGGTTTTTTTCCCCATGCTGTTTCTGGTCATCATAGGATAAGCCATGACATTTCTGCCTTTGTGCTAGCCATCCATGGACTATATCCTTGGAAACTGTGAGGCAAAATAAATCTTTTCTGCTTTAAGTTATATACCAGGTACTGTATTTTTGTCCTAGGGATGAAAAGGTGACTAACAGCCTTTTTCTGTTGTCCCTTTCTGGAATGTTATATCTCTAAGCTCAATGTTATAATTTACCATTTTTGTCTCCTATTTCCATCTGTTTGTTGCTCTAATTTCTTAGAGATTTTTGCAGTCATATCCTCTAAGTTTCTTAATTTTTAAAATTTAATTTATCAGAGCATGATTTTAAGATATTATTCATGTTGCTTTGAAACAGATAGTATTAGATTCATGGATATAATACTGTTCATTAAAGTTTTTCAGACAACATTAATTATAATATTTTTATTGTTACCTGTACAATATTTTTCTTATTTTTATTTTTTCCCATCACTGTTTGTTGTTTACTGGATTACTAGTCTGTGTCTGTTAGATGCTTTCTGGAAATGTCTTATAAATTTGATCATGTATTACTTTTCAGAACAAGTCATTGAAAAGCTGATTAGAAAATATGTAAATATGAATGTGTAAATGTATTTACTGCTTGAAAATGATAGCACTGTTGAGTCACGAGCAGGTGGGCACAGGATATTTTATTGTATTTATGCCGTATCAGTAAGTCTATTCTTGGACAAGGAGTCTACCTATGGAAGAACCATCTGTTTTTTGGCACAAAAGAACATAAGCTTGGCAACCTACATCTGGGAGAACAAATAGTGAGTACAATAAGCTGATTTTAACTCAAACCTTCTGCATTTGGTAAATTACCTCACACTCAATCTCACACTTGCATAGTATCTCAGAATGCAGTTTCTCTGGCTTAACTTACCCACAGAAAACTGCAGGCTTCCAGTGGAATAAGAAAAGGGAAATTATTTTGTTGTTTATTTGTGGGTGGAAGTAGATGGAATATCTAATCCTTAAACAAACTTTCAAATACTAGTACTGGCTTTCAAGTCCACTGTATATGTTTATTTTAGATTGCTCCCAATTTTGAGCCTTTCCAAAGGTTTGATAAAAATGAGCCAAGCTCTTGTTGACTTCTCCTTTGAGTTGTCTTTACAAATTGATCAAAACAAAAATTACATTAATCCTTCCACATTCCATCTTCAACAATTTTGCTGGCACTTATTAGCTACTATAATCTTCCTTTTAATTATTTCGTCTTTGTGACTTTATGCCACTTCTACTACATTAATGTTATTTTACTATAGTTATTATACCATGGAATTTACCCAGTGGATGGCAAGATGCATATATGTAACAAAAGTGGAGATTGTCTTCATCAATATATTCTTTCTTACTGCAGATCTAACTCAAGAATCCTAAAAGGCATCATTTTCTACATGAGGCATTGAAAACAATTCTAGATAAAATATTTCAAAGGCACATTTAAAAATTAAGATGATGGACACAGATTATTTGGATTCTGATTATGGCTCAAAGAACAAAGGAAAAGTTGTTTAATTACTTACTACCTTAGTTTCCTCTTCTGCAAACCAGAAATAATAAGATTAAATTCACGTGATTATAACTAAGTGAGTTAATATATGTGATGTTAAACTAAATGAGTTAATATATGTGAAACAGTCAGGAGAGTGTCATAAGTTCACAGAGTATGCCACTGTGCTATTGCTCTTTCAGATCTTATTACCGGACATAAAATTTCAGTGGAGTTTTTGTACTTAGTTACTTAGATCCTTTAGTCTTACCCCTTTGGTTTTTACAAGAGAGTCAGTGATCAATATTTCCAAATCAAATTAATGACTCAAGGCCCTGTTTTCTAAATAAATACTATCTATTCTGAACTTTTAAATATGACAAGTTTTTAGACAGCATTCCATCTCTCACCAGTTTCTATAAAGGAAGAAAAGATTAACAGTGTAGAGATTTACTACCCTACTGATAAGTATTATGAGGAAAAATGGCTATAGTAAAGTTTTCAGTGTTTTTCTAAGTTGGAAATTTTTTCCCAATGTATTTTTTTTCATTTTGTGGGTACCGGGGGTCGACCTCAGGACCTCACGCGCCAGCAGGCGCCCGTGCTGCTGAGCGATATCACCGGCCCTTTTTTTGTATGTGGGTTCCGGGAGTTGAACTTGGGCCCTCGCACTTGCCAGGCAGGAGCCATCTCACCGGCCCTCCCAATGTATTTTAAACCACTCACAAAAAAATTTTTTATCAACAAAACAAGAAAAGTAGTAACAGTAATAATAACCAAAACAATCACAGAATAAGTTTATGCATTATATTAAAAGGTCTAGTATTTTAGCTGCTAGGAGACATCACTGGATGTATTAGTCAGCTTCTCATTACTGAGACACATAAAATGCCTACCACATAAAGGAGGAAGGTTTAATTTGCTTAGTTTCAACCCATGATCAGCTAGTTCCAAGGCAGAAACATCATGGCAGAAGGACATGGCAGAGCAAAGCTTTCTTGGTTCATGGTGGTGGGTAAGCAGGGAAAAGTGCCAGAGCAGTATGGGAGAGGTACCAGACATAAACCACACCTCCTTAACCAATGTAGACATACTAGGAAGTATACTGCTCCAATTCCTGGGGCATATCCTAAAGCCAATCAAATTGAAATTTTACTCAATGTGCTAAATTCCACTCCTTTGCAACTTGCTAATCAAACACATCTTAAACAAGAGCTAATCTCCAAATAAAGAAAATAGCAAGTTCATAATTCAGCCTAACATAATACAGTAAATCCCTGACTATGGATGAGTTCCATTCTGAGAGAATTGTTCATAAATTGGGTTTGCTCATAAGCTGATAAAGTGGGTTTTATATAGTACACCTATGAAAGTTTGAAACGGGGATATTCATAAGTTGGTGAATAACTGTACACTTATCCTGAGTACAACCACCAAAGTATCAACAGTTTCTAGCATTTTTCAAAACTCCAAGTCCAAGGCTCTTCTGAGTCTCGAGTCAAACTCTTAACTGTGAACTTCTGTAAAAATCGAAAATGAGTTATATAATCCCAAAGTACAACTGCACAGAGTAAACATTTTTATTCCAAAAGAGAGGCATCAAATGACAGAAAAGGATTGAGCCAAAGCAATACTTAAACAAAACAGGGCAAGCTTTAAGTCCCTGGCTTCATATCTGGCAGCAGGGACACATAATAGTTTAATGTGACTTCCAAAGGGCTTGGGTAGTGCTACCCATATAGTCTTGCCAGTTGTAGCCCATAAGTCTTCTCTCTTGGCCTCGGTCAGTTCATGGCCTGCAGTTGTCTTCGGCAGATCTTCCACATTCCTGGCATCTTTGACTTCTTCCTGAGGTCTTCGTTGCACCCTTGGCTTCATTCCCACAGCTTCATGCACTGCCTTTTCAGGGGCTCCTTCCCTCACCTTCTTTTGAAATCTGGGTGGACATTTCACGAAGCCTACAACCCTTGCCTTCTGCATACTAATAAAACTAGCACCACCTGGACAACACCAAGTACAGCTGGCCTTGGAAGCAGTAGCCAGGCCTCCTTGGACCATAACTGCAATGCCCTCTAAGAGCCTGGATGGCTGAGCATGGTGAAATGGGAACCAATTGTTTTGGAAGCCTTCTTTAGTGTGGGTCCCAGGGACTCTCTTTTCCAACAAAAGGTTGATACTTTTTCATTATTGAGCCTACAATGGGTGGGGTCTTGCTGATTCCTGGGATGCCTTGAAGGTATTTTTCTTCTGGTTCCTGCACAAAATACTTGGTTTCTTTTTAATTGTGTAATCTCTTTAGCAGCCACCTGTTTCGACCCCAGCTTTTCACATGGTTCTTTTTTTTTTTTTCTTTTTTTTTTTTTGTGGGTACCGGGGTCGACTTCAGGACCTCGCACGCCAGCAGGCGCCCATGCCATTGAGCGATATCACTGGCCCTTTTTTTGTATGTGGGTTCCGGGAGTCGAACTCGGGCCCTCGCGCTTGCCAGGCAGGCGCTTACACTGCTGAGCCATCTCACCGGCCCTCACATGGTTCTTTCTGGGGTCCAAAATTTAAGTTTTACAAATTTCTTAGCTCTGCCTTTTGTCTTCAATTCTCACTATAAATCTGGCTAACCAAGGCCAATAGTACCCATGCCACAGCCTGAATGTTAGTTTGTCTTGGAAATTTCCTCCACCAGATTGTTGCAGAAATCTGATATTAAGCCATGTGGAAGACTCTTTGCACCTGAGGAGTTGGAAAGCAACTTTTATTTTAATGCTAGCTGGCTGATGGGAACCAGGTCTCAAATCATCAGCCCAGAGTCAGCTTAGAGTTCAGCTTAGATACATTTTTGCAAGCAGGAAACACAGAGCTGATTGCAGGTTATTATATGGTTGGTTATATAGGCTAAGGCATATGTTGTCAGGTGGATTTGTTCTGGGCAGGCCTTGCTAGGGAGGGGGCTGTATGAGTGGGTGGGTGACATCAGGCAAGCATGTTCTTGACTGGGTTATTCTGTCCTAGGTGGAAAGTTACTGGAATAGGCAAGCAAAACATAATATGTTTATAGGCTAGAAAGTATGGGCAGAGCAGCTGGATTCTGTCAGATAAGGCTGAGTCAAACTGTCTCTGAGTTACAGCTGACACGGTGGTCAAGGCTAGCTGAGTCTAACTACGTGACAGGCAGCATGAGCTTAGGCAGAGGCTACTTATTGATTTTTAATTTCTGCTATGAAATTTTTATAAGCTTGCCATTACAAGATTAATTAGTCTACTACCAACAACATTTATTTTTCATATTTTTATTATATCTGTCCTACAGAGTTTAAGTGGTATATCACTGGAGTTTTAGTTTTCATATTTTTAATGATAATATTTTTCAGCATCTTTCATGTGTATGTTAGTCATTTGTATACATTTTGGAGAGATGTGTATTCAAATATGTTGCCCAACTGAGTTGTATTTTTGTTAAATTGTAAGAACTGTTTTTATGGTATACATTTGCAACACATAAAATTGACATTTATTTGGGGGATTGGCAAATATATAACTTATTTTAATAATTTTCTTCTTGGGCTGGTGAGATAGCTCAATGGCATAAGTGCCTGCCTGGCAAGTGCGAGGTCCTGAGTTCGACTCCTGGTACCCACATACAAAAAAGGGCTGGTGCTATCACTCAGCGGCACGGGCACCTGCTGGTAGGAGTGCAAGGTATGGAGTTCAACACCGGGTACCCACAAAAATAAAAAAAATTTCTTTATATATTCTTGATACTACTCCCTACTATGACTTGGAAATATGTTCTTCCATTCTATGTATTGCATTTTTAACTTTCCTAAAGGTGTCCTTTGAAGTACAAAAGGTTTGAATTTTAATGAAGTTCATTTTATTTTTTTTCTTTTTCTGATTATGCTTTTGGTTTCAATTTAAGAAATTATTACCTAATCAAAAGTTATGAAGGTTATGCACATTATTTCCAATAGTGTTATATAATATAACATGTATAATATAAAATATATATCATATATATATATATATGTATATAGATATCTTAGATTAAGGTCTGTGATTCATCTCAAGATAATTTTTCCAGATCATATATGTAGGCATCAATTATTATTCTTTTGCATGGTAGCATCCTAGTATCACTTGTTCAAAAGACTAGTCTTTACCACATTGTATTGGCAATTTTCTTGAATATCAATTAACCATATCTGTGTTTATTTCATTCTGAACTCTGAATCTTATTCTAATTTTCACATCACCATTACAATAAAAGACTTCTGAGTTTAACTGTGTATTTACTTTTACCTATGATTTTGATATACTGTATATATATATATCAGTAATATCAATAAATAATATATCACTATAATATATCTTAATCTACTCTCTCACGCTATTTTGATTACTTTCGCTTCATAGTAGGTTTTGAAGTTGGAGAGCTAAATCTGAAAATTTGTACTTCTATTTCAAGATCATCTTAATTCTTCCAGACCCCTTGCATGCCCATAGGAATTTTAGGATCAGCGTTTCTTCTTAAGCGAGAAAGTCAGCTTAGATAGTGACAACAATTGCTTAGCTGGCAGTATCACTAAACAAAGAGTACCATTTTCCAATCCATGAAGAAAGATTGGTTTTCCATTTGTTTATGATTTTAATTATATTCAGTGATGATCATTTTCAGTGAATAAATCCTTCACTTCTTTTGTTATGTTTATTCTTAATTATTTTCTTTCTGATGCTATTATAAATAGAGTTTTAAAATTAATTTTATTTTCAGATTGTTCACTGATAGTGAGAAATGTAGTAGATTCTGTAGTCTACAGTCTTGATGAATGGATTCATCAATTCTAATAGAGTGTAGATTCCTTAACATTTTCTGTATTCAAGACCATATTATCTGAAAATACTGATAGTTTTATCTAGGGATAGTTTTATTTATGAATTTTGATCTGAATACATGTGTGTGTGCGCGGACTAGGAATTTAAACCATGGCTTTATATACTCTAAGCACACCATCTCCCCTGAACTACACCAAATCTGGAGGCCTTTAAAGTCTTTCCTTTGCTCAACATCCTTGGCTATAATCGCTATCATGTTATCAATTTTCTTGACACTTTCAAAGAACAAAGTTAAGCTCCATTTATTTTCTCTAGTTCTATTTTATCCTTTTTCATTTATCCCTGTTCTTATCTACATTATCTCCTTCTTTTTGATTGGTTTGGCTTTAGTTCATTATTTTTCTAGTTTCTTAGGGCAAAAGATTAGATTATTGATTTGATATCTTTCTTCTTTTCATTCTAGACATTTACAGCTATAAATCTCCCTTTGAGTACTGATGCAAAGTTTTCCTCTTAATGATTTCTAATTTCTTTCTATTGCTTTAAAGAAACATACTTTTTGTTACTAATATTCTTTTAAACTTATTGAAGTTTAATTTACATCTTAGCATATGTTCTATCTTGGATAATGCTCCATGTACACTTGAGAAGAAGGTATTTTCTGTTGCCATTGGTTACAGTTTCCTATAGATGTTTGTTGGGTCTAGTTGGTTTATAGTACTGGTCAAGTCTCATTTGTTGTACATATTCTGTCTAGTTGTTCTGTTACCTCTATTATTATACAAATGTTTATTTCTCCTTTTAGTTTTATCTATTTTTACTTCAGATAATTTGTGGTTCTGTTGTTAAAGACATACATGATTATAATACTTACATATCCTAGATGGATTAATACTCAGCTTTTGTATAATTATAGACATGTTTATTTGTCACTAACAAAAAGCAAAATTCATCTTAAGGTATATTTACCTGACATTTGCTTATCCATTCCAATGTCTTTTAAAAAAGCTATTTTTTTATAATCTACCTATTTTCACCTTTCTCTATTTCACTTAATATGTGTTCTAGAATCTAAAGTATGGCACTTGTACAAAGAATATGTTTGTATTATTAAAGTTTTAAAAATCTATTCTAAAATTTCATGCTCTGAGATTGGAATTTTAATTATTTACATTAAATATATTACTAATTACCAAGGATTTATATCTGATATTTTGCTCTATGTTTTCTATGTATCATATGTCTTTTGTTCCTCTTCTTGATTGTGTTGTAGAATCTAAAGTATGGCACTTATACAAAGAATATATTTATATTAAAGTTTTAAAAATCTTTCTAAAATTTTATGCCCTTAGATTGGAATTTTAATTATTTTACATTAAATACAATTACTAATTATCAAGAATTTATATCTGATATTTTGCACTATGTTTATATGTATCTGATGTCTTTTTGTTCCTCTTCTTTATTGCTTTGTTTTGATATTATTTCAATATCCTTATCTCATAATATGTTTTTGAGGCATTTCCTAATGCTTTTCCTAAAGATTATAATAATGTCTTAACATATACAAATTCTGATGAAAAGCAACTTAATTTTCACCAATCTACACAAACCTTTCTCTGTGTTGCTCCATTCCATCTCCTGGTATTTTTACTGTCATAAAAATTATATCCTTATATAGTACATACCCATAAATGTACAGTGGTACCTCAGCTTACAAACTTAATTTATTTTATGATTTTGGGGAAGATGGCTGCATTTGCGTTTGTGTGGGGAAGATGGCCATGATCATATTTGTCACCCAATGCGGAGTTTGAGAATGGAAGTAAAATTTTGCAGAATGCTTTTTTTTTGTGAACTGAATTGTTTGCAAACAGAAACGTTCATGAGCCTAGGTATTACTGCATATTTATAATTATTTTTGTGACTTTTTTAAATCAGAAAGGAGAGCCAGTATTACAATAAAAATAAGTTTATATTTTAAAAATTTTACTTACATAGTTACCTGTAGTGGAGCTCTTTATTTCTTCATACAAATTTAGATTACAGTGTGTGTGTTCTTTTATTTCCATGTGAAGGAATATTTTCAGAAATTATTGGAGAATTAGTCTACTAGACACACATACTCTTAGCATTTACATATAAATATTTAAAGCTTCACAAATTTGCATGTCATCCTTGTGCAAGATATACAATGTCAACTTCATAAATTATCAATAAAAGTGAGATCCCACTAGGCATATTGGCACATGCCTATATACCTAGCTACGTGAGAGGTTTAAGGAGGAGGACTAAAATCCTAGGCAAGCTAAGGCAAAAAAATGGAATACCATCTCAAAATAGAAAGTAAAAATCGCTGGGCATGTAATAGTAGTAGACAACTGTGGTTTCAATCCCTGCTCCTGCAAAAAACAGCAACAACAATAATGATTATCCCCTTGCACAAACTCCATACTTCACTTCCCTCCCTCACAATGTTTGTATTTTTTGTGTTTTCTGCAGTACTGGAGATTGAACACAGGGCCTTCATAATGAGCTATATCCCCAGTCCTTTTTATTTATTTATTTTTTATTTTGACTTACCCATGCTAGGCTCAAACTTATAATCCACCTGCTTCAGCTTCCCAAAGTGCTGGATCTGCAGGTATGTTCTTTCACACCCTGATGAGCATATATAGCTCACTGGTACAATTCTTGCCTAACATGAAACTACTGTCAATGTCATATTACATGTGCAAAAGCTCAAAGCTTTTCTTTTCAAATCAGGAACAAGACAAGGATGTCCATTGTCACCGTACCTGTTCAATAGTCAAACATTAGCCAGAAAAACTAGGCAAATAAATAAAAGGAATATGTATAGGAAAGGAAGAAGTCAAATTATTATTATTTACAGATGACATGAGCCGCTACATAAAAAAAAAAATTCTCAAAAGACTCCTAGATGTAATAATAACCTATTTGGTGGTGTAGCAGGATACAAAATCGACACACAAAAATCAATAGTATTCCTGTACAGCAATAATGAATTCACTGAGAAAAACTACCATTCATAATAACATCAAGAAAAATTAAATGCTTATGAATTAACCTAACCAAGGAACTGAAAGACCTCTACAATGAAAACTATAGTACTTTTAGAAAAAGAGATCACAAAGAAAACAGCAGAAAACAGAGAGCTATGCCCTGGTCCTGAATAGGCAGAACAAATACAGTCAAAATTGCCATACTTCCACAACTCATACACAGATTTAATACAATCTCAATCAAAATACAAACAGTATTGATCACAGAACTAGATAAAATATCTCTCAAATTCATATGAAATAAGAAGAGACATAGAATTGCGAAAGCAATTCTGCATATTAAGAACAAAAGAGAAGGCATCATAATCCTGAATTTGAAGCTGTGTTACAAAGACACAGTAATAAAAACAGCATGATACTGGCCCAAAATCAGGTAGGAGGAACAGTGAAAAGCAGAGGATGCAGAAATAACCCTAGACACACTCAGCTCTTTGGTCTTTGACAAAGGGGCCAAAAACGTGCACTGGAGGAAAGATAGCCTCTTTAATAAATGGTGCTGGGGAAATTGGCTATCTGTATGCAAAATATTGAGCTTAGACCCATATTCCCCATGAGGTACTAAACCAAAATCAAAATGGATCAAATATCTAAATATTAAAACAGAAACATTTAATCTTATGGAATGTAAAATAGGTAAAATGCTCAAAGACATAGGCATCAGCAAGGACTTTCTGAACAGAAACCCAACTTTCCATAAAATATTACAAGAATCAACACATGGGATCATATCAAATTAAAAGTCTCATGCATAGCAAAGGAAACAACCAACAAAGTGAACAGACAACCTACAGAATGGGAAAATGTTTTGGCCAGCTATTCCTCAGAGGACTAATATCTAAAATATACAAAGAACTCAAAAAATTAGATCCCCCAAAATAAAGACCAAATCAAAAATGGACAAGCAAAATGAATAGTCACTTCTCAGAAGAAAAATTACAAATGGCCAATAAATAATGAAAAGATGTTCATCATCTCTGGCAGTTAGGAAATGCAAATTAAAAGCACTCTAAGATTGTATCTTACTCCAGAAAGAATGGCTATCATCAAGAAATCAAATAATAATAAATGCTGGTGAGGCTGTAGGAAAAAAGGGACACTTTCACATTGTTGCTGCGAAGGTAACCTAGGACAACCACTGTGGAAATCAGTATGGAGCATTCTCAATAAACTAAAATTAGGATTTCCATTTGACTCAACTACTCCCCTTCTAGTAACCTGCCTGAAAGAGTTAAAAGCCATCGTATTACAGTGATACATGCATACCCATATTTGTAGCAGTACAATTCACAGTAGTTCAATCTTGGAAGTGGCCTATATGCACACAGACAGATGAACAGGTAAAGAAAGTGTGGTATTTATACACAATGAAGTACCACTTTGCCATAAAGAAGGATAATCTTGATACATCTCAGGAAAATGGATACGCCTTGAGACCATAATATTAAGTGAAATAAATCAGACACACAAGCTTAAATATTACATGATTTATCTTACATAAGAAACCCAAAATATAAATAAAGAGCAAAATAAAGGATAGATAATAAGAAGTAGGAAAATAGATCTTTCTCATGTGGGAAAGTGATTAACAGATGAAGAGAAGGGGAGATGCAAGGAAAAAGAGCTGGAGAAAGAATTCAGATGTGGCATGTACATGTACCAACTGCCCATGAGGAATGTACTCCCTATTTACTGGAAACATGTACTAATAAAAAATAAAAACTGAGACAAAAAATGTAAAGTCAAAGATTGATTGGACAATGTCCATGTTTCTATCTGATTGTTTCCATGGTTTTGCTGGTCTTTGAAATGAAAGCTAACACTTTAACAAAACCATGTCTTTCTTCATTGTTAGTATTTGTCATGCTTTAAATTATCAGCTAAATATCTATTTTCTTCAGTAAGTTATATTTATTATAATACATACCTCTCTCATCTTATTCTCTTCTGTACATCTAATGCTACTACAATTAGGCTTCAATGAATATTTGCTAAATGAATGAATGAACAGTGAATGAATAAAGAAAAGGGAAACTAACTTATGAAAATAATTAAAATTTAGAATATAATTTGGAATGTTTAAGCAATCTTGTATTTCACAAAATTGTACTGTGGCAATACTTTATTTAATTTTGATACACAAAAAGTCATATGCACAGAATTAACAAGGTAAGGAAGGGTAGCACAGTAAATTGCAAGTTTTCTGAAACTAGGGAGAATGAAGAATCCAAAAACAAACTAACCTAACTAAGATAGATAGATAGATAGATAGATAGATAGATAGATAGATAGATAGATGGATAGATAGATGGATAGATAGACAGACAGACAGACAGACAGACAGACAGATAGATAGATCGATAGATAAGAATTCAGATTCTGTACTCTAAGTACACTGAGTTACCATAATTTTAATCTAATTAGCACACTTTATTCACATAATCTATGAGACACTTATCTCTTAGAAGAGACACCACATTAGTCATATGAAGAATTACACTGAAATTTCAGTGTGCTTTTCTAACATAACAAAATTTTGTACTTAGATGAAGATGAGATTAACATTTAAAAGAAATGTTTTAATATAGCACATTTTTGGCTAACTTTGCATTTTTGTTCTTATTAAAGCAACATTCTAATGTCTTCTTTTCATATGCTAGGGATATTGTTTTTGTAAAAAATGTATAATGTTTCCCTATAGGCACACAAACATGACTAGAATGTTACAATAGCATTACTTTAGATACAATCTGAAAAATGTTCTGATGTGCAACAGCAAAAAGCAATGAGTCATGAAATTGCTTGGTGTTGGGCATATTTTTATAGAACTAATGATTTATTCAAGACATTTTCTTCAAACTTTGAAACAAAAATATAAATGCTGCTCAGTATGTCAGGATTTACATTAAAATGAATTTCTTTCTCAGGGGAGAAGCTTCAATTCAGTGTATTTAGAAACTTGAAAACATCAGCCATAATTCATGGTGAACATTTCAAATATTTCTCTACCTACTTGGGTTGGAATAAAATAGTAAGCACTAGAAAAAAATAAAACAAAATAAAAAACAGAATGGAGTTCCTTTGCATACCAACAAAAGTATTAAACTATTTGCATCTGTACCCATGTGACTCAGCTTTTCTCCTCTAGATGAAAGAAATAGACTTTTCCTACCACAGTTCAATTGGTTTGTTGATGCTCATGATCTCATCCCAATTCCCCATTCATTTGAAACTCTCCTTTTTGTCCTACATCATCAATTTCTTCTTCTGTGCTTGACTGTTCTCCAGAATATCTAAGTATTCTCTAGTTATATGAATAACTTATTTATTTTGTAAAACATATTGTAAGGTCTCATTCTAAGGGTAATGTTTTTAAACGCTTCCTTAAAAATCTTTTTTCAGAGTCTGTCCTGTGTTTTTTCTAAGGAATATTTCACCACTGAAGGACACCTAAAATTCTTTTCAGTTCTCCTTACACGTGAGAATCTCTGGATTAATCCCTACCTTGTTTCATTGTCAATTCCCTTTATTTTTAACAATCAAAACTTACTGTATTTTTTTTTATTCATTTGTTAACTCATTAGTCTTGCTTTTCCAGGTAACAACTAGGCTCATCCCTTCAGCACTTTTGTTCATCACTGCATCTTGAGCTTATAGAAGTGTTCAGAATACAGTAGTTGCTCAATAAGTATTTACTAAATGAAAGAACCTATACCAACCTGTTTCTTTCAGAACTCATCAGAGCCCACCTTATCTTTGACAAAGGAGCCAAACATGTTCATTGGAAGAAAGATAACCTCTTTAATAAATGGTGTTGGAAAAACTGGCTTTCCACATACCAAAAACAAAAACCAGACCCATGTCTATCACCATGCACTGAACTAAAATTAAAATGGATCAAAGACCTAAATATTAAAACAGAAACACTAAATCTGCTGGAAGAGAGAATAGGCAGAACTTTTGAAGACATAGGTGTAGGCAAAGATTACATGAACAAAACCCCAGTCACACAGGAAATAACACAAAGAATCAATGACTGATATCTCATCATATTAAAAAGCTTTGCACAGCAAAATAAATCACCAACAGAGTGAAAAGACTATCCACAGGGTGGGAAAAAAATCTGGCCACTTGTCCTTCAGACAAAGGACTTATATCTAGAACATATAAAGAATTGATATCTATCTATATATCTCTGTATCTATATATCTATATATATAGATAGATATATAGATATGGAGAGAGAGAGGGTAGTACTATATATTATATATATAGTAATATATATATATATATATATATATATATATATATATATATATATATATATATAATGGGGTACTACTCTGCTATAAAAAGGATAGATTTAAGACATTTCTAGGTAAATGGATGCACCTTGAGACCATACTCTTAAGTGAAAGAAATCGGACTTGTAAGTGTAAACATTGCATTGTCGCTCTGGTACGAGAAACTCAAAGAGTAAATAAGGACCAAAATGTATGATAGATATTGTGAAATGGGAAGAAATTGTTCAAAAGGAAAAAAGAACTAGGGTGGGGGAAGGGGGAAAGGAAGGAAGGGAAAAGAAAATAAATGATTTAAAAAAGGATAAAATGGAAACAAAACTTTGCAAATAGGGAGGGGAAGAGGGGTTGAAGGAAAGAGAGGATTGGGAAAAAAAGAATCAAAATATATCATGTACGGGTACAAATTCCCTATGATGAATATGATCATACATGTATATCTAAAATGTACAAATAAACTTAATTAAAAAGAAAAAGAATTTAAAGGATTAAAAAAATGATTATTCCTACAGAAGTCAAAAAGAATTTTGTTAAAATTTTTGTTAAGAACTTTTGTAAAACTAGAAATAAAAACATATTTCCTTAATATAATAAAGAAGTTTCCCAGGGGAAAAAAAAACCTAATCAGTGTCCTCATCCTTGAAATAGAGGTTAACTCTCAGTTATGGTGCAAACAGACCAAATGTTTTGTTGTACCCTTCCCTTCTTTTTTCCAGATACCTGGTACCCATTTGACTTTTTACTTTAATATTTCACCCAGTTTTTTCTCTTTATACAGATCCCCATTCTCCACAGTAACAACTCATTTCAATAATTACTCAAGTAGCTCACTACCATTAAATAAGTGTTAAAAAGTTAGTAATTTTACTTATTTTATTAATATTTAAGAAAAATATTAAGTTTTATATTTTTCCCTGACTGCTTTCTCATGTATGTCTTAAAATTTTCAAAGGAGCAATCATGTGTCATTGTTTAGTAGGCAATCAGGCTACATCTAATTCTCCAAACATCTTCACTAATTTTCAGAGACCTATTTTAACTCTTCTCTGAACAACTTTTACCATTTTTATTGTCATTTTTATTGATCCAGAATATAGAGTACATAGTTTTCTAAAATGATTTTTATCATCCTTATCCTTCTAAATCTTCTGTTCCTGTTTTTCTCCTATTAGTAGGACCTTTATCCACTTTTATCATACATCCTATCATCACATAACTTTATTGCTGGAAGCACAAAAGGATTACAAACTTTCTTACATTGCCCCCAAACTCTGAAAGCTGCCTGAAAAATGACCTGAAATCCATTAATTAATCTTCTTACTTGTATTTTCACTTGTTCCATCTTCATTGAGGAACTTACATTGTTTCTATAGGATAAGACCTTTCCACAAACCTTTTTTTCCATACAGCTTTTATGATCTTGTTAAAATGCAAATTTTCAAGCCATTCTCACAGCAGGAAAATAATCCTCTTGGGCTCAACACCTTACTTGCTTTCTCAAACTAAACCCTTAACTTCCCTATAAAGCGCATGACATTCATAACAAAAATAACAAAATTTACTGAGCAGTTACTCCATTTTCAGGGGGAATGCAAAATATTTCATAAGAATAGTTAAATTTATTTCTTAGAATAACACACTGTGGGAAAAAGTACTAGCATAGTAATCATTTTAAAGATGAATAAAGTGAGGGCTACAGGGATTAACCAATTGTCCTTTGTTAGTAAGAGTGAGTCAAGATAAAGTGTACTGCTGTTTGAAAATACAAACAAAAAGGCTGTGATATTGTTTATACATCATAGCTTTGCAAAGAATATAAGTGTCAGAAATGGTAGGTAAATGTCTTAAGATATTGAACTTAGTAAAAATTGGGGGATATTTGTGAATCCAACATCTGCCCCAGTTCTTGGAGAACTTCACCTCTAAAATGAGATAGAGTCCCATAAATACTTTCCCAATAGATGCTTGAGCAGATTATAGTTAGAGGACATTAAATGCCTTGAGCTATGCATGACTATATTCAAAAACAAAAATGTTATATAAGATACTATTCTCTTTGTTCTTTTGAAATGCCATCAATCAACAGTTTATAGTCAGTTTGTGAATACATAAATTTTATTCAGTTTTCTTTGGAACTATGAGTGTAAAACTTTAATTTGTATGAAGTAAAGCATAAATTTCATTCCAGTGGGACTATGAGAAAAGTTTTAAATGAACTGAGGCCTCCATACCACAGTACATTAACACAGTCATCCCAAGAGCCAATAAACAGAAATGCTTGGATGGCTCCAGTGCACCCATGGGTGCTTGCTCAAACTGCAAATAGGTTCAGAAATGACTTCTGTTATGAATGAAGATCAAAAGCGTTACTGAAATTCAATAGAGTATTGTCATTATATCTCAGAGTTGGCAAATACTTTAATACCTAACAAAATAAACTCTAAAATTCCTTTATTGTTTTCCCCCAAGGCACTAAGTGTCAGAAAATATTTTAGACATTCTTCATACTGAGGGAAAAGTAAACAGTGATTAATCTATCTGTAGGCTAGAAAACTAGCATACTTTTATTTTTGCTATTGTTGATTGCAGACCATGTAATTACAAATAAACAGTAATAAAATAAGGCACAGTAATTCAAACACAGGATCTACATTAATCATCGGTTAATTTAGAAAGTATAATTATTGCCAGTAGCTATGAATCATAAACCCTTTCCACAATAGATAAAAATATAATTTTGTGTTACTTAAATGTTTTTATCTTGGTAGAAAGACAAGGGTGGCTATTGATAACTGATATATATGTGGATACTCATTCTATAAATATTTGGACTCCTACAGTCAAACTTCTCTATGTAACTGAGAACATAACCCAATCAAAAGGATGAACACTGGCCGTGAATAAACTGAAAATGATATAAAGATGAATGTGAAAATCCTTTTATTTCACTGTACACTATTTACTTTTAGGCACTGTCCATCAGGTATCCAGTCACCTACTAGTCTGTTACCAAGTCATCAGTAACTATTTCATTTTTCTTTTTTTTTTTTTTTTTTTGTGGGTACCAGGGGATCGACCTCAGGACCTCATGCGCCAACAGGCACCCGTGCCACTGAGCGATATCACCGGCCCCTTTTTCGTATGTGGGATCCGGGAGTCGAACTCAGGCCCTTGCGCTTGCAAGGCAGGCGCTTACGCAGCTGAGCCATCTCACCGGCCCACATTTTTCAATTTCTACAATATTGTTATTTGAAAATGACCTAATTTCACTTTTACTAACTATACAGTAATTTAATGTAGACCACTTGAATATGCCTTCTGAAAAAATATATATCCTATAACAAATTTGTTACTTGCAGTTTTAGATTCTGATAAATGATCATCAAAACAGCTATTACTGAACGCAAAATAGTCAAAGATAAGGTCTAGCTGTTCCAAGCTGAAAACTTCCTTACTTCCCATAATTCTTACATTAAAGGCTCAAACATAATCACACCAACAGAACAGATTAACAGAGCAGTCTGTTTAAAGCCATATTTCTGCTGTGAAAAAATAAAAATAAAAGAAAAAAATTTCTAGTAGAAGTGAAATGCAAAAATAATGAGGTTTAAAGTTAGCAATAGATAATAACAACTTCAAAATACTATATACAATGATTTATATACAGCACTGATGGAATTTAATCTAGAATAAAATACTGAAGAAAAATTATAATTGTCAGTATTAACCAAAAAGCCTTTATTTCACCTAAGTCTTGGAACATATATTTAGTGATTCAGATCACATTTTATTATTAAAAGTCTTATTAAATTAATGTGGTCAAGAACTATCAAAGCAAATTTACACTGAGGTGCTATAGGTTAAATGTGAATATTTTGAGTGGCAAACGATCCGACATGTTGTCATGTCAACATTTTCTTGGTCCAGGTAGATTGTGTTAATCAAAATTTTGTTTCTTTCAAAGGACATTTCCCCAAATTATTTATTTATTTATTTATTTATTTATTTTATTATTTTTTTTTGTGTCTGTGGGTACCAGGGGATGACCTCAGGACCTTGGGCGACAGCAGGCGCCCGTGCCGCTGAGCGATATCACCGGCCCTTTTTTTGTATATGGGTTCCGGAAGTCGAACTCAGGCCCTCGCGCTTGCCAGGCAGGTGTTTACGCCGCTGAGCCATCTCACTGGCCCCATTTCCCCAATTTAACTCATCCCTAGATACATGACATCATATGTAGAACATCACCAAAATAACTTTTGCTCTATACCCTTTCGCATTTAAGTTGAGTGTAAGTCTTTTAGGGCAGGAACAAGGACTATCTTATTTTGCTCACTGTTCCATCTCCATTGCTTATCATGGTGTACACTGAGGGCCTGGCACAAAGAAGGTGCTAAATAAAAGTTTGTAAAGAAAATTAAGGAATAAGTACTATCTTATGGTGGTAACATCTGTTTCTTTCTAATTCTTACATTTTTCAATAAAATTAACAAAAATAATGAAAGATCAATAATAAAGATTTATTCCAAAATTTTACTCAAAAGAAAACCTCCATAAGCACAGAACAAAGCCTTATATGTCAGTACTAAGGTGTGTATACAGTAGAACTTTCAATACCAGAACTGAGACAGATATATAAATGGTAAAATGGGGCTTAGTATTTAAAAATGGAAAAATGAGGTTTAACATTCAAGACATTTATGAATGGCTCACAACTAGTAAATGTGAAGCCAAGATCCTGACATTTGGAAAAGCTCATATATCAAGTCAAATCAAGTTTGATTGAGAGTAAGAGAAAATATTTAAGAATAGTTTCTTAAACACAAGGCTAGTATGATGAGGGTGCCTTATAAAGTTATTAGGAACCCAAGCTCAATCCTGCTGGTCACTCTAACCAACTTCAACTCTGCCCTTTATCCTCAGATTCTAAGAGAATAGCCCTCTTCCAGGAAACAAGATGGAGGGAAGATCAACAAAGACTGGCAAAGAATAGTAACAACTGTATCCTACGGAAGGGTTCTAGATGATAACACATTTCCTTACACTTCATGGACAAGAATGCAGTCACAGTTATTGGTTGAACTGTGTCTCCCTAAATTCATATGTCAAGGTCCCAACCCCTAGGTCCTAACCTCAGAATGCAATATTATTTGTAAATAAGGCTTTGCATATATAATATGATAATATGAGGTCATACTAGAGTAGAATGGGTTCCTAATCCTATATGAGTGGTGTCTTTATAAAAGTGGGATTATGTGGAAGGCAGACATGCTCATAGGAAGAAAAATACCTTATCAAGGTTGAGTTATTCCACCAAGGAATACCAGAAAATAGAAGAAAGAAGCTACAACAGATCCTCACCTCAGAGGGATAAGGGGCCTTCAGTTACCTTAATCTCAGACCCTGGGCTCCAGAACCCTGAAACAATACAGTTCTATTACTTAATTACTTGGCTTGAGTACTTTGTTTAGGGCAACCCTAAACAAATAGAGGAACCCCCAAGGTGGTTGGAGCAAAAGTATCTTTTTGGCTCTATGTCTAACTAAAAGTTTGAAAAAAGAGGAACATTGTTATTACAGAACAACAGGCGATTTCTTCCAAATGGTTACATTCTGAGGGTAGGACTTGATAGTCTGTTAAATCTGTGCTATCAATTGTGGAAAGCATATTAGCACATCACATTTTAGCCTATTTGGAAAAAAATCTGGCAATGTAACGATCATAGTTCACTGACTAAGATGTATCACTATTGCAAAGATTTTAAAGAACTGTGCATCTTAAAATCAAAGTTGTATTATGTACATGTACCAACTACACACAAGCAATGTAAACATTATGCATTCCAAACACGTACCAATAAAAAATGATTTTAAACAAACAGAACAAAAAATCTATAACAATTTAGTTATAACAGTGAGTATGCAATTTGATGAAAAAGTTATGGTTCAATATTTTATACTCTATCATGTAAAAAATTCAGAATGACTTGTCTTACTACAGGATTGAGGAAGTATGTATAAGATACAGAGGATATTCAATATCTATATTGATAGAGATTAAATATATAAACATAAAGCACTTGTTTGATTAACCTTGTTTAAAATAATTCCAATATATTAATGAAATGTAGTATTAATGGTAGCATATATTCCCTTTAAACAAAGTAATATTTGGTATAAATTATGCTTATTTTAGAAAAAAGGTAATTGATGAGGTGGTTTCATGAAAAAATTTAATGCTTCTTTCCCTACCAAATAAAAAATAATGCTGCCCTATTTGGTAATAATTTTAAAAAGAATCAAATAATTGAGTTTAGAAAAAAACGTAATGTCACTGAATGCAGTAATAACTAATTTCCTTGCTTAAAAGATTTGCTTTTATTTTCCTTTTCTTTACAAACTCAGTCCTATTTACTTGAATTCTTCTCATTCTATATTTTTTTTTTAGAAAGAACTGAGATTCTTTCTGTTTAGTACCAAAGGAAAGATTTAATTGTGTGTTGCTATGACTAGTTGAATTAAGAAATATATTACTATATAATTCTACAACTTTCTAACTTTAGAGAGTCTTGCCAAGAAAACCACATTCTTTATATGTGACTCAAATCTGTAAAATGCAAAGCATTCATTTCATAATTAGCGAGGAACAATGCAAGGATCGGGTACTCAACCAGGACAAAAGAAAGAAAGCCAAGCTCTCCCACCATAAAAATGTTGAAGATTTTATGTTTATGAGTCCATAAGTGCAGCATGATTCAGAAATTGACCTGTGAAGCAGCACCAGTTACTAGTAATAATATAAATATTAGTAGCCATCATAGTATTTAGAATGTTGCTCCATTATATTGTAGAACATAGTAAAAATAATCTCAAATGCATCAATAAACAGCTAAACATTAGTTTAGATAATACAAACAAGAAAATATGAAGAGTCTAAATGGGGTGTTAGTGAGCAAAGACTTGGGCTTCTCATAAAAATTGTTATATGTTGTGACATTGGTAAAGCACATTTGGGGATAAGCAATGAATTTTAGTGCGACAGTAATTTCAGCAAGAAGAATGGTGGGGGAACACAGTACAAAAGAAATATATTTAGATAAATAGAAGTTGTATGTATTTCATTCTAATAATTTTAATGAATCATTGTAAAACAAATCTAAACTAAAAACAAGGAAAACAGGAAGCATAAAGCAATTTAAAATCTCCACGTAGAAAGAAGTTCATCTTCAGTAAAAATCAATATATGAGAAAAGGTCCTAAATAATAAAATTACAATAATTTTATTCTCAAGACTTTAAAGTATCAAAAAAGTGAACCAAAACTAGAAACTGCTTTTGACCCAGATTTCCTCTTTCTACGTATCTTCCCAAAAGTGTAAAAGGACCATGATACAGTGATACATGCATACTCATGTTTATAGCAGCATAATTCCTCATAGCTGAATCTTGGATGTAGCCTATATGTCCATCAACAGATAAATAGATAAAGAAAATGTGATATTAACGTATAATGGAGTACTACTCTGCCATGAAGGAGAAACTTGAGTTCTTTGTAGGAAAATGGATGTACCTTGAGACCATAATATTAAGTGAAATAAATCAGACACACAAGCTTAAATATCACATGATTTCTCTTATGTGAGAAACCCAGATTATAAATAAAGAGCAATTTTTTAAAAAAGCTAGATAAGAGGCAGCAAGGAGATAGATATTCCTCAAAAGGGAAGGGGATCAAGAAATGGAGGGAGTGGGGAAGGATGGAGGGTAGGGGATGAAAAAAGAATAAAGATGTATACATCTACAAACTCCTCACAAGGAATGTAAAGATTTGTGCTGCAAGCATGTACTAATAAAAAAACTTAAAAATTTTTTAAAGTTGGAAAAAAGTCTAGGTTTATGTTTAAGTTGGAACAAAACCAAAAATCAAGTTATTGCAGGGTTATGTTCCTTTCTAAAAGCCATAAGGGAAAATTGCTGCTTTAAGACTCATGGAATCTGTTGACAGAATTTGTTTCCATGCATTTATAGAACTAAGGTCTCCATTTCATCGGTAGCTATTGTTGAAGTTAAGTTGAAGCTATTGCTCTCAACTTCTAAACAATACTTATTCCTTGATTCAGGGCCCTTTTGCTTCAAAGCCAATAACTACTAATCAAGCCTTATCTCTTGTCTCCTTTTCCGTCTTTCCTCTTTCTCTAACTTCAATGAGAAAATATTCTCTGCTTTTAATGTTTGATATGATTAGATTCCTATAATTTAAAGTATTCTCCTTACTTCAAAATCAGTAACCTTAATCACAACTACAAAGTCCTGTTTGCTATGTAACATAACACATTCAGAAATGCCAGCAGTAAGACATGGACATTTTGAGGAGGGAAGAGTATTATTCAACATGTTTAAATTACCAACCATCCTATTAGACTATTAGCTCCTTTAAGTAAAGTCCTAACTCTCTATTCCTGCCATCTACCTAATGTCTGTCACATTAGGATGTGAATAGTAAATATTTCTTTAATTAGAGAAGGAATGAGTGAGTAAATAAATGAATTAATTGATCTAAAGTTAAGTAGGGGGCCGGTGAGATGGCTCAGCGGCTTAAGCGCCTGCCCGGCAAGCGCGAGGGCCCGAGTTCGACTCCCGGAACCCACATATGAAAAAGGGGCTGGTGATATCGCTCAGCGGCACGGGCGCCTGCTGGCGCGCGAGGACCTGAGGTTGACCCTCCAGTACCCACAAAAAATAAAAAATAAAAAAATAAACTTAAGTAGGAAGTTCAAAACTCAAGGTAAACTTTTAGAAATCTTTGGTTTATCTGTAGGATAGTAATTAAGTTTACCTATAGGATAGTTGTTCAGTTCAGGAAGACATTAATTCAAATTAGTCATTTTTGTATCACTTGTTAGCTAAGAAACCTTGTGAGAACTTTACTGAGAATCTCCATACCACAGTTCTTATGAAAAAAATTCAAAATCCCTCCCTATAAATTCTGTAGAGATGGGAAGGGGATCTAAGGAAAGAGAGAGGAATAGGAGAGGAGTAAAAATAATCAAGATCCAATATGTATGTGTACCAGTTCTCCAAGATGAGTGTAATTATTATGTACTGCAAATGTACTAATAAAATTTTTAAATATTCCTCCCTAAAAGATATGCTGAACACTATGTACATTTTTATCAATATCTATATGATATATGATCAAAATATAAAGTGAATGTTTAAATTTTTAAAAATATATACTTAAAATGCATTGGCAATAATCCCCCTCAACATATTCTTCTTTGCTTTGAACACACATTTCCCATCAACCTTGCCACTTTCTAAAGCAGTTCTGAAAGTCCGTTTTTTTTCCTACTTGCTGACAAAGTTCATTGATGAGTACATATGACATGATGTGTCTTTTGCAACTTACATCCAGACTTAAATATAGAGCCCAGTGGGTTAGAAGCTAAATCCAGGATCCATGCACACTTTTTTCCTTTTTTTTAAGTTTTATAACATTTTTTATTAGTATATGTTTGTAGTATACAATATTTACATTCCTCGTGGGGAGTTGGTACATGTACATAACACATCTCAATTCCTGTGTCCACTTTTGTGAGGGTCCTTAGCTGTACTGTTGTGGTTGCTTTGATATTCTGAAGGTATTCAAAATATTTACCTTTCCTGGTCATCTAGATTCTGGTGAAGAGCCAGAGGTTGCCCTGTGCCAAATCTAATGAATGAAGTGGATGAGGACATACTGTAATGTTTTTACAAGACTCTTTCTGGTGGATTGCGGGTTTGTAAAAACAAATAGCAGCTTTCTCTGAATTTCTTATCAAACCTTGTAAAGACACACAAAACAAAGAACTTCTAGAACTGTTTCAGAACATGGCAAACAATGGGATAAGTGTTCAAAGCAAGGAGAAGTATTTAAAAGGGTATTAATGGCAATGTGTCTTTTACTGTAATCACTTTTTAAATTTAAACATTCACCATATTTTTTCTAATTTTTGCATACTATTGTTAGAGTCTAGATGTCACAGCATCTCTAGCTCATAGTAAGCTCTCGTTTGATTATATGTATTATAAATGTTGTAAGTATTTTGAAGTTTTGGTAGTTGATGACATTCACTTAAAAAGAGAAGAAGGGAGAAGAAATGAGAGGAAGAGAGATGACAGAGGAGGGAAAGGTAGAAGGGGGAAAGTGGAGGTGAAGAATGGGCTAGTTTCGGAATTAATATTTAATAAGCAAATAAGTACAGAGAAGTAAGCATCACTAGCTAAAGAAGCCAGAGAAACAAAAAAGAGTACAGTGTGAGAAACAAACAGGAAGATGTAGTTTGAAAGGCAGATAGAGTAACAGTTTCGAACAGTAACAACATCACCTAATGCAAAAACTAAAATGAGTCCATTACATTATTGTTCAGAGAGGTCGGTGGTGACTAATGAAGGTTTGCTGAAATAGTGAGTGAAGTACCCAGTTATAATAGGTTGAATGAGACAGAGAAAGGAGAAAATAGAGTGAGAAATGGAGCTTTCTAGAAGTTTGATTTTGAAGGAAAGAAGAGAGATTGGACAATAACTTGAAAAATTCATTTTGGTCAGAGGGTTGACATAAAAGGGAATTTTGGCTGTGCGTGTTTATTGTAAGTGTCCTTTTCTTATTTCACAGCACAGCTATTTAAATCTTGTACCGTGTTTCATACGTATTCTTCCTAGTCCTCCCCCCATACACACACAGGCTCAGCAAAGAAGCTTGCTCAAATTGTGCAAAATATAGGAACCAGCAAGTAGACACTTAATTAACATTTTTTATAATCTTCTCTATCCTTCTCTCCCACATCCCAACCCCTCCAAATGTTTTACCTTGGTATTGCTGCCATAGTGGAAATGGTAAACTTAACTATATCAGAATAAATCTCCTTGTGCTTTGAATCTCTGCTCTACTTGCCCTCTTACCAGGATCTTGAAAAATTATTGACTCCTTTCTATCTCATTTCTTTTCATTATAATGTGGAAGCAAATATGTTCTCTATTATTGTAGAGTAAGTAAGACCAGTATATACAAAATGTCTGACTTGGCCTGATATTTAGTAGACATTCACTGATATACTTTCTCCCTTCTTTCTAATTTTAAATACAGGTATCTCTTGCCTTGTTTGCTTTTTCTTGAATCATGTTTTTCTTTCTGAAATCTTGTCTTCCTCTGTCATAGTAAGTTATTGTATTATTTACAGTGCTGATTTTCTGTTCTCTTAGCATTTAAGATTTACCAATTCTATTCCATTTGTTATCCAATACATGCCCATTTGCTTTCACCTCTTAAAAGCTACAACTGGATACATATGCAAAGGAAATGAAATTGGCACATCAAAGAAACACCAGCATGTCCATATTTATTGCCCTACTGTTGGCAACAGCTAACATATGGAATCAATCCAGAAGTTCATCAATGGATAAAGAAAATCCTGTATATATACACAGCAGAATACTATTCAACCACAAAAAAAGATATCCTATGATTTGCAGCACAATGGATAGAACTTGAGGACATGATATGAGGTAAAAAAAAAAAAAGTCTAACATAAAGAGACAAATACCACATGTGCATGCAAAAAAATAATAAGTTGACCTGAATGCAGAAGAGTGATTACCAGAGGCCGGGAGTGGTAAAGGAGTAGAGGGAAGTAGGAAACAGCAAAACAGATACTATCGAAGGAATAAATACTGTTGTTTCACAGCACATTGAGGTCATTATTGTTCTCAACAACTTATTACATATTTTGAAAATAAATAGAAATAAAAAGTTTTATCATGACCAGCTAGAGGCAGGGGTGAGAGGGGGTGATTCTGACATATGCAAAACAAAAATTTTGAGTTACACTAAACAGGAGCAACAGAGCTAGGTATGCAAAGACACACAGAAGGAAAAACTCACCAGATTCAAGCTTAGTATCAGGGCAGTTTAGAGGAGGAAACTAAACCATGTCTGGGAGGATACAGCCTGCAAAACATATTAGAACCTAAGGGACACAAAGAAAGCAGTTCTAAGAGAGAAGTTTATAGCTGTGAATGCCCACATCAGAGAAACAAGTTGAACACAAATAAATAACATCATGATACATCTCAAGCCCCTAGAAAAAAACAAGAACAATGCAAATCCAAAACTAGTACAAGGAAGGAAATTATAAAAATCACAGCAGAAATTAATGAAATTTAGGGACACTAAAGAAGAATAAAAAAATTATTGAACCAATAAACTCGTTCTTCAAAAGCAGAAACAAAATATACAAAGCCTTAGGTAAACTTACCAAAAGAAGGAAAGAGAAAACCCATACCAATGCAATTAGAGATGAAAAAAGCAAAATCATGATGGATGGCCCCAAAATTCAGAGGATTATAAGTAACTCCTTTGAAAACCAGTACTCTGATAGACTGGAGAATCTAGAAGAAATGAAAAATTTGGGGATGCATATAAATGACCACAACTGAACTAAGAAGATATAAAAATACACAACACTCCAGCAACAGACAATGAAACTGAGGCAGTAATAAAAATTGACTAAGAAAATTCAGGACCTTATGAATTCACTACTGAATTTTACAAGAACTTCAGGGAAGATTTAATGCCAAACTCTTCAAACTATTCAAAGACATTCAAAGAGAGGGAGTATTGCAAAATAATTCCTGAAAGCTAGTATTACTCTGATTCTAAAATCAGACAAGGACTTAACTGAAAAAATGATAACTACAGAGCAATCACTCTAGTGAACATAGATGCAAAAATCCTCAACAAGATACTGGCAAAGAGATGTAATAAGTCATTTAAAAGATTACACTTCATGACCATGTTGAATTCTTTTCCAGGATGCAAGGATGGTTCAACATATATAAATTAATAAATGTAATACACTGTATAAAAAGAAGCAAGGACAAAAACCACATAATCATCAAAATACATGCAGAAAAATCCAACCTCCATTTATGATAAAAATCCTGAACAAAATAGTCATAGGGTGACATTATCTCAATATGATAAAAGCCATTTATGACAAAACTGCCAACATCATACTAAATGGGGAAAAATTGAGAGCTTTTCTCCTAAATTAGGAATAAGATTGCCCACTCCCACCACGCCTGTGCAATGTAGTACTCAAAACAATAGTCAGAGCTATCAAGCAAGAGAAAGAAATATAAAGTATATGTATGTATAGCATAAGAAGAAATTAATCAATCATTCACAGAGGACATGATCTTATACTAAGAAAATTTTTAAAAATTCCCCAGAGAACTGTGGGATAAATTAATTCATCAAAGTAGCAGGATATAAAATCAGCACACAAAAATCAATTGTGTTCCTGTACACCAGTGAAACGAACACAGTGAGGAAGAAATCAAGGAAATAATGCCATTCACAATAGCTTCAAAAAGTTAAATAGCTAGGCATTAACTTAACCACAGACGTAAAAGACCTCTACAATGAAAACGATAGTACTTAAAAAAGGAGATCAAAGAGAACACCAGATGGAAAGACATACCCTGTTCCTCATTCGGCAGAACTAGTATTGTCAAGACGGCCATCTTACCAAAACTCACCTATAGATTTAATGCAATCCAAGTCAAAATACCAACAGCATTCGTCACAGAATCAGAAAAAAAAATCCTAAAATTCATATGAAACTAGAAGAGACTCAGATTAGCAAAAGTAATGCGGGGCAACAAGAGCAAATTATGAGGCACTGTAATTTCAGATCTCAAGCCACATTACAAAAGTACAGTGATGAAAAAAATAGCATGATACTGGCACAAAAAATAGACATGTAGATCAGTGGAATAGAATGGTGGATGCAGAAACAAGCCCAGGCACAGAAATCTAATCTTTGACAAAGGGGCCTAAATCATACCATGGAGAAAAGATAGCCTCTTCATCAAATGGTGCTGGGAAAACTGGCTATCCACATGCAGGAGATTGAATGTATATTCATATCCCTGACTGTGTACTAAACTTAAATAAAAATGGATCAAAGATCTAAATTTTAAAAGAGAAACACTTAATCTGCTGGAAGACAAAATAGGTAAAACTCTTGAAGATAAAGTATAGGCAAAGACTTTTGAACAGAACCCCAATTACATGAGAAATAACGCAAAGAATCAATAAATGGCATTATATCAAATTAAAAAGCTTCTGCACAACAGAGTGAAAATACAACCTAAAGAATGGGAAAATTTTTTTGCCAGCTAGTCCTTGAACAGAGGTCTAACATCTCAAATGTATGATAACTCAAAATATTTTGATCATTTGGACAAATGAACAAAATGGACACTTCTCAGAAAAAAATATAAATAGCCAAAAAGTATATGACAAAGTGTTCAATATATTTGGCCATTAGACAAATGCAAACTAAAACAACATTGAGATTTGACCTTACTCCATAAAGAATGGCTATTATCAAGAAATCAAATAATAACAAACGCTGAGAAAGGTGTTGGGGAAAAAGAACTCTTCTACATTGGTGATGTGAATGTAAACTAATACAACTATTATACAAATCAGTACTGAGATCTCTTAAGAAACTAAAATTAGAAATTCCATTCAACCCAGCTATTTCTATTGTATTTTCCTGAAAGAGTTAAAGACATCATATTATAATGAATGTATTAATTAAAATAAAATAAATGGAAGTAAGAGCTCTAAGGCTCCAAACATAAATAAGGACATGGAAATAACAATTACCCTGATTTGATCAGTATTACATATATGTATATATAACACTACACAGTACAGCAAAGATATGTATAATGACTGATTAATTAAAAAATCTTTTATTGTGTAGGGAGATAGAAATGCTAACTGCCTTGATTAGATCCTTATAAACTTGATATATGTGAAGACACCACACATCAACCCAGAAATGCATATAATTAAAATGACAATAATCAATTTTTTAAAGCCACAACTTTAGTTCTAGTCTTTACTTTCTCCCCACATCTTTTTGCCTCCACCTACAATTCATACTTTTATCACAACAGCAGTTCAGCATTTCTCTATGCACGCTGCCCTTCATGGCCTCTGACTTCATCTGGTGTCTAGTTTCTTTCCCTTCTCATTTCTTCATGCTTTGACTTAGTGTCTTATAGGCAGAAAATGGAATAATATTTCTAGACACAAGTTCTTTGCTGGGAGGACATTACCAAGGACATCTAACTCCTTCACCTAATTGCCTACCAAATGTGTAGCTTTAGCAAAACTTTTTTATATGTCGGGTCTGATTACCTAACTTTCTGCTTGATAGCTCCCCTGCAATATCTCTTAGATGTCTCCAATTTGACACACTCAAAACTTCATGCAAGAAACTTTTACCTTGCAGGGTGTCCTAGTGTAATGAAAACCATCACTTCACAATTGGGCTAACAAGACAATTTGGAATTTTAATTTACAAACACATGTTACTCCTCCTATCCAATCTTTTACTAAATCTACAGACTTTACTCTTGCATATCCTTGTTGGCTAATATAATAAGTTCCCTTTGGTGTTCTGCAGTTTCACTGTGTTGTGATTACATCTGAATTCCTATATATTTATCCTGTTTAGCTTATGTGGTAGTTTTGAGTTTGAGTTTATTCTTCTCATGAACTTTCAAAAATTTTAAACGTGTTATGTCCGCCAACCTTTCTTTAGTCTCCTTTAGAATTCTAAATGATACATATAAGGTTTCTTGTTTTCTTTTCTATGTCCCTTAAGGTGTTTTCCAAGGTTTCTATATCCCAGCATCTCTGTGATGCATTTATTTATTTTTGTTAACCTATACATAATAATTTCTGGTCCCCCATTTATAATCTTTTAGCTAATGATTTATTTTTGTCATATGTCTTACACTAAATTCATCTACTGAAGTTTTAAATTATTATAGATTTTTATTCTGGAATGGCAAAAAACAAAATTATTTTTTGAATCACTGCACATTTTTCAGATCCCATTTTTTAGATGATGATGTCATCTCCTGAGTTTTGGGTAGAACGGTTCCTGTCACTTCTGAGAAGACTCTCAAATGAGCCTATTTGCTACTGTTCAATTGCTCCTTAGTCTCAGGCAAGAAGAACTTATATTGAAACAGCAGTTCTATGAGATTCAGTCAACTTGGATTTCTAAGTTGCTGCATGGAAAAGAGTTGCCACAAAGTGTCATACGATCCTCACCAGGCTTTAAGGAACTTCTGTTGTTGGACTGTTTTTTCATGTAGCATAGCCTAACCTACAATGACTAATACAAATTTCCAATTCTATTTGGTTATTTTTTAAATCCTGTTATTCTATGGTCACTTTTTTAATATACATTGTAGTTCTCTAAGAATTTTATTATTTCTTATTTTCTTAATTCCATAAGTAATAATTTCAATATTTGATGTCCTTGAGGTTTAAAATGGTTGCTTGCTGTTTTCTATTGCATGTATTTGGCATTTATTTTAGTTGTGCATTCATATTTGATTGAATTTCATTGGAGGAAGAACACAAACAGACTAGGTTTGTAGGAGGAGGATATGTATAGGCTTCTGCTGTAACAAGACATTCTGACAGACTAGGACTAATATAATTTAATCTCTCAGTTTCCAGTTTCCTTGGCCACCAGGTAGAATAAATTAGAAATCCAGACTGTAGCGAGGTGAGCAATCAACGTATGACATACATTTTGAAGAGTCACTTTTCCTCTTAATCTATACGTGTTGCCAAAACATACACATTTTCACATTTTTCTTTTCTGGCCAGTGAATTTTTCCAGCCTACCCTTTCGCCGAGGGTGTATACCTTTGCAGAGATAAGATTTCATGGAAATTCTCAGATCCAATTTCTTCCTCTTCCATAGGCCCAACACCTACTATACCTATCCTCATTTTGTTATTTCCTAAAATTATTCCAGATTTCCGCATCATTATATATCCTGCTCCAAAGAAAAGCCCTAAATTTCATGTTCTGTTGCAATTTTGATTTAAGCTTTTATTTTTTTTATTTATTTTTTTTTTGTGGGTACCGGGGGGTCGACCTCAGGATCTCGCGCACCAACAAGCGCCCGTGCCGCTGAGCGATATCACCGGCCCCTTTTTCGTATGTGGGATCCGGGAGTCGAACTCGGGCCCTTGCGCTTGCAAGGCAGGCGCTTACGCCGCTGAGCCATCTCACCGGCCCTGATTTAAGCTTTTAAATTCTTCTATGTCATTGATAAAAGAGCAGAGAATAGAAGATTTCTTTGAGAAATCAGCTATGTATTTAAACCTTTGTTTATTTTAGTTTAGCTCATGCTTACATGTATGCAGAAGAACAGTTTGAAAGAAGCAAAACTATGTTCACTATTACACCAGGTATAGTCTCACTGATACTGTATGAACACAAAAATATTTATTTAATAAATGTCACAGAAACATTCAGATTGAAGAAAAAGCAACAACATAAAAATAAATATCTTTTTAAAATCGCTCAATACTTCAAACATAAAGAAAAATTCAGGGAAAAATCTAAAACAAATAGCCAAGTTCTAACTCCCCTGATATTATAAATACTGACATTCTTGTGCATGCCTCAATTTTCTTTCAAAGTAATACCATGTTACCAAACAAATAACTTCCAATTAAATCTAATTGAAGGGCAGAGTATTTATTCATGCGTTCTTTCAATTAGCATAGATTGACTCAATATTAAATATCATGTATTATACTTAGCACTGGAGATTTAAAGATAAATTATACTATTTAAAACACTTCTGTTTGAGGTCAATACTGGAACAATGCCTTTTAAAATAATATTTCACTACAGCTGTGATATTGATAATTCAATCTAGTTCCATAAACATTTATGAGCACCAAGGGAAAATCTAACAGTGAAAATAAAGAAGGGGAATAAAATAATATAATTATGAGGAAACTTCCTTATTACTTACTGACACTGTATATATAAAAAAATTGATTCACCTATGTTATGTTACCCCTTGCCTTTCACCTCTATTTGGATTATTTATTAATCCTTGACTAAAAGATCAATATATTGTGAATTCATTTATAAACACTCAATATCAGTGAGATAAAATATAATTATGAAAATACTATTACATAAAATACAAGATATAGCTATTATAGATACTTGGAGATGAGCAATGTCTCTCTCATTTCCTGTACTTTACTGTATATGTAGATATAATACTATCTCTTCCATTATGAATGGAAATATTCTTAAATTTGTTGAAGAATTTCAATAAACCCAATGAAAAGAATTATTAATCCCCTCGGACAGTAGTGGGAAATGCACTATAATTGGTAGGCTTTGTATCAGATTTCTTGGAATCTCTCCAACCACATTAGCAATTGGTCATTTTAATTACAGGGACCATTAGCTGAAATGTACATCACAAAACTACAATTCACAATTCTTGCCAACTCTGATATATTCATTGTGAGGTCAAAGTTTCCTTGCTCATTGTAAAATGAAACCAGATATATTAAGTTAAAGTATTTCAAGTTCATTAAATATACTTCAAGATTGTCACCATATCACATACAGAAAAGCCTCTATGACATTCAGATATTTTATGATGTAAAGTAGTTCTGCAAAAGATCTAGAGATATTCGAAAAATTTTAAAAGAATATATCAATCACCAAACATCTACATTCTGTGACTTAAATATATTATTATCCTCAATGTTGACAGACAGCTCTCAGTCTGATAATGATCATTAGTGCGTTTTTAAGATTCAGAGACAACCTTATCACCGCCAGCAAACACTCAAGAACCATCTACGAAGCATCAGCAAAAGCCACTTTGGAGGTTTATTTTAGCACAGTTTTTACACAAAAGTGCTGAGATAATCAGCTAATATTGAAAGGATCTATTTTATATTCATTCCTTTACTTCTTAAATTACAAACATTTCTGAGTATCTAATATGTGTTCGATTATGTCACACCAACATAAAAAAAAGATACTCTATTACCACAAGACACTTGTGATCCAGTCAAATCTAACAAAATTTTTAACAATAAAATGTTTATCAACACAGAGCCCTCATTTCTCCATTTTCTTCCAAATGACATAATGAAAAATTTACTGAGATTCTATACTAAATTCCAAAGGCTATATATATTCTTATCTCTCATTTTGTCTATGTAACTTATCAAAATACTGGGTTAGTTTAGGACATCATATGTAATCACTTCAGACTAGCATTGTTCTGAATCATAAATACTCTCACAAATTACCCATACAATAAGCAATTGCAGGATTTTGCCCAGTAATGAAAACATCTTATAGATATTTATGTTACAGCCTCAAGATCTCTCTCAATGAAAATGGTAGTAACAGGAGCCTATCTTCCATCTTTATGTATTCCTTTTCTTTTTCCCTCACTTTTAGAGATTACAGAAAATTTCAAATTTCTGCAAATTCTCTTAGTAGCTGAGTTCCAATTCTTAGGAGTTGGAAGAGATGCTATGTAATCTCCGAAAGTCTTTTAGCTTTACCATGGTTTCATATCAATGTTTATGCTAAAATTCCTCATCTAGAAATTACCCCTTTTGACCTGAAAGGAAATGGAAGTCATTGAACACAGTCACTTTCTTCAACTCTTTGCATTACATCTTTGGCGTCAGTAAATACTCATGACTTAATCTTCTTCATGACTTGAATGAAATACCAAAAAGAAAATGAAATTTTAAAACCTTTATGTTGTCCGTACATTTTTATTACAGATTTAAGCATTCATGGTCCAGCTTACATTATTCTATTACTCTAATGTGCACCCTCAACTAAATATTATGCAAACTATCATTTCTACCAGTTCTTTTAAAAGTATGTCTTACTGGATTCCCCCCATTTTACTGGTATTCTCTGTATGCAGCTATATCTATCTCTATATATTATCTTTCCCATTTTCTTTCTCATTAGGGTCAGTGGCATTTGTAGAGTCTGATACTCATTTCAGAGGGCTTCCAGCCTCTTAGCTCATCCTTTCTTTTAGTGGGTCAAGCAGTGGGATCAAATCTGTTATGGAAGCTTTACAAATGATACCACTTAAGTCAAATCATTTTGTACAACTCTGGCTGGCTAGAACCAGTAATAAAGCAGTTTCCTGGAATGAACTGTGTAAAGAGAACAAGCTCTATGGAGTTCAGTCTGCTTCCTAATCCTATTAGTCCTGTGGGAAAGAGATAAAAGAATCATTAAAGTGGTATAGACATGTCATGGCCTGGTGATTGCACCCCAATCTCTGACAATGGTTACCTCCTTGTGATCAGCAAAAAAGCTGCTAGTTGTGAGGCATTTAAGCAAAGATGATCTTCCCTGGCAGTGGAAATCATGAAGGAAACAGAACTATATTTTTGTGTTTCTTAAATTATAGCCAGAGTTACACAATGCTATTGAAATACATTAGAAGGGATTAAAATAATTTGTTTAATTGTTATTTTTATAGTCCATGTTTGCAGTATTTGATTACACTCATCATGGGAAGTTGGTACATGTATGCAACACTTCTCAATATTTTATGTCCCTTTTTCCTCTTCTCCCTTCCCCTTCCCACATCTCTTTGTCCTCTTCCAATTTGCAAAATATCTATCTCTTTGGTTCCTATGACCTATCTTTTATTTTTTTCTCTTTAATTTATTTATACTTTTGATTTCTCAAATCTAAAAGAGACGTGATAACACAGGAGAAGTGGCAATTTTAAAAGCAATAGGGTTCTTAGTGATGAACTTACCTTCATCATCATCATCATCAACATCAGCATTATCATCATCATCTAGTACCATGACCACATCTCCAGGCTTCTGTTTCCTTGGAACTACTTACCTTTGAAAAATGTAAACTTTCCATATACAATATTTTGGACAAAAATCTAATTATGACCAGGATTCCATACACTGGGAACTGGAAACTCTAAAGTGACATGGTTTTTCTCATAAGGTCCCTGTGATTCTCTTATTTAAAAAATGATTTTCCAGGTTTAAAAATTGAAAATACACTTCACGTATTTTCCAGCTGTTTAAACTTGAATAAAATTTTCAAATCGACCTAACCAGTTGAAGATTCAAGAAAAGAAATAAGCACTAGTTGAGAGTTTGCTACATTCTAAGCACCTATATGTTTTAATTTAATATATGTTCATATTTAATATATGCTCATATTTAATATATTTTTAACGCACAGAGATCCCCTGTCACAGCCTTGTGGGGGCTGTGACTACAGACACACATCACCAAGCCTGGCTTCTTTTATTCTTATCCACTGTAGACTCTGTTTAAAGGTATGGAGTGATAATTTATGGTCACCTGACTTTTCTCCCTACCAGCTTGGATTCTGCTTGTATGTTTGCACCCTAACCTACATGTCTAATGCTGCATCCATGCAAGTTTATTTTCTTGTCTCTAAGACCAGAACTCAGGCCTTCTCCTTATTCCCCTCACACACACACACACACACACACACACACACACACACACACACAATGTTAATAGGTTCTTTTGAGAAATGAGTTTTTGCTTGAAAATTAATAAGTTCATAGATGGGCTTTCTATAACTCAAGGCACAAAACATTACTTCAAAATACCTGCTTTCCTTCTAGGTGAGAGCTACGGCATCCTGGTCCTCTCCTTTTTAAACGCTGCCTATGCCACTTCTACATGCCCTTCCCCCAAAATTCTCCACTTCTACCTTAGCAGTAGGCAGCAACTTCTCATCCCTTGTAAATTGAGGAAGTGGGATCTTGCAACAGACTCAAAACCCAAAAGCCAGCTACATCTCTAAGAAGTAGTCATTTCCTAAAGGTTCTAAATACTAGCAATAAAACTGCTCACCATAGGCAACTTACAAGCATCAACCCAGGAGTCAAACTACAAAAATTTTTTTAAAATAAAAAATAAGAAGACATTTAAACAAGAAGCAACCCCAGATGTCCAACTCACCAAAGGCACACCCAGGGAACAATGAGGTGGAACAATCCAAAAGCCACCTTGGCCTTTTTATGTCTTTCATTTTTTTCAGAGGTTGCATTAATTTACCTTCTCATATGCTGCATTCCATAGTCATCAATTATACTGTCTTCAAGTTGACTAAAGGGCAGCAAATGAAAGATCCTCCTATTTGTTTTCTGGCGTGTATCCTTGAAAAGTGACTATAAATTTATGACATATATTTTGTGGTACATACTTAATGTTTTTCACATGACTTTTATGTGTAATATTCTATGTACAATGTTAGGTAGGTAGAAGAAATATACAATCACTAAGAAAGTGTTCTCTCATTCATCAAGGCACTAAGAGATAAATATATAATCAGGATATAGATGGATATCTTTTTGGGTGATTCATATAGGAAATTAGGAGGTAAAATACGGGGGATGAAAGAGATTGAACAAGCTTCCAGTTAAACTGAGGTGCAAACTGAAAGTTTATTTAACAATTTTGCACCACTGACAGTTGGAAGATATCTTGAAATCTTAAGTCCAGAGACCATGACTAATAAAGGGGATAATACTGATCTTTGCACGCTGAAGATCATAATGATGTACATAAGGTGTTACAGTCTAACGCAGTGCCCAACCCAATAACCCGGTCTCTTGGCCTCTTCTCAATGCTTTCCATTTTCATACTGCATCCAGTCTCCCTGTTTCTGATTCCATTTGTGATTATCCATTCCTGTATAATTCCTCCAATTTTATTTCCTCACCATGCCACTCCCAATGACTACCATAAAAGTATTTCTACAGGTATAGTCCAGGCTCTTTTCCCAAATAGCCACTGAATTTCATAGTAAGAGAGTCTTGATTTCATAAATAATCTCTTGATAAATATAAAACATGAAGCTTACTCTTGGGAAAAAAATTTATCTTGTGATATTTTGAGTCATGACCCAAAGAAGCAATTTCTGCTTCTCATCACAGTATGTGCAGCCAGTCATCTTTCCCCATATCCTTTCTTCTTTCGCCTAATTTTTTAGCTGGACTCTCCAGTACAAAACTGAATAGAGGGCCGGTGAGATGGCTCAGCGGCATAAGCGCCTGCCCGGCAAGCGCGAGGGCCTGAGTTCGACTCCCGAAACCCACATAAGAAAAAGGGGCCGGTGATATCGCTCAGTGGCACGGGCGCCTGCTGGCGCGTGAGGTCCTGAGGTCGAACCCCCGGTACCCACAAAAAAAAAAAAAAAACTGAATAGAAATGGTGTGCATGAGCATGCCACTGATGTTAGAGAAAACACTTTCAACTTGTCAGCACTGTGTATGATATGAGCAGTGGGCTGCAATATAGCTTTTATTATGTTATTTAATTTATCATTTATATACTGTATATGTACTATATTCTATGCAATATTCATTATTTTTGCCATAAAGAGTTGTTGAATTTTCAAATGCATTTCATGCAGCTATTTAAATGAGCATAGAACTTTTATCTTTCACTTTGTTAATGTGGTGTATCAAGTGATTCGCCTATGTAGAGCCATCTTTGTAGATGAAGGTTCAATTCCACTTGACCACAGTGGATGATCCTCTTAATGTGCTACTGAAGTTATTTTATTAGTTTTTTGGTGAGGATATTTTCATCAAGGATTTTGACCTGTAATTTTCTTTTTAGTAGTGTCCTTGTCTGGCTTTGGTCTCAGAGTAATGGTCGTCTTGTAAAATGAATTTGCATTTTGGAAGAGCTTAAAAAGGACTGGAGGGCCAGTGGTATAAGCACCTGCCTGGCAAGCACAAGGTCCTGAGGTCGACTCCCGGTACACACATTAAAAAAAAAAAAAGGACTGGAAGTAATTCTTTGAATGATTGATAGAATTCTCCAGTTATTCCATTAATTCCTGAGTATTTTTGAGAGTTTTTTTATGTCCATTTATTTTCTTTGTTAATTATTGATCTGTTCAGTTTTTCTATTTCTTTATGATTCAGTAGGTTGTATGTTTCTAGGGATTTAACTATTTCTTCAGGATATCCAATGTGTTGGTGCATATTTGTTCATAGTAATCTCTTATAATTCTATTTCTGTGGCATCCATTGTAGTGTCTCCCATTCAATTTTAGTTCATTTGATTGTCTTCTCTCTTTTTTTCTTAGATTGGGTAAAGTTTTAGCTATCTTTTCAAAACAGTATTAGATTCACTTACCTCCGCTACTGTTTTTCTAGTCTCTATTTCTTTTCTGCTAGGATCTTTATTATTTCCTGCATCCTGATAACCAGAATTACTTTGTTCTTTTGCTACTCATCTGAGGTATGAATTTAGATGTGGAGAAAGATTTATGACTTTTCTTCTCTATCATTGCAGGCATATCATTATAAACTTTTTAAATGGCTTTTACTACATCACATAATTCTTAGTATGTTGTATTCTTTTTGTTACAATATTTTTTTCACTTTTTGTTTGACTAGTTTCACTTTTCTTTGACTAGTTGGTGGTTTGGTAGAATGTTGATTAATTTTCATATATTTGTGAATTTTAAAATGTTATTCCTGTCACTTATTTCTAGATTCAAACCATCGTGAGAAATTATATCATGAGTTGACTCTTCCTGAATTTGTTAAATCTTGTATTGTGGCCTAACATAATATCTATTCTGGAGAATATTCTATGTGCACTTGAAAAGAAAATGTATTCCACTGCTATTTGATGGTATATATATATATATGTGTGTGTGTGTGTGTGTGTGTGTGTGTGTGTGTTAGTCCATTTGTTTTTTAATGTTGTTCAAGTCTATTATTTTGTAACAGCTTTCTATCTAGTTGATCTATCCTGTTGCAAGTGGAGTACTGAAGCTCCCTACTATTATTTTACTGCTAACTCTTACTTCAGTTCTGTTAACACTTGCTTTTGTCTTTTTAGGTGCTCTGATTTAGGATGCATGCATATTAATATTTTTGTATTCTCTTATCGTTACATAATAACATTCCTTGTCTCTTGTTACAATTTTTGAACTAAAAGTTATTTTGTCTCGTATCACTATAGCCATTCTCTTTTTAATATTATTTGCTTGGTACCTTTTTCATTCCCTTAACTTTCAGTCTATGAGTGTCCTTAAAGCTAAAATGACCCTTCAGCATATAGTTGGTCGTTTTTAATTCATTCATTCACTCTGTGTCTTTTGACTGGAGAATTTAATCCACTTATATTAAAGTATACTGATAAATACAAATTCACTATTGCCATTTTTTTATTTTTAAATTAAAATTAAATTATTTTATCTGATACATAAAATTGTACATGTTTATGGGAATCGTAATATTTTGATACATGTATACATTGCCTATTGTTCAAATCATAGTAAACCTATATAATAACATTTGTCCTTTCTTTATAATAAAATGATTCAAAATTCTTTCACCTAGCTCTTTGAAATATACAGGATAGTATAATTATGTGTAACTACTTACTGTGCAATAATATATCAGAACTTCTTTCTGTTAGCTAATTATATGTTATCAATGGTAACACCTTTTCCCAGTCCTCCTTCTTCTCAACTCTCTCCAATGTCTAGTAACTACCATTTGATTCTCAACTTCTATGAAGCCACAATTTTTATATTCCACATGGGAGTGAGATCACATGGTACTTGTGTTTTTCTGCCTGACTTACTCTACTTAATATTATGATCTCCAGTTCCATTCATGGGGTTGCAAATAACAGGATTTAATTACTTTACTGCTGAATAATATTCCTTTGTATGTATGTACCACATTTTCTTTATTTAGCAGCTAATGAACATTTAGGTTGTTTTCATTTCTTGTTTATTGTGCTGAAATAAATTATTGCCATTTCTTTGTTTTCTGTCTGCTTCGTAGTTTCTTCCTTTTACTTTTGCTATTTTTGTTTGTGATTTGATATTTTTTCTAGTACTTTATTTTATCTTTCTCTTTTACATTTCTACTACAAGTTTTTCTTTGGGTTTACAATAGGTCTTACATAAAATGTATTACAATTATAAATGCCTATTTTAAGCCAACACAACTTAAATTCAACCACATATAAAAACTTGACGCATTAACATTTACTCACCATATACTATATATTATTAAGGTCACAATTTGTGTTTTTATATGGTGTTTCCATTTATAAATTACTTTAGCCAGAGTTATTTAATGCTTTTGCCTTAATCTTAGTCTTATGAAAAAATCTAATTTTCATTGTGTACAAAGTAAAGGAAATTTTAATCTGACCAAAGCCATATCATTAAGTTTTAGAATAGTCAAGCTTTATCAACTGTATTTTTTAAAATATGCATTTCTTTATGTCAATGTCTGTGTTTCATTCACTTTTAACTCCACTACTCATTACTAACAACTAGCAATATGTCTTCTATAGAATAATTATTCAAAGATAAATGTTAGGTAATGCAAATACAAACTACAAATTGCACAATTCTGAAATTCTTTCTGACTGGAGCATGGAAAAATAAGCTCGGGATACAATTTATTTTTCTTCAAATGAATACCACTTGTGTTTATGTCTTTAATCCTAATGGTTTATATTATTTTAGATTGAATATTAAGACAAAACAAAACAAAAAACCCTAATTGACACAATATTATTCATGGAGAAATTTGAAAGAAAGAAAATTTCAGGATTAATGTCCTTAATATTCATTTTTGACAGGCTGTGTTCAAATTTGGATTGTATGGACAACATTTGGGTCTGATTCCCGGTTTCCAAATCATGGTGTGTAGTGTTCTAAATCAATTCTCTCAGAGATATTTAGGGATAACTTTTCCACAGGTTTTCTCAATTAAAGATACATCTAACTCTTTGCCCACATCAGCCACATCTGCTCATAAAAAAATGAATAATGGAACACACATGTGCTGACTTGTGATTCATTTCAGCTTTTTGCAGGTGCAAATGCAAGTTTTAAGGCGCAAAGTGGAGCTACAAACGTTGCGGGCTTGTCCAGCTGAAATTCAGGATTTAATCACATCTAAATAACTCCTCAAGTGATGTGATCACAGGACTTTGCTCACAAAGAGAGTGTTATAAATATTATAGATTGAACTGGTTCATATGAGCAGATGATGCTACACTATTTAGAGAAAATGAAATATAGCTAATTTTCACCATATCTGCTTTTGCCTAAAACATTTTTTTCGAATATTAATCCAAGCTTCACCTTTATGTTTGAAGACGACTGTTACCAAATATAGAAGGAAATAAAACACTTTTATGTGTATACATAACTGATTCAGGGATTTACATTGACAGTTCACCCAAACCTATCGGAATTACTGCATGTCCTTGCAGCTGCAGACTTCCAGCAGGCAAGCTAAGTCAACATTCGATTACAAGGAGTAACAGAGGGGCTCACTCTTACAGCACAAAATCTCCAAAATTGTTTATTTTCAGCTTGGATATGCACTTGGAAAAGCCCTTTCTTCAGCAAACATCTACTCCTGATTTTACTTTCCCAAATTAAGCTTATTTTAATTATACAACTTACTACTGATTACATTGCCACATAAATTTTCACTACCAGCCCCAGTAAAAGTATGTGCAAATGTGAGTTCCTTGCCAGTTAAGATGATGACGGTCATGAAGCTCTGAAGACGGACAGCAGAACTGTGTTTCTGAGGAGACAGTTATCTTCATAATCACGTCTTGTGACCAGATTTCCACAAAGTTTATTAAACATGGTAGGATCTGTGTCTTCTGATTCCCACATATATTTAAATCATTGTTTTTCTTTCTTTCTCCCTACTAGGACAGAAAAGACGGTCAGCAGCTGGCCTATGAATTAAAGAAACCCAGATTACAGTATATTAACACAACACACGCTTTCATTTCACATTGCAAGTAAGAAACAATATCATAATTATGGGAATATATTATTTTCCATACAGCATATATGAATGTATCATTATCCAACGGCACATAGAGAAAAGAGAATTGCCCAAGGAGACTTATTTTGATAAATGAAGTGATAGTGGGAGGGAGTTCAAAAATAAGTGAAAAAGAGAAAGAAGGTGGTTTTTCTTTTGGCTTCATGCTCAAGTATATGTATCTCCTCTCGTTGAAGCCAAGACAGAAAAAAATGAAAATTAAGCTCTGCCTTTACACTGCACTTCTGTTATAACACCTCTCAACCCAACCCTCCTTGATCTGTTTATCCAAATCCTGCCCATTCTTCAAAGCGCAGTTAAAATCCTCCTTCTCTTGTAAAACATTCTCTGTCCATTTCATCTGGAAGCAATCCTTCCTTCTAAACTTCCACAAGACTTATTTTCCATACCACTCATTTAGCACATATTATTAACTGACTGGTAGAGATGTAATCTTTTCAGAAATATTAAGGCCATAGTAGAGAAGTTTTTATACCTTTCTACAGAAAAGTGGTTTCTATTTTTAAAGTAAAACATGTCTATGCATTTTTACTGTTATTTATGGATATAAATTCAGTTGGTAGATTACAAAATGATATTGTAGCCAAAAGGTAGCACTTACATAATGCCTACTGTGTGCAAGATATTTAACATTAAATGTTCTAACTAATTTATAAATAGTAAGTTGTTAATAATAGAGGTTTAATATATATGTATATGTGTGTCTTTTTCTGTGCACCAATTTATTTATATGTGTATAGGTGTATGTGAGTATACATATGCATATATGTATATATAAATATACTTAACTGCTCATACAAATATCATCTTTGAATACTAAAACCAATATTTATTCAGTCATTTAACATAAATATATCAACAAATTGCTCATATTTAGAGTCTTATTATTGAATTTATGCTATTTTTTCATTTTGCAACAGAACAAGGTGTATGTTGCTAAAGAAGAACCCAGAATATCTTAGTATTTTTTAGATTTGAGGATGACATGAAAATTTAAGACAGTAAAAACACCCATATACTTAGAATAATACACAATTGAATTTTATGTGTCTGTACATACAGCCCTCTGCTTTTTTACCAGGAGACACATGTTAATTTTATTTTTCTGAAGAAAAAAATATGAACCCTTAACCAAAAGCAAGACCAACAGATATTTCACAGCACCTAGAAGCTCTAGATTTTACTATGGCACCAATCTCAATGAATAAGTAATAAGTGTCTCTGTCCCTTGTTCTCTGTATGTGGAAATGAGGAGCACCAATTTGATTAAAAATACTATATTGGCTTCAATTTCAAAATCTTTGTTGTGATTTTGCCCATATAGAAGAAAGCTACCCAAATGAACTTTAGTACCATATCTATCCTTAGCTTCTAAAATTATATTCTTTTTTTTTTTTTTTGTGGGTACCGGGGGGTCGACCTCAGGACCTCGCGCGCCAACAGGCACCCGTGCCTCTGAGCGATATCACCGGCCCCTTTTTCGTATGTGGGTTCCGGGAGTCGAACTCGGGCCCTCGCGCTTGCAAGGCAGGCGCTTACGCCGCTGAGCCATCTCACCGGCCCTAAAATTATATTCTTAAGTTTAATGAAATTCAAGCAAATTTTCTACTTCTAAAAGTTAATAAAGATACAGGGTTCATGTCTATATATATTTCTAGATATCTACATCAAATTATTCATAACTACATCTGCCTTTTATAGAAGGTAATGCAAAAATAAAATTACAGAATTCATATCTGCAACTATATTTCTAAACCATTTATAGGTTTAGAATTTTCTTGAATTGGCATCATAAGCATGATGAAAATAACAGGCATAAAAATTTGAAATCAGTATGTATGTGTGAAGAGTTTGCTGTTGCCCATATTTATTGCAGTTCTATTCATAATAGACAAGATAGAGAATGAACCTAAGTGTCTATCAATGAATGAATGGATAAAGAAAATGTATGTATACATAGTAGAATATTACTCAGCCTTATAAAAGAAGGAAATCAGGTTGGTGAGGTGGCACACATCTGTAAACTCATCACTCTGGGAGGCTGAGGCATGAAGAGTGCAGGTTCAAGCCCAGCTTGGGCAACATTGTATTTTAACAAAACACTGTAAAAATGAAAAAGGACTGGAGATGTAGGGGAGTATGAAGATCCTGGGTTCAACCCTCAGTACTTGAGAAAGAAAAGACAGAAAAAGAGAAAAAGAGAATCCTACCATTTGTAGTAACATGAGTAGAATTGTGGAACACTATTCGAAGTGAAACAAGCCAAAGATATAAAGACAAATACCACAATTAAACTCAAGTCAGGAGAGAGCAAAATGGTGGCTACCAGAGGATAGGTCTGGAGATGTGGGAATGAGATGATAGTCACAGGCACAAAGCCTCAGTTAGATAGTAATAGGTAGGAATAAGTGATTTTTTTTTTTTGAGATCTGTAGCACAATTGCGATGAATATAGCTAACGGTTAAGCATTGTACATTTTAATATCACCGGACAGGTGGATCTCAAATGTACTTATCACAAAGTTGTCAAATATTTGAGGTGATGGATAGTTTTGCTGGGTTGATTTGGTCAGTCCAAGTTGTATTAAAAAATTCTAAAATCACTTTTTATCGATAGATTTATGCAGCTATAATTAGCTAATATATAATTTAAACAGTAAGTAAATAAGCAGAAAATGGCCATTCAAAATCCCTGCCTTTGACCTGGGTCTAAGCTTGGAAAAATTCACAACTCTTCTGGGTTGATGAATAGTCTATCTTCTCTCCATTTGCATTTTCAAACTCTATATTGAGTTTATTCCTTGTTCTGCAATTTAGCCAAATGCAGTCACACTTATGTCATTGCTATTCCATGCTTCTAGATTGTGTCTCCATTGTTTCCTAAAAGAGGGCTTTGGATATGAGAGATAATTGTTAGAAGATATGTTACAAAGCTGAGCACAGTGGCATGTACCTGTTATACCAGTACTGGGGAAGCTGAGGCAGGAGAATAATGAGTTTCAGGTCAGCCTGTAGGGAGTTTGAGGCCAGCCTGGACTACTGAGAGACCCTGACTTGAATGAATGACTGACTGACTGACTGAATGAATGAATGAATGAAATAAGAGATGTTATAAAAGAGCAAAAACATAGCTCATTTCTTTATAAAAGTCAGCAGAAATAATCCACTACAAAGCTTCAAATTTTAAAAGAAATTTTTGTTAAAATTGGAAGAAAAAGAAACAAATTTTTATTTTCATGTATAATGTGTATCTGTTGTGTTATTTTACTAATTGTCTGAAAGTATAATTATTTCCAATGAAATAGAAACTGAGCGAGGCTCTTAGCAATATGATCACTCTAAGAATCTATTTATCTATTTGAGTATCCATCTGGACATATCTGGTTGTCTGGAAGCTGGTTGCACTAAGGACTTGTTTTAAAGAGAATTCCAATAAGCTTCATGGATATGCTTATTTAGAGGTAAAGAGCTAACCCTCACAGTGCCCAAAACTAAAATATCCAATCATTGAGCGTCAAAGTGCAGCTTTCAACCATGGAGGCACCACACTCTGTAGAAAAGGAACTTTCTCAAAAGGTGTAACTGATTTGGAGACAAACTTGATGCACATCTATGCCTCCAGTGAAAGAGCAATAAAAAGTTATGCTTCTCAGATTGACATTTAGCTTAGGGACCTTAGGAAAGAGAGACTATATATACTGACAACCTAAGATTTAACAAGGAGCCAAGAGCAAAGAGCTATTTGGTTTTTCACAAATTTTAATGAGGGGTGTTTTCATTACTAATGACCACAGAAGCACAGAGAAGAAGAGTCACACCCATTACTTAAAGGAAGAAAATATCTGTGCAAACTGCACTGGAATCGCTGGGGAAACAGGAAGGAACCTCACCTTTCTAAGGCTGATTGTGGGCAGGAAAGACACCGGATGGGCAGGAGAAGAAGACAACAGTAATGAGTGTACACAAGCTTTGCGAGATGGTCCAAAACCCCAAAGGACATTGGAGGAAAATATTAGATTTTGTGTTAATAAATCATTTTGTAACACATTGTATCAAGCCAAACGACTATGAAAACCAAAGAAATAGAGCAAACATAAAAATATCTATATCCCATAGGTTAAGGAAGTCAAATGCAGGAGATAAAGCCAAATATAATTTATTCATGGTTTTACACTTTGAGCAGGGAAGGACCATCATATAGCATTTTAAAATTTTTCTTTATTAAAAAACATCTTCTACTATTTTTATTTTCTAATATTTAAGCCATTCAAATTGTTACCTTACCGTTAGTTATTTTTAGGTATATCCAGGCTTTCTCATGTGATCCAGATAACAAGTACTTTTGAAGGAAAAAGGCAAACATGTGACATTTATTTGATTTCCTCTCCATGTGTTACAGAAACCTAGTACAGGGGGTTAATATATGAAGGTTCACACATAGCAGGGCACTCATTTGAACTCACACATTAACAATGTCTCATCCACCAAAGAGAAATATAAGACAACAGCAGAGATGGCTGCCATTAATCTTAAGCAAGATTTATTATGATGTCAAATTAGATCCCAAATTTCTATTCTATAAGAAATTAGAGCATGAGTGAAAAGTCACCTCAGAAGACTTTTTTATGTTTTATGATATATGTTTCCTCTTATAGAAGTCTTCTTACTGACCAGCTAATCCTGTGACTTACAAATTTATTCAGATGCAAATCATTAGAAGCAGATCAAGCAAGTCTTTTTTTTTTTTTTTTTTTTTTTTTGTGGGTACCGGGGGGACGACCTCAGGACCTCGCGCACCAACAGGCACCCGTGCCGCTGAGCGATATCACCGGCCCCTTTTTCGTATGTGGGATCCGGGAGTCGAACTCGGGCCTTCGCGCTTGCAAGGCAGGCGCTTACGCCGCTGAGCCATCTCACCGGCCCAAGTCTTTTTTTTTTTTTAAATCAGCACCTTGTTCTTGGTATAAAGCAATGAACTGAGCATCTGGATAAATTTTCACAATAATTGTAGAAAAAGGAAATGGGAAGTGTCTTGAGTACAGAAAAGTAAAAAACAATCTATACCAAAGGGTACATACTCAAAACTGTACCAACCCCCTTTCTTTCTATATATATAAAAGTCTTACAAATTAACTGTTCTTTACTAACTGTATTTTTTAATATAATTCAGGAAGTAAATGTGAATTCAAATTAGAATTATTCCCTACGCTTTGGTGCCATCATGAGGCCAGTATAACAAAGTACTGAGAAAAGTATATGTCCAGGCTAATCCAAGGTTTTGATATTTTCTTTTCATTCAAAATATAATTATCCAGAGAATGAGAGTGTATTTTGAAATACAATTCCCTTTGCATAATTGAAACCCTCCATCCAACAAATTGCAATTCATATGTTTACATATCAAATATATCTTAAAATTTTAGGTACCTGTGAAATTAATTTTGTGTATCTATAATCAATAAAATATTTCTGCTTTGAAATTCCATAGTCTATAGCCTTTTTTTTTTGTGTGTGTGTGTGTGGGTACCAGGGGTCGACCTCAGGACTTCGCACTTGCCAGGCAGGCGCTTATGCCACTGAGCTATCTCACCAGCCTGTATATAGCCTTTTAAACATAGTCTTCAGAGTATTTTAAATCAGCAATATTTTAGCTTTCTTTCTCTCTCTCTCTCTTTTTCTTTCTCTTTCTCTTTATTCATTTCTGCTCACATGGTGGTGTCATAGCGTAACATATAAGACAGTATGTACAGCGCCCAAGAGCCCTCAAAATATGATGGTATTACCACAGGAGACCATGTGATTTCATGAGTGAGACAAATGACAATAGCAAATCTGTATTAGAAAGAATGGCTGATGAACATTCAAGGGCTTCAAACCCAAGTAAATTAAAATACTAAAATAATAAAGTGAGTTGGTATTTTAACTCTTTACCACAAAGTATATCCAAAATGTTACAAATTTTTATTAAATATATATTATTCTGCCATCTGTTATATCCATGTTATATCCACGTTATATCTGTTATATTAATGTTATATCCACGTTATTGTCTCTTGAACTTTTATTTTGCAAATGGGTCAGCACATATACAAAATGCTCATTACTCATTATTTTATTCCTTTTAAGTTTTTAATTGTTAAAATTTACTCATGTAAAGATGACCCCTCAATGATGTCCAGTAATGTCTAAAGCTGATTTCTTTCTACCGATTCTCAAAATCCTGTTCACTTTTTTCTCCTTTGCCTTCATGGCATTTAGAAACTAAAAGTCTCTACAAATCTCATCTGTACAAAGTGAACTAGCTCTAGGATGAAAAGTTCTCTATGCCTATGTCTTGCTTGCCTCACCTTTTCTTATTTACTAGACACCCACAAACAGGAAAGAGAGAACCTGAACCAGTTATATCTGCCTGTATTCTTAGACTCTTCCCATCTTGTTCATACACTTGGCAGCTCTACAATACTTGTCCATATTTTCAGAATTATCAAAAATATAAACAACATCATCAGCTGCAATTACAATAAAGCCAGCCTGAATTGCATTCTTTTCCTTCTCTTATCTTAGAGACAGACTTCTATAGAGAAGTAATAATAATTTGTTCTAATTTAATGTCAGAAGAAATCTCCTTTAGTGATTTGGCCTCCAGCACCCTTTCAATAGAATCACAGTGCTCATCATGGCTTGGCTTTGGGCATATATTGCCCTCATTTGGCTCCTATAACACTGCTCAAGGTAGATCATTATCTTTAACATTTATCCCAGGGATTAACAAAAGTCAAATCTCTCTCAGTTGTAATGTATCAAAGGCCCCTCTCACCAATGGGATTTAGCAAAAAAGATATGGCTTTTGCCCTCATAAAACCCTCACAGGCTCCCAGTCTGTGACTAGCACTTATCATGGAAGCTTAGGAACCACCACTGGAGATGAAAGGGAGCTCCCTCATCACCTATAACCTCCTCCTGGTAGGACAAGTCTATTGCCATGTCAGATATTATGCCATGTTCAAATATTTAAATGCCATCTCATTATGGTTCTATTCATCTCACATTCTGAATGGTTACTTTCCATTCCAAGGACATGATATCTTTCTTTTATTTCATCATTGTGTTAGAGTTCTCCAGAGAAATAGAACCAGTAGGAGATTATATAGAATATTAATTCATATAATCTCTCTTTCCCTGTGTGTATGTGTGTTCATGTGTCTACGTGTGTCCTAGCTCTAAAAGAGAGAACACATTTGCCTTTCTTCCACAGCTTTGTTCTACTTGAGTCCTTACGGATTAGATGATGAAGGTTATCCCTAATCAGCCAACCAATTCAAAATGTTAATCTCTTCCAAAAACTGCCTCAGAGGCACATTCAGGAATAACATTTTACTAGATAGCTGGGCATCCCTTAGCACAGTTATGCTGAAACACAAAATTAGCCATCACATTTATTATGTAGTTTTGTAGAAGAAAAAGAAATTTAGGAGACAACCAAGTATGAGGGTTTCTGATTCACTTGGTATCTAAAAAAAGAACTTAATTTGTAAAGCAAAGTAACGCATGCAATGTATTATACTAGTTATGGAAGGGAACAGTGAAGAAACTCAGAGATTTTCAACAGCAGAAAGCAACTACTAAGGGTGAATAAAAGAAACAACAGGGTGGGTCCGTGTGGGAGAAGCCCAGCGCTAGTGTCACCTGGTAGAAGGTGGAACCACATGACTCCTGTTCAGGAGGAGCCGGAAGTATGCAGGCTCCAGATACAGCATCTTCCTTCTCTCTTTCTGCAGCTCTTCAGTCTCTGGGCAATGACTCTTTCTGTGCAAACCTACTGGAACCCCTATGGGAGGCTCAGCTCCCAGACACACCAGTCAGCAATGGAACAGAGAGGAGTTGATCTGCAGGCAACACATTCCAGGACCAGCCTAGAATCCTAGACAGTGGGAGAAAGACGTTCTTGGGTATACATTGAACAGAGAAGAGCAAAAAATGAACTATATAAATGCCTACTATATATTTTTCCTAATTCACATATTTGTCTTTTGTGTTTGGCATTGTTTCAAAATAATCAAGGGTTGATTCCTTCAAATTAAAAAAAAACCCTTTATCACAAAAACACACATTTTTTTTTATTTCCTAGACACATTGCAATTAAAAGTCGTGTATAATTTATTAACATTAATCTCTCTTTACCAAAGATAAAGCATTCTTTCTCTAGGTTTAAAATAGAGTTACTGCGAAAATAATTTTCATCTAAATTAGTTTTCCATTTTATTCCCTGCTGCTAGTAATGAAAATGCATCTCCCAGCAGTGATGAAAGCATAATTTCTAACGGTACACAGCAAAGAGTTTTAATGTTTGAAAAACCAGTATAGTCAAACCAGTATAATCACAACTTTCAGGTATTTTATTTCAGCTGACTACATCTTTAAATTACATTATTGAAGAACTTTTTTTCTCACTATTCATTTTATAATTTTTAAAATTTTAATTATGGATTTATCAAATTTGTAGTCTCAGAAAGCAGACCATATTTTAGTGTACTATTTCTGTAATGTAATGACTAATTTTATAAAATATTTTGTTTTATTTCTACCAACAAATGATCATTGATTTTTGATATTATCTATTGATGGGTTAATATTTCAAGTAATACATTATAAAACACATATAAAGACAAACATTCTAATTGTAACCAATTCTAGCTTATTTACTTCAGGGTTTTTTATATAATACCTGGAAAGTTTAAACAATTGAAATATTCTATGATTTTTTAGTAATCTTTCAAGAAATACAATTTTATAAAATTAAGCTGACCCTCTGTACTCTAAATTCATTAAACATACACTAAAATATGCCTTACTTCCCTTGTCTATATCCAAATGATCTGCAACCCAACCCAAAGTTAACAAAGGAAGTGTATTGTGTGCTAGTCTGATGTTAGCCAGGGCAGTCAGCATTTAGTTATATTAGGCAAATTATATTCTCTGACCTCAACATATGGCAGTTAAGTCAAGAACTTATGCTGATTCTGAGAGGTATTTCAGAGCTTTTCCTTGTTAACTAATTTCCCAATCTCCTTATTTATTGTTACAAACTTCAAATGTGGAAATAATGTAAGCTTAAGTAAATCACTGGTTCCCTATGGCCTTAGAAAATAAAGTATAATCTCATTAAAATGGCATATAAATCTTTTCATTATCTAGCTCCTCTTAGTCTTATCTCCCACTATTCCCCCTTTCCCATTTTCACTGCTACATTATCAGATTACATACACCCCTCAAAACGTGCCATATTAATTATTTCGAACATGTTGTTCTTTCTAGTTGGAATGACATTATATGTAGTGGTTCTTCTGGATGAGTCTCACTTTTCCACACCAGTGTAAATCATCGTCCCTGGGATGTCCCCTGCTTACTGTTAAGTCAGTGCTCCTGAGACCTTGAGACAGTAGGAGGATTGCTCACTTAAATGTAAAACTTTCTGGTGAGCATCTTAAAGGTTCAGACTTTGTGCTTTTCATTGCGTTTGCATATAACGGGTGCTCAAGAATACCTTGATAAGTTAGCTATTAAATGTGTATTTCAACCTCCTAAAACACAGTTTGTTTGAATTGAGAATTATGTAGTATTAAATATATTTTATGATGATTAGTGATAATTCTAATTTTCAAAATTTATAAAAAATTAATCGTTTTATTAGGTCTAGAACAGAAGTGAAATTACATTCTTCAGCAGTTTGTAACTGAATAGTTAAACCCACAGGACATAACACTGGGTTACACCACCATATCCCATACTTTTCTACTGTGAATTTGTACTTTAGCAAAATAGTAGCTGGCTGTGCATCTCAGTAGCTGCACCTGGGGGATGCAGGAGCAATCTTTGTGGTTGCCCACTTGGTATGATGAACACTAATGTGTGTCCATGTATATAAAAGTGTCAAACTGGGTTTTTACTCACATAATGTTCTGTCTAACAGGTTTTGCATATGTTTACATGAGCATCACAGGGGGTAAAATAAACTCACACCACTCTTCTGTTCTGTAAACATGCATATTACCATAAATGCAATGTGGTTGTGACTCACAGTAGCTGTGCCTGGGGAAAGCATAAACCCATTTGTGCATCACCCACTTGGCTAACAAACAGCAAGATGTGTACAGGATATCCAAAGCAGCAACAGGTGAGTTATACCCATGAAATGCTCATACTAAATTTCTGTGCATTTAGGATTTGACTTTTTAAAAGTTTTCTTTTGATTCTTCTGGTAGAAGTAGCCCAATTCAGTACAATGGCACATGAAAAACCATATTTGCAAGTTTCTGAGGAGGTCAAAAGTGGATCATCAGATCATTCATGCATAGATGATGAAGATGATAATGATTTTGACATTGGCCATGTGAGCTAAAGTTCCTGTGACAGTGAAATGGAGCAAGAATTGACCAATACAGACACAGGAAATGTATACCTCCTTGATTCAGATGATGAAGAAAACAGCTGTGTGAGTATATATTTGACTAGTCAAAATGGTATAAAGTGGTACAAAATGGTCATGCAACCAAATGGAACCATCAAATGTTAGAACTAGGTCCAAAGATAAAGTGAGGATATTGGCAGAGGTGAAATCTATTGGACAGAATGACAACACTGCCATTCAGTGATGGAAATTGTAACAGATGAAATGCTACAAGATGTTGTGAAATACAAAAATGCTGAAATACAAGTAAAACATTCTATATGCATCAATAGCGATGCTCATAAATGTATTTATTATGACACCTCACTAGCTGAACTGAAAGCATTCATAGGTCTACTGTACTTACCAGGGCTTTCCAATGGTAATCACAAGAATGTAAAAGACTTATGAAAAAGTGATAGGTAGGGGCTTGAGGTTTGTAGAATAACAACGACACTGAGGAGACTTGGTTTCCTTTGAAATTGCCTGAGGTTTAATGACAAAACCACCCACCAATCGACACAAAGTGTTGGCCAATGGTTATGATTTACTTGATCCTAAACGTGTGTGGAGTAAATAGTTTGATAGTTTACAAAGAAAATAACAAGTGCAAAATATCATGAAGAAATTTTCTTAGAAGATTGGGACTGGAACTCATAAGAGATCATTTACAGCAGAGGAAAAACAAAACGTTTCTGCCCAGGGAACTATGCAAAAAAATTGTGGAGCACACTGGTAAGCTGACAGGTGGACCAGCAGGAGTAGCATCACAAAGACCTACTATGATAATGGAAAACCAAAAAGATGTCAACTGTGCCATACAGGGAAGGACAGGAAAACAAAACATACATGCTATCAGTGTAAGCAATACTTGTGGATAGAACATGAAGTTTTCATGTGTGAAGACTGCTTTGAGTGTGACATTTGAAGCAAAGATTATTTCTGTGGTGGACTTTTGTATCTACATTATAGTTCACATGTTTTCTGATGTTATCCTTTAAGTTTTGTAAGTAAGTAAACAGATAATGTGAAAATGTTGATGTCTATTCTAAACACTCATTATATATTTGATATTTTATTTTATTGGTATCTTATTTTCCTGCCGACATTTTCTACAGCAGTCAGGTCATTACTTTATTGATCAGTTTCAATTATTAAAACATTTCTCACTTATATAAATATATATTTAAACCTCAAGAAGCTTCACAGTTATTTTGCCCAGTGACTTCACAAAGGTCAATAATTCTCCTCTGACTATTTATATCTTTGAGGTTAGCTAAATGCATTCTTGTCTCCAGACAAGGAATCTTATCCCCAAAATTGGGCTCCAGGTTCATTTCAGAGCAGAATCTTTTCTCGACATACATAGTTTAGTTTACATATGACCACTGCTATATATAATTAGATGCTCCTTTAAATAACTAATAATATGAACCTTGCAGCACTCTCCTGACACTCAAAATCACACCGAAATAAACCACAGAATATACAGTGAGCAAATAACTATTATCCAAAAATCTGTGATGATAGAGTACCAACATGCTTGAAACTGAAAGAAATTCTATTGAAGTATCCAAGAAAATATAGTACTGTACAGTACTGGATACGAAAGAATTATATGGAAGATTTGCAGAGGGTCTCACCAAGATTTCAGCTGATTACTGATCATGTGTGTGAGAAAACTACCTGAGCTTGGAAAAGAACCCTAAACAACCAAAAGTATTTTGTTTAAAAATCCTTAGCTGGACACAGTGATGTGTTCCTATAGTCCCAGCTACTCAGAAGGCTGAAGCAAGAAGATAGTGTGAGCCCAAGAGTTTGAGATCAGCCTGGATAAAACAGTGAAATCCTCCCTCAAAGAAAAAGTCTTTGAAGTTCAAATGAAACAGGGAATACATTCTATCTGTACTGGCCAACACAGAAGTCATCATACTTCCTGAAGTACAGGGAAAACTTCAGAAGGTTTTGCATCAATAACGGGACAAAATTAGCCCTAGCCTAAATGCTGCTCTAATCCCATATAACAAAGCTAAAGAGCAATATCCAGAAGAGCATACCTCAAGAATATTTATAAAAATGATAAGTATCCAGCATTCAATAAGTAAAATTATGTCTGATGTCCATAAAATTTAATAAAGGAAACACTTGAAAGATAATAAAACACATAACAAGTGTAATATCAACTAACTCAACAAGAACATATATTTCACAATGACAGGATTGGAAGGCAAATTATTAAAACTATCAGTATAATTGTAATCCTGTGTAAATAAGATAGGAAAAAATGAGTATGAAAGATATGGAAGACTAGTAATTATTAAAACTAAACTTTTAGAGATTAAAATAACATGTCCAAGATGAAAAATACATTGGGTGGGATTAACAACATGATCAACATTCCAGATGGAAAATAAAAAAGACTAATTTTGTCTTATTAAATCACTTTAAAAAATAACTGGCTCTTGAAGCTGGGAGGCAGCAAGGTCACCAAGAGTTCAAGACCAGCCTGGGCTATATAGTGAGCTCAAGGACAGCCTGAACTACATAGCGAGACTGTCTCAAAAAAAACAAACAACAACAACAACAAAAAAAACTGGCTCCTTTAAAATGTTATCAGTACATTATACATTACAATGTATTGTAGAACATAGAATAACACAAAAACCAGGATAAAAAAAGTATACTGTCATAAGATTCTTACATTATGTATAAATTTATATAATATAATGATAAGGAAGTCATACTTCCTTTTAATAGTTACAATAGTATACACTAACAGAGCCATTTTTAAAAATCAGTAAACTAAAGAGTCACTAAAAGAAAAACAAAACACACACACATACTTACATGTGTAAAGAGTTACAGTTAATAAAGAGAGTTATAGTTAACAAGCTAATAAAAGGTATGCACTGAAACCACGAAATCTATGCAAATGAAATAAGACTATAGAAAAGGACCACTAAGAAACAGTGTGAAATAGCAAAAACTTAGGTGATAGATTTCAACCTAACTATTATCAATAATGGCATGAAAGAAAAATAGTTCAAGTAGATTAGTTAAAATAAAAATATTATCGAATTGGATAGATAAAGCTATACTCATCAATATACTTCTTATTAGAAACACACTTTACATGTAAGCAAACTGTAGGTTAAAAGAAAAGAACTGAAAGGTGTGCATTATGCTAACACAATCAAAGAATGCAGGAGGAACTATAATAATATCAAGCAAAGCAGAGAACAATGTATGTATGGATAAAGAGTATTATTTCAATATGGAAAATAGGTCTATTCACCCATAAGAACTAATACACTCAAATACTTTTGCCTCAAAAATAATTCAAAATGCTATAAACAAAAGGTGATAGAAGGACTGAGGATGTACCTCAGTGGTAGAATACTTGCCTAACATAGAAAGTCCCTGGGTTCCATCCCCTTTAACACACACACACACACACACACACACACACACACTCACAGATGGCCAATAGTATTGCAATAAGAAATAGAAAAATTCACTATTATAGTAGTACAATTTAAACTACCTTTTCTATAATAGTAGAAAAAACGGAAAATGACTGAGATTTTGGATAACTTGACCAACCTTATCAAAACATTTGGCCTAATTAACATCTATAGATAACTCCCATCAACAACAGAAGAATACACATTAAAAATTAAGCAAGACCTAATTCTAGGTCATAAAACTGTTCTCAGTCAAAGAAAAAGAGTGGAAAATATCCAAAATATGTTCTCTATCCACAGTGGAATAAAATTAGAAATCAATAACAAAAATATATTGAAAGCAGGGAAGACAGCTCAGCAGCACAGTGCCTGCCTGGCAAGCATGAAGTCGTGAGTTCAATCCCAGTGCCAATAAATAAATAAATAAATAAAGTAAAAAAAAAAAAAAAGATATATTGAGAGATATTTGGAAATTGGGTAACACACCTCTACACATGTGTAAATGAAGAAATCAAAGGTAAAATTCATAACCATTTTACAGAAATGAAAATAAAAACACAGCATTGAAATTGGCAGGATTCATCTAACACTACTGTTAGAGGGAAATGAATAGCACTGAAAGCCTATATTAGAAAAGACAAAGGGTCTCAACTTTAAAAATCACACCTTCTACTAAAGAAAACAGAAAAATAAAGAGTGAATAAAACTAAAAGTAAACAAAATATTTCAAGGTAAAATCAATGATATAAAACAAAAACAAAAAATATGAAAATAAAATCAATGATATTTAAAAAAGAAAAACAATAGAGAAAAGCAATGAAATAAAAAAAGATTCTTTCAGAAGATTAAAAATTATGAAGGAAAAAAGGATGTTCTTTAATTGAGGGACTGAGAGGAAAAAATCATAATCATCAATTACAATATTAAACGCCTACCCTAAAATCCGTCTACCTACCACTTGCTTATATCTCAATTTTCTACAGTGAAAATGATAGGTACATTATAAATGATAAAGAGACATAGATAAATACATATCAACTTGCTCTTATCTTCCATAAATGAGCAAAAATAACACAGCTTTTTACCAATTTCATGATTTGAAAAATTCATCTAAAGTTCTATTAAGTTACCTAAAATCCAATACAGAAACGGAGACAATAGCTTACAACTCCTATCTCTTTCCTACTCTAAGTCAAAATGGCTTAGTGAAAACACTGTTGTCTGAAGTATGAAGATCTGGGTCCTACTTGAGGGTTCTCCACTAAATGCGATACCTCAGTACATGACCTTAATTCTCTTATTTTAGCTTCCTAACCTGAAATATGAAGGAATTAGAGTAAACAATGTTTCTAAAACTAGAGTCTGAGGAACTACATCAAATTAAAAAGCTTCTGCACCGCAAAGAAAGCAATCAACAAACTGAAGAGACAGCCTACAGAATGCAAGAAAAGCATTGCCAGCTATTCTTTCAACAGAGAATTATTATCCAGGATATATAAAGAGTTGTAAAAACTTAATACCAAAAGACCAAATAACTTAATCATTAAGTGGCAAATGAACTGAACACTTTTCAAAAAATGTACAAAGGGCCAATACTTTTATGAAAAAGTGTTCAAAATCACTAACCATCAGAGAAATGTCAATCAAAACTATGTTGAGATTCCATTTCACCTCAGTCAAAATGGCTATCATCAATACCAAAACCAAACAAACAAACAAACAAACAAGAAACCACTAAATGTTGCCAAAGATTTAAGGGAAAAGGAGCCCTTATAAAATATCAATGGGATTTTAAATTACTAAAGCCACTATAAAAATCTGTGTGAAGTTCATCAAAAACCTAAAAATAGGGCCGGTGAGATGGCTCAGCGGCGTAAGCGCCTGCCTTGCAAGCACGAGGGCCCGAGTTCGACTCCCGGAACCCACATATGAAAAAGGGGCCGGTGATATCGCTCAGCGCCACGGGTGCCTGTTGGCGCGTGAGGTCCTGAGGTCAACCCCCCGGTACCCACAAAAAAAAAAAAAACCTAAAAATAGAACCGCCATATGATCCAGCTCTACCACTCCAAATTATATACTCAAATTAAAGTCAGCACAGAGGTGTCTGCATACCCATGATTATCATGGCAGAATTCACAATAGCCAAGTTATGGAATCAGTCTAAGTACACATCAATAGGTAAATGGATAGAAAAATGTAGTACATATAGGTATACATAAGGCATTCACCATATCTTATGTAATACATATAAATACATATAAGTATACACTATAAAGAAGAACCCAATCACATCATTTGCATGGAAACAGAGTAGAAGATGATCAGTTAAGAGAAATAAGCCAGACTCAGACGAAAATAGCAGCATGTTTTCCTAGACATGGAATTTAGAAAGAAAGAAAATAAAAGAAGTTATGAAAGTAGAAGGGAGACTATTAGAGAAGAGGAAGGAAGGAAATATGGGATGGTAATGGCAGATAACAAAGTATCTTATATGCATGTATGAAAATGTAACAATGAAGTCCATTCTGTATAATTCCTATGCAGTAATTTTTTAAAAAGCCTGGAGTCTGTGTTCCCTTATTAATCAGTAGATATGTTTCAATGACCTGCAATATTTATTTACCTCAGAGTTTTAACCTCTAACTCATTAATATCAATATTTTTCACATTATCTGTAGGAAGCCTTTTCATGCATATAAACATAGGCTGAAGACTCATAGCTACATTTTTATTTATGCCAACCATTATTTCATTAACTAAAACAGTCTTGCAAAAGGAATTCAGAGAATAATGAAATGTAAATGATGCCTTCCCAGCAACCGAAGACCAGAAAAATATCAAGACAAGCTGTAGAAATGAGATCTCCTTGTAGTGCAATAGATACATTTTGGGGGAATTGAGACTTCCCATGTTATAACCTGGTATCATCAATATGACTAAGCCAAAACAAAAATATTAAATTTTAAAAAGGAGAGTATGTTTTAAAATTTGAGTCAAAATTTAGTTTTACCAAAAGAACTACATTTGCCATATCAATGTTATCTGTCATCTGTCCTATTAGTATTATTAATTGAAAGTCCTCAATGTGATTTTTTATTCTATCAATTTGTTTTGGCTGTATATTATTATAGAAGCTTGTAAGTATTCTAGTTTTATGTTTAATCATATTGATAAGAAACATAGAAATCATTTAATTCAATACTAAAGAAATTACCAAAAAACTGCTGCTTTTAATAAAAATAGTTTCATAAATCACCTAATACAAGAAGCGATGGGAAGGGGGCAAGGAGTTGAAAAGAGCAGGGAGGGAGGAGGAGGGTAGAGGATGAAAAACAACAAAAGAAAAAAGAATTAAAATGTATTATGTTCGTGCACCAACTCATCATGATAACTGTAATCATTATATACTGGAAACATGTACAAAAAAAGAAACATTGAGGTAAATATTTTCTAAGATTCTTTTCTGCTTTCAAATACTGTTACTGTCGTCTTCTTAGTGAAAATATGCTATATACCACCACTAGAGGTCAGCAATATGCTTAGATTAAATGTTGTTTTTCTGTTTCCCCTTCTCCATGAAAATTTAGGATTGAAAGAAGTTTGCTATAGCTAAGCTATATATTTAAACTATCAGCTTTTATTCACATGCTCTAAGAAATTCTGTACAAGTTTCCTTAGTCTCAGCTTCATCTAATCCTTTCCTGCTTGTCTTAGTCACTTTACTCATTTATGGGACAAAATATCCTACTCCCAATTTAAAGAAGAAGAGGTTTCTTCTGGCTGACAGTTCAGAAGTTTCAGCCCATTTTTGGCAAGCTTAAATATAGCAACACATGACAGAAGGGTGTGGGCTGAGGAAAGCTACTTGCATCGTGGTGGCTAGGGAGCATAGAGCAAGGGACTAACAGGGAGGGAGATAGGTCTATCTAGGTCACGCTGTGGTGATCCAGCTTGCCTGACCAAATCCCACTTCCCAACTGCAAGTCAGCTGTGTCCATCCCATAACTGAAGTGCCTTCCAAATGTCCCACCTGTAAGCCTTGTAGCTTGTGGGGGCCATCTAGATATAAACCATAATACTGTTTTAATGTAACTTTATTCTTTGGCCTTGTGTCATTTGTGACAACACACACACACACTCCAGTATTTTTTAATATTGTTGGAATAAATATTTTTAAATATACAAGTGTTTATATAAAAGAACATTCACATTTAAGAGGACGATGACATTGATCTCTTTTAGAAAATAAATCTAGCAGGAGTGGAAAGATGAATCAGAAAAAACAAAGATTGAAAATAATAATATTTAATATTTATTGAATATACTGTGTCCTAGGAACTATACTAATTGCTTTCATAAAGGAGAATCTTTAATGTTCATAGGACTCCACAAAGGAGATAAAATGGTGACCTCATTTTACAAAAAGGAAACTTAGAGACTCAATCATGCAACTAATGAAAAGCTAGACTGTAACTTTACAGTGTTTTTGTCATCCTAGTTGTTACTAGATCACTCTAGAGGTTCAGTGGTAGTACAAAGTGAGTTGAAGAGACACTACCATCAGATAGTGGCAGCAGGGTAGAGAAAAGAGCAGTAAGAATTAGAAACTTACTTAAGATAAATTGAGAAGACATTGTCAGTGACCAAAAATGAGGACTGACATTAAAGGCTACACTAATTCTGAGAATTTCAGCTTAGACGATTGAAAATATGTTCTTCATTAATTGAAATAGAATTAAATAAAGGAATAGGTTTAGATAGGTGGATGCTAATGACCTTTGATCTAGACGTGTAGCGTTGTGTTTTAACAAAAGCAAACTGATTTAAAAACCATGTCCTGAGTATCTACTACACACTAGCTACTACTCTTGGCATCTGAAATAGATCAACTAGCGAAAGCAGTCTAAGTTCTCTATCCTTCAAGAGCTTGCATTTTCATAGGAAGAGACTCAATAAGAAACAATCACAATAAATAAGTAAATATTTTAACTGATAGAAAGTGATAAAGTTCCCTAAAATGTAAGCAAAGTAAAGCAGAATAAAAAATGATTTGGGAATTGCTGGGATGAGCAAAATGTAATATTAAATAACATTATCAATTTAAAAGTTAGGTGATAAAATATGTATTTCAGCTAATGTTCTATCCCAGCACTATTCTACAAAATATAATGCCACCTCAGTAATCTCAAATTTTCTAGTTGCTGCATTAAAAACAAATTTATATGCTGAAATTTATTTTTATAATTAATGAATTTTATATTTTTGAAATATTATCATTTCAATATGAACTCAATGTGTAAACTACATGTTTGACATTTTCCATGTCAGTGCTTCAGAATTCAGTATTTTAAATGACTTTCCAAAGGCTTTCAGTTCTCACAGCATCACAAATGTTTTCCAATATTGCCACTTTCCTGACCCTTCTGTCCATTTCTTCAATAATTTTCAAAAAAAGTTCAAACATATCTATTTCATTTGATATAGATCACTAATTCCAATACTCAAGGAACCCTCTCAACAAATAACTAAACCCAATTCTAACTGTTCTTATGAAAACACTGAATCTTGAATCATGAATCGGTAGCCCCATGTCAATGTATTCTCCCTATCCTTTCCTGTATTCCATATTTCCATCATTCTCAAAGGCCGTGTCATCAGATGGATTATAAGACAATGGTCTCTGCCATTCTGTCTACTTCTTGGAAGCTGTTAGGCAATCAGCTTCCTCTGCCACATGCCATTATCATGCACTGCCTCACCAAGGCCCAAAAGCAGCGGACTGTGGACTTAAAACTCAAAAACTGTGAGCCAAAATAAACCTCTTCTCTTTTTAAAGTTAATTACCTCAAGTATTTTGTTACAGTAATGAAAAGAATGACTGACAGAATTGGCAGGTCAGTATTTTCTCCCAAAATAGAATCTCTCTTTTCTGGTATTCTAAGATACCAGATAGGTTGGTGGAGGTGGGTTAGGAGAAGAATTACATTACCTTGTAAATCTCTGACTTCAAGTAACAATTTTCATGTTTTTCAGGCAATAGGAAACTGTGGTCTTCGAAAAAGGAAAAAGCACTGCTTCCTGTTGGCAGCCAAAGAATCTCCTATGAGGTTTCAGAGTAACAGTGCTTCCTTCTGGGGAACTTAATTTTGACATACAAAACATTTCAGAAGCTGTGCAGTGAATCTTCTTTTCAACTCTGACGATCTTATTAGAAGACCTGGGACCTGATATTCAGTGAGAGGAAAAACTATGGCTGGAGGAAACGAGAGTAACCTTTACTGCTGCCAGAATGCCCTTCAGCTTTTCAAGCAATTGAAACTGACAATTAATTTGCCTAACTTGATCATTTTCTTGAGGGATGGATTACTACCTCTTCAGTGCCATTCAGAAAAACGAACCTCCTTTGCAACCATTTTCATCTTTCCCATATCCATTACTTTCAATAGTTACCATTCCTATAATATATTAACCCCCATATCTACCTATTTACTACTAGAAACAAGTAAAAATTTAGTAATTGTGATGCCAATTTACTTTTCTGCTCCTAATGTTGTCTTAGGGGAATGTTGGAAACCATTTGTGATGTTGCCAGGTAACTTGAAAGTGGAGATTGAGGATAAATTTAAATTCTTATGCTGTAGACTGCAGCACTCCAAGTGTGACATTTATAAGATATATACGCACTGCCTCAGAACTTGTTAAAAACTGCAGGCTCTTGAGTCTCATCTCAAATGTACTGACTGACAAAGTCTAGTTGTTAACCCAGACATGGGGGCTCTAAAAAGCTCTTCAATTGAGTCTAAGGTTCACTAAAACTGTGTATGTACTATTTATAGGAAGATGCAGTTTTAGGACAGAAAGTAAGGAAATTGAAGCAAGAACTGAGAAGAAAATGAAACATTTCACAAGTAATGATCAGCCAGTTTCTTAGTCTGCAGGATACAGCTTCACACAGGATATGGGTGATGAGGGGACTGTGTTGCCATCTTGCTTCCTCAGTTTTTACATTGCATGCATTCCCTCAACACCTATATTATATGTCATTAATTCTTCTTTCAAAGGGGCTCTTGCTTGTTGCTTCTCTTCCTTTTCCCCAGCCTCCTGCCAAATAGATATCCTGATAACCTCCCACCTGGCATAATGCAAATGTCCTCCTACTCAGAGCTCCACCACCAGACTCTCCACCCCCACATCCTTGTCCATTCTCTTTCCTGCTGAGTACAACTTTTTAAAGAAGTACTACATTAAAGGAGTACTACATTTAAAGAAGTTTCCTACGTTGAAAAAAGTCAAAATTATTTAGTTTTGTTTAAAAATTCCCCCTTTATTGTCCTCACCTTACCTCTTATAACCCATTTTACAAATTATCCACTTTTGTCAATAAGTTTCCTCTTCGGTTTTCTTTAAGACACATGTTATAAATACATTAATAACATGATTCCAGAGAATATCGGGACTCTGGACTTTTTACAATTTAGTTAAGAAACTAAACTTGTAAATGAGGTAGGGATAAAAGATGAGAACCGAAGAAAACTTCACTACTGAGAGAAAGATTCGGTGCATCAATTGCTGAAACAAAGTCACTATTATGGTTTGAATATGGATAGAGTCCCCCAAAGGTTCACATGTGAAGGGCTTGGTCTCCAGGTGGCACTATCATGAGGTACTGTAGACTCTAAGAGGTGAAACCTTGTGAGAAGTCCTAGGTCACTGGGGACGTGCCACTGAGGGGGACTGTGGGACTATGACCTGTTTTCTATTTCCCTCCTCTTCCTAGCTCATGATATAAGTGGTTTGCTGTATCATATCTCCTGCCATGATATGCCAGCCTCACCACAGGCACAGGGGGCCTCTGAAAGTTGAAATTAAATGTCCAGAACTATAAGCTAAATAGGACTTTTCTCTTTATAAATTAATTGCCTCAGATATTTCATTACAGAAATGTGAAAATGAGTAATACAGTGAAGTAAAGGTCAGTCTTGTTGGGACTATCTACGCAAGCTCCACTATTTAGTGGTTGTTTGTAAACCTGAGGGAGAGTAGTTGTCATCTTGAATCTGCTCATTTAAACTGTTTTTCTTTACTTTGAAAGTGACAGACAAAATACCAACGTAGGCCCTCTGGTATCTGGACAGAATCAACTTCAAATACTAATCAAGCTCAAACAGTCTGGACCATTAATAGAGATGGAATTACTGCCCAAGTTATAATTTCAGGATAATAATAAAAATGGGATTTTTTCCAGTGTTGTAAGTGGATCAAGTTTTCAAAAATATGTTACTAAGAATTATTTAAGTAAAAAATTTTACTGGTGAGCATATGGCTTCATTTACTGTTACTCTTTCATCCCTAAATAATTATATTCTATATTCTTTTTGAATTTGGTATGAAGCCATGACAAAGAGGCCTAAGTATTTGGCAGCACAAAGCTGAACAATTTATCAGTATTTGGTAAAGCGAAAACAGCATTTATAAAGACCGGATGGTTTTCTGTATAAAATTTTAAGTAATGGATAGCATTTATATATGAATTATAGGTTAAAATAAAAGTATAGGGCCAGTGAGATGGCTCAGCGGTCTAAGAGCCTGCCTGGCAAGCGTGAGGGCCCAAGTTCGACTCCCAGAACCCACATATGAAAAAAGGGCCAGTGATATCGCTCAGTGGCATGGGCGCCTGCTGGCGTGCGAGGTCCTGAGGTCAACCCCTGGTATCCACAAAAAAAAAAAAAAGTATAAACAATTCTTTAGGTATATAGAAGAAAAGTGACTTTCTATTCAGACCTCTGGTCCTGATTCACAAAATCCTAAGTAATCTTCAGTTGTATTTATGTAAATATCCAATAAGAATATACCATAAAATTACTCCAAAAGTTTAGACAATACAGTTATAATGGCTATTAAAGGTTTCAGAGCTTCTAGTTTTGCAGATTATGAAGTTGAAGCACAGAAAATTAAAGATGTAATTGGTTAGTATAAGGTCCACCAACTTAAAGTCAATCATGCTACATCATGCTTCCTCTTTAGGTAAATATTACTTAGCATATTGTTAGCATTCACTATGTAGTGACAGTTGACTAGATGTGAGAACAAAGACTTACGCTCAGAAAGACATACGCACCATTGTGCATTTCCTTGGTGCAGAGGGTAATTAAAAAATGACAAAATGTAAGATAGAGAAAAGACGACCATTTTAGCAAGAGAGAGGATACTAGAGGTGGCAACAGGATAATATTGCTTTTCTTGCTTAAATCAACTACACTTCTGGCAAAATGCTCCGATATTCTAGAAGCAGATTTAGCAAATGATCAGTTCGGAGGTCAGACTGTGTTTAACATTAGCAATGATACAAAATTTTCACATACAGACAGGAATAAATGATGTATGTTTTACTTGTTAGAATGCCAATATTTGAATAAATCTTTATACGAAATTGCAATCCAAATCTACCTAGGATTTGGAATATCAATCTAACCTGCAAAACTCTCTGAGGAGTAAATTTGACCATAAATCATTGAAAATATGTTCACAATCAAATTCCTGATAAAATGAAATAATTCAAGGTATAATAGATAAAATAACTTTGATTTGAAATCCTAAGGAAGAAATTTAAAGTTGCCTGAATATGTTTTAAAATATGACTGAATATGTGTAAGTAACAGATAAAAATACTAATTTGTCATTGAGAACAGTACATTATACAGATGTTTATTCACTTCTACATCCAGAATATAATAAGGTTACCCAAGTTTGATTCTACAGATGAAACGTTCTATGAAAATGAAAGGAGGGCCGGTGAGATAGCTCAGCAGCATAAGAGCCTGCCTGGCAAGTGCGAGGGCCTGAGTTCGACTCCCGGTACCCACATACGAAAAAAGGGCTGGTGATATCGCTCAGTGGCACGGGCGCCTGCTGGCGCACAAGATCCTGAGTTCGACTCCAGGTACCCACAAAAACAAAAAAAAAAAAAGAAAGGAAAATTATTTAGCAGTAAGATAAAGCAAATAACTCTAAATATGAAGACAATAAACTTCACAGTATTTCAAATAAATATACAAAAATATGTATATCCTCTCAATAATAAACTGATTATTAAAATTTTAGGAAACTTTCTGACAAAAAGGTCTAAGGAAAGATGTCTTTATTTCCCTAATTTGCTTTAACTACTACTACTACTACTAATAATAATAATAATAATAAAGTGAAAGGAAACCTTTTTTAATGAAACAAAAAGACAGTCTTCTTTACTCCTACACCACTATAACTAACAACTGCCAAACACAGTGCTGCTAATTCCAAATCAAGAAATGATAGCAAGAATTTATGCGAATCTTTGAAGAATTCTCTCAAAAAGCAGACTTACCTGAGATGGGAAGTTATAGACCTAAAAAGTGTTTCCTTTAATTACTTTAATCACCATTTCAGCAGCAAAGAATGTTTAAAAGATAGGAAACAGGTAAAATGTCTGCTTACTCATCTTTCAAGCCTGCTGTATCCCAAATGAAACACTTCTGGGTATTACCTGAAACTACGACTTGGATATAATTGAACAGGGAGCTCTAGTTATGTGCACAAACCATGGAAGAATTTTTGACACATGTTCCCGATGAAAGAATGATTGGCAAAGGGGTACTGAAGGCTTTCAAAAGAAAAAGAAAGAGAGGAATAAACAAAGAGGAAAAAAAGAAGGGTGAGAGGGAAGAAGGAAAGGAGGCAGGAAGATGAGGGAGGGAGGGAAAGAAGAAGGGAGGGAGGGAAGGAAGAAGGGAGGAAGGGAAGAAGAAAGGAAGGAAGGAAGGAAAGGGAGGAAGAAGGGAAGGAATTTGAAGATGTGCCTATGGCAAGAACAAGAAGTGGAAATCTAGATGTAATAATCTTTCAGAAACTCAGCTTTACTATAATTTATTAATGCCTATTGAGTAAAAAATAAGTTCTAAATCATTTCAATAAAAATTTGTGATGCAAGAACTAGAAAAAACAATCCTAAAATTTATATAGGACCAGAGAGACCAGAATATCATAAGCAATCCTGGACAAAAAAAAAAAAAAAAAAAAAGCAACGCAGGAGGCATCAAAGTCCCAGATCTCAAGCTATATTACAAAGCTACACCAATTACTTTTTGAAAAATAAAATAAAAAGGCAATGTACTGGCACAAAAACAGACATGTGAATTAATGGAACGGATGCAGAAACAACTTGAGGCACACTCAAATATCTGGTCTTTGACAAAGGAGCAAAAAAATATGTTGGATAAAAGACAGCTTCTTCCACAATTGGTGCTAGAAAAACTGGTTATCTTTATGCAAAAGATTCAATCTAGACCCACATCTCTCAACAAGCACTAAAATAAAACTGATATGGATCAAAGGCCTAAATATTAAAACAGAAATAATATACTAGAAGATAGCATAGGTAAAACTCTTGAAGAATAGGTATATACAAAGACTCTAAACGGAATCCCAAATGCACAAGGAATAACACAAAAAATCAATTAATGGGATTACATCAAGTTAAAAAGCTTCTGCACCACATAGGGAACAATCAACAGAGAAAAGAGACAACCTACAGAATGGGGAAAAAAAGATTTTCCAGCTACTCCTTGGACAGAGGACTAATATCTAAAATATATGAAGAACTCAAAAAAATTAGAATACCCAAAATAAAAGTTCTTTCAACAATCAAGTAACTGAAATGAATAAATAATTCTCAGAAGAAAAAATGCAAAAGACTAATAAGTACATAAAAAATGTTCAACATCTCTGGCCATTAGAGAAATGCAAATCAAAAAAATCAACACTGAGATTTCACCTTACTGCTGAAAGAATGGCTATCATCAAGAAAAAATACTGGTAAGGCTTCTGGGGGAAGAAAGAACCCTTCTACATTTTTGGTAGGAATGTAAACTAGTACAAACTCTATGGAGATCAGTATGGAGATTCCTCAAAAAACCAAAAGTAGAAATTCCATTTGACACAGCTATTACCCTTCCAGGCATCTTCCTGAACGAGTTAAAGACATCATATTACAGTAATACATGCACACTCATGTTTATAGCAGCACAACTCATAATAGCTAAATATTGGAAGAGTTCTATATGTCTATCAACAGGTGAATGGATAAAGAAAATGTACATATACACAATAGAGTGCTACTCAGCTATAAAGAAAGACAAATTTGAAGCTTTGAAGGAAGATGAATGCATCTTGAGACCATAATTCTTAGTAAAATAAATCAGATGCACAGCTTAAATATTGCATAGTTTCTCTTATATGGGAAACACAATATATAAATAATTCAAAGAGCAAAATAAAAGAGAGATAATAGGAAACAGAGAAATAGAGCTTTTGCATGGGGATCCAGAGAAAGAAGGAGGGAGAGGAAAGGGAATAAATAGGATTAAGATCTAAAATGTACACATACCAACTTCTCAAGATGACTATATTTATTATGTGTCACAAATGGTTATAAATAATAAATTAAAATAAAAGTTGTGAATCTGAACTCCTACTCATCTTAACTCAGTGGCAAATATGAAACAAAAGGCAAAAATGTTCTCTCAAGCAAATGAGCAAACAAGATGTCTTACTTGCAACTGCCATAACCAAGGCATGTTTCTCTTCCCCGATGTTATGTTTTTCCCAACACTAACTTCCTCTCCTCCTAAATGAGTTAAACATAACATAAAAGAAATTATATGATTATAGTAAAAGCAAAGCAAACTGACTCATAAATTTTACTTCCTAGGAAATTAATACCAGGACTCTGAGAATTACACTCAGGTGATTAATTATGGAGTACTCTCTGAGATACTTTATAAGGGAATTAGGGCAGCAAAATTGGCCAGGTGAAGAGGTTGAACTCGTACCTTGTTTGTTGTAGATTTGTTGATTTTGAAGTCAAATGATACAAGTCTTCCAAATTTATTCTTTTATGAAGTTCCTTTTGCTCTTCCATCATTTGCATTTTATATGCACTTGAGTATTTGTTAATTTGTAAGAGAAAATACCTGCTGGGATTTGACTGAGATTGAGATAAATTTATAGATCAGTTTAGGTAGAACTGATATTTTAGCTATATTATTTTTCCCACCCATTAACATACTACTTCTTGTCATATATATGTCCTCTTTCATTTATCTCAGCAATATTTTACAGTTTTAAGTGTAAAATTATTGCATATATTTTGTCCAATATATCTCTAAAATTTTTCTATTTGTTGTGCTATATCAAATGATGCCATTCTTAAAACGTTAATATTCAGGAACTCATTGCTTCCACATTGATTGGGTATCTTTGAATTGTGCTAAAAATCAATTCAGTTTTCACTACAAATTAGTATCAAAGTAGAATAAATATAAATAGTATGTAACAATTCAGAGGATTACAATGCATGCATTGTAACTGTATGAATATAGTGTCTCAACAATGGAAACATTGTCAGAGAATGAGAAGACAGTGAGCTTCCCAAAGCATTTGCCAACAAAATATAAACAGAAACATATTTTCATATGATTGCTGAAAATATGGTGGAATGAATCATATGTAGTGCAACAGCTGTTTTTCCAAAATGTGACACTTAATAGTTACAAAGAAACTTCACCAAGTCAATCTATATATCAATTAGAAATTAGGAAGTTCTCACATCAAAATCAATAATAGGGAGGAAAAACTATCCACCTAACTTACAAAAAACAGAGATAGGGAAAGCATACAACTGGCTGATTTTTGGGCTTGGCAACAAGAGCAGAATCAAAGGTCCCAGCATATTTAGCTTGGAGTAAAAGCTATCCCAATATTTTCCTTATTCTTTCTGTCTCTGTCTCTGTCTCTGTCTCTCTCTCCCCCTCTCTCTCGGAGGGGTACTCATCCTGTGTTTCATAGGATGATCATCTTAAAGACGGGAAGGTCCTTACCTCTATGACATGTAAGAATAAAACCTTCCTAAGACTCTATCCTTAATTATAGCTTTGCTAGATGAAATGTAATAAAATATATAGATAGACATAGATATATATATAGGTTAGATAGAGAAGAGCCATTCCTACCACTAAATTTTAACAACATACAAAATGGGATATAAATGTTCATTAAGTTTAGCCATCACATATACTTGTAACAGTGGAATACATCTCAATAAGGAATTTTCTTCAAGTGTCTTCTCCTTTCAGTCTCATCAAATATCCCCACAAGGACGTACTTGATATTACTAGTTGGCTGGCTGTAACTGCAAGCCCCACTTTAAAAAAGTGTACTTCTGGAATCTTAAATTGTTATCAGATCGAAGTCACATCTGAACATTCTTTGCGCCTTAAAAGTAAGTCAGCTATACATCAATTGCAATTTAAAACCATTTCTTCTGATTCCACTCACCAAGGACAGATTAGAAGGAATTTATTATTGCATTTATTATGATTATTTAAAGATAGTTTTAATAAAGATAATAATAAAAATAAATAATAAATAAATAAAATTAATTAATTAATAATAAACATAGTTTTAATAAAACATTAGTTTTTTCCTAAGGAAAATTCCATGGTCTCCTTTCACTGTTAATTCTAGAAAACATTTCCCTATATTTAATTATAATATTATTTCCCCTCCATCAGGACTCAGCTTGAACATCACCTGTTACATCAAGTTTTATGCTCTCATTTTAATCCTGATGTATCATTCTGTTTCATGAACTCTTATAACACTCTTCCTCATATTGCTATATAATCATACAGATTTATCAAAGAAAAGGAAGAGATTCTGTATTCATAGCAAATTCAGATACAGAGACATATAATGGGGAGAAACAGATATGGGGGTTTGTTGTTGCTTATTGGTTTTTTCGCTTTTTTAAACCTAAGCAATTGAAAGTCTTTCATGCTTGCTAGGATAATCACAACTCCAACATCTGCCAAACACATTTCCTCTGTCCTTATTATGACCCTGCTCTGCACTTTGAAACCAAACCTGGGTGATTTGGCAAAGTGCTGTTACTTTTCAAGATTCACTGGGCTATTTGATCACCAGCTTAGGACATAAAATGAAAGGTCCATTTGGGGAATTCATGTTTCAGTCTATAGTATTTGGCTGCCATAACAAAATACCACAGGCTCAGTGGCTTACAAAATGGAAATGTATTTTCACATTTAAAAATCCATGTTTGGAGGCTGATCCACCATGATCATGATACTGGCATGGTAGGATTCTGGTGGGGGCTTTCTTCTTAGTATGCAGAGAATACCTTACCCTGTGTGTTCAACATGCCTTTCCTTGGTTCATTGATGTGCAGAGAGAAACACCAAGTTCTCCAGTGTCCCATTTTATAAGATATCTAATCCACATGGGCCCCACCATCACACCCTCATTGAACCATAGTACTATTCAAAGATTCCAAATACCTTCATATTAGTTATTAGGACTTCAACATTTAGATTTTTAAAATTTATTTATTTTTTATTAGTACATGTTTACAGTACATGATGATCACATTCATTATGGGGACTTTGTGCATGTACCTAACACATCTTAATTTTTTTTCTTTTCCCCTCCGTCCAACCTTTCAATTTACAATAGCTCTATTTCCATTTTTTCCTTCAATTCTTTTTTTTTCTTTAAATCCCTTTTCCCTTCCTTCCCCCTTCTCCCCCTATCTCTTGTTCCCCTTCCCATTTAAAAAAGTTCTTCCTACTTGCTAATATCTATCCTCCACTTTGCTCCTTGTTTATACTTTGAGTTTCTCAAGCAAAGTGATATTAAACTTAGTTGTCTGATTTATTTTGCTTAAGATCATGGTCTCAAAGGGCATCCATTTACCTAAAATTTTCTCAAATTTGTTCTTCTTTATGGTAGAGTGGTACTCCATTGTATATAAACATCACATTTTCTTTCTCCATTCACGTGTTGGTGGACATATGTGCTGTTTCCAAGATTTAGCTATTACAAATTATGCTGTTATAAGCATAGGAATGCATGTATCACTGAGGTATGATGAACTCTTTCAGGAAGATACCTAAAAGGAGAACACCTGGGTTGAATGGAACCTCTAGTTTTAGTTTTTTTGTGGAGTCTCCAAACTGCCTTTCATTGTGGTTGTACCAATTTACACTCCCACCAGCAATTAAGATGGATTCCTTTTTCCCCACAGCCTTGCCAGCATTTGAAATTAGTTGATTTCTTGATGATAGCCATTCTTTGTGGCATAAGATGGACTCTCGATGTTGTAATGTGCATTTCTAGAATGGCCAGCGATGTTGAACATTTTTTCATATGTTTATTGGCATTAGTACTTCAATCTGAGAAGTGTCTATTCATTTGCTATGCCCATTTTTGGACTGGGTCTTTAAATTTAGGGGGGTCTAATTTTTGAGATCTTTAAAATTCTAGATATCAGTACTGTGTCTGAGGAATATCTGGCAAAATTTCTTTACATTCTGTAGATTGTCTCTTCACTCTATTGGCAGTTTTCTTTGCTATGCAGAAGCTTTTTAATTTTATGTGATCTCGTTTGTTAATTTTTTTGTAATATATCCTATACAACTGGGATTTTGTTTGTAAAGTCTTTCCCTACACCTATGTCTTCAAGAATTTTACCTAGTCTATCTTCCAGTAGATTAAATGTTTCTGTTTAATATTTCGATCTTTGATCCATTTTGATTTTAGTTTAGTGCATGTTGAGAGACATGGGTCTAGTTTTAGTCTTCAGCATGTGGAAAGCCAGTTTTTTCAGCACCATTTGTTAAAAATGCTATTTTTCTTCCAGAAAATATATTTAGTCCCTTGTCAAAGATAAGGTAGCCGAGGGCCGGTGAGACGGCTCAGCGGCTTAAGCGCCTGCCTTGCAAGCGCGAAGGCCCGAGTTCGACTCCCGGAACCCACATACGAAAAAAGGGGCCGGTGATATCGCTCAGCGGCACGGGTGCCTGTTGGCGCGTGAGGTCCTGAGGTCGTCCCCCCGGTACCCACAAAAAAAAAAAAAAAAAGATAAGGTAGCCGAGTACTGTTGGAATTGTTTCTGCATCTTCTGTTCTATTCCATTGATCCACAAGTCTGCTTTTGTTTGTTTGTTTGTTTGTTCTTGTCACAAGTCTGTTTTGTCCCAATTGTGAAAAATGCTACTGATATTTTGATTGGTATTGTATTAAATCTATATAATAGTTTTGTAAATATATGAAGTGCCACATAGCCAACCTCCATCTTTTATTATTTAAAGACACCTTTTTTTTTTTCACTGTATTGGTTCTGCCTATCCTAGAATAGGGGATATCTTTCCATTTTCTGATATCGTCTTCAATCTCTTTTTTCATAGTGCTATGATTTTAATTATAGATGTCTTTAAATACCTTGGATAGGTTAATTTCTAAGTATTTAATTTTCTTGATGCTATTGTGAATGGTGTTTTTTCCTAATTTCTCTCTCAGTGAGTTTGTTATTGGTTCCCTTCTATTCCTGTGCTTGTCCGGAATTAGGTTGGTTATTCCATACCTCTGCTGTCCTGTGCTAAGAGCAAGCAAAATATAGAGCTGCCTTGGAGCTGGTGGATGGTCATACCACGTGGCCAGCGTGGGCCTGCTTGCTTGCACCAGGGGGAAAAGGTGAGGGAATGCCACATGGCCAACCTCCCTCTTTTTTTTAATTTAAAGATGCCCTCTTTTTTTCTATCATATCTCATAGTTTCTCCCAATAATACTTGACTTTAGAAACAACTGACACCAATATTACACTACCCTGCTTTATACATTTTTTTTTTAATATGGGTACCGGGAGTAGAACTCAGGACCTCGCGCTTGTCAGCAGGCGCTTGTGCTGCTGAGCGATATCACCTGCCCTTTTTTTTTCCTTTATGAGGGTACCAGGAGTTGAACTCAGAACCTCGCTCATGCCAGGCAAGCGCTTATAAAAAGAATTCAAAACTTACTTAAGTTTGGGGCAATCCTTATATGTCTAAGTAATTGTCTACTTCAATATTTTTCTTTTAAATATAGGATATACCCTTACATACTCAGGTGCACCTTTTCAGTATCCTGGCAGGTTACTTATTTTAAATTAAATTAGACCTTCTTGATCTTAATTGCACATTACAATTTCTAAGAACATTTTTTAAATACCCATGTATCAGCCTTGCCCTCAGTCAACTGATTTAATACATCCAGGGAATAGAATCTGGATGCACGTATCTTGTAAAAAGTCTTTGGCTGATTTAAATAAGGAACAATTAATGTAAAAGGTGAAATATTTATACTATCTGAAGAGAAACCAGAGTATGGAACAATTAATGTAAAAGTTCAAAGTTAACAACATGCACGTGCACCAACATACACAACAAAAATATTTTGGCTTACATATATCTATATCTTGACTTAAACAACAAATCTAAAAAAATGTAGTTTCAACAGGTTTTCTATAACAAAATAAAAAATTCAATAGGAAACTAGTAGGACCAGAACACCTTGTATGGTACAAACAGTGTAGGTAAAAGCCATGATCAAAAAATGCAGTGAATGCTATTTTTTAAATTTTTTACAGTAAAAGATAAATTGCCATTAGTCTCCCTCAAAATAGTCCCCCTTATTTTGAACATGTTTATCCCATCATTTGTGGCAATATGTCTTTTGCTATAATTTTTTTTTATTTAAACATTCACTGTATTTTTAAATCATCCTCAGTATTCTAAGAATCTTAGCCCAAATTTCCTTTAATCTCCTAAAATACTTTCTCACATGGTGGAATAAAACAAACTTTTTTTTACCTGAACAATATATTATGTCTTACTAAATTATGTTTGTTCATTTTAAAACTATGTAAACCACCTCCAAAATTTCCAGATAGTACTAAGCATTGCTGCACAGCCTGAGTTGGGAAATAATGTTCCAATAATGGAAATAATGTTCCATAATGTTCTTATGAATATATACATATCATATATATCCTTTGTAGATCAAACTACATCTACATATGGCAGAAACTAGGGGACATGAAAAGTTAAACCAGAGTGAGAAGATTATAAGACTGAATAGTAGAAAGTTTATAGGCAATGACTATACTCTGTCATACCTCGGAATTTAACCAGAAGTTGACCCTAATACGATGTGGAGTAGAATCTTAAAGTTTGAAAATGATGATACTATAGCAATTAACATGGGTAAATGATAATTCTCTTGGAAGAGAATTGAGGAAAGGTGTCAAAGACTCAAGATGGCAAATAAATTAAAATAAATGTATTACATGAGAGCAGGGGAATCTGTCATATGCCTATGATCACTAAGGGGTCCTAAAGATCTTCCCTTCACTAATGGAAGTGTTCCTTTCACTAAGACAAAAAGAGTCAGGGAAGGAGGCATAAGTATCATTAAGAAACTAAGTGCAGGCTTCCTTTTCATGCTAGAATTGACAGTAGATAATGCTACCATGTCCTTAACATCAATAAAGATGGTAGATTTTCTTTTTGGTAAGAGGCCCCACAGTGGCATGTAATCATCAGAAGCCATGCAGATGTAATTATAGTAGTAGGAAGAAAAGTCATAGCATAACTTTATCTTGAACACTTCTAATAAACGAATAAAACAACATCTTTCTAGGAGCAAGACAGATGAGAAGCAAATGTAATATTTTATAATTTATGTTAAAACATAAAATCAAGAATTGGCAAGGGCCAGTGAGATAACTCAGTGGCATAAGCACCTGTCCAGCAAGCGCGAGGTCCTGAGTTCGACTCCTGGAACCCACATAAAGGAGAAAAAGGGCCAGTGATATCGCTCAGCAGCACAAGCGCTTGCTGGCAAGTACAAGGTCCTGAGGTTGACTCCCAGTACCCACATAAAAAAAAAAAAAAAAGAAAGAAAGAAAGAAGAATTTTCAAGCAAAAGTTTGATGTTATCAAAATAAAATATTAAAATCGCTAATTATTTCTACCTCCTTTCTCTTCCAATAGATTTAGTGTTTCTGTTTTAATATTTAGATCTTTGATCCATTTTGACTTTAGTTCAGTGCATGGTGATAGACATGGGTCTAGTTTTAATCTTCAGCATGTAGAGAGCCAGTTTTTCCAGCATCATTTATTAAAGAGGCTATCTTTCTTCTAGTAAACATGTTTGGCCCCTTTGTTAACGATAAGGTAACTGAGTGTGTTTGTAGTTGTGTCTGCATCTTCTAATCTATTCCACTGATCCTTAGATCTTTTTTTTGCCAGTACCATGCTGATTTTATCACAATAGCTTTGTAGTATAATTTCAAGTTGGGGATTGTGACACCTCCTTGCAACAGAGACTTCATGAACAAAACCCAAACTGCATGGTAAATACTTCAAAGAATCAACAACTGGGATCTCATCTTATTAAAATGCTTTTGCACAGCAAAAGAAATCACCAACAGAGTGAAAAGACAACCTGCAGAGTGGAAAATATTTTAGCCAATCATCCCTCAGAGAAAGGACTTATATATAGAACATATAAAGAATTGAAAAACTCAGACCCCCAAATTCGATGACCCAATCCAAAAATGGGCATCTGAGATAAATACACACTTCTCAAAGAAATGCAAATGGCAAATAAATATATGAAAAAAAGTTCAACATCATTGGTCATTCAAAAGATGCAAATTAAAATACTGAGATTCGATTTCACTCCAGAAAGAATGACTATCATCAAGAAATCAACCAATAAAAAATGCTGGTGGGCTGTAGGGTAAAAGGAACCCTTTTCCACTTTTGGTGGGAGTGCAGACTGGTGCAACCACTGTGGAAATCAGTATGGAGATTCTTCAAAAAGCTAGGTTAAAGGCCCCATTTGACTCAGCTATTTTCCTTCTGGGTATCTTCTCAGAAGAATTAAAAGCATCATACCACAGCAATATATGTGCACCCATGTTTATAGAAGCACAATTTGTAATAGCTAAATCTTGGAAACAACCCAAATGCCCATCAGCTGAGGTATGGATAAAAAAGATGTGATATTTTTATACAATGGAGTACTACTCAGCCATAAAGAAGGATAAACTTGAGACTTTTAAAGGCAAATGGATGCAACTTGAGACCATGCTCATAAGTAAAATAAATCAGAATCACATGTGTAAACATCATATTGTCTCCCTGGTGTAAGAAATTGAAAGAATAAGTAAAGTCTAGAATGTACAATAGATATTGTGAAATGGGAAGAAACTGTTTAAAAGGAATGAGGGGGAAGGGGAAAGGAAAGACAGGAGAAAAATGCGAGTTAGCTATACTATTAGTGTTTCTTAGTTCATTGAAAAGGAAGGTTCATTCTAATATCGATTGGAGAATGTTATATGCCCTTATCTTGTACTTTGTGTAACTACTTTGAAGATGACAATATGCAATGTATTATCTATTTCTATTCTCCTATTATTTTGTTATGAAATTCCATTTTACCTATTTTCAATCAAATAAAAAAGTAATGTCCAGATGCTCTTTTTGAAATAATATGAAAACCTATGTTCATATTAATTCCCTATATATTTCCAAATGTATGCTTAGCCTAAAATCACCTATAAAATGGCACTTATAGAAATTCAGATGTATAACATTTCTTTGTTATAAATTATAACTTGCCTACATATTATCATTTGAAATGTAAATTATTTTTTAAATTTTTCAGTTCCTTCTTAATTCTTCCCATCCTTTTCCTCTTTTTAATCCTAAGAACACATTTTGATACGTTTATGAAAAGTATTTTTTATTTTTTATTTATTTATTTTGGTACCTGGAACCAAACTCAGGACCTTGCACTTTCCAGGCAGGTGCTTGTGCTGCTGAGCTATATCCCTGGCCCTATGAAAAATATTTTAAATGTTCCTCTTGAAAGTAACTTGTACCTAAACAGTAAACACCATATATGCGTATACTACTACATGTTTGAGGAAAATCAGTATCATCAAAATCATACTGTTATTGAATATCTTACTCTTTGTGGGGTTATTAACTCTATGTGTCATTGTGATTCTTATGTATAATAGAGAAAATAGATTTTTGGAAACCTGATTATATAAGGTCATCAGAAATAACTCAATTGTAAGATTACTGATGATAATAAAAGGCTATAATTTTGAGAAATATTTTAATGCTTTTCTTCTGAAATGTACCAAGAATCGTGCAGTTATGCTTGTTGTTTTTTACTTACTGGTCTAGTGAATTTGGCAAGAAAACAATAAACAGGAGATTTTCTTCAACTACCTTTCATCCCCATAATGAATTCATATATTGCTTCAAGATACAAAACATGTGTCCTGTGAAGGATTGACTGATAAATGCACTTATAATTTTTGCCTTATCAACAAGTCCCACTTAGATTGAATTACACATTCTTTGGGGCTCAGTTTGTAGATAGCTGATAATGGGACTTCTTAGCCTCCATAATTATGTAAAACCAATTTCTATAATATATTGTACAGAGATTCACATATAGATATAGATGTAGATGTAGATATATAAATATCTATTAGTTCTGTTTCTCTGGAGAACTATGACTAACACATACTTTGGTATTGAGAGTGCCTCTAGAGAACACAATTTTAAGGATGAGTTTCCCTGGGTGGCTTCTGAGGTTTCTGGAATTGGCTATCTAATATGGTTGAACTTAAAGAAGCTAATGTCTCCATTTTCAGTAGTAAAGAGAGCACTGATAATTCATAGGAAAAATACTGATTATCAGGAATGTAAAATATCTTCACTGCCTACTCGTAATTATTTATAACAATCTAGATACTTGTAAACATTTTTGGAAAATTAAAGAATGTACTGATTCTTCAGTCTCAACATTGCTATTCAAAGTAATGGAGAGAAAGGATGAGCTAAGGTATTCAAATTCCCAGGCCAACACCACATAAATGGCCTAAGAGCTTCTAGGCATGACCTCAAGGAGAGCTTATCTTTTGTAGTCACCAGATAAATCTGATGAAAATCAAATTCAGAACCTCATCCTCTAGATTGGCTGAATCAGAACAGAAGTTAAACTTTCAGGGCCTGTGAGATGGCTTAGCGGCGTAAGCACCTGCCTGGCAAGCGCAAGGTCCTGAGTTCGACTGCTGGTACCCACATTAAAAAAAAAAAAAAAAAAACTTTCAGCCTTATATGGTGTCTACTGTGAATGTGAGGGCATTGAATGGGAAACGATGGGATCTTGTAAATTGGGATGGGAATATGTGAGAAGACCCTGATGTATCTGGAAACACTGTAAAGCATATTGACTATGTTTAATGATGATGTATTATGTTCTTGAAAAATGCTAGTTCATATTAAGTGATTTCACCACATGAATGATAACTAAGTGAGGCAACACATTTGTTAATTAGCTAGATTTAACCATAATATCTGTCCTTCAAAACACTACGCTGAACATGAAAATATACATGATTTTATATGTTAATTAAAAACAGTAAATGTATTTGGAAAAATAAAAATGACAGTAGTCCCCAGGCTTCTTGTTTTTCAGAGAGTATCTGTCAATCCCATGGAAAGTTTTACACAGCCTCTCTGAAAATAATAAGAGTCTGTGCTTTTCAGCATAATTAGGATGATTTGGAACACAGGGTACTACTGACAAGGTTAAGTGAAAAAATAGGTCAATCGTCAAACTTAATGGCATTTTTTATTCAAAATATACTTTCTAAATACCTATTTATTTAAAATAAAATGATTAATTGGTAATACAATGTGAAAACAAATATTTATCAGTAATGGAGAAGAGCACCAATTTGTAATTCTTAAATTTATAAAATCATTAATATAATCTAGTTAAATGTCACAGGAACCCATATTTATAAAATAAAAATTTTAATAATAAATAATTTAATGCCTTTATGAAGAAAGTCAATGAGAATCATGATCCTAAATTCTGATTTCTAATACACCGCTAAATAGCTTACAAATATTACAATATCAAGCTTTTGTGTTTTTGTTTGTTTGTTTTTTACAATACTAGAGAATAAACTCTGGGTCTTCCCAGTAGCTATGTTTCCTAGGCTGGTCTGGACTGGTGTTCCTCCCAGAGTGCTGGAATTGCAGTTATGTGCCACCATGCTTGGATACAATCAACTTTTATTTCAATTAAAAATAAGTATCATCACTCAGAGTTTAGGAAGGAGCGGAAATGTGTAACCACAGGCTACCTAATTAAATAACTATCAATAGGGTTCCTTGTGGATGTTTTGTATATTGCTACATATTGCATTTATATAATTTTATATAATAAGATTATGATATTGAACTGCATCTTCAATGAGTATAATTTAGCCAGTTAGTAGCGCTTCCCTACTACATGTAAATGACACATTTGGCCATTCCATCCTATGTTAATGCCAGGCCAGTTTTAATAAGGGGAATTCTTTCACTTTTTTTTTTTTTTTTTTTTAAGTTTTCCAAGTTGTCTAGGATGGGCTTGAGCTTGTGATCCTCCGGTCTGTGTCTCCCAGAGTGCTGGGACCACAATAATGCTCCACCACTCTGGGTTCTAAATGCAATCTAAACTCATTAGATTTGGGGTATTCATTATAATTAGTTTCATTTAACACCAGAAAAGGACTTGTTCATAGGCTAGTTACCCTCTTCTTACTCTCCAGATGATTAGCTAGCTTTGTTTTAATTAGAAAATACATTCTAGATATTTAAATGTAGGACATCTCTTCCTTTCAAATCTCAGAAAGCCATGCTTCAGTTTCTCTAAGGAATGCTCTGAAATCTTGCCCCACTTTTGCGAGAGGACCAGATTTTGCTTCCCCTATTTTTTGCCTTTTTCCCTTTGTCAACATTGATCCTCTTTATGCTTTTTCAGCCCAAAGGATAGTTTGTCTCATTCTAGGGTTTGTCTCAGAGTTCGTACTTTAGGAAGTAAATAGAAAAAAAACACTTATTTTTAATAAAAATAGGACACCTATGTTTTTATTTCTTAAGCCATATAAAATGTTGATCCTTCACTACATCAGAAATCTTTCCTAGGCTTTAGATTCAATGAAAGGCAATAAACAAAAATGTTTTGGTGACTCAATTGACAACTTTACTGGAAGTTTTATTCATGAAAGGGAATTAAAGTATATTGGTGCTAGGTAATTAAAATTAAATCATATTCAGGAGTACTTCAAATTGCCTTAATAATGTTGGACAATGTTAAAACTTGCCTATATAGTAAAATATATTTTTATACTACATCATTATAAAAGCAAGGAAATGCTCCTATACTCAGAGAAATATAATTGTAATCTCAACTACTGTTGTTGATCACTTAATAAGTGTCTGATACAATGCTAAGCAATCATATCAATTTTTTTCACTAACCCTGAATATTACTGCTTTATCATATTCGTTTCCTAAATAAAGAAATTGATGAAAACAGATAAATGACCTATCTGAGGTCACAAAGCTTCTCGGGAGCAAGGTTGGACTCAATCCAGATCTAACGTAATTTCAGCACTTTTAATCACTGTCTTAATTCAGATGATTCTAAAATTTGAAGATTCTAATTCTAGTAATTAGATTCTAATTCTTAGATTCTAATTCTAGTAATTACATCTCCATGCTTTCATATCAGGGAAAAATAATATGGTCTGTATTGCCATTAGTCATAATATGACTTGAAAGAAATGTTCTAAAGGAAAGGATAATATTTATTTTTTAAAGCTTAATTTTTTGTTTGAGTACATTTCCTAACTTTGTCGTGCTAAGATGGGAGGGAAAACAAAGACTAAACTGATAATAACAGCTGTAATTGTGTGTGTGTGTGTGTGTGTGTGTGTGTGAAGAACAATATGTATATGAAAGTACAATATGTATATGAAGGAAAAGGCAAGAATTGGTAGAGCTATGGACCACGATTATCTATGGGACTATATGACCACAGCACCACAAATTATAATGCTTAGAATCCAGTGACTCTTGGTCATTCAATAAGGATAATCAGTATTCTGGGAGCTCAAAGTGGGGCACAAGGATTTGGAACAGTAGAGGGCCAACATCATCTAACTGATGTGTAAAACCATTTGTCTACACTGTCACACGTGGCAGCAAGCTGATGGTGTGGCTCAATTATAGAGCATTTACCTAGCAAGTGGGGAGCTCTGGCTTAGATACCCAGCACAAAAACAAAAGAAGCGAGGGCCGGTGAGATGGCTCAGCGGCGTAAGTGCCTGCCCTGCAAGCGCGAGGGCCCAAGTTCGACTCCTGAAACCCACATACGAAGAAAGGGCCGGTGATATCGCTCAGCGGCATGGGCGCCTGCTGGCGCATGAGGTCCTGAGGTCAACCCCCAGTACCCACAAAAAAAAAAAAAAAAAAGAAGCAGCAGTAACAGAAGAAACTTAATTGTATCCGTGGTTTGGTTGTCACATGTAGGTAAATGCTGGGTCTGTTACCACCTTGAACTGCATAAAGCCCAGAGTTTCAGGATCATCCAGAGAGAGGATTCTCACCTACCAAAGGGGAATGTTGGTATATAGGATAATGGGAACTTGAGCTCATTTCAATGTGAAAAACAAAGGGTATGCAATGGTATTTTTTTCAAGATGGCAAACAGTTCAGAAAACTTATTTCTTAAATGTTCTTACTGGTACCATTAAAAAAATTTATGGAAACTTCTGGTAAAATAGTAGTACCTGTCGATCTGTCTTTTATTACTGTGTAAACATTTCTGTGAAGGCAACAAGTAATTAGATAAAGTCTGACTAAAGAGAGAGTGATCTTTTTTAGAAGGTGGCAGAACAGGTCTCAAGGAGGCAGTGGCATTAAAGCTGAAACCAGACAGTAAGAAGCAAAACAGATCAAGAGGAAGAATAAGAAAATGACAAGAAGAAACTATACAGCCAAATCACTGCCCTGGAAAGTCTTACAATGTATCTAAGTAAATGATCAATACCAGTGTGAAGGAAATACACACAGATATAGCTGAGCAGACTGATAGGGACTACAGTCTACAAGGCTAGGAATTTTTATTTTAATTTTGATTGAAGTGAAAGTCATTTTAAGTTTTGAGAAGATAGTTGAAATCATCAGAATTATGGTGGGATAGCTTAGGAAGGTGTCAGCTGACTGAAGAGAAATAGGAAAATACACACACGCAGGGAGAGAGGGAGAGAGAGGGGGAAGGACGCAAGGAGGGAAGGAGGGAGAGAGAGAGAGAAAGAGAAATTCCACAGAACTAACTGATGCATTCTATGTGAAATTTGAGGAAAAGTAAGAAAGTAAGGATCATTCCTAGGTTTTGTTTGACTTATGGTGCAGTTTAAATATGCATTATTCCCTGAAAAATAATGTATTGAGGCCTTAATTCCCAATGCAGCAATGTTCAGAGGTGAGATCTAAAGGTGACTGGACCATGAGATCACTAACTTCATCTATAGATTGAATCGAGTTCATAATTGAATGGACTGTTAAAAGGTGTGTCCGAGTTGGGAAAATGTCACCGGGGACATGCTGTTGAGGGGTATATCTTCTCCCTGGCTTCATTCTCTCTGGCTCTTTCCCTTTCTCTGCTTCCTGGCTACCAAGAGGTGAGAATCTTTCCTCCACTATACCCTTCCACCAATATTCCTGCCCTGCCACAATCCTACAGCAACAGAGCCCGCAAACAATGAATTGAGATCTCTGAAACTATGAGCCAGAATAAACTTTTCATCATTTAAGTTGTTTTTCTCAGGTTACAGCAACAAAAATCTGACTAACACAGAAAACTTAGTATGTGGTTCATGATGCTATTCACTGAGGAAGAAAAGATTTTCAAGGTGAAACAGTTTGAATGAAGGAGTAACTGCAGTTTTTATTTCAGATATGTTACTTGCACAGACATAATAGTTTTTCTCAAACTGAAATAATTACTAAGGGAACTTATTACAAATATTGATAATCAGCTTTTCTGCTAAAAATTCTGATAAGTAGGTGTGAGTTGAGCAAAAGATATGTTTTTTTTCTCACATTCTAGAAGTACTACAAAGCTATTTTTTAGAAGGGATCAAGATCTCTCTCAACAGATATAGAGTGATTTCTGTGACACTTTAAAGGCAAAATGCAAAAGAATATAAGTGTCTTACCTTATATATAAGAGAGAAGAGAGCATAGTAAAATGTACACGTACCTGCTCACTTCTGCAAAAATAGATGCATAAAGGATAAACCAGAAACTAGAGCTACTGATTACCTACAAGTAGCAGATGGGAGCTGAACAGAAGGAAGCATAAAATGGGAATGCGGTTGTAAGAATGAGATAAAATATTTTGATGAGTATACTCTTCTGTATAATTCTGACTTTAGTACTATGGAAAATTTTTAGATAAATAAAATCAAGCAGAATTTGGAAAGAACTCAAAAGAAAACACAAATGAACCTAACTTTATTACAAATAAATTATAAAATTTACACTGAAAGAGCAAGGGAATAACTAATTTAAAATGTGTAATTACGTCAAAATAGAATTTTGATGCTACTTTTGACCTTATATATACTGTAAGACTGAAGACAAAAATAATTCTACACAACTATTGTACTTGTTAGAAATTTATTTTTTATAATTCTTTTTTTTTTTTTTTGTGGGTACCGGGGTGTCGACCTCAGGACCTCACGCGCCAACAGGCACCCGTGCCGCTGAGCGATATCACCGGCCCCTTTTTCGTATGTGGGATCCGGGAGTCGAACTCGGGCCGTCGTGCTTGCAAGGCAGGCGCTTACGCCGCTGAGCCATCTCACCGGCCCTATTTTTCATAATTCTTAAACTCTTGCATATTCTCCTGGGCTGAGAAAATAAACATACTGCAGGTGAGGAGAATCAAGTTTCTCACTGTGAAAGAAAGAAGATATAAAAAGAATGGATGAGGGATGACAGATTAAACCATATGGTGTTGAATTACAATCCAGATAATAGCTTGAACTCATGGCTTGATAGATAGATAGATAGATAGATAGATAGATAGATAGATAGATAGATAGATAGATATCCAGATAGATCTCACAATATACACAGAGATAAATATTTAAACAGGCAGCAATGTTTGTATTGTGTATGAACATATGTACATGTTCTTAGTTTTGTTTGCTGAAAGGGCAATGGGATAGCTTGGGAAGTAATGAGTATACCTCATGCCAAGATGCTGTTTTGTAAAAACCATTATTTAATTCAAGAAGCCAGAACTCCCTAGAGAAATAACTGATTCTGGGCCAAGTCAAGAAAAGTAAAAGATAGATGTGGAGTATTTCGTGGTACCACAAAGTAACATAAGATACTACTCAAAAACGTGTATGCTCAGAAGACAGCTTGAAGGAGTAGCAACAACTAAATCTGGATCAATCTGAGCAACAAAATAGCTAATGATAGTAATAAATTTTCACCCAGAGGATACAATAAGTATTCATAAGTTCATACTGATATAATTAGTTAATTAAATAAATGTAGAAATGAGAGGGAAGGAACATCTCTTCCTAACAATTAAATTATAATTAATAACCATAAAAAGAATGATGAGAATAAAAAATGAGTATTTGTGACACAGCACAGTAGTTCGTGGAGGCAGGAATTATTGATGGTGCTAAAACTAGTGTGAGAAAATGAAACATGAGACAGAATACATGAATAATTTCAAATTATCTCCCCTCAAAATGCTTACTAAATACAAAAAGAAAAAGAGTAATTTTGCAGCTATCACAGTAACCAAATTTTTGAAGCTAATATCACTCAATAACAAGACAGAAAAGGATAAAACATCACTCTGGTTGTCTTGTCCAGTAATGTATAATCTAAGTCTCACCATGAGCAAATGTTGAATAAACCAAAATTGAAAGACATGCTACAAAATAATTGCCCAAGATTCCCCATGAACTCAAGGTTAGGAAAGACTGAGAAACTATCCTACCGTGGAGAGGAGTAAAGACATACAGCAAATAACTGCAATAAGTGATTGTAGATTTGAACCTGGAGAGGACAATGGGTAGTATTTGAATATCTGTAAATTAGTAGCATTGTACCAATGTAAATCTTTTGGTATCAGTAATTTACTGCAGTAATATAAAATGTTAATATTTGGAGAAACTACATAAAGGCTGTATAAGATTTACGCTGTTATGTCTGAAGTTTTTGGTAAATTGATGACACAGTTTAGTAAAATTTGGTTTAGAAATTTCTGATCCTCTTAATTCCTTGTGCAAAAAATCACCTTGTTTAGGAATAGTACTGATTCTATGAAGAAAATAAGTTTTATAAAAATTGATCTTAACATTCATAGGAGTGGAACAGGAAAAAAATCAACTTTGGCCATTTCAAGATATCATATAATTGTCATGTAAAGTGACATGCATGAATTACACAAATGTGAGAGGATTTGGAAAAACACAGCATAATAGAATTTTCTCACTGGAAAGTGTTTATTTTTCCAACTTCTTCAATTCAACTTCAGCTAAAACACTCCAAGACAGGGAGTTCACAATTTTTAAATGCAATTATTTTATTGAGTTTGGAAACTAATGAAAAGAGTTTTGAAGGTCAAGTTATTTTAACATATTTTTGTCAGTCTCAATGTTTTTTAAAACTAATTCTCACTGACCACAATATCTGCACTTTCAATCTTTTGCTACAAAAAATAAGAAAGAAAAAATAAATGTTGGGGCTGGTGAGATAGCTCAGCAGCATAAGCGCCTGCCTGGCAAGCATGAGGTCCTGAGTTCGACTCCCAGAATCCACATATGAAAAAAGGGCTGATGATATAGCTGAGTGGCACGGGCACCTGCTGGCGTGCGAGGTCCTGAGGTCAACCCCCAGTACCCACAAAAAAAAAAAAAAAATGTTGATAGTTCCAGAATCAACCAGGAGGGGGCAAACATACATCATATGCACAATAGAAAATTAATAATAAAACTAGGTTCACTGGAAGGAAAAAAAATGGAAATGGAACCAGTAATGACATTAAGCCCATATTAGAAAGAACATAATGCCACTGTAGCTCTTTAAAGATAATACACTTATTTAATTTTACTTTATATATGTATTTTCAGTGCCAGAGAAAATACATCTGAAAGGTGAAGTCATCTGTAGTCATGTAAATGTGTAGTGACAGATGAACAAAACCTTTGAAAACAGTCTCTGTTATACTTATTTTTTTATTCTGAAAACTTTAAATTTCAAAAGTTTTTAAAAATGTTATATATGCATGGGTAGAGTGAGATATTTCAGTGCATATCTACAATGTGTAATAATCAGAGCAGAGTAACTAGACTATCCATCTCCGAGAGTAGTTTTACAAAATACGTTTCTGAGAGACTTTATGAAAAATGCATTCTTGATTTAAAATGATGTCATTGGGCCGGTGAGATGGCTCAGTGGCATAAGCGCCTGCCTGGCAAGCGTGAGGTCCTGAGTTCGACTCCCGGTACCCACATACGAGAAAAGGGCCGGTGATATCGCTCAGTGGCACGGGCGTCTGCTGGCGCACAAGGTCCTGAGGTCGACCCCCGGTACCCACAAAAATAAATAAATAAATAAATAAATAAAAATAAAATGATGTCATTAATTTAAGGTCAATGACACAAACAGATTGTGAAATCACAGCCAGGAATTCAGCTAAAAGAATGATGGAGAATTCCTAACAGTGAACTATGAGGGTTCTAGTGGTTTGCTTTTTATGCGCCATTGTTATCAGGGTTTTCAGACTTTGCAATCCAATATAATTAAAATCAAGTGTAAGATCAGTAATTACAGTCTAAGTCCTCAGTTTCCAGCCTACCCAGATCAGAGTCTGTGCTTCACTGTAAAATCATTTAGCAGAGCTCACCTTGAACTCCCTGGACCATCACCCTCAATTTTACTGGCCCTGCAAATGTCAAACTTGATGAAACAAAAAAACTATACCAATTCATCACATTTGCCAAGCACCTAAACATAGCTGAAGGAAATCCAATAACCTTGTTCTGTGGTTTTACCTAAATCCATAATCATTAACCCTAAATGAACTATTACTACTTATTAGAAAACTGAGTGCTAATCAATTATTCTTCTCTCCTAGGCAACCATGTTAGCACTTAGCTTTTCTCACATCTTTCTCCAATTTTTCAACCACTTATTTTACTAGATATACAGGTGGGTTCAGAAGAGAAATTCTAAGTGCTCCAAACACAAGTCCACCAACATATCTGGGTCTACCTGATACTACATAGTCTGCCTTCCCTCCTTCAGAGTAAGAAAGGTTTGTTCTCTGACCTAAAGCCAAATCTTCTATTCTGCATTAGATTCCATTTCCTCACCTCCTCTTGGCTACTCACTTCTATAGACTCTCCTCTATCCTTCTCATCAATTACTTGCTCTCTCCTAGATGCTGCTATCAGAATACAAAGATGTCCATCCTAAAGACAAAAATTATTTTCTATTTTCATATCCCATTCTAATCATTGCCCATTGCCCTGCTTCTTTTTAAAGTAAAACTATTGAAAAAGATGGCTCTGTTTAACATTTCCATTTCTTTTCCATTAACTTTTTTGGTCCTCTGTACTACATACAAATGTTCTTTATTAAGGTTAATTATCTCTGTGTTACCACATCCTATACTTTACTGCAGTATAGGATTCTCCTCTTAATCTACTAGCTGTGTGGAGCTGTATAATCACTCCCTCTTCCTTCTAACATATTCTGAGACAATTTTATTTATCCATGGCGTACCCTTTTGCTTAACCCTCTAGATATTGAGGTGTCCCTCAGCTCAATCCTCCAACCTACACTTAATTCTAAAGTGATTTCAGTTGCTCTAAAGACTTTAAATATTGTGGTAACTCACACGTTTTTATCCATATTCATGAATATCTACCTAAATTTGATACTAATATAAACAGATGTCTATTTGACATCTCCACTAAGATCTCATCAAGGTCAAAAAGTTAGCAAGTCCAAAAATACACTCCTAATTCCCCATAACTCACTTCATAAAGACTCTAAATGATGTTTTACTCATCTATCTCTCTAACCTCAGTCTCAGGACAATTTTGATCCTTTTGATCATTTCACTATAAACCCATTAACCCTCCAGTTTCAAGAACACATAAGGTGTACACCAACCTCCTGCATAAACTGAACTTTCAGTGTGCTAATATACCTTCCCCTTGTACTTCCTTCAAATTTGTCTAAACTTCTCTTGACTACCTGCTATAACTATCCCCTTGCCTATAGCCTGCCTTTATTCCATCATGTGCTTTTGTATTACCTGACAGGTCAGACAGGCCATCTTTACTGGTCATCTCTTTCCACTAGAACATCTGACTCATGATGAGATCTGTTTATTCACTCTAGTATCACCAGTGAGCAGAATGGCAGTACTAGTTACTTAATACTCTACAAACATCTGCTGAATGAGTGGATATCAACTTTTCTAATGACTAAACACAATTCATTGAAAATTGTTTTTTGTCAAACTTAAGTTTACTTTCTAACAACCTAAATCAGATTGAATATTCCTATTTCATTCATGCAGAAATGAATGAAAGAGATAAAATTCTTTGTACATATTATGTAATGCTCTATTCATTGTAATAGAAAAGTTTTCATTAAAATGTGCTTTTCCTGAGACAGAGTTTTTTTGGTTTTAACATATTCTTAAAGAGGCTTGGGGTACACAAATGTAAAGAGTATTGTTATGGTTTATGTCTGGATGGCCCCCCAAAGCCTCATGTGATCATGGGGAGGCAGGCTTTTTGGAGGCGGCTAAATCTAGAGTTTGTAATTGGTTCGTTGTCTGGTGCTGGGATTGGGAGTGTAAGTGCTACACCCACCCTAGGGTGGGTTGCCTGCATTCAATATGAGGGAGAAAAAGATGTTTGCTCTCTCCCTTTCTGTTCTTGCTGCTTTTCCTGTCTTCTGCCACGCCACCATGAACAGTTGCCCCTCTGCCATATGCCACCCTGCCTTGGAGCCAGCTGAGTATGGACTGAAACCTCCACAAACTGTGAGCTAAATAAACCTTTCCTTCCTTAATTTCAGGCATCAGGTATTTGTCCCAGCAATGAGGGACAAGTATTGTCAAAGTAGATTGTTTCATTTCATGACTTCATGATGATCTTTCAATAAAAACTTTATTTTAAAATTACTTACACAGGGCCGGTGAGACAGCTTAGCGGCATAAGCGCCTGTCTGGCAAGTGTGAGGTCCTGAGTTCGACTCCTGGTACCCACATACGAAAAAAGGGCCGGTGATATCGCTCAGCGGCACAGGCACCTGCTGGCGCATGAGGTCCTGAGGTTGACCCCCGGTACCCACAAAAAAATAAATAAATAAATAAAATTACTTACACAACACTACTGAATGCATCTGATGCCATTTTTAAGCACTTCACTTAAGCAAACATACATTTCACAATTAAATAGAGTTCCTAATACAGCATAGTAGTTCTAGCATGTGAGTCTGGTACTACATGTCACCTTCTTACTAGTAAAAGCAAGGACCTTTCTGTTCTGTTTACAGTCATTTCTCCTTCCATTGTCCTATTTCTGTTATACCTACTGATACTCTTCAATATCTAATAACAATGTTCAAATAAATGATAGCTTTACTATATACAGTATCAGTGCTTTTATGTTAATATAGAAAGTTCTATATTAGAAAGTTCTGTGTATAATCACTTGAATGTAACTCTGCTTCTGTTGTTAGCCTTGATATCCCTGAATTACACTGTACAATTTTACATGATATTCTTTCTAAGTTTATTAAGAGTAGATGCTTGATCATAAAATTGTAAAAAATTTGTAGATCATAATTAATAAACCCAAGCTTACACCACCAAAAAAAAAAAAAAAGAAAGAAAGAAAGAAAAGAAAGAAAAAGTACTATTATTATTGGAATCCTTCTCTTACCCCTTCTCATAAGTTAAAATTATGTAAAACAGTATAGACTGTAATACACTCAGTACACATCTTTTTTCTAGTAAAGCAAGTTCCCAGCTTTAGGCAGACCCCTATGGAGGGATGAAAGCAGGAGACCTGGCAGTCAATGGGGTGACAGATGCTGGGGCCAAATCACCCTGACAACTCCTCTCAATAATAAATCTGAGAAGCTAATCTCTGCTAAATTGTTAATGGCTGCTAATGAGGTTCTCACTTACCCCTTCTGATAGCATATTTGCATTTAAATGAGTCTCTTCTGGAAGGCCTCCCCTAACCCAAAGCAGTGGTTCTTACTGCTGACAGAGCCTCTGTCTCAGGTTTCACAGTGTCCCTTGCTGAGATTCATGATATCAGTAGGTCATTTGATCTCTAATTCAAGAATATGAGAAAGGAAGCATTGCAGACCTCAAAGGCAAGATAGGAAGTATAGTTTTTAAAAGAAGATTGTGCAATGTAAAGTCATAGAGCAAAAGGAAAAAATCTCTTTCACACCACTCTATTCTTCAACTTATTTGGCATATTGGTACACGCCAAGTTTGAAGAAAATAGATTTAACCCCTATATGTTGACATAACACATTTCCTATTTCTTTTTTCTTTTGTTTTCAGTTTTCCTGTGCCTCCTAATACACTATAGTATCTGAATCAGTTAAATCCTGTCACTTAATGATTCCATTCCATGAATAGAAAGTCATCTGGCAAGGTTATTTCGACTGATGAAAGAGTCTATGTTTTCATGAGAAACTGTTTATGTCTCCAATGAGTCTAGGTTCACACAATGAAACTATCCTAGAAGAACAAAGAAAAACAAAAACAAACAAACAAGCAAAAAAACAAAAAACAACAACAACAAAAAAAACACATGTTCTGGGGCTGTCCCAATCACCATATTGCCCACTGCATCAGACAAAATTAAAAGACTAAACAAGTTCCACTCTTAAGACAAACCTATGCAATAAATAGCCACTGTTCTCATTGTTCTCATTTCAAAATAAAAACCAGGTCAGGGTGTCAGTGTAAGAATCCAAGCCCAGGGCTATCCAAGTACAAAACTTGTGACATTTCAAGTCAGCTCAGTCTTCCAGTTCCCTTCACCTTCATATCTTCCCTTCCTTTGACTTTGTGATATAGGGAGAATAATATAACTCCCAACCTGCTAGATGTCAGATACACATAGTTTGTGTTCCCCTAAATCGAAGAGTGACTTCTAAGGAACAATGGAGATCATGAGTAGAAAATGTTTTATTGAGATAAACAGCTCCTGAGAGACAAGAGGGGACCCAAAAGTGGTCTGCTGCAGAACCCACTTCACAGAGGAAGTTTTATAAAGCAAAATCACGAGATGGGTACAACATGGGTCAAAACTATGATCAACCAGTGTTATGGTTTGTGTTTGGATGTCCCTCCAAAGCTTCATGTAGTCATAGAGTTTTCTCAGAGGCGGCTGAATCTAGAGTGTGTGACTGATTCATAGTGCAATGCTGGGATTAAGGGTAGGTGATTGCTGGTTCAGTCCACTGATTGGATTGGCACTGCCCTAATCCCAGCAGTCTGGTTAAAATAAAAGGGGCAGAAAGTGGCTTGTTTTCCCCCTTTTGCTCCATTGTTACTTTTGGTATCTTCTGCTGCCATGAACTGTTGCCCCTCTGCCACACCACCTTGCCTTAGAGCCACCTGATTATGGACTGAAACCTCTACAAACTGTGAGCTAAATAAACCTCTCCTCCCTTAACTTTGGGTATTGGGCATTTCATCTCAGCAACAAGAAAAGTAACTAAGACAACCAGTAAGATTACAAGTATAACCACTTAGGTATACTGATCCAATGGGGAAGCAGGTCATATAGCAAGTGTACGTGGAAAGATCAAGGCCCTTTCTAGGAAGAGATGGATCAGGAGATCCTGGTCATCCACCAGGGTGACTGATGTCTATCTAGACTTTATTAGATCAGGTGATACCAATTATAGTATAATCTTCAATTTTTTGCTAATTTCTTGGGAAGGCATGTAGGCCTGGTCATTCTGTCTTTATCTTGAGGCCTGGCCTTTGACAGATGCACCCCCAGGAACAGTTGTAATGTGTTCTTATCTTCTGCACAGACTCCCTGGAGGGCCTAGTCCTGTCTGACTGCCTATAATATTTCTACCTAACTCAGCTGTCTATAATATTTGTATGGGCCTCTATCTCCAACATCTGATACCTACTAAATCCTTCAATCCAATTATACATTGTTGAGGCTGAGCTTTTTCTTTACTCCAGAGTCTCTAGGAATTTAAAGATGGAAGCCTGCCCCAACTGGGCAAGAATAATATTCACTGAGTATAAGATCCCCTTAAAGTTTGCACCCAGGCAATGTCATATCATCTCATTAAGTTCTCACAACCATCTTATGTTGGGATTCTAATTTTTTTTTTTTTACCATGGACTGCTTGACAATTTTGCAGTCTATGCAATTCCTCTCTGAATAATGCATTTAAATGCATAAAATACAACATAGACATTGCAAAGAAAGCTCTTCATCAACTTTTAAATGTAATAATCAAAGTATTTAAGAAAGTTCATGATAGAGAAATGCATAGGCATTTATATACATTGAATAAGACATAGCATGGTTCTTTTAACTATTATACTAAAAAAAAATTGTGACTTCAGGAGAATAGACTAACAGTTCTGATGCTGCTATGCCTAGAAGTAACAAGCAAATAGCCGATGGCAGGAGCACTATTTCTCACTATTGGAGTGGGAGTTTACAGAATAGCAAGAGGAAGATGATAGAATGGTGTCTGTGTTAATAAGAGTCGAAGACATCAGTATGCATCCATATAGTTTTCAGATATTTACATATAGAGAATTACATATAGAAATATTTGTAAATTTATGTATCTGCATGGATAGTATACACATATATATCTTTGCTCTCTTGGTTGAGAAGGTCTAAATAAAACAATATCCCATCAGCAATAAACCTACATGGAGCCCAGATCCTGGTTTTTATTGCCCTTCTCCAATAAATGGAACAAGGGATTTTTAGCAAACTCACTGATTCTAGGACTGGGAAGGTAATATATGAGATGAGCTTGGAACATCCTGCCATATGAAATCTTTGTGCACATACATAATAATATTAAAAATTGTTAAATACACACTAACGAGGTAGATGAAAAGAGCACAGACACCAACTGAGTTTCCAGTAGCCAAACATGGAACAATTGAACAACAAAATAAAATAATATTAGGCTATTACCCAAAGAATAGAATACATATCCATGAGTCTGTAATGATATAAATAAATAATTAAATAATTTAATATTTGGGGAGAATGGACAAGTCTAATATACAGAAGAATTCCAAATACTTCTGTACGCACCCTCAAAGAGGTTGAACATAATTCCTCACTCACTGGATCTGGGCTTCACATGGTGATTTGCTTCCAACGAGCACAGTATGTAAGAGATAAGCCATTACTTTACAACAGTGCCTCAGCTAAGTGAAAAGGTCAATATCCGCATCCATAAGTCATACTGATAGTATTCAGTCTTGATAGGATGTAATGAAAAGGGTACTTTTCCTCTGTGGTCTTCCCCCCAGTAACTCACAACCCCAGTGTCGTCATAAGAAAAACATCAGACAATTTGCAATAGTGAGACATCCTATGAAATGTAATGTGATACTCTAGATGGAAGTGTGTGGATCAGAATTAAGGACAATAGGTAAAAATCAGAGAAACTTGAAAAAAATACAAATTTTAGTTAGTGATAATGTATTAACACTAGTCCAGTAATTGTGACAAAGGTACCATGCTACCATAAGATGTTAATAAATAGAGAAAATTGGGAGTGAGATGTATAGAAACTCTCTGTACTACTTCTTCAATTTTTCTATAAATCAAAACCATTCTAAAAACATAGCCTTTTAAATAATGATGATTTGAGTATAAGAGAGTGATGATATTTTAAGATAGCTATAAAAATTCCATTGGAAATTATCTGTGAATTCTATTGGTGAGAAAGTTTCAAATACTCTCACGTGGTTTGTTTATCATTCATACTTTAAAGACCATGCTAAATACTAGATTTCAGTTAGAGATTATTGAAACTAAAGATGTAATTTTCCCATCCAAGTTCTGCACTCCAGAATTACATTCATATTCTCCTTTGATACAGATTAAGAATCCCCTGCTCTATAGTGATATTAATGACTTAATTTTTTAAGTGAGGCTCAGAGAGATCAACTGAGTTGTTCCAGCTTCCATAGAACATGCCAAAAATTCTAAGTTTTGTTGGAACTCTGTTAGGTAAACTACCTCCTAGTTTTGGAGTTGATAAATACAGGGATGGGAAAGTTTCATTTAGTGAAGGTGATTTCATGACTTTATGCAATTTTACTCTTTCGGCTGTTGGCCAGATTCCCAGGATCACGCTGGCCTGGATCTAAGAGATGGGCAATTCCAAGAACAAGTTAAACGAGGAAACGCTACCCCCGCAGAACTCTAGCGTCAAGGAACCTCCCTACTTGGAAATGACTCAACTGGGGAAGAAACCCTGGCTCTGCTGCACAAAGCCTTTTATTCTGTAAACATCCAACCCCCAAACTGTTCATATGGTCAGTGGTATTGCAAGAAGCAAAGAGAGGGGGAGAAGGCGAAGAAAGGAAGACAGAGAACAATCTTATTAATAATAACTAGCGCCAATTTAAAGGAGAGAAGTGGCTTATATGCATATATGCTTATTTCTTTACTAAGGCAGATTCTGATAAATTCTTTAAGAAAAAAAGAGTTAAAGCCATCTGTTAATGTGGATTCTGCCTCTTAGTTGCCAAATGTTATAGCTGTCACCAGAGCAGTCTGCCCAATTGGGGTCGGGGGAGCAGAGGAGGGGAAGAGAGAGTGAGGGGTGTTAGAACATCTGTCCACTCGTGCATAACTATGCAGCGACGAAATCCTGGGGTAACCCTTACCTGTTTCTTTGGGTACCTTCTCTGATCAGTCCCACTTTTCCACTCCTTTGGGAGATTCCCGTGTATTACGTAGGTGAGAAAGCTAGAGGTCTCAGCTTTCATGACTGGGAGTGGTTTGGCTGTATGTATGTACACATGTATGTGTCTGTCTTACAGGAAGATGGAGCGTGCTAAAAGGGGCTTAGACAGATTGATTGCCAATTTAAAATATTTTCGGAGTATTTGAGTGTTTATCTCAAAAGACAATCACTGCTCTCAAATTCGGGGGAAATGAACAATGCTGATAGGGAAGATGAAGAGGGTGGGAAACCCACAGCGTCGAATGGAGCTGTCCATGAAGCCAGGGTGACAGGGGAGATCTTGGAGGAAAGACATTCTGCAGAGGAAGTCTCTGTGGCTATGCCCCTTGGGTCCACAATCCAAGAAATGCTACGTCTGTAAAAGCATTGATAGAACACAAACCTAGAGCCTGGAGGGGTAGCTTTAGTGGGGCGCAATTGCCAGGCGTCCCTCCCCGCGGCCCGGAGAGGTCCCTCTCCCCCCGCGGCTCCCGCGGAATGTGGTGATCCGGCGGGGGATGACTTCATGCGGCCGGAGCTCGGCGGCGGGAGCGGCAGCTGCAGCTGGCAGGTGGGTGGGGGCCGGCGGGAGCTGACCACGCACTCGGCCCAGCGCGGCGGGACTGCGGCCCGGGCTTGCGGACGCCCGAGACACGCACTGACTCGACCGGGGAAGGTAAGCAGTCCGGCTGTTATTAGGCTTGGCCACACTGCGCAGTGCTTTCCGCTCGGTTAATAATGGGGTTTGCAGTAGAATGGGAAGAAAGGGGATAAGCGTGCTACATTCTGCAATGGGAAAAGGAGCAACAACTGGGACTGAAATGTTAATCAGCCAAGAGCTGGAGACTGGAGGAGCAGTGTTTCTGGGCAAACAAAGAAAGCGTTCAGCCGCTATATTCTTTGAAAGGTGATAGACCATTTCAGTGCCAGATTCGCTTAGACACTGAAGAGGATTCCAAATGTAAAATAATTAGAGTTGCTCTTTACCTTTCTGCCTCCTCCCGCCTCCTCCATTATTTTCTGGTTTTGGACCAGCAGGTCTCTAGTAGCAATCTGGGGGAAGTTATTGGAAATGTTCCCTCTCTTCGTATCGTCCTGGGTCCTCTCTCTTCCCAGTTTATCCTATTAGGTCGGTGCTCAGATGAGCCTTTAGAAAGTCTCTAGGTGGAGGAGAAACTTCCCTATCTCCTGGAATTGAGCCTGGTTGGAGCAGAACTTGACATTGCTTCTCCCTTCATTTACCATCTTCCCTGCCAATCATTTATTTCATTTATCTTTTTCGGAGATGCTGTGTCCATTCCCTGGCCAACTCTTGTCAGCTCTTTTCTCGACGGCCTCAGTTTTATGACTGATTTTGTCAAGGACCCAGAAAGGGCATTGCTCCTACAAGGTTTCCTATTCAGTATTTCTCTCTATACCATTACCTGTGTCCTTCCCACAAATACGTGGAATGATATATTCTGCTTGTAGCCGGTATCAACATGGTTTCCCATAACTCTCTTCATTGCAGTCACTGTGGCTGACTAAGGCTTGAAAGGATAAACAGAATGTATCAGGATGTAAAGCCTGCTCCCTACGCATAGACAGAGGTGGAAGTAAAAATGTAAATGCCAATCTATTCAGTTTTTCTTGATACAATTTTTTTACCCAACTGGGTTGTGAGACAATTAGCTGCTAGGATTTAGGGCAAGTTCTCAAAAAGCAAGGAGTGTGTTTGTCCTAGGCTTACTCAAAACCTCAAAAGTTTCTGAGAGCCTTTCACCAGTAGTCAGTCAGAAATCCAATGGAGTCGCCCAATCTAAATCTCAGGTTATTTGAGCATCTTTAAGCTTGTCTACCTGTTAACAGGTTTGCACCACTTCTCTTAGGATTTTCCCCATAACTACTTGCTACTGAGCTCAAGTTTTTATTCTTGTTGCCACCTATGGAGGTACATTTGAGTAATACGCTGTGAAATGGTTAAGATGGCTGTTATAGGGATTGCAAATATGCCACTTCACCAACAGAGAACAGTTGCAATAAGCCAGATTGTGGGGTGTCTGCGTGCCAGCACTCTATTTAAAATGAGATCTGTTATCTGTAAACCTGAAATCAGAGAGACAGTCTGACTTCATGACCTTGTAATTTTATTTTAGCAAATTAAACTAGATGAATGAAAAAGAGGGGCATACTTTATAGCTAAAAATTGAAACTCACATTACTTTTTCAATATTGCATTTAGACAAAGATACTAGTTTTAAAAGATCATGTCAATTCTATTATATATTTGCGTTGGTTTTCTGATTGCATATTATCTTTTTATAAAATACACTTTAGAACCATTTAGTTTCTTTGTCTTTACCATTGGTATGTGAGGTAGAGGGAGTGGAGGAGGTGAGCAAACCCACTACAAAATAACCCACTCCAGAAACTATCTTCTGGGATTTTGAAGCACTAAGATCCTTTCCAAAAATACTTTATTACAATTTAATGTTATGATACAATATGTGTTGAGTATGGCTTGAGTTTGAAACACCAAATTTTTGTGATTCTGGAACTGTGACAGACACAGCAATTAAGAGGTAAAGAGAAAAGATCAAAAGCAAAACCGTCTATTCTGTCAGAACCTTCTTTTCTTTCTAACGTTAAATAACCATATAAATGATCATTCTAAAAAGGTAGCAAATATTAACAAAATCATTCTTTTTAATTAATTAGCTCAAGATATATGAAATACAGGTCATATAATTGATCTTAGGAAGTACAATAAAAATTTGTTATATTGAGCAATCTTTTCGTTGAAGAGCAGTGTATGAGAATATCAAAATGAGGGTTAGAAATTGATAGTGTCTAATATTTGGTTTCCGAAGAAACTGACTTCTTCAATGAGAAATAGGGTGAGAATCAAAGGACTGGTGATACCCAAGCTGGTGTAATGCCTGCCAATGATTTTGCAAGTGAAGATTAATCCATTAAATTACACATTGGAGTTGAGGAAACCTTTGTAGAAAGAAAGAAAGGAAGTTAGAAATTTTAATACTCATTTTGGTACAACCGAAGACAATAAATTCAAAGAATTTCTGAATTTAGATTGTGTTATATTTAAACAATTTTGAGCAATGTTTCTGAATTCAGAGATCTAAGCAGAAATTTGGTTGATTTTTTTTCACTGAAATTGACTTCATTTCCTTTTCTTTAAATATTTCTCAGGGAAATGAAAATTAATTGGTTGGTATTTAGAAATGGAAAATGAAACAATACGCATGATTAGATACTAAATGAATTGTGGGTACTTCTGTAGGTTTGACAAGATAGAACTGAAATCAGTCTATTGCTGGATGAAACTCATGGAAAATATTAAGTCTCATAGGCAGTCAGTATTCTCTGCAGGCTAGCGGGTATAAATTTAGGAGTCAAATTTGGTGTCTTGTAACAAAAGAGCTTTTATGGTGCTGCATTACTGCCATTAGCTAAGTTGAAATAGTTTTAACTTGAAATTTTGAAAAATAGAAGAAAAAGTACAAATAATGGTAAGGCTGAAGAAGAAATATCATTTCTATTCAACCAGTGCCTTCAGTGAAAAGGGGTAGGGAAAAATGTACTATTTTGAAAGCTGCCGATGACCTCAGTTGACAAATTTCTATAATATTTCACCCTGCTCAGTATTATTAAGTAATATGGATGAGGAAATGTGATATCTCTTGATCTAGTTTCTCCCAATCTTATAGTACTCCATTCCTAGCCTACACAAGTGGTATTTATTTCCAATTTGTGTCTCATGATGTCATTCCTACTTGCTTTCATTTGTTCCTTTAGCTCATCCTGCTATATATTGAAACCTTGCTCACACCTAACACTACCTCTTCCATGGAACCTTTTCCTTACCAACTTTTCTTCTCTGGTCAGATATGTGTTCTTCTCCCTTGTCTAAATTCCTGCAGCTCTTTCAATGTTGGCTTATCCTTTCATGTAAACATGCTTTGTCTGTTATTTTAAAATAGTCCTAGAGAGCAGGGTCAGGGACTGACAACTTTCTATTTCCTGCAATTCATAGTACAGTGCAGATAGGTTGCAGATTAGGTATAGGGCAATTTGATTTTGGTAGAGAAATGAGTTCTTCCCCATATCTATCCACTTACCCTTCTACAACGGATGAGTTTGGCTCTTAATATCTGTAAATATACTAATTTGTTTTTTTTTACATCCTTATATAACAGTAAATACAGTGAGAATACAGTCAAATAACTAACTATATTCAATAAAAATTGTTGTGAGTTTACCTGCCTTTTAATGTGCATTTGCTCATATATATTAGAAGCATGGTAAGTGTAACAAAATAAACAAGTAAAACATTCATATACTTGCATTTGAAATAGAAAAAGGCATCATATGTATGAGTACTTATCTTGTTTCAAAACACTCAACCGGGGACTTTCATCTGTGGTATATCATTTAATGCTTCTACTCTATGTTAATTGTACATTAAGAAATCCTAGGCTCAGAGCTGTTACCTAGTAGCACAGGTTCTTTCTGCATTACTACACTGCTTTTTGAAGTGCAACATAGTGAAGGGAAGCATTTTTAAAACAGAAGTCCAAAGCCATCACAGCAGTTTGAAACTACTTTGTGATTAATCTTTCTAGTGCTTTTTAAACTTTTGGGCGTTAACATCCCCTTTGATAGTACAGTAAAAGCTATGTATCCTCTCCCCAAGTAAACATGTGTGTACACACACACACACACACACACACACGTGTATGCTTTTGCATACAACTGTAGGTGTTCATAGATCCATTAAAGCTCTCTTCTGAAGGGTTGAATACTGTCTACTTCGAATTCTCTGACAATGTGTGTGTCTTTTATTAGCCTGTACATTTCCTGTCCTTGGTGTAAAGTTCTGTTGTTTTCTCTGCCTTAGCACCTGAAATGAGAGCCCTTCGTTAGCACTGATACAGACAGCTAAGATAACTTCTCACTGGAAGCAAGTGCCAATGAGAGCAGTGATACAGACAATCTTGATTCATGCAAAAGGCATCTTAAAGGAGCTCTGAACATTACATATTGCAAATGATTTATTTAGGGTTTTCCAATTAAAAGCATTTTTATAAAAAAGAGACAATTCTCAGATTGTAGAGTACTGTACTGCCAAATACATAGATGAATACTGCCAGCAGTTGACTGGTGTAGTCTACACCGAAATACATACATTCTTTTAAGATGATCTCTATCTGCCTCATCAGAGTTACTATTTATTTCTGGCAACGCTCTCTGTCATAGTATATTTGCTTTCGCCAAGTTAAGGAAAGAATGAGAAGTTACGTTCATCTATCCTAGGTTCTAAAACAATTCTCAGCCTACAGAACTACACATCATCTTAGATGCATAAAAATCGCTAAAATTTTTAGCTGATACTTAAGAGAGCTGTACTAGAGAGCATGGTATCTGCTGATGCTAATGTTCAAAAGTATAACAAGAATAACATTAATAGTAAAAAAAAGAAAATAGAAAGATAGAAAATTGAAGAGGACAATCTTGGCTGTTGCTGATTTTTACATTTCTTGAAATATATTTTCCTGTAGCTAAAATATAATAATCATATAAGTTCCTTAAAAAGTGAGGTTTTATGAAAGCATCATAATGTGCCCCACATGAGGTAAATTTGTACTTTATCTTATAATTTTAAAACATTTTATAGTGCCAAAATATTCATGTATTTTGGGAAATCAAAATGTATATTTTACATGTCTATGGCATGTTTATCTATATTTAAATTAATATACACATTGGCAATTCATTTACAATTAATTAGTATTAAATACACTCACAATGTTGTACAACCATCACACTATCCATTTTCAGAACTTTCTCATCTTCCCTAACAGAAATTCTGTACCTGTTAAACAATATCCTATCATGTTCTGTGTCCTTTGGCCCCTGGTAAACTCTATTCGATCTCACATAAGAGGAATCATACAATAATTGTTTTTTTGTATCTGGCTTCTTATACTTACCACAATATTTTCAAAGTTCAACCACATTGCAGCATATATCAGAATTTCACTTCTTTTTAAGGCTGAATACTATTCTAAATATATTTCACATATAACAATTTATTGTTGCAAAACAATTCCAGTATTTATCTTTTTATTACATTAAAAGTATCTATCATACTCTAATGTAGCATAAGTATGCCATACGTTATTTAGTCAAACCCACTGATAAAAATTTATTAAACTTAAAACTGTGTTGTGATTTCAAGCTATATGGTAAAGCTCATAACTGTATATATGTCTTTATATGGTGATAATTTTACTTTTGATGGAAGGATGCTTAGAGTGGTACTGTGGGGCCAAAGATAATGCCCATATATATTTTAATATGTACATAACTATAAAAGTAGTAACAGTCTTCAACAGACAGTATTTTTGTATATTCTGGAACTACTTTGAGCTCTCTTTAAAAAATGCAAGTAATACTGTATAAGGGAACCTATTTAACATGATCTGAACAAGGAAATATTCCCATTTATTGTCATTTCCATTTCATGAATGAAAAGTAATATATACATTATTGAAATATTTCAATTCAATATTGCAGAGTGCATCACAGATGTCAGTCAAGTTTTATAACAACAATGTAGAAAAGTAAAACATCTACGGCTGTTTTTCTGTTTCTTTTTGTTTATTTTTTTTTAAGCTCCAGCATTGGGAAATATTTATCTAGCCTAATCTAAATTTTAGTCTATTTTTAGTTCAACTTAATGTATTTGTATTATGGTACATTTTTTTACTCTATTCTTTACTTAGATTCTTTTTAATGTATCCTTTTAAATTTATTCTGAAATAGAGTAATTCATGTCCAACAGTAAGAGTGTCTTATTTAAGCTGAAGTACAGAATATTTGGAATATGTGAAATATAAACAGAAGACTTAGTGAGACAGCTGTCCTCAAAAGCAACCTATCTTGATTGCATTTCTATGAGAGGAGATGAGAAACCTTTTTGGAGATTGCATCATGTTTTATTTGAATTAGACATTAATATATTAAAAGAGCAAGGATGAAGCAATATGTCTTATACTATAAGAAGCTACGTAAAACTAAAGGGTTGCAAGAATATTTGTTCAAACGAAATAAGCACATTATGCAATGTAGTTGACACTAGATATGTCAAAAAAGTATTTTAAGGGACGGTGAGATGGCTTAGTGGCTTAAGCGCCTGCCTGGCAAGCGCGAGGGCCCGAGTTCGACTCCCGGATCCCACATACGAAAAAGGGGCCGGTGATATCGTTCAGCGGCACGGGTGCCTGTTGGCGCGCGAGGTCCTGAGGTCGACCCCCGGTACCCACAAAAAAAAAAAAAAAAAAAAAAAAAGTATTTTAAGGTATGCTTTTTATTTGGTGGGCTACGGGTGAAGAGACTTATGAATAAACATTTTGACTGTTATTTACCTCTAGTTGATTGATCCTATTTGAAAAGTGGGCTTAAAACAAAACAAGTGTTCTGATCTTTCATGGATAAACAACACAACCACACCTTCTTAAACAACACGCTGTGGTGGTTATGAGAACAAGTACCAGGCGACAACCATCAGTTTTTGCTTTATGCAATAATAGCCACAATAGAATTTGCTACATTTCTTCTAAGGTATGCTTCATAATTTGAGTGAATAAATATAGAAAATTCAGTGATATTTTTAACTACATTTCTTTCTGTGATTTTTTTCTGTGATCATTCCACTCAGGTTCTCTGATAAGTGAAGTATAATGGAAAACAATACTTCTGTTCACTAACAAGATTTAACCCTGCTAAGACTTATAGAAATAATGTTGAATCTGACTTGTTGGGTGACCATGAAATCACTAAAAATAATCTGCTAAACTCACCCAAATTCAAATTCATATTTAGAGACTAGCAAATTTTAAAGAGTAACTATGGCAATGTATCAAAATTTTAGAGAAGGAAGATTATGTGTACGGGTTTCTAATTATGAGGTGTGCTCAGTAAAGAATAATGCATGTTCAAGAAGGATTCATTCTGAAAAGATTGTGTTAGTACTTCCCTCAAAACAAAATTGCGACAAATCATTGTCATCCGCATTAATCTCTCATCTGACTCTTAAGAAACTGAGAAGTTCTTGGGAAAACTGCTTTTAAATTTGTGCAATCCTACAGTGAGTCCAGTTGAGATATAAAATGCGGTTGATGTTCTTAATTTTTTATTACACATCTATATTTATTAGAATTACCTAAGGATCAATTTGGAGGGTGTTGTGATAAATAAAAATGTACCAATTGAGAATCTCCACCGATAAAAGTTAATTGATAGGCTGGTGTTATGTAGAAGAGAAATCTAAATGAAATTTCTTTCCTTTTCTCCAGATTAGAGAGAAATGTGATTTCATAAGACAATAGCATTTGCCATATTTTATAAATGTTAACATTTCTAGTATATTTCTTAGTATGCTATACTACAGTAAGCATTCAATAAATGTAAACTGTTATTTTATAACAGTACAATATCAAAAGAATAAAAATTGATATAATTCAAGTGGTAATTATGCTACATGGCTTTACTATAGAAGTAATAATAATAATAATTAATAATAAGTTCTTCACATTCTCAGGCAGGCTTTAGTTATTTTCAAGAACAATCAAAATGATCTGAACATTATTTTCGAAGTATGTTAATTACTTTATCTCCCCCTTTCCCTTTCTCTGTTTGTTTGTTTATTATTTTGAACATTTCAGCCACCACTTATAGATTATGGCATTCAGGAAAAAAATTTGAGCTTTGAATCCCACCTTTATGATTTACTAGCTAGATGATTTATAACAGCTCAACTCTGTGAGCTGTTTACTAATATGTAAAACAGGAAAAATCATAGGGTTGCTGTGAGAATTAAAGAAGATAACATAAAAGAGAACTTAATGTAATTTCTGAAACATACATAGTAAGAGTATTAAACGTTTTATATTTTTTATTGTTTTTATTCTCACCAGCAATTTACATGTAGACCTCATTACCAAATCTTTTCCCAAATATTTATGAACTCCTTTCTACCTCTCTAAGCTTTGAAATGACTGAGTCTCCCTGGATGAAGTCTCCAAACAGATAACGCTGATGTCAGGAGAGGCTGAGGCCTACTCCAAGCAAGGTGATCGGGCTCTGATCCCTTAGTGGCTGTGGGAATTAGACTTAGCTTCTATTTTTGACTCTCCCAGCATTTGATTAGATGACCTGGGAAAAGTTAATTGGGTATTATATCTGTATGTTATTTTCTTTTTGAATCATACCATATGTCTAGTCTCTCTTCACTATCAGAAATGACAGTAAGAATATTTGTTGAGGGTGTTGATTTCAGAAGCAAAGTGCCAAATAACATGGTAATGTTTCCTTAGAGAACAGCAACCACTGACATCTTCTTTTTTCCATTATAGTGTTGGGATTCCTAGGAGAGGACAACTTTAACTTATAGAAAACTGTTAATATTCACTTCCTCTAACAAAAGCCTTGGAAAATTTGGTTAGTTTCCTGGGTACTACTCAACAGTTTTTATTTTTTTTATTTTTTTATTTTTTTCTTTCTTTATGTGCGTACCGGGAACCGAACTCAAGACCTCGTGCTTGCCGGGCGCTTATGATGCTGAGCTATATCACTGGCCCTCAACTGTTTTTAAATGTATATCTATTGGTTAATTATCATATTGTTAATTAAAATAGTTAAGTTTTCAAAATAAGAAAATTAGCATATAAATAACTCCATTGTATATCAATACATTTTACACAATTTATTACTTTTAAAATATATTGATTACTGTTATTACAGGATGAATAAAAACTCAGAATGATAGATGATAATATTATTTCAAATAAATAGATTAAAGAAAGTATCTCTGGCTTAGAGTTTTTGGTCTATACATCATACACTAAGATACAAATATTAATAAAATGATTTAATATTTTAGAACTTTACCTATACAATGATTTGTCAATTGGGAGGCCACCTTGGACAATAAAATATATAATATTTCATTTCTGCAAATTTACAGTGCCACATAATTGTAATCTTAATAAAACAGTTGACAGGTGACTACCAATATATTTTCTACAGTATTCTTTATACTGATTATTAACAGAATATGAAATAGGCAACAAATCTATAGTAATTATTCAGATTTTTGTGTTCTATATTTCTATGCCTTATACCTAACCACCTCAATAAAGTAAAAGGAATTTTTCTAGGACTCTTATGTCGGATTTCAGATGAATCATTTTCATTTTAAAATACTAAATAAAATTTATACATAGTCATTAATTAAATATAAATATTGGAAATAGTCCATGAAATATTTGAAGTTATCAAATACACAAAAATATAGGGATATCTTTTAAAGCACATGAATGTCTAATATATTTACTTAGATTGTTCATTCTGAATTTTATTCATTTATATAATACATAACACATTTGCTTTTATTTTAAGTATTGTAAGATGCTAATAATAGGTAATAATACAGAAACCAACCGATTAATTTTTTTCTTTTTATATAATGTCAAGCAAAAAACAGAATGTTAAACAATAAATGATGCATATTCATAGCTTGGATACATATATACATTTCAAAAGATTTAAAAATTTAAAACTAATTATCATGGTTAAATCAATAAGATATTTAATATGATCTCATTCTGTATTACCAAATTCATCCAATGTGTATACTTTACTTTTAGAACTGATTAAGAAAAAATTTACATGTTTGGATGTGTTTTTAATATCTTTAACATTTTTAACGTCTAAGCTTTGCAAGAATGTGGCTAAGATGCTAAAACAAAAATATCTTAAGCAGATTCCTAGAAGATCTGTGCTGGCCCTGAAAATACTGAATGTAGTGGATAAAGGTGAGGTTTTTCTCATTGTGGGTTAACAGTGATAAATACATTTTAACAGCATTATATAACTCTGAAAGCATTTTTATATCCATTCTTTCATTAGAACACACCAATTATCTAAATTTGGCAATATGAGAACTGTCCTTATTTTGCAGATAGGGAAACTGAAGCTCATGGTCATGAAGTGTAGTGATTTTCCTACTAAATATACTAAGTGACAGGGCCAGAATTCAAACCTATGTCATGCTATGGCAATCTAGTGCCTTCCTGTATGCAGTTCCTCTATAGGAACTGGACATGTTTCAGAGGGAAACATTAAAGTGGAAATAGGCCTGAGTCTGCTTCTGGTTACAGATTTTTCTAAAATCTTTCTGAGGCCTGTGCCAGGAAAACCTCCATAGATTATTTTCATTAACCTGCAGATGGACATGTTAAATAGGTTCTTAGATTTAATTAAACACTTTTCTCCCAACCACATCCTAGTTTTTGTATCTTCATGACTATCAACTGCTTCTCTTGAATGTACCATCCACCCCACTTTAAGGGTTGTATTGCTTAATAAACAAACACTGGCAATGCTGATGCTGTACCTAAGCTGTGCCAATGCAGTTTGCATTAACATAATACTGACATTTGTGAGATGATATCATTTTTTTAAATACACTCAAATTGAGTGTGTCTAATAAGTCTAATATAAGTAGTATTTTTTTCTATATTAGGACAATATTTACATTACTTGAAACCTTACACTACCATATAATCCATCATTTAAAAGTTAATTGAAATTAGATGGGTGAGGGTGTGGTTGAGTGTCTAGCACTTATCTAGCGTATGTGAGGCCCTGGGTTCCATTGTGAAACAACATGACAAAAATTAAACATAAAATAAAACTCACCGAACATTCTCTCCTATTTCCTATTAACCTTTTGTTAAGTGTAAAATCATTTAAAGAAGGTCATTTATGAAACCTGCCTTAGTTTTCTTTATGCTTCCAAAATATCACCACTATAACTTGCTTTTTAAAGTACTAGTCTGACACCTACCAAGTACTCTTTCACCTCCTACAAGAAAGCAAGAAAAAGAAGGCATTTATATTTTTAATTTTAGTTCTTGATTTAAGACTTAGTCATTTGCTGTCATCTTAATTTGAAGTACGCTGTATGTACTTGAAGTTTCTTTTTTTTCTACATGAATTTTCTGCAGTTTTCATATATACCATCAAATTCATCTTTCACTTGAGATTAGTAAAAATGAAAAGTTTATTTTTATTATTTTTTATATCCTTCACTCTAAATGTAAAGAATCTTCCTTGAAATAATATTATGGTTTCAGAATGCTTATTTATAACAGATAATGCAAAGTATTAGTGATTCTGATTTTCAGTTAAAAAAAAAGAGAAACTAGAAAAATACTTACTACAGCATTGTTCTCCATTTCAGCTAGTCAGCTATTCATACTAATGAACATTAGATATTGAGATCCAAATGCTAAACATTTTGTTTAGAAAAGTGAAAAATAATACTTACCATGCTTACTCTGTGCTGTTTTTTGAAAACCAAAAGGATTCCCCTCTCACAACAATTCTAAGACACAGGTATTATTAATATTGTCTATTTTATAGATGGACCAAGTGAGGCATAAAATAATTAAGTAAATTACTCGTGGTCACACAGCTTGTAAATCACAGAAGTAGAAACCTTTATATGAATAATGGGGGCTTTGATCTCTTTTGTTATATACCCCTTTATTTGCTTCATAGGAAAAAAAGAGAAGTTTGTTGATACTGTATGCTATAATGAAGCTCAACATAAGGACTTGTAGAAATTTTATTACAAAAGTACTTTGAAATTTCTTCACATGAAATTTCTAGTAATATCAGATATTACCAGAGACAGCAAGTGATTTAACTTATTCACACCACAGTTGAAATACTATAGCAATCTCATGTCTGAAACAAAAGCAGTTTGGGTCATTTTCATAATGATAATTATTTTCTTAAAATTATTCTCAGGTACTTTTTCACCTTCAATTCTTGTAGCTTATTTAACTTTTGTACCTATATTTTAAAAAATCCATGAATTTTAGTAAGCTTTTAAATTGGGCATTTATCAGTGGAAAATTAAACAAATTTAATTTTCTTTTAGCAGCTTTTAGAACTTTCTTTAGAGCTTTTAGCAGAAGGAAGGCAATCTTGTCCCACCCCAAGCCTACCTCTATCTAATCCCTCACAGCTACTTCACCAAGAAAGAAGAAAGCATTCTGATTGATTACATTTAACTGAACATTCCCCAAGCCATAGAGTTGTAAGTTTACTATTTACTATTTTTACTATTATATAGTGTCACAGTGTTGAAAAGTACACAGCAATACTATAGTTCCCACATTCTTTCTTGCCCATTGCTTAATCCTGTGAGATCAAGTGCCATGACTATCCTTGAAACCTGCACTTTAGGCTCTTTTCTGTCTCATTCCATTCATGAGGGTAGGCTTGATCTCGAGAAATAGTGGACTATTTTCTGTCTTTCATCTGCTGGTTCTGTGCAGATGAATCAAGCTCCATTTGGAGTACAGCAAATCTTGTGCATTCTTTCTTCAATGTCTTCCTTCATACCCAGGAAGCATCCTTTAAATGATAGCATCCTCTAAACAAGCCTTCCCCACACCTCTGAACTCAGAGTTATCACAGTGTAATTCTAAATCTCAGGCATTTTCTATGTCTTAATTGATAGATAATTGTACTTATGTTAACATTTACTCTGGATTATTCATAAGTACTTTACAATTTACACCTATATTTGCCTTTGTGTGTTTAAAATTAGGCCAGATAAGGAATTTAATCAAGATAAGTTAGGACTTTTGTTATGTGTTTATTATGTATATCTCTCACAGTACTAAAGGCTACAATAGAATGTTAAACAGAATGATATGCAATCCACACTCTATTTTTCAAGTAAGATTGTTGAGAAAGTGCAAAATAAAGCAACTCAGTTTAATATGCATGCTTGGTATTTTTGAGGTAGAAAAGAATGTAACATAGGAAGCTTTAGACCATTAACTGATGTATAGTTATTTAGTTGAATTGTTTTATTTAAAACAACACAACTTTTTCTTTTCAAACCAACCCAAATGAAAATTACTGACAGTGATTATTCGACTTTATATTTCTTTACTTAATAATGTTGGAATGTTCCTCCTTATAATATGGTAATATTAATGGTTTGAGAAACTAACTTGCAGTGTTTTGGAAATTAATATTTTTCATTGATTGAAATTAATATCTGCCTATCACATTTATTTGATGATTCTAAAACTGGATTAAAAGTTTCCAATTTTAAGTGAAATACTGGCATTTTGTCTATTGATTCTAAGGTTCCAGGTTTTATCATAAGAAAAAGTGAGAGACTTTGTAGCTCTTATCAAATGTACCTTAACAGTGAAGCCTAGGTCATCCTGTAAAAAATAATTTTGTATGTGCACATGCAGGTGGACACATTTGTTCTTGCACATATGCATACTCTATCCCATCCCTGACACATTTTTCTCCATACATTTGTCCCTGCCTGAAAAATAATGTATTTTCAATTTATTTTGTTTTATCTCTTCTACAATGCAAATTCTATGAGGGCAGAGTGTTAGTTTTTCATTCTTACTTTTACATTGTAGCTCAAAAACATATCCAAATTCTAATTCTGAAGCTCTCTTTTCCATTGTTAGTAGATGTTAGTATCACATATTCTGCCATGACAGAGGACGTGGCCAAGTTAGTATCAGCAATCAGTCTAGCAGTAGATTTTTGGCATTTCAGTTTTCAAGCTACCATTAGTTCTGCTGCACTATGACAGACTGCCTCCAACCCCAAAAAGATCTTGACTCATTCATGCACAATACATTTAAGAAATAGTTACTATTCATGTATAGTCTTCCAGTTACGGTGCAGGTAACTGGGGAGCCAAACATGATTATGACATAAACTTGCCTCTCAGAGGGCCCCCAATGTAGTGAGCTTTTGCTTCTTACTTTTCAAATAGTATAAATCCTATACAGCCAGACATAACAAGGAGTTAAGCAGCATTGATATATGCATAATTACATGCAGATTGGGACTGATGATTTTTCAAAAATCAAATTCAATCAAGGAAAGCATAAAAATATTCTTTGGGATTGCCCTTGATGAGTGTCATTACCTATCCTTGAGGTGTAACAGTAGAAGACAGCCAATAATTTGCCAAATACAGCCCTGTGGGAAACTAAATGAATGATGTTTTCTCCTTCAGCCACTGACTTTATACAGACATAGCCAGGGCACTTAAAATTTCTCTACCAAGAAATCATGAGTAAACAGCAGTGATGGTGGATGCAGGCTATTTACTGTCATGGAATGAAAAAAAGTAGTGCGGTGCATGTTGACTGCTTGTCAAGCATTTTAACACCGTGGGACAAAAAGCTCTGATTAAATATAAAGAGCATTTGTGTTGAATTGTTATTACTCATCCTCATGAGGAAATGATCTGTCAAGTAAAAGACCAGAGTATAGGAGAACTGCCATGATATAAGATTGATTTTTGCTAAAGAGACCTTGAAGTCACGGCATGTTTCAATTTGTGGTTGCTTCCAACCATTTGTAAATTACCCACAGTTAATACCAAATATAAAAAGCTGTTTGAATTTACTTTCTAACATTCCCTTTTGGGCACTTTTTCTCTCTTTGTCTTCCTTTCTCTCCCAGACCTGGAACGGAGCAGTTGATCTCAAGCTTTAAAGCATGAATAGGAACCAACTTTAGGGCTGTTCAAAGCAGGGATGTGGGACTTTGTCAGATAGTGACTGATGCAGTAGTCTTGGTGGGCCTGAGGCTTTCTTTCTAGCAAGTTCCTAGGGAATGCTCTTTCTGCTAAGCCACAGTTCACATTTGGCTAACTACTGAAGTAAAGCTACTTGAGGAGGGTGGAAGAGCTATGCAGAGCTGACAGCAGCCCCCGATCTTGCTCCACTGCTGTCCAAGCTGCTGTGAAGATAATCACTGCTGTTAGCAGCCTATGGAAAGTGAAAGGCCTTTCTCTCCATGAGAGATTGGTCCCAGGTCACAGGTAGAAAGAACATTTCTAGTTTTCTCACTTTTAAACTCAAATTCACAGTTAAATCATTTAATTTCCCTCTGCTGCAGCCTTTCTCAGCTTCAAAGAGTAATGGTAATTTTTCTTCTCTATCATTAAAAAGCAAGACAAAATAAAAAAAAAACATAAAAACAAAACTTTGTAAAGATCTGTGCTGTATTTTTGGGTTTTTTTTTTTTTCAGACAGGGTCTTGCTATGTAGTCCAGGCTGGCCTTGAACTCACAGCAGTCCTCCTGGCTCAGCCTCCCAAGTGCTGGGATTACAGGTGTGCACCACCACACATGGCCCTCTGCTGTATTTTTAACTTAACTTGTCATATTACCATTTAAAATTAGGAGTATATGTTTTTCTATTTATATATACATAGCGACTGCCAAAATGATGCCTGTTCCTTACCTAGTTACTAGTTATACATTAGCTATAAAGAAAAAAAGGTATTCAAGAAAACCCACCAATAATAATGCAAGAAATGTGTGATAAATATAGTTTGTGAAATAAGTACATCAGCCTCAGGGACAATGAAAACGTATTAAAGTAACACAGGAAAACTATTTGTTCTTTGATTAGAGACTCTGGAGATAGTGAAAAAACGTTCTGTAAAATGAAAGGAAGAGGACTCGAATGCAGGGAGATAATCTGGTTGTAGTTGCTGTCACTGCTTCTTAGGGATGGTTTGTATCTAGACCATACAATTACTAGCCTGAAGACAAAGTGAAAACTGTAGAGTTTTGAAATGGGAAAATTCAAGAAAGTAGAAGACACAATTGATTGAAATTATTACTCCTTCGATTCTTTATTTTTAAGAAGTTGCATTTCAAATTTTTTGAACTTTGGAAAAGCATATGTAAGAATTTCTGTTGGCATGAAATATTACAAATATTACATACATTTATGCACAGATATTTACATAATGAGCTACTGAAGTAAGATCACAAATGTACTACAACTTCACCATAGAGAGAGAATACATTTTTATGTAATCTATAACTTATCTGGGTAACTTATTTAATCTATAACTTATCTAGGAGAAACACACACACACACACACACACACACACTTTATTCCAATACTGGAGTCTTACTTAACCCTCAAATCTAAATGTTTCTTTAAAATTATACCTCTGGGTCTCTAACTTTACACTTTCTTCTCTAATGCAATGTCCAGGTGTATGGTGGGAGGGACTCACGGTCTATACCCAGATAGGTCTCAGAATCTTGGAGACCAATCATGCAGGAGTTGGGGATTCAGGCCTTCCTTTCTTTACTCCCACCTCTGTGCCAACTTTTCTCTTCCCCCGAACTCCCAAAATAAGGGTTTGATTCTCTTTAAGCTTCTCACTGGTAACATCCTCCTGCCTTGCACATTATGATAGTATTTTCCCTAGCTGGAAAATTCTTTGGATTTATCCATCTATTACTCCAGTGTGGAAGAAAAAAAAAGCTACAAAATCTCCATGAAGATTTTAGACTTGGAAGCTTAATGTTCGGCTCAAGTTACCAAATACCTGTTCTGTACTACTGGAGGCTAGACATTTCCTTGGCTCTAAAAGGCAGAGCCACAGGGAAACAACTCTCTAAAACAAACTGTCTAAAGAACCCTATAATCTGCAATCCCTCCACCACCACCAGCTCTCTGATTCTATCCACTACTCTTCTTACTGTCTCCACAGCCTAAACTCCAGCCTCCTTGCTGCTCTTTCAACACATCCAGAGAAGTCTCAAATGCCAAAACCACTGTACTTACAATTTCATACTCTGGGAATGCTCTAAAAAAGAAATTCATGTGCATACAAATAAACAGAATGTTATAATACAACATATTATAAAAAATAGCTGGTCAAATGTACCTTAACAGAGAAGCCTTGATCATCCTGTAAAAACTAACTTTGTACATGCACATGCAGGTGAATACATTTGTTCTTGCACACACACACACACACACACACACACACTCACACACACACCCTATCCCATCCCTGATATATTTTTCTCCATTTATTTGATCCTGCCTAAAAAGTAATATATTTTCAGTCTTTTCTGAAAATAGAATACAAATCCTATGATGGCAGAGTCTTAGTTTCTCGATATTACTTTTATATTGCAGGAACCTGCCTTCAACAATCATTGACATGTGGAAGCTACTTAGTAAATACTTCTAGAATAAAAGAAAGAAAGGTGATTTATTATACTAGATTATATAGTGCAAATTTTGGTGCTACTGACATAATATGGATCTTATATTACACTTATTTATTGACAGTTCTTTCAAATCACTATGTCTCTTCATGCCTTTTTGCTTTAAATCACGCTATTGCCTCTGCCTAGGAAGACTCATTTCTGAAAAATTTGGTTGTATTTCATTCTATTTTTCTTCAATACATTAATCAGATGCCATGCTATATCTCAGAATTTCATAATAAACTTGTTCTTTCTCTATGTTCTCTTCCCTACCCAGGGCCCTATGCTGCTATTTGACCCACTCTTTATTCTATTCCCCAACTTTACTACTGACCATTTCAAGGCAGGGATTATTCACTATTTTTGGCATCAAAAGCATCATGCATGAATAGCTGGAACATAACAAGTATTAAATGTTGAATAAGTGTACAACAATTCACCTTATATTCTTTTCTCCTCATGAAAAGCTAATCTTCGTTGCTTTAAACATCTAAAATTATCCTAGGGATAAGAGAGTAATAAGTGTTCCTGACAGTCAAGAGCATGGGCACTTATGAGAATAACCAACTTAAAGATCAACCAAGTCAAAGTTCAGGACTTACCAGAACAAATCTCATATAAGAAAGAAGAGGGACTCAAGCTTATCAAGGGGTAGTAACAGTGATTCTATTGTTCATGCTGCCATAAAGAAAAACTACTACTGTATTGAACAATACACAGTAATGAAACCGTCAGGTACCTGTGGCATATATGGTAGTAGATCAAGATCCATCTCTTTTTGAAAGCCTTGTTTTTGGACTTTACCTTTTCGGGCATCACTGGTGTGTGCTGAAGTAACATATTAAGGTTACTATGTAATTGGTCTATAAATTATTCTCTTGGGGGAGATAGATGATTAAATGTCAAAACTTGCTCCAATGTTTGAGCCTTGGAGACAGGTAGAATTTAGAGACATTACAGTAGCATGGGCGGCTTAGTCTTGGATGTGCTAAGATGAGAATAACCCATCTCAGCAGAGATAACACAACTAAGAAAACACAACTGGGCATTGTGAATGAAAGTGGTTGCCTTGGCAGAAATGTGTTTCATCTGTTTCTCCCACATGTATGAGTGGATTATGCATGCTGTTACAAGAGGATATTTAAATATGAGTATTCTGAAGCAAAAATGATAGATTAAAAAAGTGCAGAGAAATAAGATGAATGAATAATGAAAGGCATCACTGTATATTGGTAGGTTTGGAAATCAATTATGTGTAAATTAAGTAAATTAAATGTAGCCTAGACTATGTGGAAGAAGAGGTTAATGAAATTCTAAATCAGATGGGCAAAAGAAATAATTTTGCAGTAATATTTGTGCTATAGCAAAGAAAGCAGTACATCATAAAAACACTGTGTAGAGTTATTCCTTTGTCAGATAAAACCTAAAGTGAAAATGAGAACACTGCCTCAGTGTAAGGGAAAGAATCCTCCTCAGGAAATGCCAGTTTCATAGAACAAGAAATATGAACCCATAAATAAGAGCTTTCCTGATTTATTCATAAATGATCAAACCCAACTTACCATTATTCCTCAGATTTCTAGGGAATTGATAAACATATTTTCACCATAGTACTTTCATCTCTCATTTCATCAACATGTAGAATATCTTAAATCAGCAACTGATTATTGAGTTTCTAACTCAGAGGGTCTTTAAAAACATTTTTCCTTTTGTTAAACAGCAAAAAGCAGATTACAACCCAAAAGCCAAATCCATTCTTAAGTCTAAGAATGACTTTTGCAATTTTAAAGGGTTGCAAAAGGAGTTGGGGATGTTGCTCAGTGACAGATGCTTGCCTCGCATATGGGAGGCTCTGGGTTAAAGAAAAAAAGTACTGTAAACAAAAAAACAATTATATGACAGACACCTTATATAGCCCACGAAGACAAAAATGCATACTACATGGAGGGTTCAAATTTAAAGGTAAAAATTAACTAAGGAAGTTTTCACATTAATTATATATACATAATAATGTATATATATATATAATATACATATATATATGTATATTATATATGGCATATAGAACTCAGAATAGCCAAGAGCAGGAAAAAAAAAAAAAAACCTACACCAAGGCATCCAAAGCATTAGTAGTCAAGATTTCAGAAATTCAACACAAGAACAGAATCTACAAAGCTGTTAGAGAATAGAAATAAATCGTCTACAAAGGAAAACACACCAGAATTACAGCATACTTCTCAACACAAACTCTAAAGTCAAGGAAAGCTTGGAGTGAAGTATTTCAAACCCTAAAAGAAAACAAACTCCAACCCAGACTAATGTACCCTGGAAAATTATGTTTCAAAATTGACGGAGAAATAAGATACTTCCATGATAAAGAACACCTGAAGAAATTCATGACCACCAAACCAGAACTCCAAAAATTCTGAAGGATATTTTAGAAAAAGCCAACAGAGACAAAAGTTCAAGGAATCCCAATAGAATGAATCCATCAGGCAAGGCAAGCAAGTAAATAGAAGAGAAAAAAGGGAACAAACAACAGGAAAGTAATATAATGACAAGGATAAGTCAGTATCTATCAGTCATAACCATCAATGTGAATGGTCTCAATTCACCAATCAAAAGAAACAGATAGGCAGAATGGATCAACAAACAAGAGCCAACAAAGTGGATTTCAAGCCAAGACTGATTGGAAGAGACAAAGAAGGTCAGTACACACTTGTTAAGGGAGCGATCCAAGAGGAAGAGATAACAACAATAAATATATATGCACCAAATGCGGCACACCCAACTACATAAAACAAATACTAGTAGATACAAAAAATCAGATAAACACTAATGCAGTTGCAATGGGGGACCTCAACAGCCCACTGTCAGAAACAGACAGATCAACTAGACAAAAAAATCAAAGAATTATCAGAGCTGAACTGATGGATTTGAACAGATTTAGTAGATATCTAGTGTTCCACCAAAGAACAACAGAATACACATTCTTCTCAGCAGCACATGGGACTTTCTCCAAAACAGACCACATGCTAGCTCATAGAACATGCTTAAATAAATGCAAGGAAATTGAGATTATCAGATTATAGTTCAGTGAAATAGAAAATAAATGACAAAAGAAAGCACAAAAACTACCTAAGCACATAGAACTTAAAAAATATACTCTTTCATAACCAATGGGTCCCAGATGAAATTAAAGAAGAAATTAGACAGCTTCAGCAATTGAATGATAATGTCAATACTACATACCAGAATTTATGGGATGCAATGAAAGCAGTCCTATAAGAGAAATTTATAGCAGTGAATTCCTGCATTAGAAAAACAGAGTGAGCTCAAATAAACAACCTAATGTTAAACCTCAAGGCTCTAGAAAAAGAAGAGCAAGTTAAACCCAAAGCGCCGTGTGTGCTTGCATAGGCTTGTTAACCCAGCACTCGGGATGCTGAGGCAGGAGGATTGCTGCATGTTTGAGACCAACCTAGGCTACGTAGTGAGTTCAAGGCCAGCCTGGACTGCATAGCAAGACCCTCTCTCAAAAAAAAAAGAAAAAAGAAAAAAAAAGAAAAGAAAAACCCAAACTCATACGAGGAAGGAAATTATAAAGATCAGAGCAGAAATTAGTGCAATTGAGACTAAAAAACCCAAAGAATCAATGAATTGAGTAGGTTTTTTGAAAGATTAAATAAAACAGACAAACCCCTAGTCAAACTTAACAAAACAAGAAAAGAAAAGACCCAAATCTATGCAATTAACAATGAAAAATGCAAAATCATAATGGATCCTGCAGAAATCCAAAAGATCAAAGTACCTACCTTGAGAATCTGTATCCTAATAAGATGGAAAATTCAGAATAAATTAATAGATTCTAGATACATAAGATTACCAAAGCTGAATCAACAAGATATAAAAATTCTACATAATCCTATATCAGTTAATGAAATTGAAGAAGTAATTAAAAAAAAAATGCCAAAAGAGAAAAGCCCAGGTCCTGACAGATTCACTGCTGAATTCTGTAAGAACTTTACAAAAGATCTAATGCCACTATTCCTCAAACTCTTTAGCCTTATTTATTGAGCATTTATATTTATGCCAACCACTGTTTATCCCTCACAAGTATTATCCATGTTTTGCAAATAATGATGCAGATACTTTAGATAATTTAGGTAACTGTCCAAGTTGTGCAGTTAACAAGTTGCAGATCTATAATTCTGACATGGAAAGTTCAACTATGGAGATCACCGCATGCTCTTAACCACAAAGTTAAATCTCCTCAAAGAAGTTAATCTGTGTGAGAGAACTGAGGGCTGATACAGGCTCCCTTAATAATAGCAGCTGCCAGAGGGAGAACTTTGATAGAAAAGTACTCTATTGCACTCTATTTTTCTAACTATTGAATTAAACAATAACATCTCCATTAAACCTGATTACTCTTCAAATTTTCTATTTCAGAAACCTTGAACTTTTTTATTATTTCATAAATTAATGTGTATATTAATTTTCATATGAAGTTTTTTTAATGCATTGCCAAATGCCAAATGAATTGACTTCAAATACCATTCCCCTCATTCGGTATGGTGGCATAGTCCTGTAACTCCAGCTACTGGGGAGGAAGCCTGAGGCAGGAGAATTTCAAGTTTGAGGCCAGCTTAGGCAACTCAGTGAGACGCTGCCTCCAAAATAATAGTTTTTAAAAGGTATGGAGCAGAGGGCTGGAGATGTACCTCAATGCAAGGATCTTGGGGAAAAAATTCATTCTCAACTTTGACTTAATGTGCATTTCGGTTCATTTTTTTTCTGGTTAATAAAAATTGTTCAAATAATAACTAATGATTGAAAAAACATGTTTTATGACTGGTTTTTACTAATTCTAACTTCCGTGCTTTTAGCAAGTAAGCTATATGGCCTCTTTTTTTTTTTTTTAACTGGGACTCCAACTCAGGACCTCGAGCTTGCCAAGCAGATGCCATGCCTCTGAGCTGTACCCCCAGCCCCTATATAGCCTCTTTATCCTTAACATTTTCTGACTTTTTCAACTGAACTCACATTAAGAATTGTCCAAATCCCGCTACCATCTCAAGCAAAAGTTTAGCATTCTGTTTGATGAGTGTAAGAAGAGCCAATGTGTCCCTTCCATTTGTGCCACTTTCTGATTCTTCTTGTAACATGTTACATGGCCTTAGTTTCAACTTATTATATATTAATGCTGGTCCTTTCAGTTCAGGGCACTCCATTTGGTCCAGAACCAGTTCCTGTTTATACCTTCCTAAAATATGTCAATTATATTTATGAAGCATCTTATTATCTCTATAGTTTCATTACCTATCTTCATCTATGCCATAACCTCCTTTATCATCCACATCTAAAAGTTCAAACATCTGATACGTTACAACAATCATCAGGGTTCAAACGAATTGTGTGAAATGACGAGTAAATTTTGTAAACAACAGAGATATGAAAGTCTAAATACTATCTGTTCTGCAAATTGATATGCAGTTAGTACTCAAATTTGTAGTTACACCAGTCTAGTCTCCTTGTTTCTAGGATTTGTTATATTCCCAGGCACTGACTCACTGTTTGGTTTCATTCTTTTCCCAAATGGTGACAACTTACAATTTTTTTTTTCTAAACTCTCAACAAAAAATTGCTGCAGTGTGTGCCAAATACCAAACTGTTCTTCCTGCCTGTATCATCTTTTGTATTATCACGCATCCTACCATAGTTTACATTCTATTACCTTCCATCTCAATTCTTTTTTGTTGTTGTTGTTGGTACCGGGAGTCAAACTCAGGACCTCGTGCTTGCCAGGCAGGCGCTTATGCCGCTGAGCCATCTCACATGCCCCCATCTCAATTCTTAATTTGTGTGCCACCCATCTCCTGTCTTTCAGGCACTGCTAATCCTACTGGTGCACAAGAGCACTGGGGTGTCTGTTTGGGGTAGTACCATCACCATCTGCTGACTTATGTGTTCATAGGGTCTCAGAATCTAGAGCGTCAACCTTCAGAAATAGGGAGACCCAACACAGAAGTGACCTGAAGATGTGCCATAGAATTAAAAGGAGGCAATACCTGTGAACCTTTCGATATCCTTTCGGAAGATGTACATGCACACTTGCGTATCTACAAAATTTTCAGAGTGATTTCAGAGAGAGACTTGGAAACTCTGTCTTAAGCACTGAGGCAAGAACTCTGGTTGCAGATATTGTAACATTTACTCTAGAACAATGCAAGCTTGAGTGTGTACTTGCATCAAATTGTTCAAATGCCTTATAATATTGCTTCTGCTGAATAGCCCCGTCCTGTGCTTTTGGCTCACATTAGCAGATAATTGCAAAAGTTTCTCTTCCAGCTGATAATAGAGGTTATCACCCTTTACATGCTTCATACGTACTCTATGTAAATGCACAATGTCTTACACATTTCATAGTACAGACAGATACTTGGAGTCTCACCTAGGAATCAATGGACTCTCCACTAGCATTGTTGTATAAAAAATAAATTAGTCTTGTTGGCATGGTGGCGCTCACCTATAATCCCAGCACTCAGGAGGCTGAGGCAGGAGGATCGCTGAGAGTTTGAGGCCAGCCTGGGTACATAGTGAGTTCAAAGCTAGCCTGAACTACATAGCAAGACCTTGTCTCAAAAAAAAAAAAAAAAAAAAAAAAAAAAGGATAAAAAAAAAAAAAATTAAAGCCACTCTTTGTAAACCACACTATATAGTTCTCCTATTCTCTGCATTTCTCAGCCGTTCTACCTTACTATTTCATAAATTATTTTGATGTTTTAGCAATATCTAGCAATGTTTCACAATGTTCAGTACTGAAGTGAAATAAGGCAAGACATTTTTGATGTATCAACACCTAGTCTCAGATAATTAGAGTGAAGGCCTCAACCCTGGCATGGTGGTGGTGATAATCAAAATGGGAGAACCTCTACATGGTTGAGGTTTTCCCACACTGCCTTCCTGGAAATTGTTTTGTATGCTAAGACAAGAAAGGACACTTTGAATTTTGCTTAAATTAAGGGAATAGGTGCTCCTTTCCATTTTGCCTTTATTTCTGCTAAAATCACTATAATATTGCTATTGAATAAATCTAAAGTAAAGCCTAAGCCTGGCCTCCTAGGCATTTATGCTATTCTAAACGCTTCCTACAGCTCGTCACTTCCTCTTCTCCGGCACGTAGGCCTGTGCTGACATCGAACTGCACAGGTCTGCTTTCACATGCTGGTGAGTTCTCTGGTGTCTCTACCACTTTTAAGGCTCTGGACTATGCCAAGAATTTGATTCTCTCAGATGCAATGACTATGAAAGTTATCTTGCTATAATATGAATTACAGGTAATAAATTAGATAAAATATTGTTAAGTGGCTTTAACCATAGTTGAGTTGTTATAAAACAGGCACATATATACTGTGATCTACCTTGTGCCACTCACTTTCATGATCTCACTCCAGCTTATATCTATAGTCTCACGTCTTTCAACACTTATCTTCACATACTCTGTTATCAAAATACTTAAAATTTTGTGGATGTACTTTGTTCTAAATTTTCTATGCCATTACATGTAGTGCTCTCTTTACCTGGAATTCTCTCCTTCCTCCATACTTCACCTATCTGCCTCCCCCTCCCTATGTAATGATCCACTTTGGAGAAGGCTGTTTTTTAGGCTTTTCAACAGATTCTCTTAAAACCTTATTCAGAGACCAGTACATGGTATTATATCTCCTGGTCATTGTCCAGCATCTACTGTCCAGCATGTAGGAAGTGTTCAAATGAATGAACACTGATGCTGTTTAAATATATGTGCAACTGGTTTTGAAGAGTTACATGATGAGTTATTGAAAACCATTAAAAACTTATATCTTTGATTCAGTAATCCAAGACTCAATTCAGTAATCTAAGAATCAAAAACTCAAATGCTTTCAGGGGTCAGGCAAGCAAAGTAAATGTGCAGTGCAGCATAAGAGAAGACAATATTGGGTACAGACTACTGTAGATGCCCATCCTAACCTATTTACATTTTAGTAAATACTAAGCTAAATGAACTGTGACCTGTTTCATTGTTACTAAAACAATCTGATAAATAATTCTTTAAAAGAAAAATACTACTTGTGAATGTATCTATAATAAGGACAAATGAATTCAAATTAAATAGCTAGTAATAAGAAAATGATTAAATTAAATATGGATTATATCAACTAAATATATTCTTTAATATTAATCTACGAAACTATAACATGTGAAAAATGCTTTCGCTGCTGGAAACAATGGAGGAAAAAACAGAACTACATGTTTGCTGTAATTGTAGCCATGTTAAAATATGTTCCTTATTTAAAAAATGAGAATATGAAAAATGAAAATAACCCATTGAAATGCTCAGAATAGAAATGATATTTTTCCGTTTCAGCACCTAGTATTGCTATTTTTTTCAATCTCAATCTTTGGAAAAAAGTTGGAGAAAATTGCTTGGGATCTTAGAAGATGGTACCTAGCAAGCAGAAGCTGGTTACTTTGGATAAGAACTGAGGAATATGAATTGTGGGCTGAGATAGAAATACCATTGTCATAGCAACCACCAAAGATACCATGGAAAGGAATGACTTGAATTTTTTTTTAGTGGGGCTGACTAACAAGATTCCTTTTGAAACAGTTTGAATACCGTGTAGGCTTATATACATTAAGTTTAATAAACAGCTTTTCTGGAAAAATTGATAAACTGGCATAAACTTAAGATCAGAAGTTAGAATCCATAGTGTAGGCTTACCAAACTTTGTGTGCTAATTAGATATTACTGACATAATGCTGTCATGATATCAGTCTATCTTCCTAACTATAAAATTATATATTTAATAATTAATATTCTAATTCTATAGTGATAATAATTATCAATAAAAGAGCTCAGTTATGCTTGTCAAGAGGTGTGCTTGTTATTTTCCTGATTCTTTATACTCAATTTTGTGTTTTCAGTGTTCTATGATACCATATATGACCTAAAAGAAACAGGCTTGTGGGAATATTGATAACATCAACAGAAATCACTGTGACTTCTTCATTACAAAGGCCATAATCTATTAATCCTGTGTTTTTTTTTAATTCTTAAGCTCATTTGCCATCCTGACAAATATTTTCAGTGTCCAAACTTGCCACAAGATTTATGCATTTAATCCCATTTTTATTTGAGTGTAGATCAAGATTATTTCTTGAGCTCAGGCTTGCTATAGTTTGCAAAAAGTGGCCCAACCCACCAGCCCTGACGTGGTTCTCTTTATACAATGGTATCCTGAATAGTGAAAGAAATTCAGGGCTCTTTCTACTAAAGCAATTTATGTACTAATTCTGCTAATTCTGTGATCAGCCTGAAGCCATGACTATAGTTTCTTTGAAAACTACTTGCAAAATCTGCTTTGTTTAGGAAAATCTGCTTCTTTGACAGTCTATTTCAGGGGTGACACTTTGGTATTTTCATAAATTAGCAGTTTAGATGTAGGACCATATAGTTAAGAAGGAAGAGATTGTTAGTAATTACATTTAAGGAAAAAATTCTAACTAGCATTTTTTTTTCTGTTTGATATAAACTGGGGGTCTGGATTTTTCTTAAATAGCAATATATCCAAAATATCAAATTTCCATGCTACATACATTTCAGTATACCATTAAGAAAGAAAATAAAGTCAAATCCTAATTCCTCAACACAAGTGTGTACTAGCACCAGGGAGTGTTATGAATTGTGCCAAAATTAAATGACATGTGTGACAGTTTAGAACCCATACATTTCAGGCTTTGTCACTAAAATTAAGCCCTGATTTTTGCTACAAGTAATTCCTCTTCACTCAGCTTTCAAAACAATTAAATATATGCCAAAAATATCTTGGATCTTTTAACCCATTTTGTCTGTCATTTCCTGCAGTCAGTGGTAAAACTAGTCTTTTTAAGCAGTTACTGACAAGAGGTCATGCTAGAAATCAAATAAAATATTGCTTCTATTTCTATTCTTAAAATATTTGACCAAAAAATTAATCTCAGATTCAGGGATTATAATAATATGAGTGGAATCTGTCCATTCATTCAGTTAACAAATAGATTATATATCATATAAAAGACTGTCTCAATGGGTTAAAAAAATTTCATGGAACTTCTATTAGTCATAAAACTAATCTTTCATAGTGAAGATTTTCAATCAGAAAATAATAATTGACCAATGTTTTTAAATTTTTGCATACAAATACCCATGGAAACACAAGAAAGGAAGACCTTTCTACTGGAAAACATATAAATTATCTATAATAAATTAATATATATCAGAACTACCTATATTTCAACCATGGAAGATATTAATCTAGCAAAATCCTACTGTAGAATTCCTCCATCTTTGTTGCTAATTTGAGGCTTTCTAAATTTAAAGTCATAATTTGAATAATTAATAATCTTGAAATTTAATTAGGAAAGTGAATGAGGGGGACTAGCAATTATGGTGTTTGCACTAAATTGATTTATATAACCCTACCCCTGTCACTATTTAAAAAGTAAGCCAGAGAGTAAAAATGTTCTGGCTTCAAATAATAGTAAATCTTTTGATAAAAGTTTTCTAGATTAATCAGAATCTAGTTAAAAATGTGATGAAAAAATGGAGGTGATGTTAGTTTTTTTAACCTACAAAACAGCAACATACTCTGTCCGGTTAGCCTAACTTTAAAATTTTCATGTGAATAATTTGAATCAGGAGAGTACCTTTGTAAGTCCATTTATTTTCTAAAACTCTAAGAATAAAATGTCCACAAATGTCTTCATAATTATCTCACAAGGGACTGAGATAAATAGTATGCAATAAATGAAGTTTCTAAAATGTTATAGTAGCAAAATAATATTTCTAAAACATCTCAGTTTAAGAGGGATTAAACTACAAATGTGTAATGTTTAATACTCTTTCTCAAAAGATAAGAGCTTATTACCAGGGATATGTAATATATTAATAACCTTATTATGAAGTTGAAAACTGTTGAGCTGAAAACAATCAAGGGATGGTGAGTGGTATTTTTTTCATATTGCCTATATTGCTATTGTAATTTCCATTATGTAATTGCAGTTAAAGTATGCAGTTACCTGTCAAACAAACTCAACATAAAACCCAACCTGATCTTACTGAACGATACAAAGGTAATGAAAACTGCAACCCATTGGAATCTAGTGTATTACGGGATCTTTGCACACCTACCTCTTCAACTGGTTTGTTTTAAATTTGGGCAAATTACTTGGTCCTTTTGTTAATTGGGCTTGTGAAGAAATTTCGATATATACAGCTAATTCACATGGTACTAATCGCCATATGTTTGTTAAGTATTTTGTGGGAAGAAAGAATTAGAGTGAGGAAATTTGGATTTCCTTAAAGAGCCCTGAATTGCAATGTGTTTGTAAAGATGGGGTTATTACTGGAGAGAAACAATCCTGGCAATAAAGGCTATATATATGTTAACTCCCTTCTTTTTCTGAATATCTATTTTAGTTTTATCCTAAAGGCCATATATATGTTAACTCCCTTCTTTTTCTGAATATCTATTTTAGTTTTATCCTACTGATTATATAGCAAAGGAATATTGCACTTTCCAATAATATCATTCCAATGTAGAGTATACGTTTCTAACCAAAACTCTTCATCCATAATATAGGATACAAAGTATAATTGTGAGATACACCTATCTCATTAAACTAATAAATTATATTATAAACCTCATTGAACTGACAAATATATACACTATAAGACAGTTATATGAATTTCCACCATATTTGAGAAAAGATACACATTTTGTTATTAAAGCCACATTTTTACTATATTTTAAAAATAATTACATAAAATTAACACATTACTTTCAGTTGTCACTTATTTATTACAGTGTAAGCTTATGTATGTGGAAGCAGGGGGTGATTTTGTGATTCAGATGACTGACATCTTTTTAAAAACATGTCCAAAAAATTTTGAAGAATAATTTCTCTGTAGCATGAGGAGATAAAGTCATTCTCCTATAGTTCTTTAAATCTAAAGTTCCATGTATTTTATGACATAGCATGTCTGACTTATGTTAGTAAAATTTTCTTGGAAGAGAAAAATCCAGTAAAGCAAATGTGCACATTGAAAGGCAAAATCTGCTTTTATACATCTTATAATAGAAAAAAAAAAGGTGCCAAGTTAGAGGAAATGATTTTATTCAGTTTAGAACTACATTCAAATTTAAGCTTACCTTCTAGGCAATCTTTAGAAAGTTTAATTAGGTAGATTTTCTTGCAATATTTTATATTTTATGACTGATTTAGTAATTTCCATCAAATTTTAGAAGGTTTGGGTAATATCACCAATTATCTGAAATCCTTTTTCAGTCTAAATTACCTATGAAATTAGTTGCCTGAGTTGATCCTATATAACACTTTATGGAGAATTTAGCAGGGAGAATCTTTACTGAGTAATTTGTAAATGATGGACATGAGGAACTACTCCCAAGTTTACTTACAATTTTGAACCTTTGAAATCACTGAAATACCAAAAGAAAAAGCCTAATGCTAGTAGGACAAGTTAATTCATTAGCCTACTCACTCACAGTCTCTTTGAAACAAAAACACATTTTGTGCATCGTAAGTGGAAAAAAAAAGTATATTTCTGGAAAAATAATTCTAGTTACAGTTAGAAGATGATGAACTTTGAACCCAAGGGTACTCTAATTAAGTCCCCAGCTCTTTTTATTTTTTATTTTGAGACAAGATCTCACTAAGATTTCCAGGCTTGTCCTGAATTAGAGATTCTATATCAGCCTCCTATATTAGCCTTCCAAGTAGCGGGGATTGTAGATGGGCACCGCTGCTCCTGGAGATGATCAACTTTGAAGTTTCATTTATTGCTAGAAAGAGTAGTTTAGAGCCATAATAAAAAAAATTTATACAGTGACAGGATGGGCTCATTTTCATCAGCAATTACAAAGGTTGACAAAATGCTAGGCATCATAAAATAGAATATTAGGGAAAAATAAGTTTTCTTTCTTGTTCCAAGCTTGGATACGTACTGTTAGGGATAAAATTTAAAAAAAGGTCAGAGTCTATTTATTCAAGACTATTTCAGTAGAGAAAAGATATTGAACTTAACTTCCCAGGAACCAAAGGTAGAGGAGGTGAAATGTGCTACCAGACATTTGTGGGTGGGTCTGTCAATGTCATTAGGCCGTTTTTCATGCTAATTGGCATTTTTCCTAATTAGGCTGCTATCCTTTGATAGAGATTAAGAAACCAGAGCACTACCTTTCCTAATGATGGCATTTCAAAAATATGGCTCCCAGGTCCCTGAAAAGGCATTCCTGGATCTATAATATTTATAACTATAAAGATCTGACTGCTAACTCTAGAAAACAGCCTGAGAAGAACAGAAGCTCCTGAGAAGAACACTAAGCACCCACCATCCATAATTGGATGTAGATGTTTCATTATTTCTTCCCATGGATGCACAAGATTTCTAGTATCAGACAGTTTACCAGTTTGAACTGCAATTTGTTAATCTACTTATTATTTTTGACAATACACTATGAACTTCATGAGGGCAGAGATCATGTTTACATTTGTAACCTCAGAGTTTAAAGTAATGTCCCTCACCTCATTGTAACTTAATGCTTGCTGAAGTGAACTGAATTCTAAGAATGAGACAGGAAATAAGAAGTGGGGGAAAAGTATGATTGTCACAAGAAAATTAATGGCCTTGAGTTTGGTATAATGTAATTTTTAAGGGCATATGACTAGAGGACATGTATTCCTGGAAGTTATAAATTTTTCCAGCAAATTCTAGAAAACTAAAAGTGAGTAACAGCAAGTGAAGGTAGGAAAAGGACTTGTGTTTAATGTATACTGCAAGGTAGACATAATGTTTGCCTATCTAATTTAATCCTTGATTTGTGAGGGAAGCATTACAAATTCTACTTTTTAAAAGCTCTACCTTTGTAATTGGATAAACCGACACTTACTGTAACCATCTAGGCACATTCTCCTGTATCATTATGGACTCAAGTCACAAGGTTATTAAACTTTCCTCTTAAGACTAAATTGCAGTACTTTAATTTCTAGAAGAAGGAAAAAAATAATGAGTACTTTTAAATAGATGATGGCCTTTAGAAAAGATCATCTCCAAAATATAAATAGAATTTGTATAGCATATGACATATCTTTAAGTGATAGATATAAGAAAGAGTATTAACAAACAGGTAACATTTCAGAATACCTTCAAAACTTCATAAGGTGATGTCAACATAAAGACTGTCTCTGGCAGAACCATCAGCTGTATGCTGGATTGAATAGACATTGAGATGGAGATTAGCAGGGCTCTTCTTTTGTACTAAATATATTCTATGGAATTCTTTAGTATGAAATATATCTGTTTCTTGGATCCTATTATCACTGACAAAAATTGTTTAAGGAAAAATCTTTTTTCCAGATATGAATTGAGAATGCTATTTCTTCTTAGTTACCATTACATACTGAAGACCTGGAGAGTTGTGGGTAGTCCCCATCTACATATCTATATCAAAAGAGGGAATATTAGGGCCACAGGTGCCTGTCTATCTGGTTAACTGTTTGAAGGAGGATATCCCTAAACTGAGGAAAGATGTCTGAGACAAAAGTAAGAAGGTTGGAGAGAATTTAATTAATTATTTGCTTTGATTTGAAAGTCCCATAACATTCAAATACTAATGTAGGGATGATATAGAGTTTATTTTTCAAAGAAATAAGGATTAACAATTTTTTCTCAATAATTTGGGGTGAGAAGAAAAAAAATAATGTACTCTAGTCTATGAAAGGAATATCTGTTTCCCTCACATCTCCTTGAAATTCTGGATTTGTCATCTGACTGACTTTACCTTTTTCTAGGGAAAAAATAAAAAGCATTCTGAGAGGGGTAAGATTTAGTGCTTTTCCAGTACACTGTTGGCATTCTTCCAATTCTCTTGAAAAACACTATTCTGTCCTTTATGTGCCTACAGGATGATGAGTTGAGATAAAAATCTGTGTACAGCCTCTCAGACACAAGTATCAGGATTTTCTTAAAGGGCCCATATCTAAGCAGGAATATTTAAAGTAATTATTAGTTCAACATCTATTATGGCTTGTAGCTAGATGTACTCCCCCTAAGCCTCATGTGCTCAAAGGTGGATCTTTTCAGAGGTGGCTGGATCTAGAGTGTGTGATGCTAGGATTGATTCATTGTGCAATGATAAGATTAAGGGTGCTCCACCCTGGGTGTAAGTGCTACCCACTCTAAAGGCAGGTAGCCTGGATAGAATTTAGGATAGAAAGAGGGCTACTGTCACTGCGTGCTGCTGCTTGATACTTTGCTTCTTTGGTGCCTTCTGCCTTCCCTGATTTACGATGAACTGTTTCTCCTCTGAGATGCCCCTCTGCCATGCCACCCTGACTTAGAGCCAGCCAATTATGGAATGAAACCTCTATAGACTGTGAGCTGAAATAAACCTTTTCTCCTTTAACTTTGGTTGTTGGGTATTTTGACTCAGCAACAAGAAAAGTAACTAAGACATCATCATACTCCAACAAGACTGCAAGGTTGCTTAGCAACAGAATCAGGCACACTTAATAGGAGTATTCATGGGAAGAATGGTGAAAAATGATTGAAATCTTAAAAAGGCAAATTTTTTGAACTAAATCATAGTGAAATGACTGTGAAGAATGAGTTGTTTGTCCTAAGTATTGTTCTCTGAACTTTATTTGCTAGGTAAAAGTACAATGGTACTTTTAGTCCACATAATTTAGGACATTTAAAAAAGATTATTAAACTTAGGTGAAAAAGTACATAGTATCTCTATTATGTCCCATTAATTATCTTTAAAACTGTAGAGATTTATAAAGAAAGCAGAGTTCTTACAAAAATAAATGAATATTACAAAATATTCCATTAGCTACAATTTTATTTTTATATCATTACATTTAATAATTAGCCTATCAAAAACTCATAATTGTATTCTTATGTTTCAATTTGAATGCCATATCATTAGCTACACACACATACACACACACACACACAGACATGTATCACTCATTTCCATTTTTATTTTTTAAGAAAAGGCTAAAAATACTGTCTCTTTGAGAGTACTAGATAGACTACTTTTAAATAGTTTGACAGGGTGAGCTGATTTTATACCAAATACTTATAAAAGCAGTGTCTTGCAAACAAACAGAAAGAAATCTGGTTCATGTGAACTCTTGATGTGATGCATAAACATCCAAAAAATTTTAGTCAAAAGGAAATTTAGGGTGCTGGATAGGAAGGCAGAGAATCCCAACTCTGATCTAGTCCTGCCCCTGGTTCTATGTCTCTTAACCATTCTAGACTCCATATTCCTCATGTATGAAATGAGACTTCTAATATCCTTTCCAAATCTAATATTTCTAAATCAATTTTCATCAACTCTATGTAATATTCTTTTCTCCTCATGATAAAGATGGCTGTTTTACTGAATTTGTTATTTGACTACTTTCTTTATGTAAATACTAGAAGTAGCAGGTTCCTTCACCAATATCGTTTGAGCATCAGACAGAGAATATTCATTACTTTTTTGGGTGGGGCTTTTATTGTGTGACTGACTATATGTTACAGAGGTAATTTTTACTCCCTGAACATTGAAAGCATACAGGGGCAGATGTACCATGCTGAAGTTCTTTGTACCAACCCATTCTATTTCAAAGCAACTAGATTCTTATTGTACCTTCTTTAGAATAGGGCTAGATGAACACATCTGTTTTCCTTTCTTTGAGTTTTTTAAAATCACCAAAAGGCCATCCTTAAACATGTAGACAAGATCAACAACCAAATCTTGGAGAGGAGCCATTGCATCATTAAAACAATCCAGAGGACTATTTAAAACTGTTTATATTGGCATCGAGTCTCAAGGTGGGAAGGAACAGAGAAATACTTTATAGACTTAACAAATAAATATCTTTAGAAGATGTCTCATGATGTTGTACTGTTGGAAACCCAACACCTGCAAACATATTTGGCATTCAACACTGAATAAAGAGTGTACTTATAAAGATGTTGGAAGCAAAAAGTCTAAAATCTTGAGTCAAAAGAGCAGAATCATAGGCTACATCTACACTACATTGTAAATTCTATTTTTTAGTACAAAATGAAATTGGTGGACATATTTTAATTGCAGGAAAGTGAGAAGGTGGTCCTTAATCCTATTAGTTGATGTTAAGCCAGGTTTTGGACTATGTGACTATGTGACTGGATTTTACAATGTCTCCCTGAAGTCTTGACACTGAAGTTGTGGGGAAAACACTCTTCATAGCCCCCAAATACTACTTCTCCTACCAAGAATAGTAAAGGAAGAGATAGCCTTTAAAAAGATTACATATTAGAGGAAAGCCACGAATACTTAAATCCAGGAACTAAATATTGACCTAAGAAGCAAGAAATCTTAAGAGGTAAGTTTACAGAAACCATTAATGTAGGCTTTATACTTTTAATTGAAATTTTAAAAGTTATGAATAGAAATAGAGAATTATTTGGAATTTGTGTTTTACCTATGTTTCCAGGAAGTGGCATCTTAAAAGATTAACAGGATGAAAAGTAACTAATGGAGAAACAAAGATATAAAGCAGAGGCTTATTTTTGTAGCAAACTATTTTGTCAAGTTTCCGAAATTGTTGACACCAGAATCAGATTGTAGTTATACCTAATATAATTTTCAGATTATAGAATACATAAAGATATACCTAGGAGATACAGTCAATAAATTGCATATAATGTCTTATGGTTCGTATCTAGTTGCCCCCCGAGCCTCATGTGCTCATAGATGGGGCTTTTTGGAAATGGCTGGATCTAGAGCGTATGATACTGGCTTTAAGGGTATATGATAACTAAACTGGTTTAGCATAGTTCTGGGTGTGGATAATGGAAGACTTACCCTGGTTGTAGATGGTACCAACCAATAGGCTGTAGCCTAATGTAATAGAAAGGGACAGAAAAGAAGGCTGCTTGCTGCTCACTGCCTCCAGCCTGCTCTGCCATGGCCTTTTTCTCCTCTGTGATGCCCCTCTGCCTTGTTGCCCTTCCTTAGAGCCAGCCTACTATGGACAGAAACCTCTCCAAACTGTGAGCTGAAAGAAACTTTTCCTCCTTTAATTTTTGGTGTTGGATATTTGTCTCAGCAATGAGAAGGTAATTAAGACAGATTTTGATACTTGGAGTGGGGCCATTGCTGTGATGCTATCTGGCCATGTAGTTCAGAAGCCTTTGGAACAGGCTTGTGGAAAGAGATTGGAAAGATTTGGAGATGATGCCGAAAAAGCAGCCCTGGAATGCTGTCAGCTGAGCTTGAGTTCAGAGATTCTGGTCAGACCTCAGAAGATCAGAATGCTGATAGAAATACAGCCAGTAAAGACCAGTCTCAGGAGGTTTCAGTCAGGAATGAGGACTACATTGCCTGTTGGACACAAGACCGTCTGTACTATGATTTGGCAGAAAATTTGTCCACATTTTGCTTATGTACAGAGACATTGTCTGAGACTGAGATTGAGGGCAGTGGACTAATTAATCTTGCAGAAGAAATTTCAAGGGAGTCTAATATTGAGGGGGAGGCATGGCTACTGTTTGGGGCTTTTAGCCAGGTCTGTGTTGGAAAATCCAGAGCAAAGGACCCAGCAGAGTGATTTTTAAAGTTTTGAGTTTAGCCATAAAGAAACTTGTGGCCTGTAAAGATGGAACAGAGGAGAACTTGGTCACTGAAAAGATTAGCAACAAAAAGCCAAGTGTTCCAGAAGAGGACAACAGAAAAGATGGCCTGAGGACATCACAAGAACCAGCAGAACTCCACCCTTTAAGGCCTTAGAATTGCAAAGGTGAAAGACTTTGCTTTGAGAACCTGCGAGCACCATGTTCCAGAATGGCAGCAGCCTAGGGAAGGTGTTACCCTGGTTTGGGTTCATAGTACTCAGCAATCCAGGGAATGGACCCCTACAGCCAAAAGAGAAGGAAGCCTGGCTATGGCTTTAGCTGGTGACAGACCTTAGTGTCATCCACATGGTGGTGGTTTTAGTTACATACATAATGTAAGAGTTGTGGGGTCACAAAGGCTTCCATACAGATTTCAGAAGGCCTGTGAAGCCAGGCAGTGTGCCTGCAAGACAGCAGTGTGTGAAGCTATGAGTGTGAAGCCAGAGGTCCAGTGGTGATCTCAGATGGTTGGGAAAGCCAGAAATATGGATCATCTGAGAAAAGCTGCAAGGATTGAGCAAGGCTGACCCAAGAGAGAAGCCATGGGAGCTACAACCACTGGCAGTGTCACAGGGGCAGATCCATGCAAGCCCTCTAGAGTTCATATCTTGCCACAGATGCATTGGATACTGGACATGAAACTATGGATTTAAAGTTTACCCTTCTGGATTTGGTACTTGCTTTGGTCCCATTCCTGTCTATCCCTTTATTTGTACCTTTCAGAATGGGAATGTTTATATTGTGCCAAAGTATATTGGAAGTGTTTTAACTTTCTTGTCTTTTGTGCAGGGGCTGGCAGCTAAGAGTTTGCCTTAAATCTGAGAGGAGATTTTGGACTTGGACATTTCAGCAATGCTGAAACTGTTAGGAGTTTGGCAACTCTTAGAGATGGACTAAATGCCTTTTGCATAAAGGAACATGATGCTTTAGGGGGCCAGGGGTGGAATGTTATTACTGGTATCTAGATGCTCCCCAAAAGCCTCATGTCATAGTTGGGTCTTTTTAGAGGCAGCTGGATCTAGGTGTATGATAACTAAATTGGGTTAGCATAGTTCTGGGTGTGAATAATGGAAGGCCCACCCTGGTTGTGGGTGGTGCCAACCAATAGGTTCATAGCCTGAATGGAATATAAAGGGACAGAAAAGAAGGCTGCTTCCTGCTCACTGCCTCTTGCCTGCTCAGCCATGGACTGTTTCTATTCTGCAATGCCCCTCTGCCATGCTTCCCTGCCTTGGAACCAGCCAACTATGGACTGAAACCTCTACAAACTGTGAGCTGAAATAAACCTTTCCTCCTTTGACTTTGAGTGTTGGGTATTTTGTCAGCAATGAGAAGGTAACAAGACAATGCATTATAATAGTACATATTACATTCATTTCTATGAATATTTTTTTCAGTGGTGGGGATTAAACCCAGGGCCTTCACATTGAGCCACATGCCCAGCTCTTTTTTTATTTTAAGAAAGGATCTCACTAAATTCTCAAGGCTGGCCTGGAACTTGTAATCCTCTTGCACTGTAATTCTCATGTCTCTGGGATTGCAGGCATGTGCCATTATGCTTGACTTCAATGAATAATTTTACAGTCTTTTTGTAGTCTTTTTATAAAGGCTAGTTAAAAAATTCAAATTTGAGACATGTGAAGTTTAAAAAAGATGAGCCAGATTTCTCCAATCCAGTTTCTGATACAGCAGACAGGCTACAAAAAAGTGCATGATAAAAATCTTTGTTCCTTGCACTATTTCAATCATATGCATTCTGTAATATTCAGTGGGCACAAAGCACTCACAGATTATGCTTTTCAGGCAAACTATTACACAGGAGTAGCAGTCACCTTCAGAATCTTCTTTTCTAATGATAGAAGACCTTGAGCAAAACTTTAATGCTTTCTTAAGTTTCATCAAGTTCCACTTTCTCAGTTTCTTTCCCCTTTGAGTCTAGTTATTACTGTATCCTTTCTGTTACCTAATACCTGCTGCAGAAACCATATGCTCTCAGGTTCTCTTCCCTCCTTCACATCATCAAAACATGCTTGGGTTTGAGGTGACAATGACTAAGGTCTTAAAGTAGAGACAATTTAAATTTTAATGGGAATGAAATAAAAAAAAAAAGAATGAGGGTCTCAGAAAAGGGATAAAAGTCTACCAAACATCGGTTAGTAGGTGGGAAGACACTTTCAGGTATTAGAACTTTTCTGTTTCACCAATTAGAAGACTAGTCCTACAAGCCATATAATTAAAGGAAGTAATTGTATAAAAGGCTCAAAATATCAGAAAATAAAAATAATACCTTATTAGGTCCTAAATAGAAAGCAAGGTTAGCAAAGAGAACACTAAAATTACTCCCTCTTTTCTGAACCCAAAGCCGCTGACAGAAGAAAGGAGGTAGCTGAAGTAACTTTGTGTTGGTTAATGGCAGGGAACATTCAATATACAATTACAAAATTAAAGGTGATGTCAAAGGAACCCGTGTGTGTGCATAGGGGTGTGTGTGTGTGTGTGTGTGTGTGTGTGTGTGTGTGCGTGTGTCCCTGTGTCCGTATACAAAAACCAGTTTTGTTATCCAGGAGAAGACATTTAAACCCAGTAGAGGTGTTAGTAGTCTGAGAAGAAACTATAAATTCTAACATCATTATATTGCTAACAAAATCATATTTGAGGATGACAATAGCAATGACTTCCATTATATGTCCGCCAAGCCCATTGGTTTTGTTTGGTTTTCTTTAAGATACTGGTATGCAAGGAGTTTGTTCTGAAAGAATACAAACAAGTAATGGTCCCCCCAAAAAGTAATTTTTGCAGTAATTGAGCAAAAAAAATGAAAGTAAGCAGAGTTGTTTCCTTTGTCTCACATAAAAAGTTAAAATGAAAAGTTAAAAAAGAACCTAAATCTTCTTAATTTTATGTTTGGTGGTTATATAAATTAAAACAAACTGATCTTACTACTTATTAAATTTATTCAGTTACCAAAAGAACATTTCTTTTGAAAGTGATTCTTGAATATAGATGCATTTTTTCTTTTAGTAGAATCAGGCAGTAAAGGAAGATTTTCTGTTACTTACATTGACTTATATAATATGGAGTTATTGATCAATCTACATGGAAAGTAATTTTTCTGACATTTCAGGGTTTACAATTATTTTAACAAGTGTGATTTTTAAATCAGATGTCTGTTCTTTGTTAATATTGATTCTAAAGCAAGCATTTATTGATTCTAAAGCAAGTTGGCTCCTTGATGTACCTGATGGTCATGAATACGAAAACAACCTTTCTCTACAGAAGAGTAGCTCTTTAAAAAAAAAAAGGCTAGGTACAGCCTATTCTAAAATGAAAGGAGTGTGCCAAGACATAGTCAGAGATCCATTTTAATTTTTTTCAGGTTAAAATAGTATTTTTCTTTGTATGAATTTTATATTTCTTCGAAGTAATTTTTACTGTGAAATTTAAACTGCTATAAAACTATATTACTTGAGTAGGCTTCACATATCTCCATATCCTATACTGATAACATTTACATATGAATGCTAAATTTTTACTGTTTCGTAAACTAGGAGACAATTACACTAATAAGCAGAATCTGGCAGAAACAATAGATTTGCCACCCCTGCTTTCTATTGTTTGTGAGCCTAATTACTTTAGTTGGCCAATTAATGGCAACACATGACAAAATTTTTCTGACTCCTAATTAACTGATTCTAATTTTAGTACTTTTGCTACTGCCAAAGCTTCCACTAATTTTATATGTGAATATGTTACTATACTCATGTTTATTTTCCTCCCAATCTTCATCAAATTCAAAAAGCATCTCACTAACTTTAGAGTCAGATAATACTTGCTAAAATCAGGGGGGAAACAAAAAATGAATGTAGTAACAATTAGTGTAACTACTAATTAGAAGTCATGCACTGAGGATATTAAACCAGAGAATGGAGTAGAAATTATAATACCTCCACTTTCGAAAAGCTGTAATACACAAAGCAACCCAAAATAGCATCATAGGTAATTTCTCAGTAACTTCGTATACTTGATACATACCCAATTTGTGCCCTTGGATAGGAGCAACTAGTAGTAAAAAGGAATAAAATAGTTACATATCTGGACAAATCAAGTTGTTCATATAAAGTGATGATGGCCCTGTTTACTCAATAATTTATTAGGCTTTCATTGTTGATAATTATGCTAGAAGTTACATGAAATTATCTGAGTAAAAGCATTGCAGTGACTTTTAGCTTTGAGTCATGATGCAGAGAAGAACTCAGAACTGAAGAAAATAAGTAAAGAAAGAAAGAGAGAAAGGAAAGCTGAAGGATTAAAAGCTGTAAGGTACTAGAGAAGTTTATTCATGTTTTCTTAATCTTCATCATGTTCTTGTCAAGTGACTGAGGTCTTGGACTGCAGTTATCTGACAGGTATTCATGCCTGTGATGGGGACATTCATGCTGAGATTCCAGTCATAGTCATCCTGAAACAAGTGACTTTCCTGTGGAAGCACATAGTTTTGACCAAAATTTTGACCACATTAAAATATTGCCTTTTCCTGTTTCAGGATGATGGTTTGTGTTTCAGGAAGAACTATATCTTTTTGGCCATTAAATTTTTTCTGAGTTGCTTACATCAACAATAGGCTTTGATTGGTTTCATATGAGCAAAGACCTGAAATTACATGTAAAATGCTGTGTACAGTTGTTTGTTTGAAGTAAAGAAATACAAAGCAATTGTCAAATTCTCAATATAAGATCAAATTACCAAGTATTTTATAGTAAATCAGGTAATGAATGACTCTTCTGGTTCTAAAGGATATGTTTCTTATAATAATCCTTACAGTTGCAGTTAATATTATACAGTTATGCAGTATATATATGTATAATATGCGGTATATATTATACAGTTAATAATTCTGAAATAACTTTTATCTTCAATTAACAGAAAATTGAGGCGTAAAGCAGTCTACATAAGTGGCAGATATGCAATTCAAACCCTGATCTGTTGCAGTCTTATGCCCCACTAATTCTATATCTAACAATTCCAGTCACTGAAAATAATCAATGTTTATTTATTTCCTTTGCCTTAGTTGAGGACAAAGAACACAGCTGCATGAAGGAAACAGAATCATTAAGTAACATCTGAACTGACACATTAATTTTAAAATGATATAAGAATACTACTAGTCACTAGCTACTGAAGATTGATACTGTTTTAGGAACTGAGCATTAAGTACTTTGTGGGCATTCTTTTATTTAATCTTATTACCTGCTGTATAAAGATGTTCTAAGATGACTGAATTAACAATACAATCAAGTACCATCTGTGAAACAAAGAAAGTTCCTCTGCTGATGGTTGAATTTGACCAGGACATTCAGGAGAGATATAGGCACTACTGGAGAAACAGAGGAGCTTTTCATAGTGCAAGCATTCTATTACTTGCTTAGGAATTGTGGGCCCTGATAATCTGAAAACAGGTTTTGATAAAAACTAAAGAGTGGTTAGGATTAGGGTTAGAGTTAGGGTTAGGTTTGCCACATCTGGAATGCTGACTGTATTTTTGTTTTAGAGTCACTAGCTTTTAAAACCAGAGCACAGCCTAGGAACTTGCAGACTAAACAGTTTTTCCTACTGCCACTTTCTTTAAAAATATTGGCAAAATTGCATTACTATTTAAGGAAAACAGATTTGTTCATCATTCTAAATTTATGTGACATTTTCTTTTAAATCAATCATTAAATATAAATTAGATTAACTTTATGTTGTCTTTTTCCATCACCAGAACAAATGACAATAACATTTTGTACAAAAAGGAAAGATTCTCTTATCCACATCTTGTATCATTGCTCTCTTCTGTGAAATCTAATTCTAATTAAGATGAATGTTACCTCACTAAAACCAGCTTAGCTGTTCCTTTGAGTAATGATTTATCTCACATTGAAATAACTTAAACATATAAAAAGTAATAGCTGAAGTGATGAGTGTCACTAATAAGACTTCATTCATCAAGGAAAATACATTGTAAAAGCAGATGGAGTACAATGGTAATTTTTAAATAAATATACCCTTGGTGCTAAGACCAAAGCCTAAGGAAAACCATGAAGAACATAAAAACATTTCCTCCATCTCAGAGAAGCTGAGTATTTATAGATCACTTAACAGGGCATATTACTAGGTATGATCTAATAATCTGGAAAGATATATTGAATTTTACATAATTTGTTTAATTTAACATCATTTTGTGATAGTGTTATCTTTATTTGTACATAGATAGGAAATAGGCTCAGAAAATTAAGAATATTATCTATTTAGCCTATGTGGCAAAACCCAAACTGATCTAATCCCAGAGCAAAGCTTTTTCTACCTTATCAGTTTGGGTCCTTATCATTTTGAGAACTGATGGACTCTATGACTCTTTTCAGAAAAATGCATAGATAAAAAATATGAGGTATGATGTATCAGTACAAATCTCAGTAAATACCTGTTGTGGTTGGATTTGCTTCTCTTGGAAGATCTTTTGCAAAATTACTTTCCTCTTCCATTGTAGGATTTAAATATTTTGTCTCAAGGCATTTCTAAATCATACAAATTAGAAAACTATTTTTCTTTAAGGCAAAAACAGTGGACGTTTACTTAACTATATATTGGCGCCGTTGCTATAGTATATACTCTGCATATGACAACATTCAAGCTAACGTTAGATGTGTCCACAAGCTGTCCATTATACTATAATTTTGTGCTATTGTGAAGTAGATAATTTAGTAGATAAGTAGACAAACATACCAAATACTGCTTCTTCCTCTGAAACATCATGCTAGTCTACCCCACTACCCTAGGTTTATTCTTTCTTACTTCTGCTTCTCTGCATAGTACAGAAAGCATATTTTGTAAAACAGTCTTCTCCACTCCAAGTGTATTTCACATAAACCTGGGCCTTCCCACGTGGACAGTTTTTAACTGGAAATCTTTGTGACAGTTGTATCCATATGTTTATAATTTTGAACTTCTCAAATAGGGTCTTTATACCCAGTAGAGCATAATGGTTAAGAGAACAGGCACTGATATCAGGTGTTCTGAGTCTAAACATGTGTAGGCATAAACGCTAGAAGTTGTGTAACCGTGGAGAAATCACTTAAACACTTCAAAAGCATCAGAATTCTGATCTGGAAAAATGGGATAATAAATACCTACCTCATAGGGTTACTGTCTAAGTTAATGTAAAATGAGATGATGCTTAGCACAGTATCGGCTCTTATTAGGAATAGCTACTCTTATTATTATTATTTTTGTGTTCCCATTCCCAGCTCAGTGCCTAACGTGTTGCAGCTTTTATTTATCACATTGAATTCTAAAACGTAAGCAATACCCCATTAGCAAAATAGTCTCAACCAAACTCATCAATTCCTTTCACTGAAGCCACTTGCCAAACCTTCTTTTCCTACTCTAATCCTTTTGTTCATGTCCATTATAAATCCCAAAAAGATTTGGGGAATTTAAAAATCATATGAGTTTGAAAAAGTTTTATTTCCTTAGTCTAATATGTCCCAGGATCCCAGGTTCATCAACTTTATATCAATGCAGTTTCATTAGGACTAATCATGATATTTGGTGAGCTAGTTATTTTTTAGCTCATTGTGGTTTTTTAAATTCATTATTTTACAGCTGCACAGCTATTTTTTCTTTTGGTAGGAGACTCACCAAATTAAAAAAGCACAAATGAGATATCATTGGCCTGCTTCATACCTCAAAAGACTCCCTACTGCAAACAGACTAAAACGTAAAATATTTAGCAAGAATTACAAGTGCCTTGTGCCGTGACTACCTTCAGCACCTCTCTCAGGTCTTTGCCTGACTCTGTGTATATTTGCTTTGCAAGTACTCAGATGCAGCAGTCTCATAATTTGCCCTTTCTGATCTTTGTGCCTAGATCAGTTTCCCTCTCGTCATTTAGGTCTCACTTCAAACACCACTACTGCTTCCTTGGAAAGAGGCCTTTCGCCTGCCATCCAGTTTTATTTACTTTGGTACGTGAAAATTGTTTACTTGTTTACTATACCTCCCCTTACAGCTGGGATGTTTACTTAAAAGCAAGTATTTTGTACTTCTTTTTCACCACTGAATCGTCAACACTTTCAACATAGCAAGGTAGATGATCAGGAAAGGTGTTGAATAAAAGAGTGAATAAGAAGTAACAGAAAAAGTGAGAAATGCTGCAAGAATATTTCTCTTTCGAAGAACAGAATATGATAAAACATGTTCATTCAATAAGAATCAGTCATATGTAGTTGCTAACATATGACTTAATGGTTCATATTCAATACAAGATGTTCCATTGTGTTTTTTGGAGCTTTTACTCATAAAGAGTAATTAATCAAATTTTATTCACTTTAAGGGCAGCTTGTGAGGCATTATTTAACTTGCCTATTCTAAAAATCCAGCATTAACTCACCCAGAGGAATCACCAATTACTGGTCATGTGACCTTGGGTAAATTATAGGTAACCTCTTAGTATCTCAGTTTTTTCATTTGTTGTATGGGAATAATAATAAGACTTACTGATTTGTGAGGAGAATAAACATATTAACATGCATAAAGCTCTTAGAATATTGTCTGGTGCACAGCAAAAATTAAGGAGGTGCTGACTCCTGCTACAGAATTACTATTATAAGAATTACATGTTGAAAATAATCTTTCCTATGTTTGTATATTCCACTGAAAGTTAATAAAACTAGTAGAATATTTTAAAATGAGTCAAAAGATATAAAGCATATAGCATAAAAAGCATATGCTATAAAGCATAGAAGCATAAAAACATTTCTCTTTGGTTTTTCCTTTTATTTTCTTTTTGAAAGAATTAAAGAACCTAGAAATATGAAGGCAAAAATATTGCACTGTCTGTGGCCATAACGCATATGTAAATGAGTTTCAGAGTAAAGGGGTTGGAAAGGGGCAGCCGGATGGAAGGAGTACATCATAGAGTAAATGGGAAGTGAGCAAGTGGAAACAACATTTGAAGATAATGATTTTAAGAAGCTCAACTGTAAATCTGATAAAGGAGATATATGAGAAGGAAGGGAAGGCTTCATGCTGTATGAATACTTTTTTTAATACTTTAAGTAGGAGTTACTAATCTAGAATAAGCTTGAATTTTGATGAGAATAATTCAAAAGGAGTAGGTGAGTTGAAGACACAGAGCTGTGAAGTCCTTGATGGGAGAAAATGGAAAACCTGCTATGTGCAATGCAAATGGCCTTTTTAACTTTAATTTACAATAAAAGGGAATTGAATTCAAAGAGCAAGGCAGACACTAAAAGGTTATGGATTTTGCAGTGGGTCATTTACTGGCTTCTGTTTTCTTAATGAGATTTGAAGCACTCATTAACTGAAAGGAAAATAGAGAGACCAGAGGGAAATTTGAGGAGAGTGGGTAAAGTTTATTTAAAAAATCTTTAAAGGGAATGAGAAGGAGTATACTGGTAAATCAAGCAACATTCCCAGTTTTGAAAGCCCATTTGAGATAAGTAATCATTAATTTATTGGACTACCAATTTTCCTGTCACATATTTTTTTCTCCAGTTACCTGGGCATGAGTTACAAAAAGGGGCAGAAGAGAGTAAGGAAGACAATTACTTAAAAGAATATACAATTAGTGTTCTGTGTGTGTGTGTATGTGTGTGCGCACACGCGCGTGTGTGATGATCAACTTCAGTAGTTACTGAATTTTTGATTTGATTCTTTGAACATGAGGTTCTAGTTTATTAATTTATCAAAATAAAAATAATAATACCTTATATTGTCAAAGTGCTTTACAAACTAACTTGGTTTGATCACTTGCAAAGTAATTTAGTAATGCCTAGTAAGATCTTTAAAAAATACACATAGCTTTTACACATTAACTTTAATTCTTGGAAACCTATCTAATAAATAATTTACATAGAAAATTATTATATAAATAGAGGTACTTGTCCTGTAAGTATTTATAACAAAAAATGAGAAGTACCTTTTTCAACAATAGTAAAATGACTTAGTAAAGCAAATTATATCTATTTTGTAGCAAGTTACACAGGTATTAAAATTATAATTACAAAACTATGCAGCAAAACAGAATGCTTAAAAAAGCTGACTTTAAAATTGTCTATCTTGTGACAAATATGTAATTATATGAGTATTTATTAAAAATTAAACTAAAATAACATATTTAAAGCTCTGTAACACTAACAGTTTTTCACTGTTTCAAAATATTTGCTAATATGTCTCTTCTGTAATTTTGCTAAGAGGAGTGTCAAAGGAGGTTTTCCTACCTGCTTTTTAAAGACTTTCCAATTACTATGTCATGTGACATCTCATACTTTTCAATAAGTAAACAATTCTAGTAGCAGAGATTTGATCTACTTGATAATTCAAACTTCCAGGTTATGTGTGGAAAAAACTATATGCTTTCCTAAGTATTTTTTAAAATCATTCTAAAATTCAATTTTCTTCTTTCTCTTTCTTTCTTTCCTTTTTTTTTTCTCTCCTCTTCTCCCTCCCTCCTACTGTGTCTCTCTCTGTATCTCTTTATCTTTCTCTCTCTCTCTCACTCTTTCCTTTTTTGGCTATATTTTCCCTGGAGTGGAGATTAAGCAAACTACTACCTATAATTGCTAACCATTCTTTTCTCCTATTCTCGTATTTATTCATTTATCTTTCCCTTCACAGAAATCATAACAATTGAGTCTACAGATGATAACTGGCAATTTCTTAAATCTGTTGTTCATATTATACATCTATGCTGACATGAACATATCCAATATGTTAAGAACTCTCTAGTTATTGAATTATTGTTCGGACTTTTATTATCTATGTAAGTATAAGATTTAGGCTCAATTTTTACAAGCCTTTTGATTTCTTAGTTTAATACTGAGAAATTCTTAATATATAGCCAAATTTTGAACAATTATTTTCATAAATAGGAGTTCCTGATTATTGGTTAATGTATACTTGGCAGTATTCTTACCATTTCTCAGAAGTTCTCTGTTAAAGTTTCTCCGTCTTTCTGTCTCTGCCTCTTTCTCTCTCCCTACATACACACACACACACACACACACACACACATGCAGATATATAGTCATTTATTTTAATTAATAGCACAGACTGCCACTGTAAATCCAAGGTTCTAACTAATTCCAGTTCTGTGATTTCCGGTCCATGTTTCTTTAGGCAAGTAACATAATATATCTTAGACTTATTATCGGCATCTGTAACATACAAATTAATCATTATGGTTGTTTTGACTATTGTGTGCTAAAATATGAACAGAGTTTCTTTTACAGACCCAGGTACACAACAGGCACTTAATAGCTAATTTTTTTTTACTTTTTTAGTATTACTTATGTCATGGAGTTTCCTAAGTCTATGAATCCCATAAGGAATTGGAATTTTTCATAAATTGAATAATACCTGTTATCAATAGCAACTTAAGCTCATCACTTTCCAGTGCAAGTCAGATTTTCTGCCTTTGTGTTTGTCTGATGTGGGTGCTCAATAAATATTTATTTATTACATAAGCAAACAAGTAAATAAATAAGTACATGAACAAATTATTTCAATGCTACTTTTGAGAAGGTTGAACAAATATGATACAGTAAGGGATCAGAAAACACTCTTAAAAAAATGGGCACATCACTTATGTGCCCAAGGGATAGCCCAGGAAGAATTGTTCTGCTTTGAAAATTACAAAAGAAAAGTTTATTTAATATTATATAACAATTATTTCTAAAAGTCAAACACAAAATTCTCTGATGATTTTCATGTTTGTTCCCATAAAAATAATGTGGAGTTAGCCATATTGAAGATAGAACACTGAATTACACATGTTGGCTAATAGAGTTAAAAGTTGGGTGACTGGTTGTAAGTAACAAAAGGCAGAGAAAGAAGTGGCCTTTTCTGTATGCTATAGTACCTCTGAATAAAATGTTTCCTAAATCTAACTACAAGACTGTGTGTTCTATAGATGGTGATAGCCACCTTCTGTGTTAACGATTTCCACTGTGGAGATCAGATTTTGCCATAGAAAGTATTTGTAAAAGTAACACATATGCCAGTATTATTGGCAATCAGGAATGCTAACAAAGTGAGCCTCCAATTCAAATTCAAATTCATGATGATACTATTCTATAGTAGCACTTTCTTGTGAGGTTTATTCTAGGGAAAAGATGGATAGAAAATGTATAAAAGTGAACCCTTTATAGACTAACATGACAATATGTAATTTTGAAAATATAAAGTACATTAACCAAGATTATTACAGCACCAAACATTAATATTTCATCATTGAACACTGCCTATAATCAATATTTATGATAATCTCTGACCTCTGAATTGGAATCATGCCCACAACACACATGAATCATAAAAGATAAACTCAGAACAGAAATTCAGCATTTAAAGACAGTTTATTTAGATTTATTCAGTAACTTTTTCCAGAAAAGTGATATTAAGAATTATTGCTTATTGAAGGCACCAACCTTTTACATTTAATTTTCTCTTCCAAAACAATGTCATTGAGATAAAGCAAATGTACATATTTATTAGGTAATATAAATATATAAATCATAAAATAAGAAAATGCTTGACTTCTCAATATTTTAGTCTTAAAACAGTTATTTACAGAAAAATTTAGGTAATATTACAGAGATTTCCTATATATTCTATACTCATTTTCCTTTATTAACAATTTAGTGAGCTACATTTTTTACAATTAATGCATAAATACTGATACATTGGCATTGAAGTCCACACTTTAATCATATTTCCTTAGCTTTACCTGGTGTGTGTGTGTGTGTGTGTGTGTGTGTGTGTGTGTGTGTGTGTGTGTGTGTTTTCCAGGACTCTGTCTATATTAGTTGTCTCCTTAGGCTTCTCTTGGTTAACATGGTTTTTCAGACTTTCCCATCTTTGAAGATCTTGATAAATTTGCATAATAATGATGAGGTATTTTGCAGGCTGACCCACTTCTGTAATTTGATGCTTTTCTCACAAAGTGGGGGTCATATGCTTTAAGAAGGAAGACCACAGAGGTGAAGGGCCATTTAATCATGTCACATCAAGGTTAAATGCTACCAACATGATATGACTACTTATATTGTATTTGATAAATCACTTGAAGTAGTGGTTGTCATGTTTTTCCATTGTAGAGTTACCCTTTTTTCTCCTAATCATACCATATTCATTGGAAAGATACCATTACACTTAGCCCACAACTAAGGAGTGGGGAGTTATGTCCCCCTCCTAAAGTGGAGTAGCTACATGAACTATTTGGAATTCTTCTGCTCTGAAAATGTGTCTATTCCCCCTATTTATTATTTTTAATCTGATAATTTACTCATATCAGTGAGAACTGATAGACTTTTATTTATGCTTTGGGTTATAATCAAATACCACTTTATTTTGCTAAGTTGGTCCAGGTTGGCCATTGTAGACTCTTGCAGTTGACTCCTGTGCTGTTTTGACATGATATCAGTATGTGTTTACTTTATTGTTTAAAATTTCCTTAATATCTTATGTTACAAGATATCTTGGTTCATTTTTTATATTTCCAGTCCTGGGTCTAGAATTGGCCATTTCTCCAAGAACTTGTACTTCTTTTCATTGGAAAATGTTATTAGACACCAAGATCTGGCTTCAAAGCCTGCTCACTGCTACTGGAGTGTTACTGCTATTAGTTCTTCGTAACTGACTGAGAAATTGACCTTGTATGTACACATAGGTATAAATATTTACATGTATGGCCATATGTATCTATATTAATCTAAGCATGAGTTTATAGTTATATCTCCCATTATAACCCTTACTTATCTGTACATTTTACCCCAAATCATTTAACTTTTAAAAGCATAAAAATGAAATTTTAATATTTTTAGCTATACTTAATGTCAGTAAAAATATGTTCTAAGTTGGAGATAGCAGGCAGTCCACTTTTCCCCCATACCAAGTGCCAGTGGGACCCAATGGAGAATAGACTCTCTAACCCATATATATCTGTAACAGGATGGAATGAAGTGGTACAAATAACATAAGTGACACTTTATTTCCCATTCTTGTGGTGTCAGACAATGATTAGGAGGATTAGGACCTCTTTCCACTTAGAGGCAACAAGATTTTATGAGAGGTCCCACTGTCTTTGGGAAGGTGACAAGGCCAAAGGTAGAGTTAAACTTCTCTCTCACCTGTTTGCACTAAGTCAGTGGGAATTAATGTCCCATTTTTGCTGCAGTGATTATCAGTGGAGCCAAATGGAAGGCTGCACATTCGCTCCCAGCTAGCCCTTATTCTATAACTCAACATAGGGGAACTTCATGGCTAAACAAATAATAAGATAAAGGAGGATCCAGAATTATATAATACTCATAATGTTTAGAACCAATTAAACATTACTCATTATACCCCAAACCAGCTGTAATGGTTGATACATTGTGTCAACTTGAGAAGTTTAGAGGCTTAACTAAGTAACTCAGCAGTTCTACATCCTAGGGTTTAGAGGACATGCCCTAGGGAGGCTGTTCACACTCTAGGACATTGTGATGGTTGATTCATTGTGTCAATTTGAGAAGTTTAGAAGTTTAAGTGACTCAGCAGGGGCCGAGGGTCCTCAATTGGTAAACATCCTCAGCCAGTGCAGGAGGAGGGCATGGAGATAGTGTGAGTGCTACACCCACCCTAGGGTGGGTAACCTGCATACAATATAAGGGAGGAAAAGAGGCTTGCTGTCCCCCCTCATGTTTTTGCTCTTTTTGCTTTTGCTGTCTTCCCCCACTGTGAAGTGTTGCTCCTCAGCCATGCCACCCAGCCTTGGAGCCAGGTGATTATGGACTGAAAACTCCACAAACTGTGAGCTAAATAAACCTTTCCTTCCTTAACTTTGGGTGTTGGGTATTTTGTCTCAGCAACAAGAGAAAAGTAACCAACACACCAGCAAATCATACAATGAATGCAAATGACAAGCAGTATACACCAATACCAAGATAAATTGGTTGTTAGAGTTATCTGACAAAGATTTTAAAATAAATTATCAAATAAACATTTCAGCAAGCAAGTATGAGTTTCTTACACCATGAAAAACAAAGAAAATGTAAGCAAATAAGTAGAAGGTATAAAAAAAAAACAAGTAGAAATGATAGAAATGAAAAACACAATAACCGAAATAAAAAAGCCTCAGTGAACAGGCTCAAGAGTAAAGTGGATATGACAAATCATCAAGGAATCACTGAACTTGAGGTCAGATCAATTGAATCTGCCAAATCTGGGGGAAAAAAAAGAGAAAAAAAATAAACTTGGTGAGAGGTGAGTAAGGAGGTCAGGAACTTGTGTGAAACAATTCAAAAAGAGGTAACATTCATATCATAAAAGTTCCAGAATGAAAAGGAAACGTTTCCAAATTTGGCAAAAGACACAAACCTAGATTCAAGAACCACAGGTAACGCCAAATAAGATTAAAAAAAAAAAAGATATATACACGAATACATACTATAATTAAATTCTGAACAATAAAGGCAAAGAAAAAACTCTAGAAAATAGAAAAATAATGCATTAATTACAGAGAAAAACAAATTCGAATGATAGTATATTTTTGGTCTGAAACTATCGCGACCAGAAGTACTATGCTGGCATAACAGTTTTCAAGTACTGAAAGAACTGTCAACCATAAATTTTATATCAAAGACTTATTTGATTTATGTATATTACTAAGCTACTAATCTTTTTGTATCCAGGATTGCAACTATTATTCTCCAATAGTATTCCCAAAGCAGTCTTTCTAAAACAGCAACGAAAAAGCTTTTAACTCGCCTTGATCATATTATGGAAATCAACTTTTCTAACTTCAGCTTTCCAGTTAAAAATCAATCAATGGGTATCCCCCTCCTTTGGATTATTTCTCATACTGTTACCATACATACATGAACCATTCATTCCTTTGCTAGTAAGCACTATCTTCTCCGTTGTCTTTGGTTTTTACACCCCTCTGAGCACTCTTTATGCCAATTTTATATGGCACTCCTTTTTGTTCTGTGCCTAACCATGCTTTTTCTTGCCATTGTAAATTTCTCTTCTCTTTGCCTCAAAAACTTACCTCTCTTCCCATTACATGTCCAAGTTCAATATTGCCTTCTACAGGAAGACCTGTAAATATTTCTCATTTACTACAGACTTGTAGTAAATTAATGTGCTAAAACGAATGAAAGTTCTACTTGTATCTTCCCATAGCACTCTGTAATAGACTGAGTTAAAAATAATGATTCTAATGGTGGTATCTAGTTTATACCCTGGTATACATAAGGAATTCAATAAATGTATGTTGAATGAATAATCAATGTAAAATTGTAATTGTTTCCCTTTATTTATTAGAATTCTATCAAACATAAAGACAGTTTGCCAGGAAACTAGGGAATTAGAATCTTATACATGATTTAGTAGAGGAAAGTTTACTGATATATCATCAGCATTTAAATACCTCAAAGGAAAATAATTAACCCAGAAATTTAAGATTGTCCACTTAAAGTTAAAAGGCAATCACTAATGCCTCACTGTCATTGAATCAGATGTTGGCAGTGCCCCATTTAAAGTTCTCAGCACTCATCATTTCAGTCTGTATTGATGGACTCATGATGCACTGGCAATTATCTGCCATGGAGCAGGCCAAAATGCCCAGGAGTTAATGAATCTGGATATAGCTTTCAACCAGTTACAGATGTGATTTGGGATCCAAGTACATGAGCTTTTTCACAACTCTGAGGCATGTTCTATAGAGTCTCACTGAACTCTGCTGAGGACTAGCAGTCAGCCAGGAATAACCTGTTCAGGAACACACCTTTACTTGCTTCATTCCATGCCTCTATTCTCAATTTCCATTTGACTCCTGAGTTTCCTATGACTACCTCCCAGATAAACAGATGGCGGGCAAATTCTTTTCTCAAGTTCTGTTTCTGGGGTGAACCTCAACCTAAGCCAATCACAAACCATTTCTAGCCTCCTAACAGTCTAGCACTCCTTACAGGAGCATCACTGGTGCAGGTAACAAGAGATAGCTCAGTATATGACGCTTCTCCTAGTTTCTAATGTTTTTGAACAGATGGAAAATAACATGACCTTAAAAAGAGAATTTATAGAGAATGGGCTATGGGAGAAAGGAAGAAGAGATAGTGTCACTTGTTTTCCAGTAATGATGGTACAGAATTTATGAGCAGATGGTCTGTAACAGGTGTGACTATAATTAGAGAAGACTGTTTCTTTAGTCACTGAGGAAACTGCTATTATTATTTTGGAATCACAACCTCAGGATTTTATTGCATCATTTGCTTCTTTTTACACTAATATCCATCTTCCAAATCACTGGATAGCATTCAACAAACTTATTCTTTCTTCACCAACCCATTACAAAAAGAGCTACACACACACACACACACACACACACTCACACACACAGAGTTCTGTATTTGACAAAGCTCGAAAGGACATTAATGGCGTCTGAAATAACCTTCAACAAGTTCAAATGCTTATTTTACAAATAACTAAGTTTAGTCAAATAATTTTCTGGAGATCTAAGTGAAGACTGATGAAAGGAACTCTAGGTGAAGACTAAAGAAGGAAAGTAAATTTTAAAGGAAAGGACAGAAAACTTGACTTTTTTTGCCCTCACTTTGTTAATTAGCCTTTCAGGAATAACCAGCCTTTTAGGAAGTTCTTACTTGGCTCAAAGCCTCAAAATGCAACCTGTACTCTTGTCATAATGTGTTTGCTTTGTATTACAGTTTATATATCATTAATTCCTCTTTAGTTATTATATGGTTTGGAAGAAGTGTGTTTGGACATTTACTTAAAACTGTAAATAAATGAAATCTATATGTACAGATAATTTCGCTTTTCCTTGCTGTCTCCTTTTCAGTTGCCTGACTTTCTGAGAAGACCTGATTTCCTCCAAAGCAGCAATTTCCAATAAAATTCTGAAGCTTATCTCTAAGAAAAAGAGAAAATCAATGAATTAAGAACAAGAAGGTTTCCAATGAGGTAGGAACACTGAATTGCACATACAGAGTCCGCTAAAAAAATGTATATACACTTCAAGAAAAGAAAAACTTGTATAAATATTTTAATACTAAATTTACTGAGACATCGGCCGGGGATATAGCTCAGTGGCATAGCACCTGCCTGGCAAGTTCGAGGTCCTGAGTTCGATTCCTGGTACAAAAAAAATTGGCAAATGAATAAATTTACTGAGATATTGTGAGATTAATACAAGTTTCCTTTGTCCTCTGTAATTACCAGAGGTGCTCAAAGTGGTGGCCATTAGCTTCCAGACAATTATTAGTACGGCAAACTGCTGCTTGGGTAACTTTGGTCATTGAGATTGCGGCATATGCATTTTCAATGTCTTCTCTAAGTGTAGTGGGTATTCTGCGATATACAACATCCTCTAGGGTTCTCCATGTTAGGGTAACACCATCTGTTCAAAAAATATCATACTATTTTTCTTTTACTGAGGTGTATATACATTTTTTGGTGGACTCTGTATTTAATCACCTAAATTAAGTATGGTGATAGGTGGAAAGCTGTTTGAAAAAAGAGTAGTAGCTAACCCACCACAGAAGGAAATTGCTCACAATTCCCTTGGAGGTAGTGGTGTTTATCAGAGAATACCTTAGAGGAAAAAGAATACAATAACAGCATGATGTTTTTTTCCATTTTTAGTTCATTGTTACTAAGTACACTTAGTAACACAGTGCCTGTGATTTACTCTCAGGAGGTTAGGAGTGTGGAGGAGCACATTAACCCTTTGGTATTTTCTCCTAACACAATTCATTTTCATAGTTTGTCTCCATGACCTTTTAGTTGTTTATCAAAATTAACCATATAGGAACAGTCCTAGTCAAAGATGTGAGTAAATTACCTTGGTTCTTGTTGGGGCCCATCTAGTCTTGGATTGGGCATAAAATAAGTGCACATAGAGAGCTAGAGGGGAGGAGAATGGGCCTATGAAAAAGGTGCTCTGTTTTCATTTATCTATGCATATGAGGATTCCACTCGACAATTTTCTTTCCATCTGCAATTTCAGATTATAGCTCAACAATAGGAAATCTGAGGCTCAGAGAGGGAAAATGACTTGCCCACGGTCACACAGGAAGTTAAGTTAAATTCCTTTTGAGTATTTGTCTTAAGAACACCATATATGTGTGTGTGTGTGTATATATATATATATATATATATTTTATGTTAAATATATATATTCCTTATGTAAAAATTTTACAGTTACTGACAATAGGTCTTGGGTTGTTCCGGTATTCAGAGGTTACTGAGATATAGGATGGTTAGGTAAATTACCTTCACAGATAAACTTTTGTTTTTTAAGTCTGAGGCTAGAACCATCTCAATTTTCAGCATTGTAATATAGCTGGTGCTGATATATTTATGATTTTGAACATAACACTTATAAGAAGTCACATGACTAAAAATATAAAATGAGAATGTTCACAAAGAGGATACTCAATAAAGTTGGAAAAAGGAAGGAAATGAAATAATTGTTAGTATCCAAAACACTAGAGTCTTAGGCTTTACCCATAAAATTGATTAAGATGCATTCAAGTAAATAATTTTATAAGTAAGCTTCATTATGACTCTAAAATTGGTATGGTCATTTATAAAATTCTGCTTAAAATATGAGAAGTTTCAAACTTGCTTCAAACCTGTAAAGACTTAAAATCTATTTTAAAATCTATTTTTAAACACCAGAAATTTCCTCTTTTCCCCTAAATTAGATATTAAACTGTAACCATTCATCTTCACTCATAGTATGCTATGGCTGGAGTTGACACAAAGAAAAAAATATTAGATCTAAATATTGTGTACTTATTTATTAAATGGATTTTTAAAAATTTAAAATAATGCTTCACCCAAAGTCTTGATTCCCTTTTTGCAACTTTTTCATCACCCAAGCTACTGCAGTCAGTCATTCATGATAGAAAATTATTCTTTTGTTTCTGTTTGTTTGCTATAGATCTTTTTTAGAATAACGAGTTTTAAAATAGTATTAATACCAGAAATTTTGGAAAAGGAGTTTTAATAATATGCACTATTAATGCTGTATTTCACTGGCTTTCAAAACACCATACTCTCCTAGTTTTCTTCCTTTCTCTTTTGACATTCCTTCCAAATCTGTTAGTGAAACCTCCATCCCTCAACCTCTAGTGTTACAGTGCCCTAAAATTTGTTCCTAGCCTTCCAATCATTTATCTACATTCACTATTTATGAGTTTATTCCGGTCCCATTAATTTAATAGTCAGATGTTTAAGACTCTCGAATTCATTCTTCTAGCTTTGACCACTCATCCATATTCCAGACATATAATTCCAGTTTTCCAGTAAAATTTCCACTTATATACCATTATCATTTTAAACTTAACAAAGAAAACTTAATTTTTCCCAGGTTCATAACTTATTCAGTTGTGGAGGCTAAAAGCTTTGCCTTTATCCTTAAACTTTCACTTCCCCACAGATCCTACATGTAGTCTGTCAGAAATTCTTGTTAGCCATAATTTCAAAATCTACCTTGTACCCATTTGTCTCTCATTATCTTCAAGCAACTCTTATCACTTTTTGTCTCATTTAATGCAATAGGCAGTCTCTTACATGATCTCCTTCCCTTCTCTTACCCCAATCCTTACACTGTAATCTATAACCAATACAAGAGCTACAGTAATCATCTTTTTAAAAGAAATAATGTCATTGCTCAAAACCCTGGTTCCCACCATTCAGAGCAAAAATCAAACTGTTTTCTCTTGTCCATATGGCCTCATTCAGTGTTTCTCCTGCTTTACTCTCCAAACTCATTTACTACTGCTCTGGTCCCCTCACATATTTACTTGTGAGATTTTCTGCTCCAGTAGGCTTTTACAGTATTAGGACCTTTGCACTTGCTTTTTCCTAAAGCCTGGAGGATCCGTAAAATTCCTCTAAGCAAGATCTAAGCATACATTCACACTTAATTTTGTGAAGATATTTGTAGAAGACATTTTACAAAACATAAGCTACATTTCACTTAGTAGAAGACTTACACACCTAGCAATTCATAAATTTATTAAACAACAAATATGAATTCATAGAACTAAAACAGGTAAAACCAATGTGTTTTAAACAGTGACTGTTCAAGCACTGTAGACATGTGAGTTACACCTTAGTTTTAATATTTAATTGATCAAAATTGGTTGAGGGGATTTCTGGACATCCATTAACATCCATAGAGATTCTGAACAGGAAATCATCCAGGCTCAGGAACCAGCCTTCTTACCAGCCTTCTAAACAGCCTTCTTGTAGAATCTTAGATGATTCTACAGCAAATGGCTTATGTATTGTCCCCTAAGAGAGACCAACTGGATGTATTTGCTGACATACAAGGAAGGGGCCTGAAATGAGCTGGTATAGATCACCAAAGGGATGAAACTGAAGATCAACAGATGGTACACAGCCAAAGTCGCTCTGGCAGTCAGGGAGAAGCTTCAACTTAAATGGCTTTAGGATCTACCTTGGGAATTGGTAGAGCACAATTCTAGGTGTGTCTGGGTGGGCATGGCTTTGACATCTGTGTTTGGTCCCTCACCCATTCTACTGAGGCAGTCTTGCTCTGCTCTGCTTCACAGATACCATGAACTAAGCAGCTTTGCTTTGCCATGGCCTTCCACCAAGCCATAATGTCTCTAACTTGGAACCAGCAGATCGTGGACTGAATCCTCAAAACCAAAACTGAAATTAAACCTCTCCTCCTTTTAATTGTGGGTGTTGTTTATTGTGTCTCCATGATAGCTGACTACAGGAAATTGCTACCACGGATGTGGGGTCATTATGGTGACTGACTGACATATCGTGAGTTTAGAATCCTTGGGAAATGGCAGCGATGTGGGAGGAGTCTGGAAAGTTTTGAAGCTGTGGGCTAGAGAAGCCTTTGGACATTGTAAATAGAGCTTGATGGTTGTTCTAATCAGAGGAAAGAAGCTCAGGATGTCAATAGGAATGTGAGGAAAGGCTTGGGAGGTTCCAGATAGGAACAAGGACTCCACCGGCAGTTGCAGTAGAGGTTCTGGCAGAAAACTTGCCTAGGGTTTGCCCATGTCCTGAAACTTTGTGGGAAAATAAGAATAAGAGTGGTGGAGTAATTAATTTGGTAGAGGAAATATAAAGACAGTCTAACATTGAGGTTGTGGTAGTGGGTATTGCTGATTGCCTTTAGCAAGCAAAGGTAAAGTAGAAAAAAATTGAAAAAGTTAAATATTGGCCCAGAAAGAACCATGTGTAATGTTGGGGCCAAAGGAGGTATGGCTGTGAAGAGATTAGCATCATTAAAAAGAAACCAAGTACTTTGGGCAGGGACAAGAAGAAAGATATGTTGAGAATATCTCATGAATTAGAAAGACCCACCCATTGCACACTCAAGGGTGCAAAAATGTCAACTTTTCATTTGAGAAGAGAGTTCCTGGGACCCCTGTGCAAGAAGAGCCTCCTAGGGAATTTGCTGCCCAGAATTCACTTTACCACGCTTAGCCATCCAGGCAATCAGAGGCCACCATACGTATGGCCTAAGGGGGCCTGGTTATTGCTTCCTCTGACAACAGACCTTGGCATCGTTCATGTGATACTGGTTTTACTAGCATGTAAAATGGAAGAAGTCTGAGGTCAATGAGGTTTCCACCTACATTTCAAAGGAAGGCCTGGGAGGCCAGGCTAGGTACCCCTGAGAGGATAGGGCATGAAGCTATGGGAATGAAGCCAAAGGTGCAGCAGAGAACTCAGGAAGTCAGAAATGGCAGCAATGTGGAAAGTAAACTGAGGAAAGCTGCGGGAAATGAGTGGAGCCAGCACAAAAGGAAGGACTTGTGGGCTGAAGTCAACAAGGCTGTGGAAGTGTACAAATCCTTTGCAAGTCACATTTTACCATATGTGTACCGTATGCCAGATATAGTCATAGAAGACTTAATGTTTGCCAAGCTAGGTTTTGGTCTTGCTTTCACCTATTTATTTTCTGTATTCTTATTCCTCCATTTTCAAATGGGAATGTTTACCCTATGCCATTGTGCCTTGGAATTACATAATTTATTTTTTATTTTTACATAGGTTCACAGCTAAGAGTCTGTCTTTAGTCTCAGAAGAGACTTCGACTTGGACTTTTGAAAAATGCTGGAACTGTTGAGACTTTGAGAAACAGATTATTGCATTTCTGGTTGTACATAGGATAGTAGTATTTTGCTAGGCATAATTATGAACTTCCTATTGTCTTTATTTGGAGATTAATTATGGTTTCAGGAGATGTGTTTGGGTAGCAAGTGGAAAAGGAGTGATATATAGTGGTAAGGGTGGAGTTTCAACATGAATTGGCGATTTGCCCTGGAGATCGGTGGAACACATTTCTAAGTGTTTGGGTGAGTTATGAGGCATAGCTTTAGGGTCTATGTCTGGTCCTTCATCCTTTCCATTCTTGCTGTCTTCTCCTGCTCTGCTTCCCAGACTTATGAACTAAATAGCTGTGTTCCACTACACCCTTTCAGCATGCCATGATGTTTCTGGTTTGGATCCAGCTGATCATCAGTTGAGTCCCTCGAAACTGAACAAAAGTAAACCTTTCCTCCTTTAAATTCTGGGTGTCAGGTATTGTGTGCCAGAGACAAGAAAGCTGCCTAACTGTGACAAAATAGAAAGAAGATCCCATGAGGATGAATATGGATTACATCCTAAGCTCTCCTGGCTAGGAATTTTATAAATCCATTTATAGGACTGACAGCCAAATGGAATTATGCATATTTTAAAATTGCTAGGTATTATAAAATTTAAATACCAAAACATTGTTGCATTTTTTGCTATGAAACTTTATGTACAGGAGTATCATGAGTATAAATAAATTTACAGATCAAGGATACAGAAATAAAAGTATAGATGTGTAAAAATATGCATTCTAGTTCTTCAGCTAATAACCTCATAATACCTTTACAATTTCCTAAGAACCACTTCAAATACTACTTAGAAAAAATATCTGACTATATGTCTCTTTATAATTCCCTTTCCTCATCCTCTTCCTTCTTTCTGCCCTCTGTAAACGACTTTGTCCAAAAACCATTAGAGATGGCCAACTCAGCATGAGGAGGGTAAACAACCCAGGGGATCATAATGGCTTGGCAATGGATGCAGAGCTGGAGAAAAGGACAAGGAAGACATGCACAGAGCAGCCTACTGTAAGAGGCAGAAGTCTTCTTGGAGTGACAAGAGCATCTACATAGGGAAGTTGCTACAGCAACCACTCAATACAGATAGTCATAGCCTGTGGCCAGATGGGAAAAACTGTTGCGTGGGATGGGAGGATGCAGCAATCAGAATTTGTTTAAATATTTACTAATTCAATAAGGAAGGATATTGAAGATTATAGTAATCTATGTTTCTCTCTGTTTGAGGATTTGAAGTATGAAAAAGACAAAAGTCAGAATGAACTCGGGTATTATATGAAAGGAGGTGATAGTATAATAAACTAATGTTTTTCTACACATAGACAGTTAAGAAACAGATGTAAAATATATCTGTGTATAAAAAATATAAATGCATGTGTATTTGTTTCCATATGTGTGTATAAATGTGTATATATGTATATAAATCACCTATCTCTATTAGGGGATAAGAGACAGCTACTTCCCAATAGAAATGAGCATGAGCACAGGTGGTGGTATCCAGATCTTGATTTCTAAATACAGGTCTCCAGTCAGAGAAACCAGAGTGCTTTGAAGAAATGGCTGATTCCAGAGCCAGAAGAGGAAAAAATAAAATGTCCCTAAAATATACTTTTTTGTTCTAAAAATATTTAAGGTATTAAACAACAATGGGAAATGTACAAAAACATACAAGCTACATTGAATGAGTTTTCACTGGATAAATTTTGTGTAATGTATGCTTCAAAGTAAGTAACGATAGAAGCAGATTATAGTTCACTGAATAAAAGTCTACGAGTCCACAATGATATCAGAAACTAATTATAAGTTTGATGTTTACATAATCACAAAGTACCTTATAAACCTTATTAATGATGAAAGAGAAACAAATAGATTTACAGTGGAAAAGATAGGTGACACTCTTAATGAAATGAGTAAAATTAATATCCCAGTAAGGTACAAATTTTTAAAATTTGCCAAAAATTTTTAATGGGATGCAAGAGTAAAACTAAAGAATGACAGATGTAATCATAAGACAAACACAAAATTCTACAAAAGCAAGTGATCTGTGATCTTTAGAAATTTCAAGGTCATGAAATGTAAAAAGAGACCCCCCAAATTTTCCACATTAAAGAAACTAAATAGAGAAAGTAAATATAACGTGTGATTATGGACTAATCCTTTCAACATGATGGACATTATTAGGATAATTGACAAAATTTGAAAGGAATCCGAGGATGGAATAGCACTGCAGTCCATGTGAATTTTCTGATTTTCATGGTTTTAGTTGGTTGTATGTTCATAAAAAGTACTAAAGTATTTGGGATTGACAGTGCATGATTTTGGCTAGTTACTCTCAAGTCATTTGGGAAATAAATTGTTTTTACTGTTATTTCAACTTTTCTGTTACTTTAATATTGTCTAAAACAATTACACACAACAACAAAATCCCTGAGGCAGGTAATCCTCCTACAGGCAACTAGTACAGTTAAAAGTCTGCTAACAGTGGTAGTGTCTTAGTTACTTTTCTCTCATTGCTGAGACAAAATACCCAACACCCAAGGTTAAAGGAGGAAAGGTTTATTTAGCTTACAGTTTGTAGAGGTTTCAGTGCATAATTGGCTGGCTCCAAGGTAGGGTGCCACAAGGCAGAGGGGCAACAGTTCATGGTGGCAGAAGACAGCAAAAGCAACAAGAGCAAACAGGGGAAGACAAGCCTCTTTCTGCCCCTTTTATCTTATCCAGACTGCTGGGATTAGAGTGGTGCCAATCCAATCAGTGGACTGATCCAGCAATCACCCACCCTAAATCACCCACCTTTAATCCCAGCACCCTTAATCTTAGCACTGAACTATGAATCAATCACAAACTTTAGATTCAGCTACCTCCAAAAAAGCCCCATCTAAAAGTGCATGAGGCTTTGGGGGGACATCTAGACACAAACCATAACAGGTAGTCAGCTTCTAATCTATTAGTACTATTCTCTTTTACTAACACCTCTAGCAATCTCTCATTTCTTCACTTTAGATTTTATGGGTTTTTTTCATAATGATATTTTTGTTCTTTCATAGGTCTGTGAAATTGGTATTCAAATCAATAAGATCCACAAGAATAAAAACAAGTGCTTGAAGAATTTATAAATTTCTAGGTGCATTTATATTGTAGGAAAGTGGCATGAAATTTAGGGGAAAAAAGTCATAAAGGACACTCACACTCAGGAATCCAAAACAGTCAAGGTCTGTAATATTCTGTAAGAGGTCCGTGATAAACCAGCAGGGTAACAACTCTATGTTTAAACAGGAATGCAATCTTGGAAATCATGTTCCATATCAAGCCATGTAACAATGTGGCAATTAGTAAGTGAATTAAAAAAAAAAATTCTTGCTTTCGAAAATTCATTAAATCAATACTTAGTATAATAAAAACTTCTTGACTCCCATAAGCCCAGACAGTTATAGTTAAAACAAATCTGTTGTTCTAGCCTACACCTGTTTACAAATAGCAGTAAGCCATGAGAACACCCCAGGAGCCCAATGGACTTTCTAAATATAACTTTCCCTTTCTCCAAAGGCTTCGAGAAGAATGCTATCTTTTGTGAAAACCTGGAATTTATGAAGGGTGCACAGACATTAATGTCAGAAACTTAGACCAGAAATATTTGACATAGAAAACAGAAAATATTTGAAATATTTTATTAGTCTGGGAAGCCACGTTCTGGCAGCAGGAAAACTGAAACCCAATGAAATTAAATATTTTACTCACCATCAAATGTCAAACAAATAACAATTATAGCACTCAAACCTCTGTTTTCTGATTTCAATGAATGTGGCATAAAATAGGTTGCAAAATTGCTCATTTTCATTTCCCTCAACACCACATTCCCTCTTGCCTCTTAAAGGTAACATTACTAGCCAATATTAGCTGTAAACTACTTTTTAAATTTCACTTTTGAAGTGCTATTTTTATCTTAAAATTTGTGAGAATGATTTTCTTATTTCTTTCTTTAACTGCCTGCATTTATAGTGTTTTACTGTTAAGCTATTATACAAACAGTAAGTACAAAAACATATTGTAAAGGAGATAAGAATCTAAGATAACAAAGTAAGGATAGAGACAGCATGTTTTAAAAGTAGATAGAGAGAGGGAAGAAAACACAAATGTAATTTTTAAAAAAAATGTATGCCAAGTTAACTAATGTTTAGATAGATCTAATACAGTTTAACTTAAATTCCAGAGTAACTTTTGTTCTTCACCTTGTCTCAGACTATGGAGTAAATAAACAAAGCAACAAGATTTTGGTATTTTACCAGCACATGTTATTTCCTAAAACTCTCTAAAAAATTTTTAATAAAAAAAGAAAGCGTGTCTTTAACTTTTTCCCTGTTTGTTCAAACTATATGCTGAAAAATGATACTTAAACTCAAAAGTTATAATTTACCTTGTCTATACTTTTTAAAAGCATTAGGGATTGTGTGTGTGTGTGTGTGTGTTTGTGCACACTTGCTATCAAAATTTGCCAGATTTGATATTGGGGTCAGCCACTGGTAAATTTAAAGTCACCTTAAGTGATTTATATATGCGAGCAGTTTCAACATTTGAACACCTCTCTTCCAGCACTTAGAGAGACTCTAATGTGATATTTGAAACCTGTTTTGTTCTGAGTCATTTGATAAGTGCTCATTCTCCGTGGTTGTAAAGTCTTCAGTTGTATTCTAAGAATATTTAAAGTTGGTGAGAATTAAATTAGTGTGATTTCATATGCTAAAATGAAAGCCCAGAAGATATGCTAAGCACCAGGCCTTCTAATTACCACTCAACTAAATTTGGTAGACACAAAACATTACGGGAATTGGATGCCGACATTACTAATTCTTATTGCTAAAATAAAACTTTTTTAGTTAAGTAACTATCAAAGAAATTCTAACTTATTCCACAAGGTAATAAATTTTAAAAAATTTTAAACTATTTTGTACCTTGCACTCTGCATAAAATCTTTCCTGAAATTTACAGAACTAGAAAAATAGACACTCTTTACTTTCAAGAAATGTCAAGGAAATATCTCCATTTTGAAAACTTTTGCCTTCTCAATTCACTGGATTTTTTGAACTTCTCAGATGAATTGGATCTTGTTAAATTCAACATTTAGTATTTTAAATAGTTTCCCAAATGTTCATGGTAATGGAATAAAATTATAACAATAATCTGCAGTACTAGTAATAGATTCAATAGTAAATATACTCAATATTAGCCAGGTGTCACAGTTCACGCCTATAATCCCAGTACTCTGGGAGACTGAGGCAGGAGGATCTCAAGTTGGAGCCCAACTTGGGCAACTTAGTGACTTAAGGAGACTCTGTCTCAAGAAAAAAAAGCTTGGATATATAGCTTAGTGTGAAGTATCTAAGTTTAATCCCCAGTACTTCAAAAGAAAAAAAAGATGCTCGATTTTGATACTCAAGTGATTTTGATAGTCCACAAAATATCATTATTTTCCAAAAATTTTGTATCATGGACAAAGTAAATATACTTATTATTTATCTTCTCATCTTATGAAACATTTATATTTTAAAATATTTTTTGCATGGATTATCTCATTTGAAAGTGTCTTGATTTATGTATCCATTATAAATAAATAAATAAATATATATATATAAAATATCTGGATACATTTCTTATTGAAAAATACTTTCTTAATTACATTCAAATATGTTCATTTTGCATTTTTGCTATTCAGTATTCCCTCTTCTCTCTGAATCTATCCCACTGACTTAAAAAAATTCTATTTAAAGAAAATGTATGGAAAATTCTTGAAAAAACATATAGCAATGTCAGAGAAGAATATTGAAAATTATACTAATGAGTAACCATTAATAAAAAATTTAACAAAACCTGAATGTATATAGTCAATGTGAAAAACATTAATTATAATTCTGAGCAATGACATTTATAGCAATTAAGGAAGATAAATACTATATAGTAGTATCTACAAAGCAGATGAACTGGCAATGATTATACATATATTCTTTCAATGTTGAGACATAGTTATAGCAACTGTTTTTAGCTGAAAAGAGGCATATTGGGAGTGTTCAAGCACTATTTCAATTGGAATAGATATTTAGATACCACACAGAAAATACTTACTGGTATGTGTCTGAAATGCATTTTTAATTTATGCATTTTCACTCATTCAAAAAGGAAAAAGACCATTGAATTTAAATGTCAAATTATGATGTCTTAAAGCACCAATTTTACAGTTTTCACGTTGCTGTTTCTTTTGCATTCACCAAATAACCCTGTCTTCTCATTCATTCAAGTTAGAAATCTAGGGGTAATCCAAGATTCTCATCCTAAAGACCCCTATCTTCATGCTTCCCACTCAGTAAGTCTCTAATTCCTGGCTCTCCTATACTAGACAGCTCTCTCCAATGTAAACCTGGTCTGTCTCATGCTCCTGGCCTAACATCTTTGCTTCAGACTGCTGATGAAATCATTTCTAATTCATTGTAAGCAGGGCAAGTTTTAAGACTTCCTCAATAACAGACAATTGCACTTTTGGAAGCTCCACACTACATCTTATCAAATATACTAAAATGATCCAAATTATATATTCAATATAATTTATATGTAATTAATCATAAGAGCTGATTGGCATTCCACTTTATCAGTTGTAGTAATATTGCTGTTGAAAATATTAGTTAAACATGTTTTATCTCAATTTTTTTGTTTTACTCATAATTCAGAAACATTTTCTCAGGTATCAAATATTTTGTAGATCCTTTTCAAAGTCAGTCTCTAGGGAGTGTGTTTTTAGTATCATAAGACTGAACAGCCCTACCAGTTAGATATCTGAATATAAGGACCATCACCAAGATGAGCAGAGGTATGTGAGAGTTGGAATGGAAAGTGTTCATAGAACAAATACAGAAGACCAGGAAGAGATGGTGGCATTAATTCATATGTGTGAATCAGATGATAATATGTTCTATATTACTACTTACATACTTAAAAAGAAATTTGATAGTAAACCATAAACAGAAAATGATGTAAGCATGATGTGACCCAAAACAAATGTGGCAAAATTATTAACTGGCCATGTAAGTGGTTACATCACCTATTGGTTTCATAACTTAAGGTTTTTAAACCTTTAAAACAAATAATGACAATATCACTTTAATAGAGTCATGAGGAATTTATATTATATCATTTTCATGCATTTAGTGTTTCTGGCTGTTTTTACATTTTTGTTATTGTTATATTCATGATGCACTGGTAAACAATAGCTGTTTTATTATTCTTATGGTTATTGTTAAACCTTGGAATAGTCTAGAAAATGTGAGCATGATTAGACCCTTCATTGTGATTTTTAAAGATGGAAAAGTTAAGGAGTTATTTTGCAAAGAAATGTTTCAGTGTTCTAAAATATTTTCAAAAGCTAAATATTTGACATGGGGAAAAAATCTTAGTCTAATAAGAAGGTATATATGTATATCTTAAAATTATCTTCCCTTGTTGGTTTCATATAGAACCAGTGAGGGAGAAGATGAGACAATGACTCTAGAAAGCATATGTACAAAATCCACCACCAGCCTCGGGCTCTTAATGCTTTTGTGATTTTCATGTCTATAAGTCCAGATCCTCAATCTGATGTCTGTACTGCCACTGACTGTGTAAGACATTGTTCAACTCAATTAACCTCTTTCTGCTTTAGTTTCTTCATTTGTAATGTGCAAATAACATTATTTGTCACTTCCTGACCACTTCCTACAACTAACTGACTGTCTCAGCAGGTGTATTGAAAAGAGTGTATGATAAATGATTTATAAACCCTTGGAAATGTTAAATAAATTATGTAAAAAAGCAGTAACATGAGGGCAGAACAAATTATTCTATACATTACTTTTGAACTTTAGTAATATGTATTTGAGCTTTTAAACCTAAAAGAGGTAGCCCTCAATAAAGTGAAAATATAATTTTTTTTAGTAATTCATTTTGTAATTTTTATTTGTACAGCTTTGTAGTACATAATGACATTAATTTGGGGAGTTGGTATGTATACATAACACACCTTAATTTTTTTAGTTCCCCTTCTTCTCCCTAATTCTAAAATGCTTTCCTTGGCTGTCATTTATTTTATGTAAGTTCTTGTTGAAATTGGGGATATCCTGAAGAAAAAATATTCTAGTGAGTGATTACAGTTCATCTCCTTAAATTGATGAAGTATTTTACAAAGTAGGCAAATAACTGAATAAGAAGAAAGAAATATACCTATAGAAACAACCTATGACCTTGAAAAAATTACTTAACCAATGACAATCTTCAGATGATGAAGAATAAATTTGGATGAAAAAGCAACAATAAAAAATTCTGTGCCAAAAATTGCGAGGGATTCAGAAATCAAAGAATCATATTGCAAGGAAAATTAATACAGAGAAATGATCAACTGAAAATAATTCTCACTTAATGCAGAGTTCAATAAACACTAGTAAAATGGAGTTATTCATTCTACTTAGAGATATGAAAGGATGTGTGACTTATAGGATGGCTGGAAAAATGAGAAGGATTTTCATTGTCATTGATTGAAAAGAACAGTATTTTAGGTTGAGAAAACAGCATGGGAAAATGAACAGGAGACAACCAGGAATATTGCATGTGCTATGATTGGACCTTAGTATGCATGGGACTGAGACTGCAGAGAGAGAATCTACTAAAATAGATTGGCTTAAAACTCAAAAGAGCTATACAAAAGTTTTGAACTATGTTTTGTGGCTTCCTAAGAGCCACTAAAGTTTTTTAGTACTATTTATGCTTAAAAAAGTTAATTCTTTTAATAAAAGTACATTGAAAAAGAATATGTTTAAATAAGTGTGAACAGCCTAAATTGCAATGGTCGAAGAGATGGAAAAGGTAGTAGCCGAAGAAAGAAGGAAATTAAGCATTTTTAATAGACATTGAATGGATAGAATTAAACAATGAAATCTGAGAAATGGCAATAAGTGAGACTGAGTAAGCAAAGACAAATTTAAGTTTTCTATCATAGAAAGATGTGATAATATAAATCTCACATATATATATATGAGAAAATAGTGATAATATAAATGAAGCTATTGAGAGCAATGAATATTTTAGGGTGAGGGTGGGAATGCAGAACTAGAATCAATTTAAATTTACTAAATTTGAGATGTTGAGGCTATTCATGGTGGAAAGTCAAACAAGCAGTAAAATTTCTGACTCAAAGCTTCAGAAAATAATCAGGCTTCAAAATTACAGATTTGTGTGTCATCAATATACAGGGGCAGTTAAAGCTGCTAGGGAAAATGGGATTAAAACACAGAATATAAAGAGCAAAAAAGAGAATAATGATCCTTGAAGACGTAGGTAGAGGAATGAGCAAGAACAAGAAGATTAGAGGGAACCAAAAGAATATATTAACTATGGTAGCCTATGGAAGAACATTAAGAAGAAAGGAATAACATTTTCAAATGTTACATACAATTTGATATGGTAGACTATTGTGAAAACACTATTGAATTTGGTAACTTATATGGAATGATTTTTCTTTGAGAAAACAATTCCAGTAATTTGACAGATATGTATTGCAGAAGGAGTTTATAGACTATACAGCAAGCAGGCAAGATTACTGTCTACATCTTTTCCTATAAGTTTAGGAGTGAATGAAAGAAAAAGATTGAGTATCTCAAAGAAAACAGAATTAAAAGATGAAAGATTTTATAAAAGGACGATGTAAGCAATATTATCGCCACTGAGGAAGTAGCTAGATAAAAGAAGAGTCCAAAAGTAGGAGGGAGAATTGAAGGAACAATAATGGAGAAGAGAGAATCAAGAACGCTAATCAGGTGTAATGTTGGGCAAAAAACTCTTGAATAATGAGTGGATAACTTTTTAAGTGTGGATAAAGAAAAAGGCACAGAAAAATTAATGCTGGATAACCCTGATATTCTCCCATGAAGTTGTTTAGCAAGATTTTCCATGGAGAAAGATATAAATGAAGTTTAAGGAGCATAGAAAAAACAAATTGCTGTGTTGCTAGGAATGGTAAACGGGTAAAACAGAAATGAGCAAATGAGTAGCTATGAGATCACTTAGTCCCTAAATAATAAGTGAAAATATCTCCTAAAAATAGTGCTTCTGGATTTATTAACAGGTTGCAAGCTAAGATTTCTTTTTAAAGTTTCGATTGATTAAAAATTATGGGGTGGGAAATGTATTTGAGTATAGCCTAGAGAAATTTTCAGAAAGGAGATTAAGAAATAATATAATTAACTGACCTTTGAATTTACAAAAACAGTATAAAAATATGCTCAAGAAAAGGATGACATTTACACTAATGGTGAAAAACTATGGTGTGGAAAATTATTGACATCTTCATACTGATCAAACTAGTGGCACTGAACTCTACCAGTAATCAATACATTCTTCACCGCTATAAACTCACAGTCAATATTTTTCCCTTTTTAATCAGTATATGTTTGTGATCCATAATAATGCATTCATCTTGGGAAATTGATGCATATACATATTGATGACACATATACAATTGATACGTATACATCTTGATCCGTTTTACTTCCTCTTCTCCTCTCCTCCCTCCCAATTCCCTTCCCATCTACAAAGATCTACAAAGTCTATCTCACTGTTTCCTATCTATCTTTTATTTACTCTTTAAATTATTTATACTCTGGGTTTCTCATATAAGAGAAACCATGTGATATTTAATCTTCTATGTCTGATTTATTTCATTTAGCATTATGGTGTCAAGATACATCCATTTTCCTAAAGATTTAGCTGTTATGAGTTGCACGGCTATAAACAAGGGTATGCATACATCATTGAAATATAATGTCTTTTACTTTTTCTGGAAGATACCCAGAACTGATATATCTGAGTCAAATGGAATTTTTGTTTTTACTGTTCTGAATATCTCTGTACTGATTTCCATAGTGGTTGCACTATTTCACATCCTCACCAACAATGTAGAAAGGTTCCTTTTTCCCCACAACCTCGGCAGCATTTGTTGATTTTGAGTTTTTGATTGTAGTCATTCTTTCTGGAGCAAGCTGAAATCTCAGTATTGTTTTTTTTTACATTTCTGTAATAGCCAAAGATGCCAAACACCTTTTCATGTACAGGCCATTTGTACTTTTTCTTTAGAAAAGTGTGTATTCATTTCAATTGCCCCCTTTTTTTTTTTTATGCGGGTACTGGGAGTTGACCTCGGGACCTTGCACTTGCCAACAAGCACTTGTGCCGTGGAGCGATATCACCGGCCCTTTTTTTTCCTTTATGTGTGTACCGGGAGTCGACCTCAGGACCTCCCGCTTGCCAGGCAGGCGCTTATGCCGCTGAGCTATCTCACCGGCCCCAATTGCCCCTTTTTTGATGGGGTCTTTTATTTTAGGAGATCTAATTTTTTGGGATTCTTTATATATTCTACGTATTAGTCCTCTGTACAAGGAATGGTTTGCAAAACTTTTCTCTCATTCTGTAGGTTGTCCCTTCCCTTGTTGGTTGTTTCCTTTGCAGTGCAGAAGTTAATTTGATATAGTCTCATTTGTTGATGATTGATGTTATTTCTTGTGCATTCAGGGTTCTATTCAGAAAGTCCTTGCCTATGTCCGTGTCTCCAAAAGTTTTACTTATTTTGTCTTCCAGCAGATTAAATGTTTCTATTTTAATATGTAGATCTGTGATCAATTTTTATTTTAATTTAGTGCGTGATGAGAGATATGGGTCTAGATTCAATTATGCATGAGGATAGCCAGTTTTCTCAGCACCATTTGTTAAAGAGGCTATCTTTTCTCCAGCATCTGCATTGGTCCATTTGTCAGAGATCAGATAGCTAGCTGAAGGTACCTAATGTTGTTTCTGCATCCTCTATATTTGGCTCCATTGATCCACATGTCTGTCTTTGTGCCAGTACCATGCTGTTTTTATCATTATAACTTTGTAAAGTAACAAAATCTGGGATTGTTGGGCCTCATGCTTTGCTCTTCTTGCCTAGGATCACTTTTGCTATCCTGAATTTCTTCTTGTACCAATATAAATTTTAGGGTTGTTTTTCCTACCTCTGTGCATAATGATGTTGGTATTTTGAGTGGGATTGCATTAAATGTAGATGTCAGTTTTGGTAATATGGCCTTATGACACTATTGGTTCTGCCTATCCAGGAACAGGGAATGACTTTTCATAGTCTGATGTCTTCCTCAGTCTCTTTTTTCAGAGTAGTATATTTTTCATTATAAAGGCCTTGCATTTCCTTGATTATGTTAATTCCTAAGTATTAAATTTTTTGAACTTATTGTGAAAGGAATTGTTTTCCTGATTTCCTTCTCAGTAGATTTGTTATTTTTTTAAATGACAGATTTACTTAAGAATATATTTGATGAGGGTCGGTGATATAGCTCAGCATTATAAGCACCTGCCGGGCAAGCGCGAGGTCCTGAGTTTCACTCCCAGTATCCGCATATTAAAAAAAAAAAAAAGAATATATTTGATGAAGTTATAAGAAAACTATTAATTTTGTTGAAATTCAACTCTTGACTGCACGTTTTTAGTGTTCTATGTAATAAAATGGGCCATCTTGTGAAGCATTTTTTTCCATGTACCAAAATACATACTTGTCTCATGTAAATCCTTGTGTGATTGTTTCAGCTGAAAGATAAATCATCTACTTTTTTCATGGATCACCATTAGACTGGAATGAAAAACCGTTAGGCAGGCTGTGGTTATTCAAACTTAGACATTTGGTGGAGATTTTTTTGAAAATGAACAAAATTTAAGAGTGCCTGTTGCCAATACCTGACCTTTCAGACAGTAATTACAATTTTGGAAACTTACCATCTGTCCCTGTGAAGTTCTATTTATCAGTTCTTAAAGATTTTTCTGATAAAATAGGTGTCATTACTAACAAATGTGACAGTGTGTAATAAAAGATACTACCATTTGGAAATTTTACATAACCCTCAGAATCAATATTTTTCAAATGAATAATACCTGAAATTTAAAAAATACATGTAGACATGGACAAAAGCCTTATTTAAACTGTAAGTTAGACAGAGGAAATTTCAATAATACAGGGCAGGGAAAACATTGCTATGCCTTCAAATTCCACATTGAAAAGAAATCCAGGGGCCGGTGAGACGGCTCAGCGGCTTAAGCGCCTGCCTTGCAAGCGCGAAGGCCCGAGTTCGACTCCCGGAACCCACATACGAAAAAGGGGCCGGTGATATCGCTCAGCGGCACGGGCGCCTGCTGGCGCGCGAGGTCCTGAGGTCGTCCCCCCGGTACCCACAAAAAAAAAAAAAGAAATCCACAATTATCTGAAAACAGTATTGAAATTCTCCTCATTTTTTCAAGCAAGAAAATCTGTAGCAGGCCAGATTTTCCTCATATACTTCAACTAAAACAACATATTGAGACAGTTTGACTGCTGAAGCAGATTTAAGAAACCAGATCTCTTATTAAGCTAGACATTTGCAAAATTAAGCCAGAGTTGCAAACATAAAACTATATTATTCTTGCCACTTTTTTTGTTTTGGAAAATATTTCATTTACATTAAAATACTTAGATAAACATGTAATGGGTCATTGGCATCTCTAAGTGAATTAATGAATATTCAAGTTGCTTTTTAGGTTTTCTTTTCTCATATTTTTTTTCTCATATTTTTCATTTCTCTATTCTTATATGGTAAATATTGGTAGATTTATTCCACATAAATGAAAGCTCACTATAATTCTCCATAATCTTTAGCAATGTAGTGGATACCTGAGAGCAAAATAATTCAGAAACACTAATGTCGACCAAGCATTTAAACATATAGTAAGGTAAACAAAGGTTTCTAATATATGTCACATGATCTCATTAAGTAACAGTTGAGAAGTCATATGATTGCATTTGTAATATGGAACAAGAAGATTTTTTTTTCTTTCTCAGTTTTGAAACTTTTGAAAGAAATCATACTATTCCTGTTAGAGAGATGTCTTCAGTGCATGCTGATGACATTCTCTCCATTCTTTCTTCCAAGTCTGTGAGTCTCATTTCATGTGTCCCATTTACAAGAGTAAAATTAGCATGTTCTCCAGTCACCATTTGGCTCATGACTCAATGTCACTATAAAAATCATTTTAGCAGCTTCATAGGCCCAGCTTCTTCTAGGACACCTCAATGTGGAATACTTCAACTTGTTTAATATAAGAGGCGTAAGTACATAATTTCATAGATTTGAAATCTATCTATATCTATAAATTCTACTAGAGTAAAACCTTCTGCTTTATTCTCTCAAATAATTTGCATATATATTAGAAATTGTAAAGGGCATAAAAAGGAAAAGTTCACAAATAATGTATCTCACTTCCTAAATCTTTCACTGAAAAGAAGAATTCTTGTAGCAGCATTATGCTGCTTCTATTGTTGCAGAATGAGAAAGTGCAGGGTTTTTGTTTTGTTTTTTGTTTTTCTTTGCCTGTTTTTTTAAGGAGGGGGAAGAGAAGGGGAAAGCTCATTTCTTATTCATGAATTATGATTGCATTTTTAGGTCTCAATTTTTAGATATTTATGGTTTAAAACTTAATCTAACTTTGAATATTTCTGTATTTAAATAATACAATGTCTTTCCCCCTCTTCCATTAGATTTAAATATTAAAATAATTGAGTATGTATATAACTGGATACAAAAAAAGTTCTACCATATTTCCTGTCTATTTCTAATGATATCAATTTTCATATATTGAAAATTCTAAATATAGCAGTATTAATGGGAAACTCTAGTGAAGTGTCAAAGTCCAGTTTTGGTAAATTTTCCAGCTTTTTTTTTTTCTACTTTTATAAGGTCAGAATATATGCCAATTGCTACTTTATTAAGACTCTATCAGATGCTGACAATTATTCAACTTTTTTGGAATATTTTTTTGTGTGTGTGTGACATTGTTAGACCTAATGTTTAATAACAGTCTTCTAGAATTTCAAAGCAAGAGTACAAGTCATCTATACAGTGATATATTTGGTATAAAAGATATTTCTGGATCTTTAATTGGATTGCAAAATAGACCCATATCTAAGTGCCTAGCTGAAAAACACAGCCACCATGCACGTAAAGGTAATCATTTCTGAGCATCTATCAGGAATAATAAAGGGAGAAATGTATACAATACATAGCATCTACATAATTTGTTGAAAAATCTAATTGCATATCTTCTTTCACTTAAGTATTTTGTGTGTACTGTTTGTTAACTGTTGTTCTTTGATCAGAAAGAAATATATCATCTGGAGAAAGCAAACACAATAAAAATGAAATATCACTTTTAAAATAATAACTGTTATATTATTATCATTATAATGGCTACTGTAATGATATGCTTATAGCTTAGTTTTTAGTGACTTTAAAGGTTCAGAATTGAGTACTCATTGATATAACAAATATATTTCAAAAAAGCTTAAAGGGAATGGAAGTTTTCAGGAATAAGATCTTACAATTGTCCATACTGCCTTTTACTCCATCCAAATGAAAGCCACATGTGATCATTTTAAAGGCAAGCATGACATCCATTTTTATCTTTCATAATCCTGTTTCTTCCTGCATGTGCTCATTACTTAGGAGTGCAAAAAATGAAATTTCAAAGTAAATTGTTGGCTCTCCTCATACAATAGAATTAACATGAGAATCTTTTAACATTCCCAAATACATAAATTATAACACAGTAAACCTTCTTTTAATACCTATCTTCTCATGAAGTATAATCGCTTTTTTCTGCTTCTTTCTTGATATTTCAAATCTCCTTAAAATCATTATCAGCAAAGTGAATTAGATAAAACCTGCACGTGTATATGGATTATAATGGTAGTCTGCATAGAAAAATAACAATGGCAAAAAACAAGTGCCTTTATTGCATTTAAGTCATGGTTCTGTGTATGATTCAGTGGCTGCTTAAAATCTCTGAGATGGGCTTGGTGTGTTGGCACAGGCCTATAATCCCAGAACTTGGGAGGCTGAGGCAGGGGGATCACCTTGAGTTTGAGGCCAGTCTGGGCTACATAGTGAGTTCAAGAACAGCCTGAACTGCATAGCGAGACCCTGTCTCAAAAACAAAAACAAAAACAAAAAACAGAAAAACAAAAACAAAAAACAAACAAACAAAACTCTGAGGTGTATTTTCTTTATCTGAAAAGTGAGAATATTTTTCTAATTCATAATATTGCTGCCAGATGGGAAATAATAATAATTGTGCTTTATTTTAAACCTATGCTTTGAAAAGCCATAAAAAGAGACTTACGGTGAGAATGATTCTGAAAAGAACTTATTCTTCTGACTTCATCTCCCCTTAAACATTTATACAATATATTTCCCCAGGTGATGTGCATGTCCAATACTAAATCTTTCAAGTAACATAGAAACTAAATATTGAGTTGGACAATAGTGGTGTAGATAATGCAAACATCTTTATACCTAGTGGCACTGAATTACTCCAGGATCAAAAACTACTGCAAACTTTACAGGAGCAGCTTGTAAAGTAGACAGAATAGGCTGGAACTTTGTAGATCTAAGTTCCAGGCATTTAATTAACTGTGTGAAGATGGGCAGATGACTTGAACTATTTGTTCCTTGGAATCCTTGAATTTAAAAATATCTAAATTGCAGTAGATAGTATTTTTAGGATTTGAAAATTTAGTATAATCCAGAAGCAGGGGAGTTCTCTGTTGCTACTGATGAAAGATGATCTATATGTTTCTTTCTCACTTATCATTTCTATGCAGCATACATTTATCATCACTGATTATTTGCAAGGGATTCTGCTATGAATTGTATGTGATTAAAATACTAACGAAACACAATTCCTGTCTTCGCAGAACCTGCAGTCTGTCTAGAAGGAGACAGATTGCTAGTAAGAATGTAAGGACCTTGTACAGACAAAAATCAGACCCATAAAGCACCAGCTGGCAAGCTAGAGAAACATGGTAAAAGAGAATATATCTCTTTTGGTGCATTTTAAGGGTCAGATCCACTTCAACATGCAAGTTTGTTATGGAAAGGCATTCCAGGTAAATTAATAGACTTCAGCAAATGTATCAGAGAAGCTCTGGAAAAAAATAGTGTGCGTTATTCTACAACATGAGAGCAAGTAGCTGGAGTTAAACAAAAGCAAAAGTGGTTCCTAATCAGATCCTAAAAAGCCTTAACAAGAAACGCTAAGATGCTTACAATGTGCTCTATAAGCTCTGTGTTAGGGTTTAGAAGTTCTCGAGAAAGGTCCAAAGGTGACTGCTAGTAGAATTTTGAATATACTGTGAATGGAAAATCGTAGGAAATGGAAGTGCTCAGTGATAGTTCTATAGTAAGAGTTTCCTATGTTTTACAGAAAATAAATATGATAGACATCAATTAAAAACCAAGGAGTCATTTGTAGGAAAATGAATTCACCTCGAGACCATAAAGTTAAGTGAAATAAATCAGACACACAAGTTTAAATATTGCAGAGAGGTGCATAGTTTCTCTGATATGAGAAACCCAAAATGTAAATAAAGAGCAAAATAAAAGATAGATAATAGGAAATAGGGAGATAGAATTTTGTAAAAAGGAAGGAGACCAAGAAATGAGAGGGGGAGGGGATAAAAAACGATTAAGACACGTCACACACATTTACCAACTCTCCATGAAGAATGTAATTATTATGTACTGTAATCATTTACTAATAGAAAATAAAAGTTGAGAAAAAACCTAACATTACCTGGCAAGTGATGAGACAAGAATATCAAGGGAAAGAGATTAATAAAAATATGCTCCAACATGCTATGTGATGTTAATGGGCAGTGGATGATAGCATTAGAGATTAAAGGAAATACAATCCATAGCATATTTTTGAAAGACAGACACCAATTCATCCAGAAAAGGGAAAAAAAAATACAGAAAAACGTTGTTTGTGAAAGGAAAAACATTCAGAGAACTGACAGCAAAGTCCTATATCTTCTCAGAGGAGGAAGATGCAGTGTCATCTCTTAAGGCAGGTTGCGTCTGGTATGTGGGCTGGACAGGGCTGGCAATCCTTCCCACAGAGAAAAACATAAGGAAGAGTCAACTAAAGGTGAACAAAAGAATTTCTGCACAACCACGAATGTATACTAATAATAGTTAGAAATTTCTAGCTGAGCCAATTGTCACAATTTTGCAACTTTTTCCAGTAACAGCGAGACACCGGTAGTGAAATCAGAGAAAGTGAACGGTAGTGTTTTCCCAGTGGTGAGGCATAAGAAGGCAAGTAATTACGACAATAGAAAAGGGACTTTGGAGCAGGGGGGCACTGGGATTGAACCCAGGACCTCATATATGCTAGGCAAACACTACCATTGAGCCAATTCCTAGCCCTCAAAAGAATTTTTTTTTTTCCTTTTCTTGAGGTCAATAAGAAGGTATATGAACTAGTAAGCAACTCAATCACATAGCACTGGATCTACAGAAGACTAAAAGTGTTAAAGGGATTAAAGATAGGATCCGTGGAAGAGGGGGAAAAAGAAGGTTGTGAGGGTTATGGTCAGAGGAGGGAATTTCCAAAATTGGGGTTTAGAAATTAGGTAGTTTTGAGTGTTCTTTTTATACCTTCACTTAAAGTGACTTTAAAGTGAAGTGTTTTTCTTCAGTTCACTCCATGACTTACTGGTAGAGCAAGGACCAGAACCTAAGTTCCAGGAACTTCACTCTGACAAATACCTGAGAAACAACTTATAAAGAGAAACGATTTGCTTTGTCTCATGGTTTCAGTCGATCACCAGTTGGCTACATTGCTTTTGGGCCTGTGACAAGGTAGTACATCATGGCAGGAGCACACTGTGGAAGATGCTGCTCACCTCATGGCAACAAAGAGGTAAAAGAGAGAGGAGGAAGAGGGTCCAGGATCCTAATATCTCCTTCAAGGGCATTCCCACAATGACCTAACTTCTTTCCACTATGCCCAGCTTTCTAAAGGTTCCACCATCTCCCATTAGACCCAAAGGTTGAAGACTGAACTTTCAACTTATGGGCCTTTGGGGACATTCAGTATCCAAACTATAGCTGTCTTCAATTATATGTGTCATCAAGTTTCTTAGGGAAAACTCATTTTTTACTCTATAAATTGAAAAATTATATTTTAAAGATTTAGTCAAGTGGGTTATTCTTCTCAAGCATTAACTTTCCAAGGAGGGCAGAGAAGTTGTCCTGGACTGAAGCAGTATTTCAACACTGGCAGTGCTTGTAATTGTTGGTACATGGTGATAATAAAAAACTAGCTGGATTTTTGTCAGTTTCTTTAACATTTTTAGAATCTACGGGTAGTGTATTTGCTTACTACTTAACCTTTATGTTGGTCCATTGAATGCTGACTGAAATGGCATTAGAGAAATAGAATTTTATAATCTAAATCAATTGTCAAGAGACTATGGTATGCAGGCTAAATCTGACCTTCTGACTGTATTAGAAATAAAGCTTGTTTATTACCTCTGTTTAATTTACTGTTGATGGTTCTTTTTACATTTTAAGGACAATGTTGAGTAGTTGGAATAGAGATCATATGATTCTCAAAACCTAAAATTTACTATTAGTTCCTGCACACAAAAAAGGTTTCCTGACCTTTGTTCTAAATACTTAAGACAAAAATCAAAGCACTACTTGTTTTGTGAATATGTAAACAAGACTGTTACTTTACATTTGTATTGTGAACCAATAGTTTAGTGTCTTTGTTAAATGCTTACCATCGACTACCATATACTTATCTATTGATTTTTCTTTCTTTTGTAGGCCCTGCTATGTGGATATTTGTTAGCAATGACTGATGTGGAAACTACATATGCAGATTTTATTGCTTCAGGAAGAACAGGTAGAAGAAATGCAATACATGATATCCTGGTTTCCTCTGCAAGTGGTAACAGCAATGAATTAGCCCTGAAATTAGCTGGTCTTGATATCAACAAGACAGGTGAGTCACTTGAGACACATCTCTACAAATCTGACATGATTTGCAGCATTGTGCTAAATAGGATTACAGCACAAAAATACCTTTGAAAGTAACTTAACAGAGTTATCTAGGGCAAGATGAAAGTCTACAATTACTTTCTTAATCATTCCCACTCTGTTTTTAATGATTATGTCTACAGAGTTTCCACTCAAATGCAGAGTCCTTAATTTGATTTTACTAATACAAGCTATAAAACACCTGGTATTTTAAAAATCCTAATCTCTGTAAAAGCTCTGAAATTGCTTATGTAAAACATAGAACAAAGTTCTTGATAATATTGTCTACCACTAACATTTAATGGACATTTATAACAAGATTAATAAGTGAATCTAAGGGACCTCAATTCTAAGAATCATTGTAGAAAGAAAAGGTTATCAGGACCAATTAGATTGAGAATGGAAATAAAAGAGTTTGTTAGAAATGCTTATATAAAAGGGTTTCTTGGTTGTCCTTTCATGATTAAATGAGTTTATGAAAAATGTGTATTACTGAACCTTGAATTTTTATCTAGAAGCTTGACTTGATTAATGAAAAAGAAAAGAAAATTTAATATATTTCAATATTTGATAGCCTTACTTCTAAGTATTAGAATAAGTCTCCTGATAGTTCCACCATCTATAGCTTTTCCAAATATCAAAGCTGAATATGTTTATTTAAAAGTACTTGTGCAAAACTAACATTTAAAAGTAAAAAGACTTCACGATTAAAGAACCATAACACTGTATACATGAAAAAACACATATCAGTTTCTAACTCATCTCATAGCATTCACTATGTCATTATTATTAGAATTTCTCTGACAAAGCATTCAGGGTATGGGAAAACTGAGATTATATATGTATTAAATAGCTCAGCAACATTACCTAAAGTACTAAAGGTCAGAATTTTATTCAATGGCTAAATTTCTGTAGGTCACAGATTGGTCTTTTCAGTTTTAGATTAATAATAAAACTTTATTTATTTATTTATTTTTATGTGGGTACCAGGAGTCGACCTCAGGACCTCATGCTTGCCAGCAAGCGCTTGTGCCACTGAGCGATATCACTGGCCCTTTTTTTCCTTTATGTGGGTTCCGGGAGTCGAACTCAGGACCTTGCACTTGCCGGGCAGGCACTTATGCCGCTGAGCTATCTCATCGGCACAATAATAAAACTTTAATGTCAACATTTTGGGATATACAGACCTATGTGTATTTTAGGTTTCATTGTTTCTCTACTATTACTACCATGATTTTCTTCTCAAAATATTTCTGAGAAATAAGAAAATTATTCCAGTTTCATAGCATGGAATGAGTAAACATAATTTTTCTGTATCTGAGAATTTGCCCATTTCTTTTGTATGATTTATATTTTATTTTTTATTATAAGTATGCTTTTTTAAACAACCTGCACCAATTTTAGCCATCCTTAATATTAAAATGTTTTTATTAATGGTATAATTTAATTTCTTCATTTTTGTTTTCCCAGAAATTGAGAATCATTAGCCTCAATGTTTTTTATACAAAAGAACATATTAAATTATTACTAATAATTTAAATAATGAATTATGTTAATAAATATAATAACTAAAACAAGCTGATATTCTGTATTAAGTATATTATAATTACATAATTTAAAATAACTCAAGTACATTCATGCTTCCAAATATCTTTTTTTTCCCTTTCTTTCAGTATAGCAGGCTAACCCAGGGCCTTTGCATTGAGCTATAACCCCACCCCTCTTTTTATTTTTTATTTTGAGACAGGGTTTTGCTAAATAGCAAGTTGCCCAGTCTGGGCTCAAACTTGTGATCCTCCTGCCTCAAACTCCCACAGTGCTGAGCTTATAGACTTTTCCCACCATGCCTGGTTTCCAAATATCTTCCTTTTTAATCATTTCTGCATGTTAATTGCAATTCTGTAGGCACCTGTACGATTTTCCATTTTCAAATGATAAAATCCTAAAGTAGGCAAATTATGAAAGGATTGATTTATTGTTCGAAATACAAAGAACTACAAATAATAACCATAAGATATGAAAATCTAAAATATAGTAAAGGATAAATTATTGATGGCAAACATAGCATCACCGAGAATTGTAAGAAACTTCCTTTGTAAATCCTGTTTCCACTGTTTTAGTTTATACTCAATAACATTGCTGCCCCATGTTACCTTAATTTCTTAAAAGGCCTCAATTTAGACACAGCTCTGTGTACAACAAAATGCAAAACCTTAAGAAGGATCCCCAGACACCTAGAAAGTTTCAAGTCCATGGGAGTCAAGTTCCTCATCTTGTATTTATACAGTCACTTTCATCCTTAAGCATTCTATTGACTTATATCTGCCCTAATTTGACTTCATTTCTTTGATTTCTAAGAGCTTCTCCTATTTATCAAGTTCTTATTGCATGCTAATCTATATATCTCAGATTTGTGCCATCTGCACATTTTAGAAGCCTGTTTCATTAACCTAATAATAAAAAGTAGTATAGGAAAAGGATATATAATGCTAGGTCATATCTGCTTTAGAACAGAATATGATTTTTATATAGGAGCACTACATAAATTCCCATAAAGTCTTACTTCCATTAGAATATGGTGAGATGTTTTGTGTGTATATTTTAAGAATAAAGGGTAAGTTCTCTTTCAACACTATAGTCCAAAAAATGGGCCAGTCTACTTATCTTGATCCATTGAATTATTATAACAAATTACTTGCAAATATGGATATAATTTATGTTATTGCAACACTCCAAAATATTTTGTCCACCAAGACATATTGTTTGCTCAGGAATCAAATGACTCATGTAAATATTTTAATCTTTGAGTCAAGAATTGGCTACACCTTGCACTTGTATAAAGTGACCTAATGTGGCATAAAAATATTGTCCAATTTCAGTGTTTGCTGTCACTGACTAAGACTGCTGCTGTGGGTGCACGTCTGAGGGCAGTTTTACTGGAATTGTGTATATGTTCTCGAAGACAGACCAGAGGCACTATAACTGCTGGATAAGAGAGTGACCAACTAATATAATGTCCTTTGTTTTTCAATCTTACTTTGATTTGAACTAATAAAACTCTAAGAAATCAAGTGGGTTATCCTCAAGTGCTAGAAAGAAGAGAAAATGCAGTTTTAAAGTATTTCTTCAAATAAGATATTAAAAGGCAAACATGCTCCTACCTTTGGTTTCTTCTTAAAGACACTGCTGATTTCTGCAACCTGTAAAATGATTTAAATGCCATGACTTGACCATGAGATTTCCTAGCTATATATCAAAAGCTTAGCTGATCGTTTCAGACCCTGAAAATTCAGATATTCTTTAGTTTTTGATTCATACTGTCTTAATTACACAGAATATGCCAAGCTTTGAAAAACTTCTGTTTTTCCTGATGTTGAACTGACTACCAAGAAAATATACTTGTCTCTATGAAGATTTTAGACTTTGAGATTGATATACTGAGAATTGACAAATTAAGCCTTTTTATTTTACTTCTATCCTTTTTTTCCATTTTCTCTAACAGAAGGCGAAGATGATGCACAGCGAAATTCAACAGAACAAAGCGGGGAAGCCCAGGGAGAAGCAGCAAAATCTGAAAGCTAACCCCCCACTTTGACCTTCAACAACACCTGACAACATGGCAAATCTCCAGGCATTGCTGGAATGAATGTGTTTCCATGAGCGAAAAGGGGGAAAAGAAAATGGCTGTGCTGCATCACAGGCACCTGCTCATTATCATATTAAAAATGGAGGCAGAGGCTGTGGCTGCAGACAGACTTTTCTCTACCTCTGTCATTAGCAATGGTTGAAATTATGTGGCTTGTGTTTGGATGTCATTTTTGTATGGATCCTTTCACTTGACCATGTGATGAAATGCTTGTAGAGAGTAGCACTGACCTAGATGATGATTCCTGTAGCATCTGGCCCCTCACAATGTCAGAGGATTTAATTGTGTCTAATCGCAAAGGGTTGGTTGAACCCCAGAGTTTAAATATCTCTGGCTTAAGTATTTACCCAGTAAAAGAACTATCCAGAAAGCACTGTTTTTAGCATTATGTATCTGTGTGTTACTGCTGTGTTACTTACACTGTTTTGTATTATACAGTATAGATGCTCAGCACTGCCCCCTTCTTTGATTGATTATTGAAAACAAAAATGATGTATATTACTGTGAATTTTTATACCACTCATTTTTTAAAGGGCAGCCTGTTTTTTTTTTTCATAGTGTGGTGGTGTGCACAGAACAGAGCACCTTTTTAAAAAATGTAGCCTTTCCTGAGGATCATTATATATTGATGAATTAAATCAAACAGATTCATCAAGATTCCTTTGCTTTATTATACAGACATTTGAAAATATCCATTAATGTGAATATCACTTGAATTCAGTCTGTTTGGTGTCTGTACAGACTGGAACTTAATCTGTCAATTTTCTTTTATGCCCAAGTGGGAAATTTCTCCCATCTAATATTTTTATTGTTAGTCATGAAAATTTGGGGGAATTGAGAAGATAGATAAGAAAAGCCAAGATAATCCTAAGAAATGGAAATATTTTGTTCTATATAATCAAATTTCCCACAGTACTGTATGCTACTATTTAAATTTGGAGAAAAACTTGCCTCCACCAACTGAAAAGGATGGAAAAAGTGATCTCCTTGCAATCATGTGGACACCAATCACAAAGTAAAGCCCTCATGTCGTGTTTTTCATGTCTTTTATCAGCCCTATCAGATCCAAATGTTATTAAGCACTTTTTAATGTTTGTAAACTTTTACTATAATTAGTGTGAACTGCATTGTAATTATCACCATTAGAAGCTAACAAAATTTTCACTAATACTGTGGATGACCTATGCTGTGTTTTGACATCATGATTCTTTTATAGAAACTTTCTGTGAGCTGTGTAATCCCTCTGGTCAGTATTATGAAATCATTTGTCAGTGGTAATAAATAAGGAACCAGTAATATACAAGTGGTTTATGAATTACTGGACAAATAACAGATAACAGGAAATCTCTTTGCAATAAAGAGCCCACTTAGCTATCCTTGAGGACTTAGATATAGTTCCAGGTGATATCGGTAGATCAGCATCTCAGCAGGTAATCTATGTGGTTATGACAGGACTTCAGCCTTTTTCTGTAGTTACAGATAGGATGAAAGGTAAGTCTGCTCACATCTCCTTTACAGTACTTTTCACTGTCTGGGATAAGAGCATGGATCTCATTTGATTCTGAATCACTTGTTACCACCAAAAAAAAAAAAAAAAAAGGATAGCAGTGTGAGTCTTTCTGAGAACAAAAACAAAGTTGATTAAATTTTAGATTACTTCTCCTATCTACCCCATCAGCGGGCTAAAATGCCCAGTAAAATTAAATAAATCCACCTATTAATAATACAAGTTCCTGGGGCAATTTTAGACAATCTCTTATAGTCTGTTTCAAACATCCATCCTACAAAATTGGTTTGCCTTGACTTCATTTACTATCTTGATAGCTTTCTTGTGAATCTAAAGTTTTCTTCTTCCTTAAAATTGTGGAATTCTAAACTGCTTTCATGTAATTTTGTAAAGTTTAGAATCAGTGCTGAGTATATGTGGAAAGTTTATATTCAGATATGATACACTATTATTAATGCATGTAAGCTTGTCTTTGAATATATAATTAGTGCTAAATTGTGAAGTCATATGGAGCTTTTGATTTAGTTGGACCTCTCACTGCTACTTTGTCTGTAGTATTGAAACTCAGAGGCATCCCAAGCTGGGAAGATACAAAGTGACTTTCCGAAATGTCCACATCCTATAAATTTTGCTTAGCAAAAGTATATAGTATTTTTCAAATTTTGATTTGATGCCCTTTTTTTTCAAGATAATAATACATACAGAGCTGATTTTAAGGAGAGAAGGAAATGATAGGAAACTAAGGCAATGATTTGACAATCGGCATTGGAAGTCTTCTGACAAACTGTCCCTATGGTAATCACGTTGCAGTGCATGCAGCACATGTTCTCATATTTCATCCACAAACAATTCAGTTAGAGTGATTTATCTGATTTCACATATTAGGAAATTAGTACTCAAAAGGCATAATTTTACCACGCCTAAAAAGTTAATAAGTGATGAAATTAATATTTGAGTCATGTTCGTCTGTCTTCAAGGGGCTTTCCACAGCACATGCCAGAAAATTAAAGCCAGTTACAGAGAATGTTTACCTGTAAGAAAATTTCTGGAGCTGGATTTAGCCACATTTTAGAGAAGGAAACTGAGTTCCAGAAGGAAATTGCCTTTTCTCAAGGTTACCTGTATGACACACACTTAACTAAATCCTAGTAAGTGTACTTTTAAAAAAATTATAACTGACTTTGGAAGGTATGCTTCCCAGAAGATATATTTCTGGCAGTGGTCTGTAAATTCAGCGTGCTTCAGATTGCTTATGTTCTATGCTACTCTTTTTGCATAATTATCTAAAACATGTAAATTTCAGTTTTTGAGTCATTTGCAACATGTGAACTTGTCACATTTACCTTCTATCATGTAAGTATCCCATGCCAATATATATTTACCTTAAAGTTCATAGAAATGTTTTCCCAATCAATAATAGAAACACAGACTTATACATGAGTCTTACTCAGACGTTGTGATACTGATCCATTTTAAAACATGAACAATATTGCTATGTCTCTTCAGAGAGACAATAATGGGTAAAAAATGCAACTGCTTGGCAGTTTCTGAGTGAAATCTGCAATATTAAGGAGAAACTGTATAGTCATCAAGTGAAAACAGGAAAGATCTATAATTTATGATGTCTTAATAGGCCCTAAATTGTTCTTTGATTAAAAGTGGCAGTCTCTGAAGTCATTTGTGAGCTTGTATGACTTTTTGTATTTAGCAATGTTGCATGCTCACATAATTGATATTAAAAGTAACACATTTTTCTGAAATGTACACAGTCTATTAAGAGTATTTATTGAACACACACTGTATACTTGGTGCTGGGTAAAGTGCTGCAGGTGATAAAGGAAAAATCCAAAGCCTCAGCCATCCCACAGTGAACACACATACTCAGACCTTCAGCTTCACTTTCCTGGCCTTTCCTCCAATAATTTTCATCCCCATTCCACTCTAGTAGCACACTTTCTAGACTTACCAGAATCTTTCCATGTTCTAGATTCTAAACCTCAATATACCCATGGTTCTCGCTTGTCTGCAGGAAGGTCATTTCCAATCAGGAAAAATACAGATGTTTATCAGAGTGCCCTGAAAGGTTTATAACATCCACCTTCTATTCACATATACATAGATATATTCATATACACTCTCTTTCCTTTCAAATAACTCCCTATCTGACTTTAATAACCTTTTCTCCTCCCACTTTCACCTGTACCTCTTTGGAACTTCTGATCTACCATAGAAGCCTACTAAGGCTTTTAAGGGAGTCAGCAACAAAATGTAGCCCTCACAGAAACAAATGGTTTATTTCATCAAACGTAACATTTTGGGGTAGAGGAACAAAGACAGTTTGATTTATTTTTTCTTACTGTTGCTCTCTTTTTGTCATGATCTTTTTTTTAACATATAACCAGTAAAGAGCAAACCGAGACTTACGTGGGACTCAGGAGAAAATATGCATCAAACACTGCTCAGGATGAGTCCAGGAGAAGTCTTAAAACAAAAAGACAAAAAAAGATGTAAAAATTTAAATTCATTTTAATCAGTTCACAAGGATAAAACACTACATAGGGATTTGGGACAAACATTATGCTAGTTAGTGATACAAATGTAGACCCTCTAAGATCATTTGTTCTTGTATATTCTTTGTGTATGTCTAGCTCAGGATGTGAGGATTAGAGATTTGAAATTAACAAAACTGACAATAATCCACTAACATTCTAATTAATACCACATGTCCCTTTTGATCATATCAAGATGCAAATTTCCTTGGCAAGCTTCCTTTTAATCTAAAATTTATTGGTAATTTTTCTCCTCAGTGTCCTCAAGTTCTTTACTTTTTTGTCTATCTGCCATCTCTGCCCAATCAAGATGATTCAAACTATCTCCTTAGCTTTATCTATCTAATGGATAACTGTAAAAAGTTTATAACAGTGTTTATTCATTGTTTGTAACTTCAGTTTAGACATACATGCTACATATCCTCCTCTCTCTCTCTCTCTCTCTCCCTCTCTCTCTCTCTCTCTCTCTCTAGCCCTGGGAAAAGAGGAAGCTGACCACTTCCTGGCTAAGATTGATTATTTCATCCAATGTTTTAACACAATTTTCTTCTGACCTTAACAGGAAGTTTATTAATTGTCCTCTTTACTGACTTTATACCCTTTTCTACAAATGTGCTTGTTTTTGTGTTCTCTTACTTTTACTGCTTATGTTTCTCAGAATAACAATGTACTGTATATCCCTTGTTTTTGAGCTTACATTTTTTACTTTTCTGCAATTTGACTTCCAGTTCGACTTTTTTCATTATGACATCATATTACCTCTTAATTTTCAATGAAGCCCTAGCTAATATGGAAATTAAAGAAGTAATTCAGTGATTCAGGGGACTCAAACTTCACATAAAATCAAATATAATGTTTTTATAATTGTAATTGATATGAAAATGATAGTCTAGCTGCATAATCATGTCTCATGGATGATATATATTTATATTTATAATGTTTAATTTATATAGTATATTATATTCATATATCACAATAATATATGTATATAATATTATATGTATATATTTATTTTTCTTTTTAGGATAGTATCTTCCATAATATATGGCTATGGTCTTAATCTGTAACTACAATCTCTCCATATTTTTTGGCTATATCCTCATATCCTACAGTGCTCATTTGTTCAAGGTCATTTGCCACATATATAGGTACCAATCTGGAGCTTGGCGATGTAGAGATAGCTGATATTATTTTGTGATAGAGTGCTACATTCCATTTTACTGTGGGATGATTGCCGCTAGTTGCTCTCAACAACAGTCACAAACAGGCAATAATCCCGGTCTCACTGTACTTCTCTAAATTAGGCCTAAACAAATATATCAACATCAGTTGCCAAATATGGCGGATAGTTTATATATGTTTTATTAGCTATTTCAGTGGCATCTAACCTAGTACCATGCTTTATTCATTTTCCTTTTTTTCAGGTGTTTTTACTGAGACATTTAAGTTATTTAGTGGCTTGTTCCTTTTTCTCTGACAATTCCTCACTCCTCTTGAGGAGTTCTTCCTTCTGTACTTCCCCAATAAATACTTGTATTGTGGTTCCCTGGGATTCCATCTTTATTTCTCTTTTCTAATTCCCTTCACCTCTTCCACTCACACACCATCCACCACCATATTTACCATGTTGAATCTCATATCCTCATCTCCAGTCCACAGGTTATTCCTGATCACCTGACCTTTTGGATAATTGAACATGTATATCTCCAAAATACCTTAAAATTCAGTGTTTCAACACTAAAAGCAGTATATCATCCCATTTCCAAAAATCCTTTTCTTCATACACTACATGTTGCATGTATGCTAGCAGTGGCTTCCTAATAACCTTAAATCAAAATTCTTAGATCTGTCTTAACTATGTCCTCTGCATCCGATTTGTTTTTTAGTTCATCAAATCTAATTCTTCCCTGTTTCCTAAAGCTACTTCTTTTTGTCTATACCTCAATCCTTTAAACTACCATGTCTGTAATATAAAGCAATGGCTTGCTCATTGGGAACCTGTCTCGTCTGGCACTCTTCCTATTTACCTTACAACCAGATGTATTGTCTAATACATAAACCTGATTATTTCACTCTTCTAATTAGAAAATCCTTAATGTTAGCCAGGCAATATGTTATACACATTTAGTTTTTTATAACTCCTTGGTATATATTAGCTTTTTTCCTACTTCTAAAATCTTCTTCAAGTTTATCGGCAAATTCTCATTGACCCTTTCACACTACACACTATTGCAGTCTTTGCTTTACAGTCTTTTTTTGATTTGCATCTCCATTCCTAAACCTCACTGTAGGAAATTAACTTTTCCATACTACTTGCTCCCTAACACTATTTTTTTTGGGGGGGGGGTGGGTACCTGGGGTCGAACTCAGAACCTCGTTCGCCAGCAGGCGCCCGTGCCACTGAATGATATCACCGGCCCTTTTTTTGTATGTGGGTACCGGGAGTTGAACTCAGGACCTCGCACTTGCCAGGCAGGTGCTTATGCCACTGAGCTGTCTCACCAGCCCATTGCTCCCTAACACTTAATCTGTAAGTGGACCTGGATATATCACAGCTATTTGTATACACATGTACCTGTCAACCTTGAGGCCAGAATCCCTCTTTGCTCATCTTTATATCTCTGTCAGATATTCAGCAAATGTTTGTAAATGAATGATGTCTAGTCCCCTAAAGATCATAATAAATTTGAGAGACAACTGATGCATAAATCAATTACAGAAAAATGCAGTTCAGAGACAAAGTTGATGGTTGAAAATAATGAAGTCTGCAGAATATTGCATTGCAGATGACAAAAACTTGATTCCTAGCACATTTTTATTATGCAATAGATTATTTTAAAATCTGCATCCCACATTTTTTGCTGCACATACACACACAATCAAACTTGGTATAATTTACAGAGATATCCAAAGGACAGCATATAAATAAATGAGCCAATCAAAGTAAGCCACACACCTAAATAATGACCTTTGTAAAGATATTGCTTGGCATTCCATAGCATGAATTGTCTTAAAGTTGCTGAAATTAAAATGAGATAAAAGAAAAGCATTTGATTTTATTCTCTTGGCCAAAGTAACATATTAGTTAAAGAGAATCTTCAAGAAGACTTTTGAGAACCTTGAACAATGAAATACTATAGTTTCTAATATGCTTTACTAAAGTTTACTCTAATAACCTAAAGAAATGGAGCTCGGATAGGAATATGACAAATCTCGGTGGCAGGAATTCATAGAAAAAGAGAAAAATAATAGAAAAGGACTAAGGACAAGAGTTTTATACACAAGAAATAAAGCATATTGATACTTACGTATAGGACCCTAAAGTCTTTTTTTTCCTGAATATTGCTATCTTTTAGATAACAATGGTAATGTATTTTATTTAGGACTATCTAAGAAGGCCTGACATAGTTTAGTTGCAGCTGCCAGGTCAGGTTCTAGAGATCAGTCAAGAAGAAGAGTATGGACATCGATGCATGTCCCCTGCACATGAAAAACCCTGAGCCACAGATGGGTCTATGCCAGGGAGCTCAGTATAGAAACGGAAGAATTCTGAAAATGATTGTTAAGGTCTTGAAGGTACACTGAGGGATGGAGATCAAAGTAGACATAGGACTTAGTCCAACATTATGAAGTCAACATTAAGAAGCAATAAAGACTGTGGCAATGTAGCTGCTACTGTTCTTTATCCATACTTTCTACTCATGCCCTAATGCACTCAGGTTTTAAAGGCACCACTTTCTCTGCTGACAACATGGAGTTCAAGAGACAAATGGCCGGGCCAGTGAGATAGGTCAGTGGCATAAGCGCCTGCCCGACACATGTGAGGTCCTGAGTTCGACTCCCAGTACTCACACAAAGGAGAAAAAGGGCCGGTGATATCGCTCAGCGGCACAAGTGCTTGCTGGCAAGCGCGAGGTCCTGAGGTTGACTCCCGGTACCCACATTAAAAAAAAAAAAAAAAAAAAAGAGAGAGAGAGAGACAAATGGCCTATATAACAACACATGAAGAGGGTAAAAGACTCTGCACCTCTTCTCAGGATAATAATATTATGTTCTAAACATGTGTCAGATGCTTGATTATATTACTTCTAACAATTACTCTGACATAAGAAAATACTTATCTTCTTACAAATGATCAAACTGAGACCCAGAGATGTTAAGTGGATGTCCAAAGCATTGTAGTTTTGTGTAGCAGAGGCAGGACTGAAACACATGCACTTCTTCTCTGATAACAATTCCCATTCAGTTGTCCAAAAGAACCATAAAAGCCAACTGTATGATTTCAATGTCTCTACAATCTACATTAAAACTAAAAGAAAATAGTAAAATAATCTAATAATTTAAAAAACTCATTTTTAAAAATTACTAATAATTTTTAGTACAAATTTCTCAAAATCCAAGGTCTGTTTTACATATATATCTCAATTCAGACTACCTAAAGTTTAAATATTCTGGATACCACCCCACACAGCGCCATACACAATACTCTGCTTTCCAAGTGTTAAGCAGGAAAATGATTCACTTCTGACAGATAGGGATGTACGGTGTGTAGTTCTCAGTAATTCTCAACACTGGTTTCCTGTCAAAATCACCTGGAATACATGCACTTTTAAACATACTAAGAACTGAGTCCAATCACTATAGATTTTTATTTTATATTAAGGTGAATCTCATGTGTCAGTACTTTTTTAAACTTCGCAATGAAGTATAATAAATGTTTTAACATGCATATGCATGTATAATTTATGGGTTTTCCTAAAATGAACACACTTGGGTAACTCCAGATCGAGGATCCAAATATTCCAATACTCTAGAAACTCCGTCACATTCCCGTCTATTAACCACCCTCTGGGAAGTGCTATATTCCGTGAGACAGGAAAAATGGTTGATGGCCATTTGTCATTCCAGAGCAAACTCTGACATTCAGCCCACAACCATCACCTAAAGTGTTAACTGTCACTGGAGGTCGCCCTTATGTCAGTACTGTTGTCATGTTTTTCAGGTCAATATGAAGCCCCAGAAATCATATCCCTCCTGTCAATCATTCACCTTCTGGAGGCTCTCTACCTTCGAGAGGACAGGTCCTTCCAAACACTCTATCTCCGGTTCTGTTCTGTTATTCTTAGGCACATGATGCCAGAGATTGGTACTCTCTCCTTTCTTGAGCATCTACCTTTTCTACCTGATTATCCATAGGTCATATGGATGCTAATCCCATGAAGCCAGCAAGAAATATTTTAATTTTCTGCTAAGTTTTAATATATGTCTGAGGTATACACTCCTTTCTTCAGTTTTGCTGCAGTTCTTCTGATTACCATGCCATCATCTGATCTAATAAACTAAATTCTACAGACACAGCATTACTTATTGTTGCCATTCGTCATCCTCAGACTTATGAAATTTAAAATATATTTAATGAGTAAATTCGAATTTGGTGACTTCAACAGGTGTTTCCTCATTGCCTTAACTAGGGAATGGTTACCAATTAAGACATCTTAACTCCAGTCAGTTTAAGAAAACATAAAAGTGGATTGACTCCTCGAAGCCCGTGCTACACTATATCCTGAGCAAACAACTTCTGGATGTATTAAATTCTTAGCCATATTCGTTCTGCCATTTGTTGGAACTGTAATTGCTATACACTATTGTTTTATTCCTCTGTTCTCAGAACAGTGCCTTGTTGTACTTCTAACCCATACAAGAATATTTTGAATGAGTCTGATTTTGCAAAGACAGCATTTACAGTTGAGAAAAGGAAAACATGACCATCTGTCCTCTCCCTTCATGATTCAGTATGACAGTATCCTAATATAGATGTCTTCCTCTTTAACTTGTCTTCCTCCTATCCAGCCCACCTGCCTTGTTCCACCCGTTTTCCATTTGAGCTTCCTCACTTTTGTTGTGTCTCTCCACATTCCTCTCCTCCTACTCACATATCACAACTTTCTCTTATTTGATCTTTTCATCATTCTTATAATGCTCAAGAATATACAGTTACCATTCTCCACCTCCAACTACAACTTCCTCCCTCAATCCTTCTGCTTAGTACTTTCTGCACAGATAGTATTGCCACTACTCAGCTTTATGTGGGAAAAAGAGAAAAACAGGAAAGAAGCTCCACACCTAAGTTGCTAAAACATAATCCAATCTACAGTTTTTGCAAGTATGGAAATAACCTAGGGAGGTATTGCAGGGGAACTGGAACATAAGGCAAAGGAGGGATGCATAAATAACACTGGTACCAAGAGTGACCTTCACCTCTATTATTATAGCTTTCCACTGAGTTATCAAAAAGAAATGAGGTATGTTATGTACACATACCAACTCTCCACAATGAACATAATCATTATGTACTTCAAACATGTACTAACAACAATAAAAATTTTAAAAAATAAAAATATAAAATACAAAGCCACCAGATACTGATACTGGAAGGACAAGAAAAAGCTTGTATGCATTAGTCATTTGATGACATTTCCTCTGGCACTTCTGAGAGTTACTTTCTTGTTAGTCTTCTGATTCAAGAGTATATAAAATCTCACGCTTTTGGCTTCCTTTAGTAAAACTGAGATCAGGCAGACTGGTAAGCAATAAGAAAAATAGAAGAAAGGAAAAAAGGGAGGGAGGGAGGAGAAAAGAGAGGGAGGGACTGACAGACTAATGAAGGTTTCTCATTTTTAATCTAGTTAACCATCAGTCCAGGATCTCCAGGCCTTCACATAACTAAAGATCTCCTCTAAAAGGAAATGAAATACTATCCAGAAATCATTCCCTTTTCACCTGTAGGCTCTCCCTTTCATCTAGACTACATTCCTCTTTCACTAGTTAGATATATCATGAAAACTAATTTTAAATTAGTATCCACTTTCACATTGAGCATTAATGACAGGGTTAACATAACATGTTACTCATACATATTGAGGAAGTATTTTCTAGATGATTTTTTAAAATGATGTCCTAAAACTTTCATAACCCCAACCAGCACATACACGAATTATGATACTTACCAATTTCCTCCATTAGAAAAACTAAGTGTTAAATTTAAATTTTCAAAGAGTATAATAAAAATGTATTTTCTTTTTAGCCCTGAACCAATTCCATATCAGAAACATTCTAGTTAAACATTTACTATACTTCTCTGAGTAAATATTTCTGTGTCCAGTGAAGCACATTTCTCATTTGGATAAGAAAACCAAGTTATTTAACAATAATTAAATCTGTCTTTCATACATCTCAAGTAAAAACAAAAATATTCATTTATATGTTTATTTTTATACTTTTTTATGTTCCTATTTTCTAATCTATATTTTTAAAACATTGATAAACAGTAAGTAATAGATATCTGCCTCCTGGTGGCCATATACAGCTTCTAAGAGAAAGGAAAAAAAAAAAAAAACAAAACTCCACGTCCGTTAAAGCACAATGAAAGGACTGAAAACTGCTCACTAGGAAAAGCAATGGAAGGTTGGCTTACTGCCAACAAGGGAAAAAGTTAACAGTAGCCACTAATATGACTGTCCTCCGAGGACGCTGTGGAACACAACAGTTCTTTTTACTCTATTGATTTCTAAGCTATAAACAGATGCACCTAAGTCCCAAAGAATCCTCAGGAAAACTAGTTTAGAATCAAAGAATCAACTAAAATGTTTGCTTGGTAATTCTAACATATTCTTACAAATATCTTCCCTAAAACCCAAACTCCTAACACCATGGTACAATTTGCCCTTATTACCTTTAACTAGATATAATATGCTTCATATATTTTCTTCTGATTTAAAGCCTCTTTTGTCAATCAGATATGGCCAAATAATGGTATCTTATTTGATTGACTAAGTATCTTTATTTGTCAATAGAATAAACCTTTTGGGAAATATCAAGCATGCCTTGACAGAAACATAGCATTTCTTACAAAAACTATGTATTAGAAATGTTGAAAGCTTAGCCAAAATAATATGATTTTTAAAACTATAAATATTCAAAAGCTGTCAGTTTTTGAAGTTTTGTCCTTGTAAAAATAGAGTAAAGTGGGCTGATGAAATAGCTCAGTGGCATAAGCGCCTGCCTGGCAAGCACGAGGTCCTGAGTTTGACCCCCGGTACCCACATAAAAAAAAAAGAGAGTAAACTATTTTGCATTTCATGTAACTACCACTCAGCTTAAATACTTTCTAGCTTTCTTGTACAGAATAGATGAAATACATTTAAATAGACCAAATAAAGTTAAAATTAATTTGCAATTTTTAAATTGTTGCATTAGTTAACTAAGATCTAAACACTTAAATCATTTTTTAAAGTTTAATCAGGGAGTGAAGCAGAAAATATTTATAGTAGATTCCAAATATCTTACAATGTGTCTTTGGTTAGTGTTGGTTTGCAGTTGGAAGAGAACTGACTGGATATTATTTTAACATAAAAAAATAAATATAGCAAACAAGTTAACTGAAACTAAATGACTGACTACAATAGTACTCAAAATATTTTGTTAAATTGTATTAGGAAAACTTTTTCTACCTTTTGCTACTGAGTACACAGTAGGATTGTATTAATCACAGAAGAATGTGTACTTTAATTGAAGAACAAGTTACCAAAAGAAGTAATATGTTTCACTACCAAGGATAAATATTCAGTTAGTCATGACAGCTCTCTAAATCTTAAGTTTTACAAATATTGGTAGATAGTTTTAAAATGACTATTAAAAAGTAGTCTAATGAACTTGTGGCTATTATCCAGTCATAACATGACCCATCTCCAACATTCTTGGAGCATCTTTTTTCATCTACACTTCAACAATTCCCAACTCAACTGGATTGTCTTAAGGAAGGCCCGGATATAACATCAAATACATATTAAATACCTTGGTTTGTCTGTCTAAAATGCAATAACTGTTTTACGTATACTCATAATAACAATATCACAACTGAAGAAAAAGAATGACATTTTATTGTCTAATAGTCATTGCACAAGTTTATGATACTCTTATAAATGATTCTTTTGTTAGTTGGCTTGAATTTAGGTTAATAATAGGCTTGTGCACTACAATTATTGATGTCTCTCCCCTTTGTTATATTACTTGACTATTAGTAGTATCTTAGAGTTGTACGTTAATTGAGCAGATAGTTCAAGTAATCTGTATCTTGTAGTTTTCCTAATTATTAACAATCTTATATAAGTGTGCTAAATTTACTAGAATTAATGAACAATTGTGATAAATTATTATTAAAGTCCATACATTAGTCAGATTTCCTTGCTTTTTTACTGAATGTCCTTTATCTGTTCTCAGATCCTATTCAAGATAACAAATTTTATATGTGTGTGCTTGTGTGTGTGTGTCTGTGTGAGGTCTCCTTAGACTTTCACTATTATTTCACACTAAATTGTAAACGGTAGCGAACAAAAAATAAAAAGCATTTAGAGATAGCAATTTTGAAGGAAGAGTTAAAACTATCGTTGCTTGTATATTATAGAATAATTCAGAAGAAAAACTCAAAAGTATCAATGCAAAAATACAAGCAATTAGCCAATAAATAACATCAATAACTTTCATACTTGTAAACAAAACCAGTTAAAAAATTCATTGAAGATTCCACTTACTGTCGTAAAAATAAAAAACCAGCCACACAAAAATAGAAAAAACTTCTCAAAACTTAGCATAAATTTGAAAATAAACGATCTAAACCTATTTGACAAAAACTATAAAATACTGTAAGGTCCAAAAGTAGAAATAAACAAATGGAAAACAAATTATGTTCTCAAAAAGAAAGACAGTATCAAAATGATATCAGCTTCTCCATAGTAAACATATACTTCACATGATTCCAATAAAAATACCAAAAAAATTTTTCTCTGGAGCCAAAAGTTGATTATAAAGTCTTATTTGGAAAATCAAATAAACAAGTAGTCGGGAAAAATCTTGAAGAAGGGGTGCAATTATGTAGGCAGTAGAATATTGACTTCAGCTACTTAGTAGTATTTTAAGAATCTAATTAAGAGTATGCTGTCCAAGTTTGACTGTAAATACTAAAAATAGAAACAGAAAACAAGCTCCAGAATAAACCCAACTGCATATAAATATTTAATATAATTGTAGCATCTCAAATATATGAAATAGAGACAGTTGTCTAAATAGATGGTGCTGGTATACCCGAGAATCAATATAAAGAAGATAAGATTTTATCTAATCTATTGTGATAAATTCCAAATGTATCAGGGATATAAATGTAAAAGAGTAAAATCACAAAAACCACAGAAGTTATTCATAAATTAATCAACAATTGGAAGTTTTTTAATTGCTAAATTAAAGAAATCAGACTAGAAATGCCTATATTATATTATTGTGAATATATGTCATCCTGTAAAGAGCAAAATGATTATCTGTAACAGTCAGTGCTTACTAGAGAAACGGATTTAATGCAAGATATACAAATATACAAGAATTTACAAGACTGGCTTACAATGGCCAACCACAGAGTCAGGTGTGGAAGAGTGCAAAAGGTTTGTCTGCGCATTGGAGATCCGAAGGATCCAGTGGAAAGCCTGGAGCTCAGTGTAGTGTCCCATGTGAGTTCGTATCAGGAGGCCAAAGGGTATGTGCTTGAAGGGTGATGGGTCTGTGCTAGAGGCTGGAGTCTCACTGGAAGGCTGATGACACCGTCCAAGGTGAAGGCGAAGACTGCAGCTCATCTGAAGAAACAGAAGCAATGCTTCCTTCTTTGTTCCCCTTTATACCATCCAGGTGACTAGCTGCCCTATGGTGAGACTTCTATCTTCAGTAAATCCCCTCAGCCACACTCAGAACTGTGCTGATCCAATTTAGTTGGGCATTTCTTACTCAAGTTGACATAGTCTGTTAGTTATCAAAATATCCATAGTAAAATAATTAATGATTGCCTGAGTTTGGTACGGGGGTATATGATAGTAAGTGAAACGGGTGTTTTTTAAGCACGTGAAACTATTCTGTATTATATTGTAGTTATACACATGTTGTAGAATTTTCTAAAGTTGACTTTCCCTTAATTCTCTATAATAAAATTGCACTTTGTCATGGTTTGCTAATATTTAATGTGATGATATATTCTGTTGTATAATATTTTATTAGATATCTTTCGGTTTAACGTGTAGAAGTGAGATTGGTCAGATGTAAAATTTTCTTATTTTTCTGCCAAGTCTGACAAGATTTTTACTGAATTTTAGAAAACCACATTTATGCATGAATTGGCCTAAACAAGCTTTCAGGTTGCTTTCAGTCAGACCTAAACCCTATCTTAATGGAGAAGTTCTTTTAAAGGAGAACCCAAAACTCCTCCCTTGTGTTTGAGAAATATTCAAACGTCCAGACAGACTGTTTCTGGGCGTTATAGTTTTAAAAGACTATAAATCTCATTTAAAACTCTAAAGAATGGTGGTGTTTCTATTTCATAAAGTGTAAATCAGAATAAATTGTGATTCTGCCCCAACATTTTGTAAAGCTCATCTTGAAAATTCAATTATAGGAGAGAGGTAGCTTCACAGTCCCACTGAAATAAGTCACCTTTTGTGACCTAAAAGCTGTGGTTCTATGTGAAATTAAATATTGAAAATGTAAAACACTTTAATCACATTATTCAATGTCCTATTAAAATTTTTTTCCAGAGACCAATATAAGAAAGCATCCATTATGAAATGTTTTTTGCATTTTTATCTAAAATCATAGTTGAAAACAATGGGCAGTGTCTTATATATGGACCTGTAGAATAAATACTCCTAAAGTAAATCTGAGCTTAGAAAGTACATTTTTAAAACATATTTAATATAATATCCCCTAGGAAATTTAGTCTGAGTTTTAGGTAAGACGAAATTTGAATGAAGAAAATAACAGCAAGTCAGGCAGAACCAAAGAGAATCATGGAATTCAAGGGACCTCTCTGGCCACCCCCCCAAATCAAAAAGCTTCATTCTTCAATAAGATTCTAGAGTAGACAGTTCAACTTAGTGACTAGTATTAACCTTAACCCTAGTCCAACTGAATGTAAATCGCACCTCTTAAGTATTCAATACATTTTCATTATGTACTGCCAATTACTGGATAACATTTGTACTTATGGCAGCCAACATAAATAGAACCCATGAGCACTTGAGGGCCAAAACATTTCCACAGGCACAAATTTGGAAAGGTTCAAATTTGTGGAGAAACCGTGACATGAGTAAAGAATTTTAATCTAAGATTCACAAGTTTTCTACATTCTAGAACTTTAATGCAAAGGAAGCATCTCTCAATTACTTTTGCCTACTATTTCTTTCAACTTTAAGAAAAGTAACAGCTAAGCATAATTTCTCTTTTGTTCATCTGCCTTACTGTACTTATGCTACTCTGAGAGGAACAGAACCAGCAAATCCCACATTTCTGAATATTATTATATTGCCTTCTGCTAACTTGAAAATGGACACATAACTGTGCTATTGAAAAAGTTTCTTCCTTTGAAGTGCCAAGATAAACTGGATGATTCAAATAAAATAATCTGGATTTTCAAGCATTGCAGATGTCAGCATTCCAGTCAAGCACAAGCCCAGAAGGGAGTTGTTTCCAATCACTCAAAAAAAATCCACAGGCTTGAGCTGACTTGTCTTGTATGTTTAAGGAGATTCCAAATGGTGCTGCATTGCTGAGAATCAAAATACCTCCTGCTATTCTTAAATAGCAGAACTTAAGTGTGTTTCCTGAATGTCCTGCAGTTGTCTTTTTCTGTTAAGCAAGGCACCAAATGGCCTCATTACATCTCAGTTTGACAATCATGACAGTCTATTTGCTTTTTGGATAGAAAGCAGCTTAACAGGAAGAATAACAGAATTATTATTCTTTCCTAACTTTGGTTGAGAATGACTCTACTTATTTCATAAAACAAACAATGAATGAAAATAATGTAAGGTTTGGTAAGGAAGTTTTTATTACAAATGTCACAGAGAACATTCCCTTAAGAAATAAACTAGTTGCTTAAAACATTTACTATCTTGAGGATATGTGATAAAAAAATTTAAAACTCTTTGGCAATCATTTTGATTTCAATTGTGGTTGAACATACCATCTCATTTTTCTGAAAGTGTAAACATTTTTCAACTTCTATTGACTTTAAAATTTTACTTTAAGAAGAATCCAATTACTGAACATTCCTGGACAAACTATGGGCTATGTTTCCTTTCTTGCACCTACAATTGTACCAATAAAATTAGGCTAAAATACAACATCAATGGCAATCTTAAGAAAATAAGTATTACAAACGGATAATTTAGAGAAATCAAGAAGTAGGGGAAAAGTCAATATATGTTGAACATTTATTTTCTTTGCACCTGGTCCTTAAAGCAGTATGGAGGGTTGAATGCTGTTAACCCCTTTTGTATAGGTGATGCAGATGTAAAAGCATTAATCCATTTTCCCAATGCTGGCAATTACAAGCTGTTTGTTTCATATTCAGTTTCTTGGGAATATTCCATTACATGTTCCACAGAAAGGAATTAAGCTGGCCCCTTTGCCTTTGGTGTAATGGTCGTATAAGCACAGGGCTTATATTTAGCAGTGACCGTTGCCGTTGCTTCTTCTCAATCTCAACACTATGTCTCCGCAACAGACTTGGGCACCATAACAAATGATCCAAGGTGTACTCTTGAATATATTCGAATAGATCAATAATTTTGGCAATAGGGAACTAATATGATATCCAATCTATGATCTATTTCTTCATCATGAAAAATTTTCATTTTTGAGGTAGATATACTTTGCTTTGACAACCTAAAGCATATTAGGACTTCGCTTCCCACTGTCAGCTTGTGTTTATTTCTTTGCCCATCTATGTATACAACTATTTTTCAAATTATAAGTTCCATTAGGCACAGCAACTGTAATATCTAACATTATATTCATTCTGATGGAAAAACAACCTCTGATCATACTGTTTGGCATACATATATACATTAATATTTACTGCCCTTATTTTATTAAATAAAAACATGAGGGCATCTTTCTTGCGAAAAGCTAATGAGATTTTGTTATTTCAATTTTTTGCGGGGGGGTACCGGGGCTCGAACTCAGGACCTCGTGCTTGCCAGCAGGTGCTTGTGCCGCTGAGCGATACCACCGGCCCTTTTTTTCTTTGTATGTGGGTACCAGCTGTCGAACTCAGGACCTTGTGCCTGCAAGGCAGGTGCTTATTCCGCTGAGCTATCTCAACGGCCCTGTTATTTCAATTTTTATTACTTCAAATGTTGTGATATTCGGCTTTTTAAAATTTATTTTTTACTAATTATATTCATTTTAACTGATAAGTAAAAACATAAAAGTTAGATATATTAATAGGTTACTATGTGATGTTTCCATAGATGTGTATTATCTGTAATATTTAAATCAGGTTAAATATATCTATTTTCTCAAACAGTAATCATATTTTATGGTGAAAACATTCAAAATCTTTTCGTCTAGCTTTTTGAAATACACAGTGCATAACTGTTATCTGTAGGCACCCTACTATGCAAGAGTACACCAGAACCTCTTCCTTCTAACTTAGCGCCCACTGATCAACCTCTCCCCGGTCTTCCCTTCCCGCTACTCCCCCCAGCCTCTGGTTACTACCATTCTACTCTCAACTTCCATGAGATCATCTTCGTTAGCTGCCACATATGAGTGACAGGTTTTTAGACTGGCTTATTTCACTTAACATCATGATTTCTAATTCCATCCATGTTGTCAAAAATGAGAGGATTTCCTCCTTTTTATGGCCAAGTCATATCCCATTATGTTTATGTGCCACATTTCCTTTATCCATTCATCACTTGACGGAGATTTAGGTGGATTCCATATCTTGACTAATTTGAATAGTGCTGCAAGAACACTAGAGTACAGATCTCTCTATTCAACATAATGATTTCGTTTCCCTGGTATGTATTCCCCTGGTGGCATTGCGGGATAATACACTTGCTCTATTTTTAATTTTTTGAGAAATCTACTTACTGCTTTTCATACTGTGTATACTAATTTGCATTCACACAGACAGTGAATAAGTGCTCCCTTTTCTCCACAGCCCAATTTCTCCCCTTTTTATTTTTTGCTACTAGCCATTTAGACTGAAGTGAAGTAATATATCATTGTGGTTTGGATTTCCATTCTTCTGATGATTAGTAATGTTCTCTTGACCATTTGTATGTCTTCTCTTGAGAAATGTTTATTTAGGTCTATTGCACATTTTACATTTTTTATTTATTTATTTATTTCTGAGACAGGCTCTGCTACGTACACCAGGCTCACCTTGAGCTCATTATGTAGTTCACACTGGCCTCCAACTCGCAGTGATCCACTTGCCTCAGCCTCATGACTGCTGGGATTATAGGCCTGTGCCACCATGCTGTCCAAAACTCGGCAAGGTATTTTTTTTCCAGTGTCAAGAATTCGACCCAGGGCCTCATGCACAGTAGGCAAACACTGTACCACTGAACTACACCCTCAGCCCTTGAACATTTTTATTGGATCATTTGTGTGATTTTTTGCTATTATTGTATTTAAGGTTCTTATATACCCTGCATATTAATCCCTTTATCAGATGTATAATTTGCAAATACTTTCATTCTCTAGGCTATCTCTTCATGGTGCTGATTATTTCCTCACTGTACAGAAGATTTTTATTTTGTTGCTGTCCCATTTACCAATTTTTGCATTTTTGTTGGTGCTTTTGGAGTCATATAAAAAAATCCTTGACAATTCCAATGTCCTGAAACATGTTTTCTATGCTTTCTTCAGGTAGTTTCACTTTTCAAGTCTTACGGTTAGTTCTTTAATACATTTGAGTTTACTTTATATATGTCGTTATAGTTTAGATCTGAGGTGTCCTCCCAGACTGTCATGTGGATGGAAGGTAAGTGGATTGATCCACTGATGAGTTCATGGTTAGTGTGCTGTTAATAGGTAGAGCCTGGTCAGACAGACAGGTCTCTTGGGGCAGGACCTGGAAGGGTATATCTCCCACCCTAGCTCCTCCCTTTGCTCTCTGCTGGGCGCCTTGACAAGAGCAGCTTTCTCCCACGGCAAGCCCTTCTACTGGGCCATTTCTGCATTTGAGCCTGCCAACCATGGACTGAAACTTCTAAAACTGTGACCCAAAATAAACCTCTCTTTTAAGTTATGGTTGTGGGGCATTTTTTCTCAGTAATGAGAAAGTTACAGTAAGACATATGTTGAGAGGTAGGCATCTACTTTTATTCTGCTTGTGAATATCCAATTTTCTTAGCACCATTAATCAAAAAAACTTTTTTTTCCTTTTCACATTGTGCATTTTTAGCACCTTCATCAAATATCAGGTGACTAGAGATGTGTGCTTTTATTTCTAGGTTCTCTATTCTGTTTCATGGTTTTTGTGTCTGTTTATGACAATACCTTGATTTTGGTTACTACAGCTTTGTATGATATTTTGAAGGGAGGTTGTGTAATGCCTCCTGCTTTTTCTTTTTGCTCAGGATTGATTAGAATACTTGGGGTTCTTTGTAGTTCCATTGGAATTTTAAGATTTTTCTGTGATATTTTGATAGTGACTGCATTAAATCTGTACATTGCATTGAGCAGTATGGACACTTTAACAATATTGATCCTTCCAATCCATGAACACAGTATGTCTTTTCATAACTCTTGTGAGTCCTCTTTGATTTCTTTCATCAGTATTTTATAGTCTTCATTATATAGTCCTTTGATCTCTTTGGTTAAATTTATCCCTAAGAATTTTATCATTTTTATAACTACTGTAGATGAGATTGCTTTCTATTTCAGATAATTAAATATTGGTGTATTGTCTACTGATTCTTTGAGGTTTTCTATATACAAGATCATATTGTCTGCAAACAATGACAATTTGACTTCCCCCTTTCCAATTTAAATGCCCTTTCTTTCTCTTCATTTTGTTAGTTTTTTTTTTTATGTGGGTACCGGGAGTCGAACTCAGGACCTCGTGCTTGTCAGCAGGCACTTGTGCCACTGAGCGATATCACAGGCCCCTTTATTTCCTTTAATGTGGATACCGGGAGTCGAACTCAGGACCTCGCGCTTGCCAGGCAGGTGCTTACGCCGCTGAGCCATCTCACCGGCCTCCTTCATTTTGTCAGTTTTTAACACAATACGTTTGGTAATATATTTAGCCAAGCAACTTTCCTCTACCAGTATGAATTTTACTGCTAGTTACAGTGTTTTGGGTAGTTCAAAATGACTTACTTGTCATAAAAACTTGTATTATTCCTGAAAACAATGTCACCCATGTCATTAGTGATAACTGTTTTCTGAATCAAATAATCTTGTTATAAATTTAAATTTACATCAGGTGGGACTTTAAAATATGTAATCAAAACTCTTCATAGATTCAAAATTTTATCACCAAAGTAATTTAACCACAAGAAAGAAAAAGAAAAATAGACAGGTTGATTCTGATTTCTAGCCCTGAAGAGTGATACTCAACACAGACAGAAACTAGAGAAGCTCAGAAGGGAGACTGTGGGGAGATTGATGCATTTAATTTTGAGAATATTTTCTGGAGGATCATGAGAACATATTCAAGAGAAAGTATTCTCAGGCCACCAGAAATAGGAATGCCTAGAGCTCAGTAAATATTTGTTACATGCCTCCTATATTATAAGTTACTACCAATAGATTTCTGTAATAAAAATATAGTACAGTAGTATTCATCGAAGATCAGTCCCTACTCTTGTTAGGCTCCAGGTTCTTACTCTAAATGGATAGTGAAACAATAATGAGTAGAATAATGTTCTACCTATAATATTTATATAATTTGCCTACTGTCTTGTTTTATTTGCAATGGTTAGCAAAGGTCACATACTATTTCAACACCCTCAGTCCTCCACTCTTCCTTCCAACATTCTTTATTTAACAAATCTCTATGACACAGAAAGTTCCCACATTTTAGAACAACAGAATATTTTTACTGACCTTGGAAACTCTAAATCATGGCAGATATCATAATATAAAGAGATAATTACTGAATATATAGATGATAACAAAAATGAAACACAATGCACATCTTTTAATAATCATAAATTTAGAGTAAGATTATTCCTTGTCCATGAACAGGGTTAAAGTTTCTTTTTTTTTTTTTTGTGGGTACCGGGGGTCGACCTCAGGACCTTGCGCACCAGCAGGCGCCCGTGCCGCTGAGCGATATCACCGGCCCCTTTTTTTGTGTGTGGGTTCCGGGAGTCGAACTTGGGCCCTCGCGCTTGCCAGGCAGGCGCTTACGCTACTGAGCCATCTCACCGGCCCTAAAGTTTCTTATATATCTATACTTTATGTATACAAAAATTACTTTCTTTTTAAGTTCTTATTATGTATTTTTACAGTGATTTATTCGTATCCTAGTACACAATACAGAAGTAAAGGTAATCAAGTAACCCCAATAACTATAAACATGTTAATAAAAGAAATTTTGCATCAAAATTTTGTTCTGTTGGTTCTCATACTAGTAGCTTTTCCTAGTTAATTCTTAACGGAAAACCACTAGGGGGTGACCAAACATCATTTGTTTTCTCTTGCTCAAGCTGTTAATATTATGTAGATTATATTAAAATTGTATACATGTTTAACAGAAATTAATCCATTAGTATTCTTGAAGAGTTTCCATTACTAGAATTACTTTAATAAAATTGAATTCAATTTAAATTAATCATAGATATATTTCCAAATCTCCCATTTTGGTTAACTTAAAGCATTTAATTAAATATCTGCAATCCTTTTAAAATCTGAATAAAAGTCAAACACTATGAATTATATCAGTGTATTATTCAGAGTTCTCCAGAGACACAAAACAAAAAGGACATATATGTTGGAAGAGCCTTATTGTAAGGAACTGGCTCATGCAAGTATGGAGGCTGAAAATTGCACAACCTGCCTTCTGCAAGCTGGAGATTCAGGAGCACAGGTGGTGTATTTCAATTCAAGTCCAAGGGCCTAGGAACCAGGAAAGTGCAGAGGGAAAATATAGATGTCCCAGTTCAAGCAGTCAGGTAGGAAGTGATAAGTGGTGAATTCCTCCTTCTTTCACTTTCTTTTTTTCTATTTAGACCATCAATGGATGGGATGATGCACACCCACATTGGGAAGGGAAGTCCACTTTACTGCATCCACTTACTTAAATGGTCATATTGTTTGGAAACATCATCAAAGTCCCACCAAAAATAATGTTTAACCTGGCATCCCTTGGCATAGTCAAGTTCACACAGAATGAAGCAGCACAAGAAGTGATGTTTTTATTCTCCTAGGGATTAAATACTGTAGAAATTAACTTTCAGTTTTTTTTTTTTGTGTGTGGGTACCGGGGGGTCGACCTCAGGACCTCGCGCGCCAACAGGCGCTCATGCCGCTGAGCGATATCACTGGCCCCTTTTTCGTATGTGGGATCCGGGAGTCGAACTCGGGCCCTCGCGCTTGCAAGGCAGGCGCTTACGCCGCTGAGCCATCTCACCGGCCCTAACTTTCAGTTTTTAAGATCCAATACATAATTCTGGAAACAATGAGTCTTAGACTTTCTTGGTATATGAAAATTGTGTGATAATGTAAAATTTATTGGCATATAGTTAAATTTTTGTGCTATTCTAAGTTTTCCTAAAATCTAACCTCAGAAATCTTTATATCATATAGATAATCACACTACAATTATGTGTATAATTTTATAATCCAGTTATAGGGATTTTAAAGGAAATAGTTTTAACCCTTAATAATCCAGTTTATTAAGAAATTTGGGAAAATATAAATTAAATTATCAATTGACATTTCCAAAACAGGGAGTAACTATATAATAAAGCTGTATTTTATTTACAAAAATGGAATAAATGTTATTATTTATTTTGTTAGATTTAATCACTTATGAAAGAAAAGTAATTAAAAGAACTCAAGTGGGCCAGGAATATAGTTCAGTGGCACAGCGCCTGGCTGGCAAGCGCAAAGTCCTGAATTTGATTCCCGGTAACCAAAAAAAAAAGAACTCAACTGTCAGTTCTCCCAACCTTTGGAATATGAAGTAAGCTATTATATATATAGCCAAGTCAATGCCTTCTTATTTTTGAGATATAGTGATTCTGGAGTCAAAATGCTATGCTTTGAATCTGAGCTTTGTCACTTGCTAATTATGTGACTCTTTGAAAACTAATCTTTATAAACCACAGTTATCCCCCAATCTGGAAAAATATATACATAGTTCTTATCACTAATGATCATTCAGTGGATTAGCTGAGATAGTGTATGTTGAATAATAAAGCACTCTTGATAAAGAACTCCTATTCAATAAATGTACAACTATTATTATAGGAAGAGTTCAGCATCTTGATGAGTAGATAGGACAAAATAATGATCTTCACAGTACTTTTACCAAAGACAAACTACTTACTGCTATATACCATCCCCTCCTCTCTTATATGCCATTGCCTCCTTTCTTAGATTTCAAATTATCCCTCAGAGGTTGAACAAATCATCACATTTCAAGAATTTTGATTGTTTAACTCTACAAATATTTATAGAATCATAAGTAATAATCATAATGATCATCAACCATTCTTAAGCCTTGGAACTATGCTGAAATCAATGAGGCATTAAAAGAAAATATAAAGGCCTGGTTTCTTTCCTCAAAGGTGAGATCAGAGTGAACTTGAATAATTGAGTACAAAGAAAAGGAAGGAGGGCCGGTGAGATGGCTCAGCGGTGTAAGCGCCTGCCTGGCAAGCGCAAGGGCCCGAGTTCAACTCCCAGAACCCACATACGAAAAAAGGGCCGGTGATATCGCTCAGCGGCACGGGCGCCTGCTGGCATGCAAAGTCCTGAGGTCGACCCTCAGTACCCACCTAAAAAAAAAAAAAAAAAGGAAGGAGAGGAGAGGAGAAGAGAGGAAAAGTAAAAGAAGGAAGGAGGCATGGCGGAGTAGAGAAGAGAACTATGTTTCCTCAAGCAATTCAATGAAGCCTTAAGATTATAAGCATATGTAATGCATAATTGCACTACCTATTACAACACTCTCTATACTATATATTTAATGTCTTAAAACTAAGCTTTCACTAATCTATTACACATGCAGAAATTTATAGAATGGCATGTAGGGTTAGGGCATCACATAGGGATCTTTACAGTACATGAAGACACCAAGCACCAAGGGTAAAGTTGATTATTTAGCAGGACGATGTCTTTGGAGTTAGATAGGACCAACAGATTATGAAACCTGTAAATTGGCAAAAACTAGACTTCCCACAGAGGAATGTTCAATTTAAATGAACTCTCAAAAGACAGATTGATCTCACATTGGTCGATTCTGGTCTAGAATTGTGTAAAAACTATGATGCTGTGACAGTTTTCAACCAGACTTTACAGAATTACTGGGCAAAATGATCATTATTCATTTGGAGCTCAAAAGTAACTTTGTCATTTCATTCTGTTGTTACTAAGGGAGAACTATAAAGTAGTTGTTATGAACATGCTTTATTGTAATTCTACAACAGAGGAATTGCAAATTAATCAAATCATTTATACAATGGCACTTTGTTTCACATTTTGCTAATACTTATCATGAATAATGTACTTAATGTATATCATTAGTAGCTGGAATAATTAGGAATAGAAGATTTGTATATATACATGCTGAAGAATGATACTATCAAACATTATAAACCAAGATGAATCAAGAGGAAGTCATCATCAGGGTTGGGTCATTTCAGTGTCCTTTAAAATGTTCACTTTGTTCACAGTTTCTACCAGATGTAGTCATATAAATTATACTTAAAAAATTTTCACTCTGCTATAAAGCATCAAACCTGAGGACTCTTTAATGTCTGTAAAATAAATTTTATGTTGAGGTCTAGCACTAATGATACTCTGTGGCTTGGGCTTAGTTAAATTTCTCAAATATATAAGTGCTTAGTAAAAACTTCTGTAATTAATTTTTGATCTTCAATTTAACTCTCCTCTGAACTTTCCATTATCATGCTTACTTTTCTGCCTTCATTTATTATGATGGTTAATACTGATTGTTAACCTGGTTGGCTTGAGAAATGTCTAGGAGATTAGTATAGGACACTTCTGGGTGGGTCATGACCTTAGGAACTATAGCTGGTCCTTGCTCCATTCTTCTCTGGTTCATCCTCTGCTCTCTGCTTTCTAGGTACCACGAGGTGGGCACATTTCCTCCATCATGTCCTTCTGCCAAGATGTTTTTGCCTTGGAGAAATCTGGCCATGGACTGAAACCATAAGCCAAAATAAACACTTTCTCATTTAAATTGTGTATGTTTTGGGCTGTATACAAATACTTGTATTATGTAAGGTAGAATTATAAACTTGCTATTGTCTTTGCTTCTTTATTTGGAGATTAAATGTGGTTTAAGGAGATGTGATTAGGTGCCAAGTTGGCAAGGGGTGGACTTGGGGTGGTTAATCTTAAGTGTCAACATGGTTGGCTTAAGAAATGCCTAAGAAGTGCTCACTTCAGTGGCACATATACTAAAATTGTAATGATACAGAAAAGATCAGCATAGCCCCTGTGAAAAGATGACATCCAAATTGGTGTAGCAGTCCATTTTTCTTGGTGAAGAAAAGAAATTGGGAAGGACCTGACAGGAAAACTAGAGACTATAGAGAAGATGGAGAAAATTAGTACATCACAGAGAAAAGAATGAAGCAATCCGGTCACTCCTGGAGAGAAGGACCTGTCTCTACTAATATAAAGTAAGTCCAGAGAGGGTCGGCAGCTCCAGGAAGAAACAATAGACTGGGCAGGAAGTTCTAGCCCCTAGAAAAGCACACAGTTATTGAAACTTACAAAAGTGGCATAGGTTTTACTCTGAAAGTAACTCATGGATTTTGGGAAAGGGTTAATTGTTGAAGGCTGAGGTACTGAACAACTACAGAAAAACTACACTTCAGGGTTTCTGAGCTTACTCTGTGTCCTAGGTTGTAGGTGGCCCTATGTATCATTCAGTGCCTACTAGAGAAACAGATTACAAGATATACAAATATGTAAAAATTTACAAGATTAGCTTACAATGGCTGCCCAAAGAGTCAGTTGTGCAAGACTGCAAAAGTCCAAGGTGAAGGCAAAGACTGAACCAGCTCCTCCAAAGAAACAAAAGCAAGCCTTCCTTCTTCATTTCCCTTTTATACCATTCTGGTGACAATCCTCCCTAGGGTGGGTCTTCTACACCCAGAACTATGCTGAGCCAATTTAGTTGGTTATTTCTTATTCAAGTTGACATGATCAGTTAACTATCACCTCCTGTGTCACCCACAGAATGTCTGGGTGAGAGACGCCCACAAGAGACAGTTGCGAAGAAGGCACAGGCTAGACAGACTCCTGAGGAGTTTAAGCTTAGGCTAGGAAGGACATGAGGGTCCTGCAGTCCTTGGTGAGAAGACAGGTTGGTTTTATGTGGCTTTCAAATGGGGCTGGGTATGAAAGTGCTGGCATTAAGTCCATCAGACTGCTTGACCTACCTGTTCTGCTGCCTACATCCAACACAGAGCTCAATAATGTGTTTGCTTTCCCAATCTGACTACAGCTTAGATGGTTGCCACAGCCTGGAGTATATTAACACAGGTGCTTCTGCTGCAGGGAGGGCACCTCACAAATCCACAGGCCACAAAGTTAGACAGAGAAAGACATTACTTGGGATGCATAGCAGGGCATGGAAATTAGGAGTGGTAAGAGTGAATACAAGCATATTGACTGACTATGCCCAATAGGAAAGGCAGGGCAGGATTCAGGATTCATACATAAAAACATGAATGTGGAAACAAAACAGGTCTTAGTAGTGACTCACTACCCCTCCCCCATATCTGCAGACCTGGGAAAGAAACCACTCATTCAAAAATATAAAGGAATTTTCCTGAACTAATTTCTCTGTTTCATCATTAGTTTTAGGGGGTTTGTGGTTTTTCTTCCCCTCTTGTCTTTTGGTTCTTCTTTTTTCTTTAGTTTCCTATCTTTTTTTCTTTTTCTTTGTTCTTTTATGTTACTTTTATCTAACTCTATTACTTATCTTTTACTCCTTAATAGGACCATGTACCTTGCTTTTATCTCCTCCTTATCTTCTTTTTATTTTTAAAACTTTACTTATTTCTTTTTTCCCTTCACCACCCCTCCATCTTTACTAGTATTACTATTAAGCTTTATTAATCTTCAGATATTTAGTTGACTCTGTGCTATTATTGTTCAATTCTTTTCTATTGTTAATGGTGATATAGTTACTGCATTTAGTAGATACTTACCATATGTCAATATTTGGTTTGTCTTTGTATCTGTATTATAATTACAGAACTTTTTTCTATTGTTAAGTACAGTGATTGCTTTCATTGGTTCTTACAGTATGTCAATATCCAGTTTGTCTTTGAGTCCATTATTGTTGTTAATTTCATCACTATTAACAGGGTGGCATAGTTGTTGCTATGAATTGGTTTGTACTGTATGCCGATATCTGGTTTGTCTTTGTGTTACCAACAATACTGCGGTTAATTTCCAGATAATTAGGTACCAGCTCAACTACACTGCACTCTTCACTCCCCAAATTAACAGAAGTGGCAGCATATTGGCACAGAGAAAAAAGACTATACTCAGCCACACCCAGAGTGCATCACTAGAAACCAGACATGCAAATCAACAACTGTAATACATCACATAAATAGAAGGAAAAAAATCACATGATCATCCCAATAGACACAGAAGTAGCCTTTAACAAAACCCAACATCCATTTGTGATTAAAAAAAAAAATCCTGAAGAAAATAGATGCAGAAAGACCTTATCTCAATTTTATAAGAGCCATTTATGACAAATCTATTGTCTATATCAAATCAAAAGGGGAAAAACTGAAAGCCTTTCCTCTAAACTCAGGAAGAAGATTATTTCCACTATCACCACTCTTGTTAAATTTGGTACTTGAAATTTAAGCCAGAGCAATAAGATAGAAATAAAAAGGATAAGTATAGGAAAGTAGAGGTCAAATTATCCTTGTTTTCAAATGACATGATCCTTTACATAGAAGACCAAAAAAATTACAGCAAAAAACTCCTGGAATCAAATTCAAGAAGGTGACAGGATAAAAATCAACACACAAAATTTAATAGCATTCTTGTACACCTAGAAAGAACCATCAAGGAAGATTAGGAAAACAGTAAAATTCACAATAGCTTGAAGAAAAATTAAATACTTAGTAATTAACCTAATAAAGGAAATTAAAGACCTCTATAATGAAAAATATAGTGCTTTGAAAAAGGATATTCAAAATGATACCAGAAAAAGGCAAAATATCTAGTGTTCCTGGACAGGCAGAAACAACACTGTCAAAATGGCCATATTTCCAAAACTGACATACAGATTTAATGAAATCCCAATCAAAATATCAACAGCATTCCTCACAAAACTAGAGAAAGCAATCCTAAAACTTACATGGAAGAAGAGATGCAGAATAGCAAAAGCAATCCTAGGCAACAAGAGAAAAGCAGGAGGCATTACAATCCCAGTCTTCAAGGTATATTATAAAGCTACAGTGACAACAGCACAGTACTCACAAAAAACCAGACATGTGAATCAGTGAAACAGAATACAAGATACAGAAACAACCCCAGCCATATGCAGCACACCTGAATACAGGATGCAAAATCAACCCCAGCCATATCTGATTTTTAATAGGGGCCAAAACATATGTTGGTGGAAAGACAGCCTCTTTAACAAAGGGTGTGGGAAAACTGGCTATCCACAAGCAGAAGATTGAATCTAGACCCATATCTCTGACCATGTACTAAACTAAAATCAAAATGAAACAAAGATGTAAATATTAAAAAAGAAACACTTAATCTGATGGAAGATAAAATAGGTAAAGGTCTTGAAGACATAGCCTTAGGCAAAGACTTTGGAAAGAGAACCCCAACTGCACAAGAAATAACATCAAGAATCAACAAATGGGATTATATCAAATTAAAACCTGGAATTACAGCAATGGAAACAACTAACAGAGTAAAGTGAAAAATCTAATCTACAGAATGAGAAAAAAATTTTGAACTACTCCTCCAACAGAAATGTAATATCTAGAATATATGAACTCAAAAAAATTACACACCCCTAAATAAAAGACTCAATCAAAAAATGGACAAATGAAATGTATAGACACTTCTACAAAGAAGTACAGCTGGGCATGGTGGCACATACCTGTAATCCCAGCACTCAGGAGGCTGAGGCAGGAAGATTGCCGCAAGTTCGAGGCCAGCCTGGGCGACATAGTGAGTTTAGGGGAAGCCTGAACTATACAGCAAGACCCTGTCTCAAAAAAACAAACCAAAACAAAACAAAACAAAGAAGTAAAAACGGCCGATAAGCACATGTTAAAATGTTCAACATCTCTAGCTATTTGAACAATGTAAATTAAAACAACACCAAGAGTCCATCTTACTCCAGAAAGAATGGCTACCATCAAGAAATCAAAGAAGGGCCGGTGAGATGGCTCAGCGGCGTAAGCGCCTGCCTGGCAAGCGCGAGGGCCCGAGTTTGACTCCCGGAACCCACATACAAAAAAAAGGGCAGGTGATATCGCTCAGCGTCACGGGCACCTGCTGCTGCGCGAGGTCCTGAGGTCGACCCCCGGTACCCATCAAAAAAAAAAAAAAAGAAATCAAAGAATAACAAATGCTAGTGAGACTGCAGGGAAAAAGGAATGTAAACTTTTACAACTACTTTGGAAATCAATTTAGAAATTCTTCAAATAACTAAAATGAGAAATTCCATTTTACCCAGCTATTCCCCTTCAAGGTATCTTCCTGAAAGAGTTAAAAGTCATCATATTACAATAATATATGCATACTCATGTTTATAGTACCACAACTCATAACAGGCATATCTTTGAAGTGGCCTATGTTTATCAACAGATGAATGAATAAAGTAAGTGTTTTATTGATTGACAATGGACTACTACTTTGCTATAACAGATAAATTTGAATCATTTGTAGGAAAATGGATGCACCTTGAGACCATAATATTAAATGAAATAAATCAGACACACCAGCTTAAGTATCACATGATTTCTCTTATATGAGAAATGCAAAGTATATATAAATTAAAGAGCAAAATAAAAGATAGACAATAGGAAACATGGAGGTAGATATTTTGTAAATGGAAAGGAAACCAAGAGGTGGAGAGATGGGGGAGGAATGGGAGAGGAAAAAGACATAAAAAGAATTAAGATGTATTATGTACATGTTCCAACTGCCCATGATGAATGAAATTATATACTGGAAACATGTACTAATAAAAATAATTGTTGGTGGAAATGCAAATTACTACAAACATTATAGAAATCAGTATGAAGATCTCTCAACTGAAATTAGAAATTCCATATGACCCAGCTATGCTCCTGCTAGGTATCTTCCCCAAAGAACTTAAGTCATCATACTACAGTGACACTTGCATATCAATATTTATAGCAGCACAATTCATAATAGCTAAATCCTGGAAGCATCCCGTATATCCATCAACAGATGATTGGATAAAGAAAATGTGGTATCTATATATAATGTGGTATCTATAATGTGGTATCTATATATAATCTATATATAATCAGCTATACAAAAGGACAAATTTGAGACATTTATATGAAAGTAGATGCACCTGGAAAATATAATTTGAGTGATATAAACCAGACACATGAACTTAAATACTGTATGGTACCTCTCATTTCAGTGAGGCAAAGTACAAACAAAGAAAATGGTATAGGACGGACAGAAAGGGACAAGGGGATGGATCTCTTGCAATAAGGAAGTGGTTCTAGGGAACAAAGGAGAGGGGCAAGGAGGAGGGCAAGGGAAAATAAGAATAAAGATGTGCCATGTACAGAAACCTAATAACCCTAATTAATGTAAACACTTTACACCACAACACAAGCTAAGCCAAATAATATCAACAAGTATGAAAAAGGGGATAGAGGAATCTGTGGGAGATAGGGGAGGGGGAGGCAAGGGAAAGGGGATTAAAAGAAAAGAAACAAGCTGTAATATGTACATGTAACCACTCCCAAGATGATTATAAACTGCATGAGTTGTAAGCATATACTAATAAAAAATAAATTATTTTAAAAATTTTTTACATTTAAATTCCTAGACAATTAGTAAAGCACACCTCTGGGTGGGTCCTACTAGTCTTTGGCCCCTTCCTCTCTGGCTCTTTGTCTGTTGTCTGCTTTCTGGTGCCTTTAACTAAAATAAACCATCCTCCTTTAAATTGCAAGTGACATGCCTTTTGGCCTAGCAACAGAAAGCTGACCAATACACTTAACCTGTGATCAATCCTCTAATTAAAATGCCTGTCATAATATGTGCCCTTGAAAAACAAAATATAAAATCCATCTTCTACCAGAAACTATCCCATCATTATGCATAAATTCTGTCATTGAGGGAAGCAAAGGGTAATTCAAATGGCTTGCTTTTGCTTCATTCTATGAATAGTTCATCAGTCTTTCTTCTATGATCTGAAACTCTAGCAAGTGTGAATGCAGTGTGCTTCCTCTTGTCATTCCCAAACAGCTCAATGTCTTCATTTAGAAAAAGCAGTTATACTGTATTATATAACATCTCAAGTTAGAAAATCTATTTTCATAATCAACCTTTGTCACTTACTATCTCTCCTTTTGGAAAAGTCCCTTAGTCTTATTGAAACTTAGCTTCTTTAGCAAAAACTGGGAAGAATAACACCTATCTCATAAGTAGGTTATCAGGACAGCATGAGAGAATGAAAAATGGCATGCATAATGTATATTAACCATAACCATTATGGGTTACATAAAATCTCTGTTTACTTAAAAGAACTGTTTTGAAAGCCACACCACTCACTCATATTTATTCAGCCATTTAGAAAATATTCATTAAACTCATTAACTACAATATTAAGCTAAGCTTTTCAAAAATTATAATGGACTCTGTACTGTAGAGAATTATCAAATATATTCAATAGATAGTTGATATTCTGTACAATCTTAATCAACTCCTTGAAAACTCCAGAGATAAAAAAAATGGTATACCCCATCAATATTGTACATTCTTTATTTAGGAATGTAAGACATGATACTAGTGAAAGCTAAGCTAAATTTTTTCATCTTGGACTCAAAGTACCCAAAGTACAGCTAAGCATGAGATCGAATAACATTTAATAATGGATCTAACTATAAAGGAGTCTTAGGTCAGGTTTCCTAGAAGGAGAGACTGAGAGGGAGATTCTCATGGAAGTTATTTATTGAAAGACAGTTTCACTTGAGAAAGGAAAGCAAGTTAGGGCTATAGAGCAGAAGAAGAAAGCTAAGCAAGGCTGTGGTTTTATTGGAAGATTGGCTTGAGATCACCTAAATCAAAGAAGTCCAGATGTCCTCAGTCATTGGCTGCGGGCTTCATCTCAGATGGTAGGACAGTAACCTCACAGGTTTACAAGAGGGCAATTCTTTGAAAAAGAGAATTATGAATTATTAGCCAACACTGATGGATATATTGTCCAATAAAGGGCATTTTGAAAAGGCAGTAGCTATCTCCACCACCAAGGATCATTCAATGTTCATTCAATAACAGAGGCATTGCAAATGTTAAGAGCCCTCTTATTATTTTGTTATCTAGAATTTCTTTCTTATGAGGACATACACTTTATTGTGTTTTGCAAACAGAGCCACAGGAGATTCTTGTTTCTGTTTGTGCATTATCAGTTAGGTGCTAAGAAACTCTGTCTCTTAGAGACAGCAAACAAACAATTGTTGGATTCATATGACAAAATTAAATTGTACGATAAGCCAAATGCATACTGTTGGTATACATTCTTAATAAGAGGTAAAAATGTAAATAAAGCAGTAGACAATGTAAAAATTGAAAACTTTTCTGGAAAGAAATATGGACATTTGTATAAATAGTTAATAATTCTAATTTCATGTATATGAACAATAAAGTAAACTAAGCAATGAACTATCTCAGTAATTACCATATGCTTACATGGTGAATACACATATAACATTTTCTATTAAAAAGCAGCAACAGCAACTATAGTTTCTATTAGAAACTATAAAGAGCCATAAGGCTTTTAAAACTATGAAGATATTCATTTAGGTGAAGATATTCATTTATAGTATGAGAATTGTACTTTGTCTTTAATATAAATATGATAGCATCATAATCATCAACATATAACAATCATTAGTGGTATTTAGAACATCTTAAAGCAAATTTTAAAGGACCTTAGAAATCTTCTATGATTAATAATGTATTGAGAGAGAAAGGACTCTTGTTATTTCTTTTTTTCCCCCCTGTTGCTCTATATCCTGGTGGGAAAAGGAACATCTGAAAATACTTGGCTTTCCTGGAGACAAAAGGAAAATATGGATAAAGCTGAAGTTCATAACTTCTTCAAATAAGTTTTGGGTAGTGGTGTCCATTCAAATTGTTAGAGTTACCTAGCAACATAAAAGGTACTAGAAAAATTATTGTTATTGTTATCTTCTGCCCTCTAAATCATCATTTTCTTGAAGATTATAAGTGGCTGCAAATGCAAAACAATCCCACCTTGAAAAAAATGTTTTAAGGCAAAATTATTTTGGTTTCCTGCATAAGTCTAGAGGCTGATGGTCTAGATGCCAAAGCTCCAGACTTTCTCTGTCATTCAGCTCTCCTATGACTGGACTCTATTCCCAAATCCACCTTATGCTTATGGTCCAAGATATATATTCCAACTCTAGCTATCATGCTCAAATGTCAGCAAATAGACAAAACAAAACAAAAAACAAGACTTTCTCTCCCTCTCTCTCAAATACAGTTAAAAATTAGTTGTTCCTCAGTCAAAGGACTAATAGCTAGAACATATAAAGAATTGAAAAAATCAGACACCCCAAATTTAAAAACCCAATCCAAAAATGGGCATCTGAGATGAATACACACTTCTCAGATTAAGTACAAATGGCAAATAAATATTTGAAAAAATGTTCACATCACTGCTCATTCAAGAAATGCAAATTATAACAATAATGAGATTCCATCTCACTCCAGAAAGAATGACTATTATCAAGAAATCAACCAATAGGGCCGGTGAGATGGCTCAGCGGCTTAAGCGCCTGCCCGGCAAGTGCGAGGGCCCGAGTTTGACTCCTGGAACCCACATACGAAAAAGGGGCCGGTGATATCGCTCAGCGGCACGGGCGCCTGTTGGCGCGCGAGGTCCTGAGGTGGACCCCCCCGGTACCCACAAAAAAAAAAAAGAAATCAACCAATAACAAATGCTAGTGGGGCTGTGGGAAAAAGGAACCCGTTTCCTGTTGGTGGGAATGTACACTGTTCCAACCATTGTGGAAATCAGTGTGGAGATTCCTGAAAAAAACTAGGATTAGAGGTCCCATTTGACCCAACTATTCCCTTTCTGGGTATCTTCCCAGAAGAATTAAAAACATCATATCATAGTGTTACATGCATACTCATGTTTATAGAAGCACAGTTTGTAATAGCTAAATCTTGGAAATAACCCAAATCAAGATGTGGATTTTTATACAATGGAGTACTACTCAGCCATAAAGAAGGATAAACTTGAGATATTTATAGCTAAATGGATGGACCTTGAGACCATACTCTTAGGTGAAATAAATTGGGCACACATGTGTAAACATTGCATTGTCTCTCTGGTGTGAGAAACTGACACAGTATGTAAGAACCAAAATGTACAATGGATATTGTGAAATAGGAAGAAATTGTTCAAAAGGAAAGGGAAACTAGGAAGGGGAGAGAGGAAAAGGAAGGAAGAGAAAAGAAAAGAAAAGAAAAGAAAAGGAAAGGAAAAAGGAGAAAAGATGGACAAAATAAAACAAAGTTTCATAAATGAGAAGAATATTGAAGGGAGGAGAGGGGAATGAGAAATAAACAGGAATCAAGATATATCATGTACAGGTACAAATTCCCTATAATGAATTTGATCATTATATATATCTAAATGGTACCAATAAACTTAATAAAAAAAAATATCAACATAGAAGTTGCCTACCTGGGCAACTTACCAAGCTCTCGGCTTAAAAAAAAAAAAAAAAAAAAAAAAAAAAACTAGACATGCACTTTATTTTTTATTACCCACTTCCCCCCCAATTGGTTAATGTTCTAGAATGAGTACAAGAGAATAATAAAACAGCATTAGGGAAAATTATGTAGACATGAAATTTCCTCCCCATCATCAACCCTGTCTTATCCACCACTACTAATCATACATACACATCTTTGGTGAACACAAGGAATAACAGAATTTGTCAAAGAATGTATCTTAAAGATTTGAAATGTCAAATTAACTCACTGTCAATGGTTATAATTGATTAAACAAAAGAGGAAAAATCTAAAATTTTACTATATTTTGTCCTTAGACTCTATATGCATTCAAATGACTTGATTGAATTAAGTGAAGATTTTATTTAGGACTTTCACATATATTGTAAGTTGGATGATCTTAACATTTTTTCATAGATTGCTTTTATATTGTTTTGAACTGAGATTTTACTAATCTTAGAAAACTATTGATATGCTCCTCCTCTTTTTCAATTTCATGAAACAACTTGGATATAATCCAGATTACTTTTGCCTTGAAAGTTTAGTCTTTCCCTATCTGGACATTAAAGTAAAGAGATATCTACCATTTCAATTTCATTAACAATTTTCATTCCACTCAAGTTTCCTTTATTCTAATTTTAACTTCATTTAGACCATTATCCATTTCCTCTGAGTTTTTACATTTATTAGAACAAAGCTGTTCATACATAATCTTATGAATCTATTATGTCTGAATTTACTTCCCATTTTTAGAGAAGGGTTTGGGAAAAATGACTCACTATAAGAAGAAAACTAAGATTGTATTTTTTTTTTTTAATCATAGCAAGTTTTATTAAAGGTAAGAAAAGAAGCAGGCTCTTCAAAGCAAGTTTGAGCCAAGCAGGAAAACAACTACACCCTACAACATGAGGGTGGGCCACCATGTAAGAGCAAGACACAGTGGCCCACAAAGCAATTTTTTAAAACATGAATAAACTTTATTTTATAAAGCAGTTTCAGGTTTATTGTAAAATTGAGGGAAGAGTGTAGAGTTCCCACACACTCCTGTCCTCACATGGACACAGCTACCCCCACTGTCAACATCCCCAGACATCATGATATATTTGTCATGATTGATAAACCTACACTAACGCACCATTATCACTTGGTCCAATGACATATATAAACTATTGTTGTGTCATGCAGAATGGTTTCATGGCCTTCAAAATCCTGTGCTCCTGAAGAGCAATTTTAATTGCACAAGAAAGCTCAGTGGTCAGCTACAAGAATAGTTGTCAAAGTTGGTTGGCAAATACTTTGTGAGATAAATCAAATTTTCCTGCAATGGATAGTAGATTAGAACCCATTACTAAAGCTGTAGGATTGGGCTGGTGAGATGGCTCAGCAGCATACATGCCTGCCTGGCAAGCGCGAGGGCCCAAGTTCGACTCCCAGAACCCACATACGAAAAATGGGCTGGTGATATTGCTCAGTGGCACGGGCGCCTGCTGGTGTGCGAGGTCCTGAGGTTGCCCCCCGGTATCCACAAAAAAAAAAAAAAAAAAAAAAGCTGTAGGATATATTTCAAATGGTTACATTTATCTCAAACCGGACAATCTCTACCTCATTCCCAAACAAACTAAAGGATAAAATCCCACCTAAGACCTTCCCAAACTATAGGTCTTTAATCTATGACACTAGAATTTCTACTACCTACTGCTATTAGCTGCTTGTAGCTTTAGTTCAATAATTATAATAATCAGACCCTTTACTGTAGATCAGTGATTGTGAACCTTTTAGAAACTGAGTGCCCAAGCTGCAACTCAAAACCCACTTATTTATTGGAAAGTGCCAGCACTACAATTAAACCTGAATGCTCGGCCTCTAGGGTAATTCTGGGGTTACTTGACTTGCGAGCCAACAGAGAGGACTCTACATGCGTGCCATAGGTTTGCTATCACTGCGATATATCATCATAGCTGTTCCTTTGCAAAGACAACATGTAGTTTCCTTTTAAAGGGCACAACCTTTAATCTTTACACATATCATATACAATGGTGGCCTCCTGATGCAATAAAAACCTAATTAGGAAAGATAAAAAGAATATGACTAGAGAAAACTGTATAGGCAAATTCATCTATAGCCTAGATGTGAAGAGCATTTTAAAAAAAACTAAAACCCACAATTCATAAGGAAAATATACAGTATCTTCTTTACTCCTGGTTTTACTTCCCATAATTTCAGTTATATGTGGTCAACTGAAGTAAGGTTTGAAAATATTAAATGGAAAAATCTAGAAATAAGGATTTTATAAATTTTAAATTCTTTGCTCTTCTGAATGTCATGATAAAATCTCATGCGATCCTGCTATATCCTTACTGGTCATAAATCATTGCTTTGTCCAACATATTCTACCCACCAGATGTCACTTAGTAGCCATCTTGGTTATGAGATCAACTGGCATGGTACTGCAGTATTTGTATTTAAGTAACCCTTATTTTATTTATTAGTGGTCCCTGAAAACAAGAGTAATGATGCTGGCAATTTTATTATAGTATATTGATAAGTTAATCTATTTAATAGTTGTTGGTAGTTATCTTTTACTTTACTTAATATTTATATATATAACTTTATCATAGGTATGTGTACATCAGGGAAAACATATTAAATATACGGTTCAGTACTACCTGATGAGGGTTTTTGAACGTATCCTCCTATGATAAAGGGGACTACTGTATTAATAGATTTGACAAAAGACTTCTCTTCAGTGAACAATATCATAGACAAAAGTATCAAGTATTTGACAAACTGGGAAGAGATAGTCCAAATAATTAAACTTAGCAAGGGGTTAACATCTAGAATATATAAGAGATTTACAAATCCAAAAATGGTAAGAAACACAATTTAAAATACATAAAACTAGGCAATTTGTCAAGAAACAACCAACTATTGACGCTTGACAAATTGGCAAAAGTTAAGAGGTAAATCAGCTATTAATGAAATATAGGAAAAGGGTACTCTGTGCACTGCTGACAAAAGTGTACATTGGTATGGTCACTGTAGAAAGAAATCTTGGCATACTTACTGGAAATAAATATGATCCAGTAACCTTTTCCAGGGATGCATCCCGGAGAAACTTGAGCCCAGGTTCAGGAGGGGACAGGCACAAAGATGTTCATTGTAACAGCAAGATGGAGGCAACTGGGTGCTCTTCACTACAGGAATGAGTAAGTAAAATGTGGTGTATGCATACCATAAGATACTGTTCAGCATCCTGAAGCAATGAAACAGTATTAAATATGGTAGCATAGGTGAATCTCTGACCTTAAATTTAAAAATTAAAAAATTAGCAGACGGAAGCTCACAGTATAATGTCATTTAGTCAAATTAAAAACAGATGCACATACAAAAAGTACCATATATGTTTCAAGGAATCACACATATCCAAAGGAATCTGTGAGTTACAGCATGTATGTAATAGAATGGTGCCTATAGTGAGGAGGCTGGTAAATAAGAGTTAAGATGGAAGATGAACAGCAAAATAACAAAAACTTAAAAGAGATATCTTTGCATAGACAGTGTACACTGGAATAGCTAGCTAATTCAACATCATCCTGCACTAGAGATTAAAAATATATAAATTATATAGCTATATTTCCTGAACTCTAATATATTTATTAGAATTCTAATATATATATTAGGACTTAACAGTCTTACATCACTTTCTTAAGAAGGCTTATGCCATTCTCCCCTCATCCTCAGTGATATCTACCTATCCAGTGATACCCTTCAAAATATAATTTATGTCTTCCCTATGAAACCTTTTAAATTCTCTCATTCAAATAAATGTCTTTCTGAAATCAAATGCTTTTATAAGTTGTTCTATAACATCTAAGACTTAATAATACATAGGCTCTCTTCTGCTCTGTATTATGCTTTGCCCAGGGCTTCCTCAACGAGATGTTAATTTCTTAGGGAACAAGCAGACTTTTTAAAAGCTTCTTGCTATGCTAGGGCAGTGTTGAATATACAGAAAGATCTTAATAAATATGTTAATAGATTTTCTGTGGCAATTGAAAATCAACTTGAATTTGTGGTGGCAAGAGAGGGATGGGTAGGATCATAAAGACAATTGAAACAATTTATTGTTTTGAACTGGAAAGTAGTTGTAAAAATGCAGAACAGAAGTTCCTTTTACATTTAAAATTTCTTTTGGAACTAGAGGAGGATAGAGATGGAGTAATCCACATCACACTGTAACTGGAGTAGCTCTCCAATAATAGGTGAATCTGTTTCAAGGCTCCCTTCTCTTTTCTTGATGTTTTCTTATTTATGTTTCCCTCAGTAAATCGCTAACTCTGAAAGCCTACCTGTCTTTGTTTTCTGATTGTCCCAGGCCATGAACTATCACTTTTTTTCCCTGAATACTTAGAGAATTGTTTTTATTTCAATCCAAAAGGTAAAATTACTAAGACCCAACTCTAAATGTGCTTCCTCAACCTAGAACACTGTTTAAAAGTCCCTTTTCATTTTCAAGGGAAATATATTTTCTATTGCTTTTGATGAAAATTCATTTATGTTTCCAAATATATGAATTAATTTTTCTACACCACCCTATTGTGGGTCATGCCTATTTGTGGCTGTAGAGGAGAGAAACACTAGTGAGACTGATAAATTGAGCAGTGTCTTCAATGAGACAAAATCTCATTTAGTTGTGCTTTGAGAAGATATGTTTAGCTCTCTCAGCCCTTTGGAAAGTGAAAAGAAATGTAGCAATGGTGGTTAAAGGGTACATAATGCAAATGGAAAGAATCATAGATATGAGGTAAAAAGACAAGGGTAGAGTATCTATTCTAGCTACTTCCTAGGTTTATGACCTGAACCAAGTTAATGAACATTACTGAAACATTGCTTTCCTTTTTGTATGATAAGAAGATAGGAGGATCTCTTTAATACCAACTAACAAGATCACTTGGCTGCTAAAAAAAAAATCATGTACATTTAAGAACCTAGGAAGATAAGTAAGAAAACAGAGCTTCATTTTAGTAATTGTAGTAAAGAAAATGGCCTGAAACATAGAAAGTAATCATTATATATTTGCTGAAAGAATTCGTCAAAAGAAAAAATGGTATAGACTAAAGGGGAAGTTAAATCTCGCACACACACGCACACACACACACACACACACACACACACACACAAATTCAAGAAGAGAGACTCACAGGCCAGGCAGGTAAGTAGGCAGAAGAACAGCTCAGGAAGGCAGGGAGGAAGATGTCCTGTTTTTTCAGGAGTCAGCACCATGAAAAAGCTTCAGAAACCAAGGTAGCTGTAGCATAAAAGTTCTGTGAGCTCCATGCCTACAGAGAAGATCAGCAAGCATGCTTTAGAGAATTAAGATTCACAGTTTGAATGTTGAGTGAAATAAATCAAACACACAGCTTAAATACCATATAGTTTCTCTTATTTGAGAAAGGGAAAGTAGAAAGAACATAACAAAGGAGGGACAGAAGGACACAACAGGACATATCTCTTGTAAACAGGAAGAGTCCAGGAGCCCAAGGGCAAGAGGACAGGGCGAGGGGAAGGAAAATAAGTAAAATTAAGATAAGCCATATACAGGATCCTAATAACCTCAATAATTAAACATTATATGTTACGAACACGAGTTAAGATTAATAATATCAACAAGAATAAAAATGGGGAAAGGGGATTTAGAGGAGGAGGGAAGGAGGTGGGTGGGGAGGGGATTAAAAAAAGAAACTAAGTGTATTATGTACATGTACCTACTCCCCAGGATGAATATAAACTTCATGTACTACAGACATATACTAAGAAAAATAAAGATTTTTAGTACATCTGAACACTTGGATTTACATTTGAGGCAGGATTTACATAGAAGACAAGGCAAAGCAAGTGAGTAGTGAGTTCAGTGAAATCACTAAAAGCTTTGGGATTAGAGCAGAGTTTAGATCCAAGTGCTGCCATTTACTAATGGTTTGAATAATGACAAAAATTCATCTTTCTGAGATATCTGTAAAAATGAAGGTTTTAATTCTGAAAAGTGAACACTGTAGTATTGTCCTTGTAGAACTGTTTTGCATATTGAACAAGTAGTATATGAAAAGGAGTTAAAACATACTTAACATGATATATTCTTTATTACCTGCTGTCCTTATCATTACTATAGCTATTATTGCAGATTTTATGTCAAACAAGGTATGTATCATTTAACTCAATATATGTTTTCACTTTGGTTCAAGAATTTAATTTGTGTGGAAGTCAGTGTGGAGATTCCTCAGAAAACTAGGGTTGGAGGTCCCATTTGACCCAGCTATTCCCCTTCTGGGCATCTTCCCAGAAGAATTAAAAACATCGTACCACAGCGATATATGTGCACCCATGTTTATAGCAGCACAATTTGTAATAGCCAGATCTTGGAAACAACCCAAATGCCCATCAACTGAGGAATGGATAAGAAAGATGTGGTATTTTTATACAATGGAGTACTATTCAGCCCTAAAGAAGGATAAACTGGAGACTTTTATAGGTAAATGGATGCAACTCGAGAAAATACTCATAAGTGAAATAAGCCGGACGCACATGTGTAAGCATCGTATTGTCTCTCTAGTATGAGAAACTGAAAGAGTAAATAAGATCCAAAATGTACAATAGACACGGTGAATCAAAAAGAAACTGGTCAATAGGAAAGAGAGACTGGAATAGGGAAAAGAAAGAAGGGAAAGGGAAAAAAAATTGTATATATATATAAGATGGTTAAGATAGATACACTACCAATTTTACTTAGTTCATTGAAGAGTAAGGTTTGAGCCAATAATGTTTGGACAATTGAATGCTAATGTCTGGTATCCTGAATAACTAACTTAAAGATATTAATACGTAATGCATTGACCATTGTTACCCTCATATTATGTTGTTTTGAAAATTTGTTCTTTTTTTGATTGTTTTGTTTTTTCTTCTCTTTAAAATAAAAAAAAGAATTTAATTTGTAAATAGCTTCTTTATTTTTTCTATTTTCTTCTATGTGTGTTTTTATTCCTCTTAATGATTTTTAACCCCCTCCCCCAAATTTCTTTCTCCTAGCAGTACTAAGAAGGAAAAAAGGGCTATTCATTTCAATCTAGGGGAGGTAAGTTGTCTGCATGACTGACATCCGGTCAGGTAGGTCCAGAACCTCAGAAGACCAGAAGAGCCAGGTCAGAATGAGGGGAAGAGAAGAAGGAAGCAATTCAGGCATGAGGTTCTCTTTAAATGACCCATATAAGAGTTGGATTATACCACATTCAAAAACACTTAGAGCACCTTCCCAATGAAAGACACACACCCCTTAATGTTGATTACTTGTTTAAATAATACCTTCATGTAAGTGGAGAGTAAGAAGATTCTTGCTGTCTAAAAGCTACTGGTTTGTAAGATGCATACTTTTAACAGTAGCAAATGTTAAATACGAATGATGTCAAAGCTTTTTAATTGAACAGATTACTGATAATTAATAATTAAAATGTATATAAGATTTGTTATAGACAATATATTGATGCTGATAACTTCCCAGTACCTACAATGGAGGCAACAAAAAAATATGGCTTATTACTTCCTCAATCATGTTTTCAAAGAAACTTAGTTCTGGTAAAATGTGTTAGACTGTCAAGCAAAACCATTAAAATGGCTTGAATTAGTTTTGAACTTATCCCCAAAAGGTTTTACTGTGACAGAAGCCGGCCTCATTAGTCCCCCGATTTAAACTTTCTGATCAGTTTTGATGTTACCTCATTAATTATTAAGCCATTTCGATCCAAGGATGATAAAATAAAAGGTCAGGGTAGGCCACGAGTTAGAGGAAGATGGGAGGAGGGCTGGATTTCCCTTCCAATTTTTGGCCTAAGCTTTCAGGCTGAGGAAATTGCTTTCAAGGCTTCAGATTCCTAAAGCAATGTGTCCCATGATTCCACACAGAATGTGTGATTTCTCCAGGAAAACGATGTCCTAACTCATGAAGCTGTTTGCGAATATGAAGTATAGGGGATACACTGTGGCAAAAGCCCTAGACCAGGGAGGGGAAAATAAAGAGCGTTGAATATAAGAGTGGGATGCTGGTCTGGTTTGCTTGTTTGCTTAGGAGTCCGCTCAGAGGGATAGGCAAGGGGACATACTTGCACTGACTGCAGATGGCATGCCCATGAGGTGCGGAGATATTCTCAACAGGAGAGTAAGGTGAGAGTAAAACGAGACTGGAGTCGGACAAAGGCGCTGTCGGGTCTCAGAGAAAATTTCAAGCTCAGGCTTCCCTCAGAGTTACTGGGCAGCGGTGAGGGGAGACCGGGGGAGCCTCTTCCCCGCCGCGTTCCAGCCCTCTGGAGCCCCGCCCCTCTGGAGCCCCGCCCCTCCGGCGGACCAATCGAAGGCCCGAATATTAGCGGGTGGGAGACGCGGCCGCTTTGCTACAGCCAGAACTGGGCGGCGGCGGGTGCTGCTGGGGGAGACTCGCGGAGCCCTGGGCGGTGGCGTAATGGAGGGGCTGGAAGGTGAGGAGGTGAAGTGTTGCGGGCGGGGTGGCCACAGCGGGCTCGGAAAAGTTAGGGGCGGTGGACACCAGTCCCAGGGAGGCGAGGGTAGGTTTGGAGCGGCGGAGCCTGTCTTGTCTGCTGAGGCCCGGGCGGCGGTGGCCGAACAGCCCCCGGCGCGGCGGGGCGAAAGACTCCCTGGCGGCTCCACCTCAGAAGGTCTTCATCTGGCTTCTCTAGCCTCAACTGCCTCTGGCTCGCGTGTGCACGTCCTTTCCCATCATTGTCCCTCTTTCTTGACTCCTGGATTTTCTTTGGGTAATTGCCGACTCCGGCCAGATTTTGTTTTCCTTGCAAACTGGACTCTCCGGTAATGTCCACGGCCGCCCCACCCCCAGTCTTTGCTGTTTCCCTGGAATACTACCCCGCCCTGAGCGAGCTCCTGTGACTTCCTGGCCAGTTTCCCTAGGTAACTGTTTTCCATTTTTACAGCATCTTCTGTGGGAGAGATGCCAGAGCATCTCTTAGGAAGTGTCATTGGCCAGCTTTAGAGCTGGGACAATAGATTACCAGAAGGACTTAATGGTTTATTCACGAGGGCTGTTTAGGAAGAGCCGGCATCGGTTCCTTGTCTTTGGGTTTATGCTTGTGCGGTAACCATGACTCCAGATTTTGCTTTGTTCCCAGTTCTTGCACTCGTTCTCATTCTCTTTACCCATATTATCCTGCATAAGGACAGCGTTCGCTTAAAAACAAAAGAAAGAAAAAAACTCAACTAGCATTGGCAACAACAGTGCCAAGTGTTTTTAAATTGTTTTTAAATCCTTCTGATGAAGAACAAGTTTTCAGAATTGAAATATGCTGTTTTGATTTAGCTTTTCTTTTTCTCCTAATGTACATGAATTGAGTTGGAATTAAGCATGAGCAGAGGCATTGAGCCTTATATATTATTGCATGATAGAATATTTCAGGTATTGCATGATAAAATATTTCAGGTTGTGTTATGAAGCGAAAAGTGGTAACTAATAACTTTTTCAGTGATTTAAGCTCACCAGAAGGCAAATTCAGCAACGTGAGTTTATTTCATTCATAGGCTCTCATACGAGGTAAAGGTCTCATATGAAACACCTTGAGGATAATAGATAATCAAAGAATTCAGATAATTTTCCATTTGTGCTTAGCTGCAGTATGCTATGACCTGCAAAGGTTTTGCTGTTTATTTTAGGAGTATCAGTCAAGTTTCCTTGAAATAAGGAATAGTAATGATAGTATTGTATTCCTTTGTTTGTTTGTTTTTGTTTTTATTTTTTTTTTTATTTTTTTTTATTTTTTTTTGTGGGTACCAGGGGGTCGACCTCAGGACCTCGCGCGCCAACAGGCACCCGTGCCGCTGAGCGATATCACCGGCCCCTTTTTCGTATGTGGGATCCGGGAGTCGAACTCGGGCCCTCGCGCTTGCAAGGCAGGCGCTTATGCCGCTGAGCCATCTCACCGGCCCTTGTTTTTGTTTTTAGATACTCTTGCTTAAGGGACTCCTCTGGAGGCAGCTTATTTTTTATTTTAATTATCGGAAAATATGTGGTGGTATTATAGCAAAGTGAGTAGGAGCATGGGCTTTGGAATTCTGACAAAGTTATAGTGTACATAAAGTTCTTTAGAATAGTTTGCACTATTATTTTATTATTTTATTCAACACTTGTAGTTTAAGTAGTGATCTTCATCCAATTTTTCCCTTAAGTATCCTGAGCATTTTTCTGAACTGAGGATCCAGCAAACAATAAAGATAGTTAAAGCTTTCCCCATTTTAGTAGTCCTTACATTTTAGCAGTGCTGACATTATTCTTGAAACCTTACTAAGAATGTTTTTAAAGTATAATGGAAACATATTATAATACTTAATTATCTGAGTGGAGAAAACATGGATTCTGATGTACATAGTATGGGCATGCTTTTTATGGACCCAGCTTATATCAAATTGAACAGTGTACTGGCTATTTATTCATTTTTTTCCCTAACAAAATAAAATACTGTCATTAACTATGATGTGTTTAACTGTAATGAATTGTGTAGAAATATATAAAAATTGTTCTTTTTGTGTGACAAAACAGTCCAACATTGGTAATTTTAAAGGTTCAACCTAATAAAGGCTCCAAGAGTTTTCTTTTGAAGGGAAGACAATGCCTTTCTGGGTTTACTAACCCCCCACCCCTTTTAAAAATTAGTTCTTATTACATCACATTTTGCAGAGATCAAGACTTTGGATCTTAAGGTTAACATTCATTAATTTATGCATCCACTTAATAGACATTGATGTAGTGATATAAGATAGTTTCTTCCCTATCCTGGAAGTTAAAGGCTAGTATTTTGATGGGTTTCTGATAAACCTTATATTGTAGTATCTAGTATAAACCTTCAAGTTTAGGCAGGCAAGTCATCCTTGCACTTTGGGAGTCTGAGGCAGGAGGATGGAAAGTTCAAGCCCAGCTTGGGCAACTTAGTGACTTAGCGAGTCTCTGTCTCAAAAACAAAACAATAAAAAAAGGGCTGGGGATATAGCCCAATGTAAAGGCCCTGAGTTTAATCTCAATACTGAGAAAAAAAAAAAATCCTCAAGTTTCCTTACTGTGTCACAGTAATTGAACATATATTGTACGCTTTGGCATTAGACTTAATATTTCTAGTTGAAACCAGTTGCCAGACTAGTCTTGATCATAAAACTGGAAAAAATATGGACTCTTGCGAAGTTATATGGAAAATAATCTTACTCTTTCTTGTATTTTTTTGTTTTCATTCTTTGTATATCACTTACTGTTTTTTTTTTTGTGTGTGTGTGGGTACCGGGGGTCAAACTCAGGACCTCACGCGCCAACAGGCTCCCATGCCGCTGAGCAATATCACCAGCCCTTTTTTTGTATGTGGGTACTGGGAGTCGAACTCAGGACCTCGCGCTTGCCAGGCAGGTGCTTATGCCGCTGAGCTATCTCACCGGCCCCACTTACATTATTTTCAATTTGAGACTTTCATGCTTTCCAGACAGAAAAAGAGATGAACTATTAGACGAAAGCACCATATTTTGAAACCAAATGTAAGTTATTGCTCATGATTTTGTATAATTAATAACTGAGCACTTCTGCATGATTTCAGTAGTTAAAGCTTTTTACTAGGTCCGGTAGGATGAAGATGCAAAGGAGGTCTTTGAATTTGGCAATAAATTATTAATCTGCAGTTATCTCAATTTGTTAAAATATTTAATGTGTCTTTGTTAAAGAAGTTTTTCTCAACCCTAACCATGTCCCAAAGATAGTGTTATGACTTAAGTCTTGCACCTTATTCTTCTCTTCTTTCGTTACTATATTTATCATCACCTGACATTGTGTGTGTGTGTGTGTGTGTGTGTGTGTAATTATTTTAATTTATTTTTCCCCTCATTAGAAAAGTAGAAGATCTGTAAGATTAGACTCTTTATTTTCTTCATCCCTGGGTTTCTATATCCTAGAACAGTTCTTGCCTCAGGTTAGATGCTCAACAAAAATTCGTTGAATCAACTTTTTTTTTTTTAATTACTTTGGTAGTACTGGGGATTGAACCCTGGGCTTTTGCACTAACTCCATCACAAGCCCTTTAAATTTCTTTGTTTTGAGACATGGTCTTACTAAGTCACTAAGTTGTCAAGGGTGGGCTCAAACATGCTATCCTGCTGCCTCAGCCTTCTGTACTATGGGGACTACAGATATGTGCCATCAGGCCCAGCTCATTTTAATATATCAGGTATGATAAAATCTGCTGAAATTGACATAGGGAGCAATTGAGAGGTAGGGAAGGACTGAGCAGAAAATATGAGTATTTTAAAACATACTACTCAGGATATTGTCTCTAAATATCTTTCAGAGGTAGAAAATATTTCTGATGAAAATAGTATGGGGAAATAACATAGTAAGTCTCCTTTTTTCTGAGACTGAGGAAGATCTGCTCTAAGAAAACACATTTGACTTTAATGTGGCATTTTCTAAACATTTGACCACAGACCAAAGGATTATGTATTCTGTTTGGTCATTCGGCAGTAAGTCTCGAGTTTATTTGTTTGTATAGACATTTACCTCTTGTCCAAAGGTGCCCCCTTGGGTATTTAAAAATGCTTAATTAAAATTTTTATTATCATTTATTTTAAGTACTAATGTTAATATTTATACTTAATTATATTATTAATATTACTATTTATAATTCAGTACATCCGTTGTGTGTTTCAGTGGATGTACTAAAGGCATCCGTCTGGCTGAAGATCTTAACTGGGGTTTATTTTGGAGCGGGTAGGGCTTGTATTATGAACATCCTGAAAAATCATGCTAGGGCTTTGTCTTAGTTACTTTTCACTCATTGCTGAGACCAAATGTCTGACACCCAAAGTTAATGAGGGAAAGGTTTATTTAGCTCACACTTTATAGAGGTTTCAGTCCATAATCAGCTGGCTCCAAGGCAGGGTGGCACATGGCCGAGGGGTAACAGTTCATGGTGGCGAAGACAGCAAAGGCAATGAGAGATAGAGAGACAAGCCTCTTTCTGTCCCTTATATTGTATCCAGTCTAACGGGATTAGGGTGATGCCAATCCAATCAGTGGACTGATCTAAAAATCACCCACCCTTAATCCCAGCACCCTTAATCCTAGCATTGAACCATGAATCAATCACAAACTCTAGATTCAGCTACCTCCAAAAAAGCCCTATCTAAAAATGCATGAGGTTTTGAGGGGACATCTAGACACAAACCATAAGGTGCTTGTTTTCCAGTTAGGTCTTATTTTCAGGGAAATACAGTAATAATTTTGGACTGTGGTTGACCATGTGTAAATCAGACTGCAGAAAGCAGAACCAGGTGCTGGGGATGTAGCTCAGTGGCTCAGCACCTGCCTGGCAAGCACGAGGCTCTGGCTTTGATTCCCGATACCCCCCCCCCTCAAAAAAAGGCAGAACCATGGGTGAGTGGGACTCCTGTATTAAGAAAATGCAAGTGACTATGAGATCAACAAATTAACAGAGATGTGGAAGTCTATAGAAATACAGCATGAGTAGTAAAAGAGTCTAGAGCAGTGATGAGCCTTTTAGAGCTTTCAATGATAACAGACAGCCCACTGCAGCATGCATGCCATAGGTTCATCACCAGTGATCTAGAGGTAGGCTCTCTCCAAGTTGTTTTGGCAGGGGTTGTTTTTGCTGAACTAGAATGCAGGTAACCAGAGTGGAAGGTGAAGATTGTATGTTGAGTAGGTTAAGTGTGAATGTTGAAGTCTCCCAAACTGAGCAAAAGAGAAAATTTTGTAAGATTTTAGAGATTGTTGATCTGAAAGCAAGTAGATTTTTCAAAAGATCACGTGAGGAAAGTGGTATAACACATGAGATATCTTTCAAAACAGAGGTGGTTGAGTGTTTAAGGTTGGACATCAGTGAACCCTGGTGGAGTATAATACTGACTACCAGTGAGCAAAGAGACACACTACAATAATAACCAGGGTTATTCTTATTCTTTAATATTTCTTTTCTTTTGAAAATGTTCTGTCCTTAAGTGTGTGCATTTTAGTGCATCACAGCTTGTATTAGTCAGCTTTCCCATTCCTATGACAAAATACCTGACACCCTCAATTTAAAGGAGGTTTAATTTGGCTTGTGGTTTTAGAGGTGTCATTCCATGGTCAACTGACTTCAAGGCAAAAACATCATGGTGGAAAAGTATGGTGGAGCAAAACTGCTCACTTCATGGCAGCCAGGAAGCAGAGAGCAAGAGGAAAGGACCAGGGGCCAGATAGTCTCCAAGGTCACAGCTCCATGACTCCCTTCCTCCAACTAAGATGACTAAGATGTCACATATTAAAAAGATTCATAGCCCATTCAGCTATGAATTTACCAGTGGGTTGACCTTTGATGAGGCAAGTTCTCTCACAATCCAATCACCTCCCCAGAAGTCTCTTAATATTCTGCCAAGTTGACAATCAAGATTAACCATTACAAATTATTTTAAATAATAGCATATTCTTTCACATCACCTGTACCATATAACATATAAAAATACAATTTTGAGCCTCATGATACAAGTATTGAAATCACTAGATATTAGCACTCATAACAGAATCAATGGTGTGTGCTAGATAAATTTTATAAGGAGAGTGGCTTTTGAGAATTCTAGAATATTGAAGTACTTTATCAACTTGGGTTAGCAGTGTTTGTTCTATGCTACAATATTTACCACTCTGTGCATTATTGCTGCTATATTTTTATATGCTTCAAAATTTGCTAGTTTTTGCCTTGTAGGAGAGATTAGTGAAGTTTGCCTTCATGCCTTGGAAAGTAGTAGTTTATTTTTATAAGACAGTGAAGCTTTTTAATATGTGACATCTTAGTCCTCCCAGATTTTATGGCAGGTTGAGCAGATATTATACTCATTTAACAGTTGTTAAATTGAATTTACCCAAATGATTAGTCTTATATCCATTTTGTTCTAATGCATGTATAAAAAAGACATTTCCAACAAGGAGAGAGGTTACTGTGTTCTTTCTGTAACATGCTATAGGTCCTTTCAGGTTCTCACTTCTCTATATACGTAAGTGGAAGAGATTTCATCAACAAAGTACGTATTATCTGAAGTATTTATTCCACTATCTGCATTGATTTAAACATTAATATATATGAGGAACTTTTTTGAAAAAAAATGTTAATACCAGTAAGAAAAATGCCTTGTCTGTGTGCATTTCTTGCTAGTGTTGTTGTAAGGTGAATTTTACTGAGTTATGCTACAGATAGAAGAGGGCTACATATGTCATTAACTTCCTTATTTTGAGGAGTATAAACCTTAGAGAGGTGAAATGCTTTGTCCAATGGGTTCATAGTTTTCATTGACAGAGCTAAGACTTGAAGTTAGATAATATGACAAACTTCAGTGTTTTTCTACTGCATTGTCATGTCTTTCAAGTAGTACCATTACAACAAAATGTGGCTTTTGACACCGAGGTCTAAGGTAATTATCATAACCTGTTGTTATAAGAATTTTCAGTAGGTCTTGACATTCACAGGTATGTGTCTTGTTCTGTGAATTAAAGGGCTATGCCCTATGTCTTAGATATTTTGCTGGGACAAAAAAAATGGACACCCACAAGTTAAAGGATGAGAGGTTTATTTTTGGTCACAATTATAGAGTTTTCAGTGTAAGTTGGCTGGTTCCAAGTCAGGATAGCATGGCAGAGGAGAAAGAGCCCATGATATGGCTGCAGGAAGTAGAGAGAGATCAAGGGAAGAGGGAGAGACATATACCCTTCCAGGCCACAGTCCCAGTGATTCACCTCCTCCATTGATGAGTATCGCATCCCATGATTCATTTACCTCCCAAACGCCCCACTTATGAGTGCATTGAGGTTTCAGGGTAACATCTGTGTATAAACTATGACATTCTGCCCTTGCATCCCATTATGCAAAAAGTATTTAGTCCATTTCTAAGAGTTACCAAAGTCCTCATATTTTCAGCATTGCTGAAAGGCCCAAGTCCAGATTCTCTTCTGAGATTTAAGCCAAACTCTTAGCTCCAGAGCCCCTTTAAAAGTTAAAAAGAAAGTTAAACATGTTTAACATAAAATGGCACAGAATAAACATTCCCATTCCAAAAGGGAGAAATAAGATGATAGAAAGGAATGGGACCAAAGCATGACTGAAATGTCGCAGGCCAAGCATTAAATCCTGTAGTTCCATGTTCAGCACCTGGGGCAATCTGTAGCAAAATGTGAACTCCAAAGGTCTTGGGGACCACTACCCCTATGGCATTGCCTGTGGCTGCAGCACTCATGGCTTCTCTCCTGGGCTGATTTTTGCTCACTCCTTGCAGCTTTCTTCAGATGGTCCGCATTTCTGGATTCTCTAATTTCCTGGGGTCTCCTTTCCTCTTTCAGTTTCATTCCCCCAGCTTCACATACTGCCCGCTCTGGGGCACACTGTCTGGCCTCCCAGGTTTTCTTCTGAAATCTGGGTAGAAGTCTCCCTGGACTTATAACTGTTGCAGTCTTCATTACTATAAAAGCAGCACCACATGTATGACACCAACATCTGCTGCCAGGTAGAGAAGTAGCCAAGACGTTTTGCATCTTGCTGGTGGTTGCAGAGGCTTCAGAGTGCCTGGATGGTAAATTGAATACCAGTTCCCTAGGTGGCCCGTCTCGCAACAAAGTACCCTGGCACTCTCAAAGCAAAGCCTTTCACCTTAACAACTTTGAGCCTTTAAAGGTCGATGCCTTGTTAGTTCCTCACGTGCCCTTAAGCCACTTTTCCTATCTTGTTTAAAAGTAGTGGGCTTCTTTTTAATGCTAATCTTTTCAGCAACCAAGCTTTCTTCTGCCCTAGTTTTGTAGGCCCCAACTTTATCTGAGCTTCCTTTCTGTCCAAACTTAAAACTTAAAATCATTCCCCTGTGCCATTTGCTCTTGATTCTCAATGTAGAGATGCCTAAAAACCCCTAACAGTAGCCATGCCACTTCCAGAATGTTCAGCTGCCTTGACATTTCCTCAACCAGATTAATTAGTCCACTGCTCTTAATCTCAGTCTCCTGCAAAGTCTCAGGACACAGGCAAAACACAGACTTTTTATTTTGCCAGAGCATAACATACATGGCCTAAAGCCTATCTGCCAGTGGTGTCCTTATTCCCAATTGAAACCTCCTGAGCCTGGTCTTTTACTTCTGCTTTTTTATCATCATTCTCGTCTTCTGAGCTGTTACCAGAATCTCCCCTCAAGCTTGGCTCAGAGCAGTGTAGAGCTCTTCTCCAGCTGGCATCTCCAAATCTTTCCAGACTCCTCCTGCAAGCAAGTTCCAAAGGCTTCTGAAGCACAGTTTCAAAGGCTTTGGGTGGACATCTCAATGTAAATCATAACACCCTACGACAAGCTAATACACAGGAGGAAATTAGAAAACTTTTGTGTATCTTTAATTTTGTTGAAGTAATAACGTCTCCTTTTATTGAAATAATAGCTTTAAAATGCATTCTTTTTTATGCCTTTGAGTGACAAGGCTTTTCCTCTATAGTCATTTTTAAAATGTTTGATTACTTACAGGAATTAATTTCAAGAACTGGATGTTATTTTATTGTAATATTCTGACTGTTAAGTTTTAGGTTTTTGTATTAAAAACAGTTATTTCTCTGAAATATGTAAGTCAGATATATTTATGAGAGCAGTGCTTGCATTATTTTACCCTCATGTTACTGTGGGGAACGAGGTCTGGGACAGGTTTCCAGCTTTTGCATGATGAATAAAGCATTGGATGTTGCACACAATGGTATAAAAAAAATAGCTAAGGTTAATAAAGGTTAAAGGGCAAAGTTAATCTCAGAACAAGTGGGTTCCTGCCTATGGAAAAGGAAAACAACAATGTTATAGCTTGTATCTAGATGTCCTCCCAAACCCTCATATAGTCATAGGTGGGGCTTTTCAGGGGTGGCTGGATCTAAAGTGTAATGCTGAGATTAAGGGTGTGTGATTATTAAATTAGTCCTTTGATTGGTTTGGCATAGTTCTGAATGTGAGTAATGGGAAGGCCCACACTGTGTGAGTGCTGCTCACTCTAAAGTCATCTAGCCTGGATAGAATATAAGGGAAAGAATGAGGGCTGCTGTTGTTGCTTGCTGCTTGCTTTTATTGTTTTCTACCTGCCATGAACTGTTTCTTCTTTATGATACCCCTCTGCCATGCCACCGTGCCTTGGACTGAAACCTCTACAAATTGTGAGCTAAAATAAACCTTTCCTCCTTTAATGTTGGATGTTGGGTATTTTGTCTTAGCAATGAGTAAACTAAGACAGATTTTAGTACCAGTAATGGGGTTGTTGCTGTGACTCCACGACCATGTGGAGCCTTTGGAACTGGCTTGCAGAAAGAGTTTGGAAAGGTTTAGAGATGCTGGCTGAAGAAGTAGCCCTCGAATGTCTTAAGCTGTACTTGATGGGAGATTCTGGTTAGAGCTCAGAAGACTAGAATGCTGATGGAAATGCTGCCAGTAAAGGCCAGGCTCAGGAATCTTCTGCTGGGAAGGACTGCATTGGCTGTTGGACTCTGGACAATGTGTGTTATGCCTTGGCAGGAAGTTTGTCTCCATTTTGCTCCTGTCCAGAGACTTTGCCTGAAACTAAGAACAGCAGACTAATTAATCTTGCAGAAGAAATTTCAAGACAGTCTAATGTTGAGGCGGGGGCATGGCTACTGTTGAGGGCTTTTAGCTAGATCTGTTTTAAGAATCAAGAGCAAAGAACCCAGCAGAATGATTTAAAATGTTGTGAATTTGGCCAGAAAGGAAGCTCCAGTAAAGCTGTGGACTGCAAAGGTAGAGCAGAAGACACATTGGTGTGAGAAGGATGTGTGTGGTGGACACATTGGCTGAAAAGGAACAAGCCAACAGAAAAGATAGCTTGAGGATATCACAAGAAACAGCAGGATTCCAGCCTTTGCAGCCTCAAGATTGCAAAGGTGAAAGAATTTGCTTTGAGAAGAGAGCCCCAGAGCACCACATTCCAGAATGGCTGCAGCCCAGAGAATTCGTTCCTCAGAATTGGGTTCATAGTGTTCACCAATCCAGGCACTTGACCCTTACAGCCAAGAGAAAGAAGCCTGGTTACTGCTTCAGCTGGCAGCAAGCCTTGGCTTCATCTGCATGGTGCTGGTTTTAGGTGCATGCAGAATGCAAGAGTTGTATGTAGGATCAGGAAGGCTTCCACCCAGATTTCAGAAGACGACCCGGGAGGCCAGGCAGTGTGCTTCCGAGAGTACAGTTTGTTAAGCTGTGAATGTGAAGCTGAAGACCCCAGAAATTTGGAGAATTCCAAATTCTCCAGAAGTGGAGACCCCAGAAATTTGGAGAATTCAGGCCCCAAAAGGTTGGAAGAGTCTGGAACATGGACGATCTGAGGAAGGCTGCAAGTAATGAGCAAAGCTGGCCCAAGAGAGAAGCTATGGGAGCTACAACCATCTGCAGTGTCATAGTGGGGGGATCCACCCAAGCCGTTTGGAGTTCGCATCCTGCCACAAATGGCCTTGAATGCTGGATATGAAACTATGGGACTGAATGTTTGCCCTGCTGGATTTTGGACTTGCTTTGGTCCTATACCTTTCTATTCCCCTATTTGAAATGGGGAATGTTTATCTTTTGCCATTGTATATTGGAAGTGTTTTACTTTCTTTTCATATTTACAGGGGCTCAAAGTTAAGATTTGCCTTACGTCTGAGAGGAGACTTTGGACTTGGACTTTTCAGCTGTGCTGAAAATGTTAGGAGTTTGGCAACTCTTAGAGATGGACTAAATGCCTTTTGCATAAAGGGATATGCATGAGTCTTTTGGGGACCAGAAGAGGAGTGTTATGGCTTGTATCTAGATGTTCCCCAAAGCCTCATGCTGTCATAGGTGAGGCTTTCCAGGGGTGGGTGGATCTAGAATGTCTGATGCTGGGATTTAGGGTGTGTGATTACTAAATTAGTCCATTGATTGGTTTGTCATAGTTCTGAGTGTGAATAATGGGAAGACCCACACTGGGTGTTAGTGCTACCCACCCTAAGGGCATGTAGACTAGAATATAATGGACAGAAAGAGGGTTGCTCTTGTTGCTTGCTGCTTCTTGCTACTTTGCTGCTTTGTTGCCTTCTGCCTGCCCTACTTTGCCATGAACTGTTCCTCCTCTGTGATGCCCCTGTGCCATGCCACCCTTTCTTGGAGCCAGTCAATTATGGACTGAAACCTCTACAAACTGTGAGCTACAATAAACTTTTCCTCCCTAACTTTGAATTTTTGATATTTTGTCTCAGCAACAAGAAAAGTAACTAAGATAAGCACAAAAGGAAAGGAAGATGGAACAGGCACTAAATGTACGGCAGGTCTATCATGCATGTGTCCTGGTTTGAAATTTCAGGCATCTTTTGAGGTGGGCCCAGGGGTCTTTGTTATTTTTATCTCTGTCTCTGGTTAGTAGACCTTAGGACAAAGGTCTGTGTGTGGGGGGGTGGAGGGTGTTCCTGGGGCATTGCCAGCTTCATGTGAATGGAGGAGAAAATGGTCCCATAGCCCAGTTGTACTATCTGTATAACTCCTGCTGCTATTACTTGGTACATGCTTGGTAAGTAGTAGATGCTCAAATATGCTCTCAAATTATTTCAGTGTGTTAAATTGATTGCTATGAATAGTTACTAAATTTTCTTTTGCTGGGAATTGACCTGGGCTTCACACATACAAAGCTCAGGCTGTACAGCTAAGGCAATTGTATAAATTTTTCTTTATCATCTGTTGAACAAATACATAGTGTACTGAAATATACTTTGATGTGAAATATTTGTACTTTAAACATTTTATATTGAATTTTTTTGTGTTTGTGGGTACCAGGCGTCAACCTCAGGACCTTGCACGCTAGCAGGCGCCCGTGCCTTTGAGCGATATCACTGGCCCTTTTTTTGTATGTGGGTACCAGGAGTGGAACTCAGAACTCACACTTGCCAGGCAGGCGCTTATGTTGCTGAGCTATCTCACCGGCCCCCTATATTGAATACTTAAATCATTGATTCATATTTAAAGGAATATATGAAAATTATAAGCAAGTTTAATATATTATTCATCCTGTGGTGTCATTTTGACCACCATTTTTATGACATTCTCTTAATGTACCTAATGGATTCTATTGAGCAACTCATTAAACTTTCTGGGTTGTTAGTGGAGCTAAGCGATTCAGATAATGTGATTGCTCAAATAACCCAGCCCCTGATATTACAGAAAGATGAATCAGGCAAATCTTAGCATTGCTTTCGTAATGTCTACGACTTAACTGCCATTATGTAGATATTTCCTCCATTTAAGATGACAAACTATCACTATACCAGTAAAATAGGGTAATTGAGTGCTTGGAATATGACAGAAAAAAAAGTTCTTTTGTTAACTGTATTTGAAATATTCTAATCAGTATCTCTTTGTGGTTATGCAGTTAACTTTCTATGAACACACTAAATGCAGTAGAATAGATTACATGAAGTCAAAATTGTATTTTTAAATGTTTGTTACTTCTAGAAAACAGTTTTTCTATCTGCCTTTCCTGTGATAAAATAATTTTAACAATCAGTAAAATACTCAATAGAAAATACGGGAGAAAAATCTATAGGTTTACATATTCCTTTTAGAAAATTACAGTTATGAAAAATTTAGATTTGATACTTGACTGGAAATTAAAATGACAAATTAAGTCTGTTATGTAGAGTCCCAAAGAATTTAGGTTTTTAAAAAATCATTTCAGTAATAAAATTTGTTGTATCCCAGCATATGATGAATATATTAATTTTAATTGAATGAAATTATGGGTTCTCCTTTAATAGTTAATGATTTATGACCATAAGTTCAGGATAATTAATTTTTTGGCCCAATGATTCTTAATGTAAGTATTACATGTATAAAAGAATGCACAAGTAATATATATAGGTGATTTGTATAACTAGGTGATCTTATTCTTAGAATCTTATATTTTATATTGTTTGGTGATACAGAACATGATTCTTTTTGTTCTAGACTGCCTAGATCATCTCAGTAAGTCATTTACCTGTCACCAATGAGAATTCTTCATGATTTAGAGATGTAATCAAATAAATTTGATTTTTAAAATACTTTAAATTTTTTTATTAATTAAGTTTATTTGTACATTTTAGGTATACATAATGATCACATTCATTACAGGGAATTTGTGCCTGTACATGATTTAAGTCGATTCTTTTTTTTTTCCATCCCCCACCCTCCCTTCAACCGCTTCCCCTCATTTACAAAAGCTTTATTTCAGTTTTTTCCTCCTTTTCTCATTTTTTCTTTTCCCTTCCTTCCTTCTTCCTCCCCCCTCCCTAATATCCCTTACATTTGAACATTTTCTTCCTATTTCACAGTATCTATTTTACATTTTGGTCCTTATTTATACTTTCGGTTTCTCACACCAGAGAAACTGCGGTATTTACACATGTCCACTTAAGAATATGGTCTCAATGTATATCCATTTAGCTAGAAGTGTCTCGAGTTTATCCTTGTTTATGGCAGAGTAGTACTCCATTGTATAAAAAAAATCTTCTTTATCCATTCATCAGTTGATGGGCATTCGGGCTGTTTCCAAGATTTAGCTATTACAAACTGTGCCTCTAGACCCATATTTAGATCTTTGATCCATTTCAGTTTTAGTTTAGTGCATGGTGAAAGATATGCGTCTTGTTTTAATCTTTGGCATGTAGAAAGCTAGTTTTCCAGCACCATTTATTAAAGAGGCACAGATGAAATCTAAATGGCAAATAAATATATGAAAAAATGTTCAACATCATTGGTCATTCAAGAGATGCAAATGCAAACAATGCTGAGATTCCATCTCACCCCAGAAAGAATGGCTATTATCAAGAAATCAACCAATAACAAATGCTGGCGGGGCAGTGGAGAAAAAGGAGCCCTTCTCCACTGTTGGTGGGAGCGTAGACTGGTACAGCTGCTGTGGAAATCAGTGTGAAGATTCCTCAAAAAAAAAATAGGATTAGAGGTTCCATTCAACCCAGGTATTCTTCTTGGTATCTTCCCGAAAGAATTAAAACCATCATACCACAGTGATAAATTTGATCTTTAAAGTTTAGTAATATATAATTTAAGATATATGACAATTAAATAAGTAAAAGAAAACTAAACATTTCCCAGTTTTGTTATCTTTAAATCATCATTCTTTCATATTTACCATGCTTTCTGATCACTGACAACGCTAAGCATTATGTCAGTTTAATTGATAATTTTGAAATGAAACCAGGTTTTCACAACAGCTGACAACTTAACATGAAACTAAGAGAAAACATTTAAAATGCTATATAAATTATTCATTTAATTCTTTTCTGTTTTAGAAAATGGAAGTGTTGTCCAAGTTGGAGAATTGTTGCCTTGCAAGATTTGTGGAAGAACATTCTTTCCAGTAGCATTAGTGAGTACACTGATTCCGAGCCTTTTCCTTTGGAGTTTAATAGTAATTGTTTAGTGCTTCAGAACAGCTGTCCTGGGAAGAACTTCTGAAGAATAATTTTTGAAAAGGTACTGGGTAGTGTTTTGTTCCAAGAGTCTTGGTACCATCTGTGTCATTTTGCCAGAGTGTTCTCTTTCTTTCAGAGTTTGAGTGGTCTTCCAAACTCCTCTATTCAAGTGTTAAATTTTTCCTAACCTGGTGGGCACATTACAAAAACAGAACGGAATATCTTTACATCTACATAATAATGTCTTTACAACTACAGAATGATTCTAATGTTTAGGATTCTAAAGTACTTCAGGGAGAAAAAGTGCAGGGATAGAGGAAACAAAATTGCTAAAATGCTGGTGACTGTTGAAGCAGGGTGATGAATAAATGGGGTTTCAGTTTACTATTGGCTCCTGTGTGTGTTTGAAATATTTCAAAGAAAAAGATTTTTTCCAATAAAGAAGTGCATATAAAATATATTATTCTTTAGATACTTTCAGCTATTTACTATATATAAATAGAAGCATATTAAAGTGATAATAAAAATCAGGCAGCAAAATAGGAATAAAAATTATGCCTATATACATTAAACATTTAAACTTCATATATAAAAACACCGTTACTACTACTTTGATGAGTAGTATTTTTAAAATATAGATTTGCTGATTAGAGTTTTGGCACAATCTACTATGTACCATCTTAACTATTGCCAGTTTGTTTCTTTAAATGAGAGTGATCCAGAGTGTTCTAACTGCTTTAGAAACATCTCTTCCCTTCCCTACATTCAGTGTTTTTTTTTTTTCTTTTCAATTCAAAGGATTTTCAAAGCATTTATTGAATTTTCATGCTAAAAAAGCCTTTTCCCTTTTATTCATCTAGTATTTAATTAAATGATATTATTAGAAGTGCAATTTTATAATCAAGTTTGGAAATAAACACCACATACATTTGACATACATAATTAAATTTATGAGGACAGACATATCTAGTTTGCAAGAAAGTCACCTACTGATTCATATTTTTATTACATGCTTAAGAGATTTTATTATAGCTATGATGAAAGTTCTTGTTTCACAAGTGAATCTGAAAACAAGCATATATGACAGTTAACTACTAATTACATACTGAAAGCCTGAGTCTCCTTAACATCAAGTAAGCCAATGCTGAGATTTAATTTCTTTACTGATAAAGTTTAATGTAGTGAGTTCTTCAGCATTTATCGGAATACCAAAGAAACTGCATTTAGTTCACAATCATCAGTCAGCATGCTATTATGTTACCTTTAGTAATCTAGACGACTCCTATTAGGTTTACATTTATAACCTGAAACTAATGCATTCTTCTCATTACTGCTTTTACTAGCATCTATTTAGTGAAGACTTCTTTCTTAGTCAAGTAGCTTTGGTTACATTATTTGCCTTACTCTTTGCAATGTGAAAGCTAGAATGATATTAAATAACTATCAGTAGCAGTTTTAAGTGATATTTCTGTATAATTTCTTGTTGTGGGAAAGGTAACATATATGTTTTAAAATTTAAGACAAGGTGCACCTTATTTATTATTTATTTTATCTTTAGATTTTTAAATTGGGCTTAAATTTTTAAACTTATCTCAATTTAAATAGTTTAATAGGCTTCCCTTTTGTAAAAAAGAAAGTAATATTTTGTATTTCTTTACTTTAATAGAAAAAACACGGACCCATTTGTCAGAAAACCGCCACTAAAAAACGAAAGACTTTTGATTCAAGCAGACAAAGAGCAGAAGGAACTGATATTCCAACAGTAAAACCTCTTAAACCTAGGGTAACTGTATAACCCTTTCAACAGTGTGAACTTTGCTATTATATATACTGAAAAAAATTAAAATCTGTTATGTTAAGACTAAGGAAATAAAATTCTGTGTTATGTGTTCCATTTAAAAATGATCAGAAACTTAACAATTTTATTTTAATTACAATTTTAAACTGTGAAGAAAGGAAAGACCAAAGTGCTATCTCAAGCTTCATAATTACAGTGAGATTTTTGTACTATTAAAGAACCTATTGCTTACCTACAGACTGGAAATAATCAAAACAAATATCTTTTTAAGTCATTGTTAACTGGTTCAGATATAATTTAAGATTTGAGCTAATACTATCTTACCAATCTACAGTCTGTATATATAGAAAGTGAAGCTGTTATTTATAGACATCTTACCATAACAGATATAGATTGTCTTGATTAATTAATTGCCAGTATTTGTAATGTATATTATACTTTCTGGGGATAAGTTTTATCAGTAGTTCAATTATCCACATATAGCTGTTGTCACATTATTTTCTTTTTTGGAATCAAAGCCTATGGTAATCTCTACTGAATATCTCATATAGGATATTGCTAAGAGTAAATAAATCACTTCAGTAGTTTGTCAGATAGTTTTGTGAGATTATTTCAGTAAAGTGGGCAAAGTTTAAGTACCTGACTGAGTAGTTTTTGAGACAACTTGCTTTCTGTGCTAATCACCTCTTCCAGTAAGTAGCACAAGCAGAACATTTTCCTTCTCTGACAGAAATTAATTTTCCTAATGAAATTATTTGATAATAAAATCAGGGCCAGTGAGATGGCTCAGCAGCGTAAGTGCCTGCCTGGAAAGCGCGAGGTCCTGAGTTTGACTCCTGGTACCCACATAAAGGAGAAAAAGGGGCCGGTGATATCACTCAGTGGCACAAGCACCTGCTGGCAAGCGTGAGGTCCTGAGTTCGACTCCCGGTACCCACATAAAAAAAAAAGAAAATCAGATGTTCATCTTAGTCTGTGGATGGTGTATACCTTGAATAAGGTACATAAACTAATACTTGAAGTTTTTCTTAGTAGCCTGCCAGATATGTGAATGTATTAACTTTGATTGATACACTAGCTAAATCTTTGAAGGCGGTATAACCTTGTGGATGTGAAAACAGGCTAAAGAGTCGAACTGCCTGGATTTAATCCTGGCTGTGCAACATAGGATGTTATTTTGGGCAAGTTACTTAATGTATACTTCTGTTCATCTGTACAATGGTGATAGAGTATCTGTGTGGTGGGGATTATTATGGTCAGAATTACATAACATCCATGACAATCTTAAATGTTACCATTTCTTTTTGAAGGGAGAGGAAGTTATACTTCATAATCTTCATAACATAGTAAAGTAAAAGGTAATACTTTACATTAAAAAAGTAATACTTTACATTAGTTTATTGCTTTGCTCTTTAAAGTGGTGTCCATAAGCAGTAATATCAGCACCACATACAGACTTGTTAAAAATGCAGAATCTTAAGTCCCTCAAAAATACACTGAGTTAAAATCTGATGTTTAATCATCCAAAGATGAGTCACATACATATTTAAGTCTGAGAAGCAAAGATTTGGAAGATTTGAACATCGTAATGTAATTTTCAACATATTTACCTGTATCAAGCAAATCCTACATTCACAAGCAGAGTAGGGATAGAACAACTATACAAACTCCATTTTTGTTAAAAATAAAGGTAGCCATATTCCACAGCCTACCAAATATATGTAAGGGCTGCACAAAGCAATTGAGATACAAGCTAAGCTACCCGTAAGAGAAAATGGAGGATGTTTCTGAGGAGTCCTGTGGCCCATACTCTGAGAATCTACCATAGTAAAGCTGAGAGGTCTCTTTACCTAAGGGTGATTCCTTAAAGGGGGGAAATCTTGTCAGAATGAATATATCTTTTTGTTAACTACAGCCAAGGCAGGAACTGGGACACAGTGTACAAACTTGGAGAGCCAGAATCTGGGATGAGCAGGGCTGAACTTGGACAGAAGCCAGGAGAGAGAAAGTAGGGAAAGGAGAAACAGAGAATAGAGCAGGCCCAGTGGCAAAAGCTCTCAGAAACCTTTCTGAGAATGAGAGGCTTAAACTAAAGGTCCATGTGTGTTTTGTTGTTTTGTTTTGTTTTGTTTTGTTTTTTAATGGTTGTGGAAACTGAGGCAAGGCTGGCAGCAGTAGCCCTCCAGGACCTGTATTGCTTTAGAGAAGTAGGAGAGACAATTGCAGGTAATCAGATAGAGAAGCCTTATTTACAGAAAGTAGGCTGCATTTGTGTGTAACCTGGAAGACTATCTTGGACCTCTCTTCCTCAAAATCTCTTTTAAGTAGCTGTACCAGGAAAAAAATACCTAACTCATTCAGTGATGGGCAATGGGAAAACTGTTAGCTCACATTGATACAAAGGTACTATGAGGAAAAAAATTGAAGAGCAGCAGGACTTCCCAGTAGGTGAGTAATGTGCTTTATGGAGCAGAAGAATGTTTTTTCACTTAAGAGTTTTGCATCTAGATTCTTGAGAGAAGTGGGTTTGTAATTTTTCATATCAGTTTTTTCAGAAAACTAGTTGGAAAACTGTTCCCTTTTTCTGTTTATTTCCTGAGAATTTATATGAAGTTGATGTTATTTCTTCCTTGCATATCTATAACAATTCAATATTAAAGGCATCTGGACCAGAAAATTTCTTTGTGGGAAGGTTGTTAATAATAACAAATTCCGTGTGTGTGTGTGTGTGTGTGTGTGTGTGCGCACGCACCCATGTGAGTGCGTGCCTAGGCAAGCAATCCACCTCTCAGTTGTGTCCATGGCCCATTCTCTTTATTTTGAGACAAGGTCCTCAGTTGCCCAGGCTGGCCTACAATTTCCAGTCTTCCTGCCTTAGCTTCCTAAGTAATTATTTTTTAAAATAAGTATTAAACTTGTGATTTTCTATTTCTTCTGGTAAGTTTTGTTTTTAAGGATATTGTTTGTTTCATTTTATCATATTTATTGGTAGAGGGTTTCTTTATGATAATTTTCAAGTAAAAACTATGTCATGTTCTATTTTCTGCTAAATTTTGGGGTTTTTTTTCTCGATTAGTCTTGCCTTATCAGTGTTTTTAAAGAAGCATCTTTTGACCTTGTTATTTGAACACATTTTTTTTTTTCTAGCGGGAATTGAACTCAGTACCTTGCGCTTGCCAGGCACGCACTTGTGCTGCTGAGCTATATCCCCAGCTCTGAACGCGTATTCTTGATTTTAAAAAGTTAAAGACAAATTAAGATAGTTTGGCATGTCAGTGATATGACAGAATAAATCTCTGATTTTTGATACATGAGCCAAGATGATGTTTAGTGGAAAGACACTAGACTTAGTCTCATTAAAGTCAGGACAAGATTGAACTGCAACCAGTACAGTAAATGCTAGCTGAAACAGATAAGAAAAAGAATTTAGAGATCTAGAGATTAGAATAGTCAGAACTATTACTATTAGGAGATATGATATACCTGTAAAACTCAAGAAAATCAACTGATAAATTACTATAGACAACGGGACATGGGAAGTAATAAGAAATAGTGTTATGCAGAAATTACTAGATGTACAATATTCAGCAGTAGTCTCTTGAAGTATAAAATGAAGACCCTATATAAAAAAACAACATAAAACATGTTTACGAATAACTTATAATAAAGGAGCAAAACTGCCACAAAAGATACTAAAAACTATTGAAAGATACAAATATACCCTTTTCGAGTGAAACTATACTACTTATTTTTATATTGGTAGATTCAGTATAATAAGGATTTTAAATTCCCTAAGTTGTTTACAAATACAATATGTAATTTTTCCAGTTAAAATATATTAATTTTTTTAACTGAACAAGCTGATTATAAAGTTCATATAGAAAAATACAGATACACAAAGAACCAGAAAAACATAGAAAAGAATAAGGTAGGGCCGGTGAGATAGCTCAATGGCATAAGCACCTGCTGGTAAGCGCGAGGTCCTGAGTTCAACTCCTGGTACGGTACCCACATAAAGGAAAAAAAGGGCCAGTGATATCGCTCAGTGGCACAAGCACTTGCTGGCAAGCGTGAGGTCCTGTGGTCGACTACTGGTACTCATATTAAAAACAACTAAAAAAACAAAAACAAAAAAAAGAGTAAGGTAGGATTACCCTGTCAGATGTCAAAGTATGTTTTATAAAGTTTTAAGTATTTAAAATACTTGTACTATATAACAAGGATAGTCAGAGCACTAGAACAGAAGCAAAAGTTCATAAGTAGACTCCAATCCAAAAAGTATATGATTAATGTGGCAAGTGGGAGTGGGATTAAAAGATGTTAAGACAACTACTTCACCATATTAAAAAATAAAGATGAATTAAATGTCACACCATATAACCAGAGTAATTACAAATGAATAAAAGATTAAAATTTAAAAAATTAAACCATGAAAGTTCTAGAAGCCAACATCAGAAGATTATCTCTATCTTGATCTCAGGTTGGGCTTAACTAATTTACTGTGGTTGCAGGTCCAGAGGACATAAACAAAAAGGTAATAATCAAACCGTGGTATTAAAATAATTCTAAATATTAAAAGACCATTAAAAGTCAAGGTCAATGGGCCGGTGAGATGGCTCAGTGGCGTAAGCGCCTGCCTTGCAAGCGCGAAGGCCCGAGTTCGACTCCCGGAACCCACATACGAAAAAAGGGGCCGGTGATATCGCTCAGCGGCACGGGTGCCTGTTGGCGCGCGAGGTCCTGAGGTCGTCCCCCCGGTACCCACAAAAAAAAAAAAAAAAAAAAAAAAAGTCAAGGTCAAAAGACAGATTGTTGGAGGGAGAGAGAAGATAATACCCTCTAGAGTTACTAGGGATTGTTACAAAAGGCCAAGGATTCAAAGAAGTTGGTATGCATGTAAATACAGTAGTTCACAAAATAGGCAATATAAATGGTTCTTACTGAAATGTAAGGATGCTCAAATGCACTTATTATAAAATTAAATCCAATTAAATCTACTGAGAAAGGACTCTTTTTCAGTTCTATGATCTGTTAAAAACCTGAAAGTTTAGTAAGTTTTATTGCAGAGATTATGGGAAAACACAGACATACTCAAAATGGGAGGGTAAGTGGATGTAACACCTATAGAAGATAATTTAGCACAAATAGATTTACAGTTAAAAAGTTGTATACAATGCAATTGAATACATTTCTTTAAACTTTGTTTTTAATTTTGAAAGGAAGATTACTGTTAAAAGAACATTTGAAATAATTCAGCATTACCTCAAGTTTTATTTCACTTTACTAAAAAATGATTTGATACTGGTTTTTCTTGTTTATAGCCAGAACCACCAAAGAAACCATCTAATTGGAGAAGAAAACATGAAGAATTCATTGCTACCATAAGAGCAGCTAAAGGCCTGGATCAGGCACTTAAAGAGGGTGGCAAACTTCCTCCTCCTCCTCCACCTTCTTATGATCCTGGTATATGGAATATTATTGATGAAAATGTTCATGTGGACAGAAAATGATAGAAATTTTTGTACAATCTAACTTGTTATAAAACAGTTTATCGTAATGAAACCTAATAAAGCATAATCTTGAAATGCTTTGGTATGAAATAATGGTGATAATCCGGGCATTTAATTTTTAAAAATTATTATGGTAACCATCAAGTGCTAATAATCTAGGAAGAAAATTATTTTTTTCAGTACTGGGATGAACCCAAGGCCTTTGCACTGAACTGCATCCCAGTCCATATTTTTATTTTTTATTTTGAAATAGAGTTTTACTAAGTCACTAAGTTTCCCAGGCTGGGCTCTAATTTATGATCCTCCTAATTCAGTCTCCCAGAGTACTAGCATTATAGGTATGCTCCACCACCCTGGCTTCTAGGAAATAATTTAATAGTGCTCACTGTGGGTTGAAATATAGTCATTCAATAGGATTCAGATATATTGCCTGGTTCTTTGGTATCCTCTCATGTGGGAAGAAAATAGTCAAAATATTATTTGTAAAATGCACAATTCATGTGTGCAAACTATGATGTAGATTATCTAAGTTATGCTTTCAATTCGTTTGTTGTTATATTTTCTTCATTGGGCACCTAAAAGTTGCATTGTCCATTGCTACCAAAGTAAAGCAAGATTCTGGCAAACACATACAAGAGTGAGGTGTATTGGTAGACTTAAAATACAGCCCAATTGACACTTCGCTATTGGTCATTAGAACAACCTAAAGAGATTGTTATTTTAATGTAACAAGTTAACAACATTAAAATTGAGCTATACTGGGGTTCATTTCCCAGCAAAGAGTGCTTTTTAACAAACGTAGATATGATCATCTTTAACATTTTATTGTAGAAGTTGGCAACTTTCAATAAAAGACTACATAGTAGATATGGTAGGCTTTGCATGCCATAGTCCTGTTGAAACTATTCAGCTTTCATTGTTGTAGTAAACCATAGATAATATGTAAATGAATGGGCATAACTCTGTTGCAGTAAACATTTATAATACCAAAACATGCTATAGATGGGCTGGATTTGGCCCACAGAGTGTAGTTTGCCAACCCCTATTTTAGAGTAGTAGTAATTAACTATAATTCTGTTGATTATGTCCAAGATGGTACAACTGGGCTTAGATCTCTTCTGAGTCTACCTTTTTTTCCCCCATGAGAATGAGTTCTTTGCTTTGGTGGTATTAAGATATTGCATCTTACTCTATTTAGCTATATTCTTCCCAAGTAAGTGAGTGAGACAGTGCTATTTCTTCATGACAATTTGGGATTTAGAAATTATTCGATCTTTCTGGCTTGACAAAAACAACTTCTTAGTTATTACGGGTTTTAGATCTGTAAGCAGGACACATTTCTGAGCTTCAGATGAGTATAAATTATAGAGGGCATACTCTGTATCCAGAAGTAAACCTTTTAAATAAATAACTTCTTTTTTTGACACTGCTTAAATTTTTATGTTTCTTCCCAATGTCTCATGTATTTGAGGTCTTTTCTAATGCTACAAAATTTGGTTCTTCATTAATTTTGAGATTTAATTTTAGAAGAAATTTTATTTATCCATAGCTGCGTTTGGGGAGTGTATTTTATCTAGGAAATGTTCCCTGTTTCTTAAATTTGAATTAATTATGTTAATGAAACTTTACCTTTTTAAATCACTTCATCTGTTCTGGCTTCTAAGAGAAAATAAAATTGTTGGAAGTCCATTAAGCTATTTCTTGATGGTTTTCTCTAATTGAAGTAAGAGATTTTACAGATGAAGCCCTTCTTCATTTTAATGTGTTGCATTTTAATGTGATATTACAATTTAATATGCTATATAAAATTTGCATTTATGATGAAAGCACATGCTATCATAGAGACAAAATGATATCTTTTTCTACCTATTTTATACTGAGAATTTACATTATTTTCCCCACAGTTTTCCCTAAATTTGATTCACACTAGGACACAATGAGAATTAATTTATTGGACTTGTTTCTTGAATGCTTTACTGTTTAGATAAATTAGGCTGGATGTTGTACAGAACTGGGAATTTTTGTTTATCAGATGTAATAATTACAGATCTTGAATTGCCATTTATAAAAGTGATTTTTTATATCCTATTTCAGGTATTTGTTATTAATCTGTTTTTTTAAAATCTGTTTTAGATTATATTCAGTGTCCCTATTGCCAGAGGAGATTCAATGAAAATGCAGCTGATAGACATATAAATTTCTGTAAAGAACAGGCAGCACGTATTAGTAATAAAGGCAGATTTTCTACTGATACCAAAGGAAAACAAACTACTAAGACACAGGTAAAACACTCAATTTTAGTTATTTCTACAAATAAATGAGAACATGATGCTTTCAGGTTCATAGTTTTATGTACATGCCTTACAGAACATTAAACTATATTTTTCTCACTAGCTAAAATAGATGTATTAGTTCTAAGGAATTTAGTAAGAAATGTAAATGACTAATTGAAAAACTGTTAAAACTAATTGGTATGAAAAGTTAGTAGGCACTTGCAAAATATACTGCATTAACAAATAATAAAGAGAAAAGTTAATGATAGACTAGATTCAGAAGAAACCCAGAATTATTTGAAGACTGAGAAAGACGCAATAAAAGTCAGTTTGAAAATAACATAAATATTGTAAATATTTCCATATTACATACAAGCAATATATGAATATGCAATGAACATGAGGGAAGGAAAACCGGCATTCAAATCCTGACTGTTACACTTCATCCATGAAATGATGATCTGCATGATAGTTGTGAGAAGCAAATGAACTTACGTATATGAAAACACAAAAGTATATTTTATAAATTTTGGTAAATTAATTTTTATGATACTATTATTCTTCTGTAAGCATACCGTTAAACAGAAACATTGATAATGTAGACTGTGAAGCAGATTTCTACTTTGACAAAGCATTTGCTTTTGAACCGTTTTCTTTCCTCTTTTGAGTTAGGGTTTCTCTGTGTTCTTCACGCTGCCTCAGACTCCCAGGCTCAAGACATACTCCTGTCAGCCTCTCGAGTGGCTGGGGGTACAGGGCCACGCCACAGCTCACAGCTTCAGCAACTTTTTTTTAAGTTTTGTAAATCTAGCGTAGAGTAAATAAATCAAGTCCATATCTCTTATTATTTGTGAATCAAATGTTGGGTGAAAAGACCCAATACAATAGGGGCCTTTTTGTGAGAATTTTAGTACTGAATTTTTAAAATATTATTGGGAATAAATCATATCATCTTTATCATCATTATGGGGAAAATACCTTTCGTTGAAAAGATTTTTCTTTTCCCAATAAATAGTTTAGGCACTTTAGTTAAAAATCAGTTGAATATATGTGTTTGGATTTATTTCAGGACAAACTTTTTTTTTTCATTGATGTCTATGTCTGTCCTTTAGTCAACATCCCATTACCAGTATACTGAAGATTGTACCTTAATAATCAGACAATCGAAATTCTCCTGTTTGTTTTTCCTTTTAAAAAATGCTTAGGCTAGTCTAGGTTGCTTACATTTATATATGAATTTTACAGTTGTTAATTTCTAAAAATAAAGAGGCTACTAGATTTGACAGAGATGACATTGTGTGTAAGTCGGTTTGTAGAGAATCAGCATCTTAATGTTGTCTAGTTCATGAACTTGTTATATTTCCTGCTTATTTAGATTTTCTTTAATTTATTGTCAGTTTTTGATATATAGCTCATGCACATATTTCGTTATATTTAACTTTCTTAGAATTTTTTTGTACGTACAAAATCAAGTCACCTACCTGTAAATAAGAACCATTTCAGTTCCTACTCTCTAGTCTGTATGCCTTTCTTTTTTTGTGATTTATTGGTGACAGCCTTTCATTATTATAACAAATACCTGAGATAATTAGCTAAAAAAGAAGAGATTATTGTTGGCTCACAGTTTTGGAACTTTTTGTCTATGACCAGTTGGCCCCTTTGCTTTGCATCTGTGGTGGCACCGTGCATCGTGGCTGGCACATGTGGTGGATGAGTCCTGTTCACCTCATGGCTGAGTACAAAAAAGAAGGGGTGGACATCTCATAACCCCTTCGAGGGCATACCCCTGCAGGCTAGCCTTGCACTAGGCCCCATATCTTAAAGATTCCATTACCTCCCAATACAGCCGTAAGCTGGAGATGAAGCCTTTAACATATGGGCCTTCGAGGGACATTCCAGATCCAAACTGTAGCAGTTGTACCGTAGATCTTTCAATACATTGTTGAATAGAAATATTGAGAGCGGGAATCCTTGTCTTGATCCTGTTCCTGAATAGGAAGCATTCAGTTTTTCACCATCGAGTTTGATGTTAGCTGTTCTTATTTCTGTACTTTATAGGCTTTGAAAGTTCTCTTCTTCTTTTCTGCTTTTTTTTAAAGCGTAAAGGGATTTGAATTTTGTCGATTGCTCTCATTAATCTGTTCATAATACATATTATTAATACGATAACCAACATTAATACAATAGAATAAGATAGTATTAATATAATAAATTGTACTAACTTTCAGATGTTAAATCCATTTTGCTTTCCATGAATGAATTCTACTTAGTAATGAATTATCCTTTTTATATATTTTTGGACTTGATATGCTAAAGTTTTGTTAAGATATTTTCATCTTCTCCCATGGGGAACGTTGGTCTATAGTTTGGGATTGGTGTCAAAATTATACTGGTGTCATTGTAAGTTCACTGTGATTTCCTCTTTTCTGAGCTTTTGTAGTGTTGTATTTTTTTTCTTATATTTCTGCTAGAATTCAGTTAAGACTTCTAGCCATACAGTTTTCATTTTTCTGAGGTTTTAGATTATAACATAAATTTCTTTATTAGCTGTTGTGTTCAAATGCCTCATTTTTTATATCAGTTTTGCAACCTGCATATTTTAAGTAATTTCATCAGTGTAGTTGAATTTATTGACCTTAAAGTATTCTCCTTGTTTGGCTGTAGAATTTGTGTTGATATCCTTTTTCATTCCTAATACTTATATTTTGTCTTCTCTTTTTGTTTTTCCCTTCTAAATAAAATTTTAATTTTTAAATTTTAATTTAAAATTTCTAATTTCATGTAGTTATTGTAAAATTTCTCCCATTATCAATCTAGCTACTCTAGTTTGCGAATTTTATTACATCTTTCCAAAGAAACAAACTTTTGATTCTTTGGTCAAATATTGATCTAATTGCATCTTACAAAAAAGTTCATTTCAAAGCAAATCATTTACTTACAGATAATGGGATTTTTCTCAATGTTTTACTGTTATTTTTAATTTAATTCTGTTGTAGTCTGAGAACATAGTTGGCAAGGTTTTCATCTTACTGAAATATGTTTTATTGCCCAGCATATGGTCTCATTTTGGTGAATGATACATGGCATCTGGGAAAGAAAATGTGTGTTCTGCAATTGTTTTCTAAATGCCACTTATTGGTGGCTGCTTCTGACTGGCTTTTCTTCTAGTTATTCCGTCATTATTGAAGGAGTTTTGTAAATGTCAGTTTAAGGTGGCTGATTTTGACTGGTTTTTTTGGATGTCTCATCAATTATTGAAGGAAGTGTATTAAAATGGTGAACTGTGTTCTTTTTTTTCTGTATCTTTTGTTTTGCCACTTTTACATCAAGCACTTTGAGTATCTCTTAGTGTTTATATTTGTAATTTGTTATATTTGACCCATTTATTGTCCCTTTTATCATTATAAAGTATCACTTTCTGTGACAATATTCCTTTTGTAAAAGTATGTTTAATCTGGCAAGAATATAGTCATTTTAATTTAATTATGTTCACTTATTTTCTTTCTTTAAATATGTTTTTACATAGCCAATAGAGTAGCCTATAATTGGTTCATGTTTTTTGTAATTCAGTCTGGCAACCACAAATTTTTGGTTGAAGTGTTTAGACATTTTCCTTTGACATACTTATTCTTGGTAGGTTGTATGTAAGCTTGCCATGTTGCTGTCCTCAATTTTTGTTACATATATATATATATGATTCTTCTGTTGCTTTTTTTTCATAAAAGATCTTTTTCCTATTGGCTATATAATTTTTTACTTTTTATTAGTTACCCTAATAAGAAAATGTATCTTTAACTTGTCCATATTTCCACTTACTTCTTTTTTTTTCTGTTTGTACCGGGGGGTCGACCTCAGGACCTCGCGCGCCAGGAGGCGCCCGTGCCACTGAGCGGTATCACCGGCCCCTTTTTCGTATGTGGGTTCCAGGAGTCGAACTCGGGCCCTCGTGCTTGCCGGGCAGGCACTTAAGCCGCTGAGCCATCTCACCGGCCCCCTCCACTTACTTCTTGCCATTAGTGCTATTGTTATACATAATAACTCTAAACATTATACACTGTCAGTATTCAGGATGTGTATTGCTATATGGTATTATTACTTTTCAAAGTCATCTACTTTTAAAGATATTAGAAGAAAATAAATCTATAAACATCTTTATACACACAAATATTTATGTGTACATAAACATATTTTGTTTTATATTTACATATGTATTTATTATTTCCAGACCTCTTCATTCTTTTTTCTCAACCTCTGTTACCATCTTTTTCATTTCCCATTTGTCTTTATGGTTGGCTGAAAATGCCTATATTTTGTTTTCATTTCTCTGTTGAGATACCCTGTTTATTCACTGTTAACATGTTTACCGTATTTCCCTTTGTTCTTAAAGTTTTTTGATGTAGTTATAACTATTTTTAAGGCCTTATTTGCAAAATCTGATACCCTTATCCATGTGGAGTCAGTTCCTGTTGACAGTCATTTTTGTCACATACAGACCATATTTTCCTGTTTCTTTACTAGTAATTTTTGGTTGAAAGTTCAATATTATAAATAATAAACCAAACCTGGATTCTGTTTTCTTCTGTGAGATAGTGTTTCTCTTGCTATTTTTAACAGTAAGAAGTTGTCTTAGGCAGTTAAACCCAAAGGACAGTTGCAGATCTTCTCTGGTTCCTAGTCTTTTAATATTTTTTTAAATCTTCTTGAAGATGATATCTGGAAGAGGGTTATATGGCCACTTCGCCTCTCTACCAGAATTTGTAATATATCACTGTATTTTTATTTTCTAGAAGTTTGCTATTTTCCTATTTTCCTACTTCTTAACTGCTCATAATTTAATATTCCTGGCTTACCTTTTTAAAAAACATAGTAGACATAACTGTTAAAATATATATCTGATTATTATTGTATTGGGTGGCCTCGATAGCTATGTTCCTGCTGTTTTTTGTTTTCCTTCATTCAGGGTTTCTTATATTATGTCTATGATTAATATTTGTTTTCTGCTTGTTACCCCTAAAAAATTATTTATGATGTTTTTTCATGTGAGGTACCTTCTTCTAGAGAAGTTTGTGCTTGTTTATTCCAGGTAACTGAGAGTATTGTCCATCTGAAAAAAATTTAAATTATTGGCATATGTTTGCTTGATTATTGATTAGCCTCATACAGAAAATCCATGCGATGGCCAGGTAGTTATGATAACATCAGGAGTTGGCAATTTCTTTTTCTCCTACCTAACATTCAGTGATTTTAAAATGATGTTTTAATATATTTTTAACATACTTTGTTCTGCTTTCCTGGGCATTTTTAGTTTTTCATTAAAGGATTGGTTCAGATAGCTCATTCAGTCATTTTGTCAGAAATAAACTTTTCCTAATTTCAGTGAAAATTCTTTGTAAATTGAAATATTTTACTTATATCTTAACCATTTTTAAGTGTACAGTTCAATTATATTAAATATATCATAATGCTGTGCAGGTACCACCATGCTCCATCTCCGTGGCTCTTTTCTTCTTGTGAAATTAAAGTTCTATATTTGGAAGATGTAAGGCTTTGAATTATTACTTTACAATCTATAATCAGAAATTATATTGATAAAATATTTTATTTTCATTATTTTAGTATAAACCACCTGCACTTAAAAAGTCAAACTCTCCTGGAACCACATCGTCAGGATCTTCACGATTACCACAACCAAGTGGCACTAGCAAAACTGTTGTAGGTAATGAGATCCATAAAATAACTTAAAAAGGAAAAAACACTCGCCAGTAATAAAGATGGTGGTCTATTTTGGATTATTAAAATAGATTTAAAAAGAAATGTAGGTTAGTAATTATTTCAGAGTAAAAGTGAAATAAGTATCAAAAGCTTCAGTTTTAGATATTTTATTGTTTTTTTGCTTTTGTTTTGCCTAAATACCTACCTTTATGTTTGTGTTCATTTATCATCTACTCAGAATAGTTGACCCAGTTCTTTTCTTTGACCACAATATTTTCTCTTCCTTTCTGTATTGACTTCTTATACCTGAATTTTGCATTTGTTCTTAATAGACAAATATTTAATGGTTTGAAGAAGTTATTGACCATTAAAATGTGTCTTCGTTTGTGTGTAGATTATAAAATAGACATTAGAAATACATTGTTCCTTAGAAATACCATTTTTAAAGTTTTTATTTTATAACTTTATAGGCATGAAGAACATTACTAAAGAACTGTTTACATTTTCAGATGCTCTATTTTTCATATGAATTTTGTTTTTCAGAGTATTCTTAAAGCTGTTGCCTTTTTTATTATAAGGTGTGTCTTCAGGTAAAGTGTCTTCAGTTAGCAGCTCTTTGGGAAACAAACTTCAGACCTTATCTCCCTCTCATAAAGCAGTAGCAGCACCTCAGGCAGGGTAAGTCTACATCGAATAATTTACTGGTGGTACATATTTAAATGATATTAACATGTAAGTTTGTTTGAGGTAACTGACCTTTTTATTAAGCTTAATTTTCTTTCTAAGTTCATTTGTTTTTTAAGGTATTGCTGGTCAGGACCATACTCACTGCTATTGAAAATCTAAATTAAAACAGTCATTTTAGAAAACAATCTGGTGGAATTTATCATGAACCTTAAATATTCATGTTTTTGACTGAATAATTTTGCTTCTGGGAATCTAAGAAAATAATGTGAAATATAGAAGTTTTTGTAATAACTATAATTTATTGAACATTGTGTACCACTAACACTAGATATTTTATGTGTATTTTTTATTAAAACTACTGGGGCACCATAGAATAACAGAATCAGAGAGGTAAGATAATTTGTTCAAAGCCACATTCGCTGCTAAGAGAAGCAAGGCACAATTGGGATCTGTTTAACTTGAAACATTGGACTCTTACGTTTTTTTTAATGATGTTTAAAATAAACCACCCGTCAGGGATATAACTCAGCAGCACAGCGCCTGCCTGGTCCTGAGTTCGATTCCCAGTACCAAAAAAATAGAATAGAATAGAATAGAATAGAATAGAATAGAATAGAATAGAATAGAATAGAATAGAATTAAAAAATAAGTCACCTAAATGTCTAGCTTTGAGTGAATAGTAAATTATGAATATCTACAAAAGAATATTTTACAACCATAAAAATACAAATAATCTTTAATGAGATGATTCTGCTATTAGAAGAGGAAAAAATGTAGGACACAAAACTCCATGTATAATATGATGTAGTGTGGTGAAAACTATAAACTTATGTAAACAAAAAGGACCAACAAAATATGCCATAATATTAATAGTGGGTAATTCTTTTCCTTAATACATTTTATGCTTTTGTTCTTTCTACACTTTTATGTAGATGGCTTTTAATGAAATAAACTTTTCAATATTCCATTTATATATGGGAAAAATTATTGGTAACACTGGAGATTTTAATATAAAGTCACCTGTTTTTATAAAGTCACTTTTATTTCCATTTTAATCAATCAGAAAATTAAGGGATTGCCCTAGGACCATAAAAATTAGGGATTATGTTTATATCTTTAGATAAGCTGATACAGGTATTATTTACAGTGTACGTTATTTTCAAGTATAATTTATCTGTGGTTCATGTTTACTTTGTTTTTCATTTTAGAAATATATACAAGGGTATTTATCAAGTGAGATTAACTACCTTTTGTTTCCCAATTCAGACCACATAGAAAATTCAAATCCTAAAAAGAGTTTAATGTAATTAACATTGTAGGAAAAAAATCAACAAATTCTGATGAGGTAAATGTTTTTGTTTTTGTTTTTGTTTTTGTTTTTGTTTTTTTATTGTGTATTTCCAAAAAGAAGACACATGCTATTTGTAAAAAGACACAGATTAACTCTACAACAGGTAGTTGAAAAATAGTATACTCACATCTTCCACTGGTAAGAAACTGATCTAATATTTTTCTTCTGTACTGAGTTAATTCATTGGTTAGTGAAGTATAGATGAAGCAATTAACTTTGTAAAAAACTCTATACCGTTTCAAAGACAATTGCCTTCTGTGTTAGGTTATAATGTTTGTAAAATGGTTTCCTTATAGTTGATTATGAATTAAGAAGCAGTATTTTTTAGTACTTCTTTCATATTGGTGATTTTATTAGTTGGTGATACTAAGTTGCACTGACAGACTGTTCTTAAGTAGTGCATATGAAACTGGCTGACATAGAAAAACGGGGCCCTGGTTTTTTTGGTTAGAAAAACTAGGCTTCTACATTCTACTATGCCCTAAATAAGTGTATGACCTTGACTTTGTCTCTCTGCTGCGCTTTGACAGTGTTGTGTGATGGTTGAGTCCTTCACAACTGATCTGAGAAAATCTGACCAACGTTTATATTACACCCAAGGAAAATGTTTTTACTAAGAAACAGAGATTTTGAGCACAATACTTTTACGATTTGTAGATTAGATGTTTGGTTGTGTCACATCATATTAAACTGTCAGTCATATCTGTTCAAATTCTGATTGTCCATAAGAAACTTAGGTATTAAAGGAGTTTTCTATTATTGGAGACTGATGGTGTTTAATTCTGGCTAGTGTGTTTTCTGTATTCAGTAGAAATATCTATGTTATTATATTGAATTAGAGCCATTCACAACTGTCCATGTAGTGGCAGAGGTCATTCCTTTTTTAGAGTTGTTGAGGTAATGATATATTTGTTTCCTCTGCTAGATTAGTAAACTTTTATGACAGAGACGGCAGTATTACAGATGCAACTATAAAATTTAGCAGAATGTCTGACTTATAGGCATACAAGTGAAATAAGTGAAATAATAAGTGAAAAAATAAGTAAAATACGTGAAAAAATGAATTAATTAAATCCCTCACCTGTATGTCTGTTGGCACATCATTTAATGGTCTTAGTGGAAATAGATTTACTTGAAGTTTGTGTAGCAACTATATTTCTCATTTAGACAGTTAATTCAAGGTTGAGTGAAGATGGAATTAAGACATCTGGCTAACTGTAATGTTCAAGAAATTGAGTATCTGCTAATATTAGTAATTGACATCATTTCAGTGGCTGGTGATTATTTAAAGCCTGGTGTATATAATATTGTTCACTTTAATCAGGTGTAGTGGTAATCTGTAATAGGTAGCATATTTTGGAATCATGACACAGGAAAATAAATCTTTTCACTTCAAAAAAATCCTCATGTTTGATAATTAAATTCTAAACAATCTGTGGGCCAACATTGAAAGATTTTCTTTAAGACAAAACACACCCCGATGGAAAATGTTTCCTTATTGTTAAAAATACTTTTCTTTTATCCTAGAGAATTTTAGAAGTGTGGTGAAACACTGAGCTTTTAAATAAATATTGCCATACTTGAGTTGTGTCACAGAGTTTACACAGTTGAGACTTAAGAACTGTGTTTTCTTAATGTCTAACTACTACTTTAAATGTATACCTCATTAATTTTCAGTAGCTGAAATATCACCATTCAGTGATTTACTTTTATTCTGTTGGCCTGAAAGATGTAAGTTTACTTCAGAAATTAACTGTAATAAATGAGGTAAAATTAGAGACACGAAATACATGTGAGATATGTTTTTAATTACAAATTTGATTGTTCATACTTCACTGTATTAAAAAAGTAAGAAACATGTTTTTGTATGAGTGGACACATGCATTTTTGATGGTGTGAATCGTGTTTACGTGGAGCATTATTTACGTTTTTGTGAACTTTTCTGTCTTATTGATCTAGAAGTACTTTAAACAATTTAAAATTACAGACTGTAGGTTCCCTCATGTAGTTAAAAATGATTGAAGCTGTTGTGTTAGGGAGCTGCCTTTGCCTTAGAATTGAAATACTGAATTATCTGTGACGGATGGATGGATTTCAGATCAAAATATATGACTAATGCATTTCAAAACTTTGAATGCCTCAGATCATTGTAACTACACAGGTCCACAGAGATTTATAAAATGCCACGTGGTAAAATTTTTCACCAGTATGAATTCAGAAATCATCTTTTCAATTTTATCTCAATTTACTGTGCTTGCTACAATCTGACAACATACTTTGTGAACCAAAGTGAGTGACTTGTTTCCTAAGTGAATTGATTCCTGATGTGAAAAGTAAGTTAAAAGTAAATTTATTAGGAAGAGATTAATATGATTGCCAAAGATTTCTTAAAATGATCATTCAGTTATGAATATTTTGGAAGCCTGCAAAAAAGTGTTATATACAGTCTTCATCATTGAGGTTTAGAAAGTTTGGTTTTGGTAGATTATAGCAAAAAATAAGTTCAAGTGATTTTTTTTAGCCCAAGGATCATTTAGTAAACATTTAAATTGTGTGTTTGTGTGTGTGTGTACTTATATATACTTTGAGTTGAATTTGTTAGCACAACTATGTGGTACAAATAAATCATCATTGGAACCTTAGCTGTTTTCAGAGTCTGAAAATATTGGCAGTTCTCCTGTATATGTAATATATGTACTTTTTCCTCAGAATAACTATCTTTAGACTTGTATTAGATTCTACACATTTCCTTTCTCAAATTGAACTTCATTGATTCATATGTGGGATTTAAGTACTTCTGACTATATTAAAATAATCTGTTTAAAATGTAATTTAAACTTTTCTAATGTTTTTTTCTTTTGTGGTGCTGCAGATTAAACCCAGGTCCTTGTGCATGCTAAGCTGAAATTTTCTAAATTTTAATTTTACTAACTATTTTTCTGAGAAAGAAGAATCTTTTATTCATTATGCACAGACCACGGATGCCCTTTTGAAAATAACTGCTGTTTGGATAATAATACTTTGATAACTATTTAATGATTAAAAGACAAATTTGGTTAAAATTCTACATCTTGCACAAATTAAAAACAAATTTTAATCTCAGATTTCTTAGAAATTTTGCTTAATATGCATTTAATTAAGACAATTTTTAATCCCTAGTATAAACTCCTATGCATTGCATTGGAATTCATTTGCATTGAAATACATCCTATACATAGGCTACTTAAAAGCATACAAATGAGCATAATGTGTTCCTCCACTGAGATCCTTATAGTCTAGAAAAATGAACATATTCTTTTTAGATGCTAAGTTCCATAAGAACAAGTATTATGTTTGTTTAATTTCCCAATGTCCCCAGAAATTAGCAGTGTTTGACACATAATGTAATAGATCCTCAGGTTTACTAAATGAATGAAAAAATGGTTGGGTTAGTGAATGAATGAAAAAAAAAATGAGTGGATTTCTTGGAGGGAAGGGGAAGTGGATGAAAAAGGAATTAAGATGTATTATGTACTTGTACCAACTTCCCAGGATGAATATAATCATTACTGCAAATATGTACTAATAAAACTTTTAAAAAGAATACACATTTAAAGTTAAGCACTGATGTATCATTGTCATTTAAAATAGTTTTTCTAATTACCTAATTAAATTTTTCTTGTCCCAACTATGAGTAGTGATGGGGTATATAATTCAGTGCTTTGGTTTGTGTAAAATGATTAATTATCCTACAAACCTGTAGTTTGTCCTGTTATCCTCTAGGTGGAGAGCCTTTATACTTTAGGGTTTAAAAAGAAAAGAAAAGAAAAAAATTTCACATTGGGTAGTTATTTAACATTTTACAAATGAATTTTAGAACTGCCATCCCTGTTTTTTTGTTTTGTTTTTTTTTTTTTACCACGTAATTTTTACTTTTCAGAAATAAATTCCTTTATTAGAAAGTCAGGTATGGTTAAGATACCAGTTCTTATTTTATATTCGCAATTGTAAAATACAAGGAAAATTATACAATAAAATAATAGAGAAAAGTTTCTATCAATATAGGGAAAAGGAAAAGTTAGATTATTTATGAATAACAACTTTCAGTTCATGTCTTCCTTTTTAAACCATTGTTGGCTTTACTGATTGATTCCATTTTCCTGCTGTGTCAGAATCTAATAATGAACATTATACAAATTCTCTTGAGAATTCTTTTCTACATTTTTTTTCTCACCTTGCAGTCAGATAATTAAGGGATGGGGTGGATTTCTTATGAAACAGAATTATCTTTTTCTTCAAAAAATCTTTATATTAAGAAAGAAACAGTAGCAATCTCCTTATGGGTACACCTTTATATATTTTAATAGTAAGATGGACAAGTTAGGCCCTCCACTTCGAACTGGAAGACATGTGCAAAGGTTGTATGACAGTGATACAAAATCAGACAATGCCTTCAAAAGACATGAGTTATTACCCATTTACAAGTAAGTATTTGTAATTCAGTTTGGTTAACCTTTTTCATCTATTTTCTTAAGACTTTACATAATAGAATACTGTTTTACCTTATACTTAGAAAATAGTTTTAACTTAATAGTTTTAAGCTAGAAATTCCTAAATACCATTTCAAAACTTAAAACATTTTTATTAATTAATGTTTCTAAGAACCACTTTTTAGATCATACATTTTATTCCATTAAATACTAAGTTTTAGAGGGTTTAATAGCAGTCACCTTCCACATTTGTTTTTAGGTCACTTTTTTGTTTGTTTGTAAAAGTAATTTTACAAAGAAGAGTATGAGAAAAACTGTCATGTATAATATTTAAATTACTTATCTATTAGTCAAGCAGATGAAGAATTATTACAACTAGAAAAATTATAGAAAATTTCAATCATGTGATTAGTCTTTTTGTTCAGTGGGTGTAAATTCAACCTAAAACAAGGAAAGGGTATGACACTGCTAGACCTTCTCCTGTGTTCTGGAAGAGCTGACTGGGGAGTGAATGTGGCAATGACAGTCATCTTTGAAACTGCGGCATGATTCTACAAGATTTACTAATTTGGGCTTTAATTCCAAGTCTTACCCTCATTTTAAATGGTAAAATAAGGGCCTTATATATTATTTTACTTACTAATGTTGAAAAATATGTAAAGCAGAGTTAATATAATTTTAAACCACTGTGTACGTTCTGCTTATTATTTATATATGAAAATATAAATGTAATAATAAAAATGGGGAAAGCCTTTAAGATATTAGCAACAATTTTTTATTAATTGATGAATCCTGGAAGGCAGATTTTTGTGTCCTGAACCATTTGTCTATATACTAGTACTGTTATCTCTACCTCCTAAGCAGATCTTGAAGAAAAACTGACTAGCAGTAAGATAAAGTATTAATTCCTCTATTAAACCATGATTTAGTATTTGAAGTACAGTGAGCAAATTCCAGATACAGAATAAAAATAATACTTTGCATACTCTGACTAGAAAGAAAAATATTTGACTGTACGAGGCTGTAGGAACACGTTTTAAATATTGATCAAAACAGTGACATTCTGCTGCTTAGAAGATATTACTAAAAACAACTGATAGGCATTTAATATAACTGCTGTTGATAATCTCTTAAATTTTCCTCTAAAACTAAATTTTTAAAAACTTAAAATTTTAAGTTTTTAAAATTTTTAAAAATAAATTATTGATATGGTGAGATTGTATATGTATGCTTGGGTGTGTTGGTGTCATGTGTATTTCTTGAGCACATAGTAGTATATGAAGATGATAGGATTTCTTTTTTTTTTTTTTTTTTTTTTTTTGTGGGTACCGGGTGGACGACCTCAGGACCTCGCGCGCCAACAGGCACCCGTGCCGCTGAGCAATATCACCGGCCCCTTTTTCGTATGTGGGTTCCGGGAGTCGAACTCGGGCCCTCGCGCTTGCAAGGCAGGCGCTTACGCCGCTGAGCCATCTCACCGGCCCGATGATAGGATTTCTAACAAGACTTCCAGATCCTGAAAAAACATTTTGTTCCTTTTTGAATGCATTTGTTGATGATTTTTTTTTTTTTTTTTTTTTTTAAAGATACTGAATTCCTGGAAAGCTCTATAGTAGTTCTGCAACATCTCTAGATGGGCTATAGGAAAGTGGAATAGAATAAACTTCAGAAACAGACATAGAATGAGCATTTGAAGAAGGCCAGGGTATCTGATCTGTGCACCAAAGTGATTCTTTGCTTGTTGAAGTAACTACTCAAAGCATCCATTTTGTGAATGTTAGCATTGCATGATGAATATGAGATTTATAATATAGCCCACAGAAATTCAAGTGTAACTACTAATCTATCACATGCTAGCTTTTCAATTTAAATAATATCCTCTGAACATGAGTTTCTTCAAACTGGGCATAGACGTGTGCTCCCATAGTCCCAGCTACTGAGAAGGCTGAGTTGGGAGGAACACTTTGAGCCCACAAGTTCAAGACCACACTGGGCAGCATAGCAAGACTCTGTCTCAAAAAAAAAAGAACAGAAAAAGAGCCTTCAAAATTTTTTTTTTACGTGGGTATCGGGAGTCGAACTCAGGACCTCGCGCTTGTCAGCAGGCGTTTGTGCCGCTGAGAGATATCACCAGCTCTTTTTTCCCTTTTTATGTGGGTACCGGGAGTCGCACTCAGGACCTCGCGCTTGCCAGGCAGGCGCTTATGCTGCTGAGCCATATCACCAGCCCGAGCCTTCAATTTTGAAATAGGAATACTATCTCCTGATTTGGGGGACAAATAATGTATTTGTAGTACCTGTCTTCATATTTGGCATGTAGTGGATATTTCAAAAATAGTTGTTATCTACAAGTGTATTAGAAGTAGTTATTTAAAATTTTAAGGGCCGGTGAGATGGCTCAGCGGCTTAAGCGCCTGCCCGGCAAGCATGAGGGCCCGAGTTCGACTCCCGGAACTCACATACGAAAAAGGGGCCGGTGATATCGCTCAGTGGCACGGGCGCCTGCTGGCGTGCGAGGTCCTGAGGTCGACCCCCCGGTACCCACAAAAAAAAAAAAAAAAAAAAATTTTAAGAAAGCCTGTCTTTACCATGTAAGTAGAGTAGGAAGAATTTTGGCCAAAACTTAAGAACTTCTAATTCAAAAGAGTCTTTTAAAGTATTATACCTGTATTTAATGCAACATTATTTACATGTGAAAAAAAAAAGATTCGACTCTTTAAAGAAAGGGAGGGAACTGATGCTTTAGTGAGCATCTGAACCCTGCCTTTGCAACATACTAGCTCCGTCAGCCTGGGTAAGTTTTGTCTCATTTGCCTCATCTATTAAATGGAATTATTAATCCTTACTTATTTCATAAAATAATTAGGATTAAATAATTTTACATATGCAAAACAATAAAAAATGTATTTGGCATATATTAGAGAACTATTACAAAATATTGTAGTAGTAACAGTACTAATAGTACTAGCAGCAGCAACACCAGTGCTAAATGTTAGTGTAAATTTATTTCATAACCTTTGTATAAGATAAAGTGATCATTTTATTAATGAGGGAACTCAGACTCAGGTGGACAGCTATCATAGAGCTAGTTAGTAGCAGTGGGAATTTGAATCTAGATTTATGTGAATCTCAGTGATATGTCATCACTCAACTTTCTATTACTCTTAAAGTTTTAAAGTGGGAATTCATTGATGATCCAACCACGTCTGCCTGGTACCAGATACCTATAGTTAACTGTGCAGTTGGTGAAATTAAATATTTAAAGGGGAAACTAATAATTCATTTAATTACTTTTTCAAAGAATTTCATAAATTGAATATTATCCTTTAAAATGGTTAGCTAATTTTTTTAACCATATCTCATGCTTAGAATAAAAAGAGCTTAAATATATTACTCAACAGTTATTCATAGACACTGGATAGAATAAATCTGTTTTTTGAGAGAGCTGTAAATTTAGTTTTAACTTGAAGCCTTTCAGAATGATTACTTTTAAATTTCGTGTAGAACATATGTAAATATCTTAATTGATTTTTATATAAAAGGATAATGTTAGTTAATGCAAAATACTTTATCCATAGTATTAACTACTACTTGTTTTCAGACTTAAAATAATTATTTGGAATTTAATCTTTTGAACTTCTCTGTAGCCTCTTAATCATGCAAATAAGTAATTTGAAAAATCAGTACTTACATTTAACATTTTTTCATCATGTCATTTCTTTCTCCCGTCTAGGACTAACATCAAACCTCGAAATTCCACACCACCCAGTTTGGCAAGAAATTCTGCGGCAGGTGTATTTACAGCCAAAAGAAAAACACATACTGAGAGCTACATGGCTAGGTATATTTAGCTGTACTATCCTAATAACTAAAATAAAACTGAATATAGTTTTTTGAGTCTCATATACAAAAATTAGGTAACGAGCTATTTATAGATATTCTCCCTCATTCTATGGTTTAATACAATTTTAAGTTCCACAAAATAAATATTTACTATGTAGTTATAAATATTGTTATAAATGCTCAAAGACAGTTCGTTTAGTTACATAAACTTTATATGTATATTTATACCTTAAGTTTAAATGTAACATGAGTATTTTTTACCTGTACAAATGAAATGATTGATCCTATGAATCACTTGCCATCATAATCTTCAGCATATTTTTAATACCTAAACCTATTTAATCTTGAGGTGATGGGTTTTCTAATCTGTCATGATACTTACTCAGTTATGACATTCACTGTTTTTAAATCTGTAATTCACCTGAATTATAGATGTTTATTTTTATATATATGCTGCTTGTTCCAGAAAGTTTTAAGGTAAGGCACATAAATCCATGAAGTATAGTGAGATACATTAGGTTTTTAAACGGAAGAATTGACAAAAAATGGAAAGTGTAGAATTAAAAGATACAATGGGAGTAAAGTTAGTCTATAAAATGTTTATCATGAGACTTGGTATACAGTTGAGCCCTGGGCCACAAATTATGGTCTAAATTTTTTCACTGCCAGAACACAGAAGAAAATTGGCACAAGTATATTATTTAGAATGTCTAAAAAATAGAAATAAATTAGTTTCTCTGAAAAACTATAGTTAGTCCCAAGGCCTTAGAAGTTCTTCCATGGATTCCTGTAAGGAGAGTACCAGGTGATGTAGTAGATAACTTGTTAATTAACACCCCTACTGTAAATATGAAAACGAATTTCATAGGTTGTTTTCTGAGGGTCTCTTCAATGTAGATCAATAGCATAACATTCTATGATACAGCAAAAAACAGTGATGTTGTATGATAGTCTGTTTTTGTTATAAGTATATAACATATTCAGATATCCATTATTCTAATTTTATCTAAGATACTCTCAATCTTAGTTGCCATGAGAATCATTTCTGGAACTTTCAAAAATAGAACATATTCAGAGCTTTTCCAGAGATTTTGATTTCTTTGGTTTAGAGAGTGGCATCTCTACCATATAAAAAGCTTTAAGAATGATGCTAGGTAATGAGATGAGAACCATAGAGTAATACATAAATTGCTATCTTTCCAACTAGACTATAATAAATACTGTTTGTTACTGCTGACGGTTTGCAATATATTAAATATAAATGAGCATGTATTTCTTAAAGGTCTAAAGTATGATTTTACTGTGTTGTTGTATATAAATATGGAGCCATGTATTTTGAATCAAAACTTGGTGCAGGATTAATACTTGTGAAAATGGAAAATTTAAGTACATATGTACATGTACGTACAGTCATATGCTTAAATAAAATCTTATCTCTCCAAAGCAATGAGCAAATGATAAAAGAAGTAACAACAGACGGGGCTAAATCACATTAACAAATAAGTTTTTTAATTTCTTTGTTTTTTAGCAATTGATACATAATGGAGAGCCCAGAGCCTTGCTCATTTGATTTTCCTTACCATTCTATAATTAGAACAGATAAAGAAATGTGAGAGATTTCCTTTCCTACAAAAATGATTCACCATATAAACTTGAAATCCTTCCACTAAAAACACCTAGACATGCAAGATAAAAATACAGTTATTATTTTCAGAAAATACAATTATATATGTATATTGTAAACACCCCCAAAAGGCAAATTATTGAGTAATAAGAGTCTTAGTAAATTTTCTGAATATGAGATGAGTATATTGAAAGTTTCTATATAGTCTGCCTCAGCAACAAAAAGAAAATGCACTTTTTAGAAATTTTTCCCACATGAACACACACATATTTAACTTACAAAGGAATCAGTTTAAAAGCTAAGCAAGAACTTTCATTTTGAAATTTCAAAGACAATAAAGAAAATGTAAATAGAAATGTGTATCTTTTTCATAAAGTAGAAATTTAATATTGTAAATCTGTCCTGCTAGGCTATCTGTACTGTCCCCAAATTAATGTATAAATACAGTACAATTCTGAAACAAAATTCATGAATCTTGACAAATTGTTTTCAAAATGTGTGAGAAGAACAAAAGTCTAATATTAGGATGCATTGAATTGTATAATATGTGAATAATACATGCAGTTACAGTAATTAAGATAGTTTTATATTGATTCAAGGGTAGACAAACAGAACAAACGACCATAATGGAGTGGTAGAAAAAGACTCTAGTTCCAAAAATGACTGTTACATTTTAGAGGGAGCAATGCAGATTTTAGAAGTGAGACATTGGGACAAAAGGTATGCATACATTGAAAGCTTTATAATTCCTTCGTATCAGGCATTAAAGCGTAGAACTGAGCATGTAGCTCAGTGATAGAATGCCTAGCATGTGCAATGCCCTGGGTTTGATCATTGAAAAAAAAAAGTACCAGTTACAAATAAGTTAAAATCCTAAATATGGAAATGAAAGTTGTTAATATTTTAGAATAAAATGTAGGTAACTCATTATCATCTCAGTTAGCAAAGGATTTCTTGAGACTAATTTAGAAAACATTAATTGTACAGCAAACATTGATATATTTGATCATATAAAAATAAAGCAGTGCTACCAAAAACTCCATGAATAAAGTGAAATAACATGATTATAAGGATATTTACTATATATATAAGGCAACAAATTACTGCCCAGTGTAAGTGAGAATTTCTACAAATAAAAATTTAAAAATGAACCCATATAATAGCTCTGGGTTGAGCTATTATATTTTGGTGGGGTTGAGGGACAGGCAATTCACCATAGAAGAAATACAAATGGCAAAAAACATGAAATGATGTTCAACCTCATAAACAATCCGAAAATGTGTATATCAATACATGGATTTACCATTTCATTCACATATGGCTAAGCAAAAATTAAAAATCTCTTTAAACAATACGTATTGTGTTAGAAAACGTGTCATTGAGAACCCTCAGATACTACCCTGGGAGTATAAATAAGCTAACAGAAATGATATTGAGACTTATGTGTATTTTATTCTAAAATTTTAATAGCTTTCCTTAATATCTTTCCTAGAGAAATCTGGCAATACCTAGTTAAGTTGAAACTTTGATATTGTGATAAGTATGTACTAACGTTGGTACCAGAATGGTGGAAAGAATTAAGTTCGTGCACTGAGGTACCACTGTATGTGTTGATTTCCTTACATGTGTATACTTCAGTATTTGAGTGATCTTTTATATTTTGAAGCACTTCTTCTATATTTCACTAATAATAACATTGGCTTATTTTCCCTTGAGGTTCTTCCTTGACTGATATTATGTTTTCTAATTTATTAGTATTTTCTTGGTGGTTTAAAGGGAAAATACTGATATTATAAATTTACTCTCAATACAAAAGCCTAGTAATTCTATAACCTCTGTGTACTGCAGCTAAAAGCAGGGGAGAGTAAGATATATTCAAACACATAAATGCTGATATTTACTTCATTTTCATCTGTGGACCTTTTAGATACTTAGTAGCTCTAAAAGCAACTAAAATTGGTTAGTCTCCTGATTGTAACCTGTTTGTATGAAGTAAGTACCCAAATGGGAGAGCCCCTAGAGTCTTCAATAATCTCTATGAAAAGTTTTTTTTCAATAGTTTTCTTATGATCCATTGATTTAAGAGTTCTCCTTGTGGTGCTTTTAAAGTAAATAACATGTTCTTAGAAGAACACCTGCCAGGAGGGAATGTAAAGATGTTCTTATAAAAACAGAATAGCTGTTTTTCCCAATTAATTAATGTTTCATCAGCAGATTCTGAATTTCTTCACTGTGTGGCTTCTGTAATGAAACCCTTCTGAGCTCTCAGGGATTTTTGTTCTAAACTTTTGTTATGATATACGAGGTGTAATTTTAAAAATATGGTAAATGTTTACATTAAAAATGTAAAAAATTATTATAGTAAAAGATACATTGCCATTAAAGCCCCTCAAAATACTCGCCTTCACTTGAAACCTACTTATTCAGTCATTCTTGCCACTTTCTGAGGCAGTTCTGGAAGTCCTTTTTTGTATCTTTAGTTGTGCCGTTGTGACTGCCTTGATGTCCTGAATCAGTTCAAAACATTTACAGCAACTTCTGTCAAGGTGGTGTGTCCTCATCAACCTTATTCACTGGATCTTGCACCGTGTGACTGACCTCTGGCTTTTCCCCAAAGTCAAAATGACAGGAAAGGTAAACGTTTTAAATCAGTTCAGGACATTGAGGTAACCAGGTCAGTGCAACTTAAAACACTCACAAAAGAGGACTTTAGGAATGTCTTTAGACAGTGACAAGAATGATGGGATAATTGTGTTCCAAGTCAGGGAGTTTTTTGAGGGAGATATATGACAGTGTGCCGTTTTACTGTAATACATTTTTAAAAATTTAAGCATTGACTTTTGATTATACCACGTACAGTTTTCTAGCATCCGTTTCACCTTCATTATATTTTATTAATATAAAGCCCACCCTAGTAGAGCACGTCTAGGAGCCTGAGTCTTTATTATATCCTAATAATATAATTAAATAATTAGATAAGGGTTAGTAATAAAATAAATATTGGAGATAGCACCCCACAGTCCTTGTAGCCAAAGAAGCGTACCTAAGGACTTCCATCTTTCTGGAAGTATCCTAATATTTTCTGTATCCTAGCATTTTCTTAATAAGATGGTTTTGCTAAAGGGCATTATTAGTTTCTTCCTTATTATGTAGTAACTGCCCACACATAGAACAGATGCAAAGATTAGTTGAATTTGGTGTCCTGATCAGTGTTCCTGATGGAACAAAGATAACGTTAAAGAAAACATTTGGAATAAGGTATTTAACAACAGCGATTCTTTTTTACTTGAACTAGAGGAATATTAAAAATGAAATTGAGCAAGCTTTTAGTGAAGTGTCCTGTTCCTCAGGGGTTGTGGGTTAATAACTATTGATGTGAACTTTATTTTTCTATTTACATGTCTTCAGGCCTGATGGAGACTATGCATCTTCACTTAATGGTGGAAACATTAAAGGCATTGAAGGAAACTCGTCTGTACACTTACCAAAATTCTGCCATGAGTGTGGGACAAAATACCCTGTAGAATGGGCAAAGTTCTGCTGTGAATGTGGCATTCGAAGAATGATTCTGTGAACAGAATCTTGACAGAAAAAGACCCAGGTTCAGGGTTTTATGATTTTTGCTTCTTGGGTAGTTAGAGGACTCCCTGTAGTTATTTTGTGCTAAAACTATTCAAAATAACCGTTTCCATAATTTTTGGAGCATAATTCTTCAGTTGAGTAATGTGTTTGTATATATATGTATATGTGGTGTATATAATAAATACCTGATAACCCAGGCTGTGCCATTCTAGGAAATACTCACTTACCTGTCAGAAAATAATTTCAAGTGGAGTCATTAACTTAGGTAATGTTCTTCTGTTAAAACACATTCAGTATATCTTTAGAAATACTCTAGTGCTTAGCCCTTCAAGCTTTAGGATAATCACAAGTTTGAACAAAGTCATATTAAACATTGCTATTGTTGGTGTCTAGGATCAGAGAGTATCATAGCTGATGGGATACTTAGCATTTTGTAATTGAAGAGGACGTTTTAGTTTTTGTTGATGTGAAGTCATTTTCCTGTTGAACTTTTCAACAACTATATATTGCTAAAAAAGGAGGGGGCAAAAAATAAGGTCTCTGTTGCCCCTAATTCAGTAGATTATTAATTATATAATTAAAGGAGCTTTACTTATTCTCTGAAAATGTAATTATTCAATTCTTTCCAGAAAAACCAGTCTAAAAATACAAATGTAAATTATTAAAACTGATTTTTTAATCGATGTGTGTATTAGTTGAACATGCATTCTATTTCACCTGTATTCCTAATTTTTGCTTTTTTTCTTTCTTTTCCATAACTTGTCTGAAAAGTAGTTTTAATTTTTAATTTACTACATCTTTGCAGTATTTTAAAATGTAATTATTTAATATAAGATATACAAAAAACTTTTTTTTCTTTACTGGGACCTCAAGCATTCTAGTGCTCTGCCAGTGAGCTACATTCCCCATAACTTTTTATTTTATTTTGAGATACAGTCTTGCTAAGTTGCCCAGGCTGGTGTCCAACTTGCAATCCTTCCTTCTCACCCTCCCAAGGAGCTGGGATTATAGGCATGCACTACTTCACCTGGCAAGATGCACAAAATTCTCTGTAAAATCTTACACGTTTAAACATAATTTATTTCTGTGTAGCTAATTTATAAGAAATTAATGCATTTTAAAACAAACCACCTCACTTTAATAAATAATCATGGTAATTACTCATTACTGTTGAGCATGCAGGTAAAAAGTATTTGAATTTAAGTTCTTTAGAGTACATTTAGATGTAGATATGAGTAGGTTAAGAGAGTAACTTTTCCTACTTATATTTTATTCTTTAGAGTTTAATGTTGAAACTCCATTTACAGCATAATAAAAACCACTGAAAATGTATTAATTGAATGCGTAGCTTACTTATGTAATTAAACATAAACAAAAATTTATAATTTCTTTTTAACTTGACTAAAATAGAGCTTTTGATCATTGTCACTTTCAGTTTAATATAAGTAGCTTTCTTTCATGGGTTATCCAGCCATGTTCACTAATATCTTAGTAGTTCAATCAAATCTAAGTGAGCTTTATCTTATAAAGGTATAAGCAAATATTTTATATAACATTTTTTAGCTTTTTGTTTGTACTTGTGATCAACTATAAGGATCAGTGTAGAAATTTGTGGCTTAGAATTTCATTTATCTGAAATTAAGTTTTTTTATTTTTAATTCAGGAAGGTTTTATAAACTTAGTGGTAATAGGAGTTGTCATTTTTACTTACCTTATAGTTTCTTTTCTGATTTTTTACTAGTTTTTTCCCAGTTAACCTGTTATAGTATAAAAAACAGGTCCATAAACTTAAGCTGTAATGAATTTTGAAAACTAATGTATCTATTAGATTTCCATTTCAATAACTATTTTCTAATTGTTATAAGCCATATGAAGGACTTAGAATTGTGTTTTTCTAGGAATTAACACTGTTTTCTTTCAAGTATGTTTCTAAGACCACATATCTTTTTTTTTTTTTCTGCTCAAGGAAAGAGTAGATAAGTGAGTTTAAATAAATTGGCACATGTTTGTTTCTCACTGAATTTTTCAGTAGTAAGTAAATATTGTAATGTGTTACATTATAATAAATGAGTTAGTAAGCAATCATCCAATTCCAGAGCCCAGAGATTATCATAAGCAGTAAGTAGGTGAAATATGACTTCTGAAACATGTTGTGACAGTGGATTTTATATTACTTGTGTATTTTAGTCTCACTGATTTGTTGTGCAATAGTGTTTAAGCAATCATCCGATGCATCATTTATTTTATTTTTATTTATTTGCACAAGTATTTCCAGTATGGTAGAATGAAAAATTATTGTAAGCTTAAGTTAAAAATGTAAAAAATCGCTTATATATTATTCTGAAAGTCAGCTTGAAAAAGATTATTGTGACTGCTGTTTCCTGTTCATTGTTTTTTATATCTTCATTTTGAATCAATTCAATAAAGACATAAAGTGCAAAAAGGCTACTTTTTATTTATTGATGTTTTGTCTTTTAGACAAACACAGAAAGGAACATCGTGAAAATAATAAATATTTAAAGTCAAACAGATTTTTAAATTGATAAAGTAGATTTTCTGTGTTTTTTAAAATGCCATCATTTTTTTTTTTTAAATGCTGTTTTACTGGATTGAAGGTTTTATGGCTTCAAAGTGTTTTAAATGCTTTCCTTACAAATTCTTAAGGAAAAGAAACATTTACCCAGTAAAATGCATTAATTGAAAACAGTGATGTTAGGGTTGATAGGAAGTGTGGGTGTTTCTAGTTAAGTACTAAGCAGTTTTATTTATAGTGACTATTTAATGACTTAAGTCATATCTTACATTTTAGAAAGGAGTTGTTTCTAGGGAAAATGTGGTTATATCAGACATGTTTAATTGGTACTCACTTATCCTCTGCTGTAAGTGAATGATTTTACCAGGAGTAGAGCCTGGGGAATGAAGACATAATAGGAGAAACGCATAGATATAAACCTGCAGCTCTCTTGGGTTATTTGCACTGGATATATAATTTTATGTGGTAAGTATATTTTTAGTACTAAGGTGGGTTTATTTTTTCCAACTAATACTTAGGTGGATACAGCAGTGTACAATTATTAAAGCAGAGTTATTGATAGCTACACGTATTTTTAGTTTTATTTAGGAAAGTTTCAATATTATGCAGTACACCCATTGTTTCAAGTCCCATTTTGCTTAGCTACTCTGTGAATTGCTTTTTTGGCCACTAGAGGGTGCTTTTGGGTAATTTAACGTTACTCTAGCCTTCAGTTATTTTAAAGACCTTAGCAATATAGTTATGATGATGCTTTGGGGGGGGTTGTTACATATAATTGTACCCAGGACCATCTTGACATTCAGCTGCATCCCCAGCCATTTTCTATTTTAAGATAGTGTCTCACTAAGTTGCCCAAGCAGAGCTCAAATTTCCAATCCACCTGTCTCAGCCTCCCAGAGTGCTGGGATTGCAGACTTATGCCACCATGCCCAGCTGTGATATGTACATTATTTCTACAACGTGAAATTGCAGATGGTTATAAAATATCTTTGTTATGCTTTATGATTTTAGTCATTATATTAATATCTTAAAAATTACTTCAACTTATTTTTGACACCAGGATGGTAGTAACTTAGAAATATTTAATATTTGTGCTTCTTAATATTTTTTAATTATTCATTAAATTTATTTTTGTTTTTAATTCATATTTATCTATGACTATAATGTTACACCATAAAAAGTAGCTTTTGTTAAATTATTTACCTATATAAGAAAAATGCTAATCATCCCAGTAAGAGTTTTTCCATCCTAATATACTAAGGTTCTTGTACATTGAGGACTTCTGACCGTATTATAAAACATAGTTATTTATGAAAGAAAAGTTCCATTATAGTAATATAAATTCTTCAATTAAAATATTTATTATCCACATATACCATCGCATTACTATCTTATTTTTTTATTATTGTTTGTTAGTACAATTTATATGTACATAATGATCACATTCATCATGGGGAATTTGTACCTGTACATGATATATCTTGATTTCCTCTTTATTTCCCATTCCTCTCCCTTCCCTTCAGCCCCTCTTCCCTTCCTTATTTATAAAGCTTTATTTCCATTTTGTCCTTCTTTTCTCATTTTTTTCTTTTTCCTTCCTTCCTTTCTTCCTCCCCCTCTGTAGTCCCCCTTTCCTTTTGAACAATTTCTTCCTATTTCACAATGTCTGTTATACATTTTGATTCTTATTTACACTTTCAGTTTCTCACAAGAGTCAATGTGATATTTACATGTTTGTCTGGTTTATTTCACTTAAGAGTATGGTCTCAAGGTCCATCCATTTAGCTATAAATGTCTCAAGTTTATCCTTCTTTATGGCTGAGTAGTACTCCATTGTATAAAAAGACCACATTTTTATTAATCCATTCATTGGTTGATGAGCATTTGGGTTGTTTCCAACATGTAGCTATTACAAACTGTGCTGCTATAAACATGGGTATACATATATTGCTGTGGTATGATGCTTTTAATTCTCTTGGGAAAATACCAAGAAGTTGGAATAGCTGCGTCAAATGGAACCCCTAATCCTAGTTTTTTGAGGAATCTCCACACTGATTTCCACAGTGGTTGCACCAGTGTGCATTTCAAATAACAATGGAGAAGTATTCCTTTTTCCCACAGTCCCTCCAGCATTTGTTATTGGTGGATTTCTTGATAATAGCCATTCTTTCTGGACTGAGATGGAGTCTCAGCTTTGTTTTTATTAGCATCTCTCAAATGACCAGTGATGTTGAACATTTTTCATATATTTATTTGCCATTTGTATTTCTTTATCTGAGAAGTGTGTATTCATCTCAGATGCCCATTTTTGGATTGGGTCTTTAAATTTGAGGGGTCTGATTTTTTCCAATTCTTGATATGTTCTAGATATTAGTCCTTTATCTGAGGAACAACTGACTAACATTTTTTCCCCACTCAGTGTGTTGTCTTTTCACTCTGTTGGTGGTTTCTTTTGCTGTGCAACAGCTTTTTAATAAGATGAGATCCCTGTTGTTGATTCTTTGTAGTATTTCCCATGCGATCAGGGTTTTGTTCATGAAGTTTCGCCTACACCTATGTCTTCAACAGTTCTACCTATTCTCTCTTCCAGCAGATTTAGTGTTTCTGTTATAATATTTAGATCTTTGATCAATTTTGATTGTAGTTTAGTTCATGGTGATAGCTGTGGTTCTAATTTTAGTCTTTAGGCAAGTGGAAGCCAGTTTTTCCAGCACCACTTATAGGATCTCTTTCTTCCAGTGAGCGTGTTTGGTCACTTTGTCAAAGATAAGGTGGCTGAGTGTATTTGGAGTTGTTTCTGCATCTTCTAATCTGTTCCACTGATCCTCAGTTCTGTTTTGTTTGTATGTTTGTTTGTTTTGCCAGTACCATGCTGTTTTTATCACAGTAGCTCTGTAGTATAATTTCAAGTCAGGGATTCTCATGCACCCTGCCTTACCTTTGTTGACTAGAATTATTTTAGCTAGTCTAGGTCTCTTCTGGTTCCAAATGAATTTTAGGAATGTTTTCTCTAGTTCTGTGAGGTATGCTGATGGTATTTTGATTGGGATTACACTACATCTGTAAAACAATTTTGGGAATATGGCCATTTTCACTCTGTTGGTTCCTCCTGCCCAAGAGCAAGGGATATCTTTCCATTTTCTGATAACCTCTTTGATCTTGTGCAGACTACTGTAGTTTTCAGTGTATAGATCTTTTATTTCCTTTGTTAGATTGATTCCTAAGTGTTTCATTTTCTTCTATGCTGTTGTGAAAGGGGTTGTTTCCCTAATTTCTCTCTCAGTGAGTTTGTTATTTGTGTACAGGAATGCTATTGATTTTTGAGTATTGACTTTGTATTCAGTTATGACTGAATTTGGTTATTAAATCTGGAAGTCTTAACGTGGAGTTTTTGGGATCTTCTATGTAGAGTATCACATCATTGGCAAATAATGATAATTTAATTTTGTCCTTTCCTATCTTTATTCTTTTTCTTTCTCTTGTGTAGTTGCTCTGGCTAATGTTTCCTGAACTATATTGAATAGGAGTGGTGATAGTGGACATCCTTTTCTTGTTCCTAATTTTAGAGGAAGCTTTCAGTTTTTGACTGTTTAGTATGATGTTGGCTATTGGTTTGTCATAGATGGCTTTTATCAGATTGAGATAAAGACCATCTATTCCAATTTTCTGGATGGCTTTTATCATGAATGGGTGTCGGACTTTGTCAAATGCTTTTTCTGCATCTATTGAGATGCTCGTGTGATTTTTGTCTTTGACTCTGTTGCTATATGGTGTATTACATTTATTGATTTGAGTATGTTGAACCATCCTTGCATCCCTGGGATGAATCCTACTTAGTTATGGTGTATAATCTTCTTTATGATTTGCTGCATTCTGTTTCCCAGTATTTTGGGAGTGGGGTACCGGGAATTGAACTCACATTTGCCAGGCAGGCACTGTGCCACTGAGCCATATCTCCACTGTCCCAGTATCTTATTGAGGATTTTTGCGTCTACATTCATTAGGGAGATTGGCCTGTAGTTCTCTTTATTGGTTTGGTCCTTCTCCGGTTTGGTATCAAGGTAATATGTGCTTCTAGGAATGACTTTGGGAGTATTGTTTCCCTTTCAATTTCATTAAAGAGTTTGAGGAGTATTGTCATTGAATCTTCTGTAAATCTCTTGTAGAATTCAGCAGGGAATCCATCAGGACCTGGGCTTTTTGTTGTTGGTTTTTAATTACATTTTCAATTTTATGACTGATACTGGGTTATATAGAATTTTTATATCCTCTTGATTCAACTTTGGTAATTCATATGTATTGAGGAATCTGTCTATTTCTTCTGTGTTTTCCATCTTATTAAAGGTTCTCAAAGTAGGTATTCATGATCTTCAACATTTCCACAGGATCCATTGTGAATTCACCCTTTTTATTCCTAATTGCATGAATTTGAGTGTTTTCTTTCCTTTTTTGATAAGGTTGGCTAAGGGTTTATCAATTTTATGTAATCTTTCGAAGAACCAATTCTTCGATTCATTGAGACTTTGTATTATTTTCTTAGTCTGCATTGCATTAATTTCTACTCTGAACTTTATAATTTTCTCCCTCTATGAGCTTTGGGCTTGACTTATTTTTTCTAGAGGTTTGAGGTTCAACATTAGGTTGTTTATTTGAGCTCATTTTGTTTTCTTGAGAATTTACCACTATAAATTTCCCTCTCAGGACTGCTTTCATTGTGTCCCATAAGTTCTGGTATGTTGTATCAGCATTATCATTTAATTGTAGATAATGTTTAATTTCTTCCTTAATTTCATCTATGACCCATTGGTTATTATTTCATTTCCATGTGTTTATGGAGTTTTTGTGGTTTCTTTCACCATCGATTTCCAATTTCATTGTACTGTGGTCACATAATATACAAGAGATAATTTCATTTCCTTTGCATTTACTTAAGCATGTTCTACAGGCTAGTATATGTTCTATTTTGGAGAACGTCCTTTGTGCCACTGAGAAAAATGTGTATTCTGATTTTGTGGGGTGGAACATTCTGTAGACATCTACTGAATCCATTTGTTCACAGGTTTGATTCAGTTCTGATATTTCTTTGTTGATTTCTTCCTCTGGTTGATCTATTTATTTGTGAAAGTGGGGCATTGATGTTCCCCATTGCAGTTGTGTTAGTGCTTATGTGATTTTTCATGTCCATTAATATTTGTTTTATATAGTTGTTTATATAGTTTATAGTTTATATATTTGTTTTATATATGTTTTATATAGCACTGTATTTGGTGCATATATATTTATGGTAATTGTCTCTTCATCTTGGAGTTTTCCCTTAACAAGTATGTAGTGACCTCTGTCTCTTTTGATCAGTCTTGGCTTGAAGTTCACTTTGTCTGCAAATAGAACAGCTACCCCTGGGTTCTTGTCACATAAAATATTGTTTTCCATCCTTTGACTTTCAGTGTATGAATTCATTTTTTAGTTAAATGTGTTTCTTGTATGCAGTATTTTGTTGGATCTTTTTTTTTTTTTTTTTTTTTTGTGGGTACGGGGGGGGGGTCGACCTCAGGACCTCGTGCGCCAGGAGGCGCCCGCGCCACTGAGCGATATCACCGGCCCCTTTTTCATATGTGGGTTCCGGGAGTCGAACTCGGGCCCTCGCGCTTGCCGGGCAGGCACTTAAGCCGCTAGGCCATCTCACCGGCCCCCTTTTGTTGGATCTTATTTTTTTTTTTTTTTTTTCTGTGGGTACTGGGAGTCAAACGCAGGACTTCGTGCTTGCCAGCAGGCGCTTGTGCCACTGAGCAATATCACCAGCCCTTTTTTCCTTTATGTGGGTAACCAGGAGTCGAAGTCAGGACCTTGCACTTGCCAGGCAGGCGCTTATGCCACTGAGCCATATCTCCGGTCCTGGATCTTATTTCTTGATCCATTCTGCACATCTGTTTCTTTTGATTGGTGAATTGAGACCACTTACATTGATGGTTACAACTGATATGTATTGACTTATCCTTGTCATTTCATTTTCCTGTTATTGGTTCCCTGTCTTTCCCTTCTCTTTAATTGCTTGTCTTGTCTGGTGAATTCTTTCTATTGCCATTTTTGGGATTGTAGTCTTGTCTGTTTCTAAAATATCCTTCAGAACATTTTGGAGTGCTAGTTTGGTGGTCATGAATTTCTTCAGTTCTTTTTCATGGAAGTATCTTATTTCTCCATTGAGTTTGAAAGATAGTTTTGCAGGGTGCATCAATCTGGGTTGGAAGTTGTTTTCTTTCAGGACTTGAAATATTTCACTTCGAGCTCCTTGACTTAAGGGTTTATGTTAAAAAGTCTGCCATGATTTTGATGGGCTTTTATAGGTGATTTTTTTTTTCTTTTCCCTAACAGCTTTTAATATTCTGTTCTTGTGCTGAATTTCTTGAATCTTGATGATTATATGCCTTGGTGTAGATTTCTTTTGGTCCTAATTGGAATTCTATATGCCTCACTTATCCGTGTGTTTAATTCTTTTTTCATGGTTGGGATGTTTTCTGTCATTACTTCTGTGAACAGCTTTTTTATGTCGTTTGTGCTGACTCCTGGTTTTTTATTGACTCTGATATATTTTGTGTTCTTTGCATCATCTTGCCATTGTTGGATTATTTTTTCATGGTCCCTTGCTATTTTTAAGAGATCTTTATTTTTGTGATCACTAACTGTGATCATGTCTTCTAGGTCTGATAGTCTGTCTTCACTTTCATTCAGTTAGTTTTGTAAACTTTCAATGGAATTTTTAATGGATATCTGGACATCTCTTTGAATATGTTTAATGGATTCTATTTCTTTTCCTATTTTGGGCATTCATGGTTTCCATTATCTTCCTGTGCTCCTCATTTTTTTTTTTTTTTTTTAATCTATGCCTACCCTAGGTTTGCTGAGCAAGTCCTTCATTATGGTCATAATCTTTTTTTACCTAAGAGATTATTTCTTCTCTGATTTCCTCTATAGCCTCATACATTTTTTGTTTTTGATTTTGTTTTTGTTTTTTCTTATTCTTCCAGAAAATTCAGGTGGGTGGCTTCTGATTTTCTCTATCATTTTGTCCCCTGGATTTATCCTGGGTTAGCTGGAGATCTGGGGTTGCCCTTTTGCATCTGCATCTTGTCATTTTCTATTTTTTTGTTATCTTGTTTTCCGTGTTGATGCTTGTAAATTTCTTATAGTAGATAGCTTTATCACTAGTATCAAGGCTTCTCTAGGGAATGTCTCTTCCTCAAAGATGTCTTCTAGGTGTAGGTGGTTCTTGGTCTTTGTGTCTGTCCCAATCCTACCTTCCTAATTTATTAAGGATGAGATGCAGCTATTTCCTCAGCACCTGGTCCTTCGGTACTGGACTACTGTGATGGATATGACTACATTCATAGTGTTGTTATACAAGGGAAAATGGCTGATTACAACAGGAATGACATCCTGGCTAAAGAAGTACAATTAGTAGTAGCAGTAACATCAAGCACAGCCTAGAACCTGACAATCTGTGGTAACTATTAATTTGGTACCTTTAACCATACAGCCAAGATCTACAATTATATAACAAAATCCAACATTATTCAGGAACTTGTATGCAAAGTTACCCCTTAGTAGAGTGATTTTACCCTATGGTGGGGAAATTTAAGAGGGGTAGGGAATAAAACAGATAAATGAAGAGAAATATAGTAGAAGCAAGGCTGGAGGACATAGGATGATCACCCAAACTTTGGGAAACTGGAGAAGGGAACAGGAGAGAGAGAATGAATAAGAAAGCAAAAGATTATCAAGCAGATCAGAAAGATTAGAGACAGTGTTCACTCACATGAAGATATAAAATTAAGAGACAGTTGTGTTAAGAGAGAAAGAAAATGAATAGACACAAGTAGAATAAGAGTAAAGAGCTAAACAACGTAGGAAAAAAAACCAAACCTGTTTGTCTGTCTCTCTCTCCCAGTTGCTGAGGTGCCCTCAGACAGAGACAGCCCAAAGCTGCTCCCAGTGTGAAAGTTGATTCCTCCCACTCAGACAGCTTTCTCTGTTCCACTTCCACCAGCACAGCTCTGTCCTCTCATGATGCTTGTTGTGGGGGGGGGGTGGCGTTCAGTGGCCTGACTGCTCCTGCCACCGCTGTGGAGACAGCCAGTCCCACTTCATTCTGCTCTGCCATGGAGGAGTGCCAGCCTCCCATTCCTTGCTGTGCCGCAGTGCAAGGTTGCTTAAATTCTCTCAAGCCACTGCTAGTGGGGCAGGAGGGGTTGTGCTATTATTCTACTCACTGTGTTCGCCACCGCTGCTGCATTGCAGCCTCTGCCACTGCTGCTGTTGCAGTCCCTAGCCTTACTGACTCACTGCTTCTGCTGCCCACCTTGGAGACAGCTCAAGGCTGCTGGGTTCTATTTCAGTCTCCTCTCCCATGGGGAGAGTGCCACAGCTCTTTATATCCTATGCATCTGCCTCCCTCTCACAAGCTACTAGTTGCAGGGCAGGAAGGGTCCTGAATCACCTCTGCTGTGGTCCCTAACCTTGTCACTAGGGGTTTCAGTTGCATGACCTAAATAAATAAATAATTAAATAAACAAACAAACATACCTGTTGGGGAGGGAGCAGTGCCAGTGAAATTTGTTGCCAGGCCGCCATGTCCTCTGTGCGGAGTAAGGCAAAAGAGGCACTGAGCCTTGTATCCCAAATCTATCTCATTTGGCTTGAGTTAGCCACACTTGTGCAGTCCATCAGTTTCTTGGAGACTTCCCAGTATGGCAATTCTTGTTTGGCATGCAAGTGGCAGTGCCACCAGCAGCCCTGTGCGCTGGCTTACCTATTTGTAAAGTCCTATGTCTATGTTTTGCTTGGTCTACAAGTCTCTTATTTCACATTGATTTTGGCATCAAGATGTATGTCCCTCCCTTTCCTCCAATCACCTGTGTTTTCAGTTGATTTTCTCTGAATAGCTCAGAGTATTCAGTTTTTCTCAGTCTCTTAGTTTCTCTGAGTAGCTCCAGACTGGCTCTTCCTCTGTTCACCTATGTTGAATCCTCTCTCTGCTTCCTAATATTTTTAGCATAACCATGCATCTCAAATATCACTTAGGCACATTGCCAAATACTTGAAATATTCCTTTAATTTCTCATTTTAAATATATATCAATTCAGTAGATTATTCTCTCTTTTAGGACAAACCTCTTTTCCCCCAATCATCTAGGCTAAGTTAATATTGTCTAAATATGAGAGTACCATGATTTAAATAGCAGCCAGTAAACAAGTGCTTGTACCAATTAATAGCGTAAGATGCACAAAACTAAACCTCTGTCCTTTAAAGAAATGCTTTATGTGCACTTCATTCTATGAAATGCTGAAGACCAAGAGCATAAGTAAGATGTGATTCAGTTCCTGTCCTGAAATTGATAATACTTACTTGGAAAGGCTAATATGTATACAGTAGCAACTTACAACAAAAAGAAATGATTTGTTTTAATAGAATTTCTCTTTATCGTGAAGGCTGCAGAAATGTTAAAGAGGAAGCTTCTCAACCACCTCAAGTTATACAGCCGACAATTCCTACCTTCTTATTTTCATTGTCCCAATGCTTAGGAGGAAACCTGGTAGAGAAAAGGCAAGTGGCAGTAGAAGGAATGTATATGGCGGGGTCCTTTGGATCTGAACAGTGTGAACTGCTTGTGCTATATTTCTGTGAAGCACAGGAATATTCTTATGGTCCTTTGAGTAAATATTGTTTTGGCTTTTCCCCTTGTATCATAGGAAGATTGATTCTTACTCTTGCCATTTCTGTTTTTTAGGGGTAGAAGAACATATCAACCATTGGCTTATGTACTTTGTTTAAATAGAAAACACTGATTAGTATTAGAAACTAAACACTGCCCTATTAATACATACTAGTGAAAAAGTATCTTGATGTGTTTTACATTTTAAACCTAAATTTTGTTAGTGTCTCTAATAGTCATTTGTCATATTTATGGATAACATCTTCTGAAAATCCTATGTATATTATAAGGACAGTCATTAGAAATAAAGCTCTATTTACTATTAACTCAATCACTTTGTCTTGTTAGGGAGATAAGGTCATTCTTCCTTAACATAGTACACAATGTTCATAAATGTGCTTGCCTTTCATTCTTACTTCCTCATTCTTTAATGTATGGTAATATCAATAAAACTTTCATGTGCAAAGAACAGATAATCCCTCCAAGTTATCATGATAAAAGGGATTTGTTTCAAATTCCACATGGATCAGAACAATCTCTTTGATTCTGTTAGTTCATCTGTCCATTTTTCACTCACTAGTATGTATATTTTTTCCTCCCCCTTTTCTTCATCTTTCCAGTGTCCAACTTAATTAAAATTTACCACTTCCTTTCCATTTCATATCCATTTTGAACAAGTTTATGTAGGTATATGGTTCTGAGCATGAAACAACTGAATCATCACATCCCTTCAAATTACTCTAAAGTAGCCTGAAACTCCTGGTCTCAAGCAGTACCCCTGCCTCAGCTTCTGGAGTAGCTAGAATCACAAGTGTATGCCACCATACCTGGCCTGAACTGTCCATAAAGTGGCTACCAATGAAAATATGACCTATTAGGAAACAAACTCTTCTAGTTTATGTTTCCCATTGTTGAGAATTACCAGGATAGAGAAAGGTTGGTTAGTAGGTACTAAGTTACAGAAGAAATAAGTTCTGGTGTTCTTTTGCACACTATTATGAATATAGATAACAATAAGATACATTTCAAGAAATAAAGAATTTTGAATGTTTTCACCCCTAAAAGAAATGATAAATATTTGTGGAAGTAGACATATTTACCTGTTAAGAATATTACATAGTGTATACATATATTAAAACATATGGCACCTCAGAAATACATATGTATCAATTAAAAAAATAAGATCATTATCTTAATCTTGAAGAGTATTTCAGTATACTTAAAAACTTGTTTTAAGACTTTTAACTGAAAACTTCAATACAAACCAATATTTCCCTTACTATTATTTTAACCTTTTATTAATTATATTAACCTTTTGTTACATCAATAGGTTTTATATAAAAGCATTAAATAAGTTTCAAAATGCCTCCTATGACAGTTAATCATAAGTGTGTCAATTTGATATTCTTAAGAAATGCCTAAGAGATTAGTAAAGCACGTTTCTGGATGTGTCTGAGTGGATCATGGAGATACGGCTTTGGGTACTATGTGTATACAGTCCCTATCCTATTCCTCTCTGGAGCTGTTCCCCTGCTCTGCTTCTCAGCCACCACAAACTAAGCAACTTTGCTCCACCGTATTCTTCCGCCATAATGTTTCTGCCTTGGAGCTGATCGATCATGCACTGAATCCCCTTAGAATGTGAGCCAACTTAAGCCTCGCCTCCTTTAAACTGTGGGTGTTGGGTATTGTGTCCAGCAATGAGAAAGTCTCTAATACAGAAAGTTGATACTGAAGAAGTAAGGTCATTGCACTGACTGTACCTGACCATGGCATTTAGAAGCATTTGGAACTGGCTTGTAGGAGAAGTTTGGAAAGATTTGGAGATGCAAGATAGAGAAAACTTAAAATCCTGTAAGCAGAGCCTGATATGTGTTTCTGGTCAGAGCTCAGAAGACCAGATGCTAATAGAAATATATAGACAACAAAGGCCAGACTCAGGAGGTTTCAGTTGGTGATAAGGACTTATTGGCAATGGGACTAGAGGCCATGTATCTTGCACTCTGGCAGAAAATCTGTCTACGTTTTCCCCATGTCCTGAGATTATGCAGGAGACTGAAATAAAAAACAGTGTACTAGTTAATCTGGTGGAGGAAGTTTCAAGACAGCCAAACATTCAGTCTGTGACATGGATACTCTTGACTATTTTTAGCCAGATTTATAGTGAGAATCAGAAGCAAAAAATAAGAGCAGAAAAATATTGAAAAGCTTAAATTTTGAACCACAAGAAACCACTTGTGAAGTTAGGGTCAAACGAACTGTCATTGCTGAAGAAATTAGCACCATTAAAAAGAAGCCAAGTACTTTTTATGGGGGAAGAAAAAGGTGCTTTGAGAGTATCTCAGAAATTAGCAAGACTCCACCCATTACATAATCTGTTATTGTGTCCAGCAATGAGAAAAATGACTAACAATGTTTTTATGCACTATTGGATTCAATTTGCTAATATCCTTTTGGGGATTTGTGTGTGTAGGCTCATGACAAATGCTAGTCTGTAGTTTTCTTGCAACATATTTGTCTGACTAAGATTAGGATACTTCTGGCCTTATGAAATCAGTTAGGAAGTATTCCTTCTGTTCTATCTTCTGGAGGATGTTGTAGAAAACTGGTAGAATTTTTTTCCATAAATATTTGATAGAACTCAGCAATGAATCCAGCTAGAGTTAATATATTCTGTTTCTGTAATATTAATTTTGATTCAAATTGTACCAATTATGTCTCGTAAGTAGTTGCTTTATTTCATTTAAGCTTTCACATTTGTGTATGTAGAATTTTTCATTATTTTTTCATTATCGTTTTAATGTCCATGGAACCTTCATGATGTTTTCTCAGTGATGTCCCCTCTTTCATTTCAGATATTAGTAATCTGTGTTGTCTTTTTTCTTACTTAACTGGCTAAAAGCGTATTCATTATATTAATCTTTTCAAGGACAAACCAGGGATCATGAAAGCATGACTTTGGTTACTAAACATGGTACCTGGCTGTTCTGCTTCTCTGCCACCATGAACTAAGCAACTTTGCTCCACTGCACCCTTGCACTATGATGTTTTTTCCTTTGAGCCAGCAGACCATGAACTAAATCCAGGTAGAATGTTAGCCAAATTAAACCTCTCTTCCTTTAAGTTGTGGGTATTGATATTGTGTCCTGCAATGGGAAAGTCACTAATAAAGTACATCAATGTTAGGCTCTCTAAAAGCTCTATGAATGAGTCTGCAGACTACTTAACATAAGAATCGTGAACCTCCAAGAGAAAATTTATGACTCACCACTCAGAATCCTCCCATCTATTTTGTTTGTTTCCTTTATGTATTGATAAAAATTGTACAGGAAAATCTTTAGAAATACTGATTTAATGTATTTTGAAGGAAAATGTTTGTTATGACAAATCTCTATAATTGAGGAATTAGAGATAATAAAAATATAATAAAAATTATTAATCAGCCTCCCTTCTATTTTGCTAGTGGCCAGGAATTAATAAAGGAAATACAAACATAAATGCGTAGATAATTTTTCTAAACCTTTAGCAAACAGTATACCTTTTTGAGCTAGTTGACTAAGCTTTATTTTTTTATGTGGGTACCAGGAGTCAAACTCAGGACCTCGCACTTGCCAGGCAGGCGCTTGTGCCGCTGAGCCATCTCATCAGCCCGACTAAGCTTTTTTGAATAAGACTTTTTTCTAAAATTCAAATCTATTATTAACAAATGACAAAAACCAAGGAAAAAAATCCAATAATTCTTTTAATCAATATTTAAAAAATATTACCCCTTAATTTGCTACAAACTAGAAACTTTTTCAGCACTGTTAAGGAAAGTTTATACATAGCTTTCAAGTTCAAGAATTTAGAAACTTAAGTTTCCTTGTTTCTCTAGCTGATGGCTTACCAAAAGCACCAGTTCATATGGATAGAGGAATGTAATAGTTGACCAAGTTTTATGGTGGAAACATAGCCTGTGGAGAAAGATCCATTTGAAGAGTCTAAGACTATCTAGTGAGGAATCATTTGCTTCTAATGAGTTTAGTCAACTCCCTTTCCTGGAGTAAAAAATGATAAAAAATACCTGACTCAAATCCCTGTTAACGGGCCAGGTCAATAAGTTCTACTCAAAGGACTGTGCAGTTCTGTTCACTCTCTGTACCACTGGGGATGAAACTCCGTATGGGTTGGGGAAGGTAAAACGGGGCAGGAAAGTGTAGCCTTCAAAAGTTGAGGGTATCACTGGAGCACATTTTGTAAATCAAATACAGCCAGTCAGTACATAATTAATGGCGATGAGGCTGCAAAAGGGCATGAAGGATGTGAGTTCAGCATACTGCAAGTTGGGAACTGTTTTAAAAATTGGCTCCCTAGAATAGTGTTTTTAATTCTCTTTATAACTTAATGAAGACCATTGGCAGTCCTTTCTAATCAGGGTCTAAAAAGATACAGTCAAAGGTTTCTTTTAAAAGATTCGAATTTAAACTAAAAAGTCGTTTTTCTACTCATATATTTTTTGGGATCCTGGGCACATACTTAATCTCAGTTATAAGGTATTAAAGGTCATATATTCAATGGACATGGGAGATCAGATGGTGGTGCACTATTGAAAGTTCTCTTGGGATAAAATTAATATGACAGTGCTAATTCATAGGTCATTTATTATCAAAGGAGAAATGTTATTCAAAGTAAACGGTAATACTGTATGAAAATATTTTATATACAGTTATAGTATAGTGTCAAAATTAAATATACACAATCCATTAATTAAAAAGCTAACATATATTATTCTCTTAAAAATATGCCTCCCAAATCGAAAACTCATTAAGACAACTTTTATTATACATAAATGACAAAAGTATCTTAGTACTAAGGCTTAGCATTCCTAGACTAAGTGAATTTCTACCTTCTGAAATGATCCATTATTTTCATTTAAAAATATTTGCTATACCATTTATTAAAGGCACTGTGTAATATATTCATATTTAAATACATTTCTTAATATCTCTCCTAAATACTTTTGGCTTATGTTGCTGCTTCTTTAAAGTGTATACTTCTCTTGTTTTCATGAACATTTTTCCATCAATGTTAATCCTAAAACATCTCCAGTGTAGATGATGACAATCTTTATGCTTAACACATGATACTGATGCATGGTGGGCCGTAAAATTCTTCTGATGATAAAACAATGCTAATTTAATCCTTATTACCTTTGTATACTTCATAGATTTGATGTCTTCTGAAATATTTAAACAGGTTTTAAAAGGTTTATTGCACATGATACTTTATGTGGATTGTCTTACAAAATCAGCATAAACTTAATACTGATTGATATATGTCCACATACGTATGAAATAGTTTGTTCACTGCAATATTCAGTGTCCATTGTTTATGTCAGTCTTCTAGTACTATAATGTCAATTTCTGACTTGTCCTCATTATTTTTTCTAGGTTGCCTTCAGTAACTTCTAGGAGCCTTTCTACCCCCAAAAATTGCATAAGCAGATAGATTATTGGAGGATGAAACCACAGTTCATATATTCCACACATATTTTCCAGCATCCTTTAATGCCCTCTCAAAATTTTATTCCAACAAGTTTTTATCTTTTGTAATAATGTCTTTAGGAAACACCGGTCATTCTTTTTCACTTCCTTTGAAACAGTTTCTTCCTAGAGAAATAGATTAAAAAGTTATAATTTTATACTTTTATAATAATATATGTTTTAAAATATTCTATCTTTATTTTCAAGCATATAAGGTTACACTGCAAATTTGGTACAATACAGGAGAATCTTGCAGGACATTTTAAAAAATTATCATTTCTAACTATACTTGTGATAATTGACATGTAGGAAAATCAAGGTATGTGTGTTCTGAGACTTAGGGAACATTTTACACTGCAATAGTGACCATAAAATGCTGTTTAAGCTTTCACAAAAGAGGTATTTTAAGCTGGGTATGGTGGCACATGCTTTGAGGCTAACCTATACAAATAGTGGGATGCCCATCTCAAAAAAAGATATTTTGAGATATCTGTAGATTACTCCATCAAATTTTAATATTTAAAAATATATTTTAGTGGAAGGAATAATTAACACTGAAAATATTCAGATTATTTTGGCAAAGATAATTAATAAGTATATACCTCATTGAATATATACCCTAAACTCTACCCCCAAAATCTAACCTTCACCAGAGTATGGCAAATGTTTGCTTATAAGCTGGTTCTTAGCATCTGATGAGAATGTTGAAAGGGGCTATCTGTACAATGTGTAGACAATGAAAAAAGAGATACCATACATGAGCAGACATGTAAGGGATCTGCTCTGCATAAACTGCTATGTTCTTCTGAACCCTCTAACAGAATATTGTACTTCATTTAGTTACCATTTTTGAGCATTTTCTATGTCAAGTATTGTGCTCAGTACTTTACATATATTACTTCATTTTATCTGCTTAATAATCTTGTGAACTTGATTTCACTTTATTTTACAGATGAGAAAACTGAGCCTTAAAAAGTATAAATAAGCACCGGTGTCACATGTCCAATAAATATAATGGCTAAGCCTTGAGTTCCTCTGTCCTATTTTTAATTTAGTCATAAAATCAGATCTCTCTTAGCTGTATGCTTAGCAACTCTAAAATATTTCTCTTAAATAATATCAAAGGTTAGATTAGAAACATAAATAAGGAAAATTTTCATACTCTTTGTAGTGAGGATTTGAGAACACTTTATTTTATTTTTTTATGTGGGCACTGGGGGTCAAACTCAGGACCTTGTACTTGCCAGCAGGCACTTGTGCCACTAAGTGATACCACCGGCCCCTTTTTTCCTTTATGTGGGTGCCAGGAGTTGAACTCAGGACCTCGCACTTGCCAGGCAGGCGCTTATGCCGCTGAGCTATCTCACCAGCCCATTGGGAACATTTTTAAAAAGTACAAATTGAAGTTTACTTGACTTAGTAGATGTGCTTGACTAGGAGAAGCACAGTTGCCCCTTCGTATCTGTAGTTCCCATATCCTCAGATTCAACTAACAACAAATTGAAGATATTTGGGAAAATATGCACTTGTACTGTCTATGTATGCACATGTTCTTGTCATTCCATAAAAATATATTAAAACAAACACATAGCATTTATAAACTATTAGGTATTATACATAAACTAGAGATGATTTGAAGTATGTGGGAGGATGTGTGTAGGTTATATTCTATCATTTTATATAAGGGACTTGAGCATCCACAGCTCTTGGTTCGTGAAGTGAGATTCCTGAATTAATCTGCCATAAATACTGAGGTATAGCTATATAGATGTAAAAAAAAAAAAAGACTCAAAAAGTTTTGATTTTACCTCTGCAGTCCTGGAGACATAGATGTTATCGCTCCTTTCTCAACTTTCCAAATTCTCTTAGTCAAAACCTTTCGGAACATTTATATTGCTCCTAGCTCATGTATCCATTTCATTCTTTTCAGATTATCTACTGCCAGTGGAATTCCTAAGGTTTCCTGACTCTCAGGGTGTACAAACTCGCCCTTCTCTAAGAGTAATAAGTAATTTTCATGTCCCCTTTTATCTACTAATCAACAACATAATAATAATAGAAATGTACAAGAAGAACCCAATCACACTCACAAATCAATGTACCCATTTTTCAATATCCCACTCTATTTAATGCACCTTTTAAAAGTTTAATCATATTCAATTAAGTCTGCCTTTTAAATTCATAAATATGTTCCATACATCTGTATAATTTTATAATAGTTCCTAATAACCCATATATAAATATATAAAAATATATAAATATATAAAATAGAATATATATATATATATGAAATATATAAAATAGAATACTTATATACTATTGTATATAATACACAATTTTTATAGTATGGTACATTGGGTACTCATTTGGGTTTTTATTTCTTAAAAACTAGCAATTATAGCTGATTTTTTCAAAAACTAACATAAAGGCAAAAAACTGTAGATAAGCTTGGCAAATCTAGGACACCAAGAGGAGACTGTCCATCAAGTAGATAAAGCAATGATAAATAAGTTATAAAATCTACTTCCATCAGTCAATAGGGCTCACAGATAATTTTTCCATTTTACATTTTGTTGGAAACTACCCATACTCAAGCGAATCAAAATACAATTTTTTTTTTTTTTTTTTTGGTGGGTACCGGGGGGTTGACCTCAGGACCTCACGTGCCAGCAGGCGCCCGTGCCGCTGAGCGATATCACCAGCCCCTTTTTCGTATGTGGGATCCAGGAGTCGAACTCGGGCCCTCGCGCTTGCCAGGCAGGCGCTTAACGCCGCTGAGCCATCTCACCGGCCCAATACAATTATTTTTTATACTGTAAAAAAATTTTTTTAAATGCTAAGAACCTTAAGAAACACTTTGCGTGTCAGCTGATAAAATCCCTGAAGAGGGAAATAATAGCAAGAGTAATAAACATTATTTAAGCATTAAAAACCTTTTAGTACTAAGCACATAACACAAATTATGCTATTAAATCCTTTCAGCATCCTACAATGGAGATTCTATGTTTTTCTCCAACTTGCAAATGAGAAAATTACCTAACATCAAGATGATGTCTTTCAAATTTTGATTTGTTGTTTTTAATTCATAACTTTAGTGGAAAAATAAGGAAAAATTTACCCTATTAGCATCAAAATTATTAAAGAAAAACTGATGGAACTATATATACCTGGTATATATAGTTTCCTGTTTTATTGACCAGGATGTATATGGTGTGGACATAATATGGATTACAGTAAGTTATACAGATTAAAAAAAAATTACTATTTCCCGCACAATTTATCACCCTAGCTTCTTTGTAAATATGGCAATGAAGAATTGAGTTATTTTCACTCCCCTTTCACAAACTGTTTGTTCCCTTAGCCAAGGTATGAATACATACTTTGCAAGTGGAGATTTTCTTCTTCTACAGTAAATGTGTCTCAACTTTAAGAGATCACAAAACTTAGAATTCTGTAGTATTGGATATGAACATCAGAGAATGATAGTATCTTAGCACTGCACTAGTTTGTATTTTTGCTAAAGTAAACAGTCCCAGCTTACCTTGGTGCAGTTTATCAGTTTTAATGTGCCCTGTGAAACTGTTAGTAAGTGTAGCTCAAAATCCATAGTGATATTCATTTTAACAAATTGCTCCAATTTGTAAGCAGCACGATTTAGAAAAGCAGCTTCCTATTATAGGAAAAAGTCAGAAGATCAGTGGTTGAAATAAAATATTAAGAATGTACAGTTTTCTTAAGGATCCTAAAGCCAGAACTGTATTGCTAAATAATGCCTAGCCTCCTTTCCAGCTCTCTATTACTGTTAATCACGTGACTGGCAAGTAACAGGACTGAAACTGTTTAGCTCCTAGGCAACCGCTTGAAGTGCCTAGAACTTTGTTTAATGATTATCTGACTCTTAAAGCCTCTTTTTTCTATTCTGTTTGTGTGACCTTATCTTTCCTGGATGAAAACATTATAAAGTATATTCAATATAAAACAGGATAACTAAAGGAGAAGGCTTCTGGAAGCACTGATGATGAAAGGTATGTGTATTTTTTCTTACATATATTACTTTTGATCCTTTAGAGCCAGGGATCAATAGCTGGTATTAAGAAAATAAAGAGCCAGATACACCTAAAATATAAGCTTTTATGTATTTAAATTAAGCAATTAAAAATAAAGAATTTATAATTATAGCATGAGATGCCATGAAATTAATTTTGCTTTTCAGAGTTTGAAAAACACTATCAAATAGCAAAAAATTTCTTTACAAAGAAATAAAACAAATTTTGGAGATCTTATACACTGTTATATTATGCCAATTAGAAATGATATTGGTTCAAAATTAAGGAAATATTGAAAATAGTCTTCAAGATGTCTACAACTAAATTATACCCATGATTTATACATGTGTAAGCAATCATTTATAATAAGTCCTTTCCTGCATAACAAATTGTAGAAAAAGACATGTGGTTTTGAATGGAGCAGTCCTGGTATTTTCAAGGTGATATTATAACAGAAAAATAAAGTTATCTATTAAGATAAAACTATAAAACAATAGTATAAAATAAGACAAAAATATAATTTAATAGATCAGTAAGAATTCTGTGGTTCAGAACAAAGGAATGTTATTAACAAATTAATATAATTGTCTACCAGAGGCACAAAAAATAGAACTTTCTATGAGATTTGAATGATAAGTAATTATCATTATTACCTTTTTATCAGCACATGAATGTTTCTTAAAATAGTTGGGTTCTTTTTTCAGGCAGTTGCTGTCAATGTCTAGCATTTTGTCCTATAATAAGTAATATAAAATAATATTATTAAAACTGAGGACTTTCATAATATATAATAATTATAAAAATAATTGTAATATCTAGTATCTATGTGTGAATTTTAAAAGTGAAGAAATTTTTGCCTGAATCAGCTTACTAGGCATGAATAATTTTCTGTAGTTGAAGAAAAAAGTATGAGGTCCAATAGAAATATACACTAAATATTTTCTCCCTCAAAGTGCCTCTTCTTCCTCACTTCAGACACTTATCCCATCACTCTTGCCATTTTCTGAAGCAATGCAGCTAAGTGCTGTCCAGTGGAAAGACAGGCTTGTCAAAAACATGGTATGTCCTCATTCACTTTATTCACTGGATCTGGCATTGGGAGACTTCTGGCTCTTCCCCACAGCCAAAATGACCAGGAAAGATAAATGTTTTGAATTGATTCAGGACATCTCAGTAGCCAAGACAGCACAACTAAAGATACAGAACTGCTTCAGGAAGTGGCAAAAATGATGGGATAAGTGTGTTTGAAGTAAGGAGTACTTTGAGGGGGATTAATGGCAATGTGTCTTTTATTGTAATACATTTTGAAAAAGAATTAACCATCTACCCTATTTTTCAATCATATGCTTAGAACACCTGAATCCGTAATGCAGTTCCAGAATTCACTGAGATTCTGGCTCCTACAAGGAAATAAAAGTACCTGATTTGGAAGATATACTATATAGACAAAATATTATAAGTTTTGAAATTAAGAAGCTGAGATAAAATTAAGATGTTATTCCACCCATTCATGGTCTGGCCACTGTTCAAACAGGGAAGGAAATTTACATTAGAATGAAGAAAATAACATCTTGACAATGAGAGAGAAGGTTGAAATTCATTTTTCAGCATTTATAGTAATCCAATTTGTCTGGTATGGTTATCATGCATTATAAATGTAGAATGGGGGTCAGTGATATAGTTCAGCGGCATAAGCACCTGCCTGGCAAGCGTGAGGTCCTGAGTTCAACTCCTGGTCCCGCATTAAAAAAAAAAAATGTAGAATGGGAAGGCAGACTGTTACCAGATATGTGTTTTTTGTTTTTGTTTTTGTTTTTGTTTTTGTTTTTTGTTTTTGAGACAGGGTCTTGCTATGTAGTTCAGAAGAGCTTTGAACTCACTATGTAGCCTAGGCTGGCCTGAACTCATGGCAATCCTCGTGCTTCAGCCTCCAAAGTTCTGAGATTACAAGCGTGTGCCACCACGCCTGGCTCAGTACATACTTTTTTTTCATTTGTAAGGAATATAGTATAAGAAGTCAGGCTTACCTGGATCAAGAATTTAGCTGACATATTAGAAAGAACTTTTCTAAGAATTAAGATTCTTTTATGCACAGGGTTGGACAGCTCTATCCAGCAACCTAGCAATTCTATGCTAACACAGCTTCTAGAAAGACTTCAAGCAATCTTAGCCAACAAGATATCACCAAAGGATAAGACGTAAAGAACAACAGTAGCACTTAGTCCTGGCCTTCTCATCTTCATCAACCTCTCAGAAAAGTGTGCATCACTCCTATCAACTATGAAAAGCATAAACGGATATTATGGTTTAAATCTAAAATGTACCCCCAAAGTCTCATGTGTTCAGAGCTGGGGCTTTTTTTAAGGTGTTTGGATTATGAGAATACTATATTCATCAGTGGATTAATCCATTGATGAATTTGTAGTTCAATATGGTGTTAGGTGTTGGGACCTAGTTGGAGCTGTGACCTGGAAAGGCATGCTCTTGCTATTGGCTGTTTTCTCTGTCTCTGCTTCCTGGTTCCCATGGGTTGAATGCTTTGCTCTGCAAGGTCCTTCCTCCATGCTGTTTGTGACTTGGAGCCAGCCAGCCATAAACTGAGCCCTCTGAAAGTGTGAGCCAAATAAACCTCTTCTTTAGATTGTAGGTGTCAGGTATTTTGTCCCAGTGATGGGGAAGTGACTAAGACAATGGTCTCTGGACTTATCCTGTCTTTAAAACACATATAGTGTCTCTTTTACCTGCAGAAGTGATGACTAAGTACATAACTTTTATTTAACCATTCAACATTTAACAAAGAACCACTATACAAGTTTTTTTTCTGCAAAACCTGATATGGAAACAGAGAAGAACACAGTCCTGGTTTCCTGTGCAATTTGGTAGAAAAGGTGGTCACTGCGTCCCTTAAGCACGTTTATATTCTTCATATCTTTGAAAAAGTATGCTTTTGGAAGTACATTTGTTAGTGCCAACCATCCACCTCATACTGCAAAAATGTCAAGTGCAAAAGATATATTTAACTATCTTTAAATTGCTGTTATACACATTCCTGAAAATGTAGTGCAGAATTAATATTTGCCTAAAAAGTAATTTTCCTGTTGACTTCAATTTAATCTCAAGTAGGACAATGAAACATATCGATTTTTCTTTGGTAAAATATGAGTATTTAATTTTTGTCATGCCATCCTTCAAAAAGATTGTAGACATATGTATAGCTAATCTATATAATTTTTTTCAACACACCAAACACAGTATGAGAATATGTGACAAAGAATTACTGCCAATTTTTGAAATATTTTATCAAATTTCACAACACATGAATATTTTAAAAACTTTATTAAGCCAATACTCCAGGTGTTTAGTAGAACTTTTTTTGGCAGATCTACAGAAACAATGATATACCAGTTTATCTGCTTGCCAAATATTTGTTGCAGAATATAAACATATTATTATACTCCTCAAAGTTTGTTTCATATCAAGGTCACAATTATTATTAACTAATTGATTTTAGTACAATTTATGAATATATTTAACACAGGTCTCCATGGGTACCAACAACTGAAAATTTTTAAATTAAACCCTATGAGAAGAGTAACTCAGAGTAAGAATGATAAAATCACAGAATAGTAAAGAATCTTAGGTAGCCATCTCTTGATTTAGTAAAAAGTAGAATTGCTCCATGAATGTCACAATAATAGTTTCTTACAGGAATCTTGATATAAATGGAGACTACTTCAAATAAATTATGAAAATGAAAAATCACAAAAGAAAAGCTAACATCATATTGACTATGAGCTGCAGTATTTTCCGTAAAACATGGTGCTGTTCTTCCTAAAATATGTAATGTTTTTTCAATTTGTAGAATTAGGTTTTTCACATCAGCATTTTTCTATCTTTCACATTTTTATTATTACACATTTAATTCTCCTTTAAAAACACTAATCTTGTATAAAATGGATCTTTTTCACTTTTATAGTAATAATTTTATTTTTATTTTAGTTATTAGTACATGTGTGTAGTACATCTTGTTTTATAGTACCTTTTTTGGCAATTTTTATGCAGTAATAGATAATGAACACAAGCAATTACCAGATTCTTAATCCTCACGTTGAAAGTCAGGAGTACAAGGGCCCGAATGCAGTTGTGGAAGTACATTTCAAGCCTCCACTCTGGCCTTTATATTGCTTATTCCTTGGGGGAAGTTGGTACATGTACATAACACATCTTAATTCCTTTTTTCCAACCCCTTTCACTTCCCTCCCTTCCTCCTCCACTCATCCATTGATTCCCTTCCTTTGTGTGTGTGTGTATATGCAGTATATAATGTTTACATACCTTGTATGGAGTTGGTACGTGTACATAACATATCCCCAAACTCCTTTTTTGTCATTATGTTAGTATCAATACATAGTATTTTCTTTTTGATTTTCCGAAAGGATGTTCAGGCAGATGATTATTCAGCTAATATTCAAGATCTCCACTCCTCTAGTGGGTGAATGCATTCACTTCCCAAGGCTGCTATAACAAATTACCAAAATCTTCACAATTCAAAACAAAGCATTCATTATTTGTCTCTTCTATCTTCTGGTGGATTCAGCACCCATTGTTTCCTTGTCTTAAGGACACATGGCCAGTCACTGTCTCCATAGTCACATTGCTATCTTTGTGTGTCTTTATATATATACACATACATATATATTAGTGTATATAACTTTTTAAATGATGGCTTCTTTTCTATAGAAATGGTTCCTAAAATGAAATTGGATGAATAAACTGGTATATCCATTTTTAAAGTGATTAGACTTACACCACCAATTGAAGGAATCTATTATTTTGTTGTATTCTTGTCAGCACCAGATGCTATAAGCCTTTAACATTTTTACCAATCTTGATATGTGAAAAATTGTGTCTCATTATAGCTTAAATTTGTATTTTTCTTGACAAATAGAAGATGAGCATCATTTCATGTTGACACTTTGCATTACCTTTGCTATGAATAGCCTGTTCTTATCTGCTATTTATGTTGTTTGTCTTTTAGTGATTATTGTGTATATTTTATATTAGAAAATTTAAATTTTTTTCTATTTTATTTTAGGTGTATTAGTTATATAGAATATACTTATTATATGTGTATGTAGACAATCAGTTTTAATTTCAGAGTTTAAAAATAATTTATAATTATTTTCAAATACTAGAATTTCTTTTTTTGTTTTGTAATTTTTTATGTGAATGACAGCATTTTATTTTCCTTTTTGTGTTGTGATTTGAACACACCACACAGAATTCTCTTAAAAGCCTTTTCCAAAAATTTATTAAAATTCTATTTTCTATCAGCCTTAATGGGTACACATACCTACTCATCACTGATATAAGGAGGAGGGATTTACCATGTTTCAATTAATCTCAGTCCTTATATAATTACATACTTTGTATGTTATTAATTTTTAGGTAAAACATGTTACTGTTGTGTTTCTATATTTTACACATTCATATCACCAAATATTTCAGTATTTAATATTGGCCATACTGTATCTCCATTTATCTACTATAAATATTTAAGATCTTTTTCAGTTGGAGTAATCTTTTTTTTTTTTGTGGGTACCAGGGGTCGACCTCAGGACCTCGCACGCCAGCAGGCGCCCATGTCACTGAGCGATATCACTGGCCCTTTTTTCATATGTGGGTTCTGGGAGTCGAACTCGGGTCCTCGCGCGTGCCAGGCAGGCGCTTATGCTGCTGAGCCATCTCACCAGCCCAGTTGGAGTAATCTTTGAGTCAAGTTTTTGTTGTATTTTTTTAATAAAGAAATTGTATTCTTGGTAAGTCTGTATATTTATTTTCTTTGCACATCAAATAAAAATTGCCTGGGTCAAGGAATGTGAACCCACAATCACTAGATGCAGTAGTTATCACAGAACTCAGTAGAGTTAAACTGGAAGTAAACATTGGTGAATAATTAAAAGTTAGTCTAATTGGAACACGTCTCCCTTCTTTTACAAGGAAGATGATTTCATAAAAATATCATCTTGATATATTGTCTTTGAGATATATATATATAATATCAAAATATATATAAAATGTCAAAAATATATATCAAAGTATCAAAATACATATACTATGTCAAAATATATATAAATATATATATTTAAACACAGGAATCACTCTCTCTTCAATTCTTTCCTCTTCTCCCAATTCTATATTTCCTCCTTATCTCATTTTAAATTTAAACTCCTGAGGGCAAAATTGACATATTAAGAACTTATATACTGCATATAATTTTTCTGGTGTGTTTTAGATTTTGTTATATAACCACAACTCTATATGGTTAAAAGTGGCAAATAACTGGTTAGCTCAGACTGTCATTTTCTAGGCTGTGTTTGACGCTATAGATACCATTATAATCAAAAGTGACATAATTGTTCTAAACCGCTTTTCTTCCTGGTATTCCATGACTGAGATTGATTAAGGGTCACAGAAAATACAGTAGCACAGTACCAAAGAACCAAGGACTGGGCCAAACAGGCAGCAACTTCTCATACCCAACAAATTGAAGAGGTAAGATCTTGCAGCAGGCTCAAAACCCAAAAATAAACTATACCTGGAAGATACCACAGAGAAGTAGTCATCACCTAAGGATTTTAAACACTAGCAATAGAGCAACCTACCATAGGTAATTTACAAACATCACTCCAGGAATTAAACTAAAGAAAGAAAAGAAAATGAGATGACACTTAAATAAGATGCAAACCCACACATCCAATTCACCAAAGGCAAACCTAGGGGGCAATGAGGTGGGACAATCCGAAAGCCACCCACCTGGAATCTCTGAAGTGATAACAACAAAACAACTGAATGAGGCTCTGGAAAAAATTAAATCAGAAATAATTTCACAGATAACTACAGAGATAATGTCCACAATGAAGACCATGCTTAAGGATGCTAGAGCAGACACAGACAAAAAAATAGATGAGCTTAAGAAAATGATGGAAAACATGAATGCTCAGCATAGGAAAGAAATGGAATCCATAAGGCAGATTCAAGCAGATATCCAGGAGAAAAAAATTCCATTGAAAGTGTTTGTAGCAGATTAAGCCAATGTGAGGACAGGATCTCAGATATAGAAGACAGGTTTGCGATTAGTGATCATGAAAGGAAATAATTCTTAAAAATAGCAAGGGACCATGAAAAATCAATCCAGCAGCTGCTAGATGACACAAAGAGAAATAACAAGATTAATTAGAATCAATGAAAAAGCAGGAGATAGCATAAATGACATCAGAACCCTGTTCACAGACACTATCACAGAGAATTTCCCTGGTAGAGAAAAAGAATTTAATCTTCATGTAAAGGAGGCTTATAGAACTCCAGCTAGCCATGATCAAAAAAACATCTTCAGACAGACATAGTCAAGATCCCAGAAATTCAACAGAAGAGCAGAATCTTAAAAGCTATTAGGGAAAAGAGACAAATCACCTAAAAAGGAAAGTCCATCAGAATCACAGCTGACTTTTCAGCACAAACTCTCAAGAAGTCAAGAAGAGCTTGGAATGACATATTTCAAGCTCTAAAGGAAAATAACTTTCAACCAAGATTGATGTACCCCACAAAACTATCTTTCAAAATTGATGGAGAAATAAAATACTTCCAGGACAAAGAACACCTGAGAAAATTTATGACCACCAAACCAGCACTCCAAAATGTTCTGAAGGACATTCTAGAAGGAAATAACAAGGACTACAACTCCAGGAACCCCAACAGAAGGAATCCACCAGGCAGGGCAGATAATTAAATGGGAGGAGGAAGAGGGGGAACCAACAACAGGAAAATAACATGACAAGGATAAGTCAATACATATCAGTTTTAACCATCAATGTTAATGGTCTCAATTCACCAATCAAAAGACACAGACTGGCAAAATGGATCAAGAAGCAAAATCCAACAATATGCTGTATACAAGAAACACTTTAATTCAGAAAAAAAATTCATAGACTGAAAGTCAAAGGATGGAAAACAATACTCCTTGCAACAGGAACCCAGAAAAAAGCAGGGGTAGCTATTCCTTTTGCAGACAATGTGAATTTCAAGCCAAGAATGATTCAGAGAGATAAAGACGGTCATTACATCCTTGTAAAGGGAACAACCCAAGAGGAAGAGATAATGATCATAAACATATATGCAACAAATACCAGTGCACCCAACTATATAAAACAAGTATTAAAGGACATGAAAAATCAAATAAGCACTAATACAATTATTTTGGAGGATCTCAATACTCCACTGTCACAAAAAGACAGATCAACTAGACAAAAAATCAATAATGAAATAGTAGAACTGAACCAAACTTTGGAACAAATGGACTTAGTAGATGCCTACAGTGTGTTCCGCCCCACAACATCAGAATACACATTCTTCTCAGCTGCACACAGGATGTTCTCCAAAATATACCACATACTAGCTCATAGAACCTGCTTAAGTAAATGCAGAGGAACTGAAATTATCCCATGCATATTATCAGACCATAGTGTGATGAAATTGGAAATCAATGGCAAAAGAAATCACAAAAACTTCCTAAACACATGGAAATTAAACAGCACCCTCCTGAACAACCAATGGGTCACAGATGAAATTAAAGAAGAAATTAGACAGTTTCTACAACTGAATGATAATGACAGTACAACATACCGGAACTTATGAGATACAATGAAAGCAGTCCTAAGAGGGAAATTTATAGCATTAAATACCTATATCAGGAAAATAGAGCAAGCACAAATAAAGAACTTAATGGTAAACCTCAAACTTCTAGAAAAAGAACAGGCTAAGCCAAAAGCTCATACAAGGGAGGAAATTTAAAATATCAGAGCAGAAATTAACGTATTGTAGACTAAAAAAATAAATACAAAGTATCAATGAATCAAAGAGTTGGTTCTTTGAAAGGATAAAATTGATGAACCATTATCCAACCTTATTAAAAAAAGAAAAGACTCAAATCCATGCAATTGAAAATGAAAAGGGTGATATCACAACGGATCCTGCAGAAATCCAGAAGATCATCTAGACCTATTTTGAAAATTTATATTCTAATAAGATGGAAAATGCAGAAGAAATGGACAGATTCCTAGATATGTATGAATTACCAAAACTGAATCAAGAAGGTATAAAAATCCTAAATAAACCAATATCAACCAATGAAATTGAAGATGTAATTAAAAACCTCCCAACAAAGAAAAGCCCAGGCCCTGATGGATTCACTGCCGAATTCTACAAGAAATTTAGAGAAGAACTAATACCAATAGTTCTCAAACTCTTTAATGAAATCAAAAGGGAAGCAATACTCCCAAATTCATTCCTGGAAGCAAGCATTACCCTGATACCAAAACCAGAGAAGGGCCCAACTAAGAAAGAGAACTACAGACCAATATCCCTAATGAACATAGATGCAAAAATCCTCAATAAGATACTGGCTAACAGAATCCAGCAAATCATCAATAAGATGATACACCATGACCAAGTTGTATTCATCCCAGGGATGCAAGGATGGTTCAATATACGTAAATCAATAAATGTAATACACCATACTAATAGAACCAAAGACAGAAATCATATGATCATCTCAATAGATGCAGAAAAAGCTTTTGACAAAATCCAGCACCTATTCATGATAAAAACCCTACAGAAAATTGGAATAGATGGTCTTTATCTTAATCTGATAAAAGCTATCTATGACAAACCAACAGCCTATATCATACTAAATGGACAAAAAATGAAAGCTTTCTCTCTAAAATCAGGAACAAGACAAGGATGTCCACTGTCCCCACTCTTATTCAGCATAGTCCTGGAGACTTTAGCCAGAACAATTAGACAAGAGAAAGAAATAAAAGGAATAATGATTGGAAGGGAAGAAGTTAAATTATAATTATTTGCAGATGACATGATACTCTACATAAAAGACCCCAAAACTCCACTAAAAAATTGCTTGATTTAATAAGCAAATTCAGTATTGTAGCTAGATACAAAGTCAATTCTCAAAAATCAGTAGCCTTTCTCTACACAACAAACTTACTGAAAGAGAAATTAGGGAAACAATACCTTTCACAATAACATCCAAAAAAATGAAATACCTAGGAATCAACCTCACAAAGGATGTAAAAGACTTCTACACTGAAAACTACAGTACTCTGAAAAAGGAGATTGAAGGGGCCGGTGAGATGGCTCAGCGGCATAAGCGTCTGCCTTGCAAGCGCGAGGGCCCGAGTTCGACTCCCGGATCCCACATACGAAAAAGGGGCCTGTGATATCGCTCAGCGGCACGGGTGCCTGTTGGTGCGCGAGGTCCTGAGGTCGACCCCCTGGTACCCACAAAAAAAAAAAAAAAAAAAAGAGATTGAAGAGGATATCAGAAAATGGAAAGATATCTCTTGCTCCTGGATAGGAAGAACCAATATAGTGAAAATGGCCATACTTCTAAAATTGTTATACAGATTTAATGCAATTCCAAGCAAAATTCCAACAGCATATCTCACAGAATTAGAGAAAACAATCCTAAAATTCATGTGGAATCCAAAGAGACCTAGAATAGCAAAGGCAATTCTGGGCAACAAGGGCAAGGCAGGGGGCATCACAATCCCTGACTTGAAATTATACTATAAAGCTACTGTGATTAAAAAAAAAAAAAAAGAGTGTGGTATTGGCAAAAAAACACACCTGAAGATCAATGGAACAGTTTAGAAGATGCTGAAACAACTCCAGACATACTAAACCACCTTATATTTGACAAAGGTGCCAAACATATTTGCTGGAAGAAAGATAGCCTCTTTAATAAATGGTGCTGGAAAAACTGGCTCTGCACATGCCAAAGATTAAAACTAGACCCATATCTTTCACCATGCACTAAACTAAATTCAAAATCGATCAGAGATCTAAATATTAAAACAGAAACATTAAATCTGCTGGAAGGTATGATAGGTAAAACCCTTAAAGACATTGGTGTAGGCAAAGACTATGACTAAAACCTCAACCGCACAGGAAGTATCACAAATAATCAACAACTGGGATCTCATCTTATTAAAAAGCTTTTGCACAGCAAGAGAAACCACCAACAGAGTGAAGAGACAACCCACAACATGGGAAAAAATGTTTGCCAGCTGTTCCTCAGACAAAGGATTACTACCAAGAACATACAAAGAACTCAAAAAAAATCAAACCTCCCAAATTTAAAGACTCACTCCAAAAATGGGCATCTGAGATGAATACACATTTCTCAGATGAAGAAATACAAATGGCAAATAAATATACAAAAAAATGTGCAACATCACTAGTCATTTGAGAGATGCAAATTAAAACAACACTGAGATACCATCTTACCCCAGAAAGAATAGCTATTATCAAGAAATCAACTAATAACAAATGCTGGAGGGGCTGTGGGGAAAAAGGAACCCTTCTCCACTGTTGGTGGGAGTGTCGACTGGTACAGCCACTGTGGAAATCAGTGTGGAGATTCCTCAAAAAACTAGGATTGGAGGCCCCATTTGACCCAGCTATTCCCCTTCTGGGGATCTTCCCAGAAGAATTAAAAACATCGTACCACAGCGATATATGTGCACCCATGTTTATAGCAGCACAATTTGTAATAGCCAGATCTTGGAAACAACCCAAATGCCCATTAACCGAGGAATGGATAAGAAAGATGTGGTATTTTTATACAATGGAGTACTACTCAGCCATAAAGAAGGATAAACTGGAGACTTTTACAGGTAAATGGTTGCCACTGAAGAAAATACTCATAAGTGAAATTAACTGGATGCACATGTGTATACATCGTATTGTCTCCCTAGTGTGAGAAACTGAAAGAGTAAATAAGATCCAAAATGTACAATAGATGTGATGAATCAGAAAAAAACTGGTCAAAAGGAAAGAGAGTCTGGGATGGAGGAATGGGGAAAAGAAAGAAGGGAAAAGAAAAATATTGTATTTATATATAAGATGGTTAAGATAGATACACTACTAATTTTGCTTAGTTCATTGAAAAGAAAAGTTTATGCCAGTAATGTTTGGACAATTGAGTGCTGATATCTTGTACCCTGAATAACTAATTTAAAGATAACAATACAGAACGTATTAACCATTGTTACCCTCCTATTACGTTGTTTTGAAATTTTGGGTTTTTTTCTCTTTAAAATTTAAAAAAAGGGTTACATTTGACTGCTTTCTTGACTTTAAGTAGGACTTGAGCATAATTTTAAATAGTACTATGTTTAAATTTCAGGATATAAATAGTTGTAAAGAAAGACTGGGGAAGTAGGAAATCCCAGAGTGGAAAAACACAGAGCAAAAGTTTTGTCATACAAAAATGTGAAGCTTGTTTGGGAAATACTAATTAATCCAGGTTTATTGTGGTTTTAGGAGTTTGAGGGACAGTAGAGAGTGGTAATAAGGTTAGAAATATGATCAGGGGGAGAGGACCTCAAGATGGCGGATGAGTAAGAAGCAAGCAGCGAAACTCTCTCTAAAAGTTACCATTGGAACACGGGAATATAGCGACCCGGAAAGCGCAGGAGGGGGGGAGATGCCTCCCCGAAACCCAGAGAAGTTCTGAAGCACAATCTGGGACCCCCGGCACCAGTGACGGGTGACTTCCAACAAAGAAGAAGGAAAGAAGGAGCAGACCGTGCGCGCGCACCTTCTACTATCCCGGGAGTTGCAGCGCCACGGAGGCTCAATTCTACGGACACACGGTGGCAGCTGGTGCCCAGGGAGCCCCCACGGAGGATCCTGAGACAGTGGCGGGGCAGGGGAGCGGCGGAGAACGGCGCTGACCGGCGGTGAGTGTCTCTCAGCCACAGCTGCCCCGCGCCAGAGAGCGACCAGCCAGGCGCCATTGTGGGGGGTGTGGCGAAACTCAGAGCGGCTCGAAAACTGCTCTGGGAACTTGTGCTCCGGACAGGGCAGCACGGGGCCTCTCAGGCCCACGAAAGTGTGCTGAGGTCAGCAGGCGAACGAGACTGGACTCTCAGCCACACCTGTCCCGCGCCAGAGAGCGACTGGCCCGGCGCCATTGTGGGGGGCATGGCGAAAAACCAGAGCGGCGGGAACCAGTGCAGGGAACCCGCGCTCCGGACAGCGCGCTGAGCCTCTCAGGCCCAGGGATCGTGAAAGGGCGCTGAGAGCGGAGGCGAGCTAGACTGGTCTCTGCCTGAAAGTACGCGCCTCTGCTCACCGCCCGCCAGAGGGCGCTCCTGGCTTACTGGGACGGACCTGCACAGAACAGGACTCTGTCACCACAGGGTACCTGCCTACAGCAGAGTCAACACCTGGAACTGATTCTTTTTATTTTTTTATTTTTATTTTTATTTTTATTTTTTTATTTTTTTTTTCTCACTGATTTGTTTTTTGTTCTGGCGAAGGGTTTTTTTGTTTTTGTTTTGTTTTCTTTTGTTTTTTGGTGGGGTTTTATTTTTGATCTGTCTGTTTTATTGTTTTTATCTTCGTTATTGTTTCTGTATGTGTATTTGCTCTTTCCTTCATTATTCTCTCTGGTTTTTTATATGAGTGTAAACAGCGCCTCTAACTTCTTTGTGATTGTGGTTGTGATCTGTTCTTCCTTTTATCCCTTCCTTCTCTTTCTACCACCTGTCCTCTGCACTAGTGTCCCAATTTTAGTGGGATCCCTCTTGGTCCTCTAACCTTACATCTAATTCCTTCCTCTTCTCCCAATACTCTATTTCCTCCTTAACTCATTTTAAATTTAAACTCCTCAGGGAAAAATTGACATACACAGGACTTGTATACTGCATATAATTTTTCTGGTGTGTTTTAGATTTTGTTATATAACTGCAACTCTATACAGCTAAAAGTGGTAAATAACTGGTTAGCTCAATCTGTCATTTTCTAGGCTGTGTTTGATGCTTTAGTTAACATTATAGCCAAATGTGAAATAATTGTTCTAAACATCTTTCCTTCCTGATATTTCATGATTGAGATTGACTAAGGGACACAGAAAATACAGTGGCACACTACCAAAGAATCAAGGACTGGGACAAACAGGTAGCAACTTCGCATACCCAACGAATTGAAGAGGTAGGATCTGGCAGAAAGCTCAAAACCTAAAAGCAAGCTCCACTTGGAAGATACTGCAGAGAAGTAGTCATCTTCTAAAGATCTTAAACACTAGCAATAAAGTAACCTACTATAGGTAATTTGCAAACATCACCCCAGGAATTAAAGAAAGAAAAAATGAGACGACACTTAAACAAGATGCAACCCCACACATCCAATTCACCAAAGGCAAACCTAGGGAGCAACGAGGTGGGACAATCCGAAAGCCACCCACCTGGCCTATCTGAAGTGGTAACAACAAAGCAACTGAATGAGGTTCTGGAAAAAAATTAAAACAGAAATAATCTCACAGATAACTGCAGAGATAATGTCTACAATGAAGACCATGCTTAAGGACACTATAGCTGATACAGACAAAAAAATAGATGAACTTAAGAAAACTATAGAAACCATGAATGCTCAGCATAGGAAAGAAATGGAATTCATAAGGCAGATTCAAGCAGATATCCAAGAGATAAAAAATTCCATTGAAAGTATTTGTAGCAGAATAAGCCAATGTGAGGACAGGATCTCAGATATAGAAGACAGGCTTGCAATTAGTGATCATGAAATGGAAAAATTCTTAAAAATAGCAAGGGACCATGAAAAATCAATTCAGCAGCTGCTAGATGACTCAAAGATAAACAACTTAAGAATAATTGGAATAAATGAAAAAGCAGGAGATAGCATCAACGACATTAAAACCTTGTTCAAAGACATAATCAGGGAGAACTTTCCTGGAAGAGAAAGGGAATTTGACACCCCTATAAGTGAAGCTTTTAGAACACCAACTAGACATGATCAAAAAAAAACTTCAGCCAGACATATTATAGTCAAGATCCCAGAAATTCAACAGAAGGGCAGAATCTTAAAAGCTGTTAGGGAGAAGAGACAAATCACCTATGAAGGAAAACCCATCAGAATCACAGCTGACTTTTCAGCACAAACCCTCAATTCAAGAAGAACTTGGAATGATGTATTGCAAGCTCTAAAGGAAAATAATTTTCAGCCCAGATTGATGTACCCTGCAAAACTATCTTTCAAAATTGATGGAGAAATAAAATACTTTCATGACAAAGAACATCTGAGAAAATTTATGACCACCAAACCAGCACTCCAAAACGTTCTGAAGGACGTTCTAGAAAGAGATAGGAACCCCAACAGAAGGAATCCACCAGGCAGGGCAAATAATTAAATAGCCGGAAAGTGGAAAAACAAAGAGTGGGAACCAACAACAGGAAAATATCATGACAAGTCAATACATATCAGTTTTAACCATCAATGTTAACGGTCTCAATTCACCAATCAAAAGGCACAGACTGGCGAAATGGATCAAGAAGCAAGATCCAACAATATGCTGTATACAAGAAACACATTTAATTCAGAAAGAAATTCATAGACTGAAAGTCAAAGGATGGAAAACAATACTCCATGCCACAGGAACCCAGAAAAAAGCAGGGGTAGCTATTCTTTTTGCAGACAAAGTGAACTTCAAGCCAAGAAGGATTCAGAGAGATAAAGACGGTCATTACATCCTTGTAAAGGGAACAATCCAAGAGGAAGAGATAACGATCATAAATATATATGCGTCAAATACCAATGCACCCAGCTATATAAAACAAGTACTAAAGGACATGAAAAATCAAATAAGCACTAATACAATTATATTGGGAGATCTCAATACACCACTGTCACAAAAAGATAGATCAACTGGACAGAAAATCAATAATGAAATAGTAGAACTGAACCAAACTTTTGAACAAATGGACTTAGTAGATGTCTACAGAGTGTTCCATCCCACAACATCAGAATACACATTTTTTTCAGCTGCACATGGGACGTTCTCCAAAATAGACCACATACTAGCTCATAAAACCTGCTTAAGTAAATGCAAAGGAATTGAAATTATCCCATGCATATTATCAGACCATAGTGCAATGAAATTGGAAATCAATGGCAAAAGATCCCACAAAAACTCCCTAAACACATGGAAATTAAACAGCATCCTCCTGAACAACCAATGGGTCACAGATTAAATTAAAGAAGAAATTAGTCACTTTCTACAACTGAATGATAATGACAGTACAACATACCGGAACTTATGGGATACAATGAAAGCAGTCCTAAGAGGGAAATTTATAGCATTAAATACTTATATCAGGAAAATAGAGCAAGCGCAAATAAACAACTTAAGGGTGAACCTCGAGCTTCTAGAAAAAGAAGAGCAGGTTAAGCCAAAAGCCCGTACAAGGGAGGAAATTATAAAGATCAGAGCAGAAATTAACGTATTGGAGAATAAAAAACAATACATAGAATCAATGAAGCAAAAAGTTGGTTCTTTGAAAGAATAAATAAGATTGACAAACCCTTATCCAACCTTATTAAAAAAGAAAAGAAAAGACTCAAATCCATGCAATTGAAAATGAAAAGGGTGATATCACGACGGACCCTGCAGAAACCCAGAAGATCATCTATACCTATTTTGAAAATTTATATTCTACTAAGATGGAAAATGCAGAAGAAATGGACAGATTCCTAGATTCGTATGAATTGCCAAAGCTAAATCAAGAACATTTAAAAATCCTAAATAAACCAATATCAACCAATGAAATTGAAGATGTAATTAAAAACCTCCCAACAAAGAAAAGCCCAGGCCCTGATGGATTCACTGCCAAATTCTACAAGAAATTTAGAGAAGACCTAACGCCCCTACTTCTCAAACTTTTCAATGAAATTGAAAGGGAAGCAATACTCCCAAATTCATTCCTGGAAGCAAGCATTACCCTGATACCAAAACCAGAGAAGGACCCAACTAAGAAAGGGAACTACAGGCCAATCTCCCTAATGAACATAGATGCAAAAATCCTTAATAAGATACTGGCAAACAGAATCCAACAAATCATCAAGAAGATTATACACCATGACCAAGTTGGATTCATCCCAGGGATGCAGGGATGGTTCAACATACGTAAATCAATAAATGTAATACACCATATTAACAGAACCAAAGACAAAAATCACATGATCATCTCAATAGATGCAGAAAAAGCTTTTGACAAAGTCCAGCACCTTTTCATGATAAAAACCCTACAGAAAATTGGAATAGAGGGTCTTTATCTCAACCTGGTAAAAGCTATCTATGACAAACCAACAGCCAATATTATACTAAATGGCCAAAAACTGAAAGCCTTCCCTCTAAAATCAGGAACAAGACAAGGATGTCCACTGTCCCCACTCTTATTCAACATAGTTCTGGAAACTTTAGCCAGAGCGATTAGACAAGAGAAAGAAATAAAAGGAATAATGATTGGAAAGGAAGAAGTTAAATTATCATTATTTGCAGATGACATGATACTCTACACAGAAGATCCCAAAAACTCCACTAAAAAACTGCTAGATTTAATAAGCAAATTCAGTAGTGTAGCTGGATACAAAGTCAATACTCAAAAGTCAATAGCCTTCCTGTACACAAATAACAAACTTACTGAAAGAGAAATTAGGGAAACAATACCTTTCACAATAACATCCAAAAAAATGAAATACCTAGGAATCAACCTCACGAAGGATGTAAAAGACCTCTATACTGAAAACTACAGTACTATGAAAAAGGAGATTGAAGAGGATATCAGAAAATGGAAAGATATCCCTTGCTACTGGATAGGAAGAACCAATATAGTGAAAATGGCCATACTTCTAAAATTGTTATACAGATTTAATGCAATTCCAATCAAAATTCCAACAGCATATCTCACAGAATTAGAGAAAACAATCCTAAAATTCATTTGGAATCAGAAGAGACCTAGAATAGCAAAGGCAATTCTGGGCAACAAAGGCAAGGCAGGGGGCATCACAATCCCCGACTTGAAATTATACTATAAAGCTACTGTGATAAAAACAGTGTGGTACTGGCAAAAAAACAGACCTGAAGATCGATGGAACAGATTAGAAGATGCTGAAACAACCCCAGACATACTAAGCCACCTTATCTTTGACAAAGGTGCCAAACACATTCGCTGGAAGAAAGATAGCCTCTTTAATAAATGGTGCTGGAAAAACTGGCTCTACACATGCCGAAGATTAAAACTAGATCCATATCTTTCACCATGCACTAAACTAAATTCAAAATGGATCAGAGATCTAAATATTAAAACAGAAACATTAAATCTGCTGGAAGGTAGGATAGGTAAAACCCTTGGAGACATTGGTGTAGGCAAAGACTTTATGAATAAAAACTCAACCGCACGGGAACTATCCCAAAGAATCAACAACTGGGATCTCATCTTATTAAAAAGCTTTTGCACAGCAAGAGAAACCACCAACAGAGTGAAGAGACAACCCACAATGTGGGAAAAAATGTTTGCCAGCTGTTCCTCAGACAAAGGATTACTATCGAGAACATATAAAGAACTCAAAAAAATCAGACCTCCCAAATTTAAAGACCCACTCCAAAAATGGGCATCTGAGATGAATACACATTTCTCAGATGAAGAAATACTAATGGCAAACAAATATACAAAAAAATGTGCAACATCACTAGTCATTCGAGAGATGCAAATTAAAACAACACTGAGATACTATCTCACCCCAGAAAGAATGGCTACTATTAAGAAATCAACTAATAACAAATGCTGGAGGGGCTGTGGGGAAAAAGGAACCCTTCTTCACTGTTGGTGGGAGTGTCGACTGGTACAGCCACTGTGGAAGTCAGTGTGGAGATTCCTCAGAAAACTAGGGTTGGAGGTCCCATTTGACCCAGCTATTCCCCTTCTGGGCATCTTCCCAGAAGAATTAAAAACATCGTACCACAGCGATATATGTGCACCCATGTTTATAGCAGCACAATTTGTAATAGCCAGATCTTGGAAACAACCCAAATGCCCATCAACTGAGGAATGGATAAGAAAGATGTGGTATTTTTATACAATGGAGTACTATTCAGCCATAAAGAAGGATAAACTGGAGACTTTTATAGGTAAATGGATGCAACTCGAGAAAATACTCATAAGTGAAATAAACCAGAAGCACATGTGTAAGCATCGTATTATCTCTCTAGTATGAGAAACTGAAAGAGTAAATAAGATCCAAAATGTACAATAGATATGGTGAATCAAAAAGAAACTGGTCAAAAGGAAAGAGAGACTGGAATAGGGAAAAGAAAGAAGGGAAAGGGAAAAAAAATTGTATATATATATATAAGATGGTTAAGATAGATACACTACCATTTTTACTTAGTTCATTGAAGAGTAAGGTTTGTGCCAATAATGTCTGGACAATTGAATGCTAATGTCTGGTGTCCTGAATAACTAACTTAAAGATAGTAATACGTAATGTATTAACCATTGTTACCCTCCTATTATGTTGTTTTGAAAATTTGTTCTTCTTTTGATTTGTTTTGTTTTTTTCTTCTCTTTAAAAAAAATAAAAAAGAAATTGCATGTCTCAAAATACCAAAAAAAAAAAAAAAAAAGAAATATGATCAGGGAACACATTATGTTTCTCAAATGCTCCTGACAAATAATTAGTTCTATATTCAGTAGACAGTGACTAGTAACATAAAGACTGTTGATGATCAGGGAGGTAGCATGATCTCCACACTGCTTTATGATGATGAATAAATGTCTGAGAAGTAGTCATAATGTATTACTGACTGACATGCTTACGCACCTTTCCTGCAGAAGCAAAAGAGGTGATGGGTAGATGTAAATTGTGAGAGAAATAGAGTGTGAGGAAGAACAAAGAGGAGGTAGAGGAAGGCTTTTTATAAAAATTTTGCCTCATTGGAAATGTACAAGGGGTATATTCCACCTGAAAGAAGGCATTTGCTCCAATTAGCAATATCTTATTAAGTAAACAGACATCTTTCAGTTTGGAATAGTCACTGTGAAATAAATTATAAAGTAATCAGCCTCAAACTTATAAACTGTGTTCTACATTTTCTACCAAACAATAAGGAAAGAAAAAAACACACATATTGATATTTATGAGCTGATTTGTGTTTACTTTGTCTGATATTTTGGATTTCTTCTTAATAAGTCAGCCTTAGTGGATGAGGTTTGAGAAGGTTAACAGATATCAAGTATTTGCAAAGATTAAGACAGCAGAACCTTATCAATCCCCATATCCCTTGGCTCTTTTTCATTTAGTAACCCAAATTGCTAAATTAACAGGTGCAGAAGGGGGAGTAGCTGGAATTTTTGGCTTTAACATTATTTCTTTGTTGTGACCATAAATAAATATTTATTTTTTGACATGCAAAAAATGGGAGATATTTAATGCAATAGCATAATACCCCGAAAGTATTTCCTATTAAGTTTTATGCTGAAATTCTAAGGTGAGTATATAGTACTATTAACAACTTTAATAAAACTTTGAGTAAACAAAAATGTGATTGTTGGTTTACTAAGAGCATATTTTATACTGAATGTCTCTATACTACATGAAACAGAAGCATAAGTAGAAAGTTAAATGCTTTAACAATTGGTATTGACAATAATTTACTGTGAAGAACATCATGATGAAAGAAAAGAGAACTAGTCTAAAGATAATATTGAAAATGACTATATTATCAAATATATTGTATCAGATAAATATTATCATGCAATTGTTCCCAAAATGATTTTATGCTGAAGAATTAAAAAATACACGATATTTTTAGTTTCTACTTGTGGAAATACCTATATAAAATTTATCCAATGAAGTTCAACTTAAGAAAAATCAAATTGGTAAGTTTCATTGGAAATACTAATGGTGTAGAATACAGAACAAAGGAAGATCTCACAAAAGGGCAGTGGATAAATCTTGGATTTGAACAATTTTTTTATTTTGTATCAAATTTTATATGCATTGGATCACTTTGCTTGGAGGTGAATATGTATTTTTTATTGGTGAGATGCCTCTCCAATGCACCTTAGATACACAATGTGGTGTTACTTTAATTTGTGTTAGTTAAGGTGTGGTTATGTAAGGTTAAGGATAAGAAATGGTGTTACAGGAAATTATATGATTCAACAATTGGCAGATTTCCATAGATAACAGTGTTCCTGTCAAATACAGACACTGCATAATTATGGAAAACCTGGCAGCATATCCACCTGCACTTGGAACCCGGCCACAGATCACAAAGGTATGCATATTCTATTCTGGGTGTGTAAAACTGTTATCCTAAAATACAAGCAGGGCATCCATTCCCAGGACCCTCCAAATAGACTGTAATCCTACATCAATGCAATGGAAAGAACAGTGAACTAGAGTTTTTGGATAACTGTGTCCACTCTTGAAATGGAATAATTTTATAGTAGGAATAGACCTCAGAGGTTGTGCAAGTTCAAATTATAATTATAAATTAGGAAAGGGAGGTTGTGATGATTGACTGACTTGCACAAAGTCTCATATCCCAAATGACAAAGCTGGGTCTCTAACTGTAGCATTTTCATTATAGTACAATGTTCTTTCTATAGCATTGTGCTCACTTAATGTAGCCTCTTCTTGAATTTTCTTTAATATAAGATGAATATGTTGGACAAAAACAGTGCTTGTTACACAATGTAGCCCATGGTGTCCTGAGGTTATACCAGATGCCTTGAAGGCCACTTAGAAGTAGGCAGAGTTTGATGCAGGATAGTCAGGGATCAGGCCTCAGTGAAGTTCCGTGTAATAGTTTATTTCAGAAAATCATGACTAAGTAAAAATTCTGAAATTATACTTCTAGATTCTATAAATGTAAAATCATCTTCTGTGTTTAATTTTAATAGAATTTCACTCTTATAATTCAAACAATTTACAGCCACTTTTGATTATACATTCTTATTTTCATCTGTTATTAACAATGTGGCATAGAAAATCTAGAAAGCATTTGTGTAGACGTATTATTTCTAAAAATAAATAACATTATACCTGTCACTTGTTGAATGCTTATTAAATTCCAAGCACCAGCCCATGAGCCATAAATACATATATTAGCTCATTTAATCCTTGTAATAACTCCATGAAGTATGGGTATTAATGTCATCCATATTTTAGAAATAAGGAAACTAAGACACAGAAAATTACCCTCATTTTAGAAATAGGGAAACAAAGGCACAGAAAATTTATCCAATGTAACATAGCTACCAAGTTGCAGATTCAAGGTGCATATTGAGGTCCACAGGGTCATGACATAACACTATAAATTTCTCATCTGCAGTTTAAAACATCTGTTCTTTATGGTGCACAGAAAATTTTCTTCTCTAAATTACATTTCTACTCTCATATCACTCAATACCAATGACGGTCTTTGAATTAATACAGTAGCATGCATAAGTAATTACCATAAATAGAAAAACAATGGAAGCATAAATATTAGCATGATGGCATCCACAATGTCTGGATCATTTATCTGTCTGAGATTCACATTTATGACCATATGATAAAGAAGCCAGATTCAAAACAACTTGCCATAGCTAATGCTGATGTAGGTGTAAGTTCAAAACAAATAAAGATTACCAGTATAGCGGTTTTCATAATATAGCTATTAAAGCACAGGAATATTAGACATATCACTGTCCTCGAAGGTGATGACACTGACTTAGTAAAAGGATGACTAGTTATGAATATGACAAGTCTTGACAAAAATAGACACCTCTAAAAAAAGGAATTCTGTTTGTTTGTTTGAGACAGTCTTGCTTTGTAGTTCAAACTTCTGGCAATCCTCTCGCCTCAGCCTCTGAGTGCTAGGATTACCAGCATGTGCCACCATGCCCAGCTAAATAAAGGAATTTTGAAGGAGCCTTCCTTTGTGACAGTGATAAATTGCATAGTCATGTTGCAGCTTTAGCGTTCACCTCATTTCTCCAGCACAGAAAAATACCTATTTTCCTCTTTAGGTGCTGAGGGCCATGTCAGTCTCACCACTCCTTTTGAGAACACCCATTCAGGGCTGGTGATATAGCTCAGTGGCATAAGTGCCTGCCTGGTAAGCACAACATCCTCAATTCCACTCCCGGTACCCGCATATTAAAAAGAAAAGAACACCCACTCATTTACTATTTATTTGATCTTAGCGTAAGACCTTCATTTTATCAAACTTCAAGTTTTTCATTGCATTTTCATATAATAAAAAATTACTGATTAAATGACAGTATCACTAGTCACATGCTCCCAAACTTTTAGAGGACATCAATTGCCACCTGTAAATTTATTTATTTTTTATTTTTTAATTTTATTTTACAGAGAAAAAGGATAAACAAACAATGAAACTGAGTTTCAAAATAGATTAATAGGACATTTACAACAGTTGATACATTGTGTATTGTTGTCTTCCTAGCAGTTATTCAGAGTACAAAATATAGGCATGGTATCTTGTCTAAACAATATTTTACTATAGCTTTCAAAGGGTAGCACCCATAATCAGTCAACAGTATCCAGGTTAAAATGTGAATGTTAAAATAACCTTTTTTTTTTCTGAATGCTTCCCATCTCCAATTTATTTTAGATGAGCCCTGTGAATTATCTTTCTGAAAATCCTATCTACTTCTACCACTCTGCCATTAAAAAGCCTCCGGTGTCTCCCTATTACCTGTGCTAGAAGATCAAGTTTACATTCCTCAGCCTAGTAGGTAAGGGTTCCAAGATCTGATCATACCCTAACTTCCAAATTTTTTACATTCATTTTCCACCTGAGTTCAAGTGTTATAAATATAGCTACCAAGTCTCCAGGTCAGATTAGTTGTGTTCTCTAAATACTTTTAACCACAATTATCATCATTATCCCACTGTATTGTGAATCTTTACTTCAGAGTCTAGCTTTCCTTAAAAACTGTGAACTGCACAGGTCTAGCACCCAATATAACAGTTTTTATACTTGTGTACATTATTTAACAATTTGCATACAACCACTAACAGGTATTTCATAAAAGTATGCAAAATTGCATTGAAAGTATGAGATTCCAAGTTTTGACTCAAGTAGTCCTTTCTGATAAAATGGAATTCTCTTCATTTTTGCCTTCTTAAAATCTATTCATTTTTTAGTGTCATATTTATATTGTACATCTCCCCTTAGTCATTAGAGTTCTTGGAGAATAGAACATATTCATCTTTGAATTGGCATGTTGCAATTAGCAGATGCTCAATCAATGTTTAATTACCTGAACTATTAGGGAACAGAAGTTGAGATTTATAGCAATCTGAAAATATTGATTACAAACCTATCAACTTCTGCTTGCTGATCATTTTAGTAGATTTTAATCGCTAATCAGCCTTAAAGCTAATATGCAGTAATGGTTATATATTATCTTAAAAGTGGCAATCTAATCAGAAATTAGCAACGGTACTAAATGTGAATTTGTAATCACCAGTGCTAATATGCTTTACTTTCTAACTGCCTTACTACTTACCTGAACTTTATAAACTGATTTGAGTTTTAGGACTTGTTGGATTTTATTGAGACCATGTAAGGAGCCAAGTACTAGATTGAATATATTCAAAGATTCTGGTGAGATGAACTGGGATAGTTACATCAGAAAACAGACAAAGATTTACTAAAAAGAGATGTCAAGTAAAGCAATTCAGTGAACTCTGGTAGACCACACTGTCCTGCAGAATGAGAGTGAGAGAGTGTTCTAAGAGCGTCTCTAAACACTGCCTGGTCCAGCAGCAATAAGCAAGCCTCTGCACAGACGTGAAGGATTTGTATTAGTAGCACATAAACAAATAGTTCTGAGAAATCATTGGTATAATTAATGTAGTAAAAACTGTAATGATTTTATGATAATGATTTTACAATGCCACTATTATGGTCTGAAAGTTTATGTGTCCCCAAATTCATGTGTTGAAGCCTTATTCCCCCAATCTGATGGCATTAGGACATGGGACCTTTCGAACTAATTAAGTCAGGAAGGTGAAGATGTCATGAATGGAATTAATGCCCTTATGAAAGACAGACCATAAAGCTCTCTAGCCCTCTTTCCACCATGTAAGCAAAGGTAAAGTCCACAGTTTGCAATCAGGAAGATGGCCCTCATCAGAATCCAGCCATGTTGCCACCCTTATCTCATTTCTATTGACCATATTACTTTGATATGACCACCAGAAATAACCAAGACAGTCATTCATGTATATCAACATCTCCACACTATAATTTTAAAGTAGAATTTAAGTATTTTTAAGCATTCTTTCACTTAGCCACTGTATATTTAGGGGACTAGTCTGTTCCATGTAATATTCTAGAGGCTGAATCTACAGTGATTTAGAAGACAGAGAATCTCTGTTCTCACAAATGAAAACATTCAGATAGTAATAATACACATGAATAAAATAAAAGAATATGTGCAACTGAAAAATACATTCAATGTTTAAAGTTAAAAAATACATTGCCATACCCCCCCCACATACTCCTCCTCACTTCTAACACAATTATCCATCATTCTTGCCACTTTCTGAAGCAGTTCAGTAGTCTCAGGGTGTCTAGTTGCATTGTTGTCGCTACCTCGATGCCCTGAATCAGTTCAAAACATTTTCCTTTCGTGGTTATTTTGATCTTGGGAACAGCCAGAAATTTCATGGTGCAAGATCTGGTGAATGAGGTAGATGAAGAAATACCATCATGTTTTTACGAGCCTGCTTTTCTGTTAAATGGCACTCGCAGCAGCGCTCAGCATTTTTGATCATACCTCATAAAGACACTCATGAAAAAGGACTTCCAGAACTGCTTTGGAAAGTAGCAAGAATGACAGGATAAGTGTGTTTGAAGCAAGAAAGAGTATTCTGAGGAGCATTAGTGGCAATGTGTTTTATATTGTAATGATTTTTTAAAATTTAAACATTCGCTGTATATTTTGATCATATCTCACATATGGCAGGGAAAGAAGAGACCACTGTAATTCTAGAAGTGAGCTTTATGCTCATTAATAGACCTTTTACTGCATTTATACATCTTTTTTCTTGGTTGGATTTTATGTCTAGTAGGATTCCTGCCTTCTACCTTCTATTCATTTCTTCCTCTTTCCTTCCTTGCCTGCCTCCCTTCCTCCCTTTTCCCCTTGCTCCCCCCTTTTTTCTTAAAAAAAAAAAATCATGAGTGTTCTTTCCTGTGCATTCTGACATGCATCATCTTCTGCCTATGCACTTCTATTTGAATCATCTTGCTAGATATAAAACTGTCATATTCTATTTTCCTCAGAATGTTGTAAACATTTCATTGCACTTAGATGTGGAAAATCTGAAGCACTTTCATTCTCCCCAAAATGACTTGCCTTTTCCAACAGCAGTATTCTTCCTTTATTTGATATTAAGTCATTTTACCAAGATGTATCTTACAATTATTCTGTATCATTTTTATACTTCACAATATGCATTTTTCCTGGTAATTTCTTTTTTCCTTCATTTAGTAGAAACAATAGGCTATTTTACTCTTCCATTTGATTGGTTCCTTTTTGCAAGAACAGCTTGGCAAATTGGTTTATTGTTGCCTTTCCTTCATTACTGCCTTGGTAAATGTTTTTTGTCTTTTTACTTTGCATTTCTGTGACTACAGAAAATCTTTTATTTAATTTTTATCCTTCAAATTACTTGTAATACATTTGCCAGTTCTAAAATGAGGGGAGGGTATATTTTTAGATTTCAGTGTGTCTCCTTGGCTGTATACTATCCTTTTCCATCTCATTCTGTTTTTATAATCTCATTTTTCATTGAATCCATTCGAATTTTAAAGAACTATGGTGACACGTATTAATGAATATTTTAATTGTTTCTTGGAATCTATTACCTTCCAGAATGAATTCTATTACATTCAAATTTACTTTGCTATGATATATCTCTATGGTTGTCATGTTGTTTTCATTTTAAAGCAAACTGCACTGCACTGACACTTGACTCCATGTCTTATGATGCCATCTCACTGATGAAAGTCTCTTGTTAGAACATATGAATTTTAAAAAAAATTTGACAGATAACATTTATCATGTACAACATGATGTTTTGAAGTAAACACACATTGTGCTAAGATTAAGTCTAGCTGATTAACAAATGCATTACCTCCCATACTTATTTTTGTGATGAGAGCACATAACAGTCACTCTCTTTAAATTTTTCAAGAATATAATAAATTGTCAATAATAGTAGTCATTTTGCTGACAAAAGATCTCTTGAACTTATTTCTCTCATCTACCTTTACTTGTGTATCCTTAGGCAACCTCTTCCCCAGCAGTCTTCTTTTCTACTCTTCCTAGTCTCTAGTAAAAACTGTAATATTTTCTCCTTGTATTAGATCAATTATTTTAGGTTTCAGATATAACTGAGATCATGCAATATTATCTTTCTGTGTCTAAGTTATTCCACTAAGTTCATCCATGTTGTCACAAATGATAAGATTTCATTATTTTTATAGTCAAATAGTATTCCACTGTGTATATATACCACATTTTCTTTATCCATGTATTTATTGATGGAACGTAGTTTGATCCTATTTCTTGGCTTCTGTGAATAGTGAAGCAATAACTGTGGAACTGCAGTTATATCTCCAACTTACTAATTTCTTTTTTTAAAGATATACACCCAGAGTGGGATTGATGGAATATATAATACTTGTAGTTTTAATTTTTAAAGAAAGCACCATACTGTTTTCCAAAATGGCTGTGCTAATTTACAATCCAAATGAAAATGTATTAAGTGTACCTTTTCTCTACATCCTCTTCAACACTTGTTATTTTTTTCTTTTATATAATAGCCATTGTAACTAGAGTGAGGTGATACCTCATTATGGTTTTGATTTGCATTTCTCTCATGATTACTAAGATTTTTGTATAGTTGTTGGCAATTTATATGTCTTCTCTTGAGAAATGTCTATTCAAGTCTTTTGTCCTTTTAATTGAGTTGTTTGTATTTTTGCTAAATGAGGCCAGACTATTATGTGTACTATTGTTTTCAGAAAGCCTGGGAACATTGAGTAGTGTAGGTGGTATAGAAGATTTTTTAGAGCAGTTTTCAATTCAAAACAAATTGAGAGGAAGGTAAAGAGATTTCTTGTAGATACCCCATCCCCAAACATGCACAGCCTCCTCCATTATCAACACTGGGCACTTTTATCAATACTGAGCTCTCTTTTTAACGACTTATTTTTGTTAAAGCGTGCCATTGTGTGTAGAGAGCTGATGATGATACAGTCATCACTTGGCCTTTGCATTTCCTCCCAACTGAAAACGTTTTGCTTCAGATAGAGGGCATCATACCTAGAGAAGCATTAGCCCAGTTCACTTTCATTTCAGCAGACATTTTCACTCACTCTCGCCTAAGTAGAGTATTAGTGAGACATTTTTTCAGGATATCGCCCATTTTTGTTACCATCTGTGTGAACTTCCCACGGCTGATTTTAACATATTCCCACAAATATGTCTTAAAACAATAGAAATTTATTTCAGATCTGGAGGCCAGAAGTCCAAAACCAAAATGTTGGCAGAGCTGCTTTCCTCTGGAAGCTCTGAGGGAACACTTGTTCCATGCCTCACTCTTAGCTTGTAGTGGCTGTTGGTAGCAACCACTGGCACTCTTTGACTTCTATCTGTAACTCCAAGCTCTGCCTCTGACTCCACATGAGTTTTTCCTTTGTGTCTCTTCTCTGCTCTTCACTTCTAATAGCATTTGTTATTGAATTTAGGATCCACCTAATCCAGGATGACCTCATCTGAAGATTCATAATTAAATATAAAAGACTCTTTCTCCAAATAAGGTAATATTCAGAGGTTCCAGGTAGAGTCCCTTTGGGGCACCGTTATTCAATCCAATGTGCCAACTATGTTTTATGGGATGCTCTTTGCATGTGTGTTCTTGGAATGTTCTCCTTGTTCTCTGAGTATGACTTTTCAATGACTTTGGGGATAAGGAAGTATCCTATCCTTGGTCTGAGTTTCTATTTTATGCTTTTGTTAAATTTAAGCTTTCAACTTGACATCATTTATATATGTTCCCATCTGCCATTTTATCCCAGCAACCCTCTTTAAAACATGAAAATAATGACATAACATACCTGCGATGTTTTGTTTCTCCTATTTTTGGCAATTAAGAATAAATGTCGGGCCGGTGAGATGGCTCAGTGGCATAAGCGCCTGCCTTGCAAGCGCGAGGGCCCGAGTTCGACTCCCGGATCCCACATACGAAAAAGGGGCCGGTGATATCGCTCAGCGGCACGGGAGCCGGTTGGCGCACGAGGTCCTGAGGTCGACACCCCGGTACCCACACAAAAAAAAAAAAAAAAAAAAAAAAAAAAGAATAAATGTCATAAACATGAGCTAAGAATGATAATAACAAAAAGAATGAAAATGGGAGAGAGGAGTTAGAAGCAGAGGGAGGGAGATGGGTGGTAAGGGGAAGGGCACTAAAAAACAAAAAAAAAAAAGAAACAAGCTATATTATGTACATGTACCCACTCTCCATGATCAGTGTAAACATCATGTACTGCAAACATGTACTAATAAAAGAAAACAACAAAGATAAAGCATGGGTAAGCCAAACAAAGAAAAAAAGAATAAAGTTTCTGTGAACATAAGTGTGCAAGTTTTAGTGTGTAAATAAGTTCTCCACTCATTTGAGTAAATACTTACAAGCATAATTACTGTATTAAATAATTGACTACATTTAGCTTTGCAAAAAACTGTCAAACTTTTTGAAGTGACTGTACCATTTTACATTCCCACCAGCAATGAATGAGATTTCTGTTGCTCTATTTCGTTGCCAGCATTTAGTATTGTCATGTTTTAGATTTTAGACATTCTCATAGTTATGTGTTAGCTCACTATTTTAATTTACAGTTCCCTAATGAAATGAGTTTGAGTGTTTTCTCATATGCTTATTTGTTACATGTAGATCTTTTTGGGGGAGACATTTATTCAGATCTTTTGACCATTTTCATTGAATTATTTTATTGTAATTGTTTTACTTTAACAGATCTTTGGATATTTTGAATATAGATTATTTATCACATATATGTTTTACAAATACTTTCTCCTGTTCTCTACCTTATTTTTTTTATTCTACCTGCAGTGATTCAGAGTAGCATTTTAATAATATAGACCAATTAATTTTTTCTTAAATAGATTTTGCTTTTTGGTTTGTATCTAAAAAATCATTGTCAAGTCCAAGTCACTTTGATTTTTTCCTAAATTATGTTCTGTTGATTTTATAGTTTTGGGTTTTGCACTTAGGTCTATAATCCATTTTGGTCAACTTTTGTGAAAAGTATGCCTACTTTGTTTTGTATGTGTATGTTCAGTTGTCCCACCATGACTTATTTAAAACACTATCATTTCTCCATTGAATTTCCTTTGATCCTTTGTCAAAGATGAGTTAATTATACTGGTTTGGGTCTATTTTGCAGTCTTTATCCCTATGATCTGTGTATCTTTCATCAATATCACAATGTTTTGATTACTCCAGCTTCATCATAAATTTAAATTTGGGCAATGTCAACCCTCTGTTTTTGTTCTCCTTTAATACTGTGGTGGTTATCCCAGTCATTTGACATTCTATATAAAGTCGAAAATTAGATTGTACATATCCACAATATAGCTTGCTGGATTTTTTTTTTTTTTGTGGGTACCAGGGGTCGACCTCAGGACCTTGCGTGCCAGAAGGTGCCCGTGCCGCTGAGCGATTTTCGTATGTGGGTTCCAGGAGTTGAACTCAGGCCCTCGTGCTTGCCAGGCAGGCGCTTACGCCGCTGAGCCATCTCACAGGCCCCAGCTTTCTGGATTTTGATTGCAACTCCATTGAATCTATAAATCAATTTGGAAAGAACAGACAGCCAATAGTTCCCATACGTAGGCCAAGAGAGATTCTAAATTAATAAATGATTTTTATTAGAGACAATACAGAGTTTGAATTTGGAAAGATAACTGAAATGTTAGTAAAGAGGAAAAATCCACACCAGAGGCTGGGAGATCAGCCAGGTGCCTATGGAAAGCCATGGAATTCGTCCCAGTGATATTCAATGACTACCTGACCTGAGAGTTGGTAGAAAGAGTAAACAGAGTGAATGATTTACATAGGTTTTAAAGAAACATACTAAACTATAACATTTGAAGATGGATGAAGTGAAGGAGTGAAGGTACTAGGAATGATTCTATGCTTTCAGGATGAGATGACTAGGTAAACGCTAATATCATTACCTAAGATAGAGAACACATTAGCAGTAGCATTAGTATGATGTGTCATAGTACAGATGGGTAGATATTTCTAGTTGATTTTTGAATTAAAATATTTCCAAAGAAATATACCTTCAAGAAGAAAGTGCTTTCTCAACTACTTGAAACAATTTCTAAAATTTATGGTGTTGATTGATAATTCATATAATATTTAAAGTAAAAGCAGGCACATATTGTGACAAGTGTCTGGTGAGACACAAAGATGAATGAAACATAAAAATTGTCCTTAAGATGCTCATAGACTGATATAGAGAAGAAAAATAAATAATGTTGTAAGAGTACACAGAAATCATAAGCCACTTTAAAATGAAATTAAGAAAGTAATTCCTTTGCAATAGCATACAAAAGAGATATAATATACTGAGACATAAATTTAACAAGAAAAGTATAAAACTTATATTCTGAAAATCACAACACTGTTCAAGGAAAATAAAGGTCTAAATAAATGGGAAGGCATCATATATTCATGGGTCATTTTTAAGAAGCTTTTTCAGAAACATTTAAAAATAATATTCCAAAGACAGTAATCCACAAATTGCTTTCCAGGTGCAACACAGTCCTTCTCAGCATCTCACCTGCCTTCTTTGTATAAATTGACAAACTGATCCTGATTTAAAAACCCATTAGACCAATGTAATAGAATTAGAGAATCAGGAATAAATACATGAATAATTTATCTCTCTCTCTCTCTCTCTCTCTCCCCCTCCCTCCTTCCTTCTTTCTCCCTTCCTCTCTCCCTTTCCCTCTCCCCCCTCCCACCTTAGGAATGCTAAGGAAATACTTTACCACTGAGCTACACTTCAGCCCAAACCCACTCACGCATCTCTGGTCAACAAATATTAATCAGGGTACCAAATATCTAACAGGAAAAACAACTAATTATATGAACAAGAAATTCAATAGAGATAGAAATCATTAAAAAAATCAGATATCTTAGAGTTGAACATTTCAATCAATTAAGTAAAAAATATAATGTACAGCTTCTACAACACACTAGACAAAGCAGAAGAAAGAATTTCTGAATTTGAGGACAAAACAGCTCAAACAAGAAAAGAGGGAAGGAAGGAAGGAAAGAAAGAAGCAATGAAGGAAGGAGGAAAAAGAAAAAGTGTGAGGCAAGCCCACAAGACAAACGGGACACTATTAAGTGAACAAATATTCACATTATGGAAATTCCAGGAGAAGAATAAGGAAAATCGTTGAAATCTTATTTAATAAAATACTAGCTGAAAATTTCTCAAGTCTTCAAGTTTAGATATGGACATCAATATCCAAGAAATTCAAAAAACTCCAACTGTAATCAACCAAAATTTATCATCTTCAAGGAATTTGAGGTAATAAGTCCAAAGTATAAGACAAAAGGAAAATTACAAGAACAGTACTTGCCAAGTCACATATAGGAGAATCCCCATTAACAGCAACTCTCTCAACAGAAACCTCACAGAGCAGAAGACAATAAAATGATATATTCAAAGTCCTAAAAGAAAATCCTGCCAACCAGAAATACTATTCCAAAACTCTTCTTCACAAATGAATGAAAAATTAGTTGTTTTACAGAAGAGCAAAAACTGGGAGAATTAATCACCACCAGGCCAGCCCTATGGGGAATGCTTAGAGGTTGTCTTATACTAGAAACAAAATGGTGATGACTGTGATCATGAAAATGCATGAATATACAAATCTCACTAGCAGAACAGAGAAACAGAGACAGAGAAAAGAGAAAGAATCAAACCTTACAATGACAGAAAACTACAAATCCACAAAGTTAAATAATAAGAATGATAATAATAATAATAAGAGTGGAACAATGAATATACAAAATATTAAGAACACAAACAATGACAAGATTAAATTTATACTTATTAATAGTATCATTGAATATAAACACATTGGTCCCCAATCTAAAGACACAGATTAGCTGAATGGATAAAAGAAAGCAAGACCCAACTATATGATGCTTATGAGAAATGCATTTCACTGGTAAATATATGCACAGGCTGAAAATAAAAGGTCAGAAGATATAACATACAAACAGAAACCAAAAATTAGTAGTAGTAGCTAAACTTATATCATATAAAACAGACTTTAAATAATAAAGTCTAAAATGAGACAAAAATAGTTATCATATATTGATAAAGGGTAAGCTTAACAGAAGATATAACAAATGTAAATATATATGCACCCATCAAATATATAAGGCAAATATTATTATATTGAAAGGAGAGATAGATTCTAATGAAATAATAGTTGTGGTCTTCAATACCTTGTTTCATCAATGGACAAATAATCCAGACAGAACATGAACAAAGATCAAATTATTAGCAACATTTAATTCAGTCAATGTCAAACATATCATGAAATGTAAAATTGACAAATTACTGTTCAGTGTGTATTTTTTTCTTCTCGATGGGCAAAAATCAGGGACTTTTGTGCTCCAGTACATATCACCTTGAATGTCTTATACCTCTCCTGGATGTATAACAATTTCCCAAGACATTATTCTACTTCAATATAATTATGTGGGAGAGGCAGAAGAGTGGAAGAAGGAAATCATTTAGACAATTTCTTCATCTTGTGAACATTTGAGAGGGCTTTTCTATGCCACATAAGGCTTCAACTTGTTTAAAAAGGGTGGATTATCTGTTAAATCAATACATCACATTGTATTGATTTACTTGTTAAACATTATAGGAAAATTAACTTTGGTCAATGACATGATTGTCTATGTAAAAAAATCCCAAAGAACCCTCAAAGTACTTGAACAAATAAGCAACTATAGTAAGGTTGCAGGATATAAGGATAATACACAAAATCAACTGCTTTTCTATATACCAGTTGGAACAAGTGGAATTTGAAAAAAAAAAAAAAAACAGCATTACTTTCTTTTTTTTTTTTTTTTTTTTTTTTGGGTACCGGGGGGTCAACCTCAGGACCTCGCGCGCCAACAGGCACCCGTGCCGCTGAGCGATATCACCGGCCCCTTTTTCGTATGTGGGATCCGGGACTGGAACTCGGGCCCTCACGCTTGCAAGGCAGGCGCTTACGCCGCTGAGCCATCTCACCGGCCCCAGCATTACTTTCAATAGCATTAAACACAACATATTTAAGTATGAGTCTAATAAGTTATAAAGAGGGCTTATATGAGGAATAGTACAAAATTGATGAAAGAAATCAAAGATATAAACAAATATATGTTCTCTGATTATGGCAAAAAGATACAATATTGTTAAGAGATTAGTTAAGATGTGAGTTCATACACCTCACTAAAGAAAATACATAGATGCAGTAAGAATCTGAAAAAAATGCTTATCATTATATATCATTATGTAATTGCAAATTAAAACAATGAGTAGGACACTTCTATTAGAATGGCCAAAATCCAAACAGTGATGTACCCAATTCTGGAATGGATGGAAAGCATTAGGACCTTATTCATTTTAGATAACACAAAATGTCTTCTTTGAAAGACAGTTTGCCAATTTCTTACAAAGCTAAACATAGTCTTACAATTTAGCACCAGGCTCCTAGGTATTTACCCATATGAGTTGAATACTAATGTCCTCACAAAATACTGTACGTGAGTATTTACAGAAGCCTTTATCATTGCCCAAAATAGGAAATAACCAAGATACGTCCTTCAATCGGTGAGTAAAGTGTGGCATATCCATTGAACAGAATATTATTCAGCAGTAAGAAAAATGAGTTATCAAGCCACAAAAAATTATAAAAAAAACTTTTGATGCACATTTCAAAATGAAAGAATCCAGTTTTTAAAAGGCTACATACTGCATGATTCCAACTACATAACCTTCTAGAAAAGACAAAGCTACAGACACATGAACACATTAGTGCTTTCCAGGAGTTTAGGGAAATGAAAGATGAACAGGGAGCATATGGGATTTTTATATCAGTGAAGCTATTCTGTGTGATACAATACTCATGGATACATGACATTATATACTTATCAAGACCCACTGACTATATAACATAAAGAATATTACCTAATGTTAACTATGAGCTTTAGTAAATAATCATGTATCGATACTGGTTCATCAATTGCAACAAATGTACCACACTAATACAAAATGATAATAATGGTAGAAACCATATAGAGGGATAAGGGGTATATCGAAATTCTTTACCTTTTGCTCAAATTTTCCATAAATCAAAATCTGCTCTAAAATAAAAAATCTGTAATCAAAAAGTCATCCATAGCAAAGAAAAAGTAACTTACGGAAAGTTATATATCATACACATGTATAAAAAGGCACATGCACATATACATGTATTTGCACACATTCAGATAAAATAAATACACATCTCTTTTCACCATAATTTTCATATGTTGTATACCCTGTTATTTTCTCTTTCCTAATGTAATGCATCTATATAGACTAAGGTGAGTGGGAGATGAGGAAGGAAATGGAGGAAGTGATGCTGAATCTTGCTTATATAAAATTTGGTTGTAAGGGAAATAGAGCTGAGATGGAAAATTTTGTTTTTAAAAGACATAATGAAGCCAACTATAAAAATGTACACTGTACCTAGTAGTTCATTACATTTTATCCTACAGTTATTTCACTTTCTTTTCAAGAAATATAGATGAATACTTTATTATAACATTGTATACCAAAAGTATATTTCAAAATTTCCAGAACAATGAAAATGTAAAGAAAACAAAACAACCACATACCAATTCATTGATGCTGATCAGTATAACATTCTCATATCCTTTACCTTCTTTATCTTTAAGATGACAATCAGATGAAGTTACTGGTAACAGAACAAGGATCAAGGGAGGAATTCCAAAGATATACCTAAAAGAAACTAAATTCAACAATAAATGAGAATGAGCTAAATGTGATGCCATGTTACATTTGATTGTAGTTTATCGATGGGTTGCACCACTTCTAGTGATTTTTAAAATGTATCTCAGTTCTTGAATAGTGTAGGCAGAACCCTAAAATTTTAAATTATATACAAACAAAGTGGAGCAGCGTTTTGGAGTTCAGACTTCATTTACTTTTTTTTTTTTTTTTTTTTTTTTTTTTACAAAGAAATTACTCTTAGGGAAAGTGTAGGACAGGTGTGATGAGATCGAAGTATGCTTCTGAAAGACACACTAGCAGGTATCAATACCTTAACCAATTTGGATTTTTGTTGAATGTACCTATAAGACAAGGTATCTACTGGTAAAGAGGTACACTGCAGTTTAAAAAGTCACATTTTTTTATGTGGGTACCAGGAGTCAACCTCAGGACCTCACGCTTGCCAGCAAGTGCTTGTGCCACTGGGCGATATCACTGGCCCTTTTTTTTTTCTCCTTTATGTGGGTTCTGGGAGTCAAACTCAGGACCTCACACTTACCAGGCAGGCGCTTATGCCGCTGAGCTATCTCACTGGCCCCAAAAGTCACATATTTTTGAAATTTTATGTTGTGTGGCATGTGATTATTTATGTAAAACTTTGAAGGTAGTCCACTTGATGGAATATCTGGTTTGATTCTGGCAGCAGCACTTTGGGAAGTTTATCTGCACTATGGTTGTATTCCTTCTTTTAAATAGTGGACCTTAAAAGGTTTTCCCTTCCCAAAACTCTTATGAATTTAATCATATTTTGGGACTCAACTCCCTGTCTTTTATTCTTTTCTGCATCAATGTGCTCAGAGACCCTCATTCTGTTCAGCTTCTTGCCATGTTAGAAAAACCCAAGAAGCAAGTTCACATCCTGTAAACCAATGATTTGTGCCTGCTTTTGATAAGTCTTTCCAACTAGGGACAACTACCCAATCAAAAGGAATGAAGTTACAAATGGTATCATTTAGGATGTAAAAACATACTGAATAGAAAGCCAGTGGTGCCTGGAAACATGAAATCTGACTTATTTCTTCGTAAGTCTTCCATAGTGTCTTGTTTAGATCTTTCTGTGAAATCCGAATTATGTTGACAATATACTTCCTGCTAACTTCCCAAATAAACTTTAACTGTACTTGTTCAATGCAAAACATCTCACATGTGTGCCTTCTCTACTTAAAAAGTACAAGTACAGTCTTTAAAACCAAAGGAGGGCCGGTGAGATGGCTCAGCGGCATAGGCGCCTGCCTGGCAGGCACGAGGGCGCGAGTTTGACTCCCAGAACCCACATAGGAAAAAAGGGCCGGTGATATCGCTCAGCGGCACGGGGGCCTTCTGGCACGCGAGGTCCTGAGGTCGACCCCTGGTACCCACAAAAAAGACAAACAAAACAAAACAAAAAAAACAAAACAAGGAACCGATGTTGTGACAACAGCCTGTAGATGATTAAGAATATTGTAAAATTCCCAATAGCAATGTCATGCTATTATCTGCCATATAAAAAAATCAGTTGTGGGCCGGGGGTATAGCTCAGTGGCACGGCACCTGCCTGGCAAATGTGAGGTCCTGAGTTCAATTCCTAGTACCAAACAAACAAAAAAATCAGTTGTACTTCCCAAGAAAGTGTCCGTTTAGTGACCCATTTTATGAATGTAGAAAGTAAGCTAGATAGCAGTTATGAGAACAAATTTACTTCTTTTCTTTATATGTGACTCACACTTGTTAAAGAGAATTAAAAATCTAGTATTGAGACATGAAATCTATTCATAGTTCTGCCAATAAATAGCTATATACATGATTAGCAAGAACTCATTTCCTCTCAAGATTAATAATGTTTGATCTTAATAACTTTTAATTTATTATCTGTCCTATGCCAGGGACTGTTAGGGATCCTGGATGCTAACCTGAGTTTGCCATATCACCAGAATTTGATCAGAAATGGCCATAATATTTTGATAACATGTAATTGCATTGGTCTTCTGAATGAAAAATCACTTCCCTGTAATACTATTAAGCTCTCTCTCTCTCTCTCTCTCTCTCTCTCTCTCTCTCTCCACCTTCATCCAGATCAACAAACAATAATCAATTGCTAACTATTTATTATATTTTGACCTCATATTGGATCTGTGCAGATTGTATAAAATGCATTTTTTTGTATTTTCTCTGTAATTTGCCAGGCGTCCAAAAGTTATACTTTGAGAGGAATAGATAACAAAAAATAATTATAGAACACATAATTTGAAATGAACTTTAAAGAGAATATAAGAAAATAAACATTTCTGTGAAAGGGAAGTATTTTTTTCATTATCTTTAAATTTTATCTCAAAATGAGGTGGTTTTGTTTTCTATGAGCAAGAGTTGTCTTCTTCACCTCAATTGGCAATAAATGCTTCTAAAATCCCTCTCAACTTACTAATTCATTGGATGGCATTTTGTCACCACTTTCTAATGGTGGCTTGGTGAAAAATTCAGCCTTTTTGTGTACTACAATTACTTTCTCAGTTCTAAAACAGTTTACCTTGCCTATAAAGACAGTGTTCTGGTGCCCTTACTGTTGCTGAGTGAGTCAGTTCCAGATACAGTAGGGCAAAGCAAAGAATGAGATCTGAATACAGAGACTTGGGAGTTTTTGTCTTGGTGTGCCAGCTAAGTTTCCCATACCGGATTTCTAAAATATAAACATATAATATTTCTTTAGCTTTCAAGTACCTCAGTTATAAGAATCTACTTGGTCATCCAAATAGAGAAAGTCTTCAGGTTTGAAATTTTCTCAGAGACTGCTCTTACATACACACCTAGGACCAGGGAAAAGCCAAATCTCATAGGTTCCCAACTTTGTCATTAATGATGTGTAGTTTTATAATTGAAGTCTTTTCTTCCACACCACACACAGAATATGTATAATAGTATAATATATTAAGATTTTATAGTTTGAGCGTCACAATGTGAAAGGAACTCAACTTTTATTTTGTTTGCATTTGTTTCTTACTACACTGGCAACCACCTCTCTCCCTCTCCATGAACTTTTCATTAGGTCACAGAAAAGACAAACCATAATGAACAATGCAAGTCAAGTGTGGGCTTGTGGAATTGTCTTTAAATCTCCTGAAGGGATTGTAACTGGAGAATTATTTTCAGTAGGGAATTTGGTTAAACCAGAATGATGGCTGTCTAAAAACTCTTGTTGGTTTTTAATTTAAGCCAAATAATACATTCTATCCTCAGTTGTTTAAGTTATGGGGTCAAAGTGGACATAAATAAATTGGTTTCCACGTCCACTAAATCCAGTCTTTTATCAGTCTTTAAGATCAACAAAGGTTTACTGAACATCTATTACATAGACTTACTTTCCCTGGGAATTTAAGTCCACAACCACTTCATGAGGTACATATCTACATGGTATTTACATTTTGCAGGTGGAAAATCTGGGACCCAAAGAACATTTTCCAATATATAATGTGTCTAGTAAGAACTAGGATTCAAACCTAATTTGGTCAGATTAAGGATTCTAGAAACTGAGGTACTACCTACTGACCCACACTGCTTCCTATAAAAATAACTGTGGATATGTAGTCAAAGGAAAAATAAAATCCCCTGCACAAACCAAAGTACTTCCTGGCCAAGCTCTAAAACTGTATCATATGTTCTTATTTCAGAGAAAAAAACCCACTAAATATCTGCTCTTACTGCAGTAGATTATATGTCAGGGATAAAATAGGATAAAATCTCATGCACATGAGTGTCAATAAGATGTATACATTGGTCCCATGAAATAACATTTTCTATTTTTGTTTAAGATATACAAACACTGATGTGGTGCCATTTGAAATTCTTTATACCTTTTTAGGCTTCCTAATCATCCCCAGTTCTCTACTTTTATACCTATTCCATTTTTTTATCCTCAAATATGATGAAATTAGACAAACCATATAGTACAACTGAGGACCACATAGTGGGTCCTCATCTTCTTTAATACCCAAAAGTAATAACAAGGACAAAGGGGCCAGAATAATTCTAGCACAATCTTGATGGAGCTTAAACATCTAGTGAAATCTCTTGGAACTAAATTGCAGAAAGTCATTCATTATAACAAACATTAGAAGTTTAGAATTTTAATATTTTATTTGCCAATCATAATTTATGATGCATGACTCATATACTTCAGGAAATAAAGTCTCAGTGTTAAAAACACACACCCTCGCTTTCTTTTGTCTTTTTACTTCTGGATCAGACGTGGTGCAACCCGGGGCGGACCAGAAAGAATGCAGAAGAACCAAAAGTTTTGAGTAGAAAACAGGAACATGTTCAATCTCTAATTCTATATTAAACTCCTGGAGAACATCCCTTACAAATCTTCCATAATTGTCTTTCGCATCCCCCCACCTTCATTTTGTGACTGAGCCGGTCCCCTTAGTTACGACAATCCTTGGCTCTTTAATACCTGTGAGAGGAGAGATGACTCTTGATGTAACTGAGTAGCCAGGGGAGCGCAGGGACCACCAAAGGGAGAGCAGACGTTGGCTCCCTTTCTGCATCACCCTCCCTCACCAGTGCTCCTGCTTGAGGAAGTACTTATCGGAACAACCCGATTTCCCTAAGTAGATCCTCTCCCTTCACATCCCTTTCTCCTCTTTTATTCCTGTATTTTTAAAATTAAACTCGCAAATTGGCCACATGGCTCCCAATGGAATTCAGCTCACGCCAGTTCCGTCCCTTTCCATTTTCAGACAAATAAAATATATTAGATCTCACCAGGCACCTACATTTTTCTATTTAATCCTGACCCCATCAAGGAGCCAGCATGTATAAAAACAAAGTCTGGCTTTTCGCAACGCCTGTCCCAGACTTGGGTTCCCAGCATTCATTACAAGGTACAGCCCTAGTCGGAAACTCCCAGCATTGCTGAGGGAGAAACACGGGGTTTTCCAGAGACCTGTCCCTTAGGGTTTAAAAGCGCGTCCCCAGGGAACTTCGCTTTCAGTTCTCTAGGAAGTTCGGAGCTGCTAGAACCCAGTCACTTGCTGCACGAAGGCTGCCTGTGAGTAACTCTGCGCAGACAAGAGCACGGGAAGGATTGGTTGGGCGTCCTGTTGCTGGGGGGTTACGCTGGCGAGGGACAGAGTTCCCATGGTGGCCACTGATTACCTCTGTGACCTGGCCGCGGGCTGCCGCCGCCCAGCAGCGCCGACGTTGCAGCGCTGGGTCTAGGGACCGAAAGCGGCCACCGGGTACTGTTTCTCCGCAGCCTGCCAAGGTCAGCAAGCCCAGGTGCAAGTGGCTATGAGCCACGGTCCTCGGGCTCGGGTAGTGCCTGACCGAAGGAGAGGCTGTGCTCAGAGGCTCAGAGTAGGTCCAAAGTGCAAGGCCGGGCTATTCCCGGACGTGCACAGGCGCGGGGGCGGGGGGGGGCCGGCCGAGTGTCCAGGAGTCCCCGGGCGCGCCAGGCGTGCGAACTTGTGCGCCTGGGAGAGGAGCGCTTACCATGGAACATGGTCTGCGGGAGGCGGGCATAGTCATGATGACCGCAACTGCAGCAGGAGCAAGCTCTCACCACCCATAATCACGCCCAGAACCCTGGTCTTCCGCGGACTTGCCAGGAGTCGATGCTGGGCAGGGCAGTCTCTGCAGCTGGTTCCTCTCTCCCACGCGGCCCCTGCCGGTTCATCCATCCCAGGGGCGGCACACATCACGGCCGGGTTCTGCGGTTTGCCTTTTCCATACTTCCGTAGGATCACCCGGTAGTATACTTTCAGTTTCTACTTTGCGCTTGGTCTGCAGGTTCAGTCTTTGGGTTTATCCCCTGGGTTTCTTCACCATGCACCTGTACCAGGACCTGAGCGCGGTGCAGATTTTCAAAATACTTCAGGAGAAACCAGCTGGTCTTGTGAATCTGTGTGAATCGGGCTAAAAGACTTTCCAGATGACTTCTCACCCCCTTGGCAGCTCCGGGCGACTGGGAGCTAAAACCACCAGTTGCTAAAATGTCCACGAAAGCCACAAATGTGCAGGGCAAAAGCTGGGCTCTTGTAAGCGAACGCCACCAAGGAGGCGTCGCTGCTTCTGCCGCGGATGTAGCAGACGTTGCCAAGTCATCTTGTAAAAAAAGGAAGTGAAGAATGATTAAGAGGTTCACGCCCTATGCCCCTCCAATCTCTAATCAGTTTTCTCTTGGTCTGTACATGCACCTGCTCGGGTGGGACCGTAAGGAAATATAATTTTATGGGTCCACCTAATCTGGTAGGTAAGTGCTATCTTTGGACAATCAAAAACCTCCAAAATTAGTGCAGGACATAGAAATTAACTGTAATAACTATGACTCCCACATGTGTATTTGTCTGACTTGGCTAATAAATCAAACTGCATTTTGAGTGTGTGTCACTGAGGAGGAAGTTTTTTCCTAGTTCTGAATTACCTAGGTATGTCTTACTTTAGTTTGGTTTCTGATATTCTATAGAGACCCTGCTTAGATGAAGGTGGATAATAGAAACCAAAAACAGAGATGATAATGGCTATAATTTAGTTAGCATTTGCCCTGTATTTTTGAGTGGAAAACTTCCTATGAGGTAAGCCATTTTCTTATCTGCACTTGACAGATGTGGGAAAAGAGATTTCCTTAAGTAACATGACAGTTCTCTTACCTGGCAGAATTAGGATAAAACCCTGCTGCATTCTGGCTCCAAAGCCCATGCTTGGAACCCCTGTGTTATAGGACCTTGTGAAATAATGTGGCAATATAGAAATTGATGTGAAGAGGCAGATGACATGTGGGATGCTGATAAATCAGTGTGGGGATCGCAGGAAAGGTTCCTGGAATTTGTGACATCTAAATTCACAGCTGACCAGGAAAGAACTTGGAAGTAGTTAAGAGTCTTCTAGATTCAGTTATGATGTAACAAAGAAAAGAGGTAAAGGGAAAGAAGGCAGAAAGAGGAAGAGAACAACAATAAATTAAAGAGTGAGGCAAAGTGGTTCAAGCCTGAGATTTGACTCTTTGATTCCTTTTTTAGTCTTACTTCCCGTGACCAGTCCATAGGAAAGTCCTGCCCAGTGGCCACCAAGGCTAAGGGATCTTCCAGCTCTCATTCTTCCCTGCAACCTCTTCATTCTCCTCAGAGCAGCAGGAGGTCTGATCACACTTCCTACCCTCTGGCCACTTACCACTGTGTACCAATACCAAGTCCTCGAGGCCCTGGGTGATTGGGGTCCTGTCCCCATTCCTCGCACCTACTTGACTTCACTGTACTCCAGTCACCTTGGTCTTTTCGCAAGCTTACTTCCACTGAAAATGGTCCAGCACATGGCTGGCACTCAGCAATGACATGAAGACTGTGTGGGAAAGAAACTGTGTGAAAGCAGAACGAAAACAATAGGAAAGAGGAAGAGAACAAGTAGATCAGGAAGACAGAATGGAGGGAGGAAAAGCCAAGTATTTCCATTTTACTGTAACCCAGATGGGGAGGAGGGGAAAAGACAGAGATGAAGCTGCAGTGACTGTTACTGATGAATTCTGCAGCTACACGTGACTCGGATGGTTGTTTACTTATTTAAAATCCCTGACAGCAGCATTGAGGTATGTAACTGCTCATAGCCTGCACTCTTTTTCTTCTTTCTGTGGTTGAATATTTCAGGGACAGAGTAAAAGTATATCCATCAACAACTTTCATAAGAGGAAATCCTCCTTCCTCTTGTATGGAAACACCCTAAAAGATAGCAAAATGAAGGCTTATACATAATCTGGATTTGGGGGAAAATGAAGGGAAATTACTTAGAGGTATAGGAGAAGAGATAAATTCCTCACTGGACTCTGCCCCTACATATGAAGAATCTTTTTTGAAAATGTTCAGAAAGGATTTGGAATATTTATGGTTATATGAAAATGAGCACATTGTAATTTCCTCAAGTTGAGTGTTCTTTCTATGGGAAATTAATATCATTTAGAAAAAATTCCAATATGAAATCTTAAATTAGCTGTTGCCATTTTGATAAATTAAATATAATTTTTAGTAAGAGGGACAAGGGTAAAATGCTTTATACATTTTTAAAATGTTACTGATTTATGATTTTAAAATGGAGTAGTTACTATTATACTTCCTCATAAAATTGATGAGTTGTGCAGAAAAGCCAATAAGGAGGCAAAGTAATATAAATTTCATGAATTATAATCAATAAGTATTAAATGGGAAGATAACATTCTCAGGGTGATTAATACGGCATAACAGAAACAATTGAAATAGTATGTCATTTTAAACAGAAAACTGTTGGAGGTTAACCAATTTTTTTCAAATATACAATCTTCAATCAAAATACTCAATTATTGCTAATCTGAAAATATTTTCTCAGTAGATATCTTTACTCAGTTTACCCAATTTAAAAGCCCTGTTCTTTATAGTCAGAAGTCAGAAGTCTATCTTCTCTAGTATCTAAAATATTTTCAGAAGTTTCTATGATTTACTTTTCCAAGCAAAATATTAAACTTGTTTCAAATACACACACACACACACACACACACACACACACACACACACTAGTAAGGGTATGTAGTTGCACAGGATCCTGTGCTTTGAAGGGTCCATGGTTGGTTTAATTCTCTTCTGTGACTGTCTTGGAATTCTTAATTATTTTTAGATAACGTTCTCTTATTTTCACTCTGTACTGGACCTCTCAAATTCTGTAACTGGCTGTGCACTCACACATGTTAAGTTATGCATTACAGGTAGTAATATGTATCTTTAAGGTGATTTCAGTCTGTTAGGGAAAACAGGTAAGTGCATGATTTCTGCAAAAGGGAGAGGGACCAAGAGTAGGAGGGGGGAGATGGAAGCGAGAGCAAGGGGATTAAAAAAAAGAATGAAGGGCTGGTGAGGTAGCTCAGAGACATAAGTGCCTGCCTGGCAAGTGCGAGATCCTGAGTTTGACTCCTGGTACCCACATAAAAAAAAAGAATGAAGATGCATTATGTACATGTACCAACTCTCCACAGTGGATATAATCATTATATACTAAAAATATGTACTAATAAAAATAAAAATTAAAAAACCTCAAATAAATAGACAGTTAAAATTAAGGAGATAGTACGATCAAAAAATATTATACATGTTGAAACTCCGCACTGAAATGTGAAACTAGGGTACAGAATAGAGAAGGGAGGTAAAAGTAATCGAAGTACATTGTGTATAGGTACGAATCTGCCAAAATGAAACTTATTCATCTATGTAACCAACATGCACTAGTAAAAAAGATGTGAAAAAAATAAAGAATAAAAATATTATCAGAAGGAAGGAATGATATGCCTTTAGCTAGGGATTTAAGGCAATATAGAACCATTTATAGTAAAGGTCCAAAAAAGGTTAATGTACCTGTCCAATGGAAAAAATATCTACAAGTAACTGATTTGTAATTCTAAATCAGACCTGCTTGATTGCCAAGTCTGAACTTAAAATTTAATTTTGAATTTTATCAAATGACTACTGACCATCTATTTACTACGTGGCTATGGCTTTTATCATCGCATTCCTGAATAAATCATACATTTGCTAAATTTAAGTTGTCAATATTGCGATTTTATAGTTATAATGAGGATATGTTTGTTCTTCATATTATGTTCAACTGGTTTGGATCTAGTTTTGTCCATTTTTTCTAGCATCATAAAAGGAATTGGGAATTATATTGTTTTCTAAAACTCTTTATATTTAAGCGTTCTATGAACTATTTCTAGAAGACTTACAAGAGTTTAAGAATAAAACATAGTTTTATGAAATGAAATCCAGCACTAGGAGGAGACTCTCAGTTTTGAGTATTATAAGACTGAAAATAGTTCTGAAGGCTTAATCAGAACAACCATATCAAAAGGTCAGAATCTCTGTAGGAGATATATATGTTAGCAAGTCAGTGATGGCCAGAGCCATGAAACTACTCAATTTACATACTCAAAGAGAGAATTCATATGGTAGGGGGAACCTTGAGACGCAGCACAGGGGGTAGGGCTGTCCACCAATAAAACAAATAAATTGTCACAGCAAAGTGAGAAAGTTGGAATGCAGAGCCCTGGCAGGCAGTGGGGATAGAATTTCAAAATAAAGTAAGTAATCAATGTTTCAAAAAATCAAATCCCGAAGAGGTCAAGTAAGATCAAGGTTGGAAAGTGTATCCACTAGATTTGGCAAAGCAGAGACTGCACATGGTCCTCAAGTCAATAGATTGGGGAAGGGGATGTGGGAATAAGGAAATAAAGTAAGAGGGACAAATTTTTAGAGATGTTTAATAGAAAGGAATGGGCTAGTGATTTGAAGCACAAATTAAAGTTTTATTTTTGAGAAGTACTTGGGCATATTTATAAATTAATTGATAAAATTAGATCTGTGGTAGCGGGAGAGGATGCAGGCAAGAGGATGGAACTGATTTATTTCCCTTATACTCCTCATTTATCTTTGTTCTTTAATTTCATTTCTTAAGCTGCAAATCTAAACATTCAGAATCCACTATATATCTACTGCCTAATTTCATGCTCCTTATTGAAGTATTCCCAATGATACTTACTTGTATAATGTTGGAATAATTATTGGCTTGTTGAAAAGCGAAATGTAGAATTTCCCATAATGCCTTTCAGAGGGAGAAGTGGTATCTTACATTTAGTTTGCATTATCAGATTCTTTTGTATGCTAATGGATGTGTTGTTGGCAATCAGCACTTTCTCTCATATGCTAGACTTTGGAGGGATTATGGTTTTAACCACTGCCTTTATAAAAGATTAACCAGAGAAGATTTCACCTACGATAATTTTCTTCATACAAAGTATTTGAAGAAAATGGAAAAATATTTTGCCTAAATCCCTGGATAGATTTTCTTCATGTTTTCAGTTACTATGTAGAGATGTTGATTAGTTCTTAAGAGCCCTTTGGCAGCAGTAACTGTGTCTTACTTAACCTAAAATTCACTTCAGTCCACAGAATGCCTTTCAAGTTATAGACTTTAACCAAGTATGACCTGTGGAAAGGGAACCATCAGAGTACACAGGTCTTGACTTGCTTTTCACAAAAAATCATTGCTCTGAATGGAGCTGTGTTAACATCCGGGAAGGTTACACTAACATGTACTGATTGACACTGATATGTCTAAGTTTCTAGTAAGCTCGTTAGAATTCTAATATTTAATTGAGATTTCTAATATTTTCTTAAAGCAAAAGAGACTGTTAAAAATCCAATTATTGTTAGATTATCAAATTTTTGTAATCTGCCTCTTTTTCCAGTAAATCAGGTTTGTTCCAGTGTATATGTTACGCCTTGGACTCTCTATGCCTACTAACTCACATATACATATGGCAGCAGTAATGAAGTTAAGCAATAATAATCTAGAACTATCTTGTACATCCCCATGTTTCTAAGGTATCAGTCATTGCTCTCAGCCAATTACGTGTCAAGTAACTGTCATTCTAAAAACGTGGAACTGCCATTAGTGGGAAAACAGCACAGTAATCGGATTTTTCAAGAGACCAAAATATTAAGCCATTGAGTTTGGTGTGACAATGACTTTTTTCAAACAATACAATATCATATATTTCTTGAGTAACATGCCCTGTAAATGACAGCTGTATGTTTTGATTTCCTTTTTTTATTTTTACTAAGTGAGCATTTCTCTCTAATGCTTAACCAAAAAATTTTCTAGTCACACCTCCCTTATTAGATTTTTTTAATGACCAAATTAGTTTTCTTCCTGTAAGATATTGCTTTAATCAATGAAATGAAAATTTTTCTGTTTCCTATTATTTGCCTCTTTTCAAAATGATATTAGGTTTCATGCTCATTCTCTGAGCTGTTGAAACTTCTATCTAGATTAGAAAAGTGGAGCCACTTTAATTCTGATTCTGACTCTAACCTAGATTATAACTTTCTATTGTAAAGTATTTTACAAAATTAAGGCCATTCACCAAATACAAATGTATCTTTTTTTTTTTTTTTCTTAATGTGGGTACCGGGAGTCAAACTCAGGACCTCGCGCTTGCCAGGCAGGCGCTTATGCTGCTGAGCTATCTCACCGGCCCAACAAATGTATCTTGACATATTAATCATTTTGGATTTTGGATATATATATCCTATATATATATATATATATATAAATAAATATATAATTTCCCCCTTTATTTAGATGATCTTATGACCAAAAATGAAAACTAACCACAAAATACTATTGTATGCATTTGTGATTCGATCACTGAAGAATGATTCAAATTGAGACTGTAAGTCTTTCGTTGTCATTCTTCATTAATAATCAGGTTTAAATTAGTGACTTTAAAATAAAATCCAAACACAATAAAAACAAAACAACAAAATTGAGGATTTTCAAGAGTTACAAGAATTACCATCAAAAGGCCAAAGAACTATTTAGTGGTTCAATCTGAGAATATTGACTCTAGAAGAGTACCAGAAAATATCAAACTGTTCAAATTCATAGTTTTGTTGCTATTGTTTTAACCATGGTTAGGACTCGTTTCTTATTTACAATTTTAATTTTTCTGATTCTTTTTCAGTCATTGAGGTCCTTAATAAATTCATGTTTTGTTGACTTGAATTTGGTTTAGTACAAATTCTTCTTTGCTTCTTTCTCTAAAATCCTTATCGAATCCCAGTCTCTTGAAGGCTATAAATAAACTTTATGGCAAACCTGTTCTTACAAGTAGACATCTGTAGCAGTTCTATTTTGGTAATTTCCCATTGTTCAAGTGCAGCTAATTCAATATACTGCATCGGTAAATGGAGTTAACTGGAATTTTGCTTTTCCATGAAAGTAAGAACTAGCCAAACAGTGTTTCTGAAGTACGTTGTTGCCAAAGCAATGAATTTTTTCCACTGAAATGCACCATCAAAATTTCTTTATGGTTGACTGTTTTGGCAGCACGTATATTACTAGACATAAAGGCCAAATGGCAAAGACACACAATGGTGTTCAATTTCACTTTTTCACTGGCTTATGAGATTCCCTGAACAGCTTTTACCTGCTGTACATAGTACTATAAATGTACCGTATACATTCTATGAAGATGCAAAACAAAGCGTGTAAGGATTGCTTCTATTATCCTGAACTTCATTATTCCGGTTCATTTTTCTTCCTGTAATAGTCAAAATCAACCTTATAATGTACTCGAATCTTCCCCAACCCCGAGGATCTCTTCTTTTAATTTAGCGCATAGTTAGTTAATCAAGCAATGCTACATGCCAAACATATTGTGGCTGCTCGAACTGTGTCAACATAGAAAAAATGAAAACAATTTCTGTTAACTTGCCTTTGCATATTAGTGGAAGAATTAAGACAATAAACAGAATAATAACTAGAAGTCATATAAACAGAAGTCATACAAAATATTAGAAATGTATTAAGTTCAATGTAAAAAAATACAGGGTCAGGGTAGAGGATTTGCTTGTGGGAATGGGGAAGAGCATTGTGTCTTTAAATCAGGAGAAGGTGACTTTCACATAAAGATTTGAAGGTGGTTGTCTCTGAGCCTAGTGGATGTGTGTAAGAAATACCTCTGGAGACAGGAGAGCAAACCGTAAGGCTCTAAGGTAAGGACAAGCCTGGAGATTTCCCGCTATCTGCTTCTCATTCCTCTCTTTTCTTGTTCCTTGCTAAAATACCAGGCTCGAGAGCAGCTCACATTTACTGTTTCCAGTGCTGTGCATTCTTTAACCCACTGCACTCTGGTTTCTTACTTGAGCAAGGCCGGCAACAGTCCAGTTGGCTAGTTGTTGACAATGTTATTACATAAATAGACTTTTTAAAATTGTAAAAACAGGACATGTAATGTATAAACATTTTAAATGGAGACAAGCAAAATTTTAAAAAGTAAAACTTCATCTAGTTTGCTTGTGACAATACCACCAACCTCATACTACATAATTTATCTCTGCTCATATAAATGGATATGTATGTGTGCTTTAATCCGAGTGAGATCCTACTATATATATTGTTCTGCAATGTGCTTTGTTTAGTCAGTAATCTCCACATTTAAGTTTTAGTAAGTTCTTTCCTTATCTCTTACCCAGATATTCAAATTTCCAAAATCAACCCTAAATTGTCCATTATAGTTGATCAGCATTTGTTTCTTTTAGTGGTTTATTACCTTAGAAGCTAACATCTGAGGCTAGACATGTTTGCACATGCCTGGAATCCCAGCATTCTGGGAGGCTAAGGCAGGAGAATCACAAGTTTGAGCCAGGCTGGGTAATTTAGCAAGACCCTGTCAAAAAAGATGGGGAGGCACATATAGATGTATGCCTTGTACAAAATCCCCAGTATTACACACACACAAAATCAACCACCATCTAGCCACCAGAAGTGTTCATTAACTATAAAACTATTTTAGTGGTCATAGTTGGAAAAACTTTCGAGTTTATATTGCTCTTTCTAGTTACATTTTAACATTTTGTTTCTTTTCACTTAATTTCTTCATATTCATAATTTTATTTATTTTCTCTATCACCAAGAATGTTGAATTCTAATATTTCTAGCTTAATTACTTATATTTTAACAACTAGGTGGTTACAAATAACTCACTATAAATTATAAATACAGATATTACATCAAACAATATAACTTCTAAGGGAAGCTTAAACTATTTTTAAAGCTCTTTCTGTTCCTTAAAGCATCCTTCTGAGGATATGTGTAATATCAAAATGCTGTTTTCTGATGTAACTTAAAATCAGTCTTTTCATTAATGATTATTTTACCAATTTTATATAAAAATTTTCCTTTTTGTAATACCTACATTATTTATAATTGACTCATAATTTGTAGCCAGTATTCTATTAGCGGCCATTTGGTTTGTATATAGTCTTGTAAAAACACTTTGGGTACATTTCTACACATAATTTAGCATGTATGAAGCATTTCACACTTAAATCTTTCTCAGATTTTTTTTCCTCTCCACTGACATCATTTTTCCAACTTGTTATTATTTTACAGGTTTAATCTTTCCTTCCCATTCTTTGCATGCTCTTCTTCTGCCCGTCCATTGTAATATTTCTATCCCCCAGCGTTCTGCCCTTCACACTGTCCTCTCGTGATGGACTTCCTGTCTCATCTCATCCATACTGTGGTTTTAAGCACAGCTCTGCACCTATTGCCGGTTATATTTCTAACCTAGCCATATGTGAACTAGGGTCCAACCCTATTATACAGCACAGTATGGCATACTCTACCTGAATGTCTCAAAGGTATCTCAAACTCAATGTGTATGAATGTGTATTGATTTTCTATGTCTTCCTCTCACCTATACCGTCCCCAAATGTGTACTTTAAATTTCCATTTATCACCCATGCTCTAAAACTTAATATTAAGCCCTACTGATACCAACTGCTTGATAGTAATTGCTGTCTCATGTATTCTTGCTACCTTTGTTTATGTTCTTCTTCCTATCTCTCCTTAAATACAACCCCCCCTTAATAGAGGTTTTTGAGAAAATTAACTGCCACTCCCAGCATAAAAATTTTCAGTGGCTTCCTGTTTCCTAAGGGTTCTATCCATGGACACTGCTGGCACACAAGATTCTTCAGAGCCCTCTCCTACCATCTTCAAATTACTTAGTCCATCAGGAATCTCAAACCCTCAATTGTCTCAGACTTTTAAACTTCCTTTTTTCTTCACATGCTGTCCTTTCAGCCAAAGACCTTTCTCACTTAATCCATTAAGATCAGTTTTTTTGCCTTTGGAGATGTTTAGTCTAACGTCACCTGTGTGGAACAAGTCCTCATTCTGTCCAATGCTTGCTAGCTATATTGGAATCATTTTGATAATTAAAAAAAAATTTTATTAATGAATGTTAGTAATACAAAGTGGTGAGGTTTGCTTCTTGAATTTGGTATTCTCATTTAACAAAATTTGATCATTTTAAATCCCATTACTCCTTTCTCCCTTTATACCTCTCTCCTCTGCCCTCTTCCCCATCTCCCAAAATCTACCTTCTAGTATCCTGACATCTCTCCTTTATGTTAATTCACTGACTAGGTTTTTAGTTTTCTCATGTAAGAGAAAACACGAGATATTTAACCTTCTAAGTTTGGCTTATTTTACTTACCTTACTGGTCTTGAGTTCCATTCATTTTCCTGCAAATGACAGGACTTCATTCTTCTTTATGGCTGAATTTCAAATATTTTCTTTCTCCATTATTCTATTGATGGCCATCTAGGCTGTTTCCAGAGCTTAGGTATTGTGAATTGTGTCACTACAAATGTGAGTGTGCATGTATCTCTTTACTATGTTGTCATTAATTTTTTTGGCAACATATTCAGTAGAGGTATAGCTGGATAAAATTGTATTTCTATTTTTGGTTTTTTTAACGAATCACCATACTGATTTCCACAGTTATTGTGGTAGTTTCTATCCTCGTTTTGACACTTTTATCCCCACAATATGAGGTCCTTGAAGGTATAGACCTCTCTTTCATTTGTGATATCTTTTGAGCCTAGCACAGTGCTTGTCTTATATTAAGTATTTGATATATATTTGTTGAGTGAATGGATGGGTTCTATTTTGAATACGTCATGCATATCTGATATTATCAGTGGTAATTAGCATATGCTATATTCAAAATGTAACTTTAAGTGTAAGCTATATCATAGGCCAGGATGAGCCCATTCCAACACGCTATTTAATATCCACAGACCTTATATAATTTAGACAGGACAAGACTGTAAAGATAAACAAGACTTTCTTTATGAAATAGTCTCTGGATGAAATTACTGTAATGCCAAGTAAATATGGAAGATAGTTTGGTTAAATATGAAACAGCTTCTTACATGAAATGTTAATTTAAACATTACCCTTTAAATAATACAATTACATTGTAAATGTTATTTTTATTGTAAGATCAGCTTTAGAAATATTACTCCCCTATTCCTGCCCAAGACAAACAAATAAGGCATTTCAAATTGAGGAGAGTGACTTTAGAAAGCATCCCAGAATTCCTTACTTTTGTTTGCAACATTTGGTCTATGGGAGTTATTTAGTTATAGCAATATTTATGAGTGGTTTCTAGGTGGCATTGTAAATAGAATTTTCTAAGTGTCTTGGCAGAAGGAAGGTTATGTTGCATAATTTGAGTCATAAAATATGTTTTATATACTAGTGTTGGTGTTGGTTTTGCTGTTGGCTTTGAAGTTTATTTGTATTTTGTGACTGTGAATTAGAGGAATTCTACCTAAACTGGATGAATGATAATTTGATAATTTTCATACCACATTCATTGGTGAATAGTTTCATTTATTTGTAATAATTTGGTTAAACTTCTCCATGATAGCCAATATATTTTGAATGTTTTCACAGTCCATCATGTCACTCATATTTCATATTTCAGTAATGCTGATAGGGTAGAATGATCAGAGAAAAAACTATGTTCTAAAACAATTTATGTGAGGATAGATACAGATTGAACAACAATATGAGAATCTGTAAAATATATATCTCAATTATTAATATGATGTTATGAATATTTAAATACACTCAAAATTTTACTTCCTGATGATTTTTCCCTTCAATATACCTTATGAATTTCTGGTCTATTTTATACTCATGCGACTGGCCCTCAAAATATTTCTTGGAAGCCTTTCTTAAAGTAGGTTTCAGTGTCTTCAGTATATTCTTTTAAACATACTTTTAATTTAATAATGGGTTTGATTTTTGAAATAATGGGTTTGATCAGTTCAGAAACAAAAATGATTTTGAAATTCTAAAAAAATTAATAAATTAATTTTGGAAGAATCACAAATTGAGATGCCCTCTGGGACCATGTAGGTACTATAAAGTGAATGCCTGGAGCCTACTGGGGCTGCAGTGACAGGGCCCCTCAGGGCTCTCTACAGACACTGGAATGCAGGATCAGCATTGCCTGGCTTTCTGGTCTTGCAGGCTAGGCTGAAAATTTGCATATTTTACTGAACCATCTCAATTTTTTTTTTTTTGATATTGTCTCAGTTCTTTAAATACTTGATTCACAATCTCTGCTTTATAATAATGCTCCATTATAGAGCTTGTATTCTACCCAAGGTCTAACTGAATTTTTCCTAAATGAAGATTTCTTTTCATCAAGTATCTTTTTCACTAAATTATCTATAGCATAAGGCAAAGAGTGAGAGCAGAGTAAAAGACATCGTGTCGTTTTCCCCATATAAAGACAATTTCCCCCTACCTTATCCTCATAATTTTCTCAATAGCATGTATAAAGCAAGGTAGATTAAGCAAGATGGATTGTATTTTTACTTGTTTGTTGTCTTTTTTTTTTCTCACCAATATAACATAAACTCTATAGAGACTTTTTTCCCCGCTGGTGTTTCCCTAGTTCCTAGAATAATTACGAGCAAATAGTAGACTCAATACATAACCATTAAATGAATGAATTTTCCATAGATAACCAATTACATGGGGGAAATAACCAAAGGATTTATTGATAGTTAACATTGTGAGAAAAACATAATCAGAAAAACAACCAATAGTATGTTGGAATAGGCTCATCCTGCCCTTTGAGAAGTCATTGTGTGCATCTTCTCTCAGCTCTGAACTTGGAAATTCCCAGTCATTGCCTGAAGTCAGACATGGTGGGATTGATTTCACCAAAAAGATATGAATATTGTGTCATTTACCTGCATCCCACTGGATATAAGCGTTGTGAGATATTTGCCATAGGAAACTCTTCCTAATATTTGGATCTCTCCAACAGTTAAATAGCCTGTCTGACATAGAAAATTTAGTTCTGCATTAAAGATTCACTTTTTGACACTATACATTGTAAAACTTACATAGCCATGTAAATTTCTGGATCATGGGATATGTTCCTTCTTTGAAAATAACCTGTCCTTTACCCTATGGCTGCTTTAAAGACTTTTTCTACTGTCATTGGTTTTTCTAAAGTTTTATTATGGTGTGTCTAGATATGGATTTCTTTCTGTTTATCCTGCTTTAAATTTGTGAACTTTCTTGAATCTGTAGTTTGGTCTCTTTTAACAGTAGAAAACCTCAGCTATTATTTCTTCAAATATTTTCTCTACCACATTCTGTATATTCTATTGTTGAGATGGTAAACTTTGTCACTGTCCACTGAATGTCTCTTACCTCTTCAGCATATTTTCCATCCTTTAGTTTCTTGTAATCTTTTTTGGGTTTATTATTTTTTAACTATCTAATCAAGTGATAAATCCTATAGACATTTGTTTCAGTTATATTTTTCTGTTCCTGATCTTATATTTGGTTCTTTTTCAAGTATTTTAACTTTTATAGTACCCTGCTGAAATATTTAAGCTTGATTTTTAATTTTTTATTGAATAATATAAACATTTAGGCTTATAATCTTAAACTTTATGATAAGATTAGTGTATTAAATATTTATGTGTATGTTTCTTTATACCCATTTTCACTCATAGATACTTGTTTCATATCACACAGTACGCTGGACATTGTTTTTGAACATTTATTTGTAAGAATAAAGGTTCAAAAGGTATTTTTTATTTGCTTTTTTCCATGTACAGTACCTGGAGGGACTTCCAATCTGGGACAGTCTTAATCTGAGTTCATGCTTTGACATTTCCTGGACCACACAGATGATTAAAGTCATGCGTAAATTCTATGCAAGGATTGGTTTACTTAGTTAATACTTACGAACTTCAGCTGCTTCTACTACTACTGAATGTTGCTGCTGTTACTTCTGAATGTTGTGAAGGCAAAGCTTCCCGGTATTTCAGTTTGAAATCATGATTGGTTAGAGTTTTCGTCTTTGATAGGGCTCCGATTTTGACTTTAGCCTTTTATGTCGATGAAGTCACAAAATGTTCAGTTCCTCCTCAGCATATTTTCTTTGCAGAATCAGGCTTACCTTTTTGGGTTCTTGTATTATCTCTGGGTTTGTTCTGATAATTCTCTGCTTTCTTGGCAGTTTATAGGTGCTATTAAGATTTTTATAACATTTAATTTAATTTTTAAATTTTTTCCTCATTTGGAAGATTATTCTGAATTCTTTGTTCTCCATTAACCTAAACCAAACAGAGATTAATATTTTGAGAATTTGCTGTAAAATAGTTTTATCCTTATTTTACTCTTAAACCTAAGGAATAATTTGATTGGATATGCACTCTTATGTTGGAAATAATTTCCTTATTCGTTGTAGGTATTCTCTCTGGTCCTCTAGATTCCAATATTGTTGAGAAGTGTAACTCTCATCTTGGTTCCAATAGTTTGGATGTGACTATTTCTTCTCAATGAAAGCTACTAAGATCATCTCTTTATCCCTAATAGAGTAAAAGTTATCACTTTATGAGTTTTATCTCATTCATTGTGCTCTAGTACCTCTAAGTGTGGAGATATATATCCTACAATTGTGGCAGGCTGTTTTGATAATTTCTTTCCCTTCATTTTTTCCCTCTGCCTCCCTGGATCTCTCATTAATTAGATAATGTACCTCTTGGGATGATTTTTTAAACTTTCTTACACTTTCTCTTCTATTATATTTGCTTTATATTTTCATACATGAGGGCTTCCTTGTTGTTTTTCTCTTCTTCTAATGAATTTTAAATTACAATTTATAGTTTTAATTTCCAAGGGCTCTTTTGTATAGCAACCTGCTTATGTTTTGTAACTGTCACAGTCTTTTATTTTAAGAGAGATTCGGTTGTTCACTTTCTGCATATGTTAACTTTATTTATTTGAGTGAGTTTTTATTCTGTTTCCTTATTTTATTCTCTATTTCTGTTGTTGAAAGCAGAGAAATTCTTCCAGCCTCTGGAGGGGTGGTTGGCATAAGCCTGACTAACTAGAGAGTGATCTGGAAGTGAAAGTCTTCTGCACGGAGACTTCTCCTTAACATCCCTTAATTTTGCTCTTTACTACAGAGCGTATTCCACTCTGCTTGCTGTACTAAAGTTTACTTCCTCGGGCTCTGTTACTCAGAAAATAAAATTTCAGAGCCTCGTGAGGGGATGAGAAGATGAATGGAAACAGTGGCATTCTCTGTTAGGGAAGATCGTGGGGCGTGAATCAAACGGAGCTGCGTAGAGATTTGTCTACAAGGCCGCGACTCAGGCACAGCTCTTACTCCCACCGTCCGCAGAAACTAAAAAGTGGTTTCTGCTAAAAAATGGTTTCTACTAGACTAAAAAAGTTGGTTTCTGGTCTCTTCTGACTTACATCAGCTTTGCAGGGACCATTTTATAACTTTGTTAACTCTGATAAGTCAGTTACCAGGCCTTTCCATTTTAAAAATTCATTGGTATGTTTTATCTGTTATCTTCCCCACTGTTCTTATTAGTGTGGCATTTTATATTTTTTATTTCTTTAAATTTGGGGGAGTTTTTAGTCACAGAGAAGATAAATATATGTTTTAGTCTGGCATACTTTCAAAAGCAGATGAAATTAGATTTCTAAATGCTTTCTAAGGGCTGCTATTGTCATGCTTCGTTTGTTTTTTGGTGGGGGGAGGCATCTTTATGCTTGTTTTCTGATCTGTATTTCCAATTTAAATCTTTTTTCTATTTCGTTATTACTACTAATACTAACACTACTAGTACTAGAAATAATATTAAAAACAAACATTTAAATAACACTAATTCCAACTTATTCTTCTAAGAACTTGGCATATTTTCTCACTTAATCCTCAATCCTGTGAAATAGTGTATCAGTTATCTATTTGCACAATGATACTTCATAATAAACCACTCTAAAACCTAAAAATATAAAGAGCTGCAACACCAGTCATTTACTCTTTTCATGACTCACTGTTCTGATCTAGGCCAAGTCCAAAGACTCCTCCCTTGTGTGCATTCAGGTGCCTCCTTGGATACAGTTGGGATGTCAGGATGGCCCAGGCAGGACTGTGTGGCCCGTTGCTACATGAGCTTTCATTTTTCAGAAAGTGATCCATAATACCAAATGGGTATTATCATCACCCTCATTTTAGGAGAAACTCAGCTATGGAGACATTAAGTAATACAGTCACTGTAGTGGACTAATGGAATAGTGACATTAGTGTTTGCACTCAGGAAGTCTGGATTCAGTCTGCTCTCAACTCCTACAGTGTCCTCTCTTTTGATTAGAATATTAGATCAGTTGGAAGAATGATAGAGAAAAGACAACAGATGCCAAAAGGCTTTTCAAGTAACTCAACAGAAAGAAAGAATGAAAAAGCGATCAAAAGATGGAAAAAAATGTTACTGCAAAATGACCCTAAAAATCCTACTTCCTTTGTGAAATCAAAAAACATTTGCATGTAGCTTATAAACCTTTGAAAGCGAGGAGGCATAGTGTTGATTGTAGTCTACTCAATGGAGACTGCCCCTTGGGAGGGCTCATCTCTTCATAGTGACAGGAATGAGGCCACAATATGTGTCCTTCTCCAAATATTCACATGGATCATGGTATAAATATTTGGGAAAATGGATTTTGCAACTTCTATGAGCTATAATAACTATAAATTTTGTAGTTTGTTAAACTGGTTTATATTTCATTTTGGTACATATATATACATGAGAAAATGATCTTTCCCTTCTGAGTTAACATAACAGATATCCCCAAATATACTATCTAGTTGGCATTTGTAATTTTTAATTTATACTTTTACTATTCCCTGTATTAGTATCTTCCTTGATTCTCTAGTTTCTGGGTTTTTTGTTTTGTTTTGTTTTTCAGATTCATTTTTTTATAGCACCCAGAGTAACCCATCAAACTACATATGTAATCATAAAATTCCTCCCTTAAAAATCTTTAGTAATCCCCATCAATTTCAGAGCAATACCTCAACTCCTTAAGAACTTTTATCAGGTGCTTTCTCTTTATCTTCCAATATCCTGCCATCTTTTGTCTCTTAAACATCTTGCAGAATTCTAAATGTACCACCCACTTGCATATCTCTTTCCCTTTGGTCACCAGCTGTCTTGAACAAGAAATATCTCAACACAGATTCTCTCTCTCTCTCTAATTCTCCCTGGCCCTTTCCCCTCCCTGACTTCCTTCTCCCTTTTCCCTTCTACCTTCCTCCTTCCTTTCTTCCTCCCTTTTCCCTCCTCTTTCTTTTTCCTTACCAATTTGAGAGATGGGAAAAACAAGCAATGCTGGAATTAGAAAGGCATGTCACTAGTAGCAGCTAAGGTAATTATGAGATGTACTTTTGTTACATCTGTACCAAGGTAGAGAAAAGATTATGTGACTTTCTGTTCTTGTCTCATACCTCATTGGCTAGGAAGGGTACAGGCTCCAGAGGGACAGATGTAAGTTGGTGGAATGTTCTTCAGTCTGGATCCCTAAGTGACTCTGTGAAATGCACACCCCACCCTGTCCTGTGATATTGTTGCGGGAAAAATTGAATTAACAGTAGCCAGGAGCTCAGGAGAGGAAAGGAAATTTTACTGAGGCTAGAGGACCCAAAAAGAGTAATCTCCAAAGTCTGAGATGAGGTCTACAGAAAATTTTGTCTTTTTGTAAGTTGGCAAACAGAAGTAACAAGAATGAGATAAGCTTTTGCTGAAGGTTATGGTACAATGCGTATCCTGTGGTGAAATGTAGCAAAGTTGTTTTTAGCACATTCACAGAAGTTTCAATTTGATGACAAATCATATGATTTAGCTGAGTTCAGTGGCAGAGAACAGAATGACTGCAGCTTTATTAAACAAAATGGCTGCCGATAGGTCAAGATTTCTGCTTCCTTATATACGTAATATGAATGAGAAATGTACGATATTTACTTGTGCTAAATTAGGGAATAATGTAGTCCCACATCTTAACCTAGGCTATCACAAAAGTATTATTGCACTCTTATTTTGAATATTTATATTTTCATTATTAGTAAGTTTGAACTTTCATATACTTTCTGAACGTTTATTTGTTATTTAGAATCTTTAGTTCATTTTGGGAAAATGCCAATTTAAGAACTTTGTCTATTTTTGTAGGATGCTATTCGTATTGATTTATAAAGAACTTTTATATGTTAGATTATATTAACCCTTTTGTATCACTAGTGATGAAATAATGTTCCAGTGTATTAATTACCTGTTAGATTTATGATATATTTTAATACCTATAGCCTGTAATAATCTATAGCTATTTTTTTTTATGTAGGTACCGGGAGTCGAACTCAGGACTTCGGGCTTGCCAGCAGGCGCTTGTGCCGCGGAGTGATGTCACCGGCCCATCTATAGCTATTTTAAATCATTTCTTCTTTGAGTTTTATGATGAGAAAGATCTCCTAAGATAGGATAGAATGAATTTTGTCTGGTTTTATTATTTCTTAATTTTTTAAAATAAGAAATTCTACAATTGATTGTTATTTATCTTGGTGCATACTATTTGGTAGGGAGATAGTTTCGTAACGAATGCATCTTCATCTTAGAACTCAGTTGGCTCTTTCTTCCAATTAAAAGGACAATTTTGGTGGTGTGCTTTTGAGTTGTTCCTTAAGATACCTCTTGGGCTACTAAATATGCACTTAGTGCTTTCAGGATGACTTGACCACTTGGTACTCCCCAACGGGTCTGTCCACTCTAGAGATGCAGACGATACCAAAGGAGCTGGAGGAAACAGGGGCCTTTCCAGTCACAGGGGAAACACACTTCAGTGATGTAAGTGGGCTGTAATTAGAGTGGGAAGCAGATTTCTTCCTCAGTAGCTCATTAGTGAATACTCTATTTCTTCACGTGGCAGTAAAATAGATTGAGAAGCCTTTTATGAGGCTAAATAATGGGAAATACCCTTATTATTTTTTTTTGTAGCTGTGTACGTGAAACAACCTAGTAATTTATAATCCTGGAGACTTTTAATATGCTTGAAGACAAATAGTATAGATAACAAACAATCTCACTATTTTTCATGTTATGGATTGTAAGGTTTATACTAGGATGTGGTGATACTTATCTGTATAACAAAGTACATGTAGATGCACCTCCTTTACCACAAAGGTCTGATGAGGATCACAAGAGCCATAACAGTCTACAGGACTAAGATTTTACAACTTGCAATCATAAATGTATCTGAGTAGTGGTGGAGAGGAGAGGGTGTAGTGTGTTTGAGTGTATGAATGTATGTATGTAAGTATGTATGTATATGCAGAAGAGAGACAGCTGGAGAGACAGAGGGCAGGAGAGAGAGAGAGAGAAAGAGAGAAAAAGAGAGAGACTCTAACCAGATGTAGTATCCTGGCCAGAGTCAGTTTTACTTATCAAGACAACTTCCGCTCTAGTATATAGTAGCAGGTCTTCCTCTTTCATGAGATGGATCCCCCACCCTGCCTGCCTTCCCTGACTTGCCTTGGAAAGAATCTTCAGTGATGCAGGGCTGCAGTAATCCTGGGAAAAAAAAAAAAAGATGGGTCTTCCTTGTACCACCAATGCAGAGAGCTGGTACCAGAAGCCTGAATTTGTACAAAATATCAGGTACTCCAGTGTTACCTCAAAATCCTACTACCTTTATAAATATGTCAAGAGTAGCCATTGGAACTCTATGTGGAATTGATCTGTAGGTTTAATATTAGAGATAACTAAAGATAATTTTCATTAACATTTTTTTTGTGAATTCCCTTGTTTTTTAACATCTGGAAGAAGCTTTAAAAAGCCTTGCATAAATAATGTAGTATGCTTTCAAGGCAAGTTTTCTAAATATTACCAAGGCCACATTGCTAAACTTCTCATGACTCAGACCATGTCTTTAAATAGTATGGCTGCATTTCTCTAAGGTTATAGCTTTAAATACTATTTATGGATTATGTATTATCACTACGTGGAGTTCAAGACAATGGGAATATGGCAGTGAGCAAAATAGTAAATATCTCTGTCCTTATTCTTATGGAGCTTCTATGCTGGTGTGGGGAGGTAGACAACTAAAAATAATAAATAATTAAGTTGCATGACATATAATAAAGTTATAAGTACAAAGAATAAAAATAAAGTAAAAGGTTTTGGAATATCCAGAGACTTAGAGGTCTTGTACCAGTGAAGGTAGGTTTCATTGGTATAAAGATATGTGAGCAAAGAGTGAGCCCTATAAATATTTGAGGAAAAAAATGAGTATATTTTTGTGTTAAAAAGAGGTAAGAATCTGGAATTAATTCAAGGTAAGACCTCATTTGCTAACAGATTGGATGTAGGATGTGAAACAGCAAGTGCAAAAGCCCTGAGGTAAAGAGCTTCCTTGTTTATCCCAGGAACATCAGGAAATCCATGCCAGCTAAAGCAAAAGGATCAAGGGAAGAACAATAGAAGACCTCAGAGAAGGCCTGGGAGGCAATCGTAAGAAGCCACCTTTTAATCTAAAGTAGGGAGCTATTTATTTCAATGTTATTAAGAAAAGGAATGATACAAATTACTTGTAAAATCTTTGGTCTGGCTGTCTTGTTGAGAACAGATTGGAGTATATTAAAATGAAAGCAGGAAAATCAATTTGGAGGATGTTGTAACAATCCAGGTGATAGAAAGTCAGTGTTTACTTCAGGGTTATAACAATAGGAGTGTTAGGGAGAGGTTCGCTTTTTTATATAATATAAAGTTAGTCATGAGAATTTGTTAACAGATTGGATATAGCGTTGAAGGAAAGAGAGGTGTCAAGAATAAGCCTAAAGTTTTATGTGTGAGCACCTGAAAGGATGCTTTCCATTAAGTGAGAGGAGAAAGGGAAGCAGCATTTGAAAGAGAAAGCAAATCCTGCTTTAGACTTGTTAATCTAAAGGGCAGCTGTCGTGTTATGCCCTCAGATATGTAGGTATTGAGTTGAGTAGAACTTGGAGCTGCACACATAAATTTGAAGGTTGTCCACCAGTGGGTGAGATTAAAAGTCATGAATCAAGATAAAATCACCTTTCCAGTGAAGGTGGTTAGAAGAGAGCTTAAAGGACTGAGTTGCAAGGCGCTTAGGCATTAGCAGGTCTGGGAGCAGAGAAAACACTAGAATGGAAACTGAGCGGGAGTGACCTTGGGAGGGAGGAAATCAGGAGCATGTCTTGGCCCAGTTTCAATGCTTCCAGCTGATTAAATGAGGTAAATACTGAGGATCTATGACTGCATTTTGTACTGTGGAGCTTGTCAGAGACTTTGTTCTAAGCATGATTCTGCAGAGAGGCAAAGGCCAGAGAAAAAGAGGAACAAGGAGGTACAAGGGCAGAATATGGAGGTAGAAATCATCAAGAGAGCTGAATGTGTATGGTCCTAAAAAATAATATGGAAGAAACAACCTACTAATGTGCTGATTGAAGGTGCAGGGGTAAGAAAAGATTTGAGGCACTGTTTCCTTGGATAAGCTAGGAAGAAGGCAATCTAGCCCACAATGGAGGAGTTGGCCCTTAGATGAGAATGCAGTCAGTTGGTCTATCCTCACAGGAAATCAGAATGCCTGAGGGTGTTTGTTATGGCATGTATGATGACAGGAACCTGTGGGAGTGTCTTTTGATTGGTTCATTTTTTTTCCGGCCATGCAGGAAGCCATAGCAGGACAGGAGGGGTGTTGGAGGAAAAAGGAAGGAGAGAGACACTGCTGAAAGAGCTACCTAGGAGAGTGGGTGAGGCCTGGAAGGTGTCCTTCTGATCACTGCAGCTGAGGGCAGTTTAGCACTCTGAAGCTGGTCTAGAGTTACTTCAGCTCTATCTGTAGCCTCTGCATTCTTGTGCCTCTTGTGCCTCTGCGTTCTGAGGAGTCCAGCCAGAATTAGTGTCCTTTTTCCTGTCTAAACTTCACAACTTGCACTTGTGTGGTTTGTATAATAGCCCCCTCTCTAATTGTTTGCATTTTGCAACTTAGTCCATTATTATATTAATAATTGATGTTGACTATGGAGGCTGTGTTCAGCTAAGTTTGGATTTATAATTAGATTTTAAAAAGACTTGTTTCTTAATAAAATTTATGGGCTGGAAATATGGGTATAATTGTTTTATTAATAAAGCATGTTTTTAATTCTTCTGGGAAGATACCCAGAAGGGGAATAGCTGGGTCAAATGGGACCTCCAATCCTAGCTTTTTGAGGAGTCTCCACACTGATTTCCACAGTGGCCGCACCAGTTGACACTCCCACCAACAGTGGAGAATGGTTCCTTTTTCCCCACAGCCCTTCCAGCATTTGTTATTAGTTGATTTCTTTATAATAGCCATTCTTTCTGGGGTGAGATGGAATCTTAATATTGTTTTAATTTGCATCTCTAATGACTAGTGATGTTGAACATTTTTTCATATATTTATTTGCCGTTTGTATTTCTTCATCTGAGAAGTGTTTATTCATCTCAGATGCCCATTTTTGGATTGGGTCTTTAAATTTGGGAGGTCTGATTTTTTTGAGTTCTTTGCATGTTCTCGATAGTAATCCTTTGTCTGAGGAATAGCTGGCAAACATTTTTTCCCATGTTGTGGGTTGTCTCTTCACTCTGTTGGTGGTTTCTCTTGCTATGCAAAAGCTTTTTAATAAGATGAGATCCTAGTTGTTGATTCTTTGTGATACTTCCTGTGCGATGGGGTTTTATTCATAAAGTCTTTGCCTACACCAGTGTCTTCAAGAGTTTTACCACAGCGATATATGTGCACCCATGTTTATAGCAACACAATTTGTAATAGCTAGATTGTGGAAACAACCCAAATGCCAATTAACCAAGGAATGGATAAAAAAGATGTGGTATTTCTACACAATGGAGTACTACTCAGCCATAAAGAAAGATAAACTGGAAACTTTTATAGGTAAATGGATGCAACTCGAGAAAATACTCACAAGCGAAATAAACCGGATGCACATTTGTGAACATCGTATTGTCTCCCTAGTATGAAAATGCAATTTCACTGTGACTATTCCATTCCTTAGTCTTCTATTTTTACCTAGCTTTTACATGGCTTAATCTTATACTGAGTAATATTTTTCTCCAAAAGGTATTTGTACATTCTCTAATGCTTGAGTTTGTTAATATATGAGAATGTTTACTTGTTGTCTTAAAAAAAAAAAAGGCAATAACTTCTATTTTGGACAGTTTCAAGAATCAACCAAAAGGATATATGTGCTTATGAAGGATAGAGGGAGTATCTTCTTTAGTGGTTTCTGTTTGTGAATGGAGAGGAAGAAGAGCAGAAGGCAGAGGGGTACCTGGAAAGGAGAACGTTTTTCCCATTTTTAAATTTGCTGGTTTAGCAGAAAATATCATCATGAGGCTGTGGTAGAGCAACCTGTATCCGGTGAGAAAGGTACATGCAGGAATTTTCGATGCCACGTTAGAATGAATTCCAGAATCTTCACTGACAGATCCTGACTCCAAGCTTAAAGTATTAGAGTAAGTCACAAAGAGTTTTATGAATGCTCTAAAATAACTCAGATTAAACAAACATTAGTGCTAAGAATTACTATCTTTAGTGGAAGGAAGAGTGGAATAAATAAGAGAAATTAAGAAAAAATAAAGTAACTGTGGACTCAGAATTAGAAGTTCTAAAACAATGAATAAAATTCCTGAGTTTTAATTATGGCTTTTTTTTTTTCAATATGCTGGTACTGGGAGTCCAACTCAGGACCTCCTGCTTGCCAGGCAGGCATTATGCCGCTGAGCTATATCACCGGCCTGTAATTATGGCTTTATAATGGACTAGAAACCTTAGATTAATCTTATGCTTATGAAGCCCTAACCTTATTTGAAAATGAGGGTTTCAGTTAAATGTCTTCTAAAGGCTCTTCTAATTCTAAAAATATTCTATGAAGTATTTAAATCTATCAACTATTAAAATATAATGGTAAATTTTGTTGATGTTCTAATGTATTTTGTTTCTGAAGTGTTAAAGAAAATAGGTCTTTAGTTTTTTTTTTTTTTTTTTTTTTTTTTTTTGTGGGTACCAGGGTCGACCTCAGGCCCTTGTGCACCAGCAGGCGCCCGTGCTGCTGAGCGATATCACCGGCCCTTTTTCCGTATGTGGGTTCCGGGAGTCGAACTCGGGCCCTCGCGCTTGCCAAGCAGGCGCTTATGCCACTGAGCCATCTTACTGGCCCCGGGTCTTTAGTTTTGATAATAAAATGTATACACTTTTAAAAAGCAGCTAGACAACTAAAAAAATAAAACCCACTTAATCACCTTTCTCAGTAATAATATTTTGATGTCTGTAAAGCTATTGCATAGCAACTGCTATTGTAAACATAATACATTTATTTTATTTTAATTAGTTCATTCATGTATGGAACTAGATAAAAAAAATATCAACTTCTTAACTGGATTCATTTGCTGAGGTCTTACTTTACATTATTTTTGTTAATATTTTATTTTTTTATACAGAAATTTATTTTATCTGCAAATAAAAATTTTAACAAATTATGAGCCCTTACTTATGTATTGTCTCCTTTCAACTAACTATAATTCTTAGAAATAAATTTTCAATAATTTTTGCATTTCTAGAACAATATTAGTAGTAATGTTGAGAGAAAAAAATTCTGGCAATTAGTTAAAGCTCATTTTTTTAAAAATCATGCTACATATCTTTATTAAGAAGTTCAGATTATTGTAGAATGTGTGGTAGCTTCTTGGTACCAATAATAATTACAGAGTATTTTTTCCTTGGTTTCTTTATGGGAGAAATTGTATTAGTAAAAACTCTTGCATTAAACTGTTTTTACATTCTGAGAATAAGCATCAATTGGACATATAATAGAATTTCAGTAGCACAATGGATTACAAATGTTTGCATGTTATTGATCTTTGCTGTTAAATTTATTTATTTATTTATTTATTTATTTATTTTTATTTTGGGAGGGTCTAATTTTTTTGAGTTCTTTATATATTCTTTTTTTTTTTTTTTTAATAAATAGTACATTGAGGTATTTGGGGAAAGAAATTTGCTGTTAAATTTATAGTCAGACAGGTCTATGGTTTTATTATTTTTAGGCTATTTAGTCAGGTTTTATTTTAGTGTTACACTACTTTACATAAAATACTGTGAATCTTTACTTCTCCCTCCAAGCTCATAGAAGCAAATTCTTCCTTGAAATCTGTATGAATGCTCATCTTGTATACAGTAATGGCTTTGTCAGTGCTTTATTTTATTGTTGGTTTTGAGACAATTGGTTTATGTATCTTTTTCAAGGCAAAGTTTCTTTCAAACAGATTTTCAAACTTGTAAGTATAAGACAGGATACTTTTAAAAAAGTAAAGATAACTTCTCTGGGAACTTGAAAAGAAAGGAAATTTCCTGTAAATAATAAATTACATTACTATGTAGATTTATAATTCCCACAACACTAGAGTTTCTCTAAATTTTTCTTCTCTTCTGGAAAGTGAATATTTTTGGAGATAACATGCTAAATCTATGTTTTGCATGTTTTGCTTTTTTTTTTTTTTTTGTAATATGCGGGTACCGGGAATCTAACTCAGGACCTCGCGCTTGCCAGGCAGGCGCTTATGCCGCTGAGCTATATCACTGGCCCTTGTTTTGCTTTTTGTCATACTTTTAAAAACATTTTTTTCCTTGTATTCATTTTAGACTAAAGATTATGCAAACGGATTTTACTCCCAAAATTGTGAGGATAGTTATTTCATGGTTCCCCTTCGGTTTCCTTGGTTTCCATTTTAAACCATTCACCCATTCTTCAAATTTACATGTAAATTTAGTTATGCATCACCTTAGGCAGATGGAAAAAGAACAAGAGTGATGGCCATGAGAGGCTTTATTGGGGGAAAATATGCCACATTTGAATATAGTATTTTGTGTGAGTAAATTGCCATGGGGGGGCAGGTGGGGGGGGTGTGCATGTCCTTCATTGATCATTGGAAGGCATACCCTTTGATTTTGTATTAATAACCTAATTTAGCTAGATTTACCAAATTTAGTCAGGTTGGAACAAAGCTTCAGAGTCTAAAGATTTTTAGTTTAGTGATCTACTTTTTCCTTCCTGTATCTTACAGTCACCTTTGCATTTATGAAAATTGCTCACTCTTGCTCATGAAGTATTGGGATTGTGAGAATCCCTTCCCCACTGCCATGTTGGAAAAATATGTTATACTCTTGACAGGAATGAAATATGGAATAAACAATAACAACATACTGAGACGTGGCTGCTCATTTGTCTGTATTTGCTTAGCTTGGGGCAGGGACAGTTTATGGCCGAAGCCCATCTTCTCTAACACTCTCTGTGCGTCTAGCCTTCTTCCCCAATTACTCACTCTTAGTGAGAACTGGCAAAATTTGTCTTTCTTACTTCCCTGAAAGCTTCACATTTTCAGGAAAGGAAGTTGCACACCAACTTTTGATGTTTTTCTTTCCCCTGATTCAAATTTACTGTATTTGGTAGTGTTTGCTGCCAAAAAATTAGTAATATATTATTGGCAGTATTTACTTGTTTCAAAACTGATAAACATTTTCTCAGTTTTATTCTTTTTGGTTATATCTTGGATATATGTCTCAGTTTCTAGGAGAGGGACTGCAAAAGAAATTTCCCATTTTTTCCCTTTCATATAAACAAATATGAAGGAAACAGCAGTAGAACACTTGATTATTTGAACTATGAGGAAGATAACATCTCATGTAGCTGTTCTTAAAACATGGTCCTCAGAAGAAGCTAACTCCGATTCTTGTTAACTGGAGTGACAAGAAAAATTACCATGGTAAATACATGCTAGTAACACAAGTAAAACAAAATTAAAAGTGGTTGTTTACTGAAGAAATTTTCAGTTCTTCAGCATCATAAAAGAAAACTAAATTAGTAGAACATACCCTGGAAAATACTCACATAATAGCACCATTTTCTAATTGTAAAGTAGTTAAGATGGGACAAATTTTCTAAATGTTACTTCTGCAAACCAAACCCTAAATCTATCCCTCCCTTCCCTCCTTTCTCTTATTCTTTTCCTCCTCATGCATGCAGCAAATGCTTGGCCTACTGCACAGAAAAGCCATCCATACAGCAGAATCTTTTCCATGGAAAAGAACAGATTGCTTGACTTGTGGTCTTATATAAATGTGAAAGTAATAATTACTATAAAGGAAATAATATGTTCATCTCCTACTTGAAAGAATAGTGTGAGGACTGAATGAAGAATACCCTAAAGTTCTGTAAAAATTCCACTGTCCTGCAATGAAACCCATAGAACAACACTTTTAAAACATGCTCTTGGAACACACTGAGAATGCCGAGATTCATTGTGACACATGTTGCAAGTTCCTAATATTTTCCAGTTTGTGATATTGTATAGTCTTTTAAAGACAGAAACATGGTGTATTCCAGGTTATCTTTATAATAGCATCATTGTCACTCATTTGATTTCTGATATGGCTTCTTCAGTCTCTTAAGAGAAAAAGAAAAAAGAAAAAAGTTTCAGCTAATTTGCTGGGATGTACCATGTCTGTTGTTGCTATTTGGCATATGCTATAATTTGGATGTAACCCTCAAAGTTCATGTGTTGGCAATTTAATCCCCTGCTTACAGTGCTGAGAGATGAAAAAGTTTTAAGGGTGATTAGGCCAAGAGATACATGCACTTCTGAATGGGTTAATGGTGTTTTGGGAATGGGTTAGTCATCATGAGAGTGAGTTCCCTGGAAAAGATGAGTTCTTCCTTCCTTCTTACATACAAATACATTCTCTTTCCCTTCCCCTTTGCACCATGGGATAATACAGCAAGCAGGCCCTTTACTAGATGCCAGAGCCTTTATATTGGATTTCCAAGCTTCCAGAACTATAAAAATAAACTTCTGCTCTTTATAAAGATCCCAATCTCAGGCATTTTGTTATAGCAGGGCAAAAGAGACTAAGACATAAAATTGATACTGGAGAAGTGAGTTGTTGCTGTAACAAATACATGAACGTAGAGCTAGAAATAGCTTTGGAAGTGGGAGATGAACAGAGCCTGGAAGAATTTGGAAGAGTGCTGTGGGAAATTCTGGTGAGTGCTGAGAAGAAGAGAACCGCTGTAGGGAAAGTCTGAATCTTCTCAGAGATTATTTAAATGGTCATTGCCAGAATGATGGCAGAAATATGAACAGTAAAGGCCATTCTGATGAGCTCTTAAGTAGAAATGAGGAACAGGTATTGTAAACTAAAGATTACCTTTGTTATAAAGTAACTAAGAACTTGGCCAAATTGTATCCATCTCTGAAGGTTTTATGGAAGGTAGAATTTAAGAACAATGAGTTAGGATACCTGTGGAAGAAATTTCTAAGTGGAATGTTAAAGGAGCTTCTGGCTTCTTGAATTGCATGTGGTAAAGTGAAGAAATGATTGAAAGATGAAATTTATAATTAAAAGGGAGACAGAATATATAAATTTAAAGAATTTGCAGCCTGGCCATCTCAAGAATGAAAGACTAAAATAAGAGTTCAAGGATCCAGCCAAACGACCCTTTGATAAAGGGATCAGCGTGGATAGAAGAAAACCAGGTGGCATTCGTCAAGTCCGCAGGAAAGTGATCCTGAAGCCATTTCGGAGATTTTTGAGGCTGCCTTTTCCATGACAGAGCTGTGGGAAGGCAGTATGATTTTGGAGGTCGGGCCTGGGGTGCCTCCCATGGGCTTGCGGCCTAGCATCCCTGACCCGGGACTCTGCACCTCGCGTTCCCACTGCCCCAGTTGTGGCTCAGGAGGCCTCAGCTGCAGCTTTGGCAACTTCTGTGGAGGGCACAAGTGTTAAGCCTTGGCAGCGTCTGCAAAGTGCATATTCTGCTTGTTTTTGCCTGATTCTTTTGATCACATCATCTATGATGGTGACATTCAGTACAAGTTAAAGATTTCAGTAGAATCCATTTACCATCCTCATCGTCACCATCACCATCATCCTCACCATCATCACTAACCACAATGAGCACCATGTGTTTAAAAAAAAAAAAACAAAATTTCATATTCCGTAGGAAGGTATTTCAAAGTAGGTTGTACCTTTTTATTTTATTTAAAAATTTTTGCACTGCAAATATGAAAATTATATTATATTCATCCACCAGAGGGAGCCCCCAAATCTGTCTGAAAAGAAATAAGGCTGAAATAAATAAGTGGAAATTTTGTACATTTTATGCTTGACAATAAAAATTTTAATCAACTCTGTCATGGGGGTGTGGGCTCACATATCAGCTCTTTTGAACATAAAGTGACTAAAATCTTTTCCTACTACACATGCCACTTCATTTTAATTTATGGTTCCTAAATAATTGTCTATGTTTTTGTCTTTTTCTGACTTTGTAGTTTGAGTTTTTGTGTTATTTAGCTCTATATTTTAATACTTTAATTTGGGAGTAGTTTTGACTGACTCCATGCCTTGAAAGTGTAATTATAGTAGCTCTTCCCTTTTAGGTCCTACTTTATCTTAAATTGTATTTTTATATTGTTAAATTTATGATACTTATTTTTTCTGTAATCTGAGAATATATTCAGCAATCACCATGTCTTCTCCTTTCTCTATTTCTTTGTTTTGATTCATTATTTGACTGGCTAGATTTCATTGTCAAATAGTTTATTTAAGAAAGGTCTTTGAGGACCAGTGAGATGGCTCAGCGGCGTAAGCGCCTGCCTGGCAAGCGCGAGGTCCTGAGTTGGACTCCCAGAACCCACATACGAAAAAGGGGCCGGTGATATTGCTCAGCGGCACGAGCGCCTACTGGTGCACGAGGTCCTGGCTCGACCCCGGTACCCACAAAAAAAAAGAAGAAAGAAAAAGAAAGGTCTTTGAATTCTTGAATCCTTGATATATCTTTCATGTTTGGAAAGATTGTTGCTTTTCATATGTATGACAAATAGGTTGGGTATAGTATTTTCAGATTATATTTCTTTCCTTCATCTATGATTTTATTTTCTCCTTAGGAGGATCAAATTTTCAAATATTTTTCCACAAAAATAATGTGGGTGTGGGGTAGGGAAGGAAATTATCCAACTGTTTTCTGTAGGCAGAGCAATTCCTGCAGAGTTGTCTCTCCTCATTCCTGATGGGTCAGTCTTAGAACAATACTTTTGATTAACAGATACTTTATATGTGAGGCCCAACCACATCTCCTTAGAGCTTTCTGGGTCTCTCTCTGTTTCTGCTTCTGTCTCTCTGTTCCTCTGTCTATCTTGATTGAAATATAATTGACACATTAAAATGTGTACATTTTAAAGTTTGGACATATGCCTGCATCTGTGATACTGTCACCATAATCAAGACAATAAACTTATCCATCACTTCAAAAGTTTTTTGTGTTGCCCCCTCCACACACACATTTTTGTTTCTTTTGTCGTAAAAACACTTACTTTAGTAGCACAGTTCTGGAGAAGGACAGTTCTTGAAAGAGCTCTGTGTTTATGCATTGCTTCTGTACCTGTTTTAAAGCATCCCCAAGTTTTCCCACTCAGTAACATAATCAACCCTATTTTGTGGCTGTGGAAATTGTGCACAGAGGTTAAGGCAATAACCCAAGGCCATGGAGCAGATGAGTGAGCCCTGGAGCAGGTCCAGGACACTGATCTGCTGGGTGACATATTGTCTTGCATTGCTTCACACAGTTGGGAGCTGGCTTACTTCTTTCCATCACACTTAGTTAAAGCCAGCTATTTTAATTCCCAGTTCTGAATGGAAGTCAGTGGTTCACCACCATTACTAGAATGTTGTTTCAGAGGAAAAATGAATTATAAAAAGTGAATAAAGATGAAATAGAGTCATTCAGAGTTAGTGCTGAGACTTTCATTCTTCACTTTAACCTCTTATTCTCAACAAGCTGCTTGCAAACATATTCCATGTGTTAACAAAAAGTTTTGATAAAGATACTGAATGAACATCAGCATTTTAGATAAGCATTCTGTTTGATGTTTGCATAACTTTGTATTTTAACTAGGTATACACCTCTTTGTGGATATTTTAAAAGCTATTTGGTAATAAAGTAAAATATTAAATATAAAGAAGTTACCATTTTGACTTGTATTTTTCTTCAAAGCACATTTTAACTGATCGATTGAGTCTGGTCTTCAGTGAGACAAACGAGGTCATTTCCCTTCTTGCTGAAGAAATCTAAGCAACAATTTGGTCTCTTGGGCCTCCTGCCTCTATGTGATTGTTCCCTGGGCCAGCAATTTTCCAGTTGTCCTCAGGGATGCCCAGGAACATGACACAGCCAGGCTCTGCAATGCTGTGGATCCTGTAGAAATACGGGACATCCCATGTGCTATTTTCCCTCCCCTTGTCCTCCCCTGCCCCTGCCACATGTCCTAAGAGAGCCACAGGACTGGCTTAGTGCAGGGCTTCTTCACACACACATCCTGGGCCTTACATGACTGCTGCCTCCTCAGCTTACCACAGGGGGCAGACACTGACGGAAAAAGTGTTTAAAAAAACATGCTCAAGGGAGATATGAAAACATAAAAGAAAACAAAGTAATACAATAAAATAAATTTTAAAGCATGTTTCTGTTGCAACCTTTAATGGTACATCGTGTGAAATGGGTTTTATTCATTTATTTAAAAATAAACAACTCTTCATTAATTCTGAAAATATATGAATGTAGGGTTTAAAGCTAGGTTGATTTAAAATTTTTCTTCAGAAGACTACTTCTGGGTAGTGTTCATATGTTTTTACATTTTGTATTTTAAATTTAATAACTCTATGAATATATTTCACTCAAATGTCCCAGCTTTGTTATAACTCCCAAATGAATGGTGCATTGCTTGGAAAATATCCTCCACAAAGGAGAAAGCACAGTGAACATAGATTTTAACTTCCCTTACCAGTCAATGGTTTGCATTGTTAAAAAAATAAACCTGAGCAAGTGTACATGAAGTATTGCTGCTCTTAATGAGTCGAACTACCTGCAAAATTCAAAACTCTCAAGTCTGTGGAAAACATTGTAAAGAAATGACACTTCAAGTGACTGCTGAGCACAGACGTGCCTATCTTATCCTGTTTTTCTTTTTTTTAACATAGTAGTGACAGGTATGGATCCTATATCTTACCTGCTGGAGTCTGAACTTTGGCCTCCCTATGAATTATTATTTATTGATAATGCATATCATACAAAATAGAAGTGTAGGGCCGGTGAGATAGCTCAGTGACAAAAGTGCCTGCCTGGCAAGTGCGAGATCCTGAGTTTGACTCCCGGTACCCCCATACAAAGGAAAAAAGGGCCGGTGATATTTCTCAGTGGCACAAGCACCTGCTCACAAGTGTGAGGTCCTGAGTTAGACCCCTGGTACCCACGAAAAAAAAAAGTGTATAACACTATTCGTTTAAATAAAATAAAAATAATTTTTTACAGTAGCACTATTCTCTGTAGTAACATTTCCATACCAATAATAGAATCTTCCCCCCACCCACCCGGAATGCTTACACTAGAAGTATATTTGCAGTGAGATGCATCAGAGAACTACCTGAGTCTCAGTTTTCTCATCTACAAAATGGTGACCATGACCTTGCTTTGGTGTCTGAGGGCAGTGGAATGAGATGGTACACGTGGAGTGCTTATGGAAAGGTCTTTCAGGCATGTGATAAATGCTCAGTGATAAACAGAAATAACTGTTTGCAAAGTCATCATATACACTTAAATTACTTAAAAATTCAAGAAGATGAAAATAAGTATCGCATAAACAAACTGCTACAAGTGTCAAATTGTTTGGGCCTTTTATTATTAGATTCAAATTAGAAATTCTCAAATCATACTTTCTAAAATTAAAAAAATATGTATATTTAGAGAGTTTCTGAAAAATTTTTCCTGGGTTTTATAGATATTTCTTGACTTAGGATAGAAATACCAATATTTTGATAATAAATTTCTATTTACTAGTAAGTTTTATACAAAGATTGTTAAGGTTTACTTAGATGCATAGAAAACAAATGGAGATTCTTCTATGCTTCTTTCTTTTTTGTGCAACTTAGTGGTAGAAGAATAACTACTCATGGTTTCCTTTGTGAAGATGATTAGAAGAAAATAAGCACATGTCTAATTATAAGTCTGTTATTTACAATATGAAAAGGATGTAAAATTATGTGGTGTAGAGTAGGCACTATCTTAATTTTAACAAACTGGATATTAGTATCAGATGACTATGAATAAACCCTAAAAATCTCCCCTTTCATACCCTGGCATATTCAGTGAATAACTTTTCAAATATTTAGTGTGATTTCATAAAACTTTAGTCATCCATAGACAATTACAGGTAACTGAGAAATGCCTTGGTTTTGGTGAAAAGCATATTATAATGCAAGGCTTGGAGGATGATAAGACAGGTTGGGCTTAGGAATGTACATTCTTTGGGATACAGTGGCCCACTGAGGTGTGACATAGTATCTAGGAAAGTCTCTGTAGCGGGCAATTGGAAGGACATGAGCTGGTCCTGACACCAATGGTGGTAGTCAATATGCAAGTGGTACATGGAGAGTAGGCATCTGAAAAGTACTGGGTGAAAAACACTTAGTCCAAGGCAATCTCTCTAGCTCTAGGTAGCCATCATTCAGTCACAGGATCTGGGGTTTAGGGACTTGGTGCCTCTTAATGCCCATGTGGATTACAGAGCACAAGACACAGTGCAGACCTGTTGGGAAGGATGTAGCTGTACTAGAGCAGAACTCAGTTACTGACCCTGACTTATAAGAGAGTGGCCCAATTTAAGGATTAGGACAGAACATGAGAACAGGATTTAGTTTCCCTGCTTAGGGAAAAAAATAGGTTCGAAACCTAAGTTAGGTCTAAACATGCAGATAACAACCTAACTGTACATGATTAACATTATCTTCACCAATATCTTACAGTGGATAAACATATGAGTTTCATGAAGGATTTTATTTAATCTCCTTCACAAAAGCAGATGGCGTACAAAATCACGATAGAGTTCAGTGAAAGTCAAAATGGGGCCATTCAGTAGGTATTCAGTGGATTTATGTGGACTGATTCTATGCTAAGGGGTTTTTGTTTTGTGCTGTTGGTACCAAGACTTGAGTCTAAGCCACATAGCTATTCTTATGAAGAGCAAAAGTTGGATTCAGAAAGAAACCTGAATATGGAAGTCTGGGAATGAGGAATAAAATGTTTTCCATTCGGTAAATCAGGTGATTGATGGAAACAAATTAGACTTGCAGCACTTAAGGAACATTCCACTGGCTTGCTTTGCTCTTTTTTGAACATACTGCTTTGTGCTCCACTGGTAGAATTAGAGGGCTGCAGGATTTTCCTCTGGCATACATAGTTCAAATCAAGAAGAAAGCAGACAAAACAGAGGGTGGCTCCTGATGTAGTGCTCCAGTGGAGTCATGCCTTCTGTATGCTGTGGGCAGCCAAGTAAAGGGTAACCATGTCTTGTAAAGGCTCTCTTCTTCTACAGAGGATAACACAGAAGGGGAAGTGTGACAAAGGCTGTGCTTGGTTATGAAAGGCTGTACTATTCTCACTATTTACCCCAGGACAATGGGACCTTTGACCTAATATTTTTTTCTAATAATCAAAATCATTTAAATTTTGACATCAGAATTGTTCCTCTGTGACACAATGTCTGGAAAAAAACAGAATGGTTTTTCTTTTTCTTTTTTTTTCTTTTTGAGGGAAAATGTTATCATTGAAGATCTCTATACTCAGCCAAATATTGCTCATGTGCCGTGGCAACAGAAAGTTCTCTTTTCACATGCAAACTCTCAGAAAATACACTGGTCACATTCACATCTGAAGATAAAATCACCATTCAAATAAGAGATTAATTAAAACAGAGATCAGAAAATGAGGAAGTTACAGTATGAAGAAAGACAGTAAGCACTGACATTACTTGAACATCATTTTATTTAATCCCGGTAAATATTAAGAGATTAATTCTTTAAAGAGAACATACATGTCATGTAGTAATATCATATTAGACCTAAAACTTCAGATTATATTTAATTATAACTAATCAGTAAGGGAAAGTTGATGGCCAAAGGCGAAGAGGAAGTCAATGGATGATACTTCAGCACTGATGAGAACATTATAGATATATGTGTTACAATATATTTTTTAACTGTTAATTTTAAGTAATAAATAGAAACATAAAAATAAGGTGGTTTCTTTTTTTTTTTTTTTTGTGGGTACCGGGGGTCGACCTCAGGACCTCGCGCGCCAGCAGGCGCCCGTGCCGCTGAGCGATATCACCCGCCCTTTTTTCTTATGTGGGTTCCAGGAGTCGAACTCGGGTCCTTGCGCTTGCCAGGCAGGCGCTTAGGCCGCTGAGCCATCTCACCGGCCCAAGGTGGTTTCTAAGTCATTTCTGCAATTAAGCTATACAACTATGTAGGAAAATACAAGTAAAAGAAACAAAGAAAGCATAAAATAAACAGAGCATGAAATACAGTGCTGTTCAGAACTAAATGTTTCATGTATAAACACAAATTAAGGGGCCAGTGAGATGGCTCAGAGGCATAAGCGCCTGCCTGGCAAGCGTGAGGTCCTGAGTTCAACCCCCGGAACCCACATATGAAAAAATGGCTGGTGATACAGCTCAGTGGCACGGGCGCCTGCTGGCGCTCGAGTTCCTGAGGTCAACCCCCAGTACCCACACAAAAAAAAAATAAATAAAAAACACAAATTAAAAGTTTAAACTCACTATGAAAACACAAAGATTAAAATTCGGCCACTTCAAAATATCTAAATATCCACACAAACACCAAAAAACGTAAACATTAAAAGAATGGGCAAAGTGTATTCAGCAAGCAACAACTAAATAAAAGAATGTGACTTTTAATATCCACCAAAATACAATTCGAAAACAAAACTAGTGCATGGAGGAAAATGAAATAGCTATACATACCCAAGATATATAGTACCAAACTCTAAATGGGAAATAATATGGTTAACGTGAACAGAGCAGAAACTGCTAGAGAAAAAAAAAAAAAATAGGAAGTAAAACAATGGAATTTTGGGGAGGTACATGCCATCACCATTTTCAATTTTTGACAAGTGATTTGTCACAACTTAGAAACAGAACATACTCTAAAAGACTTAATTATTAAGAGTAGAATGTACATTTCTTCCTTCATATTTCTCATTTTTAAAAAAATTGCTACATTCTTAATACTGTAGGGAACAAAAGAAATCTCAATAAGTTCTCCCACTGGGGATATATTCAGGTCAATTTTTACGACAGCATCACTCACAAGTTTTTGCAAAGTAAAAATCATCCTCCAACGAACTTCTGAAACAAAAATGAAATTAGGGTTAAAATTCCAGGCTTCCTATTTCTGATAGGGCAGAATATATGACCTTGAAAACTACAACACAATGTACATTTCTAAGAGGGTAAAATATAGCCATTGATTTTTAATGTCTCCATTATAACACAAAGGTCTCTTTGAGGGTAAAAAACAAAGAGTTAGAAAACTGACTGGGAAAGAGAGCTGAAATCCATACAGCACTGCAGAATATTTCCATAAAAACAGGAAGCATTCTCGGGAGACCAGGCTTTGCACTTAAGCAAGGTGAAAGAGGTTGAAAATAAAGCTCTTGAAAAAAATGAAATGAAAAAGGCTAAAATGTTAGTGAAAAAGCTGATGGAAAAAAAATAAACAGAAAGGGCTGCCACCACCACAAAAAAACTTCTTGTGAACTAAGGTAGAAGACAAAGAAATGTATTTGTTTTGGCTAATATGTTCAGTGGGTAAACAAACAACAAAGTTTCCACTAAGAATGGGTAACCACATCAACTTGGAGTTCAAAATTAAACAATTTGTGTGGGTTAGGGAACCACAAGCTGAGAAATGAACAAGCAAACAAAATATGCATAGCAAAAGTCAAGTAAAATATAACAGAAAGGTTAAAATCAGCAGCATGAAATAAGATGCTGTTTTATATGGGGAGAAAAATGTAAATCCTCCAAAAATGAAATCATCTGAAAATGAAATCATCTCGACCAGGTGAAAAATTCCACAGAGAAAGTCCTCTGAGTGTAAATTTACAATAAAAATCAAAATACACAAAAAGTTAACCACAGTGAGTGAGAATAAGTGCAAAACAGAAAATATGAGAAATAAGACAATATCTCATGCTTATATCTTGTAGCCTGAGTAACTACTCTGAAGATAACAATATGCAATATATTAATTATTGTTACTCTCCTATTATCTTGTTCTGAAATTCTGTTCTACTTTTTCTTCCTTTTATAAAAAAGAAAAGAAATAAGCATATATATAATACAAAACCACCAAGGGCTTTGTAATGAAAAATACAAGTGAAAATGTCTAAGAGGACTTTTAGAAGAGGAGAATTGAGATGAAGAAGAGAAATAATTTAAAAAGATAAAGCCTAAGATTTTCCATAATTTATTAAAAACATAAAATCTTGTCCTCAAGAAGCATAAATGAATCTTAAGCAGATAAAATGAAGCTAAAATCAATACTTAAGTGCACTAGAGTTTCCTAACAGAATACCAAAGATAAAGAGATATTAGAAAAACTACAGAAAAAGAACCTATCAATGAATACACTCAATAGAAAATATTTTAACAACAGAGTGGAGGATTATTATTAAAGTAATGAAGAAAATAACTGGTATTTTTACCCTCTTTCAAGTACAAAGATGAAAAATATGAGGACAAAAGAATACTTGAGTTTATCACTAAGTTTACTCAAGGATTTTGTGAAGGACATAGTTTAGAAAGACAGGAAAATACCTTAGGTTGAATGTGACGTGATATTTAATAGAGGAAAAAATAACTACAGGCTAAGTACGTAAGTAATAAAAATAAGCATATATATGTACAGGGAGAAAGAAAAGAGGACATATTTCACACTAAATAATAATGTCTACCTTTTGGAACAAATAAGCAATTTAGATGTAAAGTCCTTCACAGTGATAGCATGAAAGATGGGACAAAGTTGACTAGTGCTAAAGTGTTATATGATCTCTTTTGTTGTTAGAAAAGAAAGAAAAATTTTGACTTTTAATTTCAATACTGAAATGTTCAGGATAACCATTGGAAAAATAGAAATAAGATATATAAATTTTGAAAAAAATGGGACAGAAAATGAGAAAAAAGTCAACCTTAAAGCAGTTATAAAAAGGAAAAAAAGAGGCCATAAAAGCAGGACAAATAGTGAACATAAAATAACATGGAAGAAAACAACCAAAATGTATCAGTAATCATAATAAATATAAATAAGTCATTCTCACCAGTGAAAATAGATCGGCAGATTATATTTACAAATATCTGCTACGTGGAACTTAGACAATTTAAGTATACAGAAAGATGGCAAGAAGAAAATATACACAGGAGATATTTACTAAAAGAAATGCTCCTATATCTTAATATCAATAAATCATATTTTAAGGTAAAAAATAGGAATGAAAAGAACCACCACCAAAAGATTAATTACTGAATTAATCAGGTTACTCTATATTTAGTTATCATATCCCTATGTGCAACTGGAAGTTAATATACCTTTCTTTATTGTCTCTGGTGTGGTTGGTGTTTATAGAAATTTTTATGCTAAATAGTAATCATTTATAGTTAAATTCGTTGGAAATATTTTCTCTTAGTACATGTTTGTCTTTTCAAACATTTGCATTGTCTTTGGGGATTGGTTCAGATTTTTTCTTTTGAACTAACTTTGAATGCAGTAGCAAGATCCTTGTGTGGAGGAAGCAGACCCACATTAGTCATAGCATGGTGTACAACACTATATGATTAGCAAACTTACCCAGTTTCTTGTGATGAAGCACCCAGCAAAGCAGCCATTCGGAAGCCTGAATGACTGCTGTGGTTAGCTCTTATGGCTGCAATAGTGACGAAAACCCTGTGGCATGGGATGGGTGCTTCTCAGTACAATGAAGCACTTCAAAAAGAAAATGGTATCTCAAGTCCAGGGTAATTGTGCAGTGGAGCAAAAAGAAGCATCTAAGCTTTTGGGAGTTGGCACAAACTCCTGCAGATTCAAAATACTAATGTGGAGTTCAAAATAATGCAATAATAAATGGAAATATGTACCAAGTTTAATCACTCAGTGCCCATTATGTCCATGGACCCATTGTGTGGCTATCCTCTCATTCTGAATGTATAACTGGAATAGATGCATGTGACATCTGGCAAAATCCCTGCATTGGCTTTCTGACCCAGAAATAGAAATGATTAGTGGAAGCTGCTGAAACTTTCCCTCCCTGCCAGGTCTTTAGGTAGAACGATGAACCTATTGAACCAAAAGCAACATCGTGCTCATCATGCTGCTCTGGGGGGACTGCAGAAGTGAGTACCAGCAAGAAAGGCCTCAAAGACACAGGCAATGATGCTAGTCACATCGCACTGATCACTTCCTAGTTTTTGGTGGAACGGAAGTGATGGGTCTTTTAAAAAGGCTTCACTACTTCAAACTACATCAGGTGATAACTTCAATTGCAGCTTCTGTTCCAGGTTTGGAAGTTTTTTCTTAGAAATGGTAACCAGCCACCATTTTGAATAATCTGTTACAGGATGGAGTAGACTTAATGTATAATGAATGTGGATTTGAGATGTAAAAGGCTAGGAAAAAGGTAAACAATGTTGATAGTCTAAGAATCTCTCAAATATTTATTTATTTTTTTGTTAAATTACTTTTTATTGTTTCTACATGCCACGGCTTTATTGTGAATTTGGGTCTAATCATCTACATTTGTGACATTTGTTTTTGTTTTACTGCCTTCAAGGTATTGGTGCCTGTTTTCTTTGAATAAACATCCAGACGTGCCTGGGAATTTCTATTTCCCACCGTCTCCATTTTTATCACCAAATTTCACAAGTGGAGGTACGAAAGCTTTAGCTCTTTTGCTGTGAGTCTTAGCTTACATTCTATAGTTCTCTGTGGGGTACAGGTGGAAGCTACCACTTGCGGAGTTTCGTCTAAGATTGTGCTCTTGATTGTCTTTGACTCCTTCCTTGCCGTCCTCCTCACTTCCTTACTGGTTTTCCCTGGGAATAGTCCCTTAATAAGTTACTTGCACATGAATACTTTCCTCAACATTTGTTTTTGTGGACACTAACCTGCTATATCAGCAATGCTTTGTTAGAAAATATTATGGAAAAAGAATTCCTCTTACAATAAATTGCAGCAAAAAATATGAAATATCTATGAATAAGGAGCATCACATAATTTATAAAATGTTAATGGGCAACATTAAAGAAGACCTGACAATGGACAGACAAGCTACAAATGTATAGAGACTAAATATCATGTAAATATTTTCTCTTAAATTTATATAAAAATTAAAGCTATTCCTAAGTATTTCTGTTGCAAATTTGGAAGAATTATCAGTCAATAATCACTATTCACACTGAAATTATTATATCAAAACTTTATTGACATTAATTACTTCCAATAAATTTGCCATATTTAAAATTCTGTTTGTAGTTAAAAGTGTTATTTACAAATTGAAGAATAAAATAACTTCAGAGAATGTCTTCACTAAAGAATGTAAAGAGAAAGATGTTGTATTAGAATTATAACAGCAAACACATATTTGGTATGTCACATATACTTGTGAATAGTATACATGCATATTCATACAGAAATCCTCACAACCTCTTTGAGATTTATGAATAGACTTATAGAGAAGGAAGTCTATATATAAGTGGATTAAATAACATGTTCATAGACTTATAAGCAACAATTGGCAGAGTTGGGACTTAAACTCTGGTATTTTTGGCTCAGATCCTTTGTTCTTAGCCTCTTTGCCAAGCACACACACACACTCCCCCAGCAGCAGCAGCGGCAACAACAATAACATCTTACCAAAATCAATAAAAAAATTAGGACTCACCACAAAGAGGTAGACTTCTCATATGGAAGATACATATCTATACCAAAGGAAATATTTCAAACTTCTTTTGAGCAATGGGGATTATATAAAATACTGTGTATCTGCTCAGAGTGATTACCCTGAGAAACGGCACTCACATGGACGTACAGTTCCTGGGTTTCTTAAAACATTCGCGTCAGGATCTTGTGCTGTGTCAGTGATCTCTGCGTCTTCTGCTGCCATTCCTTTAGGGTCAGTGCTCAACACATGTTTCAGAAACGAATGAGAGTTAATCTTTGCTCATCTATTTGGTCTTAGAATATCTAACAGCATTGACATTTATTGTTTTATTAAAATTTAAGTCAAATATCAGATGGCAGATGTCTTACTGAAAAATCCTTCAGTTACTTTCACCCCGATACAGAAGCAGACCGCTATAAAATATTTCCATTTATTCTGTTATGCTGTATGCCTTGCCACTGTGCGCAGTTGAACGTCCTACAGAATCACCACAGACATTAACTGGTTTCTCACACTCAGACCATCAATTGCTCAAATGAAGTGGGTGTTGGTATAAAAAACAAGTTACATTCAGGTATTAAATTTTAGCTCTTCTTTGGTAACCTTTAAAATCACATTTTCCAAAAAGGCAACACTTTATTCAAGATTTACATCGTGATAATATTTTTCTTTTAAAAATATTTTGATATCAGGTATTATTTATATGCTGATAATTATTATTTCTTTTTTATCTATTTTATATCTATTGTTAAAAATTAAATAATCTTTTAACATATGTATTCTTTTGTTTTTTTTTTTGTGGGTACCGGGGGGTCGACCTCAGGACCTCGTGCGCCAGCAGGCGCCCGTGCCGCTGAGCGATATCACCGGCCCCTTTTTCGTATGTGGGATCCGGGAGTCGAACTCGGGCCCTCGCGCTTGCCGGGCAGGCGCTTAAGCCGCTGAGCCATCTCACCGGCCCCCTAACATATGTATTCTTGCTGAAAATAGTGGAAATGATAATAATTTTAATTATATCAATTGACCAAAAAATTATACTTATTAATACATACCTTTCCTTATGTACATGATGCTATTTGTTTATTGAGATCAAGTATTTTTTTATCTCAGAATGATTTTTCTTATGTGTATTTCATAAAAATAAAATAACAATTAATAGGTAATTATTTTATCTTTTTGTATATGGATTTTGTTGTAATCTGTGAATAAGAAAAGCTGAGGCTAACTAGCTTATATTAATTCTCTTTATTGGGTCAGCTTACTCTTAAAGCCAGTTTGGCTGAAAAGAGAGGAAATGGAGTTAAATGCAGCAACAGAAATATATTTTTCATTTGGCATGATGGGAGGATTACCAGTGAGCATGATGATTGTGTATCTCTACTGATGAAAAATGACTGACTGGTGAGGAGTGAACATTCTGGCAGGAAACAGGAAGCAGACACATAATTCACAAACCAGACAGTGAGAGAGAAGTCCCTGAATAAAAATAAGCACGGACATATGTGTGGATAGCAGAGTGCAGGGAAGGAGGCAGCTGCCCAGCAAGAAGCCGAAGGCATGTGTGCTCTGAGCAGATACTCAACAGCCATGTAAAACCTGAATGTCTAGTTAAACAAAAGTGATGGAATTATTTCCAAGAAGAATGATTAAGAGAGGCATTTTAAAACAGGAAAATGTATCTTCACTTTCTCCTCATGCATATTTAATAAAATTTGGAGCTATCTTGGCATTCAATAAGAATAAACTATGGAGAACTGCTCTAATCTATGTGCATTAGACATACGGGGAATCAAGGCGGGGGAGGGAAATCTAAGTGGCTTTCCAAGGTCCTGAAATTCAGTAGCAGCAAAGCAGAGACTAATGCCAACACATTTAGTTGCCAGGTTATGCACAGCTGTTTGTACTTTGGATCATAATATTCTGCTTCCACCTTTTAACACCCATTAGAAGTGTTTCAATTAGGAATTTATTATATTACTGAGTTTTCTTCAACTACAAACATTTATTACACTGCCACTATGTGCAAGCAGTATGTTAGGAAGTACAAAGTTGACAGAGACATTGTCCCTCCACTAAGAAAAGAGCCCATAAATTAAAGGACTCTAATATAGAAGAACATCCAATCTGCTGATAGTATATTTCCAACTCGGCCTGATCATGAGATTTACCTATGATACATCAAAAGTTCAGATTCATCTCTCTCTTTCCCTCTTTCTCTCTTCCTCTCTCTCTTTGACTCTAGGAATTAAACCCAGGACTTTTGCACTGAGCTACACCTCTCTAAATTACTAAATTGCCCAGGCTGGGCTTGAGATTGTTATCCTCCTACCTTCCACTGTGCTGGGATTACAGGAGTGCACCATGATGACTGGAGATTGTCTTGGATATTCAAATTCTTAGGTCTGAAGTAGAGGCTTTTTAAATTATTTAACAAGCATTTGAGGCAATTATTATGATCAAGCAGTTTGAGAAACACTATTGTCATAATGCTGAAATTTTATGCACATCAGAAACACCTGAGGAACTTTAAAAATTATAAATGCATTTGTCCCTCTGATTCCTCCCCCAGACACTGTGACTTGATTACTTATTCTTTTCTAAAATTTTAGTTTATTAGTATATGTGTGTAGTACATAATGTTTACATTCCTTGTGGGAAGTTGACCTTGAGACCATACAGTTAAGTGCAATAAATCAGACACTCAAGCTTAAATATTGCATGGCTTCTCTTATATGAGAAGCCCAAAGTAAAAATAAAAAGCAAAATAAAAGATAAGTGATAGGAAGTAGGAAGATACATCATTCTCAAAGGGGAAGGGGATTAGGAGACGGAGGGAGGTTGGAGTGAGGGAATGGGTAAAGGATGAAGAAAAGGAATTGGAATGTATTATGTACATATACCAACTCCACATGAGGAATGTAAAGATTATGTAATGAAAATGTACACACAAAAAAAAAAAAAGAAAGAAAGGGGATCGACAGGTGGGTGGAGCAGGGAGGGAGAGAAGGGAAAGGGAATGAAAAAGGGAATTGAGATGTGATGATTAATTATTCTTAAGTGTGATCTTGTGTATGGATTTTTGTGAGTTATCCTCCATTTTAGTATAGGATGAGAGTTTGGATACCACTTCATTATCCCCTGGGGATGTGGTTGTCAAGAAAGATGTCACAAAGTAGGTACAACCCTACAAAATTTTAAATTAATACATATTGAAAACCTGCCTTGTCACTTGCATTTTTCACATGCAAGATTATTTATTTTAATCTTCAGATCAGCCTATCAAGTTAAAATGATAATTATCTGCATTTTATAGATAAAAATGTGAAATTTAGAAAACTCACTCAAGCTCAAGTTTTGAAAGAGGCTGATCCAGTGTTTAAAACTAGATTTATCGGGGCCAGTGAGATAGCTTAGTGGCATAAGTGCCTGCCTGGCAAGCGCAAGGTCCTGAGTTTGACTCCTGGTACCCACGTAAGAAAAAAGGGCCGGTGATATTGCTCAGCGGCACGGGCACCTGCTGGCGCGCAAGGTCCTGAGTTCAACCCCCGGTACCCACAAAAAAGCAAAACAAAACAAAACAAAAATTAGATTTATCTAAATCTGTTGCTTGAGCATTTTTCACTTGGTCAAACTAGCTTTCAGATACAGCTTGAAGGGTAGAAATGTTTCCAACTGACAGAAATTGGTATGGAACTTTCCAAGCAGAGACACCCATGTCAACAAAAGAAGAAATCTGACCACACAAGTTGGAAAGTTGGTTCCAGATAATGGAGGCTTTGACTTCACTGACTGCTCGGCTAGTCAGCAGATACTGAATTGATTCTTTCATTCATTCAGCACGTTATTTTATGACAAGCATTGCATATTAAAATTTTAAAGAAGAAGCACCTTTGGATTGTAAATCCTAGGTTAAATATTTACATAGACTTTAGAGGTTAAATTTGTTTCAATTTTTATTTGCTTGTTTCTGTTAATGTATTACCCAAAATTATAAAGGACATATTGAGGCTCACATCATAATTGCAGGCAGAGTATTGAAAATTGTAGAACAATCACTTTTTCTAGGACCTTAAAAGACCAGGGATATTTTTTCCCAACAAGTAGAATTCTAGAGATTTCTAGCCTAGACAAATTCTGTAAGCATTTATCCCCAAAGAAAATACTTCTGCTGACTAACTACATTGTATATAGATGCCTCTTTTTCTTCAGCACAGTTTGAGTTCTTTTGATCACCTAAGTGAAAATGTGGTCGGGTGTTGGTTGTCTAAAAATAGCTAACTTCTCTTTTCACAGGAAGGAGTTTTCATAGGACCTATAGACAAAAGCAGCCTTTAGAAAGGGGAGAACATTTTGTAGTGAGAAAAAGGGTGCATAAAAGCTCTGAATATAAGATCTTTGATTAAGAAGAGTTTCCTGAACACTAAATCATATTTTCTCTGTTGCCTGTGGAGTTATTGTCATTTACATGGGTCATGTGTATAGGGGACTTGCATTTTATCAGTATCAGCCATTGCTAATCAAAACTGCAAAGTCACTCTATATAATTCTGTTGCTCATTACTTTTTTCTATGCAAAGGAAGGAAATGTCCATAGCATCATGATTTTAATGCTTGATATTATAGTCTATAGAATTTAAAAATCCGTATGTGCATTCAATCGTGTTTTATTCCTCAAACATGTTACTATATTGTTACAGGAAGTGCATACTGTGTTACAAGGACACAGAGCAAACAAAAGGGAACATTTTCTGTCCTCACTAATCACACAATCTAGTGTGAAAAACAATCGAATAATCTTACAAACATATAACCATTACATGTTGAATGTTATTTATTATATTATATAATAAATACAACAGTGAACCTGTTAAAGAACTCTCAATTTATAGGGAGGATATACTGCAGTTTAACACTTTTATAGGCACAAGATAGACAAATAGATAAATGGTTAAGATTAGAAACTCCAAATTTAAATACAAATATTTGTAGAAAAATAATAGGAAAAGTAGGATTATAATCTAGTATGGAAATGTTATTTACTAATAATCTTGACATAATTATTTTTTAAATTTTATAAAACATATTAGAAAACTATTTAACGTAATAAATATATAGGGGCCGGTGAGATAGCTCAGCGGCATAAGCACCTGCCTGGCAAGCATGAGGTCCTGAGTTCAACTCCCGGTACCCACATAAGGAAAAAAAGAGCCAGTGATATCGCTCAGTGGCATAAGCACCTGCTTGCAAGCACCAAGTCCTGAGGTCGACTCCCAGTACCCACATAAAATAATAATAATAATAATAAATATATAGAGAGGTATATGGTCCAGACACAAAAACGACATCATCACAGAGTTGGAGGCATGAAAGTTCATTTTCAGACCACAGTGAACAGTTTGGAGCATCAGAGTGGTCGGAGGTTTGGAGTAGAGTTGTAGGGCATAGGATACAAGATAGGTGCTAGATTTTAAAGGCACTGAACACCATGCCAAGAGCCTTGAATTTATCTCTTAGACACTGGAAAACCATGAAATACTTTGAGTAGAAAATGCCAAAATCAGGTATTCATTTTAGAAAGATAAACCTGGTGGGTAGATAAGAGGTAAGACTGAATTTGATTAGAGAAATGAGTGAGAAGGTACTGGGAGAAATAAAGGGCCAACAGTTTCAACAGGAATCATACATGAATTGGAATAGGCGCGTGATGAAGAAAAGAAAACATAAAATTATGCTGAGCCTCCCAATATAAAGGATCAAAAGCAAGTTTGTCATAATTACAAAAAGTCTGGAATTTGAGCTGGAGCTCTGATACGAAAAGGTCATTGCTTAAATATCTTTTAGAAAGTCTATGTGCTTTATGTAATGCATAAAATGTAAATTAATCTATGTTTTAACATATAAAACTGCTAGTAAACTAAAAAATATGTATGGGTAGGCCGAATTACCTATCTATAGAAAGTGAACAGTTGTTTTAGCACACTGTTTGGCATAGATTGAGGAGTTCTGTAGAGAAGCTATGATCAGGAAAGCGACTTCTTGGTCAACTCTGTGTCTCAGTATCGCCATTAGACATTTAGTTCAATTATTTAACGGAGAAAGATAATGAGGAGAAAATAGAGGAGCTGAGTTTTTAATCTAGCTCTAGATCTAAATAACTTACATATAGATCATCTGTTAAATGGCATTAGTGAATTTAGTTCAGATTAAATGGACTTCTAATTTGCAAAGAACTGGAAATGCTTTTACCATTCTAATGATGTACATTAGGTAGGCAGGTTGTTTTTAGATCAATTAAAGATTTTATCTTTTTAATTTAACCAGTACAGTGAATATAGTTATGAAAAAACTTACTTAGAAATGGCCATATTTGTATATTTGTAATCTGATTAAACTCAACCACCAATACCGCATTTTATTTACCTGAGGCTTTGCAGACATAGTAGAAAGCCGCCTTCCAAGATCAAGTTTCTTTGTGGATTTCAAGGGAGTTTCCACAAAACAATCTCCCACAAAAATCTTTCAGACAGGTTGTTTAATGTCAAGTATAACAGACTCTATAATTGAATCTTTATCCAGCATGGAGATGAGATGGCCTCTGATCTGGTATTACACCAATAAAAACATGTCACAGGTCAGTAGGAGCAGTTAAATTAGATGAAGTACTTGCTGTGTGTGTGCGTGTGTGTGTGTGTGTGTGTAGGCACTAGCTTTATGATGCAGAAATCTAATCTGTAGTGTTCAGCAAGTTATAAATGCCCTCAAGCTAGAGTTAATGGAGAGTGATATTTCTATCTTAAATGTGTTATAGTATACTTTGGTGTAGTGTAGTGTAACAGGATATTTTCAAGTTCTTTGGATGTCGAAAAATGATTCTGATTAATCACTGGGTTATTAAACTTTCACTGGGTAAAATGGAAAGGTTTTGAGAAAATAGGAGAAAAGCAATCATAACAGAACTGATGAAAATAATTAAGCTTAAAAGCAAGTGGTATTAAGAACTTAAATTTTCTTGCCACTGTGAATTGAAGATGTCCTATTTCTTTAATGATAATTGTGAAAGTAATAATGCTTTAAATGGTTCTATTATAAATTTTCCCATTATGAAATTAATATAATCTTATTAAAGCACTAGAAATAAAATAGATGCAGCATTGTCAATTTTTTCATAGCAGAACTTAAAGGTATTCTAATATTACCTCACATTCTTTAGGGAACTCTTAAATATAATGTCTTAGTTCATCCTCACAAAATCTCATAATCAAATGGTAGGTAGTTAGGTTGGATTATCAATCGGGAGGCAAATAAATGCAAAAACTCCCCTGTAGCTCACTAGTCCTTGGACTTTCCCTTTCTTACTCTATGGCTGTTGGTATTCTCCTTAGGATTCTATGGGAAAGTGTTTTTTTTTTTTTTTTTTTTTTTAATGTAGGTACCGGGAGTCGAACTCAGGACCTCGCGCCTGCCAGGCAGGCACTTATGCCACTGAGCCATATCACCGGGCCTATGGGAGACCTTTTGATACCTTTAATGAATAATTCTCTTAGGTCTCCTCCTCTCCTCCCCTTTCTCCCTCCCTCTCTTCTTCCTTTCTTCCTTCTTTCTGTCCTTCTCTCCTCTCTCCCTTCCTCCCTCTCTCTCTCTTTCCCTTTCTTCCTCCTACTTTTCTTTCTTTTGTTTTTTTTTTGTTTGTGCCTTGAAATAGTATAAAGTTCATTTCACTTCCTTTCAGTAACAACATAAATCTTGGTTATAAAAAGCGATTGAAGCTAGACCCATATCTCTCACCATATACTAAACTAAAATCAAAATGGTTAAAGATCTAAATATTAAAACTGAAACAACCTGCTGGAAGATAAGGTAGGTAAAACTTGAAGTCATAGATGTAGGCAAGGACTTTCTAAACAGGAGTCCAAATGCACAAGAAATAGTATAAAAAATCAACAAACAAATGGGATTATATCAAATTAAAAAGCTTCTGCATAGCAAAGGAAACAGCCAACAAAGTGAAGAGACAGTAACAAAATAATAACTAGGTACACCTTAGTCAAAATATTAATATCTCACTGCACCTGCCTGGCAAGCATAAGGTCCTGAGTTCGATTTCTGGTACCAAACAAACAAACAAACAAAAACAACAATGACAAAAAAAACAAAATATTAATATCTAAAATACATAAAGAACTAAAAATATTAGACCCCCAGAATAAAATATCCAATCAAAAATAGATAACTGAAATGAATAGACACTTCTCAGAAGAAGTACAAGTGGCCAATAAATATATGAAAAAATGCTTAATATCACTGGTCCTTACAGAAATGCAAATTAAAACAACATTGAGATTTCATCTTACACTGACAAGAATGGCTAACATGAAGAAATCAAACAATAATAAATGTTGACAAGGCTTTGGGGGATCCTACATTGCTGGTGATAACCCAATTCGTAATAGCTAAATCTAGGAAGTGGCCTAATGTTCATCAACAGAAGAATGGATAAAGTAATCATGACATTTATACACAATGAAACAGAATAGAAGATGGAGGCACAACTCCAAACACACTCAGCCAACTTATCTTTGACCAAGGAGCCAAACATGTTTACTGGGAGAAAGATAGCCTCTTTAATAAATGGTGCTGGAAAAACTGGCTCTCTACATGCCAAAGACTAAAACTAGACCCATGGCTATCATCATGCAGTAAACTAAAGTCAAAATGGATCAAAGATCGAAATATTAAAATGGAAACACTAAATCTACTGGAAGAGAAAGTAGGTAGAAATCTTGAAGACATACGGGTAGGTAGAGACTTCATGAAGAAAACACAAACTGCACAGGAAATATTTCAAAGAAACAACAACTGGGATCTCACTTTACTAAAAAGCTTTTGCACAACAAAAGAAATCATCAGCAGAGTGAAAAAACAACCCACAGAATGGGAAAAAATTATACCCAGTTGTCCCTCAGACAAAGGACTTCTATCTAGAAAACATAAGTAATTGAGAAAAATCAGGCCCCCCAAATCCAAAGACCCAATCAAAAAATGGGCATCTGAGATGAATATACACTTCTCATATGAAGAAATACAGATGGCAAATAAATATATGAACAAATTGTTCAGTGTCATTGATTATTCGAGAGATGCAAACTAAAACGACACTGAGATTCCATCTCACTCCAGAAAGAATGACTATCATCAAGAAATCAACCAATAACAAATGCTGGAGGGGTTATGGGGAAAAAGGAACACTTCTCCACTGTTGGTGGGACTGTAGACTGGTACAACCACTACGGAAATCAGTGTGGAGATTCCTAAAAAACTAGGATTAGAGGTCCCATTCAACCCAGCTATGCCCCTTCTGGATATCTTCCCAAAAGAATTAAAAAATCATACCACAGCAATATATGTGCACCCATGTTTATAGCAGCACAATTTGTAACAGCTAAATCTTGGAAACAACCCAAATGCCCATCAGCTGAGGAATGGATAAGAAAGTTGTGGTATTTGTATATAATGGAGTACTACTCAGCCATAAAGAAGGATGAACTTGAGACTTTTATGGGTGAATGGATGCAACTCAAGACCATATTCATAAGTGAAATAAATCAGACTAACATGAGTAAACATCATATCATCTCCCTAATGTGAGAAGCAGAAAGAGTAAATAAGATGCAATAGATATTGTGAAATGGGAAGAAAATGTTCAAAAAGATAGAGAAACTGGGATGGGGAAAAGGGAAAAAGAAGGAAGGGAAAACGAAAAAATATACAAGATAATTAAGATCGTTATATTAATTTCTCTTAGTTCATTGAAAAGAAAGGTTTGTGCTAATATTGTTTGGACAATTTTTCATGCCTATATCTTGTACTCTGAGTAACTACTTTGAAGATAACAATACACAGTGAATTAACTATTATTACCCTCCTATTATCTTGTTTTGAAATTGTTTCATTTTTTTCTTTAAAAAGAAGTTGTGTAATGTACATGTACCAACTCCCCAAATGAATGTATTCATTATGAACCACAAACATGTACTAATAAAAAAAAGAAAAGAGGCTGTTTACAAGATTTGTGATTATCAAAATTATTTAAAAATAAACACTTCTCTTTGAATTCCTATATACAGAAAAAATTAGCAAAGTTCACTCAAATGGAAAGAGGAGCTGGGTGTCCTTCTAGGTGTCTCCTTTACTTCTGGCCAAATCCTTTATTGCCATCACTGCAGGCCTCCTGCCATTGGGAGATCTCTGTGGTACTCTGGGTCTTTATAGACTATGACTTGAAAATTATACCAGTCTCTCCATCAACTCTCCATTACAGGACATGTCTTTTGTGTTCCTTTCTCTGTAGCCAAGGAAAAACCACTGGTGTCATTAGAAAATAAATGAATTTAAGGATAAGATTTTATATCTATGAATAATCATTTTCATAAATATGGCCACCAGGGCTGGAGGCATAGTTCAGTGTCATAATGTGTGCTATACCCAGCACTAAAACAAAACAAAACAACAAAATGTGCCCAAATGAAGTCAGGAAGGGACTATGAATTTGCAGATATCTCGCCTTGAGAAGAACTGAAGTTAGAAATCTAAAAGCATAATTTAAAGGCCTTAAGGCACCAGGGTTTTCATATTTCTGTCCATGCTTCTTGCTTGTTTATATTTCTAGGCATTGTTATTTCATAATGTAGAGTTTGATAAATGAGGAATAGTAGATTCTAATATAAAGAATTGACCAACATAGCAGGGGAGGAAGTTTTTTTAAGTATGTGAAGGAACTATTATTAAGATAAGCTAATAATTATTAATAACTTTATTTTGTAGAAAGCAAGTGAATATAAGTTTGCAGAACGTATACTTACATTATGGTAATGTAATAAAGCTCTACTGAAACTTAAGACATGCATGGGAATACAGGAATGAAATGATCCCATTTGTGGGGTCTAGTTTTAATTCCAAAATTCCAAACTTCAGTTTTAAATAAGGATCCTGGATTCTCTGTCTTGAATAAATGTTTATGTGGAGGCAGACTAGGTCCTGAGATTAACAAAGGTAAGGATATGTGAGGTGGAATTAATTAGCATTTCAGAAGAGCTCGTCATCCTGAAGATGATCTGGACTTGCTACCACATTCTTCTTTTCTATAAGAATGTGCCATAGTGTTTTAACTTAGTTGATTATTCTTTCTAGATTAAAAAAAATACTCTCTAGGCAGGAATCAGAAGGTCTCAATAGTGTTTGATAACCAAAATAAATCTAATGGCTCTATATTCCTTTGTCATTAAAATAAAGAGCCTAAACTCTAGTATTTTGTAGTTGTGCTGATTTTGGAAAGTATGTGCTGTAAGCCAACTTGTGCTCAGAGATGTCACATGGCAGCACTGCAGGTGGCACTCCTAACATGGCACACATGGCAGCCCAGACTTGTTGGGTCAGTACTTTAGTCAATTCTGTCTTATTCTCATTGCAGTCATTAGCATCCAGGCCAGATTTCACTAAGCATACAAAGTTTAATTTACAGACACATAAATCACTTCAATACGAGAGATACTAAGATTTCTTAGTGGCTCTTGTGAATATCACTCCCATTTTGGAAAATGAATTAGCCAGGAACCAAAATGAAATTTAAAAAATAAAGCATGAGTAGTGAAACAGAGAACATTATAACAATCTACTTCCTAGATTGGGAAATATTTATTTGTTTGAAGAATCCTTTTTCATTTGAAGGTAACTAAAGAACAAAAGTGGAAGTAAAGGAAACATTTTTCCTTCATACCTGCTCATGAGTGAGGGAGTCCTCTTTGGCTAAATCTTCTTTTAAATAGTTCCTCCCTTGACCAGTCTACAGTAGTCATTGATTGCTTTTAATCCAATCAGTCTAGTTTTTTCTCCCTTTTAACTGACACACAAAAATTGTACATTTTTATGGAGTACAATGTGATGTTTTGATATATGTATACATTGTGTAATAATCAAATCAAAGTAGTCATCCTTTCCATCACTCCATACATTTATCATTTTTTGTGGTTAAAGAATTCCAAATCTTATCTATTAGTATTAATATTCAATTCAATATTATTTAATTTTCCCCATAGAATATTTCATGATCCTATGTTTTTGGTTCATTTATTAAGTAAAGTTCTACTAAAATAAGCAGTATGATTATGGAAACGCTATCTTTTTCATCTCAATTGTCTCCTTAATATTTACAATAATATCTAACAGAGAAAAGCGCAGTTATTTTTTCAATGAATGAATGAAAATAAGACTCCTACTTGCCTTGTAGATGTAATAGATTATGGTAACTAAGAACCAGTTCACTATATATCAACAACCAAGCAAAATTAGTTAAATGATTCGCAGAGCCCAATACAAAATCAAAGTGAAACACCTCATGGTAAAATTTATGAAGAATTTTGTATTAACAACAGTTGAGCATTAAATCAAGTGTAGGCTTTTCAAGATGTGAATCTTTCCATGTAACTACAAAGGTGGCATTCTCTTGCTGCTGGCCTAGACAAGGCGATTTACCTTTCTGTGACTTTTTATGCGTATCTATCGTATTTCTTTGTAGGATTACTTTGAAAATTGAATTGATGTATTCAAAACTTTGCATACAGTATGTGATATACAAAAAGCAACATATAAATGTTTGCTGTTGTTATAATAAGTATATATTGTTGTAAATAACAATATTGTTATTGTTATAACTTACTCCTAGAATATCTACTAAACACCAGAGGCTTAACAAATTGTGTTGAGTATAAACAAAAAAAAAATTTGTTGTATGGAGACCATCTGTGTATGCTTAAATGACATACAGTGTCATAAATAAAGCTTAAAAATTTTTTCAATAGTCATTTAGTTAATTTCAATTGATGTTCTGATAAGTATAAATGTGAACTATGCTACATATCTAACTCAGAATATCATAAGTGTAGCAAATTTTGAATAAAGTTTTTGGATAACGTTGTATCACTAAATTAATTAGTATTAGTATGCAAACACATACATGAGTATACTGTTTAAAATGACATTAGCTAATATAAGTATCTAGTACTAAGTCCTAATCGCTACCTAATAGAAAACTGATGGACCTACTTTGTCACTGTTGTCAGGTGAAACTGAGGGTGGTTGTAAACTGTGCAAACAATGATTCAACTTTACACACATTATATTTTCATCTTGGAACCAAAAATTGACTGATGAATTGAATGTAACATGTGGGAGACAAGGAAGAGTTAGAGTGATTTCCGAGGATTTTCATCTGAGCAGTTGGATGAGTGGATTTGCCATTAATAGTAAGTAATTCTTAGAAAACCTGGGAAAGAAATAGTTTTGCAAATTAAAATTTGTGGGGGATTCTTCAGAAAATCAAGTGTTTGGTTTTAAAAATATTAACTTTCAGAAAGTTGAATTTCAAAAGAGCTCAAAGTTTAAGATTTCAAGAGATTTTTAAAAGTTGGAGTTTTCCTTTATAATCCAGAGGAAATACCTTTTATTTAGTACTTATCATTTCCATAAAAAATAATGTATATCTTGAATAATTTTAAACTTAACATGAGTGTTATACTAGACATATTGTATTGCATTTTTCCTCTCTTAATATTTTATCATGTAAAATTTACTTGTTATATACATATTTATTTCATTAGTTTCAATTATAATATCCATGCCATTGAATGATTAATATTAATTTCTTCTTATGATATTTTACAGTATTTTTAATCATAAAAACTGCCACAGATATTTTTGAATATGTATTTTTGTGTTTATGTACTAGAGCATCTTTAGGAACTATATGTAGGATGTAGATAACTAGGCTGAGGATATGGATACCTTTGGCCAGACCTAGTCAAATTGCCCTCATATGTGTTGTATCAGTTCATTCTCCCATAGCCTCCATGATAATTCATAATTATCTATATCATCATCAATGTGATTTTAATATCATCAGACATTTAATATCAGACATTTAATAATCAGACATTTAATATCAGCAGACATTCTTCTGCTGCTCTAATAGATACAAAATGATTCTTATTGTATTTTACTCTGCATTTCTTTGATATCTAGTAAGTTGTATACTCTTTCATATTCTTTTCATGACTATTCTATTGTTTGTTTTTGTAAATTCCCTTTTTGTATAATTTCCTGATTTTTCTAGTGGATTGCTTAAATTTCTTAATAATTTATAAAAGCCATCTCTCTCTCTCTCTCTCTCTCTCTTTTCTTCTGGATGCAAATTCTTGATTAGTTAGGTACATTGCAAACAATATCCATGAGTCTTTTGTTTTGGATATAGTTGTTGTAACAACACCAGGTAACTAAAAGCCTCATGAAAATGACTTAAATATGTACAATGTATAATATTCTATACAATAAGAATTCCAGAGTAGTTGTGTTAAGGATTTTGTCAATTTAAAGTTATTAATGATTCCTTTAGTAATCATTATGGATCTGAGTTCTTTCCATCTTTCTTCTTGGTTATGCTTAGTATTCCTGTTTAGTCCTTTCTTGCTGTTGGGTGGCAGCCACATGGGAATCACATACAGATATAGGGAAAACTAGGGAGAAATCTGCTGGTGTAATGTTTTAAGAGCAAATAATTCTGAGGAACATGATTACTTTTCTAACATATCTTAATGGCTAACATGATACCAATGATAGACAAAGGGAATGGTAAAAATCAGGGATTGAATTATTCTTTTTAGAATTTGCTCTTGAGCTGGGAAAATTGTCCTCTGCTGTAGAGATAGAAATCTGAACACCATCAGATTTTTGCTAACAAGGAAGATGGAATAGACCATCCATCTTCAATTTGTAGACAAGGCAAGTTAACACTAGGGTTTAATTGATACTTTGTGGTTACTGTAAACTTAATCTCTGGCCATTTGCATTTTCTAAGCATTTATTACTAATTTATAGTGCTATTAATGATTGTATGTTGATCTTTTCATAAGCGGCTTTGCTGAACTTCCTAATTAGTTCAAATAACATTGTAGGTTTATATGACAGTTTTATAAATATTGTTTAAGAACAATTTGTATCTTCTTTTCATTATTCATTCTCTTACTTCCCTTGTTTTGTATTGGCTAGGACTTTTGATATAGTGTTGAGTAACAGCAATGCTTGCGTCTTTGTATCTGATTTTAATTGGAATTTATTTTTTTATGAATGGACTCATATGCTAGGACTAATCCTAATGTGTGGACTTTTCCAAAAAACACATATCAAACCCATATACATCAAATATGTAAGAATTGTGCATAAAAGAAATGGGCTATTTTATAAGGCCTTAAGATTCATATTTTTAAAAAGTTTCAGAATACTGGCTTGACAACTTCTTGGTAAATATATTCGTGAGAATACTTCAAAATCATTTCAATGATATCATTTCACCTCTGGATTGTACTCATATCATTTGATTTCCATTGATGCCAAATACTGATAAGCAGGGATATATTTGTTGAGAAATTTATTCATTTATTCTTTCATTCAGTAAATATTTTTAAAATCACTAATTCTGAGATAAACTTTAAGAATACTTATATTTTTTGTGGGAAGAGAAAATGTTTTAATAAGTTACAGAATTACACAGCAAATGCTACACATCTCTATATACAGAGTACCAGGGAAAGAATATTGAAAAACACACTCAGAAGTAGAAATTCAAGGAAGCAGAGGATGTGAAGTTGTGGTTTGGTCTGTTACAGAGCACATACAATAAATATTAGTAGCAGAGCCAACCAAGCTTGGGCAGATGCAGAAAATGGCACTCACAGTCTCTAGCATGGGTTCAGGATTTCTTATTCCATCCAGATCCTGAGGAAAACAAAAGATCCTGTGTGCCTAATTATGTCTAACAACTGTTGTTTAGACTCTTGTTTGTTATCTCTGGCTGCTTTGCTATATCCAGATTTCCAAGTTGCTTGATGTTTCTGAGATATTATCTGAGAGTGAAGTAGAAAGAAAAGAAAACAGGATTCAGAAGTAGGTGAGAAGAGGTACTGTATTTTCTTTTATTTGTGCATCCCAGAACCAGGGAATTTGTCACAAATTGTTTTTATTAGCCTTAAGACCCAATGCTTCTCTGTTAGATTATATCTCAGTGGGTGACTAATGCTGTTCTAGTCTAGTTTAAAGCATTAAATCCAGAAGAAAATCCCCTTTTCTGACAGCACACAATCAACTATGAATCCTGCTGAAGTATATTGAAGCCTCCAGCATTCCACACTCTTTTAACATACACCCTATTCACAATGTGTTCCATTCACAAAACAGCATGAATGATTCTGACATAATCTTGTACTTAGAATTGAAACCCATCGATGGTTGCTTTCTGCAGGTTTTTCATCCTGTGAATCCAAGTCCACCTGGGCCAAAAGATAAAGCTTTTCATGCATCATGGAAGTGACACGCATGGATTCCACTCCACATTTGTCATTAAAAGGCTTTTTAGCCAGTTTTTAGCTCATTGTCACCCGAAGGTTGTTGCTACCCTGTGACTCCTTAGAGAATTAAATTGCAATTTGAGAACATCAATAAGCCAGTGTTAAATTAGTATCTTTGTGTGTTTTTCCTTCGTCTTGTCAATGGAAGATTAATGTGCAGTGTTTTCTGCACTCAATGCAGCCTTTCTTACAGGTGTGTGGTGTCTAAATCAAAATTCCATTTAGAGGAGGAGAAACTCACTAGTGTGCAATCCTGATCTTTTCACCTTTCCTCTGGTTTCATCTGCTTTTAATTTTTTTCCTAGTAAGCAAACATTTAGTCCTGCTTAACCCTTCTGCAACTTTTCCAACCTGTGATGCCAAATCAGTCACAGATTTGATGCCAAACCTGAGTATTACGGTGTAAGTTGGGGGAAAAAGAGTTCTGCAAAAGTAGAACCTAAGAGAAAACACCTGTAGGGTCACTTCACAAATGGAATCACTAAAAAGCAGTGCTCCTTGCTGGGTAATAGCAGAACCTTTAAATCACAGAAATTAGAGACAGGAGACCTGCCAGGTCACCTTGTCCACCACCTACAGCAGCTTTATGTATTTCATGTGAAATGACATGAGCAGTGAAGCATTTACAGCAGCCCTGGGGAGATGCTACTCCTTGGTAATACATCTCCCTGTTGAGAAAATGTCCCAGAAAGCAGTCTGGCTTTTCCTTTGCTTAATTTCACATTGTTCTACTGTGCTATATAGCCTTTTAAAATGTAGCCACATTTTCTTTTTCTCCTTCACCTTTAAAACCTACAATCTTGTAATACCACATTATTATTGTCTTCCTTTGTAATTATTTGAGCCAACTATGCAAATTTGCATCTTAAAATGCCACCCTATAAATCACTTCCATTGCTAAATCTAGTGCTTTTCTAAAAAGTTGTTCAATACGTTCCCATTCATCCAGATCAGGAGCTATTTCTTGTAATTTCATTTTGTGTGTGTTTGCTTAATTCTTACAGAAAATGGAAGTGGTGTTCAAGCCAGCGACTGAACTCACAAATCCATTAAAATTCAAAGGTACCTCTATGATTTATTCTGAGAAAGTCACAAGTTCAGCATCCCACAAACCTGGTATGTATAGCTATCTGTGTGCATATGTGAAGAAACACTGACTGGCGCTGAATAATTTTTGCTCTGGGAAAAGCCTGAGTGTGGCTATATGACTGTTCCATTTTGAAATGTTTTTCCATCTACATATATTTAAAATGCTATGCCTTACACTACCTTTTATAAGATAAAATTCTATGTCCAGTTACAAAATTGATCAGGAGAGTGAATACCCACTCAGGTGCCTACACCGTGCAAATGGAATCTTAAAGACCTGACTTAGTTCCAAGATTTTCTGCCTTGGAAGGTGGAGAGGCCCTTGTACTCACTCCTCCTGCATCTACTACCAGCAGCCAGATCCCGCTTGCTGGCCTCACATGGCTTCTTGTTCCTTGCTTAACATCATGAGCAAATGCATGCAGCCTTTCCCATAGTGTCCCAGGGCAAGATTATCATATTTAGCAAACACAGCAGTAAAGGCTTTTAAGCAACAAAATGACTTCAGATTCATAGGATCTGAGATGCAGCTTATAGCTTGAATTCTTAGAATTGTAAGTCTCATCTTCTGTTAATTTTTTGTCTGTCTGTATTTACATATTTTTTTCTCCATTCATGAGTCCAAAATATAGGCATTATGATGTCTCATATTTAAGACTCTTTTGAACCTAAGAAAAGTGATGCTGAGATAAAAGTTTTATTTGTCTTACCCCCTGAAGACTTTGCTGAAGATAGGAACTAGCCATGTCATTAAACAATAATGATAAAGTTTTTTTATGAATTTTCCTCTCAGGGAGAATCACAATATTTTTGAACCTCTCCCCAACTCTGGAAAAAAAAAAAAAACAAGTCAAATAAACTTTCTCAGCTTGCACTACTCTAGAAGGAAGAGAGGATGGATTGCAGGAGTGGTGGGAGGGAGAGAAAATCAGAGAAGGAATGGTTGGTGGGAGAGGTAGGAGAGAGAATTATGTGTTGAGTGCTTACCATGCAAAATAGTACTTTATGCACATTATCTTGTTCACTCATTATCTAAACTATTTCCAGTAGGTAAATGGAAAACAAGCCTGTCTCACTCCCCCTGGCTCATACTCTTCCGCCCACACACGCAGCACTATTTTTTCAAAGACATGAGGATTAATGAGACAATAATGTTGGTAAAATGTTCTAATTTCCTTTGAGAGAAAGAACTATAAAATTTTATTGTTATTGTTATTCTTATTATTGAAGCTCAATGAGTGCTTTAGTAGTGCCATGGATGTAACTAATATTACTCTCATTTATTTCATTTAGGGAAGTAGAGTCTAAAAATAAGACCAAGCAGATTTACTGTGTTTTAGCTGGTTATCTAGTGCAACTTTGCAAATGGGGACCTTGAAGACTACTGAATCTATAACCGAAGTCACAGATGGTCTAGGGGGAAAAGTGAAAACTGTAACCCAGTGGGTTCTCTTTCTAGTGCTTGACTCACCAGGGGGTGAAAAAGGAGTGGATTAAGGTGAAAAGGCTTGAAACATTCAGTCCTCTCACTCTACAAATGTTAAAGAGATTAATTAATTCTTCTACTTGTTTATGGAAATAACATAGAACTCAATTCATATAATTTACTTCTGTAGGAAGACAGACAATTTTCTCCTTTTCATGAAATAACGTAGTCTTAAACTTTAAAAATTTATGTGAAGGACAGGAAAGCATTGCGAAAAGAAATGGACATGTACATATTAAAGTACAAACATGAATCTTGCATGAATAGTTGAAATTTTGTCATTTTTAAAAGTCTTTACAACCAAATAGTTCAGTTTCCTCCTCCTCCAGAATCACCAGCCTGAACTGTAATTTAAGAATGGAAGAATTACAACTCAACCTGAGTTGTTATGCAGCAACTATATTTGATTATCATTTAGCTAAGCTTGGATTTTATTGTGTTCCGATTTTTTTCACTATACACTATGTTTTTTCAATTAGTAGAATTCTACACTTTATTCAAGTTCAGACCTCTGATTTAAGCAAGAAGGAATGTCTGCATGATCCAAGCTCTTTATTTTTAGAGAAAAAACTAAAGCCTAATTTAAACAAGTACCTCTGTAAAGTATCATGAATAGTTAGCGGTGCTCAGATTTTAATCTAGGTCCCACTGAACTACAATATTCTTCCCTTTCATTGATTACAAATTTGTACATACAAGCCCTTATGTAAATTTATTTTACCTATAATTTCTCTAATATTTTCACTAAAAAGTCAATACAAAACTAAGACAAAGAATTTTTTGCTGGCTGTTGCTTGGAATGGGGACATGAAAGCACTTAGGAGTCTTTGTGACTCCTTCCTGTGTCCTGTGTGCCACTCCTATCCAAAAGCAACACTGAGCCTATGCACTGCATTGAGGTGCACATGTATTAGGGGTAAAATTTCACTGATGGATGCAAAATCTACTATGGTAAATTATTCCTTTGTTATAATCCGGAAAGTATTTCTCTACCACCCATCTCCAAATCTCTTTTTCTTCCCCAATCTTGTTTTCCTACTAAAACTGTCCAACACTGAGAGTTAGGGGAGGGGGAGGAGTAGAGGAGGGAAAATACAGGAAGTGTCCTGTAAGAAAAAAAAAAATAGACACCATCAAATGATTTTAAGCATATACGGAAACTAGATATCTCAGGTTGGAAACAAATTTATTATCTGGGTTTCACAGCACCTGCCTTTTATTTGTTGGTAATCTTACTTCAGTGGAAAAAAATCCCTATTAACCACATCCTTTATACATTCCTTGCCATCTCCCTAAAAATCTTAGTCTCATTAATCAATTTACTTCTTCTAATTGAAAAAAAGGAAGAAAATCTTTTGATTTCATAGTTTAGCATATGTACTTTAGATAGTGGAGTGTTTTATTTTTCCAGTATTCTAGTACAATATCTAACTGATAGTAGGTACTTAGAATGTCTGTTAAATGGATTCATTGGGTTGGTGATAAATTTAAGTAATCATTTTTTGAGTATCTCAACTTGTCAGTCTTTGTGGGTGAGGGAGACAGACAGTCCCTTTGATAAGAGTTCACTGTACTCTAATGGAAGAGACACATAGATAAATAATAAATGTGACATGATAAACTTTCTTAGAGATAGAAATTGAACACCCAGAGACTCATTGAAGGGAGAATGAGAAATCCACATTGGCATCAGGACAAGGTTGAAAAAGTGTTAGCACTGAATTGGTTCTGAAGCATAACTAAGACCTGCCCCCCCCCAGATCACAGGCAGAGAAAAGCTTCCAAGCTTATATAAAGACTTCAAGGTTACAGGAACTTGGTACATGTACTGAGCACTTAGCATTTCAGTGTAACAGGAGCATCAAGGGAAGTGGTGAGAGATGGTATAAAATGAAACCATCCTGGGGAGTTTGGGTTTCATTCTGTGGTTATCAGGCAACCAACAGAGGCTTTTAATTTGAGAAGTAACATGCTTAATTTTATTTTCTCTTAAAAAAAAAAAACCCTAAAGATAATTGCTATAAGAGTCTTGTAGAGAAACCACTGGCAGCAACTTCAGTAACTAAGAGAGATACTGTCTTTAGTTCAGACTGTGAAAACAATGTAGTATAAGTTGGGTGGCTTATAAGAATGTATTTCTCGAATGGATAAAAAAGATGTATTTTTATACAATGGAGTACTACTCAGCCATAAAGAAGGATAAACGGGAGACTTTTATAGGTAAATGGATGCAACTCGAGACCATACTTATAAATGAAATAAACCAGACACACGTGTAAACATCGCATTGTCTCCCTAGTGTGAGAAGCTGAAAGAGTAAAAAAGATCAAAAATGTACAATAGATATTGTGAAATGGGAAGAAACTGTTCAAAAGGAAAGAGAAACTGGGATGGGGCAATGGTGAAAAGAAGGAAGGGAAAAGCAAAAAAAAAAATATATATATATATATGATAGTTAAGATAGGTACACTAATAATTTCTCTTAGTTCATTGAAAAGAAAGGTTTGTGCTAATATTGTCTGGACAATTGAATGCCAATATCTTGTACTCTGAGTAACTAATTTAAAGATAACAAATGCAATGTATTAACCATTGTTACCTTCCTATTATGTTGTTTTGATTTTGATCTTTTTTTCTCTTTAAAATAAAAATTTAAAAAAATGTATTTCTCAGAGTTCTAGATGATAGAAATCTGAGATCAGGGTTCTGGCACAGCTTCCTAGGTTGCAGACTGCTGTCTTCCTATGGCCTCACATAATGGAAAAAGATTGAGCTAGCTCTCTGGTTCCTACTTAAAAGAGCACTAATCTCATTCATAAGGGCACCACCCTCATGACCTAATTACCTCCTGATTATCTCTCTGGTAACACCTCCACATGTTAGCATATTAGGATTAGAAGTTCCACATATGAATTTTTCAAGAACACAAACATTGAGTTTATTGTAGATATGGTTAATGAGGACTCTCAGCAGTAGTGGAGATAGGGAGCAACAACCTTTAAAATAGACTCAGCAGGTTGTGATGATCACTTGGGTACAAAGTTGATAGAGCTGAAAGTCATTAAATTGGGAACACAGGATGCAGCTAGATTTTTTATTTATTCAACACACCTGTTAAGTGTCTCCCATGCACCAAGAACTGTATAGGAATCTGAGAGAAAATTAAAAAAAATATTTCTTTCCATTAAGTTGTAGCTGTAAAAAACAATTTGTTGTTCCAGTAGACAATTAAAATTTTTGATTTAAAGTTTATGAAATGCGTGAAAGTAGAACTGTTGTTGGAACTTGCATATGATTAAAGCCATGGGAAAGTATCTCTAAGTAACACTATTTGGTCCAAAATTGGAGAGCCCTAGCTCTGGAGGCCTCAAAACACAAAAAATGCACAAGGGACATTGAAAGAGCAGGAATAGCCACAGCATAAACAGATAATGGATTGAATGTAATACAGGTCTCAGGATAGTTTCTAGATGGGGGGAGGCAAGGCATGGTGGACAGTGCCAAGTGTTACAGGGATGCTGTATAGTTCTAAAAATAGATGGTTGAATTTAGGAACTGGAATACTATTGTTGGTTTTGGTGAGAACATTTTGTATTGTCTGATAGTGAAGACAATCACATTTAAGGGGCTGGAAATGAAAGGTTGTGCCAAGAAGGATTCATAATATCTTCTTAAAGATGATAATTTAGAGAACAAAGAAAGTTATAGTCTGTTAATGCCAGATTATCAAATAGAATTTTAGAAATAATGTGGAGGAGTGAAGGGACAGAGCAGATCATTGCAGCTACCGTTCTTAAAGCAGCCAAAGGGAAAAGATAGCCCATAGGTTAGCATGGTGCCTATTACACATACTTTAATTATGTCTTATAGCATCTTAGTAATGTAATCATAGTGCAATTTTAGTCATTCATTCATTCGTTTTTTTTTTAATAAACATTATTAAGTGCTATACACACAGATGGTATCTATGTTCAAATGCCTTGTGTGTTTGAGGGAATGGGAGAGAACATGGGTGGGAGGAGAGGAGGTTGATATGAGAAACCTTTCAGACACAGGGATCAACATTAGAAAGCTGGAGAGGGCAAAAAGGTACTGCCTGTTCACAAGAGTTGGTGAAGTACAATGAGGCTACTGTGTGTAGTGTATGAAGGTTGGTAGGTCACTGTTATTATTGGCAGAATATATGTGTGGCATTTAAAGTGCAGTGTCAACTGCTTTGGAATCTGAGCAGGAGAATGGTGGAGCATGCTTCTCGATAAGTCTGGGTGAGCCATAGAGGTAAGACCTTGGGTACTATATCTGGTTCCTCACCTCTTCCTCTCTGGTGCTGCTGCCCTGCCCTTCTTCCTAGCTGGTAAACTAAGCACCCTACCCTTCCACCATAATTTTCCTACTTGGAGCCAGCTGACCATGTTCTGAATCCCTGGAACTATGAGCTAAATTAAAACTCTCCTTTAAGTTGTGGGTATCAGGTATTGTGTTGCAACAATGAAAGAGATAACTAATGCAATATAAAGCCAAAATCAAGGGTTGAATGTACAGGAGTTTTGTAACAGATTTTATTTTTTTAAATTAAAAGACTGTATATTTACATCAAAATGTAGAAAATTAGTGGTAGCAATAGTAACATCATATCCTATATTTCTCTCTCTGAAAATATACCTAACCATTACATTTATGAAAGTGTGAGATTTCAAAAAGAAATAATTTCATTAGCAAGTGTGCATTCTGAAGCTAATAATCTTTTTATTTATTTTTTTGTTGATAACAGTGTCCATCATTTGTGAAAATGAGTTTGATTATTATTCCTGTGCAAAGGTGTTGACAGAGATGGCTTAAAGATAGCAGATTTCTGTTTGGACCTTCACCTCGCTCGCCTGAAGTAACCAGTTTTGAAACAAATTTACTGTGATGCTCTGGAGAAACAGCCTAGACTGCAATGAAAATCACCATAAACTCTTTATAGCCGTCATTTTTTTGAGATAGGAGGATTGAAAACTGAAAATGTCGTAAAAAGGAAAGTGGTATTAATGGAAGTCAGAAAAAGGCTAGGAAAAAAGGAAGAGGGAGAGGAGGCAAACAGGAGGTGCTGGCAAAATTTGCATAACTTCTGTTATAATTGGCTCCAGGATTATATCTTTGAATAAACTGTATGCTTATTTTGTTTCTGGTTTACCTAGTGTGACACATGATATTAATGTATTGCACAGTAAAACTGGAGAAACACAACAGTGTGTACTGTTTTGTTTTCCTGTGACATTCTTTGTTTCCTAAAGACAGAAAGCATAGGTGCTTATCATTTGCTTTAGGACAATAAATGCAAAACAGCAGAAAGTTAATGCAGAATCTGTTTCTGCGGTTGTGACGTGAGAACTTTCCTGGAGAAATATGGAAGAGAAAGGTAACTGACATGGGGGCATCACCTTGAAAGCTGCCAAACACAGCCCCCAGCTCCATTTGGAGATGGGAAGGGTGGTGTCTCAAGGTACACCCAGACTTCGTGAGAACATCTCACGGTTTGACTTGTCTCTGATCTGGAGCACACAGCAATAGGTAACTAATTTCCTAGCTGGTTTGTTTGTTGATAACTAAGAGTCCCTAATGGGAGCCAGTGTGAACTTCACCAATGGCCTAATGATAGAGGACAAAGATGTCTTCAGATGATCCCACTCAAGAATGCTTTCGAAGTGGGAGGAAAATACTTCAACATGAGCCCATGGGCAGATTTCTAGATGCAGAAGCTCAAGGTGACTGGGTTGTTGTAAGCTGCCAGCCAGCTGGAAGGAGGCATTATCAAAGGTCCCTATTGAGATAGGTATTTCTAAGAAATCCACAAAAGCATTTTATGAATGAGCCAAAAGACCCAGTTATAGTCCCAATATTCTCTTAGAACTGTTGCTGTTCTCAAACTCTGTGTTCTACCCTAATTTGCTCATTCTGAAAGGCCCAGAAATAAGAGCAAGTAGGAGACAAACAATAAGCCAGTGCCTTCCACCTAGGATGGGTCAATGCTGAGGATTGAAATACTTTTATTGTTTTTTAAACAAATTTTATTAGTACATGTTTGCAATACACAATGAATACATTTACCTGTGGGAAGTTAGTAGATGTACAGATCACATTTTAAACCTTTTTAGTTCTCCTTCTCCTCCCGTCCTTCCCTTTTCCTCCATCTCTAGATACCCTTCCCATCTGCAAAAGGTCTTCCTCCCTATTTTCTATTATATTTTATTTTGTTCTTTAAATTATTTATACTCTGGTTTCTCAAGAGAAATCATGCAATAGTTAATCTTTTGTGTCTGATTTATTACACTTAGCTTTATGCTCTCAAGGTCCATCCATTTTCCTAAAAATGACTCAAATATATCCTTTATGGTAGAGTAGTGTTCTATTGTGCATAAAGACCGTATTTTCTTTATCCATGCATCTGTTGATGGCTATATAGGCCACTTCTAAGATTTAACTATTATGAGTTGTGCTGCTATAAGTATGGGTATGCATGTATCACTATAATGTGATGTCTTTTAACTCTGTCAAGAAGATACCTAGAAAGGGTATAGCCAAGTCAAACAGAATTTGCATTTTTAGTTTTTTGAGGAGTAGTGGCTATACTAGTTTACATTCCCACCATACCGATTTCCATAGAGGTTGTACTAGTTTATATTCTCACCAAAAATATAGAAGGGTTCCTCCCCTACCCTGTATTCCTGCCTTCATTTGTTGTTTCTTGAGTTCTTGATGATAACCATTCCTTCCACAGTAAGAGGAAATCCATGTTGTTTTTATTTGCATTTCTCTAATAGCTAAAGCTGCTGAACATTTTTTCCTGTGCTTATTGGTCATTTTTACTTCTTTGAAGATATTTCTAATTAACAGAAAGTTCAGAATTTTCTTGTTGGACTTTGATAGTCATTTAAATAATTATGCATTATTAAATAGCTAGTATTCAAGTGATAGGCAAGAAAATAAAATTGCTTTATGTTAGTATCTTACAAAGTCTAGTTTATATTATAGGGCATTAAATCACTCTTCTCTTATTGTATCAGTAAGTATATTATGTTAAATCTGAAAGACAAAAAGAGTGGCACAATGGAAAGTTATCTAAAATTCTATATGCCAAATATAAGGAAGAGATTGGAGTTTGATAGCTGCATCTCTTTATCAGCTATACTCTTCAGAGACTTAATTTTCCTATACGTAAAACAAAATCATAATTACCCTATTTTACTGAGCTTCATTTTGCCTATTTTTAAATTACATTTTCTCATTAATGTACTAATATGTTAGCACAAAGCATATTTTTCTCTCTGATGCCATTTTAGATGGTAAATCTTCAGTTATAAGATTTTATCTATCAAACCTATCCTCTAGTCTCTTTGTATCTTCTCTCTATCTATTTGTGTTGTGGGAAATTGGACTCTATTTCTTCATTACAGCCTATTTCTGCATGCATCTTTGATTTATTTGAATTTCTAATTTTTAAAACTATGGCAACTTAGACATTTTACCAAAGGCATTCTCAAAATGATGACAGTAGTCTTTGTCTCTGCCTCTGGCTTTGTCTCTACCCTCTGTCTCTGTCTGTCTCTCTGTCTCTCTGTCTTTGTCTGTCTCTCTTTCTGTCTGTCTGTATGTATATTAGAGTATTTTAATCTCTAAATTACTAACATCCATTCACCTACCTCCCCCCTCCCTCTGGCCCTACCCTCTCCCTTTCTTCTCCAACATTTTTCTCTCTCTGTTCCTCCAGACTCTTGACTCTTGACATCTTTGACATTCAATGTCATCTCCAAGAGCATAATAGAGTCATTTGTTTAGTTTTTTCTCAATCTCTTTTTTATGTTCTCCTTTTGGTCAAATTCCCCCAATTATTCTTCCAAATGATGTAATCTGTCTACCCTCTCACATCACCATGCCAGTTCTTTAGCTCTTACCTAAGTTCTCATCATAAATCTTAATGGGCAGTCTCATCACTGGACTTTAAATACTCCAAGCTCTGCTGCTAACTGAACTTTCTAAAATCCATATCTGGTCCTGTCATTTCCTGGTATAAAATCTTCATGTTACTCCACAGTATATAGATCATGACTTGCAACTTTCAACTTAGCGTAACATTTGAGAATATTTAAAATGTGCCCATCAACTGCCTTACCCATGTCATCTCCTATTCTCCGAACTGCAGTCTCACTGTTTTGTTCTTTTGTTGTTATTGTTGCTCTTTTTTTCCATAACAAGTCAGATAGCTTCACATTGCTTAGTTTATTGATGCTGTCTTCTGCCAGGACAGCCCTTGCCTTTCTCATCTAGTCATCAAATCTCATCCCTCACACTCTGCTCACATATCAAATACTGAATTCACTTCTGTAAGCAGCTTCCTCTAGAACTCTAAGCAAATTATCCTCCCAAGTTGCACTTCCATACGCTCCCCTACTCCCCGTTTTCTTTCGTTTGTGGTCTGAGAAATAACCAGGGCCTGATGGCTGAAATTTCCTCATCCTTACAAACCTTAATGAATAAAGTGAGTGCTCTGGGTTAGTTATTAAAATAGCTAATGGAATTTCAGAGTGCACAATACACCAAGCATTGAGGGCTTTACAAACATTTATTTAAGCCCAACAACACTACCCTGGGATTTTTTTGAAGGAAGACACTTGGTTTATTCATTCTAGGTTCCCAGGGTCTAGAACTGTGCTGTCCCCTGCAGATGCTCAAGAGCTCTGTTTTGACAGATGGAATGAATAAGTGAGTGAATGAACAGCTCTAGGGAAGAATGTACCATCACAATTTCCATAGAACACAACAGAGCATGTACCAAGTGAAGTTAAGCAATTTGATTATTAAACATAAAATATGTAGTACCTGAAACCGTGTCTGCTAATGCCATAGTCAAAGCTTTGTAAACATTAATGCAATACTACTCTATCAAATTGGGCTAATAAATAATCATTTAGAATCAGATTTTACAAAACTTGGCATAGAAATCAGTCTACATGAAGCAAAACAAACATCATCAGGAGCAAAAGACAGCACCTCTGCTGACAACAACAATTTAGTCTGAAATGAGATTTAAGAGCCACAAGGATTTTCAAGTGAATTTAATTAATGCCTATAGAAATTCAAAATCAAAAAGGTGTGTTTCAGGTGACTTCTTGCCCCAATACTAAGAGAAAGTGTTTTATAACTCAGAACAGGTGAACATGATGTGTCAGGTAAAGCCTGGGCTTCACAGTGGAAGCAATCGTACTTTCCAGTACAGTGTAAATTATATCATTGTATTTTTGACATATACAGTAAATACATTAAAAGCCATTTCATTGTGTCTTCAAATATCTTACTCCATTATATCCTTCACATACTAGGATGTACAAGTGGACTGGTAGAAATCCTGCTTAAGAAGTGTCTTTAAAAAGTACAGCTAGGGCCGGTGAGACGGCTCAGCGGCTTAAGCGCCTGCCTTGCAAGCGCGAAGGCCTGAGTTCGACTCCTGGATCCCACATACGAAAAAGGGGCCGGTGATATCGCTCAGCGGCACGGGTGCCTGTTGGCGCGCGAGGTCCTGAGGTCGTCCCCCCGGTACCCACAAAAAAAAAAAAAAAAAAAAAAAAAAAGAAAATAAATGTAGATCTTATGACAACCCAAAACCCAATGTCTGTTTTTACATATTAAGATTTGTCTAAGTATTAATAAGTGATATAATTCTATCAGCAAGGCACTATGAAAGCCAGAGAGCCGGGAAAAATGAATAAGGAATGGACTTTGTGTTCAAATGACAAGTCATACAGACACAACAACCTGTGATAACACGAGCACTAAAAGCAGATAGATTTGGAATTGTTTATTAAAAAAAAATGAAATCCTATCTGTTGACATGAAAACAGCATTCCATTAACTTTGATGGAATTGAAATCTCTTTCCTCTCCCACTCACCACAGTCAATGCAATGCACAGAACATGCATTTATGCCTTCTATCAGCTTTTTTCTTGTTTAATTCATATCTCCAGGAAAAGGGGCACTCGGACCTTCTGAATAACAGCTCTGAAAGCATTTATGAAATAGTCTTAATCTAAAATCAGGACTTCTATCAACTTAGAACAAAACATGTTTGTTTTTGCAAACCTCCAGCAAAGCAGGTTGGTAAATCCTATATTCTGCCCAATGCCGTCACTTTTGCCATTTAACTCGAAGAGATTTGTGTGTATTATGCATGCTCACTTGGATATCTTGTCATTTCTTGCTTTACATTTGTGACAGTAGCCCAATCTGGTGAAAACGCCAGTGTAGTTATCTCTGTAGTTTTGAGTCCAATTGGGCTACTTGGCAGTGGCTCTCAGAGTCCATCAAAGGAGCAACTTTCTCTTACTTGACAGCTCAGAGGTAGAATTTAGTGCTTCTATTCTAAGCCATTGGGTTTCAGGGGTGTGGCGTGTTCTTCAGTGGGCGAGCTTGAGAACTTTTTATTTGAATATAAATGAGGAACTAGTAACAGTAATGTTACCCTGTGAAAAAAATTTAACCGATTATGCTAGCTACATTTCCCCCATCATATTTAAGACATTTTATGTTAGACCTGCTTTTGTGTAAACATTATCTTCTACTCTTTTTATCCTTGGGATTGCAATTGGTCCAGTACTCTATAATATTGTGATGTCATATAGTATAAAAATTGCACATTTCTGTGAATGTGTAACTTGGTTACTTTGCAGAAAAAGAGCACAAGAACACAGAAGCAAAATATGCTAAGGACATCCTAAATTCTCCTTCACCCTCAAAATTAATATAACCATCCATCAGTTCTCCATAAAAATTCATTCAGCAGAGCAGCGAGAAGTCTCACATTTCACATTTAGCTATCACTGAGAATATGTTAAAAGCTTTTTCTCAGACACACTGTCATTTCTACAAATGTCAGGCTTACAGACATGACATGCTTCAGAAACTCACTTTAATTTGGGTAATAAGTAAGAGCTTGTCACATGCTAAGTCATTGGAACTATTTCCTACTCAATTCTGCGGGTAAAGAAAACAGTAAGCTCTCCTAAGCCTCTTTTACTTTCCTTCTCACCATTCACCAGCAAAACATGCTATTTTCTATCACACAAAAATGTTTTGGGTATTTTAGGTCTGCTGTATTATTATGTGTCATTTTATTCCTGTTATTAGAGGCTTCTTTTGACTTGCTCCTTAATAGCAGCTTCTTATTAGAAACATAATTCTACATCTCTTCTGAGAAAGAATGAAATTACTGTATTGATATTTACTTTGTGAAGAGAAACAAGATATCAGGGAGACCCTGCCAGCACTGCACCTGGAGAATGTGCAGAAGCTCATGGGTATGTCATCAGCTTCCATAAAGGCTGATGTTTCTCTTAAGATGGACCCTGGGAGACTGTCTTGAAGAGAAGATGTCCCTCTTTACAGGAGATGAAAACTGAATAAGAAACAATACTGGCCCGGAGTTTATGTTGCTGAGAATTATAAATGGTTTTGCCTTAATTAAATTTTATTTTTTTGTGGGTACCGGGGGTCGACTTCAGGACCTCGCACACCAGTAGGCGCCCGTGCCGCTGAGCTATATCACTGGCATATTTATTAACAATTAAATATTGTTAATGGGGGAACGCATATTTCTGAGTCACAAGCAATTATGTATGCATGGATTGACTTACCACAAAACAATAGGTAGCTTGTGTTCTAGGAATGTCTCCTTGACACTGGTCCTCCTCCATGGCTCAGATCCCTTCAGTGTCTTCATCAAAATCCTGGATCTTAGGAAAAACCTGAATTACCACAGATGGGGCAGACATTGCTAACAGATGGCACTCATAGGCCCTATGAGCATTTGCAGACGGGACTTTGAAGAAGCATCTGGACTTGGCCAACTGAGTATTCTAACCCCATAGTTGGAATCGAGATGCAAAGAATCTAAGTAATGCGAAGACTCAGGGACAAGGAAGACATTCCAGGGACAGTGTAGGTGGCTGCAGGATCTCTGTTTAGTGGTAGCAATGACAGTTGACCTCTGGAGGTGTAATGTCTGCTTGTATTGTAACAGCATTGGGAATGACAATATTAACGGTATCCTTACCAGACTATCTGAGGCCTGATTTTGGTGGTACTTCTGCCTCTAAGGTTCCTTTAGTTCCTAAGAGTTATTGAAGGTGAAACTTCATCCTTCTTGTGAATTTCAGAAGCCAGTCAATATGCTTATAACACACTCATTTTCTGTTACAAAAATATTACAACAGATTCAAGCAGATCTACTCAAGCAACTCATGTTAGTTTTTTTTTTAATTTCAAATCTGTCAAAGCATGATCTTTTCATTAAATTAAGATAAATTATTTGGAAAATAAAGTTAAGAAAAATTACATAGAAAATCTAAAGTTTATTTGTTATCAGTAGAGTCAACAAATAGTCAATGGACTGGTAGACCACCATTTGATTAGTACTATGGCAAGGGGCCAAAATGCGACTCTGTGCCTCCAACATACTTCTTGATAGTTAATAAATAAGAGAGAACAAGAGAAAGAGAGAAGGAAAGGGAAAGAAAAGGTAAGGAGAGGGAGATAAAAGTTGAAGAGTCATAAGGAATAAAGAAATTGAAGCCTTGAACCAAAACTAGAAAAGATACTGCCTATAAACCCTAGGTAAATCTAAGTGGTTTACCTTTTTATAACTATGACATGAAAGACCATATTGTATTCAGTACATATGTCTAAGTAATTTTGGTGTCCCTTATAAACCCATAAATTTAAAGTTATATGGGTTGTCTTGTCTACATGTTTTTGTTAAGATTTAAAAATAGTACAAGAGCAAATCCAGGATAATAGTTCTATTTTATAGAAAAGCAGGTGATATATTGTCAAGTAAGTTTCTAAACATGGAAAAATGCACCAATTTTAAATAAATAAACTTGCAAATGTTCACAGAGTATTGTGGAAGTGAGAAGCAGTAGGAGTAAACGGACATAAAAATGGCAGACTATATTAGAAATAGAGTGCTTTATCCCAGGTCCCTGACCTCAACAGTAAATAATTTTTAAAATTGTTTTTACTCTCTCCCTTTCTGGTTACAATAAAGGAATTTGAAAATGTGCCTTAAAGTAGAAAAGTATTGGTTGTCTTAATTTTTATTTAGTCATCCTTTTGATTTCTTTTTTCATAACTCTTTCTCGGTGTTCCTTACTAACAATTTTAGGGGGACAATTCTTCACTGTTCAGGAGTATGATGGCAGGCTATTTAGTTTCTCTGTCCCCAGAAATGCTAAATGCCAAAATAAAACCACAGTCATGTGATGATCAGAGTATTTCCTCATAGATTTCCAAGCACCCCATTGGAGAAACTTTTATTATTCTTTTACTGTACACAGCTATCTTCTTTACATACTATTTATGTCTATGATTTCTAACTATTGCTTAAAATGGTGATAGTTAATACTTACTGTACTCTTCTTTATGTCAATGCTGTAATAAACTCTACACCTATTTTATTTTATGTCTTTCCAAAAACTCTGAATCTCATGTTCTTCTTTATATTACAGTTGAGAAAACTGAATTTACAGATGATAGGTAAATTGCTGAAGTCAACAGAGATGGGAAGTGTTTAGTGTTCACATGTAAGTACAAGCATATCATGTAGACACGTAGAATGACCTTTGAAAGACAGTATGCTTCGTGAAAGATTAGTGGGTATCATAGTCTATTTTCTAGTTCTATTTCTATTGCAAAATATCTGAGGCTCAATATTTTATAGAGAAAAAGGATTTATTTAGCTCATAGTTTTGGAGGTGGAAAGTCCAGTAAGTATGGAGCTGGCCCCGGCAAGGGCTTCATGGCAGATAGCATTACAGTGGAGCTATATACAAGAACAAGAGATCACATGGTAAGGCAGGAGTCTAAGATGCTGGAGAGGGGCCAGCCTTAGTCTTTTATAACAATTTTCACTGGAGAAGTAAACAGGGTCCCATGAGAACCACATTAATTTCTTTCAAGGTTGATGTCTCCCGGTAACCCAGTCACTTTGCACTAGACCCTGAACCCCATCTCTTAAAGGTTCCACCACTATGAACCTTTGGGGGACACACCTGAGCCATATCCAAAGCATAGCAGTGCAGAGGATACAAGTTGGGAAAGGAAAACCATCAGAACAACCCTTTCTGATGTCCTTAATTATCCATATGCCTTGGCCAAAATGCGTGCTTTTCCCGTGATCTGGGAACACTCTGCTACTTGAAGCTTTAGGAAGTTAGTAAAGCACGGAAGTAGTGAGGAAAGCTCTGTGGTCTAACTCATTAGATTCCAATCCTAGCTCCTTGTGATTTTAGGCAGTTTTATTAAACTACCTTGCTTTTAGTTTTTCATCTGAGAAACGGGTAAAAAGGGGTGTGGGGAACCACTCAGACTGCTTCAAAACTCAGGGGCCTCTAAGGATATCTGAGAACATAACCGCACTTGTCTAGTGCAGGTGCACAGTGGGATACAGTTATGTAAACATGACTTAGCACAGGTAATCATGCATGCGCTGGTTACGGCACTGTTTAAGAATGTAAATATGAGATAACAACCTGTATAAGAATTATACAATAAAGACGCAGGTGACTCTTGCACTATTTTGCTCTTGTGCTCTTGTGCTCTGCTGTGCTCCATGCTGCTTGCTGTTGTTGCTGATGTCTTGCACACGTGCATTCTTTAACCTGGGAATGTCAGTCAAGAAAATCTCTCTTGGGCCCCCCGAGCAGGCTGACAAGGGGAGAAAGTAAAATGACTGAGGAAACACATGTAAAAGTGACAGTCTTGAGGCACAGGACACTAAACACCAGAGATTGTAGAAGAAGTTTAAAGAATTCTCTTCCTCTCCACTACACCAATAGTGAATTATAGTTGAAAGAACTGCAAGATGCTCTCTTTAAGTAGAACTTAAGGAATTCCAAAAAGAATACTTCCCAACCCATTCTGTAAGGCCAGTATCATACTCATATCAGAAACAGAATAAGACATTCAAAAGGAAAAAAAAATACAGACAAATGTCTTCCATAAACATGAATGTACAAATTTTCAACAAAATATTTTCCAATCAAAACTGTCAAGGTATAGAGGATTACATTCTACCCCAAGGTGGGATTTATTCTATGTATGCAAAGATTTTGAAAATCAGTACATGTAGTCCACCGTATGAAAAATCCAAAGAATAAAAATCGGGGGATTGGAAGGATGTAGCTTAGTGTTAGAATACTTACCTTGTATGTGCAAGGTCCTGCGTTCCATCCCCAGCACAGGAAGGAAGGAAGGAAGGAAGGAAGGAATAAAAGTCATAGCAATTTTTCAACTGACAAAGAAAAACAGTTTGAGAACTCCAACACCCACAAATGTTAAAAACTACCAATGAATTATGAATAGAAGGGTAAGTTTCTCAATTTGATAAAGCACATCTATGAAAACTATAGTTATGTAATATTTAAATACTTGTATATGAAATACTTGTATATGTTTTTTCCTAAGAACAGGAGCAAGGCAAGGATATTTTTTCTCACTAGTCCTACCCAATATTATACTGCAGGTCTTAGTTAAGATGTACAATAAGACGTGAACAACAAATAAAATTTAAATATACTGAGGGAAGTATTTTTTTTATTTTAAAGAGAAAAGGAAAACATAGAACAAAATTTCAAAACAACATAATAGGAGGGTAACAATGGTTAATACATTGCATATTGTTATTTTTAAATTAATTACTCTTGTACTATTAGTTACAAGATATTGGCATTCAATTGTCCAAACAATATTAGCACAAACCTTTCTTTGCAATGCACTGAGAGAAATTAGTAGTATAACTATCTTAACTATCTTTTATATATATATATATATATTTTTTTTTTTTGCTTTTCCCTTCCTTCTTTTCTCCATTCCCTTATCCCAGTTTTTCTTTCTTTTTGCAGTTTCTTCCTATTTTACAATATCTATTGTACATTTTGGATATTATTTACTCTTTCAGCTTCTCACATTAGGGAGACAATACAATGTTTACACATGTTTGTTTGATTTATTTCACTTATGAGTATGGTCTCCCATTGCATCCACTTACCTATAAAAGTCTCCAGTTTATCCTTTTTTATGGCTGAGTAGTACTCCATTGTATAAAAAGACCATATCTTTTTTATCCATTCATTAGTTGATGGGCAGTTGTGTTGTTTCTGAGATCTAGCTATTACAAATTGTGCTGCTATAAACATGGGTGCACATATATTGCTGTGGTATGATATTTTTAATTCTTCTGGGAAGATACCCAGAAGGGGAATAGCTAAGTCAAATGGGACCTCCAATACTAGTTTTTTGAGGAATCTCCACACTGATTTCCACAGTGTTTGCAGCAGTCTACACTTCCACCAACTGTGGAGAAGGGTTCCTTTTTCCCCATAGCTGAGGGAAGTATTAAAGCTATCTTTATTCAAAATAAATTTTGAAAAGAAAAATTTAGTAAATTTTTAGTGTATTTATAGGTAAATATAGCAAGATGGTAGGGTGCAGCAGAAATGTGCAAAATTCAATTATTTTATGTTCTCAAAATGAACAATTGAAATTTAAAATTAAAAAGAAAATTACAATAGTTAATTAAAAAGTAAAATACTCAGGTACCAGTCAAACATGTGTGTGTGTTTATTTGTACTTTCTATATGTAAAAACAAACAAGACATTGATGAAAGAAATAAAAGACTATGTAAATAATTGGACATACATTCTGTGTCCATGGATTGAAACATAGAATATCAATATTGTTAAATGTCATAATTTTCCTAGGTTGATATCTATCTATGTCTATAAACATCTATCTATGTATCTATGTATCTATCTATCTATCTATTTATAGATAGATGGATAGATATTTGAAGTGGGATAAACTGATACAGTGAATATTTGAATTAAAATGATAAAAATTATTACAGTGAAAGACACATTACCATTAATCACCCTCAAGATGGTCCCCATTGCTTTGAACATTCCATTACTCTTGCTGCTTTCTGAAGAAGTTCCAAAGTCCTTTTTCATGTGTGTTTTTGTGGTTACCTTGATGTCCTGAATCAATTCAAAGCACTATAGCAATTCCTGCTAGATAAAAACTTTACAATGTGTCCTCCACCTTATTAACTGAATCTGGCACCGTGTGACTTGTGGCTCTTCTCCAAAGTCAAAATAACCATTAAAGGTAAATATTTTGAATTCATTCAGGACATCAAGGCACCCATGATGGTGCAACTAAAGATACAATAAAAGATTTTCAGAACAGCTTCAAAAAGTGGCAAGAACAATGACATGTGTTTGAAGCAAAGGGGAATATTTTGAAGGGGATTGATGATGATGCATCTTTCACCATAATAAATTTTTAACATTTTTGAACGTATGAAGTTAGTTCAAATCAAAATTCCAGCACAGTAAGTTCAGATATCATCAATCCGATTCTAAAATGTACATGGAAATTCAATAGACCTTGTAAGACAAACGTATAAATGGAAAAAAAAACAATTTTTAGGAAAACTCACACCGATTTTGAGACTTAAAAGTTACATTAAATAGTGGAAAAATAAACACAAATGAATGGAAAAGAATAGAGAGTCCAGAAACAGGCCTATACAAGTGCAGTGCATTAACTTGTATTTTTAAAAAAGGAATAAAAAAAACCAATCGAGACTTGAATGTTTTCAACGAAAGGTGCTAGAATAATTGGACATCTCTGCCAGAACAAACAAACAAACATTCTTGAGACAGACTTTACTCAACACCAAAATTAACTCTAAATGGATTATCAACCCAAATGAAAATGAAAAACTATAAATATTTCAGAAGAAAATATCTAACCTCAAGTTTAATTATGAGTTTTTAAATAAAACACCAAAATTATAATCCACAGTGAGAAAGAGTTGAAGAGATAATTTGTTAGTTGAAAAGCTTTCTCACTAGGTACGTATTGCATTGTTAAAAGAATGAGAAGACATGGTGAAGACTCAGAAAACATTGGCAAAACAAAATATTTATACAGAGCTTGTATTCAAAACAGAAAAAAGTTTTATGATTCAGTAAGAAAACAGCCTAATCTAAAAATTAGTTCAAAGAACCGAATGGACACTTGCCAAAGAAGAAATACAGTTGTCAAAAAAGCATATGAAAAGATGCTCAGTGTCATGTGTCATTATGGAACTGCACACTGAAATCATAATGTAATGTCAATGTACTCCTACTAGAAGAACTAAAATCCAAAATAACTGACAACTGCAGTGGCTGGTGATGGAATAAAATTTAGGGATTGTCATTCCTGTTAAGAAATAAAATAGTAAAGAAAATTTGGATGACAGTTTGGCAGTTCTTTTCAAAGCTAAGCAGTTTTATCATATTTAGCAATCATACTCAATGTATTTATCCAACTGATTTGAAAAAATTATATACACATTGAACCTTGCATAACTGTGCTGCTGGTAGCTTTATTCATAATTATCAAAAGCTGAGATCAATTAGCATACCATTTAATAGGCAACTGATCGATAAATTATCTAAAAATTTTTAAATAAATAAAAAATAAACTATACTACATTCATACAATGAAATATCATTTAGTGAAATAAAGGAATGAACTAACAGTGACGTAAAAACGTAGATCAGGATTAAACATCATGATTTTAAAGAATTCAGTCAGATAAAGCTGTGCAAAATATATGATTCCATTTGTATGAATTCCTGGGATCAAAAAAACTCAGAGGCAACAAATAGAAAATTGTTTCAAGGAATCTGAGGGAGACAGGGTGGAATAGGAAAAGCCCACGGTATTATTTAGAGTGGTGAACACATTCTTTGTGACTCTGTAATGGTGGATATATGGCACTCTCCGTTTGCTGAACCTCACAAAACATTACAGTACAAAGGGTGAAACTAACTTGTATGAAAATTAAAAATCCTTCAGGCGATCAGTGATTCCAGGATACAAAGAAAAATGTGGCAAAAGAGTTTAACCATGTTACAAACTTGGAATATGCCCTCACTGAGTGGAGTAAGTGAAAGTTTTTGCCCTATGTAGCTTTGAAAATTAGTAGAAACAGTAATAAAGACATAAGGAACTGTACATAAGCAATAGGTTCCAGCTGATATTGCTTTTTCCTCTAATGGTACAGAATAAGAATTCTGAAAGTGCTATACTGTCAATGTTTACTACAAGAATATAGATTTAAATAAATGCTTGATAGATAGTGTGAGACAGATTTCTCACTATAGAAATGGGAATTTACACACATGTAAAGGGAAAAGTCTAGCACGATCGAAGTGGAAATAAATTCCAGCTTAAAATATCAGTAAGAAATAATTTAGATAAGTATTTAGACTATTGCTCTCTTAGTGAGTTTGGCCTGCTACCTAAATACCATAAGCTGAGCAGCACGGAAATTTGCTTCTCACAGTTCTAGAAGCTGAAAGTCCAAGAACAAGGCCTCATCAGACTTGGTGTCTGGTGAGGGTTCAATTCCTGGGTTATACATGTTGTCTTCTTGCTGAATCCTCACATGGCCGAGGGACAAGGCAGCTCCCTGGAGCCTTTTTTAATAAAGGCACTAGTCCTATTCATGAGGCCTCTGCCTTCAGGATCTGATCATTTCCCAAAGTCGCCACTTCCTGATATCGGTACATTGGTGTCAGGTTACAACCTATGAATTTTGAAGGGACACAGGCTCTAGAAGTTGCATATAGAAATATTTATGTCTGAGTATACACATGGATGGTCTATACACATTTGTTTCTTTATTATTTCACCTCTGAGAGTCTGGGGAAATAACCCTAATACAATGAGTATACCTAATTTCCAGATTTGTTTTCTAATGCTATTTTTCAATGAAGGGAACCAAGCATCACTGGAAAAATGGCTGATTCTAGGATTTGGGCAAGGGCTAAAGAAGATGAGCCAACTGGCATAACTTCCAACTATCATACTTAAACTATCTGAACAATAAAACAGATAAAGTAATACTAAATTATAACTCAAAGTATAAAATAAATGCTTCCATAGATAAGTTTTTAAAAGTAAAAAGGAATAGACAAATTTCCTATGTAGATTTACTCTGAATAATTCATGTAGCCATTACACCTTCCATGAGGTGGAATATAATTTCTTACTCCATATATGTGAACGAGCTTTAATAATTTGCTTATGGATAGCACAGTGTGGAAAAGGGGTGTGAGAGGCATAACTATGCAGCATAGAAACAGTACTTCAGCCATGTGGTCGAGGTCAGCATCAGTGAAGATAGGTCCTGTTCACAGCGAGCACCCAAAATATGTGAAGTCAGGAGACTCACTCTCTATTTTTGTGTTCTTCCCCCAAATCCATGATTGCAGAGTATCCTGAGAAATACCTCAGATAAATCCTAACTGAGGGACATTCTACAATGTACCAAATTGCTTAAAACAAAAGGTCATTAAAGATAAGTAAAGGTGAGGAACTGTGTTGCATTCTAGAGGAACCTAAGGAGAAATAGCAGCTACGTAGAACATGGGATCCTAGCAAATAAAAAGGAGAATAGGCAAAAACAAACAAAATATAAATAAACTATGAGCTTCATAATAATATACCAATATTGATTAGTAATTGTGACAAATATTTTATACCATTATAAATTGATAATTGAGTAAACTAGCTCCAAAAGTTCATACACAATTTTAAAATCAAAAAAAATGTTAAAAATATTTTTTAAGATTTAGAAAAATTTCATTTGGCACAAAGCCTGATCACTTTACCACCTTTATCCCACTTTATTGCAAATATATGTACACTTTAGTTTGGAAATTATCATTCTATAGCTATGCCCTCATCCAAACCCTTATAGTAGGGTTACAAAATATGTGACTTATATAATATATATAACACTACCTTTCTAAATTCCAAAATATTTAGAATTTTGGAATTCTATTTTCTCCAAAGGTTTTTGTTAAAAACTGGAGATCTTTAGGATCTATCCCACAGGATGTTGTGAGATTTACATAAGATAATTCACAGGACAGACAACCCAAGATTTTGAACATAGTGTATGTCACATAATAAATTGAAATTATCATCAATTAAATTTCCTAATAGTCCCCGAATCAAATTTTCTATTACATATCCTGAAATCCTAGAAAGTTCCAGTTATTTGGAGAAGTTGAAGGAATTCTGGTACCCGAATTAGGAAAGATATTTTTCCAGTGGGGACCCATGCCTCTAAGTATATGTACCTCTTTTAATGGGTCATTAGAAAGAGAATGGTTTGTACTCGTGCATTTAAGCACTTATGCTATTGATTAGATCTGTGCAGGAGTGTGATTGATTGTTGGCACTGTGCTGAAATGAAGGATGTCCCAACTCTGTGGCTTAAGTTCTTTCTGTCTCACACACTACTTGCCCCACATTCAGATTTAATGCTCTTTGGTGTACACTTGTCCTCAATCTGTGAGGTTACTATGCATGACATAGGTCTTCCTGCTCATTTTTTTAATGATATAATTGTGTACTAACAGTTTATCTTTCCCCCAAGAGTTATAAGAGAATTGAAAATGGAATGAATCACCTCTAGATCATCACCTTGTTTTGGGGATGATCCAGGTGGACAAGATTTATTGTCATTTAGAGATAACCAAACACAGTGAGGACATATACATTGTTGTCACTTTTTGGCAACTGATTCAGATGCTTCCTTTTCTTCCTGTTTGTAAGCCCTGGTGTTCAGGGGGACTTGGTAGTGATCCAATACCCTCAGTTATGGTTCATTTTCCAAGACTGACCTAATGAGAAGACACATTTTCCACATGTTTTTGACTAAACCTGACAATCTTGGTTCATGCAATTCATCCTGCCCTAAAAACAAAATTCCTTTATTATGACTCTTTTATTGCTCCCTTTGTGTACATTTCCTTTTCATTGATCTTACTATCTTTCCCTTATTATTAAGTCACATTTTGACTTCAGAGCTTCCTCCATTTGGAGGGAGCCATTGCTAAGTGATATGATAGAAATAAAACACGACTGCAAGCAGTTCCTATATTTTCTGTTGAGAGAGGAAGACTTTGAAGACATATATGTTGGTACTGGTATTGGCTTTGTTTCTTAAGACTATCTGATTAGAGAAGAAAATGTAATTTACCTTCTGTAAGCTTGTGTCCTTCATGCCATTTAAAATGAATTGTAAACCCTAAGACAGAATTGTCCAAATTGCATGCTACAGCAGTGAAGGGGTTATTTGATCAGAAGGCAAAGAACGTGGTAATGTCTGCAATGGTTCAGCTGTGTGTAGCTATTGTGGTTTCAGATAGCTGTCTATAAAACAGAGGAAAGAGCAACTATATGGATTAATTTCCATCTCCTGTCCTTAGATCTTTTCTCTCACTTCATGTCTTAAAGCCCGACCCACTTGATAGTTGAGAACCTGAAATAGAACCTTAGCCTATGGCTTTGGGCCCTCTTGTGAGTTACTTACCCTTACTAGGAATGGAGAATTCAAAAATGAGTTTTAAAGAGTAGATGAAAGAGTGAGTCAGTAAACTTGACATTACTAGGAGAGATGTGGTAGTGAAGGTGGAGGACTACACCTTATGGTTTATTTTATATTACATGAATCTATAACTCTCCTGATACTACCTGTGTTATCTGCAAACTTTATCCTTCCCTAATTCCAGTTAAGAGAGGAAAAGAAAGAAGAAAGGAAAGAAAAGAAAGTGACCACAGGGCAACGTGCCTGGATCTATTTCTAGATGGACAGATTATTATCTCTTTTATCTTTTAAAGGAAGGAATTTTAAAGGGCCGTTACACTTGTAAGTTGGCTGAAGCTCTTAAATGTAATTAAAAATGTACCAGTAATGAAACCTGGGTCTAACTTTTAAATGTGTGGCTCATAATCACATTACTTTGTTTTTTCCTTAATACATGTTCATGATGCATAATAAACACATTAATTATGGGAAATGTTAATTTTACATATTGCATTTTAATCCTTTTACTTCCCCTTCCCTGGCTCTCCCTCTTATTTCCCTCATCCCTACCTCTCCTTCCCATCTGCACAAAGTTTACCTCTCTGTTTTGTCTATCTTTTACTTTGTTTTTTAAATTACTTATACTTTATGTTTCTCATATAAGAGAGACCATGCAATATTTAACCATTTGTATCTCATTTATTTCATTTAGCATTGTGGTTTCATCTATTCAAGGTTCATCTATTTTCCTATAAATGGCTCAAATTTATCCTTTCATGTGGCCAAAAAGTTCTCCATTGTGTATAAATAAGCATTTTTTTAATCCATTCATCTGTTGATGGACATATAGGCTGCTTCCAAGATTTAGTTATTATAATCAGATGACTTTGGATACATCTGGGGCTACCTCAGTGATTGGTATGATATTTACTATTTTCTCTCTGTTTCTCTTTGGATTTAAAATACATCCTAAGCCCTTTTTTGTCCATTTGACCATGTTCCCTTCTGGAAACAAGACTACATATAAGCAAAAATTTCTCTAAAAATGAAGCTGAAATTACTGATACAACTGTATAAATGGTAAAAATTAGTCAATTATCCAAATAATTCTAGTTAAGGTGCATGCGAATATCCCGATTTATTAGGATAATGACAAACATTCTTTTAATTTTCCGGATAATTCCTGGTGTCTATTATACTACATTAATATTTCTAATCTAACTTAATATTTCAAAAGATTTTAGTTCTGGATTAAAAAATCACACACCAAAAACCATGTGAAAAACTGAATTTGGTGATTTAGAAACTTTCAGATGTTGCTACGAAGGACAGATTGCTTAATAAGAAAAGAAAATTTGGCCAATGCAAGAAAGGTCCCATGAGTATCTGTTTGGAAGCCAAGCATCTGTCCAGTTGGTTTAGTTTCCTTATTTTTAGATTTACTGAGAAGAAACTTTTCTTTTTATGTGAAAGTTTTGAGGGTGCTCTTAAAAGATCAATATTTCTGTCCATATGTCCTACAAACACTAGCATGTTCAAAAGCCAAATGCTTTGTAATATAATTACTAAGCAACAGTACATACCAATTTTCTTGGAAATTCTACTAATTTTAAGACAGGATTCAAAATGGCCTACAAAAAATAAGTTTCAATATCAATTATTATCAAAAATAGGATGCCAAGATTAGCCCCCTTTGCTGCCACCTGCTGTTCCACCGAAGAAGTGAACCATTTTTAATTTTTTTTTACCCATCAACATGATTATTTTCAGGGCTGGTGAGATAGCTCAGCGGCATAAGCGCCTGCCTGGCAAGAGCGAGGTCCTGAGTTTGACTCCCAGAACCTACATACGAAAAAAGGACCGGTGATATCGTTCAGCAGCACGGCGCCTACTGGCATGTGAGGTCCTGAGTTCAACCCCCCGGTACAAAAAAAAAAAAAAAAAAGATTATTTTTCAGCACTATACTGTAATCAGTCTCAAGACTCTTTTGTACGGGGAATCTTTTTGTTTCTAACATTTGGGGAAGCAAGTTTTCAAGTACTCACACATGACCATACAGACTTAGATTTTTTTTCCCTTGACATATTCAGTAGACATTTGAGAAGACTGAAAAGACAAAAACGAAGAAAGCCTGTAATGTCTAAAAAAGCTCATGATACCCAAAAGGGTTCACAAGCTAATCCTTGCAAAGGAAAAGCACTTAGCTCAATGACAGCACTCTTAGTTGTAGAAGTAACATTTAAATTGAAGAGTCCTCCTCTCCGCACTCCCTTAAATGCTATGTACTGAGCACTTTACAAAAAACTAGAAATATAGAGATGAATGCAATGTGGCCCCTGCCTTTGAGCAATTCAGAATTTAAAAGAAAAAGTAAATTATGCTGCAAGTAGGAAGTCTCTTATCTATACTGATACAAGATGTATTGGGGATGACTTAGAAAATCTCAAAGGATGAGATTATGATAGTAAAGAGGGGAATATTGGTGATAGCAATGGAGAGAGACTGTGGATGAGATAATTAGAAGGTTGAGACTTGATGGCTGAAACAGTTTGGAGAAAAGAGTTTCATGTTCAGAGGGAGGTTGGAAGGGAGTGGTGGTTGGCAGGAGATAATTTTTTTTTTTTTTTTTTTTTAGCTATAATTCACTGACAAGGAGGTCTACACAACTACTGCAAGTATTTGAAATATAACCCACTCAAGCACCCCCCTAACTACCTACAATAAACAAACAGAAATCATATTAAACAGTTCTAATGTAAGTATGACAAAATATCTTAAATTAGGCTCTTTTATTTTATTCATATTAGATTATTTTCATCTCTTTATGTTAATATTAACTTTTAGAAACACTTTAAATTAGTTAAAATTTTAATGCACAGTAAAAAAGAAGCAGAATATTAGGATGAGAACAAATTTCTGCTTTTTTCTTTACTTTTGGTAATTGTAGGGATTGTCTGTTGTTTGATTATTTTACAGTCTTTAATGGCTAACACTAACTTATGTATTTTTTACTATTTTATGAGTGTTGAGCAATAACCATACTCTCTTTCAAGATGTTGCTCTTTTCTCCTCCACTTCACACACAGAAATGAAATCTTTAGAAAATAATTCAGTTTCTATTTCACCCCCCAAATTCTAAGGTGAAATGATTTAGAGTTTTCACTCTCATACTAAGGGATAATATCTTAAATTATATCTCACTGTTTCAATAATCATTTTAAACCATTTTACACAGTCCCACTCATCCTGTTATATCACTTTAGCTACATCTCTATGAAAGATGATTTGGAAAGTTTGTCAACAGCTTTTCTTTTTACTTATCCTGGAATTCATACAATTTTTCTCTTTCTCTTTGCACTGAAAGAATCTTATCATGATATATCTAGGTGTGTGTGTGTGTGTTCATTAGAATTGCCAGTGGCATGGTATACTCTTCTGAGACTCTATGATTTAGGATAGTTCTCTCTTCTGTTTTTTAACTTTATTCTGATAATTTATTTCTAAATTGTGCTCCACTCATCCTTTTGATCACACCAATTATATGCTCATTAGATCCCCCCGGTCTGTTCTACTCTTCATGTCCTTTTGCTTCCTAAATTCCAGTTCTACAGAATATTACTTTAATTCTCTTAATCCTTGAAAACTCTTAACAGCTTATTGGCATGCATCATTCTTTTTTTCATTTTTAAATTTACCTAAAAACCAGAAATCATATTTGTAACTCTAAAAAGTCTTTTTGTAGAACTCTAATTCTATCTCCTTGAGGACTCTCCCTTTCTCCCAACTGCCTGAAGATTTCATTCATCTCCTCTATGCATTCTGTTTCAATGAACATTACTAGTCTTTGCTTTTCCAACTTGATTTTCTTCCCTTCAGTGAATTAATTCCTTAAATTAATTCTGTATCGTTTTAGTTATTAATTGTAGGTCACATTCCTCTACGTGGTGTGGGTCAGGCAGTTGGCTTCTTTATATGCAAAGAAATTGTAGCTATTTCTTTTCTTGTGGCTGACTTCAGGAATACAGATGTTTGCCTCTGATGACCCTTGGGAAATGTTTTCCTGTTCAGTTCATTGCTGTCTCTTGGTTGGGTGCTACTCAAAGATAGATCCATGAACAGCAAATGGTCAGGAAGAGCCCTTCTAAAGACCCTGAAGAATTCTACAAACATGAAGTGTGGACTTATAGAGAGAAACTGAAAGAAAATATACCAGCAAAATAAAAATTTTGACATGCAGATTCTATTTTAAAAAGAAGATAACCTCCAATGTTCATTAAAAATACTTCACTATAAGTTGATAGTTCCAAGTTACATAGATTTCAGAATTGATAAAACACAAGAAAGTGTAATTTAACTATGCTATAAACAATTTAACTCTTCAATGTGTAATAAAATTTTAATTCCTGATGTGTAGAATAAGTCTGCAAAAATTCTTAAAAAAGGAAGTTTTGGCATTGACTTTTGAACAGATTATGTTAAGAATACACATAATTTCAACTGTTTTTAGTCATTGTTTAGGTGATCTATATAGGGTATAGTGTATTTCTCATCTAAATATTAATCTTCATATGCAATACACATACATTGAAATATTACACTAAACCTCAGTTTTATGTACAATTAATAGATATTAATAAAAACAACATTAAAAATAGGTGTGTCCTATAGTCTTGTCTGAATTTACACACTCATATTACCCATTGTCATAAACCATCCAGTGCTACAGTTTGGTTATTAAGTGCCCCTGAAAGGCTTAGGTCTCCAGCTGGGGGTGCTACTGGGCAGTGGTGGAATCTTTGAGTGGGGCTCAGTGGGGGAAACTTAGGACATGCTGTAGAATTGGATACTGGAACCTCAGTTCCTTCCTTCACTCTCTTTGCTTCCAGGTTGCCATAATGCGAACAGCCTCCTCTTCCAAACACTTCCACTGTGATATTCTTCCTTGCCACAGACCCCAAAACAACAGCACTGAGCACCCCTGGACTAAAGCTGCCAAATCTGTAAGCCAAAATAAATCTTCTTTTTTAAGTTCATTATCTCAAGTACTTTGTATAGTAACACAAACCTTAAAACCCCAAGATGAGAACTATTCTAAACTATCAAGTACTAAATTAAAGTATTAATAGTTTGACACATATAAAAATTAAAAATAAAATACATACGATACAAAGCAGGCTATTGGATATTAATTAAGCTCACTTATAAACAAAACAATGTAATATACTTTCATAACAGTCTCAGGAAGTTTTTTTACCTCAGTTTAAAAAAGAAAAAATCACGTGATCCTGTACAATAGCAAAAATCTGAGATACTAAATCTGTGATTATCAAAGGTCCATAAAATAGGTTTGGTTTCATTTTAAAATTCCAGTCTGTGTGTGTTTATGAGTGTGCACAGTTATGTACATAAGAAGACTTATAAAAATATACTAAGCATGGGGCTGTATACAAAAATTACTATTAAATAAATATCGAGCCAAGAAAACATTAAAGAAACTAGAGTGAAAACAAATTCAGGAAAATCTAACTCAAGCCTGCTCATTTAGACGAGATCAGGTGAGTTCAGGGTGGCATGGCCATACGGCAGCCTGCTCATTGAGAAGATTCCTATTGCATGGAGGGTGCAGGGGAGGAATAGAAGCTACAGTAAGGTTTAAAGAAATTATACATTGATATCTCTAATGCTAGAATGTTTTCCATCAGATATTTCTTTTTCCCTGGAATTCTGTTTCCATTACCAGTTCCTATCTGCCTTTCTGTGATTTATTGGAAGTAATTAAATTTCCCAGTAACTGCCACAGCTGAGTACACTAATAGCCCTTTAAGAGGTTAACCATGTCCCATTACATTTACTGCTTTTGTATCCAATTAGAACAAGTGTAACAGATATAGATATTGACTTACATTACAGCAGGTGACAATAGTGTCTAACAAGGAAGAAAGAGTATGTTTGTGTTCTGTGGTGTGTGTGTGTTTAAGAATGAGTGGAGTGAAAAATTGAATCCTTAATGAAAATCTTGGTAAAGATCTAGAAAACAATATGCTTTTATTTTTACTGAATTGTGTAGCTAAATATATTGATTCCTTTTTTTTAATAAATCAGCATGTCGTGAATAGATGCTGTTGTAAAGGCTCTGTTCTTTATAGATCTAGCTGGTTTATATATTTTCTGCTCAGCAGTATCATCAAAAATATGCCTCTTGGTGCTTTCTTCTGATGATATTCTGTGACACATTCTGTGATGATTGATTGATTGTGCCTAGTTGAGTAAGAGAAGCTCAACTAAATTGGCTCAGCAATTCCACACCCTAGAGTGTGAAAGACCTACCCTAAGGCGGTTTGGCGCCTGGATGGTATAAAGGGGAAATGAAGGAGGGATCTATTTCTGTTTCTTCGGAGGAACTCCAGTCTTTCCCTTCACCTTGGACATCATCTCCTGGCTTCCAGTGCATACTCTTCAGCTTCCAGCACAGATCCTTCAGCCTTTTTGTGTAGACTCGTCAGCCTTCTATTGCAGACTCATCGGCCTCCAGATACGGACTCACACAGGACACTGCAGTGAGCTCCAGACCTTCGACTGGATCCTTTGGTCTCCTCTGCACTCTTCCACATCCAACTCTGTGGGTGGCCATTGTAAGCCAATCTTGTAAAATCTTATATACTTGTATATCTTGTATTATATCTGATTCTCTGGTAAACTGACTGATACACATTCTAAAAGGACACAACCTGGACTCTGACCTCTGCAGTTACAATGAATTATTTTTCTCATCTCTGCATTACTGGATTTTGAAAGAAAAGGATTTATTTTTTAAATATTTTAAAAATTGAAAACTGAGGGCTGGTGAGATAGCTCAGCAGCATAAGTGCCTGCCTGGCAAGCATGAGGTCCTGTGGGTACCGGGTTCAACTCCCGGTACCCACATACAAAAAAAGGGCCAGTGATATCGCTCAGTGGCACAGGCTCCTGCTGGCGCGCGAGGTCCTGAGTTCGACCCCTGGTACCCACAAAAAAAAAAAAATTGAAATATGTTATGTACATGTAACTGTCCTCTACAGTGAATGTAATCATTATGTACTGCAAACATATAAAAATAAAAGTAAAAACTAAAATCAATTTTATTAACACCTTTGCATTATTATGTTCACAAACAGTAGTCAATCTAATCTAATCTAATCTTTTAGGATGGATGGGTTTTGTGTATTCTCTCTATCCTTATCACATACCCCAACATATACTCTTATTCCCAAGAAATTAGATTTATGTCTATTGCTGGAAAATTTAATTTTATTTTGGAAATATATCAAGTAATTAGATCAAATTGTACTTATGTTTTTAAATATTGTATCTTTGCCATCAGTTTTTCTGTGTTGGAAATAAAAAGAGATTTGGTATTTAATAGAATATTTCTTTGTTATTTTCTTGGCTGTATCAATAGCTCATTTATTTACCTTGGAATTTTTCAGTCTGTGTCTACTCCTTTTTTTAACAACAATCCTGTATAGCGTCTTCTTTAAGCTCCCCTAATAACATGACACACGGTAGATATATATTGGTAAATGAATAAGTATTTTGTTGCGTGTTGGTTCTGGTCAGTTTTGATGTATGCTGAAGTCAGGGCCAACAGTTTCTCACATTACAAATTCATGTATCTTTTCCTTTGACTGTTGGCAGAGCCTCATGACAATCAATTAAAAAGTGAGAATTCTTTTTGTCTGCTAATTACTTTGTTTACACAGAATTAAAATACTAGTTTGTCTACTTGTTTTGTCACAGATAAGTACTACAAATTTTAGTAAGAACTATTTTGGGGGCAGTGGTAGTGCAACAGTTAACTACCATGATTCAGATCAAAATGTTTTTGAAAGAAATATGCAAATATATTTGGCTTGATATAATAATAGAGAAGAAAGATTGGCATTCTCTTGATATTTATATGCAATCATCATCTTTTCAGTAGATACAGATTTAGGATGCATGGAATTTCAGTAAAAGATCTAGCATTGCAGTTCAAGCCTAGATTTCACTTTCTGCTGTGCATAGGGTGATCTTGCTGAATTTTTAAAAAAAACTGTTATTTTTCAGTCATATGATCAATTTAAATAAAATATATTTCATTAGGTCCCTTTTATAATTGCATATATTGATTCAAGTTAATCTTTTCTGACTATTACTTGGAAATCAAAAGGTTTTGTGGCCAGAGAGGAGGTGAAGGACCTAATTAGAAAATATATATTGAATTGAATGTGATCCAATATTTTATGCATCTGGAGATGATATTTATATCTCACCTGAGTTGCCTGGACAATATGCTAGCCAGGAAAAGGGAGGGTTGGAAAGGGGTCAGCTTCTCCACTCAGCTGGAGAGGCTATATCTGAACTCAACTTCACAGAGGATCAGAGAAGAGATTCTGTTTACCGTGGCCTCCAAGGTCTCCATTGTTAGGTGCACAGTTTTCTTAGCCAACTTTTTTGGCACTGAATCCCAGGCAAATTGGAGCTCAATTCTCTGTTCATCCAGAAGGATGAACAACAAAGATGATACGAAGAACATCAAGGAGAATGGGATTCTTTCACTTAAGGATCCATCCTGTGTCCTGTACGGTAGTATCTGGGTCCAATGCATTCCCCATGGGCTAAGAGAAGGAAGGGAAGGTGAGGACTTCATTTGTTTACTCTGGCTTATAAGATCCCCTAATAAAGCACATTATTTAACTCAGATAATAGATATGATGAGATTTACCCACTTGCCTAGCAATGGGTCTTCCTAGTGTATTTCCCTGCTCTCCTCCCTGCCTGCCTTATCCATCCTGTATTTAGCCATTAGACAACTGGGTAAGTTTGTGGTGTTGGAAAGGGATAAAATTTCCATGCCTTGGAGGAAACTCAGAAACATGGCAAACAGAAAAGACATGGAGAGACTGAATTTCCACAACTAAGCAGCAATAAGGGACTGACTCATCACTTCACAGCTGTGGTAGTAACATAAGAGGCCTATTGGAGAGTAAGGATTTTCACTAATGTCCAATAATTATAATAAAACTACACTATGCAGTGTTAGCGAAGACCACACAGGAAGCTGTAACGAGGCATCCTACTCTTCCTATGGTGGTGTGAATAGAGACCTAATAGGGAACCTGAACCACCCCAGCTAGGCAGCAACAAGGTACCTCTACTCCTTGGGTGTCACTTTTCCTTCTGTGGTATTTTCTTCACTGTGTTTGCCAGTTGAAGCCAAAATGATAGCACTGTTTGATGCAATTTGCAATGAATAAGGAGGAAATACTTAAGCCAATTACATTAGAAATGATGGGAGGGCGTAGTGAGATAAAGAGAGAAATTTTCTAAATTTACTCTTGCCATATTATAAACATCTATACCAATATACTGTGACTAAATGCTGGCAAAAATGTGGAAAGACTGAATATTTCATGTATTGCTGGTGGGAATGCAAAGTGGTAAATATACTCTAGAAATATGTTGGACAATTTCTTACAAAGTTAAACATATACTCATCATATAAGCCACCTATTTCATTCCTGAGTGTTTATCCTAAAGAAATTAAAAATTTAATTAAATTTATAAATTTAATTAAAAATTTGAAAATCTGCAAATGAATGTTCAAAGCATCTTCTTTTGTAATGCCCCAAACTGGAAACAACCTAGATGCTATTCAATGGGAAAATGGTTAAACAAGCTCTGATACTTCCAAATCATGCAATATTATTCAGTGGTAAATATATTCATGTTTGTGACAACTTGAATAACTCTCAAGGACATTATGGCAGATGAGAAAAAAGCTAATCTCAAAAGGTCATGTATTGTATGAGTCTATTTATATAGTACTCTTAAAACTTACAAAAACGGAGAACAAATTAGTGGTTGCTATACGTAGGGAAATGGTATTAGGAAGATGGGAGTTACTATAAAGAGGTAAAAATGAAAAGATCCTTGTTGTAATGAAATAGTTTTACATTTTGAATGCAGTCATGCCAAGAGTAAAGTCATTTGTTAAGTGTTTGCTTTTTGAAGAGAATAGCACAAACATTTAATTTATCTGCCTTGAAAGTTAATCACTGGGGCATTAACCATTATGAAATAACAAATAACAACAAACATTTAATTTTTTCCCTTTAATTTATTCACAGACAACCACAGTAGTAGAATATAAGTGCTAAGGTTATATAGAACTGTGTTCATTAACTATTTGATCCACAGCCAATAATTTTCCTTTTCTGTGTCTACCCTTCTTTAGCTGTAAATTGGAATAATGATATAGTAGTACCCACCTTAAGAACTATGTGAGGATGAAATGAGATTCCTATAATGTATATAGCAGAATGACTTGTATACTGTAAATCCTCAATATGTGTTGGCATTATCAATTATCATTTATTTATCTTTTAGTGAGCAATATGTCTTACTATTACTAAAGTTTGACAACATCTTTCTATACATAATATCTATTTCACAAATGTAGCAATTAATTATAACAAATGACCATTATTTGTGACAGTATTTAATATTTAATATTTTATAAATAATTTTATAATAATTTTATAGCAGATACTATTATCCACTGTAGAAACAAATTTTTCTTATACTGGTCCCACATGTTCAAACTCAAGAATTAGCATTTATTTAATGGATAAATATAAAAATATCTGGGAGAAATACATACTTTCCATTTTGCAGTCCTGGAGGTTCAAGCCATTTTTTCATAGTAAATGTCACATGAATTGAGGAAAATCTGTGATCCTTGCTATCTAGTCATCTAAATATCTGGAATAGAAAGACAACCTTCTGGGCATAACCTTTATGAATTAATATTTATTACATATAAATATGTGTAATTTTAAAATTTTTATTGGTCCATGTTTGTAGTACTCAGTCCTCGTGGGCACTCGGTATGTGTACATAATACATCTTAATTCTGATTTTGACAAGGCTAATACAAGGAAAAATAAGATAAAAAGATACCAATGATGGACAAAGGTGTAGCTCAGTGGTATAGTGGCTGCCCAGCATTTGTGTGAGGTCCTGAGTTCAATCACCAGTGCCACAAAAGAAAAAAATCATGATAATAATCTAAATCAAAATATTTAACTTAGAAAAGTATACAAAGATGTATCATGTGGGAATATTAAGGCATATCTACTATCCATTAAACATTTTATTCAGAAAGAATAGAATAACTTAAGTGATGTAAAAATGGTTTTTAACTAAATACCTTGATTAAGATCATACTTTTTTTTTTTTAGTGCATGTTTGTAATATGAAATTGTTAGGTTCATTTTAGTAAATTAGTATATGCATTTAACCTATTGGGATCTTTTTTCTATCCCATGCTTCCTTCCTCCTTTACTTCCTCCTTTCTCTGATTCCCTTCCCCATCTCTAAAGGCCTACCTTCTATTTTTCTTTCATCTCTCCTTTACTTTATTTATTATTTGTTAGATTTCTTATATATGAGAAAAGATGTACAATTTAACTTTCTGAGTCTAGCATATTTCACTTAATAGTGTCTAGCTCCATTCATTTTCCTGCAAAAGACATGATTTCATTCTTTATGGCGGAGTAATATTTTTTTGTGTATACGTAACACACTTTCTTTATCCATTCATCTGTTAATGGGCATCGAGGATGTTTCCACAGCTTGGCTACTGTGAACTGTGGTGCTATACAGTGCTATGCAGGTATCAGTATCACATGCTGATTTTAATTCTTTCAGAAATATACCCAGCAGTGATATATAGTGTGATTAAATGGTACTTCTGTGCTCAGTTTTTTTGAGGACACTCCATACTGATTTCCACAGTGGTTGTACTAGCTTATATTCCCACCAAAAATGTAGAAGAACTCATTTTTCCCACATGCTCACCAGCATTTTTTGTATATGTGAAGATGGGCCTTCTGACTGGGATGAGATGGAATCTCGATTAGTTTTTAGTTTTGATTTACATTTCTGTAATGGCTAAAGATGTTGAAAATTTTCTCAGATATTTGTAAGCCACTTGTATTTATTCTTTTCAGAAGTGTCTGTTCAGTTCATTTGCCCATTTTTGACTGGTTTATTTTTGGGTGGCTATCTTGAGTGCTTTATATTTCCTAGAGATTAATCCTCTATGTGAACGTTAACTAGTGAATATTTTATCTATTCTGTGAGTTGTCTTTTCACTCTGTTAATTGTTTCTTTCACTATGCAGGAGCTCTTTCATTTTGTGTAATTCCATTTCATGGTTCTTGGTATTAATTTCTTTTCTTTTGGAGTCCTATTCAGGAAGTTTTGCCTGTGCCTGTGGCTTCAAAAGTTTCCCTTACGTTATCTTCCAGCAGTTTCTGATTTTGTATCCAGATCATTGATTCATTTTCACTGATTGTAGTACAGAGTTCTTCATGGGGATATCCAGTTTTCCTAGCAAAATTTGTTAAAGAGGCTACCTTTTCTCCAGTGTATATTTTTGGCTCTTTTGCCAAAAAGATAGAGGGAGTTCGACGGCTTCCTCCCATTAATAGACCCCATGTTTCTGGGCTCCCTTCTTGCAGGAGCAGCCATGTGCTCAGCTGTGACAGAGTGGTGTTTAGCTTCATGGCAGGAGGTGCACCTGTCACCTGCAGTCACCACCTAGGAAAGGGACCAGCTAGCTCTCCCAGAGCACCAGGTCGGGACAAGCACCCAAGCCGGCATCCTGGCCCTGCTGTTCTGGGTGCTCTCCTGGCTGTAGATGCATGGTTTGTTTCTGTGTCTTCTGTTCTATTCCGTTGGGCTACATGTTTGTTTCTGTGCCAAAACCATGTTGTTTTTTGTCATTATGACTTTGTAGTACAGTTTGAAATCTGGTATACTGATGCCTCTCATATTTCTATTTTTCCTCAGGATTTCTTTGGAAATCCTGGGTCTCTTCTGATTCTGTATGAATTACAGGATTGTTTTCTCAAGTTTTGTGAAGTATGATGTTGGTATTTTAATAGGGATTTCATTGAATCTGTAGATTTTTGGTAATGTGGCCATTTTCACATTATTGGTTCTTTGGATTAGTGAAGAAGAAGGTCTTTTCATTTTTTTTTTCTTTTGGTTTTTATGTATTTTTCAACTTCTTTTTTAATGTTCTGTAATTTTCATTGTGCAGCTTTCTCATCTCCTTGTTTAGATTACTTCATAGATATTTAATTTTTTTGAAGTAATTGTGAATGGAATTGATTTGCTGATTTGTTTCCTGGTGAATTTATTTTTAGCATACAAGTGCACCTTTGATTTTTATGTGTTAAATTTGTATCTTTTATCTTGTTACTTCACTGAATTTGTTTATCAGATCTACAAGTATTCTGGTGGAATTTTTGGGGTCTTTGTAAAGAATCATATTTTCTACAAATAGAGATGATATGACTCCTTTTCCTATTCATATCCTTTTTATTTCTTTCTCTTCCTGGCTTGTTCTGCTAAACTTTCAAGTCCTATATTGAACAGACGTGTTGAACCTGATTTGGGAGGTAATTCCTTCAGTTTTTCCCTGGTTACTGTGATATTGGCAGTGGCTTGTCATACATGGCATCTATGAGTGTAAGGTAAGATCCTTCTATTCCTACTTTCATGAGGGATTTTATCATATAGAGAAGTTGAATTTTGTCAAAGGCTTTATTTGCATCTATTGACATGATCATGCGGCTTTTAGCTTTGATTTTATTTAGGGGGTGTATTACTTTCATCAGTTTAAATATATTAAACCAAACTGTCTTTGTATCCTTGAGATGAAACCAACTTGGTCATGGTGCATGATCTTTTCAATATATTGCTGAATTCTGTCTGCAAAGATCTCATTGAAGATTTTTGTGTCTATGTTCATCAAGGATATTGGTCTACAGGGTTCTTTTTTGTTGAGTCTTTACTCAGTTTTGGTGTTGGGATAATGCTGGCTCTATAGAATGAATTTGAGATAATTGCTTCCTTTTCTATTAAATGGAAAAATTTGATAAGCATTGGTGTTAGTTCTCTAATGGTCTGGTAAAATTTGGATATATTAATATATCTGTTCTTAGTTGGTAGCGTTTTAATTAGTATATTAATCTCATTGCTTGCCATTGATCTGTTTAGGTTTTTTATATTGTCTTGGTTCAATTTAGGTAGGTCATATGTGTTCAGGAATTTATTGATTTCTTGTAGATTCTCCAATTTGTTTTGTTTCAGTTTTTCTCACTGTCAGCTTTTCAGATTCAGTCTAGTCTCAGAATTCTCTCATGCCTATTGGTCATAACAGCAGACAAGTGCTTCTCATTCTATCAGTCCAGTTAAACCAGACAAGTAGAACATTAAGAACATATTGAGAACTTTATTGCAAGGCACTAATCTATGGGGGACATCTAGGAAATTCCGAAATCCAAGAAAATCTAAAGAAGGGTGACTTTGGGGAAGGGTAAGCAAAACTGTTGTCCTTAGGCTGAAGCTGTTGTCCACAGGCAGAATTTCTGTTCAAGAAAGTATCAGCTGGCTTTTGAAGACTTTCTACTGATTGAATCAATCCCAGGCAGATTATCTACAATAATCTCCCTTGCTAAATGTCAATTGATTACACACTTTAATTACATCTACAAAATCCCTTGGCAACAGCCTCTAGATTTGTGTTTGAATAACTGGAGGCTGATTTCTAGCCAAGTAGATGCATCCTAAACAAAATCACATTCTACGTGCTAATTTCTCACCTATACACACATCCTTAACCCAAACTCAGGCAGTAACCAAAGTCAAACTTTCACTTAACATGATGAAACTACTTGTTTACACATTAAAAGATATTCATCTATTTCCCAGAAGAGATTTGAAGGTCCTTTGGTGATAGCCACTCTTCTCCTTTGATATTTTGTAACTTACTATGATATGAAGTTAGCTATCATTATATATCTAATGTTAGATGATAAGATCAGAAAGAAAAGAAAAATATATGCCCAATATATAAACAAATATATTTAAAGTAAAAAGAGGAAGTAATACTTACAATTATTATAGTCCTTGTGTGTAAAACTGATCATATTATTAAACGTGATATTCAGAGCTACAGTCACCTTGATCTCTGCAGGTTTCACTTTTGTGATTTCAATCAACAATGGCTCCAAAATACCAGAAGAACTTGCATCTGTACTAAACACATAGTCACATTTTTTCCCTCTATTATTCCCTTGGAAATGTAGTATAACAACTACTTGACTAGTATATACTTTGTCTTCAGTATTAAAAGTAATCAAGAGATGGCTTAAACTGTATGGGAGGAGGTTTGTAGGCAGTATGTTGTTATTTTATGAAAGGGACTTGAGCATCCACAGAGGATCCTGGAGCCAGTTCCCTGCAGAAACTGAGGAAGGACTGCTCATTCTTCCACTACTCATCCCATATTTCATTCTCTTTGCCCTCAGCAAGTGTTTCATATGATCCTGTTTCTTTGCCAGGTGAAGTACATGAAACTTCATGACCAGAGCATTGGGCTATTAGCAGTCCCCCCTGCACTGAGTTTTAGTTTTCATTGCTTTTAATCACCAGACACTAACCTGCTTAGAGACACCATAAAGGAGCTCTTGTACTCTAAATTCCTTATATTGTGTAGCAGCAACCTAATGTGCTTTTAATTATCAAGATTTATAACCACAGGAAATATAGTAAACTCCTTCCTTACCTGTTAATTAAGGGGCGCAAGGATTCCAAAGCACAAGGATTCCAGGCAGCAATCTCAACATCCATTTGATTTCATCATTTTTATGTATCCTGATGGAAATACTCCTTCCTTTAAAACTCAGACTTCTTGACCACCACAGCCTACAGATTAGGAGACTGGCAACAACACTTTTGCTAATGGATCGGGAAGGGTAATATTTCATGAATTTATTCTCATCTCCATTTCTTAATTCCTATACCCTTGGACCCTGGCAATGGGATAAACACTATGATATCTTATATAATAGCCTATGGTGATTTAGAATATATACTACATCCTGAAGGAGATTGCTCCCATCGAGCATCTTGCTAGATATTTCCACTTAACCAGCATCACAGCTGACTGTCCAAAAGACCATCTGGTATTCAATGAGGCAGCTGCTCCAAGATATTTTGAACATGGTAAGATTAGTGAACTCCATTAGCATGAGTTCATTGCCACATTTAATTCCTGTGAAGTGAATTCATTGGCCAGAGACTCTTTGAAATATTGTGATGGTAGATAAGGTGTTCCTGTAAGTTGAGAGGTGCTAGTTTGGACAGAAAATTTCATGCAAGGAAAACTAGATCCCCCAAATAAAGTTCCCAGTCAAAAGTGGGAACTTGAAAGGAATAGACAATTCTCAGAAGAAGAAGCATAAATGGTCAATAAATACATGAAAGCATGTTCTACATCATTGGTCATTAGAGAAAGGCAAATTAAAACAACAATAAGATTCCATTTTACTCCAGAAAAAAATGTCTGTCTTCAAGAAATCAAACAATAACTACTGGCAAGCGTGTAGGGACAAAGGAATGCTTCTACATTGTTGGTGGGAATGTAAACTAGTACAATGACAATGGAAATCAGTGTGGAAATTCCTCAAAAATTTAAAAATAGAAATTCCATTTGACCAAGCTACTCTCCTTCTAGGTATATTCCCTAAAGAGTTGAAGACATCACATTATAGTGATACATGCGTACCCATTTTTACAGCTGCACAACTCATAATAGCTAAATCTTGGAAGTGGCCTACATGTCCATCAAAAGATCAATGGATAAAAAAATGTGATATATATATATATATATATATATATATATATATTACTCAGTTATGAAGAATAAATTTGAGTCATCTACAGAAAAGTGGACACAACCTGAGACCATAATATTAAATAAAATAAATCAAACACAAAGCAAAAAATACTGTGTGGTTTCTCTTGTATGAGAAATCCAAAGTATAAATAATTTAAAGAAGAAAATAAAAGATAGATAATAGGAAAAGGGTATATAGATCTTTTGCAAATGGGAAGGGGATCTAGAGATGTAGGGAGGAGGGAAGAGAAGGAAAGGAAGAGAAGTAAAAAGAATTGAGATATGTTAGGTATATGTATCAATTCTCTATGATGAATGTAATTATTATGGACAGCAAACATGTACTAATGAAAAAGAAAACCCACATCCAGTGTAAGCATCTATGCCAGTAAAAATAAAGCACCTCCCATCATGGTAGCTGTTTGCTATTATCAACCTGCCATCAGGTACCTAGATGGCCATTTTGAGAAGTTGTCCCCTAATATGGACTCCGTGTTGGGCTGTGCTACTGGAAAGTATACACTCAGCAGTGAGTGTAGCCAGATCAACTTTTTGAGTGTAGGTCCATCTTTCTAAGGCTCCATCCCTGACCCTATAGCCACTTCATTCATGAGCTACTGGCCAGTGACAGGAGTGGCTAGAGAAAGAGAAGACTGATAGCCACAGAGTTCATCCTCACCAGATTTTCTGAATCTTGGCTTGGTGGTGAAACATGGGCCAAATATCAAGGATTGATTACACAGCAGGCTGAACCTGCCGCAGAGCCCTACCTTGGCACTTGTTCTACTCAAAACTAGCAGAAGTAGCACACCCTAAAGCAATTCCTCAAAATCTAAAGAACTTCAATAAGCATCGTGTTGCTTTTTTGGTTATGAAAGAGCCAGATGTGAAAACTTAATCTTAACCTTACATCTGTCACTCATCATTGACCCTAGAAACTTCATTGAGATAAAATGTCATTCAATTTTCACGGGATGTATTTCCTACCTTTTGAAATAAAAATGTGTGGAGAAATTGCTATTTTCTGCTCACCAGGTCCAATTAGCCTAATATCACTGATGTACCAGAGTAGTTAGATATCTTGTTAAAAGAAAAAGCAATCGAGGTCTCTGTAGATTAAATTATGACTTAAAGCTGAAGAACTGATCTCTTAAGTAAGACAGTAAATGTGTATTTTTGGCTTTCCAACTGAAATAAAACTGATTCTATTTATCTTTAGAAACATATAGTTCTAAAGCATCATTTACTAGGTGAAGCACTGTATATCAAATGCCAAAGGATATCTTAATTTTCTCAAGCAATAAAAGCACATCTGGAATAGTAGCCACAGTTGGAGGTATTACCTGATTATTCGCACTAATCCACTAATTCACTCCCAGATCCATGTTTTGTGCACAGGCCAAATAGATGTGTTGAACAAGGATGTGGTAAAAAGTCTTCATTTTTTATGTCCTTCATGACTGCAGTAGTACTTTTGGTTCACAATATTACCAAGTAGAGGCAGTTATAGTGGCTTCCACTTGGTCTTTCCTTCTATAACATTCCTTACTTCATAGGCCAGGAAACTTACATGGAAATTCTCCAATTTCTGAATATGTCTACTGCAAATATGGACTCTGACACTAGAGAAGTGACCACAGAATAGATTTGGGAACATATTGGCTCCACTGTGAGACAGACCTAAGCTAAAGTTCTGTTGGTCATCTGACTCTATGAGCCGCTACTCTGATTTGTGGACCATTGTTCAAAAGAATTAATGTTAGTTCAGAGCCAGAGTCCTGTAATCCCCTGAAGTGTGATTATTTCCTATTCTCCAAAGCAAAATCACATTGGTAAGTAGCTGCAGATCCCTTTAAAGAAGGCAAAAGTTGTCTATATGAATATTTGTCAGTGTAGTAGGGTTTTTCCTCAAATGTTTCTGGACAGTCTTCCTTTCTTTTTGAGACAGAGTGTCACTGCATAGTTCAGGCTGGACTTGAACTCACTATGTAGTCCAGGCTGGCCTCAAACTTGTGGTGATCCTCCTACTTCAGCTTTGAGTGTTGGGATCAGGGGCATGCGCCACCACATCAGGCCAGCCTACTTTCATTAAAGAGGTTCTAGGAATGTAAATTGTGATGGTCCGCAAATTGCTTGATGCAAATTCTCCATTTTGGTGATTCAAGGTAGAATTCTGCTCACTAGAATTGTAATTCTTCCAGGTAAGAATTTAGTAGACTTCCCATCTATTTGTTTCTAGAGATACCACAATCAGTTACCTAATGCCATAGACTTCTGTGAGCTGCGGTATTCTGATTACCCTTTTGAGTCTGCTGTTTATTATAGTAACTATATCCATCCGGAATTTGATCATCATATGTCAACATTTTTACCCTGCTAACACTTGACCCCACTATTCCCAGTTCACATAGACACTTTCATTAAACAGTGGCAGCACCCACTGTAATTTCTGATTTACAGCAAAGTATGAACACAGATCACTCAAGGGATGCTGGGTCTCACTTTATATCACATAAATAAACATCACAATTTATTTCTAACAGTTGGGTCCAAAGGTCCTGAGTGGACAGGACTTACATGATAATTCTAACATTACAACCTCTGTACAACTTTGGATATTTTCCTCTACAACATCTAGGCAGTCCTGGCATTTCGACTTAATTGAATTTCGTTCACCTCTGAGGTCTTTGTTACAATCAACAAACCAAACAAATTGTTAGAACCCAAAGAAGCCCATCAATCTTACAGATCCCATGTTAATAAATTCAATTATTCAACTTTATATTCCTTCTATCATGATGCCATACTCCTAAAATCCATCCCCACTTGTTTCTTTATGTATAAATTGGTAAAATTAAGCAGTTCTTTTCTTGTGGGTTATATTTTATACATCATACTTCAGAGTCTTGAGTCTAGTTACAGGCCTTAAATGAAAGAAGGAACACAAGTCTAACTATAGATCTAGAAGCAGAGAGAGCTTGTGGAGCCAGGATCTCCTGAGGGTAAACAGCAATGTCCTGCAAAGCAATAATGGACTCTTCAGAAAGAGCAGAACAAACCTCCTTTGGCAGAGGTGGCATGGCTGCTTCTACTGGCAAAGAAAACTTGTCAATATTTAGTAGTTTGATATTCCCATTTTTATTGGCTTGTATATGTATGGTATGACCTGATTCCAATTTTCAGGATGTCATTCTTTCCCAATTATTTTAACAGAAGATAGCTAGTAGTGTTGAAAATTCATTTTGTATTGTAATTCAGTCACTGAGAGTTTAATTTTCAGAAATATCAACTCTGTAACTATAAAAGATATGGATTTCTTACAAGGCATGAAGTGAAGCTTCCAGGTCATTTATGTGGAACTTGAAATGGAATTTGAAGCCTTGAGCTCATCCCATGTCCCTACTTCTCTAGAACTCTCGAGACTAATGTTCCAATTCCATTATACTGCTTAGTTCTACAATATAGTCATAAGGTAGCAAATACATGGTAACCTGTGTACTCACCTTCTATACATATATTATTAAGAGTATCTAATGTTGATTTTTTTATATCTCCTTGCGATATTATGCCATGGATTTTTAAAGCCTTCTTTATCACTGGAAATAGTCATTTGTGCTTTTAAATTTAATAAAAAACAAGACAGAATCTCATTCTGAAAATTATGCTTTTTAGAACAATGTCTAGTACCAAAAATCTCTCAGGCAGAGTTCATCCAGAGAAAGACAACTAGAAAATACATTTTAAGAAATTTTTTTTGAAGAAGTAGTTTACATGATTGTGGGGATTAACTCTAGAGGAGGACATCAAAAAGCTGGATTTGGGTTGCAGTTGCTAGCGACAGGTAGAATTGCTTTTGTCCAAAGTCTCACCATTACTTTTAAGGCTCTTCAAATGATTGATTAAGAACCTGCCAAACTGCCCAGGATAACGTTCCTTACGTAAAATTAGCTGATTATTGACTTTACTTACATCTTCAAAATGTCTTCACATTAACCTCTGTATTAGTATTTATTTGGATAACTCCTGTCTGTAGTCAGTGAAGTTAGCACATCAAAAAGCCCATCAGAATTCCACATCATAAAACTTCATTTTTATTAGAAAATGAGTAATAAGCATCCCACAAGTTGGCACCATCTTTTCTGTTTTACTGAACTGAATTTTCCTTTCAGTTCTTAAAGAAATTCCCACAAATGTCTACACACGAATGAATTTAATTCAAGAGACTATGTAGCGAGGCCGGTGAGATGGCTCAGCGGCTTAAGCGCCTGCCCGGCAAGCGCGAGGGCCCGAGTTCGACTCCCGGAACCCACATACGAAAAAGGGGCCGGTGATATCGCTCAGCGGCACAGGGGCCTGCTGGTGCGCGAGGTCCTGAGGTCGACCCCCCGGTACCCACAAAAAAAAAAAAAAAAAGAGACTATGTAGCATGATTAAGTTAAATATCTATAGGAAAAATGCTATTCCAACATGTTAATGATATGTAGATATTATAATATTAAATATGACTGAAAAGTAATTTATATTATAAACATATTAATTATTATACTTTATGAAAAAATCAAAATGTCACAATGCTAAATGAAACAAAAGAAGAAGGAATGTCTGTAGATTCAACCTCTATATTTTGTAGAAAAAAACTAAAGCCTAATTAAAACAAGTACAACATGATAAAAGCATACAACTGCAGACACACAAATAATTACAGTAAATTTGTGTAAAATAAGCTCTTCAGGAAATGTCTCCAAAATTAACTTTTAGTGTCCCACTAAAACATATAATGCTAGTTACGTTAAAAAAGAAATTTGTGCATTGAAAAACTGAAAAGGCTGCAAATACGCATTTATAATTGTGCCAGAGAGCATGTTTTTCTCCTTTTCTCTTAGTTTTGGCTTTTAAATTGAATTGTTTTTAGTATTAAATTTAATTCATTTTATAATGAATAATTAGATGTTTTAAATTTATATTTTATCTTTCATTTATTAAGGCATACCCATTGTTTTTATATATGCTTAAAATGTTGAAATTATTCCATTTTGGCACATACTTAGTTTATTTAAATTTTTCCTTCAGACTTTGCCTAAAGCATGTACTAAAATTTTCCTGAAGAAATTGGTTAAATTAACAATTTCTTCCTCATTAGAAGGAATTCATCTGGAATATTCCTAACTTTATACATCTTTATACTTTTGGACACAAGTTTTGTGAATTACTGAATGATGACTTGGTGATCCCCTGCTTTACCTTCCCGATACTATACTTAGTTTTTCCCATAATATTCTGCCCAAGTGGACTACATCAATGAGTCACCTCATACTATGGCTTTCAGAGCATTATAGCTAATAGGAGCTGCCATGATTTAGACAAGTATCTACCAAGGTTCATGTGTTAAAGGCTTGTTATCCAGCCCATGGCCTTACTAGGGAGTAGTAGAATCTTTAAGAGGTGGGGCCTAAGCGAAGGATGGAGGAAGTGAAGTCACTAGACACATGCTTTCAAAGGGGATGTGGGACTCTGGTCTCTTTCTCTTTCTCTCTCTTGCTTCCTAATTGCCATGAGGTGAGCAGCTTCCTCTGTCACACACTCCTGCCATGATGTGCTGCCTCACCACAGTCCCCAAGACAACAGGGACAAATCCCTCAAAAACTATGGACCAAAAGAAACTTCTCTTTTTTAAAATTTACTATCTCAGGTAGTTGTTTTTACAGTAATGCAAAGCTGACTAACATAGGAATGTTATAGTTTTAAATGTCCTCCAAATAGCCATGTGTTCAAAGCTTAGTCCCCAGTTTGGTGCTAGAGGGAGATGTTAGAAACTAACAGACAGGCTCTAGTGCAAGGTCTTTGGACTGTGAAAGACATAAAGAGGAATATGGGCCTACTCAACTTTCTTTTCCTCTTGTTTTACCTTGGTTATGAGTTAAGAGATTTTGTTCCACCATGTACACCATGATGTGCTACTATAGACTTGTGTCCAAAATGACAGAGTTAGCCTATCATAGACTAGAGCTGCCAAAAGTGTGAGCCAAAGTAAATCTTTTATCTTTATAAGTTGTTTATCTTGAGTATTCATGAGAGTGACAGAAAACCAACTAATGCAAGGAAGTTCCAGCAGGAAATTAGGAACATGGAAGGAAAGAGATATCGGGGTATCAGGTTTATTACTTTCCCATTACTGGGACTTGACTCCCTCTTGAAACATAAAGGAGAAGAGATTTGTTTTGACTCATGGTTTTAGAAGATTTAGTCCATGGTTGGTAGATCCAGTGCAGAAATGGCATGGCAGAAGGCAATGGTTTTGGGCATCTGCTTATTCCATGGTAGCCAAGAAGGAGGGAGAGGAGAAGAGCTTAGAGCTTCCAGTCATGCTCCAGCGACCTGCCCCCTTCAGCAAGGCCCACCTCTGAACACGTGAAATTTGGAGAGAATATTCCAGATCTAATTCATAACATTCTCTCCCTCGTTCACTAAAAACTCATGTTTATCTTATTATATAAAATGTATTTAGTCCATCTCTAAAAGTCACCAAAGTTTTAATAGTTTCAGCATTGCTGAGAAGTCCAAGTCCAAAGTTCCCTCTGAGGGACAAGGCAAACTCTTAGCTTCAGGCTAATTCTATAAAATTAAGAAAGTATCTCCAATGTAAAATGGTACAGGGTAAATATTCCCATTCCAAAATTGACGAATAGGAGAACAGAAAGAAATCAGACCACACCAAACCAAAACCCAGGAGAAAAAAGTATATCTTGTAACTTCATGTCCAGCATCCAAGCAGGTTGTGATGAGATGTGAGCACCCTATGACCTAGCTGATTACAGTCCGCATAACATCTCTCTTGGGAAGCTCTGCTCACTGCCTTAGGATTTTATCAGCAGCTGCTCCACATTCATGTCATCTCTAACATTCTGGGGTTTCTAGTGCACCTTTGGCTTCACTTTCTCAGCTTCATGCATCACTCTTAAGGGGCTCTTACCAGTTACTCTTACCTTGTCATACATTTTTGTCCGGCCTCCAAGGCCTTCTTTTGAAATCTGGGTGGAAGTCTCCGTGATCCCACAACTTTTGCATTCTAAATACCTGGAAACCAGCTCCACATGGATGGCATCAGTGTCTGCTTCAGCTTGAGTAGAAGCCCCTTGGACCATGGCTGCAGTGGCCTCTGGGGAAGCACTTCCCTGGGTGGTCTTGAATGAGCAGGGTACCTGGGGCTTTCTTCTCAAAACAAAGTCTTTCAAAGGAGATTACCCTTTTTCATCCTTGAGCTTGGAAAGGGTGAGTTCTGGCCAATTCCTGGGGGATGACTTCACACCATCCTTTGTAAAAAATATTTGAGTTATTTTTAATTTTAATCTTTTTAGTAACTATCTTCTCCTTGGCTCTAATTTTTCAGACGCTTCCTTTCTGTTGAAATAGCAAACTTTCACATCATTCAGCTCTATTTTTTCCCTTCCAATTTGCACTATAAATCTAGCTAAAAGCAGCCAGCAAGACTTGTACCACAGCCTAAATGTAGGACTGGTTTGACATTTCTTCTGTCAGAGCAATTAGCCCACTGCCATTAATCTCAGTCTCCTGTAAAGTCTCAGACACGGGCAAAATTTAGACAAACTCTGCCAGGGTTAACACAAGTGGCCTGTAGTCTAGTTTCTAATTAGAGTTCTCATTCCCAACTGAAACCTCCTAACCATGGCCTTTACTATCTGCATTCCTATCACCATTCTGACCTTCTAAAATCTAAGTAGAACTGCCCATAAAGTTCTGCTTACAACATTCTAGGGCTTCTCTAGCCTACATCTCCAAATTTTTCCCAAACTTCTCCCACAAATCAGTTCCAAAGGCTTCTGAACTACATGGTCAGGTATAGTCACAATGATTCCACCATGGTACCAAAATTTGTATTAATTAGCATTCCCCAGAGCAACGGAATTGATAATAAATATATGTATAATTATGGAAGGGGAGTTATCAGATAGTCTTACTAGATTATAGGCAAGAGAGTTCACAATGGCTGTCTGTGTGTTGGAGAGCCAGAGAACCTAGTAGCTCCTCAGCCCAAGAAGATGGAACCTACAGAAAAAAAGGAGTCAAGGATGAAGCACCAGTTCAAGGTTGAGGTTCTGGAAGCTCCTTGGAGAATCATCAGTGCTAGTGTGTGTTGGAAGGTTGAGAAAAACGGAGACTTGCAGACTGATGTCCAAAGGCAAAGGCAGCAAAGGGCACAACCACTGACTAGAGCTCTGTAAAGTGGGTACACTTACTTCTTCTTTTCCTTTATAATTCCATCTAGGCTACAAGCCTACTGGTTGGTGCCACCCACAACTGGGGTGCATCTTCCCTCTTCAGTTTGCTGGTCTACATGTCAGTTTTCCACAGACACACTCAGAACTGTGCTTTACTAATCTGCCAGGCTTTTCTTACTCCAGTTGAGGTGACATGTCAAAATGAGTTACACTGAAATTTCTTTTTTCCACCATCTTTCTATTGTTCCCATTAAGAAACATTTTTTAAACATGTCTTTGAGTTCTAATAAATTATCTTTCCCTTGCCCATTAAGCTTATTGTTAGTAATTGATATATGCAGTTTTTATTGGCTCTGGAGTTCTGCATCATTTCTTATTATAGTCAATAAATCCTGCCAGAAATTTTATGAAAAAAATAACTTATATAACAATATACTTATATTCAAGTTACCAAAAGACCCGTATGTTTTGGAGTCATTAACTGATAATAATTGGTAGTGTTTGTGGATCCAAGAAGAAGATATTCAAAATAAGATTGTGGATTTGTGTTGCTTTCCCAATGGAGGTGTGCAGATAGCCTTCTGGCTGGGAGTAGGAGAGTGATAAACTATGTCATGCATTAACAGCACAAATATTCTGCATATCACTGGTGAGAACATGGGATAATGAGGGTGGTAGGCAAACCTCTAAGGAATAAAATGGCTGGATAGTTAGTTGTTATAGAAGCAATAATGATATTTAAGATTATGTATGTATTGAGCTTCTTATAAAGCCCTACAGAGCTTATGCAAGAAAAAGAGCTAAAGGCTATGATATTCCGCTTCTGGTAATGAGCCGAAAATGAGAAAGTTTTGACAGCAACTCTGAAAAAACTCTCATCTCCTTAATGCCATAGCAGATAAGCTGAGAACAAATATCAGTATAGGATTATAAAAGTTGCAGTTGCAGAGTCCATGAGATACTCAATTTCATTAGATATCATGGTAAGAAAAAGGCACTGCTAAGGAATGAATGTGATTTCAGGAAATATGATGAAAAACTGTGGTAGCTACAAGACTGATAATTTTGAATTTCAGAATTTCCCTTATGTTTCATCTTGCAACTCTGTGACTACACTCAGCACAGAGAAATACCATAGCCTGTTCTTGTCAAGTGAAACTACCAATAAAGTTTTTCTGTCTTAATCTCAGATGTACCATGTTCAATCACAAGGTCCTTCTTTTATGAGAGTCAGTATGTGAAAAAACATAGACCAACTTTTTTAACTGTAGGGATATTTTTACTACTCAAGTTTTTCTATTTGGGACAGAAAATTCTAAAAATGCCCCTGAGAGTTCTCCCTCATGGTGCATAATGATAATGCTACCTCCTTGAATAACATTATTATATGAAATCTGATTTTTTACAGTTTAATTAATTAATTAATTTATTTATTTATTTTTTTGTGGGTACCGGGGGGTCGACCTCAGGACCTCGCGCGCCAACAGGCACCCGTGCTGCTGAGCGATATCACCGGCCCCTTTTTCGTATGTAGGATCCGGGAGTCGAACTCGGGCCCTCGCGCTTGCAAGGCAGGCGCTTACGCCCCTGAACCATCTCACCGGCCCCTTACAGTTTAATTTAAATCCCCAAATCAATTGAGTTAATCAGATTAGGATTTTCTAATGAGGTTGGATCTACTCAGGTAAGCTCTTTAAAAGGGTGTAGAGTAGGAAAATGTGAAGAGTCGGGGAGACACTTCCTACAGTCTTGAAGAAGGGAGCAAATAATTATAGATGAATTGCAATGGAAGGAAGTCACATTTAGGATCTGAGAGTCTCAGCCCTACAGCTGCAAGGAACTGAATTCTATGAACAATTTGAATGAGCTTGAAGGAAAACCTCACATGCCAAATGAGCATCCAGTCCAGCTGATGCACTAATTTCAATATAAGAAGCTGATCAGAGAACCCAACTGAACCATTTGGACTTCTGACCTAAAGATTTCTGAGATAATAAATGGACAAATGGCATGATTGAGTTGCTAAGTTTGTGTTGGTTTATTATGTAACAATAAAAAACTCATGCAGTGCCTGTGACAATCTGTTCTAATTTTGTGGAAAATTATACAGGGCCATTATTTAGCAATGTGTTGTGAGTTGAGATGACTTCACTTTAGCCTAAGAAGGCTAAATGTCTTACACACAGAAACACACCTATATTTATAGGTATTAGAATTTGAAAGGCTGGTAGAGATCAAATATAGCCTCCTTCACTTTATGTGAGGAAAAATGGGTATTAGAATAATTAATGAGTTTGTTCCAAATTACACATCCAGCTAATGGCCAACATAAGTCAAGATTTTAGTTAGAATTTTCTTCTCTTTTAACTAAGAGAAGTAAATGGAAGGGAACTGAGAGATGGGGGATGGGAGAAGGACGGTAGGGGAAGGGAATGAAATAAAGAATTAAGATGCGTTATACAGACAGACTAACTCCCCACGATGAATATTGTTATGTACTGCAAACATGTACTAATAAACTAAAGTGAAGTAAAAATTTTTAAAGATTTCTGAATTTTACTGAAAGCTAAGGAATTAATGGTATGCAGAGAGTGACTCATGGGTACTGTGATGTGCTGCCCTGAACCCTGTAGCAATAAAGGACTTGTTTGTCCAGTAGCTCGATGTACTTCCGAGAGTCAGTCTTCAGCTGCCAGCCCTCTCCAGGGACTGTTTCCCTGAGTTGGAGAAAGCCATCACTCCCCATGTCATGTCCCCTTCTTTGGGCAGCCCACACCCAATAACTGGTCAAGGAAGACATCTGGAGAATGGCTTCCTCCCACAACCTGAGACAAACTTCAACCGTTCTGTCACTTTCAGAACTCCTCTGAGGTTGGGCTGTAGTTTTCACTGAAGATGGGCAAAGCCTAACTTCTCTCTGAATCCAATTTTATGTCTTCCTTTGCCATGTGTGAGACTGTGAAGACATATATATATATATATATATATATATATATATATATATATCTCATATATATATCTCATATATATATCTCATATATATATCTCATATATATATCTCATATATATATCTCATATTTCAGGTTGATTATTCAGAGAAGTTTCAGACCTCAGCAGACATGGGAATAACTTTGAAAAGCTCTTCTTTCAGAAGAAGGAACTTACACCTATCTAAATGAATGATGTAAACAAGTGATGTAGACAAGAGTCTTTTCTATCTGATGCTCCACTTTCTACCTAAGAAAAATCTTTCACAGGAAGACAAGATTTAAGATCTGACATCTGGCCCAGAAAAGATGTGACCACTAGAGGCTGTAACCTGGGCGACTTCATGTGTAGTTAAAACTTCTCCCACGACTTTCTATAGCTGCATCGTGCCCTGGAAGCCGAAGCCCCAATCCCTTTTTTGAGCACCATATAATTTTCAGCCATCTCACCTTTCTTGGCGTCTCCTACAGTATATGTGTGCCTCCTGTGCTTAGGCATATAATAATATTTGTGTGTTCTTTTTGCTGTTATCTATCCATTGTCAGTTTGTTTCATAGACTAAAGTTATTGAAACTTGAGAGAGAAAAGTAAATTTAAAACTGCTCCGTAAATCAAATAATATACCTTAAAAATATTCTGGACACTAATGTCTATTTCACAGTCAGCTTTCCAGGGGACTCAGCCTGTGATAGGGATAGACAGAATAATATCTCTGTAAATTTGGTAAGGTGAAAATTATGTAACAATGCATTTAAAGTGACTTTGCTTTCAAGAAAAGTGTCAAAAATTAGGTGATATTATATTAGTTTATTATAATTCAGAAAAGTAAACTTGGAATTAATATTTGCAAAAGACATAAATTATGGTGGTAACAGAGACATTATTTCAATTACTAGCTACAAGAATGCATCACAAGGATACTTATATAATATTTATTGAAAAAACAACTTCAATAACTCATTCAAAAATGTGTACAGAAAGACTATTATCGATCAGACATTATATTCATCTATTGTCTTCATGAAAAAATATATTTTCTACTATAGAAATAGGGTTTCCATAATTCTGCTATATACCTGGCTTACAACTATTGTCTCTGCACCCCATATGGGCTTAGTGTTTCTTCTTTATTTTTCATACTTTAAGTAAATACTTTCACTAATAGTTTCCTTAAAATAAACTAGGATGGTTTTGGTGGAATTCCACTTTTTACTGTCAGCGTGTTCTCAAGTAGTAGTGCTTGGTGCATACAGTGTGAACCGTTTTCAAGTTAACAAGTGGTAAAATCACAAAAGTAGTCAGCAATAAGTTGCTTCCTTTTCCTCTATCCATTTTGATGCATTTTAACTAATTTCTCACTTATACGAATAGCATTCATTTATGGTGTCTGGTAAAAGTGCTTCGTCTGGTGTCTCTATACAGTGAAATAAACAAAAACAAAAATAAAAAGCAATAAAGTGCTGTGACATGGATGACCCTTGAAAATACTATGAAAAGAGAAGTCAGTTACAAAAGATCACATAGTGTACAGTCAGATTTACATGAAATTTACAGAAGAGGCCAATCAAAAAATAGAGAAGTTAGTAGATTCCTAGAGGTAGGCTGGAGAGAGGGATGGATCTTGTGGATTTTAGAGGTAGTGGGAGAAACACTAGTAACTATTGCTCCTGAGTTATTTGGTGAGCTCGCTCACTATACCAGGGCGGTGTGGCTGCCACTTAGTGAGCTCATTGGAGCAAATGGAAAATTACAGCTTGGATTTGTGGGAAATATGTATTGGGAGGTAGAGAATGAATAGTTCTACTGTGGAATACATAAAAAATAATCTTAAAATGTTTTGTTATTTCCTGTATCCTTTGATTCAACATCTATTCATCCTTTCAACAGCAACAAAAAAGGAAATATACATATAATAAAAATGTAAGAGCTATATTCCCTTTGTTCAAGAAAGTTGATAAGTATATAAACTATGAAATATTTGTGGACATTTATTACAATGAAATATATAGTTATATCACTGATCACATGAAAAGTTGGTGTATCTCAGCCAAAAAAACCACTAGCAACTACTTCAAAGACTAGAACTTATCTTTAAAAGACTACACCAAGGTGATGAGATGATATGTGCAATTTCATAATGTGTATTTACATATTTCATTTTTGAAACCTGACATTTCATTAAGATCAAATGATTGCCCTTCTAAAATAATTTACTTTTATTGGTTTCCAGGATTCTTGTGCATGTGAAAGATATGAGCAATCGCTCTTGATACATTAGTTCCATTAGCAGATGAACTAGCTGTTAAAGAATTTCATTATTGTTGGATACTTCAAATAGAAAATTGGTTAATTTCAATAATAGATTGAGTTTTTATCTAAGTTATGGACTCAAAGTACAACTTTTCAAAGTTCATTTTTGGACAATTGTGAATGATATTATAAATTGGTTTAAAAGTTCAACTTGAAGATCATTTTTTTCTCCATGATAGTATGAATCAGATTGCTCCCATGATAGTATGAATACAAAGATAAATACAGGATGTGGGATGAAAACTATAATCCTACTTACTTTTTAAAGCAGAATTATCCTGGGAAGTTGTGTTCACACATTATTCATAATTAATATCTTATTCATTGTAATAGAAATTTAGTTGTCTAGGCTGATTTTCTTCACAAACATACCCTAAATCATGGAGGCTCTATAGTTCCATCCATGGTGGCCATTGTTAATTAGACTTAGGTTTGAGAATTAGAAGACTATGTAATTTGACTTATATCAAAGTATTTCAGCTTATTAAAATATACCTCACAAGTTCCTAATATCAAGTATAAACTTATATACTAGAAAGACATGAAATTGAAAGTGCATTTAGGATGATACGAGTAATCGTAAACAGGTGCAACATCAGCAATGACTTACCTAGTAAAATGTATTTTGAAAAGTACACTAAATGGAAACAAAAAGATAGAAACTTTAACATATTTGAATAAAAATATGTATGAATTTTAATATCAAGGGAAAAATTTTAAATAGAATATATGCCATTTTAGCAAAAAGTTTATTGAGATTATCAGGTACATTAGTATATGTAGGGAGAGTATTTCCTCAATTAAAATACTATGCTTTATATAGACCAATCAATTACGTATAACACAACTCTAAGGCTTGTCAGAAGTTTTATGAAAATTTGGAAGCAATCTGATTGTATTTCAAAAATATTTTCTACAGAAGTAAAATAACAATAACACAGTATTACATGTGAGACTAACAATCTGTTTAAACTATGTGAATATATAAGAATAACAATCATTCTGTATATACTTTTTAATATTTTACATAATTATACAAAGATTTTTGTTTTAATGAACAAACAGTTTGTTTCTTAAGGCAACATTTTATTTTAAAATATTTTATAGAATTTTTACAGGTCTCAGTTCCTTTTGTCAGGAAATACCTATTTTTAAAATGTACAAAATTATAATTCAGATTTGCCCTTTTTTATTTCAAAAATATTTTATTTTGGACAATAAGTTGTATGTACCCCTACGTTAGAGACAAATAAGGAGACAATAATATTAAATTGCTACATTAGGGTGGAAAAAAAAAAAAAACAGGATTCTTTAGCAACACAAAAAGAAAGGTATCTAACACATTCTCTGGTATGGGAAAGGTCACGGGATGTTTTTTAAAGGAATGATTATATTAAGACCTGAAAGATTAGGAGGAGTTGCCCAAGCGAGTAAATAGGAAAGCGTACTTCAGGGAGAGTGAACCGCAGAAAACTGGCTCCGAGGCAGATCAGACGCTGCTCCTGAGATAAGCAGGGCCTTTAAGAGTTGCATAAAGTAATTTAGAATTAAACCAAATCGAAGAGGAAAACGGTTATAGTATTTTAAACAGGATGGGTCCTGAGGATGATATTGAGGGTCATTTAGAAAACTGCTTTCAAAATATTTAAGTTCCCTCATTCCTTTGTTCTGACTCATGGATTTTCTAGCTCAGCCTGACCACCAACCTTGTGCTCTCTTTTTCTGAAAGGCTTCTCTGGGCTCAGAAATCCCAAAGTGTTACTCTCTAAAATTATGGATAAAAGGTTCTGTTAATATTCATGTCACTTCTTCATGGCAGTTTCCAGATATGAATAAATTATTGTATCTGTATATTTGTGGCTTGAGTACCTAAGGCTAAACTAAGCTAAACAGACTGAAATGATGAGCCCAAATTGACAAGGTGGCAGGAAAGTTTTGAGAAATATTGAAGCTGAAATTTATAGGCTCTGAGTTGTCAGTTCTGAACGAGATTGTTCCCTAACAAAGCCTAACACAGTGCACAGAACACAAAAAGTACTCAAATATTCAGCAGACGAATAAAGCTAAAAACCTTGAATCTGTTTTAGACCTATGAAAGTAATTTTAGAAAACCATTGTTTTATATTATTGTTGTTGTTCTTATTGTAATTGTTTGGTTTTGATGGATGATGAAAATGACGATTCCCTTAGTTGAAATTCTTAGAAGATTTTATGAATATCTATGTAGTACGCTGTTACCTAGTTGTCACCAACAGTTATACAGAGTAGTGATAAACAGCATGATTTTCAGTGGCAATAAAATAATTGTAGTTTTGGAATAAATGCTGATAACCATTGTTGTTGGTTGTTAATCACTATATTTGGTGTCACCTGGTTCTCAGTGGCTCGTCAACACCCTTTCTATCCTGTAATCGGAAATCAATTTTTCTGAGCTGACAGTGCTGTGTCACCCAATGTATTAGCTAAATGGCCTTAGACAACGTTCTTAACTAAGCCGTAAAAATATAGTAAATTGTTGCACTTGACAAGGGACCAAATTCTGTCTAGACAAGCAGAAAACTTGAATTATGGAGGAAGACTGTACAATAAAAAATGTGTCAAACAACATAATTATTAAATTCTTGCTATTTAAAGTTACCAGGTTGTAGCAGTTTGTTGTGGTAATGCTGGAAAACTAATACACAATATATCAGAGTAGTATGACCCACCAAAAGAAATTAAATATTAATAAAAGCTGTAATATAGAAAATCTTAAAAACATGATAAAGAAACCAGACACACAAGAATATGTATTAAATGACTCCATTTAAATATAATGTCCAAAGGATGTCCACTGTCCCCACTCTTATTCAACATAGTTCTGGAAACTTTAGCCAGAGCAATTAGACAAGAGAAAGAAATAAAGGAATAATGATTGGAAAGGAAGAAGTTAAATTATCATTATTTGCAGATGACATGATACTCTACACAGAAGACCCCAAAAACTCCACTAAAAAACTGCTAGATTTAATAAGCAAATTCAGTAGTGTAGCTGGATACAAAGTCAATACTCAGAAGTCAATAGCCTTCCTGTACACAAATAACAAACTTACTGAAAGAGAAATTAGGGAAACAATACCTTTCACAATAACATCCAAAAAAATGAAATACCTAGGAATCAACCTCACAAAGGATGTAAAAGACCTCTATACTGAAAACTACAGTACTCTGAAAAAGGAGATTGAAGAGGATATCGGAAAATGGAAAGATATCCCTTGCTACTGGATAGGAAGAACCAATATAGTGAAAATGGCCATACTTCCAAAATTGTTATACAGATTTAATGCAATTCCAATCAAAATTCCAACAGCATATCTCACAGAATTAGAGAAAACAATCCTAAAATTCATTTGGAATCAGAAGAGACCTAGAATAGCAAAGGCAATTCTGGGCAACAAATGCAAGGCAGGGGGCATCACAATCCCTGACTTGAAATTATACTATAAAGCTACTGTGATAAAAACAGTGTGGTACTGGCAAAAAAACAGACCTGAAGATCAATGGAACAGATTAGAAGATGCTGAAACAACCCCAGACATACTAAGCCACCTTATCTTTGACAAAGGTGCCAAACACATTCGCTGGAAGAAAGATAGCCTCTTTAATAAATGGTGCTGGAAAAACTGGCTCTACACATGCCGAAGATTAAAACTAGACCCATATCTTTCACCATGCACTAAACTAAATTCAAAATGGATCAGAGATCTAAATATTAAAACAGAAACATTAAATCTGCTGGAAGGTAGGATAGGTAAAACCCTTGGAGACATTGGTGTAGGCAAAGACTTTATGAATAAAAACTCAACCGCACAGGAACTATCCCAAAGAATCAATAACTGGGATCTCATCTTATTAAAAAGCTTTTGCACAGCAAGAGAAACCACCAACAGAGTGAAGAGACAACCCACAATGTGGGAAAAAATGTTTGCCAGCTGTTCCTCAGACAAAGGATTACTATCGAGAACATATAAAGAACTCAAAAAAATCAGACCTCCCAAATTTAAAGACCCACTCCAAAAATGGGCATCTGAGATGAATACACATTTCTCAGATGAAGAAATACTAATGGCAAATAAATATACAAAAAAATGTGCAACATCACTAGTCATTCGAGAGATGCAAATTAAAACAACACTGAGATACTATCTCACCCCAGAAAGAATGGCTACTATAAAGAAATCAACTAATAACAAATGCTGGAGGGGCTGTGGGGAAAAAGGAACCCTTCTTCACTGTTGGTGGGAGTGTCAACTGGTACAGCCACTGTGGAAGTCAGTGTGGAGATTCTTCAAAAAACTAGGGTTGGAGGTCCCATTTGACCCAGCTACTCCCCTTCTGGGCATCTTCCCAGAAGAATTAAAAACATCGTACCACAGCGATATATGTGCACCCATGTTTATAGCAGCACAATTTGTAATAGCCAGATCTTGGAAACAGCCCAAATGCCCATCAACTGAGGAATGGATAAGAAAGATGTGGTATTTTTATACAATGGAGTACTATTCAGCCATAAAGAAGGATAAACTGGAGACTTTTATAGGTAAATGGATGCAACTCGAGAAAATACTCATAAGTGAAATAAACCGGACGCACATGTGTAAGCATCGTATTGTCTCTCTAGTATGAGAAACTGAAAGAGTAAATAAGATCCAAAATGTACGATAGACATGATGAATCAAAAAGAAACTGGTCAAAAGGAAAGAGAGACTGGAATAGGGAAAAGAAAGAAGGGAAAGGAAAAAAAATTGTGTATATATATAAGATGGTTAAGATAGATACACTACCAATTTTACTTAGTTCATTGAAGAGTAAGGTTTGTGCCAATAATGTTTGGACAATTGAATGCTAATGTCTGGTATCCTGAATAACTAACTTAAAGATAGTAATACGCAATGTATTAACCATTGTTACCCTCCTATTATGTTGCTTTGAAAATTTGTTCTTCTTTTGATTTGTTTTGTTTTTTCTTCTCTTTAAAATAAAAAAAATAAAATAAAAATAAATATAATGTCCAGCAAACACAAATGTATAGAGACAGAAAGATGAATAGTTGTACAGGGCAGGTGGGTTAGAGTTGGGGGGAAACAGTGAGCGACTCCTAATGAACATACAGCTTCCTTTTGGGGTGATGAAATGTTCTACAAATCAATTTTGTAGATGGCTTCACAATTCTGTGATTATATTATTAACCATCAAATTATTTATTTTAAGTGATTAAATATATCCTATGTGAATTACATCTCAATAAATATATTTTTAAAAGAACAGAATTGTTGAATACAGTTATGATTGACAACAGGCTATCCATAAAAACAGCTTTATGGAATTGCATAAGTATGATATAAAATATTAGGCTATTCATTCATACATTTCTTCATTCAAAAAGATTTCCTGAGCCTGGAGTAAGACCATTCTACTGCAAGTATTTTTTTTTTTTTCTGTGGGTACTGGGGGGTCGACCTCAGGACCTCGCGCGCCAGCAGGCGCCTGTGCCGCTGAGCGATATCACCGGCCTCTTTTTCGTATGTGGGTTCCGGGAGTCAAACTCAGGCCCTCGCGCTTGCCGGGCAGGCGCTTAAGCCATTGAGCCATCTCACCGGCCCTACTGCAAATATTTAAAAAGTGTTCATGGACTAATTTGGAGAAATAATGATTCATAGGAGTCAGGTGGGATCCCGAGTTATTTAAACATGCTCCAACACGTGAGACCTCCCAACCAACCCTCCTGCAATTTGACAACCTTGTTTCCAGCAGAGATTTGGGAGCATCAGTACTTAATTCTTTCTATGAAAATTTCCTTCACCTTCCAATATTAACTGAAATTGGGCTGGTGAGATGGCTCAGCAGCATACGCGCCTGCCCGGCAAGTGCAAGGGCCCGAGTTCAACTCCCGGAACCCACATATGAAAAAAGGGCCAGTGATATCGCTCAGTGGCAGGGGCGCCTGCTGGTGCACAAGGTCCTGAGGTCGACCCCCAGTACCCACAAAAAAAACCCCCAAAAAACTGATATTAACTGAAATGTAGTTCTCCCTCAAGACACTGTTTCTCAAGTGACGGCTATATTTAATTCCATGAATTGTACTTGAAAAGAGAAATGAAGACTAACTTTTCTTTTGTTTATTTTCTTCTAAGGCCTACCCTAAATAGTAGAATTATTTATCAGTGTAATTTCTTTTCCTTGCTTATGAAGACAATTTTACTAACATTAGGTTTCACTTTTTTCTCTGTGTATAAATCTTGTGGATCAGTATACAACTGTACCATTTCAAAGCAGTATACTATTAACCTAAATATGTTTTATGTGACTCTAACTTCTCTTTCTAAGGTAATGTAATAATAATAATAATAATAATATTCCTCAATAAATTCTCCATGCACAAGTTGACATCTGATCTTCTTTTGGCATTATCCCAAGGAAAGAGCATCATAAATGGATCATATTCGGGTAAGTGGCAAATAAATGGTGGGATAGGCTGTCTGGCACTGAGAAGGAACATCTAGGCAAGTTAAGTAGATTTAACAACCATTCAGACAAAGGATAAAATGATGGAACATCAAAGAAGCAACTCCAAGTGAGGTTGCTTGCTTTGCTCTATACTACCCTTCCAATTCTGTTACTTAAGATCTACTGCTATCTCAAACCTAGTCTGGCTTGGCCATGTGACCACAAAGAGAAGGTCACATAATGAAACTGTACTACCTTGAGGCAATAACTGGGAGATTAGAGAGATAATAATAAGTTGGCAGTTTCTTTTCCTTTTCATTTCTTTTATTGTATATCCTACACTCAAATAGTTCAGTAGTTAATAAGGCTTATTTATTTATTTATTTATTTTGGTTCATGTAAGTGGGTTAGAAAAGATTGCTGTAAAATAATCTAACGGAATTCCATTTACTCACCATCTCCTATCTCCATTAACTCCCCCTCACTGACTTCCAGACTTTCTGTGTTTTCTGTCATGATTATTGGCCCCAAACATCCATTTGATTATCAAATCTGGAGAATTAGGGGAAATCATTAAATCTGTATTTCCCTTGTATATATACACCTTCTCATTTCCTACATTTGAACAATATGCAGTACTGGGATATAACTCAGGTTTTCTCTACCACTGAGGTACATCCCCAGCCCATTTTATTTTTTATTTTGAGATGAAGTTTTGATCAATTTCCCAGGCTGGCCTCGAACTTGTGATCTTCCTGCCTCAGCCTTACAAATAGCAAGGATTACAGGTGTGGGCCACCATGTCCAGCCAAACAACTACATTTTATTCCCTAAATTTGTCCCTACACTTTTTTTGTCTATCATCACTAACTCAGTTTCATTTCTTCTCCCAGAACTACTGTAATATCCTTCTGTTTGGTATCTTAGCATTTTGTGACACTGACTCATTGCCACTGAGAAAGTAAAACTACTGTGCATATTGTTTGTTTTTTGTTTGTTTTGGAAGCTTGATGCACTCCTATCTGAGCATATGATTATCCATAAATGTGTACACATATATATAATTTGATACAGTAAAAAGTGTGATTACAAGTGTTCTAGTCATGTTGCATTAAAATAAAGTTACTTTATGGATCTGAATTTTAAAATTTAAAAATTGAACTATAAGCTACACATCCTGTATAATCATATTACTGAGATCACAATATTTAAGTTCAATAAAGGTGAACATGAAAAAAAATTCCTTCTTTGATTAACTTTATTACTTTATATGAAAAAATAAAAATCTTCTTTTTATTCAAATATTTAGGTACCAAATTATAATCTGGTAATTTTAAAATAATTTTCAAATTGTGCATTACAAAATAACTCAGAAGATTTTAGGGCCCAGAATGACTGCCTTTAAACACTCCATCTTCTTGATTTAATCTTAGGATTACTTTTACATTTTTACTTTATTGTCTTTTCAGATATAATATGTGATATAGGTGATAGATGCACAAGATATGAAACAGAATCATAAAATGAATACCTATAAACCCACTGCACACTGTTAGATCTATATAATATCATCAGAGGTTTTTTTCTAAATGTGCTTAAACTTGAGGAACATGTTTTCAGGGATATATGTGCCCAGTACTATTGTATTCCTCTCACTTTAAAGCTAGATGTGGCTGCGTCCTTTGTTCTGGCTGCTAGTGAACTATGAACAGAAGTGAAGGAAGGGCCAGTACATGATTTCTCCTCTAGGCATGATAACTATGGAAGCTTCTGTTTATTGAGCTGGAACCTTGGTTAGTCTAGGTCCAAAATTGTCTACCAGGGGCAGACAGCCCTTGCTGACATGCTTTATACTCATAGTGAGAGTGAGAAGTAAAATCTTGTTTAAGTGATCCATTTTGTAAAATTGTTTTGTTACCAAAGCTTAACCTAGCCTATACTAATTTATAGTAAGTGGATACAATTGAGATTTTTTTCATTTATATTACGTTGGACAATACCTTCTCCATGTTGTAAAATTCTCTGTAAATGTTTCATCTCAATAGTTATCTATTTCTTTTTTTGTGGGTACTGGGGGTCAACCTCAGGACCTCGCGCGCCAGTAGGCGCCCGTGCCGCTGAGCGATATCACCGGCCCATTTTTCATGTGTGGGTTCCGGGAGTTGAACTCGGGCCCTTGTACTTGCCAGGCAGGCGCTTACGCTGCTGAGCCATCTCACCGGCCCCAGCAGTTATCTATTGAAGAAGCATTATTTTAAAAAAAAATCTCACAACTGTGGAATACTTAGATGCTTTCATTTTTTAATGTTCTACAGTACTTTGTAATATATTTCCCTGACCTTAATTTCCAGTTCTCTAAGATTAAAAAAAAAAGAAGAAGAAGAAGAAGTAGAATAGGTCAAAAGTGAGAGGGCTATTAAGGCTTTTGATATGATTTTGAATTTTTTTCCAAAAATGATTTAACAAATTTATAATTTCACCAGCTATGCATAAGCATGCTCATTTCAGCCCATTGTCATCAACACTAATAATTATTAAAACAATCCCTAACAATTTAAAAAATGAGAATAATTTTCAATTATTAGTGATAATAAATAGGTTTTCCCTAACTTGGTGGTTTTCATTTTTATTTTTATGAATCTGATAATTCATATACTTGATCCATCTTTCTTGTGAGTTTATGAGATTTTTATTTATTAAGTATACTATTTTCTAGTCACAAATTTGAAAAAAATTATGACAATATTTCATTGTCTTAACTTGATTTATGGTATTATTTTTAAAAAATAGGAATTTAAAATTTTATGTGACTAAATCTAACAATCTTGCACTGTGTGACATCTCTGGGCTTTTTAAAAAATGGTTATAAATCTTTCTTCTTCCTGAGATTCAAAATATCCTTCCATATTCTTTCTCTTGTGATGTTTAATTCTTATGTTCAAGCCTTTGACACATCAAAAATATATTTAGCTTTAAGGGTGAAATAAATGTTTTTTCCCAAAAATATTTAAATAATTTTTTTCTTTATGAAAATGGATTGATATGTGTATGTTAGATGTAATAATGTTATATATATAATTACTATACTATATTAAATATTTCCTAATTACATGTGAATAAATATAATATATATTATATATATTATATAATATATATTATATATATCTTAAGTAATATATGATTTCCTGATTAACTTTTGCTTATCCTTTTAACCTTCTTGAAGCTATGTGTTTCATGCTTTATAGCAATAGAAAAAACATCCAAAAAGGTTTAATAACAATGATGTCAGATATCACTTCTGATTCTTAAATTTATAAGAACTTTATTTACTTTTTAGACAAATATTCTAAGGGCTACCAATGTCTTTGGATCTGGAGATACACGAACAAGAGTGGCAAGTGTCCTCTTTTGTGAAGCTTAGTTTTTGATTGGGGGAAATAATAAACACTGGACAAACATGGGTAAGATAATTATAGACAGTGACTGGACATGTATGAAAATAAATTAAGGTAGGGACTATGAGATACAGGGTGATTAAGGAGCAGTATTTTGGTTCCAGTGGTAGGGAAAGGCCTCCCTAAGAAGCTACCCTTTAGGGAAGATGAGATGTAAAACAAAATTGCTGGGAAGAATGGAAACAAGTTAATAATACATTCAGAAGTATTAAGGCTCATAGCATTAAAAAAACAAGAGGATGATTGCTATGTCTGCCATTTAGTGAATAAGGGTGAGAGGGAAGGAGCCATAGGGGGAAAAAGGTGGATAGTTTAGTTGGAGTAGACTTCTGTAAGTTTGGGAGGCCAGGAAGAGGTTTTAGGGTTTTGCTTAGAGTACAAGTCAAATTACTGATTATGGTTTACATTTGTAGAGAGTATCGCTCTGGGTATTGTCTTGAGAATGGATACAGAAAGGTATGAGGGAAGTGGGGAGGCCACTTCAATGTATGTTGGATTTTAAGTGAGCTAGTAATAGGCATGGAATAAAGCAGATGGACTCCATATACTTTGAAGATAGAGTTGTCATCACGTGCTGATTACTTTCTGATTGTAGTAAAGGAAAAAGAAGAATGTGGGGTGGTTTCTGTGAGCTGAGTTAGGAATATGTAAAGAAATAATGCGGTGAGATGGGAAAGATGCAGGAAGAATAGGTTTGGTGCTGACCCTGAAGTTGTGAAGAGTTTTGGCTCTTTTGAGGTTAAGACATGACATCAATTTGATATGTCAGTATAGAGTATATACTTGTGTATAAAAGTTTAGACTTCAGGGGGATTTAGGGCTGTTGATTAAAATATTTTTGCTGCCTTTCTGGGGAATGTAACTTAGTGTTAGAATACTTTCTCGGTATAAGGCCCAATGTTCAAATCTCAGTACCACCAAAAAAGTATACTTCCTGTCGTATGTATTTCACCATTAAGAATGAGGTTGGTTAATAGGTAAGAATAAAACTAGTTAATGTAAAATTAAATATTTAAAAACGTTATTATATTTGCCTAAAAATGTTATTGGCATTTTTCTTCTGCTCTTTCTTCTGAACTGCTGAATATAAACTTAAATTTTTTCCCCTGAATTGCTGACGTATTGAAAAGGCTAGGTTTCCATGAGTACAAGCACAGAGTTTCTTCTCAAAGACCACCAACACTTTTTCCTTATATTCTACAGATTTTTATATAATTTTATTTTATTTCCCCTCTAATCATATCAAACATAGTAGTTTTTAAAAGATGTTAGTGGTTGACATAGAATTAGTAACATATATTTTAAATTAATCTAAGTCTACCCTCATCACTATAATGCAGAAAGATGTATAGTGTTGGTAACTTAGAGTGTTTCCAGTTTCTCCCTCACATCTCCTGCAACATCATCATTCATTTTACTTAGTCATAAGCTATAATAATCCAATATGTCATTTCTAGTATTAATTTTAATAGTTATTTTCATATCAATTAAGAATAAGAATTTTATTTTACCTTAATTTATTCTTTCTTCAACATTCTTGTGGGCTGGGGATATAGCTCAGCAGCACAAGCACCTGCCTGGCAAGCGCAAGGTCCTGAGTTTGATTCCCAGTACCAAAAAAAAAAAAAAAAAAAAAAAAAAAATTCTACCTTTATTTATACAGATCTGATTTTTTTATAATTAAGTTTATTGGTACATTTTAGATATACATAATGATCATATTCTTCATAGAGAATTCATATCTCTACATGATATATTTTGATTGTACGTTTTTTCCCAATCCCTTTTCTTCCCTTCAACCCATATTCCCCTGCCTGTTTACAAAGCTTTGTTTCCATTTTATCCTGTTTTAATCGCTTTTTTTTTCCCTTCCTTTACCCCTTCTCCCAACCTAGTTCTTCTTTCCTTTTGAACAATTTCTTCCCATTTCACAATGTCTATTGTACATTTTGGTCATTGTTTACTCTTTCAGTTTCCATACCAGGGAGACAATGTGATGTTTACATAAGGAAGTCCAATTTATTTCACTTAAGAGTATGGTCCTAAGTTGCATCCATTTACCTAGAAATACCTCAAATTTATCCTACTTTATGGCCGAGTACTACTCCATTATACAAAAAAAAAAAAAACACATCTTCTTAATCCATTCCTCCGTTGATGGGCATTTGGGTTGTTTCCAAGATTTAGCTATTACAAACTGTGCTGCTATAAACATGGGTGTGCATATATTGCTGTGGCATGATGTTTTTAATTCTTCCAGGAAGATATCCAGAAGGGGAATAGCAGGGTCAAGTGGGACCTCTAATCCAGGTTTTGTGAGGAATCTCCATACTGATTTCCAAGGTGGTTGCATCAGTCTACACTCCCAACAGAGGAGAAGCGTTCCTTTTTCCCAGCAGCCCATCCAGCATTTGTTATTTGTTGATTTCGTGATGATAACCATTTTTTCTGGAGTGAGATGAAATCTCAGGGTTGTTTTAATTTGCATCTCTCTAATAACCAGTGATATAGAACATTTTTTCATGTATTTGTTTGCCATTTGTATTTCTTATTCTGAGAAGTGTGTATTCATCTGAGATGCCCATTTTTGGACTGGGTCTTTAAATTTGAGGGGTCTGACTTTTTTTTAGTTCTTTATATGTTCTAGATATAAGTCCTTTGCCTGAAGGACAACCGGCTATAATTTTTTCCCACTCTGTGGGTTGTCTTTTCACTCTGTTGTTTTCTTTTGTTGTGCAAAGGCTTTTTAATAGGATGAGATCCCAGTTATTGATTCTTTATATTATTTCCAGTGAGATCAGGCTTTTGTTCATGAAATCTTTGCCTACATGTATGTCTTCAAGAGTTTTGCCTATTCTCTCTTCCAGCAGATTAGTGTTTCTGTTTTAATATTTAGGTATTTGATTCAATTTAATTTTAGTTTAGTGCATGGTGATGGACATGGGTGTAGTTTTAGTCTTCAACATGTAGAAAGCCAGATTTTCCAGTACCATTTATTTAAGAGACTATCTTTCTTCCAGTGAGTGTGTTTGGCTTGTTTGTCAAAGATAAGGTGGAGGAGTGTCTTTGGAGTTGTTTCTGCATCTTCTAATCCATTCCATTGATTTTCAGGTCTGCTTTTTACCAGTATCATGTTGTTTTATCACAGTAGGTTTGTAGTATAATTTCAAGGCAGGAGTTGTAATGCCACCTGCCTTGCCTTTGCTGCCAAGAATTGTTTTTGCTATTCTAGGTCTGTTTTGTTCCAAATGAATTTTAAAAATGTTTTCCCTGGTTCTGTGAGGTATACTAATGGTATTTTGATTGGTATCGCATTAAATCTGTATAACAATTTTGGGAGGATAGCCATTTTCACTATAGTGCTTCTTCCTATCCTTGACCAAGGGATATCTTTCTATTTTCTGATATGCTCTTTAATCTTCTTTTTCAGAGTACTGTAATTTTCCACTTATAGATCTTTCACTTCCTTTCTTAGATTGATTCCTGAATATTTCATTTTTTTTGGATGCTATTGTAAAGTCTGTGGTTTCCCTAATTTCTCTCTCAGTGAGTTTGATATTCATGTACAGGAATGCTATTGATTTTTGAGTGTTGATTTTGTATCCATCTACGCTACTGAATTTGGTTATTAAATCTTGAGGTCTTTTGGTGGAGTTTTTGGGGTCTTCTATGTAGAGTATCATGTCATCAGTGAATAATGATAATTTAACTTCGTCCTTTCCTATCCTTATTCCTTTTATTTTTTTCTCTTGTCTAATTGCTCCAGAACTATATTGAATAGGAGAGGTGATAGTGGACATCCTTGTCTTGTTCCTGATTTTTGAATGAAAGCTTTCAGTTTTAACCATTTAGTATGATGTTAGCTATTCGTTTGTCATAGATGGCTTTTATCAGATTAAGATAAAGAGCCTCTATTCCAATTTTCTGTAGGGTTTTTGTCTTGAATGGGTGTTGGACTTTGTCAAATGCTTTTTCTGTATCTATTGAAATGATCACGTGGTTTTTATCTGTGGCTTTGTTGATATGGTGTGGGGTGAATTTATTTTCGTCTTGGCTGTTTGGAGTTCAATATACTTCATTTATTTGTATGTCAAATTCTTTATCCATACTTAGGAAATTTTCTGCCATTATTTCTGTGAAGAGGTTTTTTTATGGTATCTGTGCTGTCTCCAGCTTTCCAATTGATCCCAATCAATCTTATGTTGTTCTTCTTTGCTTCATCTTGGAACTATTGGATTGATTTTTCATGGCCTCTTGCTTTTTAAGATATCTTTCTTTTCATAGTCACTAACTGCAATTCTGTCTTCTAGATCTGATATTCTATCCTTGTCTTCGTTCAATCTGTTGCATATACTTTCAATCTCTTGGATTTCTGTTTGGATCTGTGTCATGGATTCCATTTCTTTCCTATGTTGGGCATTTATGGTTTCCATCATTTTCTGACATTCTTCTATTTTTTTCTCTGTGTCTACTCTAACATATTTCATTTTGAGCATTATTTATTTTTGTACCTGAGAGATTATTTTTTCTATAGCCTTTTCCATTTGTTTTTTTACTTCTGTTTCTATCATTTCAGAAAGTTCTAATGCTTTACTTCCACTTTCCTCTATCTCATGTTCTCTGGGCTTATCCTGGGGGGGCTGGGGGGCTGGGATTGCATTTTGCTTCTGTGTCTTATCATTTTGTAGTTTCTCTTTTTTGTTTTATTTTGTTTTCTGTGTCGATGCTTGCTGATTTCTTATGGTAGATAGCTTTATGACTACTATCGAGGCTACCCTAGGAGATGTTTGTTCTTCAGGGATGTCTTCTAGATATAAGTGATTCTTTATGTCTATCCCAAGAACCTACCTTCCCAATTTGTTAAGTATGAAAAGTTGCTATTTGGCTAAGCACCCAATCCTTTGGTACTGGACTGTAGTTACAATTATGACCCCATGTAGTCACAGTGTTATCATACAAGGGAGAAAAGCTGATTATAACATGTATGATATCCTGACTAAAGTAGTATATTTAGCTATAACAATATCATCAAGTAAAGCTTAGAAACTGACAAACTGTGGTAACTATTAACCTGATACATTTAATCACTGGAGCAAATTCTTCAGTTATATAGCAAAATCCAACCTATACCAGGTAATTGTATGCAATGATTTTCCCCATAGAGGAGTGATTTTACCCTCTTGTGGGGAGGGGTATTAAGAAGGGTAGGGGACAAGATAAAGGGATGAATGAGGTCAAATATAGTAGAAGCAAGGCTGGAGGGCAAAGGATGATCATCCAAGTTTTGAAAAACTGGAGGACACAGTAGAGAAAAATGAAATAGAAAATGAAGTATTGAAGTGAATCAGAAAGAGAAGAGCCAATGTTTACTCACACAAAAATATTATAAATTCAAGAGGTAGTTGAGAGAAGAGAGAAAGAATATAACAAAAAGAAAGGTAAGAAACATAAATAGTGAAAAAAGAAAGAATAAAGGGAAAAAAGAACCCAAAAAACAAAACCAAAATAATCACAAAATACAAAACAAAACAAAACCCAACCAGACAGAAAAAGGATAACCAACTGGAGAAACAAAGAAAAATAATAGTGTTCCTCTAGTGTTCATAGTTCTGTGGTAGTGTCCAAGCCAGGTCCCAGAAATATTCTGTGTATTCCAGCCAAGTTTGCCATGGGATTTGTGCTGGATATGGAGCTGATCTTGGCCTCTGGATGTGGGCGGCTGGAGCTGGTTTTCCAGAGCCCTTTGATATAGAATGGCAGCCCTGCCCACTTCTATTCCACGCATCTGTGTGCTGAAGTACAGCGCTGGTTCACCTAATGCACCAACTGCTGGCTCCTTGCTGCTGCTTCAGACTTTTCCATGCTGCTGGTCTCACTTGGGCCTGTGTGTGCACACGTGCCAGGGCCTGGTCTCACTGATCATGCCTGTGGGTCCCTGCCAGGGCCTGGCCTGGTCTCAGTGGTTGGTCCTGCCCACAGGTGTGTGCACCCACACCCAGGCTTGGCCTGTTTCTCATGAACTTAAATTTTTTTTTCTTGGTTTCTAGTTCATATAATTTTCTCAAGAAAACAAGTATGGTGACTTAATAACAAGCGCAGAAAGGATGGCATATGTAAGCACAAAGTCATGTGACAACAAAAAATTGGGGGATTACAGAAATTGTTAAAAGTATGTGAAATATCTAAATGTCTGGGTTTTTATTTATTTATTTTTTTATATGCGGGTACCAGGAGTCGAACTCAGAACCTCTCACTTGCCAGGCGGGCACTTATGCCACTGAGCTATATCACCGGCCCTAAATTTCTGTTTCTAAGTAAAATAGCATTTTCAAACTAAAGAACTAATTTTTGAGTTGTGCTAATAACATGTAATTTTTTAGCTAATGTTCTTCAGTACTTAAAAATGGATGCACTAGTCTGCTTTTTGCTACTAGGACCAAATACCACATGCCTGCAATTTAAATGAAGAAACGGGTTATTTGGCTCATAGTTTGAAAGGGTTGAGTGCATGGTCGACTAGCTACAAGGTAGAAATTCCATGGAGGAAGGGCATGGAGGAGCAAGGCTACTCAGTTCATAGTGACTTGGAAGCAGAGCAGGGAAAACAGCATCAGAAGGGAAAGGGCCAGGGACCAGCCATAGTCCCCAGTTTCATTCAGACACACGGATGTGTGCTTTACTAATCTCCTAGGCAATTTACAAACCAATTAAACTGACAAATAAGCTTAGCCATCACATGACATTTCTAAGTAGTTATTGCTTTTTAGCACTTTCTAAGCAAATTACGCCAGTAATTGGGCTGTTTTATTTTAAAAATCTAATGAATAAACATTACCATTAATGGTTCCATTTTTGCTGTATCCCCTTTAAAATATAACCAGTAATTTAAGCTGTTAAATTATGATATTCGGGGCTGGTGAGATGGCTCGGCAGCGTAAGCACCTGCCTGGCAAGCGCAAGGGCCTGAGTTCGACTCCTAGAACCCACATATGAAAAAAGGGCCGGTGATATCGCTCAGGGGCACGGGCGCGAGGTCCTGAAGTCGATCCCCAGTACCCACAAAAAAAAAATGATATTCTCTTTATTTTTAAATATAAAATATTTGAAATACATAAACTTTAAAACAGTATATATAGTACTGTAATACAAGATGTGATCAAAATATATACAGTGAGTATTTAAAATAATTGTTGCAGTAAAAGACACGTTGCCATTAATTCTCCTCAAAATACTCCTCACTTCCAAAATTCTTATCCTATTGTTCTTGCCACTTTCCAATGCAATTTTAGAAATCTTTTGCAAGTGTCTTTGTGAGGTGTCATAAAAAATATTGTGAATGCTGCTGCTGGGTGTCATCCAAGGGAAAGGCAGTCTCATAAAAACATCAAAATGTGTTTTAGTCCATTGTATTCACCAGATCTGGCACCATGCAACTTCGGCTTCTTCCCCAAAGTCAAAATGATCACAAAAGGTGAACATTTTGACTCAATTCAGGACATCTAGGCAACCATGACAGCACCATTAAAGACATGAAAGAGGACTTCCCGAACTTCTTCAGACAGTAGCAAGAATAATGGAGAAAGTGTGTTTGAAGCAAAGGGGAGTATTTTGAAGGGGTTAATGCCAATGTGTCTTTTACTGCAATAAATATTTTTGTTTGTTTGTCTGTTTTTTATTTGTGGGTACTGGGAGTCAAACTCAGGACCTTGTGCTTGCCAGGCAGGCGCTTATGCTGCTGAGCTATATCACCAGCCTGCAGTAAATGTTTTTAATTTAAATATTCACTATATTTTTGATCATATCTTCTACTTAGCTGTGGTGATGGTGCATGCTTTTAATCTCAGCACTCTGGAAGGATGAGATGGGAAGATCCCAACTTCAAGCTTAGCCTGGGCAACTTAGAAATTTAGCAAGATATGTCTCAAAAATGAAAAGTAAAAAGGGCTATTGCTTAGTATGAAAGTTGGCAGTTCCATTCCCAGTACTGGAAAATGAACAAGTTAGCTACTCAACCAAAGCATGGTTCTTGTAGCACCTTTCTAGGACTTGGCAGCACAGGATGGTACTGGTGAGTTCAGCAACAAAACCCAGCAAATTTTAGACCAAGAGGTACAAACCCAAATGGCAATGATATTAAAATGGCTAAGGACAAACACTGAAAAGTGCTTGTATGCAATTTATAAACATTTAAGTTCAACAATCTTAAAATATCTCTAAAAAGAGTGCAACAACAACTCAATAACACCAGAAACAACAGAAGCTTCAATCTGGATTTAATCCACAAGTCACCAGTTTGCAGTTGTAGTTCTGAAGGGAACAGTGACTGTGGCTCAGACCTAACAGGAGCACTCACTGTTTTGGCTTCATGTGTCTGTATCCTTGTACAGAAGTCCCTGCTCCTTACTATCTCCCCTCTCAACAATCAAAGCCTGAGCAAGTTGGAATTGGCCTCACAGATGGAATCAACAGTTGTTCTGGTATTCTCAGGGCAGGCTATCTGTGGGGAAGAGGGAGGGTTGTTGATACAGGGGCTCATCAGGCCAACATTCACAGATCAAAGAGAAACCAACATCAGGTATCCATTTAATGGAGTAAGACAGAACAAAATAAAACTTACGCACGTAGCAATCATTGGAAATTGATGGACTCATCATAGAAAGCATATAATACTCAGGATGGGAAGTATCCCATGGGGAAGCCTAGCTAAGCCGCTTCAGAGAATATTCTGCCACTTTTTAGCATTTTTAAAGTGAAGCTGTTAGGGGGAAGATAACATCTTGTTCAACATCTTAGGTCAATGTCATTCCATTTTTGTCTTTGCCACCCTCCCAGAGGCTGGACAGCAGCTGTCTCTGCTCCAAGCTGAAACAGAAGAGCGAGGAAATGCCGGAGCCCAGGTGTACATCCCGAGGGATTCCCAGATATAGGAGAGAAATCTGAGAGGGCTGTAGATCCCAGGAAGTGGGAATAGTTGGAGAGCAGTGCTATTTTGTCTCCTGTTTAACTCCAGGAAGCTATGCCCTGGGGGAGCAGGGGTGCACTTCAACAGGAATTAACAAAGCAAGTTGAGAAGGTGTCTTTGAAGAGTGGATTCATCACAGTGGGAGAACATCGCAAAGTAAGTAGAATTTTATTAATGGGGGGAGTTGTTGAACTAATCCTGCCTTTGGATCCAGTAGAGTTTTCCAAGCAGGTCCTGCTTTGAAAATCTAGTTTGTTGGCTAAATCATACTTAGAATATAGGGTAGTTTGGTTTTCTTAGATTCTATTAAGCATAGGATGATACGAATCACTATAGGAATCAGTATAATAACTCTTATAAGAGGTACAATAATATTAAATGAGAAAATGTATATGAAATGATTGAAACATTATAGTAATTCAATGATTAATAAATATTAATAATATTGCTAAGTGCCATTGTCACCACATATAAACCTAAACTGAAATTTTGGCATCATAAATTCACAATGGATCTAAAGACAAAGTGCAGAGCTCATCATATATAGGTGTAGAGATGTGCTATGGTAAGGCATTTTGCCAGCGATAGTAGTAATCACTTAAACGGTTAGAGACCACTATAGACAGAGGACAAACTCCTTGCCTTTTAACATGTTACTCATTAAGAGCGTGATTTGTGCTTTTGTTCTGAGACATTCAGAGACAGGACCTACAGATGCCCAAGTAGTAACTAAAAGCAGAACATTACTTGACCTTCCTTTTATTAACTTAAAACTTTGGATCAGATCCTTGTGGCTCTGCATACAGGGATGTTAATCATTTAAGGAATGCTTGTCTAAGAACCGGCAAAATGAAGTTGATTAGACCTGAATTTATATAACCTATTTTATCCTCTTTCAAGACTATGGACACCAAAATGAGAGATTTTGGGGGACATTTAACTGTAGCCAGAGATCTCCAGTCATTGCCCTAAACTTATGGTCACCTTGAATTCAAAGAGATCCTCCACAAGACTGAGACTCACCTAAATAGAAACAATGACCTCGTGGAGACTGAATGGCCCCCTTGAGCAATAAGACTTCTCCTGGAACCAATTTGCAAAAACAGAATTGTCCCACCTCAGCTAATCCACAGGTCAGTCTGAACCTCTTCATCAGAGTGTGCCCTCTTACAAGCTGACGTCCTTTCCCTATTTCCCCTTACTTCTTAACTTTGTCTAATAAATCTACCTATGCCTCACACTGATGCATCCTAAAATGCTTTTCTGGAACCAAGAAAAAAAAAATCTCCACAGGACAAAGTGAATTCCCCATCTCCTCTCTGGGAGAAATCCTTGGACCCTACCTATCCTGTGATAATCACCAAACACTGTCTATTTTGCTGCACTTCTCAGGAAACTTGCAGTAAGTTGGGGCTGTATCCATAATTCTGGCAAATGTCCTGTAGTGAGACTTGATTTTTGAGATAAAACAGAAAGAGCGCTCTGCATATTTCTAATCAATCATTGGATTTGGTATCATGAAAATCTTTGATGAACTTGACTAAACAGTTTGGAATTAGGAGTTGGAGACCGGATATACATTCAGACAATTTTTTGAAGGAATTTTACTGTAAAAAATAGAGAAATGGATAGTAGTAATTTGTGAAAGTGAGATCAAGAGAATTTTGTATTGTTTTAAAAAGACAAGAGAAATAACATGATATAATCTAATGAAGGTGATCTAATAGGCAAAAGGCTAATATAGGAGAAAAGGAGAAATTCCAGAGGCCGTATTCTTGAGCAGCCATGAGGGGTGTGTCTGATGTTCCAGCGGCTGGCTCAGCCTTCAGAGCACCGACCATTTATCTGCGACAGGGAGGAAGGATGAATGTATGGCGCAGATGCTATTCAGTGAGAAGACATATCATTTTATGAGCATTCACATCAGTGTAGTAGTTAGTAATGAGCTTTGATTTTTTTTTTTTTTTTTTTTTTTTTTTTTGAGACAGTGTCTTGCTATGTAGTGCAGGCTGGCTTCGAACTCATCCTGTAGCCCAGGCTGGCCTCAAACACATGGTGATCCTCCTGTCTCTGCCTCTGGAGTTCTGGGATTATAGGCGTGCATCACAATACTCAGCAATTTGATATTATTTAAAAGGTAATTCAATTTACATAAAAAAACAGATGCCAGGTATAAAATTAGCTGCCTGTCATACCTAAGGAAACTTAAACAGTTCTCATGGAATGTTAGAGCCAAACTAGTGTATTATCTTCCATTTCAGAAGGAAAAAAAGTATTACCTTCCCTTTCAGAAGGAAAAATTTCAGAAGGAAAAATAATATTATCTTCCCTTTCAGAAGGAAAAAATTAACAATATTAATAATGTTCTTTGATGAATGGCCAAACTCACTGGAAAAGCATTTCCAGCTCTGTGCTTGCTGTACAGGCGGGGTCTGGCAAACTCCAGCCTTTGGGTCAAGTTTCCCTGTCATCTGCTTATGTAAATAAGGATTTATTGGAGCTCATGCTGCCAATTTGATTGCTATTGTCGGTGGCTGCTTTCATGCAACAAAAGGAAAGTTGACTGTCACAGAGACCTTATTTTCTGCAAAGCTGAAAATATTAAGTATTTAGCTTTTCACAAAATAAGTGTCAGAGTCATGATTAAAAACTATTGGCTCAATAGCTCCTGAGATGTGAGATAAAAATAGTATGCTTCCATTAAAATATAATTTTTAATTAAAAATAACTTTAGTTGAATATTTCTTAAAACAAAACACTTTGTTGTTTCAATTTCATTTTTTAACTTAATGATGGAAGCATTTTGCTTTTTTAGTGGTGGTGATCACGGTGGTGGTGGCAGTATATATGTGTGTGAGGACGTATTTGCATGTGTTTGCTTTTAAATTTGTTTTGTTTTGTATTTTTTGTTTTGTTTTGGTGATTTGGCACTGAAATGTTTTGGCTGGAATGAGAAGCCTTGGGTAGTTAATTAAAATGTTATCCAGATGGTGTTGCAGCAAGAGATAATGACACATCATCCTGCTTCAGTTTTCTTTCTTTATTTTTATTCAGTAGACATTGTTTTTGAGAGCAGTTTTATTTTCATAGAGAAATTCTCCAGAATGTACAGAGCACACATAGACCTCTTATGCTAACAGTCATAAGACCTCTTCAGAGTAACATCCCACACCAAAGTGGTACATATACAAGTGAACCTGCCCAGACACATCATTATTGGCCAAAGTCCATAGCTCATTTTAGGACTCACTTTAAGTGCGTATAGTCTATGGATTTTGACAAATGGATAGTGGCATGTATTTACCAGTTCAGTACCATAGAGAACAATTCAGTGGCCTAAGAATCCTCTATGTTCTGCCTATTTATTCCTCTTTCCCCATAACTTACCCTGATGTTACAGTTTGGATTTCTTCTTCTTTTTTTAAGATACGTTTGGTATTTTTAATTTTTTTTACGTTTTTATTTTTATTAGTACATGTTTACAGCACATGATGTTTACATTCCTTGTATGGAGTTGGTACATATACATAACACATTTTAATTCCTTTTTTATCCTGGTCCCCTTCCCTCCCTCCCCCTCCCTCCATCTCTTGATCCCCTTCCCATTTGAGAAAGATTTATCTCCTTACTTCTTATCTATCTTTTATTTTGCTCTTTATTTATACTTTGGATTTCTCATATAAGGGAAATCAGGTGATATTTAAGCTTGTGTGTCTGATTTATTTCACTTAACATTATGGTCTCAAGGTGCATCCATTTTCCTACAAATGACGGAAGTTTATCTTCCTTTATGGCGGAGTAGTACTCCAGTGTATGTAAATACATTTTCCTCATCCATTCATCTGTTAAATGTATAAGCTGCTTTGAAGATTTAGTTATTATGGGCCGGTGAGATAGCTCAGTGGCATAAGTACCTGCCTGGTAAGCACGAGGTCCTGAGTTCGACTCCCGGTATCCACATAAAGGAAAAAAAGGGCCAGTGATATCGCTTAGCAACACAAGTGCTTGCTGGCAAGTGTGAGGTCCTGAGGTCAACTCCTAGTACCCACATAAAAAAGAAAAAAAAAAAAAAAAAGATTTACCTATTATGGTTTGGATTTTATATATTCCCCAAGGCTTATGTGTTGGAGACTTTTACTCAATACAGCAATGCTCAGAGGTAGGGATCACATTTGGGACATGAGAGCTCTAACTTATGTATTATGAAGTAATAGCTTAATGGGTTTATGAAGAAGTGGAGCCCGCCTGGGTGAAGCAGGTCACTGGGGGCATGACTTTGAAAGGCGTGTTTGTCCTCAGCCCCTTCCTTGCTAGCTCTTTTCATTCCTTTGCTTTTTGCCTCCAGTGAAGTTAGCAGTTTTCTACCACCAAACCCTTCTGCCATATTTCTGCCTTGGAGCCAGACGACCATGGACTGAAATCTGTGAAAATGTGAACCAAAATAAATCTTTCCTCCTCTAAGTTGATTTTCTCAGGTATTTTTCTTCATAGAGGGAAAGCTGACTAACACATCTTGCACTGGTGATCATTTTGCTGCTTTCATTGTTTTACCTTTTCCAGAATGTCATAAAGCTGGAGCCAAGCAGTATGCAGCCTTTGCAGATTGACTTCTTTTTCTTAGTAACATGCTTTTCAAATTTCTTATGCATTTTCATGGCTTCACAAGATATCTCATTTTTTACCTGAAAAGTACTGCATTTTGTCTGAATGTATCACAGTTTATTTATCCATTCATCTACTAGAGGACATCTGGAGGATGATTCCTGGACTATATTCTCAGAGTATGTTTACTTTCTAGAAAAATTTCTAAGCCATCTTCCAAAAAGGCTATACCATTTTATGCTGTCACCAGCGCTGAGTGAGAACCATAGTTGTTCCTGAAGCTTTCTGGAATTTAGTGCTGTGTGATTTTACTCACGTTTTTAGACCTTTCAGTCCTTACATGATCTGCAGCATGGTGGAAGGGCCTAGACTGGGAAAGCTGCTTATTGCATAGCAGCAAAGAAGCAAAGAGTGAAGGGAGGAGTCAGGGAAGGAAGATATACCTCTCAGGTCATGGCCCCCATGGCCCACCTCTTCTGACCAGACCCCACATCCCAACAGCAGGTCAGCTCTAATGCTCCCATAATCCCATTGCCTTCCAATCTCATGAGGCTTTGGGGGCCATTTTAGATTTAAACCATAACATCAACTTAGTTTACCTTTTCAAATAGTTAGCTTTTTGTTTCATTGATTTTTCTCTATTGATGTCTTCATTGATTTCTACTTTAATTTTTATCATTTTTTCTTTTACTTTGCATTTAATTGGTTCTTCTTTTTCTATTTTCCTAAGGTGGAAGCTTAAAATATTGATTTTATACCTGTTTTCTAATAGAGGCATTCAATATAAGGACTGCTTCCACTAAATTCCATATCTCTTGGTAAGTTGTATTTTCATTTACACTTAGTTCACAATGTTTTTAAAATTTGCTTGCACTTTCTTTTTAACTTATGTATCATTTGGAAATGTGTTTTATAGTGCCTAAGTTTTAGGGGATTTTCCAGCCATCATTCTGTCATTGATTTCTACTCTAATTCTATTGTAATCTCAGAACAGACTTGTTCTGAAAATAATTGCTATCATTTTAAATTAGTAAGGTACATCTTATACCCAAGAATGTGGCCTATCTTGGTGTGTGCTCCATGAGAACTTGAGAGAAGCGTATCTACTTTTGTTGGCTGAAACAATCCACAAATGTCAATTATGTCTATTTGATTGATAATGCTATTGAGTTGAACTATGCTCTTACTGTTTTTCTGCTGCTGAATCTATACATTTCTTAAGCATTTTATTTTAAAAATAGACATAAAAATAAGTATTTCTTTCAGATTAAGAAAATATATGTCCATTTCCGTGCCATTTAGCTAATAGATATTAAGTGCTTAATAAGTGCTTAACTTTGGATAAATTCATGAGCAAAAACAGGAAAAGTGCTTCTTGGTGATCTGGTATGTTTTACAGGAAGTACTGTGACCCAATATACACTATGTTATATATAGAGATGGACTCCACATCTCCTTATTATTAAGTCCAAAGTTCTGTGAATTACTCTCTCATGAAAATTTAATGAAATTCTTGACAGCATACAATACTAGTCTTGAGATAGTGGCCAAACAGGGTAATTTTTCAATGAATCATTTTTATAAATAGGACCTCCTTTGGAAGAAATATACATTTTCCAAGGCACCATTTTTCTCTACCTTAAACCCATTCTGATGATGTTATTTCAACATGGAATTATCTGGAATGTCATTTCTGTAGATTTCTATGCCCATATAACACACTGTAATGTGTAAATTTTCTCCCTTTCCCCCAAATTTATTAAGAACAATGTGACTTGCTAGAGTGGGATAAACAGAACTTGCCCTTGCTCACTATTTGCCTCATTTCTGGAATGGGAACGTTATTCTTCTCCACATCTGAGTGTTGGCCTGTTAAACTGAGGAAAGAGTACTGTGTACAATACCCACTTTTTAAGAAGAGCAGAGCACAATGGAAAAGTCAAGTCTCCATTTTCAAGTACATGCAAGCTCACCTTTTATCTCTTTCATAGGCATTACAAGTTGAGGCTGAGGAGAAATGCTGTCTGCCTGATTAGCCACCAAATCCTAAGTAAACATGCATTTTGGTTTTATTATTATTCTTTATTATGCCTTTGAAGACCCACTCACCCTATCTAGTGTGCAAGGACATTCGAGGAGCTGGGGCTCAGTAGATAGTGTTTATTTTTACAAGTTAGCCTGATTGCTGCCCATTTCTGATATCCACACTGAAGTTAAAAATACTTTCGTATCTAAGGGAAGAATTTGGAAGGACTCTCCAGTGAATCATCCGCTATGGAAAATTGAATTGTTTAGTCCCATCATGCTTGTATTGGGGGAAAAAAAGTGAAGGATTAGGCAATAATACAGTCAGCAAAGGATTAGTTTTAGATGGTCCATTTGCCAACCATGCCATTAAGTGTTAGGTTATTATATTCTGTTTATTTTGGCAAACTAGAAATCATTTGAATTTTGCTAGTTAATCTTTGTGGACTGCATAATTAACCATTCAGTTCATCAAAGATCTAAAAAGTGAGACAGGCATTCAGGAAAATAATGTGTTCCCTCTTACTAACCTATGGAATCCCTGTATGCACACTGAAGCATATTACAGTTTTCCCAGAGTTCAGCCTCAGTTATTAAGCAGAGCCCAATTTGTCTATGGAGACATTTGACAACATCATTGATAAGTCATTCTCAGCTTTATTTTGAACTAATTTATGACCCCTGACAGCACTGCCTCTTGAAGATAAAACAAGGTCTCCAAATTTTCACATTTTACATCATGGAAAAGTGGGGGGTTGGTCTAATATTTTGTCATTCAGATTTCTAAGCTTACTCTAATGTAATTATGTGAGGCTTTGATGAAGCAGTCTGTATTTACTTACACAGCTGTCCAGGTATATACTAAGTGGTGTCCTTATCCTCTGCATTTCAAGGCTTTCAAGAATATAGAGAAATAGGAGCACTATGAGTAAAATATATAGTTGTTCTTGCTTGGAGAGGGTCAGTTCAACATTACGTACTAACATCTAACACTTGTGAATCATTCTCTGGGCCATCGATTGCTGTTTTAAGAATTCATGTTACATAAATGCTCATACATGTGTATACCAAGAAATCCATCCATATAAAAAGAATGCTCCGTGTAACATTTATGTACATGAATAAACATGGTGAGGTGGGAAGAGTTCAAAAATTAGTTTTTGATAAAAACAAGCAAGTTATTTGAACTACTATATATATAACATACAAAGTAAAGAAAATCTGTTTATATTTATGATTTATGAAATCCTTGCAGATTGGAAGTGGGATTTTATATTTTATATTAAATTTTATAATATTTTATATTATATTTTATATTAAATATTTTATATTTAACTTTTTTACATTTTAATTTTTTCAATATATATGCATTACTTTTTAAACAAACCACTGCACTTTACCAAATATAAGATTCTTAATCCTTCCAGAGAGTATCAACAGAAGCTTTAATAATCAACCACCTGAAGTCTGACACTGTTTACTAGGCTCCATTGACTGGTGAATCCCAGGGTACTTTAATTACAAATAAATTATTAAAACATTTATATAAATGTCATGAACACCAAGAAATTATAAATTAAAACTATTCCAAGCAATTCTCAGGTTAAATACAAATCCAACTAATTATGAAAATACCCAATTTAATCATTTAAAATTAAAGCCATGGGGACATTTTATTTTTAACCCATACAATTGGCAATTAATACAGATATATTAAGTACTATAATGTGCTTGGTGATATGCAAATTGTCACAACATTCTAGAGGACATTTGGTGAGATGTTAAACATATACAATCCAGTAATTCCCATGATAACCCAAAGATGAAGGCAAAGACTTCTCTACAAGAATTTTGATCACATTTTTATTTGAAAAATTAGTTAATTAAATTATATCCTTAAGAAGATTTAAACTGAGCTGAAGAAAAACTTGCTTTCAGGAAGTGTTTAATGGCTTAAGGAAATATTCATGATTAAATGCTAAATGAAAATAGGAAACAAAGTTAAACATATATTATGATGTCAAATACAGAAAAATAGAGACAATAGTATATGTGCTATATATCGTGCATTCACATGTGTGTGGATACATACATATATGTACAATCCTCCACACATACTTATCCTATGTTGTAAAAATCTAAATTATATATTTTATGTTTAAAAAGTAAAAGAATGAAGGGAAGAAATCAATAACTTCAGGGTGGTGAATTGGATTAACTTTTATTTCTCTTTTGTTGCTGTTTGTATAACATATTCACTAAGCCTCTACATAAATCATAAATACAGTTTTTGTAATCTACTATTATGACCTTGACTTCTGTGGATTCTACTGTAGTATTTTTCTCTTGGCTTCTGTTGCTTTGCCCAACTGCAAGAATTTATTCTCTCCCTTGCTCTGCACTGTATATTTGTGTTCACAGCTGTACTTTCTCTTTGGCATGAGGGCTTCATTCTCAGGAAACGTAGAGCTCAAGGTCAGCAAACTGAGTAGCCACGGGCTGGGCTCACTTTTAAGGACTCCCTGCCTTTATGAGTTTTGCTGACCTGTTTTAAACCCTCAGTCCAGCTGCACTTCCCACGCTGGCTCTCTTGCACTGTGCTCCATCCTATGTGTTGGGCTCCAGGCTCTGTTCTCTCTACATCTCAATATTGTTTACCTCCTGTAACAGAGCTACAAGTATGCTGTTTTAGCACACTAAAAAAATTTTTATTTTGATGTCATATTTAAAGCAAGAAATACCACTTTTAAAGAGAGGAACTTTAAGGGACTATCTTTTTGAAAATAACGAGTTCCTTTCTCTGAATTTTATTCCAGGGTCACTTTTTAATCCTCACATAGGAGGCTACAAAGAGCTAAAGTCAGCAAAGGCTGAAACCACTTCCTAAGATATTCTAATAACTTTTATGATTATTAAAGTAATAAGTGTATGAAATTTATTAAATATTGTTAATTATAAAAATAAAAACCCTAATGCCTTTTGTTCTAGACATAACTGCAATTGCTATTTTTCTTTACATTCTTCCAGACTTTGTATATAAATGTCCACATGCATTTGTCTATCTGTATATGAAATTTGTTTTACTTAAGACTATGGTACTAATACATTTCAAAAATGTTTTTCTTCTCTTTCATAGATGTGAGAAATGATTGACCAGTCTTTAACCTCAAAGATTCTTCTGTCATCCTTTTTATAATGAACTTTGTTCATGAAGGGGTACTTTTGGATAATATGTTCTCAGTTTTTCCTTAAAAATTTAAAATATTCCAGGTGAATAATACTGCATCTGTTTCAATTGATTTACCCCTTTCTATTTTTCAATTCAACTGAGAAAATTATCATTATTAACCACTATTTTATCTAGAGCCTCCACTCTGCATATTTCAGGAAAGGAAGCAAAAGAAATGCGTTATTCATTGAATATCTGCAGGGGCCAGATCCTGCTCTGGGCACGTTGTACACAAGTTCTTTTTAATGCTCATGGCATCTAAGTCATTGAGGAGATAATACTATCTGTCACGATACATGTGATTCTGAAAGACCATGTCTTTGCTACAAAGAAATAAAATCTGATTCAAACCTAGCTTTAGCTTGATCCCAGAACCCAAGTTGCTTCTCGTGTTTCTCTGCCTCCATTTGCTCTGTCTGCTCATAATGAGCAAGGGAACTTTGAGCAATCAGCTTAATAAAACGTGAAGAATTAGATCAGCGCATCGGTATTGTTCAGTATCACCCTGCCTGGTCTCATGAACCTCACACGTCAAGGGATGTATATGTATCTCCAAGAGATATCTACATTTAGAAGATTTATTTTATTTATGTATGGAATTTGAATATTTTAAATATTTATGGAATTGGTTAAGTTTGAGATAGTTCATTAAATCTATTCTGCAAACCCTTTATGTCTTTTGTCTCTTTATCTGTATCCCTTTCTCCACTGTGCCCCAACCTCTCCTTAGACAGATGTCTAAGACAAAAATGGGTCATCTTGTTCATCACTGACACCCAGAGCAAGCGAGTCTAGGTTATTTCCAAAACCTTCCAGGGCCATGTGTGCTGTTTATAGAAATTAACGAAACCAAGTGCCATCCATAAGGATTTGTTAGTAGACTTTTACAGTGCCTAATATAATAATTGCAAGATTATTTTTTGAAAAGCAAATAATGAAAGTTAAATAAAAATGTGAAAATCAGACACTATACAGTTTAATAATTAAAATGCTTGTAATAAATTCAAACCAGTGTTTTTCATAATCCTTCATGGCAAAGTTCAGAAGCCTTGGGAAATTTACTGCTAAGAATATACTAAATATGTCTTTATGAATGAATTTATAATCATTGAAATTTAGAATGGAAAGAATCTCCCCTTATCTGTGGAAGGTATGTTCCAAGACCACCAGTGGACACCTCAAACAATATATAGAACTGAACCATACAGATAGATAGATAAATAGATATCCCTTTCCCTATACATACATACCTATAAGTTAAATTTAGTAATTAAGCACAGTAAAAGATTAAAAACAATAATTTATTTTATACGTTAGTATTGCCCAGTGTATGATTTTTTTCCTTCCTTAAACCTTTCATCTTTTCACTTGAAGAAAGCACTTTGTTACTTCTCTTTGGCATAAGTGCTTTGCAATCATCACTACTCTTTTGCTTTGGGGCTATTATTAAGTAAAGTAGGGGCCACTCAAACATAAGCAATACAACACTGTGACCACTGATCTGGTTGCTGGATACTATGAAGTGACTAATGGCATATCGTGTATGCTGTGTATAAACACTACACAGATGACTTATGCACATCCTATGTAGGACAGAACAGGACAGTGTGAGGTTTCATCATGCTACACAGAAAGGTGTGCCATTTGAAACATTAAATTTTTGACATTTTTCCATTTAGTATTTTGAAGAAAACTTGATTGCAGGTAACTCAAACTATGGAAAGTGAAATGGAAATTGAAACCATAGATAAGAGGGCAGTATAGTCCAATTATTTCATTTTGCTAAGTTGCCCATGGTCACATATCTTGTGTTCTACAAATGTGATTAAATTCTATGCTATAATGTTGTAGATCTTGTAACTAGGAAAAAAATCATTTAGTTCAAAAGAGGAGAAACTACTTTTGCCTTTAGTTTTGTTTTACATAAAGCTTTTGTCAAATTAGAACAAATACAGAGCAAATGTGCAAATCCAACTGTTCAGTTCAATGTTTTCAAAAAGCTTGCATACAAAGTCAACACCCCACTGATGCCATACCCTTTCCCATTGATCACTATTCCTTTTTTTTTTTTTTTAATGTGGGTACCAGGAGTCGAATTCAGGACCTCGTACTTGCCAGCAGGCGCTTGTGCCGCTGAGCGATATCACCGGCCCTTTTTTTTCCTTTATGTGGGTTCCGGGAGTCGAACTCAGGACCTCGCGCTTGCCAGGCAAGCACGTATGCTGCTGAGCCATATCACCAGCCCACTATTCTGACATCTAACAGCATAACTTCATTTTTATTAGAAGAATATAGAGAATAATTTAATAAAACTCTTAAATTAATCACCCCACACTTATCAAATATTGATATTTTGCCTTATTAAAATATCTTTTTAAATATTTTAAAGTTCATCTTAATTTTTATACAAGAGCTTTAATTTTTTTTTGCTTTAATTTTTTGCTACACAATTCTGTGAGTTTTTGTAAATTCATAGAACCTCATACATAGTCCAGACACAGAACATATCTACCATGCTCCAAAAATATCCCTCATGCTATACTTTGATGAGAATTCACCAACCTCAACAGATTTAGCCATAGATAGCTGATTTATTCCCCATCCATAGATTTTGCCTTTTCTGGACTGTTCAGTAAGTGCACCCAGTATATACCTGTTTGAGTCTGGTTTTTTCCCTTAACATTAATGCAGGATTTGCCCTAGTTTCAAGTGTCTTGTACGCTAGAGAGAGTGAGGAATTTCTTTAGAGTTTGTGTTGGCTGTGTCTGTTGTACATAATACCTACCTGGGTGTATTAACTACGCGTGTCTGATGTTTTGACACGTGGAGTCTTTCTCACCCTGTAGAGATCACCTCCTCTCCTCAGAGCGGCCAGTTCCTACAGATAGATGGTAAACATAGCCCTTCAGAGAGTGTGCTGTCCTCCACTTCCCATCAAGTTCTCACTTTCTGGGCCACTATGTCCCTGCCATATAATACCTGGGCCAAGTACAAGAAAACTTCATACAGTCCCTACACCCAAGATTATGCTGATCCTAGCCAATCCTAGGCCAGTTTTATCCAACTTTCCTCCAACAGAAATAAAACTGCGGGTAAGGGCTCTGACCTAGCTTGTATGAGGCCTCAGGTTCAATCCTCAGGAGAGGGAGAGGGAGAGAGAGAGAGAGAGAGAGAGAAAGAGAGAGAGAGAGAGAGAGACTGTGAGTGGGAGAGGGACAGGGAGTGGGAGAGGGAGAGGGAGAAGGTGGAAGAGAAAAACGGACGCTCTTGCTTATGCTTTCCCGCACCCCTGCCTCCTGACCTGCTGACCAACCCCCGGCGCCTGGCATGGTGCTGACTGATGCGGCACGCACCGTCCTCTTCCTCCTCTTCAGAACTGTGCATGACAGGCTATCTTTTCCGTGACAGTTCCTATTCTCTTGGCCTTGTCATACTTGAATAAAAACCTACATATTAATGATTCGTGCCACTTGGGGCTGAAAATGGGAGAAATTAAAACCAGAAATGTCAACAGCAGAATAGGTGCTTACCAAAACAGGGGATGGAAAAAACTGAAAATATTAAACACAAATGAAAACGGTAATGTATATGCAAACCACAAAATACAAAAAATTGCTACAGAACAAGAAAGAGGATCATAACACTATTTATCGAGTTCAGTGTGCCTGATATTTCTATAAACAAAAATATACATTGTAAACTCCAATGACAGGAGCACTGTCTATTCGTAATCCTATACCTCAGGCAGTTTATATTCTAGCTAAGGAGAGCGATGCACTGATACAAAATTACAATTCTGTGTAATAATTGAAAACTACAGCATAAGTTACAAATATCTCCAATGATTAAAACAATGTTATACCAAATGGGGAGAGGTTTATTTTTTTTTTCCTTTAAATTGAGCTCTGGAAGAAATTGAAAAAAAATTACCACAAAACTATTTCTTATGTTTCAAAACAATGCATGTTTATCTAGCCCAATGCCCATTTTCTTATTCTGAGTATTTCTATTAATACCAACAAAAACTAATGAGATAAGGCTAACAAGACCTGCTCTGTGCTAACCAGACTATGTGCCAATTACTTTATGGGTTATTATATTTTGGTGCTTCTGTGAGGTGAACATTGTTGTCCCCATCTTGCACATGAAGAAACTGGAACTTGGGAAGGTAGAGAAACTTGCTCAGTGTCCCCAGCCAGGATTTATATATGAGTGTTACTCCAAAACCAGTGGCTTTCCTACCACTGTATACTAACTTTACCGTAAAATTTTTTTCTCTGCTTCTGAAAAAGAAAGTGATGGAAAACTCTTTTCCACTAACAGCTGCAAAATACAGAATAGAAGTTTCATATCTAAGGAAAATTAGTGCTACTCATAAAGTCATTCTTCTCTGCCTTTATTTCACCAGCCTAAAACCTTTCAAGTGTGTCCCAGCATTTATAACACCTGTCCTCTCCTCCATTTCAGCCTCAAGGTCAGACAGTGCACTAGCTTAGTTCTCCATTGCTTTTTGCTTTTATCATTAGTTCTATCTTTTTAATTTCTTCCCTTATCTCAGGGAGCAGTCCTTGCATTCCATATTCCAAAGTGCTATAAGCATCATCTATTTGGTGACCATGTTGTTCCTCTACTTAAATCTTAGATTTCCTCTAGGACAAAATTCAAATTCTGTAGGTAAAAGGGAAAAATCTCCCCAAACACCCAAACTCACTTGCACTTCTATGCTCTATTTCTAGAATGATTATTTCTGACAACTGAGCTTTGGGTCTTCAAGTTGTATGTAACGCCTTTTCCAGGAAGTCTTTTCTGTGCTCACCCAGGATGATGACAGTGTCAGATCCCCACCTGGACAGAAAAGAAAAAACTCCCCGAGCAGAGCTGCTGACCGCAGCTGCAGAGACAGAGATAACAGGGAACCAGAGCTTGCAAAAGGAGATGAGCAAGCAACTGCCCTACGCAGCAGCACCCACAAGATATAGATGTCACCAAGATTCTCAGCTCCCCCGGGACCAGAAAAAAACTTTCTCACTCCTCCTTGCCATACGCCTCCCCTACCCAAACACCCCTATAAAACCTTCCCCCCAGCCTGTCCCTTGGGGCCAATAGTCTTATTGCTTTTGGCTCATCTGCACCCGAGCTGGAATAAACTTCATTTATTGCTTCAACTTCACCTGACTTGGTGGTCCCGGTCACACCTGAGTTTATTCTAACAGATAGGTGTTAGCTCCTTCTCTTCTATGCTTTCTACTACCCTGTACACACCCTGTATCATGGTGCACTATAGTTTTTCTACTTACTTCTCCATCTCTTCCATTGTTTATGCTCCTATGTTTTAAATTTTACCCTCAAGAACAAGCACAGTGCCTGATTGAGAGCTCTGTAAATGTTTCTTAAATGGTGAAATTAATTTAGGGGAATTCATTCTAAAGATAAACTAAGTTTTCCTTGCCTGTATCTGTTAATGGTCTTTCTCTTGGTGGCTACTCCCTTCATCATCCTTCCCTTGACATACATTTGACTTAAAGGAGAAGAAGGAGTAATCTCTCACCAAGGGACTCCTCCTCTCCACTGCCCTCTGCTCAGTCTTGGAGAGGACAGAGGCAGTCACTGGCAGGCCAGGGGTGAGGAGGAGGGATTAAGATGATGGTTGGGGATTTCAATGTTCTGCTGTCTGTTGGGAAAACCTAATGTAACAGCAGCACCATTAATCTTATAATACTGAATTTTAATGCATCATTCTGCTGAGCTTGCACCCTGTCATTACATTTTATGTAGCTATAAGAAAATACTTAATACTGATTAATTTATAAAGAATAGAGGTTTATTTCATTCATGTTTCTGGAGGCTGAGAAATCCAAGACATGACACTAGTATCTGGTGATGGCTTCTTGCTGTGTCATAACATGTCTGAGGACATCACAGGGTGAGACAGAGCTAGTGTGCTAACATTGGCCTCTTCCTCTTCTCTTAAGTCCACAAATACCAACAGGAAGTCCTTAACTTTATGACATCACCTAATCCAAATTATCTCCCAAAGGCCCCACCTTGAAAAACCATTAAGTTGTTGATTTGATTATTAAGTTTATAACACATGAATTTATGGGGGCACATTCAAACTATAACAGCAAAACATCAACTTTTTGCAATGAAAAATCACACTCTATGTGCTATTACACAGTAATCTTATATAGACCTACAGCCATTCTCTGTTACCATTTTGCACACAGTGTTTGTCCTAGGTAGGGATTATGGTCTCTCAATCTATTTCCCATGTCCAGCATCTACACAAGTATATCATTACCTTTTAATCTGGGCAATATCTCATATTTATATGCCATGAACAATTAACTGCATGGAAGTTTAACACTTCCAGTACACTCCAGTAAGAGTTGAAGATGATTAAATAATTGAGGCAAACCAGTTATGCTGTACACTAGGACAAGGAAAAATAAACACCAGGAGAGGTCATGAGTTTTGTTTCCCTCACTAATTATATCTATCACTGGGTACATCATCATTTCCTTCATTACAGTACTGTATTCATTTTCTCTTTTCCTTGATTGATTCTTTGTCTTGTGAATTGATTCATTTTGTTGTTGTTGTTGAGTCTATGCCTTTAACGGTCCTTCATAAATAAAATTGCAATAGTATTTGGTCAATCTTTTCCTCTAATTATGGCAGTAGAAATGCTCTGGGTATTTGAGTTTTCCTGTTTCTTGCTCCATCTTTGAAGGTCAGGTTCAGTTACTCTAGTTAATACAATTTAGGCTAATTCAATAGAACCCAAAGAATATCAAGTATCCTGTTGGAATTGTTCCTCCTTTTATTCTTAAATTTCTATTACAAAGGAAACTATTTCAATGATAAAGCCTGCAAAAAATCCTACAGCAAATATCATACTCAATGATGAAGGACTAGAAGCTTTTCTTCTAAGATCAGAAACAAGGTAAGAGCTGTACACCTGTAATCCCAGCTTCCTGGGAGGCTGAGGCAGGATGATCACATTTTCAAATCCAGCCTGGGCAACTTAGTGACTTAACAAGACCTTGTCTCAAAAGTAAAAAATAAAAAGGAGCGCAAAACAATGAAGAAAGAGAGAGAGAAAGAGAGAAAGAAAGAAAGAAAAAAAGAAGAAAGAAAACAAAGTAAGGATGCCCACTATAGCTGCTTCCATTTAACATACTAGTGGAAGACCTATCCAGAGGATTGAACAAAAGAAAGAAACAAAAAAATCCAAATTGAGAAGAAAAAAGTCTTATCTGTTGGCAGATCAGGTATTCTATGTAAAAATACCTAGAGATTACACACACACACACACACACACACACACACACACACACACACTGTAGTATTCTTGGAACTTACTTGGAAAATGTATAGAAACCAAAAGTTGAATCGTGGCTGCCAGAAATTGAAGGGAAAGAGGAAAGAATAGTTAGTGTTTAGTGTACATAGAGCTTCAGTTTGAAAAGATGAAAAGCTTTGAAGAGAGATGGTGGTGATGGTTGTACAACAATATGATTATACTTAATGCTACAAGACAGTCCATTTTAAAACAGTTAAATGCTGAGTTTTGCATTGTGTATATTTTATCACTATAAAAACAAAATTACTGTAATATAGAAGTCAGAATCCTAGATATAGCAAACTATTGATTGCTATTAAATTATAATACAAATATTTAGCAAGAGATCAACTCATTTATATTTTTAAGTAAGCCATATGTGTCAGTTCATCTTACTTAACAGTTTGACTGGATTAAAAGACTCCTGCAGAGGTGATTATATCATGGGTGTGCTGATATTCACAGTAGATTAACCCACTGAACTTCATAGCTGAATGTGCTGTTAGGAGAAAGACATGGGTCACAGGGGTGTGCCTTTGGAGGATGTATCCTTTGCTGGCACTCTTTCCCTGTGTTTTGCTTCCTGGGTGCAATGAAGTGAGAAGTTTTGCTCCACCAGGTTCTTCCACCATAATGTTCCTGCCTTGGGGGGGTCAGCCAACTATGGACTGAACCCCTGAAGCCATTAGCCAAAATAAACCTGTTCTTTAAGTTGTGGGTATCAGGAATTTTTCTCCAGAAACAGGAAAGCTGACCAATACACCATGCAATATTGTTAACTATAGGCACAGTGCCATATGGCTTATCTCCAGTATGTACTAATCTTGTGAGAGAGAAACTTTAGACCCAGTAGCCATCAACTCCTCTTTTGCTTTCAGCCCTGCCCCTGGCAATTACTAGTCTATATCCTTTCTGTGAGTAGGACAGTTTTATATACTTCATAAAAGTGGAATCATGTTGTATTTGTCTGCTGTAAATGGCTTATTGCATTTAGCAAAATATCCTTCATGTTCATTCACGTTGTCACATATAGCAAGAGGTACTTCTTTTTAAAAGCAAAATAAGGTCCACTGTATATATATATACCACATTTTCTTTATCCAGTCCACTAGTGATGGACATTTACATTGTTCATATAACTTGGCTATAGTGAATAATACTGCAAAAATGTTAACATAAATTGAATATTTAAAAAATAAGATCTTGATTTGGATTCTTTTGGACACATTATCAGAAGTGACATTGCTCAATCATGTGGCAGTTGTACTTCACTTTTTTTGTTTTGAAGAATCTCCATATTTTTTCAGCAGTGACTGCATCATTTTTCATTTCCACTAACAGTTTACAAGAGTTCCAAAATCTGGAAACCTTTATTATCATCTGGTTTTTTTTTATAACAGCCATCCTAACCAATGCAACATGATATTTTGTTGTGTCTTTGATTTGCACTGAAAAATTCGTAGTAACCGTCTTATTTTATGGTGAAAAACTGGAAGCTTTTCCTGTTGGAAATAAGGCAAGGATGCCTGCTCTTCCTACTTCTATTCAATGTAATAGTAGAAATCCTAGCAGGAGCATGCATTCATACTTCTACATGAATCACCAGCAGAAACTACAAATGAAAATTGGATTTGTTGAAGTTTCGACGTTGGAGAAGACCTCAGTTGGAGATGCATTCATGTGTCCTACCTCAGCAGCTGATGTGTCCTCTAAAGGCAGGTGCTCCTGGGGAACAGGAACTTGTGGGCTGTACATAACACATTCAATCCTCAGCAGAGCCTGGACCAAACTCGGAAAGCATTTTATCCTTGTACATCTTATCTCTAACTCTGTGGAACACATACTGAAAACCCATGTAAAATAGAAAGGTCCTTGGACTAGGATTCACCAGTCTTTTGCCCACAGTTCTGTCACTAAAAGCATCTGTGCCCTTCACAGAATCACTCACTCTCTCTGAGGCGAGTTTGCTTACCTGCAAACTGAGAGGACTTTCGCTTTCACTTTGAAAAGTCCCCGAAGTGAATGACAGTAGCAAGTCAGCCAGATTGATGCACAACTTTTTTATAGGAATACAAATAACCTACTTTGAGTATTTTTAACTTTTTAGAAAAAAAGCCACTCGGTATAGAAACAGTTAATTTAACCAATGAATGCTAGTGATGATGTTTTAGCTCATTGACTTGAACACATGTATAAAAGCAGGTTTTATTCACATCACAAAAGACATGTGATTTTATTTTCTTATCACACATAAGTAATGTTTCCTTACTTTTTGATGCAATGATTAAGCAGACCACACAGGGTAGAGTGAGACTCTAGGATGGTAATACCGTTTACTAACCTTTCCTTGGCTTTTCAATAAAAGACCCCGTTCTTCAGGGCATCCTGGTCCTTCCCTTTCTGCCTTTCACATCAGGAGCTGCATTCAGCTCAGCTTTGAGGCAAGGCTTACCTGCTCCCACATCCAAACAGTGGTTCTATGAAAGTCACACTGGCTTAGAGATCCACTTTATCTCCATTGCCATCGTGGGGAAGTAAGGAAGCTGACTGCATACTTGGTTTACCATAGCTTTTGTCTCCTCCTTGGTGTGGCTTAATGACAAAGCATTTCTCTGAACTTTGCAGAATACCAGCCACATCTATATCTGAAGCCAGGAATATAGTCCAACAAAGGCTTTTTCCTTCTTGTCTGTGAAACTCCAAATAACTGCAAGTGGCAGAACTGGCATCATAGTCAACAAAATTTACAATCATAAGACTTAGTTTTATATTTACTGGCTTTCAAGGTCTAAGACCTTGGGAAAATATCTTACCCCCAGGTTCTAATATGGTATCTGGACCTGGACAAGGGCCTAACAGATCTTAGTTATTATTATTCTACGGGTAATAGAACTAATTTGGGCTTATATTTCACTGATCATTTATCTTTTTCCCTGATTATTTGAACAGGTGGGCTGCTGTGAGGCCTAGTATTTATCATACTTGATGCATAATTTGGCAAATTGTTCTTTGTCCCATTCTGCGGTTCTACGTCATAACGCAGTTGCTCTTATTTTGTACAGTTTTAAGAAAAATTTCTTAACAAATTACAGTAATGAGTTCTGAGCTGCTCTTTGGGTGCATTAGCATATTTTTATTTTGTTTTGTTTTTTGTTTGTTTGTAGAAATATATTGTTTCTAAATCATTGTCTCTTGTTTCATCCACGGAACAACGTGGAAACCAAATTTCATTAAGTCAATGTTTCCATTCATGAGTATTCAAAATTATGCATGTGTCTGGGCCACACCCTAGGAAATTTTGATTCAGTGGCACAGGGTGGAGTTTGCAAGTACATAATTTGAAAATAGTCCAGAAGTGGTTATGATGTGCAACTCTGATTAACAAGAGCTGAATTAAATCAGTGCAGAAGGAGAGCATAGGCTATTACGAAGCTCAGCAGGTTTCTCCGAATCATTTTTGATTTTTGAACATTTGCACACAGTTTCATAGAGATGAGAATAGAATTTTAATTGAGGTTATATTTCCATGGGAACAAGAAACCCAGTGCTCCTTCATGTTTGCAGATATCTGTAAAAAGGTATCCTATTGTTCACTCCAAACCGCTGCAATGCAGTGAACACTATTGAAATTAATTTGCTGCTTCTCATTGTCCATAATAGAATATGGCTCGCACATTTGTAATGGCAGTGAATGGTGTATCTGTGCAGAAGTTTCCATCTCCATGGTTTATCCTCAAGGATAAAGAATTTTAGGGCTGATGTCTACCTCTTTGATTTTATAAATAAAATATTGAAAGAGTTGGTGAGTAACAACTTTGTCTAAGATCACACAGCTGGATGGAGTATTTCTTTATGCTATTTTTTTTTTTTGTGGGTACCGGGGGGTCGACCTCAGGACCTCGCGTGCCAGCAGGCGCCCGTGCCACTGAACGATATCACTGGCCCCTTTTTCGTATGTGGGTTCCGGGAGTCGAACTCGGGCCCTCGCGCTTGCCGAGCAGGCACTTAAGCCGCTGAGCCATCTCACCGGCCCCATCTTTATGCTATATTTAATTACCTCCTATTTTTTTTTTCAGGGCAAAAAACTGAATACGTTTTACCAAAAGTAACAAAAAGAAAAAAGTAATTGTCAAAGCACAATAGAACTGTCTGCAAACTTCAAAGAATCCAGGATATTTATTATAATCCATAGTTCATGATACTTTTCTGATTCCTTTGCTTTTGTACAAATCCTCTAATTAAAACCTACTGGAGACTTATAAAATGCAAGGCACAAACTAATTCTGCTGTTTCCCTCCAATCCTCCAGAAGAACATCTTATCAATCGCTGTTCAATCACAACAGAGTAGAAAGAAAAACTGGAATTTTTAATTTCTAACCATTGTATGAAACCTGTAAAACATATGTAAACTAATAAATGGAATAGCTGGTTTTAGAGTCTTTGGCCTTCTTTAAGATCTCTTTTAGATCTCAAAAGTGAGTATTTTTTCACTCTAATCAATCAGGCTATTCATACTTACTTAAGAAATGTCTGCTATATTCAAGGGATATCTTTAACTTAATCTTGTGCGCTCATTTTATGATACATTTTGGTTCATTATGTATTTGTTATTTCTCAATTTGTTACTTGTGAGTATTACTCTACAGTCTTGTCATTATAAAGTACAAAATATTGGATGTTTACTAAAGAACTTGTCTAATGGTATCCTCTCTGGAACCTTGGGATATGCAGCTGGATATGTATCCCAGTTACCGTGAAGATGAGAAAGCATAATTGTTTATTTTATGTTTGCTTTAAGATCTTAAACCAGAAAATAGGTAGCAGGGATGTCCTTAACTGAACATGGCCTTAATTCTATTTTCAAATATGACTGAATTTCCCCAGACTTCACAGGGAAAACTATGAACCAGAGCATGAGAAGAGTCAACAGGGGTGAAGCTTTATAGGGTATAACACAGAGACTTTGGAATTATTCACCGCACGTCTATTAACTAAAGGGCAGATTAGTCAGATCTCATCTATATGATGAGTCAGCTCATGATTTGTGAGGTAGACCTTACTACTCTCCTGCTACTACAAATATAATGACAAGAAAAACCCTAGTTACTGAAGAGTCGCTAATGCAGTTTAAAGCTTCCAGAAATCAGAATCTCTCAGTGCAGCCATCAGTGTGGGGCAGATTATAGATCTACTTCCATGTTGTCTTCATATTTATTTTCTTCTGTTACAATGACTTTAACATTTCCAAGGTAATGACATGGGCCTAGAGGCATCTCGTATGGAAAACATGTAAGTCAAGCAACACCCTAAATTATTGGTAACGAACCTGCCTCTCCTACATTTTCCTGGCTCCAACAGGAGGCCTGATTTCCATGCAGTGACTTTACTGACAGGTTCATAGAGATGTTTATGTTTCAAGAGCCTGAGCATAACATAAATAGTACAGTTGGGGCTGATGGCCCACTCCCCTCCACTCACCTGAACCTGAGCACCAGCCAAGGTCCAACCCCATGACTTTTGTCCTAATGCCCACTACCTGGAGGTAGAGATAAGATGCATGCGTACCACATTATTGGGCATGATCTATAATAACTTTTCTTCTCCTGGAGCTCATTGAAGTTTCACGCATATAGACTGCATCTCACAAATCCAATTATAACAGTGAATTATGGGAAAGGACATGCAAGATAGATATAGCTGACATGACTCAATACCCTGTCAATTGCATTGTCAATCACACTTTGGAAGGACCAATGGGAGATGACCTAGACCCAGACCACAACCAAAGTCTTAAATTCTTAAAGCCAGCACATTCAGTGCTCATGCCATTTTCCTTTCAGCCCACATGAGCCCACTCACTCTGAGCACATCATCTCCTAATTAAACATTAAATCTTGCTGCTTTTTCTTTACTGCTGCATAACACATCTAGTTCTTTGTTTGTCGCACATAAGAAAATGAAAATCTATCTGGGACCCCATCATCCACAGCAACAAGCATATTGCTGAGCATTATCTTATCTTTACTGATTACCTACAACTACCCATGCATTCTATTGAATGCTTTTATGAAATTCATCTTATTTAATTGGAAAATCTTGTAAGTGTTGTCTCAATTTAAAGGTAACAAACATGGAAATGTTATACAATTTGCTGAAGGTCACAGAACCAAAAATGGCAGAAATGGGATTCAAATTGGGTCTCTGTCTTTAAAATTGTGTCTCTAATCATATGTCACTTCCCCTCTGAAAATGGAGCTCAAGTATGACCAAGCACTGTTTTGTGTGTGTGTGATGCTTTTGTCTCACCTTTCAGAAATTTTTGAGAAAAATTCTTATCACAAGTACAGATGATAGAACTGTTATCTGACAATGCTGATGTCAAATGTTAGTACCCTGATTGAATGGAAAGAAGGAAATCAGATGAGTATAGACAGATCCGTTCTTCCTCTTTCCACCCAAAATACTCCACCAGTCATATTTCACCCCCACCCATGTGGGATGTCCCCCATCAATCTTTTGTTGTCCACAATTGGATAATTAGTGAGTAAAAAAAAATACATAAATCAAGACATAGACATAAGTGGGAATTTTCCCGTGGAAGTAAGGATATGTGAAAAGAACCACAAAGGATTTTATTTTGCCTTCCCCATCCGTAACACAACCTGGCACTCAAGTGAATTTTTATACTTTTGTCCCACTCCAAAGTAAATAAAAGCTCCCTAAAGGCAGATATTAGGTCTTGGAAGTCTTGCTATTTATTTCACAACTCACTGGCACTTAAAGGGGATAAGCAGATATTAAATTATCTACAAATGAGAGTTTGCAGTGCACTGTGTATAAATTAAATTCTTGGGGTAGAATTTTGGCCAAATAAACAAAAAAAGACATCAAGAGTAAATTATATTGTACTAAAGAGAGTAAAACATGATGTTCCAACAAATAATCTAGTGAAAACACACATTCCTTCCAGCTAAATCTACATTGAAATAATGTCCTTACAATCATAGCAAAACAAAAACAAATTTCAAAAAAATGAGAGAAGTATGTTTTGAGGTGATAAAATATGAAGGTTGAAGCTAAACCACTTTTATCCAAATGTACAAATCATATTGAAATAGCCCAATCAACTGTATTCAGGATACAATTTTAAAATGATGCATAAAAGTGTCGTTACACGGAGTTACTATGTGTAATGATTGCAAAAGACAGAACTAGTCCTGAAAATCTACTTCTTTTCTCATATGATGCTTTGACACCTAGAAAGTGAGATAGAAAGGAAGACAGGAGTGAAGAGAAAAAGTAAAATTTCAATTTTTCTTTCTTTCTTTTTTATCCAGTAAGGATCTGAGAATCTCAATACTGAAAACTCTTTCACCCTTTCTCCTTTTGACCACAGTAAGTGGACACCTCATGTGAGTGCCTGACATTTTCCTGTCTGTGTTATAACAACAATGTATGCATCAGCTCTGTGCTCTGGAAGTGAAATTATTTAAATCAACTAGGAGTTTAAAAGATACATTTTATTTAATCCATTTAGAAGTATCCCTGTGAGTCTAGTGAATAGATGTTACTACACAAAAGGAGAGTAAAACACTGGAACATTAAGGGATACTCAGTCAGGGGCAGACAATAGCTGATTAGCTCACCTCCCAGGTATTGAGACTGTCTCCACCAACACCAAAATAACTTTTGAAAAAAGGAAAAATCTGTCATCTTTTATTTTCTTCATAAAGGCATTAAACAAAACATTTAAAATATTTTTGTTTCCTAAGAGATACATTTTTAGTTGAGTTATAAGATTGGTTAGGCAGTGTGGCAAAAGGTTCACACTCCTATTTATATACTTTGTTTCTCTAAAAATATCAATTTTATCTTTTATGAAAGTTTTTCTTAAATGATTTTCATCATCAGTAACAGTGTAACCTAAAAATAATATTGTTAAGATTTTGCATGCATTTGAGAGTGAGACAGTTGTACAAATCATGTTTTTCATAATTGCCTATGATGTCAATAACTCTGTGGGTTGGTTCTCCACCCCCCCTTCTCTCTTTCTGGCATAGGTCAATACTACCTACATAAATAAGTAGTAAAAGCTTTCAATTACATGTTACAGACACCAGGCCTTAAGGACACAAAAGCTAGAATATAGTATTTTAAAGGCAGCTTACTGGCTGAAGACACAGATAGGATATTAAGAAAAGTTACCCTAGTAAGGATTCTAATAAACATAATATTGTATATAAATTAACCCATCTTCCACCGAGAAAACAGCTAAGAAATTAATAAAATGAGAGTGTAAAATAAATAGCATATTTTATTGGTTTAGGTAAAAAATCTGCCAATGTGGAGGGTAGGACTGGGATGAAGATGGAAAGAATGTGTTATATCTTCTGAAGATAATCTACATCACATTCAATTTCTTCTAGTGATTTTAAAGTTGTGAATAGGTGCTAATGTATATTAGGACTTGCTTTCCTTAGTTTAAAAATACAAATTAGTTTGTCTGCACTTAAAGTTGACTCCAAAATGATACATTTCTAAAAGGTTTTGTGTTTCTACTAAAATTTAGAGATTTTATGTAAAAAAAATGCTTAAAGATATTTATAGATCTACAAATTACTCATATGTGTTTACCTTTTTCAAAAAAGATTTTTCCCTTTTAAAAGAGTTATCTGTGTTTCTTGTTAAAATTGTCTTACACTTTTAGGCAAGTATTAAGTAATTGATAGCCAACCCAAAGAGAAAAAGTATATCTGTTATTATTTGAATAGATGTCTCTTAAAAGCTATGTGTTAAAGACTTTGTTCCCAGCACATGGCACTACTGGGAAGTGCTAGAGTCTTTAAGAAGTCTAGGTCACTAGGTGAATGCTTTGGAAAGGGGTTGTGGGATCACTTCTTTCTCTCTCCTGTTCCAGGCCATGAGGTAAATGGGTTTCTTCTACCACACACTCCCGCCATGATGCCCTGCCTTACCACAGACCCAAAGAAAACAAGTAACTGACCATGGTCTGAAAACTCCAAAACTGTGAGCCAAAATAAAACTTTCTTCTTCTTAAATTCATTATCTTATGGATTTTGTTATAATAATGGAAGGCTAACACATAGATAGTACCTTTAACTTATTTCAGCATATTGTCTTCTACACTTCTCTTAATATTTGAATTTCTAGTGCATGATTACTTAATTATATTTTCAGCTTTCAAAGAATAAGTAAACCTCTTCTAAAAGGTAAGTTTATAAAATCAAAGATCTTAAAAGTAACAAATATAACATTCTACATTGTAGTCCTTCAATGATTTCCTTCTGTATCTTCTTAGAGCAGTAATTCTCAGTATTGGCTGCCCATGACAATCATAAAAGATTTGGTTAATTGAACCAACAAACAATAACAGCTACACAAAACTATAATGCCTCCAATCAACCTAAAGGCTATTTTGATGTGTTTGTCTGCAGTGGTGGTAAACCTATGACACGTGTACTGCAGTGGGCTGTTTGTGTCATTGAAATCTCTAAAAGGTTCACAATCACTGCTCTAGAGATCAATGTAGCCTTCACGGTTTTTAAAAGGCCCTCCAATAGTTCTAACATGTACAAAATGGAAATCGTACTTTAGAAAAATGTTCATAAATATATTTCTTTGCCTCTGAGATGGCAAACTGGGAAGCCAGTTGAGTCACTTGACAGTTATTTTATATATTTGCAAATGGCCAAGGTAAGGTAATTATGAATATAAGAAATACTTACCAATTCTTTCAATTCTTCATGTAACATAAATATCTGAGGATAAAAAATATAAGAATATGTAATTGTCAAAGGACAAAGACAGAAATGTGGGTTAAAATAAAAAGAAAATGGATTTAATGTCATCAAGTACATTTCTGCCTCTGACAGTCATGCATTAATTGCCATAGAAATTTTGGCTCCAGTGATTTTTAATAACATAGAAACATTCATTTGTGACTTTTTAATTATTCTGGGGGGCATGGATTCTTACTCCTTATATCAAGGTTCACCAAAATCAACTACATAGACATATTTCGTCATCAGTATACATGAATATAGATTGTCGTCAGTAACTTCTTTAGGGGATGTAGAAGCAATAATCAATAAACAGATCTTATTGTGATGTGTCAATATTAGGAATCAATGTGCACCTTGGAAATCTCTGAGACAAAAAGATAATGACAACATATTCCCTGCTTTTCAAAAGAAACTGTTAAAAGAATAAAAAGACACTGTTATGAGAATAAAAATATATAAGAATATATTTATAAATCACATATCTAACAAAGAAGTTCCGTGCAGAAGGTTTTTTTAAAATTCTCAAAAGTCAATAAGACAATAAAAATCCAGTAAAAATGAACAAAATATTAAACAGATATTTCCACAAAGAAAAAATGCAGATATCAAACATAGTAAAAAATGTCCAGCATCATTAATAATCAGAGAAATGAAAAATACAACCACAAAGAGATACTACTAATTACCTGTTAAAAGACCTAAAATTAAAAAGACTGATCATATTAAGCTCCAGCTAGGTATGAAGAAACTGGAATTTCATCTGTTGTTGGTGGAAATGTCAAATGATATCATTTTTTAAAAGAGTTTGGTAAATTCCTAATATGAAGTATTTACTTACCAAAAGTCCCAGCAATTTCACTCCTAGATATTTACCAAAGTGAAATGAAAAGCTATGCTCACGCAAAAATTTGCACAAATATTTACAAGTGGCTTCTTCATAATTGTTGCAAATTCAAAATCACCTAATGTCTTAGTTTGAGACTGAATAAATAAATCTGGTACATCTATTCATAGGATGGTTACTCAACAATGTGTAAACTACTGATACACATGACAATATAAATGGTTCTTAAATGTATTGTACTAAGTAAAAGAGCACAGAATCAAAAGGTTAAATGCTGTGATTAGGTTTATATGATATTCTAAAAATTAAAAAAAAAAACTATAAGTAGATAAAACAGAGCAGTGGCTACAAGGCATTCAGGGTTGATGGAATGACTGATTACAAAGGATCAAAGGGGAACTTTCTGAGGGAAAGAATTCTTCTATAGAGTTTACCTTAGTTTCCATAGAGGATTGTTTATGGGATTATCTATAAATACCAAATCCATGCATGCTCAAATCTCTTATATAAAATGCCACAGTATTTTCATATAACCTACACTGTTACATACTTCAAATCATCTTGATTACTTATAGCATCTAACGCAATGTAAATGCCAAATACATAGTTACTATATTATATTATTTAAGGAAAAATAACAAGAAAATAGCCCACATAAGTTAAGTACAGATACAAATTTCTTCACATACTTTTTGGATCTGTAGATGGCTGAATCTTCGGATGCAGAGCCTGCAGATATGAAGAGCTGACTGTATTTTGATGATTGTTGTGGCTACATTATAGTATTGTGTTTACCAAAACTTGCAAATTTATAATTAACTAAAAAAGGTAAATTTTCCTGTATGTAAATTATACTTTAGATTTTTAAGTGAGGAAAAAAGAAAAACAAACAAAATTACCAAAAGTCCTTGGTATCATGGCCAGTTACTTCCCTGATGAATATGATTCTGAATAAACTCATATGTAGAAGTTGCCCCACACTGATGTAGCTCCTCTTTGGTTTCAACTCAGTACTTACTCAGTAATGCCCTGAGTAGAACTCTGCCCAGTGCTGACTCATTCGTATAGAAACATCTAATTCCCAGTAACTGGGCTTAACTAGAGACACAGGATGAACGGAAGGGAGTGCTTAGGATATTCCCTAGGGTATTTAGCCTACAGAAATCTAACAGCCAAAGCAAGGAGAGTGCTCCATCACTAGGGAAATGACTTAGTCATACACAAGGAAGAACTCTCCCTATGTAAGCGTGATGAGGCACTAGAATGGTTGTACTTTTAAAAACTCTAGTGAAAGAATAAGATGATTTGACACTCATGAATTTTGCCACTTATTACATAGTTATTGAACACATCCTAAGCACAAGATCTCAGGCTTACTGATTAAAAAGAAAAAAACTAAATAAACTTCTGTCTTCTATGAAAGGAGAAAAACTAGACCATTTAGTTGTAAAAGTAAATCTACATGCAGATAGATCAAGTTACTACTTTAGAAGTTCTGGATAAACACAAACATCATTTGCTGAGATTCATTCCTCCCAGTAGAATAAATGTTGTAAAAGCTTTCAAATAAGTATGCATTCAGTAATTAAAGATGCAGCATGCTCTGAAATGTCAGTGATTCAAGTCTATAGGATAACAAATTCTCCAAGAGCCAGGCAGACTGATTAGAAGTGGAAATATATATTTAGTCCTTTTCATAAGACTGTCTATTTCACTGTCTCTTTAATTAGGAAACATAGAAATTAATGCACTTTACCTGACAGTTAACATTACACTGCCTACTTTCCCATACATTCTGTGTATAAACTTTCACACGTTCACAAACATAAGATCATGAGATTAAAATGTCCTGTGATATGCTATGTTTCATGCAAAGTTATTTAATACATTCTCTTGGATCCTTTTTTATGACCTTTTGAAATTACTCTTTACATATCATAAATCATGTAGTTAAGTCAATTAATGTAGAACATAAAGCAAATGAGAGTCCTGAACTACTGTTTATGGGCATACTTTTCTGTGTTTATGACTATAATTCTCAAAGCACAAGCTTGTAGTGCCATCACTTCAGGAATCTGGAAACATTCTGGCATGTGCTGTAAAGAATGCAGCATCCTTGTTTACAGTGAAGGTGTGAGCTGAATTCTAACAGATGCACAGCAGCCCAGACAATCTAATCTCATTCAACATTCACCTCACTGCTGCCAGTGGGCACACTGTTGCTATTCACATCCCACATTCCTTCTCCACACATGCAGGCTTGTGTTGATGCCTTGGAAGCAAAGTATGATACATTGATGTTCTAGATTGTGGTTAACAAATACCTTTAGCACTTTAGGTTCATATGAGGTTAAGGTAGGCCTGATGGGTAAAGGAGGAAGGAAATTATCATGTGCTAGGCATGGTCTGAAAAGGTGCTTTATTGTGTTGTTGATGTTATCACAATAAACTATAGAAACAGATGATAGTATCCTCACCATACAAGTGATGCAGCTGCAATCTACATTGTCTAAAGGATCAGAAAGACTCCCTCTCCCAAAATGGTGCTAATCCCAGTCTTTCCATTTACATTCCTAAAATACTTGGCTCCAGATAGACTCCCTTGGTTTGAGGTCATGTCTTTTGGTATTGCCCATGCAGGACATATGTGTTACCATGACCTGAGATGCTTGCAAATACAGATTCTGCACCCTGCTTGTGTTTTCAGATTGCTGGGACTTGAGACTTGGAGACAAGATATTGGGTTTTCATACCTATAAATTATTCTGCATTTTCATAATGCTTTAATTATATATTTTAAATAATAATGTGAAAAAAATTTTTTTAATGTGGGTACTGGGAGTCAAACTCAGGACCTCGCGCTTGCCACGTAGGCGCTTATGCCGCTGAGCTATATCACCAGCCCTTAAATAATAATGTGACCATAATAATACAAAATGAAGAGTTGGTGTGATATGCTCATACTAAAAGTCTCAGTAATTTTTAGTATAAAAATAAAATAAATATATGAAAAAAAATAAATAAAGGGCTAGTGATATAGCTCAGCAGCATAAGCGCCTGCCTGGCAAGCGTGAGGTCCTGAGTTCGACTCCCAGTACCCGCATACAAAAAATAAATAAATAAATAAATAAATGACTTACTATTATTAACCTATATATTGTGATAAGATTGTATATTTTCAATAGTTCTATGTTTAATGCTGTCTTTGAGAATGGAAAACATTACACTATGAGATTTTAACATAGAATAAAAGACACATAAAATCAATAAAAATTTAAAGATACTAACACAAATATTAAATACTTAAAGATTAGTATTCTTAAAATGAAACATTAAATATGAAAAATATTAATTGCCCAATCTGATAGTTTTGAGTTTCATTTCTTAAAATAACTCAGATGTAGAAAACTTGTTTTGAATTTGGTTGAATTGCTAGGCAGCATCCAAAACATCAACCTGGGGATTAGAACACATACCACTTCGTGTTAACCTAGTTTCCTCTTTCCACAAGGAAAATATTTTGTTTTCTGGACCTGATTTTTTCTAATTTCTAGTAAAAATTAATGTTACTGGTATTAATTCATATTCCCCTATAACAAATACATGCAAATAACAGGGAATATTATTGGGTTTTACAAGAATAAAAAAAATTGATCTAAGAAAATTAATGGCTTTATAGCAAATCATGTGCTGGTAAGAATTTTGCTTTCAAAACTTGTTTTTTGAGATATCAAAATTATTTATATAGACAACATTATGCATAAACACTTATTAATATTTATTTTAATATCGAGAATGATTCATTCCCATGAACTTATGCTGAAAATACAGCTATAAGCAAGACTGACTGACAGGGTCCTGACTACTGAGCTGGTTCTCTTCTACCTTCTGTCTTTGATCTGGAAATTGTCAACCTTGAATTTCAGCTCCGGGCATGAATTATTTTCTGCTCTTAGCTGACCTAACTCAGAGGAATCTTTTGAACCAGCATTGATTCTATTTCCATTGCTAAGTCTTACTTCTTGCAGGAGAATTACAAGATCTTTTCCAATGTTCCTGATATTTTAAAATAATTTTTCAAACTGTTGGTGTAAGCATTCGTTTCCTGAGAAACGTCAGGAAGGAATTCCCACATGGAAACATTGTGCTCCACCATCAGAGGTTAAAATAAACGGGGTTCGAAGCCATGGTCATTGCGGATTAGAGAGCTGGAGGATCCAGTATTTTCTCAGTCTGAGAAGATGGAGTTACAGAAGAAGAGAGATAAAGGATGCAGCACCAGTCTGTGGTTGAAGGCCTGGAATCTTACTACATAGCTGCTAGTGCGAGTCTGCACTGAAAGGCTAGAGAAACTGAAACTAATGTACAAAAGTGATCACAAATACTGGAGCTTTTGCAAAATGGGAACGCTTCCTTCTTTCCCTTTCATTCCATTCGGGCTACATGCTTTTTGGTTGGTGCTACCTTCATCCGGACCGGGTCTTCCCCCCTCAGTTTGCTGACCTGCATGCCAGATATCCTCAGACACACCCAGAACTGTGCTTTAATAATCTGCAAGGCATTTCTCAATTCATTCAAGTTGATATATCATGATTAATTGTTACAGAGCATAAAAATTAGCATTTTTAACAAGTTCCAGAAAGTGATGCTAATGTCGCTGGTCCACCGGCCAAATTTCAGGAATCACTAATCTAAGAAATGCAAACTCTCTTGTAGCCCTACGGTTACCATATTTCTTGCTTAGAAAAAATTAATTTTAAAAATCGCTCTATCAGTTATCAAGTTCTTATGTTTTATTTCCTGCTATCTAACATGTCAGCTGCAGTTGACTCTTAGAAATGTTATTTCTGTCAGTTTATAACAGCCATTTCATTATAATATGATAATCCCCAGGATGGAATCCTCACCTACACATTCCTTACAAACAGATTTTCACCTGCCCTACACTGGACATGAAACACGCAGACATATGTCAGTTCACATCGCACTCTTACCTACAGCCAATGAGACCACATGAGTCGCCAGCCAAACACATGAGGCCTGAGAACAACCAGGCTGTACGTGAGGCTTCATATGGCATAGCAGCTAATGGAAACATTTAACATTAAAAATACTCTGGCTTAACATAAACATTTAAAAATACTCTGTCTAAATAATTACAACAGGATGAATACTGGACTTATTAAGTCCTTTCTACCTACCTTTAAGTTACCTAAATAAAGAGACAATGTTTTTAGGTAGCAGGCGGACATACATTGGGAATGCAGAGTCCATGAGGCTGAATTTATTACAGAAAAAACTAAAGATAGAATTTGGAATAACTAATTCATATAAAGTGTACAGATGTTTATCAGTGCTTTTTATCCAAAACAACTACACAAATATGAGCTCCAGTAAGAAATTAAATTTGAGAGTCATCCCATCTACCTGGATCTTTTTCATATGCGTGATTCGACAACTTTCACTAGGAAGGAACACATTCTTAAAGTGACAGAGTCAGCCAGAATGAACTGGAGCTTTGATAAACATAGCAGTTTGATGGCTATTACTGCTGTGAGTCAAATATTTATGACTTTTCATGCTCTGGAAGTACTAGGATTGCACTTCCTGATTGTCTTTTCTTGGATGGCCTATCAGTTTTCCCTGGGGGAAAAGACATACAAACAGAGTAGTTATTTTTTTTTTTCCTGTGGGTACCGGGAGTCGACCTCAGGACCTCACATGCCAGCAGGCGCCGGTGCCACTGAGCGATATCACCGGCCCGTTTTTCGTATGTGGGTTCCGGGAGTCGAACTCGGGCCCTCACGCTTGCCAGGCAGGCGCGTACCCTGCTGAGCCATCTCACCGGCCCCAAACAGAATAGTTTAAGATTATTTAATAAAAAGTTTATTGCTAGGTTGTAGCAGATCCTACAGAACACAATAAAAGCCAATGCCAGCAACAGGAGAGAGTTATCATCCATAAGCCTGAAGTGACACAGGCCAGAGGAGTGGTTGTGCGACTTGCAGAATTCAGAGAAGGTAGCTGGAGTGGCTGACTGACTGGAAATATGTTTGTGCTATTATTAATATTTGACAAAGAGAAACAAAGAGACAGAGAGTGCCTTAATTACTTTTTTCATTGCTGAGACAAAACACCCAACAACCAAAATTAAAAGAGGACAGGTTTATTTCAGTTCACAGTTTGTAGAGGTTAGAGTCCATGGTCAGCTGGTGCCAAGGCAGGGCAGCATGGCAGAGGAGCATGGTAGAGGAGAAATAGTCCATGACATGGCAGGCAGAAAGCAAAAAGCAAGAAGGCAACAGAACCAGCAGCAGCGGCCAACCCTGCCTTTATATTTCATCCAGGCTACCTGCCTTTTGTGTGGTGGCACCCACACACATGATGGGTCACCCTTTATCTCAGCATCACACCCTAGATCAAGCCATCTCTGAAAAATCCCACCTATGACAGCATGAGGCTTTGCAGTCTGGGAAGGAGGCATCTAGACACAGCCCATAACAGAGAGGACCATTCTCAGAAAAGAATGTACTAAATTATGAGTGGGAATTAAAGAAAATACAGTAACTTGGAATTTTAGATAAAGCCTTATAAGAGGCAGATGATTCACACTGATAACTGCTGAGGGGTAAAACTGTAACAACTGAGGCCGGTGACATAGCTCAGCGGCATGGGCGCCTGCTGGCATGCGAGGTCCTGAGTTCAACCCCCGGTACCCACAAAAAATAAAATTAAATTAAATTAAAAAACTGTAACAACTTTTGACAAGTAAAGGTCAATTAGAATTATATCTTGAATCAAGTTTCAGATTTATGTATGGCTGCCATATTCGTTGTAAAATCTCAGAATGGATTAAAGAATCTTAGAGCAAAGGGACAAATAAGACTATGTTATCCAGGAATTCTATGCATTTGAAAACAAAATTGCTGAGGAAAAAGAGACTAAACATTTGAGTCACAGCCAAAATCTGAAAAGGTTAAGTATTTGCAATTAAGCCAGAAGGAAAAAGAAGGGAGCAGAATATAAGATGTAATTTAAAAAAATCAGGAATCCAAGCAAGTATGACTAGAAAATAGCTTCGTGTGTGTGTGGCTATTTGCACGTGGAGGTAACCTAAATACGTAGGAAGTCTACAAAGTTTTAAAGAGAGTTTTACTACCAAATAAACCACAGGCTTGGACTAAAACTCATGTGCTTATTGAGAAGGTGACTGTAGCTATCCTGTCCTAGTTCTCCCACCATATATCAGATGTGAGGTTTGAAGGTAACTTATTAGTTCACTGATCTTTGGATCAAAAGGGAGTTAGACACACACTTAATGTAGAGATTGCTATGTGTAACAGTCTGACAAAAGCACAAATAAACATCTGAGATGCTGGGATGAGCTTGATGCCAAGACTGAGTGGCATCTTGAACTCGATTCCCAGAGGGTGTGGGCAAGTCTATGGTTTCTGCAGGAAATGGAGGAAGTGAGTATATGGATGGATGGTGTGTTGAACTGTAATATGCATTAATGGTAGCTACCAAAATATTTCTGGTTCTCTTTCTTCCAGGCACTCAGTGACTTCTCAGGTTTGGAATTATGACTCTAGTTATACGTGCAGATGTGACTAGTTCTGGTCAATGAGTTTTGAGGCAAAAAATGAAACACGAAGCTAGGTAAGTTGAAGCACATCTGTAATCCCAGCACTCAGGGAGGCTAAGGCATAATAGCAACTTTAAACCCAGCCTGGGCAACCTAGTGACTTAGTGAGACATTGTCTTAAAATAAAAAATAAAGGCAGAGGCTAGGGATGTGGCTCAGTGTAAAGTCTGTGTTTGATCTCTAGTACCACGAAAGAAAGAAAAAAGGAAGAAAGAAAGGAAGAAAGAAAGGAAGAAAGAAGGAAGGAAAGAAGGAAGGAAGAAAGAAAGAAAGAAAGAAAGAAAGAAAGAAAGAAAGAAAGAAGGAAAGAAGGAAGAAAGAAAGAAAGAGAGAGAACGAAAAAGAAAGAAAAGAAAGAAAGAAAAGAAAAAGAAAGAAAGAAAGAAAGAAAGAAAGAAAGAAAGAAAGAAAGAAAGAAAGAAAGAAAGAAAGAAAGAAAGGAAAAAGAAAGAGAGGGAGGGAGGAAACATGAATGTTTTGTGCTGGCAAATTTAATTGCTGACACAAGATTCTTCAAATTTTTAAATTCCATCACTGGGTCCAGCAATATTCTAGACCCCTTAAGCAGAAAATCCAGAAAAAAGAACCATCTTTACTCACAACAGATATGTGAAAAGAGTGAGAAATTATCCCATAGTGTTTTAATTATCTGAAATTTGAGAGACAATCTGTTATAGCATCATGTAGTTTTTATTAACTGATAAAAACAAAACAAAACAGATACTAATTCTTGTGGGCAAGTGAGATTGCAGTAGAATATCTTCTGTGGGAAAGGAATACTTTCCATCACTGAAGCACCTTGAATCCAAAATGTTAAGTAAAATACATCAGACACACAAGCTTAAATATCATAATTTTTCTTATGTAAGAAACCCAGAGTATAAATAAGTCAAAGAACAAAATAAAAGATGAATAGTACGAAACAGGGAGATAGATGTTTTGCAAATGGAAAAGGGACCAAAAGTTGGAGGAAAGAGAGAAGGAAAGGAGACATATAGGGTATGTCATGTACATGTACCAGGTACCTAGATGAAGGTATTCCTTATGAATTACAAACATACACTAATAAAAAAGAGTACTTTCCATCACCATTTCTTTAAGGTTAAACAAGGAATTTATAGATCATGACTTGTTAAAGATTATATAAATCTATCTTCCATACTTCGACTCAATAGAATTTAAACCTGAAATTTCTTCTTTTCATACCACAAATAAATGTGAGGTAGAAAGGAGTACATTATTTTGTAAACAAATTTATTCATAAAATCAATTCTATAAAGATGCTTACAGCTGACAGTCGCTCTTACATTCCACTTTGATATTTTAAATATATAGGTCACTAGATGACATGCAGTTGATTTGGATGTGGAACTGTTAAAGATGCATATCATTTAAAGCACTTTTGTATGGGGATCAAGACTGGCTAGATATGACTTGAGCTGCTTGTATCTTTTGTAGTACTCTCTCCTAGAGATATTCTCCCACACAGAGTCAAAATAAAAGTACGGCCCAGCTAGAGTACAGATGAAGTAGATTTCTATGCTATACCAATGCTTTCTGAAAGCTTTGCTACTGCTTCATCTCTATTCATGAGAACTTAAGGGATGAATTGGAGAAAGAAAATCTTTCTTACTACGATCTCCTTTAAGGCTCAAAGGCTCATTGGAATGAAGGACAGAATAAATAGCATTTCAAATGAGTAGGGGGAGGAAAAAGGCTTTTATTTCAACATGAATTGTCACAGAAGGAAATGAAGCTTGCTAAAAACATATCTGCAAATAAAGTATGACAAAGAAAATATTAGTGTACTATTTTTCTAGGTTTATCATTATAATTCTTTTACAAATGCTATTATACTGATATCCTTGCAGAAATGGTATAATTGGTCAATGTATTTGAAGTGCAGGTAAGATAATTTAGTAGAAATTATTATGGGTAATGCCATGAAATAATTGAGATGCTGCTTTTATTTCTTTCTTCATTGTGTCTCAGCTCATGACAAACTAAGCCATGTACAATCAGGGGAAATGAATATATGTAAATATAATAGGACTGGAAGTGTAGAAATGAAATATGTAAGAAATAGGTGTTGACTTATCCAACTATTTATCTTATGAATGTTTGGGGGAGTAATAATTAAAAGCAACAAAAATTTTAACATTACTGCATTCGATCAACATTTGAATATTTGGAATGGCAAATACAATAAGATGTTGAAAGTAAACACATATTTAATATTTGCCTAGTAGAAAACAAAAAAGTATTAGTTCAACAATCATGTATTCAACATTACTTATAATTTCATAGGTTCAGCAGATAAAATCATAGTAATTTAAAATAAAATATATCAAGAAAATAAAATATATCTATATTTACTAAACAGGAAAAATATCTATGATATACTATTAAAACTTTAAAAGTAGAGATCAGGATGTGGTTCAATAAAACTTTTGTAAAAGCTCTATATATGTCTGCATATGGAGCTATATATAAATATATACAATGCATGAAATTTTTTTATGTGCACAGATAAAGGGTGGCAGCTATTTAGGTGCATGTGTGCCGATTAACTGTTTAAATTTTTCTCCTTATAGTGTTACTTGTCACCACAGCATGTAATATCTTTGTGCTTTAAAAAAATAATAGAGAAAATATAAACAACTACAAAAGAGAATATAAATATATGAGAAAGAATCAGTGGGAAGATCAGTTGCCCTCTGTCTCTGTTTGATGAGGCCTGCCTGTTTTCTTCTGTGTTTTTGCTCCTCAATAGGCATAATTAAAATTATTACTTACAATATTAACCCAAATACAGACCTGTGAGTTATAGTTTTAAATTCATTCTTATCATTCAAAATGAACTTACTTAAGAAAATTTCTTGTAAGTTTTTCACTTTTAAAATCATTTAATATTTTAAAGGAGTTTAAAAATGTTCAATTATACAGAGAATATATTATCTTTGTTCCCTTAAGCTTTGACAAAATATTTTATTCAGTTTATCCTCTCTGTAAACCATGAATGATTTTCACTTTTGCCCTTTAGAAGAGCAGTTTGTGTTATGACTATTGTAGAAAATTATGCAGCTGTTTAAAAAACAATAATGGATTTTCTTCAGCAATTTTTGCTCTTTTGAGTTTCACATGTTCTAAGGCACATTTAATTTGTGGATTAGAACTTTGAATAGCACAATTACCAGTACAATTACAGACTGCTGTGGGAATTATTTGCAAGACAAAGAAGGAGGTCAGCACAAACTGTATGCTCGGTATCTGCAAAGAAGGTGTGAATGACGTGATCAATGAGGTAGTCAAGAGATTGTTCACAAACTTGTTCATGTGTTTTTGCAATCATTCATTTGAGAACAAATGCATTTGTTGCAAACCTACAGTATTTCTTGTGCTGACTGGGCTAGATGCTAGTCTTACACTGAGAAACCAGTGCGGACATGTCCCTGCCTCATGGAGTTTTACGAATGAGTCAAATATTGTAAAATGTTTCTCACCTGATCATTATTTACCTGCTGTCCCTAATTCCTTGATTCTCTCTTTTAATCCATGAAATTTACTAATTGAGGCACCAGCTGTGACTGTGTAGGAGTAGGCTGCTCACTAAAAAGTCCACTTCCTTTTGCTCCCAACCACTGAACATTGCACTTATCAGTTGAGTTTGTTAAGCCCATTTATTTCAGTTGCGCTTGTTATTATCATTATCCAAATCAACTACAAAACTAATAAGAGTGCAAATAGAAAACTGTTCCTTAGGAATTTAAGTAGGGTGTTTTGGAAAGTGTTGGTAAAAGAAAATTATTGAGAATAATCACAAGACCCAGTACTGGAGATCAGAAAACACATTTTTGAGCAAATTATTTTGAATCAAAGTGCGCAAAATCTAGGGGAAAACAAGATGGAAGGAATTTTGGGAGTAGAAATAGGCAAAGGAGCTTCCCAAAATAGAAGAAATAGCATGTGAAATCTGTTACATTTTTGAAAGAAGCATAGAGAGTTAAAGAAAGTAAAGACAAGTGTGGCAGAAAAGAATACATTAGGGAGGGTAGGAAGGATCTGGATCTTTTTCTCCCAAGCTTACTTGTTTTTATTTTTTTATTTTTTTATGGAAAATATACAACAATTTCAAAACAAAATAATAGGAAAATAACAATAGTTAACACATTGGATATTGCAGCACCTCCTGAAGGACATTAGGAAGGCTTTGAAAGGTACAAGATGATATGGTCAGACACACCTGTTGTAACTGTTACACTGACTGTAGAATGCAGAGCAGACTGTGGGAGGGAGGAATGAGGCTACAGCAATCATGTAGTTTACTTGGGGGATTCAAGGTAAAAGGTGAGAAACTAAATTAGTGACAACTGAGTGGGCCGGTAAGATAGCTCAGTGGCATAAGCGCCTGCCTGGCAAGCGCAAGGGCTCGAGTTTGACTCCCGGAACCCACATACGAAAAAAGGATTGGTGATATCGCTCAGGGGCACGGGCGCCTACTGGCGCACCAGGTCCTGAGGTCGACCCCCGGCACCCACCAAAAAAAAAAAAAAAAAAAAAAAAAAGAAATGGTATACTCGAAAGAGTTAGGAGGATGAATCTTACATTTCTTTATACTATGTACATACACATCTGATTTTTGAGGCTAGGATTTGTGGGCTGAGCAACTTTACTCCAGCATGCAACATACCCAACTGTATTTTTCATTGAGATAAATATAGGTCTTTTCTTAGAGTCTGTCAGTTGTGGCAGAAAGAATCCTTCATTCTTTTCTCAGGGGGAGAGATGAAAGGGGCATGAGATGTACCAATGCCCCATGACAAATGTATTTATTATGCATCCCAAATGTATACTAATAAAAAAATTTAAAAAAGAAAGAGATGTGATTTCAATCTATGATGACTCTTGTTGCAATAGGAGTCAGAATGTCTAGAGGGTAGATTTTCCTTTACTCTCTCCTTTATGAGCAGAAAAATTCTGCTCTGCAAAAGCACGGATCACAAGCTCTCTGCGCAGCTTTTCTACAATCAAATCATCTCTCCTATCCTCTTATATGAAGAGTGGTAGAGACGCACAGGGACATATCCCCACTACTATGAAATCTCAACACTTTCGCCTCTGTGGACTTCTTTCATTAAAAAAATTAAAATCTTGTTTTATGTCTGTGTTTGTATAAAGACTAATATAACCTATCCTTGATGATGTTAATTTTTAGTTCTTATTATAAAATAAAAAACATTTTTGTGGGTTTCTACATGTATCATGGGCCTTCTGCAATTTGCCTACTGTGCCTAATGCATGGATTAGCTCAGGCATCTGTCTTCCTGAAGTGAGGAAGGAAATCTGGGCATCTAATTATTGTTTTCATTGAAGCGTTCAACTAATCCTTTTATTTTCAATCCTGCCACCTACACCTATGCTTTCACAGGTCCCTGGTACCTCCATTTCCTTCCAAACAACTGGGAATGCAGTAGTTTCTTTCTTGTTGGCTTCATCCCCGAAGGATGATTACCCAGTATTCTCTCCTATAGTGTATCTGTTCACTCTTTTTGCATCAGCCTTCAAGTGTCTAAAATTTGCTAACAACTATCATTTGCTGTCAGCTCCTTTTCTGCTTCCTGCCTTTATTTTTATCCATTTACTTTGATTCTAGTCACTGTGTGAATAGAGAAAAATGCCTTTGTGCAAAGTGCCCACTTTCCCTGAAGGTCAGTTACAGGAGTGCATCAAAGGAGTGCATCAAAGGAGTGCTCAAAGGCATAAATGCAGCATCTTGAGGGAGATGACTTTCTCTGGATGGATCAAGGGGAAAAGAGAAGTATTTTATGTAAAGAATCTCAACCCATGTTGTTTTTCATTGTCACATTCCAACTTTCTACCAGGTCCGGAGCCTTTCTAGAATTCTGGTGTATAAATAATTTTCATCTACACCATAAATACTAGAAGTTCCTTTGGTAACCTCATCAGTCATCACTTCTCCATTCTCTCTTCTAGAAATTTGTTAAAATCTTTTTTTTTTTTTTTTTGTGGGTATTGGGGGTTGACCTCAGGACCTCGCGCGCCAGCAGGCGCCCGTGCCGCTGAGCGATATCACCCGCCCTTTTATCGTATGTAGGTTCCAGGAGTTGAACCGGGTCCTCGTGCTTGACAGGCAGGTGCGTATGCCGCTGAGCCATCTCACCACCCCTGTTAAAATCTTTTTTCAAAAAAACCTCCTTCTTTTAATAGCAGCTTCCTCTATATTTATTTAATAGTTATAAATGCATACTTTTATAAAAATTTTGTCATGATTTCAAAATCTTCTTGGAAGGGAGATGGAATAAAAACTCATATGTTCATCCAGTAATTTTGTACTAGAAGCTCCTGAATAAAAATGTTAGATAATTACAGGTAAAGGGAAATGAGTGCAATTAATCAATTTTCAATTATCTCCAGAAAAAAGAAAACTGGATCCTGTGTGCATGTGACCAATACACAGAGATGAGTTAAATTATTCAGAATTTAGAAATTAATTTAATATCTGAGAATAAAAATGGAAATAATCATAATAATTAACTCTATAGAAGTATAGTGTTGTGCCCTTATTCCAGTGGATGATAAGTAGCTATAAATTATGCACAACTACAAGGTGTGATTGAAATATTACAGTAAAAGACATATTGTCATTAATCTTGCTCAAAATACTCTCCCTCACTTCAAACGCACTTATCCCATAATTCTTGCCACTATTTGAGGCAGTTATCAGTGTCTTCACATGATGTGAACACAAAGTACAGTGAATGCTGCTGCTCAGAGCCATCCTAATGGAAAGGCAGGCTCCTATCTATCCTACCTTATTCACTGAATCTGGCACCGTACAACTTGTGGCTTTTCTGCAGGGTCAAAATGGCCATGAATGGACATCAAGGCAGCCATGAAAGTGCAACTAAAGACAAGAAAGATAACTTCTAGAACTGTTTCAGAAAGTGGCAAGCATAATAGCATTAGTATGTCTAAAACTTGGGGGAGCATTTTGAGGGGGATTAGTGGCAGTTTGTCTTCTACTACAATAAATTTCATTTAGTTTAAATATACAGTGTATTTTTATCATACCTTGTATATAGCAAATACAAACAATACTAATGGAAAAATAAATTTTGTAAAAGAAATACTACCTAATAGCTATATCAATGAGTAGGAAGAGAAATTTTAAAAGATTCTACAGAGAGAAATTTGAAAGAATCAAGGAATTTTTGACATTATTTTATCTCATGAAAGAAAAAAAAGTTATATGTTAGAAGAACATGTAATTAAGCATTAAATATGATATGAAAAAATCATTTAGGAAAGAACTTTATAACAAAAGTGTAAAACACAAGTATAATTTTTAAACTACTAAGAAACTCTCATGGTAAAGTGTTGAATTCGAGTAGAAAGAGCACAGCTATCACTAATGCATTATATTATGTGTTACATACTTTCTCTCATAGAGAGTAAAAGTGTAGAGCCCATTAGAAAATAAAGGTGTAGATTCTCCAGAGGAAAACATGATGGGAACACTAATCGCATAAAATGCTCAATTAAAACTATGCAAGAGAAAAATAAGGTGAAAAATAACAAGGAAAATAGAATAAATAAAAAACAATTGCAAACATGGTGATACAGCTATCACAATAATCACTTTATATTTAAATTGTTTAAAGACAATAATTAAAAGTGATCGTCAGAGTAGATAAAAAAAAAAGATAAGACCCAAACGTTTGCTTATAAGAAATTCACTCAAAATATAAAGCCTCAAGTAAGCCAAACTAAAAACAATGGAGAAATATGTACCATGCTCACACTAACCAAAAGAAAGCTGGAGTAAATACGTTAATATCACACAAAGTACCATTCAGAACAACTAAAATTATCAATGATAAAGAGAGATACTACAAGAAAATAAATTAGGAGTTGATTCTCCAAGATGATGAAATAATGTCAACCATAGAAATGAAAAACAAACACATTCACTATTATATTTGGAGGATTTATTCATAGTGTCAAAAACAAAAACAAAAACAAAAACGAGAACACTATGAACAAATTTTCTCTCTTTAGCATTTTTCTCTGAAATATTCTATCTGTGGAATCCATCTGCAGAACACAATGTAGAATACACTTTTTTCTTAAGATTACAGCATTCACCAGAGTAGGACAAATTCCAGATCATGAAACATAATTTTGCAAATTCATAAAAATATACATCATACAAATAACTATGTGAATTTTTAAAATATATTCACTAAACTAAATATGTCATTAAATTTGTAGGATGTAGTAAAAATGGTGCTTAGAGTGAAATTTATAGCATTTGATGCATGTACCAAAATGTAATGAAGATCTTAAAACTATAATCTAAGCTTGAAAATACTAAGAAAAGAGAAAATTGAGTCTGAAGTAACAAGAAGAAAGAAAATAATAGAGTAAAAGTCAGCGCAACTGATAAAAGAAAGACAATAGATGGTATTCATGAAACTGATTCTTTAGAAGATCAATAAAACTGGTGAAAACACTGACTAAGGAAGAAGAGAAATGATATAAATTGCCAAAATGCAATTTTGCAGGAAGAATCATTACTACTGATTTCACAGACATTAAAAAAGGCAATAAAAGAATATTATGAATAAATATATGGCCCCTAAATTAAATTAATAATACAAACCAGAATGAAATGATATTTATCATCCATAATGTTTCCAAGAATAGAAGCACAGGGGATGCTTCACAACTATGACAACAGCATCATCCTAATTAACAAAACCAGAAGAAGAGATAAAAAAAATCTATAAATCAATGTCTTTCATGAACATGGAAACAAAAATCTTCAACAAAATATTAGTAAACTAAGTACAATGATGTATAAAAAAGAATCGCACAACACGATCAATTGAGATTTATCCCAGATGTGCAAGACTAGTTTAACACTTGAAGATCACTTAATGCAATCTACCATATCATCAAGCCAAAAAAGTAAAATCATTATGACCATATCAATTCACATAGAAAACATAATTTAAAAATCCAATACCCATTTGTAAAAAAAGACTCAAGAAACTAGTAATGCCAGGCAAACATCCTCAACGATTTATAAAACGTTTCTACAAGAAAACTACTGCTAACATTATACTTCACAGGAAGAAACAGAACAAAATCATGATGTACTTTCTCACTGTCCAGAATCAGTAACATACTGGTAGTCCTACCTAATGCAGTAAGATATGAAAAAGACATTGGAAAGAAAAAAATTAAAACTGCTCTTGCAAATGATTTGAATGTGCATGTAGAAAGGCTCAAAGAATCTGTCAAAACTAGCAGAAACTCCCACTAGATCTCATAAGTGAAAATGGCAAGTTAAGAGGATTGTGGGTCAATATAAAATTTGTTTGTTTTCCTCTGAATGAACAATGAACTATTTGAAATTTTTTAAATATCATTAAGAAATAGCATACAAAATGATGGTTTAAGTATTTTGACTGTTGATTTTCAATAAGACAATATTATTGCCAGATATATACCTATATATAATTTATTTCAAGAAATTGATTTGTGCATTTGTTGTGGCTAATCAACAAGTCCAAAATCCATAGAGCAGACCATCAGAAGGATCTTTCAGATGTGACCTGAAGCTACTATCTATAAACAGAATTATTACTTGTTTAGGGGAGCCTGAAAATTGTTTGTAAGGCTTTGCAAATCATTGAATCAGGCCTACTCATATTTTTTAGTAAAATTGATCTTTACTTATTTATGTTATTATCTATAAAATAACTTAGAAACGCCTAGATTAGTGTTTGATTGAATACTGGGAACAACCATTCCATCCAGTAGAATAATCCTTTGTTTGTTTGTTTGTTGATTCAGAGGCATGAGGGGGAAATAGTGGGTGTGTGGCAGTTTCAATTTCCAGTCCAATGGAATCATTCCTCTTGCAAAAGCATACTTCTGCTAGAACTAAGATTTCTAGATAAGCAGAGACTAAGGCTGTAGGACGAAAAGCAAAAATGTTGCTGGTGGATCACCAAGGGTAATAGCACAGAATCATTATCAGTTACACCCCTTGCTTTCTACAATTGTGAGCTCCAACTATAGAAGAAACAGTACCATGCTTTAGATGCTGATTTAGAACACACACGGCATCCTGGGGGACATTTTCTCAACCCTTAAAGACATTTCCCCCTGTGGATACTTTACCTCAGACTTCAAAACGTCATCTAGTTGCTGGCAAAACGTGGAGCAGTGAGAGCTCTCGTTTAGTTCTAGTGTGAATGCAGAACCATTACAGGCACTTTGGAAGACAGTGTGGCAGTTTTCCACACAGCTAAACATTGGTTAACCATATAATCCATCAATTGTGTTTCTAGGGATGTTCATAACAAATTTTAAAATGTATACCCACACAAAAACCCGAACACGAATATCTGAACCAACTTTATTCACAGTCTCCAAAACTAGAAGCAATCAATGTCCTTTAATAGACAAGCAGATAAAGTAAAGTGTAGGAGTAAATAATCAACCTACACATACATGGGCCAATCATAGGTTCATATTCCTAACTGAAAGCAGCCAGTCTGAAAAGATTATATAGCATGCAATTGCATTTATATGGACATATTTTATAGAGCAAAATTATTTAAACAGATCATTGTTAGGAGTATGCACATGGAAGGATAATAACTGAAATACTATTTTAAGGCAATGAACATATCACATATACAGACACACACATAATACTGGGGATTGATATTAGGCATTAAACATTTGTAAAAAAAAAAAAAACTCACTGGGCTTCATAGCAAAAAATGTGTGCAAATTTTCAAAAATCATTTGGAAAGTCAGGAATGACAAATGCAAAGAAGAATATGACAAACCAATCTAACTGTATTATACATATATAAAACAGTCTCACTGATTGGGGTGGGGAAAAATGTGTTGACCAAAGTAACTTTGGAAATGGAGTCCATAAAACTAAACCAAAAGAAATTGTACATAAGCACGCTACTAGTTGATAATATGTTTTCCCTACTGGGTTCAGGTTTACAATTCTGAATATGCTATCCATTTGCTTGCTTGTTGAAAGTCCATACATCATTTGTACATGGACTTTGAGCAAGCAAGTAAATGGATAGTTGATGGTGGGAGCCAGGTATTTGATGTTGTACTGGAAGACAAAGGGAGAAATTTAGAGTGACCTGTGTGTGTGGGGGGGGTTTATGAGTTAAAATAAACATATATATATTTTCTTCATAGGCTGAGAGATCGTGAAAGCAGCACTACCCAGAAGCAACAAGTGTGCTTAGCACCCAGGTTGTGGTTTCTAATACCATTCTCTAATAAAAGGAACCAGGGCTCCTTAGACAAGAGGCTAAGATTATGGCAGATTTTTAGATTATCCTGAAGCAGGTTGTAATTGCCAGAAATTAATGAAGTGCTCAACAAACCCACAAGATGGGGGTATGTCAAAAGAACAGAAGAGCCAGCTGAAAAAGCTTGTAATGTCTAATGCTGAAAATCCTTAAGCCAAAAATAAGGTAACATTGGATCACAACCCCCAGTATAAAGTAAATATCCATGAGTGGACCGATACAAATAAATGCAGAAGAGACAAATATCTTATTCAGAAAAAGTCCAAATAATTTATATAGTTTCTGTTACTACTTGTTCTTTAGGATGGGCTGCACATGACTTTATTTTAAGGAATGTAGCATAGAAAGCAGTTTTCATTTAAAATAACATTTCAGTGGAGAAATATGACAAAGACTGATTTGGCTAGGTGATAAAGGTCAATATCAACAGTAAAACAGTATCATATTGATCACATGTGTCTTGATATGATGTCATGAAGATAATATTGTACCTCTGTAATCTTTCTCCTCCAAATCCACAGTACTACTCACATCTTTAGAAAAATTGCCAGAAAATTCCAAATGAAGAAGCCTAGAAACCCTCAAGGTCACCAAAAGTAAGAAAAGTCAGAGAAACTATCATAGCTAAGAATAGTCTAAGGTGACATGACAGCTGAATGTAATTTGGTATTGTGGATAGAATGTTTAAAGTAAAAACTAAGGAAATTTAAATGACGTGTGGACTTTAGTTAATCGTGATGTATCAGTATTGGTTCAATCTCGCAACAAGTGCAGTAAGAAAAGATGTAATAGAAACTGGGTACGAAGGGTAAGAAAACTGTCTTCACTGTCTTCACAATGCTTCTATAGTTTTAATTTATTCTACCATAAAAAGTTAATTCATAAAATAAGAAAAATCTAACAATAATTTGTGATGATGTTTACTAGACGGTTTATAACACAATTTTCTGCTTTTGTGTAAGTATGAGCAATTCATGGTTAAATTATGGGTATGAATGAATATGCAAAAAATTGGAAAACTATTTCTGAAAGAAGTTTAAACAGGGGGACAAAGAGACACTACAAATGTATTACTTTGCAAGTTTTAGACCGAATTGATAGATTGATAGATTTAGATGTTTAGTTATGTTACATATATAGTTATATAGCATTTTATGTTTATTATGAATAAATTTTATCTTAAAGAAGATAAAATAGGCAAAAATAAATGTCACTACCAATTTTTTGCTACTTTCAAATCTATTCAAATTTGTTAATTCATTGAATCAGGACATCTTCATTAGCAGTCTCTTATATGCACAAAATAAGAGATTGTTGATTATTTTATGCATTGATGACAAAATTCAAGGCCTGAAACTAACCCTGAACCTCATGGCCCACTCTCCTTCAAGTGTGTGTGTGTGTGTGTGTGTGTGCATGTATTTGCATGCCTGGGTGTGGACACACATGAATTTATGTACCCATACACTATGCAGCTAGAACAGGATTAAAATTCAGTGAAGGCTAACTCTGGAGCATGACTTTTCATTCTTTTTGCTACCACACCACCAAATTTCTCTCAGCATATTTCTATGAATCTGAGTTTAGAGGTTGTGCTTGTGTCTGACCTGTTTATTTTTTTATTATTTTTTTTTTTGTGGGTACCGGGGGGTGGACCTCAGGACCTCGCGCGCCAACAGGCACCCGTGCCACTGAGCGATATCAGCGGCCCCTTTTTCGTATGTGGGATCCGGGAGTCGAGCTCGGGCCCTCGCGCTTACAAGGCAGGCGCTTACGCCGCTGAGCCATCTCACCGGCCCCCTGACCTGTTTATTTCAAGATCCACTGTGTCTCTCAGAGGCCGAATCTGGGAACAGCTGCATCTCTTTTATGTCTCTAGCTCCTGATGGACAAGCCCACATTACAACTCATAGTGTATATCTGTGATTTCAGATTCAGTTAAGACCACATCCTCTAGCCCAGGGAGATAATGGTTTCCTGCTATGGTTTATTTCTATGCTACTTTAAAAATACCATATGAAAAAAAAAAATACCATATGTTCTTACATCACCTATGCCTTGATATCTCTATGTTAAACACTTGAAACAGTTTCTGTTTTCCTCGTTACACCCTGACAAACACAGAGATTAGCCACAGATATTATCAGTGTATCGCATATCCATTGGCTTCACCATCTGTAGCCAAAGGTTACTTTACTTTCAAGTTATAACTCATTGAATTGACAACCAGTGGCAACAGGAATGGGGCAGTAAGCTTACCAGTACTCCAAAATGGAAAAACACTCAAAGATTTCATGTTATTGGGAATATTAGCCTCAGAGAGTGGACATAGATTAGTGATCCAAGCAGTCACTACTGTTAAATCACTAAGTAAATTTGTTCATAGTACTACAAAAATTATAAGAGATGCACTGCTATGTTGATGGATGGTGTCTGGGTCCCTTGCTTATTGTCATATTTAGTTAAGACCTTAAATATAGTCAATACTGTGTTCTAGAATTGTAGTTAATATTACATTCACATTTCCCTGGTATTTGAATGATCAGAAAAACAGTTTAGGAAGTAAATTAGGAAAATTGCTATTCAGGATTACACTAAATTACCTGCCATTCTTTTAGTTGAGACTATTTTTCTATTCACTACAATTCTTGATAATATGTCAGTAATTTGAATGAAGTTATATAACTTTTGATGTGTACTTACCCCTTCTGATTTTTCTTTTCTCTATATGAATTATTTTTCTCCACATGAAAAATAATTATTGCAATTTATAGTAATAATAATAATGGTTAAAATTAAACTTCAATAAAATAATGTACAGTTTCCTCTTTTCTTTTTAAAGAAGTTTGGGGCAGTTGAAACGATCTCCGGTGAATTTTGAGCACCCTTTAACCGGTATTCTTGAGGAGGTAGCTATTCTTTTTATACTTCAGAAGATATGGAAATGATTGTTGGGAGAGAACAAGTTTAGATTAGACTATATTATACAAAACCAGACCTATGCAGAAGGTAAATATACCTAATTTGTTCGAATTAGGGGAAGGGAATGTGTAAGATTAGTTCTGGAGAGCTGGTGTACAACATTCTGCCTATCATTGACAGTGTGGGGGTTCTGGATATAGCTGAGTGGTAGAGTGCCTGCATAGGTAACAATGTAGAATTGTACTTTTAAAGTTTGAGACAAAAGATCTCATGTTAACAGAGTTTTGACCACCTACTTACACACACACACACACACACACACACACACACACACACACCACCTGGCAACCTTTGGAGATGTTAGAAATGCTTACTACCTTGACTGTGATGGTGGTATCAAAGATATATGCATATATCCAACCTAATTAAACTTTACACTTTAAACATGCACAGATTTTTTAAACTGTTTATAAAAAGTGTAACAAAGCATCTCAACTTTAGTGCTATTAACAAAACTCCATCATAACCAATGGGCAGGAGAAACAGCTAGGCTATATGTTCTTTTTCTTTTTGCATCCATTGCTTTGTTGGTTGCAGCCATTGGCAACATGGCTGCAGAAAGTAGAGGTACATATAGGGAAGGCAAGAAGGACCATCATCATGCTCACCTATCCAAATCTCTTAGTAGTGTTTTCGTGACTAAAAGATGATAAATAGATTTAATTTAACATTACGCAAAAGCAGTTTCAGTTTAAAATAGTTTTCGTTTTGAAGCTATATTTTCTCATTAAGTACACACCAGTAAAAAGAACACAAAATTATTCATAGCAGAATAACTAAATAGCCATTAATAATAATTTAGTATATTTCTATAAATAGTTCTAATATCTTAAACATGTAATCCAGATGTCCTTGACTTTATAACAAATAAGATTACACTTTTCTCTTTCTTTAAATATTTCATTGAAATATAAATAAAAGTGAAAATAAGTGTGATAATCAATGGACTTTTTACAAATTAAACACAATCATAATCAGGAATCATTAAAATATAAAGAATGCTAACAGAATCCACAAAGACCTCATCATTTCGAATACCCATTCCTTCTCCTTTCCTGGAGGAGAAACGAATTCTAATTTCTAAGAGCTTTGATTGCTTTTTCCAGTGTTTGTATACATGGAATAAGGCAGTATGGATTTTTGTCCTCAACATTTTTATTCAGCATTATGTTTTGTGAATTCTATCTATATTGTTCAAACAACTGTAGATTATTTATTCTTTTTTTTTTTTTTGTAGGTACTGGGGGTCGAACTCAGGACCTCGCACGCCAGCAGGCACCCTGGCCACTGAGCGATATCACTGGCCCTTTTTTCATATGTGGGTACCGGGAGTTGAACTCAAGACCTTGTGCTTGCCAGGCAGGCACTTATGCTGCTGAGCTATCTCACCGGCCCCTGATTATTCTTATTGCTGTATTCATTTGTGTGAATATAAAATAATTATTTTATCAATTTCATTATTAATGGAGATGGGTAGTTTGCATGTTTTAGTTAGTTCAAACAGTTTTTTATGAACATTTCAGTATACATCTTTGATGAATACATCCATACATTTCTGTTGGCCAAATACCTGGAGAAAGACTTGGGTCTAAGAATACACACGTGTTCAGCCTCAGTAAATACTGCCAAAGATATATCCATCACAGTGTACCAACTGGCATTCCCAGAAGTAGAATATGAATTCTGCTCTTTCTGTCAACACTTGGAATTTTCTAGGTTGATTCACTTTGTTTTGTTCACTTTAACCATTTGGATGGGTGTGTGTTGGTTTCGTGGTGTGATTTAAATTTGCACTTCTTTGATGACTAATAGAAGAAAACATGCTATTGTTTTTCTGAGATTTTCATTGCCCATTTGGATGTCTTCTTTTGTGAAGGTTGTATTAAAATCTTTTGCCCATTTCTTCCTAAGCTGTGATTAATTTATCAATTTAATCACTTATAATATATACTTATATATTTTAAGAAATATATTTGTATATTCATGTTTTACATATTTTTGGAAATTAGTTCTCTGTTGGGTTGATGTCTAATCTTATTTTGCTCTCTTAATGTTTTTTGATGAACATTTTGTTTTCAATATCATGTAATTTATCAATATTTTATTATTTTTTTTTGTGGGTACCAGGGGTCGACCTCAGGACCTTGCACGCCAACAGGCGCCCATGCCACTGAGCGATATCACCGGCCCTTTTTTCGTATGTGGGTTCCGGGAGTCGAACTTGGGCCCTCGTGCTTGCCAGGCAGGCACTTATGCCGCTGAGCCATCTCACTGGCCCCGTTTATCAATATTTTAAATAGTGTTTTTGTTTCACTTATTTGTCTACTTCTAAATCACAAGATTACATTTACTCTAAGTACTGTAGATATCTTTAATATTTATGTATGCAGTATAGTGAAACTAATTTTTTTGTGTATGGGGTAATATTTTTTCATGTGTGGCCCAGGACTCAGCAAACTTCATGTGAAAAGCTGGCTATATATTTGACAGTTCTCAAATATCCAATTTTTTATTCCAGTCCTATTACACGATGCTAAATTTTTGTTTATTTTCTCCACCACCAAGTCCAAGCTTCAGCTTGTACCCAGACTTCAGCTTGTACCCAGCAACAACCTCAGTTCAGTTAGGAACTGTCCTTTCCCTCTTTGGAATTTCAGTTCATCCAGACTCTTCTTCTTCCATAGCTCTTGGATGCTGCGTCTGCATCCATACCATGTAACTATCCATGTCTATCGCTATGCATGTGTCTATGTATCTATCTGTACTTATATCTAGATATATATGTTTATATTTAATGTTTTAATTTTATTACTGTTATTATAATTATTTGCAGTGCTCAAGATAGAATCCAGAGCCTCATGCATGCTGGGTAAATGATCTACCACCAACCTACACCTCAGCCCCTATATTTTTATTTGTAAATTTTCTTGCATTTTATGATCTGGTACCTATAGTCTAAAGTGAAAATTCACATTTATTTTTTATTTTAAAATATTATAGCAATTACTCCCATATCATTCATTAACCTTATGTATGATTTATTTGGACCATTCGAACTATCTTATCCCTTAACCAAAATATACTTTTACCATGATGGAATGAGTAGCAACTTGGCTTCTCTGGCATTAGGCCTTGGGACTTGACAATATTGAGCTATTAAAAGAAGCTCTAGTTGCATAATCACTTGCTGCTCCTTGGTCAGTTTTATTTGGATATAGTTATAAGTGAGATTAAAGATATATCTAGTAGTGTGCTTGCTCCTGTCTATTTTCCTTAACTGCTTCTTTGCTTGCCTTGGCATTTCATAGATACTTTGAAGTCTGTTTGTTTCCCAGAAATATTCTGGTTACAAGGGAAGAGAAAGAATTGAAAATGATGTTGCTGTCCAGAAAGTGGTATTTTCCATGCTTTTTAGAGGAGGACTGAGGAAAGAAAAAGAAAAACTTTAATCTCTCCATTTGCTAATGAGCAAAATATTTTCTCTTGTCTAACAGACCATGTGCTATGGGTCCTTCTCATTTGCAAATATTACAGGACATTTCAATTCCATTTGATTTGCTGAGTGGCTTATATAGCAACCATCTGTTGGTGGCTTGGATAGAAACTACTAATGCACCCTAATGTTTTGTCCACTCCTCCACATAGACACTGTGATCTGAAGAATGCTTAACAGCTGCAGCCTGGAATCATCAATGTGATGAATGAGTGAGGAATATCTCCAAGACCTCCCCAAACTTCTGCTGGAAGCAAGAAAGATGGGCCACATTACTATTAACACAGGACCTCCTGGTCCCTGTACATCCAGTGTACTAAATGAACTGAGGGGAATGTGTAGGAATATACATCTTTTACCCTGCTCAGTATTAGAGATGACTAGAATTGAGGTATTATGATCCCATAGGATCATCATACCCTCACCCATCTGCTGTGCTATCCATGACTACATTTGTAGAAAATAGTTACAGAAATACAAAAGTCACAAGCATTTCCCCATCTGAACTCTTCTTCCTTTAATGAAAGTTTTGTCCATTGGAGAGAAAAATGTTTTCTGATTTTGCAGAAATCTTATACTTTTCTCTACAAGAAGGCAAATTCCAACAGACATAAAAAGGAACTCTTTGTTCAAAGCATCCAGCAGAACCAGAGGTCATCAGAGCATAAACAACTCAACTCTCAATTTCTGGAAATGGGATTCTGCTACTTCTTAGCAATTTACAAATCATCCTTCATACAGTAACAAGATGAATAGTAACTAAAAATTAGATATAAAAGCCAGAAGTAGGTTTCATTACAACCTTACCATTTGCCAGCTGTTTTTCTTACTTCCCTAATCTCAAACCCTACTTATATTTGCTTACAATTTGGCACAGTCCTTGACATAAAATTATCCCATATTAGTCAAGACTCCTTGAATTGCAAGTAAAGGACCTGGCTTTTTAGCCAACTTATGCAATAAGTGGAGAAATTACTAGAGCATGATGAAAAGAAAAGCCAGGTTGTATAGTTTACAGCCCTGGAAACCCACCTTGGCTTATCCTAAGCTGGAGGAGCCAAATGCAGACTCAACTTCTGGATGACAGGTAGATGGAATTCCCCTTTCAACATCTCAAGTTTGAACTTCCTTCAAAGTTGCTAGGTGGTTTTCTCAGAGCTTACAAAAGTGACATGAAAGCTCTGGTAGGTACCTGAGCCTTTGATGTTTCTTTTCCATACAAGACTATTACGCCTACAAGGAAACCGTAACCTTCTCCTGGGGTAGAGATCTTCAGCATCTAGCACCACAGTAGTCTCTATACCTGCTTTCATGGAAAGGTAAGAGAATCAGGGGACACTTGTCTCCTCTTGTGAACCATAGGCTGGCAAACTTCCCAATTAAATCTATTCACTCATTCCACATCGAAGTTGTAGCATTATTCTTCACACAGCATATCACGTTCACATAGCTCACCCACAGAAAAGCCAAGGACTGAGTCAGCTGATAAATGGCTGGATGCAGGAACACTATTTTTCTCATTTTACAACATTCTCCTATTATTACTTCTGTCCTTAGTTTCACTTCCTAAGGCCCTAGTTGTCTGCCTGAGCCTGAAACCCTACTTGGATATAAATATCATTAAACTCATATCCCTAAAGCTTTATAACAAAAAGTAAGTAGGAAATTCATTCCCATTAGTTCTGGCTATAATGAAAAATCATGGAAGGGAACTCTGGCAAACTTGTGTTCTGTGACAAGGTGAACCAGTTTCTGTCCTCAGGGAGCAAACACTGGTGGTACCTGGGGTAGGGCATGCTCACCTGTACCTCATTAGGCACTCACGCAACATATACTAAGTGCCTATATGTAAGCCTTTGTGTTTGGGCCTGGAGATACACATACAGGTAATTAATTATTACTGACCTCAAGTAACCCACTATTTGGGCAAGGAAAAGTAACAGTGCATGAAGTCATATCATTAGGCACTGTTACTAACCCTCAAAAAATTCTTTGGGGTAACTTCATTATCAGCTTTTATTTATATATTTATTTATTTATGTATTACTTGAAAAATATGTCATTTTATTTGCACACTTAGAAAGTCGTATATAGAAACTTACAGCACAGTTCTGTAAAACTGAAAGGACTCTCGGGGAAAGGGAGGGTAATATCCTTATAATCAATCACTGAAGAAGTTAGAGAAATAAAATCATAGTAAAATGTGTAAAAACTTAACATTTTCCAAGTACAAATTTTATAAATACAAAACAAATTCACAAACAACTCTGAAACCTATGTAAATATCTAGTTAACAAACTCAGACTTAATACCTCCAGCAAGGACTGTGCAGCACTGCAAGGGAGATAAAATTGGATTCATTCCTGTGTATGTTGAAATAATGCACTCATTAAACAATTCTTAAGAAATGTACACATTTTTCTAATGTGGTAAGGCAGAACACTCATCTGTGTAGATACAATGCCTTTGATATCACAACATTCAAAACATTATCAATGACAAAATAAATCATGGTGAAAAAATACTTTCCAAGGCATCTGGACACATGAATGATCTCAAAATGTACAAAAACCTCTGTAAATCAGTAATGTATCTGAAACATCTAACAAACTTATTAGATACTGAACAAAATTGCAGCAAAGGAAATCTTTCCTTTATTCTCTTGTGTGCTTACTATTAAAATCAAGACTATAGTGGGGGCCACACTTCAGTGTGGCCAATCAGTTGTTATTGCTTTATACATAGATGTTTGCTAGAGGATGATGTAATGTTCTATTTCATGAAAAAAAGTCAAAAATCTAATTTTTGTCCTAAATGGTATATTTTAGGAAAAACAAATTGCTTATTGTCACCTTTTATTAGAGTAATATATTAAGGACCCTTCGTTTCAGCCCATCATTTGTCGCATTTGTTAAGTACCTATAATGTGCTAGATAAAGTTCCTAACTGTGGGGATCAGAGGTGAACAGATATTAAACAACTCATTCAGTTGGTATATTTAATTCTTCTTTCGCATGGCCTTTCTACCAGGCTTTTTATCCTTTAGAATTGGCGTAAGTAGCCATTCTCTCCTACATTAAAATGCGGTTTCCGTGGAAACATTGCAGCAAATGGCACTGGCTTGTTTTGAACCCTGACTCATTTGGTTCCACTGCACTATGGACCCCTCTGCCACAGTCTGCCCTCCGGAAGGGCTCCCAATAAAAGTCATTCACACTGTGCACATAAGTGACAACTTTCTGTTTAATGAATGTTTTTGAAACATACCTTAAGGAAAGAATCATGAAAAGAAATCTATTTTGACTCAAGATCTTTTTACTTGTATTAATATCAGTGCAAAGCAGCCAGTATTACAGTTGATAGCCTCTTTTACTGAACTAATTCAAGGTTACTTTGAAATCCAGTTCCTTGAGATTTTACCCGCAAATCCGTGACCACTCCCCAGGGCTCACACAGAGCCTTCTGCCCTGGCTTCTGGGTGCTCGATGATGTGACAACAGTAAGATGTCTTAAGAGAAAGAGTGGAGACGTTTCAGTCCTTTTTCTAATGGCAGGGGAGTAGCCAGGTAAAAGACTTAATTAAAAGATGACAAAGAAATGCTTTAAAGCAAGGTTTAATGGTAGGATAAGTCACTGGGATAAAGATGAAGTAATACAGTCATAGCTCTGCGAGGAAAAATCCGCTTAGCCTCAGGTCCAACAACTGACAGCTGTCCGGGAGGTAGGACTATAAATAGTGCAGACACGTTGTGTGTGCTCCTCCCATTGTGTGGTCTAAGTCACCTTCGGGAACAAAGCTGGGTATAAATGATGAGTCAAATATGGCTCAAGATTAAATAGGAGTTCCCTGGCAGGATAGTGAAAGCATTTACGTACACTTTTCTTTTCCTCTCCTTTTCAATTTAAAAATAGAGCAGAATTGCACATGTTAATATGTCACCCCATGTGCACATATATTGGCGTTAAGTCTTTCAATGCCTTCTGAAAACAAAAGTCCCAGAACTCTGTTGTTTCCATGGCAACCGTATTTTAAGAAGGTAAAGTTTCCAGTTTGATAGAGCTAAGGGGCTCCATCAACGTCAGGTTTCAATGATACTGAAACCATAGTGTCAGGAGAAGTCAATAGAACAAGTTTCATATGAATCCCACGCAACATTTATTTTTCTACTGCAATAAAGTTTAAAAGCCAATAAAACAAATTATTAAAATGGTAATTATTCTGTAATCCAATATCATGTAACAGTGACACTGAAATTATGTAGATTAAAATTTTAATCTAATATCGACCATGAAGAAATATTATAATCAGAACCAAAATCCTTTATGTGATGAATTTTACATGACATAGTCATTGTGCAGTTTTATAAAAAGGATAATATGTGTAGTAATGTCATCTTCTCCTCTGTGCAACAAAACCACAAAGACTTACATAAAATTTGAATTTGATGAGAAAAGAAGCTAGAAATATTCTCTAAAAGAGGGATGCTCTTTGGTCCAGGAAAAAAATAGATTCCAAATAAACCCCAAGTTTACTAGGGTTATTGTAACAAAGTAAAGAAACCGGGTGGCTTAAACAATAGAAATGCATTGCTTTACAGTCCTACAGGCTAAAAGTATGAAAACAAAGGGTTGATTCCTTCTAAGGGTTGTATCAAATAATGTAGTCTAGGCTTCCCTCATAGATTCTGACACTTCACTGACAATCTTTGGTGCTCCATGGCTTGTCAGCATGTCACCCCAACTTGCCCCAATCTCTGCCTACGTTCACAAGCCCTTCTCTGTTTCTCTCTCTCTGTGTCTCTGTCTCTGTCTCTGTCTCTCTCTCTTTCTTTCTTTCTCTCCTCAAAGTTCTTGTTTTAAGGATGCCAGTCAGTCATACTGGATCAGGGGCTTACCCTACCCAAATATGACATCCTCATCCTCTTACTAATTAAAGCTGCAATGAACCTATGTCTGAATAAGGTCACACTCTGAGATACTGTAATCCAGGATAGGACATAAACATCTGAATTCAACTCACAGCATGATTATTATATTCTATCCCTAAGTTATTGTATTTTTATCTAATCCTAGTTAATAATGTAATCAGAAATTTAAATAACATAAATTCTTCAATTTTATTGCACTTACGAATCAGCTGAGTACTTTGTGAGAATGCATAACTGGTTCACTAAGTCTAGGTTGGGGTCTAAGATTCTTTATTTCTAGCAGCATCCAGGTCAAGTTCATGATTGGCTATAGAATATTTTGAACTAGAATGAAAACAATGCTAATGGAGGCTCTAATTCTGAAGCTCATTCTATTTCTACTATAACACCCTGCTTCTAAGAAGAAAACAGACAGAAAGAACAAAAGGGGGATAGGAGAGATGAAAAACAGTAGGAATAGGACATAGGATTTTTGTGAGAGTACTTCTGTCCAGAGCCATTTAAAAGATGCAATGGAATCACTCATCCTAAAAGAAAGAAGAACATCTACATCTTGTTTTAAACTAATTTACATTCCATTTCTAAATAGAAATATTCTTAATCCTAATGTTTGAGTGAGCCTTAAACTAGCTATATAGCACTCATACACGTGGTTAGTGTGTGACCATAGCCCTCATAAATGTGGTCAGTGTGTGATGTAGTGACAAAGACGTTATCATTTGTAAAACATAATAAAGATCAACAAACTACTTAAAGGGCTGATAGCAAATGGGTTTTGTGGGTCAAAAAGCACAATCAAGGTTCTTATGGGGGTATTGAGAGTACTATTAAAAAGTAACCATTTAAAAAGGTAAACTATTCCTAGTATATTGGTTGCTAACACACAAACCCAAAACCCCAAAATAACAAAACAAAACAAAAAGAAAAACAAGTGGTTTATGAAGTTATATACCCAAAACCTAATGTACCTTCATGAATTACTTTGATATATTACAGTGGTTACGATTGTGCCATATAAGAACACACAGTGGGCCCATGACTGAACTATAGACTGGAGCTGGAACTCAGGCCTCCAAGTAGGAGGCAGAAGGCCAGCACTGAGGCATCATGAGAAGTGTTCCATGGAGCTGAGACCCAGGGTAGCCTCTTGAGGATAGATTTGGCAGCACCAGGCATGGAGCAAGCTCAGCCAAAGCAACAAAAAAGAAATACGGGATCATATAAGTCCTAGTGCTTGCAAATATTATAGCACAGTGCCTTGGACACAGTAAATGTTGAATAAATGTTAGTACATTTTTATTACTATTACCTTATATCAGAAAAACAACCTATACTCTGGTTAGAAAGAAGTATAACTTAAAGTAATGGCACCTTTTTTATAGATGTAAGAAAAGGAAAAATAAAAGACAAACATAGCTGGAATGAAGGGCTTTCATTGTGAACCAACTGCTCAGCTCGACTGAGTTGTAGTAATTCTTCATCCCTGTCACTGTAAGACATGCCACTGTGGGGCCGGTGAGATGGCTCAACGGCTTAAGCGCCTGCCCGGCAAGCGCAAGGGCCCGAGTTCGACTCCCGGAACCCACATACGAAAAAGGGGCCGGTGATATCGCTCAGCGGCACGGGCACCTCCTGGTGCGCGAGGTCCTGAGGTCGACCCCCCGGTACCCACAAAAAAAAAAAAAAAAAAAAAAGACATGCCACTGTGTACCATCAAACAGTTGTTATTCCCAGACATGCTTCAGTAAAGGCAGTTTGTTGCATTTAAAATGTATATAGGTCAGAAAATGTTTTCCTGTGGACGATTAAACACTAACAGAACTGAAAATAATGGAAGGTCATATTCCAAAGGCATTCTAAAACCTAAAAAAGCAGCACCCATGTCCTTACTTGATAACTATGTTTATGAAAGGAAATATAAAACCCTGGAGCAATAGAGATTTTAGTAATCATTTCTCTTTAGACTTCTGTTATGCACAGATATACACAGTTAATCGGGCTTGCAAATGCAGGTGTGTGGCTGAACCCAGTAACAGGCATCTGTTCTTTCATGCTGCCAGTGCTAGAGTTTGCTAGTGTTTGCTCACCCCCACAGGGTAGCTAGTGTCTTTCAGGTGACTGTGTGGGACTCCTCTGGGAGAAGAAGGCAAAAAGGCAACACTGGTTCCAAGACTTCGTACACAAAGTACAAGCAGTACATCTTTGGTAATGATAATGAGCATCCATAGCATCTGTAACTCACTGAATGGCAATGTTTCCTAAAATAAGTCTGCAGAACACACTGTTTATTTTTGTCATTTATTTCTGAAACTTATCTGGCTACAGATTTCTTTCCATAAAAGAATAATAAAATCCTGTAAAATACATGTGAAAGGATATTGCATAACCAAAACCAAAACAAAAACTATACAGTTCACCAATGGCCAAGGCTTCCATGTATTTGTTTAGATGATAAAGAAGCATGAGTTCACGAAGCTAACTTGCTCTGTCTAAGTCACTAACAAGACCTTTTAAGCACCAAGATGTTTCCCAATAGATTAATAATAAAGAAAGGATATTCATTTTCAAAGTACTATTAAACATCACACTGGCAGCCATAGCTGATAAAATAAGACAAGTAAAGAAAAAGTATACTGAAAAGGATGGAAGACAAATTGTCTTTGCTTGCAGATTACATACTTGTTTATATAGAAAACCCTGAAGAATCTAAATATATTTTTAAAACTCCTGGATATAATTAATAGTTTCATTTCCTTTCCTTTCATTTCATTTTTGAGACAAGGTCCACTATGTAGTTTGGCCTGATCTTGAACTCACTTCGTAACCCAGGTTGGCTTCGAACTCATGGTAATCCTTTTCTGTCAGCATCCTGAGTGCTGGGATTGCAGGCATGCATCACCATGCTCAGCTCCAATAAGCAGTTTTAGTAAAGTTGTAAGATAAGGTTAATATACAAAAGTCAAGGGCCGGTGAGACGGCTCAGCGGCTTAAGCGCCTGCCTTGCAAGCGCGAAGGCCCGAGTTCGACTCCCGGAACCCACATACGAAAAAGGGGCCGGTGATATCGCTCAGCGGCACGGGTGCCTGTTGGCGCGTGAGGTCCTGAGGTCGTCCCCCCGGTACCCACCAAAAAAAAAAAAAAAAAAAAAAAAAAAAAAAGTCAATTGCTTTCTCAAATACCACAAATAAGCAGTAAAACAACAGTAAGTATGAAAGAGCTATATATTGTGATTCCAACTGAATGACCTTCTAGAGAAGGCCAAACTATGGAAGCATAAAAGATCAGTGGTTAGGTGGAGGACAGGGACTTTTAGGCCTGTGAAACTATTTTTAATGTATTTTAATGACAAACATGTCACTGAACATTTGTCAAAACCCATTAAATATACAACACTAAGAATAATCCATAATATAAACTATGAACTTTAGTTAACAAAAATGTATAGATTTTGGCTCAATTTTAACAAATGTAGTATACCAATGCAAGATGTTAATAATAGGGAAAATGAGGGGCAAGAAGGAAATTAGCTGTCATATGAGAGATCTGCACCTTCTACCAATTTTCTTCTGTAAATATAAAAATTGTGCAAAAAATGAACTGAAATTTTTTTCTAATCTAAAGTCAAAGACAGTGACCAGTAGAGCACTCTGGGTCCTTCTGAATTCTGTTTGCGTATAAAGCAATTTTCCCTCCCGCATGGTATTAAATAATTCTCCCTAATATTAAAAACTTGAGGACAAACACTATTTTTAAATAGAAAACTCCCATTGTTCAAGAAAAAGAGCTTATTGTTCATATTATCAAAATATGCTTAACACTAAAGTGGATATATTCTAGTGAAATCAACCAAAAGATAATAATACTCGTGAAAAGATAATTTCCAGGCCAAAAAAAAAAGAAGAGAATAAAAATAAAATCTACATACAAAACTGTTATATCTTCCTTAATTCTTGCTTCTGTGGGGAAAAAAGTGCTAATGGTGTGACCATCACACTTTGAAAATACCTTTTTGAACTCAATTTTAGGACTCATTTGGCACCTATTTTTTTAACTTTGCACAAACATTAATATAAAATACATTAAACAAATTCTTATAGATGCTTAGTTTAAGTGGAAAGTTTATATCTTTAAAACAATGCATTTCCTGTCAAATGTTTATAACAGTGTCAAAGATTCCTAAGGGAGGTATTATGCTGATTTATGAATTCATATTATCCTGCCTATAAAATAAATCAAAGAATAACCAGAATATGAAGTTGAAGAGATTCTCCATCCAGTGGCTCAATCAAGTCTTGCTCTTTCAGTATTCCTGTTGGAATTTGGTCAGCCACCTTGTTTTAGGAAGCTCAAGAAGGATGAATTAATTCTAGGAGCTGAAAATGATGGCAGCTTCATGAGCTACATTTCATCTAAAATTCATCTGGATAAGAATTCAACGTTGTTCTTGTTAGGTGTGGTGCCAGTAAAGACAAAGAAAAGAAACTAAGAAAAACCTTTAAGGCAGGCGGGGCAGGGCTGCCATAGAGCTCAAGAAACTCTCAGAGGCTGCTGGACAAAGTATTTATTGGGCTTGGCTGGGGGTGGAGTTTGGAGAGGCGGGGCCAGGTAACATTACAGAAGGTGATTGGTGGATATTTGGCATGCAGGGGAAGTGAGGGGGAGGGAGTTTCCTCTGGGGTGAGAATAAGAAGGAGGAAGTGCCTGATATGCTGCTGTTTTTAGGCTCTCCTCCATGTTGGACCATTGCCATGATGACTAAGAAGCTTCCATGTGGGCTAGGACCCATCAGTTCTATAATGATATTAATATTAATATAGATATAGAAACAGCACAAAATTTGATCAACAACTGATTTAAATTTTAGCAACTCCTAGGTGATCATCAGCACAGACTGCAGGGAACTGAGCAAACAACTGAGTAAACAGAGAAGGACTCAAAGGAGGCAGAAGAAAAGGAAGAATAAAAACTTGTTTTGCATTTACTCAAAACCAATTGTTACGCTTCAAGCAATTATCTTATATGGTACATTAGCTTCATATTCTTTAACTTGTCTGACTCTGGTCTCTATGTTAAAAGAGACAATTTGTGAACTGAAAAGGGAATTTAGCCTTATAATATACACACAAACTACCTTCACTTGGATGATATTTCTTTGCCCTTTATTCCCTTCCCATTACAAATATTTTTATTGAAAATGCTAGAGAGTTATGTTGCATAATGAATGTTTTCATGCTCTGATTTTGAGATTTCCTCAGATAAATTTATTTAATACAATTTTGTTGGTATTACTAAATACTTATTCTATTCTGAATGTGTTATGAGCTGGAAACAAATGTACTGCTCCAATTTTTTTATCTGAACTGTCTGTGGATTTTACACCCAGGTAGAGCTCAGATGTTCCAGTAAGAATGGTTTGTAATTCTCCCCATTCTTTGCATTCCTTCTAGGGAGGCGAGGTCTGTCCAAGCTCTGGCCCAATACTGTGCCCAGGGAGGGAGACGGTGAAGAGGAGAGGCTCAGAAGTGAAACAGTCAGAGTCAGGTGTTTGCTCCACTCAAGGTCACCCACATTTCCATCCTGAACTCTATGTATTTCTATTTGATTGGTCAAGATTAAAGATAGACCCATATGCTTTCTTTTTCCCTTCATTACTCCTCACAGTTTTATAAACACTGACTTGTTAAGTGGATTCAAGTCAGGAAAAAGCCCTACTTTAGATTTTAGAAGAAATAACAGTTTTAAAAGGTATATTCTTAGCGAATTTCTTAGCTATATTTTACACTTCTTACTTCCTTTGTGTATGGCATACATTTTAGGTAGAGAAATGTTCACACACTGCAGTGGATTAACTAATGGTCAATTTGGAGCATCCAGCTGAACTGAATCAGCGTCGTTCTGGGTGTGGAGGGCCCACCTGAGGATTGTTGCCAAAAGCATAAAAGCAGAACTGGAGGGGAAGATGGTGTGTGCTGTTGATTCTCCTGGAGAAGCTTGTCATGCTGGTTTGCCTAATATGAACTCAGCTGTTTTCATCGGAGGAGCCCTGGTCCTTGCTGTCATTGAGGATGGCTGCAGTTCTCTTCTGGTCCTTACCTTGAGCATCGCTTCCTGGCTCCAGTGCAAATCCCTCAGCCTGCTGGCACAGATCCTTCATGCAGCTAGTGCAGACTTTCTAGCTTCCACCACTGACCTTTGGGCCTTCCCAGTGCAGATTCTTGATACAGACTTGCATGACACATTGTCCTGGGCTCTAGGCCTCCAGTTGGACTCATGGAAGACATTGCCATGGGCTCTAGGTCTTCAGCTGGACTCCTAGAGGACATTGCCATAGGATCCAGGCCCTCAGCTGGATTCTTTGGGTCTCTAGTGTGTGCACAGATCTCCCACACTCTTTTGCATTTCACTGTTTGGGTGAATATTATAAAATAAACCTATAAATTAAGTGCCCTGTATTAAATCTATTCCCTTGTAAACCCTGACTACAACACATATCTACCAATTAAATGACTACCTTAATTATCAGAGGTTCCTAGGAATAAGATGTATAATTGCCTTTCATGCTATTATGAATAGTTTTCATAGTAGTTTTACAAAGTATAGCAGTGAATCATTTTAGAGATTCTCAATTAAATGTTTCCAGGCTAGCTAAGACCCTGCTGCCCAAACCACCACAATGGCCCCAGCAGCCTTGCTGTGGCTCATGAAGGCTGTGTGTCTGGAGTGGGCTCTAAGAGTATTTCCCCATTGGCTGCAGGACCAGAAGCCCTTGTGCATCCCTGTGATGGGCTATGCCAAGTCTGGTCAGCTGCCTAGAGAAGTAGGTGGGGAATGGAGCTGTGAGAGGAGCAGCCAAGTGTAGACATCCAGGGCAGGGAAGGACAGGTAAGCTGAAGTGGGAGAGCTTTTTGGCAGGCACTGTAAGCTTCAGCTCTCAAGGATCTGACACTTGTTTGTAGCTTATGTGGCCTTTTAGAAATATCTGTTCTATATCTGCACAGTGACTGCTCTAAAATCGCATGTAATTTATGCCTTTATCTTTGTTTGAAAATACTTAATATTAAAAGTTCCACTTATTGGAATTTATTCATGGGTTCACTGGAAATAGAATAACATTTTTTAAATGCAGAATACTAAAAAACTTAAATATAATGTTAATGAGCATAAAGTTTAAAATGGTTATAAAAATGTCTTATCGCCTATTTGTACAAATTTTGGCATTGATAGGGATAGTCAAGCATTTTAAAAGGTCATCATGAAAATTATTCATAAGAGCTAGGCATGGTGGCAAATGGCTGTAATCCCAATATTCAGGAAGGTGGAGGCAGGATGGCAAGTTTAAAGCCAGTACGTGCAATTTAGCAACTTATTGAGACATTGTCTCAAACAAAACATAAAAAAAAGCTGGGGATATAGCTCTGTGTGGAGGCCCTGAGTTTAATTTTCAGTATCACAAAAACAAACAAACAAACAAAAACTTAAAATGGATCAAATACTTTAATGTAAGGTCAGAAACTTTGAAACTACCAGGAGAAAATATAGGGGGAAACACTTCAAGTATCATGATTTCCTGGCTAGCACTGCAATAGCTCAGGAAACAAAAACAAGAATTTTCAAATGAGACCATGTCAAATTAAAATTTCTGCATAGCTAACAAAACAATTAAGAAAGCCTATACAGTAGGAAAAAATATTTTCCAACTATCCATTTGAAAGAAGATTAATATCCAGAATATATAAAGAACTCAAAAATTTAATAATAAATAACCAATCAAAACTGGATAAAAGATCTGAATGGAGCAGTCTCACAAAACATACAAGTGACCAAATGAATATATAAAAAATGTTCACTATCTTTAGCCATTAGAGAAATGCAAACCAAAACCATTGAGATTCCATCTCACACCAGTTAAAATGGTTATCAAAAACACAAAAACTGATAAATGCTGCCAAGGATGTAGTGAAAAAGGAAATCTTTTAACACTGTTGGTGGGAATGTAAACTGATATAGCCACTATGGAAAAATGTATGGAATTTTGACAAAACAAAATTAAAATTAGAACTACCATATGATTCAAATATATGATTTGTGGGTATATATCCAATGGAAATGAAATCAGCATAAAACAGACAAAAACATAACCATGTTTAGTTTGGCAGTATTCACACTAGCCAAAATATTGAATCAAACTAGGTGCCTGTCAGCAGATGAATGAATAAAGAAAACGTATCTTATACTTGAGTCATTCATAGGAAAATGGATGCACCTTGAGACCATTAAGTGAAGTAACTTAGGTACACAAGCTTATATATCCCATGGTTTCTCTTATATAAAAGCTATATATATATATATATATATATATATATATATATATATATAGTACAAAATAAAAAGTAATAGGAAAAAAGAGAAAAAGAAAGATATTGTAATCCAGTGTGGACAACGTATATAAAAGTGTACCTTGATTTAGTACAATTGTCTTTCATATTTTATATGTTCTTTGGCCTATTAGTCTGTTTTCAATCTGTATATATGATAATTAACTTTATAAGTTCTTATAAATAAATGAATCTGGTGCTGGGAAAATAAAAGGAGGGTGGAGGGAGGGGGGAAAAAGGAGAAAATTGAAATTACAGTGAATGTAATCATTATGTATTATGAACATGTACCATTAAAAGTAAAAAAAGAAAGAAAACACACCATATATACACAAAATAATATTATTTAACCATAAAGAAAAAGGAAATTCTGCCATTTACAGGGAAATGGATGGGAATGGAGGACTGTTGAGTGAAATAAGTTAGACTCAAAAAACAAGTATTGCATGTTTTTTTCTCATATGTGGAAGCTAAAAGAAAGATGACCTGAAAATAGAAAAGGGACTGTTAGGAAATGAGATGGTAAGGGGGATGGAAAAGAAAGGGGAAGGGGAGACCAGGTAGAAAGGAGGATGGACATGATCAATGCCCAATATATGCATGAATGGAAATGTCCAGTGGAACCCATTAATTTGTACAACTAATATGCTAATAATAAATAGACAAATAAACAGTATTAAATTTAACTTAGGTTGGCAGCTTTCTGTTATAGTTTGGACTTTGCCCCCAAAAGAAGAAAAAAGCTTTCATAAAAGGCTTTTGGTCTGGCTGGCCACTCTGTAGGAGAAAGATACAAAGACATTGAACCCTTGGGTTTTGTCTTAAACATATCTAGAGTTTTTCGTCTGCTTTCTTTGGCCTTGGCTATGCCCTAGATTTGCCAATATTTCAAGAATAACTGTATCTTTTGTAATTTTCCTATTACCATGTAACTATCTGAAAGTAAAAACTCACCTGATAGCATACTTTATTTCTCACTCTAACATTATTTTAACTCTCCAAATTTGTACCATTAACTATTGCCAATAGAGTGACACAAAGCAAGCAAGCACAAGATATCAGTAGCACAAGACAAAACGCATCTATTTTTCATTATGAGCCTACTGTGAGTCAGCTGGGTTACTGAGCAGGCCTGTACATCTGTGACGGACTAGCAGGCCAGCTGAAGCTTGCTTGTCCAGGATGGCCTCAGCCTTCTTGGCCATGATGACTCGACCCTCTCTACATAGTTTTGAGTCCTCTTGGAGGCTACCTTGGCTGACTGTCATCAAAGAAGATGAGACGCACTCATGATCTCTTGAACTATAGTTTTGATTGGCTCATTCCCACCCACTTGTGTTGCATTTCCTTGGTCAATTCAGGATAACAAGGCAGGAATGCTAAACATTTTTATTATAGGTATTGTGATTAAAAAGCCATCAATTCTCATTTGTAGTGGCAGAGGGTCTTTATAAAACTTATGATGAGGGGGCCGGTGAGATGGCTCTGCAGCGCAAGCACCTGCATGGGAAGCGCGAGGGCCCAAGTTTGATTCCTGGAACCCACACACGAAAAAAAGGGCCAGTGATATCGCTCAGTGGCACGGGCACCTGCTGGCGCGCGAGGTCCTGAGGTCGACCCCCGGTACCCAGAAAAAAAATATATATATATATATGATGAGACATGAAAATGTAAGTGTAAACAAGATGAAAAATGAAGAAATAACTCAATAATTTTTCTCTATGCAATAATATAAATTTTAATAAATATCTTTGAAAAAAACAATCAATAGTTTTAATAAAATAAATGATAATAATCAGGTATAATGGTGTGACTAGACCATCTATAGGAATCTATACAAGAACCTTAGTTCAAGATGCTCTGTCATAATAATACATGTTAAAAAAAGCAATACATATTTATATCTTCTGAAGCTTTTCCCAAAGGTAATACCATATTACATAGCTAACATAAGGCAAAATAATTTTTATAAATCAGATAATGAAAATCTGAAAATCTACAAAGTTAGCAGTGCCATGCCTGATTATCTGATCAAGGTAATGTATACTTGATTTATAACCTTACTCCTTTTACTAAGCACTTGTCTGATCAATTTTGCTCCAAGGAAAAGACCCATCTGTCAAAAGGTGGAGTTTAATTTGGGAGAAAGAAACTCTACTAAGAAATTTAAACACAAGGATTTATCCTCTAGAAAATAACATGATTGAGCATTAGATAAATCTTCTTCACCTTCTAAATACTTCTTTACACAGTGATTTATTGTTGAGCCTAGAAATAAATACAATATCATTCCTTTGTCTTGTTGGATAATACATAATAGCAACCAATTTCCTTAACTTCAGGAAGGTGAGTGATTTCATTTCAGAGGCAAATAGCCTGATCTTCAAACCTAAATCCCACCCTAGAAAATATAGAGGGTCCATAATGTGAGAAAATGGAGTAAATGAGAGGAAAAATAAAGTGCAGAAAAATTATCTAATCTTTATAAGAATTAAATGCATTTTAAAAGTAAATTCAGTAAAAAATATTCTCTGAACAGGTACTATGTCCCATCCTCATAGACATATAATTTAAGTTTACATACAACACAGTGTTTATATGTTTTGGTAATGAAAAAACTGAAAAACTACAACTCAGTCTAATATTAAAGAAGTGGAAACGTTCAGGTACCGTAAATAGAAAATGATATAGGTAAATCATGGCATCCTGAAGGAGATTATTTATGTAAGGAAGAAGAGAGAAAAAAGTGCCCTTTCAGGCAGGCTACAGATTTGTAAGGATTTTATTAATATCCTTATTTACTTAGTCAAATATGCTGAGAATTACTGGAAACAGGCGGTTCCTGGGAGCAGGAGAGAAGCAGCCCGTCCCAGCCAGCTTCCTTTGGTGCAGAGTTCCTACGAGGGAGTCACGCAGATCACACAGAAAGTGAGGTCTCCCCAGATCAAATCATTTCTTGCTGAAACACAGTCCTCTTATGCTTCACTACTGAAGAACAATTCAAATTGCCTGTGTCTTGGTAGAAAATATTGTGGAATTCATACACACAGACTGCACTTTCGAGCCACACGGCTTTAAATAGCCTATATGTTAATTTTATGGGAATACGAAGAATCAGTTTCCAGAGGCCACTATTAATGTCTCTACCTAGCTGTGATGGAAAAAAAATTTTTTGCTGTAAGCCACAATAATCTAATTTAATATTTCTTTATCTGGCTGGTCCCAACACTTGCTCTGATCATAAATTGAAGATTCTCTGCAGCCTACTTGGTGACCCTCCATGTCTGGCCGGGACATCCAGGCACTGTGCATTCCGCGCAGCTGTCTCGTCGGTTACCCAGTAAGCAATTGGTTCCTGTTAGTGTGTAGGACCTCTCCCTCAAATATTGTGTACAATCCATCCCTTTCAAGCATCATTAAATATTTATAGCCTTTTGTAGATCAAGCTTGTTTCATTTGATTGCAATTTTATTATCATTATTACTGTTGTTTAGAATGTACACAGGCAATTTAACTCTTAGAGAAAGGAACCCTTTATCACCATGAGCAGAATGCTTTGTTTCTCTCAAGAAAATATTTTAGAACCCCCCATGCTTTTTATTTTACAAATTTAGAATAAGTTGTCCGCCAAAGAAAAAATTTAGACACCAAAATCTGATGCTTAGCCTGAGCATTACTCTGTATGGTTTCACATAATCCCTGAGCAAAAGGAAGATCACACAGAAAATTCTAGCTACTTAGTGAGAAATTAGGAAACATTTTCTGTTTTTTATAGGCTAGGAGTTTGTGGTGAGGCTTTCAATTTGCCTCTATTTTAATATGATATTTTAAAATATGGCTTTGAGTGTATATGAGTACATTTCTTCATTTCCTACTAATCTGGGGAATAATATGCTATATGCCTAAGTCAAGCCATGTGATAAATTGAAATATGTTCTCCTACTTTTTAAAGTCTCTCTTCTTTTCTCCTTGCAACTCTTACATCAAACCTCTTTACTTAGCATAAAAGTCCAGGTGACTCCTCTTGAGAACATGGGCCAGTCATCCTGCTCATATTGCTCAAATTGTGATTTTCTAAAAGGGAAAAGGTCTCTAACAGTGGCCCTGGGGTTACAGGTGTAAACTAAGTCTATCCTGGGAAAACATGACATGTGGCCATCCTTTTCAGGTACCTACTTTGTAAAGAAGTGTAAGTTTCTCCTAAGTGAAATCAAAATGTAATATATACAAGAATAGAGCATCTTATATTTCAGAAACAACCCCATGCAATAACAGGCAAGGAAAGTGACAAAGAAAGGCTCAAGAATATTGCCAAAAATTCTTTTTTAACTCTATTTTTCCTGGGCATTAGAATCATTATTAACTTTTAACCTAAGGAGCTTGAACTTTAAACTCTAATTTCTTAAAGCCTTTTAATAAATACAGACAAATATTCATCATTTCAGTGTTTTTCAGTCCAAATTTCCAAAGGCCAAATCTGAATGTCAAGACTTACAACTAACTTAATATCCATAATTATTTTTAAATATGCCTAAAATTACATTTTGAAAACACCAGGAGTTTACATAAATATCCTCTACATTGTCTATGTAACATTCAAAATACTGACTTGCAAGACAAACTCATACAGTTAGATTGTAGCATAGCTCATTTGGAATGTCTTCATTCAAATGGCATTAAACGATCTCTCAATACCAACCCAGTTAATGGAATCCTTTAATGGTTTAGTTGTAACAACAAGCACAAAAATTTCATACCTTAACTTTTGGACAAAATTTCAAACCATTATTTGGATAACACTATACCTACAATCTGAAATTTTATTCTACAAAAGCAGCATAATTACCAAAGATAGGAGAATAAGTCTATCCTTGACTTGGTGACTTAAATTATAATTAAACAGATAGCTGTATATGATGCACAGTGCCTCGATGTATTGAGCACACACTGAAGGTTTGACTTAAATTATAATTATAATTTAATTAACAGTGTGGACACAGTTTCCTAAAATTCAGGTAGGTGTTAGACTTCTGACACAGATGAAGTCTTTGATCTGTCATACCCTAAATCAAGATCCCAAGTATTGGAGTAAAGCCATCCATTTTATACACTTGGGCTGCCTTAGACTACTCCTCAGTTTTTCAACTCCCTTGATCAATGTGGTTAAGAGACTATAAGGAGCTGGTTGCAGTAGTGTAATTCTACTCGGGAGGCTGAGGCAGGAGGATCACCAGGTTGAGGCTAACATCAGAAACATAGCAAGACAGAGAAAAGGAGAGAGAGAGAGAGAGAGAGAGAGAGGGAGAATAATACAGAGGCTACGCCTTGATTAATCTTGCCTTCACCACAGTGCTCCATTTGTAGGACCGGATTGACTGGGAAGGGATCAGTTGACACTTTCAGCAAAACTTCACAGTAAAACCTTCCCCCAACTACCTAGTGATTTACCCCATAGACTATCTGCTTTCTATTCTAGTATCCAAAAATCACTAACTCCTTCACCTTCCTAAACACTTTTCCAATGTTCAACCATGAGGTTGGAAGAATCATATCAATTTCGCTTCTGCTACTAACTACATCATACTAAGTGAATTACTTATAGGTGCCAACAACTCACATGTCCACATTCAGACACACATACACACACGTGATTAAAGAGAGTTCCCATTTCACTTAATAATTGTATCTAATGAGTTTTAATAGGACTGAAGGACCTAGGCATGAGAAGAGCAGAGACTGTGCCCGCCATGCTCCTGCCTTTGTCACTTCGACTTCCTCATGTGAGTGGATAGAAGATGTTACTAAGACGTTGCTGCCTGCACAAGAGAGACTGATTACATGTGGGAGGCTTTAGTCTCAATGTACTTCAGATCTCTTATATTTTAAAAAACTATCTTCGTTCAGGAGGAATTCACACAAAAAATCTGTGTCCTTATAAAGAAATATTCACCTGGCTTTTCAGCCAAACAGTCATGACAAAATCATATCCTGTTGTAGACGACAAAGCAGAATCCCTCGCTTTTTGGGTGTTGACGAATTCTGTCCCGACCAGTAGCTTTTCAGTGTCCATCTCACAACAGAATTACCTTGGTTAGGGGCCTGTCAAGCGAGGGTTCATGCAATCCTTCCCAGAAATTACTTTTAATGTATTTCCAGGGTGAGACCTAGTAGTGCTGTGGAATTTCAACTCTGTGAACTTCTTTTGGAAATCTAGTTTTGTGAAAAGTAGAGTACCTGAAAAATTATTATTCTTATCTCACATGCTTTATTCAGTGAAGGGCAGAGGAAACAAGAAAAGAATTTACTCTTTGGTATTTTTTTTTTTTTATGTGGGTACCGGCAGTTGACCTCAGGACCTCATGCTTGCCAGCAAGCGCCCGTGCCGCTGAGCGATATCACCAGCCCTTTTTTTCCCTTTATGTGGGTTCCGGGAGTCGAACTCAGGACCTCGCACTTACCGGGCAGGCACTTATGCCACTGAGCCATCTCACTGCCCCTATTCTTTGGGATTTAATAATAAATTATAAGAAAGAATTGAAGGATGATGTGGATATGTCAGAAACCATAGGAGAAAATAAAAGTTTTGTTAGTTTCTAAATTGTGTAGAATGAAAGTAATAGTCATATTCAGACACATACTTTCATTTGGGCATATAATTTAAAATTTATGACAGGGCCAGTGAGATAGCTCAGCGGCATAAGAGCCTGCCTGGCAAGCGTGAGGTCCTGAGTTCGACTCCCGGTACACACACACACAAAAATAATAAAAATAAATAAAATTTATGAGAAAAATGGTCTCTAAAATACACCAAAATGGCACTCTATTCAGAAAGAATAATAAACTCTAAAATGGAATTACAAAAAAATATGAGAGGGTATAAATACAAAAGACAATATGTCTACATAGTTGGTTTATGAACTTTCATTTAAAAGACTATGTAGTAATGTCATATAACCAAGGATAAAAGCAAAAAAAAAGTATGTTATAAACCCTAAAGAATAGGTCAAGAAGGCTAAAGCTCAGGCTTATAAGAAAACAATAAAAATACTACTTTCACTGGGGTGAGCGAGAAAACATACAAATAAGAGACAAACATTGTTTGGATAAGTTGTGAATGGGAGAGGAAAGACATATTAAAGGAATATTTCTTACATTTTCAATACTCAGCTAGGAAACCATGTGTAATCCTGACAGGGAAAAGCTCCAACAAGGACATTATTATTACTTTCATTTTACATGGAAGGAACTAAAGTTCATATAGGTTAGACAATTTGCAGAGGTTATATGACTAGTAAATGAGTTATTGAGATCACATCTTCCTAACCCCAAAAAGAACAGCAAAATGAACTAATAAACCCAATCTACTTTTATTTTCACAACCAAAGGGAATGATCTTCAAACTAACATGAATAAAATGTTTTTAATTAAAAGGAAATTAAATTTTAAATATATGAGAAGATAATAAAATAACAGTTTTAATAATTGATAGCACAAATCAAATTACATCCCAGGCTACTGGAAAAAACTTAGCGTGCTATAGATACCTCTACTATAAAGTGGATCACATTTGATTCTGTTAGCCTCAAGGAAAATATTTTAGGTCGACGCTCTTAAACTTTCAGAAGAAAAAGCTGCTGCTTCTTTAAATGACAGCTAATGTTCCTTCAAAATTGTTATTGTTGTTTGAATTTTTCAGATAAAGTCTTCCAAGGAATCACTAAAAAACCAGCAGAACTGGGTAGATGATTCTGATTTACTCTTCTAGATGACCCAGAATAAACTTCACTCATTATAAGCACATTGTAATGCTAAATTGTCCAGCAGGAGCCATCCTCATCTGACATTTTTTAACACGCTATGCATGAAGAAACACGATCTACAACTATTTTTGCCTCTACATATGATGATAGGTCTTTCCAATATGAATGTGCCTGAATATACCCATTAAAGATATTTTGTTTTCCTTGTTGGGCACACTGCTTTGGGAGATATCCCTAGTCTCTCCCCGCCAGCTGTAAAAAATAAACCTCACTGTGCTCTTTTGGTTTCTGGTTCTGATTATCAACTCCGTATTCACCAAAGGACAAATCCCATTTTGTCTTGTTACAATTTTACTCTTGGAGAGAAATTTATTTCTCCACAGTGGATTGTGGATTTATAGTGACAAAGTAGTGCTGGTTCATTTATATGGTTCTTAAGTAGTACATATCTCAAAGCTATTGTTTTGAATCAAGAACTATAGATATGCTAGAAGGTCTGAAATCCAAATATGCACTCATTTAAATGGGCAAAATGGAAAATTGAGAAGGTAACTATGAATATCACAGCTCCTACTTCATGTCATTTTCAGTGCAGTGCTGGGCTTTCACACACATTGCCTTATTTAAGCTTGCCATTGCCTAGGTGGAATATTTTATAGATTGGGAAAACAAAATTTAAAAAATTTTAAAATTGTCAGACCCCAAAGAGCAAGAACCTGTCCGAGGGGCTGGGTTTCAAACACGTAGCTACAGTTGAAAGCGCATGCTAGAGTACTTACCTTGCCCCACAATGGTGGAACAAGTTCCATAAACTTCATGTTTTTCTTTTGCAAAATAAAGATAATGACAAAGCCCAGGTAATAGAAATATGGCATTTGTGTACCTATGCCAATTTGCAAGGCTTTCAACAAGTACTCAATAATATAAGTAATATAAACAACACATACTAGTGAGAAAAACCTGCCTTTTTAGATAGAGTGCTATTATGCATTACCAAACTAATAATCATGTGGTACTTTTCATTTGGCTGTTTTATTTGTTCATTTGTTTTTCCTTGTATACAGAATTCTTCACAGGGAACAGCAGACAGAAGGGTGCCACCCTGCATGGTAAGTATTCATCATTTTATAGAACAGCAAGTGGTCAAGTTAGAATTAAGGTACTGTGCTAAACTTCCTACTGTTCCGCAGATATGTACATTGCTGATTTAGAAAAAGAAGTAATCTATGTGAGACCACTGCATATATGAACAGGAAGAAAAAGAAAGAAGAAAGAAAGAGAAAGGAAGAAAGAAAGAAAGAAAGAAAGAAAGAAAGAAAGAAAGAAAGAAAGAAAGAAAGAAAGAAAGAAAGAAAGAAAGAAAGAAAGCAGCCTCGGTTACTGTAAGATTTTCAGAGGGTACTTGACAGCAAAATTAAATCCTCTCATAATCAATAAGGCAAAGGCAAAAATATTATGCTGTATGGATTTTTATTCACATATACATTTATACAACCACCAAGATCAAGATATGGAATGTTACTGTGGACTCAGAAAATTTCTCTGTTCCTTCCTAGTCAATACCACCATCTGCAAAAAGGCATCAATGTTCCCATTTCTGCCACCATAGATCAGTTTCACATGTTCTTATTGTTCATATTCATAGGATCATATACTATGTAGTATTTTGTCTAATTTTTTTTTGCTCAGCACCATATTTTCAATTTTTCTTTCTGTTATTGTATGTCTCCATTGTTAATTTTATTGTTTTTTGTATAGTAATCCATTACACGGATATAGCACATTTTAAATCTATTCTCCAGCTCATGGTTACCTCAGTTGTTTCCAGTAAGTAGTTATAAGTAAAGCTGCTATGAATATTCTGGTGTAGTAAGTTTTTTGTTGTTGTTGTTGTCATGGGATTTCACTTCTCTTGGAGATGTACTCAGCAGTGGAAGTGTTTGGCATAGGTCAGGTATATGTATATCACTCGAAATTTTGAGCAGATGAGTGACATGATCTGACATTTTCAAAGGATCTCTCCAGCTGCTGAATTGGAAATAGAATACACAGATAAGAGTAGAACTGATTAGGGTGTTACTACAGAGATCCAGAAGACAATGATGGAGTAATTTGTGAGACTGATCAGATTCTGCATATATTTTGAAGGTAGAAGAATAGGACTTTTGAACTAATTAGATATGAAAATGGGAGTATAATGCTTAATCTTGATTGTCAACTTGATTGACTTGAGAGATGCCCAGATTAGTAAAACACACTTCAGTGTGTCTGGATGTGTCATGGTGAAAACTGATCTGTATTTAGCCATCTTCTGGATTTCTCTTTCAGTTGGTCTCAAACTCACTAGAAAAACCCATATACAATAATTGACCTCCTCAAACCCCAACAACATGTGCTGTTTCTCTCCCTGCTCTTAATATTTAAATACAACCTACAGTTGTTACTGTATGTAAAATCTACTTTGTATTAGGTCCTAATGTTTTTGAGGAGATAGGGATACAAATATGCCATGCATAGGTCATTTCTCATAACAGCATTTGTAAGCATCCAAAGTCAATGGCCTTAATTAAGATGCACACAAATTCCTCAAAATATTTACTATAATATTTTGAATTAAATATGCAACTAGTAACTACTAAACTGAATCAATCTGTTTCTCATATCCAGAAAACCAAACTACTTTAGTTACATGTCCTTTAATATATTAGGAGTCATTTAAGAAGAAATGAAAGAATTGAGACCAAAAGAAGGAAAGTGAAACCAATGAATAAAAAGCATCTTAAATCATTTTTAAAAATCCTCTAGAACTGAATCTGTAACTAAAAATTATAAACAAATATTATAAACTAAATCCTCTGAAGCATAATATAATGAAAAGGTAGCATTTGTTAAAATAACTAAAATTCACTATAATTTAGATTCAGTCACTAAAATTTATCTTTGTAGTCACATTTAGATGACAGAGGAGGGTCCAGATTTAAAGGACACAGAAAAGCAATAGAGCTTACACCCTGCATTTATACAATCTGTCCTTGCTATTAGACATTCTTAGGAAAGGAAGTTTTGAGAAGTTCACTGTATACTATTAGAAGGGAGTGAAGCTGTGTAGAATGGAGGCAGTAATCCGATTTTCTATGTGTGTGTATGTGTGTGTGTTGTTTTACCAGATAAAGATAAATGGCATTTTTCTGATTAGTTTTTCTACAGAGTAACTGTATAGATACCAGAGAGTGCAACACTGAATCTATACATAGGAAAATCATACTCGTGTGCTTCTTGTTTATAATATGCAGTCAAATATTATCTTAACAAAAACTTTCACTTTTAGAGTCATATATGTCAAGCATTGACTAGTGATCATATAAATACACATGCACATATACACACACATGCATGCACACACATACTCATGAAATCCTCAAAACAACAACTGTCTCCATTTTGTAGGAGAGGAAACTGAAATCTAACTTAATTGAGAGACTGTCCATGTTCATAAGCTAGAGTGTATCAGAGCCAGAATTCATACCAGTTGCTCTGGGTGTAATGTTTTTGCCATTTATTTTCATTTCCAGTTTAAAATCATTCCTTGGGCCGGTGAGATGGCTCAGCGGTGTAAGCACCTACCTGACAAGCGCGAGGGCCCGAGTTCGACTCCCGGAACCCACATACGAAAAAAGGGCCGGTGATATCGCTCAGCAGCACGGGCGCCTGCTGGCACGCGAGGTCCTGAGGTTGACCCCCAGTACCCACAAAAAAATAAATAAAATAAAATAAAATAAAATAAAATCATTCCTTAACAATTTTTCTTTATCCTTACAAGCATGCCTATAGATGTTCTCAAAGCAAAAGTAGCATTAGATTGACCATGAAATATAAAATAACATAAGCTTTTAAAAACACCTAAGCCTTTCATATGGCAGCTTCCAGTTCTACCATTACACCATGATCCATCCTAAAAACAAATTCTTATGTGCACTCCTGACTCAGGAAACTTTCATCTTAGAATATAACCTGAGAAAAAATAGCCTATATCTTTCCATTATGCCAGCCAAACCATGGCTTATGATAGCAAATAATTATAAAAATCTAGATATCCAACAATAAGAAGGTAGCTAAATAAATTTAGTTAATGGACCATTGAATACAAAGAACTCATTACAAATACTTGCAGAGAATACTTAATTAAATGTGGAAATTTACATAATACATTGCAAAGGGAAAAAGTTACAAAATAGCTATAAAGACTGAACAATTATGCCCACCAATTCATATGTTGAAATCTTAATCTCCAATGTGATGGCAGTAGGATTTGTGGCCTTTAGGAGGTCAGAAGAGTGTCACCTCCTGAATGAGATTCATTCCCTTAGAGATGGGACTCCGGAGAGCTCTTCTGGGCCCTTTCCTCTATGTGACTGAGGGGAGGAGAAGATGCCTTCTGCAACCTGGGGGCTCTTACCAGACTACAATCTTGGTCTTCTGGCTTTCAGAACTGTTAGAAATAAATTCCTATTTAAATTTAAAAAAAAAGAAAGAAAGAAATTCCTGTTGTTTATAAACTACCCATTCTGTGGTCCTTTTTTTATAGCAGTTTAAGAAAATCACATTATAGTATTTTCCTTCACTTGTTGTGTATAAAAGTGTAGTGGCATTTGTGTATGTACAAACGTCACTCATACATACACAGAGCATACTGAAAACTATATCCCATAAAATATTTTAAATTGTTTATTGTCTGATGGCTGCATATGGTTTATTTTCATTTTCTTCTAAAAACATTCTACATTTTCAAAATTTTATCCTATATAATATATATATATATATCTTATAAAACAGAAAAATGAGGCCTAAGAGAAACAATTCATATTTACATATAAGGACATATAGTTCATAATGAAATATTAAATTCAGTGGTATGAGAAATTTATATGTCTCAAAAATAATTCATCAAAGGGCCGGTGAGACGGCTCAGCGGCTTAAGCGCCTGCCTTGCAAGCGCGAAGGCCCGAGTTCGACTCCCGGAACCCACATACGAAAAAGGGGCCGGTGATATCGCTCAGTGGCACGGGCGCCTGCTGGCGCGCGAGGTCCTGAGGTCGTCCCCCCGGTACCCACAAAAAAAAAAAAAAAAAAAAAAAAAAAAATAATTCATCATGGGCCGGTGAGATGGCTCAGCGGCGTAAGCGCCTGCCTTGCAAGCGCGAGGGCCCGAGTTCGACTCCCGGAACCCACATACGAAAAAGGGGCCGGTGATATCGCTCAGAGGCACGGGTGCCTGTTGGCGCGTGAGGTCCTGAGGTCGACACCCCGGTACCCACAAAAAAAAATAATAATAATAATAATTCATCTGAGTAAATGGTTCTAAAAGTACACGTCAGAAAACCTATCAGTACTTAAGGGCAATAGGGCTCATTTCCATGTTGTTGCTATCAATTCTGTGGCAAAGAGTTGATTTAATCATATTTCTTACCTAATAGTGGATTATCATTTGTTTTTAATTGTTTTCACAAACTAAACATTTTTTCTCTCCCATCCTGTTACTTCCTGCAACAGTTTTGACTATGTCATATTAAATATGTGTTAATCATATTAAAATATGGGATTCAGTTTGTATGGTGTTTATTTATAGAAATAGTATGCTATACATAATGTTCCTTTTCATAGCTTTTCTGAGACATATCCATTTTCTATGATGCTATCTCATATCCCATAATTACTAACATTACTCCATTTATTTATTCACTCCCTTACTGATGGATACCCAGCTTGCCTTCCACTTCCAAAAACAGCTTTGCATAGGTTAACGTAGAGTTCTAAGCCAGTTTTTCTGGGTTGTTAATTCAGGAGTGGGAATGCTGGGTCCCAGGACATGCATATAGCAGTTTCAAAAAACATTGTTAAATATTTTTCTACAATGACTATGCCAGCTTACACTCTAAACAAAAGTTGCTTAATTAAAAAAATCTTGCAATAGTTTTCTTGTTCATGTAGGGAATAGGAGTTTATTTTTCACAAAAATTTGAGGAAAACATTTTAATTTGTCCTTTTGGCTTATTTTACGGGGTGTGCAACTAGTATGGAAAGGAAAGTTAGAAACAAAAATGTACTAAATTGCTCTTCCTGATGATGGTCTCTTCATTTTAACAAGAGAACTTTTTTTTGCAGGATGAAGATTTTAAGAAAAAATACTTATTTAACATGGACAAAGACTATGCTATTTCAGAGAAGTATTTGCTCTTGGAGAGTGTGTGTGTGTGTGTGTGTGTGCGCGCGTGTGTGCCAATTACTCTGTAGGAAAGAAAGACAAGAGTACTAGGGACAGAATGTGGAAGAATATGTTTTCCCTTTTTATAACTCAAGTCTAAAGCACACTGCTGCTCCTGTGAGTGCCATATTGATGCTTGACCACAAAGGTATATATTCTATGCCCCAAGCACACATTGGAAATATGTATTTTGGACAACTTGTCCATTGAATATTTTCTGCCAGAGAATTTATGTCTCCGTACTCTACCTTCTTTTCCTCTTCATCTTAGACATTATCTTACAGTTGAAAGATTTTCAGCATACAAAAAATGATTAACCAAATTACTAAATGAAATCACAACTTTCTTCCATGTTTCTCGAAAGAAAGTTCCATATTATACATCATGGACATGAAAAGGATAACAAAAGTTCTGGTTGTCCCAAAACTTCCTATTTAAGTTAGGAATCACTGAAAGGACAATCACTATTATTTTTTCACACAAATATATACCCAGAAATATCAACTAGCCATCAAAAGCACTTCACATGTATTAAATTCTTTTTCATTCACAGAAAAGAAATGTTTTGTCTAAGGTCAGAAGAAGAAAAAACAATCTTCTCTGTCCCTCCAAAGAGTTGGCACATAAAAAAATTGTATAGTATAGCTCTTGGTACCAGTACAATCAAGACTGGGAAGGAAATTAAATATGCTATATTTTCATCTTCTAACTAGAAAGAATTTGAGACAGTGTAAGCCAGAATATTAAAATTAAGGACTCTGGTTAACAAGCAGTTGTTGGTGTGATTGTGTTTTCTAAGTTATTTACAGAATCATTTAAATTATATTAGAGTGTACAGAATGACCTTTGAAAATTTTTGCTACTACAGAATTATGAACAGAAAACTCATTACCATGCCTTTTGAGAACTGATGCAGTAAATCCCTATTCAAAAATGTTTCTTTATAACATGGTTCTTTATTAGACAATAGAGTTAGAGTATAAGGTTATTCCTCAATTTGAATCTGGGGCAAGTTTTAAAGGAGATATTAGAAACAATCATTTATTGCATGCTTAAGAAATGCCAGGTGTGGTAGAAAATACTTTGCATGCAGTGTCTTACATAGTAGTTATAATTAATTCTTATTTGCAAGTGAAGGAACTCAAATTCAGACAGTGACATCAAAATACAGTAGAATGATTTGCATTGTGTAAAAACTGATTGAATGTGTCATTTAATCAGTGTGATATGAGCTGTCAAAGTATGTGATGGGTAATAGAGGAAAAAGGCAGAAAATTAAAATGTATTTAGCAGAAATAGTGTGGCTGATATGGTATAAAATGATTTACATATAAAGCCTCTTTAAATATCAAATTATGTGTGTAGATTTTAAATATGATAATGGAGGCATATAATAAATAATTGGCATATAATAAGCCTTCAATAAGTGCTTATAATTTTGTTATTTTAATTCTATCTTATAGATGAGGAATCAGGTTCACACAGATTGTATAAGTTGCTTGAGTTTATAAAAAGCTACTAAGTGATAGCATTTGTCCATTTTATTCGATATTCCACATTATTTCAATGACACTGGCTGAAATAGAAATGTTACATCTAAGACATTTAAGAACATGGAGTGTAAAGTGCTTATTTTTCTGGCATATGTTTACTGCTAGCACGCTGTGAGAATTTCCTTTCTTACAGCTTCTGGCATTTACTTTTGCCTAAAACTACCAGACATTTCATAAACACTGTTACATTTTAATCTCACTAAAATCATGTTTATAAATGAAGAAGCCAAGGAAAGGGAAGAGGCTTGTTCAAGGTCACAAAATGAGAAGGAAAGATGGTTTAATTTCAGAGGCTTTGCCTTTGATTTTACATTACCCTGTGGTAAAAAGCACTATCTTCCAGCTCAGAATTTATGCCCAAAGTGTAATTGAGTATATTGTCTCAACCCCTCCCATTCTACCTTGAAGTTTAGTAGTTCATAAAATAAAACATTAGTTTAATATATGATTCGTCTGACTAAAATAAGCAGACTACAAAGAACACCTTAGTCATCAACCTAGTTACAATTCCATATTGTGGATTTATGATGTTTAAGAAAATCAAATCAATTAAAATATGATCCCTTTAATTAGATTATGTTAGTATCTTGCTATCTGGAATGACTTGGATGAATATTCATTTGACACACATTTATTTACTATTCAGAAAGGAACTGAAATGGATGTATACCTTATGCAACCTACTGTAGGACAGCATGTTACCCAATTACAAAGATAAAACCAGAAGAGAAGTTGCATTATAAAGCCACATTTAAGTCAACAGATACTGAAAATAGAGCTCATGACTCCATATCCCTTACTCACTGACTTTTGTAACTTTGTGGAATATGAATATTCAGTAGGTTCTATGCATTTTTGTGAATGTATAAGTGATAGCCGATGTTGTATGAAAAGTACTATCTTAACAAGTACAAAGTTTGGGTCTAGACACAGATTTTGGCTCATGGCTACAATCCATAGTCAGCTGCTCCAAGGGAAGCAGCATGGTAGAAGGGTTTGGTGGATGAAAGTTGCTCACATCATGGTGTTCAGGGTGCAGAAAAAGGAGGGGAGGAGGGAAGGGAGATAAGTCCTTCCAGGTTAGCCCCCAGTGAACTGCCTTTTCCAACCAAACCCCACTTCCTAATATCATATCACCTGTATAGCCCCCATGATTCCATTTCCTTCCAAAAGCCCTGCCTATGGGCGATGAAGCCTTTGGGGCACATTCTCAACCCAACCCGTAAGAGATGCTGATACCATAGAATGTTATTTATAATCTGAGACATGTGGGGCTTCCCAATTTTCAACCTCTGAAGAAGCTAAATTAACCATCAGCTAGTTGCTTCTTATGAACATCTCCCTTCCATCACAAAGAAGAAAATAAGATCTGAAGAGCAAGCTCAATTTTTCTATTCAAACTCAAATTATATGAAATCACAACTCTTCCATAATAAGAACTGAAGTTACAAAGAGAGGTGTGGTGCACTATGCCTGCAGGATTCACAGTATGCAGAAGGAACATTACAATAAAAAAGATGCACTCCTTTAATGACAGCATAATTTCCAATTTGATTGCAGAAAATCTTTTTTACTTCAGGCCAACAAAAAAGTGACACCAGTGAAGAAATGGATAGTTTTGTTAATTTATTACATGTAAAGGACTGAGTTCCATATTTAAAATAAATTTGGAACTCTAAATCATATCGAACTAAAAATTTTACTTCAAACAGAAGTAAAGATGCGGGATATTAAATGATATTGCAAACAATTCCAAAAATCATTGATATCTACGTAGATATTATATTTTTTACCAAACTGGTTATATTTTCAGTGATATTTCTTTTAGAAAAGCTGTTTGTTAAAAAAACAAAAATGGAAAGGAAATTCCAGTTGTGCTGTGGCAGTTTAAGCCTATTGTAGTTCATGCTTCCAACAACTGCCATTCTAATTAATTGGTAGGGGGAGTTTACAAAGTACAGAAGATTCGGGCCGGTGAGATGGCTCAGTGGCAAAAGCACCTGCCTGGCAAGCGCGAGGGCCCGAGTTCGACTCCCGGATCCCACATACGAAAAAAAGGCTGGTGATATCGCTCAGCGGCACGGGCACCTGCTGGCGCGTGAGGTCCTGAGCTCGACCCCCAGTACCCACAAAAAAAAAATTACTTTTTTTTTTTTTGTGGGTACTGGGGGTTCTATAACTGGGGGTTCTATTTTTTGTGGGTACTGGGGGTTCTATAACTGGGGGTTCTATTTTTTGTGGGTACTGGGGGTTCTATAGTTTTATTCTATAAAATACACAAAAGTAGACAGATTGTGAAAGCAGTCAAAAGTTGGTGGAGTAGCATGCATGATACAGCTCCTGGATTTTCCTCAGGTTTCTTTGTTCAATGACTAAAAGTCAAATAGAGTAGCCACATTTCTAGACTAAAGACCAGGAAAGAATGAGAGATACATTTATATATTTGAGAACTTAAGGGGGTGAACTAAAAAAAAAAAAGCATCTAGATATGCACAAATTGAATTGGTGAAAACCAAAGATAAACCTTTTGAGAGCTTCTAGAGAAAAACAGTACACTGGATATTAGAGAATAAGAATTTGAGTGAATGTTGATTTCTCATCAAAATTCATGGAGGCCAGAAAAATATAAACATTCTCTGATAAAGGGAAACTGAGGAAAATTATCATTAGAAGATGCGCTATATAATAAATTCTAAGGGAAGTTCTTCAATCTGAAAATAACTAGTACCAGAGAAAAACTTGGAGCTTCAAAAGTAAAGCAAGTTTCATAGAAATATTGAATAGCTAGGTAATCATAAAATACAACTTTAAAATATAGTTTTATTATTACTAGGATATTGTAAGCCCAGAAGATCAGGAGTTGACATCCATTGAAAAGACAGTTAGTTATGGTTTCCAAGAGGAGAGGACACTGCCGCCACACAGGGACACATATGGAAGTATCAGGATTATTCAGGAGACAGAAGGATGAAAAGGAAACATGGTCAAGAGCCTTTATTGTGATTTTCATGGAAAAGAATGGACAAGGCAAAACGAAAGAGCGAAGTAGCATGTCAAGTTTGAGTAACTTCAGTGAGCTCTGGGGCATAGAAGCTGTCTAAGTTTTCTGATACTTGCTTCTTGATGACTAGGAAAGGAAAATAGAGGCCAGAGTATGAAAGCCTCTTGAAAGCCCAATAAAGCTGGTGGTTGGCCAGTAGACACCTTTGGATTGGTTGATTTGCATATGAAAGGTGTGCTTGCAGGCAAGTTGTTTATTATCTCTAGGAATTGGCTGTCCCTGGGTGGGGCAGCAGGGTCAATAAGGTTCCAGACAGCAAAATAATGGAATAAGAAGATATGAATAATACACAATACACGTAATTGTAAAAGCAAAACTTCCAATGTTGTCTGGTTAAACCTCAATCTGTGTAGTTGAACACAAAGAACAAACATAACACAAAGGTCAGTGGTGGAGGGATATGAAATAACGGCTGCAAGGATTCTCCTTTAATGATGGAAGTACTACAAATCTAAGTAGATTCAAATACTTACTATGCAAATTGAAGAGTTATTAAAAATATTGTAAACAGTTATAGACAAACAATCCAATAATAAAACTAGAATTTTTAAAACTCCATTAATCAGGGGGCCGGTGAGATGGCTCAGCGATATAAGCGCCTGCCTGGCAAGCGCGAGGGCCCGAGTTCGACTCCCGGAACCCACATACGAAAAAGGGGCCGGTGATATCGCTCAGCGGCACAGGCGCCTGCTGGCGCGTGAGGTCCTGAGGTCGACCCCCTGGTACCCACACCAAAAAAAAAAAAAAATCCATTAATCAGAAAGAAAACAGGCTATTATCAAGAAGTCAACTGGGGCCGGTGAGACGGCTCAGCGGCTTAAGCGCCTGCCTTGCAAGCGCGAAGGCCCGAGTTCGACTCCCGGAACCCACATACGAAAAAGGGGCCGGTGATATCGCTCAGAGGCACGGGTGCCTGTTGGCGCGTGAGGTCCTGAGGTCGTCCCCCCGGTACCCACAAAAAAAAAAAAAAAAAAAAAAAAAAAGAAGTCAACTAATAACAAATGCTGGAGGGACTGTGGGGAAAAAGGAACCCTTCTCCACTGTTGGTGGGAGTGTCGACTGGTGCAGCCACTGTGGAAAACAATGTGGAAACTCTTCAAAAAACTAGGATTGGAGGTCCCATTTGACCCAGCTATTCCCCTTCTGGGTATCTTACCAGAAGAATTAAAAACATCGTACCACAGCAATATATGTGCACCCATGTTTATAGCAACACAATTTGTAATAGCTAGATCGTGGAAACAACCCAAATGCCCATTAACCAAGGAATGGATAAAAAAGATGTGGTATTTTTATACAATGGAGTACTACTCAGCCATAAAGAAAGATGAACTGGAAACTTTTATAGGTAAATGGATGCAACTCAAGAAAATACTCACAAGCGAAATAAACCAGACGCACATTTGTAAACATCGTATTGTCTCCCTGGTATGAAAATGCAATTTCACTGTGACTATTCCATTCTTTAGACTTCTATTTTTACCTAGCTTTTACATGGCTTAATCTTTTTTTTTTTTTTTTTTGTGGGTACTGGGGTTCGACCTCAGGACCTCGCACGTCAGCAGGCGCCCGTGCCGCTGAGCGATATCACCGGCCCCTTTTTCATATGTGGGTTCCGGGAGTCAAACTCGGGCCCTCACGCTTGCTGGGCAGGTGCTTATGCCGCTGAGCCATCTCACCGGCCCTACATGGCTTAATCTTACACTGAGTAATGTTTTTCTGCAAAAGGTATTTTTACATTCTCCAATGCTTGAGTTTGTTAATACATGAGACTGTTTACTTGTTGTCTTTAAAAGTAAAATAAATAAATTAATTAATTAATTAATTTAATTAAATTTTAAAAAAAGGAAATCCACATTGAAATATTTAGTGTTAAGTGGTTCACATCCCCAATTTACAATCAAGTGGATCAGAAAAAAAAAAAAAAATATATATATATAGTATCTACTACATATGTAGAGTGGAAAAGAGAAACAAAACAAATGAGATGAAATGATAACAATGGAGAATCAAGGTAGAGAGATTATGGGAGCTCACTGTGCTACTCTTGCAACTTTCCGTAATTTTGAAAATATTTAAAATAGCTTGAGAAAAAAAAGAAGGAAAACGGGAAAAAACAGAAACAGAGGAAGGCTAGAGATGTAGCTCAGTGGCAGAGAATTAGCACTTGCTTAGTGTGCAAGTGGCCCTAGGTTTGATTCCCGACACTCAAAACACAACAAATATTAGCAGTAACAGCAAAAATTGGATAAGTAGAAAGAAAAAATAAAATAGAAAATTGAAATCAAACCATATTGATAATTACATTAAATGGTAATTGTTATGGGCCAAATCCAGCCTGCTCTGTTTTTGTAAACAAGATTTAATTTTTAAATTATTATTATTATTTTTGTATTAGCACATATTAATTATACAGAATAATATGTTTTATTTTGACATTTTCATACAAACATATAACATACTTTGATCATGTCCTGTCTTCTAATCACTCTCCTTTTCCTTCCCCTCCCATTTCCCCTGATCCTCTTCCTCTTCTCTAATAGTCCTCTTTATAATTTTATATCTAGGTTGTTATTCTAGAGTCCTAATATATGTGATAATATACAATACTTGTCTTTTGAGTCTGGTTTATTTCAGTTAGCATGACGGTATCCAGGTCTATCCATTTTCCTGAAAATGATATGAATTTGTTCTTCTTCATGACTGAATAATACACCCTTCTATATATAGCACATTTTCTATATATAGCACATTTTATCCATTCGTCTGTTGATCGGCACCTAAGCTGATTCAATAGCTTGGCTACTGTAAATAGTATTGTAATAAACATGGGTATGCAGGTATTTCTATAGTGTGCTGATTTTGATTTCCTCAGGTATATAATGAGAAGTAGTATAGCTGGATCATATGGTAGTTCCATTTTTAGTTTTCCAGGGAATTTTCATACTGATTTCCATCACGGCTATATCACCTTACACTTCCACCAACAAAGTAGAAATGTTTCTATTTCCCTACATTCTCACCCGTATATTTTTTCTTGTCATGTGACTGGGGTGATATGAAATCTTAATGTAATTTTGAGTCCATTTTTCTGATGGCTAAAGATGCTGAGCATTTTTTGTGTGATTATTAGCCATTTGAACTTCTTTTGAGTAGTGTCTATTCAGTTTAGTAAATAGAGCTTATTTGGAACACAAACAACTTCATTCATTTTGCATTATCTACACCATCTGTACTATTGCCTTTATACTGCAACTGCAAATAATATTGATCAAAACTAAAAAACACTCAAATAAATGGAAAGAAATACGATGTTCACAGATTGAAAAACTCATTAAGATTATAATTCTCCCAAAACTTATATGTCCACTAAACATAATTCCAATTTTTCACCAATTTAATAAGCTGTTTGCAAAATTTTTGTGGAAATCAAAGAAAATAGAATAATAAAAGCAAGTTATAAAATATCATTGGATTTATTATAATCCAGTCAAAGTGGCTTGGTATTCATGAAGAGATCAACATATAAATCAGTGGAACAGAATATATATTCTGGAAGAGGACCAACAATATGTTTTTAATGAATTTTCAACCATGGTACTAAGACAATTCAATGGAAAAAGAAAATTCCCTTGAACATATGGTGCTGCACCAACAGGACATCTCTGCAGAAAAAGGATGAACATATCGTGCACAGATATTAAGTGTGTAGATCTAAACTTAAAATGTAAAACTATAAACCTATAAACAGAAGTAAATCTTTGCAATTTCGAGGTAAGCAAATATGTTTTATCTAAAAAGTAAAAAATGTACAATGTGAAAGAAATAAAGAATTGATGAATTGGGCTTCATCAAATTAAAATACTTTTATTTCAGGAAAAATACCACAAACTGAAAAGAAAATCTATAAAGCATATATCAGACAATGGATTTTTATATAAAAAACATAACACAGCTCAAAACAAAAGGATAATCCCAATTAAAAATGGATGAAGGTTTTTTTTTTTTTGTGGGTACCGGGGGTCAACTTCAGGGCCTCACATGCCAGCAGGCACCTGTGCTGCTGAGTGATATCAACGGCCGTTTTATTGTATGTGGGTTCCAGGGAGTCGAACTCGGGCCCTCGCGCTTGCCAGACAGGCGCTTACGCTGCTGAGCCGTCTCACCGGCCCATGGATGAAGGTTTGAAAAGACATTTTACAAAAGAATACAGGAAAACGATAATAAGCCTATGAAAGCATACTCAACATCATAAGTCATCAGAGATATGTAAATGAAAATAACAATGAGATACCATGGCATAACTATTAGCACTTTTAAAATAATGAGAATGAAGTCTGACAGTACAAGTATTGGTGAGGATAAAAACGACTGTCATTCTCATATGTTACGGTTTAGAGCAAGAATGTCCCCCAAAGGCCCCACATGTGTGCAGGCAGGGCTTTTGGAAGATGACTGGACTATGGGGCCATATAACTGACTTGGAATTAGGAGGCAGGGCCTGGTGGAGAAGGAAGGTCACTGGGAGCAGGACCTGGTAGGGTATACTTTCCTCCCTAGATCATTCCTAATCCCTCTGTTTCTCTGAGGCCATGGTGTAAGCAGCTTTCCTCGGCCAGACCTCTCCCCTGTGCCATTTCTGCCTACAGTCTGCTTACCATGGACTGTAACTGTGAGCCAAAATAAAATTCTCCTCTTTTAAATCGTGGGTGTCCAGGTATTGTATCTCAGCAATAAGAAAGTGACTAAGACATCATAAATTTCAGAAAGAATGCAAAAATTATATAGCGCCACTCTACATAATAATTTGGTGGTTTATTATAAACTTAAAAATCCATTTATCATATGATCCAGTTACATACGTTACATATGAATGTAAGAGAAATAAAAATACACACATTTTAAACATTTTCACATAAATGTTTATAGAAGCTTTACTTGTAATTGTGCAAAAATTGGAATCAAACCAAATTTCCAGGAACAATTAGATAAGGAAATAAATTGTGATGTATTCATACAATGTAATACTACCTAGCAATAATTGGGGGGTAAAAACTATTGAGATGCACATGAATAAATCTCAAAATCACCATAAACAAGTGAAAGATGCCAGGCCAAAACTGACACATACAGTATGATGTCATTTATGTAAAATTCTTGAAAAACAAAAGTAATGTATACCTGGCAAGCATGAGGTTCTGGTACCCACACACACACAAAAAAAAAGTAACATAGACCCGTGATTGGCTGAAAATAAGAAAGGAGAAAAGGATGGATTACAATAGTAGATAAAGAAACTTTTGTGGGATGATGAAAATGTTCAATATCTTGACTATGGTGGTGATTTGAAAACTTATACACATGTCAAGACTGATCAAACTGTACACTTCAAGTATGCACACAAGTATATTGAATTACATGTCAATAAAATTTTAGAAAGCAAAAGAGGAAAAGGGAATTTTTTTTTATGTGGGTACCGGGAGTTGAACTCAGGACCTCACACTTGCCAGGCAGGCGCTTATGCCACTGAGCTACATCACTGGCCCGGGAAATTATTTTTCAGTTTGAAATTGTCACACAACACTACTTATTTTCTTGTCTTCCAGAAACCTGACAAGCTCAATGTGACATAAAATCTTGCAACTCTAAACAATTTCAAGTGGCAGAAAGCACTTTCTTTGCTAAACGGGGGTAGTCAAGAGACTAAAAAACACCTTTACTCCTAGTTTTGCCTCTCTGTGCTACCTAGAAAACTACTATTTTCTTCATTGATCCTTATAAACATGAACATTCTATCCCTTGTATGAATAAAAATGATCAACACTAACATAGTAACATTGTCACCAAAATTATTTGAATTTGTGCTTTACAATTACCATTTTTTTCACATGCTACTCCGAAATTACCAGTATAAATGCATTTCTTTAACATTCCCATGTCAGCAGATTTTCTTCACTTCACTTTTCTAATTTTTTTCTGACATTTTTAATACAATGCTCCTCTCTACTTTCTTCCCTCTGGTGAAGTCATCTTAACCTTGAAAAACTGGTGCTAGAAGCCAGTGAATTATCACGTGCACTATCCAGTCAGTGTCAGCTCAGCTCCTTGTATGTGAGGGTTCACTTAATTAGCACAGATTTGGGGTGGTGGAAACATATATCTTGAACCACTAATCAAAACCGTACAGAAACTGAGTGGATCATTTGTCTACAAGATTATCACTTTCAAGGAGACAAATTTTGTTAATTAGTTATTTAATTGCTTAGTATCAAAGATAAAAGTCACTTCTGCTTTTTTCTGTTTACTCTGGTAATAAACAAAGTTTCGGTACATAATGTTTATTCACTCACTCTTTGGCAGCTTTCTTAAGTACAAAAAAAAAAAAAGTGGTTGTATTTAAAGTGCCAAAGATTTCCTGGCAAGAGAAGTCAAAGCTTCCCGTAAAGACCTCCTGTAACTTAGTGTTTAGAGCAATCACAATCATGGGAGATAACACTCCTAGTTTTAGTGCTGAAAGTGGCCCAAAGGTTGCCCTATATCCTAGGTGAATTAGCTGCAGCCCCAGGTAGCTAGCAACATAGCCAAACTGACAAACTGAGTCATTAATTTTATTCTTCTCTTTATTCAGTCCCATAATTTCCTACTCCAGCCCTTAATCTATACTTTATTAAGTTAAGGAATTCTATCATATCATAGAATACCATAGTGACTTATTTTAAAATCTGATGTTTGTACCTTGACTATCACAAGGAGTAGAATATATAATGATACAGATTGGAAAAACTTGCACATAAGTATTCATAACAGAATTATTCATAATATCCCCGAACTGGAAACAACTTAAATATCCGTCAATTGATGAATGGATTAATGAACATAGCCATACAGTGACATATTCTTTGGCAACAAAAAGGAATGAAATACTGGCATACAGTACAGAAGAAGCCTTGAAAATATAATGCTATATGAAAGCAACTTGTCACAAAAGGCCATGTATTGTATTATTCCATTTATACATAATATCAAGGATGGGGAGGGCAAAAAAGATATTCCTACTAAGAAGATTGGTAGTGTTCCCTAACTGTGGAGAGAGAGAGCTAGTGCACAGAGAATGACGAATGTGGGATTCCATTCTAAAATTATAAAAATGCTATAAATTTTATGTGGTGATATTTGTGAAACTCTGTTAACATATTAAAATCTGTTGAAGTGTGTACTTTGGATAAATCAACTGGTTCGTGAATTATATGTTATATGTGTGTTTGGTTTTTTGAGACAGGGTCTCACTCTGTAAGTCAGACTGACCTTGAACTCACTATGTATCTCTGGCTGGCCTTGAACTCGAAGCAGTCCTCCTGCCTCGGCTTCCTGAGTGCTGGGATTACAGGGGCTCACCACCACACCCAGCTACATTGTAGTTTTTTAAAATATAGATGGTGTTTCATGAAGGCAGACTGTTAAACTGTGCTGGATATTACCAAGAATTACAAATTGCTAATACTTTCAGCAAGAAGGTTACTCATGATGTGAAAAGAGTTGGAGAATGTGCACCCATCTGAAATAAATGAAAAGTGCCAGTTAAATAGAAACAGTGATCACAGGAAAGAGTTTTAGAGTATTTTACTACGGAAGGTGTCTTAGTCAACTTTCCATCTCTGTGACAGAATACCTGAGGAAAACAACTTATAAGAAAGAAAGAGCTTATTTCGGCTCATAGTTTCAGCCCACAGTTGGTTGGTGCCTTTGCTTTGGGCCTGTGGCAAGATGGCATACTGTGGTGGAAGCATGTGATAGAGGAGGCTGCTCACTTTATGGCAGGCCAGAAGCAAAGAGAGAAACTGGAAGAGTGTGAGGTCTCAAGGGCATACACTCAATGACATAACTTCCTACAAATAGTTTGCACCTCTTAAAGGTGCTACCACCTCCCTATAATGCCGCAGGTTGGCAACCAAGTTTTTAACGTATATGCTTTGGAGGTACTTGCAAGCCATAACAGAAGGATCCAAAGAAATCAATTTATAACTGGAAGTCAGAGTACAGATTTTTATCATAAGATGAGCAATATTAAATCATGTTTTTGCATATGTAGATAATCTAGAAAGATAAAATAAAATCAGGGACAGAATAGTAATTTCAGAAATAACAAAGTAGCTAGAATGGCATGGGAAATGGCATACAGTGAAAAGAAAAGAGGTTGACATATGATAGAAGCAAGCACTTCTTCCATTTTCACAGGAGAGAAGACAAAAAAGGTGGATTAGGTTCACATGGGTTGAGTTTTGCTGATGAGAAATTTCCTGACTCACATTAAATAACTATACTATTTCTCCTATAGATTTACAGGAGTTTAATTTAATGATGGAGAACAGGGAAAGGTTTCAGAGAGAGGACAGGTAAAATACTCATTTTGGAGAATTAGAATATCCAGTAAATAAATTTTGCCTTGTTGAGTTTTGAAGCTAGAAATTCAAATTGCAATGCTAGCACTGGTGTAAAATTTTTATCAATAATGTTTAACCTCTGTAATGTAGGCAGGTAGTAAGTATTCTGTTAAAACACACTGGAGTCTTTTACACATGCTTTCACAGTGGAGAAAGCAAAGAACAGGCAACGTGTAGTATTTTTTCTTGATAATTTTGGAACATGGCAGGTAAGGAAGGAAAAGAAGATTTGAGATTCATTAATCAGTAGTGAAAGAGTTACAGAATCAAAAGAAGTATCAATGAAAAAAATATAATTTTTGGTGTAGAGTTATCAAAAAAAACAGATGGAAGCGTATTAGGTAGTATGTTTAAATAATGGCATGTTTTAAAAGAAGATTTTTTTTTAAGATCCTGAAATATTATAGGTGAGAAGTCTAGGGACCCATCACCAAAAACTGTGGACCCAGTGGAGTGGATAAAGCTGAGCAGGTGAGAAAATCAAGACTGTGAAAGGGTTAGGTGTTACATTAACCATCCACAGAGAAATTTAAGTCACAAACATTGATGAAAAGATAATGAAAAAGGACAATAAATTAGTTTTTTAAATCTCCAGGGATAAGGACAGAGTAACCTGAAACTTTGTAGATGCTGGCATTAAGGAAAGAGAGTAAGGGACATCACCTGAAGACCTGTGCCTCAAAGCATCTGCATCTTCCAGAAATAGAGGGAAGAAAAATATTCTTTTTAATGTACTACCTTTATCGATTACATTTTTCTCATGCCTGGAATTTTATCAAGTTTTATCAAAGCATCAAATTGTAAATGTTATTGAATTTTATAGAACAATAAAGTTAACCCCTAAAGTCATGGTACCCCAGTAAAAAGTATACAAAATGATGGAAATAAAGATAAACTGGAAATTTTAAAATGTAGATACAGATAGAGAAAATTGGAAAACAGATGGCTGTTGTATTAGTGTTTGGGGACTTTTGACTGATTCTAGACTGTACGCAAATTCCAAATTGATTTTTTAAAAAAGTAAAATGTTAGCCAAGAAAATCTTAATAGATGTGAAGCACAATTTTGCAAAATGTCCAAGGGAATGTGAAGTCATCTTGAGTGACAATGGAAAGCAAAAGAAACTTCAGAAACTCAAACTTCAGAAATTGAAGTTTGCCTAGAACTATGCTAATGGTAGGTCTTCATTTCTAGAATACTAGAGGAAAAATTTAGAAACGGTAAAGAATGAGCCGTGAAGTAGTTTGGAATTATGATTTGGAGCCCTGATCACTGTGGAACCAGAGTTGAATTCAGTGAATAATACAATCGTGATACTATGTGTTCTCAGCTCACAGGGCAATAACGGCTCAGATTGTAGTCTTCAAAATTTCATTGAAACTTGGAGACCTGGGCCGGTGAGATGGCTCAGCAGCATAAGCGCCTGCCTGGCAAGCGCGAGGGCCCGAGTTCGACTCCCGGATCCCACATACGAAAAAAAAAGGGCCGGTGATATCGCTCAGCAGCACGGGCACCTGCGGGCGCGCGAGGTCCTGAGGTCGACCCCCCGGTACCCACAAAAAAAAAAAAAAAAAAGAAACTTGGAGACCTGCTGTGCTACTATGCTCTTGCAATTTACAGTGAAAAGCCAATGAAAATTAAAATTCAAAGTCTAAATAAAATTAGACAAAATTAAAAGCAAAGTCTAAGTAAAATTCTCCAAGACAATTTGTGTCAGCAAGCCTCTTGGTGAGCTTCAGCAATTAGCTTTAGTAATTAGGTTTCATTATGAGCGCTAAGACTCATTGATTCATTTAAAATGTATCTTCCTCCTAATTTATGTTTCAGTATCAGATATCACCTGCTACCTGATTAAAATTTTAGTTGTTTTAAAAACTGCGTTCTGAGATGTCTACAACAGAATTAAATGTAGTTGGATAAATCTGTGTTATGTTGCTTCCCTCTTCTCTTCTCCTCACCTCTTTTGCTTCTTCATACATTGGCTTATTCATTTACAAGCCATTTAAAAAAACCAAGATAAGTCTTTTCTTCAAAAACCTCATATTTGGGCCGGTGAGATGGCTCAGCGGCTTAAGCGCCTGCCCGGCAAGCGCGAGGGCCCGAGTTCGACTCCCGGATCCCACATACGAAAAAGGGGCCGGTGATATCGCTCAGCGGCACGGGCGCCTGTTGGCGCGCGAGGTCCTGAGGTCCACCCCCCGGTACCCACAAAAAAAAAAAAAAAAAAAAAAAACCTCATATTTCTCTCTGCCATTTCCCCCAAAATCTCATAAACAAGCTGGTGAGTAAATTTATAACGAAGTATCAATAATAAATAATAAAATTATTTATTATTTGTTATTCATAAATAACATTTGTAATTAGCAAAATAATTCTGGAAAGGTTTTGGGGTGAATTCAATGCCTTATGGTTCTTTCTAACCAAATTGACTTGAAAAATGATGAAATATTTATATATGTACACACACACTAGTAAGAGTTAAGATAACACATATTAATGAAACATAAAAATAAGTTAGCTTTTGGACTGGGGAAGTGGCTCAGCATAATAAAGCACTTGCCTGCCATGCATAAATCTTTCAGTTAGATAATCATAACCATGAAAGGAAAAAAGAAAAAGAAACATAAAAATAAGATATCTTTTTAGACTAAAGATCTAAAATTACACTAGCACTAGGATCAGAAAACAGAAAGTTTTGAATGAAAACAAAGCTTCGAAGTGATGTGTTCTGGTCCATGTGTCCTGAAAGTCATCATCCACATTCATCTTCTTGATCCTAACTGCAGCTGCCTCAAAGGTTGGCATCTGAACTACTGGGAGCAAACTTAAATAAAATAGGGGAAAAAAAGTTGGGATTGACTTTGGGGGACAGAAAAACAAAATTTTGTAATTTTTATAATTATATTTTAAATTCATTTTATAACTTTAAGATCCTAAAATTTTCATTTTGCTCATCTATAAGACAGTTGAACAGAATATATCACTTGATTTAAGTTATTTTTAAAAAAAAAATTTCCAAATTGTTGGTCAGAAAATTAATCACATTATTTTTTACAGCATAAAGAAAGATTCTTCCTCCAGTGCCAAAGAAGTTTGAACAAAACTGATTATTTTCTTTTTTCTTTTTCTTTTTTTTAGGCCAGCCTGAACTACATAGTGAGACCCCGTCTCAATAACAAAATAAAACAAAACAAAAATTTGATATGTTATTCATTACGGATTTTTTTGCATTAAACTTTATTTTAAAAAATACTGCATTAAATCATTGTCTTCTTTTTTTCTTGGAGATAGGGTCTCGCTATGCTGTTCAGGCTGGCCTCAAACTCAAGGTGATCCTCCTGCCTCAGCCTCCTTAGTGCTGGGATCACAATCATGCACTACCATGCTTGGCTCTATTTTCTCGTTCTTACTACGTTTTTGGTGCCCCCATAAATTGTGTGGGTGAGGGACTCACTCTCCTTAGCCTAGGCCCTGGCCTGCCAGCTCGGAGTTGGTGTTCCCTTTGATAAGATACTCGCCCTGCGTGGATTCCTGGGGGCGGGGACTGAAATGGGACAGCGCGCGGAGCCCTACACCCTTACTAAGCAGGAGCACTTTCATGATCGCTCCAGCAAGGCCCAGAGACAGAAAGCAACTGGCTGCAGTTCACACAGCAGGCTTGTGGCAGAGCTAGAGCGGGAGCTCACGTTTCCTCTCTGTTCTTTTCCTCCACTGTGGTTTTTTTTTTTTTTTTTTTTTTTTTTGTGCCCTCATTGGTCACAACGCGGCTTTCATTCTCATGAACATGAAGGTTGATGATAGGTTATATTTCTCCTTCATCTTTCCAAATCATAATTCGAATTTTTTCATATGTTAGATGGTTTTAAATATGAGTGATTGCTAAAACGATATAAATTCTATTGGTTACAAATTTTATCGAAGATGACTGCATTAAGTATCAGTTCAGTTCTACACACATTTACCCAAATCAATCAGGGATAAAGATACATGAGGTCTTTATATTTAGGACACTTACACTGAGAAAAATAATTAATGATTAGACAAAAAACAGTATTATTTCCTATTGTGTGTATGAAAAAAGAAATAGATGAGGTCTTAGAAGTAACAAGTGTGCATCATTTGATGAGAGAGTCATGATCTATCCTCTGGAAGGGATGATAGATAAGCAGCCATCTGAATAAAGCGAAGTAAGTCATGAAAACATTTTGGAGAAGGGTGGTTTAGGCAAGGGAACAGCAAATGCTGTGCTCAAAGTCAGGGGTGGGTTGTACATGCTCCAGAAACAGGAAGGTGGCTAATTGGCCAGATAATTATGACCAACAGATATAATCATAGAAAATGAGGTCAGAGAGTTAGAAAAGGATTTCAGAGCCCTGAGGACAATATTAGAGATGTTCCATTTTATTCAGTTTGTGAAATGAAGCCATTGTACCTTTGCTTGTGCTTTGATCAAGGGAATGGCATGATGTGGTTTATGTTTTAAATAAATCGCTCTAACTTCTAAATGGAAAATAGATTGTGCAAAGAGTGGGAGATGAGGAGACCAAAGAGTAATCTATTGCAGTACAGTAGGCAAGATATGGCAGGTTGTAATAGGATAATGAGAAGCAGATCCATGGTACATTGTGTGGAAATTAGTGCTGATTGGATTTTGTTATTAATTCAAAGCGATGTATGAAATAGAATGAGAGAAATCAAGTATGACTCTGGATGTTTAGCCTGATAAAACAGATGAAAAGAAAGCAGTATAAAAATGAGGAAAAAGCTGTCTCAAAAGTAGGAGTTTTCTACTTAAAGAAATGCGATTAACGTGAGTAAGTGCTCAAGTTGGTTTGGGATATACATGTAGTCAATATGCTTTTGTGAGCACCTAAAATATTAGATCAAGTACTGTGTAAGCCACTTGACAGGCACAAATAAATAAAAGCATAACCCACCTATATTAGTACATAATTCATAAACTAGTCTTAGACTATTACATCTTTCTGAAGCTTGAGATCCCTAAATCTGGTTTACATGGAAGACAGAAATAAAATCAATGAAACTTCAATCTGCTACCATAACTTCCCTAAAATGTCTTAGATTACCACTTATTTTTGGATTTCTCTCCCTATAGGAGGGCACAGAAAACTATTTGAATAGAAATCCAACCTAAATGTATTTGTGAACATTATGTAGATTATTAATGTAAGTTATCGATTTGTGTACTCTAGTGCCTCAGCTTCAGCCCAGTGGGAAAGAGTGGAAAGTAGTGAAAATGGAAAGCAGCCTACATTGTGTTTCATCTCTGTCTGTGCCTGTTATCCAGTTCATGTTAGGTGGTGGAGATGACCCTGTATTCAATACTCCATGTACATCAGACACAAGTAACACAGAGCAGAGACAACAGTAACCTGAAACCATGCACATCCAGCAGCGAGACAGAAGTGTATCACTGAAAAAAATCCACACTACGGACCATGGACACTCAGTAACACAATCGCATCACTGAAAATAATTCCGCAAAACAGGTTTCAATCTTCCTTTGATACAGGAAAAGAAGCAGACTCTTAGAAATATACATTCAACCCTAAGCATGCACATAGTAAAACGTTGCTTTAATTAAGTCTAGGGCTATTCATTTTATTTTTTAAGCCCTCCAGGTGTTTTTAAAAAATGGTTTTCTGAATTGGTTGCCAAGATATGAAAGTTAAAAGATTTTACATCTTTCTGTTGAAGTTCAAAAATATGGCAACACTGGAGATTAGAGCTGTATTTCTGTAAGACAGCTGGCTGGGGCTGATTAAATGTCATGTCGATAAACTTAGCAATTTGCCACTTCCCCAGATACCCACTGTCTTCTCTTGATTATTCAGATCAAGTGTCAATTCTAAGTAGTTCAAATCAAAGCTGATTCACGCATATTGTTTTTCTTGGTGCCACTCTTCTTCCCCTATAATCCATCTTGTGCATATCATCATCAGTTTGTACAGTCTTCCAAAGTATAAATCAGATTATAACAGCTCTCCTGTTTAAACATCCCCAGTGACTTCCCATTGTCCATAGGATAAAATCCTCAACTCAAGACTCTGCTTGAATTTTAAAGCATGGAATATTATGTCAATAAATATAATTCACATACAGTATTCAATTTTAGTAAATCTTCAGTAATCCAGAATAGCTATTGCATAATATGTTGCTTCATATAAAAGTAATAGAAATACTCATGTAATAGTAATATAATATTGCTTTGTCTTTAGTAATCTGCTTTTATTGGTACTGGAAGAAGAACTTTTGTTTTATTTTAAATAATATAATGTGGAATACATCAACATGGTCATTTGAAAAATTTTTAAGTTATTTAACAAGCTATTTTTCTTTAATAAAATTGTTTTTTCATGTGAGTGTAAGTAAATTCTTGGAATGGAAATTAAGTCCCTTAAGTAAATTATAATCCATCCTTTATTACTGTTGTTGTTTATAAAATTGTCTCAAAATAGTGCATGGCATTTCAAGTGTTGGCTAAAATTTCAACCATGTGACTTTCACTAAAGACAATTAATTGAATTGATATTTCCCAAAATAATCCCTTGGAAACTTTCTAGACCGGTATGAGTGCCAGAAAAGGCCAGAAGTTGAGGATCTGATAAAATGTTACTTTTCTTCATCTCTTTTCAAAGTAAGAGCTCTAGTAAAGGGGAAAGATTTTACATTCAAAGGTGGAGGTAATCATTTGGCAGCCTCATGATCAGATGTTTCCATCCATTTTTCTCTTCTGTATATTATAGAAGCCAGAAAACAATATCATCTTGGGTAGATACCTGTAAAGAAAGAGACAATATCAGTATCCAAAGTTGCAGAGTCCAAATTATTTAATACATTTCAGTTACTACCCTATATATCTAAAAATATCCATACTAATGCTATGCCTCTAGAGTCATGTATTTATTTTATACTGACATTTTGTTTATAAGCCTCCCAAATTAGCAGTAATAGTTATTATAGATTTTGATAATGTTCTCCCACTTACATAGGATGATTGTGATCATAAAGTGAAAAGATCCATTTTATAGACTACCCAGTTAGGAAAGTACTATTTTTCTATATCTTTATCAAATGTTGATTTTCAAAGATGCTTTAGAATAATAATGAATGTCATAGTTACTTTCTTGTTGCTGAGACACAATACATGACACCCACAACTGTAAGAAAGAAAGGTTAATTTTGGCTCACAGTTTGTTGAGATTTCAGTCCTTGGTCAGCTGCCTCCAAGGCAGGGTGACATGGCAAAGGGGCATCATGGAGGAGGATTGCTCATGGCATGGCAGACAAGAAGCAGGGCGAGATCAAGAGAGGAGAAAGGAAGGTTAATCCTTCCAGGCCACGATCCCAGTGACCCACCTCCTCCACCCGGCCTTACCTCCCTACATCATATATAGCTGTGAACTCATCAGTGGACTAATCCACTCATTAGTACCACACCCCATGATCCAGTTATCTCCCCAAAACTCCACCTATCAGCACATGAGGCTCTGGGGAACACCTAGTTATAAACTATAACAATGAAGCAGCTAATACTGCTACATAATGATCAGCATATTCATTTTGATTATTTTCAAAAGTCCAGTTGAAGTATTCTTTTTTTTTTTTGTGGGTACCAGGGTCGACCTCAGGACCTCGCGCGCCAGCGGGCGCCCATGCCGCTGAGCGATATCACGGGCCCTTTTTTCATATGTGGGTTCCGGGAGTCGAACTCGGGCCCTCGCGCTTGCCAGGCAGGCGCTTATGCCGCTGAGCCATCTCACCGGCCCAGTTGAAGTATTCTTTAAAAAATATTTACCTGAAAGGCAAAAGAAAATGTACTTTGAACACTACATTCCAAAGCAAATTCCAAACCTGGAATTCATTTTAAATACTGTGCATATGTGCCTCATTTTCTTCATGAGGAGAAAATTCAGAGATTTTGCCAGATTTTCACTGGTCCATCCAGGCAAAGAGGTTTAGGTTTTAGGTCTTTAAACAGCTCAAACAGTTGTTCAATGCTAATGGCACTATATATTAATGACATCCTGGGAACATGCAGAAAAGACATTTTAAAAATGAGCCTATTTGGCATTATCCATACAGACCACAAAAATATGCTAAGATAAGATCATATTATTGTGAGGATCTATTTTATGAAAATTTTTCACATTAACATTTATTGTTTTAACCAGTAAATTATTGAGCATCTTACATGTGCTAAACATTTTTCTAGATTATGGTGAGTCAGTTTGAGGAACAGAAAGAGCAGCAAAACAGCTGTCAAATAGTAGGTGAAGGCAATGTTGGTATACAATGAAGTCAGAGAATAAGGCAAAGATGTAATTATGCAGGATATGGTGAAAAAATGGGTTCATTATTCCATAGGCAGTGGGAAGCTACTGGAAGGTTTTCAGAAAAGGGATTAATAGATCTGACTTGTAATTTTTAAGAGATCACTCTACCTACTATGCAGAATACATTTTGTGTGAATAAATGTGCAAGCAAAGAAAATATTTAGGAACAAATATTGTGACTTATTCTATGTAGCTAGCAGAAGAGATGATCTGAAAGAACATGGATATATCAGATCTATTTTTGAAGTAGAATAAACAAAACTTGCTAATTGCTTAAAGAGGTGAGCTTAACTGGAGTAACAGAGAATTAGAGGATTTTTATTTGGCTTATGTAAAAATCCATGAAGATCACAGATTTTAGCTCTGAAATTAGAGAAAGAAACTTTCAGCAATTTCCATACTAGGTAGCATAAACTAAAATTAGGTTGGTTTTGTTTAAATCGCCATTTTAACTAGCTGCTTTCACCATGAAACACCACTTTTATTTAAAGGACGAATAATAGGCAAGCCATGATTATATAGACTTGGGGTTTTAGCAGCCATAAATAAAGTGAGCCTTTCACTTCAAAGAAAACAACTGACAGTGTTTGCTGCCAATGATAAAACTCAAGCTTTCAAACTAAATTAGAAACTTAGAAAATTTATACCTGTAACTATTAGCTTGACAGCTTCCCAATACCTAATGAGTTTATGTTGCGATAAACTGGTAAAATTAAACAATGGGATTTTTATATATGATATTTTACACATTATATTAGCATTTGAAAGATTTTCATTACTTAGTGGATGAAAATTCTCAAAATTCTTAATGCATGATATTGCAAATCCTTTTCAGTATTCAATATAGAACAATGGATTTTAATGTAGCAGAGGACAAAAATTTACTAATGGACTCAAATTGCACCCTGCAATAAGTTAAGAAACTACTGCCTGATGAGTTTTAGGTAGGGGAATTGTTGTTTGTTTGTTTGCTTGTTTGTTTTTGTTTTTTGGAGGTTCTGAAGATTGAATCCAGGGCCTTTGCACTGAACTACATCTCCAGCTTCACTTATGTTTTATTTTGAGACAGGTTCTCACTAAATCACTAAATTGCTCTGGCAGGGCTCACACTTGAAGTCCTTCTGCCTCAGCTTCCCATAGTGTGGGATTACAGATGTGCACCACCATGCCCAGCTGTACTTCTTGAGTCTTTTTTTTTTTTTTTTTTTGTGGGTACCAGGGGTCAAACTCAGGACCTCGCGCTCCAGCAAGCGCCTGTGCCACCGAGCGACATCAACGGCCCTTGTTTCGTATGTGGGTACCGGGAGTTGAACTCAGGACCTCGCGCTTGCTAGGCAGGCGCTTATGCCGCTGAGCCATCTCACAGGCCCTACTTGTTGAGTCTTGATGTAATATTAAAAGCAGCCACAGCTTTCACAAAAATCTACAAAAGCATTTTTAAATTTTTCTAAGGACATATCTTTATTATGCTCAATTTTATTATTGTTCAACTTGTACAATAATCTAAAAAGATTGACTAGAAAGGTAGATATGAAAATCTATATTTTTTATCTATTTTATATTGTTAAACCATATAATAAAGGGATTTACACAGTGAAAATAATCACTCTTCTCTCATTATTTTGCTTTGGAAAATATTATAATTTCATAATAGTATAGTATCAATATATGATAATATACAATAAGTTATTTGTATTTTTAATTATTCAGAAATACGTACTTTAAAAATTTGTTCAATTTTTATTTCCAGTATAGTACATATCTATAACTTTAATCCTAAACAAAGGATTGGGGTATTTGATATTTTTAAAGCATAATAGTATACTGAGGCCAAAATGTTTGAAGACTGCACCTTAATTAGTGTGTGTTAAATGCCTTCTATTTATTGATCTTAGGGATCCAGAGATAAATAAATTTCAACATATGTCTGCAAAGAGTTTTTCTAGTCAAGTGGAGTGGAGAAGCATAATCACAGCAATTCAGTTCAAAGTGTTATAAGAAGCTTTTCATCCTAGATTAATTCAACAAATAATTTATTCAACATCTATGTTTCAGACATATCTAAGTAAAGTAGAAAAATATTAATTATTGGTCTTCACTATATTTTTCACCATGATGTCAACATTTGGTCACAAAATATTATGAGTATAATAATTGAAAACTAGAAAAATTAAATAACTGATTTGCTTTTACAACAATTTACCTTGTGATACATATTGATTCAAGCCTTTACCCCACTGTTATGATAACTAAAAATAATTAAACATTCTCAGTAAAGTCTCATTCATAGGGAAAACTAAACTTTGAATGGAGATGAAGAAATTAGTGGTATTTTTCAGTATTTCATGAGACGATTTTTTTTTTTTTTTAATGTGGGTACCTGGAATTTACCACAGGGCCTCGTGCTTGCCAGCAAATGCTTGTGCTGCTGAGTGATATCACTGGCCCCTTTTTTTCCTTTATGTGAGTTCCAGGAGTTGAACTCAGGACCTTGCACTTGCCAGGCAGGCGCTTATGCCGTTGAGCTATCTCACTGGCCCAATATTTTTTTATTGTTATATTAACATGGGAATGTGAAATAAGGACCAAACATATTTGTCTGCTTATTTTTCGTTAGTATATCTTTATAGAAAGTACTAGCTTCATTCAAGCTTTCAACCTAAAGTAACTTCAAATCCAATTAGTGCTAGCTTATTCAGAAAAAAAAGGTGTAGAGAAACTATTTCCTTGTTTTCTACAGTGATTTTGCAGTCCAAGTGGGTCAAGTTTTTCTATTAGAAAATCTCTCAAGCTCTCAAGTCTTCAGTGAGCACCTCTACAAAATGGTGGTGCAACAATATCACCCTAGAAGGACTGTTAACAAACTCCTGTGAGATAAAATGGGAAATGCATGTAAGCACAGTGCCTGGTAAATTAAAGATATTCAACTCATGTTGACAGCTGTGTGTGTGTATAAGTATATATGACATATACATGTGCATTATGTACATTATAATATACATATGTACAGCATCTGCCAAAAAATGTATACACGCTTCAGCAAAAGAAAAATAGTATGATGTTTTTCAACCGATGGTGTTACCCTCATATGGGGGACCCTAGAGGGTGTTATATTGCAGAAAACCCACTACACTGCAGGCCCTTAGAGAAGAAATTGAAAATGCATGTGCAGCAATCTCGATGGCCAAGGTTGCCCAAGCAGCAGTTTGCCATACTAATAAATGTCTGGAAGCAAATTGCCACCATTGTGAGCACCTCATTGTAACTGTATAGGCCAAAGGTAATTTGTATTACTCTTACAATGTCTCAATAAATTTATTATTTAAATATATATACAGGCTTTTCTTTTTCTGAAATGTGTATACATTTTTTATTGCTCTCTCTCTCTACCCTTCTCTCTCTCTCTCTCTCTCTCTCTCTCTCTCTCTCTCTATATATATATATATATATATATATATATATATATACTCTGAGTATCTGCAAACATGATAACTTGGTGGCTACAAATATTTATTTTATATTTTTTTCTAGTATGAAACAATCTGAAAAGTATTTTTCTTCCAGTTTTTCCTTTTGAGAAGAATAACGTGTACTCCTTCTCTTTTCTTTGAAAGATAGGGAACTAAAGCAAATTAAACCTACAATTTCTGCAATAGCATAACTTCCAGTTTAATACGTATGATGCTTTTACCCATTGCATTAATACGGCAGGACAATAGCAGTCTTTTGGGAGCACCTAGCCTGGGCGGTGATGGCATGGGGACAATCCCACGAAGAAGAAATGCTTGCTCCAGGACATCGTGTGATGGTTACACTTGATCACATCATCCTGCTTGATTTGGGTGCTGCTTTTATTAGTGGAACAAGCTCCTGGGTATGTAAGGGTGGGCCGTGGAGGTGTGGCCCTGGGTGCTACATCTGGTCCCTTTCCCTTTCCTCTAGCATGCGGCTCCTTTGCTCTTTTTTGACAGCCATGAGCTAAGCAGATTTGCTCCACCATGCCCGTCCACCATGACGTTCCTGATTTGGATCCAGCCAACCATGTTCTGAATCCCCTGAAACTGTAAACTAAACCTCTCCTCCTTTAAATTGTGGATGTTAGATACTGTGTCCCAGCAACAGGAAAACTAATACAGTGTGTGCAATCTTAGACTTGAAGGATAAGGAGTTGCCATGTGAAGAAAGACAGTACTGTAAGGAATAACATTCTGGGCACAGGAAAAAGAATATCAAAAATTTGGTCATGTGACTCAGCCAACTGTAGGCCAGGACTTTCAATCACCATGTTAGTACTAGTTCAATAGATAAGAAAGGAGTGCTGTCAAATTAAATGTGAAAATTTTAAAGAAGTATTTGTGTGGGAGCCTATTCTCATCACTTAAGATTCTATGGAGTCTATAGGCTGTGTGAGTTCATGAATGTGTGTGTCTGTTTGTATTTAAATTCCATAGCAGTGCTGCTGCATAATCCTAGTGGAAGAGTTAATTGAGGGTAAGTTTGGAGCAGCTAAGAGCTGCAGATAAGTTGGGGGAGACAATGTCAGCTCATAGACTATTTCCTTGGTCATGTAATGAAGTAGAACTTCTCCCTGTAGGTAACAGGGAGCCACTGATATGTTCTAAGCAGAATGATGACATTGTCTGTTGGGTTTTTATTTTAAGTATTTCTCTGTGGTATCAAAAAAGAAGATTAACTTGAATAAGCTACATTGGGGCAGAAGACCCAGAGCACAATTTCAGTAGACCAGGAGAAAATTACCAGGCTCCAATTTTGAGCAGCATGAATGGGAATGGGTAGGAGGGAAAAGCAAAATTAACAGGAATTGATGAGTGAGTAGATATGAAGTGTTTAAAAGTAGAAGAAATTGTAAAAGTTAATTGAATATTCCATTTACTGGCAGTAAATTAATGCATCAATCTATAGTGTTGAGTTCCTATTTAAGAAGTATCAGGTAATGAAACAGACAATGTCTGAAGCTGCTTTGCTCAATACATACTGCTCAAATTAATTTTCTAACATTAGAATACTATCAAAATAATGGCATCTCTGAGGGAGCTGTGTTAGCACGGCCAGGGTTCCTCGCTTTCAGAAGATCTAGTTTAGAGGGATAGAAACATGACACATTCATTAGGTTCCAAAAATTGATGTTTTCAGAGACATTTTGGCAATTGCCTTGTTGCAATCAATTCCTGGCCTGGAGAGAAGATAATCTCATTTGTTGATTAAAGAAGGATTGATGTGTTTTGCAAGAGCTAAAATTGACTTTCTGTTGTATAAATTAAGGATCTTGTCTTGTAAGGGTCATGTTACTGCCACTTCCCATAGAATGAAGAAGTGCTGGAAGTCCGTGCCATCTGGAATCCTGAGATACATTCATACTTCCCACTGCCTGCCTGTATGTTGCTCATCTTTAAGATCAAGATTGGGTGCCATATTTTACAAAAAGTCTTCATTAACTTGAACTTGTTCTACTTTAGATTAGCCACCCCTCTCTTCTGTTTCCATAGTACAGCGTGGATGTCACAGCAAATGCCAGAGGTCTATTTACTTGTGCATCTTCACCTGTAGACTGCTGGAGTTGAGGTATAGCATCTAACAAATACCTAGTATATGCATAACATTCTCCCTACATCCTGCCTTTGACAATCCAGGTTTTCTTCAGTTCTCCTATTTTCCCAATATCATTTGTCACCTTCGAATGTAATGCATAATTTGCTCATATTTTGTACTTATTATTTATGTATTTTTCCATATCAGAATGTAAGCTTCCCAGAGACATGATTCTAGTCTGACTTGTTCCCCAGAAGCCGGTGCATGGTACACAATAGTTGTTCACTAAATACTTGTGATTTGAATGAATAAATTCATCAAAAGATGACTGAACTACATGAAGGTTATTCTAATAAAAGGAGCTGTCATGATACTTTAACAGATATTTCCTAAGTATCTATGTGACTTCAAATTTCTGAGTGATAGAAAATGTAGTCAAATTTTTGACCCAAAACATTGAATAAACATGTCTGTGCTAAATTTAAAAATAATCTACTAGAAAAAAATATCCATGACAAAAGAAAATCCCAACAGATCCATGTTCAAGTGGGAGCCCCTAACATTACAAGCATCTGAATGGATAGCATAGTTACTTGCTAATATCACTTAAATATTTCTATGAAAACTCGAAGTGTTTTACTTCAGAACTCTCTACCACGCCATCTATAATCTCCTGATCTCCACTTTTTGGACTGACATTTCTTCTATTCTCACAGATAGAAATTTTTTAAAACAGTTACCACCTAATTAGAAGATATTATCTTGCTTAAGTTATGAGTTAGACTTTGCTGACACCATAGGATTCATTCCTTCTGAAACTATTTTACCTATGAATTTCTCAGTTGTTTCCTTGCTAATATTTTCTTTCTAGACCAGCCCTTTTTTCCTCATTTTTTTCTTTGCAAAACTGTTTTTCTAAATATCTCATAAATATCAGTATGTCCTAAATTTTGGCCTAGTTCCTCTTCTTTTATTCACCAAACTGTTTTATTAGTACATGTTTGTGGTATGTATGATTACATTTATCGTGGGGAGAACTTTTGCACTCTCTATACTTTTATTAATAGTCCCAGCAATTTCTAAGAACTCAACTTTTCCCTGTGACTTTCACAGATTTATGTTTGTAGTTTATCCAACTGCCATTCAAACATTCCTTCTTGTAAGCTCAAGAACCACAAAATTAAGATCCTATAAATTAAGCTCTACTTTCCCTCAAAGCCCATTTTTCCTCATCTGCTTGCTGGCACTGAATGGCATCAAACATTCAGATAGTTAAGCAACATTTGACTCATCATTTTCATCCTCTCATTCAATCATTTGATAAAGCTTATCGACTTCATTGTTCCCGGGTCTTTATTCTCACTATCCAGGATCCTATCATCTCATCCTTAAATTTTAGTGTACAACTGCCTTTTTTTATTATGCCTACTTTGTACTATCCTTCTCAAATTTATTGCTGTCACTGAAGCCACTTTAATAATTCTAAAAGTAAATTTGAACAACTTCCCTGTTCTGCTCTACAGATCGTTACATTCCTGTTGCCCTGTAATAAAGTCCAAAATTCTTAGTAATTCCAGAGTGAAATATTACCTTACACTTGTTAGTATGGCTTATCAGAAAGACAAATGATAAGTTTTGGCAAGGATACAGAGAAAAGGTAACCTTTTAATACTGTTTGTTGGAAAATAAAATAATATAATCATTTTAGAAAAAAGAATTACCATATAACTAAGCAACCTTAGATGTATATCCAAAGTAATTGAAAAGAGTATAACAAGGAGATCTACGCACTCTCATGCTTACCTTAGCATTATTCACAATAGCCAAAATATCGGAGCAATCTAAGTGTCAGTCATCAGATGTTCATTAATGAATAGAAAAAATGAATATGTATACACAATGAAAGACTATACAGCCTTAAAAATGGAGACTCTATCATTCATGACAATGTCAAATCTATAAAAGTCAGAGAAACAAAGAAGGGAGGGAGGGAATAAGGGAGAAAGGAACCAACCAATAAACCTGAGGGCAGTAGGAGGAATGGAGAAAGGTATTAATTCCCTTTGCTGATCAAAGTTTCAATTATCCTGGACAAATAAATTTTAGTGATCTCTTGTACTACCTGGTGGCTAGGCTTAATATTCATGTGTTAATGTTTTTAAATTGCTAAAAGAATAAAATTTTAATGTCACCAGGAAAAAAATAACCTGATGAGGTAATGGATATGTTAGATTGATTGAATCTGTAAACAAAACATACATAGATCCTAATATCACACTGTACCCACAATTATACATTATTATTTACCAATTAAAATTAATTAATTAAATATGATTTCCCTGATGACTTCAGTTTCAAATCCTACTATTTTCAACCCAGTGTTAAAATCCACTCATACCATATTTCTTAAAAGTATCTGAAAGCCCCATACTCAATCCTTTCTCCCGTCCTTTGAACCTATTGGTTAAATTGGTATGTCTTATCTGAAATGATGTGTAGGTGTGTAATTCTAATATATGTAAGAAGACTTTATTGGACTTCTGGTCCAGCTTATTTGAAGAGAAAATCTCAACGTGAAGCCAGACACTCATTCTATTAAAATAATCATACCTCTCATCTTGTCTCTATTCATTCTTTATACTTCAGGTTAGTTATTACTTCATTTTATAACTTATGAGCAGCAGATTAGATATATTTCTGTAGTGCTTTGTACTTTCTATGTCATCATTCTTATATTCCTTCAAAACTACAGACAACTGTAGTAGACTGAAAGCTCGATGAGAAGAAAAAATCATGTCTGGGCTGGAGATATAGCTCAGTGGTTGAGTGCTTGTCTAGCAAATGTAAGGAACTGGTTTTAATCTCCAGCACAATCAATCAATCAATCAATACCATCTTCGTTATTGTTGTGTGCCCAAAGCTTACAATGTCTTGCAGGTAGTTGAAGCTCAAGGCACTCTATTGTTTTTGTTCTAATATTGAGTAATAAATTCGGAGAATTTTTATATCTTCTTTATTATCTTTCTTATGGCATGAATCAAAGCATCCACTAATTGTTTATCTTAAAGTTTATCTTAAGTCAACCCCAACAACTTTATATTATAGTTTTTTTTTTTTTGTTTTTTTTTTTTTTTTTTTGTGGGTACCGGGGGGTCGACCTCAGGACCTCGCGCGCCAGCAGGCGCCCGTGCCGCTGAGCGATATCACCGGCCCCTTTTTCGTATGTGGGATCCGGGAGTCGAACTCGGGCCCTCGCGCTTGCCGGGCAGGCGCTTAAGCCGCTGAGCCATCTCACCGGCCCTTTATATTATAGTTAAGAAATGATGTCTCATAATTAAGTTTTGGTGTTTTGCTTTGGCTTCTTCCTGATTCATGGATAGTGTTAAAGAAATCTGGAAGAAGTGCATTCAGGGACAAATTGCCACATGTGATTTTAGCCTGGAAGCTCTCTATCCATAGATGTGCAGGCTTGGGCTTGGGTTTAGGGAATTAATACATTGCTGTCATGCTTTGAGTGGAATTGTGGTATTGCTTTTGGGCTAAAATGTAAAAGTCTCTCTACATAGGTGCTTGAGAAGTTCTCTGGCATTTTACCAACTGCACAGGGAAATTATTTGATTTTCACTATGAGGATAGAATTAGTGTCCTTAAAAGTCATAGTCACTAAATGGGGAAAAATATAGAAGAAATTTTAGAAGTAAATAAATTTGTTTGACTGAAAGATTATAGCTGGATAATACTTAATGGTCAATAAGTTATTTGTATTACTAATCTTATTATTATCAGTTGATAAGACTATTCTTGGGTAAAATTCAAAAAATACACAAAACTATCACTTTAATATTCATTGAAAGGAAAACTGAGCAAATGTTCTAAAAGACAGCTAAGAAAGATTTAATTTGGCAAAACTTATATAGTCTGAGACCAAAACATGTTAAAATCTAAACCTTTTATAATTGTTTATTTTCACATTTAAAAATGTGATCTGATATTACTAAGGATATAAGAAAAACCTCTGCTGGTTCTAGGACTCAGGAAGTTTTCTCATTAAGAAAAAGTAAAATGACAGATAGTCAAATTTTATAGTAAGTCCCCTGTTCTTAATAGCTCCAGAAATGTAAATCAAATCTAGGCTTCCATGCATTTTTGCATGTGGAAATTAGACAAGAGAAGAGAAATACAACATCTTCTATCTTAATAATTTTTCAAGTCAAATTTTTCTCATTTTTCCCTGTAATGATAAAATGACAACTTTGGAAAGATTTGAAGTAGAGATTATTCTGACATGTTAATAAGAGTCTTCCTTCCTAGAAATAAGAAATTATTTTAAATAATCAAATGAGTATGTTCTAATGTATTTGTTTCTACAAAGTGCTCCAGAATGCTTTAGAGTCATATGATTATTTTTAAATTAAGGGATCACCTTGCTAGCAAGCTAATGGCAAAAAGGACATTTATTGAATTTGTATTTTGTACCAGGAACTGTGCTAAGTCTTAGAAATGCAAACATGAAATAAACAGATATTTGTATCTCTTCTCATAGAGTTTATAATACAGTAGAGAAGACAGATATAAATAAAATACACACATAAACATAAATACATGTTTATTGAAATGATTTCTGTTGGGAAGAACAATGCTGAACATCATGAATGTACATACTTTAGTCCTGACTTAGTCCAGGTAAGATCTGCACATCAACTAGACGTTTCTCAACAGCCTTCCAGGGTAAATCGATAGGGACTATTGTTCACTTAAGAAACTGAAAAAGGGCCGGTGAGATAGCTCAGTGGCATAAGCACCTGCCTGGCAAGCGTGAGGTCCTGAGTTTGACTCCTGCAACCCACATAAAGGAAAAAAAGGGCTGGTGATATCACTCAGTGGCACAAGCCCTTGCTGGCAAGTGTGAGGTCCTGAGGTCGACTACTGGTACCTACATAAAAAAATTTTTTTTAAATTAAAAAAAAAGAAACTGAAAAAAAGTCATAATGGGTCACAGAGAGAAATGGAGAAACAAATACAAGACAAGGAGAGAGAAGTTGGAAAGAGCCAGATCATGTAGGGCTTTGTAGTTATGTTTTAGGTATTTTTTAAGAATAATAGAAATCCTTGTAAAGCTTAATAGTAAATGAGGACAGGTAGATATAGTATTGGCACACTAGTTGGAATGTGTAAAATTAATTCTAAAACTATTAAACAGTAGTTTAAATTTAGATTTTTCCATTCTTGAATTTATTATTTCTCCAGGATTTTAATCCAGGCTAACCCTAGAGGAACTAAGGTTAGCATGTGGAAGAAAGACCTTCATGCAAACATTTGTTGAACAAATATGTCAACAAATACAAATTTTTCACTTTCCAATCCTAGGGCCCATAAGAAGCACAATCACTCAGGATAAAAGAGTGAACAAATCGGACAGAAGTACTGCTTTCACATAAAAAAGGAAGCAAGGGAAAATTTCTGGGAATTTGCAAACTCTTAATAAGTATATATGGCCAAAGCTAACTGACAAGCTAAACAATCTTACCTGGAGAAAGCAAGTAACCTGTATACAATATCTACAGTTCCTTAATTGCACTTGTGTTCAAAACAGATCAGTTTGACCACATTGCCTCTGAGTCAGACATTTCAGCCACTTGATTAGAGGTTGTCAATTAATAGGTCATTTTGTATTAGAACATTGAGAAATAATACAACACATCGCCTTCATCTTACAAATTGACACAAATATTGCTAGATATGTTTCCACCCTAGGGATTCCTGTCCTACCCTGATGGGGGTAGTAGAGTTGAGTCACTGCAATTGCTCCATCTCACAGCTAGACAACCCAAGCTATGTGTGCAAGCCCTGTCAATAACAGCAACAAGCCGAAGATATATGGTCAATACTAAATGTGTGTCACTGAGGTTCAGTAATTGTTTCTCATGCACCATTACAGTAGCAGTCATTAACTAAAACAATTTTAAATCAATTTGTGTACAAGGAGAGCTACCCTTAGAAATTGCCAACAGCATCATTTCTAGCTTCAGTTATTCATACAGATGACATCTTTTAGTTGTGATCCCAGATTCATGGCTTACTATCCCTTGCAACAATCTCTTTGAGTTCCAAACTTGGACATCAGACCACATTCACAAAATCTACTTTAGGACATCCAATTAGATAGCTCTAAAGTGATACGTTCAAATCAGAACTCTTGCTCCCCTACCACAAAAAAAAAATCCCTTTTTCCTCAATTTTCTAATTGAGTTAGTGAATGTTATGCTCCCTAATGTAGTAACTCAGGAGAGTGATCTAGCAGTCACTTTGACTCCTGTTGTTCACAATCTATGTTCAAAACATCAGTAAGATCTCGTGGCCATCTTTCAGATTTACCCCAGATCCAACCTTGTGTGCACTCTTTCTCCGAAATCCAAAGTGACTAAAACCAAGTCCTGACTGTTCTCCTAGCCTCCACTCTTGCCTTAATACAGTTAGTCTCACAATGAAGAAAAATATGTAATTAAAATGTAAATTAATTCCCAACATTTTCTTGATCAAAGATCCTCATACTCAAAACAAAATGCAGTGTCCTTATTGTGGCCTATGAGACAGTACACGATCGCTTCCCTTAACCCCCACCCATTTTCTTACCTCTATTTACACATCACTTACCGAATTCCTGTCCTTGGTTACCAGGTGCTAGGATGACGGAACTCTGCTCTATGTCAAATGGATACATATCAAACTTGTTCCCACTTCAGGGTGTTCGCAGTCTCCTCTTCATAGAAAGAGCTTCACTCAGATATTTGCATGACCTATTCACTCATGTCAATGACATCTCTGTTGAAAAGTAACTACTGGGCCGGTGAGATGGCTCAGCGGCATAAGCGCCTGCCTGGCAAGCGCGAGGGCCCGAGTTCAACTCTCAGAACCCACATACGAAAAAAGGGCCGGTGATATCGCTCAGCAGCACGGGTGCCTGCTGGCACATGAGGTCCTGAGGTCGACCCCCGGTACCCACCAGAAAAAAAAAAAAAAAAGAAAAAACTACTACAGCGACATGTCATTCAAAGACACTGATTAAAATCGCAACCCTTACCATATATATATCACCTCTATTACTTTCCATCCCATTGCTTGGTATAGTTGTTTGTGTTTACATTTGTTTTGACTTCTTTTCCTCGGTCTCCATATTCTTAGAACATAAGAATCATGAAGTCAAAGATTCTGTATGGCTCACCACTGTAACACCCAGGCATGGAATAGTGTCCCTCTTGTTCCCATTATTTGACAAATAATAGCTGAATAAGTAAATGAATGAATGAATGTAAAAGAGTTCTAGAAATTGCTCTTATAGGTGCTACTCTTCTCTTCATAACTGATATTCTTGTTCACACCAACTTTTGATTAATTGTGATGGACTAATATAGCTCTTTTCTACTATGACAGCCAGAAGCAATCCAAGGTATTTTAATAAATGAAAATAAGAAAAACAAGAAGTTCTAATGGCGTCCAGTTTAACTGGCTTTTCATGCTAGGGGCATTGGAGATGAGCATAAACCTTACAGGGCACGAACCCATACACAATGGGAGTTACAGACTCAAAGCTGTGGTTCTGCAATGTTTGAGGGTTTCCATGGGAACAACACAATTTTGTGTTCTGTTTATAAGCTGAAAATATGTGGTGGCAAGAAAGTGCTGCTGTAACGAACCACATGAGGATGATTCAAAAGCCAAAGCCTATAAATATTAACGATCAGAAAAGAATGTGGACTAGTAAATCAACAACCACATTATTAAAAACAGAAAATATAATTAGCCACATGTGCTCACACTCTAACAAGGCAGGAGTCACTGTACTCCTTAAGCCAGTTACGTATTTAAACTCGCACCATGACAACTCATTGAGAGGGCATTGACATGCCAGCAGCCTTGAGGAAATGAAATCTTTCCTTTACTAATACTAAAATGACATCTCATTAGCAATTAAGAAAATGGTTAACAGTGAGATGAGGTACCTACAATAAAATCATTCCAATGAATTACCACCTTCAAATTTGCTTATAAGTAAAGCAAACTTTTGAAATAATAGATTCCCGGGCTATAGAGGTTCAGAGGCTAGGAAACAGTTCAAATAAAATTACATCACTGTGAATCTGAACCTCACTTAAGTGCCTCATCCTCTCAGGATTTGAAAACAAGAAGGGAAAAGAAAAAAAAATAAGAGAGAAGAAAGATGAAATGGAAGCAAAGCTTTTGTAAATAAGAAGGGGTGGAGGGGTGGAAGGGAGGGGAGGGAAATGGGAGAAAAAAATAAGAATCAAGACATATCATGTACAGGTACAAATTCCATGTGATGAATGTGATCACTATGCATATCTAAATTGTACCAATAAACTTAATAAAAATAGAAATGTCCACACTGGGTTACAATACATTTTTTTTAAAAAACAGAAATGAAACAAAATTTATTCATTTTACAGGCCACTAAGGGATTTGAAAAAGAAAACAATAATGAATAACTACAAAAACTCCTTATGAAAATTTGTGTCCTTGTAAGTCACCACAATTTTGAGGACTCCAGGTAGGGCTCAAAGAAGATTCAGATAACTATAAATATGCTGTTATGAACCTGTCTTGCCAAAATGTTTACTGGTCCACAAAAGTTTTACAACCTTTTCTGAGCCTTACCAATATTTCAGAAATAAAATATAGCTAATAGTAAAAGAAAATTTTAAAATTTTCCTGGACAATTGACTTTCCATAGATTGATTTTTCTATTTCACCTGGGTAAGTAGGTTGATGTTAATTTGTATGATTGGGTCAAATAAAAATAGCTGATTTTTATTGAATACTTTCGGTAAGTATTCCAATACCCCATTTTACACATTAGCTTCACTCTTCTTTTTTTATATTCATTAAGTTTATTGGTACAATTTAGATATACATAACGATCACACAGATCATTCGAGAAATGCAAGTCACTCTTCTTTCTAACACCATTTTTTGGGTGCATTCTAGGCAACATGGTGGGCAATGACAACTATTGTTACCAGGGTTTTAGGGCAAAAGTCCCAGCTCCAAGGGATTCAAACAGACAAGGCTTGGCCATTCATCCCAAAATGCCAATCAAGGTGACACCCACAGTGGTAAAGGGTAGGAAAGGAGCTTAAATCTCCAAGACAATGCTGAGAACAGATGAAGAGGCTCAACATGTCATCAATGGGCTAACAGAAACCTTGGGGTTTTATAAAAAAAAGCGTAAGAAAAAGCAAGGGTTAGGGGATTGCACAGCTAGAAGCATGGGTAATCCTGATCAAGCCGTGATCCTGTTGATCATTGTCTCACAAATGGCTTTGTAAGGTTCTGGGAAAGCCATCATTTCTTGCTTTGCTTTGTTTTGTTCTTTTGAGACAGGGTCTTAATATGTTGTTCAGGCTGGGTTTGAACTCACTATGTAACCCCAAACTGACCTTTAACTTGCAGCAATCCTCCTGCCTCAGCCTCCCGAGTGCTGGGATTACAGACATGTGCCACCATGCCCGGCTAAACCATCATTTCTTTCTTTTTTTTTTTTTTTTTTTGGTGAGTACCGGGGATCAATCTCAGGACCTCACGCGCCAGCAGGCGCCCGTGCTGCTGAGCAATATCACCGGCCCTTTTTTCGTATGTGGGTTCCAGGAGTCGAACTCGGGCCCTTGCACTTGCCAGGCAGACGCTTACACCACTGAGCCATCTCACTGGCCCAAAACCATCGTTTCTTGAAGAGGTAATTCTATCCCCATAGTGAGATGATGGATCCTGCTTGATAGGGAATAGCCCTGACTCCTGTCATGGCATAATTGCTCCATTTGTGGGATGGGTAAACTCGTGCTGGGTTGGTCTGTGAGGCTTTGCTTTTGCTGGAATCTGAAGTAACTGCAGGTTGAAGACAATGACTGTAGTCATTCAAACAGCTCTGGAACTGGCCATTGTAAAGGATGAAAATTAGATATCCCTGCAAATTCTGAAAATTACTTAGTTACTCTTATCTGGGTGTCTTCAGTTTTGAAGAGTGATGAAATTTGTTAGGTAAGTTTGGGTAATAAAGTTTGCCCTTAGATAGACACTCCTCAAGTGATTAACACACCTATGTGCAGGCCTGAGCAAGATTTTGACTCCAAGTTTTAAGGTAATAAATGAGACAGAAACAATAATCAATGACAGATGCCAAGCTTCATCCTGCGTTTGGTTACCCATTGGACATCTGCAGGTCTAGCCTCTAAATCCTTGTTATGTTGTCACCCTGAGTTTTTCGGGCTGTAGTTTAGTCCCTTGGGAAGATTAAATTCAGCATGTTTTGTATGCTGTTCTAAATCAAGAAAAGAATTCAACAGACAGTGAAGATTTGATAACAAATTCTGAAATTGCTTTGTGTACAAAATATAAAAAGAAAATTTTTAAAAATGTTGACTCTACCTTCAGATTCTATTTTCTGATCAATTCTTACCTTCTCCACTAAGATTATAGCAGAAGCCATTTAGTCTCCATCCTTTCACAAGTGCAGTTCTATGTCTTTTTCCTCCCAATAAACCCCCTAAATAATATACCAAATTATTTGTCTCCACTAAACCTTACCTTAAATTCTAATCTCACTCTGTATAAGAGCCACATTTCTACAATCACCTACAAAATCCTAGAGGGTCTTCCTCAACTAGGTTGACTATCTCTCCCTCTTCCCAACCTGTTTCCAGTAGCTGCCAAACTAACTGACATATCTTTTTCTTCTTCGCTCTTCTTCTCACTCCACTCTAGCCTTACCTAGCTCCTTGCTGCCTCTCAGACTTTCCCAGTATACTTCCACTTCAAGTTGTTTGCACTTTCTCTGGATGTTGTTCCCAAATGTAGCCTCGTTGTTGCCTACCATGGTTTCCTCAAGGATTTGATCTAATATTACCTTCTCAGTGAAGGTATTGCTAACCACTCTGTATTATTCAGCTTTCCCATAGCTGAGACAAAATACATGATCCCCACAGTCTAAGAAAGGACAGGTTTAATTTTGGCTCATGGTTTCAGAGCTTCAGTCCATGGTGTCTCCAAGGTAGATACATCAAGGTAGAAGGGTGTAGCAAATCTGCCTAGTGCATGGCAGCTCGAAGGCAGAGCACAGGGCAAAGATATTCATGTCATGGTGGCCGGAAGCAGAAAGCAAGGAAAAAGCACCAGAGAAGAAAGGGGGCAGTGGACCAGATATAATCCATAAGGTTACGCCTCCATGACCCACCCAGACACAAGCAGAAGTGTGTTTTACTAATCCCCTAGACATATCTCTCAAGCCAATCAAGTTGATAATCAGATTAACATTTATGCACATTATACTTCTATTTGTTTATTTATTTGGTCTCCCCCACCCACACATGCATACTACACTAGAATACAAGTTGTTAGAAAAGTACCTGGTACACAGTAGGTACTCATAAATATTTTTGAATAATGATATACTATAATGTACAAGCTAGATGAATGTTGGACTTGAATTCACAGTTAATTCAGACACACACACACACACACACAGACAAACACAGCTTCCAGACACAACACCTAGTTGAACTCTGCCAAAGACATTTATTTTTATTTTACACCTATTGCATGATTGAGCTTTTCCCCTTTCAATCAATGGTTTTGGTGTCATGTAGATGCAGCTTCAATCTCTGCTTAAAGTACAATCCATATAAACTATAGCAGGGATACAATAACGGGATTAGTGATGAACCTACAGAAGGTATTTTATGGAACATATATATGTGAAATCTCTTTCTTTAGACAATATTCAAATTAGGGGAAGTAGATGCATATCTCTCTAGAATAATACAATTATAGCTTTGTTAGGAGCCATAACTATTAAGATGTTTTATCTGTATAATTTTATAGTTGGTGGTTGAGTAAAAGAAATACAGAAATGTTCTTTATTGGAATTGTAGAAAAGGGAACACTTCTGCTTTTGTCCATAAAGTATTAATAATTTGTTTTTCCTTTCATGATTTAAGAAATATTATTAACCTGGTCGTAGATCACCATGTTTTTACTATTAATCTCTGGTGAAAAACATAAATGTTACAGCAAAGAGATTCATAAATATTAAAGTTTCCATATGAAAATTCTTCCTTGTTTTATTTTCTCCCAAAAGTCAATTCACCAATCTTATCTTTGCCTAATATGTTGCATTACCAGGTAAAATTTCTCTATCACTGTTGTTTTAATAAAATAAAAGTCTATTGTAAAGGTAATTGAAGGAGTTTGGTAACAAAAAAATCAAGAAAATATTATTTGTATTTCCCCCAATTTATTGATAAATATTGATTTATCTTTTTATTGATTCAGTAAAACATTTATTGAACATAATCCACAGAGCAGCAAATATGTTAGTACCTGGCCAAAGACAGACATGGTCATTCTTTGTCCCAGAAACATCTGGTAAATCTGGAGGTGGAATAACCACTAGGCACCTTCAGTATGTGCCAGATGCAATGGCTCTCTCTTCTTCATGAAGATTGCTACAGATGGAAATGGATTTAAATGAGAAAGACCATTGCTCCTAGAGAGGCCCTGAATTTTCATAATATTTTAATATGGCTGGATGCCATTATTGAGATGAGAGGGACTAATTATCTTTTTACCTCCAAACCCACAACATAATTAGAGACTGCATTCTAATAACAGTGTTGACTTTGCAAAATTCATTAGATCCCACATGGGCAATATGACAGTCAAGTTTTTGTGCCAACTTGACTAGATCATGGCTGTTCAGATATTTGGTTAAAATTTTCTGTTTATGTCTGTGGTAGTATTACTGGAAAATTCTCATTTGAATTGGTTAGACTGAGTAAACCTACAGGGACAGATCATCTGTCCTAATGTGGGTAGGCATTATCCAATCCACTGAAGGGCTGCATAGAACTAAAAGGAGAAAAGGAGAATTCTTCTCTCTGTGCATGTCTCTCTTTTTCTCTCTCTCTCTCTTTCTTTCCTCACCCCACCCCCAGATTAAATGAGTTCAGACATTGGTCTTCTGCCCTCAGACTTTAAAGCCTTTGGACTCAGCCTGGAATGCTCCACTGGCATTTCTGGGTCTCCAGTTTACAGACAGTAGATTGCTGGAATTTTCAACCACCTATATGAGTCAATTTATCCACATCTAGAACTAGAAGGTGGAAATATAAATCTAAATTACCTACTGGGTTTTTTTTTTGTTTGTTTTTTGGTTTTTTTTTTTTTTTTTTTTTTTTTTTTGGTTGGGGGAGAATCCTAACTAATACAGATATAAGTGATAGGTCCAAGCTTTTAGCCATGGTTAGGTACAGTATTTTCTTCTCTAGCTTGAAATGTATTTACTCTTTCCTTACAGGCAACAAGCTTATAACTTTGAAACATCTGTGAGTATAATAAGCCATTTCTTGAAACTAAATAATATATCATCCAAAAATATTATTGGATTATCTCAATAAGTCTCCATAGATTTCAATCATAAACCATTGACACATATTAATGACTTTCATAAGACAAACAACAGTACCTTAAAGCCAATTACAGATGTAGAAATAACTTCTACTGTTCCCTTTCCAAATTTGGTCAAAATCCTGTATAATATTAAGAGTTGTTGGCATACCACAATAGCTATAAAGCTCAATTTATTTCCAAATGCTTAGTGAGATACCTACCTGAAAATATTAATTTAGCAGCATTTATTTCAAACATATTAGTATGCAACATTTTCTGAAGACAAGGATGAACAAAACAGAATTGACTCTGAATGAAGAAACCTAGAAGGGGGAGAAGTCCTTTACAAAACACAGTAAATATTATCATTAAGATAAGTTCAGAGTATTATGGCCACACTAAGAATAATCCTTTGGATTAAGCATATATCTTAGTTACAGGATACAAAACAAGTAAATAATTTTTCCCAACAAAATTATTAATAACATTTTCAATCTCGATACTTGTCCCAGTTTGGACAATAAATTACATGATCCTACTACCTGAAACACACTGGAGTTAGGTTGGTGAGGTGGTAAGGACAGCTGAAGGAGAAAAGCCTGTCCCTGGACCATCCCATATTTGAGAACTATGTATATTTTAAAGTAGAAGAGTGTTGAGATTCACTGTAGATCACAGGTTCCTTTGGGACAAGAAACAATAGAATTATACAGAGGCCAGACCATGAAAGCCCTTGCTAAGATGTTTGGATTTAAAAAAAAAATCTTGAATGTAATGAAAGCCTTTGAAAGCTGGAGCTTAAAAGACTGGATACACGTTTTACAAAAAGCACTATGGCAACTGTGTAAAGCATAGATCATGGATTAAAGACAGAGAAGCCCATTCAGAGATAGTTGTACTAATTCAGTCAAAAAAATACGTCTTTCATCTACAGAAGCAGTACTGCAATGGAAATAGAGACTAAGGTATGAGAAAATGTGACAACATAGAAAATAGAGTCTACAGGACTTGATGACTGATTCAATATGGTGGGATAAGTGCTTAGGAAAAGTGAAGAATCTTCCAGAGTCACTGAGTACATATTTACTGACACAAGAAATGAAGAAGACGGGAAGTTGTATTTATTACATTTGGGAGGAAGGGCAGTGAGACTATGATGAGATGGAAGTGTACTATGAAATACTTTTACAGAACATTCCTTAAAGGGATTGACTTTGAGCCAGATTATAATTTCCCCAAGGAACAAGACAATTGTTTACATCTTTTGCTTCAGTGTGACCCTAGTGCCAAAGAGATGGCTTGACAAATTGTGTTTAATAAATCATTATTAAATGAGTTAATGACTAAAGTGTTAGAGAGTTTTTAATTCTCAACACAGCCACTTAGAAGATGGGTAAATCTAGCCTTTGGCTAGAAAAGCAGATTATTTCTCTAAGCCTCAGTTTCCTCAATGAAAATCAGGATATAATTAAATATTATTTCCTACACTGTTGTGAATAACAAGTCAAATGTTTTATATGGATGTGCTTTGTTAATAATAAAATGATTCAGAACATCAGAAACTGCTATTACTGTATTTGTTGGGGTCTTCCAGAGAGCTAGGACTAAAAGATAGATGGATGGTTGGTGGATGGATGGATGGATCGATGAGTGGATTAGATTTATTAGGGGAATTATCTTAGAGGATTATGGAAACTGAGAAATATCATAATAGGTAGGGAAGCCAATAGCATAGCTCAATCTAAGGCCTGAGAATCAGGAAAGCTAATGGTAAAAAATATCAGCCTGAGGCCAAAGATTTAAGAACCTGGGGTCCTGAGGGACCTCTGTTGCAAGTTCTGGAGTCCAAGGGCCAGGGATCCTATAGTTCTGTGTCCAAGGGAAAGAGAAGAAAGGTGGTCTGGCTCCAGGAAGAAGAATAGCAAACTCGTCTTCTGCTTTTGGTTATATCCATGCCCTCAGCCCGTTAAATAGCACCCACACACACTGGGTGATCCTCACTCAGTCCACTGATCAAATGCTACTCTCTTGCAGAAAGATCCTTACAGACACAACCAGAAAAAATGCTTTACTAATGATCTGGGTATACCTTCATCCAGCCAAATAAACACCTAAGGTTAAACATTGTAACCATGTTGTATGCCGTGAAGGATTAACATATGAAGATTACCCATTGCTAAATCCAATTCTGACAAATCTAACCAATGCCATGTAAATGTCCAGAACTTGTCTCATCCTTAGTATACAATCCCAATGCTGTGAAGTTTGTAGGGAGAATCCATTGCAACAAATTAAGCATGTTCTGAAATACAGAAAATCTCATTATAAACTATAAGATAATAAGCTGTCATCTTTCAGTATGTATCTATACATCCTGAGGTATAAGTGTGCTCTGTGTTATGCAACTTTCCATTAAATTGTGCCATTCCACTTTGGGACTTGCCCATAACTCTAGAGTCATGGATACTGGATCGCTACAAAAGTGATGTTAGTGAAAACATGAGATTGGGTTTCATCAGCTCTAAAACCCATGATGCATCTTCCCAGGAAGGCTCTAATAAAGCCTGGCTCTCATTTTAGAAGATAACATCACAAGCCAGCATGAAGAGAAATTCGTGAGTTCATTTTTTTGGGTTGGGGATTACATTCAGGGCCTTGTACATTCTAACATGTTCTAATTCTAACATGAAGTACACACCTGATCTCCCAAATTTTTAATTAATAAAAATAACTTCTCAATGAGAGTCTGAAAAATGTTTTACCATTTGAGGTGGTTATTAAAACATCTTCCTTTAAAAATTGACAATTAAAGGAAAAGAACTAAGCACTGCTCTTCATTTGTGCAAGAACTCTTGCTTAACCAAATAGCTCCTGTTAATTAGAAAAGCCTTCTTCATAAAGAAAAACAAAAAGCCAATCTAATAAAGTAGAAGCAATGGTAGAGCTCCAAAATCATCATTCTCCAGCCTTTAAAAATAAACATGTGGGGCCGGTGAGATGGCTCAGCGGCTTAAGCGCCTGCCCGGCAAGCGCGAGGGCCAGAGTTCGACTCCCGGAACCCACATACAAAAAAGGGGCCGGTGATATCGCTCAGTAGCATGGGCGCCTGCTGGTGCGCGAGGTCCTGAGGTCGACCCCCTGGTACCCACAAAAAAATTAAAAAAAATAAAAAAATAAACATGTGAAAGAATTATTAATGGGTGTTATTAAGAAAACCAGAAAGTACTTGTGAAGAACTGAACTTTTGTTCCGCTCCACTCTACCTCACAGATTACTTTCTATACTTAAAAGGAAACTTGTCATAGGTAGTGGAAGTGTCCAACTCTCATCATCCCCACCCTCTTCTCAATATTAGCATCATTAATGGAGGAACAAGTAGATAAGAAGTGTCCCTTGATATAAAACAGCATACAGTATATAACATCACTGAGAAGTATGCTAGACAAATTTGTTCAGTTTTAATCAATCAAATATTTAAGGTAATTCTACATTTTCTGGTTCACAAGACATATAGCGATATGATAGCAAGTTTAAAATGATCATGAGGTAGTAACCAAATTTATGCTGTTCAATATAGCAACCGCTAGCTACAAGTGGTGATTATTTAAATTCAAATTAAGCCTAAATTTTAATTTGAATTAATTATAGTTAAATGAAAATTGAATTGATCAAACTAGCATTTCAAGTATTCAGCAGCCACATGGGTCCGGAGAATTCTAACTGTTTAGCATACTTATGGAACATTTACGTCATTAAAGATAATTTAGTTGGACAACCACAAAAAAGAAAAAATGTAGAAGTTCGGATCTTCTGAAGGATAAAATCTATTCAAAAAATCAGTGTCCTCGGGACCAAAACAGAAAAGTCTTGTACTAGATTACAAAATTTCAAGTTGCATAACAAAGAGACTGCATCTGGTTTATTTTTTTTTTTAATTTTAGAAAAATGATTGAAGGGACATCTGGAGAAGTTTGAATAAAGGCCGTGTAAAGATAATATGAAAATGTTTTAATATGGAAAAGTAAAGCGGGACTAGTGATCATCTCAGATAGGTGGGACTACGGTGTTTTTTTTTTTCATTTTTTAAATTCTATTTTCTAAATTTGTACCTTTCATTTTTTACTTTACAAAATTTTCTTAGCCATCTTGGTCACAAGTTTTAGGGTAATTTTAGGTTAACAGAGAAACTGAACAGAAGATATTAAAATTTCTCATATAAGCCCTGACTCTACACATGTGGAGCCTGTGAAATTATCAACATCTGACCCTGTGGTACATCTGTTTCAATGATGAACCTACACAGACATGCTACTGTCAGCCAAATTTCATAGTTTACATTAAGGTTCGCTGTTGGTATTGTAAATTCTGTGGGTCTGGACAAATGCATAGTGATGAGAACCCACCATTATAGTACATGTAGAATTGTTATACTACCCCGAAAGTCCTCTATATTCTGCCTAGTTATCCTTCCCTCCCGACTATGGGAAATCGCTGAGGTTCGTATTGATCCCCTAGTTTTGCCTTTTCTACAATGCCTTTTGGTTGTAATCACACAGTATGTTGACATATAGCTTTTTTTCTTTCATTTAATAATGTACATTTGTATAGCCCTGTCTTTTTTTAGTACATGTTTACAGTACAAAATTATTTCGTTCACCATGAAAAGTTGATTCACATACATAACATCTTAATTCTTTTTTTATCTTATTTCCCTCCCTTCCCGTTCTCTTTCTTTCATCTCTTGGACCCCTTCCTTTTTTGTATACATGTTTATAGGACACAATGACCTGTTCTTCGTGGGGAATTGGCACATGTACACAACATATCCCACTCTCCCCTCCTCCCTCCATCTCTTGGTCCTCTTCCTGTATGCAAAAGGTCTGTCTTGCTATTTCCTATTATCTAGCTTTTGTTTTGTTCTTTATTTATATTTTGCATTTTGAAAAGAGGCAATGAGATATTTAAGCCTGTGTGTCTGATTTTTTTCACCTTATTTTGGTATCAATGTACATTCATTTTCCATGATTCAGGTTTATACTTCTTTATGGCAAAGTAGTACTCTGTTGTGTATAAATGCTACATTTTCTTTATCCATTCATCTGTTCAGTCCTTTCATGTCATGATAGCTCATTTCTTTTTGGCCTGAACAATATTCCACTGTCTAAATATACCAATTTATTCATTTACCTATTGAAAGGCATCCTGGTTACTTGGAAGTCTTGGCAATATAAACAAAGCTACTGTAACCATCTGTATGCACCTTTTGTGTGACTATGACCTTTCAACTTTCTGGGGTAAACACCAAAGAGTACAACTATGGGATCATATAGTAAAACTATGCTTAGTTTTGTAAGAAACTTCCAAACGTTCTTCTGAAGTGGCCGTACTGTTCTTTGGCATTCCCTCTCAGAGGTGAGGTGAAAAGCGCCTGGCTCTCCTTCCTGTGATGGATGGAGGGGGGTGTGGTTGGCCAACAGCTGTCATACCCCGCCCTATTGTTTCTTTTCTCTTCCCCAAGGTCCCCTCCCATAGACCCCTGAGGAGGGACAAGGACAGCTTTCTTCATTGTCTTTCTGCCACCCCAAAGCTACTTTGTTGCTGCTCTCCAGGGCACTCTGACAAGAGGTGCAGTTCCACTGTCAGCCCTGGAGCTCCTCCCACAAGTCTGCACGCCAGGTGCTGCTTGTCTTTGAAGAAGAGGTGGGGAAAACATTTCTAACGTGGTAGAGATCATGGAGGGATCCAGACCCATTATTAACATCCTTAACCTCCCCAACCCTCAATAAGCTGTAATTACCACTGCTAGCTGCTCTGAAGGTTTCCCTGTTTCTGTCTTGCCACTTTTCATGGAGTCGTGACAGCTGTCAATCAAGTAGTCTTCACCTGCCTCTGTCTTCCTGATGTTCCTTCTAAAAGCAGCCGTGGAAGCTGTGGCTGTCTTAGACAGTCCACATCCACTCCAAGAGATGTCTGTCCTTGAATTTGAACCAAGCTGGAGTTTGCACCCATCAGTAGACTTGGATCAGAAGGTTCGAGTTGAGACCAATTTGGACCAATGAGCAGGCCCAAATTTGGACCAATCACAGGCAGCATTTCCCCAGGCTTTCTCTGGTTGGTCTAGGGGGACTTCTTCTAGTGTACTGGACACCCAGTGCTGCAGCATGGATCCTGTCTAAATAAAGCCTTGCTCTAGCAGTCCTGTGAATCTGATCCTGATTTATTTCTCAGGTAGTGTGGGCTCAGAAAGTCCTGTAAATGTACTCAGGATAATCCTGAGCAGTGTGGACAGAGAAGTCACTTTAAAAGAAAGAGCAATAAACACTAGAGGCTGTCAGGCACGAAGAGCTCCAGAGAAGGACATCCAACAAACAGCAACAGAGAACAATAAACTGCATCCAACATAAGCCAGTTTCAAATAGCTGCAGCTGGCAGCAGCAGAGACCAGCAACCAGCAATGCCAGTTGTTGGCACCAGATTAATTGGTGTTGACTAGGTCATCAGGGCAGCTAGAAGAGCTGTATTTGGCTGATTCTTGATTTCTATCTTAATAAAGGAAAAGAACCCTCAAATGATGAGTGATAACACCAGCACTGAATGGGAATTCGTATTGCTCCATATCCTGGACAGCCTCTGCTGAGGTCAGTGGATTGAATTTTGAGCATTCTAACTGATGTGTAGTGGTATCCCCCTGTTGTTTCAATTTGTGTTAATATGATATTACTTGATTCATCTTTTCATTTACTTGTTTGCTACCTATGAGGTGCTATTAATATTTTTTAAAGATTGCATTGCTCACCTGCCAAAAATACTTTTCAGTGGCTGTTCTTGGCCTAGATCAACCCTTTTCACATTACTCATGGTAAAAGATAGAAGCACTTTGGGAAATCTCTGGGCAGTCAGGTCCAAAATACATTGAAGAGCATCGATGCAAAAATTTGAAATATAATGACAAAGTGAAGCGATTTTGGAGAAGATGTTGGAAAACAAACCATAAAGGGCAATAATAAAGCAATCAAATAGTGACACCAATACTCAATGCTCAACAAACATAAATGGAAGTTATTAAAGTGATTAATAGTTCTCGAGAAACATTGGAAACAGATTTCTTTCATTTCTGTTATTCTGCTAGCTAGCATATCATTATTATCACAGACACATGTTCAATTCATTGTTCTAAGCTTGGAGGCCTTGTTTTCTTTTTTTTTTTTTTTTTTTTTTTTTTTGTGGGTACCGGGGGGACGACCTCAGGACCTCGCGCACCAACAGGCACCCGTGCCGCTGAGCGATATCACCGGCCCCTTTTTCGTATGTGGGATCCGGGAGTCGAACTCGGGCCCTCGCGCTTGCAAGGCAGGCGCTTATGCCGCTGAGCCATCTCACTGGCCCGGAGGCCTTGTTTTCTATCTTGACATTACACTTGAATTTTTTCTCAACTAAATTGCTCTCTCCAGTGAGAATTTTGTTTTTCAGTGAGTTTATGCTATGCTGTACAGAACAGCCAGGGAATTTGTCTAAATATCTACCTCATTTTGGGGCTGTTTTTTTCCCTGTTATCATGTCATCCATCCTGCCACAGTTATATGTGGTCATCAAGAGTTCTCATCAAGGTCATTACAGGCAACTCAGCTTCCATAGTCCCTTCCCTAACATATTGCCCTTCGAATTCTGTTCCTGGCAACCAATTGCTCTGTGGCACACATACTTAGCGGCCTACGCAAAATCCATTATGTCATTCTTCCTCTCTGTGATAGAATTTGATTTCATTTGGGGTAGCAATATATTCATTTAAAAGAAAGCTATGTTCATTTAAAAGAATCCATTTCCCCATTTTGTGATGTCATGAGATCAACCCATGAAGTTAGGAGCAGTGGCTGGGTTAGACTTCTGGAAAAGCCTTCTGAAAGGACAGTCCTTTAATTTTTCTCTTTATTATTGTTCATTGAACTCGTGTAGCAGGTACAGGTGCCATCTTTGTAAGTAGGAAGTTGAAAGCCAGATCCTGCAGATGGGGGAAGGGACAGGCAGTGGAGAACAAGTGTGCTGCTGCTCATTGAATGTCCTGCTTTTCTCACTCCTTGTTATATTTCTCTTGTTTATCATTTTTCTTGACAAGAAAATGAGGGTAATTTTATATAATACAGAGAAAAATTTAAAACCTCACACTGTGTGTTCAAATGTGACTGTTATTATTAGGTAAACATGGCCTCTGGCTGGAACTATACTACTTGATAGCCCATTTGTGTTTAGCGTAATTTTAAAGATTGCCTAATTTAGGGAACAGAAATTCATGTTTCTAATATTTATGCTTTTTAGCTGGAAACTTCCTGAAATAAAAAGCTGCTGTGACTGTATTTTTCAAGTGTGTGTTTCTGATCTAAGTCAAAATCAAGATTAAAATACCATCATAAGAAATAAAAAGATCAATGTGACATTTTATTTTTCCCTAATTATTGAGAATAATATGGTAAACTCGATAAAATTAGATTAAATTCTTAACCTAGGAAATTTATCTGAACCTTTACGTTCTAAGGTTGCATTTCTATTATCTTAACTGAGCTTGTTAATGTCTACCCAGCTACTGACAATGAAAAACAGCAGCATGTATCCCCCTTTTAAACAAATATTATATTACACCTTAAAGAAGACTGTTTTCTAGTTTTACTGAATTATTTTGGAATCCTAGACACTGGAAAGACTGTCATTCCCCTTAAAGTAAATCAATAGAAAGCAGATAGTATAGATATTCTTTATATCTGTAAGTAAAATTATTTAAAAAGCTTATAGTTGTATAAACATTCTATATGTATATATATGATGCATATATAATCTCCAGTATTTAGATAGGTAAATAGAAAATATGGGCTTATCTATTTAATTCCATTTACGATTGATTTGAATTTCTAATTGCTAGTGAGCAGCATCTCATCTATACATCACACTCACCACAGTAGAGTTTATCGATGTCTCTGCACTTCCACTGTGTTATGTATGCTGGTCTTTTATACCAAATCTCCCATGGATGTGCCCTGATTGCCTCACAGATTCCTTCTACATCTGCTGGACCAGCAACTAAACTGAACAGTTATACATGCTTTCATCTTTCATCCAGCTCTTTATAAAGTTTAATATCTGTACAACAAAAAGCCTGTAGGCAACACAGGTATAGATATACAAACGCACTAAAATAGTTCCTCTCTACTAAAAAGAAATTTACTGCGATCAAATAAATGATAAAATTAAATATGTATTTCCCTACAACCACTTTCCCTCATCACACACACACATCGCCAGTTTATCAATGAATACAGTGAAGACTTCATACTTTTACTTTAAAATTTCAAACTCGATGGCATGAGATTCCTTCAAGCTTTAATGCAAGAATCCTTCCAAGATGGCACATTAATATGGGCTGTTGACTTTCTTCCACAATTTTAACTGCTGTAAACAATGTGGTGAACTCCAAAAATGGGCATCTGAGATGAATACACATTTCTCAGATGAAGAAATACTAATGGCAAATAAATATACAAAAAAATGTGCAACATCACTAGTCATTCAAGAGATGCAAATTAAAACAACACTGAGATACCATCTCACCCCAGAAAGAATGGCTACTATAAAGAAATCAACTAATAACAAATGCTGGAGGGGATGTGGGGAAAAAGGAACCCTTCTTCACTGTTGGTGGGAGTGTCGACTGGTACAGCCACTGTGGAAGTCAGTGTGGAGATTCCTCAAAAAACTAGGGTTGGAGGTCCCATTTGACCCAGCTATTCCCCTTCTGGGCATCTTCCCAGAAGAATTAAAAACATCGTACCACAGCGATATATGTGCACCCATGTTTATAGCAGCACAATTTGTAATAGCCAGATCTTGGAAACAACCCAAATGCCCATCAACTGAGGAATGGATAAGAAAGATGTGGTATTTTTATACAATGGAGTACTATTCAGCCATAAAGAAGGATAAACTGGAGACTTTTATAGGTAAATGGATGCAACTCGAGAAAATACTCATAAGTGAAATAAACCAGAAGCACATGTGGAAGCATCGTATTGTCTCTCTAGTATGAGAAACTGAAAGAGTAAATAAGATCCAAAATGTACAATAGACATGGTGAATCAAAAAGAAACTGGTCAAAAGGAAAGAAAGACTGGAATAGGGAAAAGAAAGAAGGGAAAGGGAAAAAAAATTGTATATATATATATATATATAAGATGGTTAAGATAGATACACTACCAATTTTACTTAGTTCATTGAAGAGTAAGGTTTGTGCCAATAATGTTTGGACAATTGAATGCTAATGTCTGGTATCCTGAATAACTAACTTAAAGATAGTAATACGTAATGTATTAACCATTGTTACCCTCCTATTATGTTGTTTTGAAAATTTGTTCTTCTTTTGATTTGTTTTGTTTTTTCTTCTCTTTAAAAAAAAAAAAGTTAATACAATTTACCATGTCTTTGTGGGGGAACAATTGTTTTCTACCCTTTTTTGTGTGTGGTGCTGGACATTGAATACAGTGTTTTCCACATTTCTTTAAAAATTAAAAAAAAAAAAAAAAAACAATGTGGTGAAAATAACGGCCAGGAAATAATACTAATACAAGAAAATGAAATTAATGAGAACAAAAAGCAATGAATTACTAACAACAAACAAATACTGTAAGATATCTCTGGGGATATAGAGCTGTTTTTGAGCAGGTGGGACAGAATGATGCGAAGGACAGGTTGTTTCAGCCTTGCCCAGAAAGAGGTCAGCACACACACAAAAAGACAAAATGCATTTTAACTTCGCTCTTACCTTTCCTCTGTGCTGGCTCGGGACCATCACTTTCTACCTCTCACTGAGGAAATGTGCGGTTAAGGCCTCTTGGTGCAGACTCTGGTGAAACTAACCGACTTTGAATATTCAATCCTGTCTCTTCTAATGCCTCTGCTCTAGTGGATTCCCATCCTACCGCATAGTTACCAAAGGGAGGGAACTGGAAAGACACTTTGTAGGGTGATACCAAAGATACTAAATCTTTCCCTTCATGGAAATACCTTTCTTTGTTCATTGAAGTTTAAATGTTTACTTTCTCTATATCTTGCTGAAATAGTCAGTGGATTTATTAATTTCTTTTGACATTGAATCACCATTATAATGAATTATTTTTGGACTCTATATTGTACACTATTGGAATATAGCATTTAAAATGCTTTGATCCACTTTTGAGAATCTGGTTACAGCCAGTTAATTCCTTTTTTTGATGATCCAGTTAAGTCTCCCCACTCACCCAAGTCTGTACTAAAGCTCTCACATTCCAAGCGACTATGTGGCCATAATACTCACCCTACAGCCAAGCATCAAATGACGAGACAACCCCTTTGTCCAGAGCTCACTGAAATTTTTTGAATAAGTCATTCTACTAAAATCTGCTTGCCCTGACATTATCTTTCTTTCCTGTGGAAACCAAAGACCCACAGCTCCTCTTTCTCTCTCAACCTGGAACACGACACTGGTGCTTCTCAGAGGGGCCCTGCACGGTGGGTGCTGTGAGTATAACCAAACTGTGCAACTCTTTAGTTTCTCTGTAGGTCTAGTTCTGGTTTCACCTTTCCTCTTCGAAGGGAACATGGTTAAAATAATTGGTTAACTCACATTGACAAAATACATACACCCAAACACAAATGTTTTCCTGAAAGTAAAATGTCATATTCCAAAGGAGTCATTTTTGACTATAGAAAAAAAAAATAACGTTTTATATGCCCATCCATTGACAACTTACTGATCTCCACCTCTTTACTAAGTTTATCATTCAGGTTGAATTAGGATTGCAATAATACACAGAAAATATAATTTAAAGAATTGTGGTGAACATGTAGAATGCTAAAAGACCAGGATATATGTTTAGTATTTTAAACTTCACCAGCAATATTTCAGTATCAAATATGGAAAAATAATAAATTTTGAAATTTACTCTTGTATCATAGATGGGCTAATCATGAAATTTCAGTCAAGAGTGGTTATTTTCTTCCTTCTAAAATTTCATAAAGAATTTGACAGCAATTTCTTTACTATTAATAACATATTTTTTTATTCATTTTATTTGTTTGTTTACATATTTTCCTAAACACTTCGATAATTTTAAGGACATTACATAATTAAATTACAGTTCCTGCAATATTTTGTTTAAATCATCAATATTATTAAAATCATGCCAAATTAGTACTAAGCAAGTCATTTAAAAATATTTTTAAGTACATGTTTTTGGTTTAGTTTCCACAATGTTTATCCTTACTAAAATAAGGATTTCCAGGAAATTCTATTCCACCTTGGAATTTTGTGATGTTAGGATCAACTCAATGTTGCCTATTATGAATTTGACAATGTTTTTGAAGCTTACAAAAAAAAAAAAAAAAAAACACACTTTTATCACCATCAGATATTAAAAAAAACTGTTAGGTATACAAAAGAAAGGGATGGTTTTGGTTTTGGTTTTCTTTTTGCTGCAGTATTTACTACAAATTGTAAGATGAGCAGATGAGCAGAAGTACTAATACAAAAAGTTCTTGGACCCAAGAGGGAGGAGCTGTGCCCTGCCCCTGTGATGGGGCTGACCTGTGCCAGGGGAGTGGTGTCACTCCCGCAAGGGAGCATGGCATGGGACAGTAAAGGTGAAGACTAAATAAGCCACCAGATCCTGGAATAGGACAACACCAGGGAGAGAAGGCAATAACCAGAGCCCACGACAGTCGACATTAAATCACACAACCCACTCAAACCTTGTGGCCTAGCAGAGAACAGGGGGGCTGATCACAATCCCCATGTACCAACAGGAGCAAGGATTACCTTGGCTTAAATGGTAACGACAGTCTGGAGGAAGCAAACAGAGGGACCTCTGGTGTAAGGGTGGCAACTCTAGGACCTATAGGCCCTAAAAGTAGACAGAAAATCATTACTGGCTGGATCTCAAGACTGCAGATCATAGAAAGAAACCACTCATTCAATAACACGAAAACTTTCATTGACTTGAATTTTTTTTTGATTTTTCTATTTTGTGTTATTTTTATCTTTCCTTCAGTGGGTTGGTTTGTTGTTGTTGTTTGTTTTGTTTTTTACAGTTTGGGGTTTTTCTCCCACTTTTTTTTTTCTCTTTTTTAGTTTCTTTTTCTTTTTTTGCCTTTTATCTTTTTCCCTTCAAACTTTCTTTTCTTTCTTATCTTTATTTTATCTCCTGTTTTTGCTGTTTATCTTTCTTTTTTCTTCTTTTTCTTGTTTGTTCTACCTGGTGACTCTTCTCTAATACTATTAACTTCCTTTCACTCCTCAGTAAGACACCCTACCTTACTTTTATCCCCCTTCCCTTCTCACATCCAATCAATTAATTTTTGAAATTTTGCTCTTTTCATTCTCTGGTTCCCACTCCTCCACCTTTACTAGTATAACTATTATATTTCATAAATCTAGATAAATGGTTAAATTTACACTATTGCTGTTGAATACTGTGCTATTTTTAGTAGAGGTAAAGTTGTTCCATTTAGCAGATATTTACTGTAGATCAATATTAGGTCACTATTTGGTTTGTCTTAATGTTCATACTATAATTATAGATGTCTTTTCCATGGACAAGGGTGGTACTTTATTGGTCCTTAGGGTTTGTCAATATTCAGTTTGTATTCAATGCTATAATTGATGATAATTTTATTACTATAGCCAAAGTGATATAGCTGTTGCAATTAATTGGTTTTCTTGAGATGAACATAAATTTTCAACTCATTTCGTAGGAGTATGATTGCTCAATCATATGGTAGTAAAGTCTTAGTAAATTATGTTTCTAGGAATTTAGCAGTTGCATCCATTTACCTAAAAAGCCTCAAGTTTATCCTTTATAGCTGAGTAGTACTCCATTGTATAAAAATACCACATCTTTTTTATCCATTCCTCAGTTGATGGGCATTTAGGTTCTTCCCAAGATTTAGCTATTACAAATTGTGCTGCTATAAACATGGGCACACATATATCGCTATGGTATGATGTTTTTAATTCTTCTGGGAAGATACCAAGAAGGGGAATAGCTGTGCCGAATGGGACCTCTAGTCTTAGTTTTTTGAGGAATCTCCACACTGATTTCCACAGTGCTTGTACCAGTCTACACTCCCACCAACAGTGGAGAAAGGTTCTTTTCTCCCCACAGCACTACCAGCATTCATTATTGGTTGATTTCTTGATGATAGCCATTCTTTCTGGAGTGAGATGGAATCTCAGTGTTGTTTTAATTTGCATCTATCGAATCATCAATGATGTCAAACATTTTTTCATATATTTATTTGCCATTTGTATTTCTTCATCTCAGAAGTGTGTATTCATCTCATATGCCCATTTTTGGATTGGGTCTTTGAATTTGGGGGCCCTGAGATTTTTCAATTCTTTATATGTTCTAGATAGAAGTCCTTTGTACGAGGGACAGTAGGCTAAATATTTTTTCCACTCTGTGGGTTTTCTTTTCACTCTATTGGTGATTTCTTTGATGTGCAAAAACTTTTTAATAAGATGAGGTTCCAATTGTTAACTCTTTGAAGTACTTCCTGTGCAGTTTGGTTTTTGTTCATGAACTCTACGCCTACCCCATGCCTTCAAGATTTCTACCTACTTTCTCTTCTGTAGATTTAGTGTCCTGTTTTAATGTTTAGATCTTTGATCCATTTTGACTTTAGTTTAGTGCATGGTGATAGACATGGTCTAGTTTTAGTCTCCACCATGTGGAAAGCCAGTTTTTCCGGCACCATTTATTAAAGAGGCTATCTTTCTTTCAGTGAACATGTTTGGCCCCCTTGTGAAAGATAAGGTGACTGAGTGTGTTTGTAGTTGTGTCTTCATCTTCCAATCTGTTCCACTGAGCCTCAGGTCTGTTTTTTTGCCAGTACCATACTGATTTTATCACAGTAGCTTTGTAGTATAATTTCAAGTCAGGGATTGTGATTCCTCCTGCCTTGCCTCTGTTTCCCAGCATTGCCTTCGCTGTTCCAGGTCTCGTCTATTTCCAAATGAATTTTAGGAACATTTTCTCTAGATCTGTGAAGTATGCTAATGATATTTTGATTTGAGATTGCATTAAATCTGTAAAATAGTTTTGGGAGTATGGCCATTTTCACAATGTCCTCTCTTCCTATCCATGAGCAAGGGATATCTTTCCATTTTCTGATATCCTCTTCAATCTCCTTTTTCAGATGACTGTAACTTTCCATGTATAGATACTTTACTTCCTTTGTTAGATTGATTCCTAAGTATTTCATTTTTTTGGATGCTATTGTGAAGGGTGTGGTTTCCCTAATTTCTCTCTCAGGGAGTTTGTTGTTTGTGTACAGGAATGCTATTGATTTTTGAGTGTTGACTATATATCCAGCTACACAGCTGAATTTGGTTATTAGATCTAGAAGTCTTTTGTGGAGTTTTTGGCATCTTCAATGTAGAGTATCATGTCATCTGTGAATAATGATAATTTAACTTCTTCCTTTCCTATCCTTATTCCTTTTTTTCTCTCTCTTGTCTAATTGGTCTGGCTAGTGTTTCCAGAACTATATGAGTAGGAGTGGTGATAGTGGACACACTTGTCTTGTTCCTGATTTTAGAGTGAAAGCTTTCAGTTTTTGTCCATTTAATATGATGTTGGCTGTTGGTTTGTCATAGATGGCTTTTATCAGATTGACATAAAGAGCATCTATTTTGATTTTCTGCAGGCTTTTTATCATGAATGAGTGTTGGACTTTGTCAAAAGCTTTTTCTGCATCTATTGAAATGATCATGTGATTTTTGTCTTTGGCTCTGTTGATATGGTGTATTACATCTATTGATTTGCGTGTGTTGAACCATCCCTGCATTCCTGGGATGAATCCCGCTTGGTAATGGTATATAATCTTCTTGATGATTTGCTGCATTCTGTTTGCTAGTATTTTATTGAGGATTTTTGCATCTATGTTCATTAGGGAGATTGGCCTATAGTTCTCTTTTTTGGTTGTGTCTTTCTCTGATTTTGGTATAAGGGTAATACTTGCCTCCAGGAATGAATTAATAGAGAATTGCTTCCCTTTCAATTTCATTAAAGAGTTGGAGGAGTATTGACATTAAATCTTCTCTAAATTTCTTACAGAATTCATCCATGAATCTATTAGGACTAGGGCTTTTCTTTGTTGGTAAATTTTTAATTATGTTTTCAATTTCATTAACTGATATTGAGTTATTCAGAATTTTTATATCTTCTTGATTCAGCTTTGGTAATTCATATGTTTCTAGGAATCTGTCCATTTCTTCTGTGTTTTCCATCCTATGCAAGTACAGATTTTGGAGGTAGGCATTGATGCTCTTCTGAATTTACATAGGAACTGTATTGATTTCACCCTTTTCATTCCTTATTGCATGAATTTGAGTTTTTTCTTTCCTTTTTTTTGATAAGATTGGCTAAGGGTTTATCAATTTTATTTATTCTTTCAAATAACCAACTCTTCAATTCATTAATTCTTTGTACTGTTTTCTTAGTCTCAGTTGCATTAATTTCTGCTCTGATCTTTATAATTTCCTCCCTTATATGGGGTTTGGAGTTGACCTGCTCTTCTTTTTCTAGAAGCTTGAGGTGCAACATTAGGTTGTTTATTTGTGCTCGTTCTGTTTTCCTGATGTGAGAATTCACCACTATAAATTTCCCTCTGAGGACTCTTTTCATTGTGTCCCACAGGTTCTGGTAAGTTGTGTTTGCATTTTTGTTTGGTTGTAGATATTGTTTAATTGGTTCTTTAATTTCACCCGTGACCCATTGGTTGTTCAGGACAGTTATTTGATTTCCATGTATTTATGGTTTTTTTTGCAGTTTCTGTTGTCATTAATTTCATTGCACTATGGTCAGCTAATATGCATGGGATAATTTCAAATCCTTTGCATTTACTTGAGCATGTTCTATGGGCTAGTATATGGTCTATTTTAGAAAGAATCTCATGTGCACCTGAGAAAAATGTGTATTCTGATGTTGTTGGGTAGAATACTCTGTAAATGTCTACGAAGTCCATTTGTTCACAGGTTTGGTTCAGTTCTGTAATTTCTTTGCAGATTTTCTTGTCTAGTCAATCTATCTCTTTGTGACAATATGGTATTAAGGTCCCCATTGTGTTAGTTGTGTTATTGTTTATTTGATTTTTCATATCTATTAATATTTGTCTTCTGTAGTTGGGTGCCCCCATATTTAGTACATATATATTTATGATTGTTATCTCTTCCTCTTGAAGTTTTCCCCTAACAAGTATGTAGTGACCTTCTTTATCTCTTTTGATCATTCTTGGTTTTAAGTTCACATTGTCTGCAAACAGAATAGCTACCCCTGTTTTTTTCTGAGTTCCTGTTGCATGGAAGATTCTTTTCCATCTTTTAACCTTCAGTCTATGAATTTCATATTGAGTTCAATGTGTTTCTTGTATACAGCATATTGTTGTATTTTGTTTCTTGATCCAGTCTGCTAATCTGTTTCTTTTGATTGGTGAATTGAGGCCATTCGCATCGATGGTTATAACCAATATGTATTGGCTTGTCTTTGTCATGCTATTTTCCGCTCTTGGTTCCCTACTTTTCTCCTCTGTTTAATTTCGTTTGCCCTGCCTGGTAGTTTCTTTCTGTTATTTTTCTTGGAATTGTGGTCATTTTTATCTCTGTCTAGAATATCTTTCACACCCTTTGCAGTGTTGGTTTGGTGGTCATGAATTTGTTCAGTTATTCTTTGTCATGGAAGTATCTTATTTCTCCATTAATTTTGAAAGACAGTTTTGCAGGGTACATCAATCTGGGTTGGAAGTTGTTTTCTTTCAGGACTTGAAATGCTTCACTCCAAGCTCTTCTTGACTTGAGGGTTTGTGTTGATAAGTTCGCCATGATTCTGATGGGCTTTCCTTTATAGGTGTTCTGTTTTTTTCCTTTAACAGCTTTTAATACTCTGTTCTTGTGCTGCATTTCTGGGATCTTTATTATTATGTGTCTGGAGGTAGATTTATTTGGGGTATGGTTAATTGGAGTTCCATATGCCTCATTTATCTGTATGTCAGATTCTTTTCCCATGCTTGGGAAATTCTCTGCTATTTTGTCTGCAAATAGTTTTTGTATGTCATTTGTGTTGACTCCTGCTTTTTCATTTACACCAGTTGTTCTTATATTATTTTTCTTTGCATCATCTTGCAGTTGTTGAACTGTTATTTCCTGATCTTTTGTTATTTTCAAGAGATCCTTCCTTTCATGATTGCTAGCCACAATCTTGTCTTCAAGGTCTGAAAGTCTTCAATTTCATTGAAGTGATTTTGCCAGCTTCCAGAGGAATTTTTAATTTCCTGGATATCTGTTCAAATCCATTTCATGCATTCTAACACTTTCCTATATTGATCATTCATGGTTTCCATCATCTTCCTATGATCATCTATTTTTTTAATGTATCTCTATACTACAATTGCTGAGCAATTACTTTATAAATGTTGACATTTCTTTTTTTTACCTGAGAGATTATTTCTGATCTGATTTCCTCTATAGCCTCATAGATTTGTGTCTTTACTTTGATTGCTACCATTTCAGAAGTGTCAGTTGTTTGTCTTCCATTTTCCTCTATCTTGTTGTCTCCTGGACTTGTTCTAGGTGGGCTGGAGGTTGCATTTTGCCTCTGCATCTTGTCATTTTCTGTTTCAAAAGTTTTTATTTTGTTTTCTGTGTTGATCTTTGTAAGTTTTTGTAGTAGGTAGCTATATCACTAGTATCAATGCCTCTCTAGGTAAGCTTTGTTCTTTGGGGATGTCTTCTGTGTGTAGGAGGTTCTTGGTTTCTGTCTGTCCTAAGATCCTACCTTTCCAATTAATTAAGAGTGAGATGTTCATATCTGTTTGGCTCAGTCTCCAGTTCTTTGGTGCTGTGCCATGGTAAGGTTATTACCTCAGAGCTTCCCAGTATTGTTACAGAAGGGAGAACAACTGATTACAACAGATATGACATCCCAGCTAAAGTAGTAAAATTAGCAATAACAATAGCATCAAGCACAGATTAGAAACTAGCAAACTGTGGTAGCTATTAATTTTGTACTTTAAACCATAGGAGCAAAATCTACAATTATATAACAGAAACAATTGTAAATTAGGAGCTTTCATGCAAAGTGTTTCCCCTTGGTAGGGTGGTTTTACCCTGTGGTGGGGAAATTCAAGAAGGATAGTGGATAAGACAAAGACAGTGGATAAGATAGTGAAAGGAAAGTAGAAGCCAGGCTTGAGGACAAAAGATGACCATGCAAGCTTTGGGAAACTAGAGAAGAAGGTAGAAGAGAAAGAATGAAGGATTAAGCAAGGATTTGTCTGAACTTGGTCTCTGGGTTTGGGGCATGGGATTAGTTTTCTGTGGCTGGATTTGTCCTCAGCCATTTAGAGAAGAGGAAAAAAAAAAAAGATGAGGAAAAAAAGAAGATAAGAAAAAAGAAAAAGAGAAAAAAAAAAAGTGAAGGGGAAGCCCCACCCACCTGTCTTTGTTCCCAAGCACTACACTTGTTCACCTAACTTACGACCTGTTGGCTCCCATTGTTACTGTTGCTTCTGACAGTTTCACACTGCTAGTACCGCCTGTCCATCCTGTGCATTCTGGCTGGGGGTCCTTCTGTGTGGCTGATTTTCCCACCGGTCTCTGTGTCTTCCAACAATTCACCTGGACCCCAGCAGTAGGGACAGCAGGGGCTGGTCTCTGTGTCTTCCCACGGTGCTTTTCACCTGGATCCCACTTTTCATCTAGATCGCAGCAGCCACAATGGGAGGGCCCAGTCTCTGTCCTGAATAGATTTTTTAAATGTAATATAAGCATAAATGTAATATTACTTGGCTTTTAAAAAGCAGCAAATCCTGCCATTTGTGACAACATAAATGAACCTAGAGGACATTATACTACGTGAAGTAAACTGGCACAGAAATATAAATATTGCACTAACCTACTCATATGGCGAATCTAAAAAAAAGCCAAACTCATATAAGTACAGAATGGAATGGTGCTTACCAGAGATTGGGTGGGGCATGAGATGAGGAAAAGGGAGACATTTGTCAAAACTATATAGTTTTAGTTAGACAGGAAAAATGAGTTCTGGTAATATATTGCACAGCCATTGTTTGAAGTTAATAATAATATATTGTATCTTTCAAAACAGCTAAAAAAATTATGTTTGAAATGTTCATAGCATAAATAATAAGCATGTAAAGTGATGGATAAGTAAGTTAGCCTGCTTTGTTCATGCTCTGACATGTGAGGTGTGATAAAATTATGGTGAGTGTTTAAAATTTTAAAATTATCAAAATAAAAGACATTGACATTAACCTTCCTCAGAATACTGTATCTCACTTCAAACACATTTATCCTATCATTTTTATCACTTTCTGAATCAGTTCTGGAAATTCTTTCTGGTGAATATCTTTTATTGTGCTATTATGGCTGCCTCAATGTCTTGAATCAATTCAAACTGTCTATCTTTCATGCTCATTTTGACTTTGGGGAAGAGCCAGAACTTACAAGGTGCGAGATCCAGTGAATAAGATGGATGAGGATACACTGCAATGTTTTTAAAGCCTGCCTTTCCCTTGGAGGGCACTTGCTGGCAGCACTTACCGTATTTTTTAGTAGCACTTCATAAAGACACTCACAAAAGAAGACTTCCAGAACTGCTTGAGAAAGTGGCAAGGAGTGATGGGATAAGTGAGGAGGAATTGTTTGGGGGAATTAATCATTCACTGTATATTTTGTTCAACCCTTGCATACATGTATTAAAATATGTCATTAGCCCTTATAAACATGCATACTTATTATTTGTGATTTAGAAATAAAATGAAAATTTAAAAAGTAAAACTGATTTTTGCATTTTCATATTTCCATGGATATAATATTTTCCTAGGAGTGTAGAGATATTTTCATTCTCACACAACATACATGTTTTGTATTTCAGAGAATAATTCGCTTCTGACAGTGATTTTCAACCTTGGGTGCAATTTAGCAGGACAGGAGCTTTTAAAATACCTAGTGCCAGGCTGCATGCTAGAGCAAATATATCAGAATCATTGTGTGTGGATCTAAGCTTCAATATTTTCAAAAGCTCCCCTTATGAACCTATGATTGAGTTCCTGGAATGAATGTAGTGATGCTCATTATCATTTTATCAAGTCCATTTTCATAAGTGGGCCTCTGTCTGCATATCTTACCATCTTAAGCAATTATTTCACCTAATATGGACACACAAATCTTACTAGTTTTGTGAACAATGAGTACCAAAGCTACACAATTTTCAAAATTACCTAAGGAGACTTTTAAACTATGTATCTCTAGATCCAATCCATATCTACTGAAGAAAAATCACTAGGTAGAGAAGAGGAAATAAACAAATTAAAATTACCCATGTACTTTTATCCATCATGCAAGTTTGGGAATCCCTATTTTTATATACTCAGTAAGGGTGACGTTATAATGTGATTGGGCTTTGCTCACCAATTTTGGGAGGTAGTTGTCCTTTCCTTTTTTGGTTCTTGTAAATCTATAATATTCACGTAACTTAAGATCTTTCCTATAATTTCCAATTAATTACTAATTCTTTGCACCTATCTCATATCAAACTCATCTACTGAGTGGTTAATTTCAGTTACTATTTGCTTTACTCCTAGACTTTTCACTTGTTTTGTTTATAGAATCTAATTCTCTACCAAAATTCTCCGTCTTGTCATTAATTCTTTGAACATTTTAATCATTGTTGTAGTTTTTAACTCTACATTATATTACTCCATTTATCTCTTGTATTTTGCTCCCGTCATGTTTTATACATTAGATTTTGATTAACTTGAATATATTCACATTACTGTATTTTTTAACTGAATCTTGTATCTTGTATAAACAACTTCTGTTGCAAAAATAAATTGGACACTTAAGAATAAAACATATTTGATAATATTTTACTTGAATATGCCAGTATATTCTGCTCAAATTTTATAGGAAACTATTAATGCCCCAAAGCATATACCATATTCACTGTCAATACAAGGAATCAAGTAATTAAACACAATTCTCAAAGTCATATGTAGTAGGTCATGATAATACTGCTTTAGTGTTCACAAAGCATTTTTATATCTACATTTTATCTAATCTCAAAGAATTCTAGATATATATGTACACATTTATATAAATTTCCATTCCAAAGATTTGAAAACTGAATCTCAGATTAAATAAATGTCTCTATCACAAACCTACCTAATTTGTGTCATAACCAGTGATTTTTAATTTCAACTCCCGGGTTCTTTCTATTACATTTCTCTTTGCTGTCCTCATTTTGGAATACAATAGAATAAAGAAAGATACTAAAGTTTTCTTGTGTCCTTGTTTGTATTCTCCAAGTTGCTTTTGGTTTGAAATTCTGCTTCAAAATCAGAAGCATGTAGCTATCACTCTGGCCCAGTTGAAGGGAATAACAAGTTCTTCCTCCATAATACCTTTTTCCAGATCATTTTGGATTGTTATACCTAAAACTTGAATCTACCTGAATTTTTAATCTTCACTGTGGCAGCAGAGTTGTTGATGGTACATTACACATAGAGATTCTAACCAAATAGATTTAGAGTCCATAAGACTATAGAAAAGACGTGGTTATATACTTAACAAGCTCTAAACTACCTTCTCTTAACTCCTTGGCATTTCTTTGCTGGGTTGCTACTATGTATATCCTTTCACTCTTGCCTTTTGGAATATGTCCTCAGTCTAAAACATTCTCTCTTCTCTAAAGTCTTCAAGAATGGCAGCTCTTATTTTTCTCTGATGTGTATCGATTCCACTTTCTTTCAGCAACAGCACCTTGTTTTCTTTGGGTAACAGTCTTTCTCACCCACAGTGCATGCACTTCTTTTAGAGGGTGATCATTCTTCCTAGTTCCAAGTATAGCACCAGAATCAGAGCTTTAAACATATACACGCACGCAAGTAAGCGCACACGCTCACTCACTCACTCACTCACTCTTGCAGTGACTGATATAGGGATGAACGTTTGTCAAGCTAGAGCAATAAACATAGAGCCTGAGACTTTTCTGAAGTTATGAGTTACAAAATCCCTTTTTCTGCTAGATTTATCGCATTCATAAGGCGTACACCTAAAGCTGTTTCTAGATAGAAAAAGCTTATTTGAGAATAAAGGCAGTATGGTAAAAAGCATAACTAGGAAATACAAAAAGATGCTAACTAAGTCTTGATGAAAACATTCAGAGTTCTTGAATTCAACCTTGACCAAAGTTGTTGTTCTAACACTGGAACAGATAAGAGCTCTTTTCCTCCATTAATATTTAGGCAAATTGGACCTAGTTTTCTCAAATGCCATTCTACCTTGTGTTTCCTCTTCCAGACTCCTCACAGAGGAGCTAGTGACATGCTTCTCTAGCTCTTTATATACACTAGGAACTCCTGTTAGGCATGAAATATTCATCTATCTTAGGCAACTGCTTAATAAAGTATATGCCTCATAAAACATGCTCAATGTCTGTGGAGAAAAGGAAAGAAAGATGGAGGAAGTAGGTGAAGGAAGAGGAAAAGGATTGCCATAGAGTCCAGTTTTTAGAAAGAGTAATTTCTTCCTTTTTATTCTATTTTCCCATCATAGAGACCAAAGAAATCAAAATTTGTCTTGTATTTTCCAGCTGACCATACTGCCCTCACACATAGGTTGACAATGCACCATAAATTTTATTGACAGAACTGATATATATACCATCTTATTGCCAGAACATATGTTGGATCGTGCATCCTCATTTTTTTAATTCCGAAAAAGCAACCATTGTACTTACTCACTGCAAAGGAATTACTTTCACCAAGTAATAAATCTTGACTGTCTGTGGTGCCCACAGGCCAATGCATTTCAGGATGTGATGAAATCCCTGCTGTATTTTGACCCCAAAGTACAGGATTCCCATGAGTAGCGACACACCAGCGAAAATCACTTCAGCTTGTAGAAGTAGTCAGAAGGAATGATTAAAAGTGTGGCACCAAAGCTGGGCTTAAACGTGGCTAATGGGGAAATAATGTTTACTTTCTAATATTGTTACTGAAAGAGGCTAAATTAAAATGTCAGATGCAATGGCAGAGGTAAAGTTTTCCTGGCTTAAAAGAATCCACAGCAACTATTCTAGTTATTAGCTAAGATATTTTCTTGTTTATTGCTCTTTATATTGATCTGCTAGAGCAGACCCCAAAGGCAGTCCGATTCTACTTTAAATGTATCTTCAACTCTCGGCAAGACAGGAATTTCTATGGAGAGAAATATCTGTTCTTATCCCCTAAGCTTTATTATTATGTAAGTAAAAATTTATAAACATGGTCACAGTGGATACTGAAGCTCACATTTAAGGCTCATATCCATTACATAGATTGGAGAAATTGAATTTTGGGAATCAGCTCATAGATTTTTTTCAACGCTTCCTGACCAGTCATTGACTAGAGATATTATAAAAAACAGAAATTGTAGTATACCTAGTGGTTACATTACCAGGCCCTGGAACAAGACTGCTTGTGTTCAAACTCATTTTAACTACTGTAGGACCTCGGGTGCATCATGAAACTACTCAGAGCCTCAGATTTCCCATCCTACAGATGAGAAGGAAGAATCACAGCAACTACTTAGTGTGGTTGTGAAGAGGGTTAAAGAAATTAATGCACCTGAATGTCCTGGAACATTGCCTGGCATCAAACAACTGCTAAATAGATGTAAGCTCTATATATGTATATATATTTCTAACTCTATGTCTTTACATATATAACTGAAATAAACTTCTACTTTGGAAAGTAACTTGCCTCAGAAAAGGAGAACTCAGTAACAGAAACCATGAAGGAGCAGGCGGGCCTGTTCATCCGAACCAAACCTTCCCCATTTTTCAAGCTTTTAAAGAAGCCTAAAAATACATGCGTGTAGTGACCTTCACTTGACCTTATTAGACATTACAGATAGGCACTCCATAGTTGCTGAAGAATGCAGACTGTAGAACCAGTGTCAAGGCCCAAGAATCACCTTGGCTACTGGGCTTCAACATATGATTTTGAGGCCACGGGGACAAAAGCATCCAGATTATATTATCAGCCTGTGCTTCAGTCTTCTCATTTATAAAATGGGATCCCAAAGAATTCCTGCATTGCAAAATTGTTGCAAGAATTTAAAGAATTAACTCACATATGTAGACTCTATGTAACATATTATAAAAACAAGACATTATTTTAAATTAACACATGTTCATTATGACACTACACAGCTTTTTCTGTTAATCACTAGGTAACTGGTATTTGCACATGTCAATTCATCTAAATATTAGCAAATCGTCATCACATGTAACCTCTGAAATATTTAAAAATAGGGCGACACATTTCAACTTTTAGTGCATGTTAAGAAAAATAGCAAGTGTGTACCCAGCCCTAAATGACCCTTAATTCCATTTGTTCAGCTAATGGCTTTTAAATAAGCCACTAAATACCATATGTTCGTATTTTGTCTTCCATCAGCAAAAGCCATACCTATGTGCTTCCCTGGCAGTTGAAATCCTCTTATCAGAATCAGGCAGTTTACAGATAGCAGAGAGTAAACAAGAATAGTTACCAGTGGTTAAATAAAATCTGTAGTAAGACTAATGGAATCCAAAAAGCCAATTCTATTCTTCTCCTTCCCCACCCCCTCCCTAGCATCCTAGCATGAGGTTTTTTCTAGTCTAAGAGCAGAGCAAATGATTAACATTTTGCTACAGTTTTCAGTTGCCATGGATTTTTTTTTTCTTGAGGTTACAACAAAGCATGGGAAATGTATTGATTTGTCTCACAGAACTGCAAGGATTTTGCTGAAGCTGCAACCAACTTTACTTTAGAGACAAAGGAATTGAGTCAGCTCCATGATTTAGGTCAGTAAAAAATAAATCATCAAGAATGATATAGGAGCTTAGGGTTGGTAGGCTACTTTGCATGTGTGATTGAAGAGTCATGCATTAAAACCTAAATCATGTACTATCCTTAGCACTTTTTCTAAGGATAGGCTCTGTCTTATGATTAGCTTATCTCTAAATGGATTCACTAGGATCAGCAACATAGGGACAGTTGAAAATTATAATTAAGCCTATTGATGATTATATTCATTATAAATTAATGGGATATAATGAAAGCACTTCTCAAAAGTATGTTATTTTATATTTTATACATTTAGAACACTAACAGAAGGTTTTTTTTTTTTTTTTTTTTGTGGGTACCGGGGGGACGACCTCAGGACCTCGCGCACCAACAGGCACCCGTGCCGCTGAGCGATATCACCGGCCCCTTTTTCGTATGTGGGTTCCGGGAGTCGAACTCGGGCCCTCGCGCTTGCAAGGCAGGCGCTTAAGCCGCTGAGCCGTCTCACCGGCCCTAACAGAAGGTTTTATTGCTAGCTTGTCAGAAAAGCACATTCATTCCTAAAAAGAAATATCATTCCATGGTTTTAGAACTCATGAGTTATTTCAAATGATGGATTTTGTTAAACAAACTGAGGAAGTCTGTGTTATGTAGCAATTTATAAGGGCACGAAAATTATTTCTAACTGTCCTGCATTTGTTTTGTGCACGTCTGCTTCCATCACCCTACTTCCCATCTATATCTATATCTATATCTATATCTATATCTATATCTATATCTATATCTATATCTATATCTATCTATATATATGTTATATATATATAATATGTTATATATATATAACATGATAAAAAAGGTGAAAAAAAGATAAGCCTGGTATACATGAACTTTCTTTGCAATTTTGAGAGAATATCCAGAAAATATCCTTGTGAGGAAGTGCTGTTAGGATAAACTTTATTCATATGACCAGGAATACACCTACAGTGATTCTCTATGCGATATATACTTTCCAAAAAAAAAATGGTAAAATTCAAAAATTTATTTTATCAGCGACAAATGTTTTAATTGGAAAAGAAATTTCTGGAGGCCAGACTGACCTCATACTTCAGGTGGATGAGGGACAGGCAGAATCCCTGGGGTTCCCTGGCTCTCCTGCCTCTGGCTCTATGTACTTGCAGTTCCAGGAAGTGCTGAAGGGTGTGACGGTAGTGTTCCTCTCTGACGAACCTACTTGACTGAAGAGAAGGGATTATAGTAGAGATGTCAAATTGTGGTGTGATAGTTACGCTTAATTTTCTTTATTTTTTTTTTATTTTAAAAAGAAGAAAAAACAAAACAAAACAAATCAAAAAAGAACAAAATTTCAAAACAACATAATAGGAGGGTAACAATGGTTAATACATTACATATTGTTATCTTTAAGTTAGTTATTCAGGGTACCAGATATAAGCATTCAATTGTCCAAACATTATTGTCACAAACCTTACTCTTCAATGAACTAAGTAAAATTAGTAGTGTACCTTAACCATCTTATATATAAATACAATTTTTTTTCTTTTCCCTTCTTTCTTTTCCCCATTCCCCCATCCCAGTCTCTCTTTCCTTTTGACCAGTTTCTTTTTGATTCACCATGTCTATTGTACATTTTGGATCTTACTTACTCTTTCAATTTCTCATACTAGGGAGACAATGTGATGCTTACACATGTGCGTCCAGTTTATTTCACTTATGAATATTTTCTCGAGTTGCATCCATTTACCTAAAAAAGTCTCCAGTTTATCCTTCTTTATGGCTGAATAGTACTCCATTGTATAAAAATACCACATCTTTTTTATCCATTCCTCAGTTGATGGGCATTTGGGTTGTTTCCAAGATCTGGCTGTTACAAATTGTGCTGTTATAAACATGGGTGCACATACATCACTGTGGTACGATGTTTTTAATTCTTCTGGGAAGATACCCAGAAGGAGAATAGCTGGGTCAAATGGGACCTCCAACCCTAGTTTTTTGAGGAATCTCCACACTGATTTCCACAGTGGCTGTACCAGTCGACACTCCCACCAACAGTGGAGAAGGGTTCATTTTTCCCCACAGCCCCTCCAGCATTTGTTATTAGTTGATTTCTTGATAATAGCCATTCTTTCTGGGGTGAGATGGAATCTCAGTGTTGTTTTAATTTGCATCTCTTAAATGACTAGTGATGTTGCACATTTTTTGTATATTTATTTGCCATTTGTATTTCTTCATCTGAGAAATGTGTATTCATCTCAGATGCCCATTTTTGGAGTGGGTCTTTAAATTTGGGAGGTCTGATTTTTTTGAGTTCTTTGCATGTTCTCGATAGTAATCCTTTGTCTAAGGAACAGCTGGCAAACATTTTTTCCCACATTATGGGTTGTCTCTTCACTCTGTTGGTGGTTTCTCTTGCTGAGCAAAAGCTTTTTAATAAGATGAGATCCCAGTTGTTGATTCTTTGTGATAGTTCTTGTGCAGTTGAAGTTTTATTCATAAAGTCTTTGCCTACACCAGTGTCTTCAAGGGTTTTACCTATCCTACCTTCCAGCAGATTTAATGTTTTTGTTTTAATATTTAGATCTCTGATCCATTTTGAATTTAGTTTAGTGCATGATGAAAGATATGGGTCTAGTTTTAATCTTTGGCATGTGTAGAGCCAGTTATTCCAGCACCATTTGTTAAAGAGGCTATCTTCCTTCCAGTGAATGTGTTTGGCACCTTTGTCAAAGATAAGGTGGCTTAGTATGTCTGGGGTTGTTTCAGCATCTTCTAATCTGTTCCATTGATCTTCAGGTCTGTTTTTTTGCCAGTACCACACTGTTTTTATCACAGTAGCTTTATAGTATAATTTCAAGTCAGGGATTGTGATGCCCCCTGCCTTGCCTTTGTTGCCCAGAATTGCCTTTGCTATTCTAGGTCTCTTCTGATTCTTAATTTTCAACTTGATTGACTAGGGGATTGGTAGCACTCACTTCTGGGTGCCCCGGGTAGTCATGTAGGTGTAACTTTGGTGTCCCTGTCTAGGCCCTGGCCCCTTCCTCTTAGGTGCTGTTCTCCTGCTATGTTCTGACTGACAAGAACTGAGCATATTGTCTCAGCCATTCCCTTCTGCATGATGTTTCTGCCTTGGAGCCCGCTGACCCATGACAGACTCCCCTGAAATCTGAACAAAAATAAACCCTTCCTCTATAAATTTTGTATGTCAGGTATTTGATCCAAGACATGAAAAGCTGGCTAATACACATGACAAACAGCTTGGATAGTGGTTAGTAACAGTTTAGTAGGTTCAAATTCATATCTGGTGACCTCAACCTAGATACTACTGCTTTTGGAAAGTTTGGTACGTCAGGGACACACAGTTCAGTTGTCTGAAATTTACAGTTAGAATTTCTGTTCTTCTAGCCAAAAATAAAAAATAAAAATAAAAACTGGGTTTTTAATTGGGTAGAATAAGGAATCATGGCACTACCTCAAATACAATAATGTATAGTACTTTCATTTCTGTAAATAGTTGCCTCCAATTCCTCTTTATTCTTAATATCATTTGGTGGGAGAAAACAACATTGTGATTGCATCTCACTCCAGAAAGAATGGCAATTATCAAGAAATTAACCAATAACAAACGCTGAAGGGGTTGTGGGGAAAGAGGAACACTTCTCCACTGTTCTTGTTAATTTAGACTGGTGCAATCATTGTGGAAATCAGTGTGGAGATTCCTCAAAAAACTAAAACTAGAGGTCCCATTTGACCCAGCTATTCCCCTTCTTGGTGTCTTCCTGAAAGAATTAAAAACATCATACCACAGAGATGTATGCCCACCCATGTTTATAGTAGCACAGTCTGTAATAGCTGAATCTTGGAAACAGACAAAATACCCATCAACTGATGAATGGATAAAGATATGGGTTTTTTTTTATACAATGGAGAATTACCCAGCTATAAAGAAGGATAAACTTGAGACATTTCTAGGTAAATGGATGCACCTTGAGACCATACTCTTGAGTGAAATAAATTGAACACACATGTGTAAATATTGCATTGTTTCTCTGGTGTGAGAAACCAAAAGTGTAAATAAGGACCAAAATGTATACTAGATATTATCAGATAGGAAGAAAATGCTCAAATGGCGAGGGGATCTAGGGAGGGAAGAGGGGGAAAAGAAGGAAGGGAAAAGAAAAAAATGAGAAAAGAAGGAAAAACTGGAAAAAAACTTTTGTAAATAAGGTAGGAAAGAGGGATCGAAGGGAGGGTAGGGTATTGGGAAAAAAAGAATTAAGATATATCATGTACATGTACAAATTCCATATGATGAACATGATCATTATGTATATCTAAAATGTACCAATAAACTTAATTAATTAAAAAAATACAGTGTAATGGCCATGAAGGAACTGTTTTACCAGCCTGCGCAAATGTACTTGTTCTTTTCTACATACGAAACCATAAGAATGAAGAAAAAGAGTGATACCTTTCAAGTCTCCTGTCCCAAACACCCACTGTTTAGTCCCTGCAACTGATATCTGTTGTTATACCCCAAAGCAAAGAAGGGGGGCACATAGCCCTTGAGTTAGTGAGCAGAAACAAAATGAGTCACTTCAGGCAACCTCCCCACATGTACTGGTAACTCACCAAAACAATGACTCATCCTCTTTCAAAGCCGCATATTTTTTCCTGTAAGAAATTAATTCCCTTCTCCTCTCTTGTCAACTTAACCTCTACTGAACACCTAAACCTTTTAAAAAGATCTCTAATGGAATCTTGCTACTCTTATAAGAAATTGTTTTCACTTTCTCTCATCCTTGAAATTTGGGATGCATAATTCTCATGGCTCTATTTTGTCCTTGTTATTTTATTCTTCAAAGTATGAATTTATTGCTCAAAAACTTGTACAATCTTGCTAGAGTTGAGTGTTAAATAACCTGTCCCTCCTGGATTCTGACAGGGATTGCTACTAAACCATGTTCATTCTTTCATCAAAATGTACTTACTAAGCATCTACTTTGAGATTAGCACAGAACCTGGCAAAAGTGAGGGATAGCTCATTTGGAATAGTGATTTCAGTTTCACTTTGACACTATTGAGTCTTCTTTGCCTGTTTTGATCCCATTGTGAAAGGGTGTTACTGTTTTCATGGAATATTCCAGAGTCAAAAAGAATAAAAGCGCTGACTATAGATATGCCAATAGTCTGCTTTAATCCTAGCCAAAAGGATTATAACGTTCTGCCTTGTCAGGCTGAATGCATGTTTTTTTTTTTCCTTTCTGCTGTCAAACAGGCATAATTCCCTCCAAATTAGCATTGGCCATATGGATTAACTTCAGAAGAGGCTAGTTTCTAATGGTGTAATTCATTGTAAACACCTCAATCTCCTACACTGGCCATTTTAGACCAATCTCTTGGCCATTTTAGATAATTTACTTCCAGAGGGAGGATTCTTTTTTTTTTTTTTTTTTTTTTTTGTGGGTACCGTGGGTCGACCTCAGGACCTCACACGCCAGCAGCCCTTTTTTCGTATGTGGGTTCCGGGAGTCGAACTCGGGCCCTCGCGCTTGCCAGGCAGGCGCTTAAGCCGCTGAGCCATCTCACCAGCCCAGGAGGATTCTTAATGCATAATATTTTTATTGTTTTATTCCTCTTTTTTGACACTTGTCTTAAAAGAGAACCTTCTCCAACAGAAGGAAAAGAACCTCCCCTGCCCACCCTCCCAAAAACAACAGCATCAAAGAATTGAGTAAAGTTATAAATTGAGTAAAAGGCACATACTGAAACACTATTTTTATATAAATAACACCCCATGAATTTGTTCTTAACCTCACTCTTCTGGTGAAGTCTCTTTCTTCTTATTAAATGTAGCATCCCCTTCTCAGTGATGATCTTGGCAATGTCAAATCGTAATGTTAGCAAGTGTTGTGCATTTATTGTAGCCTTTTATACTTCAAGTCATGGCAAGAATACAGTGGCTTATTTGACTCATGGAATCTTACAAGATTTACTTCCTTATAATACTCATGCCAAAATTGAACCAGACACACATATCTTCACAAAGGTTTTTAGGCTCCATATTACAACATCTTCTCCAATCTTTTTTCTCCTATCCTTCAATTAGCTAACAAACAATGTCCCATAACAGAACAGAAGAGGACATTTTTGGTCTTTGCTTTCCCTTCCAAGTTTATCAGCCCCATGAGATCCAAAACCTATGTCCCAGGTCATCAAGCCACAGTCTCCACCTACAGCAGCCTCTCGGGGTCTCCCATAGTGTGCTTTGAAGATTCCAAATTACTTAATTGCATTTGTTTAAGTAATTAAAATAATTTGTTCTCTGTTCCTCCTCCTCCTCCTCCTTCTCCTCCTCCATTTCCTCCTCCTCCTCCTCTTCTTCATCTTCTTCTCCTGTGTCTATATCAAGGTTATCAAAAATATAATTTTTGAACCTTCCAAATTTCTTACACAACTTCCCTCTTCTCTTTCTTTCTAACTGGACAAGGCTCAACACTCCAAATTTATAATCTCAAATCTCCACTGAGACTTCTTGTCTGGAGGTATTTCTTGTGCCTGTTCTACCTATTTGTCTGTATCAGTATAAGGCCAATCATTTTAGGCTACCACTTTCAATATTTTACATATCTATTAAAATACAAATTTACTTTATTCTCTACCAGATTTAAATCCTTTCTCTTTTTTGAAGGCCCATTATAAGTCCCTATCTGTGTCAGAATTATATAAACACACACACACACACACACTTTTTTTCCAGCATTCCACTATTATATGTCATACTTCATTCTAGACCTCTTTTTTTTACCACAAACACATGATTGATTTTGATATTTAGACCTTTATTTCTTCACTCATTGTGTTTCTTCTATCCTTTTTTCTAAAGCTTTCTACTGAACCATTCTAACTCTTCTACATTAAGACCCAATATTCTGTGAACATTTTCTAACTGTTCCCTCTCTTCTCTGTAACCAGTGTTGGTAGCACATACAAGGTGTGATCAAAACACACAGTGAATGTTTCAATTTTAAAAATTATACAAAAGACACTTTGTCATTAATCCCTCTTGAAATACTCCCAGTCCTTTCAAACGCACTTATTCCAGCATTCATGCCGCTCTCTAAATCAGTTCTGGAAGTCCTCATTGTGGAATGTCTTTAATTGTGCTGTCCTGGCTGCCTCAATGTCATGAATCCATTCAAATTATTTAACTTTTGTGGTCATTTTACTTCATGGAATAACCAGAAGTCACATGGTGCCAGATCCAGTGAATGAGATGGATGAGGACACACTGTAATGCTTTTACAAGCCTGCTTTCCACTGGATGTCACATGGCAGCAGCATTCACTGTATTTTTTATCACACCTGGTAAAGACACAAAAGAGGACTTCCAGAACTGCTTCAGAAAGTGGTAAGAATGATAGGAAAAGTGCATTCCACATGAAGGGGAATTTGTCTTTTACTGTAATAAAACTTTTAGATGTAAATGTTCACCATATATTTTGATCACACCTCATAAATTAGTATAGAATTGTTCTCTAATTGTTTCATGTGTATTTAACGTATATGTTTTGATTGAGACATTCTAGGTTCTTTCATTTATTAGTTCAGCCTTTGATGTCAAGCACTGTTGGGAGCCTTTTTCTTACTGCGCCACCAACATGGCGCAGATAGCCTGCTTCCTATCAGCTGATCCGCATTTCTATGTTCCCTTATTAGGGAAGGTTCTGGGCAGCGGGCAGATCCTTGCAGCGGCGCCCAATGGGTGTGCTATTCGTGGCAGAAGGTGATTGGAGATGGATTCCTATATAGGAGAGTGTCCAGGGGAGAAGGAGGAGGAAGCTAAAGAAGCTAGGAGGAAGCTAAAGAAGTTAAGAGGAAGCTAAGCTAGGTAGGCAGAAGCTAAGCTAAGAAGAAGAAGCTGGAAGAAGCTAGCTTAGCTTGAGAACCGGCTTGGGTGTGACTTCGGTCCCTGTACAGCGTTAATAAATTGTTAATAACAAGTTCCACTTTCGTGTGTTCCTTGCTGGCAAGGGCGCGCAACAAGTGGTGGCCCGTACGGGGAACGAACTCGCGACCTTGGCGTTATCAGCACCAAGGTAGGTTTCGTTTTTACTCTGAGCTGATTCTCCCCAGTGAGGGAGGCCACCGATAGAGCGGGATTCTCCCCAGTGAGGGAGGCCGCCGATAGAGCGGGAGTGGATCCACTAAACCTCCGGTTAGAGAGGGGCCACGGGTGTGCGGGGAATTGCTGTGAAGATACTGCGCTCGACGCAGGTTTCGTACACTGCGCTCGATGCAGGTTTCGTTTTTACTGGCCCGGCGCAACTTAAGCACCGGCCAAGTTTGAGGAAGTATATCTGCCTATTACCACTGGAGACTTTTTTGACAACTCATCTATAAGTAAGGTTTTGGGTGTTCAGAACTTGAGTTATCCCAAAAGTACCAATTTAAAACTTAGTCCTCCCTTTACGGATAAAAAAGAGAAGAACGTGGTTGTTGGAAAAAGAAAAAACAGGACAATGGAAAAATGAACTGAAACCTTTCACCTGAAGATAAGAGTGTATTTAAATTGCAGGAGATCCCCATTTTTTAGTCTTGACATGTCGTGTAGTTAAGTTACTGGATGCAAGGACTGTGATTGTAATAGTTCTTTTAATTTGATTTTAATGTAGTTTTTAGATATGTTTGTAATCAGGTTAATTTGTCAAAGTATTGTCATTTTAACTTTGAATTTTGATCACCCTTTGTATATTTTGCTTTTGGTGCAGAAATGAATGCAATAAGAATTGTATATGTGTAATTGTTATATTAATGTAAATCTGAATAGATCAACACATGTTAACTTTTCACAAATCTGCCACTAGAGACCATTGGTTTAAGGAAATGTGTGTGTGGTTATCAAGTTGACCAGGGGTGGATTGTGGTGGATTGACAACTGGTGGTCAACTTGTAACACCCAGCTGAACTGAATCAGCGTGGTGCTGGGTGTGGAGGGCCCACCTGAGGACTGTTGCCAACAACATAAAAAGGAGAACTGGTGAGGAAGAGTTGCTGCTGTCGGTTCTCCTTGAGGAGCTTGTCACGCTGGCTTTCCTGATAGGAACTTGGCTGTTCTCATCATTGGAGGAGCTCGGGACCTCACTGTTGCTGAGGATGGCTGTGGTGACTTTCGGGGGAGCTCCGGTTCTTACTCTGAGCGTCGCTTCTTGGCTCCGGGGTAGATCCCTCAGCCTGCTGGCACAGATCCTTCATCCCGCTGGTGCAGACTTTCTAGCTTCCACCACTGACCTTTGGGCCTTCCCGGTGCAGATCCGTGAAATATACTTGCATGAGACATTGTTGTGGGCCCTAGGCCTTCAGCTGGACTCATGAGGGCATGGCCATGGGCTCTAGGTCTTCAGCTGGACTCATGCAGGACACTGCTGTAGAATCCAGGCCCTCAGCTGGATTCTTTAGGTCTTTAGTGTGTGGACAGATTTCCTGCACTTTTTGTATATGACTCTTTGGGTGACTACTACAAAATAACTCTATAAATTATGTGTCCTGTATTGTATTGTTTCCCTTGCAAACCCTGACTACAACAAAATTGGTACCAGGAGAGTGGGGTCATTGCTGTGATGTTGCCTGACCATGTGGCTTAAGAGCCTTGGGAATTAATTTGGAAAGGTCTTGAGAGACTGGCCTAGGAGCAGCCCCAATATGCTGTAAACTATTTTGGAGACTCTGGTTGGAGCCTGGAAAATCAGAGTACTGATGGAAATGCTGCCGATTAAGATGAAGCTTTGGAGGCTTCTATTGAGACAGACTGCATTGGCTGCTGGATCCCAGGTAGTATATTGTGCTTTGGCAGGAAGTTGTTCTGCAATTTGCTTGTGTTTAGAGATATTATCTGGGTGGCAGAAAATTTTCAATGTTGTCTACTGTTGGGATGGTGGCATGGTTACTGTTGAGAGCTTTTGACCAGATCTATGTTTAAAATTAAGACTAAAGAGCCAACAAGGTGATTTGAAGCATTTGGCCAGAGGGAAGACTCCATGGAACTGTGGATTGCAAGGTTAAAAAAGAGAAAAATGTGGTTGTTGGAAAAAGAAAAAACAGGACAATGGAAAAATGAACTGAAACCTTTCACCTGAAGATAAGAGTGTATTTAAATTGCAGGAGATCCCCATTTTTTAAGTAGTATGAGCCTAGCCATCTCATGCTATGTTAATCCGCTTGGCGTTTGCACAACAGGGTACGGGCCTCTACATTCTCCTGCTGTTGTGCCATTTAAAATTAATTAATTAGGGGGAGATGTTGGGAGCCTTTTTCTTACTGCGCCACCAACATGGCGCGGATAGCCTGCTTCCTATCAGCTGATCCGCATTTCTATGTTCCCTTATTAGGGAAGGTTCTGGGCAGCGGGCAGATCCTTGCAGCGGCGCCCAATGGGTGTGCTATTCGTGGCAGAAGGTGATTGGAGATGGATTCCTATATAGGAGAGTGTCCAGGGGAGAAGGAGGAGGAAGCTAAAGAAGCTAGGAGGAAGCTAAAGAAGTTAAGAGGAAGCTAAGCTAGGTAGGCAGAAGCTAAGCTAAGAAGAAGAAGCTGGAAGAAGCTAGCTTAGCTTGAGAACCGGCTTGGGTGCGACTTCGGTCCCTGTACAGCGTTAATAAATTGTTAATAACAAGTTCCACTTTCGTGTGTTCCTTGCTGGCAAGGGCGCACAACAAAGCACCTGTCAGGAATTGTGCAAGAGACAAAGACAGTGGCTCCTAAAAGAGCAACAGCTGAAGTACCATAAGCAAGGCATGCCTTCCTGTGCTGTGGCACCCATAACAGGCTTTGCTAATTTGTCTCAGCATCTTTTTCCTACTGTATTAGAAGATAACTTCACAGACCTCAAGTCAGTCAGTACCAATCAACTGGATTAAGAATTAATTTGAAATCTATTAGATATGACTGGTCTATAATCTAATTGGAAGTGTGTGTATATATGTGGAGAAAATCCCTCATAATGCAGTTCTTTAAAAAAGTGGGACTAGAGTCTTATTTTTGAGTTCTATATCTAGTTCAACACCTGAAGAGTTTCAATGGATACATAGGAATATTTCATTGAAATGGATAACAAATTGTACATTAATATTCAGACCTCACAAGCATTGTCCACAACAAGACATGATTTATTCAGATAGAAACTATAATGAGAACCAATAGTCTTACATTGATTTAGTCCTTAACCACTCTCAGTGATACAGAGCAACATAATTAGCAGCAGTATCTTCAGACACAAAGAAAATCAATTCCTATGTATGTGAACATGTAGACTACAATTTTTTGAATTTTTCACAATACCAGAATCAATAAATTGTATCTGTAATAGGGAAACCTAAATGTGTCCTTTCATAATACACCTTGATAAATACTAAAAATGCTACGAATCCAGAAACAGAGCCACAAAAAACAAAAACAAATTATATTACAGTCCAAATAATGAATAAAAAAGTTTGCTGGTCCAATTTCCAAACCATAACCTCTTGAAAGTCATTTGTATGTATATGTGAGTTGTATTAGAGATGAAAGTAAAGAAAGCATCAAGAGGAAAATAGAGGCAAAAGAGAGCAACAGGCACTGCTTATCTACTAGGAGAAAAGAATTTCTAATTGTTAACAATATTTTAGATTCATTCTAGCACTCACATTCACGAAGGTTATATTTTAGTATGGGTTAACAATTAGTGGGTGGTTGTGAGAAAAATGAATATTTAAAGAGAGAATACACATATATCTTTCTACACAAATATCTTGAATTATTTAAATGGCAACTTTTATGAAAGATTAATGAAGATGAAGCGTATGCTTAACTAGATTTAGTTCTACAAGCTGTTCTTTAGGCTTCAAAAGAAAAATAACTTCCATTTCTCACAAGCCTTCTGATTGTTGGCAGCTTTCTCATCAGCTCGGAGAGGTATGAATGTGAACATCCTACTCTTTGGTTGAGGAGTCAGCAATCATCTACAGTGGGCTCTGCAAGGGCCCAGGTAAAATATTTAGTTTTGTTTATTTTTTCTTTATTTTGATTTGATGGTAATATCTTGGCTTCTAGATTTTTTTGAGCCATTCTCAGGTTTTTGTTTTGTTTTGTTTTGTTTTGTTTGTTTTATGGCCTGCACTGACATAGGTGGTCCCACTCAAAATAAAAACTCTGCTCTTTTAAATTTTGATATGTAACTAATTCTAATCAACCCAAAGTATACTGTAACTTCTCATAAACACAGGTTTAGCCACACAGAACAAATAAACTACATTGAATCTAGTAGGTACATGACACAAATATTTGGAAGGTGAAGATAGTCACTTAATTTTATTGTCTTTTTTAAAAGCAAGACCTACTATATATTATCCAAAATTATCATTAAAATAAATATATTATTATATTATTTATATGCAATAGTCTGGGTTTTTTTAGAACTATACACATGACAAATTTTTTATAAAGTTGTTCCTCCATATCTGTGAGTTCTGCATCCATAGATTCAATCAAACACCCACAGGAAATAATCAGAAAAAAATTACACTTGTATTAAACATACACAGAAACTTTTCTTGCAATTATTCCTAATCAAAACAATACAACAACTATTAACATAACATTTACATTGTATTAGGTATTATAGGTCTTCTAGAGGTGATTTAAAATATATGGGAGGATGTGCATAGGTTTTATGCAAGTACTGCACTATTTTACATAAGAAACTTGAGCACCCATGGTACTTGTGCTTACAATAATCATTCATCACAAATGTGTATATAAGTACATTTAAAATTTTTATTGTATTTTTCTCTTCATCTTCATATTTAAGCAATTTTACTATGCTAAGTTCTTTTCCCCTTGGTGTAGTACATACTGACCCAGTTTGAACCATTTAGCACCTCAGAATTCTATTGCAATATTATATCCAAGTGGCTGTACTAAATGAAGTGATTGTGATGCTTCATAATTGAAGTATTTCACATGGATCTAGTGCTGTCCTAATTCAGCTCTTAGCCTGGCGTTTGAGTAATGGTTGAGGGAAAAGAGTTTGTGAGCCAAGAAGAGGTAGAGTTAAAAAATGGATGGAAAAATAAAGGAAAATAATAATTTTTTTTAAAAATCCTCTTGACATTTTGATATTTGGAAACTACGGAAGTTAATGTTTTTACTTTAAATGAGAAAATGCTTAGTAATTTAGATTATGACAGTGAGACTATCTTAATAATTTCTCACTAAGATAGTGAGAAATTACCTGAGTTCACCCATCACATTGCAAGAAATCAAAGCTTAAGGAACAAGGATGATGTAACTCTGAATTCCACATATCTGAAAGTATTTTGACTCAAGAGGAAAGTACATTTTTAAACACCGTTTATCTATTAAGAAGTACAAATATAAAAAGCTAGGCTAGGTGGCATGTCCCTGTAATCCCAGAACTCTGAAATGCTGAGGCAGAAGAGTCACAAGTTCAAACCCAGCCTGGGCAACTAAGCAACCTAGGGAGAGTGTATCTCAAAATAAAAAAGGGCCGGAAGCTGGTAAGCTGGGTCTTTGTTGTTTGCTTTAAAAAAAAATAAGAAAGGAAAGAAAATTTTAACAAAGGGCCAGGGATGTAGCTCAGTGTGAAAGTCCTTGGTTAAAGCCTCTGTACTGCCACACCCCTCTCCCATAAAAATATGGCTACTTAAGGGAAAAATACATTTTTCAAAGACAATATCCTTCAATTAGCAGTTACTGTTATAGAAAAGCCTTAAAACTGAAAAGATATAAAATCCCTGGATTGCTATTCTCATTCTGTTACTCATTAACTATGTAACCAAATTGACCTCACAGGGCAGAGTAAACATAGAGTGAGATAATGTGAGTGAAAAAATAAAACATGTTATTTTTATCACTACAAGATTAACCAAGAGGCAAATATTTGACTAGGATTTTAACAACCATGCCATAATCTTTCTTTTTTAAGATAATCTTAGAGACGTGGACAATGAAAGCAAAAGAAAGCATACCCACAAATCTGCCACAATGTCCAATCAATAATATTTTAGGCCAGCCTTTTGACATTTTCAAAATGAGACTATAGGTCCAACATAGTCCAAAGAAGGTGAAAAGTTTACAATTACCTGCAACATGTAAGAATATCATGACTGAGGTTCTCTTCTATTTAAAAAAGTAATACAGTATGGAATATGTCATAACAGCTTTTATTTCCAATCATTACATTCTCATGCAATTCACTTTTATGCATATATATTCAACTGCTTGACCTTACACACAGTTCAAACAAGGAAGAATCTGGCCAAGTCAATAAACTCGTCATGAGACTAATCATACCTGTATCAAGCACTGTGGTCCTAGTACATGGGCCCCCTCTGAGCACAAGTACAGGGAGAAATATGAGAACAATGATGACCATACAGACCAGGGAGAAAATGAAACCTCCCTTTTATCTCAAGGAATAGTCCTCACACCTTTCTCGTTGGTTGTACTAGTGGGAAGCTTTTAAAAGATTGTAGATTTCTGCTTTTATTATTAGTTTTATTGCATTTTTAAATTTTCCAAAAATTATTGGGAACTTTGCTGAACTGGAGCGTCTGGAGGCAAAGTTATACTCAGAATTATCAGCCCCTTGATATGTAGACTTTTACATCTGTTTTTTAAATTTTTTTTACTTTTATTAGGAAATGTTTGCAGTACATGATTACATTCACTGTAAGGAATTGGCACATGTACACAACACATTTCAATTGTCTTCTTTTACCCCCTCCTTCCATCCCCTTTCATATTTTCAGCATCAGATTCATTTATTTATTTTATAAGACCTTAAAATTATATATACAGATTGAAAAACAGACTAATAGGCAAAGATCATATAAAACATGTAAGACAATTGTACTAAGTCAAGGTACACTTCTAATACACTATCCATGCTGGATTACAATACTTTTTTTCTTCTTTCTCTTTTTTCCTATTATCTGTTTTTATTTTAAATGTGTGTGTGTGTGTGTGTGTGTGTGTGTGTGTGTTTCATATAAGAAAAATCATACAATATATAAGCTTGTATGTCTGAGTTACTTCACTTAATATTATGGTCTCAAGGTGCATACATTTTCCTACGAATGACTCAAGTTTATCCTTTTTATAGCAAAGTAGTATGCCATTGTTTATAAATACCACCTTTTTATCCATTCACCTATTGATGGAGATATAGGCTAGTTCTGAGATTTAGCTGTTATGAATTACACTGCTATAAACATGGATATTCATACATCACCGTGGCATAATGTCTTCAAAATTTTTGGGAAGACACCTAGAAGGGGAATACCTAGATCTAATGGAATTTCTACTTTTAGTTTTTTGAGGACTCTCCACACTAATTTCCATACTGATTGTATCAGTTTACAGTCCCACCAACAATAGAGAAGTGTTCCTCTCTCCCCACAGCCTCACCAGCATTTGTTATTGCTTGATTTCTTGGTGGTAGCCATTCTTTTTGGAATGAAATGGAATCTCAGTTTTGTTTTAATTCACATTTCTTTAATGGCCAGTGATGTTGAACAGTTTTTCATGTATTTATTGGCCCTTTGTATTTCTTCATCTGAGAGGTGTCTATTCATTTCAGATGCCCATTTTTTAATTGGATCTTTAAATATGGGGAGGCTCTGATTTTTTTGAGTTCTTTATATATTCTAGATTTTAGTCCTTTGTCTGAGGAGTAGCTGGGAAAAATTTTTTTCCCATTCTGTAGGTTGTCTCCACCTGTTAGTAGTTTCCTTTGCTTTGCAGAAGCTTTTTGATTTGATATGATCCCATTTGTTGATTCATGGTATTATTTCTTGTGCAATTGGGGTTTTGTTCAGAAAGTCTTTGCCTACACCTGTGTCTTCAAGAGTTTAACCTATTTTGTCTTCCAGCAGATTAAGTGTTCCTGTTCTAATGTTTAGATCTTTGATCCATTTTGATTTTGGTTTAGTGCATGGTGAAAGATATAGGTCTAAGTTCAACCTTCACCATGTGGATAGTCAGTTTTCCCAGGACTACTTGTTAAAGAGGCTATTTTTCCTCCAGTGAAGGGATTAAGCCCCTTTGATAAAAATAACGTAGGTGAGTGTGCCTGGAGTGGTTTCTGTATGTTCTATTCTGTTCCATTGATCCATGAGTCTGTTTTATTATCAATAAAATGCTTCTATTTTTTTAAATCACTGTAGCTTTGTATTATAACTTGAGGTCAGGATTGTGATGCCCCCTGCCTTCCCCTTCTTGCCCATATTGCTTTTGCTATTCTAGGTCTCTTCTGGTTTCATATAAATTTTTAGGATTGCTTTCTCAAGGTCTGTAAGGAATGTTATTGTTATTTTGATTGGGATTGCATTAAATCTTGTAGCAGTTTTGGAAGTATGGCAGTTTTGATTTTGACTATATTAGTTCTGCCTATTTAGGAACAGAAGATATCTTTCCATTTTCTGATATCCTCTTCAATCTGCTTTTTCAGAATACAGCGATACTTTGGTTGTTGAACTCAATTCATTCCAAATTCATGTTCAAACACTGAAAATTTCAAGAACTGAACATATTTTCCCAATATTTGAGTTTGTGTTGCAAGGTTACTATGGTTACATGCCATATATTTTTCACCAGTCCAAATTTTAAATTTAACTCATCATCACAGTCATCCAAATACTTGGGATCCGCAGACGCTTCAGGAGTATTTAACATTCTCTTGAAGGCAATACTGGACACCAATTTTACATCATTATAACTAAAGTATCTACATGAATGGACACAGCTTTTATTTGTATTTGAATGTGCAGTTTGTAAAAATAAGATCCCTATACAAACTCAAGTATATATGAAACTGTACTTCCTCTTTTTAATAAATACAATTAAATCTGACTCTAAGCAAGAAATGTCATTTCCAAACATTATTACCCTTATACACCTCCTTGCTCCTTTCATCTTCTCCAGAACAAATATTATCTTTAGAAAGAACTCTTCTCTGGCTAGTCTTTTAATTACCATTGATATGTTGCCCATGCTCACTTAATTTTTTAAGGTTGGAGGCTTTCGGAGTCTTTCCTATTTTGGGGCTTTTTCCTGAGGCTGCGGGTCATGGCTCATAGTTAAGTCCACAGGGGCGCCACGAAGCCATCCTTTCTATGGTCTTAATGTTGCCCCTTCTCCCTGACCCTTCCTTTTGCCCTGTGTGTCAGGGGATAGACAGGAAGAATTTTAACTTCAGAAAGCATTGAGCTAGAGGTAAATCCATTTCAAATTCTTCTTTTCACTGGGCATAAATGTAATAGGTTATTTTATATGAAGTATCATTTCCCAGTATGCTAATTCATCGACCATTTTCTCCCTTTTCTTTATATTCCTATTCACAATTCCCAAGATACCTGTGGAGTAACAGAATCTTTCAATGATTGTACAAGACAGCTTAGAAACATTTTCAATATTAATGAATGTTATTCTTGAACTTGTACATATGTGAATATATGCATAACACGCAGCCTAATATCATTTCTTTACATTGACAATCATATCAAATATTGAGAATCAGAATTGAGTACTCTCATTTTGGTTAAAAAAAACAATAAAAATTCATAAAATTTCCAGAAAAGTCTTAATTTAGATTTATTTAAATTAATTTCATAGTTGATATTCATTAATTACAAATTATGTTTTACTTTCATATTTAGTAGATAAATTTAAATATTTGTGAAGAAATTAACTTTCTTCACACACAGGAAAATCATTATATTGTTTAAATTCACTTTAATTTATAATTTTGTATATTTTATTCAAAGTTTATATATATAAACTTTAAGTAAAACATTTTATTTATTGATCCTTCATATCATCACTATCAAAAAATAGAAGTATCTCAGAGGATCAAGAAATGGAAATGTGAGGGAAATGTGGGAAAAGGAATTAAGATGGATTATATGCCTGTACCAACTCCACACAAGGAATGTAAACATTATGTACTGAAAACATGTAGGAAAAAAAATAAAAAGGAAAGGGATCAAGAGATGGATAGAGAGATAGAGAAGGAAGGGACAAAGGATACTAAAAAGGAAATTAAAATGTATGATGTATATGTACCAATTCCACATAAAAAATGTAAGCATTATGTACTACCAACATGTATAATTTAAGAAGTGAAAAAAGTATCTATTATAGAACCATGATCAGACAAAAAAAATGGTAAAAGTACATAAAAATTTATAAATTATATGATTTTTGCTCATTTAAACCTTGCAGTTTTAAGAGTACCATTATGCACAATAAAATTTAAGTTCAATCAGAATTCATATCTTGCCTGTATTTCTTATAAAACTATAACTTCAAATAAATCTTCAGTGATTATTATAAAGGTATGCTGTTCAATGAGCAGATAGAACATATTTAAGAATTTAATAGTTTAATATGTAGTTTTAAAATATTTAGATATTTTATTTGTGGACCTTCTAATCTGATCCTGGCCCCTGAAGTATTTGAAGGAATAGTAAAAGGACATGAATAGATTCATTTCCCCTTATTCTGACCTTTACACATAGCCAACAGGCCTAAGTGTGATGGATGTCCTGGCCCCTAAAAGTTAACTGCAGGTAAATTTCCAAGACTTGCCTTATTCACTGCCTGCTTCTTTTAAATTCCATTTATATTCTATTTATATTAGCTCTTAGTTCTCTGATCCCAAGCTAATTCCCCATCTGTACCTTGTAAATTAGCTGTTTTTACATTCCCCATGGTGACTTATTAATTTTTGATCTTAGAATATATTTGATTCATCACTTTAGCTGCAGCTTCCCTGATGGCTTGAGTAGTGAGGATCACTTTGGGCCTCTGAGGAGGCTGTGCTTACCCCTGGAGATCAGTAGGAACCTGACAGATTTGTCCAAAATTTCCATTGTGAGCGGGAGTATCAGACGATTGACATATCAAATCTTTATTACGATGGAAACAAAATGAAAAAAATTATTTTACTATAGAAAGATAGAAATTTATTCTCTGTATATGAAAAATGCACATATGCAAATTTCTATTGAGATTTCTACATATGTCATCTACACTTACAAATACATAGGCCTCCCTGTGGAATCTCATTTCTCCACTCAAATTAAAAGAGGTTCTTGTCTCCTGAAATAGACAGGCTAACTACTATCTGCCACATGTATTTCTGTACCTTGTCTTACTAAATTTTAATGTTTGATTGCTCAGTGAAGTAACATTGAATAAATCAGTGCAAATAAGTATTAGCATCTAAAATCCCATGTCTTGCGTATATATCTAACACCTCAGCATTACTCTTTTGTGCTGTAGGGAAATAACAGATAATTCAAGTATCAAAATTCACAGAAGAAAAACAAGACAGGTACTAAATACCACCTTTCTTTATGAACATTTGTCATCTTGGCTATTCAGAATCCTTAGCATCTCAAATTCCTTTCATGTACAGATTTTCTCTTTTCTGTTGCTACAGAAGATCCTGGTTACACACTCCCTGAGCTTCTTTCAATTATGGAACCAAAAGCAATCTGAGTTCTTCTGATTAAATAGCAGTAGATCAAGCTTTGATTCTGAGTCAAGATGAGAACTGAAATAATGGAGACAAGATCTCACATCCAAAAACTGTGAACCATTATGGCACTTCTGGGATTTTAGCTAGTGACAATTCAGACTGTTTGCTGCCTATTTTGCACAAAGCTAAAGGTATTTTGAAAATCACTCACTCCTAGTTAGTGCTAATTCACTGCAGAAACACTGATGAGTGTCAGCAAACCACTCCAGGTTCTTCATGTTTTTCCTGCTTCCCTGTATCTGTGCATTCCCTAAACTTTTGTCATCTAGTTTTCCACGTGTCCTATGGGGATTCAATGCTATTTGATCTAAGAGAGTCAATATTGGTTTCCTTTACTTTCAAGAATATCTCTAATCTATGTTACACTACAATGTTTCTGAGAAATAATATTTTTATTATGAGATTGATGAATCTTCTGATACAGCCAGAAACTTGCAATCAAACAAAACTTTATGCAGATTAACCAATATATAAACAGAGAAGCCCCAATGATCTGGTCGCGACAAGGAATGAAACATTAAGACCCTCAGATCTCCAAACTTGAAGATCCTACATAATTCAGAGAAAATAGTCTGAATACCATTTCCATAGTCCTACAGATTTTGAAGGCTAAATGCTATTCCTTAGGTAATAATAGTCCTTAGCTATTCCTTCTACTAAGGTAGTCATTTAAGTGTCTGCCTTGTCATCCCTAGAAATGGTGTCATCCATTGGTGTGTTGCTCTCTGATGCTGGCAGTCTGGCATTCAGTAGATGTAGTATACAAATTTGCCTCATGTTACTGTTTAGATCCAAAATGGCCCCAAAGCCCCATGTGTTTGGAAGATGATTGGGTTATGAGGCCTTATAGGTGACTTGCTGTTAGGATTTGGCATCTGGTCAGAAGAGGCTGGTCACTGTGGGCATGACCTGGAAGATATATGTCATTTCCTGGCTCCTCTCTGTTTCTAGAAAGCTATGAGGCAAGCAGCTTTTCTCTACTCAGGCCCCTCCACAATGCCTTCCTACCTGTAAATTGTGAATGTTGAGTATTTTGTCCCAACAACAAGGAGAAGGATTAAAATATCTCATTAAAAAGCAATTCTTCTACTGTGGCCTACATTCATATTTAAATAGTCACTCTGAGCTGGTCATGGGCCACCTGGGAAAACGTTGAAGTGTCTAGAGACAAATTAGGTAATATGCAAAGGATAGGTCACTTTGATCAATTGTGCTAGAAGACCCTCTCCATAATGGATGCTCTTTCATGGACACTACTGGAAGCAAAAATGACTCACATAGTTTCTACTTTTCCGCTAGATCCATCCACATTTTTTCTGAGACCATTTTATCATTTTCTTCCAAGGTCTGTGATCCAACAACTAAGTAAGTGCTACTTTCCATGATCCAATTGTTATTCATACCTCACACCGTATGTCTCTCCATACAAAATGTTTGACCAACCATACTCTTTACATCTCTAACTACAGAACAGATTTCACTTCCTGAGTGAAACTGTAGTGGAACAGCAGCAATTTCCTCCTAGTACAAACATACGACAGCAACTTGTTCATGAAAGCAGCGTGAGTCCTTTTCTCCTCCACAAACATAAGGAAGTTCCCAGGAGGTTATTGGTGTAATTTTAGAGGATGACATCCTGCAGCCAAAAGAGTAATAACTGGGAATCTAGACTGTTCGTGTAATTTACTCATGCCTTCCAGTCCTCCTTGAGTTTAATGTTAAATGTAACACTAATCATACAACAATTGCTAGTCTTCTCACCTGATTTATCTGGTGATATCTACTCCACGATGGGCAACACAGCTCACAAAATCATTTTGGTTCTGTGGTCAGGCATTTAACGACTGACAAGGTCTAAAAGAAACCAGGAGATGTGTTTTCCAATAGATAGTTATTACTTGATGAGGAGTCAAAAAACTGGGATTTGACTTATGAGACTTCTAGAGTTTCCACTTTCCTTTTTGCATTTCTTCTGTCACCAGAAATAGAATTTTACTATGATTGCTGCTGCCATTTCACTTTAGAATACAGAATGAATAAATGCAAAGCAATTCAGAAACCAACTAACAATAAGAAGCAAATATAACTTTTTAGAATCAGCCAGCTGAACCCAGCCTAGATCGAACAATCTCCAGCCAATCTGAAATTCTTAAGTAAATGCTTCTTGACATATGTTACTCAGATTTTTGTGCTTGTTTGTTATATGCCATTATGAAACAATGGCTAACTGATACAATCTAATTCTTTCTCCGTTGGGTAATTGATTATTTTTTCTGCTGGAAAAATCTTAGAATTTTCTGTTTGTCTTTATCATGTCTAAACTTTACTATGATGTGTCTAAGTTTTTTTTTAACTTCCCTAGATCTACTTATTTAGCACTTTAAGCATTGTCATTTAATTCTGGAAAATGACAGTTATTATTTTTTCCGATATTTTCATATTCTATTTTTTTCTCCCTATGTAATTCCAATTACACACTTGTTCTCACTTCCATTCCTACGTCCACATATCTTACTTTGTTTTATCCTTTTCATGTATTTAATTCCTGTTATTTTCTGGAAGAATTTGGAAGACAATCTTCATGTTATATTTAGTTATAGTTAATTCATACACACACTTATCTTTTGAAATCCTTATGTTAAAATAATATTTTTACACCCAATAATTCTAATTAGTTCTTATTTATACTCCTCTTTGAGGATTATGTGATTATCAACTGTCATTACTCTTCACAACTCTCAGGTAGAAAAAAATAGTCTAGGCTTTAGGTTGTCTGACTCTAAATGAGTTTTGCGGGGAAGTGTTCTCAAGGCAAAGAGCCTACAGTACTGCAATCTGAATCATCCACTGCTTTTCCCCCATCTCAGGCAAACTTTGACCCACAAAACCACCAAGTACTTCATAGTAGGCACTGCTATTTCCTGAGGACACCCCATGCTTTTGTGTCATCTAGTTCTGTGATTATGGAGGCAGGTGACCTTCCAGATCCTGCTGATCACCTTAACAATTGGCTTACTCAACTCTTGGGCTGTGTTGATTTTACTTTCACATCATTCTTGGTCACAATCCCTGTCGTTGGTGTTCTTGATCCATGGGCATGACAGGGCAAGCAGTAATCCACCCAGGTTGCATGGCTGAAATATACAGACATGAAGAGGAAGCTCTCCCAACTTTACTGTATGGCCTCATATCAGGACTGCTGTTCCACGCCTCCTTGACCCCCACCTTCTCAACATGCACATGCTCTGGGGCCCAAAACTTATAACTTCTCAAACTTATCTTCCTTTGTATGCTATTTACTGGGATTGATTCTATAATCTACCTATTTCTCTATTTTCTTGCTGGTCATGTCTTAATATCTGTTTGAGTAAGTTTCCAAAAGCCTCTGTGGTTCACCATCATACTCCGCAACTATTTTTATAAATATTACAATTCCCAGACATACTGAGGAAAGTCATTCACTAGTATCACAAGGACATTTCCAAATGATGCATTCTGATTAATTTTTAATACATGAATTAAAAACAAAACTTGCAGCTATTGGAGGAAACTCCAGACAATTTGTTGATTAAAGAATAAATACCAAATATCACTTTATCATTTCTGTAAATGGCTCTTTCTTGACAGTCCTATCTAAACAGCTGACATTGCCTCAGTTACTTTCTATAATACATATTTTTGCTATTTTATTGCTTTTTATTTCAATCAGAAATCATTCTAATTTTTAAATGTATCACCTGTCTCTCTTCATTACGTTGTGAACTTCCTGAGAACCAAAGAATGTGACATTGATTTTTTTTTATTCCCAGTACCTTGGAATTATCCATTACAAAAATGGATGCTTAGTAAGTATTTATTAAATGGATAAATGCCTCTTCTCTGAGAATTTGATAATCTTACAGTTAACTGATTTCACATAAAACATACATAAAACACAATTGCTAGAGCTTTTTTGAACCTTTCTTGGTGTTCCTATTAAATCTTTGTCTTAGTCCATTTGTACTATTATAACGAGATACTGTAAACTGGATGACTTATAAACAGCAGAATTGTATCACAGTTCTGAAAACTAAGAAGTCCAAGATCAAGATACTAGCAGACAGGGGATCTGGAAAAAAACATTTTCTTGTTCAGAGATTATGCCTTCTATCTGTGTTCTCAAATGGTGAAGGGAACTCCTTTCAATCATAAAGCTCATAACCCAGTGGCCTCCAAACGTTCGCCACCTCTTAACACCTTCACCTCGGTGGTTAGGGTTTCAATTTATGAATTTTGAAGGGGACACAAACATGAAAACCACCTGTATTCCTATTGTAGGACTTCCTTTGCTGTGTTGTAATGATGTATCTTTATTCACAATTAGGTATTGAGACGATTATAATTCATGGGAATCATTTACCAAATGCTGAGTGTGTGAGTGGATGCATTCTCTAAAGAATGCTTATAAATCCTAGCATCGAATTTCAACCCTTCTCACACCACTTCTTACAAGCGAACCAACAGCCTCCTGTTTCAGTTTTCCATCCAGACCCACGCACTCTTCTATGCCTTATGCTTGCTTTGTCCTCACCTTTTTCCCATGCTGGTGTGAATTTACAGATGAGTGCAGTTACGGTCACTATTAAGTGTATGACATGAGGTCCTTGAATTAATATTCATCTTCATATTCTAAGTATCCATTCTCAATTATTCAACAATATTTATTAAACTAATAACCAAAAATGCTATGACCCAGGCCAAAGAAATGAGGATAGAAATCAGTTCTAGATGTATATTTTAGGAATGGCTGTAACCTCTGTGACACCAAGACACATGGATACATCTTTCATTATTGTCTGTTTATCGAAAAATAGAAGTCAGCATAACCTTCAGATTACAGCTGTCTCCTATCACTGTGTTCGTTGAGAAGTGGAAGCCAAGTTGTATTCAAAGCAAAGTGAGACCACTTTGAGGTCATGTCCCTGTTTTTGGATGTTAGAAAAGGAGACAATGTCACACTTGATTGTATCTAAATCACAACAATAAAAAATCCCCTTACTTCAAAACAGTGCTGTTAGGATCCCAAAGCTGCAGCATTGTAGGATTTTGTGAGAAAATGCTTTTTAGAGAGAATTTGCTAATGCACAGAAATGCTGCAGGCCAATTTTCATACCATCTAGGCAGATCCTAATTCCTTTTCCAGACGTCCCACTAGCAGAGGTGAGACTGAGGATGTGTTCCTACTATGGATAGTCTCTTCCTTGAAAATTCAGCAAGTAATGTAGCAGTGTATAGACTGTCTTCATCTCTAGAGAGATACAGTACTAAGGGGAATGCTTCCCTTGGCACAAACTCAAGGACATCCCAAACACAAGGAGAGATCTTCATCACAATAAAAGGAAGTATTACATTTTGCCTAACTTTGTCCACTTGCTTCAAGATATGTTTTTAGTACAGAGTCCTTCTGTTATGCTACAGTTTTGGGAGAGTAATGAAGACTGAGTTAAGAGTACAACTACATGCCAGACAGTAAAATCTTACTCAAAATACCAGAGACAGTGCGCTTTGCAGAAACTAAAGCAGCTTAGGCATTCTCACAGCATGTGGAAAGGATAAAAATGCATGTGCTGAATCCTGAGCCATCTTTCAATTTTCTATTAAATGATAGAGTTTTCTTTTTATCTTCAATATAATTTAATAACCTTATATTTAAATTACTCCCTTGTATATTCAATGGTATCATCCTTGATTCTGTGTCACTGGATCTCCTTATAGGTAAATCTGTAATTTAGAAATAGAAATTTACTTCCAGTTTGTTGAGAACTAAGCGCTGATGTAGATAGTTCCATCAAGTCCTCCCTGACAATGAATTTGGCTCTCTAGGCAGTGCCAGGAGGTTTTGTCCCCAAGACATTCACTCCAGATATGTCCCTGCAATTTGAGATTGTATTAACCCATGTTCATATTCATGTTTGCAGCAACCCAGAACTCAGTTGTGTTTCCTTCATCTTACCTCAAAAACTGAGAGCTTAATTTGTGGGGAAAGATTGGCTCTGTCTGTCTGTGTACGATAAGGTAAATCCTTAGGAAAGATCATTATGCCCTAAGTGGAAAAAGGAACTGGTCTTACCGTTGTCCCCTGGAGCTGTTTTTCGTGTCTTATCTTTAGAGTAATGGTAGGGCTTTGTGTAAGCATAAAGCATTTTATGATTTTATGGGCTGACACAGAGGTTGGTTGATCAAGGAGAGGCTGTTGCTAGGGTGAGATTGTGACATAATCAATATAATAGTAGTATAAAATTAATGAAAATAGGCATTTCAATTTGTACACTTTTACGTCCTCTCACTTTCTGTCTCCTCTTCATGCTTTTAGTATTAGCTACTCTAGGTGTTTCTGATTATATTACTAATATTTTTTCTTCTTGTTTACACAAACTTGGATTTATTTGTCTTCACAGTCTTTTATACTTCAGTCATGTTTTCCTGTCACTTTCTTTCTCTACTAACATAATCACCATCTCTCATTCTATCATTGATACATTGCTAGTTATTTAGTTAACAATAAATCTAAGACCAAGTACCAAAGGTTTAAGATAATAGGGCTGTGATGCTCTGTAACAGTGTAGCAGGCTGGGAAGAAAGTCTGGACAGGGTACCAGGAACCGAAACATCTGGTATTATGTCTGCCCACAGAGTCATTCATTTCTGCAGAATCCCACCAAATAAAATCAACAGAAACTGCTCAAAGATTCCAAGTTATGCAACTTCCTCAAAATCGTACAGTGCCTATTGCTCAATAGGTATTTGTTGATGCTAAATAAGAAATTGGTCTGTGCTGTTCATGAAAAATAACATAATTTTACTGCCCTTTACTTCAGTCTATAATGTGTAAGATTATTCATAAATTTATGAGAACTTCAATGGTTAGAGAAAACTTAAGACTCACGTCCACATACCTCCCTCACGTACTCACAAATCCCATATCACACTAAAAAGTTTCCTATTTTTTTATCCCAAATTCCTACCACAGTAATCTTGAGTGTTTAATCAAACCAAGCAATAAAGTATAAATGGTTTTCATCAAATTCTGACATGTTTAAAATTCTTACCATGATACGGAATTTGCCCTGGATGAAAGGCAATCTCATTTCCTCAATTTCTCATCTGCGCCTTGTGTGATATTTTTAATGCTTGCTATCTATCTGTAATAACTGATCAGATAATAAAAAATGAATTCTCAGATTTATTCCTACTTACTTTAAATTGACTCCATTACTAAGTCAAAACACCCCAGAGGAAAAACCACAAAGCTCTCTGTTGGTGATGGCAAAGCCAAATTAATTCTGATGGTCATTCCGCTGCATGTATAGATACCTTTTGTCATTCCAGTCAGTGCTTCTGACCTCTAAACACAGACAGAGCTAGCGATATGTCTGCCCTTCCTTGAGCCAGCAGGGGCTGGGATGGACTCCTGTTCAACCTCATTAAAACCATTTTCTCACTTATTGCATATCTTCCTGTAGAACTCAAGAGGGAAAGCCTGGCTCCCAGCTGCCTGAGGTGGGCCAGACTGAATGCTGATTTCCTCTAATTTCAGGGTGGGTTTCCACAATGTATGAGCATCAGGTCTGAGGGGATAAAAGAAAAGAAAACAGCTTTGGGCTCTCAGCTGTCCTGAGAGGTGACTTTGCAATTTATTTGCTAGACTTTGGACTCTGCGTTTGGCTCTGAGCTGCCCTGGAATCGTGGGATATTTATGAAATGCCCAGATATGTTTGTAATTTGCAATAGCCAACTGTACTTGGAAATCAATACAAGAGCAGAAAAAAGTAAACTATTATGTTGCCAAATATGTAATTACTCTTTTCTATAGTTCTTTTTTATCTCTTGAAAATGATTGCTTTGATACCAAGTGATGACATGTATTTGTGGAAAAACAAAAACCATCTTTGCTGTGACTTATTTCCTAGGATATGTGTGGCCAATGATTCCTATCATTCTCAATGCTTTGCCAAAGATCATTGTTCCCAAAAATGCTGGGAACCTCACATTTCATTTATGAGGTTATCCAGTATTTCTGACTATATAAAAATATTGCCATTATTTCTTTTTTCTTTTTTTTTTTTTTTTTTTTTTGTGGGCACCGGGGGTCAACCTCAGGACCTTGCACACCAGCAGGCGCCCATGCCGCTGAGCGATATCACCGGCCCTTTTCTCGTATGTGGGTTCCGGGAGTCGAACTCCGGCCCTCGCGCTTGCCAGGCAGGCACTTACGCCACTGAGCCATCTCACTGGCCCGCCATTATTTCTTAAGCGTCTCATATCTGGCTCCACACTTTGGATTCAATCTTTTTCTCTCAATTCTGTTTATCCCCTAACTTCTGTTATTTCATACCTGGTTGTCTATACATATCATAGATTGTCTTGAATTATGCTATTCTCAATCTCCTCTTTTAAAATGTGCCCTCATCTAATCTAATTTTTTGTCATTCTTCAACACCCAGATCAATTGTTTATATCCTAAGAAGCCTTGCCATTGATTTTTGTTTACACCAACCTTTCTCTGTATTTATGTATGCTACATTTTCTCACCATTTTTATTGCAAATCACATGCAAGTGATATCCATTTTATGCTTTTCTTATATTCTCTATGATGTACTGCACAGCACTATATAAATTCACATATATTCACATAGTGATTAGAAGCCATAATACATATACATATACATCCACACATACATATATACATACATATACATATATATAGAATCATTTTTACATAACCATATGGATATATGAAAATAATATACTAAATATATATTGCTTATAAGCCAACAACATAATTTTGCTGTCTACTAGGTTGTCTTAATTTGTTTGGGCTGCCTTCACAGAACACCACTATCATATGACATACAAACAACAGTAATTTATTTCTCAAAGTTCTGGAGGCTGGAAAGTCCAAAATCGAGGAACCAGCAAATTCAGTGTCCAGTCAGGTCTGCTTCTTCATAAACACCCAACTTCTGTGTGTGTTCTTACATGGCGGAAAGATCTGAGGAACTCTGGTATCTTTTATAAAGCACACTGATTTCATTCATGAGTGCTTTACCCTCAGGACCAAATCATTCCACAAAGCCCCTAGCTTCTAATACTATAAACTTAGGGGTAAGGATTTTATCATATGAATTTGAGGGAGTTATAACATTAAGCCTATTGCATGGGTATTAAAATGGCATGAAAAACCAGCTCCTCTTCCCTTCTTGTCTTAAGGATATTCATGCTCTAAGATAATGATGATAATGATAATGATAATGATAATGTAAGCTCTACAATATTATCTGGTGATCTTCATGTCTTGAAGGAGATGTATTGGTATCTCTATTTCAGCGGTAATGACACTGAGACTCAGAGAAGTTAATAGCATCCTCAAGATAGCAGAGAGAGAGAGATTAACAGAGAATTAGAATCCAGGCCATCTTTCTACTGTAAGAAACAGAGAAATACATTCTTTCTTTCTCTTGCTGACATTGTTTTGCCTGGAATTAGAAAGCAAGGTGAGGCGTGCCACTTAGCATTCTCTGTATACCACATGTCCTCCTTCCCTGTCTCCACAGCCACAGGATGCCCAGGCACCTCTGAAGAATTCGGAAAGGTTTTTTCATCCTTCGGGAAAATTATCTCTTCTTCAATTCTTTAAAATTATCCCTTCAAGGGCCAGTGAGATAGCTCAGCGGCATAAGCGCCTGCCTGGCAAGCGCGAGGTCCTGAGTTCCAGTCCCGGAACCCACATAAAGGTAAAAAAAAAAAAAAAGGGCCAGTGATATTGCTCAGCGGCACAAGCGCTTGCTGACAAGCACGGGGCCCTGAGGTCGACCCCCAGTACCCGCATAAAAAAAAAAAAAAAAAGAATCACAATGTCTTAACTCAAACTATGGAAATTCTAGTAATAACAAGGCAAAGAAAGATTTGGAAGCCCACTGTCTTGCAACAGTGCCTTTCAAGTGCTGTGTAAGTAATGGTCTATGCACAAGGCTGATCGACGCTTGACTCCAAATTTCACTGCTTTCTCCAAGCCCTTTCTGTAGAGCAAAACAAATATTGTAGAAAGCGTGGCAAATAGTACCATAACTACTTGGGCCTTCTTTGTGTTATTTTGCTTACTCTAGCAACCAGAATTTCAAGATATCCATTCCCAGGGCCTATATCAGAAATGAAGAGACTTGAACTCGGGAACAACACCCCCACGGAAACAGAGACTCCATCTCATGTGAACTGCTCTAGGACCAAGGCTTTCAAGGACGAGACACCCTTTCCCATGATGTGATGCACCCAAGGGAATCCTCACTCAAGGCTGAATTGGTAAGGCCACCAGTCTTAGACTTTCATCCTCCCATACAGTGCCATGTAAGGAAATTTCTTTTCTTTATGAAGTATCCAGCCTCAGGTATTTTGTCTCACAATGGAAAAATGGACTAATACAGTACCACACTTTATTAAAATAATTCCTTTATGCTTGTCTTTGCTATCCTTAGTAGAAATGAATGGGCTCAGAAAGAAAGATATGCAAAGAACAGTGAAACAAAATATGTAAGTAAAAATCAGTTCGGGCTAAGGTCAGAACAACTGGGCATTTTATATCTAGAAAATTAATTTTATAATATACAAAGGATCACTTCTGATTAGAATAACAAACTAAGCTCAACAACACCAAATTCCAGAGACTAATGAACCTCGTATTATGTTTATTTTTGTGATTTGAATTTGCCGAATGATAGCATCTGATTTTTTTTGAACCTCCAATTTTAGTTTGTATGATACTATCTAGGTCAAATGAAATATTATTTGCCACAGATATTTTGTGTGTGTGCATTATGTACTCATTCACCCTCATATTTATTTCATAAGTACAGACACCTTTGTCTTTGGGAGATATGAGTTTGCATTATGGAAATGCAGAGTGGCCTGCGATGGCATACTGGGTCAGGTCAGAGATTAAAGGGTCCCAGATGGCTTCAGGATCTTGCAGCAGGCAGGTCTGTTGCTAGGAGACTACACTGATCTTTCCTAGCCCCTTTGTAGTTGACCCCTTCTACTTTCCAGGGATTGATTGTTGTCATTTATAGCAGAAGGGAGCCAGAACCTTTGTTTTGACTTCAACATTTATAAAGTTAAAAAATCATAGAAGCACAAAATGTTGTATGAAATTTCCTTTTTATACCTTTAATACTTATGATTAGGAATGTCTATAAATGTGCTCTAGTTTTGGATATGGTTAAAAGGAATATATATGTTCCTACCTTAACATAAGTATATTATAATTATGAAAGCCAATTTATTTATATTAACTGAAGTCAATTTGTTTCTTACTGATCAAAGCAAATTTATTGTGAACCTGCATTGTCCACCTCTTTGTTTTAGGAGCACAAAACTCCAATTAGAATAGCTTTTCTCAAGCAGATTCTATTTCCAACCTTAAAGCACTCTACTTATGGAAAATAACAAGAGAATTTGTCATGTCATAGTGCTGTGAGGTCTGGCTCCTAAAGGTCAAGCTGGACAGCACAGTCAATAATTCAATGGCTGTCCTACAAGAGTGCTGGCTTTCCTTACCCAAGTCGTGCTCCGGGTGGAGGAGCTCACTAATTAGAATGCTGCTGGAGTCAGTCAGGTGGCAGCCTTTACACAGTCAGGTTTTCTGATTACATCCCCCAAATGATTAAATGCCTGATTTAAATATAGTTCTGCCTTATATTTCAGGGTACATTAAAAGAACCAGATGGAGAGAGCTTTGAAGAGGATAATTTTCTTTAGATGTCTGGAAAACTCCATTTAAAAATAGACACCTCAGCAGTATTTCACATATCCCACCCTGTGTGTGAGAGGGGCCTGTATGGAACCAGCAGTCTGAAAAACTTAACTTCTTTGTCCTTCTGGAAGAAATAGAGATGTGATTGGACCTTTCATAAAAATAATGGTAACAAATACCAGATATTTATGTTGTATCATAGATAGATGTTAGATAGATGAAACAGACAGATATAGATAGATGTATAGCTATTGCTTTACTCATAAATCATAACAACCTACTCAGTAGCTATTATTATTTTAAATCACTAGAAAATTGCGCCACAGATGTTTGAAATGATTTGTCAAGATCTATGCAACTTGGAAGAGGTGCGTGGAGCCAGGCTTCAAACCCAAGCAGTTAGAAGGCAGAGTCAGAATTTCTAACTACCTACTATCGAGTTAAGCCATGCTGGGATGGTGACGCATGGACCTGCTCCCAGGGTCCAAAGTCTTTTCAGCAAAGTTCCTGTGTAATCAGCAGCCAACCCCCGATGTTCTCATCATTCTTCTTGCCTCACCATCGGCCCATGATGTGTTGCTCACAGCAGCCTCCTTCATATCTGTTGTTAAACCCAAAGCACCGGTGTGGGCATGGAGTTGAGTCAACAGCTCTTCTCCTTTGCAGAGCTTCCCAGGTGAGATAGGAACCACTTCCAAATCACTAGTGTCTGCCAGGAGTGTGGTCCCCAGTGTCCCTTTCCTCATGTGAAGGATGACTCTACTGACTTTCACCTCCACACTCCCACTAATTTGTATTCTATAATTCAGTTACATTCATCTTATCTTTCTGTGTGCCCCATTAATCCTCCTTAAAAGATACAGGAATGAGTAATGTATCTAAGGCACTAAGAAAGTTGCTGGAAATTTGGTTTTAGTCTGTGAGCACAAGGAGCACACCACTAAGAATTTAGTTCACATTTAAATTGTATCTGTAATTTTAGTGTGCAAAAGCTCTACCATAGGTGCTAATTCAGTTATTTTTATTCCTTTTCCAGATTCTTGAAACATTGACTCTTGAAATTCATGAAATCAAAATGAATTTTGAGTATTTCTAATTCATTATTTTTCTTTTCATCTGCAAAGAATAATGTACTGAAGAATAATACCATAGATAATTATTTAGTATGGTCAGCAAATAAACTACATAAAATAGGTAAGTCTATCTCAATAAAAGGGGTTTTGTAAATATCTCAGTGGCTATACTACTAAGTTATGACAGTAGTGGTTAGAATGTATTGAGGACTTACAGTATGCCAAGCTCTCTCATAAGCACTTCCTTTGTATTATCTCATTTCATATCCACAACTACCATATAGAGTAGGTACTATTGTTATCTACTTTTGGCAGATGATGAAAAGAGGCACAGAGAGGTTAAGCAATTTGCCAAAGGATACACAGTAAATCATTGCTAGAGATAGGATTTGAACCTCGGCAATTAGGCTGAACCCCATAGTCGTACAATGTTTATATTTATTTTAATTATTAGTGAAATAACTCTTTTTCTTTCATTTATCACAGCAGAATATTCACTGTGTTTTTGTTAACAGGAATTAATGGCTCATTAATACAGTGGCTTAATTGGAATTTTATTGGCTAAATTTTGATTATAAATGGAATTGTCCTTGTATTTTCACCATAGATAAATTCCATAGCAAAATTTGAGCTAAATCTACAAAGTACCTCTGGTGATAGATGTTCTTTTTATCTCTGACAATTATTCCAGGGTCACTATAATACAACTAGAACCAGATGATTCTGTGTGCATGTGTGTGTATATAAGATACATAATATATACCATTATAATTATAGTTTTATATATAGTTATGAATAGCTTTCATAGAAAGAGTTGTATAGCTAGAGATATGTAGTATCAAAAGATAGAAAGTGTGTGTATGTGTGTGTAATACCAGAGGAAATATTACACATTGAATTCACATCATTATGTCCAATGTGACACTTTGGGGAAGTCAGATGCTTAGGTTTCTAGTTAGTTCTTTTTTTTTTTTTTTGTGGGAACCAGGGGTCGACCTCAGGACCTCACGTGCCAGTAGGTGCCTGTGCCGCTGAGCGATATCACTGGCCCTTTTTCTGTATGTGGGTTCTGGGAGTCGAACTCGGGCCCTCGCGCTTGCCAGGCAGGCGCTTACACCACTGAGCCATCTCACTGGCCCTTCTAGTTAGTTCTTAAATTAACCAATGAAGGGATCATGAACCACACTACCTGTAAATATGTTGTTATATAAGATGAAATTTTCTTATTAAGTCAGTTTGATCAAGTTTCCCAATACTTAGGCAAATTATCCCTTTACAGAATAAGTCCAAGAGAGAGGGTCTAGGCTCTAATATCTAACTTTGGCTTTTGGTGACATTGCTTGAAATCAACACTGAAGAATTTGTCAAAAATCTAAGTTGTTAGACCGTCACTACATTTATAGGGTTTTATGAGTTGGATTGAACAAACTGCTTTATTTGTTCAAAGGATTATATTTTATCCTAAGAGGCAGAAAGTTGTGTCAGGAAGAATACTGAACAGAGTAAAGTTATCTAGGGCCCAGTCCTAAATATTGCACTTCATAGCTAAATGATCTTGAGAAAGTCATTTAATATCCTTGTACTTTAGATTCTTCATGAATAAAATGAAAATAAAATGGACCACGAGACACTTAAACTTCATTCCAACTCAAATAACTTATATCTCAAGAGTACAGGAATGAGCTCAGGAAAAATTCATGAGTGGGAAATTGAATTGAATTGAATTGAGATAAACTTTCAAATTTACTTCAGGATAATTTTTAATTTACATAAAAATACAAAAATAGTACAGACAGTTCCCTTCTGCCCTATACCTAATTTCATCTACTATTAACATTTTCAATTAGAATCTATCACAATGCATCAATACTGATACATCTTTATTAACTGGAGTCCATGCTTTATTCAGACTTCCTTGGTTTTACCAAATGTCTTTTTTCTGTTCTAGGATGATATTCAGGAGAGAATATTACTTTTTGTCACCATGTCTCCTTAAGCTTTTATTGGCTATGACAGATCCTCTTACTTTACTTGATGATCTTGACAGTTTTGAGAATTATTGATGAGGTATTTTGTAGAATGTCTTCCACTTGAGGTCTAATGTTTCCCATAACTAGACTGGAGTTATGAGATTTGGGAATGAAGACTGCTGACGTAAAGAGCCACTCTCATTTCATCACACCCAGAGCACATACTCTCAACATGACTTGTGACTGTTGATGCTGACCTTGATCACCTGGCTCAGGTCATGGGACTTAAACCTCTTTTTATTAAAAAAAAAAAAAAAAAAAAAAAAGGTGCCTTCTATATGTCAGACAGTATACTAGAGGTTAAAAGAATAAAAATAATTCTTGCACTCATTTAGCGTATAGCTAAATAAGGAAACTTAACCAATTTGACAGGATTGGCCAGTACTTTTGCTTGAAAACCACTTGAACCTATGGGTGTTTCCAAGTGGCTACCAAATTGGACTGAGTCTTTAGGAGACTCGTGTGGTGTGATTTCCTCAAATATTTCTGCCCTTTTCTATGTACATGCACAGTGTTTATCTCCCATTCTTCAGGATCCAGGCTGTATCAGTGACTGCCTTGACACTAGAATGAGAAGTGATATTCTGAAATTTGCAAGGTTGGACATAAAGAATGCCCAGCTGTTTTACCTATTCCCTCTTAGGACCCAGCCACCATACTGTGAGGAAGCTCAAAAAACATGTTAAAAGCCCATGTAGAAGACAGGTGCTGAAGAATGGTCAGAGTCATATCATTTATAGGAGCTCACAACTGAAATAGGCCTAATATATACCGACACTAAAAATGAGTAAATAGATTATGATATAGTTATACAATGGCAATATTAGGGGAAATGAAAACAAACTACTACATGTAACATTTTATAAGCCTCAACCATAATGTTCAGTTAAAATGGTCAACTTTAATGTGTTAAGTCACTTAATACCCTTACATCAGAAAGTGGAAGATGTCGGGGAAGTCCTTCTGTAACACTAGTAATGTTCTAATTCTTCATTTCGGTGGTATTTATACACGTTGTTCACTTTGTAACAAGTCACTAAGCTACTTTCTACTTTACAATCTAAGTATGTTTATTACAAAAAATAATTTCAGATTGAACCAAAACAGAAGACGTTTTCTTAGCCAGGGCTCATCATTTTTACCAATATTTTAGGGAATGGCAAGAGAAATTGGAATTTTTATTAAAGAAATTATTTCTGTGTGCAACAATAGATAAGCAGTAGAAATTGGATTTGAAACTCTCTATTGTATAAACTAATTTGCATTTGGTGTCAAAAATCTGCCCCCTTTTCTATTTTATTGGTCCTTCTCTTTAATGTTTTGTAGTCCATAGGTTGAAGGAGGCTTTTGTTTTCGGTTGGTCTTTATGGGTTGGCCTCGGCCCCATCTCCTTGTCACTCACTGATCTCATTCCATTACAGTAAATGAATTGTCTTCTGAGCCAAAGTAGTTCAAGTGGAAATGCTCAATTATCTTTTCCTTCTGCACGTTTGTCTTCTAATTTACATTTCTCTGCCGGATTTATGTCTTTAAATGTCACACTGTAACCTGACAGCTTTCAGTCTAAGGCATAAAGCTTTTTAGCTTTCTCAAAGTAAACAACCCTGTCTGCTTACCAAACGTGAAATATCAGAGAAATGTGACTTTGTGAAGCCATTTCAACTGGTTCAGGGGGGTGCACCCTCACCTTCACTTAAAGCCATTAAACCTGACAGCTTCTAGCCTTCAAATGATTCCTGTGGCGTTAAAAGTCTATGTGCATTTCATGTCATCTGGCTAAGTTATAATGGTTCTGCTTGGCTCTTTCCTCTCCACAGAGATCCTGTGCAGCCCCCTCCCACTGATAATTGTGTGCCCCCCATCTATTCTTTTGCTGAGCTGCAGAGCACATTTCTGTACCATTTGTTACCATTTGAAAAAGAACGTAAGTGTTCTTCAGCTTTTTGCTCTGGTTTTACAATATTATTACTATACTAACAGCTGAAAACTCATAAGCACAAAGCAATACTGATTTATGAAGAGATTTTCAGCTGGTTATTTTGTTTTGGAAGAGCTTTGCTGAGCATCATGTAACAGTTGGGAATCAACATTTCAATCACATAAACACACAACCCTTAGAGAGATTAAAAAAAAATAGAACAAATAAATTACATCCATGAAGAACTGAAGAATTCTCAAACTAAGTGACCTTAAAAGATCCAGTTTAAATCTATCATTTTATAGCTGAGTCAAGGGACAGAATAGTAAATGGTCACTCCTTCCAGCAAAGGAGGGACAAGACCATTACCACAAATCAGGCAAGTTCTACCACACAGGACATATGCATAAATAAGAACTAAAATGCAACAATAAAGCAAGTTATAAAACTCAGTTAATTCTCATTATCCAACCCACTTGAAATCAGTTGAATCAAGTTTGCCATGGGTTTAGTTTTGGGTAACCTGAGTTTTCCTCAAGAAGTGATATTATCCTGCTCTCATCTTAGAATGAAAAACCAGGGCGAAACTCTTAGTACTAGATCTCTAGAAACAAATTCTATAAGGTATCTTCATGATTTAAAGAGGTCTGGAAATGATAAAGGCCAAATCCGTCCAAATGGAAATAGGTTAGGTAGAAATTTGCCAAGCTGGAAAATGTATAATATGACAAAGAAAAAAAGATAAAGAGAAAATAGGAAAGAAAGGAAAGGAGAAAAGAAAACATAAAAGAAAAATCAATAAATAGCTATGGAATGAAAGAAAGTAAAGAAAAGGGAAAGATAGTAACATCCAAGTTGTCCTACTGTGAAGAGATGAAGGTAGATTATTCTATAAAATAGATTACACTAAGAATGGCAATGTCATATTGTAGGGGCTTTGGGGCTAATCCTGAAGCACACTTACACTGTGATATACAACCTAGCAATATTAAGTATAATATCTACAGAATTACAAACATCCTGTACTACCACTTTAAATAAATATAAAATTTATGTGAAAAAATGCCGCCCCAAAGAAACTTCCCTTTTCTCCTGCAGCAAACTCACACACATACAGCAATAAAATCTAATTTTATTTCAAATATTACTTTTGTTTGATATTTTGGCTGCTCTGTCAAAAATACTTCAACAAAACTATCTCTTTTTAAATGCTGAAATAATAGTGAATGTTATGGTTTAGATATAAAATGCCTACTAAAAGTTTCTGTGTTCAGAAGAGGGGTTTTCCGAGTATGATTGAATCATGGAGGTGCTAAATCCACTGACTAATCCATTGATGAGTTCACATCTGAATTCCCTATTAGAAGGTAGATGGAGGAGGTGGGTCACTGGGGGTGTGACCTGGAAGGATGCATTTTTTTCCTTTTTTTTTCCTTTTTTTTGTGGGTACCAGGGCTCAAACTCAGGACCTCGTGCTTGCCAGCAGGCACCTATGCCGCTGAGCAATATCACCGGCCCTTTTTTCATATGTGGGTACCGGGAGTCGAACTCAGGACCTTGCGCTTGCCAGGCAGGCACTTATGCAGCTGAGCCATCTCACCGTCCCCCGCATTTTTTTCCTGAGCCCATTCTCTCTCTGCTCCTGACTGCCATGGGTTCAGCAGCTTTCCTCTGCCAGGACCTCTGTCATGCTGTTTTGCCCTGGATCCAGCTAACCATGGACAGAACCCTCTGAAACATGAGTCAAAATAAACCTGTTCTTTTTTACGATGTGAATTTCAGATACTTTGTCAATAAGGAAGTGACTAATAAAATTTTGAGCAAAGAAAAATGAACATGAATAGGCACATGAATAATAAACACATACAGTACTGAGTCTGATATGTTAACAGTGAATCCCATGTGAACTGAGATGATTACCTTCAGCAACAATTATGAATGCTTTCTGTATTGAATAAACAATCCTAGTAAGCACATTTGAACATTTAGGGGTATTAAAAACTACTAGGAAGTGGAGCAAGAGAAGAAAAAGACAATAGCACTATTCAAGAATGAATTGAGGGGCTGGTGAGATGGCTCAGCGGCATAAGCGCCTGCCTGGCAAGCGCAAGGGCCCGAGTTTGACTCCCGGATCCCACATACGAAAAAGGGGCCGGTGATATCGCTCAGCGGCACGGGTGCCTGTTGGCGCGCGAGGTCCTGAGGTGGACCCCCGGTACCCACCAAAAAAAAAAAAAAAAAAAAAAAAAAAAAGAATGAATTGAGGGGCCGGTGAGATGGCTCAGCGGTGTAAGCGCCTGGCAAGCGCGAGGTCCTGAGTTCGACTCCCGGAACCCACATACGAAAAAGGGGCCGGTGATATCGCTCAGCGGCACGGGCGCCTGCTGGCGCGCGAGGTCCTGAGGTCGACCCCCGGTAACCACAAAAAAAAAAAAAAAAAAAAAAAAGAATGAATTGAAAGATCAGGTCTCTAATTTTAAAATATGACAGATTGGGGCTGGTGAGATAGCTCAGCGGTGTAAGCGCCTGCCTGGCAAGCACGAGGTCCTGAGTTTGACTCCTGATACCCACATAAAAAAATTAAAAAATGTGACTACTGATTTATAAAACCAAATCATATGAAAAATAAAATAATCAATGCTTTGTGTATGCATTGCAAGCAACATTTTGTTTTTATCTAATTTTTTAAATTTAATAAATTAGTTGAATCAGTTAACCAATTATTTGGTTATCATGTGTATAAAACCTCTGATTCTTTGCTCGCCATCTAGCAATTTAGGTTAACAGAATTTTAACCCTTGGTTCATAATATACAAGTATCACTTATCTGTGGAAAGGTCCACTTTTATGCATTATCTACTAATTTACTTTTAATACCTCAAGAAATACTCCAAAATCCATCAGCATGCCAGAACTAAAATATTAAATTTAGCTATGCATATGTTCATCTCTCATTTCTTCCTCTACCTCTTTCTAATGATAACCTAAGGTAATTGCTTAGTATATCTTGTTGTTCATAAATATGTACATAATTTTGTCACATAATGTATGAGTTGAATCATCATTATTGCTCCTGAAGAAAATTATAGTTAACAGATATCTCTCTTCAAGTAGGAACAGAAATAATAAGGGCCACACAGCCACTTAAAAACCAGGTAAACTTGTGTTTCACTTCTGTTGCTACAAGTTGATGGAAATTCTTATTGTAAATAGTTAACTTAATTCAAATAATTCAATTTAATGAATAGTAGGCAAATGGTGTCAGGCATTGCAGTGTTCAAAGATAGATATAGGTGGTCCCCATCAATACTACATTTGTGATTTAGTAATTTATGTATGCTGTTGTATTTGCATCCATTAGGGTTCACTACAGGAACAAATTTAATAGAAAATATATATTATTTTTGTTTTGTTTTTGTTTTTTTGTGGGTACCGGGGGTCGAACTCAGGACCTTGCACGCCAGCGGGTGCTCCTGCTGCTGAGCGATATCACCGGCCCTCGAAAATATATATTAAATCAAGCATTTGTGCACTGGAGATCCAAAGGATCCGGTCAAAACTCAAAGGCCTGGAGCTCGCTGCAGAGTCCTGTGCAAATCCTTATCAGGAAGCTGAAGGGTCTGTGCCGGAAGACTGAAGAGTCTGCACTGGCAGCCTGGAGACTGATGTCCAGAGGTGATGGTGAAGACTGGAGTTTCCTGGAAGAAGCAGAAGCAAGACTTCCTTTCTTTCCCTTTTTACCATCCATGCTACAAGCCTATTGGTTGGTGCCACCCGCCCCCCAGGGTGGGGCTTCCCTCTTCAGTAAATCAATCATCCAGACACGCCTAGAACTGTGCTAAACCAAAAACTGCTAGGTGTTTTGTATTCAAGTTGACACTATAGTTAACTATCATGACTATAAACATGTTGTTAAACCTTCTACATACACAAAGAGCTTTTAATAGACATTGCCAGTCACTGCTGTTATATTTTGGATCCGGAATGTCCCCCAAAGCCTCATGTGTTGAAGGTTTGATTTCCAGCTGCTGGCGCTATTGGGTGGTAGCAGGAACTTAGGAAGTGAGGCTTAGCCTGAGGAAGTAGGTCACTGGGGATGTGTCTTTAAAGGGTATATTTTGTTCCTGGTACCTTGTTCCCTTTCTCTCTTGCTTACTGGTTGCGATAAAGTGAGCAGCTTTGCCCTGCCACACTCTCTCCACCATGATGCTCTGCCTCACCACAAGCCCAGAAACAGTAGAGCCAAGGAACCACAGACTGAAACCTTTGAAACCATGGTTTAAAATAAATCTTTCCTCCTTTAAATTGATTTTCTCAGATATTTTGTCACCGCAACAGAAATCTGATTAATACAGCCTTGCAGGATTGTATGATCTATATTTGTAATCTGATGTCGTCTGTGGCAGACATGGGTTTTCATCGAACAGGTGTCCTCTTTCTTCAGAGCATTCATCTCCATATTTTCCAGTCTAATTTGTAGATACTTATGGCCATGTGCCTAGGTTCTGGTTAAGGGAATGATGCACACCACTGCTGAGACTGGAAGCCTCATGCCGGCTGCTCTGACTCTATCTCTGCCAGTCAAGGGCATTGATGCCTTGGGGGATGGTAGAAAACCAAATTAGAAGGAGCTTTCATCCCTGAGTCACTTTATAGATGTCTGCTACTGAACAGTCCCATTAAAGAGTTATTGAGCCATAAATAAACTTCTACAGTGTTAAACCTCTTGGAATTATTTAGGGCTTATCTGTTACCATGGCTAGCATTCACTATATCTAATATTCCTCCTGCTCCTGAAATAATCTAAATTCAAAAATTGCCCTTTCTTAGTGTGATGGCAATTTTAATTACGTGAAAACCTGAGGTTCAATTTCTTGTTTTGTCCTCTTACTAATTTATTTCTCCAGCAGATATTTTCTGCACATACTCCTTTTTGTGCTGATGAACAGTGGGAGAGCAAATAGGCAGAGTCACTATTCTCATGGACTGTCTAGAACAGTGATGGCGAAACTTTTAGAGACCAAGTGCTCAAACTGCAGCTCGAAATCTGCTTATTTGTTGCAAAGTGCCAACACTGCAATTAAACCTGAGTGCTCGGCTGCTGGGGCAGTGCTGGGGCGACTTGGCTCATGTGCAGAGAGGGCTCTGTGTGTCCGCTGTGGCACGTGTGTGTAGGTTCACCACCACTGGTCTAGAATATAAAGACACCTAATAAAGTGGTAACCATGTTAATATATGTCATGGTTTAGACCAAGAATATCCTCCAAAATTCTCAACGCTTAGAAGTTAGGCTTTTAGGAAGTGATTGGGTCATGGAGACTCTATAGCTGACTTCCTATTAGGAGGTAGGGCCTGGCTGGGGGTAAGTTCTGGGGCCATGACCTGGAAAAGTTTATCTCCTGCAGTTTCCTCCCTTCTCTCTCTACTTCTTGGCTCTGGTGTTACGACCAGCTCTTCTCCATGGGATGCCCTTACACTGTGCCATTCCTGCCTTGGAGCCAGCCTACCATGGACTGAGACTTCTGAAACCGTGAGCCAAACTATATATCTCCTCCTTTAAGTTGTGGTTTCAAGCATTATGTATCAGCAAGGAAAAAGACAACATGTAACATACCACTATTAAATATTAGAAAAGTGGAGCTTAGCGAGGGGTGAAATAATGCTTTGGAGAGATACTTAAATAAAATAAATAAAATACCATAAAATAATGAGTTGATTATTTCAGAGAAATACAAAAAAGCATATTTTTGAGATTAAGAAATGTATTTATTTTAACAAAATGTGATTTTATTTAATTATATTAATGGCTATGGATTTTTAAAATAAAGATGTATGAGGGAAAATAATATTTAACTTAGAGTGGTAAAATTTTTGAAAGGGTAAATTTCCATGAGACAAATTAACTTCATGCAATAAATGCCTATTATTTAGTCAGTGCCCAGAGAAGGATAACCATATACACAATTTTCTGAAGCCTGGTATTCCCAAATTTGAAATCGTCAACACTAGACAGAAAAGAAATGTGAGGTCAGTACTGAAATAGTTTCTTAACAGGAATCCTGTTATCTTCATTGGCAATAGGGCCTATTGCTTATATTGCTCCCTAAGCTGATAGCTTTTTCTTTCATCTTATTTGAGTTTCTGTAAAAGAACCTGGAATTATTTTTGAAAATAAAGATCCCTATGCATCCCCAAATCCCTATTAAATTAGAATCTGGAGAAAACTTATCATTTACCTATTAATAATTCTGTCAGTAGTCCCCACACATCCATTTCATCCTTAACCTTTTCTGTTCTCATGTCTCATTTCCTAGGATTTAATAGTGATCCTATAAGGATAATCACAATAATGAGTAGTCCCCTTAACTGAAGAATTTTGCCAAGTCTTCTGCCTAACTATATATATACATATATGTGTGTGTGTGATAAAAATCATACATATGTATGATAAAAATGCAGTGACTTTAAATTTTTAAAAATGTATTGCAGTAAAAGATACATTGCCATTAATCTCCCTCAGAATACTCACCTTCATTTTGAACACACTTACTCCATCATTCTTGCCACTTTCTGAAGCAATTCTGGAAGTCCTGTTTTGTGTGTGTTTAGAGCACTGTTGTGGTTGCCTCAGTGTCCAGAATCAATTCTAAACTTTTTGTGGACATTTTGACTTTGGGGAAGAGCCAGAAGTCGCATGGTGCAAGATCCAGTGAATAAGGTGGGTGAGGACACAGCATGATGTTTTTACAAACCTCCTTTTCACTCAGCAGGTGGCACTCAGCAGGGCATCCACTATATTTTCAATCATACCTTGTAAATACATGAAAGAGGACTTCCAGAACTGCTTCAGAAAGTGGCAAGAATGATGGAATAAGTGTGTTCACAGCGAGGGGTAGTATTTTGAAGAGGATTAATGGAAATGTGTCTTTTACTGTAATAATTTTTAATTTAAATATTTATCTATCATATATTTGGATCATTTCTTATATATTTGTCAAAACAAACAAAGAAATCAAAGCCAAGTAGAATTCTTTCCTAAGGCTCTCCATATTTGATGACAGCCCAAAGTGTAACCATCACCAGCCTGTGTGAATTGTATGATCAAGCTAGAAAATGTGGGGAGAAGCCCAGGACCTCTAAAACAGGGGTTTCCCAACTTCTGTTAGGAACCAGGGCTCACAGCAATAGATGAGCAGTGGGTGACCTAATGAAGATTCCTGTGTATTTACAGCTGCTGCCCCTAGCTTGCATTATGCCTGAGTTTTGCCTCCTGTCAGATGGGAAGAGGCATTAAATTCCCATAGGAGCACAAACCCTGCTGCAAAGTGTGTACTCAGGGATCTAGGTTGCCTGCTTGTTATAAGAATCTAATTCCTAATGATCTAAAATGGAGCTGAGGAGGTGAGGCTAGCAGTAGGGAGTGGCTGCAAAGAAATATCAATATTAGCAGAAAGATCTGACTGCACAGAACCATAATAAATCAGTTGCTTGCAGACCTTGTCAGTGAGTGACAAGTGACAATTAAACTGCATCTGGTGGCACCATTTATAGTGACAAGAGTGTCACTAAATGTCAATAGTACAGCTGTATCTGGGGGCAGGCTCTAAGTCAGAAAGTGACACTTATTTTAGTCCATACGTGGCTTGCTCATTATTATAGTTACCACTTCCAATGTGCCTCTTTCCTGCACTGCACATTTGTCTTGGTCATGGTTTTGGTAAGTCCATAAGCTAACTCTAGAAAAAAAAAAAAAAAAAAAAACAGTGAAAAAGGAGACTTCTTTGAAAGGGGGAAAAGACCCAATGATGAGATAGCAGAAAACTCTAAGACTGCCAAAGAAAGAAAACTGCATTTAAAATAAAATCCCAAGAGTCTACTTAAATTATGAGTTTGTTGCAACAGATGTTCACATTCTCCAAGTCTGCTTTTTACAATATGTGATGACCAGTTACCCAAAGAAGCCACGTAACATTTGAAATGGCTTCATCATGTGAAGACCAAGCACCCTGCATTACAAGACAGGTTCTTGGGTATTTTTCAAAAGAAAAGAACATGAACATGAAGAACAGAAGCTTTTGTTTTGTTTTGTTTTGTTTTGTTTTGTTTTGTTTTGTTTTGTTGAGACTGGGTCTTGCTATGTAGTGCAGGCTGGACTTGAACTCACAGTGATTCTCCTGCCTCAGCCTCCCAAGTGCTGAGATTATAGGTGTGCGCCACCACACCTGGCTCACAAGCAATTATTGAAGGCCAACGCTTCATCAACTCTTTGCAATGAAAGCATCATTCTTAGTGGCCAATTGAATTTCTAAAGCTAAGAAGCCCTTTGCTATTGATGAAGAATTGATCTTGCCTCCTACTGAGGATCTTTTAGGAGAAGCTGCACTTTGAAAGGTGGCATGTGTTCCTCTTTCAGCTAGCACCATACTTAGACAAACTGATGAAATAGCAGAGGATACTGAGACATAGTTATTAGAGAGGATTAAGGAGTCAATGTGGCACTCAGTCCAAGTTGAAAAGTCTACAGTGTGGACAACAGGGCAACAATGTTTGCTTTTGTGATTTTTTTTTCAGGAAGATGTGCATTATGTGAACTTTTGTTGCTAACTAACACCACAGCTGCAGAACTATTCAAGTCTTTGAAGGACTACATATCAGGAAAACTGAATTGGTCATTTTGTGTAGGTATATGCACAGATAGAGCAGCTTCCATAACCTCATAGCTTTCTGGTTTCACTACTGTGTCAGAGAAATTGCTTCTGAATGCAAATTTATACACTGTGTCATCCCAAAGAAATGCTGGATAATCAAAAATGTCATCTGAACCTAACAACATTTTGCAGAATGTTATTAAAATTATCAACTGCATTAAAGCACACATCCTTAACTCACATCTGTTTACACAGTTCTGTGAGCAGATGGATACAAAGTACATGTCTTCTCTTATATGGCTTTCCAAAGGTATACAATTGGCCTGAGTTTTTGAGTTACAAGGGCTACTTCAGAAATTTCTTTTAGTAGAACAGTCATCACTGGCAGCACATTTCAGTGACACAGAAGGGGTTGTAAAACTTGCTTACTCCAGTGACACATTCAACCTGCTCAACAAACTCAACCTGCCACTTCAAGGGAGAACAACTACGTTCTAGTCAGCCGATAACATGGTTGCATTCAAAGCAAGACTGGAATTATGGGGGACAAGTGAACATTTGGGATTTTTAGCGTGTTATAAACATTAGCAGAGATTTTGGAAGAGACAAATCTAGGGCCACTTTTCTCCAAAGTTGTGCATCATTACCTATCTCAGCTTTCAAAACAGCTTGATCCCTAATTCCCTAGCACGAAAGACCCCCAAGCTGAGAAGGAGTGGATCCATAGCCCCTTTGTGAATAACCCAGGTGAATCAACTTTGCCTGTGCTAGAGGAGAATCAACTGTTTTGAGACTGCAAATACGGGTGGCCTTAAATATATGTTTGAGACAACTTCAAATCTCCATTTGTTCTGAATTAGTCAAGATAGAATATCCTGAGATTTTACCAAAAGCATTTAAAACCTGTTTTCACTTCCAACCATCTATCTTTGTGAGGCAAGGTTTTTTTGGTTTTGGTTTTGGTTCTGTTGTTTTGTTTTGTTTTGTTTTGTTTTGTTTTGTTTTTCATTTTTTGCAATGACAGCAAACAAAACAAGATTACAGAGTGGTACACTGGGCATAACAATACGTTTCAGGTGTCACTGTCTTCCGTTATCCTCAGATGGGACCATCTAGTTGCAGGAAAACAAGGACAGGCATCCCATGATTCTGCATTATAGCAAGATGTATAATTATTTTATTATATATTACAATGCAATAATAATAAAAATAAAGTACATAACAAATCTAATATACTGGAATCATCCTGAAACCACCCCCCCCATCAATCATGGAAAAATTGTCTTCCACCAGTCCCTGGTGCCAAAAGTCTTGGGGACCACTTCTCTAAAATAGCAAGAGCACAATTTCAAGCTTTGTCAGCATTCCACCAAATCTAGGAGCATCACTTACTGGGCAAAACTCAGCATTTTCTCTATGCTGAAGAGAGAACTGACCTGTAAGCACATTTTGCTTAGTCATCTCCTAAAGGCATATTTAGCTGAGCTGAGTTACCTGGGTTGGCACATATCTCCATTTTTGAGTCAAGGCTGTGACTTCTGATCAGTTCAACACTGGCACTGTAGAATGTACCACAGCATCCACATTATTCTCACACCAAAATCTTAAGCCTGATCTATAAGTTGCCAAAGCTATTTTCACATCATCCTAACTAGATTATGAGCTCTTTGAAAGCAGAGATGATCTCTTAGCTTTCTTCTTTATTGTAGTGAAATGTGCATGCCATAAAATGCATTATTTTAACCATTCTTAAGTGTACAGTTCGTGGCACTAAATGCTTTCACACCATTATACAGCTGTCACCACTCATCTCCAGAACTCTTTTCATCTTGCAAAATTGAAAATCTATGCCCATTAAGCAATAACTTCCCATCCCTCTCAGCTCCTGACACTAGAATTCTACTTCCTATCTCTATGATTTTGACTACTCTAGGCACATCATCTAAGTCATCTCAAAAGACTTGTCCTTTTTCCTACTTAGTTTTGTACTCCCTGCTTAAGTGGGAACCAACACTTTTCTGCAAAAGACATTCAAATATATGTTGATATAAACCAGCTGAGTATTTGGGTTTCACATGGAAAAAGCTTCGGTTTTAAACTCCAATATTTGTATGTTGTCTAATAATGTAAAATGAAAATGTTTTAAAAATTCAAGAAGTTTAAAAGGAACAAATAAAGCAAAACAGAACACTGAAAAATTATCAAATTCCATAAGAAATGCAATTACCTAGAGACTGAATGTGATTATTTAAAGAATGTATTTCTGATAGCATATAATAAGCTTTGCCTTTCCTTATTTTTTCATACAGTCAGTATTGCTGACTAGGAAGAAAAACAGACTATATGTCTACATCTATGTTTGTCTGTCTGTCTGTCTGTCTGTTGGTCTGTCTACCTACCTCCACAAAGAGTCCCTTAGACAACTGAAGGAAAAAATGAATATGTATCCTGCAGTGTCTTGAATAGGCACACTAAATTTCTCTGCTTTCTGACAAGCCAGTACATATTTCTGTGTAACTCATACATAACTGAAAGCAGCAAACAGCTTACTGTCATAAAGAACTTTTTATGTGATAGTAAAAGATCCTCTTGCACAGGTTAGTATTGGTCATAAACAGCACATCGAAGTCAAAAGTAAATGGCATGAGCAAGAAATTTTATTGGATTTTAAATTAGGACAAATAAAATTACACCATGTTATGGTTACCAATAAATTTAATACAACTAAGCAAATATTCACTGTGTGTCTTTTTGTGCCTGGCACTGTGGTACAGGTAAAGAAATGAAAATAAATGAACAAAATCACAAACTTTGGATTTTGCAACCTAGTAGATACGAATTTTAATCCAATAAATTGGATTATTGCAGAGTCTATAATTACATCTTAAAATAAAAGATGTTAAAGGTAGCAACAGCATGTTTTTATAAAGACATACAATAATGACAATGACTTAGTCTGAGAACTTAGTGATGACTTCCAGAGGGAATGAAACATGAACCTGGTGGACAAAGTAAGTCCAGAATAGATGGAGAATTGAAAAGAATGATCTCATCATAAGGTTTTCATCCTGCCCACAGGAACTTTGGAAAATACTTGAAATTTGTTCAATGACTTAATTGATCAGCTAGAAAAAATATGTATATATAACTTTTCATTCAATTCAAATATTATAGAATTTTAGAATTCTAGCTCCCAATTTTTAAATTAAAGGCACTGTCCATGGTGCTACTAAGTAGTAAGAAAAGTGAGGTAAACTAAGCCCTTATTTGACCATGCACTGAAATCACCCCTCCCAAAAGGCTACACAGATGCACTGAGGTTGTAAGTCCCTTTATTAAGACATTTGTGTGTATTTTTATAAGTATCTGCTCCTAGGTCAATCTGACATGTAATCTGCAAAAGAACTGTCCAGGACCATCATCTAGAGCAATGTTTTCAAGACTAGTGCATGTGACATATATGAAGAACTTTTAAAACTATTCACAGTCAGACCCTGTCAAGAATAATTAAATCAGACTCGAGAGGATAAACCCAATAATGGCTATTTCCCAATGCTCCCCAGCTAATTCTAACAGACAGCCAATGGCCACATGTAGGGATTTGAATCAGGAAATGGGAATATTATCTATTTTATGTGCAAAATGAACCACCAACAAGCTTATCACTAAAGCACTTATGGTGTCAACACCCACACACATGCACACACACACATGCACACATAAAATTTTACCAATGACATTTAAGTCAACTGAATAAGTGCATGTGAGTATAAATATTCAGAAGTATCTAGTATAATTTGATTTATAAAAATATTAACTGAAAGCCTAAGAGTTGTTAAATAACAGCCAATTTGTTTGAATACCAATAACTTTATAATAATCCTTCTATCACTGACAATATATTCAGCTAGGATAAGTTTAATCACAATATTTTATTGCGTGTACTGTGGCCTACAATTTTCTTGTGAAAGCAAATCAAATGTTAAGTGGCAATTTCAAAGCTAATTTTTATAGGTCAGAAGGAATATAGATATTTTGGGTTCAGTAGTATACTAATTATAATATTCTCCCCATCCTCTAAGGGAAGGACCATTCAAAAATAAAACTACTAGCAACAAATATAAACAATAAAAATATTTAAATTCTATTGTTAATAAAAATGTAGAAAACACAACTTGGATGGAAATTACAATCCAAGTTGGGATTTTTATAGCAATAAGAGATGATCCATCCATAGAATAGCCTTTTATCCTTCTGTGGAGAAGAATGGGTAAAAAATAGAAAAAAATGAATATTTCTTGCAGGCTTTTTTCTCCAGAGGACTGAGATATAAATTTGTTTTTTTTGAAACAGAAAGGGTGAACTATAAGTATTCCCTACTATAAATGGAGTACTTTAAATTGTTAAGACATTTAATCTAGAGAAAACTATAAATAAAGCTCAGGTACAGGGCAACGTGTTACTTCAGGAAATATACTTCTATGGATGATTATATTCAACATCAAATTATCATTTGTAGATGTAAAAAGCCATTCCTCAAATATCAGGAAAATCTGCCTGATATAAACTATTAGACATTCATTTTCTACATGCTTTTGTTTCCATTGTAAGCCTTTTTGCTTTTCTTTGTTTTAAGGTTGTTCTGATAAAGGCCCATGCATAGCCATCACTGCCACGATTCCAGTGTCTGGGCTTCTGGCAAATAAGAGACACTGTTCCCTGAAGGGGAGGCTCGCCTTCCCTTGAGCTGACCCTGGTGTCAGTGCACTACTTTTGCATAATGTCCCCATCAACCCATTGAATCAATAAATCCAATCAACCAACTAGTCAAAATGTATAATTGGATGGATTATCAAAATGAGTCTCTCCATTCATATGATACAACCCAAACTGAATGTTTAGAAGGCACATAGATTTCCACGAAGAATGGTATTTTTAACATCCTCAGTGGTGCTGTTCTGGGTCTTCCTACGAAAATCTCATGTTCCACTGCCCCCATCAATGTCTTGCTTATGATAGGGAATTAATAATTATTGAGCAGTCTAAATAAGATAAATCTTACAGTATTCTTAACCACTCACATTCACTGAATCTATTTTCTGCACTATAAGTGATCCTTGGATCTATTCACAAATATTTGAACAATGAAAAAAATGTAAAACTCAGTGTGAAAAACAAATGTTTGAAATAAAATAAAGACGGTTCAGAGTTTCTAAACATGTAATCTGTGTGAATGCTAATAAAAACAAATAATGGGAAAAAAAGATATGTGGCCTCCCAAAACAGCCTATAAGTTGAGGTAGACAATGTCAGAAATTAATTTGATATCATTCAAATGCAAGAATTGACCACTGGCTAAGTGCCAGATATTGCTGGATTTGATGAAATAAAGGCCTCCAAGTAAGGACACATTACCATTTGTAGACGGGCTTATAGTGTTGATGTAGAAGCAGAAGTTGCAGTAGTAATTATAATAAGTTTGAAAATTTTATCAGAAATATATGGCTATTTTATTAGATTCTAAGAACAAAGCTGTCAGATGAATATTCTATTATATGTACATATGTCTTGAATAAGCAAAACAAGGGTTATAATTATGGGCATATTGCAATTATAGCCTCCTGGGATGAGGTTAGGTTAATGAAAGTAGCCTAAAATTCAAAATAAAAATCCAAGGTCATGAAGAAAAAAATATCATCAAAAATCTGAGCATAGGGCAAAGACTACGAACAAAATAAAAGTGAGTGGACCCTGCTTCAACCTACTCAGGCTCCTGCTCCATTGAGCAGCAAATTGAACCATTAGCCTGGGGCCTGCACAAGTCCATTCCAAGGAAGCAGAGGTCAGAGGGTCGCTACTGCACCCTCACCAGCCCAAGAATCTCATTTCCCAGCCCAGGCCTGTATACAAAACTCTGAAAACACATTGGAATGAGAAAAGGGAAACCTAGGTAACTGCATTTTCTTTAGATCATGGAACTATGTAAATGACTTAAATGCAAGACTCATGTTTTATTTATCATGGTTCAAGGGATAAAATTTTAAGGGAGTGTCAGGTAAGGCAGACAGACAATTTTAAAGGACTTGGGTGTCTCTGCTATCTTCGAATCTCCAGCTTTCATAAGTAGCATCACTTAACCTCCCAGTTCCCCTTCTTTACAATAAAAAGTCCAATTTGTTTCCTCACTAGAACTTATAGGAGAAAGAATAAATAAGGCTTTTCAAGAATAATGTATTATTAAATACTTATGTCATATATACTAGAGCAACCACAAAGATTCAGACTTCAAGGGAACATGAAGCCTAAAATCTAAGACATTAAATGAGGTAAACCAAAATCAGAAAACAAACTAGGCTAAAAGCAGGGCTACCCACTCTCTGTGATTTTAGCCAACAAGAATTTGCATGCCCTGAATGAGTTAAGAATGTTTTTATTCAGCGTGGAAACCTTCCCAGAAGTTACTCAGCCCACTGCATGATTCTGAATCATTTTACGGATAGGAAATAAAACGTATCTTCCTGCATGCCATATGGAAGTAGCAGGACATAAATATAGTCAAAGGAAAATCTACAAAATCGTGGTTATAACACATTTTAAAGTTATACTTAAGTGATGAAATGTTGTAAAGACAAGTGCAGAAAAATGCTGTTTATTCATAAATATAAGGCAGAGATTTTCAGTACTCTACAAGGGAGGACAAGGTGACCTGCACACAGCACTCTTCCATTCTTAGTAGCAGTGTGGCATGCAGTGCAGAAGCCTGGCAACATACATGGAATGTCAACATAAAAGGAATATCTCTTAAGAACAACCAGTGGTAGTTGTGGTGGCACACACCTGTAATCCCAGCACTCTGGGAGGCTGAGGCAGGAGGATAGAAATTCCCCAGCCCGGGGAATTTAGTGACAGCAAGAATGGTCCCAACAACAACAACAACAACAAAACAGATGTGGGGATGTAGATCAGTGGGAAACCTTAGGTTCAATCCCCAGTGCTGGGTCCAGGTCCCCAGTGCTAGAGCCTGTCTATATCAGGCATGGGATCCAAAGCTGGATTGGGAAACCCTAGGGTCCCCCTACCGTGTCAGCTGCTTCCAAGGTTGGCCAAAGGGAAGCCCACGATCTGACTTCTTTCTGGAGCTTTTTAAGGTGAACAGAGGCTAGAGCTCCTTCCTGTCCTTGGAATGAGCTTAATTTCCAGGGCAAGGATAGGGCCACTTGTTTTCTTCCATCATTGCCTTTTTCCTTCCTTCCTTCCTTCCTTCCTTCCTTCCTTCCTTTCTTTCTTCTTTCTTTCTTTCTTAGGTAAAGCTTTTAGACTAGCCTGAGAATTTTGGCAATTGAGTTGTTAAAGTGTGAGATAAATAAATGTAAAGATTCGTTTTTCAAGACATTTCAAAGCTTTTAAGACTATTATCATCTTGTAGCAGATCATAATTTTGAATGTCAGAATCACTCTTTCTCATAACATTTCTTCTGGAGAACAAATTACAATAATTACTGTGAATCCCTAGGGTGATGGTCAGGTGCTCAGAAAGACAAAAGGAATATTCACATTAAAAATTGTCAGAGGACACCAAATTTCAGTTAGACAGGAATGATGCATTGTACAACACGGTGACTATAGTTAACAACAATGTATGGTGTACTTGAAAGTTAATGAGAGTAGATTTTAACTGTCCTCACAACAACAAAAAAGAAAATATGTGAGGTAATACATACGACAATTACCTTGAATTCCCTATGGTACAAAAGTCAGGCACAAAAAGATAAATACTGGACGATCTCCTTTATATGTGGAATCTGAAAAAAGATCTCATAGAAGTAGAAAATACAATACTGGGGGAAGAGGAAGGCTAATGAAAGTGATGATATTGATCAAAAGATACAAAATTTCAGTTACATAGGAATAAATTTCAGTGACCTATCACACAGAACAGTGACTATGATACATATGCATTTAAAAATTGTTACAAGAGTAGATTTTTAAATGTTTTCAACACAAAAAACTGTAAGTATGTGAGTTGATAATTTGTTAATGAGTTTGGTTAACAATTCCATAATGTAAACATGTATCAAAACATCACATTGTACCCTATTCTATATATATAATTATTTGTCAGTTAAAACTAAAATTTTAAAATCAGTTGTATACCAAAAATGCATAAACATTTTACTTTCCATAAAAAACAAATTAAAAATAATAACTTTGTAAAGATTTCCATTACATACATAAGCTTTTATCACAGTGCCTGTAATATGTTAAGCAGTGGATAAATCACATTTATTTTTGTTAATAATTATTTATATTACCAATATTTAGTAGCAGTGTCAAGCTAATACTCATCTAACAAGTATACATATCTTAAATTTTGATATAAGTAGTTGTCTTATGAGTAAATAAGCTATCATTCCTTTTAATTTTAATTTAGATTGAAATATTTATCTTCAGAGCCTAATCTACCTCATATAATTTAACAAAATTATTGTTTGTGATCTGACACTAGAAACAAGAGGCCAAGAGAACACAGAGCTCCCCGGGACCAGTGACTCCCAAGTTAGATTCTCCTAGACGTTGCCCACCCTGAGGACCACTGGCCAAAGGACGGGTCTAGTGCTGCCCTCTGCACTGGTCTGATCAGTTCTGCTCATTGTTAGGTTAAGTTGAGTAGATCATTCAGGGAGGTTCTGGGCATCAAGATGAATCAGGATCACTCTACAGGGGACTCTCTACGAGATCAAAGCCAATGAATATTGTGGAGAAATGATGATTATTAAACAAAAGATTGCTGTTCTTGAAACACTTACTCCATGAGGGCCTCCTCCATCCAAAAAGCATAAGTTTTTTGATACTGTATGAAAATAGAAGCCCTGATTATGGACAGAAAGTATCTCGGGAGGAAACCTCCCCTTTGCTGGTATAAATCTGAACTTTAAGTTTGAAATCTGACAGCACTATGATGACAAACAGCGTGACCCCCAGGGGTGTGACAGTAACACAGCTCCCCTGCCCTTCGTGTGTCACAGTGGGTCAGTGTGACTAAAAGTGGTTGTCCTAGTAGCCTGAATCAGCCTTCAAGCCTGGTCCTCCAGGAGAAAAACATGTTGTTACAGTGAGCACTTTCCGTGACAATCTGTTATTCCTCATTTGGATTAATTATGGTTGCAGGAAAGGCTTCACCCCACTAGTGAACCTTATCAAAAAAAAGCCCCATAAGGCTGTCCACATTATTACTGCTTGTCTCATTTGCTCATTCTTCAGCTTGATTTGAAACATACCCAGTGGGTTACTGTGAGCAGACATTTCCAGAAAATCCAGCATAGCTTTTGAAGTAAATGAATAAATATTCTGCTCAGGACCCAATCTCTGAGTCCCATTCTGAGCACAGATGCTCTTTGACTCAGATGGGGTTATATCCTGATAACCCCATCGTAAGTTGAAAATGCATTCAATACAACTAACCTGCCGAACGTCCTAGCGAGTGAAACAGTGCAGTGCAGAGCTTGGCTGTTTTCTTTAGTGATTGACTGGCTGATTGACAGTTGTCTGTCTTGCTCTCACAGCCCAGATTATATCATTAGCCCAGGAAAAGATCAAAATTTTAAAAAGTATGGTTTCGACTGAATGCTTATCACTTTCACACCATCATAAATTTAAAAAAACCTAAATTGAACCATCGCAAGTCAGTGATTGTCTGAGTACAGATGCTTGTACCACACCCTGAGACTGCATCATGATTCTTCCCTTGTAGTTGTCTCCCTTTAGGTCATCTGGCTAAATGAAAATGGATTATGGATGGAAAAAGAATCGGAGATGATGTGGAAATGCATGTTAAATCTTTATGAAAACGGTGGTAAATCAGAGTTACAGAGGACAAGGAGGCTGGCTCACACCACTTTCCCAAATTAACTTTTATCCTTTTTTAGAAAGTAAATCCTGTAGTAAAACAAAATTTAACTTGTCGATTAAGTCATAAGTTATAAAGAATGAGCAAGTCACACTTATAAAATAAGACACATTTGAAAAACATCCCCCCAGTGGCAGTGTACAAATCTTTCTAAGCTGAAGACAAGCTCTTACCTGAGAAAGTACATATTATAGAAAGCAGCTAAGCTTTGTATGAAATGCCTTTTTTTTTTTTTTTTTTTTTTGGCGGGTACCGGGGGTCAACCTCAGGACCTCACGCGCCAGCAGGCGCCCGTGCCGCTGAGCGATATCACCGGCCCTTTTTTCGTATGTGGGTTCCAGGAGTCGAACTCAGGCCTTCGTGCTTGCCAGGCAAGCACTTACGCCGCTGAGCCATCTCACCGGCCCTGAAATGCCTTTTTAATAAGGGAATACCTGAATTCTTCACTGAGCATCTTTTGAGCAGAGGTTCTCAGACTTCGGTTTGCACTAGAATCACTCAGAAGACTCTTGAAAACGCATTGCTGGACCCTATCTCCAGAGTTTTACATTCAGTAGGTCCGGGTGGAGCAAATGAGTCGGCAATTTTACAGCTGTTCATGTTGCTGATCTGGGGACCACACTACAAAGGTGGAGGGATGCTCCTGGCCAAATTTGCCTCCTAACTCCCCACTCCTTCCTCCCCAGGAGAAGAGGACTAGCTAATCTTATTGCGAGACAACATTGGAACAGGGTCAGTTCAGCTATTTCTTCTTTTCCTTCAAGCTTAGCAGGGCAAGCTGTTTCCTTCTGAGAAAACAATTAGAAAACTACCAAAACATGATTTTCCAAAGATATATATTGCATCAGAGATTTACTTAAGGCAATAATGAGGGAAATGGTAATTGGTAAAGCTGGTTCCAAAGAGTATAGGAAAGATGGAAGTATTTATAATCAGTGAAAAATAGACTCCTTCAATAAGATTGCAATGTAAGATACAGAAGTGGCCAATGCTGTGTAGTGCAATCCAACTGTAAAATTTGGGACTATCTTCTCTACTTGTTAGAAAACTATGCTTTCTTTGGACAAAAATCATTTACAACATATAAACCCATAACTTAATATTTCACTTTACAGATTCTAGGCCTTAATCTGTGAGAAAAAGTAATTTTTTTTAAAAATCTACATTTCTATGTAATGGGGCTTAACAAACTAGAACCAGTGGGCCAAGTCCAACCATCACCTGTTTGGGTCAGGCACAATAGCACACATTATTTCAGGAGCCGAAGGGAGGAGGATCACAAATTCCAGGCCAGCCTGGGCTAAGTAACAAGATCCTATTTTAAAAATAAAATAAAATGTATTGCAGGCCAGTGAGATGGCTCAGAAGCATAAACACCTGCCTGGCAAGCATGAGGTCCTCATTTCAACTCTGGGAACCCACATAAAGGAAAAAAAGGGCTGGTGATATCGCTCAGCGGCACAAGCGCTTGCTGGCAAGCGCAAGGTCCTGAGGTCGACTCCCGGTACCCACATAAAAAAAAAATTTTATTGAAACAGACATATTAACCCACCACTAGGTTTATGGCTTCTTTTCATTTGCAACAACAAGAATTGAATAATCCCCAAATAAGGTATGACAATGTTCCAGCATGACACTTAAAGTTCATGTAGCCATTCTTTTATTTCCCTGTTTTTGGACAGTTTCTTAATGGTACGAATAAGTACTAAGTGAAGCATCGTACCGATAGGAATTCAGAAAAGGGAAATGTGTTAATTTAGCTAAGCCAAAACTAAATTTCCTAGAATTCTCATCCTTGAGACCAAGATTTGTCTCCTCAGTTTGACTAAACATCAGACAGGTTCCCTCCTGAACTCTGCCCCTGACCTCTTTTTTCTTAAAAATATTTACTTTAGAAATATTTTATATTTTTTTCTCCCTCTTTAATATGTAAATCTTATTTTACAAACCAACCCAAAACTTTCAGAAAGACCTAAAAACTATTCATCTGAAAAGTAATTATCAAGGAAGACAGCACCCTACCTCCCAGGCACCCTGGTAGTGTGTGAGCCTCACTTCAGTGGGTTTCCTGCCAATTGTACACCTACTGCTATCATGAACATAAGGAAAAGTTGACTTTTTCTTTGAGGAAGCCAAATCCCCACACCAGCTCTAACAAATTCTCCTATCATTTGTTAAAGTGCAGTTCAGTTCAGACTACATTTGGATCTCCCTATCTTATTACATAACCTTGAATAAAGTCCCCCTCAACTGCTTAACTTTATCTTGCACAATTTTTGCTTTGCTATCTGCCTATTTCCCTACTGAGGTAGACCAGAGGATACATTTTTCGGACATACAGAAGGCAGAGGTGAGAGAGCAACTATATTCTTATACCTAAGACAGTACAAGTCAACAAATGCTGTCGCAGCTAGGCTCAGTTTCTTTAACCCCAGTTGCATCTCCTTCAACTTCAAGAAATTTTTGGCTTGTGTTTGCAGCAACTGAGGCAGCAGCTAGCAATGCAGCAACTCAAACTCCTCCAAGCTCTCCTTAGGCTCTCCAAATCCTGGCCATCATCTTCTCCCACTGGCTACTGGCACAATTGAAATTGGAGGCTTCATTAGAGTCTGCAAGAGAAAGATACATGTTCCAGCTCATCTTTGTTGATTTGGCTTGTTTGTCCTTTCCACCCCACTTTGTATCTGTCTTTTGGTTTTTCTCTTCTAATTTTTTACTGTGTGCTCTGCTACCTTCATGTCCAGACCCAGATATGAAAGAAAACTGGTAGTTAAATTGCTACAAGAACCTATAATTGCACAGTTTAACAGCAACTGAGTCAGAACAAGATTCAAAATGTTCTGGTTGCATAGTTGATCATGGTACTTCTCAAACAGCTCTCAAAAGTTTTACTTGGTTTGTGTAGACATAAAAATTTTAGTTCTAGTTGACCCTTCAACACCTAGTGATCCATTTTTGGACCACCCATAGCAATGGGACATAATGAAACGTAATCTTTTCAAATTCTTGTCCTTAAATTTGTCTAGGTAACATATGAATTTTATGCAAAACTTCTAAAAATTTCAATCTCTTGCACAAATGAATTCATAGGGCCTTAACTTGAATTCCTAAAATTAAGGGTTGATGCACTCCCTCCAAAATCTTTCAAATGCCACTGTTCACAGACTCAGAGCCCCTTAAATGAAGGAAATGGCACATACCCTTGAGGAAGAACTCTATCACACAAATGAAAACTCATGATGTAAATCTTCTAGCCTTCCCTCGAAAGATATGTGGCTTTTCACTTGAGTTTCTGTTCATTTCAGAAGGTGAAATAATCATATTTTTGAGAAAATGTTACACATTGCCTCTGATTTTAAACTAATCTTTAGAGACCAAAATGTCATTGTGGTACACTAGGGATAGTAGAGGTTAATGGAATTCTGAAGTCATGAGAGTTTTGGCTGGGATCAGTCTCGCACTAGATCAGTGACTCTCCAGCTTCTCCCTGTGGGTAATTTCCCAGATTCCAGAATGCATGACTGGAACAGATATGGACAGCCACTAGAAGAATTCCTGCTTTGATTTCATAACCTGTGAAGTGAAGGTTATTATACTAGAAAAAAACAAGTGGAAGGTGGTAGAATTGCCTAAATAGTAAATACCAGACAAGTTGCATTCTGGAGGGATTGGACAGATTAGGGCCATTATTAAGAACTTGAATGATGCAAGCTAGTGATTTTTACCATATCCTATTTAACTTGTATCTGTGTGGAAGACAGGTGGACCTTACACAATGACGGTGGCTTTCCATAAACTTAACCAGATGGAGGCTCCAATTGCAGTTGCTCTATCAGAAGTGGTTATGTTATACGAGCGAAGCAACATATTCCGTGGCATATAGTATGGGCAATTGATCTGGCAAATGTTCTTTGCTCCATACCTGTTAGTAAAGTCCATCAGAAGCAGTTTATTTTCAGCTATCTAAGCCAATAATAAACCATCACTATCTTACCTCAGGGCCATATTACTTCTCTAGCTTTATGTCACAATCTAATTGATAGGGACCTTGATTGTATCTGTCCACTAGGATGTCATGATGATCCATTTTATTTACAATATTGAGCTGATTGAGCAGGATGGAAATGTAGTGGCAACTCTTCTAGGCATTATTTATTAATATGGTAGCTAATGGATAGGAAATAAATTCCACAAAAATTCAAAGTCTTGCCACCTCATTAAATTTCTAAAGGTCTGATGATCTGAGATATGTTAAGGTGTCTTCTCCAAAATGAAGGATAAGCTGCTGCATCTGACCACTCTCACTACTAAAGAAAAGACACTAGTTGAAATCCTTTGAATGTTGAGTGTGAGATATATTTCATCTGGACATGCTACTCTGACCATTTACCTAGTAATTTGAAAATCTTTCAGTTTTTGTGAAGATCTAGAACAAGAGAAGTCCCCACAATATGTGCAGGATCAAAACTTGTTTGATCTTGTGTTACATGGCTCACAAGACAAAACTGTGCTGAAAGTGTCTATGACAGCTAGGAAGATCACATTCACCTCTGACTGAATTTAGAAGTGATTCACAGAGCATATCTTTATGATTTTGAAGAAAATGCTGTACTTTCCTTTGCAAATGATTATTGTCCTTTAAAAACAGCTTCCAACTTGCTACTTAGCCTTAGTGAGAACCTAACACCTAACCATGGGCCACAAAACCACCGTATCACTTGAATTACCCACCTTGGTGTTATCTGACCAACCAATCCATAATCTTAAGCGAGTAGAGTAGTGCAGCATCATCAAACAGAAGTAGTAGATGGAAGATAGAGCTCAACCTGCTTCTGAAAGCACTGGTTGTATAAGCAACTGGTCAAGGTAACCACAGCCCGTTTTCTTTCTCTGCTACCTCCTCCATCTCAAAATATACCTATAGCCTCATGGAAAATTGACTGTGAAAGAAGAAAAAAATGAGCCTGGTGAAAATTTAGTTCTGCACAATATACTGGAACTATCCAAAGGTGGATGGCTACATCACTGTAGGCCTGAAGTATACCCCTGAAGGAGAGTAGTGAAGGAAAACCCATCCAGTGGTCAGAATGTTGAGCAAAACACTTGGCTGGTTACTTTGTCTGATAAGAGAAATGACCAGAAGCATGGATATATCCTATTTCGAAGATTCAGCTCTATGACTCAAAGACTTGGATGAAATTCATTTGTTGAGAAATCTTGGGAAGAAATATGAGGATGACTCTCTGAATTGACACAAAGTATAAAAATATATGTGTCAAATGCTAATGTTCACCAAAAAGCATTTTTACTTGAGGAGGACTGTATTAATAACTTAGAATAAATGATTAATTCAGTAAACACCAGTCATCCTTTTTTGTTCTACCAATTGTTTCATGAACAAAGTGGCCATTGTGGCAGAAATATGAGTTTTCCATCTGCTACAGTCACTTCTGGGTGTCTAATCTGCCAATAGAAACTCAGGAAAACATCACTCTCTAGAGGGTCATCCATCCACCAAGCAGAAAATTAATTCTACGCAAACCTACATCATGGATGGACAGGACTTTGTTTTCACCAGAGCCAGTACAATCTAGATATTGACTTGCCACCCCTACTTTAGGCAAAACCTTCATCCGTAGATCCAGGAAATCCCTTGTACATATCTTAGTGTTTCTTACAGCAGTACTTCTGAAAGGGGACTTCATATTATAGTAAATGAAGTGTGATAATTGACCCAAGTCCACGGAATTCACTCATCTTCCACATTTCCCATCACTCTGAAGTATTTTCCCTGTTAGAATGGTGGAATGGCCTTTCAAAGTCTCAGTCACAATACCAGTTGGGTGAAAACACTTTAAAGAGACTTGAGTCCATTGCTCTAGGATACATTTTAAATCAGCAACTAGCAAATCAGCAACTAGCAAAGGAAATCAGGTGTTTCTTTTAGAAGCAGAATTCATGGGTAAAGATAGAAATAGAGATGCCACCTGTCATTATTACTCCAAATCATCTAGCAAAAAGTTTGTTTGCCATCCCTGAAACATTGCTTTATTTATCTAAAAGTATTAGTTTTCAAGAGCTTCCATTAGATATTACAGTATTTTATTACCCCAACTTTGCGACCATAATTGCAAGAATGATTAATTCTAACTATCCTGAAGAAATTAGGTTATATAAGCACAGTGAGGAGTAGAGTATGTCTGAAATTCAGAATATATATGAATTATATATAATGTATATATGTATTATGTATTAACTACTCTTTCTTCCTGTCTTCTATTTCTATCATCTAACAGAAGGAAAAAATGTTAACAGTAATTAAACCTGAATATAAGTTTTAAGTTACCAACTATCAAAGGAAAAAGGTGATTCTATTAAAAGATGGATAAAGAAAAGATATATCACCTTAAACTCTTTATCTGGAAGGTTCATTGAGAATGGCTAAAATAGGTACACGAAAATGCCAAGTTGCAAGGGGTAGAGTGTAGTGGATTTGCATTGTGCCAATTTACATAATCCTCCCATGGTTCTCTTATCTGTATGGCTTCAGGTTAGCATGGGCCACAAAAACATTATGTGTAGGCCTTCAAAAGCAGAACTAAAGAAGCAGTTTCAGATAAAAAGGCCAATGCTGGTGCTGGCACCTGGACTCACACCCATAGCCATTGCCATTATCTGGCTCACCTTGTTGGTATGGGGTAGCAGCCAGGCTCAGAGTCTCTCCAGGTCCCACCTGGTCTCTTTCTGCTTCTCTAAATCCTGGCCAGGTGCTTGTTTAACTCTATGATGAAGTCTACCAGGCTTTGTTCTGGTCACCTTCACCACCAAATTTGAAGATTTTGTTCCCAGTGGAAATGTTTTCCTGATCAAATCCATATGTCTGAGAGGGAAAAATATTTTGAGATAGACAAAGGAATTAAAACATAGCAAGTTATGAAATTTATGTCAAGAAACTTTTCTTCTTCTGGTCAGCAACCAGCAAGATGGGTTAGAGCATTTTTATCCTGAAGACTAAAGTGACTGAGACTGGAGAAGTTACCCATAGGAAAAAAAAGAAAAGAAAATTACTAAGAAGGTAGACCATAAATGTTCTCACAATAAAAAGAAATGCTACGTGAGGTGATGATATGTCAATTCACTTGACTGTAGTAATCATTTAATAATTACACATTTATCAAACTATCACATTGTGTATAAGACAGAGATACAATTTCTCCTAGTCAGTTATACCCAATAAAGCTGGATACATTTTTTTAAAATGAAAAAAAAAACCCTGCAAAATGAGAAATGTAACAATCTTTTCTTAGAAGCAAAGTCAAGTACAGCTTGCTAAGACTTGACATGCAGAAACCTGAATTCAGAAGTAGAACACACATATCTTAGTCCCTTTTCTCATTGCTGGGATAAAATACCCAACACCCAAAGTTAAAGGAGAAAAGGTTTATTAAGCTCACAGTTTATAGAGGTTTCAGTCCATAATCAGCTGGCTCCAAGGCAGGGTGGCATGGCAGACAGGAATCACAGAGGAGAAACAGTTCATGGGCAGGAGGTAGCAAGGGATGACCACAGATATTTTTATCCCTTATATTTTATCCAGGCTACTTAGGGTGGGTAGCACTCGCACCCTTAATCCTAGCACTCTTGATCCTAGCATTGCACCTTGATCCAGCATCCCACAGTCTAGACCCAGCCACCTCTGCAAAAGTCCCATCTATGACCACATGAGTCTCTGGAGGGACATCTAAACACAAGGCATAAAATTCTGCCCCTGGCTCCTCAAAGACTCATGTGTATCCCTTTATGCAAAAGGCATTTAGTCCATCTCCAAGAGTTGCCAAAGTCCTAACAGTTTCAGCACTGCTGAAAAGTCCAAAATCTCCTCTGAGATCTAAGGCAAATTCCTAGCAAGTAAGTTCCTGTGCAAATGAAAAGGAAGTTAAACACTTCCAACATTGAATGGCAGAAGATAGACATTTCCATTCCAAAAGTTACAAATGGGGGATAGCGAGGAATGGGAACAAAGCAAGACCAGAATCCAGCAGGGCAAACATTAAATCCCACAGGTCCACTTACAGCAACCTGGACAATCTGTGGCAAGTTGTGAACTCCAAAGAGCTTGGGTGGCTCTGCCCCTATGGAACTTCTAGTGATTGTTTCTCCCATGGCTTCTCCCTTGGGCCCAGCTCTGCTCCCTTCTTGCAGTTTTCCTCAGATGATCCATATTCCTGCCTTCTGCAAACTTCTGGGGTCTCCACTGCACCTTCCACTTCATATTCACAGCTTCGCACACTGCCCTTTCAGGGGCACACTGCTTAGCCTCCTAGACCTTCTTCTGAAGTCTGGGTGGGAGGCTTCGTGACCCCACAACTCTTGCATTCTGCACACACCTAAAATCAGCACCATGTGAATAATGCTAAGGTCTACCACAAGCTAGAGCAGTAACCAGGCTTCCTTCTCTCTTGGCCGTACGGGTCAAGTGCCTGAATTGCTGAGCACTCTGGACCCAATCCCAAGGAACAAATTCTCTAGGCCACTGCCATTCTGGAGCGTGGTACCCTGAGGCTCTTTTCTCAAAGCAACATCTTTCACCTTCACAACTCTGAGGCTGCGAAGGCTGGAGTCCTGCTGGTTCCTGTGATGCCCTTAGGCCATCTTTTCTGTTGTTTTCTTCTGAAATATGTGGCATTTCCTTACGAGTCTTTTCAGCAACCAATTTCTCCTCTGTTCCATCTTTGCAGGCCACAACTTTACTGGAGCTTCCTTTCTGTACAAACTCAAAACGTTTTAAATCATTTTGCTAGGCTCCTTCTCTTGATTCTCAATATAAATCTAGCTAAAATCTCCCAAATGTAGCCATGCCACTGCCTCAACATTAGACTGCCTTGAAACTTCTTTCACAAGGTTAGTTACTCAGTCTCAGGCAAAGTCTCTGGACATGAGCAAATTGCAGACAAACTTTCTGCCATGTCATAACACACATCATCTGGAGTCCAACAGCAAATGCAGTCCTTCTTCCCAGCAGAAACTTCCTGAGCCTGGTCTTTACCAGCAGAATTCCTATTAGCATTCTGATCTTCTGATCTCTGATCGGAAGCTCCCATCAAGTACAGCCTCAGGTGTTCCAGATCCACTTTTTTAGCCAGCATCTCTAAACCTTTCTTAACTCTTCCCTTCCCAAAATCCAGCTCCTAAAGCATGTGGTCAAGCACAGTCACAGCAATGACCCCACTATCAGTACCAAATTCTGTCTTAGTTACTATTCTCATTGCAGACACAAAATAACCAAAACCCAAAGTTAAAAGAGGAAAGGTTTATTTAGCTCACAGTTTGTAGAGGTTTCAATCAATAATCAGCTGCCTTCAAGGCAGAGTGGCATGGCAGACAGCATCACAGAAGAGAAAAAGTTCATGGCAGGCAGAAGGTAGCAAAACAACAAGGGATGACCACAGCTCTTCCTATACCTTATATCTTATCCAGGCTACTTAGGGCAGGTAGCAGTCACACGCTTAATCCTAGTGCCCTTAATCTTGACATTGCACCATGAAACAATTGCGGCATCGCATACTCTAGATCCAGCCAGCTCTGAGAAAGCCCCATCTATGACTACACGAGGCTTTGGGGAGACATCTAAATCCAAACCACAGCAACACATTCTTCATGATTGGACTATTTTAATAACAACCACCATTAACTGAACAAGGTACAGTGCCAAGCACTTTGTACGTATTAATTCATACGACATTACATAGTGGGCCGGTGAGATGGCTCAGTGGCACAAGCACCTGCCTGGCAAGCGCGAGGTCCTGAGTTCGACTCCCAGTACCTACACACACACAAAAAAATACATAGTGGGTGTTATTGTCTCTTGTTATGCATACAAAGAAACTGTGCTCAGAAATTCCATAATTCATCAAAGTTAAATAGTTAGAATTTTAAAATACTGTGTTCATACAAAGCTCTGCCTGATTCCAAGATTTTTCTCAGAGCTATAAGATCATACAGACAAGCAGCATTTACCTCAATGCTGAGGTAAACCACAAGTTGAATGCTTCTTACATTATGGTGCCTAATGGCTAATTTTGTTCTGATATATGTGAAGTTATAGGTGTAAATACAAATGGACAAGTTAGAAAAATTACAGAGATCAGTAGGAGGCAAGTAGGAATAAAAGAACCAAAAATCCCAGAATCCACAGGACAGCTCTGTACACGCATACAACTGTGACCGGAGTTTGTCCAAAATAAAATAAAACCTATTTCCTTATATTTATATAAATTATATTCTAAAAGCATGAATTCCAATTTTTCAATATTTATTGAAATGGAGATGAAAATACTCATATATATATATATACATATTACATATATATATAATATATACATATATGTATACTATATATATATTGCAACAAAAAGGTAGAACACATAAAGAAAGAGAAATGTGTGTTTTGAATGTCAAGCTAATATAGAGCACTCCCCTGAGCTTCTAACTATGCATAGGTTGGTGGCTGATCCTTGATCCTGGAGCCAGACAGCACATGTATGAGTCCTGGCTCTGCCACATTGTAGCTACAATAAATAACTCAACCTATAAATGATGACTCAACCTTTCTGCAAATTCAAGTTCTCATCCAGAAAATGAGGTGAAAACTGTGATGAGGTTTAGTTATTTTCATATTTGCGAAGTGCTTAAAAGAATATTTGGCACATAATAAAACACCATACTAAACAAGTGCTTGATAATTATGTTAAATATTTTTGACACTTGTGAGAATTTACTATAGACCTGAGGCAAATCAAATGTTACCTCATTGTCAGACTCCTTTCAGTGATTCAATCAACAAATATTTTTTGAACACCTTGTAGGTTTAAGGTAGTGCACTCAGTCTGGGAATAGAGTGATGAAGAGAACTGACAGGTAAATATGACCTCTTGGAGATGACATTCTTCTAATCCTATCCTATATGCATTTTATCAGAATGCTGATCTGTTAAAGTATTTACCACGTTTATTCATGTAAATTTTATTTAAATAATTATTTTCCTCACTGAAGTTCTTTAAGCAGCTAAAATATATGCTTTATTGTTTTTACTTTCATAAAAAGAATAGGTAATCAAGGATTGCTACTTGAAGAAAGAAGGAAGGACAAAAGAGGAAAGGAAGGAAGAAGAGAAGGCAGAAAGTAAGAAAAGAAGAAAAATCAGTAAGATAGGTGGGTAACAGCATTAACTGTGGACTCCAACCACTTGAGCTCAAATCCCAGCTACTATTTAGTACCACCTTGAGGCAGGTTATGTAACCTCTCCGATCTTAGTGTCACTAGCTGTTAATAAGGATATGATAACACCACCTAGTTTAATGAAGTTTCATGTAGATTTAAAGAGCTAATGGTTGAAAAGTATATGGCATGATATATGGCACATAATTATCACATTATATAGTATATTACTATTATAAATTCATGAGCAAAATAAGCCAAAAAATTTTCTGAAGATGATAATTCAACAGGTGTAAATGGTTTTAAAATTCCTTGGTATGTGTATGTGTGTGTCAAAGTGTTCCTATGATTTGAAATGACCAGAGCAAATAAAAATGACACCAAAATATGCAGTCTAGCTTACTCCAAATCATTTTAATGCCATGTGAACAAAAAACTGCAGTTCTAGGTCTCTGCCATATTGCGATACAGATGAATTGCAGCAAAGTCGATGAATCAAATACAATTTAATCTAGCTCAACTATATCCAGCTGGAGGCTGTTTCTGCACATGAAGCAGAAAAACCATGATAGACCATAATTTCTGCTCAGATCAGTCAGTCTCAGTCATTCTACTTGGCAGGCAATTGGTCTGACTAAAGTGACTCTGCAAATGATTCCGTAATGGTGGAGAAAGCACAACTTTAACCTGTAATAAAGTAGAGTCGGTGCATTCTTCGTAACTCAGTAGAGGACGTTTATTAGGCATAGAAGCTGGAATATCTCCTTCCACATTCCTAGCTGAGCCTCTCAGAAAGCCACATGAATGCTACTGCATGAGGATTGAAGGAAATCTTGTCTCTCTTTGAAATTATCTTGTGTCTGCTAATGATTCTAGGGAGTGTGAACCACTGAAAATCACTGTAAATCCTATTTTCTGCTCTGCCTCATGCAGGGTCCCAAAGATAGATATGCAACTGGAGAATGATACAGACTAAAAACTTTCCTTCTTGTGTGCAAGCTTCTCAAAGGCAGAGGCCTCAGAACATTCAGATTGTACCTCCGGTAGTATACGTCTGAATGCTTCATTTCACAAATATATAATCAGCTCCAGTCAAGTGCCCCACACTTTGCAGGGAACTAAAAACACATCAATGAATAATATAGACAATGGACTTGTCCTTATGGAGTTAGCTTGTTAGTAGGAAAATTACCTGTTTATTTGTGTGCATGCATTTTCTGAGAGAAATAAGAACTATGGAAAATAATAGTCAATTTATTTTTTTTGAGCTAAATATAATAGTGCTTCCTAAACTTTTTCATATAATTTTCCAAGAAAAAAGGAGAGACAGTATTTGTATCAGCAGACACTGGAGTAAAGTAGTAATGATAATGGTATACTTTTACTTATAATGACTCACTTGTGACCTCAGTTTACCCTGGTTCTGAACGAGTGCCTTCAAAGCTGAGGAAATACCTTGGATGTCCAGGTCAAGACCTGGGAAGATCATCTGAAGTGCTTTGAATAATCTCTAATCACACAATCAGTGGGACTGGATTCAGCTAGGGCACAATCTGATAGCACAGCAAGCAGCTGTTCCAGTCTTAAGTTATCAGACATTCAACCTCTGCGTCCAAGTCCCTCACCAGGTTTTTGATTCTATACCACCATTTTGGGCTGGGGTCCTTGTTTATAGTAAAACCAAACTCTATACTCTACCCATAGACAAATATTCCATAGCATTTTCTGCAGTTCTTTTACTCAAGTCATATTTGCTTTATATTTAGGATGGTGAGATTTGGACAGTGGACCATGCCAAATGGTTGCCTCCTTCTTCCTAGCTTATTTACCTGTCCCCACAGCTCTCCATCAAGCTCACAAACATCACGGATGTGCCTATTTAGCATGTAACAGAAGATATGAAAAGCCAAGAGTTTTGTGCTTATAGGGAAAGTCTACATTTGGCACCCTGGGTTACAAGGTGAAATTTTATTCTCGAAAATGACAGAGGTCAAGACGGTCAGTGGATACGGATTTAGAGGAAACTCATTCTGCAAGAAGCTGGAAGGCCCTTTAGAGGGGCCAGTGACAACTAAAGAACCAGAACCAAAGAAGAATAGCCACTTATTAGAAAGAACTAAGGCAATAGGGTGTAACAGATTGCACTATGATTGCAAATGCTTCCCATCTTTGAATAAATACTTTGTTTTGTGATTGAAGGTGCTCTCTACTCATTGAATATGGGCTCTGCCTCGTACTTTTCTTTAGTCCATGAAGCAATGTCAAATGTGAAAGAAACAGAAATTTTAAAATCTTTTCCACACTGGCATTCACCTGTTATACCTCCTTTCAGAATCTAGCAATCACTGTGACTAGCATGATGAACAAGGACAGATGCATGCCCTGTAGCTCTAGCTAACTTCCATATGATCAGTTATTCCACTAACTACCAGCTGACCACACATACACTAGTGAATCTAGTTGAAAGCATCAGATTAACCACCAAACTGAGAGGAGGAGAGGATTAATTCAACTCATAGTTTTGGTGTCAGTGTACTCAGTCCATGATTAGCTGGCTCCAAGTCATGAACATCATGACCCAAGTGCATGGTGCACCAGATGCTTAGCTCATACCAGCCAGGAAGCTAATCAAGGGAATAGCACTAGGGAGGAAGGAGCCAATGACCTTGTACTGTATAGTATCCAAAGGCGTGCCTCCAGGAGCCACCCAGACACATTCAGAAGCATGCTGCACCGACTTCATGAGTGGGTCACAAAGCCAATCAAGTTGACTCCACCCTACCCCCACAGATGCCATTGTTAGCCCAAAGGATGGTTAGCTGATAAATGGTTGTCATTTGAAGTCACTACATTTTGAGAACATTTATTATTCAACAGAAGATCATTGACATAGAATATGTTACCTAGAAATAGTGTCATTCTTTACCAAACATGTTAAACTAAATCACATTTCCTTGGCTCTGGGACTAACCTGTAAGAAAATTATTAATGAAAACTGGAAAAGTAGTAATGAAACAGTGGAGGCTGAAACATGGTGAGGAAATAGCTATAGGACATTGGGAAAATGAGGATCAATGTTAGGCATTTGTGAAATAATTGGCAAAAACACTGTCTATGATAGCTTGGAAAATCAAAAATGTATCTAATGAAATTCTGTAACTAGCTAAGGGGTGGCTTTGAGAGAATACAGAGGCAAACTAAAAACTGTTTAATTTGCGAGCAGAATTGAGAAAAATATAGAAAAGCCAAATCTCGGTAGATTGGAAAATAAAATTTTCCTCATCACCAGTCTCCTCAGAAATGTTAGGGACCAGTAAAAGCTGTATGTTTCTTGTTTTTCCCATTTTGAATAAAAAATTTTTTGCAGTTTTATTGTGCTTGTATTATTGCAGCGTGTTATTGAGTAAGAGCAAATAACTAGTATTTTTACATAATTGGTCTCTGGATCAATAGAAACCACATCCAAGAAATCACATTTGGATATGCTGAAAATTACAAGATCAAAATTATAGACTTTCAAGCTTAGTACCATAATTGGAAGAATCTTTTAAGTTTCCTAGATGGAGATGAGTATATTCCATATGTGGGAATACTATGAATATTTATAATCAGTGTGGCTAAGGGCCGTCTGTGGAAAAAATGTAAAAGGAGCCATACATTTTTACTCCTTACATCTAAACTCTTTCAACATGACATTACAGATTCTACCATCAAGAGATTCTACGCATCACTCTTTGAAACTAAGCTGGTCAAGTGGCTTGTTTCAACTATTGAGACTTTATTAATCAAGATATAACAAGAGTCTTTTTTAAATTGTACATTACAGCTTGTTCTTTTGCTGTACTTAGACCACAAAGACCACTATGCAGCAGCCTGCTGAAGGGTGAAATTCCATATGGAATAGAATCGAGGTTTCCATTCAGTGGTACGTCAGGTACCAGCCATAGGGCAGTCATACATCAGACATGTGAATGAGAACGATAAATACCAGCTGAATTCTGACACATTAGTGAGTCCAAATCAGACCAACAGATTACCATTCAGCTAATTTGTGTCTAGTTGTCAACTTTCAGTACTGTAACTCAGTGAAGTTTGCTTTAAATCACTAAGTTTAGGGGTCATTTGTTACATAGCATCAGCTAACAAATAATATAAAAGGGCATCAGGGAGCAACACTGGTGCCAGGGCTTATCCTTGGGTTTCACATATTTTTGATTTTAGAGTATGGGCCAATTGGCTTAATCCAAACGTTGTACATAGCAGATCTCAGGGCTGATTGAAACAGGAATAGGGTGGAAGTTACAAATGAAGCTCCAGATTTGAGGAGCTGGACAAGGACAAGAGAATAGAATCCGTAGATAGTGCTCCATTAATTTAATGCAGCATATGGCAACATTTCTTTTGTTTTAAAGGCTAAATAATATTTCATTATATATGTACACCACGTTTTATTTATATACTCATCTGTCAACAGACAGGTTGTTAATTAACCTAATTGTGATCATCATTTTACAATGTATACATATATCAAAACACCACAGTCTATGCCCTAAATATACACACTTTTTGGTTTTCAATTGTACTGCAATAAAACTGGAAAAAAATGACCTACTCCATCACAGAGTAAGAGAATCATATCTGAGAGATTTAATTTTACACTTAAAATGTTTATGACTATGAATCAGTGGATAAAACATACCATGTGGCTTGGATAATTTTCTCATGTTAAGGATGTTGTCCATAGATTTTATGGAGTTTAAATAATTAAGCACTCTCTTGAGTTTTGTCTAGAATGATGGTGGGCAGTAACTTTTAACTGGGATTCAGACAGAAAATAGGAACAGGATATGCTCTGGGCTGGCTGCAGTGCCCTCTTGTCAATGCCCACTTGCTAACATCTACACCGGGGTCAAGGTCTCACTAAACCGTGCCCCAGTCCCTGCCAAGATGTTGGCTGCACTCCAGGCCCATAATCTGTGAGTGACTCTGACCCCTCCATGGCTTTCCAATCAATTCAGACAGGGACCTTCACAATCAGTACACCTATGTGTCACATTTTATTTTAAAAAGAGAGATACTGGTTAGTTTTGCAAGGTTTATACTCTTTTCTGTTATTTCGGAGCATTATGTTAACAGACCAAGTGAAAACTATGTGGTCCTTAGAGCCTGGGTTCAAGTCCTGAGTCCATAACTTAATACATGAATGGGATTGAGAAACAAAATATTTTGAGCTTCTTCTTCTATAACTGGGGAAATACACCTGCTTTCCGGTGGGATTGTTGTAAGGGTGAAAATATTATATATATAATGCATGTTATGGTATGAAAATCTGTGTCCCCTAAATTTGTACATTGACATTTAATCATCAAGCTAATGGTATTAGGAAGTGGAGCACTTAGGAGATGACTAGTTCATGAAGATGGAACCCTTGTGAATGGAATTAAAGACCATATTGAAGAGGTCCCAGAGAGCTCCCTTACCCTTTCCATCAAGTGTATATACAGCTAGAAGGTGCCATCTATGGACCAAGAAGAGGGCCCTCACCAGAAACCAAATCTGCCAGTGCCTTTATCTTGGACTTCCCAGGCTGCAAAACTGAAATAACTTTTTGTTGTTCATAGATTATCCTATTTATGGCATTTTTCTATAGTAACCCTGAAAGGCTAAGACAACGTATATGCATGTATATGTTGTTTTGTATGTCGGTTATTTTAGGATTTCAATAAATATTAGCTACACCTAATATCTAGTCCTCAAATTTAGGAAATCTGTACCAGGAAAGTAAAAAGAAATGAATCAGTGTTAACCTTATGAAGAGCGGATGCAGAAAAATTTTCAGATAGAGATAGAAACTCCAGAAAATGGGTCATACTGAATATAGCTTGAAATAGAGAATAGATGTTCATTTCTCTTTAATTTGTTGCCATTTCTACCAAAGATCCTAACAATACTACTGAAGGTCTGTAAACATTTCTGAACCATGAAGGTACAATGCACAGGTCCCAGAATTGCATTTCATAGCTATCTGTTGATATCAGTGAAGAAAACTGAGAGGAAGAAATAAACTACCTATGTATGAAAGAATAAGTGAAGACAGAGATAGTTATTCATTGTTTATATCTTTTCCAAATTGCCAAATTTTTTTGCTTTCAAGGATGCCTGCCTCCTCTCCTTAAATACGTTTTAGTAAGTGCTTTTCACTTTTATTATATTTTGAAACATTGTTATGGTTTATATCTAGATGTCCCCAAAGAGCCTCATGTGCTCATTGGCCGAGCTTTTGGAAGGTGATTGGATTATGAAGGATTATAGCTGTCATGCTATTAGGAGATGGGAATCTGATTGGAAGAGGCTGGTCACTGGGGATCTGGTCTGGAAGGGTTTATCCCCCCTCTGCTTCTCCTTAATCTCTCTCTCTCTCTCTCTCTCTCTCTTTCTTGCTCTCTCTCTCGCTCTCTCTCACTCTCTTTCGCTCTCTCTCTGGCTCCATAAGTGGCTACATAAGCAACTCTCTTCTGTTCTGCCCTTCTGCCATGCTGTCCCCCCTTGGAGGCAGTGGATTACTGACCGAAGCATCTACATACTCTAAGACAAAATAAACCTTTCCTCCTTTAATTTGTGGTCATTGGGTATTGTGTCCCTGCGATGAGAAAGTGACTGTAACAAATACATTACAACTTTCTATGCCTTTGATATCACACTTTATGCAGTGTCTGGAATGAGCACCTTTTGGATTCATTTCCTTAATGCATGCTTTTTGACTAAGTGATACGTATTAGATATGGAGTATTATTAATCACTTTCCCATCACTGTAAAAAAATACCCAATTCCCACGAATTAAAGGAGGGAAGGTTTATTTTGGCTCATGGTTTTCAGAGGATTCAGTCCATGGTTGGTTGGCTCCAACGCAGAAATGATACGGTAGAATTACATCCAGAGGGAAGTTTCTCAATTCATGCCAACCAGGAAGCAGAGAGAAGGGAAGAGGCCCAGACAAAAATACACCCTTCCACGTCACACCCCCAGTGACACACCCTCACTCAGGCCCCAGCTCCTAATGGCACACTTAGCCATGAGCACATCAATGGATTAATCCACTCAGGAGTATCATGCCCCCATAATCCATTCACATTCCAAAAGCCCCACCTCTGAATACGTAAGACCTCTGTGGGACATTTTAGATCTAAACCACAACATTTTGTCCCTCACCCTCAAGAGGCTCATGTCCATATCATTATATAAAATACATTTAGTCCATCTCTAAGATTTCTCTGGTACCAATACTACGTATTAGTCATTTTTCCATCACTGGGACAAAATATCTAAAACCTGCAAATTAAAGCAGAAGAGTATCATGGCTGATAGTGGTTTTCAGAGGACTCAGTTCATGGTTGGTTGGCTCCAAGACAGAAATGGTATGGTGAAATGGCATGGGGAGGAAAGCTGCTCAAACCGTGGTACAGGAAGAAGAGAGAGAAGAAGGAAGGCAGGGATAAGAATATACCCTTCCGGGGCCGGTGAGATGGCTCAGTGGCGTAAGCGCCTGCCTTGCAAGCGCGAGGGCCCAAGTTCGACTCCCGGAACCCACATACGAAAAAGGGGCCGGTGATATCACTCAGCAGCACGGGTGCCTGTTGGCGCACGCGGTCCTGAGGTCGACCCCCCCGGTACCCACAAAAAAAAAAAGAATATACCCTTCCATGTCACCCCCTAATGACCTTATCAGACCTTTCCTCCAATCAGATCTTACCTCCAACCAGACCTTACTGCCAACCAGCACATTTGATCATGAATTCATCAATGGACGGATCCACTGATGAGTACAGCATTCCCATGGATTAATCACATTACCGAAACCCCACCTCTGAATCCAAGAGACCTTTGGGGGATGTTTTAGATCTGAACTATAACAGGAAGAACAGACCAGAGCTGCCAGACAGAGTAAATACCACAGTCCCTGACCTGTTATTCAGTGCTTTCCCTTCACCCTTTCTTCTTGCACTCACATCCACAGGTCTATATCCAGAGGTTTCCCTGTTTGCTGAGCTAACATCAACAACAGCAGCAACAACAACAATAATAGTAGCAGCAGCTTTTTTCAGTATATTCAGTGTATTGGCAGAAACTACCAAATATTTTTACTTAAGTTATTTTATTTAATATCGTTAGGAATTTTACAAGGTTTTTCTATGATGATATCCATTTATGTACAAAAATGTTGAAGTGTAAGTGGTGAGGCCTGTATTTAAACCTACATTCACTTGTCTCCAGAGTCCTTTATATGCATTTATATGTTCTATGAAGACAAGAATCATAATCTTCATCTACAATAATGGATATACTTTGCACACATTGTCTCAATTAGTTTTTAGAACCCCTTATGAAGCAGAATTTTTTTTAACTTTTCTGTAGAGATGAGGAAATTGAGGATCAACTCAGCAAAGAAATGAGTCCAAGGTCACTTAGCTAATTAATGGTAAAACTAGCATTCAAATAGATATCTTATGTCTAAAATCCATGTTCTTAGGCTACTTCTTTAGAAATTATATTTATTGTATAAATAAATTATATTTATTTTTATATTATATTTATTTTATTTATATATATTATATTTATTTTATAAATCTCACATTATAAATTTCAAAAGTGATTGTCCCTTGAGATAAATACACTTCCTCAACAGCCAGAAATTCAAGAGGAAGACATTAAAGACCTATGAGTAGAGAGTAGAGAAATACAAGGAACCCTACTCATGCACTGTTAGGATCCTGTTGTACAAAACTTAGTAGGGGAAACTCAGAGTTAATTTTCCTTCCCACCTGCTTACAAATGAGAATAGAAATATACAAAAACAGAAAAGAAATGCATATATTTTATAAAATTGAGACAAATGGATTTCAGTATGGAGGGTATGAACTTAGATTTATCCCAATTATTAAGCATAATAATTTCAAATACGCAAAAGATCAAAATATAATATTTTTAGAAGATTTAAAATATTGAATTTTTTAGTTTTTCTTTTTCCCCTCTAAAAAGAGCTGTGGTGATGAGCAATGTTCTCTTAACCTCAAATATCCAGAGTTTAAATTTAAGAATTAACACATTTAACTCACCCCAAAATGGGCAAGTTACTTTAAGTAACTTAATTATTTTAAGTCTGAAACTTCTGTCAACAGCCAGATAAAACAATATCACGCAATAAAGAAAGAGGAACAAAGAAAATAGTAAACCTTAGAAGATACTATATTAATAACATAGAAAACAATAGAGATGATCAACAAATGCAAACTTTTTTTTTAAAAACACCCTAATAAAATAAACAACCAGGTGGAAAGGCTCACTAACTTAAAAAGACAAATATCATAAATAGTAGTACTAGGAACAGAAAACTAGACATATTTACAGATACAAATGATATTTTAAAATTCTACACATATAGAATTATCCTAATAATTTTGAAGGTTTAGGAGAAAAAAATTTTTAATAATATTGACAAAAGAAGAAACAATGCCCTAATTTTAGGGGAAAATGTCTTTTACTAATACAAGAGAAAAAAATCGAATGCCCTCATAAAACAATGACCATAAGGAGATGATATGTAACCAATCCTCCATTTCTGCACAAAAAGATATGAAGCTCAGTTGATTTTTTTTTTTTTTTTGGGTACCAGGGGGTCGACCTCAGGACCTCACGCGCCAGCAGGCGCCCATGCCGCTGAGCGATATCACCGGCCCCTTTTTCGTATGTGGGTTCCGGGAGTCGAACTCGGGCCCTCGCGCTTGCCAGGCAGGCGCTTAAGCCGCTGAGCCATCTCACCGGCCCTAGCTCAGTTGATTTTAAATACAAGTATTTCCAATATTTCAAGCAACAGATACCTACTATATTTAATAAAAAACATCTTTAAGAAGAGAAATTAATTTTATAAAGCTCACAGGTTAATATTGAAACGAAGACAATCTAAAAAGGAAATACAAAACAAAAATTTTCTGAGCATAGCAGTATGGAGGATGAAGGTATTTAAGGATCAGAGAATTTTGTGCAATTACAAAAGAATTGGTTAAGAGGAAGATGTAGAGACTTAAGAAGACAGATGGCAATTGAGGAAGCAAACACATGAAGAACCAAGAGTTGATACGATCTTAATCATAGGGATACCAAGTCTCTAAAACAGACATTTCTGTCACATATTCAAAAGACAACACTAAAGAAGGATTTAATTATCCTAAATTATTCAGATGAATCTGAGACAAGCACGTCTGATAGAACTAGGTCTTTTTTTAATTATAGAAGACACTGTTGGGATCACACACATGCATGTGTGCACACACACACACACACACACAAAACCCATGACACTGAGCAGAGCCACTGCCTCCCTGTGATACCTCCAGGTGTCCCCTGTGTGGAGCCCAGTCCTGGACAAGACTGCCCATCTACGAATATGGCACCAAGTTTCACCTTCTTGGACACTAACTTAAACAGAGATCATGTCCATATAAAACCAAAACAACGTATTATATCAGTCAACAGAGTAAACTGATAATTAGCATTCACATAGCCGAGCAAGTTGCTCAGTATCATGTATATGTAACTTCAACTAATTGAGTGAATTACTATTTTGTTAAATCATAGCCAGCCCTGAGATATAAATTAAAGCAAGATATTTTTGGGAATGGGAATTGAACACAGGACCTCACGCATGCTAAGAACACACTCTATCACTGGGCTTCACTCTATCCCTAAAGTAAGAGTTTGAGAGTGATGATAAGACTATTGATTTGTTTGTATTTGACAGTACTTTTCAGCTTACAAATTATTGTGACACAATATGTGAGTTAATTTAGTGCCTAAAAAATTCTGATCACATAGAAGAATTAAGCTTTCTCTAAACACACACACACATAGGTGTGCACAAATGCACACAAATATGCACACACATGCACACACACACTCAGACAAATATATATATACACAGAGTTCTATTTTTAACCAATAAAGAATAAAATTTGTCTTTCTAATTTTTAATGATTTAATTTTAAGATCTGATTTACCAGTTGAAGGCCATGTAAATTATGTAGTATTTAGTTACACTTAAATTTTTTCAGATCATTTTCTTTATTAGTACATGTTTGTAACACCTAATGGTTGTACTTAAATAATTTTTTATTAAAAGAACAATTACCAGGGATTCCTTTAAATAGTATCTAACCTATTAAAGTATGATTCAATTTAATAAAATTTAAATCTATACACAGATCATGCATGATAAGATACACCTGCTTTAGTCAGAGTAAGTGAATACTAGTTCTAGCAAAAGTGCCTTAAACAGCAAAGTTTACTCTCGGGTACACAAAAGCTGGTGTAAGTCGAGTGTCTTTCCCGAGCTGCTTTTCTCTAGGAGATGATGCAGGCTGTTACTAAGTACCACCCTTTCAGTAAATGGTCTGGGGAGTCGCTGCCAAGGGATGAGACATGGGGTTGGGGTCATTCTTGTCCTTCAGAGCCCCAGCCAGAAAGAAGATGTATTAATTTCACTTACAATTTACTTTCTTGAACTCACCACAGGACTCTGTATACCAGTAAAGGATTTGGAAGGCAGATTAACCCAGTGTTCTCAGAAACTACAGGCAGACCAGATATGAAAAGCATTAGTAAACTCTGCCACAGTTCCCTTTGTAAATATTGAAATAACATTTTCTTTTTTGCATATAAATTTTTCCACTGACTTCCCTATCTTATAATAATTCAACACTGAAGCATTTGCTTCCTCTTTTTAACATGAAAGAAAAAGTTATTTGACAAGCTTCATGATTTTACTTTTTTCTACAAATTATATGTTTTAAATATAATGGCAGTGCTTCAGAACAGTTTGGTACATGCCAGTAATAGTTTTTAATGACTCAGGGAGAATATAATAATTTGCTATGATCAAAACTAATCTGCTATAAAGAGTATAGAAATATCAAATGACTTACTCTGTGGAAACAAATCCAAATTAACTGCCTCATTTGTTACATCACATAATATACTCTTTAACACTGCTCTTATTTTGTACAGACACCTAGCAAAAGTTTAGTCTCAGGCACACAAAAGCTGGTGTAAATCGAGCGTCTTTCCCAAGCTGCTTTTCTCTAAGAGATGACACAGGCTGTTATTCAAGTACCACCCTTTCAGTAAATGGTCTGGAGAGTCACTGCCAAAGGGAATGAGACATTGGGATGGGGGCATTATAATTTTTGGCTTAGTTTACATGAAAACTATAAATGTTTTACTCACTTTCCTGTCACTGGGACAAAATACTCAACACCAGCAACATAAAGGAAGAGAGATTTATTTTGAAAACCTTATGGTTTGAGAGCATTCAGTCCATGGCTAGCTGGCTGCCAGGGCAGAAATAGCATGGTGAAAGGGGATGGGGAGGCAAGCTGCTTAACCCATGGAAGCCAAGAAGCAGAGAGAGAGGAAGAGGAGCTGGAGACAAGAATACACCCAGCTCATTCCCCTAGCTCTTTAGATCAGGTTCCACTTATTAACTGCAAATTCAGCTATAAACTCATCAATGGATCTATCTATTGATAAATTAGTGTCCCCATGAGCCAATCACTCTCCAAAACCCCACCTCTGAACACATGAAGTTTGAGGGTACATTTCTGATCTAAACAAAAGCTGTAAACATGAGAGGCAGTTCACTGAGGCTGTAATTTGGAATTTCCATGACAACTCTGTGGAACCTCATTTTTTTCACAGAACATTAGTTATTCTAATAGCAATATGTGGACTTACTGCTAAAAGGAACATTTTTATTGCAGTTGGTACAAATCTACATTGGTCAGCTCCTTTAACCACAGTATTCTTTTTTTCAAATATTTAAAGGAAATATTTTGTTTTGTAAACATACACACCTCTGCATATTGTCATCCTCAATAACTATGTCAGCCAAAAACATAAGTAAAAGTACCTACAACCAGTGATACCTCCTACATATCAGACTCAATTAAAATGTTTTAACTCAGTTAATACTCATCTTCCTTAACAAAGATGAACGAACAGAAATTTGGAGGAATTTTTGCCATTTTTAAACCAAATACACAGTGCATGTATTATTTTGCAATTATTCTGTTCAATTCATGGCAATGGGTTCTATGGTACAATTATTTTATTTTAAAGATAACTTAGTAAGGTGGTGAAAGGACAGACAACAAAGGGTATAGTTTTCTAGTCCCCTTGGCATAGGTGGTCTTCCGTATTCATTATCAAACACAAACTTGAATGTTCAGATATGCTTCCTTCTCTTCTATAATACCTAGCTTGACATACAATCTAAGTTGTGATGATATGCTTTTTCTTAATCAAGTCACTGGTTAAGAGCTACAAATAAAATACCTAATGATTTCAAACTGTGGCTGCTAATACTCATTATTATTATTTCTTTACCTATACCCTATAAGTAATAGGCTAGTAAATTATTTCCTAACCATGAGGGCCAAAGAATAGATTAGTACTTATCTGAGATTTTCCGTAGACTTCAAGAGATTCAGTTCACATTTGAAATCCAACAATTTCCCTATTATAAACAATAATAAACACAAAGCAATAAGCATAAAAGCACTGAAAAACCAAAACTGTCATTTAAATAGGCAGTGTGGATGAAGACAAAGATAGAGTTGAAGCTAAAGAATATAATAATAAAAAATAAATGATAAACATACAGAATTTGAAAGAAATTTGGCATAAGGTTATTATTATCTGTCTTAGTCACTTTCTCCCTGCCAAGACACAATATTCAACACCCACTTAAAGGAGAAGAGGTTTATTTTGGCTCACAGTGTCAGAAGTTTCAGTCCATGGTTGGCAGGCTCAAACACAGAAACAGCATGGTGAAAGGGCCTACCGCAGAGGAAAGCTGTTCAGGTCATGGCAGCCAGGAAGCAGAGCGAGAAGGGAGGAGCCTGGGAGGAAGATAGACCCTTTCAGGCTCCCATAACCCACCTCCAGCCAGGCCCCTCCTCCTAACAGCACTGTTAGCTCTGAATTCATATGTGGATTAACATCATCCCCATGATTCAATCACCTTCCAAAGCCCCACATCTGAACAAATGAGGCCATTGGGGTACATATTAGTTCTGAACCATAACACCATCATAAATGAGAAATTATTTACAGTCATGTAGCACTTACTTGAACTGACATTTGGATGTCGTATTGTAATCTTAAAAGTTTTAATCCGGATACTTTCTGAAATCTTCTTCAAATGGCATTTTTCCCCATTACTGCATAAGCAGGAATTCAGGTGAAGTTGTATGATTAAAACTGCATCTATATTTTAACACTAATGTTTATGGAGCTGTTTAAGAAAACAATAACATCTGCTTCTACTTTTTCAAGTGTTTCCTTAAATGAAAATTTGTATAACTATTGCAAATACACAGAATATATTGATGCTTCAAAATCTAAACCTTCACTTTAGCAATTGTTTCCTGGAGTTAATGCCATTAAAATCCCAGGAGTTTTTATCCTCATCTCTAACTCCCTGAAACTCATACCAGGGTAGAACAAAAGAAAATAAGTCTATCTTTGTTTTACTTTCATGTTTAGGCAAAGGCATTTGGATTGTTCTTATCTAGAGAATTTTTCAAAACCAACCCTAACCCCCATAAGTTATCTCAATCATGGATCTTCAAGTTGATTGTGGGTTGGCTGTCAGTCAGCTGGCTCTAGCTGAGTTTGACTTCAGGTTAGATCTTCTCATGGCAGAGAAAAAGAGCTCAAGAGCTAGTGCACGCATGAAATAGATCTTAAAGTCTATTCTCAACAACTGGTGCATTATCACTTCTGCCTATGTGTATTGGTTGATGCAAGTTACCTGAAGCTCCCAAATAAATAGGGTAGGGATGTATAATCTTCCTACAAGACAGCTATAGAAGGGCAGAGAAGAAAGGAAGAATTGTGAACAAATAATGGCATCTTAAAGAAGTAGTAGTAAATTCCTTTATCCTTTTTCTATATGCCTACATAAATAAAATGGTCAGTCCAGTCTCCCAAACCTGGCTATTTATCAGAATCAGCTAGCCAGGTTTTAAAAGTATAGAATTGACCATACTGTTCCAGAAACTTATTAAATGAAAATTTGGGGAGCAGCTGCTATATCTTTTTCAACTGCACCTACATGATTTTAATGCACAGTTAGAATCTTCTGATCTATATCATGAATTTCAGCACGTTATTAATCACATGCCTGCACAACAGTTTAGAAATTATCCCTACCTACTTCAGATGTCACTTATCTAGCTTTTATTTTATATATATATATATATATATATATATACATATATGCTCTCAAGACAAAAAAAGTCTAAAATAAATATTCCCAAACTCCCTTGCAGATAGTAAAAATAAATTACAAAGGCAAACTGAGTAGCAAAAAAAAGCTATAAACAAAGGGCACATTTAATACCCTGAGAATAAAGATGCATTATCTTGAAATTGCAGAAGAGTAAAGAAAAGAAAAAACACATATGACCCCAGAAACAAGGGAAAATAAAAGTCAAATGCAAAATATTAAAAATAGAATGACATTAGATCTCTCAAAATTAACACTAAAAACTCAAAATCTTTATACAAAAGTCTATGTATATTGGATTTGAATTAAGCATTATATATCAAAGATTATGTAAGGATAATATATAGCCCCAGCTCTATACTTTTCTTTTTACTAAACAAACTCCTCAAAGAATTATCTATTCATGCAGTTTACATTTTGCCATCTTCTATTTTGTAGAGATGTTTTTCCAGTTGGACTCTTGCCCTCATTAAGGTCACAAGTGATCTCCCTATCAGTAAATCCAATGAATATTTTCAGTTTTCTTCTTTTTCATGCTTTCCATAGAAATCAGCATTGTTGACCACATTCTCCTGGAAGCTTTTTCTTCCTGTGATCCTGCCACACAGTACTTGTCCAAATTTCTTCCTTTCACTCCAGCTGTTTCAAGTCTCCTCTGTTGATTCCTCATTTTTTTACCCAAACAATAAGGGTAGCAAGGAAAGTCTAAAGCCTGAAGCTTCTGCTCTTCTCACTCTGTACATTTTCCCTGGTGATACAATCCAATGCCACCATTATATGAAGGTAACTCACAAATTACATATCTAAACAAAAACCATCATCTGAGTTCCAAACCTGTATGACCAATCACCTATCTGGTGTCTTTTTTCAAATATTTTAAAAGTATTTCAATCTAAGAAGATACCACCGGCATGTGCCCTTCTTAAACCCAGGTCTACTTCCATGAAGGATCTCATTGTATAGTCAGATATGTGAGCTATAGAACTAAAAAGCATGTTGATTACCTTCTGATTAGCTCTTGTAAATAATCTTTTCTAAATCCTTCTTGAATTTTTTCACTTCCCTTCATGTCCTCTCACACTGCTTCACTCGGGCTATTGTCATCTATTAAGTGGAGTCCAATAGCCCAAAACTGGTATACCTGCACCCAGCCCAGGCCATCAGTAGTTCATTCTCATCCGGCATCCAGAGAGACTTTGAGTTCTTTAAATACTTTCATTGTTCTAAGGACAAAGTCTAAAATCCTTAATCTGCTGTCTACAGGGCCATGCATAAACTATCTCTGTCTATTCTTCCAGCTTCATTATGGATCATTCTTCCCCTTGTTAAATACAGAAACGTTGGCCTATTTTTCTCACCACAGGACTCATGAACTATCTTTGTACACCTTATTCTCTTCTGAGAATGATCTTCCTTTCCTCGCTGAATTTACTCATAGATGAACTTCTTCCTCCCTGATCTCCTCCTCTCTCTCTTTCTCTCTCTCTCTCTCTTTCTCTCTCTCTCTCTCTCTTCCTTTTTCCTTTTTGGTGTTGATGTGAACCGGCCTCACACATGCTAAACATGTGCTCTATCACTGGGTTACACTCTTATCCCCTTCTCTGAATTTTTAATCTAGTCAAATTTTCTGATTATACCATCACAGCATCTGCTCTCTTTACTTTATAATATTTATAATACTTTTTCTGTTTGTTTATCTTGTAATTCTTTGATTATCTTTATTTCTTCCACTATAGTTTATTAATTATATCAGTGCAATAAGTATGCCTGTATTCGTTTTCTATTTTATCTCAGGTAACTAGCACAATATCTGCCAACTAATAGACACTTGACATGTATTCAAAATGGAAAAAGTGAATGCATGAGTTATAGAAAGTTATATAACTCTAAAAGCCAAAAACTAGATGTCTAACTATTACAACATGTTGCAGCTGCAAAATATTTATGATTTTTGAGAACAATGTTGCATTGAGGTTTTCCACAGAAATAGTAGAGTGTGTATGTATTTATAAGAGGGGATTTATTGGGTTGCCTTACACAGTCTGAGATTTGGTAGCCCCCCGATGGCTGTCTGCAGGCTGGGGAGCTGCTCAGTCCAAGAAGCTGGAAGCCTCAGAACAAGAGGGACCAGTAATGCAGTGCCATATAGAGGCTAAAGAACTAGAAACTTCCCATAGAATGCTCCAAAGTCTGTGTCCAAAGGCTGATGAAGATGGAGTCTGACATCAACAGGTGACAGCAGTAGCAGAAAACACATCAGCAAAGAAAGGGTCAAACGTGAGGAATGCGTGAGTTTACTCCTTCTGCTCTTTCATTCTATCTATATCCCCAGCCTATGGGATGGAACCACCCAGTTTCAGGGCAGGTCTTCACCCAGAAATACCCGTGACTAATTCTCTAGATGTCCCTCAACCAGTCAGGTTAACAACGAAAATTAACCATCATAAATGCTCTGGAACACTTTTACTCGAACAAAGGTAAAGCTAATTTAGTGAATACTTGAAATTGATTTAATAAGAGAACAAGGTCAATATCATTTGAATCATTTTAAATTTTCTGACTAATCAAGTATACTCAACAAAAACACATCATTTTCACCAATACCAACATATTGTTTTTTATTAAACCAGTTCTAAACCAGGAAGATCATAAGACTTTTTCAGATATCTTAGAAGATATTCAGCATTTATAGTTTTTATAAGAAAAAAAAAATTAAACTGCATAGCATGATGAAAAGAAAAACTGATGGCCTAAAAACCTAAAAATTAATTTGAACTCTGCCTTTAAGAGTTTTTCACTAAATTTCTTCCCCTTTCTTCTGATCAGTTTACAAAGTAAACCAACTCATATCTCTATGTCCTGCCAGCTCCAATGGTGTATGAATAAACAGTCACTTTCTTGCTGATGCTAGGATGTCTACTGACATCTCTGGAGCTGTACTAGATCAACTGCTTAGAAATTGCCTCATGATACAAATGATTTATGCTAACATCATTTCAGATGAAAGGACATGTCAGATTGTATTCTTTTAGTTTAGTTTTTAGTTTAGTTTAGTTTAATTTAGTTTAGTTTAGTTTTGCTTTTAAAGTTAGGAGTCCAGTCATAGGATTTAAATTTAAGGGGAATGATCCCACTTCCAAAACAATGCCTTTGCCTCCTGGCTTGAGTCTCAAAAAGTAATTCTAATCTTTATTTTAGAATTTCTAGCCAAGATACCACTGTAAATTCATACTTCAATATTTCTTGCACTCCAGATATAGAGCACTGTCACATAAATCATAAAAGGAAAGTTTTGTTTTTTTTTTTTGTGTGTGTGTGTGGGTACCGGGGTCGAGCTCAGGACCTCGTACTTGCCAGGCAGGTGCTTATTCTGCTGAGCCATCTCACCGGCCCAAAAGGAAAGTTTTTTTCATAGCCATGTTCAAACAAAAGACAAATGTCTATTTGCTAGAGGCAAAAACAGAGAAACATTAGAAGTGAGGCTGAACCCATGAGTCTGCTGGACTCGAGGTCTGGAGACACACTTTTTAAGCAACCTAGAGTTTTGATTGTTTAGGAAAAAGATCAGAATTTGGAGTTACTCAGTGCAACTGAGAGCTAGATACAGTTTTAGGAGGTCCGTACTGAAGGAGGTGTGAGAACACAGCATCAGACCATAGGCCTGATGCCCTCCGACTCATTGATTGGATCCACCTTACATCTCCCGTCACCTTGGCTTGAGAGACCTCAGTGGAATATTGAGTAATTTTGTGGGAACCCTGACAACTGCAGACCTTCTAATAGACAAGGAACAAAATTAAAATTCAGAAGATAAACTAATATCAGATGGTATTTGGAAATGACTTTATATATGCTTATGATTTTCAAAGAGGTAAGTCAAGGAATAACATCTATGGGTAGAACAAAAAATATCAAGGCAAAACTGGCTTAAAGGAAGAACAGACAATATATAAGAATATACTGGAAATGTTAAATATAAAGATATTTGTTTGAAAAACAAATTGAAATGATAAATTTTAGATAAAGCACAAAAGAGAATTAGTAAATTGCATCAACATTTTTGACAGAGTTTGAGTAGTAGGAAACACAGTATTGTCTTTCTTACTTTTTGGTGTTAGCTGTTTAAGACCAGAAACGTGGGCCGGTGAGATGGCTCAGTGGTGTAAGCGCCTGCCCGGCAAGTGCGAGGGCCCGAGTTCGACTCCCGGAACCCACATACGAAAAAGGGGCTAGTGATATCGCTCAGCAGCACAGGCACCTTCTGGTGCACAAGGTCCTGAGGTCGACCCCCCGGTACCCACAAAAAAAAAAAAAAAAGACCAGAAACGTTCTGTTCATTCACACAACAAATATTTGTTGAATACTTAGTTTTTATTCAGCTACCTCAAAATGAACTTTTCTAAGCATTTTCTTTTTGCCTTAAGAGATGAGACCTGGAAGCAAAATTTCCTTTGCTGATTAACCTCATTAAAAAAAAAAAAAAAAGGTATCTGAAATATTTTTGTTTTATTATACTAAGTTCGACTCAAAATCCCTAAATAAATAATATTTATCTTATGGTATGGAGAGAGCTCTTAATTTTTTTATTCAATTTTTTTTACTCAAGGAAAGGCTGAGTTGATTACTCTCAAGTGAACTCACTTATTTCCCAAATATTCTACTTTTAATTTTATCCAAAGACTATTTGTTATATGATATTCTTCCACAAAAGTGTAATTTCTCTAAGGGCAAGAATTTTGTCTGTTTTGCTCAAGAATCTAGAAGTGTTAGGCTTGTAGAAAGTTCAATAAATATTTGTTGAAAAATTAATAATTGTCAAAAATATTTTGAGAGGATTAACAGCTCCAGGAAGAAGCAACAGACTGGGCCAGCAGTTCTAGCCCCTCCCAAAGCCCACAGCTATTGTAAACTGCAAAAACAGCAGTTTACACTGAAGTGACTCCTTCCACATGACAGGCTAGAGTTGCGGAAGAAATCCAGTGCAATACTCACCATATTTGTGAATGTTTAATCAAGAGTCATTTTGTGAAAGGGCTATGTGTTTAAAACTGAACTACAGAACAAATATACTTCAGCGTTTTAGGTGTCACCTTACCACAGTGACTGGGTGGGAGATGACCATAAGAAAAAGCCATGGAGAGGGCACAGGCAAGACATAGGTCCCTCCAAGAAGTTTAAACTGAGGCCACGAAGGGCACAGAGGCCTTGCCCTCCATGGTCAGAAGTCAGTTAAGTCCTGGCTGGCTTTCCTAGGTATGACAGAGCTGGTATTAAATCCAGCAATCTGCTTGAACCCTTGCCCACTGCCTACATCCCACACAGAATACAGTGATCTGTTTGTTTTCCCCAGTTACCAACATGAGCAAGAATACCCTCAGCTTGAACAGTTGTCACAGCCTAGGATACTGACAGAGGGGCCCCAGAGCAGGGGAACTCCTGCTCCCGCAGGCCATAAAGTTATGTAGGGAAAGCCATAACTTGGGGTGCAAAGGGGACACAAAAAATGGCTGCTGCAGGAGTGACTACAGTGTTAGAAAGGACACAATTGACTAACCGCAAATGCACCCAATGGGAAGGGTGGGGCAGGATTCAGCATTCACAACAAATGTGAGTGTGGAAACAAAATACATCTTAGCAGTGATGCACTATCCCTCACGCTTTGAAGCTGCAGATTCTGCAAAGAAACCACTGATTGGAAAATATAGAGGAAATTTTTTCAGACAAATTAAAGGTGGAGCACTCCAGGACACAATAAAATGCTGTGTATCAGATCTGCTGGACTAATATAAAGGGATTTGGGAAAGATACATGAAGCTAATAAACCTAGTAGAGTCAGAGGTTCCTAATAAAAGATAAAGGAATAGACCAATTAAATTACTACCAATTCAATCCCATGCAATAGGAACCTATTTCCCTTAACAAAGCCTTGGAATCCAATACACATTTCCCATGCAAGGCAGGTGGTTGGGCTGTTGTGGAGATCATTTTACATTGTTAGTATTTGGTTCTTGTTATTATATATGCCTTGTCTCTGCCATGTGGATGTTTGTATATATGTAAATATACACACACCTACAACATGTTCAGAACAACAGGTAGGGGCACAAATATATAGATTCATAAAAATATAGACAAAATTAGAACATTGTGCTCATCAAATATACATATATTTAAAACATTTAAAATAATGAAATTGTATTTGAATTAAACAGAGAAGCAAAAGAAACTATGTTTTTCACCATTAGAAAATATATGTGTTTCGACAATGTCTCTTGAAGTTACAAGAAAAAAGATTATTTGAAGTACTGAGATTAGAAAAATTATTCCATTTAAACACTACATTTTGATTGACCTGGAGCTGCAGTGACAGCTGCAGGAAGGGGCCCGAGATGGGCCACTGTTCCCGCCATTGACCCAGAGCTGCGGCGACTGTCTGTAAGCGAGTCCTAGACAGGCTCCTGCTCCCTTCATTAACGGGACTCAGGAACTGGAGACCGGTAGGAAAGCCAGCGACACAGTAGGACCTGGGCTAGAGCACACATGATGGGCAGGAGGGACTAAGGGCATAGAGAAGTCGGAAGCAACAGTAACAATAGGAGCCAGCAAGCAGGTGGTAAGTTAGGTGAATCAGTTTTGTGCTTGGGGACAAAGACACATGGAATAGAAGTGGGCAGGTAGTGCCACCTTCTTCTCTTTTCTTTTTCCTAATTTTTTTCTTCTTCTCTCTTCTCTCTTTATTTAAATTGCTAAGGAGAATTCCAGCCACAGAAAACTAATCCCACCCCCCAAACCCAGAGACAAAGGTCAGACTCAAACCCAGCACAAATCTACCTGCAATCTTGGCTAGAGTACACATTGCAGGATCAGACTTGGACCTACCACAGAACTGTAGACACTAGAGGAATCTCACTACTTTTATTTTTCCCTGTCTGATGGGTTTTCCTCTTGGTAGTCCACTTGGTTAGTCTGTTTTGTTTTGCTGTTTATTTTTATTTTGTTGTTGTTGTTGTTTGTGTTTTTTCCCTTCTCTTTTCTCTTTTTCTCTGTGTTCCATTTTGCCGTTTTGTTTTTCTTTCTGTATGTTTGGTTTTTTCTGTGTGTGTGATTATTTTTATTTTCTGTTTCCTTTTTTTTTTCTTTTCCTTCTCTTTTCTACCTTCTTTTCCCTCTCATTCATGATTTAGATCTCTAAACTTTCCCTTTGTATTATTCCACTCATCCTCTTCCTCTCTTTTATCAAATATCTTGCTTGATTTTATGAGATTTTCACATGGGCAAACATTGTCTCTTCCCTTTTTGGTTCACTTCAATACTCCTAGGCTTTTCTTCCAATCCCACCCTCTTGTATCCTACAATTACCCAAAACTTGGATGATCATCCTTACCCACCAAATTTGCTCCTATTATATTTAACCCCATCCATCTCTCCATCCTACCCCTTACCCCTCTTAAGCCCCTCACACCCAGCATAGTAATATCACTCTACTAAGTGGGAAAATGTTGCGTACAAGTTCCTGATATAAGTTGGATTATATTATATAACTATAGAACTTGCTTCTATGGTTAAAGATATCAGGCTAATAATTACCACAGTTTGTCAGTAGCCAGGCCGTGTTTGAGTCTATTGTTATTACTAACTGTACTACTTTAACCAGGATGCTATACCTGTTATAATCAGTTTTTTCTCCCCTATATGACAACACTGAGATTGCAAAGGTCCATAACCATCACCATAGTCTAGTAGCAAAGGACTGGGCCTTGAGTCAAAAAGATAGCAACTCCATGTCCTTTTTTTTTTTTTTAATGTGGGTAGCGGGGGTTGAACTCAGGACCTCATGCTTGCCAGGCAGGCACTTAAGCCGCTGAGCCATCTCACCAGCCCCTCCATATTCTTAATACACTGGGAAGGTAGGTTCTTGGGATAGGTAGAAAGACTAAGAAACACCTATATCTAGAAGACATCCCTGAGGAAGAAACATCACCTAGGAAAGCCTCGACACCAGGGATAAAGCTATCTAACATAAGAAATCTACAAGCATCAAGACAGAAAACAAAATAAAAAAATAGGAAATGACAAGAGGAAGAAGCAAAATGCAGCCCCAATTGCCCAGCCCACCAAGGACAAGTCCAGAGCACAAAGATATAGAGGAAACCAGAAGCCAACAACTGGAACTCTGAAATGATAGCAGCAGACATGAAAAAACAAATGGAAGAGGCTGTAGAAAAATTAATACCTAAGGTACAAAAAGAAATGACAATCAAAATGAAAGAAATTAAAGCAGACACAGATTAAAAACTAGAGTTTAGGAAAATGATGGAAACCATGAATGCCCAACATAAACAAGAAATGGAATCAATGAAACAGATCCAAACTGAAATCCAGGAGATTAAAAACACCACTGAAAGCATGTGCAACAGATTGAATGAAGGTGAGGATAGAACATCAGACCTAGAAGACAGGAATATGATTCGCAACCAGGAGAAGAAAGATATCTTAAAAATAGCAAGGGACCACAAAAAATCAATCTAACAGTTACAAGATAAAGCAAAGAAGAACAACATAAGATTGATTGGAATCAGTGAGAAAGCTGGAGATAGCAAAAATGCCATTAAAAACCTCTTCACAGAATTAATGGCAGAAAACTTCCCAAACATGGATAAAGAATTTGACGTACAAATAAATGAAGCATATAGAACTCCAAATAGCCATGACCAAAATAAATCTACACCAAGGCATATAATAATCATGATTCCAGAAATTCAACACAAGAACAAAGTATGAAAAGCAGCTAGAGAAAAGAAAAAAAAGTCACTTATAAAGGAAAGCCCATCAGAATCACAGCAGACTTCTCAACACAAACCCTCAAATAAAGGAGAGCCTAGAGTGAGGTATTTCAAGCCCTAAAAGCAAACAGTCTTCAACCCAGATTGATGTACCCAGCAAAACTATCTTTCAAATTCAGTAGAGAAATAAGATACTTCCATGACAAAGAACAACTGAAGAAATTCATGACCACCAAACCAGTACTACAGAATGCTCTGAAGGATATATTAGAAAGAGATAATGAAGACCACAAACACATACACACCAATAGAAAGAAACCACCAAGCAGGACAAGCAATTAAACAGAGGAGAAAGACAGGGAATCAAGAATAGGAAAAGAGCATGAAAAAGATAAGCCAATACATATCTGTTATCAATGTAAATGGTCTTAAAAACTCACCAATCAAAGAAAAAGATGACAGAATGGATCAAGAAACAAAATCCATCAATATGCTGCATTCAAGAAACACATTTAACCCAAATTCATAGAGTAAAAGTCAAAGGATGGGAAACAATTCTCCATGCCACAGGAACCCAGAAAAAAGCAGGGGTAGCTATTCTATTTGCAGACAGAGTAAACTTTAAGCCAAAACTGATCAAAAGAGACAAGGAAGGTCACTATATACTTGTTAAAGGAAAACTCCAAAAAGAAGAGATAACAATCATAAATACATATGCAGCAAACACTGATGCACCCAACTACATAAAACAAATATTAACAGACATGAATAACCAAAAAAGCACCAATACAATGTAGTGGGGGACCTTTCACAAATAGAGAGATGAACCAGACAAAAACTCATCAAAGAAATACCAAAATTAAACCAAGCCTGTGAACAAATGGACTTGGCAGATGTCTACAGAGCATTTGAACCCAAAATATCAGAATACACATTCTTCTCAGCTGCACAAGGGATGTTCTCCAAAATAGACCACATACTAGCCCACAAAACATGTTTAAGTAAATGGAAAGGAATTGAAGTCATTCCTTGCATGCAATCTGACTGTAGTGCAAATAAACTGGAAATCAATGACAAAAAAAAAACACAAAAACTACACAAACAAATGGAAATTAAACAACACACTTCAGAACAACCAATGGGTCACAGAGGAAATTAAAAGTGAAATTACATAGTATATACAATTAAACGATAATGCCAATACAATATACCAAAACTTATGGAATGCAATGAAAGCAGTCCTAAGAGGGAAATTTATACCAATAAACTCTCACACCAGGAAAACATAATGAGCTCAAATAAGCAACCTAATTGTGAACCTCAAACTTTTAGAAAAAGAAAAACAAATTAAACTAAAACTCATATGAGGAAGGAAATTATGAAGAGCAGAAATTAATTCAATAGAGACTAAAAAAAAACAACCCAAAGAACTAATCGAAAAGTTGGTTCTGGGGCCAGTGAGATGGCTCAGCGGCTTAAGCACCTGCCTGGCAAGCGCAAGGGCCCAAGTTCGACTCCCGGAACCCACATACAAAAAAGGGGCCGGTGATACCGCTCAGCGGCACGGGCGCCTGCTGGCACGCGAGGTCCTGAGGTCGACCCCCCGGTACCCACAAAAAAAAAAAGAAAAGTTGGTTCTTTGAAAGAATTAATAAAGTTGATAAACCATTAGCCAACCTCATCAAAAAGAGGAAAGAAAAAACACATTCAAGCAATTAGGAATGAAAAAGAAGAAATCACAAAAGATCCTATATAAATTCAGAAGATCATCAATACATACTACGAGAACCTATATTCTAATAAGATGGAAAACACAGAAGAAATGGACAGATTCCTAGACACAATCCAACTGCCAAAACTAAATCAAGAAGATATAAAAATTCTAAATAACCTGATATCTGCTAATGAGATTGAAAATGTAATTAAAAATTTACCAACAAAGAAAAGCCCAGGCCCTGATGGATTCAGGATGGATTCTGTTAGAAATTTAGAGAAGAACTAATGCCACTAATGCTAAAAATCTTTAAGGAAATTGAAGGCAAGCAATACTTCCAAAATCATTTCTGGAGGCAAGTATTACCCTGATTCTACAACCAGAGAAGAACCCAACCAAAAAAAAAAAAAAAAAAAAAAAAAAAAACTACAGGCCAATCTCCCTAATGAATATAGATGAAAAAATCCTCAGTAAGATACTGGCAAACAGAATGCAGCAAATCATCAAGAAGATTGTACACCATGACCAAGTGGGATGTAGCAATGGTTTAACATACACAAATCAATGAATGCAATATATAATATTAACAGAACCAAAGACAAAAACCACATGATCATCTCAATAGATACAGAAAAAGCATTTGACAAAGTCCAACACCCATTCAAGATAAAAACCCTACAGAAAATTGGAATAGAGGGTCTTTATCTTAATCTGATAAAAGCCATCTATGACAAACCAATAGCTAACATCATACTAAATGGTCAAAACTGAAAGCTTTCATTCAAAAATCAGGAACAAGACAAGGATGTCCACTATCACCTCTCCTATTCAATATAGTTCTGGAGCAATTAGACAAGAGAAAAAAATAAAAGAAATAAGGATAGGAAAGGAAGAACTTAAACTATCACTATTTGCAGATGACATGACACTCTACATAGAAGACCCCAAAAGCTCCACCAAAAGACTTATAGATTTAATAATCATATTCAGTAGTGTAGCTGGATACAAAGTCAACGTTAAAAAATCAGTAGCATTCCTGTACAAAAGTAACAAACTCACAGAGAGAGAAATTAGGGAAACCACACCCTTTACAATAGCATCCAAAAAAATGAAATACTTAGGAATTAATCTAACAAAGGAAGTAAAAGATCTATACATTGGAAACTACAGTACTCTGAAAAATGAGATAAAAGAAGATATCAGAAAATGGAAAGATATCCCTTGCTCATGGATAGGAAGAACCAACATAGTGAAAATGGCCCTATTCCCAAAACTGTTATACAGGTTTAATGCAAAATCCAATCAAAACACCGTCAGCATACCTCACAGAACTAGAGAAAACATTCCTAAAATTCACTTGGAACCAGAAGAGACCTAGAATAGCAAAAGCAGTTCTGGTCAACAAAGGCAAGGCAGGGGGCACCACAATCCCTGACCTGAAATTATACTACAAAACTACTGTGATAAAATCAGTATGGAATTGGCAAAAAAAAATAGATCTGAGGATCAGTGGAACAGAATAGAAGACGCAGAGATGCAGATGCAACTACAAACACACTAAATCACCTTATCTTAGACAAAGGAGCCAAACATGTTCACTGGAAGAAAGATACCCTCTTTAAGAAATGGTGCTGAAAAACTGGATATCCACATGCCAAAGACTAAAACTAGACCCATGTCTATCACCATACACTAAAGTCAAAATGGATCAAACATCTAAATATTAAAACAGAAACAGTAAATCTACTGAAAGACAAAATAGGTAGAAATCTTGAAGACATACGTGTAGGCAGAGAGTTCATGAACAAAACCCAGACTGCACGGGAAATACAATCAATAAATGTGACCTCACCTTATTAAAAAAGCTTTTGCACAACAAAAGAAATCACCAACGAAGTGAAAAGACAACACACAGAGTGGGAAAAATTTATAGCCAGTTGTCCCTCAGACAAAGGACTTATATCTAGAACAGATAAAGAATTGAAAAAAATCAGACCCCCCAAATTCAAAGATCCAATCCAAAAATGGGCATCTGAGATGAATACACACTTCTCAGATGAAGAAATACAAACCACAAATAAATACATGAAAAAATGTTCAACATCATTGTTCTTTCAAGAAATGCAAATTAAAACAACACTGAGATTCCATCTCACTCCAGAAAGAATGGCTATCATAAAGAAATCAACCAATAACAAATGCTGGTGGGGCTGTGGGGAAAAAGGAACCCTTCTCTACTGTTAGTGGGAGTGTAGACTGGTGCAACCACTGTGGAAATCAGTGTGGAGATTCCTCAAAAAACTAGTATTAGGGGCCGGTGAGATGGTTCAGCAGCATAAGCGCCTGCCTGGCAAGTGCGAGGGCCCGAGTTCGACTCCCAGAATCCACGTACGAAGAAAGGGCTGGTGATATCTCTCAGCGGCACAGGCGCATGCTGGTGCACGAGGTCCTGAGGTCGAGCCCCGGTACACACACACACAAAAAAAAAAAACTAGGATTAGAGGTCCCATTTCACCCAGCTAGTCCCCTTCTGGGTATCTTCCCAGAAGAATTAAAAACATCATACCACAGCAATATATGTGGACCCATGTTTACAGCAGCATAATTTGTAATAGCTAAATGTTGGAAATAACCCAAATGCCCATCATCTGAGGAATGGGTAAAATAGATGTGGTTTTTGTATATAATGGAATACTACTCAGCCATAAAAAAGATAAACTTGAGACTTTTATAGGTAAATGGATGCAACTTGAGACCATACTCGTGAGATAAAGTAGACCCACATGTGTGAACATCATATTGTCTCACTAGTGTGAGAATCTGCAAGAGTAAACAAGAATCAAAATCTACAATAGATATTGTGAATAGGGAAGAAACTGTTCAAAAGCAAAGAAAAACTGTGATGGGAGAAAGAGGAAAGGAAGGAAGGGAAAAGGAAATATATATATATATAAACACAAGACAGTTAAGATAGATACGCAGCTGCTTTCTCTTGGTTCATTGAGGACAAAACTTTGTGCTAGTAATTTTCTGGACAATGTTTCATGCTTATATTTTGTACTCTGAATAACTACTGTGAATATAATAATATGCAATGTTTTTATTATTGTTACTCTCCTACTAGCATGTTTTAAAACTCTGTTTTATTGTTATTTCTTACTTTTTCCTGTTTAATTTTTTTAATTACATTTCTAGTTCAGAGATCTTTGATTTTCTTTGATGAAACAGGAACTCACTGTCATTTTTATATGTCTGCCCTCCTTACTTCCCTCTCACTTTTTCATAGTTGATACTTACATATTTTTAACTTTGGATAAACAGAATTCACATTTGACACTCTCATGTGCTACCATAATTCCTTTCATTATATAGTCTTGATTCCATGTTTTAGTGGATTAAATATTTACCTAAAGCCATTTAGGTATATATATTTCATGTTCAGCTAGATTTCAGTGCTTTTCTTGAATTTCCTTTTTTTCCAGAGGGACTTTTAGTACTATATTACTTTTTATCTTTAAGAAATTCTCTCTGTGGCTTTTACTCTAAAAATATGACTTGGATGTACATAATAAATTTACGTTACATTTTTTATCCCCCAGTACTTTGTAGATGTTGCTCCATTGAGGGTTGCTATGGAAAAAATGAAATCACTTGAATATTTTTCCCTTACGGGTGATTTTTTTTTTTTTTTTGCCTAAATGACTGAAAAACTCTTTCTTTATACTTTGAGTTCAGTACATTACCCAGGCTTTGTTTCAGTTGGTATAGTTCGAAATAACTTTCTTTTTGTATACAAGTCCTTTCAAGTAATCAATCTAGTCTTTTCTTCATTTCAGAGAAGTTTTTTTTTTTCAGAGAAGTTTTAATCAGTTGGCCCTTTTTTTTTTTTTCTGTGGGTACCAGGGTCGAACTCAGGACTTCACGTGCCAGCAGGCACCCATGCTGCTCAGCAATATCACTGGCCCTTTTTTCATATGTGGGTACTGGGAGTCAAACTCAGGACCTCGCACTTGCCAGGCAGGTGCTTATGCTGCTGAGCCATCTCACCGGCCCCAGTTGGCCCTTTTAAGACTGGTTTTCCTTTACCATTTGTTGAGTTCTCTACTTCAAAGACTTGTATTATCTTTAAACTAGATTGTCTTCTTATCAACTGCTGAATATTATATATTATAACCAGTAACTCATTTAGTCTCTTTAGCTTTTTTCTATACTCAGTTTGACTGCTGTATGTACTTTAAAACTTGATAGACATTACCAGGTTATACACCAAAATACTAGAGAAATTCACATCGTTGAATCCCAAATTGGGCTTTGAATCAGATTGAATGGTAGAGTCCCAGCCTCCTCACTCTCTCCAAAAAACTTGCTTCCTTCCTAGGTGAAAGGAAACCTACATTTCATTTAATTAAATGAAACTCCCCAGGTATCTTAAATCACTGTCAGAAACTAAGAATCCATGACTTTTTTGCATTCTGAATCATGAATGAATCTTGTACCCTCAACACAGAGGAACTCTCCTATCCTTTACATGACATACACATGTAAACATACATATACATATGCATTTGTATACTCAGTGCCAACCCTGATGACACTCACCAGTATAACTGAATACAATCTAGCTAAGATGAAGCAGTGTTACAGACAGAACACTCTCATCTCTCAATATCTGAGAGGAAGAATAAAGGACATTCCCACATATGGAAGAAATTCAAAATCATATGGCTGAAAGCACTGGAAAAACACTACCCTCTATGTAGTATTGCCTAAGTCACATTTTCTAATCATAATTATCTGTTAGTACCATGAAAGGAATAAGAGATGTCAGGGTCATTATCTTTTCCTTTCTCATAAAATGTTTATCTAAAAATCCAAATAAAGTGGAAGACTAGGGGAATACAGAATACCAGCATTTTTATACAAATGCCAAAAGCATTACAGGGAGAATTTTTCCCACTCTTTGAGCTATTTTTTATATTTTCAAGTTTTATTAACATATTAATCAGACATAGTAATGGGATTCAGTGTAATATTTCCATACATGCACATAGGGTGCATTGACTATATACAGCTACTGTTTTTTCACCTTCAACCCCCACCCCCACTTCCAGCATCCTTCCCATGCTATAGTAATGACTAGTTGTACCAGTCAGCTTGCCTATCACTGAGACACAATATGCAACACAACATCCAGCTTAAAGGAGAAGAGGTTCAATTTGGTTCATGGTTTCAGGGAATTCAGTCAATCATCAAATGGCTCCAAGGCAGAAACATCATGCTGGAAGGGTGTGGCAGAGGAAAGATGCTTAGCTCTTGTTGACCAGAATGCAGAGTAGAGAAACAGTACCAGAGAGCAAGGGTCCAAGGATCATACACGGGACCCAAAATCATTTCTCCATGACCCACCCACACACATGCAAAAATGTGCTTTACTAATCCCCTCAGTGGCTTCCAAGCCAATCAAGTTGATACAATTAAGATTAACTCTCATATTATTCTATTTTCAAGGTGATTTTATTTTGCCCTTGTGAGAGAGAAGATGATATCATTGTCTTTCTCACATATGAAAGACCTAAGAGAGAGGCAAGGGGCACCTCAGGGACAGCTGTCCTGCTTGCCCAGAATTTCTCATTGCTTAAGGTAACCAAGAGGCTTAAGATCAGTATCATGTGTGTGTCTGACATTCCAAGGCACTTTTCCCCTGTTTCTTTGATTGAAATTGCTTAGCTGTATGATCCGTATGCTTTCACTGTGGCCATCTCTGCCCTGGAAAGTGCACCATAGTTCTGTGCATCATTCCTGACAAGAGGGTTTAGAAGATGACCAGTACCCAAATTCCTTCACTGAGTCAATATACTGTGGTTGTTTTGAGATTTAATTTCTCTTCTAAAGAATATTCATATATCTTTTGTTATCTACAGTTATTAACGTCCCAGAGATAGGTGACCACAAACAATAGAAATAGAATCAAAATCACAGACAGGCTGAACTTCCCCTCATTCCCCAAAGTTTTCTTATTCATCTATCTGATAGTTTTCATCATTTCTAAAATTTTCTTTTGCTCAGGATCTTGATTCCTATAATTTTGGTACCATGTGAAAAACAACTACTTGTTGATCACTGAACAAGTTTCCATCAAAGGTATACAGTGAATGTAGACCTAATCAAAATCGAGATATGCCACTTGTTAGCCATGATATGCTGAGAAAAATCTCATATTTCTCAGATGTGAAAAAAAGAGTAAAGTTGATAAAGATGATACAATATGGTACCCATGCCCACTGCAAACCTGATGGTATATTTATGCTAGTTAGAAGATGACATCTCCTCTTCAGCACCTTCTATAATCATCCCAGATGTCTGTGGTATTCTTTTTTGTTAAAATACATCACCATGCAGTCATCCAATAGAAAATTATCACAATAAACTATTTGGTCTGTGATGTCTCCTATGAGCTAAGATGATAATGTGGGGAGTGTGTAAGGCACCCAATGTAGGACACGCTGAACACTCAGAAAGTGTTAACTTTCATAATCAAAACTTTGTAGTGTTTTTCTTCTGTACCAAGACTATCAATGAGACTTTTAAGAATATATGGGATTTCTTTAATATTTTAATATATTTTTTAAAAATATCACCCTATTACTGGGTTGCTTTCTATACTCTGGTGTCAAAACCAACTGGAAAATGTTGGAATGTAATAGAGGCCACCATTAGTCAGACACAATAGCTACACACCACATCATCTAAATTCTGGCCAGAGCAGATTGCTTGGGGAGGTGGTATTATGTTTTGGTTGAAATTCCAAATACAAAATGGCAAAATAGGGCATAAAGAGGCCAGACCATGTGTAAGATAGACCTAGGTTGTGATCAAAGCAATCCTACAAAATCGATATCTTCATTATTGATATTACTGTTCCCACTCTACAGATAAGAAAAATGAGGTTCAGAGTCATGGTCAAATAATACATCCAAAAAGTAATAGGCCCAGTGTTCAAATGCAGGTCATTTCTTAAATCTAATGTTTTTACTCTTCATCACTGCTATTTTCTCCCCAGGAGAAGATATTGAAGCTCAGAGCTAAGAGTAAAGAAATAGTTAACAACATTAGAAGACATATCAGAGAGAGTTGTAGAAACTGAAAGTATTTGAACTTGTAGAGAGGTGATAAAGTAAAAAAGATCAGGCATGATTTCCATATACGTATTAGCTTAGGGTGGTCATGAAGATAAAATAAAAATCTGGAAATTGTGGTGTTAACACAGGTAAGGAGGAAGGAGGTTTAAAGAGCAGCAGTCAGTGAGGAAATGAAATTAAAAAAGGAATTGGGAAGGAATCTGACCATGGACAAGAGAAAGAAGCAGCGTGAAGCACCCAACAAAAATAGAAAGGCACAAACTAAAAATGTCATAAATCTATGATTTTGTGGTTTTCCCAGACAGTGTTTAGTAGCTGTGTGGGGAACTTCAGAGAATTCACAGTGCAAGGAAAGATAAAGTTGTTGACACACAGGAAACAGTGCTAAGTTTTGGATCATGCCTCTTAAAGTAGCATTGCATAAGCCAAAATAGAATTCATACACAGGATGGGGATGCAGGGAGGGAGACGGAGACCACTAAGGCCCAAAAATCTCCATGAGCTTTGAGGACATAAGAAGTTTAAAACATATGTAGAATGTAGGAATTTAAAATACCAGATATGGAGCAATGTTAGGTGTTACTAAAACTAGTGAAGGTACAACCTCACTTGTAAACAAATTATAGGAAATAAAAGTGAAGTTGTATAGTGTACGGGAGGTTAAGTGTCAGGTTGTCACTGTAGATATTAGGGTTGTTCAGGATATAGCATGCACTTGTACTGCACAGGATGACCAGATAAGGTAGAGGCCAAGGTCCAAGGAATCTACAGTGTCAACAGAGGGGTGACAGCACCAAGAGGGAATCAGAAAGCTGCAAGAAGTGAGCATCTTGGAAGAAGGTGTTTTATAAGAGGATACAAGGATCATGGCTTAAAGCAGAAGTTGGACCTTGGAAAATGCACACAGTATCTCTAAATCCTGTCTCATGAGGTGGGGGACAAAAAGTGGCTTTTTTTATGCTTAGGTATATTAAATTGATTCAGTTATTTGGGAAATCAGATATATTTTTCTTTGGATGAGAAGGGATGAAGCATTCCAGAAATGCTGAAAATTTTGAAAGAGTTTGTTAAGGGTGAATCATAATACTGAAGGAAAACTACTATGGGAAGGACTTGGAGAAAGAGGAGAGAGCAACAGTAGAATGAAAGGAGAATGGCAAGAAGACTTGGGTGGTTGGTCCCCTAGGCATCACCCAGGAGCTGTGAAGATAAGAAAATGGGTAAAGGCTTCTGGTCTTGAATTTCCCGACTGTGGTAAAAGTTGTTTGGGGCCTATACAGGTAGAAAACAACAGATCTTATGGGCCTAGGCTTCTGCACGCATTTCCTCACTGGCCTATTGAATACAGATTCCTGGGAACTATCAACAGGGCAAAGTATGTGAAATCAAAACATAGGTTCCTGTGGTCTCAGCCACAGTGCACAATGCCCAGTTACTTAGGCCTTGTATTGTGGACGTAGCTTGGGAATTCCACTCAGATGGACCTGAACATGAAGGCTAGCCCTGCTAACATTGGAGCAATTTTGGTGCATTACTAAAGTTCTGTGAACCTTTTTCCTTCTGTACAGGATTTCCCTGAGGAGTAAATAAATTAACACAAATGAAAGTCTGGGCAATTTTTAAATATTAACCACATAACAGTTTACTCCGAGCATCACTTATGTGGTGTATTTGTTTCCATACTATCCTGAGCATATCTGGGGCAGGTGTCATTTCGATGAGCGAATTCCTATACTGAATAAATTTGATAAAATTGTCATTCTTATATTTCCTGTTATATTATCTTATAAAAATTAATGAAAAGTAAGTATGCAATTTTTGGTCATTGTGTATTTAAATAATTGGACTGGTAAGTGGTTAAGATTGGCTTCGAAAACTCAAATAATTCCTCTCCTCTTGTAAGTATCAGATATCACGGGCAAATGGTCAGGTTTGCTGTTTGCATAGAATTTTGCGGGGGAATATATGACCTTTCTTGGGCAAAAACCACTGTTTCTTTCTTAATTATCTTTACTGGTAGGAAGCTTTCTACTCAGAAAGCAAACGAAATGCCCTAGATCACCCTCCCTTCTCCATTCTCTGCACACATTTGATGGTGGTTGATTAGTGTTGGCTTCTCTTCAAGGAATCAGGGGCCAAAGGCTGTCATCACTGCCATGGATGTTTACTGCAGGAGTCAATGTTAACGTTCATGTCTCATTAGAAAAATCAAGTCAGTGTTCAGAGAAGTCACTTAGAGGGAGGAAAATCTCATCATATTTCAAAGAACATTATGAACCTATCATTAGTTCAGCATTTCAGAGGCTGTGGCCACAATTTGCAGAGCTGCAGACTGGCTGTACAGCAGTGTGCTCCCTTCTGTGAACAAATTCTCTGTGCCTATTCCACTACACAGAGTCCTAACTGTGATACTTTCTTTCACCAAAAACTGAAGCTAAAAATGTATTGACATTGAGAAACACACTGTTTGGATTTGTGTTCCCCCTCAATTCATTTGTTGAAGTCTTTCTTAAATAAAAAATTGTATCTATTTAGAGAGTAAAACAGGACATAATGGCGCACATACACGTAGTGAAATGATCTCAACAGTACAGCTAATTAATCTATCAACTTCTGTTATAAGTTAGATCTAAAATATCCCCAAAATTCTACTGCTTTGGGAAGGTAATCGGATCATGGGGTTGCTATACTCATCAGTGGATTGTTCAGGGACCTGATTGGAGGGGGGTCACTGGAGGCATGACTGAGAAGAGTTTATTCTTGTCCAAAGCCCCTCCCTTTTCTCTCTGCTTCCTGGATGCCATGGCATGAGCAGTTGTCCTCTGTGCCTTGGAGCCAGCCAACCATGGACTGAAACCATGAGCCAAAATAAACCTCACCTCCTTTAAGTAGTGGGTGCAGGGCATTTTGTCCCAGCAACTGGAAAGTAAGACAACCTCTTTATATGCTTTCCATCATCACCCTCCCCTTTCTCCCTCTCTCCCTCTGTGTGTGTATATGTACATATACCATGAGAACACTTGAAACCTACTCTTCTAGCAGATTTGCAGTGCATGATGCAGAGCCACCATGATGTATATTAAATCCCTAGATTTACTCATCCTACCAACCGCAACTTTCACCAACCTCCCCTCATTTCTCCTCCCACCCATGGTAACAATTGTTCCACTCTTTGTTTCATGTATTCAACTTTACCATACGTCATATACCAGGGAGGTTACACAGTGTTTGTCTTTCTATGTCCAGCTTATTTCACTTAGCATGAGATCTTCCAGGTTCACCAATGTTGTTGCAATGGCAGAATATTTTTCTTCTTCAAAGCTGAATAATACACAAAGGTAATAAAATCAGCACTTTGCAGGGATAAATGTTTTCATAGATTCCTTTGCAACATTATTTATAAAAGGCAAGATATTTTGAAATGAATGAACGTTTTCAAGAGGAAAATTAAGAATGGATGTATATCTGTACATGCACACACACAACAGGCATATTTTGAAATCTTAACCCCCAATATTTCAGAATGTTAACATTTTTCAAAATAGAGTTGCAGTGTGATTATTAAGATGAGTTCATAATGGTATAAGATGGGAGCCAAATCCATTATGACTGGCATCTTTATAAAATAAAGAAGAAACTTGGATACAAGTACACATACACAAGGACACCATGGGAACAAGAAGGCAAAAAGTGTGCTGATGCTTCTACATGCCAAAGAATACCAAAATCTTCCAGAAAATTACCAGAAGCTAAGAGAGAGCATGGAACAGATTCTTCCTCAAGGTCTTAAAAATAAACCCATCCTGCCAACATCTTGATCTCAGATTTCCAACCTCCAGAAATATGAGACAATAAATTTCTGTCATTTAAACATCTCAGTTTGCAGTACTTTCGTTACAGCAGCCCTAACAAGATAATACACATTTCCCCCCATCCATCCCCACCCCAACATTGAAATCACTGGCAATAAAATGGGATAACACTAAATCAGGGAACTTCAGGCTCCAAAGGTCATGTTATGGTTGCTCATCACTGTGTCCTTTAGCTCCTAGAATTATGCGTGGTACCTAACAGGGAGCTGATACTATTTTTTCAGTAAATGATATAAGTTTTAGCTATACATGCTAGCTACTGTACACATATCATTTTTAGCGTTCTCAGCACTTGTGCAAATCAGGCGTTTTTAACCTCACTTGCATTACCGTAGAAATAATGATTCAGGAAAATAATGGCTGATACACAATGAGCACAGGCTTTTTCAGTTACACTCGCATTGAGATCTGTCCCTGCCATTCAGTCATGGTGTGACTTTGGATTTCATTTCATTTCATTTCATTTCATCTACAAAATAGGGATGATGATAAAATATGCCTCAAAGAACAATCATGAGGATTAAGAAATACCATATGAGAAGTCATAAGAATCACCATGGGCCAGACACTAAATACATAGGAATTAGTTTTATTACTCAAGGTATATTAGTAAGCAGTTATATTAGTAAGCAGTTGAGTAAAAAACAGCTCTAATCCATTGACTCTTATCCTTAACTATTAGAGCAAGCCACCATGTTGAATACATATTTAGTCTATTTTTTGTCAAATAGTCAATCCCTAGGAATTAATACAACCCCATTTTTATTAATAAGGACTTAAGCTTTCCACCTTCTTGATGGAAAGACATCAAATGGTTGGGTGCATTGTTTTCTGAAGCAGAAAGTTCCATCTTGGAAGAGGGAAGAAATGAAACATGAAATGAAAATCAGCAGCTGAATCAGAAGCAAACGAACATTTCATGTTTTGCAAATGTAAGTGAATAGACCCCACATGTCCACAGAGGTCCGTCTCTATAAATAGGAGCTCAGCCAAAATCACAGGCCCTCCAACCCCCTCCTACAGTTTTGTTTGAAAAGGATGAAGTTTCCTTTTATCTACATGTCTTCCTACCACAGAGTAAGTGTACACTTTTGAATTTATCCTACTTACTTTTATGCTAAGAAGCAAAATGTTGAAATACTTCAGTGATCAACCCTCACCCAGTATCCTTCTCCCTTACTGCCAAGAATTCTGTCATAAAGATGATGAAGATTAATACTCCATTTATTAGATGCAAATGGGTACAGGCTGAGTAGGCATGAGTCACACGCAAGCTTGCTGGACAGGAGAATACAAAAATTCATTTGAAATCCAAAACATGTATTGAATCAATTTCTCTAAAAATTTGAGTAAACACACTTTTAGAACAAGTTCATTAGATACATGAAGTTTATAATAAAGTCTTTTCCTTTTCTCTCTAACATATGTACATCCAAGGAGGATACATCAAATTAGCACATGCAATAATTCTGCCAAAATAAAAACAAAAAGTAAGATTACCCCAAATTTAACAAATGCTTCATTTCTTTGCACTTATCAGTAAATGAAAATCTCTTTTCAAACTGATATGTTTCACTTGCTGCCCAAAGTAGAGCTCCCCAAAACACTTTAGAAAATGAGTTCGTTTAAGGAATTGAGAATCTGCTGCTAATCAATCAGTGCTTTCTCTGTGAACGTGGAAAACATGTGCATCATTCTCTTCTCTTTCCTATCCTTTGCCTTCCCCATTCTTTCTTTTCGATTGGACCTATGTTACTATTTCCATTAACCTGATTTTAAGGATTACACAGGTGGAAGATGCATGCCTATGCAATGCTAGGAACGTCTTGGTTCATGACAGAGTTTTAATAAACTCTACAAGGAAAATGTTTTTATTAAATTTTTCAAAATATTTTAAGTAAATATCACTACAACCTTGCCGATGCCATGAAGAAAGACTAGTATAGTGCCACAGTTAATATTCTTTCTAGATTTAGTCTCCCAAGATGAAAATACAGATAATTGATAATAGGTTTGGATGTGGAAAGAAATTTAGTGCTAAGGGCACACCTGCAGTTATATGCTTTATATGGTAGAGGATATTATTATTAATACACCATTGCAGGCTTCCTCCTGGAAACTGAAAAAAGAAAGTTAAATCTTGTACAGCATCTCTCTTGGGGTTTCATTTTTAAAATGATTTCTCTATCCACATGTGTGTGTTCATTCTTTCTGCCCACTAGGGCCATATGGGCTGTATATAAGCTACTGCTTCCATGTCCCTTAATGCCAGTATTAGCAGCAGACCAGCACATTATCAATGCAGGAAATTGTGGCCACTCATGAGGATAGGATTTAGTGCACCAGAAACTCATAAACAGGCAAAGATGGGAGTGAAGACCAAAGACAAAGGGTGTAAGTGTCCTTAACCTCTAGAGGGTTTGTGGTAGGCAGATTTAATCCTAATCCATGGATCCCAAGAATGCTAATCCACAAGGAAACAAGGCTTTTCAAATGTGATTAAGTACCTTGAGATGGAAGATTATCCTGGACCAACCTAGTCACAGAAATCTTATAAAGTGGAGAGACTTTTGTAGCTGAGGTCAGAGTCAAAGGGTGACAAGATAAAGGAAGGATTAGAGACATTGCAAGGCTGACTTTGAAGATAGAGGCAGGAGGCCATAAACCAAAGTATGCAGAAACTAGAAAAGGCGAGGACACAGATTATACCCTAAAAGTGACTTCTGAGAGCATCCAGAAGGGAATGCAGTCCCGTCGACATCTTGGTTTTAGCCCAATGAGACTTGTGTTGGACATTTTACCTACAAAAATGTATGGTAATAAATTCATATTGTTTTAAGCCTTTAACTTTGTGAAAATTTATTATATAGCAATTGCAAAGTAATGCAAGCCTAGCCCAGTTTAGTAATTTGGCCCACTCCTCCTGTCATGATCACAAGTATGGCTCACTTGTCAGCAGTCAGCACACCATGGCAAGGCATGGGCAGAGGCCATTTCTTCCTTTTGCATGATGCTCAAACAGAGGTGACCACCATTCAACATGTGCAGCTCTTTGTAGTCATTACCCTTGCTACCCAGAGTACAGGCTCACCAATGGGGTGATTTACTGCCCATAGCAGCAAATTTATGTTTCAAAATCATCACCTCATTTTAACCTTCACTTTTAATACTAAAATGAGTCTTTATTTTAAATTATCTCATTTCGAGTTTATTCTTAACAGCTATGTTACCTTTCCACTAAATTCTTTCCGGTGACACCTTTGACAAGTAGACTTTTGCAGAAGTTATACTAGGCCATTTCCTGTCTTACCCCTGAACTGTCCTGGCCCACTTCATAGTAACAGATAACTGGGACAGGACAATCACCCAGGCATCTCCCCAGCTCACTTCTACTGTCATGTCTCAGCACCACACTCTTGTACAAGCATACCAATTACAGGGCTTCTCCAAGAGGCAAATAGTACATAAAGTTTCCACCAAAGAGTGGCTCTCCAGCAGCTAGGTGCGCAAAGTCATTCACACAAATATGGTGTTTCCCCTGCCCTTCGTTTTCAACATGAGAGTATTAGGATATTTGTAGCACTTACTTGAGTTCCTCCCCTTTTCGTTTTGTCTTATACACACACACACACACACACACACACACATGCACAGAAGGAGAGAGAGAAAGAGAGAAAGAGAGAGGTTTTAGCATATTTGCTTCCAGTGCTTTAGGAAGAACTATAATTTTAAAAAATATTCTCTGTTAAAAAATATTGATAAGGACCTGCATTTCCATCTTTTCTAACTCTCCTTACTTTTAATGAAAACCATGTGAAATATTTCTTCTTATCTCCTATTTTCAAAAAGGAAACTGGCACCCACAGAAGTGTATTAATTTGTCCAAAGTCCCACCCTACCAATGTTCAACTGGGTTGTCAACCCCTGCTTTCCTAACACATTTCCATGACCTTTTTAAATCCTTTACTTCTCTTGACTTAATTTCACCAAAAGGTGGGGTGGCCATTCATTTAGACAAGCATCCTGGTTAATGTCATGGCTTTCTCTCTCTCTCTCTTTTTTTTTTTTTTGTGGGTACCGGGGATCGACCTCAGGACCTCATGTGCCAGCAGGCACCCGTGCCACTGAGCAATATCACCGGCCCTTTTTTCATATGTGGGTACCGGGAGTCGAACTCAGGACCTCGCGCTTGCCAGGCAGGCACATATGCTGCTGAGCCATGTCACCTGCCCAAAGTCATGGCTTTTTCACTAAAAAATAAACTTGAAACCTATACCAAAGTAAATGAAATTGCTCTTGATCACTGAGCAGAATATCATCATCGCAAATCCTTAGCAAAGGATACAGCTTTCAACTTTGCAGTCCAAACCTTATCAAAAAACAGGGCAGAAGAACTACTATTTATGGAATAATTTAAGAAGAAGCTCTTTCTTTAATTTAGTGTCCAAAGCCAAGAAAAGTGCCCTTATTGTTATAGTCTGAAAGAGAAATTTCACTGATGTTTCAGAAGTGTGGGCCTACCTCAGGATCTTATGGTTGGCTCGATTGTGTCCCAGTGTTAGTCTTAGTTTTATTATCGTCCTCTTCATCTTTCCCCTTTCTTTTGGCCATCTCATTTGTTTACCTTAGTCTTTTGACTGTATGCACTTTTACAATCTCAAAAATTTTGTGGAACTTAGTGGTTAACAGAATGAAAGAAATAGTATGAATTTATAGTTCTGCATTTAATAATAATATTGTGTATCTTTCTATTTTTTAGCTTAATAATAAAACTAAATTTGAATCAATTACTGGGTCAATTAGTGTCAGTGAACCCCATGTAACTGTATGGTTTAACTGGATATATAGAATAATTTAGTTCATGCATCTGATTGCAAGAGAAATTGGCAACTAAAAAGGACTTGGGTTCTGGCATATACTGTGCTTAAATATCTTTCCTATTAGCCATCATCTAATTGAAGTGCTGCTAGCAAATATTAGAGGAGCATGAATATGGACATTCTTCCTGCTGATCAATCAGGTTACTTAGCTGTTCAGTACTTCCAGATTTTTTTAATTTAAATGAAAATAAGTGAGAAACAGTGAGTAAAAATGTCCTAACCCTAAGAATTAAGAGATTATAAATCTTGTTCAGCTGCACCACAAATGAAAATGTTCTGATTCATTTTTCTTCTCAGAAAAAAGCATCACTTCCTAAAGCCCTGTAGGTTATTAATGCAGCCAGTGTTTACTAAATGAAGTGGGTTTCAGTCAATGAAAAACATCTATTTTTGTACTTATAATTTTAATATTTATACTTAATTGATGGTTTCAGGCTTTCCTTTCCGGAATGTCCGGTGTGTACACTTGGTCTGATTTGTAGTAGGTACCATGTTTATTGAATGAATGAATGAACACATTAGCCCAGAAAGCAATAAGTAATATGTATACTTCAAATTTTGAATAAAAATATTTCTAATAGTAAATGAAGAAGATCCTTTCTTGAAAAGTTAAATAAAGCAATAAAATTAGATGTAAGGATGTTATTAGTCATTACCATCTTTTCTAATATTCTGAAAAGTCTAAGTGATGTTAAAATGTAATTGTCAGTGATATCAGTTTTTCTAGAATTGTAGGCATCATAACTTGGCATATATACCACAAATTTTTACCTGATAACAAAATAAGTTTCCTTTCAGGCATTAGGATAAATTAAGCTTTAAATTAAAAGTTTAGGCTTAAAAATTAAGCTTCTGGTACAATCAGGTTTTAAAATCATAGCCAAACAAATATTTATTTTTAATCCATTTTTTGATCCTCATAATAATTTAGTAAAATTCTAGATGGTTTTTAAAAATCTAGGCTAATTTAAGCAATTCTAATGATTTGAATTCATTTTGTGAACATTTCCTAGGCTGTGACTTAAACGCTTAATATATCTTTTTTAAAGACATGCTACTAAGCCAAAATATTCTCAACACACTTCTTTATGTACAAAAGCTGCAAAACTGTCCTGAATAAAATTGACTTTCTAATATTCTTTAATATAGTACCTCATATTTACATATTTATTTAATAGATTTACACATAACTATCAAATAATTGCCCTAGTTATGCTTAGAATTTAAAATTTTACTTGTCTTTCAGATAATACAAAATAATTTCCAAAGCAATTTTCTGAGTATTTGTCTTATCTGATTATATGCATACATAGTTGACATTTGTTGAATATTAATCATACTTTGAAAGAGCAACAATAGGTTTGTGTTCATTCAAGGTATTACTGGCTGCTAGATAATTATTGAAAAGAATGATCTTTTCTCAAATTTGCCACACAAAAAGACACTTGATGTTCCCGTTCCCATCAAGATGCTCAGTATTGTACCATCAACAATGCTGCGATAAGTGTCATTGCCTCTGTAGATATTTCACATAACTCCTACCCTAAAAGTTACGGTTGCTGAGGTAAGTAAAAAAAAAAAAAAAAAAATCCCAGCCTAATTATTTTAAAAGGCAATATGACTAGACTCTCTGGCTTTCTGAAATACCAAAAATACTCAGGAAATGAATTACATTGAAATTCAGGGCATTCCAGGTGGACATTAAGAATATGTGCCAACATGGCAAGAGGAATAGAACATGTAGAACTCTTCATGCTCCTATGAGTACTATAAATTACCACGCATATACTCTCTCATCCCATGAAGATAAGCAAAAGTGATCCTTCTGAGTCTCTATTTATGTCTGAATCTGCAGAATTCCAAAGCACCCAGAGTTATCTCATGATTTTTCTTCTCTTTTTATTATTGCAGACATTTATGACCCAGTTCTGCCTCTGATGGAGTTGGTATAGTAGCAATTTACAATTTTTTTTTTCCTTGTGGGTACTGGGAATTGACCTCAGGACCTCGCACGCCAGTAGGCGCCCATGGCACTGAACGATATCACGGGCCCTTTTTTCGTATGTGGGTTCCGGGAGTCGAACTCAGGACCTCGCGCTTTCCAGGCAGGCGTTTATGCCACTGAGCTATCTCACTGGCCCTACAATTGGTTTTTAAAAGATAAATATCAGTACATTCCAAGCTAGATTCCTGGGAAAACAAAATTAAAGAGACTTTTATTTTAAAAAATACCTGTATGACAAAATTGAAGTCTAAAAGTAAATGCATCATTCAGCATTTCTTTAAGCCTCTGAGAAAAAATTACTTGCTCCCTAGCCCCACAAAAAGTGCTTCATTAGCATTCCTGTGAGATTGGCAAATAACAGGGTGAATATAGAACTTTTTGAGGAATAGAAAATAACAAATCCCAATAGCTAAATTTGCTTACTATGTTCTAAAAAATACTTAAGTAAGCTTCTTTTACACAGTAATTATGTAAAATTATGTAACAAATAATTTCCATTGACATGACTTAATTTCCATTGATGTAGCTTAATTTCCAAAGTTTTCTCAGATCCTCACTATCTGATATTTCTAGTAACTGCAAGACCTACCTTTATTTCCAGAAAATGTTCATTTTGGCAAAATGATATATGGAAACATTTCTTCCCTTGCACATTGTATTTCCAAAGTTAAACTGTGAAACCAGCCCATATGATTGAGTTTGTGTTCTTAGACAATTAATTGAACTCAGTATTTATATAGAGAGAAAGCCTAGTAGCGGAAAGAAATATTTATTCCACTGCACACTTCCTCTGCCTTAGTCCTATTAATAGCAGGTTCACTGTGTACCGGTTATCAACTTGGTTAAGTCTAGAGAAATAGAATATCATATACAAATTAAGTTACATGAAGGTAGTTTATTACTTATAAGTAGGCAGCAAGTGGGTTTATTACTTATAGCTAATAGGCAGCAAGGGACTACAAAAGCTGAGGATTCATTTTGTGCCAGGGACCAAAAGCTCAGGAAAACTGCATGGGACAGTTGAACCTTGAACTGTACCTGAGAGACCCCAGAAAGCAGCTTGCCTTGAGTTTCAAGGACCTGGGAGACACAGAAATCACTGGTTGTATTGAAGTATTGAAGGCATCTTATTTCTAAGGTAACTGGAACAGTGCTCAGACTTGTGGCGACCTCCTCCTTATCTCAGTGTTGCAGATAATTTCAGGTCCATTCTACAGTTATTTTTGAGAGATATCAGTAAGAAAACTGTCCTGCAGTTGATGGCATATAAATTTTCATTATTTGTATTAGTGATTCAAATGGAATTTAATTCTTTTATAGGGAAATAATGTCTCCCACTCCAAACTCTTCTCGTAATGGCTGTAGTAATTTAGTGATCTTCGTTACTGCTAATTATCGCTGCCACTGTAGAATGCTAGTATACCAGCAGCAAACCAAAGAAAGATTATTCCATAAGATCATAGTTTTTAGCATAAATCAACTAGACCAAGACAGATTGGGAAGGAATGTAAAGAACATTTTTGGAAGATGTTCAAAATCCAATCATGATCAGTAATGCTCTGATTTACTGCATCTCTTGTGTCTCGCTCTCTCATTTAAATGACCTATGCTTCATTTTAAAGCCAATCCTGGAAAGCTTTCAACTACTGATGACATTTAACAGGAAGGAAGACATAAACAAAACTCAAATGGGTATTTGACATCCTTAATGCTCAAGCACATGGGTCAGAGCTCATTGGGTTATTTCATCCAGTCATGCAAAGTAAGTTATGCACTGTGTGAAATAAAGATTGAAAAAAAAATGAACAATAACTCTATAACAATCTTGCCTTATTCCCTTTTCCTCTTTTTTTTTCTTTTTTGATATGCAAGGAACCCTTTGCCTGCTAATGTTAGAGGCCAGTTGAACACAAACCTTAGCCTTCTCCATAAAACATTTACATAACCTAAAATAGAAAACAGAAAGGAATTATGCCATAGATAAGTGGTTTATAGAATAATATGGATGAGATATATAGGAAATGGAATTCTATACTGCCAAAAAAATGTCCAGAAGGGAAAGGGCTTATTATAAGGATATGAGAGATATTTAAGAGGTTTCACAGTTACAAATAAATTAGTCATCCAGATTAAGGAGAAAAATAATCTCAAAATATGTGTTCCTTACAGCAAAATTTCAGATAAACATAATGACAAGTTCTAGAGTAGGCTTTAGAAGTATATTAACACAGCTTTAAAATATATTTGTGCTTCAGTCACCGGATAGGGAGATTAAATTTGGCTTAGGTTTTTGAAAAGGACAGATTTAATACAGATTATAAGAAAGCCAATTTATGTTAAATGAAAGAACTTTTTAGCAATTAGAATTTCCTCCAAATGAAAGGTCTGCTTCATAAATTCAGGTGCCTAGTTCAAAAAGATTCTTCCTGTAACTAAATGGTCAAGGATATTCCTAACAGTCACATTTACTGGGTGTAACTTTAGCCTGGGTGATCTCTCTCATCGCTTCCACTCTTTAAGTTGCTGATGTCTAGATTTCTTTCAAACCTCAAGAACAATTAAAGCCACAAGACACAATTCAAAACCCCAATTTCTGTGAAATCTCTCAACTTTCCTATGTCACTCATGATCAGTGATACTTTTAAAACCAAATTCATATGTATTATCAAACATATTGCTGTAAATATCTCTTGTAATTTTGTGTCATACAAAACCTTAAAACTCTCTGAAGACAGATTACTATCTAGTTCATAGTAGGCCTACAATAAATATTGATTGTTGAAGGAAAGATTTGTAGTAGTATTTTGTTTTTACTTCTCAATCTATTTCATAGACAATTTATTTTTTCTATTAAAAATAAAAACAAAAACAAAACAAACTTTCAATCGCATGGGATCAATACTATTTGATGACAGCCACTAACAATTTTAAAATTATGTCACAAGCATAATGTGGGAAGTACACCAGTGGCAGACTTCATCTGTCAAGGACATACTTGAAAATTCTTTCTCCAAACACACCTGAAAATAAGAGAAACAAAAAAATTTCTCTAATGAGTGATACCCTTTGAAAATACATGGCCCTAAGATTCACTAATTTAAGTTGATCAATAAACAGATTTTTGGTATAAGTTTAAGATAAGTGTAATGTATTTATAATATGATGCTAATATATTGTTAATTTCAGGCATGTATCACAGATTTGCAGAAATGATAAAAGCTTATAAACTCTTAAATCAAAGAAACTCACTTTAGTTAGCTTCCAATTAACTTCCAAACACAATGGTATTTCTAGTAATTGTTATGAAAGAATCCAGTCTGTAGCTGCAATGACAAGTGTGGAATCTATATGACCATAGAAGTTTAGGCTGTTTCGATAGTTTACTTAAGATAACATGATAGGGAGTGGGAGTGTAGGGCAGGGTTAGAGCCTGTACAGAGTATGCACAGGGCCCTACATTCAATCACCAGCACCAAAAACCATACAAAAAATATGCCAAGATACCGTAACAAAGTCTGTGTCAGCTTAACCTGTGAGTGTTGAAGTGCAATAGTAGAAAACAATGGCCATTTGGCTCCGTCTAGGAACCTTCATGATTCAGGAGCTCAGAATGTGGATGATGGAATGCTTGTGCCCCTTAAGAATCATGACTCTGTGCCAGTGATATAGCTCAGCGGCATAAACGCCTGCCTGGCAAGCGCAAGGTCCTGAGTTTGACTCCTGGTACCTGCACATAAAAAGAGAAAAAAAAAGAATCATGGCTCTGTCTTCCCTGATTTCAATGTACCGCTCTGATAAGACTATATACTTAGCAATTTTGTTCTTTATTGCTTTGCCTGGTTTTTAGAGCTAAAAAAGAAGCTTGGGGACTAAATAATTGACTTCATATAGCCCAAATATAGAAATATTGAATGATCTCATAGTCATTCATTTTGGGTGCTGTGTTGAGATTCCTAAACTCTAGATTTATGTAGTCTTGGGTGAGCTTTCTGTCTGGTTCCACATAGCACTGAAAGTGATCTAATTAAAACACTGCTAAGATAGAATTACCACCCTACCTACTACACAGAAGTAGGCTCCCACTGTTACTAGAGTCAAATTCAGTATCTTGGCCACATCTAAAACTCCATACCATCTGCCGCCCTCTCCAACTCCCTTCCTGTACTCTTCCTTTTGTTCACTCTGTTTCTATACTAAAAGGTGGAAGACAATCTCAGCTCTAAAGTTTCATACTCATTGTATTTTTAGCTAAGAATATTTTCCCCAGAATATTGTCTCATAATCTAAGTATCCGCTAAAATGTTAGGCCCTCAAAAGACCAACTGTGAAAATATCCACTTATTCATTTGTCTCTGGTTCATTTTGTCTGTGACATTTGTCACTAACATAAATTATCTTAAGGACTGATATATTTGACTGCTTATTTATTGTTATTCTCCTTCTCCCCAAAACAATACAAGTTCCATAGCGATTTTTGTTTATCTTGTTCAGCAATGTATTTCCAATGCCTTGAAGAACACCTGACAAATAGCAGTCACACAATCTGTGAGTGTTGAATAAATAAATGAAAATATTAAGCCACTTAGAACTCAGTATACAACTGACACTGAGTAAATGAAAGGATGGAGTAATAGTTATGATGACTAAAAACAAGCATTATTTTAAAATAAAATATGAAAATCAACAAACAAGTTCTGCTGAAATGAGTAATTAAAAAAATTTTCCCCAACTTCATTGAAGTATAATTGCCATAAAAATTTTATATATTTAAGGGAAGCCACCCACACACACACACAAAGTGTGGACAGAAGCCACAGCCCCTGCAGCATGTCCTTTGGATTCTGTGCCCTGGTTGCAGACAACCACCAACTCCAGGCCAGCTCAGTGTTTTCTTTCCCTTCAGCCATAGAACAACAGAGGTGCCTCCACCAAAAAAAAAAAAAAAAAAAATCTATCTGATAATAGATGAGGCCAACACCCCAGGGAAGAAGGTAAGGTGGGAGAGTTGGCAGCTCCAGGGAAAAATAATGGAACAGAACTGCAATGCTAGACCCAAGAAAAACCCACAGCTAAGTAAACTACAAAAACAGCATGGAGCTTTACTCCAAAAGTGACTCCCTCGTGGCAAGGTACAGTTGGAGAAATCATATTAGGGTTTCCAGTGTTACCCTCCCACAGTGACTGGGTGAGAGACAGCCACAAGAGACAGTGGCAGAGAGGGTGTGGGCAGACATAGTTTAAGCCCAGGCTGGGAAGGACATGGGCCCCATTCTCTGTGGTGAGAAGTGAGGCCTGGTAAACGTGGCTTTCAGAGGTGGCTAAGTCTGAAAGTGCTGGAATTATGTTCAGCAATTTGTTTGAACACCAATCCCACTGTCTACATCCAGCAGACACCAGTGGTATGGTTGGTTTCCCATCTACTGATTTAAGAAAGGACATGCCTCAGTTTGGATGGTTGTCACAGTCCAGGGTGTATGGACAGAGGGGTTTGTGGAGCAGCAGGGACACCTCAAAAACCCACATACTGTAAAGCTAGACTGAGAAAATTGTAACTGCTGAATTCACAGACTGCAAATCTTGGAAAGAAATAACACATTCAAAATGACAGAAGAATTTTTTTTGGCCTCAATTTTTTTGGACACAATTTTTTTTTTCATTCTTATTCCTTCATTAGTTTTGAGGGGTTTGGGGCTTTTTTCTCTTTTTCTTTTCTCCTTTTAATTCTTTTTTCCTTCTTTTTCTTTTTTTTCCCTTTATTTTGCTGTTTTTACTTTTGTCTTTTTTTCATTTGTTCTTTTCTGTTACTTTTATTTGATACTATTAATATCCTTTTACTCCTAAATAGGATCATTTATCTCTCCTTGATTTTCTTCTTCTCATCTTCTATCAGTTAATGTTTAAAATTCTACTTACTTCATTCTTTGATTTTCCATACCCCTTATCCTTACTTGTATAACTGTTAAGCTTTATGAGTCTTTAGATAGTAAACCCAATGCTATTTCTGTCGAATACTGTTAGTTGAGGTACAGTTGTTGCATCTAGTAGATTACTGTATGTAAACATTTGGTTTGTCTTAGTATTTACATTCCGATTTTATTGCTATTACCAAGGTGTCATAGTTGTTGTTACCAACTAGTTTTCTCTGTATGCCAATATCTGGATTGCTTTTGTGTCATTAACAATACTGTGCCCCATTCCTACAGAACAGGTTGCTGGGCCAAGTACATTGCAGCCTCCTCTCCCACATAAATGGAAGTTGTTGACTCTTGGGACAGAGGCAAAGATTATAGTTAGCCAAGCCCAGAGTACATCACTGAAAAGCAGACACTAACTAAAGAGGTCTCCATACCAGCAACAAAGTCTTCTACTGTAGTCAATGTGCAAACTTCAGCAAAATCAAAGTAGTAAAACAAAACAAAGCAAAACAATAGAGACATGAGAAAACAAGGAAACAAAATGCCTCCTCCATCTTCCAACTCTCCCAAAGCTTATCCATGGGGCATTGAAGGGGAAGAAACAAAAAGCCACATGGCGAAATTATTCAAAGCATAATAGAGTACATGTTTTTTATAAATTGATAAGGTCTTCAGCATGCTCAAAGAAGATGTAACTAAACAGATAATGAAATTAAACAAAACATTCAGTGAGTTTAAGGAAGACACTAATAAAAAGCTACATGAGTTACTCAAAATGATACAAAATATGGAAGACCAGTAAAGGATTAGAATTAGTAAGTAAAGAATTGGAGTCCATGAAAAGATTTAGAACAGAAATTTAGCAGATTGAAATTTCTATTGAAAGTGTGGGCAGCAGAAGCGACCAGTGTGAGAACACAATGTCAGAACTAGAAGTCAGGGCTGCTATCAGAGAACAGTTATTCAGAGATACCTTAAAAACAACAAGAGAACATGAAAAATGCATCCAAGAGCTACTGGATGACACAAAGAAGAGTAAGATTAATTGGAATTAGTGAAAAATCATAAGATAGCACTAAAGGGATTAAAAACTGTTCACAGAAATAATAGCAGAAAACTTTCCAAATATTGGGAAAGAATTTAACATACAGATAAGTAAGGCATGTAGAACCCCAAATAGCCAAAATGGAAAAGAACCTCTCCACAGCACAACAGAGTCAAAATCCCAGAAGTCCAACACAAGGACCAAATTTTAAAAGCTGTCAGAGGGGGCAGGTGAGATAGCTCAGTGGCATAAGTACCTGCCCGGCAAGCGCGAGGTCCTGTGTTTGACTCCTGGAACCCACATAAAGGAAGAAAAGGGCCAGTGATATCCCTCAGTGGCACAAGTGCTTGCTGGCAAGCACGAGGTCCTGAGGTCAACTCCCAGTATGCACATAAAAAAAAAAAAAAAAAAAAAAAAGCTGTCAGAGAAAAGCAACAAATCACTTATAAAGCTAAACCTATTAGAATTACAGTAGACTTCTTAACACAAAACTAAGCAATGAAAAGAGCTTGGAGTGAAGTGTTTCAAGCCCTAAAAGAAAACAACTTTCAACCCAGACTGACATATTCTGCAAAGCTATCTTTCAAAAGTGATGGAAAAATAAGGAATTTCCATGATGAAGACACCTCAAGAAATTCATAACCACCAAACAAGCACCCCAAGAAGTTCTCAAAGATAGTCTAGAAAGAACCAGTGAAGCTAACAATACCAAAATATCTAAAAGAATAAATACATCAGAGAAGGTGAGCAAATAAGCCAAAGGGGAATCAGCAACAAGAAAGTAATGTAATGGAAGGAATAAGTAACTACCTTTCAATAATAACTGTCAACATGAATGGTTTCAATTCCCCAATCAAAAGACACAGATTGGCAACTGGATCAAAAAACAAAATCCACTAGTATGATATATAAAAGAAAAACATTAAATACCGAAAGAAATTCATAGACTAAAAATCAAAAGATGGAAAACAATATCCTGCACAATGGGAACCTGAAAACAAACAGGAGCAGCTATGCCATTTCCAGACAAACGACTTTCAGGCAAAACTGATCAGAAGAGGCCAAGAAGATCACTATATATTAAGGGAATAATTCAAAAGGAAGAGATAGCAATTATAATCAGATAATGCACCAAACAATTCTACTGACTTCACCCCATATGAGCAAGCTGGAGGCTGGCTGGGTTCATAGGTCAGCCAGTGCTTAACCACTCTATCCAGCCCACATGTATAAGACATCTCTTTTCTAGGTGTGCTGCATGGGGATTGGGGAAGATTGACATAGGTAATTTGAAACTCTCCTTCTTGCTTTCTTTAGTGCACCCTTTGTTATATTTGTGCTCAACCTAAATGGTATAATTTCTTACCTGGGGGCCAGGAACATAGCTCAGTGGCACAGTGCCTGCCTGGCAAGCGCAAGGTCCTGAGTTGAATTCCTGGTTCCAAAAAACAAAGGAATTTTTTACCTGGTTGTCTTAGGAATTGGAATGTATTTTCATGTTTAAATGGTGGTGGTTGTTCAAACCAGTGTTTCTGTCCTAGGATAAGCGCTAGAAACTCATTCCATCATCTTGGTATGTCACTCAAATTTTATCTTGTTGACATCTACTGTGGTCATTCATTTCCGAAACTAGGCTCAGTACAATACCAATTAAAGGTGTCTCCTGAATTCTAAGTTTAAGTTAAGCTAAATGTACTAACTGCTTCCCATAGGACTGTTAGTTATTCCCTATGCTTGGCTCTCAGGAGAAGGCAGGATAACATGGTAGTTAGGTACGTTGACACTAAGATCAGCAATGGTAAGTTTGTCCTTGCTTGGTAAAAAGGTGACCTTGATGAGCTACTTTACTTTTCCGTGTTTCCTCTTCTTCATCTGAAATCATATAGTACTTATTTCATGAATGTGTTGTGGACTAAAGTTATTATTTTATTATTAAATAATAAAGTGAAGTGCTTAGTACATTTTCATCATATCACAAGCACATTAAAGCCATAAATATCTATTATTTAAATACACAGTATAATATATTTTATATAATCATCATGGAGAAAATTTCTGAAATAAAACATGAATACAGAGTTTACATTTTACATAAGGGTTTTATTCAACTAAGGGGAAAACATGCTAATTCTATTATTTCATACTCTGATTAAAATTCAGGTCATCTCATGTGCTGAAACACTGTCGTTAGGTTTACATTTCCCAAGCAAGGAAGATCAGGATGTGGTCTATCTCTCACTTTAAGGCCAAGCAAAGGTTATGGAATGACAAATGGTAAACACCAGCTCTGACCGGATTGCTTTGTCTAACTACCTGGGAGTTCAACAGACCAAAAAAGAGCTTTAAAAATTATCCTTTGAAACCAATTCACAAATGTTTGGTTAATGATCACCACAGAGCTAGTGCTCAGCAAAATGCCCCCAGGGAGTCCTGGAAATTTTTCAGTGGATGCTCAGGAGTTGACAGGAGAAAAACACTACATGAAATTATGTGCGAGCACCAAAGGCAGCCAGTTAGAAACTGGGATTGAAAGAAAAGAATCCACACATAAATATGTGCCCCAAAGCAGATGAGAAAATCAATAAGTAAGAGAAGCTATGTATCTCCCTGACATAAACACATATGACTGGATGACAGTCACTTCAACTACCAAAGCCTTGGATTCCCAGAACCAACTTTATAAATACTAAAATGAGGTTTTCAAAGGATGGTCTGGAGATGTAGCTCAGTGATAGAGTACTTGCTTAGTATACAAGAAGAGCTGAGTTCAATCCCCAGCACCACAAAAAAATAAAAATAAAAATAAAAAGATGTAGAAATACAGAGATTCAAAAATAGTGATAACCCTAATTTTGTTTATATCATAATTTGAAAAATTGAAATATGAAGCAGAATATTAACAAAAGGTTCCTAGATGTGATATTACTGGTGAGTTTATATATTACTTATAATGCTTTGTTTGTTCCAAATTTTCTCTAGTGAGCATAAGTAATTTTTATAATGAGAACAATGCTAGTCATTACTTTTACACCATACATCAATATCATCAGTAAAGCAAGACAAGTTGTATTTAGTGAAATTTTTTAGATTTGTGTATATTGTGTTACCAGACACCATTTTCTCATCGTTCCCTATGATGGTCATACCTAGGTCAGACCTAGATTTACCACAGGGTGGTAAATTTTCTCAACTTATCTGGGCCATGGAGTGCATAGATATTTGGTTAAACATTATTTTGTGTGTGTGTATGTGTCTGTCAAGGTTTTTCTTGCACATTTGAATCTGTGCATTGAATAAAGCAGATTTCCCACCCATGTCCGTGAACATCAATAAATTGAATACCTGAATAGGAAAAAGGATGAAAAAAAAGGTTGAGTAAAGGAAGGAGAATTTGCTCCCTCTCCCTATCTTCTGCGTTCAGACTGGCTTACACCATCAACACTCCTGGGTCTCCTGCTCACGAACTATAGATCTTGAGACTTCTCAATCTCCACAGTTAAGACTGAGATAGAAATGAGAAAGAGAAAGAGAGAGAGAGAGAATCCAGACTTCTTATACATACTCCAAAGTAGTAAAAGCAAAGACCAAGACCAGTTCATCTGGAGTTTGTCCCAAGTCATTCATTCATTTATGATGTGTTTGATTCGCCCTGCCTACAAACTTTTTTTCTGTAAGAGCATAGAACTGAAAGCACTATTCCTCAACACCAATTCTCAGTCTGGGGACAGGGGATGGTGGACCATAAAGCAAACAAACAATTCTAAACAGAGTAGCAAATGCAGAGGTACATATAAACAATGGAATTCAGTTCAGAAGAAGAAATGAAGCATAGTCAGAGAAGGGTCCACGGGGAGATGAGTAAAGTAGTTTGAAGGTCTCTAGTCCTTTAGGCAAACTTTAGAAAAAGTTGTTGTACAGAAATAGGAAACCTGTCCTGGGTAGAGACAGGTGAGGAACAATAGTTTTCTTTTTTTCTAGTAAACATGTCCTTGTTTCCCTTTGAGGAAGAATGGGAAAACATAGCTAAATAGTCGATTAAAGGATAATTAAAAGCAAAAATTCATGTTCCCCATTGGTAGGTAAAACAAAGAGCTCCTGGGAAATGAATAACAGCTTTTTAAATCAGGAGTCATGCAAATATGAGTGAATATATATATGAATATATATATGAATGTATATCTATAAAGAGAGATACAGAGAGAGTTATAAACAGTATTCAAATGGATAATCGCAAACCAATGAGGATAGTATAAGCAGAAGAAAATAATAAAAATGATTAATGTAAGTCATTACAAAGTGAAATGGAAGAGAATAGAAAGCAAACAGAAAAGAAAATTTGGTAGTCTAGACGAGCAACTAGAATAAGGTAAAGATTACCCTTAGTAGGAACAGTTAGAAAAAGATAATACCTTTTTTCAAAAAAAAAAAAAAAAGCAGGCTATGTATTAATGAAAATAAAGTAAAAAGAGAAAGTGGAAAATGTTCAACAGGAGGCAAACCCATCATCTGTGCAAGTTCAGAAGCAGCGCTGTGACTCCAGAAAATGGAGAGCTTAACCCTTGCAGTTCTCTCACATGGCTACAGACAAGTGGGAAACCCTTCTTCCAAAGACTTCCTGATCACAGTCTTTCAGGACTGGTAGGATTTGTGGTGAAGATGCACATAAAGATATTGAAGGGTAAGTCTAACTCTAAACTGACATTTTTCATAACAGTTTTGCATAATCTACCTAAGAATTGTGCCTACTCAATGCAATATTCATACGTCTAAGTCAGTATCACGAACTACTAAACATACATAGAAGCAAGTAGAAGGGTTTTCTCAGTGGCACTGTCAGAATGCTGAAACAAGGAAATGATTTACACTACTATTAATAGGAGAATAGTCAGGTAAGCTAAGAATATTGACAATATGAAGATACCTAGAAATTTGCAGAAAACTAAAATTTTGACATCAAAAAACAATCATTAAAATCATCTTTGCAAAGATAATAATCCAGAAAATATAACATAAGGAAACACATGCATGCACACATATGGAAAAAGCAAGAATTTTTACATTATTAAATGACATAGTAAAATCTCAGCTATTTAAAAATGCATAGAAAAAAAAGAACCAAATGTAATACACACTGAAAACATTACTTATGTTACTTCTGAGGAAGTAGATACTGACTGATTTTTCTGCTCACTTAGCCTGCTGAATCCCACTCCTAGAGATTAACGCCAAACAATGATTCTTCATGGAAAGCTGTCAGGATTGCTCAGCACCCAGACCAACCAAGAAAAGCATCAGGAAAATGGGCATCTGCAGGTTCTTCTACACAGGTCTATGCCTATGGTTCTTCTACATAGGTTTTTCAAGCCAAGGCAGCCCTTCCTCCTACAGTCAGAAGTAATACATTACTAATATCCAGAAGCTTTCCAAAGGTTTTAAATAATGCTGATGAGTTAGTTCTTGCTTTGATTAACTGAACTTCAGCTAGTCCCTACCTTTCTTTCCCCAGTCATACTGACCAACACCTACTTAAGTATCTACCATGCTATTTCTAAAACAATGCACATTGTAAGTGTTAATGTTCCATATTATGTCTTCAGTGAGTCTGAAATCTGTGAAGACTTTCTAGTGCTGTGGTGATCTCTCTCAGTTCACTATATATTCTGAGTATTCCAGTCCTTATAACAGAGTTTCTGTACATACCACGTTAAATAGTTCTCAAAATTTTGCATGTATTAAGTGTCTTTGGGGAATAAATATGCTGCACTGAGGCAAATACCAGGTAACACTTTCTATTTAACATTCTAAAAGTGCTCAGGCACATACTAAATGGCATTCTATAAGATAGCTATTGTATACTGCCTATTAAGATAGAGCTTAAAAACTAATTACATATTCATCTGTGCTTACTTACTGAACCACAGAAATACCTAAATAAGCAATTTGTAGTTATCCAGTGTGAAATAGTTATGCTATTAACACTTAATTCAAGTCATGGGGAAAAAGCCTTTCTTCAATCCAAAGATAAAATGGAAGCCAATACTTTCTTTGATGCCTAATGGAGCCCGGTGTAGTTACACTAACAGATGCTGCATGTCCTCCTCTAACTGTTCTGTTTTTCTGTTCACCGAAAAATTATACATCAAATTACAGAGGTTACTGTTCACAATTTATATACCACCTGTTTTATTTCTACTAGCATTTTCCTTATACATCACTTTGTATCTTCAGTCTTTATATTGAAGCATAAATGTGTTCTACCTTTTGGAAACTTGAAAAAAACATACTTAAGAATTTCAATTTTCTACCACCAAATCTTTTTTGAGGGGGTGGCAGTTTACCTGCACTTAGGAGCATTCCAAACACAGCGTCACCATTGTGAAATAAAAATACTTGGTCCTTTCCTAGGTTGTCTTTTTCTGAAGTACTTTTGTTTGAATGTATCATAATGTAAATGCAGTGCTCATTCCCTAGTCATTAGCAATTGGTACGTAAACTCTGAGCAGACAGAGCTGTATCACTTTAAATCAATGGTTGTACAGTACCCAGTGCTAGATGCAACCTTCAAATGCTTAACCAGTATCCCTCAAACATTTCTTTCTTTTCTAAGATCAGAAGACAGTTGCAAAACTATCTGTGATGCAATACCTATGAAAACAAAGAAAAGATGCAAGCACAATGAGATTAGGAACAGATTATTGGATTAATGTCCCAATTCTGCCATTTACTACTGTCACCAACAGTGCTCCATGATCTTCAGCAACACACTGAAACTTTTTGAACTGCAGTGACTCCATTTTTATTATATTTTAAGTATTTCGTGTTACATTAGAAATTCTTTTAAAGTCTTATGCTATTGTTTAAAAAGTGCAATACCACCTACTCTATTATTCTTTCTATGAGCACTTTTTAAACAATAGCTTAGGACTTTAAAAGAATTTCTAATGTAACATGAGGTCACTGCCATCTACTCCCTGATCCCTGACATCCTGAATATCATACAAGCAGAAAACTGAGCAAAGTAAATAAAATTCAGCAAATTAACAAATTCACACTGTGACATTCTTTAAGACTGTTCTCGTATTCTTCAAAACTCCCCATGTCTTGGATAATAGAGGAAAAAAACATTTAATCTCCCTCATCTGGAAATACAGCAATCCTTTAATATCTATGGGTGATTGGCTCCAGGACACCCAGGATACCAAAACTCAAGGATACCCAGGGCTCTTATATAAAAATGGCATAATACTTGCATATACTCTTACGCACATCCTCCCATGTATTTTAAATTATCTCTAGATTACTTGTAAAATCTAATACAATGTAAATGCTATGCAAATTATTGTTATGCTATATTGTTTAGGGAACAATGACAAGGAAAAAGAGCTGTGCATGCTCAGTTCAGATGCAATTTTGTTTCATATATTTTCAATCCATGCTTGGTTGAATTCATGGACATAGAACAAGAATTCACAGATATGAAGGACCAAATATAGGGACCGGATGCAATAATTTAAACAGTGCTTTCGGATTAAAATATGCAATCTCTTAGATTTCAGTTTTCCTCTACTGGTGGAGGTTTGTGGCTATTGTGACTACACAAAGATTGAAGCAATTCTTTGAACTGTGTATTATCCTCTGAGATTTTGGTTTCCATAGTGATGTTCTTTGTTCTCCAAGTGGCTGCTCACCCTGCTGGAAGAATTCTGGCAGCCTGAATAAGTCTTGGTCCATGTTTTCTTATCTGGGTTAATATCTGATAGCTTGACACTGACAAACCTTGCCCATCTGCATTCCAGACCTAAGTCTTACCTTAACCCCTGTGCATTCTGATCCCCAGCAATTCTGAACAAATCCAACACTTTCACACACCAGCGCGTTGAGGTACATGGCTCTGTGCAATGGAATACAGAAGATTTTCATATGTGAAAACATTTTCAAGTCTACTGTCATATTGCAAAATGTGTTTTGCATGATTTTCAATCTCATTGTAACAGATTATTCCCAGTCCCACTCCCACATCATTTCCTCAGACAAATGGGTGCCATGAATTGTTTAAGGAAAATGTTATATAGGTAAAAGGCAGAAGAGAAAGCCATATTGATGTTTTACTTAAAAATATAAATAAAACTGAAGGATCTAAAATAAATACAACATTTATTTCACCTCTGTTTTCCAGTTCACTCAATAGCATACTCAAGAAAGCGAAAGAACCAGGAGAAGAAGCAGAGCAGTGGCCTGGTGCTAAATGAAAGAAGACAGGCAGCAGCAGTAGGGAGGAGCTGGCAAGTGAGTGGATCACACTAGCAAAGTGAGGCAGTCATTTTTATTACAAAATCTATCCATGCTTTTCTAATTTTTTTTGAATTATTTCTCCCTAAATCAATAAAAACTAACTGCAAATCAAAAGAGAATTCTGCTGGCTTGATTTTTAGAAAGCTAAAATGGAGAACTTGATGAAAACCACCTTAATTGGCCTCAAATGCATTATTTTTTGTCTGTGTCCACCTTCAGCTGACCTTTGCATCTCTTCATGTGCTGACTCATGGCTGGTTGTTGATGGGTTCTAGCCCATATGGAGGCTGCTTAGTTGTCATGGCAACAGTCCAACATGGAAGAGAGCTTATCACCCACTCTTCTTGCTCCAGCAGGAAGTACCTCCCCTCACCTCACTCTCGTGAGCTGAACATCTGCCAATCCCTCTTTGTAACATCACTTTGCCTGCCCCCCATGCTCCGCCTTTAAACAAGCCCCATAAATATTTTACAGCCAGCCCCTCTGAGGGTCCTTGCATCTTACTTGCAGCCTTCCTGCACCTGCATCAAAGGCTTCTCTCAATCTTTTTTTTGTCTTTACTCACGCCAGACCTAACAGTTGTAGAGATCATAACTTGAAAAATTATAAATGTCATTACTTTACAATCATCATAGTGCTATAATTTGCCTGATTGTATTGTAACTGTGGCATTATAGGCCACAGTTGAATTCTTCATTATCTGTTGTTGTCTTGGTATTTCCTCTGTTTTTCTTCTTGGGAGGTCACACAAGTGTGTTTCTTTCAATATCTTTTTGAAGATCCTGTCGATATGTATTTCAAGTAGAAATACTATATTATAATACCCTTTGATTTTTTTACATGCAGGCTTAAACTGATCTTTCTATGTTTATTTCTCTTATACTGAACATTAACTCTTAGGACTAAATATCCTAAATTGTGTCCCAGCATGTCCTAAGCCCTAAAATACTTCCAGGTAGTGCCTGTTGCAATGAAAAGTAAATTAATGAGTATGAAACTTTTTTAACTGAATATATTTGCTGGCCTGTTGTAATAAAGTGCCACAGAACAACACACAACAGATGTATGTTGTCTGACAATTCTGGAGGCTGGAAGTCCAAGATCAAGGTGTTATCAGGTCTTTCCTTCTGAAGGCCTTGAAAGAAAAATCTGTTCCATGCCTTTCTCCAAGCTTCTGTTATTTGCTGGTAATTTTGTCATTCTTTGGCTTCTACATCTCTACCTTCATCTTTATACAATGTTCTCCCTGTATGCATTTCTCTATATCCAAATTTTCCCCATTTCTAAAGACAGTAGTCATTTGGAAAGACATCATCTTAGTTACAACTGCAACTACCCTATTTCCAAATAAGGTCACTCTCTGAGGTTTAAGACTTAAGACATCAATGTATAAATTTTGGGAAGAAGCAACTCATTCACAACTCTGGATATCCCAAGAAGAAACAATTTAGGTTGATTTAGACAGTGACTTCAAAGAACATTTTAAGAAAGTATTCTTTGCAGGAAATTCTTTTGCATTTGTGGTATCACAATATTTAATCCAAGTCATGAAATCAAAGGTAAAATTTCATCTTTAAAATAATTTCAAATTTCATCCTCAAGCTAGCCCTAGCAAAAAGTCTGATGTTGGTCGTTAGACAACCACGCCTTTTTAAATCTGAAGTGTTTCTGCATTGCTATGGCCTGAATATTTGTGTATCCCAAAACTCATGTGTTGAAATCCTAGCCACTAAGGTGATGGTTTTAGGAAGTAGTCTTCTCATTAGGTTAGGCTAGATCACAAGAGTGGAATTCTCATAAATGAAATTGGTGCCCTTACAAAAGAAGGTATCCCTGGTTCCTTCCATAGTTGCTTCCACTGCATGAGGACACAGCAAAAAGATGACTATAAACCAGGAAATGGCCCACACTAAGCACCAAATCTTCCAATGTTTTCATCTTGGACACTCTAGCCTCCAGAACTGAGAAATGAGTTTCTGATATTTTTAAGCCACCAGTTTATGGTGTTTTGTTATAGTAGCCAAACAGACTAAAACATAGGCCCAGTGCTTTCTTGAAAGATGTTTGTTTCATTGTGAGATGCAGGAAGCCAGCTCTCAGCACAAGGCCTAGGACAGAGTAAGCACTCAACGTGTATGGAATGATGCAACTGATTGAATGATGAGTAGGACCAGGTTGAGTACACAGGAAATGCATTTCTTGAAGGAGAAGTGAGACAGCCTTCACTACAAAGGGCTGAATCACATGTTTAATCTTTGATTTCACTTTGCTCTGATGCAGTGCTAGGAGTATTGGACTTCTTTAGATTCTGTTTAGTCATAGCTTCACGTGTTAAAAATGAAGAAAACTAAGGGCTTATACAGGTTGACTTGCCTGACTATTAGTGTTAATGTCAGTACCAAAATTTTAGCTTCCCCAAACCCAGTCAGTTGCTCCATTCCAACAACAGTCTAGATTTTTATCTCACCCCAAGTTAGGTAGAATTACACAGTTATGGGGCTGAATTTTGCTGATCATGGTGTCTTTATTTATTATAAGGGATACCAAGAAATAAGTTTCTATAGGTTCTAACCCCATCCACAAGAGTTAATTTTTTCCACAAATAAATATACCGATAGAAATATATATAGCTAGAAATATATATATATATATATATGGAGATTTTTATTAAAAATGCCTAGCTCACCTACAATAAGCCCAATTACAAAGCATCTATCAAACTAAATTCAACTGCTCAAAGTACACTACCGACGGGATTAGGTAACATCTCTCTTACAATGCAGTTAGTCTTCACTCATTGGCCAACTCAATTTTAATACTTTTTAATTTTTATTTTATTTTTATGATACTAGGGTTTGAACCCAAGACCTTCACACTAAGCTACACGCCCCAGTTGCTGTTGTTGTTGCTGTTGTTGTGTTCATTTTGAGAAAATGTCTCGCTGAGTTGCTGAGTTTCCCAGGCTGGGCTTGAACTTGTGATTCTCCTGTCAGCCCTCCAGACAGCTAGGACTATAGTCATGCTCCACCATGCCTGGCTGACTTTAGAACTGTTAAAGGCAGGAACCATTTACCTTTACTATCAAAGCCTGATAAGTACTAAGACCCTACTAAAAGTTAGTTATAAAGTGAATTACAGTGGTACCTCGGTTCACAAACTCAATTTTCTCCACAATCCTGGTGGCAAACTGAACAGGACAAGAACTGAATCAAATTTCCCCAGAAAGTCAACATTGAACCTACCCATTGAATTTGATTGGGTTCTCATCCAATTTGGTTTGTAACAGAACCATGGAAAGAATCAAGTTCATGAACTGAGGTACTACTCTAATTGGTTAACTAATTAATTAAAGGTGGATGGATAAATATAGCACTGAATGATATTAGTATTCTGGACTTTAATACCAACATGCTAGTTGAACTATATTTATTGCACTTTTTATTCAATCACCACATTACTTTATAGGGAATATATATCCCACATCTAATTGAAGAAGGTGAATATTGGAGGAAAGCCCATGTCTATAAAAACTAATGTAGACATGACAGGGAAGTAAGCAGCTGTTTCCATATTGCAGATGAACCCTGAGAAATCACCTCCCTGGCCACTCTGCCTTCATTTAGTACAGAGTTCACCTTTTGTGGGTATGAACTTCATACTGAGGGCTGTGAGCAGGGATTTGCATTTTGATTCATTTCTCTTTTATCTGAAATCCTTAAGGATAGTGACATAACCTCGCTTCTTTCTATTGTCTCCATGGTGACAAGAACTCTGGCACATTGTTGACTGGATCCTATATTCAAGGTTTCCTCCTGTGAGCAAAGCTTTGGCCAATTAGCATGAACCCAGAACTGCATATTTTGTCCAGCAGATTGCAACAAATATATCAATTGATTTCTTGACTACTGAGCTCTGTCAATAATTCTGCAATGATGACGTTTAGAGGCATTGGCTTTATTCCCTTTAAAAAAGATAAATCCTATGCAAAAACTACTAGAGGTTTCTGTGGCTATAGTAAGCAATTGTTGTCATGTTCTGATTTTAAAAATATTATTTTGCTCCTCCAATGCCTTGGTTGCTGGAAATTCCCTCATTTTAATTTAACACCCCAGCTAAAGGCTCTATGGTGTGAGTGCAAGTGCATACTCAAGAAAATAGGACACTGAATAGGTAATGTTCCAACTGAATGGAGAGGTGGAGAACAGTGCTTTCACAGGAAGCATTGTGTGGGTGACTGCAGGAGGATTAAGCATGCAGAGCTGCCATAGAGATAGAGGGAGCCTGGATAATCAGCAGTGCCCAAAGATGGGAAAGACATGGAGAAAAGCCCTGAAAAATGATTTAACGGAAAAGATAATTAAAACATGTGCCTACTTCACACTTTCCCTCAAATACAACCTGGAAACTACCATCACTTTTCCATATGCTAGAGAATGAAAGAACAGTCATTTTAATCTCTAAAACAGCTTTGCAAAATTCCCCCGCATTAATGCAGAAAGCATGAAATGATTACACAAATTGAATCATAACACTGACCAACTTTGTATCATTTTTGTATTTTTCTCTCAAAGCAGAGAAGTACAGGTATCCATCTCAAACAGTTCTGTAAAACCATAACGGAAAAAAATGAGTATATTATTGTTCCTAGTAGGTCTGCGGTGCTATGTCTGTTTGATCGAATTCCCCTCCAGTGTTCAGGGTAAGTAGGAAGGCGAATGGGTCCGCCCACAGTGGAACACAGCCACAATCTGTGACGGATCATGAACATTTCCAAATGTCATGTTTTAGTGAGTGCATAGGAAATGTGGCCTGTGAACAACAAAATTAAGTTAAAATAGAAATTTTGACTCTACTTTCAACTGTTAATTCACCTTAAACCTTTAATTAGCAGCCAAGGTTAGGCTATTTCACTTACCTTTCTTCCTACCCTTACATTGATGACTGGCCCTGCACCAAGGATACGCTTCTTCTGCAGTCCTTTTATAAGATGGTTGGTTGTTCTTTAGCTTCCTGATTTCAACCACTATTTCTTCCCTTAGTCTCCAAAGCAATCCTTTAGGAAGAACATATCATCTAGAAATACCATCCTCTCCTTCCTATTGCTCTCACCTTCAGGCCTCTCATTTAATTCTCCTCTTTCACAGCAAACCCTGATACTGTTATTGGCTCTATGGGTTCTTGTGTTCCCCATCAGAAAAACAGACAGAGGCGCAGTAATGTGGGAATAAGACCCTTTCATTCTCAAACAGAGCACAAGGGAGAAAGTTCTTGAGGGAGGGAAATCGCAGGCTGAATCAAATGAAAGGACAGGAAGGAGTAGTTTTACAGTGCTCCTAGAGAAGGCAGACGCCCCATCTTTGATGTGATTGCATGTTGGGGTGGAGTTCTCACTGCCCTGTGGTCTTCCTCCTCATCCTCTCCAGGAGACACATGTCTCATGATCATCTTGAGTCTCCATCTATGGGTGTACATTTTACTGTGATTATAAAGCAAAGGTAACTGTAGGTTATGTTAGTGACCACTCCACACATGGTTGCTCCTCACCTTTTGGAGAAAACCCCTAACATTGCTCTAATAAGGTAGGTTATTTTTCTGTCTTAGTAGGCCTGATTGATGGCAAGATTAATTATTTTTCTTGACCCAAACTTCCTTGTATGTCTATTGGCCACATGGTCATTGATTATCAACCTGACTTGTTGGTCTCCCATCTCCTAGTGCTTTTAACTAACTCTATAGCACTACAGGTGTTAGCAATTGTCTCAGTACCTCCTTATAGACTTCATATCTCCTCCAAGTTCTCCCATTATCCTGGAGAATTCACCACTCAGGTAGACAAACATCCAACTTCCAAGCCCTCAGTTCTTCAGCAACCTCAGATGCAATGGTGCACACCTCTATCCACTTCAGTTGCCCTGCTTATGTCCTTGCTCTGGCCATTTTCTTTATCCATAACCACCCTAATGCCAAAATATCTTATTTTCCGATCAGAAAACTTTTCATATCTTCTTTTAAAAGTTTTGTTAGCTTTATGAACTCCGGCATTTTCCTTTCTCCCAATCTAGGAGTCACACACTGAATTATTGCTTGAACAAACGGATGAATGAATACAATTCATTCATGTAAAGCGGAAAGTGCCAACAGCCCTAGAACCACAGTATGTCTCCCTCTACTGAACAGAAACCTATAGATCCTGTGGCGAATCTGCTCCCAAGATGATGTGCTGCACCGCTGCGTCCAAATACAAGGTCAGCGTCCTAGCATCGCAAAATACCTTGACACCTGGCAATGGGAGGGGTTGGGGGATGGAAGGCTCAGGGAGAATCAGGAATATGTCCTTTATCAGCCACTAACAGTACAGTAGAATTTTTATGTGAAACATGAAAATAAGCCTTTAAGTATGACACTTTATAGCTGAGGATAGCAAAAAATTAGATATGTCACTAAGTGCCTCTCTTATTTTCTCCTACTTGTTTTTACCCCCTAGAATTAAAGATACATAAATCCTTTCTCTTGACTGGCTGATTAAAGGATAACTCCAATAAATGTAGGTTTAATTGAAACTGTATCCGTAGTAGAGATAATGCTTGTAAAAGTGTCCAAAAGATCCTTTTACTGGATTAGGCACACATTTTAGTAAGTAACTCTAGGCTCTTTCTCAGTTCTTCTCTATGAGGTCCACCAACTTGGACGTACAGTTATTTATACAATGTTTAAACCTGAATCTTTCCCTTCATTTCAGAGGGAAAGAGACATCTATCTATCTAAACTTCATGAAATTGTTTAAGAATTAAAAATCAGATAAAGTCACTTCCAATATGAACAGTTTCCTGCCTTCACTGTCATTCTACAAAATATTCTCATAAATCTGTTACGGTCCTTAAACAACATTGCAATGAACTATAATGATGTCACTATTCTTTTAAGAAACTATAAAGTAGTTTCTCAAGGAGACCAAATGTGTCATCTCTAGAATGCAATGACTCAATGCATAGTAGTGCTCAATAATTGTTTATAAATGTCTGTATGAGTGAATGAGTAGGGCTCTAGCAATATGAGCTAACTAATTAATTCCATGAATATTTATGAAGCACTCACTATATGCCCACTTATTATTCTACATGCTGGCAAAATGTCAGTGAACAAAGCAGGTAATAATCCCTGAATCCATGAAGCTTATAATTTTTGCATCATAGGGATGGAAAATTAGTAGCTATGGAAGAGTCAACCAGATGTCTTTTCAAAGTGAGTCCATTGCAAAAATTTACCAAAGCGAGCTACGCTGCTTGCAGCGAATGACTGAACCCAGAATGAGGGCTAGAGATAGGTGATTTCAGCCCACAGGAAGACTCCTTAAATGGTTAATATTTGCTCTAGGGCTCCCCATAGGGCACCTGGTCAAAGGTTTCTCAAAGCTATGTTGTGGGCTCAAGGTCTTTCTACCCAAGTCTCCTTTCTACTATCTCATCTACTTTTTCTATAGAAATCAGGTCTGCAGTTTATCCAAAGTTTCTCCATACCTACACTACCCTTTATTTTAGAGATGTTTCTGCCTCACATTTTGAATTCCACCTTGGAGTATGCTTGCTGGAGGAACTGGAATAATATAGAAGAGTAAAAATAATTTTCTAACTTCAATCTTTTAAACATGACTAATACATAAGGGTAAAAATAATTTTCTCACTTCGATCTTTTAAATATGAAATAGGCTTTCACACTTATCTGACTGCTCATTCTGTTTTTACTACTGCTTTTGCTCCTTGGATTTTAGAAGTGTATAAAGTAAGAGAAAAAGCACTACTAGTATGATAAAACAATTAGGCAGACATGTGACAGAAAGCAAAACCATTAGAATTAACATAAAGTGCTAAAATTCTGGCTAGAGCCAATTCCATGCATCTGTCCCATCTCTGCATTTAATACCATTATGGTAGCTGGAAATCCACTATTCACATATATTAGTAAATGCTACAAATCGGGGTTATTTGGTTTTGGGGTGTGCATGTGTGCTTTCGTGCGTGTGTGCATGTGTTACCCGACAGCTATTTTATCCTTACCATTATTTCCAGATCTTATTTAGGTATGCTTGACCAGCAGTCCAAGAAGAAGAGTATGCATATTTTCAAGGCAACACAAAGAAAGACCAAACAAATCGTGCTGCAACTTCTTGAAAATAAAGCCAAGCCAGTTCTAGGTACAAATAGTTCAATGATTTCTCCACTGGTTCCTACCTTAAGCACTCGTGTCTTGCATTTCCATGCACCTCCCCCCATCATCCTCCTCATCTCTGTAGCGCCTTCCAATGTAGCTTGCAGGAGGCCTGCAGAAGGCAGCTTCTGTATTTTGGTTCTTTTATCTGTGTAAATGTGGAAGTTCTGTTGAGTTACGCAGAGAATACCTTGTTCAAAGAAAATTTTTTAATATATTCTTTGCAATTAATCACATTCCATTGCCTCCTAACTTGCACACTGAAATACAAACTTGAAATGCATAAACAGTATTGTCACTAAATATTCAAAATATATCATTTCTCACCATGTGATTAATGAATATGAATTAACCAACATTTATTATTCTTCAAAATTTATCTCCTATGATAGCTCATGTCTTATATTTTTATTTTTTGCTATTCCCAGGCTGTACTTGATATTCCCAGAATGCAAAATATATTCTGTTCAACTACTACAGAAATACTTTGCTTATTTTTCTTCCTTTTGATTTTGTCTTTTTTGTTTTTGTCTTATATTTTAAAAATAAAAGTTCTTATCATGTGTCTTTACAGTGCTACATAAAAAACACTGGTTTTCTTATTTTCTGTGATCCTAATAAAATAACTACAGGAATGATAATAAAAATAATATATTTACCCCCGTGATCTTTACAATGCATTTGTATGAATTCATTTTAGCAAGATATCTGTCAACTTCCTTCAGAAGACAAAAGAACTTGCCTTTCAGTAGTACTGAGAAAACAGTAACATTGAAAACACATTTTCCACAAGTTCTTTGACAAAGCCCAATATTTTTGAGTATGCTCAGCTAGAAGAAGCCAAACAAAATATGTGCTGCTCAAATGATTTCACTCCCCTATTCCCACACCCAAGGCAGAGCTCTTCCACAGTAACCACTGTCCCTGTGGAGCACAGAAAATCCTAGCATTGGAATTTTCCATGAGTTAAAATGTCTTCTTACTAAGGTCTTTATTTTTAAAATGTACTACATAAAGTTTTCAATATTCTGATGTGCTTGGAAACCCTCTTGAATTAAATGACACAAAGAAGGCTAAAATATTGTTTCAATTTTTCCAAGTTTGTAAAGGCACTACCGTTTCCTGTGTTTTATAGAGGTCATATAATTTTCTCCTTTCTTTCTGGTTTCCTCTGGTTGTTTTGGGCTTTTTTTTTTTTTTTTTTTTTTTTTTTTGGTACCGTGAACCGAACTCAGGACCTTGCACTTGCCAGGCAGGCACTGTGCCACTGAGCTATATCCTGGGCCCCCTCCTCTAGTTTTATTAGTAAAACACAGTGATGCCTCAGTTCATGAATGCTTTTTTTGTAAACAATGTGGTTTGCAGACAAAAGCCTTTGACAAAATTTTATTTTTGTTTTCCAACTCTGCATCAGGTGATGAACACAACCAAGGCCATCTTTCTCACACAAACACAAACGTGGCCATCTTTTCCAGAATTCTGGAACAACTTATGTTTATAAACTGAGGTATCATTGTATATGCACAGATCTTAATTAAAATTAATTTGAAATTATGTTAGAGAGGTTGCATACACTCTTGCTGTTTATTAAAACCTAAATAAATATTCCTAAAATATTAACAGCAAGAGATAAGACAATTTCCCAATTATCTGATATCCTCAACTCAGGCATTATAAAACCATCTGGTTAGTACGGAATTTTGACAAATGATAGCTGTGTCTTCACATGTGAGAAAAACTGCCTATTTTATAGCCAAAGGAAAAAAAAACTCATAAATGAATTTCACCAACAGTTAATACACTGAAATATTCTGTAATAAAATGTGATTTTAAAAAAAGGTACTGGAAGTCGTAACTTTGGGTTAAAAGTCAGATTAACTTCTTATGGACAGTACAGCCTTGGACAACAGAGTCAACTTCTCTGGCCTCAAATTTCATTTATGAAATGAGAATAAAATCCACTTTTCACAGGAAATGATATAAATATGTTTAGACCACCAATATACAGATATTGTTTGGCTTGAAATCTTGGTTCAGTCACCCACTCTCTAATCATGGGTAAATATTTCAGTGAATTTGGGAAATGCTTTGGCTCTGTTTCCTCATCTGTAATACAGCACATACCTGGTAGTCCTGCTGTTAAGATAGCACGTAACACATATCAGCAGATCGCACATCCTCAAAATATGTTACCCACGATAATGTGGCTGAGGGGATGGGTAGATGAGATCCTGTGTAAAAAAACACTGATTATTTAGTATCATTCAAATGTCATTAATCTGAATCTTATGCAGCATATGTATGTTATGTGTACTATATATAGCATATTATATAACATATTTACTCAATTTTAAAACATTTTTCATATCATTACATTTAAAATACTAAAATGCAGTTGACTTTGTTTAACATAGTGATTATTTCTCTAAAAACCAATAAACATATATCACTTGAGGAGGAAATAAGGCACACATATGTATGTAATACATATCCTCGCATGTATTGGGCAGGAAATTTCCTTCCCTTTGCTTCCTAAGAGCCAGCATGGTGTAGGCTCTAGTGTTTGCTCATTAAATATCTGCTAATGTTATCAATAAATAATTTATCAACATCTCCAGATTTGATCTGGGTTCCGGTTTTCCTACCTCCCTCTGCCCCATATTTATGTCTATCTCAAAACACTTTGGATTAGGGGTTTTCTCCTAGAGGGACTAGCCTAGATAGATTGGTCTGCCTTTGCCTTTAAAATAGATAGGGGCTGGTGAGATAGCTCAGAGGCAAAAGCTCCTGCCCGGCAAGCGCAAGGTCCTGAGGGCGACTCCTAGTACCCACATTAAAAAATAAAATAAAATAAAATAAAATAAAATAAAATAAAATAAAATAAAATAGAAATCTCCTCACATTTGGAATAGTTTCTATTCTAAAACCCAGATAGCTGCTGGTGTGTCAACCTGCAATCCATCACCTTTCAATCTCCATTCAGCAGAACAGTGTGTGCTCAGTCTGCCAGCCTGCACTTCTCTCTAACCCCTTCTTACCCCACACCTCCCAGCACAGCACAGCCACCGAGAGGATGGGCAGTGAGGCACAGCAAAGCCTGTGCCTGTGAATCAATGTGGGAAAGCATCTGTGAAGCCTTCCTGTACATTCTCCTCCATTTGAGGTTTCAGTAGATCACATCAGTTTGAAGGAAAAGCTAATTAACATTGTAGTGAATCTGCACTATGTTTGAAATGGTGCAGCCAATTAATTCCAACTGAAAATCCATGGAGTAGTTGTTATTTGTTCATGGCTTGGTCTGGTGTTCTACAGCATGACCCTCATGAGTAGAAACTGCCTTTTAATCCATCTGTGTACCTCCAAGGCATAGTACAGTGTCTCGCCCACAGTAATACTGCAGAATTGAATTATTAAACTGGACTAAGTCACAAATTATTCATGCATCTTCTGATTTCATTCACCATTTATTGAGAATTATGAACTAGTTGCTTGAGAAAAAAAGATGAATAAGGTTTCTTTCCTGCCACAGAGAGGCTTACAATTAGTGTGGGAGATAGACATATAAACTAATAATTGCATTAACAATAGAAAAACACTCTAACACATTTATGTATGAAATGTTATGAAAGCACATAAGAAGTGATGATTCACTAACTCTTCCTGGGACAGTGGAGGAGGGAAAATGAGGGTGGATTTTGAAAGATGACTATGTATTCAAGAGGCAGAGGATTCGAGCCAAGGGCAAAGAAATAGTAACTTGAATGGTATGAAAGCACAAATAATAATATTAAAACATTAATAACTCACACTTATCTTACACTATCTGTCAAGCTCTGTTGTAAGCCCCCCATACACACACACACTCACACACACACACTTATTTAATACACATAAAACCCCTTAAGGGAGGTGCTACTATTACTCTCACTTTACATAAATGAAGTGCAAAACATTTAATGAATTTAACAAAATTGAAAGGTACATAGGTAGCAAATGGTAAGGGAAAGACTCACACCCAGATGTCCGCTGTACAGCCAGTATACAACACTGTGCGAACTTGTCCAGTGAGTACCAACTGCTGCTTGTGGCTGAAATGAGTATAAACTTTATGGAAAGCAGTATTAGAAAACGAACTCGCATGGTAGACTGGATAGAGTTGTTAGTATCCTTAGTGAAAGAGCCAAAGTGAGGGTTGCTCTCATTGAGTAGTTGTTCAGAATGTTTACCTATAAGGAACAGTGAATGATTACAGGTTTCCAGTAAATTATGAGAAAGGTCATGATATGAAGAAAAACATATTTATGAGGATTCCTGTCAGAACAATTCTGGATGTGTCAGCAAAGAAAACTGATTAGCAGTTGAGACCGGCAGTGATAACCCAGAGAAGTGTTCCCAAACAAAAACACATGGCTCCTAAATGCTTTTTTTATTGAGATAATACTAACATAAGATAAAGCACACAAATTTTATGTGTTTACTTGAATACATTTTGACAGTTACATATACCTATGAAATTATCTCTAACAATAAAACAAGACAAGCAATATCTCTACAATCCATAAATTAAATGTGCTCACTCCAGCTAATTCCCTCTCCTACACAATATCTGTTCTTTCACCATTAATTAGTTCTATTTGTATTTGGGTCTCATATAAAAAGATGTTTAGGGCCGGTGAGATAGCTCAGCGGCTTAAGCGCCTGCCCGGCAAGCGCGAGGGCCCGAGTTCGACTCCCGGAACCCACATACGAAAAAGGGGCCGGTGATATCGCTCAGCGGCACGGGCGCCTCCTGGCGCGCGAGGTCCTGAGGTCGACCCCCCGGTACCCACAAAAAAAAAAAAAGATGTATATAATATAGAGGTTTTGTATCTAGTTTCTTTCACTTAACACTCTGTTTGGTGGATTCATCCATGTTGTTGTAATGGTTATTCATTTATTTTTATTGTTGAATAGTATTCTATTTTGTGATTGTATGACCATGTGTTTATTCATTGTCTTATTAATAGAAATTTTGGGTTTTTCCCAGTATGGGGACATTATAAGTAAGACTGTGACAAACATTTTTGTGCAATTCTTTTTTACTTATGCCATGGTTTTTCCCCCTGAATCATGTAGAAGTTTAATCCCCAATGTCATGTCAATAGTCTAAAAAAGGTGGAAACAGTATGAGTATGGTGTTTATAGGTAGGGCCTTTGTGAAGTTATTAGGGTTAGATAAGGTCATTAGGCTGAAGTGCTCATAACTGGATCCTGGTGGCTTTTCAAGAAGATGGAGAGAGATCATCTTGTAATGCTCCTTGTCTCTGGCCACGTGAGCCTCTGTGAGCAAGAAGCCATCACTAGATGAATACACAGATCTTGCAGTTCTAGGACCATGAGAAAAAATAAACCTCTTTTCTTTTTAAAATAGCCTGCCTCATATATTTCATTATAGTAATGAAAAACAGAGTAATACAGTGGTCATACATTTTAATTTCCTTGGATAAACAATTATATGTGGAATTGCTACATCGTAACATCAGAGTATATCAACTCCCTCTTTTTTTTTTCTAACTCCCTCTTAAGAAATGTCTGTCCAACTATTGATAATTTTCACTTTATAGAACAAGATTTGCATGTTTTTAAGTAGAACTTAATTGTGCACAATACCTGGAGGAAGGTTGAGTGCTTCCTTCTCCCCCTTTCTCTATGCGTAGCCACATAACTGAATAATCAAATGAAAGACTATAGGTTTGAAGGAATATCGACTTATTAACCTGGCAGAGGTACCAAAATTTCTTAGTCTGGCTTAACCATGCCATAGTTATAAATGTGATTTTTCTTTTGAAGATTCTAAGAAGTGATATTAAATTTGCTTCTATAGGCAGCAAATTTTAGTAAACATGGGTGGTCGGCTAGCAGCTAGGAAATAATTCAAAAGGCCCTGTAACAGTCCAGGTGAAAAAATAATATGATCAACATCTTTGAGAATTGTTAACACTAAATTCAAGATACACACAAAAACTGCTTCTGTATGGGGGTGGGGCACATACTGGGTGCATTATAGCAGATAATAGTCTTGTCATGGTAGCCACCTGAGTTCTCTTTCATTGGATTAACTGCACCTCTATACAACAATTCTACATTGTAGACCCATTCTAAACAAAATACACAGAACAGCCAGTGAGCTGAAGCACCTCCTACCTGCAAGCCCCATGCTTCACCACTCCAGTGCATATCTGACATGACCCATAGATTTTCAGTGTACCACAGCTTTCGACTTGGTTTCTGTTCAAAAGCTTTCTAAACTATTGGCCTGTCCAACATAATAGCTTGCTTTCAGTGTTGTAGTACCAGTTCTGGAAAAATACAGAAAACAAAAATATCCAACTGAAATGACATGAGAAGGATGTGAATATCAAACTCTGAATGAGCCTTAATTTGTCTATTTTATTGTGTTTCTCAACCATTTTCATGAAAACAGGTAAAGACTGTTTGAACCTGAACTTTTTGAAATCAGACTCAGGAAAAGAACAGAAGTCTATAATCTTTCAACCCAAAGAGTCCTGAAGAGGTTATCTTTAGCCTCACCTTGCTGTGACAACTTTGTCATTTTGCTAGCTGGCATGTCATATCATGAGCTCTACCTCTGACTAACATAAAAGTCATTAGCTATGGTTTAGTTCACGTTAGTACAATGCACAGTGTCATTGTTTATCCAGTGGCATTGATCCACAAATCTAGAAGAGGTGAAAAGACTGAAAGAAAAGAAGAATCGAATTATAGAGACCCACTTCTCACATGTTTTCTCTGTTTTACAACTAGAATTTTCCTGGAAACCTCATTATCTAAGTTTATCTCATTATATCAGTTCACTGTAGGCAGCCTGTTGTTTATATTGTCTGCCTTAGGTGAACTCTTATTTGAGTATTTTTCAAAATTGAAAATAAATTCTGAATCAATCTTCTATTATATAAAAATCAGGGATGTTAAACATTTGGTGCTTGAGCAGAACACAACCCCTGATTAATTGACTGTGAAAGTACCTATAAAAGGCAACAAGACTCAGTGGCTCTCGTAAACCAGGATATTTGAACTTTTGCGTGCATCACTGGCTAATAGGGATCATCAGCCTCTGAAATTCTGGAGCAAGAGCTGTGGTTAGATCAGCTAAGAAGGTGACTTCATTTGGAAAGTAACAAGCCTCAAAGCCATCAGAGGAAATGGATGCTATCTGTCCCTGTGATGCTTTCATTGATTTTGCAAACCATTTATCTAACAGCTGTGAGTGCTAACTGCATTGCATCAGAGTCAACAGGAAAGGTAGGCTATATATAGATATAGATATAGATATAGATATAGATATAGATATAGATATAGATATATAGATATATATCTCACAAGTTCTGGATGGCTAGTTCAGCCAGCTCTGAGAGGGGCAGCCACACACACAGAAAGCAGCATGTGAGGACTCTAGCTGGGAAAAAAGACTCCCTTCGCAATACAAAATTGATGCTGCATTCTCTGTATTGCCATATTTTTCGTTAAATTAAAAATCCAGGCTTGAAACAAAACTTACTGATGTGATATAAAGATATACGAAGGGCCTTAGTTTATATAGGGAAAAGGCTGCAAACTGATTATAAAATCAGAATTACTCATCTAGTTAACCCAAGGAATACAAGATTTTACTGGGAAAAGAAACAGAGCAATATACAACCTTTCTTTGCTATATCTAGGTTAATTTATTTGAGTTTGAGTATCTATGAACTTAAGAGGCATCCTCAGAATTATCACAGCCCCTGTGCTAAATGGAGTAAGAACAGTAATATCAAACACTCAGTTACTTCGATAAGGGCAGAAAATGACCAAATTCTATGAAACAAACTACACAAAAATGTTGAAAGTCTATTTGTAGTAATGGTAATATGTCAGCTAATTTCTGACAATGAGATACATTGTTTCATATTTCTCTTCAAATTGCCTCCATAAAAATAGTGAATAATGGCTTACTTTGATATTTTATTTCTCAGACATCTAACCATAAGAAACATTTGTCTTTATAACAAGCTTTGTTATCAAGTTGTCATTATAAAACTAGTTTTTATAAAATGATATTACTGATGAATAGTATTAATAAGCATCTGCAAGGTGTCTTCCAATTTCAAAATCTTTTTAGTGTGTTTCTTTATGAATCAGGACATAACTCAATATTAAACTCCATGTGCCAAAAAGTCACCTCTTTTGGGACCAACCAAAATGCAACAAAACACCAGATGAGTGGATTCTGGTAACTAATTTTTAAAGATAAAACTGCTCATTATAGAAAATGTAAAAAGTAGGATTGGAATAAATAAATAAATATATATATATATGGATACATATGCATATGCATACATATACATATATATATACATGTATATATATGTGAATGATTCATAAACATTTTTTATAATTGTATATTTCAATGAGGAGCCATTAGTTTATGTTGTTAGACATGTCCATTTCCATTTCCTTTCCATTCTATTCCTACTATGGAGCTGAGTGTCTGATCATAAACAGTATCAGCATTTTAGAAAAAGCATGAGCTCTGGAATCAGAAAAATACAACTTGAAAATCTTTCTACTTCTTTGAAAAAGTATGTTGTCTTAGGCTAAGTTACTTTAACTTTGCATGGTCTCAGATTACTCACAATTTAAATGAGTATGATGTTTGCATTATCAGGCTATTGTGGTAATTTAGATGTTACTTTTATACCATCTAGCCATCTAGCACAATTACTGATTTATGATTGTATTCCAATTAAATACTTATTATCATTTTTATCATCTTCATATTAAAACCCTATGATATATTCTATACAGAAACATTACCAAAGGATATTTTCGGTGATTTATAATTCATATATGCTGTGTCCTTAGAAACTTTTTATTAATTTGAACTGCAATGTTGATTTCCTTTTATATTTCTACCTTCTGTTCCCTTATTTTTGTATAATTTATATACCATTTTATATGTTGTTTAACTCATTAATTTTTGTTAAACCTTCACAGTTGACTACAAATATACACTAAATATCCCATATAATGTTTTAGCTTAAAATATTGCATTAAATTTGATGTTACTATTGTTGTTCCCACTTCCTATCAGTATATTGGAAAATATATCTACCCATCTCTTTATTTTCAATCAAATTGTATCATGCATTTTAATTACGTAAAGCGTATGATCAAGTTTCTTTAATTCATATGAAGTGCTGTTTCCTCTTAATAGATCTTATTTTACATTTAGTTTAATAGCTTTTCATAATATTTTGACTCCCACAAAATAAGTAGAAATGCCACTTTGGGACCACACAAAGAGCAGATGGCTTTAGGAGGCTGGCCACACAATACTGCAGCTAACAGCAGTAACGCCTTTCTCAATGCTGTTGTCACCCACAGCTAAGGCTGGTGCAAAGACACTAGTCTGAAGCAGGTACAAATGGTGAGTTGGGTGTGGATGGGGGAAGTGAAGAACAGAATTAAAGGATGTGTGAGGAGATAATCAAAGTTACATTTTATTTTGAGACTAAGCCAAAATACACTAATAAGATTCCTCAGATTCCTGTTTTATATTGCCTTTAAAATATAATTTAGAAAACAATATGGTTTAAAGGACTCATTTTGATTTGAACATCACTGTCTTCATGTGGCGTATTTCTTTTTTATAAAATTTTTGTTTTGTATTCTTTTTCTATTTTGCTTTTTGGCTATCCAAACTAAATTTATTTTATAACTTCTCTAATAATTTAAATGACATGTGTTCAAATTTTAATGTTATCCATGATTCTTGTGTTTTTAAATACCCCAAACATTATTTACCTAATTTTTAAAATAAAACAAGTAGAATTTTTGTTTAAAGTTATTTAAAGAGAATCTCATGCCTTCTATTTTCTTTTTATATCTACCTAGCCACAATTTGTCATTCTCCTGCAATATTCCTTGTTTCTTGTAATGTAATTCAGGGACTTAAACCCATATCTTCTTAAAACTTTCCCATACAATTTCTTACACATTTCATTTTGAGAGCAAATTTCATAATTACTTAAGTAATTTATTGGCCTCTTTTGAGCTTAAATATTTATTGCAAATTCTACTTGTAATTCTTAGATTCTAAAATTCCCACATTCTGTCTTTTATTTTTTTTAATGTGGGTACCAGGAGTCAAACTCAGGACCTTGCACTTGCCAGCAGGTGCTTATGCCGCTGAGCTATCTCACCAGCCCCCTACATTCTGTCTTATCCTCACTTTTAGATTCTTAACTTCAATTCAATAATCTAAAGGCATATATTTGGGAAGGATAACTTGATAAAGATGTTTCAATAACCACTTCAATCTTACTACACATTTCACACATGAAAATGAATTTGGCTATAAAGGATATTGTGGCTGCTAAATTTTATTTTATTGTTTTCTGGAAGCTAACCTTCTGGAAAGAGTTCTAAAATAAATATAACTTGAACTTATTTTTAATTTACTTGAATGTTTATAAAGTGTTTTAAATTATCTTCTGAAGATAGCTAGGTAAGAAAGGTTTTCAGAAATTTCTTTTACCATGTCATTTTCTGCTCAGAAACAATTTCTGCTATTATTTTTATTATACATTCTGCTTATAAATTCTATTATCTGTTGAATATATCTATTACTTTTGCCTTCTCTTCTTCATATTTATTTTCATGTGAGTTTATACTTTTTTCAGTGTTCCAGAGACATATCCCAGTTAATCTTTTCATCATGAATTATAGAATTTCATGCTTCTGCTTTATTATACCTGAACATGGTATTCATTCACAAATTTTGCTAGTATTTTTATGTTCTTAAGTCCTGTTCCTATTACTACTGTTGACATTTATTTATATCATTTTGTTTTGAATCTAGAATGTTCTTGTTTAACTTGCTGTATATGAGGCATGATCCCTTTGACATTAGGACAATGCTTCTTGTTTCTTCTGTTGTACTCCCAATATATTTATTTGCTGCCAGTCCCCTCTAGTTCCACACTTTATTCTCCAATTAAAAGGACAGTTCTATTTAATCAGGGTGCTTATACAGGCAGCATTAAAAACTATGAAAATTTTCCTGGGCTTTACCACAGTTTCATGTAGAGTTATGTATAAATTTTTCAACTAACCAATTCAATCGAGCACAACGTATTGTAGAATCAGAAATGAAGAATTAAAAAGAAGTTTTGATATTGCAAATGCAGATAATGTCTCCTCATCAATTTCTATTAGATGGTCTTGATCAAGGGTTAGCAAACTGCAGCCTACAAGTCAAATCTGGCTGACTACATGTATTTACAAATAAAGTGGTTTTTTTGCAACACATCTACATTTATTTATGTGTGTTATCTAGGGCATATTTCAAGCTATAATAGCAGAAAGAGTAACTGCAACAGAGTCTTGTGTCCATAAGACTTGCGAAACATAAAATATTTACTCTGTGGCCATTTATGGCAAAAGTTACTGATGCATAATCTCAGTTCCCTGGCCTGGTCATAAACAGGAGTGCTAGGAAAATCAGACTCTTTTTATTTTACTGTCATCCATAAAATATTCGGTCTCTTTTCCTGTAAGCAAGATAGACTTTGGGCATCAAAAATATCAATTTGTAACTTACCATCAGGTATTCTTGTTAAGTTTGTCAGATAAAACATGACGCTGACTTAAATATTACCTTAAGTATATTTCATAAAATATTTGTATATATGAAATTCAAATTAATTTGGTATCATGTATTTTTTCTATGCTAAATCTCTCAACCTGATTCCTGATGTATATACTGTGGATACAAGCAGATCAAATAAAATACTAGATCCCATTGTAATAAGGGAACTAAATTAGCCCATGGAAAGAGAAACTACCTGTATGCTAGTATTTTTGGCTCCCAGGTAAGAAAAGCCCCAAGTCAAAATGGGTTAAATAAAAATTAAATGTATTATTTTACAACCTGAAATTCAGTTAGGAAGATGCTCTGCATCAGCACACCCGATTTACATTTCTATCATGCCTGTACGTTTGCCTTCCGCTCTGTGCTAGATTGATCCTCAAGATGTAGCAGAATTTCCAAGAATTATAACCAGAGCTACAACTTCGAGTGTTAGCAATGAAATTAAAATTGTATCTTTTGAAGAAGACACTATTTTCCAGAAGCACTGTAACAGAATCCCATTGAGCTTTCAGTGCCTAGAACTAATCAAGGAAATGCAAGTGCCATGATTTTCTTATATTGAGAAGGATATTGAGAAGTCAGCCATAATAACTATCACAGTGCACCTCTTTGGCTGATCAATATCTTTACATATTTTTCAAAAAACTGAAACCTACAAAACCATATTTGTATCTTTTTTGAAGAAAGAGCAAATTATTTTCTGTATCCAAGCTCAAGTGCAAAGTCCATGACTTAAGTTCAGTCTTCTCCATCAAGTCCAGATCCAGTTCCCATAAACCAAAGACCAAAAGATAAAGGATGAACCCCTAAAATAACCAGTACTAAAAGGCATAAGGGAAGAGGTAACATAATAAAACTTCCACTTTACAATGAAGGGAGAACGAGAAAGTAAAACTAAGTCATTTTACAAATATATATATTCTTTGGAAGAGACAAGAAAAAACTCTAAGGCCCAGGAAAGGCGTGTTTCTTGATAGCATTGTTCTGTGCTGTGTATATAAAGCCTTGCACATGTCTCTCTCTGATCATACCTCCGTGAATAATATAAAGACAGATCTTATAGAGAAAATTTCAGTAGACCATTCTAAGCTGCTAAAATTTGTATATCCAGGTGTGACACCCTTGAGAAAAACAAGGACATTTGTCCCTGAAACACCTCTTTTCCATTCCCAAGATGCTTACCAAGTCAAAGGGACTTTCTAAGTAGACAAGGACCAAAATGTCTGGTTAAGTGTTATCTGAAGGACACTGGGAATTGGGCAAATTAGTATTGTCTGTATTAGCTGCCTTCCTATCTCTATGCTAGCTACTGTTCCTTAGAATGTTGGTCATATAATGAAACAGAGAGCTAATGATGTCACTGCTATGTAGCTAATAAAACCCCTCCCTGCAATAATCTACAGAGCTGAGTAATTTATCAAACTGGCTGTCACTAAACCTGCTGAGTGAAGCTGCTGTCAGGTACACATCTTTCCTGGATTTTGCTGGGTGGCGCTATTGTCCCGTACACACCCCAGAGGGATTTTGCCAAGGGGCACTGTTGAAGAGTACATGCCCCTAGTGGACCTGCCAGAAGTGCTGTTGCATCTTATGTATTTCTTGTGGACTCTCCCTCACTTCCCTGGTAGTTTCTGTTAGTACGGCTCAATAAATCTTGTGTCTTACAAATTGCCCCCAGGTGTTTTTTCAGCCTCTTTGTAACCTACTCCAGTGCCCCAGCACACCTGGACTAAGGATCAGACACAAGGGTATTTCCACATACAATATAACAATTTATTATGCTTTAGGTATTTTGCTTCTTGCCCACAATTAAAGATCTGGTCTGAAGTGTGGCCTTTGAATATAAAAATGGCAGTTCCTTGCTATACACTTCTGATTCTCTCCTTTCCTTCCGGCTCCCAGATTAGTCTGATCTTTTTGACAGTACTGGCTCCTTTCCAAACAGAGAATCACTAACAGGAGGTACGTGAATAAAACCCACACCATGACTTGCTAAATCTCTGCTTCTCGGTTGTTATTAAACTAACTTGAGCTAGGGGTAGAGTATTTAGATGTTCTAATTGTGAGTGGAGTTGGTTATAAATCAAAGCTACAAACTACATGTTTCTCAAAAGTCATGTTTCTCTCCTATGCAATTATTTAGATCACCTTCAGCCAAATCTTATGCTTTCCTTTTAGGAATTTACCAAGACAATCAGGAAATATCAAATAATCCTAACATCCCAAACACTCTCCATGGTTTTCCTAACAGTAGAATCTGTATAGGAATTGATCTAAGTCCCAAAGCTGTAGTTTAAATGAATTTTGTCATCTGTTTCACCATGATAACCCATTTCCTGGGACTAGAATAGGAAGGTACTATAGAGGAGGGAAATTTCACATCTCACCATAATTCTCTGCACTCAGCAGATACACATTTTAAAGTATGTTCTTTGCAGCACTCTGCTTCCTTTTGCCACATTCCATATCACCTCGTGCAGTTGTCTAGGTATTTGTGTCTTCCTCAGAATTCATGTGTTGAAATCCTAACCCCCAATGAGATGGTACTAGATGATGGGACATTTATGGGTTAATTAGGTCATGGGGGTGGAGCCCTCATGAAAACAATTAGGGCTTTGGGGACCCCAGGTAATGCTCTGGCCTTCTTCCACTGTGTCCTAGCACACAGTAAGTTCACATTCTGCGATCTGGGAGAGAGCCCTCACCAGAACCCAATCATGCTGACACCCTGGCCAGTGACTTTCAGGCTCCAGAACTGTGAGAAATAAATTTTTGCGTAAGAGCCACCCAGTGCGTGGCATTTGTTTTAGCAGTCTGAACTAAGAAGTTAGGAAGACTTCTACATCAAGAAACATAAAATGCTAACTCAAATTGACTTAAGGAAATACATTTATCTCTTATAACTAAAAGTCCCCAGTTTGGGTGGAGGCAAGTGTGGACATCAAAACACCAGCTCCTCTTCTCTGCCATGTTCTTACTTGCACTATCTCTTAAGCATGGGAGCTCTACAGTCAGGCTTATTTCAATAGTTCCAAGCATTTCTTTCAGACTCTAAATGTTCTCCTAGATAAGAAATCATCTTATTATTCTGTTTTTTCGATGAAGGCCAGCTACAGACCCAGAAACACTCCAACACCTTTTATTTCTTCTCTCATTTGTCAGAATTTGTCACACATCTAGGCCTGGACCAATCTCTGCAAGGACAATAGACACCTTGCTCTTTACAGTAATCACGTGGGGCAATTATCATAGTAGCGTATCAATGGATTAGAATGTGACACAGTGACAGAGCTGTCTTTTGTAAAGATGGAAGAGAGTGTTGTGATACTTTTCTCCACTTCAGTATCAGTAGTTAGGATTATTAACACTCTTAACAGACTTTGAAGGGTACAAACATACCACATCTTATGAACTGCAAAAAAATTGTTATTATGTTAGATGATTTTCTGTCCATGTTAACTAGAATTTAGTGATGGACATAAGAATCAGTATGTCCTTATATTGCTCTCTTACACACAAATTACCACAAATTAGAAAAGAAAAATCTTCAATAATAAATTTAATTCATAAGCACATTTTTGGTGGCAAGATAATGCAATGAAATATTTAAAAATCATTAACAAGATCTGTCTTTTGGGATTTGGGAAAAAGAAAGACATTAAATTTTAGAAGTTATAATTTCCAACTGTAAAGAAAGAATACAGAGGGAGCTTTAAGGGACTTTCTAGTCTATAAAGACAATTATTTTTCCTGCTAAGCATGATCCACTACTAGAAGGTAGGGGAGATGTGTCTCTACAATTTTATTCTGACATCTTTCTAGTAGGTAACGTGGCTTTCACAATACCTCCGCCCCCATGCCGAATATCAGTAGTAGCCCCTGAAATTTTTATACTTGACATGGCAGGAACAATGCCCCAAACAGCAAGGGCATAGGCCAGGTGTTATCTGAATCACAAGGGTGTTTTGGGTATGTAAGGTTACATATGCCCATGTGGAGGCAGCTGAAATGAACATCCTTGATAATAAATGCCAATTATTCCATGTGTCTAAAGTCCCTTTTATGAGAAGGTAAAAACTGAATGAACATACCACATTGAGTGTGGTGGGACCTGATGGGCAGGGTTTGTAAACAGACTATTGAAGATGTATTGGAAGTTACAGTCCCCAACTCCAGTTTTGTCTGTAACAAAACCTCTCTCTCAGTGTAATTCAAGCAGTTGATTTCCCACACCAAATGTAATATACACCGCAAGTATTTCCTGAGCGCATAATATGGTGGTGCGAAGCACCAAGAATGTAAAAATGAAGAAAAGAGGCTGCTTGACTCTTAAGGAATTCACATTCTTGTAAGAAAAATAAAACAACATGTTAACAAGTAATTGCACTGGAAGAGGCAGGTACTGTTCTAGAGTTTTGCAGGGGACAGCAAAGCACTGGGAGACAGCAGTCAGGGACTGCTCTACTTAGGTGACAGTCTCCCCTGAACTGACTGTTGGAGGATAAGCGCTCACTCAAACTTTTTACTTCCCAGCACATTGATCTTATCGGTATCACAGAAATTGTAACCTGCATGAATGTGCCCATGTTCACATCTGCCTGAATAAGGGTGAGGACACAGCTTACTCATCGGTCTGTACAGGGCTTGTTAAAACACCAGACCCTGAACGGTACCCAATGCAGATCTGTTTAATCTAGGAATGGTGAACTTCAGTCCTAAATCTCAACTGTATTTCTGGTCAATTCAAATTCAGCATATTTAATGTAAAAGTAATCTTGTGATCTTCTCCCTGAGTTAAACTTTCCCTCTGATTTGCCAATTGCTGGAATAATTTACTGTCCACATCACCCTCTCTCAAAAATGTGTGCATTGTCTTTCATTCCTTTGTCTTCTTTACTGCCTATGTCCAGTTATCAACAGCATAGTATTGATTGCCCTTTCATGAAATCTCTTTTGCTACCACAATGAGCCTCCCTTGAGGTTATATCGATGCCATGCTATTTCAATAGATTTCTAATTTCTATTAACCTTACATTTCTTTTCCTCACATTCCATCCTGAAACTCACTGCTGTTTAAGAGCCTGTACTTTTGACTCTAATCTGCCACCTACCCAAACAAAATGCAAATATAATCCTATAAAATAACTTGTGCAAATCATGCATCTTTTTTAATTAAGTTTATTGGTACAATTTAGATATATAATATGATCGCATTCATCATAGGGAATTTGTACCTGTACATAATATACCTTGATTCCTCCTTTTTTCCCATTCCCTTCCCCTCCCTTCAACCCTTCTTCCCCTCCTTATTTACAAAGCTTTGTTTCTATTTTATTCTTCTTTTCTCATTTTTTTCTTTTCCTTTTTCCTTTCATGCATCTTTTCCTCATATCAAAAGATAAAAAAGTAGGCTAGGAAAAAACTGTTATACCTTGGTATATTTTCTGTTGCTGTATAACATTTTACTTCAAATTTAATGTAAAATAACATATTAATCATCACATGATTTCTGCGGATCAGGAGTCAGGGTAGTGCTTTACTGGGTTCCCTGCTTCAGAGTCTCACAAGCTACAATCAAAGTTTCATTTGGGCTGGGGGTTCTTCTGAGGCTCAGAGTTCTCCCGCATGATCTTGTGGTTGTAGTTGTTGGTAGCATTCAGTTCCCTGAAACCAGAAGACTGAAGCCTTCAACTCCTAGAGTCCACCCACAATTTCCTGCCATGTGGCCCTGTTGAAAATAGCAGCTTGCTTCTTCCAAACCAGCAGGAGAGAAAAGTGAGGGGTGTGCGTGTGTGTGTGTGTGTACACTTAGTGATATACATGTGTGTATGTGCAACACATATATATTTCACTATAATTATAGAAGTAACATTCCATCACCTGTACCACATAATCAACATTAACACAAGAGTAATGTCCAACTACATTTTCTCTGTTCTATTGGCTCAAAACAAATCACATATTCAACAGATACTCAGGGGGAAGGGATTACAAAAAGGTGTGATAATAAATCATCTGACTCTAATTTTGCTGTTTGATTGCAAACAGCTTCTATGCTTCGCCCTTCCTTCTCCCCCCACTTCTGGTAAGTTGATAAGAAAGCTTCTGCACTCCTTCTTTTGCAGCCAGAGGAAAGTTCACTCCACACAAACCCTGCTGTCTGTGGAAACCCTGGCCCCAGTCCCACCCTAACTACCAGAACAACTGCAAGCCAAGTCATTTTTCCCCGCTTTCTTAGACCCAACTGTTCTATTAGAAGTCTTCTCATGCTTTCTTGATCTATGTGTGGCATCATCTATCTTGACATGTGAACCAGATTTGGGGTGAATTCTATCCTGTTTCTGCAGCGTATTTAAAAAAGACATGAGGGCCGGTGAGATGGCTCAGCGGCATAAGCGCCTGCCTTGCAAGCGCGAGGGCCCGAGTTCGACTCCCGGAACCCACATACGAAAAAGGGGCCGGTGATATCGCTCAGAGGCACGGGCGCCTGCTGGTGCGCGAGGTCCTGAGGTCGACCCCCCGGTACCCACAAAAAAAAAAAAAAAAAAAAAAAAAAAAAGACATGAATACCAGGAGCTGAGCATCACTGGCAATCCCATGGGATCTGTTTGCTGTACCACGTTTAATGCTTCCATAATAAAAATAATACATACTTCCTCTGCTTAAAGCCACTTTTAGCCCTTTGATGGAACCTTGTGACCAGAAAATTCTGCATTGATGCTATGTAAAAATGCTGGATACCAGTAGATATAGGACAAACACACTGCTAATATTTCATAATTTTAGACAAAAGTCACAAGCTTGGTTTTAAGTGTAACTGGCAAAAAAATGAAAGGTAGAAAAAAATGAGAAATTTTAAAATATTTAGAATGAAATATACATGTAAATATGTCCCAGGAAAAAAAATATTATAGGATAAACACAGCAAGAGAAACATGATTACATTTCTATTACAACTATAAAAATAAATGCAGTGTACTTTGGCTTTAGCTGTACCTGGTCAAAGGGAAAACTCTAAACAGGCTCTCATCAGTTCTACCTTGGACAGGAATTAAGGAATATTTTTCATCTCCAGCTCCAGCAAGGCATTCAAGACCCCCACTGTTCATTCAGTGAAACTTACAAGTATGTAGAATTGTGGAACTGTGTGGTTTGCCCAATGGCAATAAGTAGGCGGATAAGAGAGGGATACATATGAGAGAATAGCCAGGAGTGAACCCCTTTAGGTCTGCTCCACAGTACTTGTAGTAGAAAAAGTCAACCTTCTCCTCCTCTTTGTGGAATTAGGCCTTTCTACTCTTCTTTTATGGCTTCAGACTCACCTTCCCACTCCCCTTTTCTAGTCTTTGAACACTAAAAATATACCTCTCTAAATATTTGTGTTTTTTTCACTTGTGATTGGATTTGTATCTTTTTGACCCTCTGTTTCTCTTTCAGTGTAGGGTTAAGAAAGCAAAGATAGCCTTGCCTTTCCCCCCTACATGTCCTTAGAAAGTAGAGAAGATGGGCAGAAACACAGAAAAAGCAAAGATTCATATTTTAAGCTATAATTCTGACTCTCAAAATAGATTTGCTTGTTTCAAGTTAAATGCTCTTCCTAATGAAATTATAAGGTATCAACTAATGAAAAATCCTTGAATAATGCAACTATTTTAATATTCCAGTTATATGGGGAGCTTACTGTCGGCAGGTGGTATGTGTCTTTGCTCTTTATAATTACAGTGCTCATGATAATGACTGGTACTTAAGGAACTTAAAGTGTATTTAATTAAATTTTACTTATTATGCATGATAATAAATGCTTTAAAGAAAAGGAAAGTTTTATGCCAATATAGTATTATTCTTTATCTTTTAGTTTGTGAAATAAATTCACTATAAAAAACCTTTAAAATACAGTTCCGTTTACAGAAAAAATATAAAAACTGCTCCTGTGGTGAGAGGTAATAGATTAACTTTTCTTTTGGTGAGTAATTAGTTAATGTGTCATATTGACTCTGACTTTGCTGCCCAATATCCAGCTTTCCTTTGTTGCAAAGTTGTAATAGTTAGCTGTTGCTGTGTAACAATCCACTTTAAACTCAGTTATTAAAGTAACAATTAGTTGTCACTAGATACCATGAGTCACATGCTGAGTGTTTGTTGATTTTTACTGTGCTTGCTCATGTTTTTGCAAGTTAGCTTTATTCCATATTTCTCTCATTCCCTCACTCCCACCCCAAGGACCTAAGGGCTTGCCCAATTATATCCTTTTCATGGTAATGACAGATGGAGTCTCCTGTTTAAAACTATTGATGTTTTAGATGACAATTTTTTTGTTTATCATGTCACACTTTCCCTTGGTAGATGTTCAGCAATATCTTGTCCCTCTACGTACTATATGCAAGTAGAATCATCCAAGTTGTGGCAATGAAACATATTTAAAGGCACTGCTAAATTCCCCTGGGAACAAAATTTCTCTCTATTGAGAACCACTTCTCTGGGAGTTTTTTCTGCTGTGTGTAAGTAGAAATGTATAAAATTCATTGTGCTGGTCATGAAGTGGGCACACTATCACTTCTACCCCATTCTATTGGCCAAAGCAAGTTACATGGGCAACCTAGAATCAACAGAAGTGGCAGGCCACCCTGCTACTGATAGAGTTACATGGAAAGCAACATAAATACAGGGAAGTGAGAAGTATTGAACTATTAAAACTATAAATTCCCCTTGACATTTACGAGTTCAGGAACTTCTCTCTGGTGTAGACTGACCCCCAACACTATAATAAGATTTTCCTAATTTGTGATCTTATTAAAATAAGCTTCTAGGACTTAGATACTGGACTGTTCCTCCTTCCTTTTTGGTCTGATTATTTACATTGCACATAAGACACAATAGGTACTGAATAAATAAAATGAATACCTTTTTACACAAGGTTTTCCAATACAACACCTGAAGTAATCACATCTAAAAGAATCTTTGTTCTGTAATGTTATCATATCAATGGTAATCATAGTAATTTCTTACCTAAAAAGTTACTTATGCTCACAAATAACTGTCCACGTGCAGAGCAATATAGAATAACTTGCCTGATTTCAGAACAATACATATGCCATATGAATCCGAGTTGTGCATATGTGTAGTATATACTAAATAAAACAATTTAAGACTAAAACATTTCCCATTTAGAAAAGAAAACAAGTTGCTGTAGATGTGGGTTAATACCTTTTTAAAAAAGAAAAACAACTGCAGTATGTTCTAGCAGATGAACACATTGAAATCAATTATGTTTCATACATTTGGGTAACCCTAAAATATTATTTTTGATTTGTTGAAACCCATTACATTGAATCGCCAAGTATATTAGGTTGAATCATATTAAATTTTCCAATATTTAATTGTTTTTATACTTTCAGACATGGCAATTTTGTGCAGCTCAATAATATTATATTTTTAAAGGATTAGATGACACAATATCAGTTTATTTCAAGTCAAACTGAAACATACGCAATGGTAAATAATTAGAGAAATGTAGAAATCTATGATAACAATATAAAACAATCTCTAAAGCAAAGCATGACAGTATTTTCCAGGAAACATCTGCTCCTTTTTAATAGCTTTGATCAAATTCCAAATTATAAAGATGAGATCACATAAAAATTAGACAGTTGCTAAAAACAATTGGAGGTGGTGAGGAGAAGGGAAAAAGGCTACACAACAGAAGAAAGATTTTCTTTAGAAATAGAACAAAGAAGGATCAAAAGAGATAAAAGAAATTGAGGTCAATTATTCTGAAATATTCTTGTGCAAGGATGGGGTAAAGGGATTTCTATTATTGTTTTCTGACTCTATAAAGCAATGAAATCTTACCCTGGAAGCAAAACATAAAAGATTAAACTGTTTTCTTTTGAAGATGGGCAAAAGACTAGTCATGCTGTGGGATAAATTTCCTAGAAAGAGATTTTAAAGAGAATGAAATGATAAGGAGACAGTACGAGCATGAGTTTTTATTGAATTCCTTCTTAATTATCATAAAAGATGGTGCAATTGTAAGTTGACCACTGTTTGCTGTGACTATTCTCATTCTCAGAAGAGTAAAATAAACAGTGTCTTTCTTTAAAAAAATGTAAAGACCAAAGACTTTAACAGTTAAGATTAGTGATACCAAAGCTCAGTTAATCATCAGAATTACTTGGAATCAGTTCTTTACAGTTCTTTAAATGAGAGAGAGACAGAGAGGCCGTACCTTAGTTAACAAAATTAGAATCTGAGCTTGAAGTTGAAGAGTTTGATTTTTTCCAAGGCTCCATGACTCATTTTGATTATTTAAGATTGAAAACTCTTAGCATAAACTTAGGTGTTATGGTTCTTTTCATTTATTTAATTGATCTTATTTTACACATCGGAAACCAAGTCTTTTTTTTTCAGATTTTTATACCTATTCTCACTTTGGTGTTTGAGTGAAATTTTGTCTTTTCTGTACTCTGATTATTAAATTAATAATCAACCACACTCAAAACATCTGACTAGTTGGTTTGTACATAAAAGTACCACTTGTTGTATACGAAAATATTTAAAATAAAATGAACTGTGTGTATTCTAACTTTTGTACAAAATGCACTGGTGTCTAGAGCTTGTAAATGCTAAAACATTTAAGAAATGGTGATGTATTAATTAATTTTATTCTCCTTAAAGGATCAAGGAGAATATTTATGCTGCTCAAGAGCACATTGGCTAGCCAGTCTGCCTGGGACCATCCATTTCAAAGCCCCGTGGGTCCCTCAGGGAAGTTACTATATTCTTATGGATGAATTTGCAAAGAGGGTGTGTGGAAATGCAGGAGTTTGGAAGAGACTCACAAAGGAAGTTAAGTGAAAGTTCTTGATTCACAAAAACAAGTTATTGAATTTCTTTTTATTCTCTTTCTTTTTTTGTTGGAGATATAAAAGCTTTAGAAAAAAGAAAAAAAGGTGTTCTGGATGTCAGTCATTCATGCTTTTCTTTCTGATTAATTCCAGATTAGATTGGGCAAGACAGACTGAATCTTTGTTAAGGCAAAGGAAAAAGGACAATCTCAAGTCACAGCAGTTTCACTTCCAGGACTTTATTTGAAGAAAATCATCAAATATGGTACCAAAGATACAGACAAAGGATGTTCATCAAAGAATTAAAACAGAAAAATAAAATTGAAAATAATCTAGCATATTAAAAAGGGAGAAAATGAGATAAATTAGCATATCCAAATACTGGGACACATTGCAGTTGCCAAAAGTGATAATTACAAGAAATTTTAATGCTATAGAAATATTCTCTATAAAATATCAAGTGAAAACAGCAAATACAGAACTGTACTTAATAGTGTGGTAATTTCTGCTAAATATAAAAAAAGATAAATCAATAAATAGCATTCAAACAAGTGATTATATATATATATGCATAGAAAATATCAGAATAATAAGCAATTTTAAAGTGCAAAAATTATTATTTCTGGATAATGAATTATTTCTGGATACTAGATTTGCTTTTTTCTTTATAGTTTCTTTACTATCCAGTTCTTTGGTAATAAACATTTATTACATTTATAATCAGGAACAAAAGTGAAAGAGAATACAAATAAATGAAAGAGTCACCCTGTTACTCCTTATGACACTTGGGCAGATGGGATGCATTTATACCTACATGCTTCTATTGATTTTTCCTAAGGTACCTGGTCATTTCACTTCCCTCATAATTCTAAATTCCTACATTCCAAATTCTTTATCTTTCTTGAAGATTTCTTCATCCTAAGCCAACAGAAATGGACTAAAGTATTAAAAATATAAAAGTGGGGCCGGTGAGATGGCCAGTGGCATAAGCGCCTGCCTGGCAAATGCGAGGGCCCGATTTCGACTCCCGGAACCCACATACGAAAAAAGGGCCGGTGATATCGCTCAGCGGCACAGGGGCCTGCTGGCTCGCGAGGTCCTGAGGTCGACACCCGGTACACACACACACACACACAAAAATTATATATATATATATATATATATATATATATATATATATATATATATGACAGCTTCGTGTTTCCCATTTATGTAAGTTCAGCTTTGAAAATCTTCAAGGTAAAGTGCCTGCAGGAGAGATAAGTGCTTTCATTAAAGAAATGGTCAGCTTCAAGAAATATGTGAGGGGAGAAGCATCAGCATGAGCCATTGGTTAAAGGTACTGGTTGAGAACAAAAAGCAGATAAGGACTGCCAAAGCACACCAAAAGGCAAAAAGAGATGGCAAAGAAATGTACCTTGAGAACTACCAATGCCCACACAGGGCCTGAGAGAGGAACACAAAGAAATGAAGATTGTGCTAGGCAACACAGGTAATAGAGGTGTCATGGAACCTGAAAAGATGACAAAAATGGCTTAACTGAGTCCATAGAGTCAGCTGGCTTCAAGATGGGAAGAGGATAGTGGAAGACCAGGGCATGAAGAAAAACTGCTCACATCATTGCTGGAAAGAAGCGGAAAGAGAAGAGCTGAGTCCCCTGTGACCTGCCTCTTTTGACCAGGTCCCCCCGCCCAACAGCACACTCAGCTGCTGAACTGAGCAGTGGATAAATCCACTAATGATTACACCCCCTCCACAATCCAACCACCATCCGAAAGCCCCACCTGTGAGTGCATGAGCGCTTTGGAGGAATGCCAGATCCGAAACACAACATTTGACCCCTGACCCTCAAAAACTCATGAGCATCTCTTCATGCAAAATACATTTAGTCCATCTCTAAGCATCTCCAAAGTTTTAACCATTTCAACATTATTGAAAAGTCCAACTCCAAAGTCTCATCTGAGATTCAAGGCAAATGCTCAGCTTTGAGCTCCTGTAAAGATAAAAAGGAAAGCTAAACATGGCTGACATACAATGGCGCAAGGTAAACATTACCCTTCCAAAAGGGAGAAATAAAGGGATAGAAAGAAATCAGACTAAAATAGACCAAAACTCATCAGACCAAACATTAAATTCCATATTTCCATGTCCAGCACCGGGGGCAAGTTTTGGTAAGATGAGCTCCAACTAGCTTATTAGGTAGCCCCTTCCTCTGGCACTTCCAGTTGCAGTTCTCACGGCCTCTCTCTTGGGGTGGTTTTGCTCACTGCCTGTGGCTTTCCACAGCAGACATTCCATGCTCTGGGTATCTCTTCTCTGAGACTCCACTGTGCCTTTGGCTTCACTCTCACAGCTTCACACACTTCCCTCTCATGGGCACACTGCCTAACCTGCCAGACCTTCTTTGGAAATCTAGGTAGAAGCCTCCCTAACCCCACAACTCTTGCATTCTGCATCCCCATAAAATCAGCACCATAGGGATAATGCCAAGGTCTGCCAACAACTCGAGTATTAGCCAAGCTTTTTTGAATCATGGCTTCAGCAGTTTCTGAGCGCCTTGATGGCTGAGCACTGTGAAAACAGTCCTGGGGAATCAATTTTCTATGTGTCTTTTCTTGAGCAGGGTGCCCTGGGACTCTCTTCTCAAAGCAGAATCTTTCAAAGGAATTTACCCTTTCCCTTTTACACCCTTGAGCCAGTGAAAGGTAGGATCTTGCTTTTCCCTAAAATGACCTCAACTATCCTTACTATAGACCTGATACAAAGTATTTGGCTTCTTTTTAATGCTAATGTTTTCAGTAACTATGGTCTTCTTTGCTCCAACTTTGTAGGAGCTTCATTTCTGGCAAAACCGAAAACTTTAAATGGATTTTTGCACCTGCTTCTCACTATAAACCTAGCTGAAAGCAGCCAGAAATATACATGTCACAGCTGGAACAGAGGGATGCCTTGAAATTTTCTCCACTACATTAATTTGTCTGCCTCCCTTAATCTCAGTCTTCTGCAAGGCCCCAGGACATGAACAAAATTTAGGCAAATTTTCTGCTAAAGAATAATACACATGGTTTCAAGTCAAACTCCCAGTGGAGTCCTTCTTCCCAGTGGAAACCTCCTGAGCCCGGTCTTTACTATCTACCTATGTGAGCTCTGGCCAGACTCTCCCATTAAGACTGGCTTAAAGCATTCTAGGGCTTCTCTAATTGGCATCTCCAAAACTTTTCTGAACTCTTCCTGCAAACCACTTCCAAAGGCTTCTAAACTACATGGTCAGCTAGTCACAGCAACAACCCCAGTCCTGGTACTAAAATCTGTCGTAGTCACTTTTTTAATTCTGGGACAAAATACCCAGCACCCACAACTTAGAGTAGTTTATTTTGTCTCATTGTTTTTAGAGAATTCAGTACAGAGTCGTCTGGCTGGCTCCAAGGCAGGAAGGGCACAGTAGAAGGAAGGGCCTGGGCCTGAACAGAGACTGCCTACATGGTGACCAAGAAGCAGAGAGAGACAGGAAAAGCTGAGGAGAAAGTTGTACCCTTCCAGATTATATCCCCAGTGACCTGCCTCTTTCAACACCTCCCCACAGCACACTCATCCCCTGAACTCCACAGTGGATGAATCCACCGATGAGTACAGTTCTCCCATGACCCAGCCACCCTCCGAAGCTCACATCTGAACACATGAATGTTTTGGGGGACACTCCAGATCCAGAACACTTACAGAAAATATGAAAGTTGTTATTTTAATAGTTCTTATGTGAGATGATCATAACACGGATCAGGCAAAATCAAGTGAAAATGTGAAGGAAAAATGATTTTTTACTACATATACATTGTCAGAGATCTCAATCTCTTTGGCTATATGACCTTTTAAAATTCCCTTATAGACTTCTTAGAAGGATGTTAAATAATGTTAATGCAAAGCATTTAGAATTGCTGCTGTAATATATTAAGTACTCAGCAAAACTAAGTTATCAATATTGTCACAATTATCTTTTGCTCACATGTCGATGTAATATAATTTAATCAAAATATCAGAACTGGAGGAAGGAAAACTGAAGCTAGCTATACAGATATGTAGACTGTCCCTCTCTGTTATAATAAATAGGAAAGGGCATAGTAAATGCCATTAGCAAGGAGTGAAATTCCCATATATAACCTTGATGAGGCCAGGAAATAAAACCAGGCAATCTTCATGCTTAAATATTATGCATATGAAATATCCTAACTATAGTTATTTGCACATGGAAATGACTGGAAGCAAATAAGAAGCATTTGAGAGGTTATTGTGCCAACAAAACCCCAGACTTGACTGCCATATCATGTGATATTTTAACTTTAAAGTCATCTCTAGGTCTCCCAAGTGTCATCTGTGGAAAGAGGACTTAGAAAGATGAGAAACCCCTGGAAAAGACATTTTCCCATAATCCCACTCCAGAAGAATCAACAGAAGAATTGGACAAAAGAAGCCATCTCTTTCCCTCCAACAGCAGAATCAGAAACCAAGGAAAGCAAAAGACAAAGGAGAATCCCTAGAGAGGACACAAACTTGCCAGTTTCGCTATCAAGTATACTTGGAACCTGCCCTCATCTCTTTTATCAGGCCCAGCTGCTGTACTTTGGCTGCTTATGGCTCACAGCTGTGCCTTTCTTCAGCGATTACTTTCCGCCAATCAGAGCCACCTGCCTCAGAGTAAATAGACACTTACACAAAGCCCTGGGTCTAGGGGCGGCCAGAAAGGAAAAACCCACTGATTAAGTAAGCATGAAAGCCTCACCCTCTTGCTTCAAATCAGGGCAAATCCTTGGTGCCATTTTCACTCCCAAATCCCCTAGGGAGTGAAATTGAAGTGAGAGCGCCACTGAACTCCTCTTTCCTTACTTCCCACCTACCCCTCCTAATTTTCTCACTCCCTTTCAAGTTTCTATTGAGGATCCTCTAATTAAATAACTTGCATAAGAATCACTATCCCAATGAAATGAACTTATAACTAAGGAACTTAACTCACTACTACATCAGCGAGTCCTTGCTTTGAATTGTCTAAAGGCTTGGATATTTACTGGGAAAGAGGAGCTGTTGTGCATTTCCCATTGTCCCCTTTTTGAATTGGAATTAGAACTGTGATTTTAAAAGAATCATAAGATTGTTCATCTATGATGTGTATTGGAGATGTCAGAGGCATATAATTTGCCTTCACAGGTCAACAGAGCGTCATATGATAGGCTGACTTGGGATGAAACTGAACATATTCTATCTATGAGAAAATGCACGGGAGTATCAGGTAACCAAACTGGTATGGAATGGAAGGCTTGGCCTTGCCTACCTGTATTAGAATTCCCTAGAGGAACAGAACAAAACATATACAAGTATATTTATATTATTTATATAATATGTCATATATATATATATGATTGCCTTACAGAATCAGAAGCTGGATAGCCCCGCAATGGTCATCTGGTCATCTATAGGCTGGAGAGCCAGGGAAACCAGTGACTGTTCAGTCCAAGAAGCTGGAAGCCTCAGAATAAGACAGATAAAGAAGGACTGGAAGCCCATGGAGAGTTGGTGCTGCAAGTCCACATTCAAGGGCTGAAGAATCTGGACTCTGATGTTCCTGGGCAGTGGCAGACACAGCAAATGCACCATTCAAGAAGGATCTAGTATGTGGCTGCATGTGAGCTTCCTTTCTTTCCGTATATTTTTCCTGGTGCTAGGGATTGAACCTAGGGCTTCAGGCATGCTGGGTAAGTGCTCAACCACTGAACTACACTTCCAGCCCTTTTTTTAAGACAGGGTCTCACTAAATTGCCCAGGCTGGACATGAACTTGAGCTCCTCCTGCTTCAACCTCCGAAGTTGCTAAGACTATTGCAGTGTGGCACCATGCCTGACTTTCTTCTGAGTTTTTTCCATCCTCCATCAGGGCACCCAGCCTGTGGGGTAGTGTTACCCACCTCATTTGCTGACTTACACACAAGCTGAGGAAACACCCTTAGATACACCCTGAAGTATGCTTTACCAACTTTTAGGCAACTCTCAATGTAGTGAAGTTGACAATCAAGATTAACCACCACACAACCCAATATTCATTTCTATTTATTTCCTTTCAAACAAAACTTTGAATGAAATAGCAATTATTCCAACCACAATGACATTCTCTACTCCAAGAAGATAGGACTCTACATAATCTAGTTCTGGACCATTAGATAGAATCGGAGATCACAGGACAGAGCTTTAGCAAAGATATTAAATTGGAAGGGACACAGCTGGCAGAAGGTTCTGGCCCACCTCCTTGCTGATGGAAATAAATGGTCATCTTATACCAGGGGGAAAACTATGAAATGGAAGCCACATGCTAAGAAAGTAATAAAAAATTTGTAGCTATGACCTTGATCCTTACCTGTTGAAGTCATTGTATGTCAGAGTTCTTGCTCATCAAATACAATGTTAATTCACAAAACACACCAAAAGAAAACTGATCAAAGAATATTGCAATTTATAAAATAAATATAAATTTCCAGTGACCAATAAAAAATTTTAAGGCTTTGTTTTTTTTTTTTTTTTTTTTTTTTGTGGGTACCGGGGGGTCGACCTCAGGACCTCGCGCGCCAACAGGCACCCGTGCCGCTGAGCGATATCACCGGCCCCTTTTTTGTATGTGGGTTCCAGGAGTCAAACTCGGGCCCTTGCGCTTGCAAGGCAGGCGCTTACGCCGCTGAGCCATCTCACCGGCCCAGTGGTTAAAAGTATACAGTATCAGAAAAGCTTTGACAAATTAGCTATTCATGCATTTTCAGGAAAACACACTGACAGAAACTTGTTAAAGGATTTAGTGATATATCTACACGTGAAACCACGATCTCCATATTTCTGTTGCAAGAAGCCAATCTACATAAATGCATTTATATTTTCTCCCACCCAAAATCTTAATAAAATAATTCTGAAAGTCATTAACAAAGACTTGCAGTAATAAAAATCTAAAGAAATGCACAGATGAGCCATCGAGTTAATAAGTGAATTATAGACATACTTTTGGTCCAAGCCAAAAAGTAGAAGAAATGTACATTAACAGTAAAGTAAACAATTAAAATGGACACGTTCTTACATTGTAATCATATCACACAGAGAATAAATCAACAAGTGTTACAGCATTATTGGCTTTCACAGACACAGTATCCAGCCAAAGGAGCCACACTTAAAGTAGTTACTGTATGATTCCATTAATGTTAACTCAAAGGCAAGCAAAACTAATTTATGGTATTTGAACCAAGAAGAGTAGAGGGGTGAGTTCTGAAGGAGACACTAGACCAGGGGCTTTTGCAGTGCTGGCAATGTTTTGTATCTTGATCCAGGTAAATATAGTATATGTGTTCATGAAAATTAAGGGACTTGAAGGGTCTGTGGACATTTCTGTAATTATGGTATGCTTTCCTGAAATGATTATTTAAAAACACATGATAGCAATGAGATAGTCAAATGCATGATATAAAACAATCATACACTGGATTGGAGTTCATCTAAGCTTAGGGAATTGAACAAATCTGGGAAAAAAAAAAAATGAAAACCAAGCTACATGAAGCCACATGTAGGAGCTCCAGTTCACAGCTCCCGCTGAGCTTCCACAGACAGCAGTGCCACTTGCCACTTTATGGATGAGACAACTTCTTATCATCACGTCCAGGTGAGCCTTGAGATGACCACATTTCCCCCGAACCCTGACTGTAACTGCATTAGAACCCAACACTGAGAACTTTCAACCAAGTTTTTTCAAAATTCCTAACAGCTAACAGTTGTTTTAAGGATCCCTAAATTTGGGGGTAATTTGTGAAATAATTATAGTAACTGAAAAAGCAGAATCCAAAGTACTATTATTTGGAGTCCTGTAAAGAGAGAAGAAAGAAAATGGGTGAAATTATTTTTGATGAGAACAATAACATGGGAAAATTCCTCGGTGCTCGAGGGAAACACTAAGTTTTAACTAGAAAGGGCCTACTGAGTGTTAAGGAAGGTAAATAGCAACAGATGTCCCTTAGATATATAGTTGTGAAATTTCAGAACTTCCTCACTTCCACTCCTGGATCAATCAGATAAGACAGAGATCAGAGCACAGGGTATAGTCAGAAAGTTACCACCATTACTTTCTACTGGTCTGGAACTGGTTAATTGTTAAAATATTCTATACTATAAATGTATAATTATTAGAATGAGGACTAATAAGTCTATGGTATAGCTATATACTAATCACATATAGGATCACTATACAGTGCACTGATCAACTATTACAAACTACCTCCACATTTCTTGGCATAGAAAAATAGTCACAAATTATGACTGCAAGAAAAAAAAAATTACAGAAAAGCCTCTGAATAAGTTGCTGGAACATTGCAAAATAAAAATCAACACTTGCAAGATAAGGCAATAAAATACGAAGCAAATAGGCTTAGTGAATAGTAATTAGCCATGCAACAATTTTCTAAGCTAAAATTGACAATAAAACATATGTGATTTTTCTTTTCAGTTATTTGTGTGTGAACAAGTTAAAACTAAAAAATGACTTTAATCCTTCAATTTGTAAAACAATAGGGCTGCAGTTATAAGGCCCCATCAATGAAATTCTGTGATGCTGTGATTGATAGGAGTCGCAGGTCATTCACCAACATTGCCTGTATCAATCCAGGAGCTCAGGGAAACTGGGATGTTTTAATCAGTGGAGCAGATTCTGCCTCCCAGTTCACATGTCCTTGAAACATGGTTAACGAGGTGCTCCCCAGATGAGGTAGAATGCAAACCTAAAATAAATACTTGGATAAATCAAATAACTTTCCTATAAATTATTTTTAAAATATGCATTAATTAGCTTACTTCTTTCACTTTATTCATTCATATACTGGTAATTCCAAAATTATCTTTATAACATGGAAATGCAAATCTGCTTATAACTTGTCACCACCTGTAGTCAGATACTAAATTGCTAATTAAGCAGTAACTCTCCTATTCTTTCATTTATGCTGTTGAGTCTCTCTCTTGATAATAAATTTCTACTACATTTAAAATTTAAGTGAAATGAAGAAAAATAGACCAGATCTCAAATGTTCAAAAAAGTAATTACAGATCAGATGCTATCATTTAAAACATTATATGCTGCTTAAAGTTTGTGAACTGTATGAATTTCTGAGTATTGACCTCCAAACCTATCTTCTTCTCAATGCAGAAGTCCTCCTAACCAACCATTTAATTAATTTTTCCTATTAATTAACACTTGCTATTTCTTATGTGAAACCTAAATGCAGATACTTACTGAACACTCTCCAATCCTAAACTCTTTCTGTATGCCTGAACATTTCCTTTTGCCATTGAATTGCAAGCTTATAGAATTTATTATATTCAGCCTGAAATCATTTTATGTTATATTGATTACATTTTCAATGAAATAATACAAAAACACTCGAAACATATAAGTATAAAAGTGAAAGGGATAATCTAGAAGGATCTTTCTCTGAGTTTGACTCTGCTCCAATTTCAATGAAACCAAAACCTGCTGCTACACACTGAGTATTTGTGTTCTTCAGAAACACGTGTTGAAACCTAACCCATTAGGTGAGAGTATTGGAGATAAAGCTTCAAAGGTCAGTAGACCCTGAGACTGGAGCCCTTAGGAATAGAGTCAATGTCCTTGTCAAACAGGCCCAGCAGAATTCCCCTGTCCTTTCTACCATGTGACCATGCTGTGGGATGACATCCTCTGTGAGCCAGGAAGCAGGTGCTCACCAGACACCAAACCTGCCAGTAACTTCATCTTGAATTTCCCACCCTTTAGAACGGTGGGAAATAAATTTTGGTTCTTTATACCATATCCATCCTATGATATTTTTTACAGGAGCCCAAAATGAATCAAGATACTAGATATGAGATGTGAATTACAGGGCACAGTACTGTAATCACTGAATCCATAATCATAGCAAAAGCCTACCAAATCTCAGAGAAATAAATTTATTCTTCTAGGTTTAATTTAGGTTTGTTTTTTAGACAGAGCTTTGCTAAGTCACTAAATTGCACAGGCTGGGCTCAAACTTGTGATCCTCGGGCCTCAACATCCCAGAGTGCTAGGATTATAAATGTGTAGTCCCGGCATGCCCAGCCTAATTTTAATTGAGACACAAAATTTTATTTTAAATGTTTGTTCATCTGTCAAGGTATTTAGGTTTTGCAGTAGTAACAAATAAATCCCTATGTTTCAGTTACTTAACATAACCACAGTTTATTTTTCACACTGTATGCATCCATTACAGTGTGTCTATACAAATAAGTCTTGAATGAATATAAATATCTCTAATGAACACCTGCAATGAATTGAGCCAACTGAAAAGTTAGGGAGAATTCAGTCTACACAAGGCTGTCCTCACTACTCACACCAATCGCAAATTGCATTTGGTGGAAAGTGGTTTCCCAAACTACCTTTAGTTTCAATAATTTACCCAAAGGGATTGCAAACCCACTGAAAGCTGTTTTATTCATAGATATGGCTTACAAACAGGAAAAGGTATGGGTTAGAATCAGCCAAATAAAAATACATAAGGAAGAATCTAAAAAAGGCATTAAACCAAGATTATCTTGTCCTCACCCCATGAAATCATAGAAGCATTACTTTGCCAGCACTATGTATGACAATTCAGAGTACTGGCCACAAGGGAGGCTCATCCAAGCTTTTCAGGTCCAGAGTTTTCACTGGGACTCAAAATTATATTTTCCTTTAGACTCCAGCTCCTGCTAGAAGTAAGGCTAATGCTTTTATTCTTTAGGTCCCTTCTCCAAGCAAAGAAAGATACTCCTATCAAGCTGGACATCCCTAGAGACAAGAGATTATTTTTCAGCCACCAGTGGTACATGCCAGACCTCTCTTTGGGTTAATTTAAATCTTCGCCACACAACACTTTTTACTTCATATCTTAGTGACTTTTGGGGTAATTGATCAAATACACAACCCAATTTTTTTGGCTAAGAGGACTCCTGCTAACTCATCCAATTAATCTTTTTGCGTCAATGGCATTTTAATTATCTCAATTATATATTGCTCACACAGAGTCAACACAAAGCCTCTACCACAGAAACAGTGGGATGTTTGATAACGTAGCGTAACTTCTGCACTGAGGGAAACTTCCAGGTAGCATCCAATTAATCTGATGATTTCCTCTTAATATTAAAAGCCATGATTCATTTTGATGCAACTCATGCTTCTAGACTTCAATACAAATACATTCCAGAAGTAGTAGTCGTTCCTGAGTAAAAGTCATTTCAAAGATAATATATTATAAAAGAAAAGAAAGCTTTCAACTTACACACTGAATGAATCTGTGAAGAAGCAAATTAGGTATCATAAAGAATTACATCTAGGGCCGGTGAGATGGCTCAGTGGCATAAGTGCCTGCCTGGCAAGCACGAGGGCCCCAGTTCGACTCCCGGAACCCACATATGAAAAAAAGGGCCGGTGATATCTCAGCAACACGGGCACCTGCTGGCGCGCGAGGTCCTGAGGTTGACCCCCCGGTACCCACAAAAAAAAAGAAAGAAAGAAAAGAATTATATCTGGTGAAAACTCAGCATTCAAAATATGAGCAATCACATATAGAAATACTAAGATCTTGCTGCAGTTCAAATAAAAACTTCGGTAATATAGCCAGATAGACCACAATGCTTATGTATCTGTCATTTTCATAGGTGTACATAGGAATTAGAACTGAGGTATTTGGAGAAAGTTTCCTAAACCATGTAAGACATAAATATTGATTTCAAAAGAGATTTGTAATTAGACAAGGAGAAAGGAGAGGGAAAGATACCCTAGACCAGTGATGGTGAAACTTTTAGAGACAGAGTGCAAACTGTAACCCCAAACCCCTTATTTATTGGAAAGTGCCAACACTGCAGTTAAACCTAAGTGCTGAGGTTTTGATTTAGAAAAAATAACTCTATATTAACATTTTTTGTCTTACAAGAAAAACACAATAACACGTGTGCCAAGGTTCACCATCACTGTACTAGACTGTAATAGCATTATGACCCAAGACAGAGAAGTAAGTTGTGTTTGTGTCTGAGATATGTAACAGATCTATGTTGGTAAAAGGGAGGATCCTGGCTTGCAGTGGATGGAGAAAGAACAGTTAGAGTTGGAAACTGGAGCAGATTAACACGAAGTCTGGATTTTATCTGTAAACTAAAGAAAACTCGAAAGTTTCTGGCAATTACAGGGTACATGTAAAAACTAATGTTTAAATATCACTTATGCAAAAATACAATAAAGAAAAATTCTACAAGCTAAAAGATAAGATGACTTTCTCTTGAAAATGTTATTAGCTTACACTCCATATTGTGTCTTGCATAGATATCTGTAGCTGTAGCCTATTTGAATTTCAAAGACATATAATTTGAAAATACAATTTTTTTCCTTCACCAAGTGATTCCCATCATTAGTCTTCATTACAGTGTTGAAGAAATATTTAATGTCAATTAGTGTTCACTCAGTCATTTCAAGTATAAAACTCTCAAAATCAAGATTATTTTGTTTTCTTCAACTCCATAGAGCTAAATCCATGTTTCCAAGGTAGCTGATATATTAGCATGTCATGGCTGGGAAGAAATGAGTATATTTTTCACATCAACATACTATCAACTATGGTCCTTATAAGACTGTAATCTTTATTCATTGGCATCTCTTCATGCTACCTTCTGCTGCTAAAATCACAGTTTCTTTCTGGGATTTGGCTGCCGTGGTCCTGCTCTAAATTTATAGATGGGATCCCTTCCCCACTACCATGATAAATCTACAAATCTGCAGAACCCTAGCAACTACTTGTATGGGCTTCTTAGAATAACTAGAAATTTCTATATACTCTAACATGCCACTTAAGTAGGGATGACAGGTGTTGCTTCAGTAACTGTTAGTTCAAATTCTGTCCTACTGTACCAAATTAGCACACAAATTTTTTGCATGAGGCTATAACCTGATAGGTAAAACAGGTGTATTCTGTTCTCAAATATCCTAAACCTGTAGTGTGTTTCTGTCTCCGTACTGTCACCCACAGGTAGATCCTTCTATCTATTTTATTGTTTTCCAAAGTCCATTGAAAATTATTTCCTTTATGATTAGAAAACTGGCTTTTACAATACCACTCAATCTTTTCAACAATATTTTTGATGTTATAAACTTTTTCTGAGGACTTCAGATCATTTATACACTTTCTTCAAAAATGATTCTATTGGCAAGACTCTCACAAATGATAGTTTTAGAAGAAAATCAGAGTGGTTAGACACATAAATTCTGGAATTAGTTCTGCAAGGATCGAAACTTGGTTCCATCACTTACTATCAGTACTAAGTGGTGCAAATTACTTTAAGTTGTCATTATAAAATGTAAAGTATAATTACCTACATTCATCATTCTGATGACTAACTTATATAGTATATGAGTCTAAAACCAGCACCTGTTTTATAATATGTACTGAATAAAATTGAGGTGTCTTTTAAAAAAGATTTTTAAAGTTTTTTATAGATTGTGTCAACTGTAGGTGTCTCAAAAATCTCTAGACCAAGGTTATGTAATCTCAATATCGTTGCAATTTGGGGTCAGATGATTCTTTGTTGTGGAAAGCTATCCTGTGGTTAGCAGAATCTCTGGCTTCCACTCCTTCTACCAATAGCAGCAGCCACACATATGTGAGAGTCAAAAGTATCTCTAGACCTGGCTCATCCCTGGGGATGAGCAAAATCAACCTTCTTGAGAATCACTGCACTAGATGTAAGTCAAAAGCTAAGAATGTGAATATTTTCCCCCCCTCTTCGCTTTTCTTTTAGGTGATAAGCCTCAGATTTGCAGTCTAATTTCAGTAAATGGCCTGCAATATATTAAGGAATTATATAAAAAAGTTAACTGCTCAATATTTTACATTTTCCTTCAAAAAAGTATTAAATTATAATCCTACTGGAAGGCAGGAAATAGACAAAATGACAACTTCAGTTTTTCCAGTTTTGCTTTCTTTGGTTAACACCACGTGAATAATATTTCTGATACTGGGGCATTTTAAAATGACTAATTCTAATGCTGTTCAAGATATGTATTATAAGTCATTAACCCTTTTTTTAAAAATTCAACTCGGTATAATGACCACCAAACTTAATTAGAAATGTCATCTACACGCATATTAAACAGCCCATCCACATTTTATGGCTGAACAAGACCTCTGCTTAATAATCTAATTTGTACTGCAATAAAAATAAAATCAGTTTCTGAACGTTACTGTTAGTTTACAATTTAATTTACTAGTAATGTTTTTCTTCATGTAACATAAGCCTCTCCACTCACTGCTTGAAGTGTTTTTAATGCAGGTTTTGTTCAATGATTGTTTTCACTGTATAAATCATTGGGGTTTGAAATCTGATTTTTTCTCAAAATAGGATTGTAGCTTAATGACTTATGTCAATATATCATTTCAATCTACCTTTTTAAAATTTCTCCTCTTCCTCTTTCTCCACCTGCTGCTCTTCCTTCTCTTCTCCCTCCTCCTCCTCCTCTTTGTCTTCTTCCTTCTTTTTGAAGACTTCCGTTTATTTTAGATCATTGTCAAACTACTATCAGAAGTGCATGGTGCTCCTAAATTAATATAATGTTTAAGTCCTTAAACTCTTTCTGTTTTAGTGTTCTCATTTATAAAATAAGGAAAATAATGACACCTGGTATAGTATTGGTAGAACTGATTATGAGTTAGTATGTGTAAAGGGATTGGAGTAATATCTGCCTCATAATATACATGGCATGTGTTAGTTATTGCAAATAAAGAGGATGAAACAATTGAATCCGAAAAATTATCTTAAACTATAAAAGCTTATAGCTAAGTTAAGATTAATCCAGAATTGTGATTCTCATTTCTGGCTACCCAGTAAATGCCTCCTAAACAAATTAGGATCTTTCAAGGTGAACCTCTAACATTGTTGTTGTCAAAACTCTCTAGATGGTTCCAGAAAAATAGAAAGTTCCGCAAACTTAGGGAACTACAGGTGATTTTGTGTGCCTGGGAACTGGAAATGTGGGCTGGAGTCTAACTAAGGGAGAACTTGAGTGTAAGGCAAAGGAGTTCCAAATTTGATTTTGTGGGCAATGAGCAGCAATTGAGTTTTTTTTTAACAATGTATTTTTATTAGTACGTGCTTGCAGTACATAATGACCACATCCATCATGGAGAGTTTGTACATGTACATAACACATCTTAATTCTTTTTTTGTCCCCTTCCACTCCCTTCCCTCCCTGCTCCCTCCAACTCTTAATCCCCTTCCCATTTGAAAAAAGCTCTATTTTCATGTTTTTCTTTGATTTTCTTTTAAAAATAGTTTGCCTTACATGCCCTCCCCCTCCAGGTATTTTTCCTCTTCCTATTTGAAAAAGATCTCCATACTTCCTGGTATCAACCCTTTGTTTAGCTTTTTACTTATATTTTGGATTTCTCATATTTAAAAAACCATGCCATATTTAAACTTGGGTGTCTGATATATTTTACTTAACATTGTGGTCTCAAAGTGCATCCTTTTACCTACAAAAGACTCATTTATCCTTCTTTACACCAATTGGAGTTTTGATTACTTTATTTTATTCACTTAGGTAGGTGAGTAGTATCATCTACATTCAAAAACTGAAATTTAAGCCTTTATTTGGACCTTGACAAATTGAACCACATGTTGAAAAACTACAAGGACTGTAATAGGAAGTAAAGAAACATGTAAAAAGGAAGAGATAATAATTATAATTTAACATTTCTGATCTAATAGTGATAATAATAAGTTAAGTCCTATATAGTCATTACCTCAACCAATATTTAGGATTCTGTGAGTGTTATTAGTTCCATTTTTCAGATTAGAAAGATGCAATTTACTTAAATAGTTTTTCCCAAATCAGATACAAGGAAGCTGCACTGAATGAGCCCTCTGTAACTTTCTATCAAAATCTATGAATTCTATCCAGAAAAGGCACCTTGCCCTTGCAAACTTTCATATTTCCACTTGACCAGTCCTCAAATATAACTTACGATTCCACAATCTTAAAGAAGCTTTTATAATTGATAAGTTATTGCTTTGCTAAGTTCAGTGTAATTTATACGTTATTTATCTTCTAAAGATCAAAGGATAACTAAATGATCTCATTAGCTTAAAACACAAAGGATCAGGCTGGTGATATGGCTCAGCGGCATAAGGGCCTGCCTGGCAAGTGTGAGGGCCTGAGTTTGACTCCCGGTACCTGCATAAAAGAAAAAAAAGGGCCGGTGATATCGCTCAGCAGCACAAGAGCCTGCTGGTAAGCGCAAGGTCCTGAGTTCGACTCCTGATACACACATAAAAAAAAAAACCTACAAAGGATTATGATTCAAACAAAGCCAAAGTAAATACAAGATCCAAATGATTGATTTTTCATAAAAATATAGTCTAAATTTCAAATAACCATGTCTTCTACATTGTACATGTGTATATGTATGTATTTAGATGTGTACTTGAGAATATGTGTATTTCTGTTTGTGTATACATAAGTGTGTGTTTATAGACCACATGTCTTCGTTCTGCTAATAACTTCTTTTTTTTTTTTGTGGGTACCAGGGGTCGACCTCAGGACCTCCCAGCAGGCTCCCGTGCCGCTGAGCGATATCACCGGCCCTTTTTTCGTATGTGGGTTCCGGGAGTTGAACTCGGGCCCTCGCGCTTGCCAGGCAGGCACTTACGTCACTGAGCCATCTCACCGGCCCAACTTCTTTTTTATATGTTTGTAATACATGCAGTTTATAATCATCTTGGGGAGTAGGTATATGTATATAATACACCTTGAATCTTAGTTTTTAATTCCCTTTCCTGTCCCTTCTACCTCCCTCTCTCCTCCTCAAAACTGCCTCTCTCCATTTTCATTCCTGTCGATATTATTAATTTTAACTCATGTTTATAACCTGTAATGTTTACATTCATTGAGGTTATTAGATTCCTGTACATGACATATCTTTAATCTACTTATTTCCCCTTCCCCTCCCCCTCTTTTGGGAAAATACCTGGGTCATATGGAATTTCTAATTTTAGCTCCTTGAGGAATCTCCTTACTGATTTCCATAATGGTTGTACTAGTTTACATTCTGAACTTCTGACTATGGAATATTTGAAATTCAAGCCCCTCTGCCTTACACTTTTAATGAATTTTTATAATTATGGACATAAATATGAAGACCCCTCAGAAAAACTAAAAGTAGAAATTCCATTCAACCTAGTTATTCCTCTACTGGGAATCATTCTAAAAGAGTTAAAGACATCATATTACAGTGATAATGCATTCCCATGTTTGTATCAGCACAATTCATAATAGATAAATCTTGGAAGCAGCCTATATGTCCATCAGCAGATGAATGGATAAAAAAAAGTTGGTGTCTATACCTATTGGAGTACTACTCTGCTATAAAGAAGGGTAAATTTGAGTCATTTTTAGGAAAACAGATGTACCTTGAAACCTAATGTCAAGTGAAATAAATCAGATACACAAGCTTAAATACTGTATGGTTTATCTCATATGAGAAATCCAAAGTATAAGTAGACAGCAAAATCAAAGATAGATAAAAGAAGATAGCTCTTTTGAAGGGGACCATGAGATGGAAAGTGGGGAAGGAAAGAGAGGTAGGCAATGAAAAAAAAGAAGTAAGATGTGTTATGTAATCATTATGTATTGCAAACATGAACTAAAAAAGAAAAAGAAAATGGGAAAAGGGGATGTAGAGATGGAGGAAGGTAGAAGGAGGGGAAGGGAAGGAGAATAAAAAGAATAAAAATATGTTAAGTACATGTACTTACTCCCTAAAATGAATGTAAACATTATGTACTGCAAACATGAATTAATAAAAATTTAAAATAAAATAACTCTATCTGAAAAGTAACCAATAATGTTTCCTCTTTTAAGATCTTGAAAATGTATGAAATCTAGTATTCCAGGACTAGAATATTTTTGTTTCTCATGTTTGACCAAAAGTAAGTATGTTTCCAAAATATTCAGTTAAACTCTTTACCTATAATATACGAATAAAATTTTTTGGGAATGGTAGACTTTTCCTTATTAAAAGTAAAGTATAAATCAGAAAGTAAGTAGCAGATTGGCTGAAGGACATATTTCTGCATTGGTTCTGACCAGAGTCTTCATCTCTTTTCATCATCCTTGTTTGCTGCCATCTGGCTTAGTGTTACCAGGATCAATGCTATTTCTGAACTGACAACTTCTTGTATCAGAGCTTAAATGCTGACTGCAAATATTTCCCTCTACCTGCCTACAACTTCAATTCCTGGTGTTTATCAGTTGTATTTTTTCACCTATATTTCTTTTTCAAGAAGACAATTATAGAGTGGGCCTTAAGAACACCAGATATTGGAGCCAGTATCCCTGAGCTTGAATCCAGATGTGACTGATTTTTGGGCAAATTAATGGAGCTCTGACTTAGCTCCACCATCTGCAAAATAAAATAATTAACGTGGGTATCTTAGAGGTTGTTGGAAGTGTTAAAGGAAATATCTACTAGTTTTCAGCCAATAGCTAGTTCTCATTGTTAGTTAATATTTGCTTTCCTACAAGCTACTGCCCAAATTCAAGAGATATAATACCCATTTATATACATGTTTTGGAATTTAGAAGAAAAGGGCTTTTGGTGACTAAAAGTTGAAGATCATATATTTTTTATGAAGTTCTCTTAAAGTCATGTCTATGAACTGGGATTTGAATATTCAATTCAAATATTCTCATAACCGTTCATAAGATTCCTTTAAGTCAAGAACATAATAATCATGTAAGCATTTAAAAAACTTGAGCTTTATTACTTCCTAATTCCAGGATGACATTAAAATTTAGACCAACCAGAGGTAGAGTTAGAGAGGTGGAAGGGCCACAGCAAAGAATCGTCCACTACAAACAAATCCCTAGCATAAACAAAAAACAACATTAGCAAGAAATAAAAATCCAGTTATGCAGTATCACTGGACAGAATAAAGTTCCTACCTACACAAGAAAAACTAAGTGTTCCTTAATCTTAAGTATCACTAAACCAGGTATATGGAAGTTTTGAGTACAGATTCTGTGAAGAGTTGGCTTCAGGAGGCTAAAAAGATATCACCTTACTTAAACAGAAATGCTTTTAAGAATTTGAACCAACACTTGGAAAGAGAGGGAGGTTTGGGAAATGTAGGGGATGAAAAACAAAAAAGGAGAAAAAAGTATTAAGATGTATTATGTTATATACCTACTCCCCACAGTAACTGTAATCATTATGTACTGCAAATGTGTGCTAATAAAAATTAGAAGTCAAGCTATGATGTGCCCTTCTTACTAAAATGGTAGACAAAAGACAAATATTTTAAAGAGGAAAGAAGGGCATGTCTATACTTTCTAAGGAGGTGGAGACAAAAGTCAAAAAGAAATCCTTCTGCCCCCCAGTTTCCCTAAAAAATATTAAATAGAAAAAGTTAGAGATTTTTCATTTGTTTTACTTCACTGGAATTCAGCGGATTTTCTGTTATTTTATAATGAATCTAGAAAAGAATAAGGAAAGACTTGGGCTCAAAGGTCACCTCTATATGGAAGAAAAAAAACTCAAATGTCTTTTGGACCAGGCCCATGATTTATTTGGGAGAAAGGGGCTGGGTATGAGTACAGTGAGTGACGGAGACTGATGGATGTGCCCTCTACCTAAGGGAGGCAGCCACTACTCAGCTCCATTCTTCCTTGTTTTGTTGACATCCTCTGTGTCTACAGATAGTATCACAAAGGTCTAAAGACACGATGGAAATCCAGACTCCTATTAAATCTAGATTCCCATTAAATTCTCCAATTTTTCTTCAACATTTTAAAATGATAGCAGAATATATATCTTCTAAAGATATCATGGGGACCACATAAAACATACGTGTACAGCAGATGGCCATGCTGTATATACTCCATACAGGTACACTCATCCCATGAGGGATGAGCTCATGAGTGCATGGCACAGAACCTCAAAGTTCACTAGCATTCCCTTAGGAGTCGGTTACAAAACACTACTTTCCTTCCTTACCAGTGTCACACAGGGAACTTCTAGATATGTTTAAGTATAACACTTTTCACTAATAAACTGTAAAATGTTCCTCCCCCTTAATTATGAGTGAAGAAAAGGTATGTGAGAAATCTATTTAAATTTAATATAAATAGATTTAATTTAATTTAAATTCAAATGTATTTCAAGAATTTTCAAAAGCTACATGCTTTTCTTTGAGTTAGTGTTTATGAAGTAGGTTTTAGCTGCAAATAAAAGTAACAGCTAAACAACCAAAATTGACCTGTATTAGAATTTCCACTTTTTGTCAAGATGGAACAAAATGGAGAAGACTTTCCATACATTTGAAACAAATTTTTAAAAGAACACCCTACCCAGCAACAGAATACAATACATAGTCTTTTCTGCACACAATCTTTACCTAGATATATCATGTTCTGTAACACAAAGCATATTTTAATATACTTACAAAATTCAAATTTGAAAATGTATGACTCTAACCACAGTACCTTTTAATTTTAAACAGTAACAAATACACTTGGAAAATCCTCAAATGTTTGAAACAAAAATGAACATTTTCAAATATCCACAGGTAGTATATTGAATTGAATGAAAATAAAACACAAAATATTAATATACATATACATAAATATTATTAGAAAAGAAATGGAACAGCTCTTGAAAATTCCCAACTTGTTCAAAATTATTCTTAGCAGGTTATAATAAATTTTGGTGCTTTCTTTATTTTTATTGGTACATGTTTGCAGTAGTTAATGATTATATTTCTCATGAAGGCATTTTGTTGCCTTTTGTTATGGCCTGTGTCTAGATGTCCCCCAAAGCCTCATGTGGTCATAGGTGGAGATTTTTCAGAGTGGCTGATCCAGCGTGTGTGATGCTGGGATCAAGGATGTGATGCTAGGATTAAGAGTGTACTACCTGCCCCTAAGGGCAGGTAGCCGGGATAAGAATATAAGGGACAGAAAAGGCTGATGTTGGTATTTGGTCCCTTGCTGCCTTTTGCCTTCCATGAGCTGTTTCTCTTCTGCGATGCCTCTCTGCTACGCCACCCTTCCTTGGAGCCAGACAAATATGAACTGAAGCCTCTACAAACTATAAGCCAAAAAAACCTTTCCTCCTTTAACTCTAGGTGTTGGGTATTTTGTCTCAGCAATGAGAAAAGGTCAAATAAGACACCTATCTTACCGTGTTTCTATCGTTTTTGGTTTCGGTTTTGGTGAGTGTAGTTGTTCTGTGGCTCAGTCCAACCATCAAAATGGCTCCTGATTAAATACTCTCTGACAATATGGTAGATGCTGCACTGGATTTATTCTCCAATGCTAGCCTGCCATGTGGAAGGAGTCACTTTCAGTGTAAAATCCCACATTGCTTTTACAATTTACAATCGCCATGGATTTCTATTATCCTTGTCTGTTGTTTCTCCCTCCAGCTCTGAAGCCTTGGGTCTGACCTTGTGTCTACGGAGACAGGGTCTCCTTCCTGGGAACCAAAAAGTGAGCTTTCTAGAGGGTTTCATCCTCTTCTCTGCATTGTGCTCCTTTTCTTCAGCTTTTCTGCAGTTTCTCATTTTCCTGTCAGCTCTCTTCCAATTCTCAGAGACCTACTTTTTTTTCTTTTCAGCAGGTTGTTATTTTTGAGGTATACAGGTTCTGGGTCCCAGAGAGCTGAATTTTGCTACTCATCACTATTCGGCCATTTTCTCAACCTGGTTATAACAAATTTTAGGTAGCTTTTTTCATGCTCTGGAGAGGAATAAGTGATTAAAATATGTGTATACATTTTGGTGTCCAACAGTAATTGCAATTATGTGCTTTTTTAATATAAATATTAATCTGAGGGAGATGAAAATGGAACTATTGAAAATTCATTTTTGAAGTATTCTTTTGTGCTTCAGTTGCATCTAGTCAACAAAAAGTCATAGTCAGGACAAACATGATAAGGGTCAAGAGAATTTCATGGGTATGTTTTGGAGGATATTCATAAAATTGTCAAGATTTACTTTTGAGAAATATTGAAGGACAAGGACACTTGTCAGACAATGTTAGAAAAGCAAATATATTCCAAAAATGGAAATTCTAAGAATTACCAGCAACGATGATGGCCAACACACGTCCTGACTAGAAGCTGAACAGTCTTTAATATAAGTCTCAGTTCTGACACCAAGAAAACTGAACAAAACTACCGACTCTGCATGTTCTACAAGGTGAGTAGAGATAGGCAGTTGCCATCTCATCAATTTCAGGAAACAGAGTTCACTCCAATCACCTCTTTCATTTCCTGTGTGGAACAAAGAGCCATGAAAGTCCAACAACCGTGAGGTGACTAGGGGTTCTAAAAGGACCAATATTGCCACCTCTTCTTATATTAACAAGTACGAAAACCTGCACGGGTTCACCCCAGTGTTTATTACTGTAGGGGAAAGCAGGGATGGACAGAGGAGGATGTACCACATATCTTGTTTTGACCACTGTAACACAAACAAGAGGGATTCTCCTCTTTCATAAACTTTTCCTTCTGAAAATATACACTCCATTTTTTAGTTGCAAAAACTAAGCTGTTGGTTTGGAACAGCTAAATTTGGTTAACTGCTCTATTTGTTCCTTTTTTTCTGCACTGTATTCAGCCTACTATTTGATTAAGTACCTACCTTTACAGAGCACTATGAATGGCAAGACAGTTCAGGTAGCAGGTGGAGATGGATGAGTAATATACCTTGTTTCTCTTTGGTAGCTTTAAAATAATGAAATACAATGCTTTAAGATTCTGCTATTGAAAAGAATTTCACAGAAGATACTGCCTGGACATATCTAGTTTAGCTTCAGCTCAGCCTTGAATGTGACAGAAATGAAGCATTCCATTGCTTTCTTTTTATAAATAAACAAATGTTACCCCTAGGTTTGGCATGACAGAGAGTCCTTTATCAAATTCATATGACTTTATCTCTTTTTTCTGAAAAAGAGCTTTAAAAAAACCATACTTTTTCCACACTTTAAGTTTACATTGAATTAATGTATCTTTGAAAAGTTTAAGTATTTTAATTAGTTTTTCAACCACTGCACACACTCTGACGTCATCCTGAGGACAGAAATTAACAGCTTTTGACTGGCTGGTACTTGAAACCATCTGCTTCACAGCTCCCCATGTCACAATTTTCAAGACACTTTCTAGTTGTCTAGTCAAAGGGGACAAATTCTTCTTTATATTCTTGTATTCCTCCAGCACAGTCTACATCTTTCCAAAGTGCCTTCAATCAAATGCAGACATTTAACTTGTCAACTGGGCAGCAAAGAAAAGCCCACAACCTGGCTCTCTCACCTGGCTAATGGAAAGGTGCACCTCAGTTCCATCCACTGACAGAATACTAGACTTTTAATGTCCTCTCCTTTCCTGCTTAAACCCACACTCTCTATCTTGAGGTACTGCTTCAGAAAACAAATCTGTTTCTCTTTCCCCTCAAGTCTTTTTGCCTCTTCATACATCTTCCTCCTTTACATATAAATGCTTGTGATACTATGTCTTCAAATTATTCCTTGATTCTCATTCATTTTGAAAGGAAGAGCCATGGAGTATAATACACGCCTATATGTGAATAAGCAATAAACACCTAAGGGATTCTCAGGATTCTATAAGACTAAGTGTAATTCAGCATGATAAAAATTGAGCTTATAATTCTTTTGGTAATTCACTGTTTACTTAATTGAGGGACTGGCATTCATTCTCTATTCATGTCTTCATACCTACTGATTAGTTTATCGCTTCTTAAAAATGACTACAAGTAGAATGTTTAGAAGAATAACCATCAACCTTGCTCTATGCCTACCATTAAAATTTTTAAAAAATAAGTAAATAAAGACCATTCTCTCTCTTTTGATTAAAATGTACATCTTCAGTATTCATACTATAGAAAAGTATGGTTGTGTTAGTCAGCTTTCTGTCACTGTGACAAAATACCTGAGATAATCAACTTCAGAGGAAAGGTTTATTTTGGCTCACAGTTTCACTCCATGTTGGCTTGGTCCTGTTGTTTGGGGCCTGTGTCAGTAGAGTACATCATGTCAGGTGCACATGTTGAAGCAAAGCTGTTCACCACATAAGGAAGCCAAAAGGAATGCAAGAAGGACCTGGAGTCTATTATCCCTTTCAGGACATATGCCCAATGACTAACTTCCTTCCACTAGTCCCTGCCTCCCAAAGGCTTCACACACACACACACACACACACGTGCACACATGCACGCACACACACACACACACACACACACACACCTCCAATAGCTCAATGGGCTGGTGACCAAGCTATTCACATATATCTTTTAGGGGACACTCCAGATCCAAACTGTAGCAGTGATACTATAAATAAACCCATTTTAATAAATCTACTCACAGAAACATCTACATTATAATTATTTTACAATTATTGTATCAAGAAATTTAGAGCAGATGAGAATCTACCATTTAGTTGTGCATTTGGCAATTTCTATAAAGTTGCATATGATGCTCTTCGTTATTATTTTTATAGATGCATAGGGAAATGAAAAAACATGTACTCCTGTGGATAACATATATTTGAGGGCTTATGCATTAAGAATAATTTACATATATTATAAGTGTATATAATATAGTATATATATACTACATATACATTACACATTTTATATTAATCTTATTTAATCTTTCCTAGAACCCCAGTAGTTGTATGACTCACATTTTACAGATCGGAAAGTGAAGCTCAAGTAAACTACTTAGGGTCGTACATCAAGAGAGGTAGGACTAAGGTTTGTGATGCAGTTCTATCTCAGGGAAGAAAATCTCTGGTAAAATGTATCTAGTGGAGAGCAGTGAAACATCTGCTCTACCAAAGTCATTTGGTCAGAATGTTGGCCAAAGCCTGAGGTGACTCAGATGCCATGCATGTTTAAAAGACTTTAGTTCCCTGCCAAACATGGCTGAGTTAGAAACAAGCAAAATAGCCACAAACAAAGGAGGAAACCCACTCAAGTATAGGGAGTGAATTAGCATCTAACAGCTCTAAGAAAAGGTTCACATGACTGAACATCAGGCCGTATATAATTATGCAAAATATTTATAAGTAGAAGTGGTCTGAACTCCAAACAAAGGAGGAACATTGCCAATACAGAATGCACTTAGATATGATCCCAGGTAGTGTTATTCTCTGTAAAGAAGAACCAGCAACCTGGGCAGCATCCTGGGTGTTTACTTACAGTATGTTGGGAAAGGGACATGTAAAACATTATAAATAGTCTTCCCCTAGATGAAAAGTAAGAAAGTTAATTTCCTCTATTTTTATGCCAAAGTAGAATCACCATCAACAACAAAATATCAAGTAAACAGACAAGCTTACAAAAGGAAAATTCCAGACAAAATAGCATGCAACATAGTTACTACTGAAGCAATAAGGAAAGCAACCACAATCAATGCAAAGAGATAATTAAAGTATTCTTTCAAATCATCATTAATGACACCAAACTCCATCTATCTAGCCTCATGAGTAAACCTCAACATGCAGTCCAACTAAGGCCACCCTCTGGCTGCCTCAACCAAATTCCATTTCTGAGAGCTATTGTGGAGAAAAAGGATATAGGGGAGAGAAGAGAGATAAATTTTAATCAATTTCATTTAAAGACCCTTGCTGCTTATAAAATTATAAATCAGTCTCTCATGTGTTGCTTAAGAGTCTAAGACAATAGAAGCAAAGGGGAGAAGATATTTTTCAAAGACATTACTATTGTTCAATTAAAACAACAAATCATTTAAGCAATCTTAACCACTGCAATTTTTCCCAAATGCACAGAAACATCAGAGCTAATCAACTGTCAGCTTGTTGAACTCAATCATATACAATCCTATCCTAACTACTTTAAAACTTTTCTTTTATTTTATGGAAAAGGGATAAAACAAAATTTCATAACGAAATAATAGGAGCATAACATAGTTACTACATTACATGTTTTATCTTTAAAGTTGTTGCTCAGGATACAACATATGGGCATAAAAATTTCTCCAATAGATGTTAGCATAAACCTTCCTATTTAATGAACTAAAACACACTACTATTATAACTGACTTGCATTTTTTCCCTTTTCCCTACTCTCTTTTCCCCTTTCACCCATCCTAGTTCCTTTTTCCTTTTGAACAATTTCTTCCCACTTCACAATAGCTATTGCACATTTTAGAACTTATTTACTTTTAAAGTTTCTCACACCAGGGAGACACTACGATGCTTACACATGCGAGTTTAATTTATTTCACTTGTGAGTATGGTCTCAAGTTGCATCCATTTACCTATAAAAGTCTCAAGTTGATCCTTCTTTATGGATGAGTAGTAGTCCATTCTTTTTTTATCCATTCCTCAGTTGATGGGCATTTGGGTTGTTTCCAAGCTTCAGCTATCACAAATTGTATTGCTATAAATATGGGTGCACATATATCACTGTGGTATGATGTTTTTAATTGTTCTGGGAAGATACCCAGAAGGGGAATAGCAGGGTCAAATGGGACCTCCAACCCTAGTGTTTTGAGGAATCTCCACACTGATTTCCACAGTGGTTGCACCAGTCTACACTCCCACCAACAGTAGAGAAGGGTTCCTTTTTCCCCACAGCCGCTCCAGCATTTGTTATTGGTTGATTTCTTGATGGTAGCCATTCTTTCTGGAGTGAGATGAAATCTCAGTGTTGTTTTAATTTGCATCTCTCAAATGATCAATGATGTTGAACATATTTTCATATATTTATTTGCCATTTGTATTTCTTCATCTGAAAAGTGTGTATTCGTCTCAGATGCCAATTTTTGGATTGGGTATTTGAATTTGGGGGTCTGAGTTTTTTCAGTTCTTCATATGTTCTAGATAGAAATCTTTGTCTGAGGGACAATTGGCCAAAATTCTTTTCCCACTCTGTAGGAAAAAAACTTTTCAATAAAATGAGATGACAGTTGTTGATTCTTTGAAGTATTTCCCAAGCAGTCTGAGTTTTGTTCATGAATTCTCGGCCTACACATATGTCTTCAACATTTCTACGTACTTTCCTTTCCAGTAGACTTAGTGTTCCTGTTTTAATATTTAGCTCTTTGATCCATTTTTACTTTAGTGCATGGTGATAGACATGGGTCTAGTTTCAGTCTTTGTCAAGTACAGAGCCAGTTTTTCCAGCACCATTTATTAAAGAGGCTATCTTTCTTCCAGTAAACATGTTTGGCACCTTTGTCAAAGATAAGGTGGCTGAATGTGTTTGGAGTGTGTCATGTGTCTGCATCTTCTAATCTGTTCCACTGATCCTCAGGTCTGTTTTTGTGTCAGTACCATGCTGATTTTATCACAGCACCTTTGTAGTATAATTTCAAGTCAGGGATTGTGATGCCTCCTGCCTTGCCTTTGTTGACCAGAAGTGCTTTTGCTCTTCTAGGTCTCTTCTGGTTCCAAATGAATTTTAGGAATGTTTTCTCTAGATCTGTGAGGTATGCTAATGGTATTTTGATCAGGATTGCATTAAATCTGTATAACAGTTTTGGGAGTATGGCCGTTTTCACAATGTTGGTTTTCCTATCCATGAGCGAGGGATATCTTTCCATTTTCTCATATCCTCTTCAATCTCCTTTTTCAGACTACTGTAATTTTCAATGTATAGATGTTTTACTTTCTTTGCTAGATTGATTCCTAAGTATTTCTTTTTTTTTTTTTTTTTTTTTTTTGATGCTATTGTGGAGGGTGTGGTTTTCCTAATTACTCTCTCAGGGAGTTTGTTGTTTGTGTACAAGAGTGTATTGATTATTGAGTGTTAACTTTGTATCCAGCTACACAGCTAAATTTGGTTATTAAATCTAGAAGCCTTTGGGTGGAGTTTTTGGGGTCTTCTATGCAGAGTATCATGTCATCTGTGAATAATGATAATTTAACTTCTTCCTTTCCCTTTATTTATTCCTTTTATTTCTCTCCCTTATTCCTTTTATTTCTCTCTCTTGTCTAATTTCTCTGGCTAGTATTTCTAGAACTATATTGAAAAGGAATGATGATAGTGGAAATACTTGTCTTGTTCCTGATTTTAGAGTGAAAGCTTTCAGTTTTTTTCCATTTAGTGTGATATTGGCTGTTGGTTTGTCATAGATGGCTTTTATCAGACTGAGATAAGGACCATCCTTTCCAATTTTCTGTAGCGTTTTTATCATGAATGAGTGTTGGACTTTGTCAAAAGCTTGTTCTGCATCTATTGAGATGATCATGTGATTTTTGTCTTTGGCTCTGTTGATATGGTGAACTACATTTATTGATTTGCTTATGTTCAGCCATCCCTGCATTTCTGGGATGAATCCCACTTGGTCATGGTATATAATCTTCTTGATGATTTGCTGCATTCTGTGTGCTAGTATTTTATTGAGGATTTTTGCATCTATGAATCTCTCTAGGGAGATGCCAATGCCTGTAGTTGTTTTTCATTTTTGTTTTTGTTTTTGTTTTTGGTTTTGGTTTTGGTTTTGGTTGAGTCTTTCTCTGGTTTTGGTATGAGAGTAATACTTGCCTCCAGGAATGAGTTAGGGAGTATTGCTTCCCTTTCGATTTTATTAAAGAGTTTGGCGAGTACTGACACTAAATCTTCTCTAAATTTCTTACATAATTGAGCTATGAATCCATCAGGACCTGGACTTTTCTTGGTTGGTAAGTTTTTAATTACATTTACAATTTCATAGACTGATATTGGTTTACTCAGAATTTTTATATCTTCTTGATTAAGCTTTGATAATTCATATGTATCTAGGAATCTGTCCATTTCTTCTGTGTTTACCATACTATGAAAGTAAAAATTTTTTTTTTTTTTTTTTGTGGGTACCGGGGGGACGACCTCAGGACCTCGCGCACCAACAGGCACCCGTGCCGCTGAGCGATATCACCGGCCCCTTTTTGGTATGTGGGATCTGGGAGTCGAACTCGGGCCTTCGCGCTTGCAAGGCAGGCGCTTACGCTGCTGAGCCATCTCACCGGCCTGAAAGTAAAGATTTTTGAAGTAGGTATTGATCATCTTCTGAATTTCCACAGGATCTGTAGTGATTTCACCATTTTCATTCCTCATTGCATGAATTTGTGTCTTTTCTTTCCTTTTTTTGATAAGATTGACTAAGAGTTGATCAATTTCATTTACTCTTTCAAAGAACCAACTCTTTGATTCATTAATTTTTTGTATTGTTTTCTTAGTCTCCATTGCATTAATTTCTGCTCTGATATTATAATTTCCTACTTCCTGTGGGCTTTGGGTTTGACTTTCTCTTCTTTTTCTACAAGCTTGAGATGCAACATTAGGCTGTTCGTTTGTCCTCTTTCTGTTTTCCTGAATTGAGAATTCACCATTATAAATTTCCTTCTTAGGACTGCTTTCTTTAACAATTTTCTTTCTCCTGTCTTATTTCAAACATTTACTTTGAAGTCAAAAAAGGGATAAAACTATTTTGAAGGGCCTTAAATCCATGTGCCTTTAACCAATGGAAATTTACAAAAGAAAAAACATATCACATAATGATTTAAAACAAGAGTGAGGGGCCGGTGATATCGCTCAGCGGCATGGGTGCCTGCTGGCGTGTGAGGTCCTGAGTTCAACACCCGGTACCCACAAAAAAAAAAAAAAAAGAACAAGTATGCCCACCCAAGGGGAGTAACATCTCCACAAGTAGTCCCAAAACCACACTTTTTGCTGCATACTTTATAAAAATAAAAGTTTTAAATTAAAGTCGCAGTAACCTAGTTTAAAAGAAAAGAGCCTCTATTATATCGCTAGTAAATTTCCCTTCTGAATCATCCAAAAAGATTTAAACTGAGTACAAATTTATCTGTTATAGTGCTTTTGAAAAATACATATAAAATTTAGATTGAAAATGTGATAATCTCAAAATCTCATAAAATATAAGTAAGCACTAACAACAGGTATTGTACAGAAAATCCAAGAGCTTCAAAGACAAAAAAAGTTAGGAATTCATCTTCCTACCTGGGCAAACATTAATTAATTTTACTGACTTTAATGCCTCTTTGAAATATCTCAGATCTAATTGAAAATAGTTCTGCTCTATTCATGCATCAAGAGGAGACATATATCTTACACTTTTTAGCCTTCCATTGATTCTGATTTACATAGGTTTGGTGAGTAAGAGGTATTGCAAAAGGTCTTTTAACATTATGTAAAATATTCCAAAATGGCCAATATCTAACAAAGCCACGTAGCTTAGAAATATGCTCTGATATTTAGCAAACATAAAACATATGATCTATGAAGTTTCCTCCACAAATTTTGGAACAAAGGCTTTTAAAGAAAGTAGCTGAAATAAACACCCTGAAATTGCTTTTTAAGCAATTCAGAAATTTGAAAGAAAATAATTGTAGCTGGTATCAGGTTTTGGAATTAATGTTTAAAGAATTTGATCAGGTGTGGAATAATCTCTCATTAAACTTCTTAGTCCTGATTAAAGTTAACCAAACCAAAAGCCATGAAACCAAGAATTTATATTCAATTTCCCAATTGCCTTAAAATACTATTAGATCTAAAATTTGTTGTAAAATGTGTGCAATGCAAATTAGTTTTCTAATGTTGTGTGACAAACTACTACAAATTTAGCAGCTTAACAGCAACATCCATTTCTTCTCTCACAGATTCAGAAGACCTGGACACAGTCGTAATTGGTCCCTTGCCTGCTACCTTTCCAAGTTGAAACCTAGGTGTCGACCAGAGCTGGAGACTCACGTGGAGTTCAGAATTCTCTTCTGAACTCACTGAGGTTGTTGCCAGTATTTTGTTTCTTGCACTTACAAGACAGCAGACCCTGTTTTATTGTTGGCCATTAACTAAAGACCCCTATGATTCCCTGCCACTTGACCTGTCCACAACATGGCAGTTTCCACCTTCAAGATCAGCACAAGAATCTCCCTCACTTTAAGTTTCCACTTCTTTTAAATAATCACCAACAGGATCTACTTATACACACAATCAGTGTAAAATGGAGAAATCCATTACTACAAGCCTTTGGATATCTTATAATTTGGTCACATTTTAAGCATGGTTGCTATGCAAATGTTTTTGCTTCCTCCCAAATGTAAAGTTCATTACATTGAGGGGAAACAAAATCAGCTCTGGTTAAGTTAGCCCCTCCCTCTTAGTCTAACTCAACTACAGATCCTGAGTCTGGAAAAGACCAGGGAAAACATTAAGAGGTTTAGTCCACTATGGGATGGAAACCGGAACTCATAATGCTCAGATAGATATGCACTGGGTGCAGATATAGCTGGCCCACCAGCTGCTGTATCCTGCTGCATCCAGAGCACCACTGTGGCTACTCTTGTCCACAACCCTGCACTTGTCTGGTCTGGTCCATATAAGTAGGTTCTGACCCTTGTCTGGAGTATGGACTATGTCCTACTTTAAATTAGGCCATTTTAGTATATTTTTACAATTTAATGAATATTTCTCTTGATGACTGCAGATGTGTAAGGTTGATTGGTCATACTTAGAAACTTCACTGTAATGGTGGTTTCCTGGTTTGTCATCTTCAATAATTATAAGGAGTTACCTGTATGGTATTACTATCAAACTAGTAAGACTGCATTTATGTTTCTATCATTTTCAGTACTTTTGCTAACCTGCGCATATTTCCCACAAATAAAACTTGCCTCCTGTATCACAAGTCCCAACTCATATTCACCTCAGTGACGGTGCCTTTGGTAACAATCCCCTAAGTTGCACATACCAGGAATGAAGAATTCTTGGTTCCACTAAGTCCTGGAAGGCAAACGGTGGCTTTCTGTTCAGCCTGTGTTATATGTTTTTTTTTCTTTTTTTTTTTTTTTTTTTTTTTGGTACCATGAATATAACTCAGGACCTTGCACTTACCAGGAAGGCACTTGTGCTGCTGAGCTACATCCCCAGCCCCTACATGCATTCTTGAGATATTGGCCCATTGACCTAATGAGTCTTTCATATATGGGTGCATTTCTCATAATGCTATCTTCAGCGAAGCAGACTTCAGTGACTATACTTTCCACTCCTTTTTTTTTTTTTTTCCTTTCTATTGCAACAACATTAAATATTTCTGTTTCTCCCTGGGCATAAACTTTGGGCAGAGGAACTTCCCATTTCTCTGCCTTTTCTTTTTCTTTCTGTTTAATCATGTAGGCACATACTTTAGCTTAGGACCATCCTTCTCTGTCCAGCAGGTGGATAGATTGCCCCTGATCTCTACATTTTTTTCATCATTCTTTGATTAAAATTCTCTTTTCATGCATTCTTTATGCACATTTTCCCGTGTGGTGATGTTTATGGTAGAACCCAGACTGCAGAGCAATCATTTTATCTCCCTACACTCATGAAACTCTTGACTTTCTTTCTTTCTCTTTTTCTCGTGGTAATCTAAATGATATCCATAGCATTTACAATGTAGTCCAAAACACTCATTTTCTGACAAACTGACAGTCACAGAGCAGCCAGGTACAACTTTCAGAGTTTAATATTCTCCATTTCCCAGTCTCAGAAACACACAAGCTCACTTCACAGTCCACAACAGGAAAGGCCATGTTCTCTCTTCAAACAAGCTCCTTGGTGTAAGTCTCTGACCACTGCCCTCAGATTCTGCCAGGCCAGGCCATGAAGAAGGGTGCTGTTCTCTTGTCCTGGGCTTCTGCTTTCCTGGAAATAGAATAACTGGACCCTACTGCAATTATCACCTCTTACCTGGATTTTTTGTTAACTTGTTGAATAAAAATACCAACCACAATAGCAGAAGTAGCTGTGCTTTATTTAGTGTCTACCATTTGCAAGTTTTTCAGCTGTATATTTTATATTCATAAAAGCTTTCAGCAACTCCTGGAAGAATTAGTACCTCCATTTTACTTATAAAAAGACCACAGTTCAAAGACACGGTGGAACTAGCACTCACCATCTACTGGGTAGACATCAAAGCTGGAATTAAGACCTACATTGGTCTAGTCCTAAATCCCATGTTTTTTCACCTTAATTAGGAAAGAATATTATTGGTTATCAAAACTAAGTCACATTTGATACTAAAAGAGGGTCATGTTAATAATTACAATTAATAATAATAATAATCAAAATTAGTAGCAATAGGTATAGTCCAAGTGTATGCTAGACATATGAAAACAAATAATTTCTCTAATTATTTGTATAACACCTATACATCCTAGGCCCTGGTTCTACATTAAAAGGCCTATTGGTAATCAGTCCAAAAACTGGAATGACTTCTTCAAAAGAGTCTTAGATTTCTTCTCTATGCTACTGATCAGTGATGTGCAGGTAACAGGGTATGCCTACTGAGCTAATTCCTGTCAGTTTAACACAAGGACATGCATTTGAACTTACAGGCTGTAAAGCCTAGTGAGTAGGTTTCACATTCTTCAATTTGTTTAAATGTCACTTCTCTTCCCAAACATTAGCAAGCTTTCTCATTTGCGCCTTAGAGATCAAATGAAGCTTGCATCTTGCTTCCTTAAAGACCAAGGAAGCTTGCATCTGAGAGTTTCTGAGCTAAATCCTTATGCACAGTTCCAAATACATCAATAGTCACATAAAAGATTTTCAAAATGTTTTATCAATTAGGATAAATATGGACACATACTCTACTACAGCACTTTGAATATCCAGATGAAAACATGGGCACAGAGATAGTTTTTATGCAGGCTCTTTCATATTTGGATCCATACATAACCATAAACTTTTTATATTTCAATTAGAATCCTCCTTAAATAAAAGTCAAAAAGTTAAGGCCATGGTGCAAGCACAAAGTAACACGAAGCTCATTAAGCGGCAGGAACACAGTAAAGAATACAAATAAATGGATGTCAAACAAAATGGCCCCTAAATCCCCAGTTTTCCGCAAGCCCGTAATGATATCCAATTTCAATTCCCTTTTTCATTAAGTAACTTTCCAGAGAGATTCTATGGGTTCACTAAGCCTCTGTGATTCATTTTTATAAAGTTATGTAGAATTTTTAAGTTAGGGGAACACTATTTTAGTTGATCCTTTATCTTTGTTTCCTAGAAATACTTACTTTCACATTCCTGAAAGATTCTGCTTCCACAGGGACTCTCACTGAATTTTTCCACTTTTCAAATGTCTACAGGGACAAATATAAATGATCCTGGAATATTTCTTATCACTCTAACCTTGTTCTCCATAGAGGGCAAGACCAAGGTAACTAAATTGTCTTCATAAATTCTTGCATATAAATATAAATATCCCACATAATTTCCCATTTAATCATTGTGGTGAAGCAGTGGTTAAAATTCTTCCTTGAAGGAAATCCATATTCAAATAAGTTTGGGAGATATTATACACTCCATTCCTTCTCTCAGTACTCATTATTGTTTTAAAGCAATAAAGAACCCAAAAGAATAAAAGCATGTCCCCCAAAATATCTTCAATGACCTCAGTGGACTGCAGTGACATGGAACACATTTAGAAAAACACTCTCCCAGATGACAAGAAATCTTGAGACTGGTATAGTGTATGCCCATGTCTCTCACTACGAACAAAGGAAAACTAAACTTACAAAAATGCAAAAAACTGAAATCTCCTAGCTAAGCTATAATAAGGGAGGCTGAGACATAAACTTTATGTCAAGTGAAGAGCAAGTTACTACACTGAAGACTCCCTTACAGTGAAAATACACTCCCCGGTGATGAGGTCCAGGTAATCACACAAACTAGAAGTGTTTTCCAGCTCCCTTAAAGACCAGTGCCTACAACTAAAACACTTCAATATCAATTCCCCATTCTCTGGAAATAAAGATAGAACCGAAAACCATATGTGGATTTTTCCAATTCTTTCAGGGTGGCAGGAAAAGTCCGTTACAGTGGCCTTTGGAAGTTTAAAGGTCAGCATCAGAGCAGAGCTAGGTGCAGAAATCTGCTTTCATTGCAGTGCTGAAAGAGAAATTGTATGTCAGTTAGCAGTGATAGTGATAAAGCAAATAGGGTGGTGAAGAACAAATTGACCAGGCCAGAAACTCTAGGTGTTTGTTGACATACACCTGCAGAAACTCCAGAACGAACTCAGCCTGCAAACTCAGCAGCAAAGAGGTTGTAGGAACAATTGGAATCCTTAGGTAGGGTTAGATTAGTCAACCAGGCCCCTTTAAGAGGTAGAAAGGAGGGGGCGTCTGTACCTCAGCAAGCAGCACCTGCCTCTATGCAGGTAACACTATCCCTCCGAGTGCAAGTTACACCCCTACCCAAATTCCCCTATTCACCCACAAGACCAAACCCCTAGCAACAAGCCCAATATCCAATCAATCAAGTGTCAACCCCTAGGGGGATGGAGACGAGACCCCTACCTCATGAACCAGGACTGCTGCCCCAGATTCAGTGTTGACCCACCTCTGGGGCGCCCCCATTCTTCCGGAGAGGATTTGCACCCCTTCTTCTTGCAATACCCACAATAAAGTTTTTGCTTTTCACTGGTCTTCTCTCACTCCTCTTCTTCTTTCTATGTCAGAGAGAGAAACAAGCCCAGCTAGGGTGAGTCTAGGGAATCCTAGACCCCAGACCCACCAGACGTAACAAGGTGAGATTTGTCAGTACAAAATGGAAGTACAAAATCATCAAAAAGATGGATAGGAAGCTAACTTAGCTACAATCTTACACTTTGGGAAAATATGTGCCTGTGGTATTAAGTCTATTTGTAGCAAAAGAAAATCAACATTCTTATTTCTTTCCCTTTCCTCCCATACAGGCATATCAAAGAGTAACCCCTTTCATAGACTTTGAATGGGCTTTCCAGTAATGGTCTCACCATTCCTTTAAAAGGGGAATGCCTACATCATTTCTCAATCTCTACATTATCAACATTTTAGACCAGATAATTCTCTTTTTTTTTCTTTTTAGATGGCTACCTTGTGAAATGTAGAATGTTTAGCAACATCTCTGATCTCTATCCCTTAAATGTCATTAGTATCCCTTCATTTGTGACAATAAAACATCTCTGTACAATGACCAAATATTCCCTGGGGAGCAAATTCACCTCTGACTAAAAATAGAGAAAGTATATAAGACAAATTTATCTATACAGTAAGCATTAGAAGGAGGTTTGAGGTTGAGGTTAACGGAGTGGGGGCAGCATTTTGAAATCCTCTTCCACATTTACCAGGTGCATATCAGAAGTTAGTGATGCTTAGGGAAGCTTATCCAATGTTTACTATGTTCAATATTATTTATTGTATGTTGTTCTTTGCCGCATAATATACCTTCCCTGACAGCAATAACAAAGTGGCCTGATATTTATAGATTACTTTGAAAATTCTGACATGATGAATGTCAAGAATCATTAGAGCTCGATGATGGATACATGTGGGCTCACTGTACTCTTTTATCAACTTTTTATGAGTTTGAAATTTCCAGGATACAAATAATTTTTTTAATCAATTTATAATTTTTTTAATAAAACTGAGTATTCTATTTTGGTAGCATCTAATATCTACACTCTTCAAGAAGAAAAGGTCACGTGTTTTATAAGTCAGATTCCTAACTGGACCATTTGAAAACGATGCAAAATTTCTGTGACATTATAAACACATAGTTATTCAAACTATATGTAGACTGTAGTTATAAACTTTCTAAAGAAATTATATTGCTCTTGCATGAAGTACATTAGGGACGAGAGCCCTTTCACTTTATTAAAATGCAAAGTAACTAAGCCATCTTGCTCTTTATGAAAATTCAATTACATTGAAAATCAACCAGAGAATATTGCCTCTCAGTTTAAGGTGATTCAGCGACCCACAGATATATGAAGATTGTAAGGAAAGAAATTAGGCAAAATAATACTAACAGCTACAATTTGCTCTTCACTTTAGGGTTTACAAATCACTCTCGTGTACATAATCTTATTTTTTCCCATCCAATGTTCTGCTTCCCTAACCCCTGACCTCCCCACCCACCCAAAGAAGATCTCAACAGTCTATGAGTAGAAGCAGGAGAAACTATTATTTAATGCTAAAATGCATTTAAAATTGTATACTTTTCTTTCCCTAGACTATAAAATTCATATAAAGAACATGTATGTGTGCCTTACATTTCCTAACCTTGAAATACTCTCATGTCACCAGTCAGTTCAGCCAGAAGTCAGAAGTCTAGTTCAGAACCCTGAAGACTGGTGTTAGGGGTCCTAGAAAGGAGTGCACTTCAAACTTAATCCCCTTCACATGGGATTCCTATATTGCTTAACTATAGGATGACTCTGCTAGATCTCAAGAGGCAAGTGATACTCTAAACATTGCTAGAATCCTATCTGGTGGTTTTTTCCTTGAAAGGCACTTGAAGGAGCAATTTTGAGTTGAACTGTAGTGAGCAGACATGGATCCACACATTGTGAATTCCATATATCACACTCTTGCCCCATGTTCATAAGACCTACCCTCGGTAACCATCATGTCCCCTTTCTTGGTCTTTAAATTGCAATGAGCTATCAGGTATTTTAATATTGCAAGGAAGAATCCAAAACAATTGGAAAATCACATATATCTCACTAATAAACTGACTAAATCTGCTAAATGATACTTTATCAGATTAAATTTGAGATAGAACATAATTATTAATATAGAAAAAAATAACCCTGTCTCTACTGTTCTACATAGTTATTGACTAAATTAAATTGAATACGTTTGGAATAAGGAATACATTAACAAATGTTGGAGTCTTTTTTATATATTTGAAAGCACATTAACAATACACAAAAATATCCTCTCCATAAGCCAACTGACAATATGCATTAAGTGAAATTCTAGAAGTTTAACAATTGATTTTCCCTATAAATTGTGCACATGAGTTTTAACTCCAAAAACAATTAGTATTTTAAGGTAAGGACCATAAATGACAAGCCAGATTATGAAAAACCTTAAAAGGTGAATATGAATCCATTTCACCTTGCAAAAGGACCAGAGTAACAAATTACCTCAATATTTTGTTGGTAAGGAAACATCCATTATTTAAGAAAAATGATTAATTTCAAGAAAGAGCTACATTCAAATAATAAGACTGATGTCATGTTTTCATTGTACATGAAAAATAACAAATCAGTGAGGGCCTGTGAATTGAATTTACAATATCCAAACAGTGCCACGCAGAATTATATAATACATATAATAGATACAGGATTACAACTAGGAAAAGAAAAAAAGCAGTAAAGAAACTCCAAGAAATGTACTGGCTTCAGTGTACACAAATGATGAGCTAAAACAGTCTTGAGAATAAGGCCACCTATCCAATCTACAATGTAGACAAGTACAAAGTCAACAGAAGTTTGCCTAATGAAATTCTAACAAAAAATAGACTATTCTAAAAATAGTCTTTTACTGTCCTAATTTTATCCTCTCATATTTTGAAATATTTGAAAGCCTCATTTAGGAGTGTCACATGAGGATATAATTTAGATGAAAGAGAATGGATAATGCTTTCTTCGAGTTTCAGAACCTTTAAATCAGTGAGCAATCACACTGGCCCACGGAGCATCTTTAATCTTTAGCAAAGAAGCTCTTGAGACAGGAGGGGAAGATGAACATCTAACCACCAGAGTGTGTAGGAACCCTTGTATCCTGAAGGATGTCAGCGAACACTTACAGCATGGCTTGGGAGGGGAGTTATGGAAGGGATTTTACCATTCCTCTAGCGTTGCTTCCTTTGCCTAGAACCCACAGGGAGTGAAAGGGACAGTAAGAGGCCTCTGGCCAGGAGCCCAGGATTTCTTCTTCCTGGCCACCTCATGGCTGCTCTTCACACTCAGACACACTCTGAGCTCCGATAGAGGTTTAAAGAATCTTTTACAGAAATAACAGGAAAGCATTCAAAAGCAGTACAAAATAGGATAAGGAGCTGTAGCCTTATCTAATTAACTTGCTCCCTTGAACTACACAAAGCTATCAGAAAATAGTCTTTCCAGGCCTTTCAAAGAAACTGTCCATATGGGAATTACTTGTTCCTAAACAAATCAGTCCCATTCCCTTCCCTTGAAATTTTTTTGGTGGGGGGCGTTGCTGGAGATTGTACCTGGACCCTGTGCAATCTAAGCACGTGCTCCATCACTGAGCTATACTCCTAGATCCCCATATTGGCACTCATCCTCTATCTTCTTGAAGAACTCACTTTCCTCAGATTCCCTCTCCACTTCCAGCAAAATCCTCCCTCACCCATGTGAGAAACAAGTCTATTGATGCCTTCATCTCTCCTTGTATACTCAAGCTCTGCCACCTTAGATCTTGGCAAAATGTTAATTGAAGTTTTTCTCTATCCAAGTCTCTGCTGGATCTGAGCGGAAGCCATGGGCCATGAATCCATGAGCAGAAGCAACCAGCAGAAGCTCTAGGTGAGTAATGGCTGATGCCACATTCCTGTGGGATCACCTAAGAAAAGGAAGTGTAATCCCAGAAGAAGAAAGCAGTTTCTTTCCATTTAGTCTTCCTTCTACTATTTTAGAAATAAGACCTTGGCATCCTTGTGCTTGGGGACTGTTGCTTCCTTCCTGACCTTCTTCCATTGCAAAGGCACTCCCCTCTCACATAAAGGAATAATGGTTCTGCCTGAGCCATGGCATTACACAATAACCAAATGGATTCTCTCAGATCGTTCATGATCTCCCCAGTGGTAGGGAGGGAGTATTGGTTAATATTACTGTGTACAGAGATTTCCTTTAGATTTCTCTTTTCTAAAGCCAAAAATTGTGCTATTAAAAATCACAAGACACACCCACAAGAATAACTTAGCCCACAGCTATTTTTAATGGGTGAGGTTTTTATCCAACTGTCATGGATGAATTATTAGCACAGTTTTTTAGCAATGTGGTCATAAAGACAATTGGTCTGCAGGGGACAAAAAAAAATAGACCAGGAGACCCAGGACAGCTGGGCTCGGTGCATGGGCACACACACGCCTTTGGAGGGCTGAGTAATCAGCAAGACCAGCAACATGGAAGTGTCTGAAGCAGCAGTGAGGAGCCAGCAGCTGGACTCTGGAGAGCTCCATCAGAAGACCAGTGCCAGACCCCACATCCAGAGGCCAAGATCAGCACATTTCTGGGATTAAACATGGATACTATCACAGAACTGTAAACACCAGAGGTATTTTACTACTTTTATTCACACTTGTTTGTCTGATTGGCTATCCCTTCCCTGTCTTATTGGATGTTGTCTTGTATTGTTTTGTATTTTGTGGTTATTTTTGTTTGGGGGCTTTTATTCTCCTCTCTTTCCCTGCCCTCCTTTTTTTTCTTTCTTTTCTTTTCTTTTTCGTTCTCCTTCTCTTTCTTCCTTTTCTTTTCACTGTTTAGGTTTCTTACCTTTCTTTATCATTTTCTTCTACTGATCTGCTTTCTCTCTTTCCTCAACTACTTCTTGAATTTAAACTTTTAAGTGAGTAAACATTGTTTCTTCCCTTTTTGATTACTCCTTCACATTCTATTTCAACCTTTCCTTCCTGTGTCCTCCAGTTTCCCAAAACTCAGGTGATTATCCATTGACCTCCATCCTTGACTCTACTATATTTGACCTCATTCATCACTTTAGCCTGTCCCCTACTCATCTTAAGCCCTCAACCCCCACAGAAGAGTAAAATTACTCCACTAAGGGGAAAATCACTGCATACAAGTACATGTTATATATTTGATTTTGTTGTATAACTTTAGAGTTTGCTCCTGTGGTCGAAGGTAACAGGTTAATGGTTACCATAGTTTGTCAGTAGTTAGGCTGTACTTGAAACTATTGTTGTTATTAACTGTACTTCTTTAGCCAGGATGTCATACATGTTATAATCAGTTTTTCTCCCCTGTGTGATAACACTGTGATTGTATGAGGTCATAATCATCACCATAGCCCAGTACCAAAGGATTGGGCGCTAAGCTTAATAGCAATTTTACATCCTTTACAAATTGGGAAGGTGGTTCTTGGGAAAGCTATAAAGAACCACCTACATCTAGAGGACATCCCTGAAGAACAGATGTCCCCTAGGGAAACCTCAGTACCAGTGATAAAGCTATGTATCATAAGGAATTGGCAAGCATCAACATAGAAAACAAAATAAAATAAAAAAGAGAAAATAGAAGATGACAAGATGCAGCAGTAAAATGCAACCCCAGACTCCAAGCCCACCCAGGATAAGCCCAGAACTCAATGAGATAGATGAAATTGAAAGTCAAACACTGGAACTTTCTGAAATGATAGTAGCTGAAGTTAAAAAATAAGTGGAAAAAGCTATAGAGAAAATAATCTCTCAGGTACAAAAAGAAATGATGCTTAAAAGCAAAAATATTAAGGAAAACACAGATAAAAGAATAGGTGAGCTTAGAAAAATGATGGAAACAAAAAATGCCCAACATAGGAAAGAAATGGAATCCATGAAACAGATCCAAACAGAAATCCAAGAGATTAAAACCTCCATTGAAAGTATATGCAACAGATTGAATGGAAAGGATAGAATTTCAGATCTTGAGAATTGCAGTTAGTGATCATGAAAAAAAAGGTATCTTAAAAATAGCAAGAGACCATAAAAAATCAATCCAACAGCTACAAGATGAAGCAAAAAAGAATAACATAAGATTGATTGGGGTCAATGACAAAGCTGGAGAAAGCACAAATGCCATAAAAAAATCTTCACAGAGATAATGGCAGAAAACTTCCCAAGGGTAGATAAAGATTTTGACACACAAATAAATGAAGTATACAGAACTCCAAACAGCCACGACCAAAATAAAAACTAAACCAGGACATATACTATCAAGATTCCAGAAATTCAGCACAGGAACAGAATATTAAAAGCTGTTAGAGAAAAGAAACAGAACACCTATAAAGGAAAGTTCATCAGAATCATGGCAGACTTCTCAGTACAAACCTTCAAGTCAAGAAGAGCTTGTAGTGAAATATTTCAAGTCCTGAAAGAAAATAACTTCCAACACAGGTTGATGTACCCTGCAAAACTATCTTTCAAAATTAATGGAGAAATAAGATACTTCCATGACAAAGAACAACTGAAGAAATTCATGGCCACCAAACCAACCCTATAAAGAGTACTGAAAGATATTCTAGATAGAGATAAAAATGACCACAATTCCAAGAAAAACAGCAGAAAGAAACCACCAGGCAGGGCAAGCAATTAAACAGAGGGGAAAAGCTGGGAACAAACAGCAGGAAAATATCATGACAAAGATAAGCCAATACATATCAGTTATAACCATCAATGTAAATGGCCTCAATTCACCAATCAAAAGAAATGGACTGGCAGAATTGATCAAGAAACAAGATCCAACAATATGCTGTATACAAAAAACACATTTAACTCAAAAAGAAATTCTCATAGACTGAAACTCAAAGGATGGAAAATAATCTTCCATGCAATAGGAACCCAGAAAAAAGCAAGGGGTAGCTATTCTGTTTGCAGACAATGAGAACTTCAAACCAAGAATGAATCAAAAGAGATAAAGAAAGTCACTACATACTTGTTAGGGGAAAACTTCAAGAGGAAGAGATAGCAGTCATAAATATGTATGCACCAAATATGGGAGCACACAACTATACAAGACAATTATAAATAGACATGAAAAATCAAATAAGTAATAACACAATTGTAATGGGAGACCATTAATACCCCATTATCACAAAGAAATAGATCAACTAGACAAAAAATCAGCAAAGAAATACCAGAACTGGATCAAACCTGTGAACAAATGGACTTAGTAGATGCTTTCAGAGTGTTCCACCCCACATCATCAGAATACACATTCTTCTCAGCTGCCCATGGGACGTTCTCTGAAATAGACCATATACTAGCCCACAGAACATGCTTAAGTAAATGTGAAAGAACTGAAATTATCCCATGCATATTATCTGACCATAGTGCAATGTAATTGGAAATTAATCTCAAAAGAAACTGCAAAAACTCCATAAACACATAGAAATTAAATAACACCCTCCTGAACAACCAATGGGTCACAGATGAAATTAAGGAAGAGGGCCGGTGAGATGGCTCAGCAGCTTAAGCGCCTGCCTGGCAAGCGCAAGGGCCCGAGTTCAACTCCCGGAACCCACATACGAAAAAGGGGCCGGTGATATCGCTCAGCGGCACAGGCGCCTCCTGGCGCGTGAGGTCCTGAGGTCGACACCCCGGTACCCACAAAAAAAAAAAAAAAAAGAAATTAAGGAAGAAATTAAACAATATCTGCAACTAAACAAGAATGCAGATACAACATACCAGAACTTATGGGACAAACTTAAAGCAGTCCTAAGAAGGAAATTTATAGAGTTGAATTCTCACATCAGGAAACAGAATTAGCACAAATAAACAGCCTAATGTAGCACCTCAAGTTTGTAGAAAAAGAAGAGCAAGACAAGCCCAAAGCCCATACAAGGGAGGAAATTATAAAGCAGAAATTAATGCAATTGAGACTAAGAAAACAATACAAAGAATTAATGAATCAAAGAGTTGGTTCTTCGAAAGAATAAATAAAATTGATAAACCCTTAGCAAATCTTATCAAAAAAAGGAAAGAAAAGACTCAAATTCATGCACTGAGGAATGAGAAGGGTGAAACCACTACAGATCATATGGAAATTCAGAAGGTCATCAATATATACTTTGAAAGTCTTTACTCGCATAGGTTGGAAAACACAGAAGAAATGGACAGAATCCTGGGTATATATGAATTACCAAAGCTGAATCAAGAAGATATAAAAATTCTGAATAACCCAGTACCATTTAATGAGATTGAAAATGTAATTAAAAAATTACCAACACAGAAAAACCCAGGCCCTGATGGATTCATGGATGAATTCTACAAGAAATTTAGAGAACATTTAATGCCAGTACTCCTCAAACTCTTTAATGAAATTGAAAGGGAAGAAATACTCCCTAACTCATTCCTGGAGGCAAGTATTACCCTTATACCAAAACCACAGGAAGACACAACCAAAAAGGAGAACTATAGGCCAATCTCCCTAATGAACATAGATGCAAAAATACTCAATAAAATACTAGCAAACAGAATGCAGCAAATCATCAAGAAGATTATACACCATATCCAAGTGGGATTCATCCCAGAAATGCAGGGATGGTTCAGCATACGCAAATCAATAGATGTAATGCACCATATCAACAAAGCCAAAAATAAAAATCACATGATCATCTCAATAGATGGAGAAAAAGCTTTTGACAAAGTCCAACACTCATTCATGATAAAAACCCTACAGAAAATTGGAAAAGATGGTCTTTACCTCAATCGAATAAAAGCCATCTATGACAAACCAACAGCCAATATCATACCAAATGGACAAAAACTGAAAGCTTTCACTCTAAAATCAGGAGCAAGACAAGTATGTCCACTATCATTACTCTTTTTCAATATATTCCTAGAAACACTAGCCAGAGCAGTTAGACAAGAGAGAGAAATAAAAGGAATAAAGATAGGAAAGGAAGAGGTTAAATTATCATTATTCACAGATGACATGTTACTCTACATAGAAGACTCCAAAAACTCCACCAAAAGACTTCTAGACTTAATAACCAAATTTAGCTGTGTAGCTGGATACAAAGTTAACACTCAATAATCAATACATTCCTGTACACAAACAACAAACTCCCTGAGAGAGTAATTAGGAAAACCACACCCTTCACAATAGCATCCAAAAAAAAAAAAAAAAGACATACTTAGGAATCAATCTAGCAAAGAAAGTAAAAGATCTATAGATTGAAAATTACAGTAGTCTAAAAAAGGAGATTGAAGAAGATATGAGAAAATGGAAAGATATCCCTTGCTCGTGGATAGGAAGACCAACATTGTGAAAACGGCCATACTCCCAAAACTGTTATACAGATTTAATGCAATCCTGATCAAAATACCATTAGCATACCTCACAGATCTAGAGAAAACATTCCTAAAATTCATTTGGAACCAGAAGAGACCTAGAAGAGCAAAAGCACTTCTGGTCAACAAAGGCAAGGCAGGAGGCATCACAATCCCTGACTTGAAATTATACTACAAAGGTACTGTGATAAAATCAGCATGGTACTGGCAAATAAACAGACCTGAGGATCAGTGGAACAGATTAGAAGATGCAGACACAACTCCAAACACACTCAGCCACCTTATCTTTGATAAAGGTGCCAAACATGTTCACTGGAAGAAAGATAGCCTCTTTAATAAATGCTGCTGGAAAAACTGGCTCTGTATTTGACAAAGACTAAAACTAGACCCACGTCTATCACCATGCACTAAACTAAAGTAAAAATGGATCAAAGATCTAAATGTTAAAACAGAAACACTAGATCTACTGGAAGAGAAAGTAGGTAGACATCTTGAAGACATACGTGTGGGCAGAGACTTCATGAACAAAACCCAAACTGCAGGGAAAATACTTCAAAGAATCAATAACTGTCATCTCATCTTATTAAAAAGCTTTTGCACATCAAAAGAAATCACCAGGGCTGGTGAGATGGCTCAGCTGCATAAGCACCTGCCTGACAAGCAGAAGGTCCTGAGTTCGACTGCCAGTACCCACATACAAAGGAAAAAAGGGCCGGTGATATTGCTCAGTGGCACAAGCACCTGCTCACAGGCACGAGGTGCTGAGTTCAACCCCTGGTACCCACAAAAAAAAAAAAAAAAAAGAAAGAAAGAAAAAGAAATCACCAACAGAGTGAAAAGACAACCCACAGATTGGGAAAAAATTTTAGCCAACAGTCCCTCGGACAAAGCACTTATATCTAGAACATATAAAGAATCGAAAAAAATCAGACCCCCCAAATTCAAAGACCCAATCCAAAAATGGGCATCTGAGATGAATATGCCCTTCTCAGATGAAGAAATATAAATGGCAAATAAATATATGAAAAAAATGTTCAACATCATTGTTCATTCAAGAAATGCAAATTAAAACAACATAGATTCCATCTCACTCCAGAAAGAATGGCTATCATCAAGAAATCAACCAATAACAAATGCTGGAGGGGCTGTGGGGAAAAAGGAACCCTTCTCCGCTGTTGGTGGAAGTGTAGATTAGTGCAACCACTGTGGAAATCAGTATGGCGATTCCTCAAAAAACTAGGATTAGAGGTCCCATTCCACCCAGGTATTGCCTTTCTGGGTATTTTAACAGAAGAATTAAAAACATCATACCACAGCGATATATGTGCACCCATGTCCGTAGCAGCACAATTTGTAATAGCTAAATCTTGGAAACAACCCAAATGCCCATCAACAGAGGAATGGATAAGAAAAATGTGGTATTTTTATACAATGGAATACTACTTAGCTATAAAGAAGGATAAACTTGAGACTTTTATAGGTAAATGGATGCAACTTGAGACCATACTCATAAGTGAAATAAATCAGACTCGCGTGTGTAAATATCATATTGTCTCCCTAGTGTAAGAAGCTGAAAGAGTAAATAAGATCCAAAATCAACAATAGATATTGTGAAATGGAAAAAAACTGTTCAAAAGGAAAGAGAAATTGGGATGGGGAAAGGAGAAAAGAAGGAAGGGAAAAGGAAAAATAGTCATATATATAGATACATGACTATATATGATAGTTATATCATATATATGATAGTTAAGACAGTTATTAGTTCACTAAAAAAAGGTTTGTGCCTATATTGTTTGATCAGTTTTTCATGCCTGTATCTTGTAATATAAGCAACTACTTTGAAGATAACAATATGCAATGTATTAACTATTGTTACTCTCATACTATCTTGCTTTGAAATTTTGTATCATTGTTTTTTCTCTTTAAAATAAAATTTAAAAAATAGACCAAATGTTTACACTTCCATATTATTGCCAATAACATAATTATAAGAGTAGTAACTGAAGTCTAATCAACCATATCACCCTAAAATATTTATTCATTCATTCCACAAAGATTTAACTAACACTAACTGCATGTTAATGAATGGGTAGCAAGGAAGAAAGACAAACAGATGGAGATGGCAGCAGATCCCCAGCCCACAGTGTCTTTCTTCTCTCTGCTCCTACTTCGTCTGTTTTATTGCTCCCTAAAGTGAGAAACTAATCATAGGAGCTCGAGTCAGCACAGCACAGATAAGTGCTGAGTTAGCTTCTTCTCACAGACAAAGCTGCAGGCAGGGGCTCGGTGAAACAAGCCCTCCTCTCCTGCCCTGCAGTCTCCCTAGGTTCTGTTCTAAAGAGTGCTGTGGTGATATTTTCCAGACAAGCACCTACCTTGGACACAAACAAACCAAGCGTGATTTCCCCTGTGAATGTGAATCGTGGGGAAGGCTGTCCACAACTCTTCTCCATGGCAGTGTGGCCATGTAATGTTAAATTCTCTGGGAGATAGCAGCCAGCCCCCATGGTGAACACACATGACAAGTGTGCTCAGAGAGGTTACAAAGGGCTTCCCACCAAGGCTTTCTTCAACAATAAAAAAAAAGCCCTTTGGAGTGGGGAGGGTGGGGGATCTAATGAGGACTGAATGCTTCTCACTCCCATCAAAATAATTACTTCTGTTGCTCTGAGTATAGAAATGGCGACCTTATGCTGCTCTCTGTCTGCCATTTGACAAAGAGAGGCTAAGCAGCCAGTAACACAGGAGCAGAACAAGAAGAGCAAGGATACCAGGGGACAGAATTTCTCCTGGCAAAGGAAAGGGCTCTGAAAAGGGTAAATATAATTCTTAGCTCCTCACAGAATTAGATACTGTTCCCAAGTGCTCCCGTGTCCATACCAAAGAATCTGCATAAGGCATATATTTGCATCAGCACAAACATCTGAAAAATAGATTTTCCCTAGCAGAGGAAATGATCAGTTAGCTAACTGGTATACATTTTAACAGGAAAGAGACACTTCCACTTTGTCCCTTTTCTCCCACTGAATTCTTAAATCTTTCATTTTTACCTGTATTTTCTCTATGTCCTTCTTTTTTATGTATGTTTGGTATTTGTTCACTAAGAATTGACGATTTTACACCCTTAACTCCATGTTAACTTGGGCCTCAGAAAGGAAGGTAAGTGGGTTTTATAGCTGGCTCAACCTCTGACACACTCAGAATTTTGTCAAGCATTTGTTACCTGAGGGTGATGACATCCTCAGACATATTTCTAGAATTGATTTTGTCTTCATTTTTTCTGATTCCAGTGATAAGCAATGGGGAAAATACACTGATAAACAGGACTGGGGAAGATGAATGCTAGAGGAATACAAATTCTATTATTAATAACCTACCATTCTAGGAATGATGAGAAAAAGACAGAAGACAGCTCCATTCTCCTTTAAATATACCTCATCCCTAAAACCCAATCCAGCACAAATACAGGGAAAGCTACTGTGCTGAGCAGAAACTTCAGGTCAAAATTTTACCGCGAAGAAATGCAGATTTATTTTTCTAAAACAAAACTCAAATTCTACTTTGAACCCCCGTTCTACTAAGTAATGAAAATCAAATTTTGATCAGTTTAGTCCTCTCTCCATCCTGAGGGTGCATAAAATTCTAAAGGATTTACATGGTACCACGCTTTCATGTATGGCATGGGAGAACATGTATGTAGCATCCTGTGAGAGCGCCTGTGCCCTTCAGATCATGGCCATCAGTCCACCAGACAGAGGTCACCATGCAGCTCCCATCCAGGTCATTCTCAGTACTTCTGTGCTCTTCTGTTTTCTTCCCCTTTTCCCTCTAAGGACTAGGCAAGAATTTCAAAATTCAAAACTGAGAAAAAACACTGAGAAAAAAACAAACTCGAGGTTTTTTTCTCTTCTAGCTGTCTTATCTCTTCTCCAAAAAGGCAGCAAACTTGGGATAGCTGAAGGATCATTGAGTAAAAGGAAGCATCAGAAGGAAATGCACACACGCACACATTATATATAGTGTGGACACATACACACATATTATAAGCAACATATAATATATGTATATAAAACTTCCTTGATATCCTGCACTTTTAGCCTAACATCATTGCATTCTTATTAAAACCTAAATCATCTCACAATGCAGCCTTAGTGAATACCCTGTCCTCTTTTTTACACAGGAGTGATCTGACCAAATAGCAATACTTCATACCAGAGAATACATTAAAAATAAAGAAGAACCTACATGAGGTGTCCTATTGCATCCAATAAAAGGAGTCTGGGATTCCTCTGAAGGGCTTTTGAAAGAAAGAGCTTCCCCACACACCAGGGAAGAAGTACCAACTGAAAAGTTCAGAAAACTAAATCTTAAAAATCTAGGTGGCCGGTGAGATGGCTCAGCGGCATAAGCACCTGCCTGGCAAGCACGAGGTCCTGAGTTTGACTCCCAGTACCCACATATGAAAAAATGGCCAGTGATATCGCTCAGCGGCACAGGCACCTGCTGGTGCGCAAGGTCCTGAGGTCAACCCCCGGTACCCACAAAAAAAAAAAAAATTCTAGGTAACATTTGAATCAAGATTTTCAGAGGCCAGTTCACAAATAGCCTACTGCTTTTCTAGATATTTATGTCTGTCTGCAAACAGCAAATAAAAACTTTTTTATTTGGTTATCTGTCTGGTTATCTCATGTGAGGGTTAATCTTGAGCATCAATTTGATTATATTATGAAATGCTTAGAGGTGATTGGATTATGAGGAAGCTAACCTTATTAATGGATTAGCCCATTGGTGAGTTCACAGTTGAACAGCTCTGAGAAGGTACAGCCTAGTTAAAAGAAGTAGGTCACTGAGGGCAGGCTTTGGACGGGTTTACCTTCCTCAGACTCTTTTCCCTCTTTCTCTGCTCCCTGGTTGCTACAAGATCAGCAGTTCTACTCCTCTCTGCTTTTCAGCCATGATGTTTCTGCCTTGCCATAGACTTAAAAGCAATGTAGCCAGCTCTGAAACCATGAGCCGAAATAAATCATACCTTCTTTAAACTGTGCTTGTCAGGTATTTTGTCCCAGCAAGGAAAGGTGACTAATAGATCTTATTTAAACTAATGCCCAAAGTCTCTTTGCCCTATTTCTCTTCTCACTCATCTGCATGTGCTAAGAATCCCACGGATTCTATTAAAATAAGGCATTTCTCTCGCACCTTTCAAATGCTTCCGACATAGGTGGCATGCAGATTCTGTTGTTGTAGTTGCCTCTGTAACCCAAAAATTGAGGTCCAGGTTAATTAGGTATCTTCCCAAGATTCATGCATTTTTCTCACAAAATTCATTTGACAATACCACTTAGGAGCTAAGTACCAGTGTGAGAAGACAGTCTGTGATGTTTTGCCCTGTCCCTCGGGGGCCAGCGAAACAGGATGAGGAAACATGTTCAATGAGTATATGATCCTCTCTGAAAACAGACACTTGTTGCCACTGTGCTATCTATGCCCTGGGGATGATAACTAATACCAGCTTTGCCTTACACGCAAACCTCCAGGAAGCACACTGTTCCCCCTGCAGTACCGCAATACGATGGCTCAAATACTTACAAGGGACTGAGGCACACTCCTACCTCTAGAGGCCCTCTCAACTCTTATTCTCCTGCTCAGCAAATGCATAGGAGTTTGAGTTTCAAATATTTCCATAATTTTTTAAAAGACTGACCATTCCACTGCCTTGAACTCACGGCAATTCTCCTACCTCAGCCTCGGCACAAGACTGATGTCTTCTACTGCCAGTAGAAGTGAGGGTAAGGGAAGGAAAAAGTAGTAGGAAGTCAAGAATTCTATATGAAAATCTATTGTTTTCCAAATTTTACATTTTTGTTCAATATTTTTGAAGAAAATCATCTCGCGTACTTTAGATTTTCTTTTCTCTCGCAATTCACATGCTCTCCATTCTTAAAGAAAAAAAAATCAAGAGGGTAGAACCTTTCACAACTACCTTAACCTGACTTTTTTTCTAGAAGGAAATTAGACTGAGCCCAAGAGAGAAAGGTGTCTCCTGGCAAACACCAAATTTAGACCCATTCTTACTTTAAGCTCTCATTATGTTGTCACTGTCATGCCCTTGGCACTTCAGGGAGAACTGATTTAATTCTAGGAAAACTTGAAGCTCACTGCCAACTGATCACCTTCCTCTATTCTTTGGGCCTGTCTCTTCTTTTTACCACCTCTCTCTATCTTTAGAAAACTGTTAGTCTAAACCATTTGAACACTAAATTATAAGATTTATTCTAGAATGAATTGTTCCCAAAGAAATGAACATTGAGAGATTATACTAGTTGCTTCTGCACTGAACTAAAAGATAGGCAAATAAAAAGGACCTGAAATCACTTCTATTTGGTAGGAATGAGTCACTTCTCCAGCATTCACAGCTTCGTATAGTGTAGGAATATCTTTTTTTCCTCTGGTAGCTGCTACTTCCTAGTAATCTACTAACACAGTTTACTTAGTAGAGTTGTAACGGGAAACATATGGGGAATTTTTCTGCTAAGTGAACATTATATCACTTCATCTTTGCCACATTTCTGTTTAATTTAAATTTTTGAATCTAAATTTCCATGTATTAGAAATCCAACAATGCCCCAGTTTAAACATAGGAAAGGTGGGTGTGGTGGCACATGCCTGTAATCCCAGCACTGTGGAGGCAGAGGCAGGAGAATTGCCATGAGTTCAAGGACAGCCTGAACTAATAGCAAGAGCCTGTCTCGAAAAACCAAAATAAATAAATAAACAAACAAACATCAGGAAATTACCACATTAAAATTTTGTAACTTGAAATGATTGGAAGAGTCAAATAAGCCATCAGTAAGTACAACCAGAACTTTTAAACCATAAATAAATATTTTAATACAGATACTCTCAATAATTATTTATGACAATCAAGTTAAATGTTTTCTTTCCATTTAATCTCAAGCTTTCAGTAAAATTTCTGTTTGGATCCACCCTGCTTTTTGCTACAATAAGTTAAACTTTCTGCAGGCACTAACTTTCTTTGCTTTTCATGTAGTTTATTAAGCATATCTATCCTTCTTTTCCTATCTACTCATTTTTCTATTAAAAATATGTTGACATTAAATATTTTATTATGGAAGAAAAATCTTTACATTGTTTGCAGTTACAAGCAGTAAGAATTCTATTGTCATACTGCATTCCTCTTATTTTCAGTCATTGCCTAGGAAACCCCCAAATTATGTTTCTTAATTCTAAAGTATCAGGACTTCTGTTTCTATGAAAAATTCATAAGTGTAGGTTGAGTTATAGCATTAATATAGTACACTTGAGAAAATGAACTTTATTGAGTCATAAGTTTCTCTAAAAAGAAACAAACCAAAAAAAAGCTTGCCACTCCCTTTTCAATTTTTTAGCAGCTATTTAATTCCCTCTCCCTCGTATACACTTCTGCTTCTTTTCCTGATATGAGAAATATCCCTTGGCTCTCAGTGTCTCTCTCATCATCTTCTACTTACTAGTCAGATTTTTGTGGCTGGGACGAAATACCTGCATAGACAATTTAAAAAAGAAAAGATTTCTTTTGGTTCACAGTTTCATGTGGAGGACCGCCTCGAAGGCTCTCCTTGAAAGAAGCGCAATTATCTCCATCTTGGCTGAACCTGGCCCTATTTCCACGTATTGATATGTACAGAGCTGGCTAGGACTTTTCCTTATCCTTAAATTGGCTTTAAGCAAAGCAAATCGGTCCACCAGAGGTCCTGATATGTAGTCTTTGAAGCAAAGCGACTGGCCTGTCCTTCCCCGCCCCTTTGCTCCCAATACATGGTTGAGCCGGGCAGGATGGAGAGCTGTGCTCCACGCTGTCGGCTGGGATTGAGCCTCGAGAAAGAGGCTATGACCTCCCAGGGCATAAAAGATTACACATCGGAGCTGAAGCACTGACCCCAAAACATTAGATACTATCTTGAATTGTGACCTGCAGATTACTCCTTCTGCATATTCTTCCCTCTGCATATTGCAAAGGTGATTTCAGGCCTCCTACCTAGCCCAGCTCACGGTACTCACGTACTTCCTGCCACTCTCACAGTCACTCATCCCTGAGCCACTCCCTTCCTCGAGAATTAATAAAACCCGGGTTCAGCCCTGGGTCCAAGCCTTTGTTCCAGTAACAACCATCTTGGCCGGACTTAGGACCCCTTAGCTCCCCACAACTACAAATATGCATTAGTGTCTTTATTCTTGCTGTGGGTTGCACTGGAAGTGGTAGATTAGAATTAACTTGCTAGAAAACTTTTCCATGGAATTACAAATGTAAACTTCCTGGACCGCGACGAGGACTGGGAAGGGCTCGCTATAGTTTCAGATGTTTTAATCCATGGTTAGCTGCTCAACTTATGGCACCTAGGAAGCAGAGAGGGCGGAGAGGACCAGGGCCAGGGACAAGATGTATTCCCCAGGATCACACCCCCGTGACCCACCAGACACATCCAAAAGTGTGCTTTACTAATTTCCTAGATATCCGCAAGCCAATCAACTTGACAACAAGATTGACACCACATCTACATAACCTGAAATCACTACATCATACCCTGTTAACTTCTAAATATAATATATGGTTTTTCATGTGCTTGGCCCCTGAACACAATATTTAAAACCGGGCTGTGCATCAAGCATCCAGAATAAGAAAATATTATGAATACTATTGTCCCCCAGTTATGTATAAGTCTGCTGTTTTGTTTTGTTTTGTTTTGTTTGAGATGGGGTCTCACTATGTAGTCCAGGCCGGCCTTGAAATAGCTACCTAGCCCAGGCAGGTCTGGAACTTACAATCTCCCTGCCTTAGCTTCCTGAGTGCTAGGATTACAGGTGTGCTTTTTTAATGCATGATTTATATTTAGATCTTATGGAAAGAGAAAAGGGTAATGTGGCCATAAGAAAGGAGATGGTAAAATAAGAAACACTTAGGTTAAAACCTAGCATGCATCTCATTTTATGACCTTGACCAAGCTGTTTACCCTTCTGAGTCTCATCTGTCTACTGAGGATGACTAAATGAGATATAGGAAGAACATCAGTCATTCCTAGACACATAGCTTACATTCTAGTGGTTTGATGTCTTCCTAACTGGTATGGCTTGAATGTCTTCCTGAAAATTTTATGTTTGAAACTTATTTCTCTAAGTCTTTATGTTACTGGTGTATGAAGGTAGGATTTTGGAGGTAAGTAGCATTAGGTGAGGTCATGAGAGTGAGGCCCCTGGCATGGCACTCTTGGCTTAATAAAAAGAGGAAGAGACACCTGAGCTACTAGGCTTGCTCTGTGCTACCATCTGACACACTCCACCATGTTATGAAGCAGCAAAGAGACTCTCACCAGCCAGCACTATGTTCTTGGACTTCTCAGCCTCCAGAACCATGTGTGAAATAAACTTCTATTCTTTATAAATTACTAGTCTGTGGTTGTCACTTACAGCAATAGAAAATAGACTAAGAAAATAATGTACTTTAGAGAATGTTTAAGTAGTGTTTACTCCCTTTGTTCTCATTACCACAACCTCCTTTTCTTCAGTTACCATTTTCCTGGGAGACTTCCCTTCATTATGCAGCACCATTTTAAATCCTCCAACACATCTTCTAGGTTAAGTTCTAAATGTATCTTTGTGCTAGGATGTGGGTCCTAAATAACTAATGTATAAAATAACTGAGATAAGGAAGCAGACAGAAAAGAGAAAGGGAATGAGATGTAAGTGGCTGAAGGGGAATATTTCAAAGATGGGAAAGGATAAAAGTCATTTTTAATGGAGAAATACATTTCAACCATGAAACCTTTTCTCTTTTATTTGGGGGGGGGTACTGGGGGCCGACCTCAGTAGGTGCCCGTGCCGCTGAACAATATCACCAGCCCTTTTTTCATATGTGGGTATTGGGAGTCGAACTCAGGACCTCGCGCTTGCTAGGCAGGCGCTTATGCCACTGAGCTATCTCACTGGCCCATGAAACCTTTTTTAACATAGTGAAACATTAAGTCTTTTAATGAATCTCTCATTAGTAGATCCACATAATTTTGTGCATACTAGTTCTTTGTCTGTGAGTACCTTGTATAAATTCTTTATACTCTTCTTTGCTGCACTCACTTCCCTGTGTGGTACAGGGAGGAAATTCATAGTTTCCTGACTGTTAGGACTGAGTCAAGCTAAGAAGTATAAACTCTCCATTGTTTTTTCTAATGTGCCCTCAAGCTGTGAACTTCTGGACAGATTACAAGACCAGGACACATTTTAGGAGCTCAAAAAGTCACTGAAATAAATTAGTATGACACAATAGGATAAGTATAGAAGTATAGACCTCTAAATAGATAATATATTAATAATTAATACATGACCAAAGTTTATCTAATGCTATCTTGTCCCATAGGGTAGGCATTGCCCAACACATATGACTACCAAGAACATGTGTCACATTTAAATTGACCTGTGCTGTTTAATATAAAAAACACATTAGAGTCCACAGACCTGGTAAGAAAAAATGCCAAATACTGTTAACAATTAATTTTTTGTATTAATAATTCATATTTATCAATTACTCAGTGTTGATATTAATATTAACATTAATTACTTATAATTGTGTTAGTTGCATGCTGAAATATTTTTATATTTGACTTAAATATATTAATATTAAGTAAATTAAATAAATGTTTTTCTTCTTTCAATGTGACTATTAATATTAAATTTTCTCAATGTTTATATTAGTATATGTTTGTGGTGCACAATTATGTTCATCTTGAGAAATTACACATATGGCTTGCATTTGTAGCTGTAATTATTTCTACCAGACAGTGATGATTTAATTTATCCTGTTAGAAGCTAAATATTCCACTAAAAATGATTCCTGAGGGCTCTGGCCACGCCTAACATCCCTCATGCTCATCCCACCTTTCCATTTCTCTCCTGTGTTCTGCAGAAAGCCCCTGTCATGCCCCACCTGATCGAGGGGGCAGCTCCCCAGGGAACCCTGCACTGTTCTGTGCACATGATTCATGCCCTCTGCTGTTCCTAAACTGACTTCCTCAAACAGCACATTTGCCACCAAAGCCCCTATTTATGAATACTTGCTTTGCCATAGTGTCCGGATGTCTTATTTCTAAAAACTAGCTGTGAGTGTGCAGTGGCCTGGTACAGCCACAATTACCTACACATCATCTTTCAGAAATCTTCCCCTCCTGCTTCTGTTCTTTCACTCTCTAATTAATCTACTCAGACACATCCTCCATCAAAATTTATCCGTGACCAGCTTGCCCAGACTGAACTGTGCACCCTTGTCCAATGTCTCCTTCATGTGCTTCAGGTCAGAATTAACCTCATTTACCTCTGGGTCCCTGTAGATCTTTGCTAGCACCTCTTTGATGGCACTTATGAGCTCATCGTGTGTATTTTCTTTTGTTTCTCAATACTGAATAATGCCTTTGGGCAGGAATAATTTACATAGCTCCCAGGAAAAAAACAAATCTTAACACTCAGTAAATGTTGGAATTAAGTGGAATGTGAGATGAAGTATTCAGGGCTCTCAGATGAGCGAGGGTCTCTTCTGTGACACTGTTTGGTCCAGAGGACACAGCAATCTAAAATGACGTCTAGACAACTGACATTTCTGTAGCCAACCCACATTCAAAAATGTGTGGTAGCACAGCATGAGAGAACTTCATGCAGCAGTCATTTTTCATCTTGACTTTTTGCTCAGAAAGATTCCCAGGTTGACAATGAGTAACAGAGATCATGATTGCCAGGGCCAGACTAATGCCTCTCAACACCTATTTGCTTACTAGACTGGACTATGTCAAGAAGTGACTCCTTTGGTCCACATAGAGCCCAAACTGGAGCAAAAACATAACAAGCTTGAAATTTACCCAGCAGAAACATTCTAAAATAAAAGTCAACTATTAAGAAGGCATCTTGATGTCATGAACCACAACTAACTTTATCATAGAGCCTGTGATATTATGACAACGTCAATAGCATCACATTATAGATGAACTGTGTGTTTGTACGCTTTGTGTCTTTCATCAGACTATACACTCCAACCCCTGAAGCCAGGTATTACACATGTATTAGCTTAAGTATCCATTTTATTTGTGAATGTATATTAGACCACCTACTACCTTTCGAATAAGGTAACTCATATTTCCATCCAGCTAATGGGCATTTGAAATTACTCAAGGCTTCATATCCAAGAAAGCTAAGCATTTGCTTCAAATAAATATTTCTTTAATATATTATGGAGAATAAACTGTATTAATCCCAGAAATCTCACAGAAAAAAAACGCAGATATTTGAACAAACATTGTACTGAGTGTTTCTGTGAAGATGGTTTTGCATGAGATTAATCTTTGGATTGGTAGGCTGAGTAAAGCAGATTTCTCTCTCTGATGTAGGTGGGTCTCTTTCAATCAGTTAAAGGCCAGAATAGAACACAAAGGCTAACAGTTCCCAAGTAAAACAAGGGGTTTTTTCTACCTTTGGACTGGAACACTAGTGTTCGTCCTGCCTTCATATTCAAGCAAACTGGTTCTTACTCTATCTTGACCTCTCTGGCTTTTGGAATGGATCTAAATCAGTTTTCCTGGTCTTCAGGTTTTCAGGATCCATTATAACAACCCACTCTCATGGGAATAAGTCTTGTGCTGCGAGAACTACATTAATCTCTTACAAAGGCAATGTCTCCAAAGATCTAATCACCTTGCACGAGGTTCTGCCTCAAAGATTCCACCACTTCAGTATCTCCATGCTAGGACCAAGCTTCCAGCCTATGAACCTTTGGAGAACACACTCAACCAATCCCCAAACCACAGGATCGCAGGAGGAAAAAAGGATGAGGAACTGCAAAGTCACTGAGAGGTAAGCAAGAAAGCCAGGTCAGGTGGAATCAACAGGAGAGAAAGCGCACTGGGTTACAAGTGTAAAAACACAGGGCCATTCCTTTATGACAGAATAGGGATTCTCAAGGACATAGTGGAAGGTTCTTAAAGAGAGTCAGTTGTACGGAGGAGGGGGTGGAAATGGTGAAACTGCAAATTTTTGTAGCAGTGGGAATACTGAGGATCATTTTTATTTTGGGAGAAGGTAAAAATATAAATAAGAATGGCCATCCTGAGCTAGTAAAAGTTGGAGATGAATATACAATACTTCTAGAACTAGAAAAATGAATAATGAAGAAAGGAGGGGACAGTCAAAAGTTATTGGGATGGTATATATACTAATTCATTTCACTCTAGTCACCATTTTTCTCTTTTCATATTTTGTAATATGTTGTATATCTTAAATAAACACAATAAAATTTATCTTTAAATAATTATATCAAGCCATTTAGGAGAATAACTCACATGTTTCTTCCCTAGAAAAAAAGGATAGCCAAACCCACGCAATTTGGATAAGTTCAATGAGTGCTGGAAAACAGGTGATGTTACCTAGCTGCATGAATCTTAATTTAGACAATGCCAAAATGTAACCCGAGGAATCTATGTTGAAAGCAAGTTAAGAGTGAAACTTCAGCCTTTGAGAAAATGATGAAGTAATATCAACTAGTACATTAAAAATAAATATATTAAGCCCAAGAACCCAGGCTTTCAAGAGGAGAGAAAACAAGGAAGAAACAAGAAGTAATATAGGGAATTTTATCAAGTTCTGTGCTGGTTAAATAAAGATAGGCCTTACTCAGCCTGTGTCTGTTTTCTAGGGCTGCCGTAACAAAGTGCCATAGACTAGGTGGCCTAAACAACTGAAATTTATTTTCTCACAATTCTGGGAGTGATTAGTCAGGATATCAGCAGGGCTGGTTTCTCTGAACTTTTTCTCCCTGGCTTACAGATGGCCATCCTCTCTTCCCTGTGTTTTCAGCAATCTTTCTCCTATGTGTATCTGTGGTTTCTTACAGGGATGCCAGTCATATTGGATTAAGGCCCACCCCAATGACCTCACTTACCTTTAATTACCACTTTCAAGACACTATCTACAGATACAGGCACATTCTGAGGTGAATGGGGAATTAAGACTTCAACATACGAAGGGAGGAGGTCACAATTCAGCCCATAACAAACTCTCATGTTGCAAATGACCTGTGTGGATTTCTTGATCTACTATAACCAACAGTTATTGCCAGTGCCATTTTTATCTTTCTGATATCTGGTGTCTGTCTTTAGAAAGAAGTTTCTTTCCCTGTGGAAGTAGAGGAAAAGGGAGTAGATCATAATCCAAAGCTGGTTTCACATCTAAGGTAGTAAAACATGGTTGGAGAGCTTTATGGAGTTTATGTCCCAGAAAAGTTTGTCTTTCAAGCTTTTTTGCTACAACCCATAGAAGGAAATATGCATTGTATGAAATCTGTTATTACTCATAAAACCTGTAGACCTGTTTTGTGATATATTACCATATGAGACACACATTTTTTGTTCTTTTCTATTTCATTTTGTTTTTTTAATTGTCTGGCTTAAGCCAATAGACTGATTATATGGCATCATAATGAGTCAAGAGCCACTATTTGGAAAACAATAAATAGATTTTCCCCTGCATACCCTACTCCTTGCATTTTCTTTTGTTGCCAAATTCTTTGTTCAACCATCTAAATATCTTTCCAAATCTCCCCATTTACTAATTTTCTTTTAGTTCTTCTGCTCAAATGAGAGATAAATTGCTTAGCTCAATGTTGCCTGTCTTTAACTCCTTCTAATAAACCTCCAACAAGTGCCTCTTCAGCAATGATCAGTGGGAAAAAAAGAGGCCTTAAATGGCTTTCGGCTGTAGTCAGGATAGGAGGACAGAACCATGAAATTATCTCAGAAAACAATGCAGTATTTTTTATGACAACACAAATTCCAAACTTCAAAGTTACAACAGTGTGGAAAAGGGCTGATTAATGTACTTGCTTAAGGATTAGCTAAAGCCAAGTACACATTAACAGTAATTTCATTTATATTTATATATCATAGTTAAGAATGACAGCTTTCATTTCTTATTATGCACATATTTTTGCAACCATCTTCAGTATGCAGAATCATTCTCCAAAGATACAGTGCTGGTTTAAACAAGGCACACAGTTGTGTTAGAACTGAGCTGGCATTACAGTGCATAACAATGGTACTATGCGCAAAGAGATCCAAAATATTTGAACCCAGCCTCAGGACACAGTAATGCCTATCCATAAAATTTCTGAAAGAAATATCTGATTATAACAATAAATCATCCGCTGGAACTTTTTCCAGAAATTCAACAAATGGGAACACAGGGAGTAGCCAGTTTCCAGAAGCCATTAGAGCTCTATTTCCATGATTTCACCTCCTACCAAGAAAAAATGATCCCTGACTTACAGTAGTTAAATTTAAGGTTTGTTTTTTTTTTTTACTTTTCCAGGGTGCAAACGCAACATACATTCAATTAAACCATATTTCAAATTTTGAATTTTTATCTTTTCCTAGACTTACAATTTGTGGTAATTGTATCCAGTACTCTCAGGATACTGGACAGTACCAGCAAGTTTCAGCTCTGCCAGCCACAATATTACAAAGAGAAACAACCCATACCCTATAATAGATTGTGTTGCTAGTAGGTTAGACATACAAAATGCATTTTTGATTAACAATATTTTCCCCTTATAATGTGTTTTTCAGAGTGTACTCCACCGTTAAGTCCAGAACCATTGGTATAATTCAGTTTCAAGAAATATGACTATCAAATTGGTATTTCTCTACTACCAATTGGAAAGGAGTAAAAAAAAAAGTGAGGAGTATTTCTTCACTGAAGAGACTACAGTACTTCCTATTTGGGATTTTTTTAAAAGAAAAATAACAATTCGAAAAGTTTAATCTGCATTATGGATTGAATGATATTTCTTTACTCTGTTCATCAGTCACAGCTAATGTCCATTCATCACTAAAGCTAAGCCTCATTGTGGACTAGTTCATTCTCATAACTTTTTCTGAGTCATTGTTTTTATGTATTTCCTCATTCCATCTGATCTGTGTTCCCAGCTGACCCACACCGGTCTGATCCATTAAATGAGAGCTGTTTTGCTCATTGCAAAAGATTTTGTTTCTTCTCTAATTGCTCAATGTGCAAACCTCAAATTGTTGTGTCTTGATGTTCATTATTTCATCTAAGCTTGATACACGCAACACTGAAGTAATGAAGGCCCAGCTGCATCATTCTCACTTCTCTCTGGCACTGCTAGAGGTGTGAGTGAGACATGGTTAATGATCCTTAGATTTGGGAAAAGGAAAACATTCCTCATTTGATACTACTTAGAAAACGCTCATTCAGCAACATATTTGTCCTTTTGGATTATTTCCCTGTCAAATTTTAAAATTTCTCCTTGGTTCCAGCAGCTGTGATTATAGTATACATTGTCAGTTTACTGAGGTTTTATTTAACAGTTTTGTATGGATTCTGAAAGAACTTATAATTGTTTATTATTTTTAATATACCACCTAATGAACTCTTATCTTAAATCAGATACTGCTTTGGGTTCTTTATAATCACTATCTCATTTAATCCAAATAACTGCATTAATAATTATAACACCCATTTTATTTTATTTATTTATTTATTTTTTGTGGGTACCGGGGATCGAACTCAGGACCTCGTGCTTGCCAGGCAGGCGCTTATGCCACTGAGCTATCTCACCAGCCCTATAACACCCATTTTAAAAAGGAAAGGCCAAAATTAGGTTAAGGAACTTGTCAAAACAGGTCAATACAGGTCAGAATCTGAACCCTGATCTATTGAATCCTGAGCTTGCATTCTTAACTACCATGTTAGGGTGACTCTGCGACCTTTGACTTTCCTGAAACTGCAAGATTTGCCTGCAAAGAAACCTCACACTGTGGTGAAAATAGTTGGGCTTTAAAGATTTGATTGTCACTGATGTTAAAGTAATGAACCTTAAAATCTTTAGACTTTCAACTAACCATTCCCTAGTAGACAGAGAAAGTTAACAAGACAAAACTTTCTTAAATCTATGTACTCCTTATATTGTTGAAGAATCGCTCTTTTGGCTCCCACTCCAAAAACTTGGGAGAAATATGTGCTACTGTCAGGGCATCAGGTAACTCTGCATGTTCTCTTATTACTCTAGCCCTTATCTGCTTGTGATTGATATTTATCAGTAAATTAAGGATAATCATGATATTGATAAAAAAAAATGTAAGCCTGACTCTAACCAGGAATAGAGGTCAGATGAAAGGCAAACACACACTGCATTCAAGTCAGAGATGGATGACAACTACAGTCTTAATCAGAGTTCCAGAAAAGATTTTGGGTGACTCCTGACTCAGACAGTCAAGGGAAAGCAATTTACATTTCACATCTGAGACAGAACAATCTGTCACTTAGAAATATTTGGGTCAGTAATATTAGCTCAGAACAAAATCATGATGAGAACATGAGAATAATCTTAAGTAAACTACATAACCAAAAAGATTTGAGAACAGAAATGCTTTCATTTTCCTTCAAACTCATATACAAATATTCTACCACTATGAGACTGTGACATGATACATGACTTATAAATTTTATCTGGATTAGAAAATAATTAGATTTTCTATTTTATAATATGTACAAATATTTAGAATTATTCACAAGAATCCCCAAAATGATCTCTTAAGGAAGCATGCTGTAATACAAAGAAAAGATGATTTGGGCTTACATAGATATGAATAAAAAGCAAATATATTGATATATTTCATTTTTGACAAAATGAATAAGAATTGGTATCTCAAATAATTTTCTATTTAAATTTATCGTTTAAAATATATATATATTATATATATATTTGGGCTCAGAAATGATGTTGCTATTTACAAATATCTTGTGACTTAAAAGATTAAAATCATACACTTATAAATATTTGCTCAAGATATTGATGATGCTCTTGGTAGCAGAGATGTCTCTGTTTGCCATAGATCTCAGACTCAAAATCTTCCAAATCTATATGAACTAAAAAAGAATGTCACATTTCAGTATTGTATCCTCAGATGATGACAGAATTTTGGCCACACCCAAAACGCTGCTGCATTGTCTAAGCAATGCTCTACTGTATCCTGAGCTTCCCTCTGAGAAAAGACAGATGCTCCATCACGGCTCCTCTTGAAACTGCTCAGCTGCCCTGCAGCTTTTCATTTGCTCTCTACAGTCTGAGAGGTTGCTAAGCAGCAAGCAGTGTCTCCCTGCCCAGAGACCTGCTATGCTTCAAGAGCTCCCTGATCTGCATTTTCTGTTTAATGTGAAAGAGATTTGATAAAGCAATGTTGGTAAAGCTTTTACTGTTATGCCGGCCAGTGTTCCTGATACAGTGACCATCTTCACAGCACTTCATTTGCATTAAAGTCTTAACACATGTAAGAGGCCCAGGGTTTTTCAAAGATCATCACCAGTGCCCCCAGTTTACAGATAAAGAGATCCAGCCATGCAGAAATATCAAATTTCTGGAAAAATAAATTTTTATACTCCTCACAACTAAAATACAGATCTCTATTGTCAGAAAAATTGTCAGGGAGAGTCAGTTGCTGACACTGACTAAACCAAAGCCTGTGCATAGCAAATCAAGCATCAGGATGCCAGACCATTCCCCTCGGAATGGTGCCCGCGCCTTCGGGTTAACAGCCTCTCAGGAAACGGCTTAGTCTGAGTGTAGTCTCCTGCCTTGCACCTACCACAGAGGAGGAGTTAGACTCATTCTATCTCTGACATACAGAATGCTGGTCAGACCCAAACCAACTTTCATTATCGGTCCTTGGCATCCTCTGCCTTCTATCCCAAGTCTTTTCTACAATCAGCTTCTACTCCTGTAGCACAGCCTGCCATGCCCTGACACCTGTCTATAGACCCCAGAACTCTCCCTATCCTGGGCAGACCCAGCCGATCACATACCCCACCTTGAGTCCTCAGTGAGTGATTTCCCTGATCACCACACCCTCTCCCAGGAGCAAGTCCTGTCCACTGCAGTGGCTGATGCTCACCAACTCAATGACTAAATAGTAAATCCTAAAATATGTATATTCCTATGTCCTCTTGTTATTGTACATTAAATCTGACTAGCACGTTCATTTGAAAAAATGATTTAAGAAAAGTCAAATAACTATGAAAATCTAATTAAAATATTAAGAAAACAATAATCCATCAACAAAGCACGGCATTTTCCAATAGATAGAGAATGACAACAGCACCTTCCTGTATATATTTCTATATATATAATGCATCACAATCTCTTTTTGTCTCACAATAATCTGAGCTTGTAGGCAGGTGTTTCCACAATACACATTTAATTAACGAGAAACCAGAGGTCCCAAGAGATTCCCTTAACAGGCAGTAAAGTGGCAAAGTCAGATTTGAACCCATAATCTCTGGCTCTAAAGCCTGCATTTCTAGATCCAAACTATGGTGCCACTGTCATCTTTCCAGTAATTCCCTTGGAACCTACCTTCCTCCCTCATCTACTGCATGGTCTATTTCTTCCTGTCTCTGCTTATTCCATTCCTTCTGCTTAGTGTGTCCTTCCCCACTGCTCATCTGCCAAGAAAAATTGTATTCTTCCCAGACAAATTCCAGCTCATTTCCTCTAGGAAGCCTCACCTAACTCCCAGATAGGGATTGTTATCCTCTCTTCTCTGATCACACAGCCTTTTTATGATCCATATCATTTTCTACATACTTACCTGCTGCCAGTAGGTTATTTTTATTATTAAAAATAAACTTTTATTACTTAACAAGCTGCTGTAGTTTCAGTGTTTGTCCCCTGCTAAACTCATGTTGAAACGCAGTTGCCATTGTAACAGTAATAAGCGGTGGGACACTTACAAGATGACTAAACCATGAGAGCTTCGCCCTCATGGCTGGGATCTGTGCCATTATAAAATCATGAGTGTGGCCCCTTCTGAACTTCTCTCACCTTCTACCACGTGATGACACAGTGAGAAGGCCCATTCCAGATGCCGCCATCTTGATATTGGGCTTCCTAGTGTCTAGAACTGTGAGCCAATAAATTTCAGTCTATGATGCTTCCCAGGCTAACGTACATAACAACACAAAATGGAATAAGACAAGAGCACTATGTGTGCAGGGTAAAAGTTGAATATGCAGTTAGCACAACAAAAACATTAAGTGACCACCTTCCTTCAACCCAGAGAAAAACACTAATCGTAAGTTCTTCCACAACTTTTTCTATTCAAAGATATAAATGCATGCATTTTATGGAATCAACATCAAACTGTACTGTTTTTCCCCGCACACTGTTAAGTCTTTAAGAGCAGTGACTAACTTTTACAATTCCCTCTGGCTTAATATCTGACCTAAAATAAGTCCTGGTAAAATTTTCTCATAGATATATAGAATGCACAAATAAAAAATGTAAATGTAAATGAGTTCAATTTCCTAACATTCCCCAAGGAAATCCTGCACCTCATGACCTATATATGAGGTTTTTGGCTACAGGTTCGTCTTTACCATAGAATTAGTGGTCACTATGGAGATGCACCTGAAGATAACCTGATTAAGTTTAAAGGATGAGTGAAGCCAAAATTGAGACCAGGAATTAGGGTAGACATGAATGTGCATTTGGATTACTTCCTAAAGAGAAGGTAACCACAACAAGATTATCCATAGGCATAGTACCTAAAACAATCCATGTATGTCAGATATTTAAATTTTCTCTCACTTCACGAAGACATATGCATTTATACCTGTTTCCATAAATCAAGAGATAAGTAGTGTATGTTGTTACTTAAAGCTCAGTGCCTCATCTTTTCTTCTGAGAAATCTGTGCCTGAAAAGCTCTTTAGAAGACTTTGTAAACTAGATGGAAGGGTGAAAGTACAAGAATGTTTGGATTCCACCTATTATTGATCACATTATCATGGAAGGAGGGTTCATGCCTAAAAATCCGAGGCAAGTCACGTACTGACTCTGGCTTGGTTTCTTCAATTACCATTACTTGCAGCAAAAATACTTACCTTAGGTAACCCTGGAACACAATTTTCTTATAAAGTTAAAATAAAGTATCATTTAATTTCTCTATCATTCCATATCACCATCTAAAAGACAAAAATCATAATACCTGCCTTAAACAATTGTAGTAAAAATTACTTTAGTATTTAAAATACTAAAACTGGCTCATAGCAAAAGCCAAATATGTTAACTATTAGTATTATTATTTCCACTATTTTTATAATATACAAGTGATTGCCATATATTTCACATGAAATGACGAAACTAAGAAGAAAACTCCATATTAAACAGTTTGAAGCTAAAGACAGTTGATTTTTAAAGTAATTAAAAATTGGGGAGAAGCAAATTCTGTGATTGAGTTTTACACTTGATTATATCTAATCCTCCAGATTCTAGTCTAAATTGACAAAAAGGAAGGCTTTTTTAAAGGAAATAATGCCTAAATGAATGTAAGAATAAACTCAAGACTAGTATTAAAAAGGCTGGGCTGGTGAGATGGCTCAGCGGCTTAATCGCCTGCCTGGCAAGCGCGAGGGCCCGAGTTCGACTCCCGGATCCCACATACAAAAAAGGGGCCGGTGATATCGCTCAGCGGCACGGGCGCCTGCTGGCGCACGAGGTCCTGAGGTCGACCCCCCGGTACCCACAAAAAAAAAAAAAAAAAAAAAGGCTACTGGATATTTGCTGAGTACCCTAGCCTCTATCACTCTAGAGCTCAGTCCGCTGGAGGATTAATCATCTCAGGGAAACTCTGGACATCTTGTGTGGCAGCCTGAACCTCTATGAGGAAGATGTCAGCCAGTACCATGGGACTGAAGTTCAACAAAGACCTGGAATCCTCTCTGGGTCCAATTCCTCCAGAGAAGCAGAATCACAAAGAAGAGTTTTGCTTGTTGTGTATATATATAATTTCAAGTCATTTCAGATCATAAACATGTCCTATGTCTAACTTGATAAGTTCATGCTGTTGCATATTTAGAATATGATATGGTTGAAATCTAAAATGTCCCCCAAACTCCCATTTGGATCATGGGAGTGCTATGATCTGTGGAGTCATCCACTGATGAGTTCAGAAGCTAAAATTGCTGTTAGGAGGAGAGGACTGGCTGAAGGTGTGTCACTGGGGGTGTGACCTTGCAGAGTGTATTCTTATCCCCAGCTGCCCCCTTCCCTCTCTGCGTCCTTGCTGCCATAGGATGAACACATATCCTCAACAAGGTCTTTCCACCATGCCATTTCTAAAGCCAAAAGACCATGAACTGGACCCATTGGGAACTGTGAGCCAAATACACCTCTCCTCCTTTAAGGCATGGATGTCCAGTATTTTATCTCAGGGATGGGAAATCTGACTGGTAAAAGTGCAGTTTAACCTTAAAGTAATTCCCACCCACATGGCTTGACAGGTTTCTACGTCTTTTGCCTGTGTCACAGGGTGTAAGTTTCTGTATTCCGAGGTATGACACATTCTCCTTGGATACAGGCAAAATGCAACAGCAGAATTATCCAAGCAAGAAATATCCCACCAACATCCTTCCCATGATCAAAAAGGTTATAGTGTCATCTTCAGATAAGGAGCTATGTGAAAAAGGTAGAAAATTCCAGTCACTGAGTACACTTTTCCCCAAGTAATTTCCCCCAAGTAAACTGTCCTACTTTTTGAACTGTTGCTGTCAGCAGTTCTTGTTTCTTCAATTCTTCATTTTTTATTATCTTGGATTTCTAAAAACTGATGTTTTGCTCAGCTGAGACAAGTCCCCCTCCTATTGTAAATTTGAATTTCATTCTTGAATTATGAAGAGATTCTGAATGTAGGTCAGTTCTCTCACATACTGCTGAGGCTAACGGATCCGAGGCACAGTGTTCGGTGGCTGAGTCATGCAGAGTTGGCCTCTTCAAAGCAGGAAGCTCTCCCCAGAAAGGCCACTTGCTGTTCCTGGATCAAGGGTTTGTCAAGATGCCAAAACACATTAATTCATTCAAAAAATACTAAGTATCTCCTAAGATTATGCACCGAAGTACTAGAACAGGTTTCTTGCCTGAAAGCTACCTAAAATCTAGTCAAAGACCAACAAGAAAACCAATGATTACTCCCAGAGAGATAAGCGTAGCACTGTAGAAGGGGCTATGGAGGAACAGAGGGTTACCACCACCTTAGCTAAGGATGCATAGCTGTCTAAATGTTTTCAATTAAAAGCAAAAGCTCATCTGTATTGATAAATAAGAGTCATTCAGATTGGTACAGCTATGATGTAAATCAATATGGAGATTATGCAAAAAGAAAAAAACCTAAAACCAGAAATTACATTTGACACAGCTCTACCTCTTGGGGATATTTTCCTGAAAGAGTTAAAGACATCATACTGTAGTGATGCATGCACATCCATGTTTGTGGCATGCAATCACCAATCACTAAGCACTGGAGACAGACTCAATGCCCATCAACAGACAAATGAATAAAAAAATGAGGTACCTATGAAGTATGATCAAAAAATAAAGTAGGTGTTTACATCTTAAAAACTCATCGCAGTAAAAGACAAATTGTTATTAACCCCTCTCACAATACACCCCCTTGCTTCAAACACACTTTCTTACCCCTTTCTGAAGCAGCTCTGGAAGTCCTCCTTCATGAGTGTTTTTAGTTGTTTTGCATGGCTACCTCAAAGTCCTGAATGGATTCAAAATGTTTACCTTTCATGGTCATTTTGAATTTGGAGAAAAGCCAGAAGTGACATGTGCCATATCTGATGATGTTTTTATGAATCTTCCTTTCCCTTGGATGGCTCTTGACAGCAGCATTTACCATATTTTTATCTCACCTGGCAAAGACAAAAGAGGACATCCAGAACTGCTTGAGAAAGTGGCAAGAAAAATGGGATGAGTGTGTTCAAAATGAGGATAAGTATATTGAGGGGGAATGTATGGCAGTAAGTCTTTTACTGTAATTTTTTATTTAAACTTTTGCTGTATATTTTTACCCCCCTTGGTGTACACAATGGAGTATTATTCAGCCATAAAGAAGGATGAATTTGAGTCATTTGTTGGAAAATGAATGGATCTTGAAACCATTATGTTACATGAAATAAGTTAGACACAGACGTTTAAATACTACATGGCTTCTTTTATGTGAGAAACCCAAAGTATAAGTAAATTGAAGAGTAAAATAAAGGTGAGATAGTAGAAAAGAAAGGAGGCAGACATTTTGGAGATGGGGAGAGGGATACAGGAATGGGGAAGCAAAGATATGACCATGTTCAATGAATGCAATTATTATACATCACAAACATATACCAATTGTTTTAAAAAGAGTCAAACAGGCTAAAGGGGAAAAGGGTGGGATGTGGACCAGAGAAGGACACACATTTATTATCGGAAAAGTAACAGCTTTCTTGCATCATTTATACTCTACAGAGATTTACTATGGCTGGAGAAAGATATCAAAGTTAAGATGTTGCAGGAGATACAAAGAAAGAGATTAAAGCAAAAATGAGGCCAAGAAAGAGCTCCAGTGCTTGCTAATGAATTTGAACTGTATGCTGAAGACCATTGGAAGTAGAGTGGGAAAAAGAGACTGGTCTTTCAGAAAGAAAATGCAGCAGCTGTGCACAGGGTGGATTGGAATGAATGAGACAAAAATTGGGGAGCTAGTTACAGAACTATTGCTATGCAACGAGAGAGAGATTATTAAAGTCTGAACTACAGAAAAGGTTGTGGGAATGAGGAAGATAGAAAAGATTGTTAGGGCCTCCATTTTGGGGGGACAGTTAAGATATTAGACTGTGTGGATTTCCCAGCTAGTTGCTTGGGGGAATAAAAGTTAATTACAAATCTGTGTAATGTTTACTGTTGTGTTATTGTAATAGGTACTCAAAGCATAAAGAAGGAGGAGAATAAAGATCTACTTATAATCCCACCACCCACAACTAATCCACTACTAACATACTTTTGGGTATTCTTCATGCTTTATTTGTATTTTTTTCCAAAATCAAGATCAACTTCTAGGGCCGGTGAGATGGCTCAGCGGCGTACGTGCCTGCCTGGCAAGCGCGAGGGCCCGAGTTCGACTCTCAGAACCCACATACGAAAAAAGGGCTGGTGATATCGCTCAGCGGCACAGGTGCCTGTTGGCGCGCGAGGTCCTGAGGTCGACCCCCCGGTACCCACAAAAAAAAAAAAAAAAAAGATCAACTTCTATACATTTGTTCTGCAATTTACTTAAGGAAACCCAGTCTTTTTTTATTTTAAGAAACTTCAAAACTACAACCAATTTAATAAAAATTAAATGAATATTCTATATAACCATCAATTATTTTGTTATAAAGTTTCAAATGCTTTTTTAAAATGGAACAAAACAACTAAACACATTTTCTGTTCTTCTAAATACCACTTCCCCTCCTTAGATAACTATTATCATAAATTTAATATACATTTCTATGTTTAGTACATCTAGAAATGCATTTTAACTGTGAATAATATATAGCATGCTTCATGTATGTATTTTAATAGCATAAAGGGTATCATGAGATGTGAACTCTGAGAAGCAGCATAACATAGTAGCTAAAGCTTGAACTTACAAGTAACATCGCCTGGATTTAAAGCCTAAATTTCTGTTATTTACTAGCTGTGCAACCCTAAGCAAATTCACCTCCTTGCTGTCTATTCCCCTTATCTGTGAAGTATGTTTCTGATTTATTGTGATGATTAATACACACAAAGATAATAGAACAGGACCTGAAATATAATACAACTTCAAAGGATGTTAGTTAATTTTCCTAACAGTGCTTTTAGTTCTATACCTGTTTTTTGTTTAATTTCCCATCATGTTGTTACATATTTTTCCATGTATGGTATGTTGATGGACATTTAGATTGTTTCCAGTATTTTGCTACTGAAAATAAAGCTGCAGTGAACATGCTTATGTTTCTCTTTGTGCATAGTGTCTGAAAGTATCTCTAGGACATATTCCAGCAAAAGAATTTGAGTCATTGGTTATGAATCTACCATTTTGCTAAATTCTTTCTAATCTGGTTTTACCTACCCATTCTTAACTTTCCTTTTTGTCGTATCTTCATCAACATTTTGTATTTTCTAATTATTTATTTTCCTCATATCTTCATGAACATTTTGTATTGTCTAACAATCTCATTTTTCACAACTGGATTATGAAAATGACATATCATTTTTGTTCTAATTTATGCTTTGCCAGTGAGGTTGAGCATCTCATAACTGACAATTGAGATTTCCTCTTCTGTGATATGATTGTTCATTTTCTTTTTGCCTTTTTCTCTTGATTGACTTTTACTTCTTAATTTATAGAATTCCTTTATATATTCCAGGTCACACTTCTTTAACTTGTAGAAGCTCCAAATATATTTTCTGTATATTGTAGGACCTTTAAATTTTTCTTTTAACATTTGTATTGTTGTATACAAGATTTTAATGTAAGTGCAAATTGATCAATTCTTTCCATTTATGGCTTAAGAATTTTTTCCCAAACCAAAGGTCGTATTCTTCTCTGTTTTATTCTAAAAGTGTTAAGAGATTTATTTTATGAATTTGGAATTTTGCTTCATCCACAATATGTTTGTAAGTATAGTGTACAATAAAGAATGTAATGCCCCTACACTATTTATCTGTAAAGCCACTTCTTTATTTATTTTTAACAGAAAAAGGTAAAAATAACAACAGAGTTTCAAAACAGGCTAATAGGAGAGTAACAATAATTAATACATTGTGTATTGCTATATTCATAGTAGTTGTTCAGAGTACAAGATATAGTTATGTGATATTATCTAAAAAAGTATTAACACAAAACTTTCTTTTCAATGAACAAAGAGAAACTAGCTGTATAACTATCTTAACTATCTTGTGTATATATATTTTTTTTATCTTTTCCCTTCCTTCTTTTCCCCTTTCTCCCATCACAGTTTTTCTTTTCTTTTATAAAGCCATTTCTGGCAGGTATTGAGGCTGCATTTACGTCTAAGTCTGAGCTTCTCATTCTATTCCACCAATTTAACCATTTATCGTGACCACCTCTTGTTTTAATTACAGATTCATTCGATAAGAAAGTAAATTTGCATTATTCTAAAATTACTTACTGGTCAGTCTTTTATCTTGCAAATAAACAATAAGTCAAACTACCAGAGAGAGTATGAAGAGGAGGAATCTATAGACAATCTAGACAGTATTAAAAAGAAAGGATAGAATAAAGAAAAGTCACAAAATATTTAGGAGCTAAATTCAAAAGTGCTTACTTGTGTATGTTGAAAATGTAAGGCACTAGAGATGTCTGGTCAATGCGTATGAATGACTATGTAGTTGTGATACTACATGGTGAGGTAAAACAGTAGAAAAATGGTTAGTTTTAGAGAGGATGATGCTGAGATTGGTTATAATTATTGCTTTACAGGCATTGCTCAATGCCAGTTGCATTGAGCAATGGGAAACTAGAAAAGCAAGTTTAAACTCCTTGGATATTCTGGGCCAAAAGAAATCATTTTGAAAATTATATTAGTAGATAAAAGCCAAAGTGTCCAGGCCTAAAGGAGATCACTCAAGGAAAATGTATTGGTGGCAAGAAGTATTTCTAATATATAAGAAGAAAAGTGGAAAAGAAAAACTTATAGGAGAGGAAGAAAGATACAAGGAAGGTAAGGAAATGATCGTGCCAACTGAAGCAGAATGTCCAGAAAAGTGTCCCTTACTTTTGACAATTTGCAAGCTGATGGTTATTTACAGAGTAATGTCTTAAACTAACAGAAGTGAAAGTGTGATGAATTACCAAGAGGGGATTAGGACAATGAGCAGACAATCTAATTGAGAAAACAATATTTGAATGCCATTTAATAATCATAAAGAGACAAAGGATGGCAGAGGAATGATCTAGAATGCCAAAGACAAAGAAAGCATTCCAACATGAAGTTCTCATCATTCGCCCCAACTGAGCTTGGTTCAGTCAGCCTCACTATCTCATGCATGTACTTCCTCCCCACACTGTAAACCTGGTCCCACAGATGATCTCAAGTTCTCACAAACCCTTCCTCTTCTGACTCCTGGGCACAGAGTGACTGCCAAGGAATGCTTGGTGACTCAGCCTCCTCCAGCTCTCACTAACAAGGAGCCTGAGCACCCCCAGCAGGATTGGTCCTGCTGCCTGTCCTGTGATCTACTCTGTTATTTATCAGGAGGTGCATAACTTTAGGAGTCCACTGGGACTTCTTTCTAACCATGCTTGTTCTGGCAAGTAGACTCTTTCCATGTCCTGTTACAAAGCTTTCTATGAGCCATAACTCATCCCGTTTCTCTGACACTCCCAGCTCACAATCTCATGTTAGCAACTTTCCTGGAGATAAAACTCATGCTCACAAGACTGTCCAGCGCTCGCCTCTAGTCCTCTGACCAGCTCTTATCAGAAGTAGGACTTGAAAACTTGTTTTCTAGGATTAAATTCAGTATATTCCAGAGATACCCACATATTCATGTTTATTACAGTACAGTTCACAGTAGCCTAGATATAGAACCAGCCTCGGTGCCCATCAAATGGAGAAATGGATAAAGAAAATGTAATATATATCTCAATCTCACAGTATTTTTTAAAAGAGTAGAAAACTTTGTTGAGGGATAGAAAGCTCCTGCCTGGGAGGGACTGGAGGGGACACCCAGAAAGTGGGTAGCCCCAATCTCACAGTATTATTCAGCTATAAAGAAGACTAAAATCTTGTGATTAGCAGGAAAATGGATGAAACTGGAGATCATCATGGTAACAGACTCAGAAAAAAACAAGTATCTCATGTTTTCCCTCATATGTGGAATCCAGAGAAGGGAAAAGGGAAATAAAAGGTAAACAAGAAGAACAGGACAGGGGTGGGGGAAGGAATGTGCAGAAAGTGTTAAGTGATGGGGACCAATATGACCGAAGTAAGCAACATGCCTACATGAAAATGCCGTATTGAAACCCATTATTCTGCATAACCAAAGTTTACTAATAAATTTTTTCAATCTTGCCTTCTGATGTCTCCAATCTAAAAAGCTGCTTAGATATGTTTTCTGCCTGTATCTCATCTTTCTAGATCTTCTACTCTCTGCCCCTACACTTCTCTTTCTCTATCTGATGGTCTTTCAGACATCTTATACCTTTCACTGACAAATCTATAAAGACTTTGAGTACTATCTACTCTGGCTCCAAACCATGACTCATCCATTGAGTTCCTGATATAAGGTAATCTCTTAATTAGCTGAGGGTTTTGTTTTGTTTTTTTATTCATCACTAAGTTCCAAAGACTACATTAATATATTGGTGTGGCCATTACCAATTATCTGAAAGTATAATTAATGAAGCAAGTTGTACACTGATGAGCACTTCATGTTTGCATCATATTGTGCATTACAACAGTTACAAACCTAAGACATCAAGAGGGAAAAACAAGAAAACATATGTTAAAAAGCAATGGAGGGGGGCCGGTGAGATGGCTCAGCGGCTTAAGCGCCTGCCCGGCAAGCGCGAGGGCCCGAGTTCGACTCCCGGAACCCACATACGAAAAAGGGGCCGGTGATATGGCTCAGCAGCATGGGCGCCTCCTGGCGTGCGAGGTCCTGAGGTCGACCCCCTGGTACCCACACACACAAAAAAAAGCAGTGGAGGACTTAAGATTTCCTAGCAACAGCAAGCAAGGGCACACAGGAGTAGCATATTTCCCAATGGGTGGCAGAAATAATCATAGTTCTTGGCTGTATACTGTATACATTGTACAAGAGAATATTTTATCATTTAGTATGAGCTCCACAAAGACAATGCCAGGTGAAGTCAGTAATAATCATCAAGGGAGTTTTACAAACCAGAAAATATGAACGTACGAAGTTCAACTCAACTGCAAAACTGTACCTGAACCCTGGGGATAATTACAGACTCTGAGAGCAGGATTAAACCCAGACTACTAACTTAGCATGAAGGCCATCAACATCCATCCCCTGGCCCAAATGCTGTAGGCAGTCCATTAACTTGCTCCATATTTTTTCACACCTCCTCTCTTTGTAGATGTTTTTTTTCTTCAATGTCATTCCCTCCTCCCTCTCCCAAGTAAATGCAATAAATATGAACACTTCTCTGACTCTTCTGTCAAAATTATTTATGCTCTTTTCTGAGCTCAGGCAGTATTTTTTCCTGCATTTAACCGCAAAATTTTCATATCATTTTTTGCTTTGATTTCATTTGGTTTTGTTTTTGTTTGTTTATGTTTTGCTTTTCTCACATGACTTCTTCAAAGGAGCTTAGTACAGGACTTGTCAAAGAGAATTCAAAACTATTTTGATAAATTAATGTATACATACTAGACATGAGTGCAAGTTATTTGTTCAGCTACTGGATATTTTCTGAAGAAGCCTTGAACTTCAAAGGTAAACCATATATTCCATGGAGCTTGGGCCCAGTATCCATACTGAATGAAGAATTTCCAGTTACAACCCTTTACAAAGATTTATACCTGAAATTCTGAGGAAAAGAAAGATAATTTATCTACAATTGGCAGCACTCCAATCTCTTTTCCCCTCCCAGTCGTCGTGAATAGAGAAACCCTCAGAGTGACCTTGGGAGCCATTGCATTGGATGGTGAAGCCACAGGTGGGAGGAGCCTAGTTCCTGAATCATTGCTTGGAGAAGAGACTCGCAGCCCAGTGTTATAGAGTGACAAACTGTGAACAAGAAATTTCACTGTGCTCAATTACTAAATGTGAGTATTACCAAAGACTGCACCTAGTATTACCTTAACACAATAATAAGATAGCTTACATATGTTAAAAACACATATACAAAACAATGTATACTGTGTTTGCACAGTATCATATCGATATATATGAAGTAGAATAGTTGCCAAGGAAAAGAAATCAGAAGATGAAAATAGCCATGGAATGGAAGAGATCAGCAATGAAGAGGTGCCCTCTGATGTATAAACTAATGAGCATAACTCTGCTGCTGGGGTCCAAAGGAAGGTAATCATTATTATTCTGTAGGAAAACTAAAGGAATTTATAACTTGTGTGATGGAATTACTACCCAACAGAAATAAAGGAGCCAGCCCTCAGTCTGACTTCAGATGCTACAATGCGGAGCCATTGCTGAAATGATGGTGTGGAATTGTGGTGCTCTCCGGGACTAAGTTGGAGTATGTGGTAAAGGCTCATGAGACTCAAACCACAGTTAGCCATTGCTGTTGGAAAATGTGATACTTCTCATACCAGAGATTCTGGCATCTGAATTCTGGTGTCTGAATTTTAGCCATCACTGATTTGTTGAGCATTGTTGGAAAATTCACTATATAATTAATATTTCATTTGTCAAAGTTATAACATGAGTATAATTACTATTTTTTTTTTATATCTGGGTACCGGGAGTCAAACTCAGGATGTCGCGCTTGCCAGGAAGGCGCTTACGCTGCTGAGCCATATCACCAGCCCTGTAATTACTATTTTATCTACATTAGTGGAGTGCATACAACAGCATTAATGAGTGTCAAATACCTTTACTCAAGTAAGAGTAGCTCAAAACATAGTAGTGGTGGTAGTGACCTGTATGCATCGCATATGAACATAGAGAGAAGCCTACAAATAAATTCACCAGGTCTGGGCTGCTCAGCAGCAGCAAGAATATGACCACAAACTGGTTTAATTTTCTTGCTTGTGCAAATTTTGTTTCATGCAGATATACCTAATGTCCCTCTGCAGAGCAAGGCATAGTAAGGAAAGGTCAGTTAAATGTGTTCTACATATTTCATACTTCCACTGTAGATTACCTAAGGGAGAGTCTCTCTCTCTAAATGACCACAGAGATAAGAGATACAGGAACATTTGGCAAAGGAAAGCAAATTCAGAAATAAAATTCTAGAACAAGAAGGTGACTTAGAGAATGTTCCATAAGTAGAGTGCTTCCCTGGGACAGTTAACAAGAGCTGTTAATATCTTTAACATGTAACTTCTACATATGGGGTCCTTAGGTAACTAAAGACTGAAATATTATGCAAATTTTTATGCATGTGAAACTATGTGCACTTTTCTGGAGAAAGGAGACTTTCTTCATATTTTTATAGTAATTAATGACTTCAGAAAGGCCCAGAATTATGAGGGTTAATTCCAGTTTAGCAATTTATGCATGTTTTGATATGCAGAGCACCAAATGGGAAATGTAAGTCTTCTTAAATCAAGGGCAACATTGAGCAGAAAATGATGTCAAGGACAGGCTGGAAGAGTAATTAGGTTAACCTCTGGGTAACATTTATCACCCTGGATTTGTCTACAAGACTACTTTTCTATTTAAGGAATATTTAAGGAATCTTCCCTGATTTTTCTTGACCTTTGTCCTATTTGAAGGGAACATGCTTTTAAGTTTAGAAATTCTTTCATTTAATATTAAAACTATCCTTTTGTCCTCCAAAAATACGGAACAAAAATCTACATCTATGGGCCTCACTAAGCTGCCCCTCTTGGAATGATGGTAGTATCCCCTACAGAATTTTAGATCTGGCAACCAATCACACCTTGTGCCCTAATTCATTCAGGAACAGGTTGGGGCAGGCGTTTAGGTGATGGTCAGAAGTAAAATCAGGTAGCAGGTGGGGTCATGGATAGCATTAAAACTTAAGAGCAGATGACTAGCCTTAGAGATATTCAAGGACAGGGTAAATTGCAGTGTTAAGTGAATTTCAGACGAATGTATAAACTGGAGATTGTGTCCATTGCCATACAGTATTATGTAGGGAAATGTGAAGACAGAAATTCACTGATTAGGGCCAGTGAGACAGCTCAGGGGGCATAAGCGCCTGCCTGGCAAGCACAAGGTCCTGAGTTTGACTCCCGGTACCCACATATGAAAAAAGGGCCGGTTATATCGCTCAGCGGCACAGGCGCCTACTGGCGTGTGAGGTCCGAGTTCAACCCCCGGTATCCACAAAAAAAAAAAAAGAAAGAAAGAAAGAAATTCACTGATTAATTTTGATCAAGACAGCTGGGTGTGGTGGTGCATGCCTGCAATCCCAGCACTCGTAGACTGAGGCAGGAGGATCGCCACTAGTTCAAGGCCAGATTGGGCTACATAGTGAGTCCAGGCCAGCCTGAACTACATAACAAGACCTTGTCTCAAAAAATTTTTCTTTGGTCAAGAAATAAGATCAGACTCTCCAAATGTGAAAGATATCAATCTGCAACCAACTTAAACAGAGAAAAGATTTCTTTTGGCTCACAATTATAGAGATTTCAGTCCATGGTCTGTTAAGTCTATGGTTGTTGTACCTATGGCAAAAACATATATATCATGGCAGAGCATGAAGTAGAGCAGAACTATGCACCTCATGTCTAGGGAGCAAAAAGAAAAGATGAGGAGGGGGCTGGGATCCCACTATATCCCTCAAGGTCATGTATCCAGGGACCTGAAGACCTCTCAGTAGGCCCTACCTCTTCAATGTTCCACCATCTACCAATAATGCCAAGATGAGGACCAAGCCCTTACTGCTGAGATTTTAGGGGTCAGTTAAGATCCAGACTATAGCACCACCACCCTAACTAAATTACTAGATACCCTGCTTGAGACATAACTGGTAGGCAACACAATACACAAATGTGAAGTAACATAAAACAATTGACTCTATTTCAAATATTAGAATACAGTTGGAGACTAGAAAATATGTAGGAGAGGCTGAGGAAGTAGAAAAATGCAGGTTACAAAGTCTAATATTCTGGAGACCCTTATCTTGGTGTGAAGGCTGTGGGATCATTGAAAGGGCTTCTCCCTCCTCCAACCTGAAAGAGTCAGGGCCTCTGGGAAACTAGAGTGGTCCATGGATCCAGTTGACCTCTGATCCTCCAGTATCAGCAGGGATTTGGAGCATCGCAGAGACTGTGGGACCCAGCCTTCCTCCCAACCCCACAGCTGCCTTCATAGCTGCATCCTGATGGAAAGAGGCAGGTATCCCTTTGAACCTACCATGGTGAGCTCCTGCAACACCATGCCTCCAGGAAGATTCCTCGGTCCCTCTCTGGCCTTCGGTACCAAGGGAATTTCCCTCAGCAGCTTCCTTCCTATAGGTTGAAACAACTCAGTGCCCAGACTCCTTGCAGAAACTCCCAGGGAAAGACAGTTACCCAACCCTCATATGAGGGCATCCCCTCTCAGCTTCCTTTAAATGTTGCCTTTAAAGGAATTAATTGTAACTGTGCAAAAATTTCCAAGAATCTGAATCTGTCTGAATTGGGCAGTTATGCTCAATGGAGTTAAAGAACCAGTTCTGCTGCAGGAATAGGGGGGCGGAAAGGGGTTGTGCCATCACCGAAGTACACTATCCTAGAAGGGTAGAGCAGCAAAGTCTTGTGGAACAATTCACTTTTGTGGGGCAAAAGAGGCAGAAGCAGACATAAATAACTCATAGGGGCTGTGAAATGCTATGAAGGTGTATTTGTCACTTTCCTGTCAGTGGACAAATATCAAATACCTGCAACTTAAAGGAGGAGAGGTTTATTTTGGCTCATGGTTTTCAGAAGATTTAGTCCATTTTTGGTTGGCTCTGGGACAGAAACAGCATAGTGAAAAGGCCATAATAGGGAGCTTCTCACCCCAGGGAAATCAGGAAGCAGAGAGAGGAGGGAGGACACAGGGACAACCTTCCAGGTCAGACCCCAGTGATCTGTTTCTTCTAACCGGGGCCCACCTCTGAACAGCACACTTAGCTATGATCACATTAGTGGATTAACCCCTGTGACCCAATCGCCTTCCAAGAGTGCCACCTCTAAATATGAGAATTTGGGGGAACGTCTCAGATATACAACATAACAGGTAACAGGTATTTATTTCAGTTTTATTTATTTAACAAATACTTACAGACAATATACTATATGGCAAGACCTGTTCTAAAGCTATCACAGTACTGGTAAACAGAATAGACAAAAGGCGCTGGGAATATAGCTCAGTGGCACAGCACTAGCCTGGCAAGCACGAGGTCATGAGTTCGATTCCCGGTATCAAAAAAAAAAAATAACTGAAAAAAAAAAACAAAATAGACAAAAGTGCCTCTCTGCAGGCTGCCTTAACAGTATTCGTAGTTATCTCAAGGTGCAACACAGAGAGAGACCTTCAGGTGCAAAGACAAAGCTAAAACTTCTGCAGAGAAAGAATTGCCTGAAATTTTTCCATGTATGGTTCTGTGAGACAATTACTCAATGTTGAGACTCTTACATTTTCCTCTCCTGAACTACTCTCCACCCTTGTTTACTCTGCTATCTACCCTGAGAGATTAACTGTCATGCATTCCATCAATAGGTACCTGTGCCCACTGGCTCCCTGTTAGGTGCTACAGATGGAAAACAGATTAGAGAGAAGGAAGAGAGTGTGCTCAGCATATTTACTCCTCTGGCTCCTTTCAAAGTTGCTTCGAGCTCATGGTAATATCATTCCTCTCAACTTCTGTTCCTAGATAACTGCAGCATGTGGATCGCCTACTAGATCTTGTTTATTTGATAGCCCCTTAGTGAAGTAGGCTGAACAATGGCCACCCAAAGATATTCCTAGATTTTATACAATTTACATTATAAGGAAAAAAGTATCCACAGCCGTGATTAAATTAAAGATTTCTATCCAGGTATGGTGGTGCGTACCTGTACTCCCAGAATTCTGGAGGACTGCAAGTTGAGTCCAGCCTGGGCAATTTAACAACTTGGAAAGACCCTGTCTCAAAATAAAATAAATTTGGAGAGGACCTCAAGATGGCGGATGAGTAAGAAGCAGGCAGCGAAACTCTCTCTAAAAGTTACCATTGGGGGCCGGTGAGATGGCTCAGCGGCGTAAGCGCCTGCCTTGCAAGCGCGAGGGCCCGAGTTCGACTCCCGGATCCCACATACGAAAAAGGGGCTGGTGATATCGCTCAGCGGCCTGGGCGCCTGCTGGCGCACGAGGTCCTGAGGTCGAACCCCTGGTACCCACACAAAAAAAAATAAAAATAAAAAAATAAAAAAATAAATAAAAGTTACCATTGGAACACGGGAATATAGCGACCCGGAAAGCGCAGGAGGGGGGGAGATGCCTCCCCGAAACCCAGAAAAGTTCTGAAGCGCAATCTGGGACCCCCGGCACCAGTGACGGGTGACTTCCAACAAAGAAGAAGGAAAGAAGGAGCAGACCGCACGCGTGCACCTTCTACTATCCCGGGAGTTGCAGAGCCGTGGAGGCTCAATTCTACGGACACACGGTGGCAGCTGGTGCCCAGGGAGCCCCCACAGAGGATCCTGAGACAGCGGCAGGGCAGGGGAGCAGCGGAGAACGGCGCTGACCGGCGGTGAGTGTCTCTCAGCCACAGCTGCCCCTCACCAGTGAGCGACCGGCCGGGCGCCATTGTGGGGGGTGTGGCGAAACTCAGAGCAGCTCGGAAACTGCTCTGGGAACTTGTGCTCTGGACAGGACAGCACGGGGCCTCTCAGGCCCAAGAAAGTGTGCTGAGGTCAGCAGGCGAACGAGACTGGACTCTCAGCCACACCTGTCCCGCGCCAGAGAGCGACTGGCCCGGCGCCATTGTGGGGGGCGTGGCGAAAAACCAGAGCGGCGGGAACCAGTGCAGGGAACCCGCGCTCCGGACAGCGCGCTGAGCCTCTCAGGCCCAGGGATCGTGAAAGGGCGCTGAGAGCGGAGGCGAGCTAGACTGGTCTCTGCCTGAAAGTATGCGCCTCTGCTCACCGCCCGCCAGAGGGCGCTCCTGGCTTACTAGGACGGACCTGCACAGAACAGGACTCTGTCACAAGGTACCTGCCTACAACAGAGTCAACACCTGGAACTGATTCTTTTTATTTTTTTATTTTTATTTTTATTTTTATTTTTATTTTTATTTTTATTCTCACTGATTTGTTTTTTGTTCTGGCGAAGGGTTTTTTTGTTTTTGTTTTGTTTTGTTTTGTTTTTTGGTGGGGTTTTATTTTTGATCTGTCTGTTTTATTGTTTTTATCTTCGTTTTTGTTTCTGTATGTGTATTTGCTCTTTCCTTCATTATTCTCTCTGGTTTTTTATATGAGTGTAAACAGCGCCTCTAACTTCTTTGTGATTGTGGTTGTGATCTGTTCTTCCTTTTATCCCTTCCTTCTCTTTTTACCACCTGTCCTCTGCACTAGTGTCCCAATTTTAGTGGGATCCCTCTTGGTCCTCTAACCTTACATCTAATTCCTTCCTCTTCTCCCAATACTCTATTTCCTCCTTAACTCATTTTAAATTTAAACTCCTCAGGGAAAAATTGACATACATAGGACTTGTATACTGCATATAATTTTTCTGGTGTGTTTTAGATTTTGTTATATAACCGCAACTCTATACAGCTAAAAGTGGTAAATAACTGGTTAGCTCAGTCTGTCATTTTTTAGGCTGTGTTTGATGCTTTAGTTAACATTATAGCCAAATGTGAAATAATTGTTCTAAACATCTTTCCTTCCTGATATTTCGTGATTGAGATTGACTAAGGGACACAGAAAATACAGTGGCACAGTACCAAAGAATCAAGGACTGGGCCAAACAGGTAGCAACTTCGCATACCCAACGAATTGAAGAGGTAGGATCTGGCAGAAAGCTCAAAACCTAAAAGCAAGCTCCACTTGGAAGATACTGCAGAGAAGTAGTCATCTTCTAAAGATCTTAAACACTAGCAATAAAGTAACCTACTATAGGTAATTTGCAAACATCACCCCAGGAATTAAAGAAAGAAAAAATGAGACGACACTTAAACAAGATGCAACCACACACATCCAATTCACCAAAGGCAAACCTAGGGAGCAACGAGGTGGGACAATCCGAAAGCCACCCACCTGGCCTATCTGAAGTGGTCACAACAAAGCAACTGAATGAGGTTCTGGAAAAAATTAAAACAGAAATAATCTCACAGATAACTGCAGAGATAATGTCTACAATGAAGACCATGCTTAAGGACACTATAGCTGATACAGACAAAAAAATAGATGAACTTAAGAAAACTATAGAAACCATGAATGCTCAGCATAGGAAAGAAATGGAATCCATAAGGCAGATTCAAGCAGATATCCAAGAGATAAAAAATTCCATTGAAAGTATTTGTAGCAGAATAAGCCAATGCGAGGACAGGATCTCAGATATAGAAGACAGGCTTGCAATTAGTGATCATGAAATGGAAAAATTCTTAAAAATAGCAAGGGACCATGAAAAATCAATTCAGCAGCTGCTAGATGACTCAAAGATAAACAACTTAAGAATAATTGGAATAAATGAAAAAGCAGGAGATAGCATCAACGACATTAAAATCTTGTTCAAAGACATAATCAGGGAGAACTTTCCTGGAAGAGAAAAGGAATTTGACACCCCTATAAGTGAAGCTTTTAGAACACCAACTAGACATGATCAAAAAAAAAACTTCAGCCAGACATATTATAGTCAAGATCCCAGAAATTCAACAGAAGGGCAGAATCTTAAAAGCTGTTAGGGAGAAGAGACAAATCACCTATGAAGGAAAACCCATCAGAATCACAGCTGACTTTTCAGCACAAACCCTCAATTCAAGAAGAGCTTGGAATGATGTATTGCAAGCTCTAAAGGAAAATAATTTTCAGCCCAGATTGATGTACCCTGCAAAACTATCTTTCAAAATTGATGGAGAAATAAAATACTTTCATGACAAAGAACATCTGAGAAAATTTATGACCACCAAACCAGCACTCCAAAACGTTCTGAAGGACATTCTAGAAAGAGATAGGAACCCCAACAGAAGGAATCCACCAGGCAGGGCAAATAATTAAATAGCCGGAAAGCGGAAAAACAAAGAGTGGGAACCAACAACAGGAAAATATCATGACAAGTCAATACATATCAGTTTTAACCATCAATGTTAACGGTCTCAATTCACCAATCAAAAGGCACAGACTGGCGAAATGGATCAAGAAGCAAGATCCAACAATATGCTGTATACAAAAAACACATTTAATTCAGAAAGAAATTCATAGACTGAAAGTCAAAGGATGGAAAACAATACTCCATGCCACAGGAACCCAGAAAAAAGCAGGGGTAGCTATTCTTTTTGCAGACAAAGTGAATTTCAAGCCAAGAAGGATTCAGAGAGATAAAGACGGTCATTACATCCTTGTAAAGGGAACAATCCAAGAGGAAGAGATAACGATCATAAATATATATGCGTCAAATACCAATGCTCCCAGCTATATAACACAAGTACTAAAGGACATGAAAAATCAAATAAGCACTAATACAATTATATTGGGAGATCTCAATACTCCACTGTCACAAAAAGATAGATCAACTGGACAGAAAATCAATAATGAAATAGTAGAACTGAACCAAACTTTTGAACAAATGGACTTAGTAGATGTCTACAGAGTGTTCCATCCCACAACATCAGAATACACATTTTTCTCAGCTGCACATGGGACGTTCTCCAAAATAGAACACATACTAGCTCAGAAAACCTGCTTAAGTAAATGCAAAGGAATTGAAATTATCCCATGCATATTATCAGACCATAGTGCAATGAAATTGGAAATCAATGGCAAAAGATTCCACAAAAACTCCCTAAACACATGGAAATTAAACAGCATCCTCCTGAACAACCAATGGGTCACAGATGAAATTAAAGAAGAAATTAGTCACTTTCTACAACTGAATGATAATGACAGTACAACATACCGGAACTTATGGGATACAATGAAAGCAATCCTAAGAGGGAAATTTATAGCATTAAACACTTATATCAGGAAAATAGAGCAAGCGCAAATAAACAACTTAAGGGTGAACCTCGAGCTTCTAGAAAAAGAAGAGCAGGTTAAGCCAAAAGCCCGTACAAGGGAGGAAATTATAAAGATCAGAGCAGAAATTAACATATTGGAGAATAAAAAAACAATACAAAGAATCAATGAAGCAAAAAGTTGGTTCTTTGAAAGAATAAATAAGATTGACAAACCCTTATCCAACCTTATTAAAAAAAGAAAAGAAAAGACTCAAATCCATGCAATTGAAAATGAAAAGGGTGATATCACGACGGACCCTGCAGAAATCCAGAAGATCATCTATACCTATTTTGCAAATTTATATTCTACTAAGATGGAAAATGCAGAAGAAATGGACAGATTCCTAGATTCGTATGAATTACCAAAGCTGAATCAAGAAGATTTAAAAATCCTAAATAAACCAATATCAGCCAATGAAATTGAAGATGTAATTAAAAACCTCCCAACAAAGAAAAGCCCAGGCCCTGATGGATTCACTGCCGAATTCTACAAGAAATTTAGAGAAGACCTAACGCCCCTACTTCTCAAACTTTTCAATGAAATTGAAAGGGAAGCAATACTCCCAAATTCATTCCTGGAAGCAAGCATTACCCTGATACCAAAACCAGAGAAGGACCCAACTAAGAAAGAGAACTACAGGCCAATCTCCCTAATGAACATAGATGCAAAAATCCTTAATAAGATACTGGCAAACAGAATCCAACAAATCATCAAGAAGATTATACACCATGACCAAGTTGGATTCATCCCAGGGATGCAGGGATGGTTCAACATACGTAAATCAATAAATGTAATACAGCATATTAACAGAACCAAAGACAAAAATCACATGATCATCTCAATAGATGCAGAAAAAGCTTTTGACAAAGTCCAGCACCTTTTCATGATAAAAACCCTACAGAAAATTGGAATAGAGGGTCTTTATCTCAATCTGGTAAAAGCTATCTATGACAAACCAACAGCCAATATTATACTAAATGGCCAAAAACTGAAAGCCTTCCCTCTAAAATCAGGAACAAGACAAGGATGTCCACTGTCCCCACTCTTATTCAACATAGTTCTGGAAACTTTAGCCAGAGCGATTAGACAAGAGAAAGAAATAAAAGGAATAATGATTGGAAAGGAAGAAGTTAAATTATCATTATTTGCAGATGACATGATACTCTACACAGAAGACCCCAAAAACTCCACTAAAAAACTGCTAGATTTAATAAGCAAATTCAGTAGTGTAGCTGGATACAAAGTCAATACTCAAAAGTCAATAGCCTTCCTGTACACAAATAACAAACTTACTGAAAGAGAAGTTAGGGAAACAATACCTTTCACAATAACATCCAAAAAAATGAAATACCTAGGAATCAACCTCACGAAGGATGTAAAAGACCTCTATACTGAAAACTACAGTACTCTGAAAAAGGAGATTGAAGAGGATATCAGAAAATGGAAAGATATCCCTTGCTCCTGGATAGGAAGAACCAATATAGTGAAAATGGCCATACTTCCAAAATTGTTATACAGATTTAATGCAATTCCAATCAAACTTCCAACAGCATATCTCACAGAATTAGAGAAAACAATCCTAAAATTCATTTGGAATCAGAAGAGACCTAGAATAGCAAAGGCAATTCTGGGCAACAAAGGCAAGGCAGGGGGCATCACAATCCCCGACTTGAAATTATACTATAAAGCTACTGTGATAAAAACAGTGTGGTACTGGCAAAAAAACAGACCTGAAGATCAATGGAACAGATTAGAAGATGCTGAAACAACCCCAGACATACTAAGCCACCTTATCTTTGACAAAGGTGCCAAACACATTCGCTGGAAGAAAGATAGCCTCTTTAATAAATGGTGCTGGAAAAACTGGCTCTACACATGCCGAAGATTAAAACTAGATCCATATCTTTCACCATGCACTAAACTAAATTCAAAATGGATCAGAGATCTAAATATTAAAACAGAAACATTAAATCTGCTGGAAGGTAGGATAGGTAAAACCCTTGGAGACATTGGTGTAGGCAAAGACTTTATGAATAAAAACTCAACCGCACGGGAACTATCCCAAAGAATCAATAACTGGGATCTCATCTTATTAAAAAGCTTTTGCACAGCAAGAGAAACCACCAACAGAGTGAAGAGACAACCCACAATGTGGGAAAAAATGTTTGCCAGCTGTTCCTCAGACAAAGGATTACTATCGAGAACATATAAAGAACTCAAAAAAATCAGACCTCCCAAATTTAAAGACCCACTCCAAAAATGGGCATCTGAGATGAATACACATTTCTCAGATGAAGAAATACTAATGGCAAACAAATATACAAAAAAATGTGCAACATCACTAGTCATTCGAGAGATGCAAATTAAAACAACACTGAGATACCATCTCACCCCAGAAAGAATGGCTACTATAAAGAAATCAACTAATAACAAATGCTGGAGGGGCTGTGGGGAAAAAGGAACCCTTCTTCACTGTTGGTGGGAGTGTCGACTGGTACAGTCACTGTGGAAGTCAGTGTGGAGATTCCTCAGAAAACTAGGGTTGGAGGTCCCATTTGACCCAGCTATTCCCCGTCTGGGCATCTTCCCAGAAGAATTAAAAACATCGTACCACAGCGATATATGTGCACCCATGTTTATAGCAGCACAATTTGTAATAGCCAGATCTTGGAAACAACCCAAATGCCCATCAACTGAGGAATGGATAAGAAAGATGTGGTATTTTTATACAATGGAGTACTATTCAGCCATAAAGAAGGATAAACTGGAGACTTTTATAGGTAAATGGATACAACTCGAAAAAATACTCATAAGTGAAATAAACCAGAAGCACATGTGTAAGCATCGTATTATCTCTCTAGTATGAGAAACTGAAGAGTAAATAAGATCCAAAATGTACAATAGACATGGTGAATCAAAAAGAAACTGGTCAAAAGGAAAGAGAGACTGGAATAGGGAAAAGAAAAAAGGGAAAGGGAAAAAAAATTATATATATATATATATATATATATATATATATATATATATATATGATGGTTAAGATAGATACACTACCATTTTTACTTAGTTCATTGAAGAGTAAGGTTTGTGCCAATAATGTTTGGACAATTGAATGCTAATGTCTGGTGTCCTGAATAACTAACTTAAAGATAGTAATACATAATGTATTAACCATTGTTACCCTCCTATTATGTTGCTTTGAAAATTTGTTCTTCTTTTGATTTGTTTTGTTTTTTCTTCTCTTTAAAATAAAAAATTTAAAAAAATAAAATAAAATAAAATAAAATAAATTTGTTAACAACTGTAGGATGCACTTCAGTGTAAAGGCCCCACATTCAATATCCAATACTACCAAAAAATAAAAAGGATTTTGAGATAGGAAGATTATCTTGGCTTGTCTCTGTGGGCCCTAAATGTAGTCACAATATCCTTATAACAAACAGAAAAGACAGGGGGAGTCAAAAAGACCATGAAGACAGAAACTAAGGTGATGCAGCCACAGGTCAAGGAATGGCAGCAGCCACCAGAAGCTGAATGAGAAAGAAATAGATTGTCGCCTACAGGCTGCAAAGGGAGTGTGGCCCTGCAACATCTCTATTTCAGTGCAGTGACATTGATTTCAGACTTCCAGCCTCTAGAATTGAGGATATATTTTTGTCTTAATTCACCAAACTTATAGTAATTTGTTACATCAGGCTGTAGAATCTAATGTACTTTGTTAATAAATTCTCCTCCAATTATCCTGATTAGTATAATGAGATATCATCTGATTGCTATTTGGCAAAGGCCTCTCATCATGAAGGTATGTAGAAGAGCGTTGTCCCTGAAATTACATATAAAATTATACATGTGTCTAGACAAGTCATTTGCTAAGAAGAGGTTCTCTAATTTTTATCAGATTCTCCAAACAGCTGTCCCCATAGATTAGAAGTGAAATTATGACACCAAAATTTGACAGTTCCTGGACCCCCACCATAGAACTGGAAAAGTTTCAGAATTCTCAATTCCCCTGGGCTTGCTGGATAAGACACAGCCCCTGTGTCAGGCTGGAAGAGCGCCTGTGCTTCTTAAGGACATTTATCACCTAGGATTTTATTCAAAGCTATTCTTTTATTTCAGAATATTTTTACTACTCTGATCTCCAGATTTTGTCCTGTGCCCAGGAAACAATCTCATTTTGTACAAAATCATTTGTTTAAAGTTAAGTACATGAATTTACAAAAAATTTGAGCCCAATTTAGCAGCTCCAGAGGGGCAGCCCAGTTACCAAGGCCACACATCCACCAGGAGAACACATGGGGCATGCGTATCTTTTCTTTATACGTGTACACGTTTATCTATTATTCTTATAGCTGCGAAGAGGAAAACAAAGATAAAGCAAAGTTTTTGTTACAAAATTATGAGCCTCTCAATGTAGTAAATGGACTCATACTATTACTCCAAAGCGGGCAAAAATAAACTTTGATATGGGATCCAGATGTGAGGAAATGAATTAAAATGAGGTGGCAAATCAACTTCTCAAATACACTGTAAAGATATGCCAGGTTGCAGGGCACACCAGGAGAAATATTCCTAACTTTAAATTCTGACATTTGGCTTTGTTTTGGGCCAGTCATATCAATCTATGTTTTTCAAATTTAGCGTTCGAAATCTCTTCAGTGGGAAATGTGTAGATGTTCCACAATATGTTTATCCTTTCATGGTAGATCAGGGCTTTTCTACTTGTTGTCTAAGATCAAAAAAACAGCAGTTGTTATGAATAGTCATGTATAAATTTTTGAATGGGCATGTGCATTTTTCTTGGATAAATGCATAAGGGCAGAATGTCTGAGGGTATGTTGAACTTTTTAAGAAATTACCAACCTATTTTCCAAAATAGTTGTATGATTTTTATGCTCCCACTAGCAGTATATGAGTTCAATTTGTTCCATACCCTCCTCAACATTTAGTATGTCAGCTTTTAAAATTTTAGATATTTTAATGAAATATAATGGTATCTCCTTATGGTTTTAATTTGCATTTCCCTGAGTAAAGATGTTGACTATTTTAAGTGTTTCTACTCTGTAGGCAATATATACATTTTCAGTTGTGATGCTTGTGCTCTTATTAATGATGGTAAGTGCTTTTTGCATGTATGTCTAGATATACATCTTTGTTGGATATCACTTGCAAAACCACTCTGTGGTTTGTCTCTTTATTTTAACAGTGCCTTTTGAAGAGAAAAAATTTTGAGTATTGAGGAAATCTAATTTTTGTGCATGTGTGTCCTATATAGGTAAGTGAGAATAAGGCAAAATTGATAACTTCCTCTGACTCAGGAAGGAAGGTGTTAAAAGAACATAATTATTCATGATTGTATATGGAAGGGAAGCTAATAAACTATGACACAAAAATTGTCTCCATGTAGTGGAATATGCATACATCTTAATAATATAATAGTGAAAATAGTTTCGATAGGCTAGCAATTATTCTAAATGCTCTTCTTGATTTAACTCATTTAACCTTGAAATTTTCCAACCTTTCAAATTTGTAAACCCCATTTGTTCATTATTACAAATCAATCACCTAAAAATATCTGGAGTTTAGCAGAGTTCAATATCCTTTTTCTATACTGTTCTGCTTCCATTCAACATCAGTTTTGCCATAGAATTCTGAAAGTCCTTTGATCTGATTTCAGCCTTCTAACTGCTGGATTTCAGGGATGGACTTGTCTCCTTTGACACGGCCATTCCAGGAGTCTTTATCTGACCCTTTCAATCATTCTCTAGCTAATTCAAGGTCAAATGCATGGATGTGAGCTGTATTCCCACAGCCACAACTAAACACTTACTCAGGTTGGTTCCATCAGGGACTCAGCTCAGGACGTCTCTGGAGGTCAATCTGGATGGTTCTCATATTCTAATCCTCACTGTGCACATGTTTACCTTAGACTCTAATACTCTAGTACCCACTAATCCTAACTTACCCTTACTCTGAGATATGTTTAGGAACCCAGAAATTCAAGAAAATCTCTCCTACCGAGTAAGCATAAAAGATCGTAATGAAATACCAGTGTTCTTCATCTCAAAATGACCACATATTTTCTTTCTTTCTATCTTCTGTTAGCTGAAATTATATCATTTGCCAGCAAAGTCTAAACCCTACTCTTTACTTTGAAAAAATATCAATATTACATATGTCCTGTGTTCTCCCTTGTCTTTACCATTGAAAGATCTCTAGTTACAACGAATAAAACCTCTATTATATGATAATCTGTATTTAAATTTTTAAGTTTAAAGCCTCTTGCTTCTGACTTGACTTCATGTTTTTACTTTAACAAAAATGTTGGGCTTTTACAACATTAGCAAACAGAGAGAAAAGAGGTTAAAACAGATCATCATCTATTACAAACATGGATAACATTGTAGAATAAGTCAAAATAAAATGACAAGTATCTGGAATGAGATAAGAAAATAAAAGTAAGAGCAGAAGGATAGGCAGGAAGTAGGCACACATATGAATTTGGACAGTGTTTTAGAAAAAAGGGTAATTATAAAAATATAAAGGCCATTTTCTTTTTCTGCATCTTTGTCCTAGCTAATAAAGTACACCATTATTCCAAGCAGCTGCCGGGCTCCTGTTAAGGCTAAACTAAATAATGACAGTCTTTTGACATTGAAGATTGGCCGTAACATTAGATAGATTACTATAGATAGAATGGACTCCAGTAATGGATAAAACCAATACCCAAGAAAGTAACTATAACTTTTCAGTTAATACATGAAGTGTAACCAAGTTAAGAACACAGACAACAAAAACGTCATTAGGTGTACTCCCTAAATTTTCTTTAATAATAATAAGCAAAGGTAGTTTTGATTATTAAAATCATAGAAAGAGTGAAGACATATTTGATACATGATGAAAAAGCAGTTTTCAAGGAATGTATCCCTTTACTAGAACAAAGGAATAAGAGCCTCAAGGACACAGGCTTTAAGACTTCCAAGTTTTTATAGAAGGATGTAGCACTGACTGATCATTATATTCTAAAGAAATGAATGGCAGGTTTATGAACTATATATGAGAGACACTCTATAAACCATTATCAATTATCTATTGTTAGTTTTGCTACTTTAGTTTTCATTCTCATACAGCAGAGACAATCATTACTTCAAACTAAATAACTCCATTAAATATTTTAGGTATATTGTTGTATCTAGGGAATAGCTACATTCATATAACATATATGAGTACTTAACATCATAGGAATAAAACTACTGCCCAATTCCTGAGATAATAGTGAGGGAACCTGACCTATTGGAGGACAAGTACCCAAAAATAACTGGAGAACTCTGGAGTACAGGAGAAGAAGCAAGAATGTAAGGAACTAACTTAAAACTTTAGAAACACTAACACAGGTTGCCATGAATTGGTATAATCAAAGATGGCAGTGGGAGTTGGAAAAGGTGGTTTGGGAGTAGTGAAAACAGCCAGGGCCGGTGAGATGGCTCAGCGGCTTAAGCGCCTGCCCGGCAAGTGCGAGGGCCCGAGTTTGACTCCCGGAACCCACATACGAAAAAGGGGCCGGTGATATCGCTCAGTGGCATGGGCGCCTGCTGGCGCACGAGGTCCTGCGGTCGACCCCCCGGTACCCACAAACAAAAAGAAAAAAAGAAAACAGCCAGGGTTGGAGCACAGCCAGGTACAGAAATAATAAAATAAGTTATGAAAAAATTTTTGCTTCTGCTTTTCATTCCTTTCAACATTATTTTGTGTCTATTTCATGGATAAGAAATCAAGAGCTGGGCCGGTGAGATGGCTCAGCGGCTTAAGCGCCTGCCCGGCAAGCGTGAGGGCCCGAGTTCGACTCCCAGAACCCACATACGAAAAGGGGGCCGGTGATATCGCTCAGTGGCACGGGCGCCTGCTGGCGCACGAGGTCCTGAGGTCGACCCCCCGGTACCCACAAAAAAAAAAAAAAAAAAGAAAGAAATCAAGAGCTCTGGGCCGGTGAGATGGCTCAGCGGCATAAGCGCCTGCCTTGCAAGCACAAGGGCCCGAATTCGACTCCCGGATCCCACATACGAAAAAGGGGCCGGTGATATCGCTCAGCGGCACGGGCGCCTGCTGGCGCGCGAGGTCCTGAGGTCGACCCCCCGGTACCCACAAAAAAAAAAAAAAGAAATCAAGAGCTCCAACCCAGGCCAGAAAGAACATAAATGAGCATCAGAAAAGAGTCCACAATGAGGACATTACCATATTAGTAGAAATGGTCAAAGTTGGTAGTTGGTATTAGAAGCCATGTAGATGTCCAGCATTGGGGAAATGGATAATTAAAATCTGATATATGCACATGATGGATTCCTATACAGCAGTACCAAAACAGATTAGGTATGGACACAACAATCTTGGTAGATCTTTAAAAAGGTCTTGTATGAAAATAAAAGTAAGAAAGAAAATGTGAATTACTGCAGTCAAGTAAATTAAATACATATACAAAACCTAAAAAATATACATTTTATAAGACCAACTCCATATAACACATTAAAATGGCTGCTTGTTAATTACTCTTCCAAGAGAACAAATAATTTAAAATATATAAGTAATCTTTTTATAAGAGGGCAAGTAAATGTCATTAAAAGTGTATGTGGAAAAATCAGATAAAATCCTAGCTCTGCCTGAGAATTCATCTAAGTTGCAGTGTTGTCAACTGTAACAGTGATATGAATGCTGTGGGAGTTAATTGAAAACATTCCTGAAAAATAATTCTTAATGAATATTTGTTATTTTATAAATCTCTCAAATTCATATAGGAGATTATATCTCATTGATTACAAAACAGTGAACTGAGTAGTTGAAACAGTCTATACAAAGGGCTTCTTAAAATTTTTTTCAAAAACTGTCTAAGATTGCAGACTTTTCCAATTAAAATGCCAGAATTTTTTTTTTTTTTTTTTTTTTTTTTTAGAAACTGGTAAATCAATTATAAAAATTCGGGTCGGTGAGATGGCTCAGCGGTGTAAGCGCCTGCCTGGCAGGCGCGAGGTCCTTAGTTCAACTCCCAGTACCCACATACAAAAAAATGGCCAGTGATATCGCTCAGAGGCACGGGCACCTGCTGGCGCGTGAGGTCCTGAGGTGGACCCCCGGTACCCACAAAAAAAAAAAGAAAAATTTATAAAAATTCATGTAAAAATTCAGAGTAAGAAAAGCAATTCTGAAGAAAAAAAAATGAATGGGTTTGCATCACCAGATTCTTAGAAATAAATATAAAACTACAGTAATCAAGTCAATGCTGTATTTGAATATAAAGACAAATAAATTAATGGAATAACATATCATGCTCTATAGACTAATACATACATGGCCAATTGCTTTGACAACACAATTCAATGGTACTAGAAACAACTGGATAAACAAATGAAAGGAAAAATGAGTGACTACTTTATTTTGAACAACACAAAAATTGAATTAGTAATATAATTTTAGATGGATTTTAGATATAAATGGAAAAATAAGCCTATAAAAGATCTAGAACAATGTCCTTCAATATAGTAGCTAATAAACATGTGGTCGTATAATAGTAAATTTAAACTGATTAGCATCAAATAAATTTTTTTAAATTTCTTTTTACAGTATATGTCTACAACTAATAACAGCATTACCACTATTCTACAATTTTCTTTTTTAATTAATTAGTTTTTGTGGTATTAGATACTGAACCCAGGGGCTTACACATGCTAGACACACACTGTACTACTGAGCTATACCCCTAGCCCTTCAAAAAAAACATTTTTTAGTTTCTTACCTCAATGAATATAAACATTATATGCCATCACCTGAGCTAAGATTAATGTTAACGAGAATGAAAATTTGGATAGGGGAATTAGAAGAGTAGGAGGAGAGAAGGGAGGGAGGGGGAAGGAGATTAAAAAAGAAACGAACTGTAGTACAGCATGTATATGTACCCACTCCCAAGATGATTGTTAACTGTATGTACTGCAAACATGTGCAAATAAAACTTTTTAAAGTTTTTAAAAAAGAAAACAGGGCCGGTGATATAGCTTAGCAGCATAAGCACCTGCCTGTCAAGTGCGATGTCCAGAGTTTGACTCCCAGTACCTGCATATAAAAATTAAAAATTAAAAATTAAAAAATTAAATAAAATAAAAAAGAAAAGAAAGCACAAACTTCTGAAGGGGTCCATAAAAAATTTTTTGTGTGTGTGGCAGTGTCTTACCTAGTAGCCCAGGCTGGCCTCATATTTGTGATCCTCCAGCCTCAGCTTGAGTAGCTAGGATTATAGGCATGCACCACCATGCCCTGCCATTAAATGAGATTTAAAACATGATTTCTCAGTCATGCTAGCTATATTTCAAATGTGAAATAACCAATGTAGCTAAAGAACACAATACTGAATAGGGCAACAGAAAGGTCTTTCTAGAAGAAACATGAAAATGCCTCTCAAGCTTAGTCTAGGTAAAAATATCTTAAATAGAACATAAAAATCACCAAAAATAAAATGTAAGTTTGATTAATTGAACTTTCTCAAAACTAACATGTCAGCTCTTCAGAAAACACTGTCAAGAGAGTAAGTAGACAAAGCATAGACTAGAAGGACACATTCACGGAACATACTAAGAAAGATTCTGTCCACAGAAAAAGATTTCCAATTCTTTAGTAAAGGGCCAACGATCCAATATAAAAATTAAGAGAAGTCTTGAACAGAGAACTCACAAAGGAAGACATAAATACAGTGAATTTGTTCAACAAAAAATGTACCTACCATCATCAAACATTAGAAAATGTAAATAAAACAAAGATATTATTATAGCTACATTGAAAAAGTGATACTGACATTGTTGAGAATGTGGAGCATCCAGAACGCTCAGAAATTGCTATTGAGAGTGTAAAATGGTACCATCACTTTGGAAGACGGTCAGTGCCTTATAAAATTAAACATATAGGTGCTGTATATTTATACTGTAAATTTACTATCACCTGTCTATTTCGTGTGGGTAATATCCTCCCCCAAACAAATAACATCTTTACTAATATTAGCCCCAAACTATACCCAACGTAACGGTCCTTCAATAGAAGAACAAATAATTTCATTTTGGTATATTTATACAGTGAAAACTGGTCAGCGACAAAACAGGGCGATATGCTCATACACAGACCAACGTAGATGAATCTCACAACTATGCTGAGATAAAGAAGCCACATCCAAAATTAAACACTATATTATTTAATTTAGAATTTCTACAACAGCCAGATTAATCTGCAGTGATAAAATTAAGAATGCTGACTTCTCTGAGAGGAGGTTTACATTGACTTGAAACAGCACAAGTGAATTTCATGAAAGAATGGAAATATTCTGTATCTTATTTGAAGCGATGCATTCATGAGTAGATGCCTTTGTCAAAAATTATGGATCTATATTTACATTATGTCCATTTTACCATATGTAATTTATTCCTGACTTTTACAAAAACATTCTGGAGGGATTTTTAAAAGCTCTAAGTATGCATAGGTGTATTCTAAATGTGCCTTTCTTCCTGTAGCTCTAGATCCACATGCCTCCTACTCACTCCCCCAAGTGCCCTTGTAAGGCATTCACTGTCGAATGCCCTGTTATCAAGTTCCAGGAACAGAAACACACTTTGCCTCCTGTGGTCTCCAAAGCCTCAGCTGGTCTGCTCTCAGCCTGTGAGTTACACCTCTGCTTTTGGTTTCTTGAACATAGGACATCACAAAGACTCTAAAAACTCAATTTGTCATAGACAACTGGAGCTTTCCTTATTTCAACAGTAGCCAACTCACCTATGCATTAGTCATCTCAGAGATCAAAACTCTACTTTCTCCTCCTAGGCTTGTAAACCTCAGCCCAGACATCAGCAGACATCTTAAAGGCAACTGTCAACCGATATTTTTCTTGTATATCCCATAAACCTAACAATAAATAAATAATAATGCTTGAACATCCACTTTGCATTTGTTTTATTTATTATTGTACACTTAGGCAGATCTTTTGGTTTCCAAGTGACCTGAATATGCTCAAAACGTGTATCGACACCAAGGGGGTTTCCATGGTAACCAAAGGCAACTGCACATTGAGATTTACAGGCAGGCAATTTAAGAAAACCCAGAGCAAAGGGTGAGTCCTTGATAGTGTCCTAGTCGCCCCAAGGCATATCAAAATTAAATAAAGCACAAAGTCTTGAAATGAGGAGTGGTTATCACACAGTGAACAGTAGCTGAAAGAATAAAGCATTTTCCTCTAACAATCTGATTGTCAGAATATGCACTAAGGTATTGTTTGACATAAAAAAATAAATCTGGATTCTCTGTTTACTCACTAGATCAAAAAAAATTATATAAACATATCTTACTAACAACATTTGTTGCCTCCTCCCAAAAAAATAGATTAACACCACATAGAAAGCCTATGGTTAATTCTAACCACTCACTTAGAATTAAAAGAACCCTTAAAAGTGACTCACAAATTAGGATCTGGTGACACCCTGGTTCCATGAAAGGGCATGATAATGTATATTGTGAGGAGCCCGAGCTTGGAGAATACTTATCACTTTTCCTAGCTGACACAATCACATCTTTGCCAAGATGGGCTGTTTAGAGGCAGAACTGGGTCCAGACAATACTGCATAGGCCCAGCAGGGGTAGAGCCGATGGAGTGGAGGTGGCTCTTTGTGAAACAGGAGTCAGAGAGATAACGCCAGCTCCTGCATCTGCTTCCCACTTATCCCTCACTCCAGTCACCACCGACTCCCTTCTTAAGAAGGCATTGGCAATTACGCTGCATCCAGAGCTCAGTTTTCAAGGGAACTCAAAGAAAGACATCTGTGTGTATGTATGTGTGTATGATTCAATATATATGGCTATGCATATATAGTCTTACAGATAGACATATAGTTACATGTAGTTACATGTAGTTTTGGAGCTTAAGTTATATGTGTATATTATACAGTATATGTATGATGATTACTTTCCCTTTGCTTTTTTTATACAAAATATTGTACCATACTATGATAATACTATAAAGTACGATGTTGATACAAAAATTCATGAAATACAAAAAAAATGATTTTCTGACTTATTTTTAAACCCAGTTAATAGCATGAAGCTCAAAAACTCAATAATAATAATAGTTGTAAAGAGAGACTTTTATAAGATACTTAATACTAAGAGGTTTGATCTTCATTTGGTTTCTGTAGCATAAATCAGCAAAACTGAACAACAAATTTTATCTTCTTTACCTTCCGACTTGCTAACATGGCTACTTACTATTTGCCTAAGTCATTGTCAAAATCAAAATTCTTCATATCATAGCTTCTCACACTTTATAAAACATTTCCTGACATTAAAAACTTATCTGTGGTTTAGACAACTTACATTCAATTTCAAAATATTCCATCAGAAACCTTAATTTTCAGAAAATTTAATACCTTCTCTAAGAGCCCCTGTAATTACATAGTATCCTAGAAAGAACACTAGATTCTAAATCAGAAGAACTTATCTTGTGTTCTGAGATTGATGTTACCAAATATGCAGTAATGGATAAGATATTTAATTTTTCTAAATCTGAAATTCTTTCTTTGCAAGGTGGTGACAATAACCATGCCTGGATCACGAAGTTGATTATATTTTAATTCATAATAAATGTAAAAGCATTTTTAAATCATAAAACAATAGGCAATTACATGTTCAATATTTTGAAGCTGAAAACTATCACTTTCTCCCACTATTTCTTCACTAACAATGGGCACTAAGTTTTCCATCACAGCTTCCTGACTTCCCCTAGTCATCGAGTTGGAGAAGAAGTCATCTCTTTGTGGGTTTCTATATGGCCTTTGCGAGGAAATCTCCCCTTCTGAGTCACTAAGATGATTAGTGTCTAAAGCTGCTGGTGGTCACCTTGCCTACTGTATGCCATAAACCACTGATGCAGAATAAAGTCAAGTAAAGACCATCAGACTGAGAAAGACAAATCCCTCACTAACATTGAAATTTGGTCTAACGAACCTGTTTGGATATTCTGTCTAGGATCCAAATTATATGAGCAATGAATTATTCATTCATTAAGCCTACTTGAATTACTGTGAAAGGGTCCTGGAAGGAAATAGAATTCACCAAGATATTTTTAAAACAATTATGAAAGGGATATTTTACAGAGATACGGGTTCCCAGGGCCTAGGAACTGTGTGGAACTCTTACATTCCTCAGGCTAAAGGGACAAGAAAAGGAAATAGTGTTACTGTAGCCCAGCGAGAACTGGAAGAGTGGAAGAGCTCTGTGCTCCCAGGAAGCTGCTCCTGCAGGGAGCATGAGTACTGAAGTAGAGAAGGGGCAGAAAAACTCAAACCACCCCTTCCGGTCACTCCTTGATCTCCTACGGGTGACAGACCTGACTGGAATCATACTGGCAATGGGGCCTCAGTGAGTGTCCATAGCAGGACAGAAAAGGTCAGGGGCCACTTGGGGAGTAGAAGCCTGGAGAGGATCCACAGCACTATTGGGCTTCTTTACAATCAAAGACACCTGACTATTTCCTTGAAACTGCGCCTAACGTGGAATAGTTAGTAAACACCAAAGGCAAAATTTTGTCCATATCTGTGACAAGCTAAAGTCAATGTTCATTTCACTGGGTTTCAAGTATTTGATGCTCTGATTTGTCCCTGTATTTGACTGGTTTCCATTCTAAAGATCTCAGTGGCAGTGTTCATGCCTCAAGCCCTGAATAATACATGAAGATGCCCTTGATCTCTGTCCAATATTTTACTGGCCGTTATGATGTCCTATTATTTTAGTTTCCTCTTTGAGATGACACCATGCAAGCAATGTCATAATGAGACAATCTACTGACTCACTGTATGAAATAGTAATATGAAAATACATATTACTAGTGAATATTAATTATACACCATGTTGATTTTATTATGGCATCTTCACATATGTTTATAACATCCCTCCTCCCTGTTACATTCCCTTCCATCCCCTCCTTCCTCTCACTCTTCTCTCAATAGTCTCCCTTCTAATTTCATATCACTGTTAATTATTTCAAGACTAACATAACAGACCACTAAGTCTCCAAATAGTTTAGCATTTACTGGAGGCACAAACAGGAATGTACATGCAATACAAACAAGAGAAATATTTAAAGAGCATATGGAACATGAAAATAAAATGGAAAATATAATTATGGAAGATTCAAACTAAAAACCATACTTGTATAAATATATTTAAGATTGCTAATACACAGCTTTAAAATAAGGGAAGCCTATGTTTGATCCAAGGGGTCACAATACATTCTTATATTGTTGCATTCCATGTCTTCAGAGAAATAACATATGGCTACATTCACTCATTTAATTCATGCGACAAATGTCTACTGAGAACCTATTTTTTTGGTCTGCCAACCTTAGCCCTCGTTGAGTTTATATCCCAGTGGAGAAGTCAACATAAATTATACCGTATGTTAGATGAGTATATATGTTAAGGGGAAAATTAAGGCAGGGGAAGAGTTGAGGAAATAATTGCAATTTAAAAAGAGTACCATGGAAGCTCTCACTAGAATGGCAACATGTAAGCAAAATACAGGTAAAAGTGAATCATGTGAATTTAGCATGGAAAACATCTCTCAAGTAGATGAAGACCAATCACAAATATTTGGAGCTGGGCAAATACCCCTTCTGGCAAAATTTAGTAATGTGTCATGATTAAAAATAAGTGTATTCAGTAATAATAAAGAATTTCAAACAATTGCAAACACGTACACAGAAAAATTCTATATAGAATTTATTCTTTGTGCTAAGCAATATTAATACAACCACATTCACACATATGTACTCATATATATAATAAATGTTGATCTGGAAATTGTAGAAATGTATTTGCATTTTATCCAGTAGACAATGAAAAGTTCTATACACGTCAAATGATGAAAATCGGATTAAAGCAGGGACAAAAAAGAACGTAAGATGTGTGTCTCTGGTCTCATTACTATGATGTTTAGCAACTCAAACAGTATTAACTAAGACACATCTTCCAAGGCTTTACGAGTCTTCACTCAAACCTTATTCAGCCATGCTTATGGAAATACATTTCCAGCAACATATACTAAACATACAGAGTGACAATAACACAAGACACCAAAAAATGCTGAGTAACATGTATTTTTAAAATCTTTAAATCACAGTTGAACTAGCAGTTGAGAAAAACAATTTGAGTACAGAAATGAGAAAGCAACTCCATAGGGATAACATAGCCCTAGAGACCATTGGCCCTAGGAACATCTGGTAATTCTTGCTTGCCTGAAGCATCAGTTTTAATAGCAACATGAGCAGATCAGACAGAGGTAATAGCTTCAGGGCAGATGTGAGACCCCACGTAAAGTTAAGGTTGCTGAAGGTTGACAAGTCAGTGAGTGAACCAGAAATAACCCACCCCACAGAGATTTGTCTATGTTGGCCTTGATTGTAGGTCTCATGGTAAAGAAATGAAAAGAAAAATGATAAATGATTCTCCTTTGAAAATCTTTAACTATCATATTGCAATCACTTTCCATGTGTAGCCCAAAAAATCCCAACCTAAAAGTTACTGAGGTGGGCCGGTGAGACAGCTCAGAGGCGTAAGCGCCTGCCTGGCAAGCACAAGGTCCTGAGTTTGACTCCCAGTACCCACATAAAGGAAAACAAGGGCTGGTGATATCACTCAGCGGCACAAGCTCCTGCTGGCAAGTGCGAGGTTCTGAGTTTGACTCCCAGTACCCACTTAAAAAAAAAAACAAAAAAAAAGTTACTGAGGAGTGGTGGTAAATTGTTGTACCCCTTTCACAGCATTAACAAATAAAAAACTTTGTCTTTTGAGGAAGACTGTATTTTCAAATGCAAGTTAGAAAGAATCCCCACATTATGAAATTCAAAGGAATACAGATCCACAATCAAAACTCAGCAATCACACACAAGGACACACACAAACACACACACATGTGCACACACCAAGCCACTGTGCACAAGAGCCTACAGGAATAGAGAACTAGAGAATCACACCTGCAAAGAATGTAGTTAGTAACCATATTATACATTTGATATAAAATAAGCACATTTAATATGTTTACAGAAATAAGAAATTAAAAGTTTAAAGAAAGAACTACTCTGAAAACTAACCAGAGTACTTAAAAATAAGAGTACAATAATAGAAATTAAAAGTCTAAAGAATCAGTTAAATGGAAGTATGAACTAGAAAATATTTCTGAAGAAATTCTGAATAGCCACAATTTTACTTTTTATTTTTAATCTCATCATTTCATGTTGTATACTTTATCTTACTTACATTTTGTCAGGACAAATTATCCATCACCCACAAGTTGAAGGAAGAAAAGTTTATTTCAGCTCACAGTTTGTTGAGATTTTCAGTCCATAGTTGAGTGGCCCCAAGGTATGGTGGCATAGCAGAGGGGCATCACAGAGAAGAGACAGTTCATAGTGTGGCAGGCGGAAGGCAGCAAGCAGCAAGCCTGCCTTCTTTCTGTCCCTTTATATTCAGTACTACAAGCCTATTGACTGGTGCCACCCACACCCATGGTGGGGCTTCCAAATTCCACACTCTTAATCCCAGTATCACACCCTTACTCCACATTCACACACCGTAAATCCAGTCTCCTCCGAAAAGCTCCACCTGTGAGCTCATGAGGCTTTGTGGGGACATCTAGATACAAGCCATAACAACCTTAAATACACACAGTACAGTTTATTTTTCAAAGGGGTAAGGAAGATTGCTCAGAATATAGTAATGAGATAGAAAGAGATAGAAAATATGACCAAGAGATTAAAGCAGAAGATAAAGGAGACCCAACCTGCGTCTAATCATATTTCAAGATGAAAAGGATAGATAGAATAACAAAGACGTTAAAAAAAAATACCTGTGAATTTTCCAGAAATTATTAAAGAAGTCAGTTCTAAGAGACTGGAAGCTTCAACAATCACAAATAGGATAAACAAAAAGTTTATACTCAAATTTTATAATACCAAACACCAAACACAAAGAAAAGATATTTTTAAAAAGAGACATCTGCTACAAAAAATGAACAGTTAAGTTTTCATCATCAAAAGTGTAAGCCAGAAAACAATGGGAAAAAATATAAAATAACTTACCCAGAATTGTCCAGACAACAAGAATATCTTTTAATAATAAGGAAAAAAGGAAGATATGCTTAGAAAGGTAATAACTAAGGAAGTATGAAACATAAAATTTTAGCATAGGCTTTCTAAATAAAATATTCTTTGGGAAAAATAAATAATGTCAGAATGAAAGTCTGAAAAGCAAGAAAGAGTAGTGAACAAAAGAAACATTAATCTGTTAGATAAATTCAAACAAATATCAACATACCATAAAAATACTTTGTGATCTTTTAAATGATGTAATTAATTGAAATCCTGAACAAAATACATTTAAGTTGGAATGACACTAAGAAGGAAAAAGTGCTCTCAGAGTCCAGGTACTATTATGAAGGAAGCAAGTATCATTGATCAATTTTAGATGCTTTCAATTAAATGTTAATATTATAATTTTTTTTATTTTAAAGAGAAGAAAAAACAAAACAAATCAAAAGAAGAACAAATTTTCAAACCAACATAATAGGAGGGTAACAATGGTTAATACATTACGTATTACTATCTTTAAGTTAGTTATTCAGGACACCAGATATTAGCATTCAATTGTCCAAACATTATTGGCACAAACCTTACTCTTCAATGAACTAAGTAAAAATGGTAGTGTATCTATCTTAACCATCTTATATATATATATATATATATATATATATATATATATATACACAATTTTTTTTCCCTTTCCCTTCTTTCTTTTCCCTATTCCAGTCTCTCTTTCCTTTTGACCAGTTTCTTTTTGATTCACCATATCTATTGTACATTTTGGATCTTATTTACTCTTTCAGTTTCTCATACTAGAGAGACAATACGATGCTTACACATGTGCTTCTGGTTTATTTCACTTATGAGTATTTTCTCGAGTTGCATCCATTTACCTATAAAAGTCTCCAGTTTATCCTTCTTTATGGCTGAATAGTACTCCATTGTATAAAAATACCACATCTTTCTTATCCATTCCTCAGTTGATGGGCATTTGGGTTGTTTCCAAGATCTGGCTATTACAAATTGTGCTGCTATAAATATGGGTGCACATATATCGCTGTGGTACGATGTTTTTAATTCTTCTGGGAAGATGCCCAGAAGGGGAATAGCTGGGTCAAATGGGACCTCCAACCCTAGTTTTCTGAGGAATCTCCACACTGACTTCCACAGTGGCTGTACCAGTCGACACTCCCACCAACAGTGAAGAAGGGTCCCTTTTTCCCCACAGCCCCTCCAGCATTTGTTATTAGTTGATTTCTTAATAGTAGCCATTCTTTCTGGGGTGAGATGGTATCTCAGTGTTGTTTTAATTTGCATCTCTCGAATGACTAGTGATGTTGCACATTTTTTTATAATTTTTAATGTCATGAAAACATAAGAAAATAGAATACACAATTTCAAACTTGTACACAGGCAAGCAGAAAGGAGAAATGAGACAAAGAAATTCAATCTATTTAAAAGGAAGAAATGGAGTAAGAGAAACAAAGACACATGACACATAAAGTATAAAGTACACGAACCCAAATATGTCAGTGATTACATTTCATGAAAATGGACTCAATTCTTTTTGTCTTTATAAAATTCATCAGGTGATTTCTCTAAACACAATCTAGCACAGATGAATTTTAAAGACAATTTTTAAATAATCACAAGTGATATACATAACATTAAAATAGAAAATGTGAAATTAAACAGATGGCAAAAATCAAAAGTAAAGCAGGCTTTATATTGCTATAAAAAGTTTGTTCATAGTCAAAAATATTTTTTTCAATTCACAGAAAATATATAATAATCTAATTTGTATGACCTTAATAAATTAATTTAAACCTGTAAAGCAAGAAGCAACAAAACAATAATAGAAAGGGATAAACACACCACAATAGTGAAAATTTTAACCTTGGCAAACAAATATCAGTAAGGATAATGAGGTTTTAAAATTTCATAAAATTTTTCTCATGGGTTATGATAGTTAAGCTTACCTGTTTCAACCTGGTTGGCTTGGGATGTACAAGGGGATTAGTAAAGCACACTTCTGCATGAGTCTGAATGGATCATGGAGGTGTGACCTTGGGGATTACAAATGGCCCCTGGCCACTTCCTCTGGCACTGTTCCCTTGTCCTGCTTCCCTGACTCCAAGAACTAAGCATCTTTACTGCACCATGCCCTTCCACCATGATGTTTCTGTCTTGAAGCCAGCTGACCATTGATTGAATCCCCTGAAACTGTGAGTCAAATTAAACATCTCCTTTAAATTGTGAGTGTTGAGTGTTGTGTCTCAGCAGTGAGAAAGCTGGCTAATAAATGAGCATACATAAAATAACAGTAGTTGAATAATAACATTAATATGATAGTATATTCAGCCAACAAAATAAGAATACACAACCATAAAATATATTAATTATACCTATGTGATCAAAAGGAGTAAATCTGAAGAAAAATCATAATATAGATTTTAATATATACATAATATAATACATTATTATATACATGATATATAATACATAGTATATAATATGCACATAACATATTTATGCTTTGAATTAAAATTAATTTTAAAACAAATTAATTATACCTGTATGTATCAAGAGGATTAAATCTGAAGAAAAAAAGCATAATAGAGTTTAATATATACATTACATATTATTATATCATAGAGATATAATATGTATTTTTAATAATACATTTAAGCATATATAAGTATAATACATATAAGCATATATATTTATATATGCATAATATATTTAAGCATAATATACAATTTAAAAAGCAAATCCCAGAACACACACAATATTATTCAGTGTGCATAAAGTTCAAATGTATACTTAGTAAGCAACATATTTAAGAACATAACATTTGTGGTAAACAAAAGAGAAAATGAATGTATTTAGCACAAACTCCATGAGAGTGGCTTGTTCTGGGTGGGAGCAACGGACACGAGTTCAGAGGGACTCACAGAGCTTCAGAGGAACTGATAAAGTTCTGGTTGCTAAAATGGGTGATTTATGCCCAAATGTTTACTCTGCTTTTAAATTATTATTGCTGCTGTGTAAACTTGGTTGTACAGTAAATGTTTGCTTTTATGTCTGAAATACCTCCCCCATTAAGACAGTTTAAGAGACCTATAAATACATGCACACACACACACACACACATACACATACGCATACACACGTACACACATCCAATCCCATGGCCTAATTGAAAAAGTACTGAAAAAGAATAAGTGGTTTTCTGGAGGCCCCCAGTGAGCCCATCATCCAGTCGCACATCCTAATCACTCATTTTCCTTCCTGTGCACAAGTCAGCCTCATCCTACAGAGGACGGCTCTTCTTATCATCTCAAACCTCCATAAAATGGACTCTTTTTTTGCTAAGAGTTTAGCTGATAAAATGTCAGGATTGAGGATCAAATAATTAAGTTGAAAATATATAGTCACTTATGTTTTAAATATGCATAATGATCATTTTCGTCATAAGGACTTTGTACCTGTACCTGACTTATTGCAACTCCTCTTTTTCTCCCCCACTCCCTCACCCTCCCTTCAACCCCTCTTCCCCTCCTTATTTACAAAAGCTTGGATTCCATTTTTTCCTTCTTTTCTTGTTTTTTTCTTTTCCCTTCCTTCCTTTCCCCCTCCTCCCTCCCTAGTTTTCCTCCCCAGTTGAGTATTTTCTTTTTTCTTTTTTCTTTTTTTTTTTTTTTGTCTTTTTGAGACAGGGTTTCACTATGCAGTTCAGGCTGGTCTTGAACTCACTTTGTAGCCTAGGCTGGTCTCCAAATCTCAGCAATCCTCCTGCCTCAGCCTCCCAAGTGCTGGCATTACAGGCATGTACCACCACACCCAGTGAGTATTTTCTTCCTATTTCATAATGTCTGTAAAATATTTCTCAGCTTTGGAACAGGACAAGTGTCATGAATTTTACAAGCAATTCTGATGACAGGCCAAGCTTTGCCCTCATGCTACAGCATGTATCCAGACAGATAAAAACACATAGAAACATCCTTGGAAAGCCAGACTATGAAAATACAGGCAACATGAAGAGTTCTAAAAGATAGTTTCCAAAAAAGATAAATTGGGAGGTGTTTGCAGAGCATTAAAACTAAGACTGACCTGAGCAACTGGGGGCAGAATCCATTCATAAACTTCAGGCACAAGCAGGAATTGGCAGATGCGGCAGGGAGGCTAGGCGAGGGAAATGATGACGATGAAAGATGCTCAGCTTAAAAAAAAGGGGACCCTCAGTTCTACACAAATCAATTTACATTTAGATTTATTTTACAAAAAAGAAAATGTATATTAAAATATATTAGAAATCTTTTTAGAGCTATTCAATAAAATAATCGGCGTTATACTTATTTGCACTAACATGGATAAGAATCACTGAGCTGCAAAAGGCCAAGCTTCAAGCATTAAACATTTAGTATCCTATTTTTATTCACACACTTTTTGCCCTAATTGCTAAGTATGGTGGAGAAATTTACTTTAATTATCTATTTCATTTCTGTCTTTTATTCTCAGCCCCACACTATCTGGGCATGAAATTGATAATGAGAACAAAAATGATAAAGCATGAGGGAGCAGAGGCTGAAATCAAACTCAAGATGATGGGGTCAGTGAGATGGCTCAGCGGCGTAAGCACCTGCCTGGCAAGCGCGAGGGCCTGAGTTCGACTCCCAGAACCCACATACGAAAAAAGGGCCGGTGATATCGCTCAGCGGCACGAGCGCCTGCTGGCGTGCAAGGTCCTGAGGTCAACCCCTGGTACCCACAAAAAAAAAAAAAAAAAACTCAAGATGATGAACTAGTTTCACAAATAGAATAACTACATAAAATGTTAGAGGATTTGAGTTTGTTTTGTTATTAAGATGTTTTAAAACAAATTTCTTTTCAGGCTAGAACTTCATTGAGATCGTAGTCCAGGCTGAGCCCACAAGGGCAGCAGCTCCATGGAAATCAGTAAGTAAGAAGTCCCGCTGCCCATACCTGGACCAGCTACCTAGAACAGCCTGGATACATGTGCTTTATTACACAAATGAGAAACAAAATTTTCTAGACTACTTAACACAAAAAAAAAAAAAAACCATCAACTTTACACTGAGCTCATGGTTTCACATTGGGCACAATTTTTTCAGATTCAGTTTAAATCAAGATCTTAAAAATTGATAAAATTAACTTCATTCTACCTCCAGTGCACATAGTAAAACTCTCTTACATAGAAGAGGAGAGTAGACTAATGCAAATTTATTCTGGAGCCTCCAGATTCTGCCACACTAAATAATGCTAAATATAAGCACGTCAGGGCCCTCGTTTTAATTAATATTACTATATTTCCCAAATATATTCCCCCATTTGACCTTCAAAGGCCCAAACCTCATCCTCTTTCAAGCAGCTGGGCTATTTTTGCTTGACTGCCTTAGGAGAGATGTATAAATGAGTTTACTTGGCTTTGACTTTCCAAAGGAAATTGGAAAGAACGGAGACTTCAGCCAAACATTTTGAAAAAGTAAAAAATAAAAAGAAGAGTGGGTGATGTACCTCATGCCTGGCAAGCATGAGGTTTTGAGTTCGACTCCCGGCACCAGCATATAAAAAATAAATAAAAATAAAAATAAAAAGACTGAGACTTACCTTTAAATCCTTGCAATGTTCTCTCAGGCTGGGAAGTTGGGGGAAGTACTATAAGTGGTAGACAGTTAATGGAAACAAAGATATTGACAGAGAAGGGATGAAGGAATCATTGAAGCACAGGTTCACTCGAAAAGGCACAGATAAACAGAAGCTGTGCAAAAAAATTGACCTGTGCTTCCAACTTCTACTCAAGTGAGTGTGGATGTACTGACCTTTGGCTAGGACTTCTCTCTTATGACAGCCAGTGCATCTTCGGAAGACCGTAAGCGGCAGAAGACTCTCCATAGCCCTGAGAATTTGCCCAGGTCCCGCCTAATCCATTCCATGTGAACTAAGTGCCAGAGCACACCAGGGAATGTGGAAGTCAAGGAGAAAGAAGTTCATCGGCGTCCTAGGCACATAGTATGTAGTGAGGGAGCAGTTATGGAGAGCACCGTTAGATAATGGCTGGGAGGGTGGGAGTCTACAAACAGTAAGTCCCATGCTCCCTGGACCAGGTCCCTTACCAACACTGTTCCTCCTCTCCAATCCAGCTGTGCAAAGGAAAAGAAAATGTTATGACAACAAAAAAACACCCTGGTAACAATGTACAAAAGGCATTTGTGTACATAACTTCACCTTCACAAGATTCTGTGAGATAGGCAGGTCACGTTTCACTGTTATCCCCAATTTACAGATAAGTAAAACTCAGGCTCCAAGAAGTGATGTAATTTACCAAGGAGCGCACAGTCCCCCCAAATCGTGAGCCGACCCAGTCCCAGTGCTTCTGTGCCCTGTGGGTCTGCTGTGTCTTCACTGCTGCTCCACCCAGGGAGTAGATGAGGCCTCAGGATAGCTGAAGAGGCTCTGACAGCTGGCTCTCCCACAGGGCTTCTCCTCAGACCTTCCTCAGTTCCCCAGTGCTTACCCAGTCAGAGGTTCAATAAATGTTCCACATTCTTCTTGACTGAAAAAAAATTTAGAAACTTTTAAAACTCTATAACATAATCCATTTGAGAAAGAAAGAAAAAGAAAGGAAAGAAAGAAAGAAAGAAAGAGAGAGAGAGAGAGAGGGAGGGAGGGAGGGAGGGAGGGAGGAAGGAAGGAAGGAAGGAAGGAAGAAAGAAAGAAAGAAAGAAAGAAAGAAAGAAAGAAAGAGAAAGAAAAGAAGGAAGGAAGGAAAGAAGTAAGGAAGAAAGGAAGGAAGGAAGGAAGGAAAGAAAGAAAGAAAGAAAGAAAGAAAGAAAGAAAGAAAGAAAGAAAGAAAGAAAGAAAAAAGAAAGAAAGAAAGGAAAGAAAGAAAGAAAAAGAGAGAGAAAGCCCTAAATAATTGGTCTCTTGTAACTCTGATGGTAAAATAAAATTTCAGAAATACTGTAAATCTCAACAAATTTGAGTCTTCCTGAAAATAATGAGCAACAGAATTCAATATCATAAAGGAAAACAAACTCTGCTCTCAGAAGTAAAATACTAAAAATTAGTTTCACTAAGATTAATGAATTTATCAGTTTCCTCAACCCTGCAGCATAAAAGCATAAAGAATAATACACCCTGGGAGTATGTAAAACCCTAGATTAATATTGAATGAACCACAAAGGATAAACAGGACTTTCTTCCCTGCTCTCCCTGAAGACAAACACAAACAGCCAAGAAGCAGGCATGAATCAAACCAATGAACGCATGTATTGGTTTCTGCAATACAAACAGGGCTTTTAAAATGTCAAAAGAAAGTATACTTTAATAAAACTACATAAAAACTGTGCTGAAAAATTAATGTAGTACACCATGTGCAAATAAAGTCCTACATGAATAAAAAGTTGAGATTAACTTCATGCATCGCTAAACTTCAAGTGACAAATCACCATGACAATTTCTCTTCCCCTTTCAAATGATAATAGAGGTCTTTCGAGACCTCTTTGGGGGATAGCCCAGACTTAATGGAGATCAAAAAATTTAACTCACACAACTTGGACATAAAGAGGATATATTATTTATTTATCTCTTGTTTATAGTTTTCTTCATGAGCCCCAATCTTCTGGTTAAAAAGAAAAATTATAAATGAACATGTAACCCAGCTTAAGTTTCGGATGATATGATAATCCAGTAATCCCTTGGGCAACATTCAATCTCTCTGATAAGGAAGAGCTCAGTCCCTCGGATGTCCTCCGTCTCTCTCAATTCTCTTTCTATTCTGAAAGAAGACAATCGGGGGCCGGTGAGACAGCTCAGCAGCGTAAGCTCCTGCCTGGCAAGCGCAAGGTCCTGAGTTCAACTCCTGAAACCCACATAAAGGAAAAAAAGGGCCGGTGATATCGCTCAGTGGCACAAGCGCTTGCTGGCAAGCGCAAGATCCTGAGGCCGACTCCACGTACCCACATTAAAAAAAAAGAAGAAGAAGACAATCGGGAGTGCGGGGTGTAAAATAGGTAGGCAGTGACCTGAAGCATGATGTTCTGTCCCCCTAGATGATGTTGTCTTGTTCATCTCACCACATTCATGGGGTCTCTCTCTCTCTCTCTCTCTCTCTCTCTCTCTCTGTCTTCCAGAAATTGGTCACAGACTACTACACTCTGGTCAATCTGGCCTCAGTTTGACACCTGCTGGATCCAAAGCACTTAGGTTCCCTGCTAGTCTCTGCCATTAATACCACTTGATGCCTCAGGAGCCACAAAGCACACAGAAAAACCCTCTTGGAAAATGAGGGTGACTCAGGAAAGCTGATCCTCAGGCCTCTGAATCCTTAATGACGCTGAATTATGAAGATAATGAAGTGTGTCTGGTACAGGAAATGTTAGGAAGATTTTCTGTGCAGAGCCCGAGAAAGGAGTAAAAGGCTCAAGCCTCTTCCATTTATTGCCTTCACAATGGGACCCTGGATGTACCCTCCTCAGTCAAGGAGTAGACGTGCACATCTGATCAATGACTCCCTCCTTCTCTTTCCCTCTGGCCCCTTTCCATTATCAGCCACAAGACTGGGAAAAAGACAGACTTTACTTTTACCTCTACGTTCTGCATCTATCAGGCACATGGCTCTGCTGTTGTGGATGGAGGGATAATTTCTCTGCTGTGTTATAGGAGAAAAATAAAAAGATTTGGAAAATTACCTCTCAAGATCATAGTCTGGTTTATAATGTTTTTATTTTGCTCTAATCTTGTTTTTCATGTTAGAAGTAATGTATTTTTCTCTTTTTCTCCTCGTCATTCTTCAAAATAAATTCTCCTCCCGTGGGCAGAAGGCCATCTCAGGTTAACTAGGTCAGAGAACATGGACTCTACGAGATAAAGGACATTATTAACTTCACAAAAATCGTTCTACTCACCCCCATGCCATATATACGGTTAGCTGTGCCCACAGTAAACATATTTAAAACAACATCATTCTGTGTGAGAAAATAGAATTTAATGGAAACATTCCATTATATAGAATTGCTTAAAATAGGAGTTTTGCACTTTTGTCCTTTTTTATTCCTAATGTAGAAATCTAATATAGGCTATTTTAATAATCATCCTTTCTCTGGCTTTTCCATGAAAAAAAGCAAGTTCATAATTTTATAGCAAATATGATAATAGTGTTTTAAGAAAGATTAGCTTTACAGATAGAGAAAATGGAACAGTTGATAAATAAAATGTTGGGTGATAAAAAGAGTGTGCACAGGGAGAAAACATAGATGCCTTTGAAAATTATAAGTAGTTTAAATAATAAATGCTGGTGAGGCTGTGGTGAAAAAGGAACCCTCCTTCATTGCTGGTGGGAATGCAAATTAGTACAACCATTATGGAAATCAGTATGGGGATTTCTCAAAGAACTGAAATTAGAAATTCCATGTGATCCAAATATTGCTCTGCTAGGTATCTTCCTCAAAGAGCTTAAGTCATCATACTACAGTGATACATGCATACAAATGTTTATAGTAGCACAATTCATAATAGCTAGATCTTGGAAGCAGCCTGCATACCCATCAACAGATAATTGGATAAACAATATGGTATCTGTGTATAATGGAATACTACTATGCTCTAAAGAAGAACAAATTTGAGACATTTGTAGGAAAATGGATGCACCTGGAAAATATAATGTTGAGGGAAATAAACCAGGCACACAAGCTTAAATACTGTATGGTATGTCTCATTTGAGTGAGGCAAAGTGCAAACAAATAAAATGATAAAGTATGGATAGAAAGGTATACGGGGTTGGATCTCTTGCAATAAGGAAGTGGTCCAACAGAACAATGGTGAGAGATGAGAAGGAAGGAAAGGGAAAAAAGAACAATAAATATGTGCCACCTACAGGAGCCAAATAACCTCAATTAATGTAAACATTATATGCCACAACATGAGCTAAAACAAATGATATCTACGGGAATGAAAAATGGGATAGGGGAACTGCAGGAGGAGGGAGGGGAGGGGGAGGGTACAGGTAGGGTATTTAAAAAAAAAAAAGAAACATGCTGTAATATGTACTTGTAACCATTCCCCAAGATGATTATAAACTACATAAACTCCAAACATGTACAAGTAAAATAAACATGTTTTTTAAAAAATAAGGGCCGGTGAGATGGCTCAGCAGCATAAGCGCCTGCCTGACAAGCACAAGGTCCTGAGTTCGACCCCCCATACCCACAAAAAAAATAAAAAGTGGTTTATTAATTGATAACAAGTTTGTTCCATATGATTCCAAGGTGCAGAAGGAATATCAAGGGGCTCACAGGGAAAATATCTTTCTAATAATCAGAGGTGTCTAAACATGGAATAAATTGCCGCCTTGAGGATTTATGTTTATATCATAACTTAGGTTATTCAAGGTGGGCCAGGCAGCCACATAGTAAGGGCATCACATCTGAATTGAGGATGGTAAGCTCTCTTCCTACAGCCTGAGATTCTGTGCTTCAGAGTCAATAGAGACTTCAAAGCTGAGAGCCACAGAGATATAGCAATGAAAATAAGGCAAAGTAACACTTGTACCACTGGCAGGAATTGGATCTGGCCATTCTTTGATGTTAATTACTGAGTGCCTAAAGAGGAAAAAGTCAAAATTTTCTATTTCTGGCAAAACCACAGTGTAAATTACAATTTGTTACAAAATTGGTGAATATGAAGCCACATGAGAAAAACCATCAGTTTCAGAAAAGAATACTAAAAGAATTGCAGAAACTGAAAACCAGTGATCTCCTGGTTTGGTAAAACAGATAGAAAAGCATCATTAATAAGAATTGTGCAAATAGAGAAAAAAGCACTGTCCATTATAAAGCTGTGTTGGTTGTGTTAAACTTCAAATAATGCCATTTTTTAAGATTTGCATTATTTTAATAAATCCCAAGCAAGCTCGCGTTATGTATTTATTGATTCTTTCCTTTCCCTCTATAGAGTCCTTCTAGGAATTATAACAGTGAATGGGATAGATACATGACAGCTAACTTTTAACAGGTAGTTGACTAGTAATGGTGTATAGGTATTGAAACAAGTATGAAAAGAGATGGCAAGTTGAAGAATGCAGATAGGTGATTGCAACATTAGCCATCCTTGTCATAATGTTGGCCATTCTTGTCCCATTTGTCAAGGAAAGGGATCGAGTGTAACCAGCTTAGAGTGAGAATATTCTGTGCCTGAAAGGCTGTGGGGTTGCCCAGTGCAGGAGGAAGCAGGACTGTCTCTAAGTAGAGGTCAGGAGGAAAGAAGGAAGGTAACAGACATTGAGCAAATACTAGTTCCAGCCACTGTGATAAGCACATTTCACTTCTACCTAATAGGAAAGTGTCCATATATTCTTTTCATAGCTAATAAAAATGAAAACAAGGCCCATGGAGATTATCCCAGGTCACACAATCAGTAATTGGTTTCTGTGACTTTAAATCTCAAATCTCATGGTCTTTCCATTCGTTACATCATACCAGCAAAATATGCTTAAGCATGAGGAAAGATAAGTGACAAGTGATGCCAGGGGCAGGAGTCAGGTGGGAAGAAAAGATCAAGATGGAATGAACAAAAACACTCAGTCACATATTTGGGGAGAACTGAGAGTGTCCAAAGTTCATGGCCAGAAAGTCCATTTAAACTAAGCCTTAAACCCAGGAGCCAGAAAAATATCAAACACAGAAGAGGAGGTGGTTAAAAAGCAATGGTTTTCTGAAAAAAGACCCCCAAACAAAATGCTCCTAAACATTTTGAGTGCTGTTATTACAGTCTTTAATTTATGGTTTCCTGTCTCCCGCACTGAGAAGAGGGAACTTTTGAGTTCTCATTGTAATTCTGTATCCTTGCCTCATCTGCACTGCAGCCAGTACATATGAGCTGTGGAAAGTCAAGTTGTATCGAGGCAAAAGATGAAATGAAAAGACTCAGAGATTTTAGGAAGGAGTCACTCTGTTTCTTGTTCTCAAATAATTTGGAATTCACATTTCCAAGGAATCTATGAACCTTCTTATGGTAAGGGACCCACAATGTCATCTGTACAAAAATAAAGTAAAAAGAAGACAAAGTGAGCAAAGGAGGATTGATTTGTTTAAGTCAGAGTTCCCCAGAGAGACAAAACTGATTGAAGGAGGGGGAGGAGAAGGGGCAGGGAGGGGAGGAGAGGTAGGGGGAGTGTAAGGGAGAGGGAGAGGGAGAGGAGAGAAGGGGTGTATTAGGGAGAACTGACTCATTGACTCAATTGATTAGAGAGGCTGAGAAGTCCCGTGATAGGTCATCTGCAAGCTAGCAAACTAGAGAATTTGGTAGCATGCCTGAGAACCCATGGCCCACTGGTGCAAGTCCCAAAGTCCAAACACAGGACAACCTGGGCTTCTGATGTCCATGGACAAGAGCAAAAAGAGAGAGAGAGATAGAGTAAATTCACCTTCCTTCTGCCGTTTTGTTCCATCTGGGCCCACAGCTGCTTGGATGGTACCTGTGCACATTAAGGATGGGTCTTCCTCACTCTGTCTATGAGCACACCAGCCTCCCCTGGAAACACTCTGAGACAGGAAGCCCAGTTACTGTAATCAGAAGCAAAGCCACCTGGCTTTGCCTTCCAGCAGAAGAAGATGGGCTCAGTGCTTAGTGAAGCATTGAGAATCATAATGCTTTACCAGCTACGAGTATCCCTTAATCCAGTGAGGCTGACACCCACAATCAATCATCACACCATCTTACAGGCTGCAGTACTGCATGGTCAGATTTAGTAACTTTGTCAACAGGAAACGCTTTTGGCATTTAGACAAAAATTCTGTTTTATTTTCCAAGTTAAAGCATAAAAATGTCTTAAAACTAAAAATGGAAAAGGATATGCTGTATAAGATGCCGCAAAAGAATATGGTAATTACCACAAATATAATATAGTCTAATTACGTTCTCAGAAATAGGTCTATTCAAAGTAGTCATTCATATATGTGATTATGCATGACAGCGAAGTGAAATAGGCATTAGCAAGGTTGTCAATCTGCAAATGCTATTGCTATCAGGCTATATAATTTATCAAATGGAATTAAACTTCTCAAAGGAAAGAGCCTTCTCTTATTTCTCTAACACATAACAAGCACCTTTATTTCCATATACATGAAATAGTCTTTATTTATTGTCATACATTGCTCCTAATAGTTAGAATCATTTTCTTTAGATTTTTTTTAAAGGTGAAGTTTTTTAATCATTATTTTGCCTTGTTATCATATTGTTAAAGCTCATTTAAAAGATTTGTATTACTGGGGGAAGGAGAAGTAATGCCACCCATTAGAAACCGCTTTACTTCTCAGAGAGTCTGAGAGTAACTTCTCATACATATAAAAAACATGCTCCTCGCACTTTTCAAAGTTAAACTATCTCCCATGAAAGCACATACATGTGCACATGTATGTACAAATATATATTGTCTCTCTGTGTCTCAGAGGATATCCAAAGCATCATTGTTCACTAGCTATCCATTATAATCTAATGGCATGTGATTTAAATGTAAAATTACCATTTTAAGACCTCTTACAGACATCATGCTAAGCTTCTGGATAAAGGCCCGGTGCCTTATTCTTGCAGATTTTACTTCTGCTGACTTTCCACAAATGACTCTCTCAAAACACAACACGGGGCTTCTGTAGTTGAAAGTTGTTTATGTCAGAATGGAAAAGGACTGTGTGTACATGTGACTATCACAGGAACTGAACTTTGTGATTTCTGCACAATTAACGAAAGAAAAATTCATCTCTGATTGCAGGATAACCATTTCCTGGTTTGCTCTATGTTTGATTAGCAACCTCACTGGTGATGGGCAACCCCAGGGAGCTTGCCCAAGCCATTCAGTGCTCAGAAGCAAGGCGGAAAAGAAGGCTGGAGCCTGGGCCTCGGGAGTACCTGCTTTGTGCAGCCACAGAGGCTGGGACCTCGCCCTAAGTGCCTACCTTCGGAGGACCCTGGGGTGTGAAGACACACGAATGCTCCTTGGCTTTGGCCAAGCCAGTGAGGTTGCTATTCAAATGTGGAGCAAACTGGGAATGGGCTATGCAGATCCAGGAATAAGAGAATAGACTCACATGACACAGTGAACTGGTTGTAACGGACACACACCAAAAAAAAAAAAAAATTCCTATTCCATTCTCTCAGATTGCCAGGCTCACCTTGAAAAGAACAGGGCGACCAAAGAGCAAACCAATTTTTAAAATCCTGAAGAACTTTAAAGGAACAAACTGCTCAAGCTGGCAGGGAGCCTGGCACTTTTTCATGGAACTCAATTTGCCCAGAACATGGAGTATTACTCAAAAACAGGAACCGCAGCGTCTGAGCATCACTTAGGGTACCACAGGACATTGAAAAGTTTTGTTCGCTTCAGAATCTGGGTTGGAGCAACCTCCTTTGCACTATTCACTGTGCCAATCTCTGCCTCTCCCTTGCATTCAACAAGTGTTCATGGAATACCTTGAGTCTCTGTGTGTGACCCGAGCATTATGAAAACACTCTGCTAAGTAAAATCTAGTTTCTGGCTTCAATGAGCAGCATGCCTAGGAAGAGAGACAATTCTATGAGGAACCAGTCTAATCCACTCTAATGACAAGTGGGTATACTTTTTTAAATATTTTTATTTTATGAAAAAATAAAACAAAACTTCATAACAAAATGAGAGAATGACAATAGTTAATACACTATGTATGTATCATTATCTTCAAAGTAGTTACTCAGAGTATAAGTCATAGACAAAAGGGATTCTGTCTTTCAAAGAAGAAACAAATAGATAATAGCACAAAACTTCCTTTTCCATTAACTAAGAGAAACTAGTGTATAAATGAAACAAATTAGCATATATAGGGGGCCGGTGAGATGGCTCAGTGGCGTAAGCGCCTGCCTGGCAAGCGTGAGGGCCCGAGTTCGACTCCCGGAACCCACATATGAAAAAAGGGCCAGTGATATCACTCAGTGGCACAGGCGCCTGCGGGCGCGCGAGGTCCTGACATTGACCCCTGGTACTCACCAAAAAAAAAAAAAAAAAAAAAAAAAAATTAGCATATATATTAAAATATTTTTGAAACAAAGGAATAGGCAATCTGGGGAATTATTTGAACTTTGCCTACTTCTTATTTATCTATCTTCTATTTTGCTCAAAATATCTATACAAATAAGAAACACTTTTATAATTACGCAGTGTAGAGTGAGGAGTAACTTCATTGCACAAGAAAGGCAGGAGACTTAAAGTAAAGGCCATCAGATTCTTGGCCCAGTCTTGGTTCAATCCCTTATGTGTTATTTAGGGAAAGTCGCTGTTACGGTTTGTGTCTAGATGTCCCCCTAAAGCCTCATGCAGACATGGGGGCAGGCTTCTAGAGTTTATGACTGACTCATGGTCTAATGCTGGGATTATGGGTGTGAGTGCTACACCCATCCTGGGGCGGGTAGCCTGCATGTCACATAAGGGAGGGAAAGAGTCTTGCTCTCTCTCTTGCGCACGCTCCTCCCTTTTGCTCTTGCTGTTTTTGCTGCCTTCCGCCACCATGAACTGTTGCCCTCTGCCATGTGCCACTCTGCCTTGGAGCCAGCCGAGTATGGATTGAAACCTCCACAAACTGTGAGCCAAATAAACCTTTCCTTCCTTAATTTTGGGTGTCGGGTATTTTGTCCCAGCAACGAGAGAAAAGTAACCAAGACAGTCGCTAATGCCTAAATTCTGTTTATTTTTCCCTCAAATGATAATGAACATACCCACCCATCTCCTTTCCTGTGTTGGGTTTGAGATCAAATGAAATGTATTCACAGAGCCTTTAGAGCAGCGCTGGTGAACCTATGGCACCTGTGCCACAGCAGGATGTTTGTATCATTAAAAGCTCTAAAAGGTCCGCCATCACTGCTTTAGAGACTGGAGAGTGTGACTGGAACATCTTATCACCTCTTCTTCTGCCCTCAGAGTGGGGTCTCAGTTTTCCTGACTTGAACTTAATTATACCCCTGGCTTTCCTGGGTCTCCAGCTTGCAGATGGGCAGATCACGGAACTTCTCGGTCTCTGTAATCGTGTGAGCCAATTGCTCATAGTAAACGTGGACAGAGAGGTACGTACAGACACAGAGGAGACAGATACGGGTACGGATTTAGATACAGATACTGATATAAATATATCTCTTCTTTGTTTCATTTTTCTGAGAACCCTTATTGATAAAACAAGATTCAAATGTCTAACACTAATAAGAGATAAGATTTAATTAAGTAGACTGTGCTGAGCACTGTGTTAGGTAATTTAAATATTTACCTTTTTAATGCTCATGCTATTGATATCTCTCTATGTATATATAAGGAAATTACAGCATAAGATTTTAAAGAATGTGCTTGAATCACACTCTGGCTCGCACCACTCCGTCATACTCTTAATTCTCTGCCCTGTTCAAGCTCAATGAATTTGGACACTCACTTGGACCCTCAATTTTCGCACCAATAAATAAAAATGGTCTCAGGGAAATTTCTTACACCAAAAAATAGTAAATGCTGAAATAAAGGTAAAAACTGTTTGAGGAACACACAGAGGACAAGGTCGTTAATCTCTGTTAGTGAGGAGGTTATTAATGTGACGTAAGTACCACTCATTACTCAACTTCTGGTGTGCCTGCTTTGTGATTTTATGTCTTCTTGGACCTTGTAGACACTGTGACTCACTCATTTTATCATCTTTGCTAAATCCTTACTGTTATTGTTTCGATCGGGAACATCCCCCAAAGGTCCATAGGCTGAAAGTTTTGTTCTCAGCTTGTGGCGCTATTAGAGTGGTGGAAACTTCAGGAGGCAGGGACTTGTTGGAAGACCTCAGCCAAGTGTGTGCCCTAGAAGGGTACACTGGGGCCCCAACCTCTTCCTTTCTCTCTCTTTTTGCTTCCTGGGCACCATGAAGTGAACAGCTTTGTACCACCACACGCTCCCTGCCATGATATTCTGCCCATATTTTAGATCCAAAGTAATGGGACTAATCAACTATAAACTAAACTCTCTGAAAGCTACCATAAACTAAAGTCTCTGCGCTCCCCCCACTCCATTAGTAATTTTGAGAAGGGATCTTGCTAAATTGATAATTGCCCAGGCTGGGCTCAAATTTGTCATCCTCCTGCCTCAGGTTCCCAGAGTACTGGGATTGCAGGTGTGCCTTGAAGTTAATTTTCTCAAGAATTTTCTCAAGAATTCCCAGTGATGGAAAGCTGACTCTCATACTTATAATGTTAGTTGAAATGATTAGATATATGAATAGATCTTGTCTATTACCTAAACCAAATTTAGTCTTCACTGTTTTTCTTCTTTCGATCATTTTTTTCCTTCCCAAACTTCTGGACTAGGTAATGCTCCTTTATTGTATGTTCCCATTTTTATCATTGTCTCTGGATGTCTGCCTTCCCCTCCAGATTTTAAGTTCACTGAGATGAGCATTATATGCCTTATTTATCATTGTGTCGCCAATGACTACTGTATACCAGAAGATCATTAAGTATTTAAATAACCATGAATGACTGAGTGAATTTTTTCTAACCCCCATCTTTTTCAGTGACCTGGTTTTTGGCCACCCAAAACTAAATTTTGCTCCTGAAAAATCTTACTTAGTATTACTGTTCTATTTAAGATAAAACACTCGTAATCATTGAATTTAATATTTGTGAATATCAAAAGACTACATATGTTATTCTTTTAAGATATAATTTCTTAATATTAGACAAGATACAAATCTAAGATAAGGATAATTTCTAAAAACTGCCTCAATGTTGTGTTGTAAAGATGAATCACATTTCATACAACCATCTACAAATTTGATTTCAATATCTAGATCCTAGATACCTTGAGAAACACTACAAGATTCTAAGGCATCAAAAAGAATAAATAAAAGTCAGTCTCATTTGCTAGTGCAGAAAAGACAGACATTTCAGAAAGATATTTAAAGTTTTAGTGTGTTCTGATTGCACTCGAGTTAAGCAAACTCACTTTGAACATACTCCATGTGTTTCCCAAGTTTCATGCTCTTCCGAGAAAAAGCCACATAGCATTACATACAGATGTTCCTCAATTTATGATGGGATTATGTCCAGATACGCCATTGTAAATAGTGTAAGTCAAAAATATACTTACTTCACCTACAGCACCAAACATCACAAGCAGTGTAAAGTATAGATTATCAGTTGTCTATTGTGATCACATGGCTGACTGGTAGCTGCAACTTGCTGTGCATATCATTTGCCCAGAAAGATCAAAATCTGAAGTATGGTTTCTATTTTATCTGAATAGCTTTCACACAATCTTAAAGTCAAAAAATCATCCTTTAAACTATCATGAAGTGGGGACCTACACAAGTGGTGGAAACGCTGAGAGGTAAGCCGTAATTACAGGCAAACCCAAAGATCAGTAACATCGGGAAGCCATAAACACCTCTGGACTGGAGAGATAAGGAAAAATGGACTGTTACTGCATCCACAGGGCAGGTTACTTGAAGGATGCTGGAAACAGGCAGGAGACTCAGCCACCACCAGAAAATCAGCTAATGTAGGCACAGATGAAGTCACGCACCTGTCCATTGTGTCCTGTCCTCAATCTGAAGAGTACAGACTGCAGCAGTCAGCTGCCCTGTGACACAGAGAAGAGAAAATCAAGGAACCAGCATGAGGGCAAATAGGCCCAGGGATCTACTTACCCATATATTTTCCTGGGTCACTGAAGTAAATATCTGACCATTTGAAAGCTGATACTCATTGGAGGCTAACACATTAACATTCTGATTTGAAATATCTTGTTACTAAGAAACTTTTTCTAAAGCTGTTGTTCTTAAATTCTATTATTTTATATTCATTTTGTATTCAAAATTTGTGTTTCAAAGCATAACCCTAACCTGTGCATAATTGTAAAAGACATGCCATTTGAAAATCCACTAAGTGTAAAAAATTATTCATAATAATAGGTAAGAGCAAAGGAATTTGGCATGGCTTGCCATTTTGCTGCTTCAAAGTGGGAAGTGTGAGTAAAGCCAAGATCTAAGGGAGGAATAAACAAAGGAGATGCATAATAAAATTCAAATGGTTAGAATGCTGCTAAATTTTCTGACAATTCCTGCCACCAGGTAATAACCATTTTAGAAAACAAAAACCTTTCTTTGAAGCAGGCTTAAAGTCACTTTTGTCAAAAAGTTCTTACAGGAATTTAAATTACTCCATTATTCAGAAAAAATATATTGGAGTACATAACATGTATAAGATTGCTCGGCTCATATTAAATATTCATTTTGATTGGCTAGTTCAATCACTCCACTGAAAGGGTCTGATTGCTCATGACCATATTTCTTTGGCCCATGACCTCATGAGACTTTACAAGCAAAATAACTGCCAAGCACAGCCATCATTATTTGGATGGAGTCTTCTCCACCCTTGAGAAGTCACAGTATGGAAAATCATTTGTAAAGGTCCTGTGAGGCCAGGAGATGTGGTTTCAGGCCCTTATCCTTCTGCATTACAGCTGATACATCCAACCTTAAGGGTCATTTTCTTTTCAAAACATCAGAGAGATTGTTGCTACTAAAACCATCAGGAAGCTGGCTGAATCATGCCTACTCCTGACTCCACAGAGGCAAGCTTGGCCTTGAGAGGCATGTGAAATTCAGAGTTCTAAACCACTAATTCATAGCAAGGATCCTTGGGCAATTTTCACATGGTTAGGAATGGCCTGATGCAACTGGAGAAATTATGCCCTTACTCCATCCACCACCCCTGTGGTTTTAAAGGCATTAGATTTTTTTCTGCTTTTCCTACTTTAAATGGTGAACTGACTAGTACAGTTGTGGCTGCTGAACAGCTACTGTGCATCTTCCCAGGAGGGTAGAGTTGAGGAGAAAGAATCTCATTAATTCACCACATTCCTAGACATTACCTGTTCCTAACTCAGCAAACCAAGATGTAATATTTACCCCCTTAGGTATATTTAACCTACTTCCTTCAGAAACTGTGAATACTTAGATGAGGTCAGGAACAAATTATTTTTTTTCTAAAATGTAGTACAATGCCACAATAACTTAGTCATGTTACATAATGTATTTTTTTAAAGGTAGTCACGCTTTCATTTTTTAATGAGTTTAAGGCTCACGGTATTGTGAACAATGTTTAATACTTGGAAGAAACACAAATTCAAGGTAATAAAAATATTAAATAGAAGACAAAGAACACACTTCTCAAGTATATCTATATTTGACTAAAAAAACAAGGTGTAACATAAAAACACCACTTTCATACTTTTAAATGGATATGATGAGAAACGGACACTAAGGGATGGGGAAGTAGGCAGGTATAATGAAATGTAAACCTAAAACAAGTTTAAATATATCAACCAATAGATGAGAAAATAGATTTGGAAGGAAGAATGAAGATTTTACCTTAGAAGCAACTATAGAGTTGAGCTACTATGGTTTCAAAATAATCAGTAAAAATTTCAGTAAAACTACCCCCATTTTCCTAATTTGGAAAAAAAGACAAAATGTGCACTAATTTCATGGTTGCTGTTTGATATCTTAATTGTGATATCAGGCCACATTAAATTGCTTGAAACTAAGTAGTTTTAAGAAAGTTGAAAAGCAATATAAAACTGATAAAATTTCAGGTCTCATACGTTTTATTTAAAAGTTTACATGAAATGTCCCTGACCAGCAATACTTTACCTTAACTTCTCAAAATGTGTCACATTGTACAGTCATACCGTTTTCCTGTTTTAAATCTCATTTCTTTTTAACAGTTCCTGGCTTGGCTATGTATAATTTAACAATGTACCTGTACATGTGCAATTTTTAAGTACAGTATTATGATGACTCCATTTGCTATGGTTTGAATGTGTTTACTCCAAAATTCAGGTGTTGCAAATGTGGTGATATTAAAAGGTAAAGCTTTAAAAATGTGATTAGGCCATGTGTTGATGTGTTAGTTTTCCAGCACTGTGACAAAACACCTGAGATAATTAACTTACAAGGAGGAACGATTCATTTTGGCTCAGGGTTTCAGCACTTTCAGTCCAGGATTGGTTGGCACATTGCTTTTAGACCTGTGTCAAGGCAGACTATCATGTAGGGAGTTCGCATAGAGCAAAGCCACTTACCTCTTGGTAGCTAGGAAGCAAAAAATGAGAAGAGAGAGAGCAGAGCCTAAATTTCTCCTTCAACTTCCTTCCACTAAGCTCCACTTCCTAAGCATTCTGTGACATCCCAGTAGTGCCAAAGGCTGGTGAGCAAGCCTTTAGCACGTGGGCCTTTGGGGACCCTTAAAGATTCAAACCACTAACAGGCCATAAAAACTCCTCCCTAACTAATGAGATCAAGACCCTTATAAAAGCAGTTTCACGCAGCTAGCTTGCTCTTCTACTCTTCTGCCATGTGGCTGCACCAAGTTCTTCCTTGCCTTTCCATCTTCTACCACATGAGAATACTGCAAGCAAGCCTACCCTACTGGCACCTTGACTTTGGACCTCCCAGCCTCCAGAACTGTTGTGAAAAGGGCTTGTGTAATAAGTTTTCCATGGTCTCCTCCTGCTTGAAACACATTTTTTTTTACTTTAAACTTAATAAAAGTGGACTAGATCCTATGTCAATGAAATATACTATTACAAAGTAACTACTATTTCCTGTGTGGACATAGGTCTAACTGACCTCACACAGATTCACACACACTAATCTAAACTCTAGCACAGGTGATGGTAAAAATCACCTTTTCCGGACTTCCTACTGACCAAAGAATGGTATATTTAGTAGCCAATACCTCTGGCTACATATGGACTCATGGCACATTGGTTTGCCTCTGGTTACAGAGCCTAGCTGATTCTCTCCTGCTACTTGGTTATTGTGCTAGGAGTCACAGTCATAGTCTCCTCTGATGTTGCCTAAAATACAGAAAATATGTTTGGTCCAAGCATTTATTATTTTATATTAACAAAAAGATAAGCAGTCAATACAACCAAATAGATAATATAGAAAACAGATCCACACAAATCAATCATTTTTTGAAAATGTAGCCAAGTATTTTGATTGGAAAATTACTGTCTTTTAAATGAATGTGACATTTATATGAAAAAAAAGAATCTTACTTTTCATTTCCTACTATGTACAAAAAATCAAATCAAATGTAAATTTTAATACTGTAAATCTCCTGGAATTAAACAAAATAATTTGTTTAATTTATAATCTTGGGCTAGATAAATACTTCTTAAGAAAATTCACAAAGAAAAAACTGTTAAGTTAGACTTCATCAAAATTCAAAACTTTACTCTTCAAAAGATAGTCAAGAACATACAAAAAGCAGTCATATTTTGGAAAAAATGTGTGCAAAATACAACTCTCATAAAAGACTGTGTCCAGAATATATAAGGTAAACCACTAAAGATAAATGAATAATTTGATTAAAATGTGCTAAAGAATTTAACAGAAGCTTTACCAATAAAAAAGATATGGGTATAAGATAAAAATACGTAAAGATGCTTGCCATTATTAATCATTAAAGAAGTGCTTAAGTGCCAAAATAAATGCCTAAAAACTTTAAAACTGACCTAGCAAGTGTTGGGAAGACAGTAGAATAACAGGAATTTCAAACACTCCTAGTCAGAATAATGCAATTTGGAATACAATTTGGCACTTCCATAATAAAATATGACCCAGAAATGCTATTAAAGGAAATCCTATGTTAAATCAGATGCAAAATGCCATATAATGCTTGATTCCATTTACGTCATTCTGGAAAAGATAATGCTACAAGAAAAAAAGTTAAGGTAGTGGTTCCCTTCACCAGAAATGGGAAGACTACAAAGTATACATTGGAACTCTTGGATGTGCCTGCAACATTCCATATCCACACTGTGGTGGAGATGGCTTCACTGTGTGACTGAGCACATTATCAAACTCATTAACCACATAGCTAAAGAGCTGAGTGTTACTGTATGTTTATTTCAGAATATAACTTTAACAAAATCCAATGTTATGACCCACCCATTAGAATTACCAAAGCTAAAAAGGCAACATCAAGTTTTGGCGATGATGTGGAGTAGTTAGAACTCTTACATATTGCCATCAGAACTATAAAACAGCATAACCCCTTTTAAAATATATTTCACCATTCCCTTAAAAGTCATAGATACACCAACCATATGTACCCAAGAGAAATAAGATGTTCACACAAAGCCTTGTACTCATAGATATTCATAGCGAGTTTATTCTTGGTACCTAAAAGCTAGAAACAACCTAACTATCTATCAATGGGTGAATGAATAAACAAAATTTAGCAAATCGAGGCAATGGACTACATAATGCAACAATAAAAAAGGAGAAAAATATTGGTATGCTAACACGGAAAAATCTGAAAATCATTATGGTGGCTAAAAGAAATCAGATGTAGGAGAATACATCATGTTTTTTCCATTTATGTGATGTTATAGAAAGTGTAAATTGAGCGGCAAAAATAGATCAGTGTTTGTCTTGGATCAGAGGTGAAGGGAAAGAGAGAGTGAAAAGGAGCATAAAAATCTTCTGACATTCTGGATATGTTCTGTATCAAAACTGCAGTAATGATTTTACACGTACATACCTTCGTAAAAACTCATCTGATTGTAAGCTTTAAATGTATTCATTGTACATAAATTTTGCCTCAATAAAAGTTTAAAAAAAAAAACTCAGTTGAAGGAGAGGCTTAAATTAATGCAATTAACTTAAGATCTCCCAGAAACATTTCTGGATTTTCAACTCAATCAGAATTATCTTTCCTCGTAAGGAAGATACTACAGGATTAACACTTATTATCCAACAGCTACGTACATGAAAGCTTCACTAAGGAAAAGCAATAGGCCTTTATAAAAGTAGCAGTCACTTTGCAGAGGCTCAAGAAAGAAGGCAGCAGCAACCGCAAGCAGCAGTGTATCTTACCTAACCAGCAGCACAGCGTCTCTCAAGGGCTCCAGCCATACCTGGTATAGCTCTTGAGTCCCTCAGCTTGGAAGCTGAGCCCCTCCACAGAACAGATGAATGGATAAAGAAAATGTGGTATTTATACACAATGGAGCACTACTCTGCCATAAAGAAGGATAAACATGAGTCATTTGTAGGAAGATGGATTCACCTCGAGACTATTATATTAAGTGAAGTAAATCAGACACACAAGCTTAAATGTCACATGCTTTCTCTTATGTAAGGAAATTCAAGATATAAATAAATTACAGAGGAAAATAAAAGGTAACAGGAAACAGGGAGATAGATCTTTTGCAAAAGGGTAGGGGGCCAAAAGGATAGAGGAGGTGAAGGAGATGAAAAAAAGAATTAAGATGTGCTATGTACATGTACCATCTCCCCATGATGCGTGCAATCATTATGTCTTCCAAATATGTACTAAAAAAAGAATAAGGCATTAAAAATGCACAAATGCATACAGGGGGATAGAATACAAGAAGGCCATTGCAGTCCAAACACTTCCAACCTCTCACTTTGGGGTAGAATAATCTCAAATACTCAACATGCCAATCTAGAGTTGCAAAATACATAATCACCAGGTCAAAGCATTTCCTAGCCATTACCTTGGGCTTCACAAATTTGCCACAGTTGTGTTCAAAATACCTAAGACCCGTATTCTTAATGAAATACTATAAAAGGAAATTCAGTTCAGAATTTAGTTCACAAAAGTTCTCCTCCTCCCTAAAATTAAGATTAATTTTTAATTGCTTTTAAAGTGAACTGCTGTGCTTGTTTCGGCAGCACATATACTAAAGTGAACTGCTTACTTTTGGAACAGAAATAAAGCAGAATTTGGCTCTTCTTTCTTCATGGTTTTTGTGACGTCGAAAGCATCCTGATAGCAAACCCACTAATTAATTACTCAACTACTTATATACTTGTAGAAAACTTTCAAAAATTTTCCCAGATATCCAGAATTCTGTTATCCTAGGAGAGGAAATAATTTTAAATAATGAATTTTCATTTCTTAACCAGCCTCGGGATATTGTAGATACTGTCATGGAACAGCATATCTTCTTAGCATAATTGCCTGTGCTTTAGAGGATCTGCCTTACAGGAAGTGGTGGACACTGTGGTTTGTTTTTCTATCAGCCCTATATGTCTCCTCCACTGCTTCTAAATGTGGTCACCTGCATGGCTGAAATAATAATACACTTGAAACAGTCTGTTGGATGCAGGAGCCCAATTTGAAAATTTAGCAATTCATCCAACTTTGGGTTTAAATAAAAATTAAACACTGAAATGATTTTGTTCTTACTATTTGAGGATTGGACTGTACCAGAGTACAAAATAGTTATTGAACTAAATGCTAAAGGAAGTACACATGCTCAGTGGAAGAGAAAGATGACGAGGCTGAATTATACCCACCAACAGAATGAAGGAAGGATGAAAATTTGTAGCTTGTGACTGTGCATTCCTTATTGCAGCTTGAAAAAAAACTAATTACAAAAGGAAATTTTTTTTGCTTAGAAATTCACATGATATCCACCAAAGGAGACAAAAGACATGATATCTGTACCAAACTGAAAAAAGGGGGATAAGAATTAAAAAGAATATTAAATGAAAATGATTTGACAGAGTCAGAGAGACCAAGAAATGGTGCTTTTGTAATTCTAGAAAATTTTAATTATTCATCTTCTCCTTGAAAATATGTCAGTTGTAATAACGTTCTCCAGAGCTTTACACACTAAAATAATTAATGGAGAATTGTATTAAGAATAAATATGAATATAATGCCTTCCAAACAAAAGTTCTTTTACTTTAAAGTATTATTTTTTAAAAAACATAAATTTGATTCTTCCGTTAGTAATTCTAACGTCTTTATCAGTGTGGCACTAAAACACCTAAGCAGCTTTTTAATATGAATAAGGAAGCAAACACAGTGACTGATAGCAAAATAAGAAGATGAATGGAAAAGTATAAACTAGATCGCAAACAAATAGCGTAAATCTCAAAATGTCCTCCTGCAGAATTCAGAAACAGGGCAAAACATCTGTTTGGCTGGCTGACAGTCATCCTAAATGGTCACGCATGCCATTTACTTTCTGGAAAATTAAACAGTAATTCCAACAGTTTCTTTCAGCTCCCCTCAGATTTGAAACTGCCAAGGATTCAAGAGTTTATTATTAAAAAAAATTCAACCTAAGCCCTTGGATAGGCAGGGCACTTATGACAGCCAAAAATGCAGAAATGCCGCTGGTCTACCCTTTGTTGCTCAGTGAGTGATGGTCCCTGTTTCAGTTGTCACAAAGCCGGTTCCAGGTCCTGCATGGGTAGCACAGTGTCACAAGCACCTCTCCACTCTCTCAGTACTTCCCCTCTTACAAAGGAACTCTGATAAAGTGGAGTCCTGAATAGACCCAATTTCATTTAGGAAAACAAGATACTGTCCAAATCCCTGGTGCTGAAGAAGGGAAAGAGAAAAACTTGTCCACTTTACTTAGATTACCCTAATCAAAAAGACAAAACACACCTACTTAGGTCCACTTTATGAGCAAGAAAGAAGGAAAGAAAGGCCACCAATTCAGTGGTACCAAACTGAGCATTTAATGGATAAAATAGGTGAAGTATACTACATACATTATGGGCTGATATATTAGGGATGTTACTCCATTAATGTATAATATAAAAAAGAATTAAATCTGTTAAGAGGACTTATTCTGCATTATCATTTAATTACCAACATGTCTCTATATGCAATTATAGTGTTATCGTTTCATTAGGCACATATACTGAGATTTTCTAATTAAAGCCCTCCCAGGTAACTGGATACTCAGTGGATTTGATTAGCATTTTTATCTTTTTTTTTCCTCATTGAAAATAAAATAACCTATCTTTATGTTTAAGTTAAAAAATAATAGTCTCTTCCTTGGGTTTCCTTTGCACAGAACTATTCACTACAATTTATGCAGGTTGCCTCCGGGTAGAATTTCACCTTGCACAATCTGTTAGAGGATGCTATGGCTTGATATTGAACAGAATACTGATTCTCCCTGTACCATTATAGTTTAGGAAATGAGAGGCTTTGGAGTCAGATTAACCTGGTTTCAAGCCTCATCTCCACCTCTCACTAGCTGTACTTCTTGCAAATGACTTAACCTCCATGTCACTTTCACATTTGTAGAATGAAGACTGCAATGAGGAATAAACAACAAAGCGTGACATGGTTAGCACAACATCTGGCACACAGTAAGGGGTCATTTGTGTTGCCGTTATATTTTTGTTGTTTTGTTACCAGGACATGAATGAGGAAACTACCTAGAAATTTCAGTTAAGGTATACATTTTCCCAAGCAACTTAATGTTAAATTAATAATAACAAATCTACAATTTTCTGAAGGCCTGTATTACAAGCTTTGAGCTCCATAGACTGATTGTCACCCACCCATTTAAGATGGAGGACTCTAGTAACAGCCCTGCTGCCTCTCCTTGCCCATTCAGCCCTTGGGGTGGTGTCAGCTTCTCACTCTAGCTATTGCCTGGTGTTGAACTCTCTTCATTGGTTTGTTTATCCATATTTTGTAGATAGTCCCTTCATTATACTCTCATCTGAATTTCATCTAAGCATGCCTCTGTTTCCTGTTGGGACCCTGAGTGACATACTTCTTCTGCTCAGCATATTCCTCTGCAGCCAACTAGGTTAATATTTGTTTAAAGTCATTTTTATTGAGATTTTACTACATACCAGCACTAGGTGCAGTTCAAAATTCAAAGAAAAAATAATAAATAGATCTATGTCTCCAAGTGTGTGTTCTGTGTGTGTGCATGTGAGCAACACAGCCTCTCTCCTCAAAGGCATCAGCCTTCAAAAGGACCTAGAGCTACACACTACAAGCCATAAGACAGTGCAATAACCCAACATTGTGTGTTTGTGCAAAGAGCAATCAGACATTAAAGATTCTTGTTCTACTTTACTGATGAGGATGGAGGCAGGAAAGAATAGAGAACAAGCAGAGAATCTTCTCACTTGTTCTCAAATAAGAGAAATTAAAGTACAGAATTATGAGAAAGTTTCATCTCAGACATAGAAGAAAATTTTAAAATTTACAATGACCTGAAGAGATCCAGCATGAGCTGAAGAGATTTGTGACAAGTCAAATGCAGTACTCAGGTTGGAAATGCTGCGGGGTAGGTGGGGGCCACTATGAGATACAGTTCAATGGCAGGAGACTGGCCAACTTTGGAAAAGCATTACTGCAACTATGCAAGAGTTCAAGTTGTGGAATGATTTTATCATAACTAGAATTTAGACCCATAATTATAAGATAAAATAGGGTGACCAGTTTAATGGAGAACTGTAACAGAGATGAAAGATAAGAATTTAAACCACAGCAGTGGCCACTGGAGTGGAAAAGTAGAGGACATGTTGAACGAATACCTCAGAAAGAATTAGACTTCAAAATGTTTGAATACAGGATTAGGTGTGGTTCCAATATGAAGTGTCCAGTTTAAGCCAGTTCCTAAATGGTGACACAGTTCCCTGAGAAAGGAACTACATGGAAGGAAGGGGGCAGATTGGGCAGGGTAGATGAACTCCCTTTGGGAGAAAAGTTCCTGCATGCTGATGTTACAGTAATTGGGATTTTTTTTAATGGGATGACAATCACTTTGAGAAAAAAGAAGTAATTATCTCACAACAAAAAATAAAGTTACACTAGAACAACAGTAGATGATTGAAGTTAGTGATGCCTTTAAATGTAAGAAACTACAAAGTAAACATTTCAGAAGTTTCCACACAGGTATTTTTTTCTTCCTTGAAATCCTGTATCATCAAGCAAAATTAATGTGCAGCCACACTGTACTTCTGCAGCACCATCACAATGTGTTCTTGTGTGTGAGATATCTGCATTCCTAAACTACCAAGACATACATCCAGAATGACCCCTGCAGTGCTTGGCACATTGTGAGGGCATTTAATAACCAGGTGTTAGTATCATCATAAAGATTTTGGTAAAATGCCAAATTACAACACTACTTCTGTTTTTCAACATTCAATTCCAAAATAATAGAAGAAGATTTTTCTCATAAACTGTTGGTATTTTTAACCTGCTAGATGCTTTCTCCCACTTATAACAAAAATAATTACACAAGGCAATCAGTACAATTAAGCTTTTGACAGCAAGATCACCTATGAGAGAAACACTTAATTTGAAAATCCAACATTTTGTTCAAATAGGTCCTTAGCAAAATTATTTGCAGCTGAAACTGTCAGACTCTAGAATCTACACACATTGTAATCATTGTCTTCTTCCATTAGATTACCATGTTAAAAATATTGCTGGATTTTTGAGACTGACAACATGAACGTTGAAACTAATTGTATTCTCTTGAAGAGTGTACATGTACACACACACACGCACACACAATACATTCTGGTGTAGCACCTCTGTGACCACACACTGGATCTCATGCAGGAATAGTCAAGGTCCGACTGCCAAGTTGCTGGAAATATATCCCTAATAAAATCTTAATTCTTCATGTGTTTTCAAACACAGCATAGCTCTCTGTATTCTATCAGAGCCAATTAAGTGGATCCTTATGATGGAAATTATGATTGATAACTCAAGATAATACATTATTTCTCAAAAGATATGCAAGGGGGAAAAGCTAAATAGGTGAAATAATGCCTGGGTCTTCTTATACTTTTTTTTTTTTTGTGGGTACCCGGGGGTCGACCTCAGGACCTCGCGCGCCAGCAGGCGCCCGTGCTGCTGAGCGATATCACCGGCCCCTTTTTCGTATGTGGGATCCGGGAGTCAAACTCGGGCCCTCGCGCTTGCCGGGCAGGCGCTTAAGCCGCTGAGCCATCTCACCGGCCCTTCTTATACTTTTGATTAAAACAAAAACTAATAGTAAAATTATTTTTTCCTCTTTTCAACCACCAAATTCATTCAGTTTTACTTTCTTGTTTTCCTTTTAAAAGAGTCTAAGAAGCCTGGTTTTTAACATCCTATTAGAAGAAATAAAATCTAGTGAAAATACATTGAATTTAGTGTTTAAAGACCTGGATTTACCTAGAAAGGAAAAGCAAGGTATAGATCAAATTGTAAGGCTGCTATAGTTCAAACAGTGTGTGCTGGCCTATAACTAAGAAGGAAGATCATTAGAAAATTATAATAGAGAATTCAGAAATATACACAACTCTCATATTACAGTACTAAATAAAGGTGAAGTCCCAGATCAAATGGGAAATATAGATATCTTAGTACACAGTGCTTGGATAACTAGATAACAATGTAAAAAATAAGAAAAACTTAACCCATGTATAACATCAGAAAAAAACAGAAAATTATAAAGTAATGAGAAATTTAAATGTAAAACATAAAATTACACAGTACAGATCTTTGTGATTTTCTGTAACCTGAAAGTAAAGTTTCCCCCATTCAAAATCTAGAAGCATGGGGCCGGTGAGATGGCTCAGCGGCGTAAGTGCCTGCCTTGCAAGCGCGAGGGCCCGAGTTCGACTCCCGGATCCCACAAACGAAAAAGGGGCCGGTGATATCGCTCAGCGGCATGGGTGCCTGTTGGCGCACGAGGTCCTGAGGTCGACCCCCCGGTACCCACAAAAAAAAAATCTAGAAGCAATAAAGAATTAATAAATTTGACTATATAAAGGTTAAAAATACATACTGAATATAACTTTGTAGGAAAAAAAAAGACTAACTCCCTTAGTTTTAACATTTAATGTGAAAAACTGAAGATCACCAGGTTAAGCAAAATGAGCCAGACTCCGAAAGATAAGTATCACATGTTTTCCCTAATGTATAGAATCTTAAAAAATACCACATGATGAAAGTAGGAAGGACATTTATTAAACAAAAGCAAGAAAATGGGGGAGCGAGTAATAGGGAGATGGATATGATCAAAATGTTATATGCATGTATTAAAATACCACATTTAAGTCCAATATTTTATAAAATTAATATTCACTAACAAAAATGTAACATGGTACTTCCTACAAAAAGGAAGAATTAAGGTGTATTATGTACATGTATAAACTCCCCATGATAAATATAACCATTATGTACTGCAAACACGTACCAATAAAATAAAAATTCAACACATGTTTAATAAGATATGCCATTGTAAATTTTTAACTAGTCACATTATTAATTAAACTGCAATGTGTCAAACTTTTAGAAAAAGATAGTTCCTAGAAAAAGTAATACAAATGGTCATTATACATGAGGTTCATAATTAAGACAATAGCTTATAAAAAAACACCAAATTAACATCACACAGATACACTATATCTCATTTATCAAACTGACAAAAGAACAAGAATTTGACCACATATTTACTTGGTAAAGCCAAGGTGAAATAGGCACATATACATTACTGAAAATAATGCAAAATGTTACAAACTCGATCAAGGGCAATTTAGTACTATGTAGCAATAAATAAATAAATAAATAAATAAATAAATAAATAAATAAATAAATAAAAATATATACGTATCATATATATACTTTATACAACATCCTTATTTTTTTTTTGTGGGTACCGGGGGGTCGACCTCAGGACCTCACGCGCCAGCAGGCACCCGTGCCGCTGAGCGATATCACCGGCCCCTTTTTTGTATGTGGGTTCCGGGAGTCAAACTCGGGCCCTCGCACTTGCCGGGCAGGCGCTTAAGCTGCTGAGCCATCTCACCGGCCCAACATCCTTATTTTTAACATTTTTACATATAACAAATTATATATATCAAATTATATATATATATATATATATATATATATATATCTCCATCCACTAAGAGTCTGTCCCAAAGATAAAAAGGTAAAATATGAAAAGATATGTACATGTAGCTATTGCATGATTTGTAATGGCAGAAAGTCATTATAATCTATATGTCCATCAATAATGGATGAATTGAATTGACTCTAAGATTCTCAAATGTAGCTCTAATAGAATAAATAATAATGACTATTTTCTTCTGTTGGTTAATCTTGATTGTTCACTTGATTGAATTAAGAAACTCCTAGAGAGGTGACTGGATTGTGAAGCCCCTAAACTCATCAATGGGTAACCTACTTAAGATTTCATAGCTGAAGGAGATACTAGAAAGTGGGACCTAGTTGGAGAAAGTGGATCATAGGGGTGTGAACTTCAGGACTATGCCTGATCTCTACCCTCTCCCTCTCTGGCTCTTTACAACCCATTCTACTTCCTGGCTGTCATGAGTTGAGTAGCTTTCTTCCCTTCTGCCACTTGTTGCTGCATTACAGCCAACCCATCATGGACTGAACTATGAGCCCCAGTAAACTTCTCCTCCTTTAAACTGCATGTGTCAGCTATTTTTGTCAAAGCAATGGGGAAGCTGACTAATACATTTCTCATATGTGACCTTCAGGATATATTGTTAAGTGAAAACAAAGTTGAAAAACCAACATGTATACATACACTATATTACCACTTATCTAAAAATAAGAGATTGTGTGTATATGTGCACACAATGGGCAGATTAGGATATGATAAAATTATCACTCATATGACATTATGGGAAACATACAGAGGAAACAGAGAGAGAAGATAGGGGCAGGAAATTTGCAGGGTGACTATTTTGTCATTCCAGAAAGTAAGAAAGTTATCAAAAATTATTGGAATTGTGTCAAGAAGATACATGAACCAACTGGAAGCGTATTCCACTGTACAAAGATGCATCATCTGAAGCACCAATGAGAATAATAACATAAGTGGAATTAAATAAATTAAATGTGTTAAAAATCCAGGAATTCATAATAACCATTTTTTTAAATTGTTACCTTGTAGGATTCTAGGAAACCGACTCATTATTCTGAAATCTGGTAAATAAATGGAAATAATCATACACATAACTTACCTTTCCAGCAAAAACTATAGTTCAAGGTATTCAAAATCATGAGAAGAAATCTCTATTTGTAAGTATTGCAGCTAGCCAATAAAAATGTAGTGATGGAATTAGAATATTATCATTTGCAAACTTCTAAGTATACTCTGGACATGTGAAATAATCCTCCATGGCAGAAAATATAGCAACACTTGACTAGACAGTCTGCATCTCTTGTTTGAACCTATAATGTAGTCTTTCCAAAAATGTAGCCTAACAATTACGCTTCTTGATCTAACAAGTTCAATAAACACACAAGTAAAACATGCTTAGGAATTTTTAAGAGACTGCAATCAGAAAACTCAGAAAGTAGAAAAATTCACAAGACCAATGTATTGGTCAGCTTTCCCGTTGTGGGAACAAAATACCTGGCACTCACAGTTTTAAAAGACAGAATGGTTACTGTTGCTCAAGTTGTCAGAAGACCCAGCCCAGGAGTGGCTAGTTTGAAGGCAGAAACATCATGGTAAAAGAGCATGGAAAAGCAAAGGTGCTCAATTCATGATGACTGGGAGGCAGAACACAGGAACAGTGCCAGAGAGGAAAGGGCTAGGAACAAGACATTGTCCCCAAGGTCACCCTCAGTGACCCAGACATATCCGAGGTGTGCTTTATTAAACTTCCTGGCAAGATGTCCCAAAACTGGGACTGGCCTCATGGAAAACAATTTTTTCACAGACTGGGAAAGTGGTGGGCCGAGCATGGTGGTGCAAGCCAGTAACCCCAGCACTTGGGAGGCTGAGGCAGAAGGATCACTGTGAGTTCGAGGCCAGCCTGGGCTATGTAGCAAGACCCTGTCTCAAAAGAAAAAAAAAAAAAAAAGGAAAGTGGTGGTTTCAGGATAATTCAATCACATTAAATTTATTGTGTACTTTATTTCTATCATTATTACATTGTAATAAATAATGAAATAATTATACAACTCACCATAATGTCAAGTGAGTGGGAGCACTGAGCTTGCTTTTGCACAACTAGATGCTCCCATCTGAGGAGTAATGGGAGACAGCGATGGGAGACACCTATGGTGTTGCTTATGTCCAATCTACACCATCATCTTTTTTAGTTACCATCACTGAGCAAAACTTTGTTCACATAGATAGAATGTTGGACATGGAAGTAAGCTTTTCAATGCTTTTGTGGTGATCTCAGGATTACCTTCACATTAATCCAAAATGTATGGAGATTTGAAGATGTCACAGTCTTTTCAAGTCAACATCATTTGTGGTCTCAAGCACTTGATCTTCTCCTAGCATAGACAAAGTTAACTGACCTGGTATTATACACAAAAGGGTAATAGATTCACTCCTTCTCAGTTCAGGGATTTTTGTGTCTGGGAAGTAATACTGAAACTCTTTTGAGAGCTGAAATAAGTGGTAATGCACAACCTGGGAGAAAGAAGGCCCTGGCTCAGTCTCTTTCAAAAGTCTCTGTTAACATTTGAAACATGTCAAAATTCCCCATCTTTGCTCATCACCCCCCCATAATTCCAATTTGGCTTTGAATGCAGCCACTTTATCTGCTGACTTGAACACAATTATCATTCTCCCCTGAAGTGTCAGATTGAGTTTGTTGAACAAGCTGAATATACCACAAGAGTAAGCAAGGTTTACAACACATTCTGTGTCACTAAAATGTCCTGCCAGTGTTAACTCTTTTTCTAAAAGAAATAACTGGAGCAGCTCTCATAACTCAAAAACTCTCACCAGTGATTTACCTTTAAAAGCCATCTCACTTCTGTATATAAGAGAATAATACATGTGCTCTGTGTCCATCTCCATGCAGAGCTGCATGAACAGGCATGAGGTAAGGGCAAGTACTTTAATGTAATTGATAATTTTAATCACATCCTAAAAAATGCTGTTAAGTTCAGGTGACATTTTTCAGCCAGCATTTCTCTGTGGATGATAAGGTGCATAGACTCACATTCAGAAACACAAGTTGTGAAACCAGAAAGCCATCGACTTGTAGAAGACACTCCATCTGCAAGTACTGACACAAAATGACTGATTCAGTTTTCCTGATATGTTTCTGCAGCTGTGGTAGCACATAACAAATCCTCATGCAGATCATCTTGAAAAATATATCACCCTGAAGCACGCATCGTTGCCTTATTGTCAACATTGATAGACTTGTCAACCAGGATGGCATACCATAGTAACTCACTAATACTCTCTAACCATTGTGCTTCAATCCCCTGCTGTTTCATCAAGTTGCCTAGTTATAGTGGTAGCAAGAAAGGAACATGTGCCAACTTTTGAACCATAGCCTTTCCTAAAATTTACAACAAATATCCTTAGCAGCAGATAGGACCAACCCTTCACCAACAGTAAAGGGCTTCTTAGCTTCTCCAATGTAGTTAACCACTCAGAATAATGCTTTCATTGTGGAAACATTTGATGAAGTGGTAGACTTCAACAACTCTTTCTGTCATTCATGTTCATAGTCTTTAAGAATAAACTCCAAAGACTTGTCTTTAACACAGAGTGCTTGGTATTTGTCTTAGTTACTTTTCTCTTTGCAGAGACAAAATACCCAATACCCAAAGTTAAAGGAGGAAAGGTTTATTTCAGTTCACAGTTTGTAGAGATTTCACTCCATAATTGGCTGGCTCTAAAACAGGGTAGCATGGCAGAGGGGCATTGCAGAGGAGAAACAGGTCATAGCAGGCAGAAGGCAGCAAGGAAGCAAGTAGCAAGCAACAAGCAACAACCCTCTTTCTGTCACTTATATCTTGTACAGGTGATGCAACCTTAGGGTGGGCAGCCCTCACACCCAGTGGGAGGCAGCCTTAACCCTACCATCACACCATGGATCATCAGCATCACATCTTTGATCCCAGCACCACATACCATAGATCCAGCCACCTTCGAAAAACTCCACTTATGACGGTATGAGGCTTTGGGGAGACATCTAGACACAAGTCATAACATCCTGCCCCTGACCCTCCAAAGAATCATCCACATCCTCTTATGTAAAAGGCATTTAATCCATCTTCAAATGTTGCCAAAGTCCTAAAAGTTCAGCATTGCTGAAAAGTCCAAGTCTAAAGTCTCCTCTGAGATTTAAGACAAATTATTAATTGTGAGCACCTGTAAAAATGAAAAGAAAGTTAAACACTTTCAACATACAATGGCACAAGATAAACATTTCCATCCCAAAAGGTACAAAGAGAGAGATAGAGAGGAATGGGAACAAAGCAAGACCAAAATCCAGCAGGGCAAACATTAAATCCTGTAGTTCCACATTCAACATCCCTGGCAACCTGTAGCAAGTTGTGAAATCCAAAGGGCTTGGGTGACTCTGCACCTGTGGCACTGTTGGTGGTCGTAGCTCCCATAGCCTCTCTTTTTGGCTAGCTTGGCTCGCTCCTTGCAGTTTTCCTCATATGACCCATCTTCTTGCATCTCCAAACTTCTGGGGTCTTCTGCTTCACATTCACAGCTTCACACACTGCCCTCTCAGAGGCACTCCCAGGGCTTCTGAAATCTGGATGGAAGCCTTCCTGATCCCACAACTCTTCCATTCTGCATGCACCTAAAACCAGCACGACATGGATGATGCCAAGGTCTGCAACCAGCTGGAGCAGTAGCCAGAATTCCCTCTCTCTTGGCTGTGTGGTTAAGTGCCTATGAACCAAATGCTGAGGAAAAACTTCCCTATGCTACTACCATTCTTGGAACATAGTACTCTAAGGCTGTCTTCTCAAAGCAAATTCTTTCACCTTTGCAATCTTGAGGCTGCAAAGTCTAGAGTCCTGCTGTTTCTTGCGACATTCTCAGACTACCTTTTCGATTGTCCTGTTCCTTTTCAGCAACCATGTTCTCCTCTGCTCTATCTTTCCAGTCCACAGCATTACTGGATCCTCCTTTCTAGCCAAACTCAAAATGTTTTAAAACATTCTGCTGTGCTAATTGTTCTCAACATAAATCCAGCTAAAATCCCCAAACAGTAGCCATGCCATGGCCTCAGAATTGGACTGCTATGAAATTTCTTCTGCAAGATTAATTAGTCCACTGCCCTTAATATCAGCCCCAGGCAAAGTCTCTGGACATGAGTAAAATGCAGTCAAACTTTCTACCAAGGACTAACACACATTTTCTGGAGTTCAGCAGTCAATGCAATCCTTCTTCCCAGCAGAAACCTCCTGAGCCTGGTCTTTACCTATAGTGCTTCTATCAGCATTCTGGTCCTCTGAACTCTGACCACAATCTCTCATCAAGTACAGCTTAAGACACTCCAGGGTTGCTTTTTTTTTATGCAGTTACCAGGAGTTGAACTCAGGACCTCGGGATTGCCAAGCAGGCACTTATGCTGCTGAGCTATATCACCAGTCCTCCAGGGTTGCTTCTTCAGCCAGCATCTCCAAACCTTTCCAAACTCTTCCCATAAGCCAGTTCCAAAGGTTCCTGACCCACATAGTAAGGTACACTCACTGCAGCAACCCCACTTCTCTGGTACCAAATTCTGTCTTAGTTACTTTTCTGATTGCTGAGACAAAATACTCAACAGTCAAAGTTAAAGGATGAAAGGTTTATTTTGGTTCACAGTTTGTAGAGATTTCAGTCCATAATTGGCTGGCTCTAAGGCAGGGTGGCATGGCAGAGGGGCATTATAGAAGAGGAACAGTTCATGGCAGGAAGAAGGTAGAAGGCAGCAGGGAAGTGAGCAGCAAGCAGCAAGAAGCAACCCTCTTCCTGTCCCTTATATCTTATCCAGGCTATGCACCCTTAGGGTGGGTAGCACTCACACCCGGGTTGGGGGCACAATTAACCTATCATCACACCATGAATCAATCCCAGCACCATATTCTTGATCCCAGCAGCACATACCCTAGATCCAGCCAACTCCAAAAAGGCCCACCTATGACCACATGAGGATTTGGGGGGACATCTAAAGCCATAACAGTACCCATGTGACAAAACATTTTTTGTGTGTGTGGGTACCGGGAGTCAACCTCAGGGCCTCTCACTTGCCAGCAGGCAATTGTGCCACTGAGTGATATCACCGGCCCTTTTTTTCCTTTATGTGGGTTCCGGGAGTCGAACTCAGGACCTCACGCTTGCCAGGCAGGCACTTACACCGCTGAGCCATCTCACCAGCCCCAAAACATTTTTGAAAGTTCTCTGGCTTCATTGGATAACCAATCATCACATATTATGCAAAGCAGGCTTGGAAAATGTGAATCACCTATTACAATGAACCTGTATTTTAAGTAGGGCTCTTGGCAGTTTCTTGTACGTGCAGTTATCTTTTTGTCAGCAGTCTTAGAGTCTTCTGTGGCCTCATCATTTGGTGTTTCCCCCTTTTCAGTTAAGTTCTTTAGGAACATTTGTTTTTTCATGCAGTTAGGTTAGAGTTAACTTGTGGAGTGACAAAAAATATGATGGAAACAAGTACGCACTGCAGGAAAGAGACATGAACACAAGTGGTAAATAAAATAGTGAGCAGGTCATGCACAGACTAAAATACCTTTTCAATGCTGACTTAAAGCCTGCCACCAGATGCAGCCGTTCCATTGAAGGACATCATCTCATTTACTGCCAGCTGCAGCTTAATTGTCACTTGCCACTCACTGAAAGGGTTTTGATATGAGTCTGCAAATGATTTATTACGGTCTCTGTGCAGTCAAACCTCTCTGCTAGTGTTAATCTGTATTTGCAGGCCCTCCCCAGTGCTAACATCACCATGGCAGCTCCACCTCAGATCACTGGGCATTATATTCTCATAAGGGTATCCTCACATTTACAATTATTCATAGTAGGGGTACCTCTCTACAAGAATCTTACAGGAGGCAGAGCTCAGGTGGCAATGCAGTTAATGGAGAACAGCTATAAATACACACAAAGCATCACTGACTCATCCACTGCTCACCTCCTGCTTGTTCTGTGGCCTGGTTCTAACAGGTCACATACTGATACTGACCGGTGACCTGGGGGTTGTAGGCTCCTGTTTTAGGTGTCTCAATGCAGTCAAGTTGACAATCATGATTAACAGTCACCATCTACCCCTTGCCAACTTGACACTCAAACACATCTCCTTAAGCCATAATTAATCTCCAAATGAAGACAATAACAAGATCATAATTCTGCCTAATATGATAGAACTATCCTGTATACTACTGAAAAATCAATAGTCTTTTCCCCAAAGTCACCATAGTTCCAGCATTGCTCAAAAGTCCAAGTCAAAGTCTCTTCTGAGACTCCAGGCAAACTATTAGCTATGCATCCCTTTAAGAAATTAAACACAAATTGCAAAATCCCAATATAAAATGACACAGGGTAAAAATTTCAAAAGTGAAGAATAGTAGGATACAAAGAACAGAACCAAAGAAAGACTGAAACCCAGCAGGACTGACATTAAGTCTTGTAGCTCCATGTCCAGCATCCAGTGTACATGGCAGTGAGATGTGAACTCTAAAGGACTTGGGCAGCCCCACCACTATGGTTCTTGTAAGTTGCTACCCACGTGGTCTTCCTTCAGCTTGCTCCACTTGTAGCCTGCAGCTTTCCTCAGCAAATGTTCCACATACATGGCATCCCCAACTTCCTGGGGTCTCCACTACACCTATAGCCTCATTCCCACACCTTCAGGCACACACTCCTTTCAGGGGCACATTGCCTATCCTCTTAGCCTTTCCTTTGAAAACTGGGTGGAAGCCTCCATGACCCCACAACTCTTGCGTTCTACATGCCTAAACAACCAGCATCACAAAAACAATGCCAAGATTTCCTGCCAGCTCAAGCAGTAGACAGACCCTCTTGTACCATGGCTGCCACACTTTCTGGGTGTTTGGATGGCTAAACATGGTGGAATGAATCTCAGGGACCCCATTTCCTAGATGATCATTCTTGAGCAGGGGTCCCAGGGGCTCTCTTCTCAAATTAAATGTTTATATTTTTCACTCTTGTGTTTTCAGTGGTAGGGTTTTGTGGATTCCTAAGATGCCCTCAAGGCATCTTTCTTCTTGCCCCAGTTTAAAGTATACAGCACTAGTTAATGGCACTAGCTCCTTCAGTATCCATACTTCTTTTGGCCCCAATTTTACATGTGGTTCTTTGGGGCCAAAATCCAAGTCTTTTGAATATTTTGACTTGTTTCTTTCTTCCAGTTCTGGCTCTAAATCTGGCTAAAAGCAGTTAGCAGCACTCATGCCACCACCTGAAAGTTGACCTGCTTTCAAATTTCCACTCTCAGATCAGTTAGCCATAGCTCTTAAAATCAGCCTTCTGCAAAGTTTCAGGACATGAGCAAAATGTATACAAGTTCTTTGCCAGAATTTAATGTGCATTGCTTCTAGTCCAATTCCCAAGAGAGTCCCGATCTAAAACCTCCTGAGCCTGGACTTTACTGTGGCAGTTTTGTCAGCATTCTATTCTTTCAAATTCCCACCAGAACCACCCATTAGGCTCTGCTTACAAAATTCTAGAATATCTCTACCCTATATCTCCAGGCCTTTCCAAATTCTTCCCACAAAGACTTAAAAAAGCTGAATGACATGATCAGGTACATTCACAACAATCACCCCGGTTCTCTAGCTCCATGTTTTGTATTAGTCAGTTTTCCCATTGCTGGTAAAAAAAAAATTCCCTGACATTCACAATTTTAAAAAGAGGAGGTTTATTTGGTTCATGGCTTCAGAGGATTCAGTCCATGATTGGCTGCTTGAAGGCAGAGACATCGTGGCAGAAGGGCATGACAGAGCAAAGCTGTTCAGTTTATGTCAGTTGGGAAACAGAACAGGAGAATGACACCAGAGAAGAAAAGGCTAAGAACCAGATATAGCAGATATAGAACCTCGAGGTCATGCCCCCATGACCCACAGAGACACACCAAAAATTGTGCCTTACTAATCTGCTAGTTGTTTCAATCCAGTCAATTTGAAAATTACAACCAATGGTCACAACAAATGATTCTGTTTTCACAAGTCAGTTGCTAGTAAAATAAATAAAATGAAGGGGAGAGATGAGGAAGGGGAAGTAAAAAGGATCAAGATGTGATATGTCTATTTACCAATACTCCACAATGATTATATTCATTATGTATAAAAAACATACGTAGTGGTACCTCAGTTTGTGAACTTAATTCATTCCATGATTTTGGAAAAGAAGGTCACATTCATGTTCATGTAGGAAAGATAGCCATGGTCATGTTCATCACCTGATGCAGAGTTTGTGAACAAAAACAAAATGTTGCCAAAACCCCTTCTGTTTGCAAACCAAATTGTTCACAGGCAAATCTTTCACGAACCAAGGTACCACTGTACTAATAAAAAAATAAGGAAAATAAAAAAGAAACTGGCAAGAACGATGGGATAGTTGTGTTTAAAGTGAGAGGGAATATTTTGAGGGAATTACTGGCAAGGTCTTTCACCGTAATTTTTTTTATTTTTAAAAAAATCCATAAGAGACCTGTCAACTAAATACAGTGTGTGTATGCATTTTAGAACCTGATTCATGTTCAATAGAACATAAAACCTAATAATAAATAAAGCATCTATGAGAAAAATGCACACTTCCTATTTGATAATCTTAAGGAATCATTTGTTTGTAGTTCTATTTTGGTATAAATACAGCACTATATCTCCATTCATTAACAAGAGTTGTTTTATTTTAGGGACACATACTCAAATATGGATGAAATATTATGTCTAGGATTAGCTTCACAATGGCAAAGACAGTAAGTAAGAATGTATAAATGGATATAAGTGTGACTGTGAGCTGATAAACTGAATGTGAATCATGGGTACGTACAGGTGCACTGTTCCTTTCTCACTACAATATGTGCTTAAGTGATCCATAAGTTTTTTTTAGAAGACCTACATGCAAATCTTGGATCTACTATTATTGTCTGTTGGATGCAAAGCAAGTCACTCACACATTCTGAGCCCCACTCCTTTATATGTAAAAGGGGTATAATGGTAACAATTCTATTAGTTACCACATCTGCTTCTGGACTTTGATATAAGTTAATTTAAAAAAGTAAAATGTTTTAGAATCCGAAGAGACCCAGTTTCAACTGTCTGTCATTATTTTGTGACACTAGGCAAGTACTCAACTCCTCATTTTCTTTCAGTTAAAATGAAAATAATGCAAGCATGATATCATTGTCATGAGAATAATGGAATGTTGCACTATATAATAACACAGTCTCTTGTTTCTGAAGCCATTTTAATCCCAAATTGGAAACAATTTTTCATTCTTCTGATAGATTTACTTTGCTTATTATTATATTAATAATCTTCCTTGTGTTATTATTTAGGTGATTTTTGGGCCCCTTGAAAATGGATCATTCTCTGTATCCTGCACTTCATGGAAGGTACATTGCACATAGTCAGAAAGTAATATATTTTGACGAATTAAACTGCCTACATCGATTAGATTCCACCTCCACAAACTGCTTACTCTCCGGAAAGTACTGACACAGAATTCTGTTATTGTATATTATTTAAATATTTTAAAATGTATATCAGATCCCTGGGAAAATCTCAGATTGTTTCCTGATCAAATCATAAATGTGATAGGTAAAAAGCAGAGCAGAATTTGCAGCCCTGACTTATAAACACAGTTAATTGAAAGATTTACTGGTATGAGATAAGTTATATAATAGCTGTTAGCTCCAGACTTGCCATTTCTACATGCAATACAAATGTGACAGACTCTTTAGTAAAGAATAATTCCTAGCATAAAGTTTTAGTTTATTCCTCAAAACTACATAGCTAAAAAATAGCCACAATTTATGCTCTAATGATGATCGAGAATAATGGAATGGTGGATTTCTATATAGGTGTAATTCACCTTGAAGCAGGTCAGTAGTAGGCAGAAAAAAATGAATCAAGTCTCCAAAATAGAAGGGACTCCAAAAAACCCTATTTGAGGTGACAAACAAATCAACCTCAAGTGTAGTTAAAAATATCTCCACTGGAGAGTAAAACTCAATTCCAGCATTCTGACAACATGATGACAGCATACCGTAGTTTTTACTTTTGAGAATTGTAAAGCCCTTTTCTCATAAAACCTGGAGAAAGCCAAACACATTTCAATTAAAGTGTCTAAATGTGGTCATCTGTTATCTACAGCTCAGTGGGACAACTCAACTGGGCTCTGTGGAATTTAGCTGTGCAGCCTTCCCAGAATGTTCCCTGACACTTCTCTGAAGCTATCAGTTGTTTAGATCTCAGTAGTAAAACTCACTCCACAGTGCTCTCTTGACTTTAACAAGCAAACACTAGAGAGCAGTGCAGAATAAAGGGAGATTTTCTCTATAATTAAAAAGAAGTTCATGATCTGTAATTTCAAAGTCCATCAAGCATAGTCCTATAAAAATATATGGTTTACGCATGAGTTTGTAAGATCTATATACAAAAAAGACAATAAAATTAAATCAAGCTCAGTTTATACCTTTGAAAGTAAGACATTTGAAAGGATATTATTGCAGCATCATTAGCTCATTGTAAAGTGATGCCTTCATATTTTACAAGACCAGGACTGCACTGAAACCTTTACAGTTTCTAATCACTTGGGTATTTTAAAACATATTTGATGCCATAACTCACAATTTTATTGACATTCTTAGTTTCCATTAAATATTTTACATATTGTGATATGAGGATTTTATTCTCCTAGAAAAGTTTCTACTTAATAAGGGATACAGGGTAATTTTAAGGTGTTCCATAGAGTTTTCTTCAATTCAAGTTATTACATTCTGAAGTAAGTTGAAATATATCAAGGCTTTATGTAACTAAAATTTTCTATTATTTTCATGTTTTGAAACAGAAAGGATAGTGGAGAATAAATCTGTAAAAGAACAAAACACAAATCCACTGTGGTAATAAATTTGCCATGGAAAATTCCCAGTGAAATTGTTTCAGAAAGACTCTGAGAAAATGGCTTTATACTGTTAGAGAAGTTGCATTCACTAAAAAGCAGGCCAGTTTAATTCTCCTTAAAAATTAAAAAACTGTTAAAAATTACATCATGATAAGTTTCTTTATCCATGAATCAGAATTGTAATTCCCACCATACATATCACAGAAGAGTTAATGCAGACACAAGAGAGAGAACCTTTCTAAAAACCAAAGAAGCATAAAAACTTAAATGATAACCAAGGGTCTGATTAATACCAGCTGGTAACAGAGTGTGGTACAGCTGTACAGGGTAATAAATCATAAGCATTTATTACTTTTAAAGTAAGATATAAAATGTATTGATTTAAGCAAAATTGAAAACAAACTTATCCTGGGACATGTTATAGTCCCAGAAATAAGTATTCAAACACAGACACAGAACAATGGATATATGTCACAGAAACACAGAAGCCAACTGAAGGTGCTCCCAGTGACCAAACCTGGAACAATTTGAACGTGAAAATCAATTAAATAGCCTGAATTACAACTCAAAGTATAGAGTAAATATATTTGAGTCTATAGTGGCTCAATAAATAATTCAATACATAAATATTTAGTTATCGTCATAAGCAAGTATCTTGTGCAAAAGATATTAAAATAGTATATGTAGATACTCCATCCTCAAGGAAGGGAAGTGTAATTTCTCATTCCTTAATTGTGAGTTATGCATAATTATTTCCTTCCAAAGAGTAGAAGGAGAAAAGACCACTGAATAGTGAATAAACCTGACAAATACTACCTCAGCCAGGTGATCAGCATGAGTACAATAGATAGTGTATATCCTTGACAGAGTACAATGAGAATGCACATCCACTTGGCTTCCTCTTCTTGGGATGCAGCTCTGGGGGCTGAGCTAACCAAAACTAGGATTCGCTGCCAAACAGGTGAGTGAACCTTTGATGATACAAGGTTTCAGCTTTCAAGTATTCTTGCTGAGATCAACATCACAGCATGGAGCAGGGACAAGATGTCCTTTCTGTGCCCTGTCCAAAGTGTTGACCCACAGAACTCATAGTTGGATCTTTGTCATTAAGTTTTGAGGTAATATTTCAAGTAACAATGAATGGTCACAACAAATTAGGTATTGGGGTAACCCAGCTATGACATGGGCAACACCAGTTTTATTAGGATGATATGGATGGTTAAAGAGATATTTCCTTTTTTCTCTTACAAAGTTGCAAGTTAAGAAAATTTAGTCAAATTCCCTAGATAAAAGAGAACTGCTCTTGAGTGAAATTATTTCTTCATTATGACCTCCTGTAAACTGGAAATTTTAACAACCTAGTCAGTCATTTAATGCTGAAATTCTTTATCTCCAAGAATCAATAACTTAATGTTTATTTGGACTACTTTTATGAATTAATCATATCACTTCCTGGAATCTTATATATGCAAGGTCAAACTTTTTCTATACAAGATAGCACCGCTGGAATTTTAAATAGGAAATTATTGCTCTTAGTACAAATTCAGTAGTCTTTCAACTTCTAGCCACCTTTGTCAAATGTAAAATAGTATGTAGTAGGTAAACAATCTTTAACAATAACTGCAATAATAATAATAGAAAAAGCACAGCACTATATCCTGAGACAAGGCAGGAATAGAAAGCTAAGTTACAATGATGAACTTCTTTCTAGAGGAGACAATTTGAAAGTAGATTTTCAACATGAAGGGGAATTATATAAAACGTATTATGTAAAAGTAGTTCAATGTTTCAGAAGATATGATTTCTATGCTACATTTTTTTGAGTTTGTTAGTATTTTCTTCAAAAGTCAGTAATAAATACAAGCATCTTGGAGACAAATGTAGTCAAAAATCTATCACAGAGTCACAGGAAAGAAAAAGACAGAGAGAGAGAGAGAGGGAGAGAGGGTGAGAGAGACTCACTAACTCAGTCAAGGGCAAAGTTATAAATCACTGATGGCAATACAAATTGGTATGATGCTTTTGAAGAGCCGTTTAGCAATGCCTATCATGACAGAAATAAAAATGCTCATCTCCTATGACTCAGGGATCCCATTGCTGGGAATTTATCCTAGAAAATTATGGTAAATGCATAAAAAGCTATAAGTAGGAAGGCTTTTATCTTATAGCATTTTTAGATTCACTAAAAAATGCCAACAATCTAAATGATGAACAACTAGGGAGTGGTTAAAAAAGAGTTATGGGTTCTTATGCAGTTATTAAAAATAATAATTTTAAAGGCTGGGTAACATAATGGAAAATCTTGCTACATGTGTGATATAACATTAAACTACAATAGAGCAATACAAATAGAAAGTGCTGCTATATTAAGTGAAATATTTATACATGAATGACAACATGTGAAGGAGAACATATAAAAATAAAAACATGACTATTTGTAGGCTTTGTGAGCATCTACAGTTAATTTTTTTCTTTTTAAATTTTGATACCTTTAATTCAAAATCAATGCTGATTTCTACGATAATAATGGGCCATAGTCCTTAAAACCTTGTTGCTATTTATTTAGATTTCCATTATCTTTGAAAGAACAAATAAAAAATTATGTAAGAACTCACTCATAACTGCTAAGGGAGTTAGCTCTTTAATGAGCAGGAAGTTACCTGAAACGAGTTTTCAGGAAGTTTTCTGCTCAATGGAAAAAACATGTACATGGCACATCTTTTCTTCCCTTTAGTCCAAAATTTGGGTAGACTATCTGAATGAATGAAAATTATTGTGTCCCATAGTCCTCACAGCTTTTATAAAATTTTCTGTATTTTTTTCAGATTGACTATGTTGTTTTGGATTTCAGTAATTTGGTACAATTGACAAGTATCAGCCTTTTAGCAGAGTAGATTTTGTAAAAGGAGGTGAAAGATAAGGTTCTCAAAATTATAACACATTGGACACACCAAGTTAAGCAAATACTTAATAAAAAGAAAATTAAGCGTTACCTACTTCATGATTTTGTTTGGAATGGGCATGTTGATGATCTGTCTAGAACAGTGGTTCTTAAATTACTGTAGTATATTCAAAAATAACTTCAAGTTAGGGTTTTTAAGATACAACTATTATACCCAGGTCACATGCCCAAGAATTATGGACCTGTGGCCCTGCAGTGTACATTGTAACAAAGTTCCAAAGTGACACAAGTCGTCCTTAGAGGATACTTGGGAGCAAATGGTTTGCACTGAAAAAGAAATCTGAGTTAAAGCAATGCATAAAAGAAAGAGTCTATAATTATCGAGCAAAGCTAAACTAACTAGTAGAAGTCTCAGATCCTTGTCTTTCCTGCTCTGCTCCCTGACTCTTCAAGGCTCCATGGCTCCTTTGTGCTGGGTGTTCTGAACCTTCTCACTACTAGAGAAAATTTTTAAAAACGCAAAGTACATGATGAATTTAGCATTTCCTCTTTTTCATCTTTGGGCATTCTACAACTGTCTATATCTAAAGCTATATCTAAAACTATAAAGTCTACATCTAAAGCTAGAAGAAAAACAAGAAAAATACACAAGACTAACTGAGGCAAAAGGACCAGGGAAGGTGCATGGGCCACCGAGTGGCTAAAGAGATTGTAAATGTTAGGCTGCATTGGCACCAAAACTAACAAAACATCAAAAAAAAAAAAAAAAAAAAAGGAGGAAGAATTGAAAAGAGTTAAAAAAAAAAAAAGATGTGACAATGGACAGAAAAGGGGAGAATGTGATAAACAAGGTGGAGAAAGGAAAGGTTAGAAGCATGAACAAGAAAAGTGAAAAGTATTGCTACTGATAAAAAGGCAGACCTTAAAAGAAAGAAAACTATTTACAACGTGACAGTCTGGAAACATTCAAGGAAGAGCAAATGCAGATGTGAGCTCCCCTCACCAGGGTCTGAAAGACCCCTGTATTTCACGTGGATTATTTGCTACTCAGTAAGAAACAGCATGTAAGAAACAGGGTGCTGGTACTAGCAATGGATAAAGCTATGTTACAGGGCTGGTCTAAGTTTTCTGCTGAGAAAGTCTGGAAGAGATATAAAAAGGCTGATCGCACTTTGTGAGACAAGGACATCTACAGACGCATTGAAAATAACCTAAAAGAGGAGAAATTTGAGAGATCAATAAAATATTGACTCAAACATTTTATATGACACCAGCAGTCATAAAGGAATTATTGTAATATTCTTTGCAGATTCAGAAGCCAATAAAGTTCTTCAGCAGAACCTGAATAGGAAGCTAAACCAGAAAATTTAAATAATGTTAAGAACATTGTGTATCTGTTTGGTCTCACTAAAAAGATCAGTCCATCCACTTCTGCTCCAGAAGTGCTAAATACACATTGCTGATGATATTTATAATGACAGTAGAGTAGGGCACACATTTTGAACTTTTAAAAATGCTGAAATTTAAATTATAATCTTCCAAAATCCAAACTGTCACTTGGAGAATTAAAGAAATAGTCAAAGATCAGGAAATATAGAGAATTCAATAAAACTCCTTTAATGTGTAATTAATTTCCCTGACTCTCAGCAACAGATTTCAAGGGACTAATATCTGTTTGGAGGTTTTGTTTTAGAAATATGCAGAAATGTAAGAAACAGCATAAAAATGGAGTCACTGGTGAAGCACTTTACATCCAGAATTTGAGCTATAACTATATTGGTATCTATATATAATGTTGATATATGTATATATAATATCAAGATATATATTTATATTTATATTTATATTTCACTTGACTCTGACATTCTACTGGAGCATTTATAAATTCTAGTCAAGAAAAAGACTTGAAAAGGTAAATGAATTTTTAACACCAGGGTTTTATCAAATTGCCTCAATTTGTATTTAATTGCCATAGGCTGAGTGCTATGCAGATATCTATAATTAGTAAAGTTGTAACATATTCTGAAAGTGAGCAAGAGGTTAAGTGCTTGGATGAAAAGTCCATGTCCTTCCACTGAAGACAATAAGACTATCCTGCAAATGCCTATTTGGGCTGTTTTACTTTTGGGGATGTCTGCAACTAATTGGTGAAAACATAGGCAAATAGGTTCAAAATTAAAATAGGCTCACCAAATATGAATCAGGCATCCCAAGCACATTTTCACTTTAAAAAATATTTTTCAACTTAATGGCTCTAACTTTTCAACTCACTACACAAAGCACTCCAATTCTCAGAACTCCAAGCAATTGAATAATTCCCCTGGTCTCCTCCATATCTATCTTTCACAATCAATGTGTTAGAATATTCACTTAACTAGAAAAGCAAGCCTCTTGTACATTTTTTATTTACCAGTGAAAAATAAATTGAATTAAATTTTAAAATACTAAATAGAGAACAAAGTAATGATGTGTGTCTACAGAAGGGTTAAATTTAAATAGTAGGCCAAAGGAGGCAAAGGGACATAGTGGGTGAACACTTTTCATCACATAGCAGCCAGGAAACAGAAGGAAGGAGCTGAGAACAACAATACATCCTCCCAGGTCACACCCCAGTGACCCACATCTTTTGATCAGTCCCCACCTCCAAACAGCACAGTCAACTATGGACTCATCAATGTACTAATCTAATGATGAGTATAGGACCCCATGAGCCAATCATCTTCAAAAAGTCCCACCTCTGAACAGGCAATGTTTAGGGAACATTTTAGATGCAAACCATAATAAACACTTTAACTAGATCAGTGTAGGCTGTGTTTGGGATCCATGTGACTACTGTGGTTTAAGCATTAGCTATTAGCAGAACCTCAAACTACACTAAAATATTAATATTAAAACCACTCTCAGAGATATATGAAAGGAAGTGGTAGTGGCAGAAATGATGGGAATAAATGTATGATTTCATGGACAGATAATATGAAGGGGGAGAATGTTTCTGATTGACACAGTTTCCAGATTAGAATTCTAGATTTAATGGTTAGAATCTTGTCTTAGTTACTTTTCTCATTGCTGAGACAAAATACTTGACACCCACAGTTAAAGGTGGAAAGGTTTATTTAGCTCACAGTTTGTAGACATTTCAGTCCATAATCCACTGGCACCGAGGCAGGGTGGCACAGGGCAGAGGGGCAACAGTTCATGGTGGTGGAAGACAGCAAAAGCAACGAGAGAGAGAGAGAGAAACAGAGTAAGACAAACCTCTTTCTGTCCCTTATATTATATGCAGGCTACCTGCCCTAGGGCAGGTGCAACACTCACACCCTTAATCCCACCATTGGACCATGAATCAATCACAAACTCTAGATTCAGCCACCTATGAAAAGCCCACCCCCCATAACAGGATGAGGCTTCAGAGGGACATCCAGATAGAAACCGTAACATTCCACTGCTGGCCTCCCAAAGACACATGTACATTCCTTTATGCAAAAACCATTTAATCCATCTCTAAGAATTTCCAAAGTCCTTACAGTTTCAGCATTGCTGAAAAGTCCAAGTCCCAAGTTTCCTCTGAAATGTAAGTCAAACTCCTAGCTGTGAGCCCCTGTACAAAAGAAAAGAAAGTTAGGTAATTCCAACATTCAGTGGCACCACATAGACATTTCCATTCCAAAATTATAAACAGGGAGATACAAAGGAATGGGACCAGAGCAAATCCAAAATCCAGCCGGGAAAACATTAAGTCCTGTAGTTCCATGTACAGAATCCTAGGCAATCTCTGGCAAGATGTAAACTCTAAAATGCTTGGGTGGCTCCACCCCTATGGCATTGTCCATGATTGTAGCTCCCATGGATTCTCTCTTGGGTATGATCTGCTCCCTCCTTGCAGTTTTCCTCAGACAATCCACTTTCCTGGCTTCTTCAACCTTCCGGGGTCTCTGTTGTACCTTTGGCTTCACACTCACACCTTCACACACTGCCCTCTCAGGGGCACACTGCCTGGCTTCCCAGACCTTCTGAAATCTGGGTGGAAGCCTTCCTGACCTATGACTGCTGCATTTGGCATGCACCTAAAACCAGTGCCAAGTGGATGATGCCAAGGTCTGCTGCCACAGGAGCAGTACCCAGGCTTCGCTCTCTCTAGGCTGTAAGGGTCAAGTACCTGGATCACTGAGCACTCTGAATGAAATTCTGAACAACAAATTCTCTAGTCAGCCACCATTCTGGAACATGGTGTGGCTGTCACTATTCTGGAACATGGTGGGGTCACTGCCATTCTGGAACATGGTGCTCTGTGGCTTTCTTCTCAAAGGAAAAGTCTTTCACTTTTGCAATTTTGATGCTGCAAAGGGTGGAGTCCTGATGCTTATTGTAATGCCCTCAGGCCATCTTTTCTACTTTCCTATTCCTTCTCAGCAATCAAGATCTCCACTGCTCTATCTTTGCAGTCCATAGCTTTACTGGACTTCCTTTCTGGCCAAACTCACAACATTTTAAATCATTCTGTTGGGCTGTTTGCTCTTGATTCTCAACATAGGTCTGGCTAAAAGCCCCCAACACTAACCATGCCACCACCTTAACATTAGACTGCCTTGAAATGTCTTCTCCAGGATTAATTAATCTGCCACCCTTAATCTCAGTCTCAGGCAAAATCTCTGGACAAGAGCAAAATGCAGAGAAACTTTCTGCCAAAGAATAACACACATCATCTGGAGTCTAGCAGCCAGTGCAGTCCTTCTTCCCAGCAGAAACCTCCTGAACCTGGTCTTTACTGGCAGGATTTCTATCAGGCTTTTGGTCTTCTGAGCTCTGACCAGAATCTCCCATACAGTAGCACCTAAGTTGTTCCAGCTGTACTTTTTCAGCTAGTATCTCTGAACTTTTCCAAACTCTTCCCACAAGCCATTCCCAAAGGCTCTTGAACCACATGGTCAGGTATAGTCACAGCAATGACTCCACTCCTGGTACCAAATTCTGTCCTAGTTACTTTTCTCACTGCTGAGACAAAATATTCAACACTCACAGTTAAAGGGAGAAAGATTTATTTAGTTCATAGTTTGTGGAGTTTTCAGTCCATAATCCACTGACTCCAAGGCAGGGTGGCACATGGCAGAGGGGCAAAAGTTCATGGCGGCAGAAGACAGCAAAGCAACTAGACAGAGAGAGAGAGAGCAAGAGAAAAACAAACCTCTCTCTGTCCTTTATATTGTATGCAGGCTGCCTGCCCTAGGGCAGATGTAGCATTCACACCCTTAATCCCAGCACTGGACCATGAATCAATCAAAAACTCTAGATTCAGCTGCCATCATAAAGCCCACCCCCAATGACTGCATCCAGACACAAACCTTAACAAACCTCTACCTGTTGAAGTTTCTTTTGGTCTAATCTCCAAAAGCTTGCTATGAACCAAACATCATAGAAAGATATATGTATATTTATTTTCAATTGTCCAAACAGTTGCCTGAAAGTTCTTGTCATTAGATTTATTTAGTCTTATATAAATCCTTCCTTTATAATATTCAAGCACTTCAAGATATTAAAAACTAGAATACATTTTAAGATAAAACATGTCACTTATGAGCAGATTCAGATACCACATTCATCAGTTAAGTATTAACCTAGTAACTTATAATTATATTTTTTTGTTTGTTTGGTTTTTTTTGTGGGTACTGGGCGGTCAACCTCAGGACCTCGTGCGCCAGCAGGCGCCTGTGCCGCTGAGCGATATCACCCCTTTTTTGTATGTGGGTTCCATGATTCTGGAAAAGATGGCCACAGCCATATTCATCACCCAATGCAGAGTTCACAAACAGAAACAAAATTTTGCCAAATACTTCTATTTGCTAACCAAATTGTTCACAAAAAAGTGTTCATGAACCAAGGTACCACTGTATATGTTACACATCTTCACCTCTAGAAATAATACAGTATAAATCAAGAGCAGACAGGGAAGTTGGGATTAGAATAAATATGCTACTAACTTCTTCATCTGTAACAGCTAGAACTCAAGGTATGTCATTAAAGCCTTCAGCTGAAATATAGGATTCCTTACCTTATCATTACAAAGGAGAATACTAAGAATTTTAAAATTAACTAAAATTGGGTAATGGAGGAAAGGAAAAAATACACTAATTATATGATTTTTCATGGAAGAAAAGATAACATGTAAAGTACTAAAGAATTAGGACAGTTATGTAATGGTAATAAAGTAAGCCAGTGGAATAAAAATAAATTAATCTAAATATCACAAGAGTTATACAGTAAAAATAAAGCAAAGAAAGGGCCATAGAAGATTTTTTGAAAACATTAAAAACATAAAATATAATTAATTACAAAGAACTCAGGGATAAGGGTATAACTCAATGTTGGAGCTCAATGTTGGAGTGCTTGCCAATCATAGGCAAGGCCCTGGATTCAATCCTTAGCACTGAAAATAAATAAAACATCTATATTGAAATATATCCATCATACTAATAAGTCTAAATGTATTGAATTCATCCCTTAAAGAAAGAAAAGAAAAAGATGCACAAGGGTTATACAAGGTGTGATGGTTAATCTTGATTGTCAATTTAATTGGCTTGAGAGCCACCTAGGGGATTAGTAAAGCACACGCTGGGTGTGTCTGAGTGGGTCATGACCTTGAGGATTACAGTATCTGGTCCCTGGGCCTTCCTCTCAGTCACTCTTGCCCTGTGCACTGGTTCCTGGCTTTCAGGAAATAAGCAGTTTTGCTCCACCACACCCTTCTGCCAATGTTTCTTCCTTAGAGCAAGTTTACCATGGACTGGATCCCCTTAAACCTCTCCTCTTTAAGTTGTGGATAATGCATATTTTATCCCAGCAATGGGAAAGCTGACTAATACATAAGGCAAATGTAGACAAAGAGGGAAGAAAAAGGAAGAAATGAGAAATTGAGGGAGGAAAGGTATGGAGTGTGGAAGAAGAGGAGATGGCCAAAAGAGAGAAAGAAAGGTGAAGAGAGGTCAAAAGAGAGGGGAAGAAAGAGCTTACACCTTACTATCAGACCAGGTTGAATTTGTGTTATAAAATAAGACATGGCACAGAGAAGATCATCATCTAGTGTTAAAAGGAAATATTCACAGTGAAGATTTTTTAAAAGGATAAGACTGCAGTACATCAAAAGACATAGCATCAATATTAACAAAGCAAAACTACAGGAATTACAAATAAAAACACAAAATCAATAGGAGAATTTTATTCACTTCTCTTAGCCTGTGATAGATCAAGAAGGGAAAAAATTGATTAGTAATTCCACTATTGAATATATACCAAAAGAAATGAAATCAGTATATTGAAGAGTCATTTACCCTCCTATGTTTATTGTAACACTATTCACAATAGCAAAGATATGGAATTACCCTATGTGTCTATCAGTACCTGAATGAATTTTTTAAATGCTATTTATATACATAATGGGATACTATTCAGCCATAAAAAGGGATTAAATCTTATCATTTGTGACAAAATACATGGACCTGGAAGCCATTATTTTAAGTGAAGTAAGCCACACACAGAAAGACACATATTGCATAATCTCACTTGTGTGAAATATAAAAAGAGCTGTTTTAGAAGTTAACAGCAGAGTAGTGATTGCCAAAGGCTAGGGAGAGTAACTAGAAGAGGAGATGAGAAAAGATTGGTAAATAAGTACAATTTTAAGTTAAATAATAAAAATAAATCTGGTATTCTATTGCACAGAGGGTGAATTTAAGTTATCAATAATGCATTGTAGGTTTCAAAATAGCTGGGAAAGAGATTTTAAGTGTTTTTACCACAAAGAAATAATAAATGTTTATGGTGATCTAATCATACACATGTATCCATGAACTGAAGCATAACATTGTACCCTATAAATATGTACAATTATAAGCCTATCAAAAAAATTTTGTTAAAGGAGAAAAATTAAGAAGTAATATAAAACATACAAATGACATAAAAAGTAAATATAATTAATATAGATCAAACTTTATTCCCTGAAATAAAAACTACAACTTATTTATACATAAGACCATCATTAGAATGACCTTATCTTAGGCCACTATGAAAACCAAAATTATTTCCAAACATTAAAATAGCACAGGCAACACTTTCTGATCATAATGCAGGAAAACTAGAAAATGATGAACTGAACATGAAAATATTCTTATAAACTGGGTGACTTTATATAAGTCATCTATCTTCAAAACCTTCATTGCATCAATAAATAAAATAAAAATAATTGCTAAATCAAATAATTATTTTGAAAGATTTGTGAATTTTAAAATATTATGCAAGTATAAAATCTTATCTAAGAATAATTCTCTTTCTCCCCACATTTGAGAAGCAATTTAATTTGGCAGCACTAAATATTTGAACAACTAGGTCTACACTGTCCACATGTGGCTATTTAAATTAATTTAAATTAAATTAAAAATTAAGATCTTCAACACAAGCCTCATTTAGAGTGGTTATTCGCCACATATGGCAAGTGTCTGCCATGTTGTATATCAGACTATTTGCATTAATACAAACAGTTGTATGAGATAGTGCTGGCTTAATTATACAAGAGAGATCAGCCAAATAGACGATTATGAGATATATTTGAGTATTATTTCAGTAAATTAACAAGGTGCTTCCAATGAGAGCCTCAGATGAATTTTTTCCCACTTCACTTCCTAATTATACTAAAAGAGCATTCTCTCACTTAATATCCAAGGACATTAAGGTGTTAATTGAATATGATGAGTAAACTCTGCATACTAATTGTCACTAATAAGTTTAATGCTGATTGCTTAAGTCTGTAACAGCTACTCACCTGCATAACAATTCAAGCCAACTTGATGTCCCTCATTCTTCATTAGGGAAATGTGTTTTATTAAGCTGATTTCATTATATGTGAGCTCCAAGGAGTTACACCACGGGTAATCATGTTAACGTTTAAAAATACACCAAATGTGTACAGTGAACAAAATGCTCATGCAACTGAATGTGACTCTTAAATCCCAGTTTTCCGATGACTCTTAGAGTATTCCATTATGATAAGCTTTGAATCAATAAGAAGTGATTTCTCTCTCTGTTACTTTCCTTCATTATTAGTTCAGTATGCTTTCAAAGATCTAAAACCACCTGTTAGTTTGCGGTCCTGGCCAGTTCATTTATTTTCTCTGGGCTTCAGATCCACCTTCTCTAAATTTAGAAAGCTGGGTAGAGATAATGTGACAATGAAATCACAAGTTTATTTCCCCCTTTCTCTCCCAAGTATGGAAACTGTACTTTAAAAAAAAAAAAAGTAGGGCTTACTTGGGGAGCTTGGACAGATCAGAAATGTAAACAAGAGAATGCAAATGTAAATAAAAGAATGGAAAATTTTCTAAGATGGATATCATTGCAAACAATGTCAAGGGGAAGCTTGGGAAGCTTAGGGGTCCAACAGCATCTCCCTGTCATAGTACCAAGTAAAGGGAACTCTGAGCATTCATTCCCCACTGCTCTGGCACATGGTGAGGAACTCTCTCAAATGCAAATCTGGCAGAGAATGTCCAGTCCTGCTGGGACTGCAGTGTTGAAAAAATGGCTGTCTCAGATTAATTCAATAAGGACAGAAAGAGATGGTGGTGATTGGATTGTCCCTTCCCAGCTCAACTGGAGAAGCCCAAAAATAGAGCAGCCTTCTGACCCTTGCCTCAACACAAATATTCTAGCTTGTCTGTCTTTCCAAGACTAGCTGGTCAACTGGAAAGTAAACATCTGTCTTTCTTTTCACGTGCTGTTCCACACATCCATCCCATCTTGTCAGAAACAGAATACCAGGTATAATTAAGTAAATGTGTGAGAAGGAGCAAATGCAAGAACTCAGCAATCCAGAGGAAGGAGGGTAGGCAAGCCAGCACATACAGACATCTCACGCTGGTCAAAGTTAATTGAAGGAACAGAAGGAACAGCTAAAGAAGCATGCAATAAGAGGATATGTGACCAGGGAACAAAATAAAAATAATTGATATCTAAATACTAAAAGATAACAGAAGAATTACCAAAAGGAAAATGCACTGACCAGCAAAGAAAGAAGAAAGAATGAAAGAAAGAAAGAAAGAAAGAAAGAAAGAAAGAAAGACAGAAAGAAAGAAAGAACGCAGAAAGAAAGAAAGAAAGGAAAAGGAAAGAAAGAAAGAAAGGAAAAGGAAAGAAAGAAAGGAAAAGGAAAGAAAGAAAGGCAGTTAGTTGCTGGGCATGATGGCACATGCCTGTAATCCCAGCATTCTGAAGGCTGAGGAAGGAAGATGACCCAAATTCAAGCTCAGCCTGGACTACATAATGAGTTCAAGGGCAGCCTAAACTACAAAGTGAAACCCTGTCTCTAAAAAAATGAAAGAAAGAGAAGAAAAATTTCATGTCCTACAAAATCAAGTAGAAAAGTTTGCACCACTTTTAAAAAATTATGAGTTTTAATGAAAACCATGGATTGAAAGTTTAGAGAGCTATGAAGAAAATGATTTCTAGAAGAGCAACATGAAAAACATAACAAGCAATTTAAAAATAGTAAAATATTACACCAAATTGAAAAAAGACTTAAATTCAGAACATATTGTAATCCTCAAGTGGTAGGCCAGTCTAAAGATAAAAAAAAATCTACATCTAAATATATCCTTGAGAAATGTATAAACTTTAATAGTAAAAAAAAAACAACTATATGACTAGTCCAAAATAAAAGTCAGCTTTCACAGTAAAAGCTAGGACTCTAGCATCAAACTTTGCACTACAACCCTAAATCTCAGAAGACTGGGGAATAAAAAAATCCATAAAAAGAACAGAACTACTATCTAAGAAACTTGTACCTAGCCAAGATAATACTTGCATACAAAATAAGACAATGATATTTTAGTCATGGAAAGAAACATACCAAAAAAGAAAAGAAAAAGAATGGTTGAATATAATGAGTAGCAGCAATATAGCAGGGGATACACCATGGAGTACTACTCTGCCATAAAGAAAGATACATGAGTTATTTGTAGGAAAATGGATGCACCTCAAGACTATAATGTTAAGTGAAATAAGTCAGACATACAAGCTTAAATATCACATGGTTTCTCTTCTATGAGAAACCCAAAGAATAAATAGAAAGCAAAATAAAGACATATAATAGGAAGTAGGGAGGTAGAATTTTCTCAAATGGGAAGGGGATAAAGAGATGGAAGGAGAGGGGAGGGCAGAGAGAGGGAAGAGGAATGGGATGAATAAAGGAATTAAGATGTGTTATGTGCATGTACCAGCTCCACACAAGGAATGTAAACATTATGTACTGCAAACAAGTCCTAATACAATTTTTTTTAATTCTTCTGTACCACAATTACTCAGTTTCATAAACTGAAAATGCTAAGTTTAAAAAAAGAGTAGTCAGGCCGGTGATATAGCTCAGCAGCATAAGCGCCTATCTGGCAAGCACGAGGTCCCAGTACCTGCATATTAAAAAAAAAAAAAAAAAAAAGAAGCAGGCAAAGAACATCAAGGAAATGAGAAAAAAGGAAGGAGGCAGAGAGAAAGGGAGAGCAGAAAAAAAAGCATAATCAGAATGAGTAATAAATAAGGGAGTGAAATCTAATGGCAAAATAGTATTGTATGCTTTAAAAGGCTACAGTCTCTGAAGAATACACAATAATACATTTATGAAATAAAATTAAAGCATAATTTATGATGCAAAATAAATCTTTAAAATATAAGGACATTTTGCTAAATTTTAAGGCAGGTTTTATACTTCTTAGCATTTTTAATACATCACACAGAGGAAGACCTTATGTAAAAACATGCATATAATCCTCAAAGTTGACTTAAAAATACACATTTAAAAAGAAAATATTACCTTCCCAGTAAGAACAGTCTTCCTTCATAACTAAAAACATTTGCAAAACATGATCATGTATTGGACCTCATTTTATTTTTTAAAAAGTTCCATTTCTTGGACATTATATAATAAAACTAAAATTCAGCAATGAAAATTGAGACATACTCTTCTAAACAAACAAGCTCAATCATAAATGGAATTGAGATCAGAGGCCATTTAGAAACTAACAAAAAGAAATTATCAAAGTGTATGAAAAAATCTGAAACCATTATCATAGAAAAAAGCTTAATTTTATATGTTTTAATATTTCTAACTGAAGGGCCAAATAAATGCCAAATACAAATCTACTCAGCATAAAATTTAAGAATGTACAAAAAACAATAAACAAAAGAACACAAAGGAAAAAATTAGTGTAGATGAAAGTTAGAATTTCTTTGACAAAGGGACCATCCCTCTGTAGGCAGAGACTTCATGAACAAAACCCAAACTGCATGGGAAGTACTTCCAAGAATCAACAACTGGGATCTCATCTTATTACAATCTTTTGCACATAAAATCAGTCACCAACAGAGAGAAAAGACAACTCACAGAATGGAGAAAAAATTTTAGCCAATTGTCTTTCAAATAAAGGACTTCTACCTAGATCATATAAAGAATTGAAAAAAATCAGATCCCCCAAATTCAAAGACAAAATCCAAAAATGGGCATCTGAGATGAATACACACTTCTCAGATGAAGAAATACAGATAGAAAATAAATACATGAAAAAATGTTCAACATCATTGGTCATTCAAGAGATGCAAATTAAAACAACACTAAGATTCTATCTCACCCCATTCTTTATGGCTATCATCAAGAAATCAACCAATAACAAATGCTGGAGGGGCTGTGGGGAAAAAGGAACCCTTCTCCACTGTTGGTGGAAGTGTAGATTAGTGCAACCACTGTGGAAATCAGTATGGAGATTCCTCAAAAAACTAGAATTAGAGGTCCCATTCCACCTTCCCTTTCTGGGTATTTTCCCAAAAGAATTAAAAACATCATACCACAGCAATATATGTGCACCCATGTATATAGCAGCACAATTTGTAATAGCTAAATCTTGGAAACAACCCAAATGCCCATCAACAGAGGAATGGATAAGAAAAATGTGGTATTTTTATACAATGGAATACTACTTAGCTATAAAGAAGGATAAACTTGAGACTTTTATAGGTAAATGGATGCAACTTGAGACCATACTCATAAGTGAAATAAATCAGACTCGCGTGTGTAAACATCATATTGTCTCCCTAGTGTAAGAAGCTGAAAGAGTAAATAAGATCCAAAATGTACAATAGATATTGTGAAATGGAAAGAAACTGTTCAAAAGGAAGAGAAATTGGGATGGGGAAAGAAGAAAAGGGAGGGAAAAGGAAAAATAAATATACATATATATACATATATATATATATACAAGATAGTTAAGAAAGTTATACTACTAATTTCTATTAGTCCATTGAAAAGAAGGTTTGTGCTTATATTGTTTGATCAATTTTTATGTCTATATCTTGTAATCGGAACTACTTTGAAGATAACAATATGCAATGTATTAACCATTGTTACTCTCCTATTATCTTGTTTTGAAATTTTGTAACATTGTTTTTATTATTTTTTCTCTTTAAAATAAAAAAGTTAGAACTGATAAAAAGGTGATGAAAACAAATTTATCAGTCATTTCTCAAACAATTATTAGGTAGCAAAGAATTAAAGGAAATGTACAACCTTAATTACAAGTACTTATCAGAACTTAAAAAAATTACACCATGAAATATTGAGACTGTCACTATAAGAATCAGGAATTAGAAAGAGATGCTTTATGCAATTCCTATTATCCAAGAATTTTCAAATCCACAAATGAAAAAGAAAATAGAATTATCTTTATTTACAAATGATATATTGACATACACAGAAAATCCAAGAGATTCAACACAAAATCAGTTACCTCAGTAAAATATATTTAATTGTACAGGGAGTAGAAATCTTATTCACTAGAACAAAAATTACAATTCTTCTGAGGATAAACATAATCAAAATTATCTCTATTGTTAAATATAAACCTGGGGCCAGTGAGATGGCTCAGCGGCATAAGTGCCTGCCTGGCAAGCGCGAGGTCCTGAGTTTGACTCCCGGTACCCACATACGAAAAAAGGCCGGTGATATCGCTCAGTGGCATGGACGCCTGCTGGTGCACGAGGTCCTGAGGTCGACCCCCGGTACCCATAAATAAATAAATAAATAAATAAATAAATAAATAAATAAATACCTTTATCAAGAATAGAATATAAAATTTAAATAAATAAAAATAATAATTTATGTAAATTTAATGCAATTTTAAACAAAACTGTAGTAGCCTTTTTTAGCTGGAGAAGGTACACCTAGTACTTTTTTAAACAATAAAGCTATGAATACTGCCAAGAATTTTTTGACAATAAAGGTTAGTGACAGGTGTATCTGGTACTATACCTATGTGTTATTAAAATGTACTGCGAAGCTACAGTGAGGAGCAATGTATTATTTCATGTGTTTTGATACTGTAATCAAAAATAATATTAAAAAACAAAACTTACATCTTCTAGAAAAATTAAAATGAGTGATTTTAATAATCTCAAAAGATATTTCTAACTCAAAAACATTCCCCACTCCCCTAGGTTCACAGAATTATAGCAGGATTTGTGAGGAGCCACATAAAAAACAAACAAGCAAGCAAAAACAGCTCCTAATTTTCAGACAAACTGAGAAAGAAGATATAAATGTAAAACTGCACAAAGCTATTTAGGGATAACTGCAAATACAATGAAGCAGAAATGTATTCAAAAAGTGTTGCTGGAATGTAAAAGAATGTCATACTCATTTGAACTGAAATTACTCAGAAAACAATTTCTTGAGGTTAAAAACAATATTTCAGAGTAGTGTATCTGCATAATCTTTCTGACATCCCTTCACCTCTTCATCCTTCTAAGACTAAGCTGTAACCAAGAAGCCTTCTCTGAAACAGTATTTATGGTCTACATTTCCTCAGCAAAGACTCAGCTCTGCAAGCTCACTGTAATGTCAAAGTTCTTGTTCAGGAGCCTTATATCATTGTACCTTATCACTCTGTTGTTGTAGCCTTACTTTTCTCCCAAATATGATCCAATTTGAAAGCTCACAGAAGACAAACACTGCATGTAATTGTTGCAACTCCATACTTGTTTACTTGATAACTTGGATAAATATAGATTTAAGGCTATTTTGAGAGTCTAGTCAAGAAAAAGAAAAGAAAATTCCAAGCACAAAATTTAATACAAAACTAAATGTTTATGGCTTCTTTTTCCTTCTTGGTACCTATTTTTGAGTTTGTTGTAATTTTTTCCTTAATCTTCATAATTTTAGCCATCAGACATTTAACTTCCAGTGTGATAGAAAAATTTGTGACATTCTGAAGTTTTAGCCAGACATTTCAGTATTCACTGCCACAATATTTCCCTGCTTATGTAAATGTTGATAGGATAAATATTTTAGGAAAAAATTACTGTATTAATTGGGATCCGGAAAGACATGAGAATAGTCAAATTAATTTTAAAATCACTACTACATTATATTGAGCTACAAAATGTTGTGATCAAACTACTTACACACAACATACGTTGGTTTATTATTGAATAGAGAGAGAGGCTTTGTCACTGGAATGCTTGTGTATTTTAGCAATTTGCTAAGCATGTTTTTGTCAGGAATGGCAAGATTTTGTCAGGAAAAGATGCATTGACACATACAAGACATAGCGCATTATTTTCTTAGCTGTTTATACAATAGATTGATTCTTTTTAATCCTAACATTTACTGTATTTCCAAGTGACAGAATAACTGGTTAATAGTTTTTGATTAAACCTTTCTATTGTTAATAGGTTTGCATGCTTTTTCTATTGTTTTACAAAATTTGACTTATATATGTATGTATGTGCACATTTATATGGAATAACTTAGTTGCCTTTATGTGAAATCAACAATTTATGTATATACATATCCACTCATGTATGTATACACAAACATGCACACATATGAAATCAGCTAGTTCTCATTTTAAGGACACCAGGAAATAAATTCAAAAAAATTTTTAGTGTTCTTTTGGCATAATAATACACATAAGTAGCTGCAATATTGCTTATAGCTCTGTTAGACTTTCTAAACCTGTGAATTAATAAGGGACCTCTGAGCATAGTGAGCAAGTATTTGCTACAAAAAAATACCACCTCGGTGACTTGCAGCTGAAGGTCACTTTCAGAGCTTCACTCACTGTCCATCAGTATAAGTGAATTTCTTTCAGTGTTCCTAAAAACCTTCATTTTTTTGACCACTAACCCCAGCATCACAATAGAGTTCTATAAAATGTGAACAAAATAACTCCATCCAAGTGTTGTACTGCACACTGGGGCTAAAAAAAAGAAAAAGTGCAAAGCTTTTCCTTCAAAACCAATGTGTTGCTTAATGTCAACAAGATAAGCTAAATCAATTTCATATCAACTCAAGTATAAAAGCTCACACCCTTTTTAAGTCTTTTTTAAAGTATTTTTAAGTCTCCGCATCATGTATTAGGAAGCTCCCTGCAGCAGTAAAAAGCAATTCTTTGTACACTACAAGAAAAGATGAAAAGAAGAATAGAATTGGCAAAGAAAGGGAGAGAATTGGAAGAGTACAAATAGAGGAAAAAGATACCTGAAGATTTTCTTTGTCTATGGATACAAAGGGGAAAAATCCACCAGAATCAAAATATATTGATAGCTTACCTAGAAATATTGAGTTGAACCAATAATTTGGGTTTTTTTTGTTTTTTTTTTTTCACTTTTTTTTTTAATTTTAAAGAGAAGAAAAAACAAAACAAATCAAAAGAAGAACAAATTTTCAAAGCAACATAATAGGAGGGTAACAATGGTTAATACATTACGTATTACTATCTTTAAGTTAGTTATTCAGGATACCAGACATTAGCATTCAATTGTCCAAACATTATTGGCACAAACCTTACTCTTCAATGAACTAAGTAAAATTGGTAGTGTATCTATCTTAACCATCTTATATATATATACAATTTTTTTTCCCTTTCCCTTCTTTCTTTTCCCTATTCCAGTCTCTCTTTCCTTTTGACCAGTTTCTTTTTGATTCATCATGTCTATTGTACATTTTGGATCTTATTTACTCTTTCAGTTTCTCATACTAGAGAGACAATACAATGCTTACACATGTGCTTCTGGTTTATTTCACTTATGAGTATTTTCTCAAGTTGGATCCATTTGCCTATAAAAGTCTCCAGTTTATCCTTCTTTATGGCTGAATAGTACTCCATTGTATAAAAATACCACATCTTTCTTATCCATTCCTCAGTTGATGGGCATTTGGGTTGTTTCCAAGATCTGGCTATTACAAATTGTGCTGCTATAAACATGGGTGCACATATATCGCTGTGGTACGATGTTTTTAATTCTTCTGGGAAGATGCCCAGAAGGGGAATAGCTGGGTCAAATGGGACCTCCAACCCTAGTTTTTTGAGGAATCTCCACACTGACTTCCACAGTGGCTGTACCAGTCGACACTCCCACCAACAGTGAAGAAGGGTTCCTTTTTCCCCACAGCCCCTCCAGCATTTGTTATTAGTTGATTTCTTTATAGTAGCCATTCTTTCTGGGGTGAGATGGTATCTCAGTGTTGTTTTAATTTGCATCTCTCAAATGACTAGTGATGTTGCACATTTTTTTGTATATTTATTTGCCATTAGTATTTCTTCATCTGAGAAATGTGTATTCATCTCAGATGCCCATTTTTGGAGTGGGTCTTTAAATTTGGGAGGTCTGATTTTTTTTTGAGTTCTTTATATGTTCTCGATAGTAATCCTTTGTCTGAGGAACAGCTGGCAAACATTTTTTCCCACATTGTGGGTTGTCTCTTCACTCTGTTGGTGGTTTCTCTTGCTGTGCAAAAGCTTTTTAATAAGATGAGATCCCAGTTATTGATTCTTTGGGATAGTTCCCGTGCGGTTGAGTTTTTATTCATAAAGTCTTTGCCTACACCAATGTCTCCAAGGGTTTTACCTATCCTACCTTCCAGCAGATTTAATGTTTCTGTTTTAATATTTAGATCTCTGATCCATTTTGAATTTAGTTTAGTGCATGGTGAAAGATATGGGTCTAGTTTTAATCTTCGGCATGTGTAGAGCCAGTTTTTCCAGCACCATTTATTAAAGAGGCTATCTTTCTTCCAGCGAATGTGTTTGGCACCTTTGTCAAAGATAAGGTGGCTTAGTATGTCTGGGGTTGTTTCAGCATCTTCTAATCTGTTCCATTGATCTTCAGGTCTGTTTTTTTGCCAGTACCACACTGTTTTTATCACAGTAGCTTTATAGTATAATTTCAAGTCGGGGATTGTGATGCCCCCTGCCTTACGTTTGTTGCCCAGAATTGCCTTTGCTATTCTAGGTCTCTTCTGATTCCAAATGAATTTTAGGATTGTTTTCTCTAATTCTGTGAGATATGCTGTTGGAATTTTGATTGGAATTGCGTTAAATCTGTATAACAATTTTGGAAGTATGGCCATTTTCACTATATTGGTTCTTCCTATCCAGGAGCAAGGGATATCTTTCCATTTTCTGATATCCTCTTCAATCTCCTTTTTCATAGTACTGTAGTTTTCAGGATAGAGGTCTTTTACATCCTTTGTGAGGTTGATTCCTAGGTATTTCATTTTTTTGGATGTTATTGTGAAAGGTATTGTTTCCCTAATTTCTCTTTCAGTAAGTTTGTTATTTGTGTACAGGAAGGCTATTGACTTTTGAGTATTGACTTTGTATCCAGCTACACTACTGAATTTGCTTATTAAATCTAGCAGTTTTTTAGTGGAGTTTTTGGGGTCTTCTGTGTAGAGTATCATGTCATCTGCAAATAATGAGAATTTAACTTCTTCCTTTCCAATCATTATTCCTTTTATTTCTTTCTCTTGTCTAATCGCTCTGGCTAAAGTTTCCAGAACTATGTTGAATAAGAGTGGGGACAGTGGACATCCTTGTCTTGTTCCTGATTTTAGAGGGAAGGCTTTCAGTTTTTGGCCATTTAGTATAATATTGGCTGTTGGTTTGTCATAGATAGCTTTTACCAGATTGAGATAAAGACCCTCTATTCCAATTTTCTGTAGGGTTTTTATCATGAAAAGGTGCTGGACTTTGTCAAAAGCTTTTTCTGCATCTATTGAGATGATCATGTGATTTTTGTCTTTGGTTCTGTTAATATGCTGTATTACATTTATTGATTTACGTATGTTGAACCATCCCTGCATCCCTGGGATGAATCCAACTTGGTCATGGTGTATAATCTTCTTGATGATTTGTTGGATTCTGTTTGCCAGTATCTTATTAAGGATTTTTGCATCTATGTTCATTAGGGAGATTGGCCTGTAGTTCTCTTTCTTAGTTGGGTCCTTCTCTGGTTTTGGTATCAGGGTAATGCTTGCTTCCAGGAATGAATTTGGGAGTATTGCTTCCCTTTCAATTTCATTGAAAAGTTTGAGAAGTAGGGGCGTTAGGTCTTCTCTAAATTTCTTGTAGAATTCGGCAGTGAATCCATCAGGGCCTGGGCTTTTCTTTGTTGGGAGGTTTTTAATTACATCTTCAATTTCATTGGTTGATATTGGTTTATTTAGGATTTTTAAATCTTCTTGATTCAGCTTTGGTAATTCATATGAATCTAGGAATCTGTCCATTTCTTCTGCATTTTCCATCTTAGTAGAATATAAATTTTCAAAATAGGTATAGATGATCTTCTGGATTTCTGCAGGGTCCGTTGTGATATCACCCTTTTCATTTTCAATTGCATGATTTGAGTCTTTCCTTTTCTTTTTTTAATAAGGTTGGATAAGGGTTTGTCAATCTTATTTATTCTTTCAAAGAACCAACTTTTTGCTTCATTGATTCTTTGTATTGTTTTTTTAGTCTCCAATATGTTAATTTCTGCTCTGATCTTTATAATTTCCTCCCTTGTACGGGCTTTTGGCTTAACCTGCTCTTCTTTTTCTAGAAGCTCGAGGTTCACCCTTAAGTTGTTTATTTGCACTTGCTCTATTTTCCTGATATAAGTATTTAATGCTATAAATTTCCCTCTTAGGACTGCTTTCATTGTATCCCATAAGTTCCGGTATGTTGTACTGTCATTATCATTCAGTTGTAGAAAGTGTCTAATTTCTTCTTTAATTTCATCTGTGACCCATTGGTTGTTCAGGAGGGTGCTGTTTAATTTCCATGTGTTTAGGGAGTTTTTGTGAGATCTTTTGCCATTGATTTCCAATTTCATTGCACTATGGTCTGATAATATGCATGGGATAATTTCAATTCCTTTGCATTTACTTAAGCAGGTTTTCTGAGCTAGTATGTGGTCTATTTTGGAGAACGTCCCATGTGCAGCTGAGAAAAATGTGTATTCTGATGTTGTAGGATGGAACACTCTGTAGACATCTACTAAGTCCATTTGTTCAAAAGTTTGTGAACCAATAATTTGAAATACAGAATGTTTTTAACTTTTAATTTCTACTCAAAAACAACCTGACATAAATCTAATGCCTTCATTCCCATAACCTATTCCCCTGCTTTCTCTAAATACCATTACAGCAAGTAAATATAAAGGTGAGCTATTAAATTTCAAAAACATTCTGTCTTCTAAGATAAAGATTTAATGTTTAAAAAAAAGAAGTCAAAGATTTAATGTTCCTTGCGTACAAGGAATAGTGTAGTCACCTGCTGGAAGAGAGTAAAGTCACAAGGAAGTAAGATAGAGAATTGACAGCCACCTCAGCAGACTTATGTTAGCGGGGGAAAGCCTGGCTGTCAGATTTTGTAGGAACAGATGGAATGCAATGTAGGAGATGAGTAGTCACTCAGAATCCAACACAGCTTCAAAAAAAGGGTTAACACACCATCCCTAGACAAAAAGTATTTATTGATCATCTTTGTGTTTGAGCCTTAAAACAACAGCTCTCTTTGTCTCTGTTCCCCCAGTCCTACAACTGTGCACTTCTGACCACTCTCTGTGGCCTGGACTCTGCCCTTTCAGGGATTTTACTTGAGCTTATCTGACTTTTCACTGACTGCATTCTTTTCAGACATCAAGCTCCACTGTAAAAGTGCTATGAAAATCATCAATTGTCTTTCTGTATAAATATCAAGCTTTCCCAAATATTCATTGGCCAAACATTCATACCAAGCTATCTTATGGTTTCTGGTAAGGCTAATGACTAGCTACCCTCGCACCAAATTCTTCTCCTGGTTGAATCAGCTGATGACCGAGGTCATTGACAGCCTTTTAGATGAAGGATTCACACGAGGCCCGGTCCATTTAGAGCAGGAGACAAAATGAAGATAGAGCATCCAATAACACAACTGCATGCTCTGGTATATTCTCTGGCTCCAATTACCTTTTAGGACGTCATTATAGGTCATACTATACTCTTCTTTTAATATTTTCGCCCAGGCCTAGTGAGGTTTTATGTTACATAAAGTAATGTGGTAGGTATTAGGCAGTATGGGATGGGAAACGAAGCACTCCAGAAAAGAAGCTACTGCAGCACCATCACCAATGACTTGAAGGAAAAATGTGTGAAAGAAAAAGTACTAAACATGGGAGGGTCAGTGTAAGGTGATTGAGAAGAAGCCACATGTAAGAGTCAGACCATGATTCAAATCCCAACTTTGACATTTCCCAGTTGTGGACTTTGAATAAGTTGCTTAATGTTTCTAGATTTCAATATTTCCTCTATAAAACAAATGTAGTATGAGAGCCTACAACTTTTAAACACCGGGATGAATACACGCACACACACACACACACACAACCACAAAGACAAGTGAAAAGCCTTGGCTTTTGCCATTGTGAGCTCATAATGATATCCCAAGAGCTCAAAATTTACCCAGAATCTCTAAATTATGTTTTGTAATAAAGGAAAAAATGTCTAAGTCCCAATCAAAACCAGAGGAATAAGAAGAAAATTACTTGGCAAGACACCAAGACCACTTCTTTTCTTTGGACAGTACTTTTTTTCACTTGAATCTACTGTTTATGACCACTTGTGATCCAAGCAGCGTGTCATGGCCAGTAACCAACCCTCCCATGGAACATGAAGGCTCACCAGTAGGTTATTTCACCATTCTCTTCTTGCTTTGCAATCACTCCAGGATCATTTATAACCAGTGCTTTTGCCTGGAGTCCAATAGTATTCAGAGCTATTGGCAGTGTGTAGCAGAAAAAGCAAAGCTAAATATTCCACTTTCTCTTCTACATTTCCTGGCTCTTTAATAGTTAAATAAAATTCACATATTCTAGAGAATATGTTCTCATAGTTATAGAGAATTAAATATGAACAAAAGTGACACACATCATGTCTGGACTGTCCCAGGAAAAACTTCATGTGCTTTTCCCTGTCCTGGTGACCAGCAATAATCAGTAGGAAAAAATCTTTCCTGAGCTAAATCAGCAATCTGAGGCTTAATTTTTTATCTAAGAATAATCTGGTGTCTACTAATCTACAAAGTGGCTTTCAGTACCATAGAAAATTACTAAGCAGGTTCAAATAAACACATTCTCTTAGTTCCATGAGGCGAAGGTTATAAACATTTTTGTCCACTCACCAATGAGTGTCAACCTCAATTACCTTTGTTAACTTCTGCAATTTCAAGGGCTATAAAGGCTGCACTGCAGATGACAGTACAGCAATGGCAAGAGTAGGACAGGAGACAGTGCACCATAGTTTCCATAACTCTATAAGACAGAATATTCTTTAGCTGTGTTGTCATGGTTTCCTCAATGTCCTGAGTTAATTCAAAACATTTACTTTTTATGGTCATTTTGACTTTGGGAAAGAGCTAGAAGTCCTATGGTGCCAGATTCAGTGAATAAGATGGATGAGGACACACTGTAATGTTTGTACAAGCCTACATTTCCATTGGCTGCCACTCAGCAGCAGCGATCAACATATTTTCTATCACACCTTGTAAAGACATTCATGAAAGACTTCCAGAACTATTTCAGAAAGTGGCAAGAACAATGGGATAAGTGAGTTCAAAGTGACAGAGAGTATTCTGAGGACTGGTGGCAATCCTCCACATATTTCGATCACCCCTTGTAGCATACTTACCACATACATACCACTTATGTTCTAAGCACTTTCCATGTAATACTTCATGCAATGTCCATAACAACCAGGACAACACTATACAGTTGATACATTGTTGCCACCATTTTCAAGTTCAAGAAACTGAGGTACAATGAATCCTTATTGTTTTGAGGAGAGAAACTATTTAATGCTAATGTTGGAAGATAATTATTTAGTATTTGGTCCACAAACAGATTCATTTACTTCACAACGTGTTTGGGATGGTAAAACAGCATAGTATATGTAGCATTTGGTACAAAAGTCACAGCCACAGTGAACACCCCAGTGTTTGCTATAATCATGATAATGTTTATGATTCAAGGTGAACATGGGATCAGGCATGCTTGAGTTTTCCAGAGAGAAACTTGTATACGTTGTCAGAAGAGCATTGCAGTATGTGTTCAACCCGGGTAAATAAATACAATTCAAAGACAAGAACTAAATTTCCAATCAAGCTGAAAGAAAAGTATCCAGGTAAGACTAAAAGGGCCCATACATTCTGTGCTATGTACCATTTAGGCAGTTGTTGCTTCATGTACTTCTCGTGTCTCTGTCACTAAGATAAATAATTTGCACTGATAATCACTACAATGATGTTGTTACTATCTTAAATGACAGGCAACCATATGGATACAAGAAGTGCCTCCTGTGGAGGACTGTCTGGCGTCCTGAGCAAAGCACACGTTGACATCACTTCAAAAGTAATGACAAATAAAGTTACTTTTTAATTATTTCTCTCAGTAGCTCAAATGTACAACTTGTCAATCTTTGAGAATATAAATCCCCTGTCAATAAACTAAATAGCAATACACATGCTAATTAGTGTAATTTTTGTAACTTACAAATACATCACATAAGAGTATTATAGAGTATCAAATAAAATCTGCAAATTTAGTGTGAACAACTTAAGTCCTCCTATTTTGCTATATCATGGATTGCACTCTGTGATTGTCTTCCAAGTTATTTTATCATTACAGTGTATTTGAATCAGGTTTTTTATGAATACCATATATTGACGGTGTTTGCTATATCTCTCAGGTGTCTTTAATCTGTATCTCCACCTGTATCTTTTTTTTCTATCCCTTGCAATGTATTTATTGAAGGAATAAGTACATTTGTTCTGTATAATTTCCTACGGGCTACATCTTGCTGATTGCATATCCATGTTATTAACTAGCATTTTCCTCTGTTCCTCACTTCTCTGTAAATTGGTAGTTGGATCCAGAGGCTTGATCAGATTCTGATTGAGTTTTCTAGGCAATATTGCACTTATACTAGGACACACATAGTGTCTCTCTTATAGTGATATTGTCAGAAGTAACCATTGATGATTAATGCAAAGATTTATTAATTTATCAGTATTTAAATGATAATTCATATTTTAAATCTATCATTCTTTTTTATTACTGGATTACTTCTCTAATGACAAACATTTCTCATTAATTGTTTGCTACCCAGAGGCCCAGTTTATGTAAAAAAAAAAAAAAAAGGCAGGATAAATGCTTCATTCTCTTTATCAGTTGTCATATTAATTGGGTGGTTGACTAGAATCCTCCAACTACAACAAATGTGTTTTTAAATAAGAGTTTTTTTAGTAAACTAAGTCATTTGGTCAACTCTGGTCTAACTCACTAGTTCTTATAAAGGTTCTTTGACAATATCGGTAAAGAAATTGTACATAATTGTTGCCTACTCCTAGTAAAATAATAAACTTACCTTAATATATGATGTTATTTTATGTGCATGGATAAAAATTTAGATGAGACACAGTGGTAATAAAGAAATATAGTTGGATCTTCACTACAAAAATACTTATTTAATAAAAAATCAACAATTTTCTTACATTTACCACTGATCTTTTTATTTTTACACAATAATTTTCTATTTAAACCTCACCGGTTACATATACCTGTAATTCATGTGGCATATTTTTCTCTACTAATGATTGCATACCTCCAAAATTCTACAGCTGAATTTAGCCTAGAGATAGACTATACTTAACCTTTCCCTAAGAGCCTTTTTTTAAACTCTTTAATTCATTTATCTATTCAATAAATATACAGTAAGGGCATGTGTTAGCTTTCTGTTAGGGAAACAAAATACCTGAGATAAATGAGATTTATTTTGGCTCACAGTTTCAGAGGTTTCAGTTCATAGCTGGCTCTGTTGCTTTGCGGCCTGTGGGTAAAGCAGAACATCATGGCGGGAAGCATGTGGCATAGCCAAGCAGCTCATCTCAAGGCAGTAGGGAAGCAAAAAGAAAAGAAAAAAGAAAAAGAGGAGCAAGAGTCACAGTATCCTCTTCAAGGACATAGTCCAAATGACTCCTTTCCTTCAACTAGGTCCTAACTTCTAAAAGTTCTACCACTTCCCAGTAGTGCCTTCTGCTAAAGACCATCCTTCAACACATGAGTCTTGGAGAACATTTATGATCCAAACCGTAACAGTGCAGAACATGAACTAGACAGTGTTAGATGTATATTAGTGAGTAATAAACGGTCTGTGCTTCATTGAACTCATGGTGTAAGATGCAAAAAACAATCAAGAAAACAAAACAAAATAAGCAAAAATTTTTTAATTGTGGCAAAAACTTTAAGAAAAATAATCAAGATTAAGTGGTAGAAAATGAGTAAAAATCCATTAAATTTTATTCACTTAAAAATGCATATTTCGACTGCTGTTTCCTGTCAAGATGCACTAGATTTATCTTCCCATGTGCAGAAATTCAAGAAGCTAAACAGAGGAAAGGAAAGAGGAAAACATGCAAGAAAGAGTCATGTTCAAACAGCGAACATCAACAAGATGATGGTTTTTGAGAAAAGAAAATCCTTTCCTAGTCCTTTTCTATTCTGGAAAATCTTCCTTTCCTATTCTGTCACCTTCTGTGCCATAGAAATAGTGCACATGATCACACACAACATGAGTAATACTCAAAAATAAGAACTGGACTCTAAGTTATGCTTTTCCATGTAACTATTTATCTTGAAATAAGTCTATCATTAATATAATACAGAGTGTTTGATAATTTGAGTTCATTGAAAAACTTCAAGATGTTCCCTAAACCACTGGAATGAATCTGTCATTTACTGCTTGCTAAAAAGCAGGGAAATGGGGCCAGTGATATGGCTCAGCAGCATAAGCGCCTGCCTGGCAAGCGCGAGGTCCTGAGTTCGACTCCCGGTACCCACATAAAGGAAAAAAGGGCTGGTGATATCGCTCAGTGGCACAAGCGCTTGCTGGCAAGCACGAGGTCCTGAGGTTGACTCCCGGTACCCACACTAAAAAAAAAAAAAAAAAAAGGCAGAGAAATGAAGTGCACTAAAGTTCTAAAATTATCATTCATTAAAACTTCTTTAGTCACTATGTGTGCTGCTGCATGCCTGTAATTCTAGAACGTGGGAGGCTGAGGCATGATGATGAAAAGTTCAAGGCCAGCCTGGGCTACATACTGAGTTCAAGGGCAAGCCTGGACTACATAGAGATACACTGTATTCTAAAAACAAAAAGAAAAAAACACAAACCAATTTTTTTTTTTGTGGGTACTGGGGGGTCGACCTCAGGACCTCGCGCGCCAGCAGGCGCCCGTGCCGCTGAGCGATATCACCGGCCCCTTTTTCGTATGTGGGTTCCGGGAGTCGAACTCAGGCCCTCGCGCTTGCAGGGCAGGCGCTTAAGCCGCTGAGCCATCTCACCGGCCCACAAACCAATTTTTTACAAAAGCCCTCCAATGAAGGGAAAAAACTGTACTGCTAAAGAGCTGAGGTAATGTGCTATTATTTCACTATCTGTAAATGGACACTGAGATCACAGACAATTTTCCAAAGGAACCAAAAAGAAGGACAAATCATAAATTAGATAGATAATAAACAGCCAGAGACACTAACATGCAAGAACCACTCCCCCAAAATACTTTCTGTATCAAAAACCAAATTTTATAGGACCTCCTCTCTAAGGGTTGGTCTAAGTCAAAACATAAAAAGGATTTTTCCACTGACCCACTGAATTGAATGGTGCACACATTTCTGTTTTTGATTGACCAATATAATTGACATTAGTTCCAAGGGCTTTATGCTTCCTTTAAATAAGTCTTTCCTTAAAAATGAATGTTTAAGCTTTCATGTCTCATAACATTTGTGGTAAAAATAAAACCAAATGAATGCATCAGCTAAATTGCACTTTCTTTGCTTTGACCTTTACAACTTCACTTTAAGTCCAATATAAATACAGATAGGTCTCTATAATTTACTCTCCAAGTTACGTTTTTAAAAATAATATCAGTAAGAGGCAATCAAGGACATTATAACTTAGCAAAATTGATGACTAATAATTCCTAATAGATCGTCGGGTACTGAAAAATTCAATTATATATTTGCTTAGAGTTAAACTACAACTTAAATAACATAATGAAAATAATTTTAATGATGGAAATGTTCAGAATCTAGAAGGGGAAGGAGAAAAATTTTTTCGCCAAGCTTATTATGAATTTCAAATTATTTAAAGAACTGACAGGAATCCATAAAGCCTATGACTACTAAGATCCAATCTCCTTACCACTTAATAATTACCCAAATCATCAAACATTTGTTGAACACCTGCCACTTCTGTGGTTACAAAACTTACACCCTTACCCTTGAAAAGTTTATAGGCAAGTAGGAGATACTTAAATGATTATTTTAATACAGTGCAGAAATCAGTAAGATAAGGTTAAGTAAAGATGGTATAAAAACTTTGAAGAGACACATTTAGTCTCCAAGGGAGATCTCTTTAAAGTGATGATACTTTAGCTAAGTCTTAAAAATGAACTTAGTAGAAAAATATATGAAGGGGGCATTCCAACTACAGCAGACATGAAGAGCCAATGTATAGAAGTATTAAGTAATAGCATGTGCAAGAAATAGTTAGCATCTCAAAGAAAGAGTAGGGAGAATGTTACAGATGAAAAATATTTGAAATCTCAAATCTGTAAAATCCAACAATTACCTGGATATAAGTATTGAAGAAAACAGTCTGAGGTGACTTCCAGGTTTCTGTCTTAACCAGCATTAATATTATTAAATGAGTTTAGGACCAATCATATCTGCTTTCTTATCTCCCATTCCCACTCACACCCACCACAGAAAACCTAAAGTCTACTGAATAATAGGTTTGCAGATAGAATATTCCACTCTATTAGATGACTTTCTGGGGTAGGATCTTTTTAACATGCTTTTGATTTCAGTTTGCTAACATTTTGCTGAGAATATTTGCATTATGTTCACTTGTAATTACCATTTCTCATAGTGTCCTGGTTTTGATCACAGTAATACTGGCCTTCTAAAACCACATTGCAAGTTTTCCTCCTTCCTATATTTTTTGAAAGTGTTTAAGCAGACTTGGTGTTAATTCTTCTTTAAATATTGGGTTTATGAGTGAAGTTGTCTGGTCCTACCTAGGTTTTTCTCTGTGGAAAAGTTTTTGATTACTGATGTGCTGTTTCTTCGTTATTGATTTGTGTAGATTTTCTATTTGTGTGTGTGTGTGTGTCCCAGTCTTGGTAGGTTATATATTTCTAAAAATCTACTTATTTATTCCAGATTATACACACACGTATATACACATGTTTAAAAGTACTCATAGTTTGGTATGATCCTTTTTTACCTCTAAAAGACCAGTTCTAATATCATCTACTTAATTTCTGATTTTATTTGCATTTTCTTTTTTTCTTCATCTACCTAAGAGTTCATTAGTTTTACCTTCTAAAAAACACCAACTTTTCATTTCATTGGTTTTTCTGTTTTTTTTATTTTGTTCTTTTCTGTTCTAATCATTATGATTTCCCTTCTTCTACTAACTTAGGGCTTAGTTTGTTTTTGTGTCACATTTTCTTGATCTACTCATCTGTTGATGGGCACCTAGGCTGATTCCATATCTTGGCTATTGTTGCACTGTGCCACAGTAAACATAGGTGTGCAGGTATCCCTACAGAATGCTGACTTTTATTCCTTTCGTATATATGAAGGAGTGGTGTAGCTGGATCAAACAGCAGCTCTATTTTTAGTTTTCTTGAGGAACCTCCATACTGATTTCTATAGGGGCTATACTAATCTACATTCCCACCAGCAATGTAGATGACTTTCTTTTCCCTTCATCCCCATCAGCATTTATTATATTATTGTTATTCTTGATGATAGCTATTCTGACTGGAGTGAAACGGAATTTCAACATAGTTTTGGTAATCATTTATCTAATGACTAAAAATATTGAATATTTTTTTCACACACTTATTGGCCATTTGTACTTTTCTGGAGAAGTGTCTGTTCAGTTCCTTTTTCTATTTATTGACTGGGCTATTTGACTTTTTGGTGTTAAGTTTTTTGAGTTCTTTAAATATTCTTGATATTAATCCTCTGCTGGAAAACTAGCCAGCAAAGATTTTCTCCCATTCTACAGGCTGCCTCTTCACTCTGTTAATTGTTTCCCTTCCCAACTTTTGACTTTAATGCAGTCCCAGTTGTTTGATTCTTGCTCATATTTCCTGTGCTATTGGAGCCCTTCCTATTCAGGAAGTCCTCGCCAGTGCCTATAGCTTCGAGTGTTTCCCCTGTGTTTTCTTTTAGCAGTTTCAGTTTCAGGTCTTATACCTAGGACTTTGATCCATTTTGAATTAATTTTTGTACACAATGAGAGGTAAGGATCTAGTTTCAGTCTTTTATAAGTGGATATCCAGTTTTTCCAGCACCACTGGTTAACGAGGTTATCTTTTCACCAACATATATTTTGTCTCCATTGTCCGGAGTTAGATGGTTGTAGTTGTGTGGGTTTGTTTCTGTGTCCTCTATTTTGTTCCATTGGTCTACATATCTATTTTTTGTGCCAGTATCATGCTGTTTTTTTTTTTTTAACTATAGCTTTGTGATATAATTTGACCAGTCTTGCTCTGTTGTTTAAGATTGCTTTGGCTATTCTAGATGTTTTGTGTTTCTCTATGAATTTTAACATTTTTTTCCTAATTCAGTGAAAAATGTCACTGGAATTTTAGTGGGATTGCATTGAATCTGTATATCACTCTTGGTAATATAGCCATCTTAACAATATTAATTCTGCTTATTCGTGAATGGGAGGTTGTTATGGTTTATGTCTAGATGTCCCCCAAAAGCCTCATGTGCTGGTAGGTAAGACTTTTGGAAGGTGATTAAACTATAGGGCTTATAGTTGACTTCCTGTTAGGAGATAAGATCTGGTCAGAAGAGGTAGGTTGGTAGGGCCATGGCCTGGAAGGGTTTATCTCTCTCCCCAGCTCTTCTCTTGACTCTATCTTCACTTCCTGTCTGCCATGACATGACCAGCTCTCCTCTGCCATGCCCCCTACATGCCCTCTTGCCTTAGACCAGCCTACCATAGACTGAAACATGAGTGAAAATAAACCTCTCTTCCTTTAAATTGTGGTTATCAGATATTGTCTTTGTGATGAGGAAATTAAGACAAAGTCTTTCCATTCTCTAGTGTCCTCTTCAATTTCTTTCTTCAGAGTTCTGTAAGTTTCATTGTAGAAGTCTTTCACCTTCTTGGGTAGGTTGATTCCTAAGTATTTTTTAAGCTCTTGTGAATGGCATAGTTTCCATTATTGGTATATAGAAAAGGTATTGGTTTTTTAATGTTGAATTTGTATTCTGTCAGTTTTCATTTTAATATTTTTATTATTTCATTGCTTTAATTTTATATCTTAGATCACCTAGGATTTATTTTTATATACCAAGCTAAAGAATCAACATTTCTTTTCCAATAACTCAGGATCCGAAAACAATATAATATTAGAGACAAGTTCATTTATTCCTAATGATTGAAATTTCACCTTTATTCTTTCCTCACATACACTGTACTTCCTTTTTGTACTTCCGTAATCTATTTGATCTACTGATTTATCTTTCTCTGTGTCATTATCACAGTATTTTAATAAAAGAATTAGAACTTACTAATTGTTTCACTTATATTATCCCCTTTGTGTGCAGACAGATTCTAACCTCCTTCAAATCAAAAACTACACTCAGAACAATATTGTACGCTCATGGAACTGAACTTCGTTTGCCTGAACCCGGTCTCATAATTTCAGTACCATTTATGTTTAGAAATAGGCTTTTAAAACTTTGTAAAAGAGTGGAAATAACTGTGAAACAATCTCAGACAATGATAGAGGTAAATGATTTTTTTGTTATATCCCATAATTACTAGAGAATCAGTAATACTGGATATTCTTTTTAAGTATGAGAGCTTTTAAGATCTGATTCATTTGACTTAAGCATATGATTTGTATGGATTAGAAATAATTTTGTTATTCTGCAATAGAATAGAACAAAATATTTTTCCCCTGGTCATGTACTTATGGTTTGGGAAAACGACCCACACCATTGTATAGAAGACAGGGGTTTTTGTATGAGGAGACTTGATACAAATTCTGGGTTTTGTCACCTACTGGCTCTTTGCCTGTTACATAATAGATATATACTAAGTGTTTTAATAAATTAATAAATAATTAATACATAAATATTTTTCCAATCATAATATGTGTGACGAATGGCAATAACACTTAGAAAGGGTGTCACATTCAGTGCCACAGTATTCAACATTTATTAGTATCAGAACTATTAGATGCAACTGCTTCAAAAAGACCTCTCAAATGAAATAAAAAAATGTCCCTTAAAGCATCTCAAACTCAAGTATACAAGCAGGAAAAACTGATTTTGTATCCAGATACTTCTTTCCTTCAGACATCCTGTGAAATTCAAAGGGAACATTTCCACACCTAACATCAAATGTGGAAACTAGATTATTCCCTACCTCTTGTTCCTCGGAAAATATGCTTTGCCTCCATTGTACTCAAAGCCAATTTTTACCTCTCAGCAAATTTTACACAATAGATCTAGTGTTGTATGGAAACTTCAGTGATTTCTCCATAGTTCCATGAAATAATAGAGGGCAAGAGTGCCTTTAATATTGAGTCTCAGGAAGGTTGTGTTTCCAGATCCAAGAGATCTGAATCTGGATAAAAATGCAGGTTGGGAGAAATACACAGGACAGGCTCAGAAGAGGCAGCTGGAATTCATTAAGTATTCATGGAGAGATGAGGACTTGACCTAGGGCAATAGCATAAAAAAATTAAGTCCTAGAAGAATATGAGAAAGAATAGGATTTGATAAGTAACTGGTTGAATACAAGTATTTTAAAAGGACATACAAATGGCCAAAAGTACACAGAAAGATTTTCTTTACCACTAATCAGTAGAGAAATGTAACTCTAAACCACAATAAGATACCACCTCATACTACTAAAAATAGCTAAATAGTTGATTTAAGTACAGTGCTGGTGGAGACAGAGAAGGTGGAACACTTATACCCTGTTAGTGGAAGTGTAAAGTTATAACTGCTATAGAAAAAAGTCACTTTCTCAAAAAAGCAAAAAATAGAATTATCATATAATTGGGCAATTCTGCTTTTAAGCATATTTCCAAGACAACTGAAACCAAATTCTTGAAGAGATATATGTCTGCCCATGTTCACAGCAAAATTACTCACACTAACAAAAGGTAGTAGCAACCCAGGTTTATCAATGGATGACTAGATGAAGAAAATATAGAGATAGGGCCGGTGAGATGGCTCAGTGGTGAAAGCTCCTGCCTGACAAGCACAAGGTCCTGAGGTCGACCCCCGGTACCCAAAGAAAAAAAAAAAAAAAGAAAATATAGAGATAGATGATAGATGATAGATACATAGATACATACATAGATGATAGATAGATAGTAGATAGATGATAGATAGACTGATAAACATATATACAAAGGGACGTTATTCATCCTCAAAAAGAAAGAAAATTCTGGCACATGCTATAACATGGGTGAATTTTGAGGATGTCATGCTAAGTGGAATAAGCCAGTCATAAAAAAGACAAACGCTCTGTGATTTCATTTTTATGAAGTACCTGGAGAGCTCAAATTCATAAAGACCAAAAGTAAGATGGTGGGTTTTAGGAGCTGAAAGGAGGGAGGTTGGAGAGTGATTGCTTACTGAATGTGGAGTCTCAGTCTTACAAGATGAAGAGTTCTGGGGATGGATGGTGGTGATGTTGCACAACACTGTAAATGTACTTAATAATACTGAACTGTGCACTTAAAAAGTGTTATAGTGGCGAAATGTATGTGTACTCTACTATAATTAAAAATAAAAATTCAAAGAACTCTAATTGTGTATATAATTTTATCTGGAAAGAGATAATAATGATGCATCATTAATTAAAACTTGGGGTCCAAATGGAAGGGAAGCTATTTGGGGGAAGCTGTTAAATCCAGTAAAAACAAATCTGCTTTGTAAGCTCAATTGGACTGAATGAATATGGTAGGTGAGACTTGACCTCTGAGGGAAGGATGAAAACCCAGGAAGAATGGTCTACGAAACAAGCAAAAAGCCGGGTATGGTGGCGCACACCTGTAATCCCAGCACTCAGGAGACTGAGGCAGGAGGCTACAAAGTAAGCTCAAGGCCAGACTAAACTACATAGTGAAACCCTGTCTCAAAAAGACAAAAATAAAAAAGAAAGAGAGAGAGAGAGAGAGAAAGAGAGAAGGAAAGAAAGAAAGAAAGAAAGAAAGAAAGAAAGAAAGAAAGAAAGAAGAAAAGAAAGAAAGAAAGAAAGAAAGAAAGAAAGAAAGAAAGAAAGAAAGAAAGAAAGAAAGAAAGAAAGAAAGAAAGAAAGAAGGAAAGATCTACAGTAGTGGTAAAGACCATTTAAATTACATTTTTTTCATTTTTAATGAGCTAATTCATTTCATCAGCTGATGACTTACTTCAAGAATATTCTATGGCCCAGAAACAGAACCACAGAAAACATACTGGTGGAAGATCCTGTAATGAGAAATGGTATCACAAAATGACAAGGTAAAGAAATCTACATACCTCAGTGTTTTCCAAATAACTCATTTGCTAATCACCAATATTTGTATAGCAAACCCTGGCCAAAGCATATTAGTCAGACCTCTTAGAACTTTCCTCTGGCCCCCAAACTGGTCGGCATTTACATTTGTATTATGACCAGGCACACATGATGACTACTTATTATACCTTTTTAAAAATGTTTCTTCAGTAAGATTATGTGCAATAATCTGTTCCTTGGGACTTTACCTCGCTTTTTGAAATAAATTATTACTTCATTTCCATTGTGTAAAAAAGGAAGCTGAAGCCTAAAGAAGCTAATGAAGGTCATTTGACTACCACGTGACAGTGGAAAATTGAGATTCAGACTTTCTGACTCTCGTTCTTTGCACTGCTCCAAGCCAAAGTAAGAAAAGGAGGAGTGAGATTGTACCTACCCCTGAGTAGGGTAAGAATAACGCTAAGCAGATCTAAAGAGATCTAAGGTAAGAACTGAATAAAAACAAGTTAGGAATCGTGAGTTGGAGTTGGTTTATTAATGGCAAAGTCCAGGATATGAAAGCGATGACTGCACAGTACTGGGAGTGGCAGGTAAGGTCACCGGCAGTGTGTTGAGTGAGATGCTGATTCAGCATCTCATGCTAAACATGGGTATTAAAGCTAATAATTTAGTGGGAGATAAGGAGAAATATGAAGACTGTAATGTGAGAAGCATGGACATAATATCCTAGTAAAGCAATCATGGGAAATAACTGAAATCAAAACACAGAGACACTGAGCTTCCCAAGTTCACACAAATCGCAAAAATATATACATAAATATATATTTATATACATACATATACACAAATATATGCAAATATTTATACATGTATATATGGAGAGAGAGAGAGAGAGAGAGTCTGCCAAAATATGTGTACACACGTCAGCAGTTTGCCATATACATAAATGTCTGGAAGCTGATGGCCACCACTTTGAGTACCTAATTTGAGCTTGTAATTATAGAGGCCAAAGGTAACTTGTATTAATCTTGTGATGTCTCAATAAATTTAGTATTAAAATATTTATACAAGTTTTTCTTTGCCTGATGTATACATTTTTTTGGTGGGCGATGTATATGGAGAGAGAGAACATGGGAGGGAAACAATGTTATTTGGAGAATATGCACTTCCACCAAAGAAATAAAGAAAAATCTGAAGATGGGGGGAAATTTACTAAAAAAAAACATGGAAGAGGTTAAAGGGAAGATATAGAGGGGGCAGGGGTAGAATTAATAAGGGAAACTGGAATGTGTTTTGACTTGTGAAAGAAGCAGAAGAGAAGACAAACCAGAGAAACAAATGGGAGATGTGAAAGTTTGAGTATGGCTCTTTGTGTTGCTATAACAAAATGACTAATGCTGGATAATATGTAAGAAAAAATGGTTTATTTGGTTCATGTTTCTGGTGGCTACAAAGTCCAAACGGCACTACAATGGGCCCAGGCTTCCAGCACATGAACCTCTGTGGGACACATTCAGATCATACTGAATCCAGAGCAGGAGTATCAGAGAAGAAAGTACTAATTTTTGCAGTATTTTAATTCCAAAGTAAGTGCCCTATTATAAAAGTACAGTTAGACAGAGACTCCCATAAAATATCACATAAGGTGTTTTCTGACTATAATGAGCTCCTTGGTCACGTACTTTGCACTTTAGAGCAAGATCAAGCATTTTCTTTGCCTGTTTTGTTCTTAAATATACCTCATATTAGAAGCAAGATGTGTGCTTACTAGAAACATGGGTTACATCAAACCCTCATCCATGAATATTTTATTGGGAGAGGAGAATTAAAAGATCAGATTGAATTCAGAGCAATAACTGAAACTTCGCTCAGAATTAATGCACCTCATTACTTGAGAGAAGCATTCAAGAGTAAACACTGCTCATTTCACAGGCAGAGCACTGAACTGGCCACATGTTTCTAGATCTCTGAAATAATCCACTCATATTTTAATATAATATTTCATAATTGTGATAAGATATTCTAGGATGGAAATTATGTCTGGCCATTATACACTTTCATTTTGTGCAAATTAATATAGTTCATGGCCTGGTATGCCTGGCAGCTTAAGTATCTAAATGATGTTTAATATAATCTTCCCCAGTGGATAAAACTATTTTGGAAAAAAGCAAAATATGAATGTAGCAATGTACAATATTAAGAAAGTGTTCATTTAAACTTAAATTTGCCCAATGTTTATAACAAATGATTCAATGAATTTTTAAAATTTTTCTATTCTATTTCTCTGGGTATATTTCAGTTATTTGGATATCTGTCATTTAAATTTCTCTGTGTAAATGAACATAAGTCACTTTTTACTGTCTGTGGTAGGTCACTTACCGGGATGGCTTCAGTGATATCATCCATTCCTACACACCCCTTTGCTCTCCTCCCATTAAGAGGTGAAGATGTTCTCTCCATCTTTTGAGATGGGTTTGGCCAACATGATGTTAGCAAGCATGAAGTAAGCAGGATTTTTAAATTACTTGTATACTGGAGCTTACTCTCTCTGACTCCAAGTGGAACCTTGCACCACAACATAAGTGAACCTAGACTGCTGGGGAGACCATTTGGAGTAGAGCAGAGAACCCCAGCTTGCCAGCCCATTAACCACCGTCCTTGAGGCCATCTTAGATAATCCACTCCCAGCAGACTGCTACAAAGCGAGTGACCCAGGAAAGACCATCAAAACTTCCCAGTGGAGCTAAGCCCAAATTGCGGACTCACAGAATCATAGGCAAATAAAATTGCTTTGTAAATATGCTTTTCATGTTGTGGTACACAGAAACAGATAGATGATACACTAATGCACTGTCACCCTCTGAAATATATAGCATTCTTCCATTTAAAGAGAAGTGAGAAGTGCAATGTTTTGATTGGGCAGAAAAAGAGCGGAAAAAAGTACCGTTATATTCTCAGTCTCATCTAATCACAATTTGTCCCACCACTGACCCTATGAAATAAATCCTTAGTCTTCTAAATTAATTCAGTATTCCAAAACTGTAGAGATAAGAAACTTCAAAATGGCTTCATTCATGTTACTGTATTGTTACAGTGATCTTTATTTGCTAATAGTGAAATGCTAGAAAGCAAATCCATTTGGGGTTGATGCCCCACTGCAGGTTTAAATTACAGAAGACAGCTGTCCACATGGTCATTCACATTCTATTTTGCACAAGAAAAGCTACTGCGGGGCGGTGCGAGTCGGGGACTGGGGAGGCTGACCAGGAGTTAGGCTGAAATTAGGACAAGATTGTCACTTAGCCTTGGGCAATAAAATGAAGCAAAACTAATTGCTAATTAGGATCTGTGCTAATGTTTTTACTATTAAATTTTAACATTTAAGAATGGTCATAATCATAATCACAAGTAGACTTCTTCACACTACCAGCTACTTCCCTATCTACTGGAATATTGATTTATTCAAGATGGGGCATGTGCATCTATTTTATTTTTTTGTTTTTTTGTTTTTTTGTTTTTTTTTTATGTGGGACCGGGAGTCAAACTCAAGACTTCACACTTGCCAGCAGGCACTTGTGCCGCTGAGTGATATCACCGGCCCTTTTTTTCCTTTATGTGGGTACCAGAAGTTGAACTCAGGACCTCGTGCTTGCCAAGTAGGCACTTATGCCACTGAACTATCTCACCGGCCCTCTATTTTGTTTTAACATCACAGCTGATATTCTTGTACAGTGTTAGATAAGAATAACTAGTAAAGGCAAAGTAGAACATTAACAAAGTGGTAGGATTTGAGGGATAACAAGAGGATTTTCCAATAATATAACACACACACATACACACACACACACACACACACAGAGTGCCTGAAAGTACAATAATTTCTTCTTTGACTGAAAATATATTGTCCATGGCCAGGGCAGTTATATTATAAGTAAAAAGTCTAAAATCAAAAGAGCAAAATTCTCTCCTAATCATTCACTTAACCTTGGCAAGGTCATTTAACTTCTCTGTCTTTTCTTCTACAAACAAGGAATAGAGGTATCTACTTGCCAGGTTAGCTATGTTCATGGGATAGTATCATGCAAACTTTAAGATCCCATTTTAAAATAAGAAGATACTACTCATCAGAAGGAGGAAAAGCCATTAACTTCTTAGAACAAACTGAAATGCTTAAATTGCTAGATAATTACCTAATAAATGCAAGACCAGACCAGACACAGATAATGTTGGATTGGGAAGAAGAAAACTGCAATATAAGATAATATCTACAAAGGGAAAACCAGGTGTTTCAGCCCAATATGGGAGATCCCCAAGTGAAATAAAGAGAAAGAAGTTAACGGAACCAAATAAGGTGGTTAAAAAAAGATGCTAGATGTAAGCACTGCCTACTCCTTAGTATAATCTCGGAAAACCTCAACAAATGGCTCTAAACCAAAATAACCTAGGACTCTCAATAGATTCATTTTATTCTAAAATTATGGAACAAGTTGCAGACAGAAAGAGAAAATACGATGTACCTTGGAATAATGCACTTGATTAGAGATATTTGATTTTTTATAGGCAGCTCCTCTCATTTTCCATTTGAAAATCAGGATATTTCTATTTCTTATATTTGAAAACCTAGACCTATAAAACCAAAGTCAGAACTGGAGGAATTTTGCAGATACATTAAAAATAAAAGTGAATTGCTCTTGCAGATTTAGCTTTTATGAATAATTATTCATAATCTTTTTTTGATTTTGTGATAGAGTAAGTCTTTTTTTCTTTGATGGCAAAGAAATAGGTTCATTTATTGATGCCATAATGATCAAAATGAAAACTTGAAAAATTATGGGCTCATACACTAGAAGGAAATGTTTGAATATTTAAAATACTAAAACTTTTCTTGGGCCGGTGAGATGGCTCAGCAGCGTAAGTGCCTGCCTGGCAAGCGCAAGGGCCCGAGTTCAACTCCCGGATCCCACATACGAAAAAAGGGCCGGTGATATCGCTCAGTGGCACGGGCGCCTGCTGGCACGCGAGGTCCTGAGGTCGACCCCTGGTACCCACAAAAAAAAAAAACTTTTCTTATATCAAGATTTCAAAAAGTTTATGTGAAAGTGAGTCCTGTGCGCTTAGTTTTAATGGAAATAAAATATTGATTTGGGGAATGTCTGATAATTCTTTCATATTTCCCGATACACAAAGTCAAAAATCATATCCCTTCCTTCTAAAAGAACTTCATGGCAATGGTGAACATTTTTCAAATAAGTAAAAAATTATTTGCTAATCTTGTGAAGCTAATTTTTTCTCCATACATTTCTTTACCTTACAAACTACTAAAATAGCCCCTTTTTATCCTTTTTCTCACTTCCTACAGTGAACACATATATTCTTTTCTTACGATATGCATTTAATGAAGATGATTTAAAAATAAACACCCGGTAGTATTGTCCAACTATTCTGTGCTGGACAAAGGCAAGTTGAGATAACATCTGCCCAACTTATTTTCTTGCCTTTTGCAAATGTTTTATAATTATCCATTGTTCTATTTGTCATCAGTCTCTGCCTAGATGCTTGTGAATAATCTGGGATCATTGAACCAGGTACAATAAACAGACAAATCAACAGTTAATAACAACACAGTGTGATAGATATTGCAATAAAAGTGTTATAAGATTAAAACAATATTATAATTCTATGAGGGTAGTCAAGGACTTACTTATGCAATATATCCAATGAAAGAGGTACATATTCATTTTCTGTTGCTGTGCAGCAAGTTACCACAAAATTGGAAACTTAAAACAATGCCCATTTATTCTCTGAGAGTTTTCGTGTATACCTATCTGGGCATGACTCAACTGAGTCCTCTGCTGAAGGTCTAATGAGGCTAAAATCCAGATATGTGTTGCGCTGCATCCTTATCTGGAGCTCGGAGAGAGCTTCCAAATTCATGCAAGTGTTGCCAGAATCCAGCTTCTAGCAGCTGTGGGTCTCTGTTTTTTTGCTGACTGCCTACCTGGGACTCTCTCATCTCCTAGAGGCAGCCCACACTCTCTGCATCTAACCTGCTCACAAGCTGTTTCATAACATGGCAGTTTATTTCTGCAAGGGCAACATGAGAATCTCCCTTTCCAGTCTACTAAGACAGAGTTTTATATAAAAAATGTAACCAAAAATGTAAGCACAGAAGTATCTCTCCCATCACCTCTGCCATATTTTATTGGCTGGAAGCAAATTAACTTAAGGGAAATGATTATCAGAAGACATGAGTCATTTGGGGCTTACTTTAGGGTATGTGTGCCACAAGAAAACCAAAAATTCATAACGATGATGTGAGAAATAAGCTTTGGGGTTGAGTGTGTCTGGGCAGCAGAAATGGGGAAGAGATAAATCCAACCAAGGAAAATAAAAGCAACAGAGAAGATGAAAGGTGTACATCACATTTGGGATGTAATTACAGTGTAGTTCAAAGACCTCAAGTATTCCCACTTTGTGTAAATATCCAAGAATTCCAAAACAATAAACAGAGTTTTAATTAATGCAGGTTTCTAAGTCCATGTAGACTGCTATAACAAAATACCATAAACTAGGTGGCTTGTAAACAACAAAAATTTATTTCTCACTGTTCTGGAGAATGGGGAGTCTAAGACCAAAATGCCAACCAATTCAGTGTTTAATGAGAATCCATCATCCAGCTCATAACAGGCATATTTCCATTATGTCCTCACACAGTGAAGGGGAGAGAAAGCTCATTGTTATCCCTTTTAGGAGGATATTAATCTTACTCATCAGGGCTCTCCTCAAGATGTAATCACTCTCCAAAGTCCCCAACTCCTGATACCATCACTTGGAGGTTAGGATTTCAGTACATAAATGGGGCCCATGAGGAAGGAATTTAAGGAGAGAGTACCATGGTGCTAGATCTCTGGTGTGTAATCTTCCCCAGATTCCGGGCCAAAGACCCTTCTGTAAATAATGGCATTGGTCTGCCTGAGCCTGGGCTGACCTGGGCTGACCTGGGCATGTGTCAGAACTGGTAGATCTGAGTAGGAGAAGAGAAAGCAAAGGAGATGCAGGGAATGAACACAAGAAGGAAAGTACAATTAAAATTAAAGTATGGAAATCGATAGTAACAGTGTCAGAAAGAGATACAGAGTTTGTAAATAGAAGAAATCAATTTGAAGGATAATGAAATATTACCAAAGAAAGAAGTTTTAGATAGAAAAGATTCAGAATAGAGTAGAGGAAGCTAATAGAGTGATATGTACATCAATAGAGTGAGAGACTTATGTGAAGCAAATTTCTTAAAGGCTTAAAGGAAAAAACCTGAGAACTGGAGAAAAAAAATAGCCTTTATCTGAAGATTATTTTGCATTTTTTAAAAAATGGAAATTTTTTTCCAAGACTTCATAGCTCTAAACAGTATGGTTTTATTTTAGAACAAAGTTAGGAATAATATATTTCAAAGTTAGGAAAAGTGATGTAGATCTAATTTTATACATGGTATTAAACAACATATGTATTTTATTTTTACAAAATAATAATGGTAACTACTTTTCAAGTGCCTACCATATGCTAGACTTGAGCTTTATAAATATTGTCTTCATTAATTCTTACAGACCTGAAAGTAATTATGAATATACACATTTATACACGAGGAAATCGGCAGCCCAGGAAATGAGGTCAAATCCAAGGGTGCTCTGTCCCCACTGTGTTCCATATGAATCACATCTCACAAGAGCTGTGCAGCTTGGTCACGTAAAACACTATGCCTGCCTTTACCCATCCAATGAAAATAAGAGCCTCCAGGCCTCCAGCTCCAAAGCCTTCCTACTTTTAGTATGCACCAAAAAGTCCATTGTCTTTGCTTAAAATTCCAGAATATTTCACATTTTTGTTGAGCTGCAGTTTTTGGAGTTACACAGTGATTATCTATTGAGCCCTTACTATGTGCCAAACATGGTATTTGATGTTCTACATGTTATTTTATTAATTCTTCACAGCTTTCTGAGGTAGTAACTATCATTATACAACCAAGAAAACTGAGATATTATAGGTTAATAAAAGAGCCCAAGTCACTCAGGCACTAACTGGTGGATTCGAGAATGAACCCAGGTGTCCCTGACCCAGCATGCAAAGCTAATCTGAGGAATTATTGGTGCCACCACATGCTGCTCAGGTTGACTTCCTATAATAGTTAATCTGAAATCATCCTCGCACTTATCTCTTTCCTATTAAAAACTAACTTGCTACTCTGCAATGATTTATCATCACACATCAGCTTTCATAGTCACCTCCACACAAATCTGTGGTTGATTAATTAACTAAAATTGGAAGACATGTTGATGATAAAAAGTGCTAAGTAATTCTATGAATAATAATTAGCATTAGCATGGTAGTCCAACTAAATTATGTATATCAGTATTGAGAATCAATCAGGAGAAGGAGGGTCAGATATTTGGAGACCAGAACCAGGTAAGATGGATTAGTTAGAGCAATTACAGATGACTAGAGCAGGTAATAACAGCAAAACAATAAATAAATAAATTGTACACCTAATGTGTACCATACCCCGCACAGGACCCTGGAAACACAATACTGAACAATACAACACATAAATGGTCACTAGTTTTGTGGATTTATGGTCCAGAACAAAGCAACTATAGAGATTGCCCCAGCACAATGGAGCACGGTGCCAAGGAAGTCTTATACTCACTCAGCAAACATATTGGCAGAAAGCAAGTGTGCAGCCATAGTGGTTGTGACTGGAGGCTGTACTCTAGTCCCTGGGATGGTTGAGATGAAGCAAGGCAGTGTAAAATGAAATTCAAGACAAAGGCAGATGGGGATAATGTACTGGGGATCCCTGACCCCAGGAAGTAGACAAGAGCTTAATACAGTACTGGAAATAGATTAGGACCTGACCACCAGGAGAGTTAAACTAAGGTCAGTCTTTACATCTAGGTTTCTGAAAGCTCCCTGCAGCCCTCTAGAAAGAGAATTTACCTCAGAGGCTGTGCTCTCCAGTCCAGTAGCTGTGGTTAGGAACCAGAGAGGTGTAAAAAGAGGAAGCCACTTTCACAGGCTCTTTTTTCTCCAGAAAGAATCAATATATCTAAGCAGCTATGCTGAGAAATCATGCCATACACTCAAATCCAAAATCAGAAGTTGTCAAAATGATAATCTCTCTTCCCAATCTCTGCCAATAAGAGATTTTTTTTCTCTCAGTTCAAATTAGATTGATGTCTCAAATGTTGTCTTGCCCAGTAATTCCACTTGTGGGCAATTGGAAGCAGGACTCTCAATTTTTGCTCTAAGTGGTGAGCTTGTTTTGAAAAGTAAAGCAATCCCAACACAGGTGTGCATGCAGCTGTGCACTGCCTTGTATTGCTGGAGGCCCTCGTGACCTAATGTTTTTTCTGACACACATTCTTTTTATTTTTTCTTTTTTTTCTTTTTTTTTATTTTAAAGAGAAGAAAAAACAAAACAAACCAAAAAAGAACAAATTTTCAAAACAACGTAATAGGAGGGTAACAATGGTTAATGCATTACGTATTATTATCTTTAAGTTAGTTATTCAGGATACCAGATATTAGCATTCAACTGTCCAGACATTATTGGCACAAACCTTACTCTTCAATGAACTAAGTAAAATTGGTAGTGTATCTATCTTAACCATCTCATATATATATACAATTTTTTTCCTTTCCCTTCTTTCTTTTCCCTATTCCCCTATTCCAGTCTCTCTTTCCTTTTGACCAGTTTCTTTTTGATTCACCATGTCTATTGTACATTTTGGATCTAATTTACTTTTCAGTTTCTCATACTAGAGAGACAATGCAATGCTTACACATGTGCGTCCGGTTTATTTCACTTATGAGTATTTTCTCGAGTTGCATCCATTTACCTACAAAAGTCTCCAGTTTATCCATCTTTATGGCTGAATAGTACTCCATTGTATAAAAATTCCACATCTTTCTTATCCATTCCTCAGTTGATGGGCATTTGGGTTGTTTCCAAGATCTGGCTATTACAAATTGTGCTGCTATAAACACGTGCACATATATCGCTGTGGTACGATGTTTTTAATTCTTCTGGGAAGATACCCAGAAGGGGAATAGCTGGGTCAAATGGGACCTCCAACCCTAGCTTTTTGAGGAATCTCCACACTGACTTCCACAGTGGCTGTACCAGTCAACACTCCCACCAACAGTGGAGAAGGGTTCCTTTTTCCCCACAGCCCCTCCAGCATTTGTTATTAGTTGATTTCTTAATAATAGCCATTCTTTCTGGGGTGAGATGGTATCTCAGTGTTGTTTTAATTTGCATCTCTCGAATGACTAGTGATCTTGCACATTTTTTGTATATTTATTTGCCATTTTTATTTCTTTATCTGAGAAATGGTGACACACATCCTTATCAGGGAGTCATTTTCTTCAAAGGTCCAAATTCATTTCCTTCTAATTCTATGATTAATCCTCTGGGATACTGCAGAAGGAAATGGCTTTTCTGTGCTTTTGACTGGCAGATCTTCCATGACATAATCAGGAAGTCACCTTACTTCCATAATGCTGTGTGTATGCCTGTAGGCTATAATCCCCTGAGGTGAAAAGCACAAATTTTATGTATTTGATACAAAAATTCAGAACAACTCTCTCTTGCAAAGAGATGCAAGAGGGTAAGATTTTAAAACAGTGTACTATGTTGCTAAGCTGTAATAGGTTCATAGGTTACTCGTATTGAATAAATTTTCAACTTAAAATACATATTTTTGGCTTACAATGGGTTTATCAGGACATAACCCATCATAAATCAAGGAACATTTGTAGATAGTGACAAATGTTGTTATGTGTATTTTACCAAAGGCCTACTATGTACAGGTTCTTTATTACTTTCAATCCTGCATGTAACATACATTTTCACAGCTTAACTCAGGGAAACCAAGAATTAAAGAAATTAAAAGACTTGACCAAGGTTCCAAAGCTAGAAGCTACAGGTGGGATATATACCCTCTTCTGACTGACCTTACTCTACCATAGAACCACTTTGTTCTCTCAGTACCAGAGGCTGAGCAACAAGGAGCCCACCATCTCTAAGACTTTTTATGACTAGAAAAAGAAGCCATATAAAATGATTAAGAATACCAGAACAAACCTAGATTTGGAAAGAAGATAAAGATAAAAATCACAGGCTAATACTTCCAAAATTGTTATACAGATTTAATGCAATTCCAATCAAAATTCCAAAAGCATATCTCACAGAATTAGAGAAAACAATCCTAAAATTCATTTGGAATCAGAAGAGACCTAGAATAGCAAAGGCAATTCTGGGCAACAAAGGCAAGGCAGGGGGCATCACAATCCCCGACTTGAAATTATACTATAAAGCTACTGTGATAAAAACAGTGTGGTACTGGCAAAAAAAACAGACCTGAAGATCAATGGAACAGATTAGAAGATGCTGAAACAACCCCAGACATACTAAGCCACCTTATCTTTGACAAAGGTGCCAAACACATTCAGTGGAAGAAAGAAAGACTTTTTAATAAATGGTGCTGGAAAAACTGGCCCTACACATGCTGAAGATTAAAACTAGACCCATATCTTTCACCGTGCACTAAACTAAATTCAAAATGGATCAGAGATCTAAATATTAAAACAGAAACATTAAATCTGCTGGAAGGTAGGATAGGTAAATCCTTTGAAGACATTGGTGTAGGCAAAAACTTTATGAATAAAAACTCAACTGCACGGGAACTATCCCAAAGAATCAATAACTGGGATCTCATCTTATTAAAAAGCTTTTGCACAGCAAGAGAAACCACCAACAGAGTGAAAAGACAACCCACAACGTGGGAAAAAATGTTTGCCAGCTGTTCCTCAGACAAAGAATTACTATCAAGAACATATAAAGAACTCAAAAAAATCAAACCTCCCAAATTTAAAGACCCACTCCAAAAATGGGCATCTGAGATGAATACACATTTCTCAGATGAAGAAATACTAATGGCAAGTAAATATACAAAAAAATGTGCAACATCACTAGTCATTTGAGAGATGCAAATTAAAACAACACTGAGATACCATCTCACCCCAGAAAGAATGGCTACTATAAAGAAATCAACTAATAACAAATGCTGGAGGGGCTGTGGGGAAAAAGGAACCCTTCTTCACTGTTGGTGGGAGTGTCGACTGGTACAGCCACTGTGGAAGTCAGTGTGGAGATTCCTCAAAAAACTAGGGTTGGAGGTCCCATTTGACCCAGCTATTCCCCTTCTGGGCATCTTCCCAGAAGAATTAAAAACATCGTACCACAGTGATATATGTGCACCCACGTTTATAGCAGCACAATTTGTAATAGCCAGATCTTGGAAACAACCCAAATGCCCATCAACTGAGGAATGGATAAGAAAGATGTGGTATTTTTATACAATGGAGTACTATTCAGCCATAAAGAAGGATAAACTGGAGACTTTTGTAGGTAAATGGATGCAACTCGAGAAAATACTCATAAGTGAAATAAACCAGACGCACATGTGTAAGCATCGTATTGTCTCTCTAGTATGAGAAACTGAAAGAGTAAATAAGATCCAAAATGTACAATAGACACGGTGAATCAAAAAGAAACTGGTCAATAAGAAAGAGAGACTGGAATGGGGAAAAGAAAGAAGGGAAAGGGAAAAAAAATTGTATATGTATATAAGATGGTTAAGATAGATACACTACCAGTTTTACTTAGTTCATTGAAGAGTAAGGTTTGATCCAATAATGTTTGGACAATTGAATGCTAATGTCTGGTATCCTGAATAACTAACTTAAAGATAATAATACGTAATGCATTGACCATTGTTACCCTCATATTATCTTGTTTTGAAAATTTGTTTTTTTTTATTTGTTTTGTTTTTTCTTCTCTTTAAAATTAAAAAAAAAATCACACGCTACCTAATACATGTCGATTCATAAGAGAAATTTTTTTCTTTCAACATACATCACAAACTAGTTACATTAGTATATTATTTGAACACACGTAAGGGAATACTCTCTAAAATGGCTACCTAGCCCCTGAGATGGCTACCTAGCCTCTGAGAAGTGCTAAAATGCTGTGGACACCTTTTGAGATATAAGCCAACCAATGACTCACTACTGTATGAACTGATATATGTAAAGTACTTAACACAATATTTGGATGATAGTAAATATTATATAAATGTTTGTTCTCTGAAAATTGCCTCACAGCAACCTTCGGGTATGGACGTTTGCAATCGTCATTCTTGGTCCTCTCTGACCACAAGTGGTGGAGCCAGGAGAGGAGACCTGACTCAACCAGGCCAATCAGATTTTCTCTCCAGGAATTTAGTTGGCAACTCAACATTACCTCTGTTAGCATGAAACTGAATGGACAAGTAGGAGTCTGTGGAGGGCATTTTCCTCTACATGCTTATGTAAATCGATTTCTAGGAAGAGTAAAATGAAGAAGGACAGAGGAAGGGAAAGAGAGAGAAAGAAGAGAAAGCACAGAGACACCATGTGAGGGGTCAGAAATCAAGACAGAAATGGATCAGAATGACTTCCCACTTCTGACTCCGACTCTGTGAGGCCTCACTTCACTGCTCTTGTTAGGTCACTGCTTCCTCTCACTGTATTTCCATTTTTGCTTAAATTACTTGAGTGCTGTTTGGTAGGTGAAAATCAAGTGATTGCTCATTAAAAAAGAAATATATTCCAAAAGACAGGGAATACTAAGAAAACTTGTGAGAAACATAAAAAATGTTCTAGTTCATTCACTTCAGAAGAAACCATGAGGGAAACTTTTTATGGGGGCACTACTGGGAATTGAACTCAGGACCTCATGCTTACCAGGCAGGCGCTGTGCCACTGAGCTAAATCCCCAGCCCTAAGGGAAATTTTTTGTGTGTGTGGGTAGTGGGGGGTCGACCTCAAGACCTCACGCACCAACAGGCACCTGTGCCACTGAGCGATATCACCGGCCCCTTTTTTCGTATGTGGGATCTGGGAGTCGAACTCGGGCCCTCACGCTTGCAAGGCAGGTGCTTATGCCACTGAGCCATCTCACTGGCCGTAAGGGAAATTTTAAATTGAAGTTATTCTTAAAAATACTTCAAGTAGGAATGATTGTCCCTAGAGAATCATTGAGTGCGCTTCAGTAGTCTGGGATGTGGGCCCGTCCACTTCCTGAAAGACTGTCTAGAACATTTTCCTGTGAGCTGTGTCACTGTAATGCACATGATTGTATCTTGGTGGACTGAAAGCAGTGAAGATTTTCCTTTATTAGGAAGATTTCTACTAAGAAAAATGATGGCTATTGGACAAAAGAGAAGACCATACAAAAAAGCCTGCAATACCTAGATTATTGTTGCATTCACAGGGAGTATTAGTTCAAATGTTAGAGAACTCCAGTCTTCTGAGAAGTACACGCAAACTGGGAGAGAAATAAAATATATTCTACTTCCTCCAGAGATTCTAATGTTTTTTTGGTGTCAATACTGGTAATGCAAAAAGAAATATGAGCCTACCTCCTAGCAATCCCACACAAGTATCCTGCTTTCTTAGACTTTATTTGCCACACAACTCATCATTTTCTTGTGTAGAACTCTTCTCTGGAAATATGCATGAATCTAAAACATATTAAGAACTATATTTTCCAGAGTTTTATGTTAAAAGTTGTTGCCTAACAAATCTTTTTAGTCTACTGTGGATGAATCTCCTATTTCTTTTGATGATTACTTCTAATGAATGGTTTGGGATGTAAAATTGAAATGTATATCTTTATTCCTATGGCTATAAAATGTTGAGATTAATTTCTATTATTATTTTCCATTACACATGTACATACACAAATACGCACCATCCTGATTTACACAAAATTCTCATGTATAGAGAGCCATCCTGCCAGCTACAGAAATGCTTTCTACCTCCCCATCAGTGAGGATTTCTCCCTTCCTCCTTCCCTTTCACACGGGAGCTTACTCTGCTTTCCACCACTACATCTTTACAGCTCTCTTCCTAGTTCCTTTGCTCCCTATCCTGATGATCCCTTTCTCAGCCTTCATTCTAACAAGATGACTCCAGGCGTGCTGATCCCAAATGTAGAAAATAAACTAGTGGCCTGATGAAGAGTCTCTACTTACACTTTCACGCATTCGCAAAAGGAGGAAAGAGAATATGTTACTGACATCCCAACTACAATTCTGAATATATTTTCCAATCAATGCAATAATATAAATAAAAAGTAGATCTTTATTGTGATGGGTATCATTTTTCAGTTTCTTTCACTCCATCATTCATTTATCACACAAAACATACTTGATTGTCTACTATATTCCAGATACCACTCATAAATCTGAGAATGACTGTAAGCAAACATAAAACAATGTATTTGTTTTTCATCACTTCTTTTTTTTTTCAAACTTTATTTATTTTTTTAAAGACAACAAGTAAACCTTCTCATGTATTAACAAACTCAAGCATTAGAGAATGTACAAATACCTTTTGGAGAAAATATTACTCAGTATAAGATTAAGCCATGTGAAAGCTAGGTAAAAATAGAAGACTAAGGAATGGAATAGGCACAGTGAAATTGCATTTTCATACTAGGGAGACAATACTATGTTTACAAATGTGTGTCCGGTTTATTTCGCTTATGAGTATTTTCTCGAGTTGCATCGATTTACCTATAAAAGATTCCAGTCTATCTTTCTTTATGGCTGAGTAGTACTCCACTGTATAGAAATACCACATCTTTTTTATCCATTCCTCGGTTAATGGGCATTTGGATTGTTTCCATGATCTAGCTATTACAAATTGTGTTGCTATAAACATAGGTGCACATATATCACTGTGGTATGATGTTTTTAATTCTTCTGGGAAGATACCCAGAAGGGGAATAGCTGGGTCAAATGGGACCTCCAATCCCAGTTTTTTGAGGAGTCTCCACACGGATTTCCACATTGGTTACACCAGTCGACACTCCCACTAACAGTGGAGAAGGGTTCCTTTTTCCCCACAGCCCCTCCAGCATTTGTTATTAGTTGACTTCTTGATAACAGCCATTCTTTCTGGGGTGAGATGGAATCTCAGTGTTGTTTTCATTTGTATCTCTCAAATGACTAGTGATGTTGAACATTTTTTCATATATTTATTTGCCATTTGTATTTCTTCATCTGAGAAGTGTTTATTCATCTCAGATGCCCATTTTTGGATTGGGTCTTTAAATTTGGGAGATCTGATTTTTTTGAGTTCTTTGTATGTTCTCGATAGTAATCCTTTGTCTGAGGAACAGCTGGCAAACAGTTTTTCCCACGTTGTGGGTTGTCTCTTCACTCTGTTGATGGTTTCTCTTGCTGTGCAAAAGCTTTTTAATAACATGAGATCCCAGTTGTTGATTCCTTGTGATACTTCCTGTGCAATGGGGGTTTTATTCATAAAGTCTTTGCCTACACCAATGTCTTCAAGAGTTTTACCTATTCTATTTTCCAGGATATTTAATGTTTCTGTTTTAATACTGAGTTCTTTGATCCATTTTGAATTTAGTTTAGTGAACGGTGAAAGATATGGGTCTAATTTTAATCTTCAGCATGTGTAGAGCCAATTTTTCCAGCACCATTTATTAAAGAGGCTATCTTTCTTCCAGTGAATGTGTTTAGCACCTTTGTCAAAGATAAGGTGGCTTAGTATGTCTGGAGTTGTTTCTGCATCTTCTATTCTATTCCATTGATCTTCAGGTCTTTTTTTTGCCAATACCACGCTGTTTTTATCACAGTAGCTTTATAGTATAATTTCAAATCAGGGATTGTGATGCCCCCTGCCTTGCTTTTGTTGCCCAGAATTGCCTTTGCTATTCTAGGTCTCTTCTGGTTCCAGATGAATTTTAGGATTGTTTTCTCTAATTCTGTGAGATATGTTGTTGGAATTTTGATCGGAATTGCATTAAATCTGTATAACAGTTTTGGAAGTATGGCCATTTTCACTATATTGGTTCTTCCGACCCAAGAGCAAGGGATATCTTTCCATTTTCTGATATCCTCTTCAATCTCCTTTTTCAGAGTACTGTAGTTATCAGTGTAGAGGTCTTTTACTTCCTTTGTGAGATTGATTCCTAGGTATTTCATTTTTTTAGATGTGATTGTGAAAGGTGTTGTTTCCCTAATTTCTCTCTCAGTGAGTTTGTTATTGGTGTACAGGAAGGCTATTGATTTTTGAGTGTTGACTTTGTATCCAGCTACACTACTGAATTTGCTTATTAAATCTAGCAATTTTTTAGTGGAGTTTTTGGGGTCTTCTACGTAGAGTATCATGTCATCTGCAAATAATGATAATTTAACTTCTTCCTTTCCAATCCTAATTCCTTTTATTTCTTTCTCTTGTCTAATTGCTCTGGCTAAAGTTTCCAGGACTATGTTGAATAAGATTGGGGACAGTGGACATCCTTGTCTTGTTCCTGATTTTAGAGAGAAGGCTTTCAGTTTTTGTCCATTTTGTATGATATTGGCTGTTGTTTTGTCATAGATAGCTTTTATCAGATTGAGATAAAGACCATCTATTCCAATTTTCTGTAGGGTTTTTATCATGAAAAGGTGCTGGACTTTGTCAAAAGCTTTTTCAGCATCTATTGAGATGATCATATGATTTTTGTCCTTGGTTCTGTTAATATGGTGTATTACATTTATTGATTTATGTATGTTGAACCATCCCTGCATCCCTGGGATGAATCCAACTTGGTCATGGTGTATAATCTTCTTGCATATAATTTGCTGCATTCTGTTTGCCAGTATCTTATTGAGGATTTTTGCATCTATGTTCATTAGGGAGATTGGTCTATAGTTCTCTTTCTTAGTTGGGTCCTTCTCTGGTTTTGGTATCAGGGTAATGCTTGCTTCCAGGAATGAATTTGGGAGTATGCTTCCCTTTAAATTTCATTAAAGAGTTTGAGAAGTAGTGGTGTTAGGTCTTCTCTAAATTTCTTGTAGAATTCAGCAGTGAATCCATCAGGGCCTGGGCTTTTCTTTGTTGGGAAGTTTTTAATTACATCTTTGATTTCATTGATTGTTATTGGTTTATTTAGGGGTTTTATATCTTCTTGGTTGAGTTTTGGTAATTCATATGTATCTAGGAATCTGTCCATTTTTTCTTCATTTTCTATCTTATTAGAATACAGGTTTTCAAAGTAGGTATAGATGATCTTCTGGATTTCTGCAGGGTCCATTTTGATATCACCTTTTTCATTCTTAATTGTGTGGATTTGAGTACTTTCTTTCCTTTTTTTAATAAGGTTGGATAAGGGTTTGTCAATTTTATTTAATCTTTCAAAGAACCAACTCTTTGATTCATTGATTCTTTGTATTTTTTTTTTAGTCTCCAATATGTTAATTTCTGCTCTGATCTTTATAATTTCCTCTCTTGTACGAGCTTTTGGCTTAGCCTGAAGCTGTGAGAATGAAATCAAATGTCCAATGAAGACCCTAGGAAGTTAGAGATGCCAAGAACCTGGAAGATCTACTGAGGAAAGCTGCAGGCCCTGAGTGGAGCCAGCCAAAGAGATTGGCCATGTGGGCTCCAACTGGCAAGGCAATACGGATGGGACTGCTTAAGGCCTTTGGAACTCACATTTTACCACTGTGTTCCCTGGATGGTAGATATAGAGCTACAGGACTTAATGTTTTCCCACAAGGGTTCCGGTCTTCCTTTTGCTTGATTATTTTCTATCCCACTATTCCTACATTTGGAATGGGAATATTTATCCTGTGCCATTGTATCTTGGGATTAGGTAACTTGTAGAGGTTCACAACTAAGAGTTTGCTTGGAATCTCAAAAGGGATTTGGGCTTGAACTTTTGAAAAACACTGGAACTCTTGAAACTTTGAGGAAGGGATCTTTGCCTTTTCAATTCTATATGAAATAAATATGCTATTTTAACTGAAATTATGAACTTGCTATTGTCTTTTTTTGGAAAAATAAGCATGGTTTAGGGAAATGTGTTTGGGTGTGAAGTTGACAAGGAATAGATTCTGACCGTTAATCTTGCTTTGTCAACTTTCACTGGATTAAGAAATGCCTGATAGAATAGTAAAGTATACTCCTGGGTGTGCCAAGTGGATCATGGAGACATGCCTTTGGGTATTATATGTGATCACTAGCTCATTCCTCTCTGGCACTCTTCTGCTCTGTTTCCCAACTGTTATGAGCTAAGCATCTTTGCTCTGCCATTCCCTGCTGCCATGATATTTCTGCCCTGGAGCTAGGAGAACACAGACTGAAACAATAAGTCAAATTAAACCTCTCCTTTAAATTGTGAGTGTCATGCTGAAGACTAAAACTAGACCCATATCTTTCACCATGCACTAAACTAAATTCAAAATGGATCAGAGATCTAAATATTAAAACAGAAACATTAAATCTGCTGGAAGGTAGGATAGGTAAAACCCTTGAAGACATTGGTGTAGGCAAAGACTTTATGAATAAAAACTCAACTGCACGGGAACTATCCCAAATAATCAATAACTGGGATCTCATCTTATTAAAAAGCTTTTGCACAGCAAGAGAAACCACCAACAGAGTGAAAAGACAACCCACAACGTGGGAAAAAATGTTTGCCAGCTGTTCCTCAGACAAAGGATTACTATCGAGAACATATAAAGAACTCAAAAAAATCAGAACTCCCAAATTTAAAGACCCACTCCAAAAATGGGCATCTGAGATGAATACACATTTCTCAGATGAAGAAATACTAATGGCAAATAAATATACAAAAAAATGTGCAACATCACTAGTCATTCGAGAGATGCAAATTAAAACAACACTGAGATACCATCTCACTCCAGAAAGAATGGCTACTATAAAGAAATCAACTAATAACAAATGCTGGAGGGGCTGTGGGGAAAAAGGAACCCTTCTTCACTGTTGGTGGGAGTGTTGACTGGTACAGCCACTGTGGAAGTCAGTGTGGAGATTCCTCAAAAAACTAGGCTTGGAGGTCCCATTTGACCCAGCTATTCCCCTTCTGGGCATCTTCCCAGAAGAATTAAAAACATCGTACCACAGCGATATATGTGCACCCATGTTTATAGCAGCACAATTTGTAATAGCCAGATCTTGGAAACAACCCAAATGCCCATCAACTGAGGAATGGATAAGAAAGATGTGGTATTTTTATACAATGGAGTACTATTCAGCCATAAAGAAGGATAAACTGGAGACTTTTATAGGTAAATGGATGCAACTTGAGAAAATACTCATAAGTGAAATAAACCAGACGCACATGTGTAAGCATCATATTTTCTCTCTAGTATGAGAAACTGAAAGAGTAAATAAGATCCAAAATGTACAATAGACACGGTGAATCAAAAAAAAAAAACTGGTCAAAAGGAAAGAGAGACTGGAATAGGGAAAAGAAAGAAGGGAAAGGGAAAAAAAATTGTATATATATGTAGGATGGTTAGGATAGATACACTACCAATTTTACTTAGTTCATTGAAGAGTAAGGTTTGATCCAATAATGTTTGGACAATTGAATGCTAATGTCTGGTATCCTGAATAACTAACTTAAAGATAATAATACATAATGCATTAACCATTGTTACCCTCATATTATGGTGTTTTGAAAATTTGTTCTTTTTTTTATTTGTTTTGTTTTTTCTTCTCTTTAAAATAAAAAAAATAAAATAAAATAAATTGTGAGTGTCTGGTATTGTGTCCAGAAACAGGATAGCTGACGAATAAAACATGCAACATTTATCCAGTGGGAAACTGTATACCCAATTCTTGATAACCAATTTACAGTATGCAGCAATCCCATTAGTCATCTCAGAAATTCCTAGATATCCATACCTGTGCATATATAAATAAATTTGTCAGTCAAAACCTCAGTCCATTCATTTATAGATACATAGCAAAATATGCATCTTCAGTATCCACATACTATATCAGATATGCAGACCTCAAATCGCTAATCATGACTTGTTCTCATTATTCTTCAAGATACTACATCAAATTTCTAACATATATTTTAATTGAAAAATGAAGTACTGTTATGGTTTGTGTCTCGATGTCCCCCCAAAGCCTCATGCAGTCATGGAGGCGGGCTTCTAGAGTTTATGACTGATTCATGGTCTAATGCTGGGATTATGGGCATGAGTGCTACATCCACCCTAGGGTGGGTAGCCTGCATGTAATATAAGGGGGGGAAAGAGGCTTGCTCTCTCTCTCTTGTGCTCATGCTCCTCCCTTTTGCTCTTGCTTGTTTTTGCTGCCTTCTGTCACCATGAACTGCTGCCGTCTGCCATGTGCCACTCTGCCTTGGAGCCAGCCAAGTGTGGACTGAAACCTCTACAAACTGTGAGCCAAATAAACCTTTCCTTTCTTAATTTTAGGTGTTGGGTATTTTGTCTCAGCAATGAGAGAAAAGTAACCAGGACAAGTACCATATCCAAAATTTCTGATGGGTTTCTATACAAGGGAAGAATAGTTAACTAAGAACATGCTTTGGAATTAGATTCATCTTTTTTCAAATCTTAATGGTTCTATTACTTTGCACAAGCTATTAAACTCTTTTAGCCCTAATATTACACATCTATAAAATGGAAAGAGTAGTATCTATTTCACAAGATTGACATAAGGATTAAATCTAATTAAGTAAGATATATATTAAATCACTAGTACAATACTAAAAATTATACTTATTAATATAAATATGTATATTTCATCTATTTATGTAGGCAAATATCAAAAAAAGTTAATTGACTTGGACACCCTTGAGGAAAAATAGGCCTCTGTGTCCTCTTGAGATGAGTGTACATTAGAAGGAACAAATTAACAAGTCTTGTTAAGTGGTCAATTTTATTTTTCCTTCCATCTCTGATTCTTATCAAACTATCAAGCTCATGATATGTGTTCAAGTGTTCCTTTTTTATCTGACTTTAAGGAAGTGAAGACAGTAATTCCATGAATACAACCCAGGACTGAGGTTATATGCATACTCCAACCAAATTCCAAAAAAGCAACTGAAAGTGTTACTATTTTTAATTAAATCTCTAAATCCATCCAACCAAACCTAGGGGGCAGCTGTGGATGAAAATGATATATGAATTGCCAGATGATCACTTCCCATAAATAATTTCTTTGCAGGACTTAGAAATGACATTGATTGAGAAATGACAGGCTATTTCTCACGAAGACTGTTAACTAAGACATCCCTTTAACATTGCTTTCTATCACCTAGCTCCCCAGGGCAGTTTTTCAATATATAATACCAGTCTGGGATTGAGATTTGTTTTGAAGGAGAAATGCATTTACCCCCAGCTCTATCTAAAAAGCTTCCAGGGTGAGAAGACAGGCTCATATGTCTTTGTCCCAGGAATCTGTTTTCTAGTTAGTTTCCTCAGCATCTGACAGATGAGGAAATTTCTTCCCATCATTCAAATACCAAGCGAGAAAGAATAAAAATTGAAGTTTAATTAACCTTCTAGTAGAAAACTACAGCTACTCTTTTCCCCATAATAAAAGTCCTTCTGAACTCTGATAAGTGAGGTGGCTGGAGAGTCAATTAAAATTAAAGCCTCAGGCAGAAAGCGAGTACACCTGACTACATACTTAGAAAGTGCTCCATCTCATCTGGTATTGTCCACCCTGGGGGTCACAATGCACCAAAGGGAAAACTCTACAAAATGGTTAAACTTTCAGATACAAAACACAGAAAGAATTCAAGGCTTCTATGATTTCACAATGTACCCTAGCCTTAAATATGAAATACAGAGTTCCTTCTTCACCACAACCCAAAGAATCCATTAGCTTTATGCTCTGTCTTCCACACAAATAATTTTCTTCCTCCATATTTCTGTATTGTTCTTAACCTACTCAACTTGATTTACTAGTCTTTTAAATCCACTCTGAAAATAAAAACTAGAAAAACAACATTAACAATAATCAAAGAATAGACATAAAATAAATACAGTTATTTTGTTTTGCCTTCTTAGTTTATTTACACCTTATTTTTGAAGAATCCATGTCTACATATACATATTTGTAGATGCGGGGCATAGATTAATAACCTTTACAATGGAAAATACATTGATATAATCTCTATGTCTGTCTCTCTCAAACTGTACACTTCTAATTGAATCTTTGCCTTGTAAATATTTGTACTTTGTGTATGATATAGTTTTGGAAATTTGTCTTCTGTTTTTAATCTATATTATTTGTATTTCAATAAGACCCAGAATGAAACATCTATAGTTAATTCAAGGATGAAGGCTATTTGTGTCTTTCGTATATTAAAACAGCATATAACCCTGATACCAGAAATGTTTGTATGAACTTTTGAATTTAAAAGTACATTAATTAATGTGAACAAGGTGGCATTGTAAATCAGTGAGAAAAAAAATGGATGTTTTAGAATGGCACTGAAACAAAGAAAACCAGACCTTCAACTCACATTGACAACATAGATCAGAGATCTCAAATACAAAATTAAAGAAACTATACAATAGAAAAATAAAATGAAAATGAATATTTTTATGCCTGGGAGTTGGAAAAATATCACTAATTCAAAATTCAAAAGAATAAAGAAATAAAATTTGACTGCACTAAAAAAAGAAATAAAAAGTTTGTGGAGGAAAGAAAAATACCAAGACAAACATAAATGACAAACTTACAAAAATATTTGCAATTTATACCTTAAGCAATGGGATAATATTTCTATGATACAAAGATATGCTAAAAACTGAAGGAAATAAACATAAAAACATGGGCAAAAATGTGAGCAAACAAAACACAAAAGTAATGGAACATATGAGGTGATCAACCTAACTCATAAGTTAAAAATTAAGACATCAGTTCTGACCTATAAGAAGCAAAAATTCAAATTGACAATATATTATATTATTGTAATGAAGCAACCATGTAAGAGGTTGGGGGCCAGTGATATAGCTCAGTGGCATAAGGGTGTGCCTGGCAAGCACGAGACTCTGAGTTCAACTCCCGGTATACACACACACACAAAAAAAAGAAGTTAGAAGGCAAAATAAAGGTAAACACAGCTACACAGACATTTGAGAATATGACTTAAAAATTCCTCATGTATTTTTCTTTTGACTCAGCAATCCCACATCTAGATCTATCAAAAACTGGTAAAATGATGAAATATTTTTAATACAACATTGTTCACTGAAGAATTATTTTGCACACTAAGATCTGGGGTCATCATAAATGCCTACCCATAGAGCCTTGTTAAATAAAATATCATAAATTGAGTATTAAGTAGCATGAATGGAATGAAGATTGCTACACTCTGGTATGAAATAATCTCCAGGATATATTAAGCTAAAAATACCATATATTGTGTGCTTTCACATATGAAAAAAAAATTGTGTTATATTTGAAAAAATGATTGTACTAATCAAAACTGGTTATTTTTTAAAAAATGAATATCCATGGAAGGAGACAGGGAAAAAAATAACAAGAGGAAAGAAATAAGAAGAGGTGGAAGGGGTGGAAGGGCAAAAACACAGAGGATGGATATGCTCAAAATACGTGCATTGAAACTCCCTAAACAATGTGACACTAGGGGGAATGGAGAGCAAAAGGGTGATAACAATCAAAGTACGTTATGTGTAGGTACAAATCTGCCAAAATGAAACCCATCAATCTACAGTCATTATGCACTAATAAAAATGCTAAACAAGCAAAGCTACATTGATGAAATTTTTAAAAATAAAATATATAGGAATAAACCTTACTAAGGAGATGTAAGATCTTACAACTCAAGACTAAAAGTTATTTATTGAAGAAGTTGAAGAAGACACAAGTAAATGGAATGATGTACCATGTTTATGGATTGGAAGATCTAGTATTGATAAAATGTCCATATTACCCAAAATGCCCTACAGATTAAATGCAATCCCTATCAAAATTTTAATATTTTTCACAGAAATAGAAAAAATAACTCTAAAAGTTTAATGGATCAATAAAAAAGACCGACTAGCCAAAGAAATCTTGAATAAATCTTTTTGTTTTTAGTTTTGTCTTGCTTTGAGTTTTTTTTGGTTGTTTTGTTTTGTTTTGTTTTTGAGACAAGGTCTTACTGTGCAGTTCAGGCTGGCCTGGAACTCACTATGTAGACCAGGCTGGCCTCAAGCTTTCAGAGATCCTCCTGCCTTTGAATAAATCTTGAGCTAGACCCCATATCCATTTATGTTATCTGTGGATTTAACAAATCATAGATTGAAAATTATTTGCAAAACAAATTTAGCTGTACTGAATGTATATAGCCTTTTTGTAATTGTCATTATTCTCAAAACAATTCAATATAACAACTACTTATATAACATTTACATCGTATCAGGTTTTATAAGTAATCTAGCTTTAGGCTTCTATGACTTACACTAATACATTGACATATGGCTTGTTTTCTTTTAAAAGGCTTTTTTGATACTATGTTTCCCAAGTTAGGCCCAAATTCAGAATAAAATTCTTTTGAAATAAATAATGTGTCTGGTTAAAGTATATAACATTGTGTTATAATATAAATATATAGTAAAATATTTATTAGAATAGAAAAAATTGACAAATTTACGACCTAGAGAGACTACTTTCTTTTCTTAAGCAGACCTTACAACTTCTGAATTCTCCAACTACATAAACTTCTTCTCATTATAGGTCAAAGAAAAAGCTATGCTTCTCTCTGGTGCTCATTGCCCAAAGTGGAACTTTTTCATTTGCCTATATCTCCCCCCATCCCAGCATTTGCTTCCAACCTATAGCTAAGACGCATTCATTGTGTTTCCATGTGGCAGTGTTAGAACCATAATTAGCTGAATCCTCAATGGAGAGTCCTGGCCTCACTTCTCATGCTATGACTCTGTAGTAGAGCACTAACCTCATTTTTCTAAAACATCGTCCAACACTTTTTAGCCAACCCTATTACCACTTATAAAATTTTCTTTGGCTTATAGTTAAATGCTGCTCTAACCTAAATCCATCTGTCTACCTATCTCTTCTTGGTAAAGATGAATCACATGACTATTTAACAATTGTCCACAGTGTCCTACCCTGACTTATTTTCCTAGAACCCCAATTAGTATTTGTTGATAATGCATGTCTTTAAAATAATCAAGTATATTTTGTCCAGGACACTCTCACAGAAGATATCTTATTTAAGGGTTTACCTTAATAAACATTAGAAGTTCATGATTACAACTGGGCTGCAGGTTGGGGTCCCCGGAAGCAGGATCTGAGACAGATTACTTAGTGTAAGGTGTTTATTGAGGTGCATGCTTGGGTTTAACGTCTCTGAAAGGGAAGGGAGGGAAAGGAGGCAAGGCTGGCAGAGGATAAGATTGGACTATGACACAGTCTCAGTGAAGACCTGGTGAGCCATAGGGAGAGCTCTTATGCCGGGGTGCTCTTTCAGAAATATTCCCCGTTGTAGGCATTTTGCTCAGCATAAGTCGCTGGATTTAGGATTCTGCTCCAAAGACACTATGACCTTTGGTGAAACAGCTGGAAAGGACAATTTCCAGAAAGACTGCTGGCTACTGTCCAGAAGGGCAATGCAAACATCCTGTCACAGTATCTCCTACAGGAGTGGCATGAAAACAAAGAGGTATTCTAAGTCTCTGAGACACCACAGTCAGATGTGAGGAAGAAACAACCTATCTTAGTTATGAATGGAAGTGCATAGTTTGGGGTCACTCTACCCATAAGCTACTTTGCACAAAGCACTGTTCTGATGGTTAAGTGCATGTGTCAACTTAATATGGCCACAAATAAGTGATGTTTGGCAATTGTTATCCTGAGTGCCTCTCTGGGGGTGTTTTGAAATGAGATTAATCCAAAAACCTTCATACATTAATTAAAGCAAGTTGCCCTCACCAGTGGAAATGGACATCACTGAATAGAGCAACAGGCTGCCTTCTTTACCTGGTGTTCTTCAAGCTAAGACATGGGTATTCTGCCTTTGAATTTGGACTAGAACTTACATCATCCGCTCTTCTGGTTCTTGGGTTTCAGAACTATAAACCTAGGGACTTCTTGGCCTCCATAATCATGTGAACCAAACCCTTGAGGTAACTAACTATATAAATAGATAAATAAATCATATATATTGGTTCCTCTTATCTAGAGAACCCTGACTCATAAAACACCTTATTGACTTTATTACCTTTTTTGTAGAAGAAAGTTTCCACTCTGATTTCATGAATCCACGTGTACTTATTCAAATGTAAATACAGGACAGAAAAGATATCTCAGCACTGACTCATGTGTAGTGATGGACTTCAATATTCCCAAGACATTTTTTCAGTGGTCCTCGAGTAAGTGTCCAGGCTCAGTGCACATGCTGTGCAAAGCACTCACAGTGACAAAGGCCTACTGCTCCTGTTGCACAAATCTGAGATCAAACTGAATGGAAGACTCTGCACCTGAGGTGTTAGAAGGCAACTTTATTTTAACACTAGCAGGCTAGTGGGAACCAAGTCCAAATCACTAGCACAGAGTCAGCTTAGAGTTCAGCTTAAATACATTTTTGCAAGCCTGAAATACAAAGCCAACAGTGAGTTATTATAGGGTTGGTTACATAGGCTAAGTCATATGTTGTCAGGCAGATTTGTTCTGGGCAGGCCTTGCTAGGGAGGGGCTGTACAAGTGGGTGGGTGAAATCAGGCAAGCATGTCTTTGGGTTATTCTGTCCTAGGTGGAAAGTTCCTGGAATAGGCAAGCAAAACAGAATATGTTTACAGGCTAGAAAGTGTGGGCAATGCAGCTGGATGCAGTGAGATAAGGCTGAGTCAAACTGTCTCTGAGTTATGTGGTGGTCTGGGCTAGCTGAGTCTAACTATGTGACAGGCAGCATGAGCTTAGGCAAAGGCTACTAATTGATTTCTAATGTCTGCTATGAAATTTCTATAAGTTTGCTATTCTATAACTTTGCTCTTACACTCCCAACTTCTCAAAAAGCATTAGTGAGGAAATTTATCGTAGAAGACTTAACAGGTAATCAAATCTTGCCATTTCTGTCATTATCATAAGAAAAACTAAAGGTAGGAGTCACAATCCCACTTCAAGGATAATTTCAGTATGTACAAATGGATTCATTTAATTACCCAAATCACAAGGATTTAACTAGGTTTTGGTAATAATTTTTAAATTTTCTGGTCAGATGGAAGATTTCTCTTGCTGGAAGTGTAATACCCTAATTCTAGAGAGACAGAGTGGGTGCTTTTACGATCACCCTGTTTATAAGAGAAATTCTTACAGTATAGGCTCTTCTTTTAAAATAAGACTTTCACTGACCATCAGCCTTTTAGCTCTGAAAATGTGAAAGTCTAATCCATGATCATCCACTGCAATTACTTGTCGTGTCTCTTCAATTTCCTTTAATCTAGAGCAGTTTCTCTCCTTACTCATCATCTATGGTATTACTATGTGGTTAGATGATCTTCCCATGTTGATTTCATAGAAGTGTGACCTATACTTCATAAGATCATCCTCTCTTCCCAGGTATTCATCCTCTCCTTCATTTTAGTGAAGAATGATATAGTAGTATTTCAAAATAAAATCTTTATGCTTGCTGTGTTCATTGTGCCAGCGCGTAATTAGTTATAAACCCATTTAGTGAACAGATCAAAGAAATATAGGCTTTTATGAATATGATATATTGTATGTGGTTTAAGAAATGTATATAATTTTATGCTATGAACACATATACCTCTAACTCCAATCTAATACAAGATTTTTCGTATCTTCCCCAATTTCATATCTGTATCTCCCTAATCTCACAGTGAGAACCCAAACTCCCAACAATAAGATTACATTTACTCATTTTCTTAATCTTACTAAGTATGCAAAATGGCTTCAGAATTTCCACTCCTGTACTACACATACAAGAAATTAATAATGAATATTAAAGATTTTTGCAGATGTTTTTCTTTATAAAGGATATCAAAACAATGTGCTTAAAACTTATAAACTAACGGTGTTCAAAATCAAAACAGAACAGTTCTTATTTACAAAAGAATTCATTTTATCCTAAACTTTATCCTAAAGTTCTACTTTGGCCTTAATGACTGTGCAGTTCACATCACAGAATCCTCATAAATGCTTACTTTATTCCTGACCAACATTACCTTGTTACATTCTGATCTTAGTGGACGTTTTCAAAATCTACTGTCATATAAAAAGTCATATCCAACAAGCATAAGCTGCCTGAAGAGACATCGGTGAACACACTCCTGCAAAATACAGACCAGTATACTGGTAACATAGGAAAAGACATCAGTGAGAGCCTCAGAATTGTACTGAATATCATCATTTCAAGTGTTTCTAACCACTAATACTGCTCTGAAACTTCAGAACATACAACCCATGAATTTATACTCTTCAATACAAAAACATATTAAGGGTCTTACTGTATGAATACCCATCCCCACTAGAGATCTAACCCTGAGTTCACTCAAAGGCCTTCAGAAGTACAAAATTAACAGAAACAAACAGACAATTTTCACAGCTTCCAATGCTGTCAATCACGAAATTTCTTATATGGCTCAGACCCTTCTAAAAATTTTAACCCAAACATATCTAATTCACGTGCTTCAATTGAATTCTAGCCCTACCCCCACAATTACTGCCTTTACTTATGTATCCAGAGCCTCACAGACACCCATGGGATGTTAGAAAGGTGCAGGTGACAAATAATGCAAGTTATGATCCAACTATTTTCTCATAAATCAATTCAGAACCATCACATGATTTGTTTAAATCTACCTACAAATATTTGTTCTTTGTAATTATACCAAATATATTCAGGCAACAAATGATATAAGGTGATTATCTTTATGCCCTTTTAGCATGAATCCAAAGGACCATTTTTTCTGTATAATTAGTTGGATCTCCCCGGCTACTGGCATCAAAACTTGATCTGCACTTTATCAAGATCACCCTGTCTTTCCAAGAAGTGAAAACAAATGCTTTTGTTTCTTGTATTTTGGGAGGAGCCTGACATGGTAACTCCCCAAAAAAGATCCAAGAAACCACATATCATACGGATTTCTTCTTTAGACCAAAATGTGTGATCCACCATTTATATCTGATTGGGACCAAACACATAACAGCCCAAGTGTTAGAAGCTCATCCAAAAATTTATTGGCATCCTAGCTAATAAAATTGTCCCTGAACATTTACAGATCAACCATCTATTCAGTCAGTAAATAAACTAAAATCTGGGTATAGTTTCAGGAAAAGCAAAATCATAAATTTGAAAGAAAAAAAGCCACATAGTTATGTGAGGTTGACTCCAGAATGATCCATGGAGTTTTTTGTCCTGGTTGTTTGTAGGTCAATTAAAAACTAAATATAAATATTTGTGTCAGAGTTGAAATATTTCTTGTCTTCATACCTCTTATTTTTTTACTAAATAATATGAACCTGCTTAAAAATTACTACACTGGGGCCGGTGAGATAGCTCAGCAGCATAAGCACCTGCCTGGCAAGCATGAGGTCCTGAGTTCGACTCCCAGAACCCACATAAAGGAAAAAAAAGGGGCCGGTGATATCGCTCAGTGGCACAAGCCCTTGCTGGTAAGCGCAAGGTCCTGAGGTCGACTCCAGGTACCCAAAAAAAAAGAAAAATTACTACACTGCCTTTATGCTAGCCTGACACCCAGCTATGTATTAGTCTGTTTGGGCTGCTATAACAAAGATACCAAAAACTGGGTAATTTATGAACAACAAAAATGTATTGCTCGCCATTCTGGAGGCTGGGAAGTCCAAATCCAAGCCCAAGGCACTGATAAATTTGTTATCTGGTGAGCGCTTTCTTTCTAGCTGCTTCTTCACATGAGGGAGAGGAAATAGAGTTCTATGGGGTCTCTTTTACAGGCACTAATCCCATTCATGAGGGATCCATCCTCATGACTTAATCACTTCCTAATACCATCACGTCCTAATACCATCATCAGGATTTCAACATATAAATTTGGGGGAGGGGGGCATAACGTTCAGTCCATTGCAGTGTTGGATCAAAAAGATTGAAATAATCATGGCTCACTCTGATCAAGTGGGAAACAAAGTTATTATACTAGAGAAAGGATGCATCTTAGCTAAGTAAGATGGAGAGTTCAGCACTAGCTACACCTGGAAATAAAAAAAATGTATTACTTCTTGTCACTTTCAGCCATGAGATCCTTAGAAAGCTCCCTGACAAATGCCCATCTGCTTTAAGAAAAATGCCTGCTTTGATAAGTTTTAACTAATCAGCCTATCCATAAACAAAAATTAATATTTCACTATTCTTCAGGTTACGGTAGGATTGCTATTATAAAGCCTTCCTTGCCTTAGCTCCACAACTTCTCAACAGCACAGGTAAATCAATAGTAACTGCTTTTAATTAAACTGAATACATCTGAGTAATTCTTTGATAGGCTGATTCTGAACTTAATGAAGCCTCAAAAGTTGACTTCTATACAGAAGACATGGGAACAAATTATGCGACTACATTAGAAGCAGCCACATCCAAAATGTAAGAAAGTTCATAGGACAACTGACCCAATTTCTGCAAGAAATTGATGGCAAGAATTTGAAAAATGAAGGGTGAACAGATCCAGATTAAAAGAGGTTTGAGAAACATAATACCAAATAGAACATGCAGATTGTATTTGGATCCTATTTCAAACAAGGCAACTACAAAATGACGTTCTTTTTTTTTTCTTTTTTCTTTTTTTAAATTAGCACGTGTTTGCAGTACACAATGATTATATTCATCACGGGGAGTTGGTACATGTTGCATCCATTTCCCCTTCCTTCCATCTCTTGGAACCCTTCCTTTTTTTTTTTTTTTTTCTGGTTTTGGAGTGTTTTGTGTGTGTTTGTAGTACACAATAATCACATTCCTCCTGAAGAGTTGGTACATATATGCAACACATCTCAATTCCTTTTCTTTAATCTCATTCCCCTTCTCCCTCCCACTTCTGTCCATCTCTTGGTCCCATTTCCATATATAAAAGATCTATCTTGCTATTTCCCACTATCTTATTTTGCTCTTTATTTATATTTTGGGTTTCTCATATAGGAGAAAATATGTAATATTTAAGCTGTGTGTCAGTTTATTTCACTTAAAATTATGGTCTTAGGGTGCATCCATTTTCCTAGAAATGATTCAAGTGTATCTTTCTTTGTGGCAGAGCAGTACTCCATTGTGAATAAATGACACATTTTCTTTACCCATCCATCTGTTGGTGAACATACACACTGCTTCCAAGACTTAGGTATTATGAATTGTGCTGCTATAAATGTGGGCATGCATGTGTCACTGTAATATGATGTCCTTAACTCTATCAGGAAGATACTTAGAAGGGAAATAGCTGGGTTAAATGGAATTTCTAGTTTTAGTGCTTTTAGTAATCTTCATGTTGATCTCCATAGTGGTTGTACTAGTTTACATTCCCACCACCAACATTTCCCCTGCAGTCCTACCAGCATTTGTTATTATTTGATTCTTGATGATAGCCACCCTTTCTTGGTAAAACGGATTCTCAGTGTTGCTTTAATTTGAATTTCTGTAATGGCCAGTGTTATTGAACACTTTTCCATGTATTTATTGGCCTAAAATTACATTATTGAGACAATTATGAAAACGTGATTATGGACTAGGTATTAGATAATATCAATGAATTATTGTAAATTTGTAAATTATAATAATAGAATTGTATTTATGTCAGAAAAGGTTCATAGGTTTTAGAAATTCCCACTTAAATATGAAAGTGAATTTAACTATCTGAGATCTATTTTAAAGAACACAGCAAAAATGAAAAAGGAAAAAGATAAAAGCAGTGAAATCTTCATATTTTAATTTGACATAAGTTCATTATTTATCAATTTTAAAAAGGTCATGAAAGAAATATAAGTATCATATTTTTGTATTTTGATGAAAATACTTAAGATAAAAGATTTATGTATACACAAGCTTTCGGGATGCATATTCTTTCCAAAGGAAGACCTATCCTGTGTAGTCTTCTTAACCCAATATCATATCTGCTAACTTAAGGACAACTTATTTTCTGCTACAGTTGTCAGCCTTTGCTACCTAACTGCACATTGGCCTGCTTTTGTTGAGCTAAATGCCTTAGTAGGTGTGGTTTCTTAGGCTATGCTTCAGAAAGTAATGAGGGGAAAAAAAAGAAGAGTCATTCAAGACAAAGAGAAAAGAAAAAAATGGAATGAGATTTTGTTTTCTATAGCTGAGTTCAAGGCTTTATACTGTCAAATTGAATTTTTGATGAACCAACTTTTAAAAATCCTACTTACATCTATTAATTCAGTTCTATGTGATAATACAGCAGGATGAAGTGGGAAAGTTCAGAGGGTCAAAGAATGAGTTAATAAATGATTCATTGGAAAATCTCTCTGGAAAGCAGTATAATAAAGTGATTTTGCATTTTTCTTCCCAAATCCTCCCTCTCTCCTTTCTTCCTGTGATTTAGAAGAACTAGATTTTTAGGTAACTAATATTAATTGTATATATATTACAATGTTCATAATGGGGCTTCTGTTTTTAAAAAAAATTAAATAGGTGTTATGGGAGAAATAATGTCAGATTTCTCCTAGATTTCTTTTCCAGGCACTGCAGTGCTGTCTCCAGTGTGCTCTCACTTAAGAGTTGTAAGCTAAGAAGCTAAGTGGAGTCTCAAAGGGAATCAGCTTCCGAGCTTCAGTGGTGTCCAACTAATGCTTTTCCTGGACTCAGGCTGTAAATCAACCCATGGAAAGAAGAAAAAAGTTACAGCACCTGCTGCCAAGATAGCAAATAGTTTTTCACCATTGCCAATTTAATGTAAAGATTCAGCTTATTAAATTTATATCTGCCTCTTCTTACATCAGAGCAAGTTCTATTCCCGAAAAGTTCAACTATAAAGCCGTCAATAGGGTTTCCTAATTTCAATGTTATTTTGCTTCCAGGGATGAATTATACTAATCAATAATATGTACCAGTCCTATTTAAACATAACAGCACCCCTAGGTACAGAAAAAGAGGTAATAACTAAGCATTCTTCAGTTGTAAATAACTAATTTAAGAGGATAAATGATTAAATAATGTTCATTCCACATTTCAAAAATAACTCTAACATGCTGGCAAATTCCTGAACAATATAGAATGCATTGTTACTAAAGAACACCAGTTCTCCCTCCTTGGAATGACTTTCCTTTTTGCATAAAGCACAATGGCCACTTCTACTGTATCAGTCAAGGTTTACTAGAGAAACAGATAGTGTTACTAGAAACAGAAGGTGTCTGCATGCTAGAGACTGAAGGGTCCAGCCCAAGGCCTGGAGCTCACTGCAGTGTTCCGTGCAAGTCCATATTAGGGAGCCAATGGGTCTGTGATGGGATGGAAGGCTGAAGAATCAACACCGGAAGTCTGAAGAGTCTACAACGAAGGCTGAAGGGTCTACGCCAGAAGGCTGAAGAGTCCCAGGCAGAAGCTGAACAGTCAGCACCAGAAGCCAGGAGATGATGTCCAAGTTGAAGGTGAAGACTAGAGCTCCTCCAAAGAACTAGCAATCAGTCCTTCCTCATTTCCCTTTTATTATATGCAGGCTACCCTGCTCTCGATTGGGTGTAGCACTAACACCATATCTGTGCCCTCCTCTTGCACAGGCTGAGGATGTTTACAAAGTGAGGACCCTGGCCCCCTGCTGAGTCACTTAGTTAAAGTTCTAAACTTCTCAAGTTGACATAATGTAGCAACCACTACAATCCACCACTGTCAACTTAACAACCAGACACATTTCTTTAAACAGGTTTCCAGATACAAAGGCATGCTTATTCTTACCATTTCTCAACTTGAACATTATAACAGAGGTTTAACAATCCTTAAGAACCAGTATTAAGTCTATCAATATTACATTACATTAGAGCCATAACATTCAGCCCCTGGCCCCCCAAAGCCTCATGCACATCTCTTCGTGCAAAAGGCATTTAGTCCATCTCTAAGAGTTGCCAAACTCCTAACAGTTTCAGTGTTGCGGAAAAGTCCAAGTTCCAGGTCTCTGAGATGTAAGTCAATCTCTTAGCTACAAGCCTCTATTCAAATGAAAAGTTAAACACTTCCAACATTCAATGGCACAAGGTAGACATTTCCATTCCAAAGGTTACAAACAGGGGAATACAAAGGAATGGGACCAAAGCAAGTCCAAAATCTAGCAGGGCAAACAATAAGTCCTGCAGTTCCATGTGCAGCATCTGAGGCAATCTGTGTTAAATTGTGGTCTCCAAAGAGCTTGTGTGGTTCCACCCCTATGGCACTTCTGGTGGTTATAGCTCCCACGGCTTCTCTCTTGGGCTGGTTTTGCTCCCTCCTTGAAGGTTTCCTTAGGTGATCCACATTCCTGGCTTTTCCAAACTTCTGGGGTCTCCATTGCACCTTTGGCTTCACCCTCACAGCTTCACACATTGCCCTCTCAGAGGCACACTGCCTGGCCTCCCAGGCCTTCTTAACCCCGCAGCTCTTGCATTCTGCATGCACCTAAAACCGGGGACACGTGGATGCTGCCAATGCCTGCTGATACCTGGAGCAGTAGCCAGGCTTCCCTCTCTCTTGGCTGTAGGAGTTGAGTGCCTGGATCACTGGGTGCTGTGAATACAATTCTGAGGCACAAATTCTCTATGCCACCACCATTCTGGAACATGGTGCTCTTCGGCTTTCTCCTCAAAGCAAAGTCTTTCACTTTTGCAGTTTTGAGGCTGCAGAGGATGGAGACTTGCTGCTTATTGTGATGCCCTCAGGCCATCTTTTATAGTCTCCTGTTCCTTCTCAGCAATTGAGATCTCCTCAGCTCTATCTTTGTAGTGTACAGCTTTATTGCAGCTTCCTTTCTGGTCAAACCTACAACATTTTAAATCATTCTGCTGGGCTCTTTGCTCATGATTCTCAAATAGATCTGGCTAAAAGCCCCCAACAATAGCCACGCCACTGCCTCAACATTAGACTGCCTTGAAATTTCTTCTGCCAGATTAATTAGTCCACTGCCCTTAATCTCAGACTCAGGCAAAGTCTCTGGACAGGAGCAAAATGCAGACAAACTTTCTGCCAAGGCATAACACACATCATCTGAAGTCCAGTAGCCAATGCAGTCCTCCTTCCCAGCAGAAACTTCCTGAGCCAGGTCTTTACTGGCAGGATTTCTATCTGCCTTTTGGTCTTCTGAGCTCTCACCAGAATCTCCCACAGAGAACATCCTAAGGCATTCCAGCTCTACTTTTGCATCTAGCATCTCCAAACCTTTCCAATCTCTTCCCACAAGCCATTCCCAAAGGCTCTTGAACCACATGGTCTGATATAGTCACAGCAACAACCCCACTTCTCTGGTACCAAATTCTGTCTTAGTTACTTTTTCCTCATTGCAGGGAAAAAATACCCAATGCCTAAAATTAAGGAAGGACATTTTTCTTTTGCTCTCAGTTTGTGGAGGTTTCAGTTCATAATCAGCTGGCTCGAAGGCAGGGTGGCATGGCAGAGGGCAACAGTTCATGGTGGTGGAAGACAGCAAAAATGACAAGTGCAAAAGAGGGGGAGCCAGCCTCTTTTCCTCCCTTATATTGTAAGCAGGCTGCCCCATCCTTGGGTGGGTGCAGCACTCACACCATCTCTGTGCCCTCCTCTTGCACAGGCTGAGGATGTTTACAAAGTGAGGGCCCCTGCTGAGTTGCTTAGTTAAACTTCTAGACTACCCCTAGGTACAGAAAAAGAGATAACTAAGCATTCTTCAGTTGTAAATAACTAATTTAAGAGGATAAATGATTAAATAATGTTCACTCCGCATTTCAAAAATAATGCTAAATTCCTGAACAATATAGATTGCGTTGTTACTAAAGAACAGCAGCTCTCCCTCCTTGGAATGACTTTCCTTTTGAATAAAGCATAGTGAACAATTCTACTAAAGGACAGATCCTTTTTATTTTTTTCATTAAATCTGTAGATATTTAATATGGCAAAATAATCAAAATGTTTGTCAATTAGCAATTTTTTCATGTGTAATTGTTTTGGATCCCTCTCTAGATATCCTCAATTTTAACAACATAATATCCTAAATTTCTAGCCACCTAAAAAAAATCTGTGGCTTTTATTTTTTGAATTTTCTTTGTAATCAATTGATGTCAGAACAAAACAATTAATTCAATCCTAGCAATGTTTTTTATATCTTACTAACTTTTGATAATTACTATAGGACTCTTTCCCAGACTTGATTATTAATAGAAAATCATATGACTGTATTAGATGACATCAGCTAATCCTCCAGAGCAACTGTTCCTCCTCATTTTGGAAAGAAATCTCAGGCCTATTTGCAGAGATAATACACAATAAGCTATAAACTACAGTATTAATGTTTCTGTTAGAACAACTTTGATTTCCACAATTTCAGCTTACTGTTGTTAAATATAACAAAAAGTAACAAGGGCCTTCTACTGTTCTGAATGCTATCCACTTACGCACTTTGGGGAATGGGTCAGAATATAAATAAATAATAGTGAATATTCTGGTAAAGCTCCCAAACATGAGCTAAGCAAAGAAGGATGGTTGGAAGCACTGATATGACTTCACTGGGTTTAATCATTTTGAATCATGTCCAGCCTACTTATTTCATAAGCATTTATTGATGCTCTCCCATGTGACTCATGAAGCCAAGCTCTAGAACAGACATAGAGATATATATTGCTTTGCAATTACTCTTAAATGTTTAAATGTATTGAAGGGTATGGTCGTGAAACACTCAACAGTGCTGTATAATTGGAGGACAGAAGATACATGTGAACTGCTGAAATCAACAGAATTCCATCTTGAAATACCTGCAATAATTCCTGCAATTATTGAGACTACTGAAGAGTGCTTCTGGCCTTGCAGTTAAGAGCATAGCATGGACTTCCGGTAAGATGGCAGAGTGATGAACAGCAGAGAAGTAGACTTTCTGAGATTTGGTGTCCAGATGCTGGAATGTAGCAACATGAGGAAGAGAATAAGGAAGGAACCAGCAAGGATCAGAAATGAGAACTGAAGCCCACAGGGAGAGTGAAGAGAGACTTCAACAAGAAGGAGGTGGCAAGTAATGCTCTCTCCCTGAGCCCTAACTCACTGCATGGGATGGATGGCTTAAACTTGCACAAGCACAAGGACTACTGGCAAAATCAGAGGCCTCTACAGAGAAACACACTAGTGGAATGGAGCAGTGGACACAGTGGACTGCAGTGGCTGGTGAGTTATTTGGGATCAGTCATCCCCCAGTATAGCACAATTGGCCAGTAGCCATCTTGCAGAGGGGCCAACTGAGCTTGGAACTCACCGTAGCTGTGAGCTGGCTCCATCTAGCAGGTCCAGTGTCAGGACAAGGTGGAACTGAGTTCAAGTCATAAGCAGATCAAGGAGTCAAATTCAAGCCAGCAGAAGGCACACTCCGCTGTACAAATCAGGTTCCAGCCTCACAGCCAAAAACCAGCCTGAACATCAGTGGAACTAAAGGTGTAAGCTTGCTGAGATTATACACTACCTCACTGTAAATCTACACTGGCTTGCTGGGATTAATCAGCATGGACCTGGGCTCTGTCTGCTCTATTTGTCTACCAGCGACAGCAGAGACACACTTTGAAGTGGATTTTTTTTTCTTATTTTCTTCTTTTTTTTTCTTGTTTGAATTTTTGTTTTCTTTTGTTTTGTTTTCTTTATTCTTGATTGTTTGTATTTGCTTTTATATGAGTGTGAACATTGTTTCTAGTTTTTTGGTTGTTGTTGTTCTGTTCTGTTCTTGTTTATATTTCTTCCTTCTCTCTTTTCCTCCTGCCTTCACTGGTTTCCCAAAGTTCCTGTGATCTTCCTTTGTCCTCCAGCCTTGCTTCTAATTTCTTCCTCTTCTTTTATTTCTCTATTTTTTCCCCAATCCCTTTTAAGTTTTCTCCCCTGAGGGTAAAATTGCCATATTGAGTACATATATACTGTATACAATTTTCTGGTTTGTTTTAGGTTTTGTTATATTGAGGACTCACAAAATGGCTGAATAGAGAAGGAGCCTCATTCAGAGGTACTCAGAGAAATTCAACTAGATTTTTTTATATTACCAAAAATATTGTTCATAGGGTTAAAAGTGGCAAATCAATAGTTACCACAGCTTCTCATTCCCAATAAATTGAAGGGGCAGGACCTTGCAACACATTCAAAAACCCAAAAGCCAGCTACACCTGAAAGACATCTCTGAGAAGTAGTCATTTCCTAAGGGTTCTAAATACTAGCAATAAAGCTATTTGCCATACGCATTTTAGAAGCATCAAACCAGGAATTAAACTTAAAAAAATAGAAAATGAGAAGACGCTTAAGTAAGATGCAACTGCAGACTTCCAGGTCACCAAAGAGGTGGAACTATTCAAAAGCCACCCACATGGACTCTCTGAAGTGGTAACAGTGGAAGTAACAAAGCAGTTGTATAAGGCTCTAGAAAAAATCAAATCAGAAACAATTTCTCAGGTAACTACAGAGGTGGTGACAATAATGAAAGACTCAGTTAGTGACTCTAGAGCAGATACAGATTTTAAAAAATAGAGGAGCTTGAGAAAATGATGGAAACCATGAATGCCACGCATAGGAAAGAAATGAAATCCATGAAACAGAGTCAGATATCCAGGAGACTAGAAATTCCATTGAAAGTATATGCAGCAGAGTGAAGAATGTGAGGACAGAATATCAGATATAGAAGACAGGACTGCAGTTAGAGGTCATAAAAAGAAAGATTTCTTAAAAATAGCAAGGGGCCATGAAAATCAATCCAACAGCTGCTAGATGAAGCAAAGAAGAATAACAATACTGATCAGTCAATGAAAAAGATAGTGCAAACAACATTAAAAAAAAAACTGTTTGCAGAAGTAATGGCAGAAAACTTTCCAAGAATGGAAAAAGAATTCACACACAGATAAATGAGGCATATAGAACTCCAATTACTCATGATCAAAAAAAAAATCTACACTGAGATATATAATAGTCAAGATTCCAGAAATTCAACACAAGAGCAGAATATTAAAGACTGTTAGAGAAAAGAAACAAATCACCTACAAAGGAGAGCCCATCAGAATCACAGCAGACTTCTCAACACAAACCCTCAAGTCAAGGAGAGCTTGGAGTGAAGTATTTCAACTCCTAAAAGAAAATAAACTCCAACCTATATTGATGTACCCCACAAAACTATCTTTCAAAATTGATGGAGAAATAAGATACTTCCAAGACAAAGAACACCTGAAGAAAGTCATGATCACCAAACCAGTACTCCAAAATGTTCTGAAGGACATTCTAGAAAGAGGTAACAAAGACTACAACTCCATGAACCCCCAATAAATTGAATCCAACATTCAAGGCAAGCAATTAAACAGAGAGGGAAAAAGGGGAACCAACAAGAGGAAAATAACATGACAAGGATAAGTCAATATGTATCAGTTGTAACCATCAATGTAAATGGTTTCAATTCACAATCAAAATAAACAGACTGGCAGAAGGGATCAAGAAGCAACGTCCAACAATATGCTGCATACAAGAAATACATTTAACTCAAAAAGAAATTCATAAACTGAAAGTCAAATGATGGAAAACAATACTCCATATGACAGGAAACCAGAAAAAAGCAGGGGTAGCTATTCTATTTGAAGACAAAGTGGACTTCAAGCCAAGACTGATTAAGAGAGAAAAAGAAGCCCACTACCCCTTGTAAAGGGAATAATCCAACAGGAAGAGGTAACAATCATAAATATATATGTACCAAACACCAACACACCAAGCTATATAAAACAAATAATGGACTTGAAAAATCAAATAAGCACTAATACAGTTATAATCAAGGACCTCAATACCACACTGTCACAAATAGACAGATCAACTAGACAAAAAATCAACAATGAGATATTAGAAATGAACCAAACTTCTGAACAAATAGACTTAGTAGATGTCTACAGAGTGTTCCACCCCACAACATCAGAATACACATTCTTCTCAGCTGCACACAGGACGTTCTCTAAAATAGACCACATACTAGATCACAGAACATGCTTAAGTAAATGCAAAGGGATTGAAATTATCCCATGCATGTTATCAGATCATAGTTTAATGAAATTGGAAATCAGTGGCAAAAGGTAACACAAGAACATCACAAATACATGAAAATTAAGTTACACCCTCTTGAACAACCAATGGATCACAGATGAAATTAAAGAAGAAATTAGACAGTTTCTACAATTAAACAGTAATGCTAATACAACATACTGGACTTCTGGGATGCAATGAAAGCAGTCCTATGAGGGAAATTTATAGTGGTGTATTCTAATCAGAAAAACAAGCAAGCTTAAATAAGTAACCTAATGGTGAACCTCAAGCTTCCAGAAAAACAAGAGCTCGTCAAGACCAAAGTTTGTACAAGGGAGGAAATTATAAAGATATGAGCAGAAATTAATGCAGTGGAGACTAAGAAGGCAATCAATTAATCAAAAAGTTGGTTCTTTGAAGGGTTAAATAAAATTGATAAACCCATATACAACCTTATTTTTTAAAAAAAAGGAAAGAAAAGACTCAAATCCGTGCAATTAGGAATGAAAAGGGTGAAATAACAACAGGTCCTGCAGAAATCCAGAAGATTATCAATACCTACTTCAAGAACCTATATTCTAATAAGATGGAAAACAGAAGAAATAGACAGATTCTTAGCTACATATGAACTACCAAAGCTGAATCAAGAAGATATAAAAATTCTAAATAAACCCACATCAATCAATGACTTTGAAGATGTAATTTAAAAAGCCCAGGTCCTGATTGATTCACTGCTGAATTCTACAAGAAATCTAGAGAAGATTTAATGCCAATACTCCTCAAACTCTTTAATGAAATTGAAAGGGAAGCAATACTCCCCAATTCACTCCTGGAAGCAAACATTACCTTGTTAGCAAAAGGAAAGAAGGATCCATCCAACCAACAAAGAGAACTACAGGCCAGTCACCCTAATTAACATAGATGCAAAAATTCTCAATAAGATACTGGCAAACAGAATGCAGCAAATCACCAAGATTATACACCATGATCAAATAGGATTCATCCCAGGGATGCAGGGATGGTTCAACATATGCAAGTCTATAAATGTAATGCACCTTATCAACAGAGACAAGGACAAAAACCATATGATCATCTCAGCAGATGCAGAAAAAGCATTTGACAAAGTCCAACACCCATTCATGATAAAAATAAAAACCCTACAGAAAACTGAATAGAGATTCTTTAATCTCAATCTGATAAAAGCCATCTATGACAAACCATCAACATCATACTAAATGGACAACAATGGAAAGCTTTCACTCTAAAATCAGGAAAAAGACAAGGATGTCCATCCACTGTCACCACTCTTATTCAATATAGTTCTGGAAATATTAGTCAGAGCAATTAGATAAGAAAAAGAAATAAAAGGAATAAGGATAGGAAAAGATGTTAAATTACAGTTATTTGTGGATGACATCATACTCTACATAGAAGACCACAAAAACTCCATCAAATGACTTCTAGATTTAATAACCAAATTCTGTAGTGTAGCTGGGTACAAAGTCAACACTCAAAATCAATAGCATTCCTATACACAAATAACAAACTCACTGAGAGAGGAATTAGGGAAACAACCCCTTTCACAATAGCATCCAAAAAAATGAAATACTTAGGAATCAATCTAACAAAGGAAGTAAAAGATCTATACACTGGGAACTACAGTACTCTGAAAAAGGGGATCAAAGAGTACCAGAAAATGGAATAATATCCCTTGCTTTTGGGTAGGAAGAATAAACATAGTGAAAAAGGCCATACTCCAAATTTTTATACAGATTTAATGCAATCCCAATCAAAATAACAATAGCATGTCTCACAGAATTAGAGAAAACAATCCTAAAATTCACTTGGAGCTAGAAGAGACATAAAATAGCAAAAGCAATTCTAGGCAACAAAGGCAAAGCAAGAAGCATCACAATCCCTGACTTGAAATTATACTACAAAGCTACTGTGATAAAAACAGCATGATACTGGCCAAAAAGAGAAAAAGAAAAAAAAAAAAAAAGGATCAATGGAACAAATTAGAAGATGTAGAAACAACTCCAAACACACTCAGCCATCTTATCTCTGACAAAGAAGCCAAACATCTTCACTGTAAGAAAGCTAGCCTCTTTAATAAATGATGCTGGTAAAAATGGCTTTCCACATGCCAAAGATTAAACCTAGACCCATATCTTTCACCATGCACTAAACTAAAATCAAAATGGATCAAAGATCTAAATATTAAAAACAAAACTTCAATCTTCTGGAAGATAGAAAAGGTAGAACTCTTGAAGATTTTGATGTAGGCAAAGACTTTATGAACAAAACCCTGACCACTCAGGAACTATCACAAAGAACCAACAATGGGGATCTCATCTTATTAAAAAGCTTTTGCACAGCAAAAGAAATCACCAACAGAGTGAAAAGACAACCCACAGAGTGGGAAAAAAAAATTGCCAGCTGTTCCTCAGACAAAGGACTGATATCTAGAATATATAAAGAACTCAAAAATACTACATCCCCCAAATTTAAAGACCCAATCCAAAAATGGGCATCTGAAATGAACAGACACTTCTCAGGTGAAGAAATGCAAATGGTAAATAAATATATGAAAAAAATGTTCAACATCCCTGGTCATTTGAGAGATCAAATTAAAACAACACTGAGATTCCATCTCACCCCAGGAAGAATGGCTATCATCAAGAAATCAACCAATAACAAATGCTGGTGGAGCTGTGGGAAAAAAGGAATCTTCTCCACCATTGGTGGGAGTGTAGACTGGTGCAACTACAGTGGAAATCAGTGTGGATATTCCTCAAAAAACTAAAACTAGTGGTTGCATTCTCCCCAGCTATTCCCCTTCTTGGTATCTACCCAAAAGAATTAAAAGCATCATACCACAGCAATATATGTGCACCCATGTTTATAGCAGCACAGTTTGTAATCTCTAAATCTTGTTAACAGCCCAAATGCCCAACAAATGAATGGATAAAGAAGTGCTTTTTTTAATACAGCTGAGTACTACTCAGCTATAAAGGATAAGCTTGAGACATTTTTAGCTAAATGGATGCACCTGAGACCATACTCTTTAAGTGAAATAAATTGGACACAATGTTTAAAAACTGCATTGTTTTTCTGGGGTGAGAAACTGAAAGTATAAGTAGGACCAAAATGTACAATAAATATTGGGAAATGTGAAGAAAATGTTCAAATGAGAAGGGGACAAGGGAAGGAGAGAGGAAAAGAAAGAAAGGACTAGAAAAAAAAGAGAATAGAAGGAAATAATAGAAACAAAGCTTTTGTAAATAAGGAGAGGGAGAGGGGTGAAAGGAACAGAAGGGAATGGGAAAAAAAGCAAGATACATAATGTACAGGTACAAATTCCCTTTGATGAATGTTATCATTATGTGTATCTAAAATGTATCAGTTTTCAAAAAGGGTTAAAAAATGCTGGGAATGTAGCTCAGTACAAGCCCTGGGTTCAATCCCCAGTACTGGGGGGCGGGGGGAGCACAGCGTGGATGCTAGGCATGGTGGCACAAGCCTATAATCCCAGTACTTGAGAGGCTGAGGTTGGAAGATCACTGTGAGTTCAAGGCCAGCCTGGACTACATAGTCAGACCCTGTCTCAAAAAGAAAAAATAATAAAAGGGACCACAGGGTGGGAACCAGGTGACCTGGGTTAAACACCAGCTCTGCCATTTACTAGCACTGTGCAACCTTGGCACAAATGATTTAAGCATTCTTTGCTTTCCTTTTCCTGTGTGCATAACTTGGAGTAATAGTATACATAATTTGAAAAATTGTTGGGATTGAGTTAATGTATTAAAGTGCTTAGACAAGAGGCTGATGTACAGTATGCACCAATATAAGCATATATTTTCTTTGTGGCCAGATGTACAGTTTTAGTGAATGGTCTGTGGGTCCTTGGAAGGAATGTCTATCCTTTGTTTTGAAGGCATAGTCAGGTTAACAGTCTATTCCTTACTATTTGTGATATTTATATTATCTGCAGGCTTTATTTACATTTTTTAAAAAATTTCATCTGTCATGAAGTGTAATCTTCTGCTACTACTGTCCTTGTAACTCATCACTTTTGTTATTTGAAAACTAAAGCTATGTCTTTCTTGCAAAGAGATAGTTTAAATGTATTGAAAAACAAACACAGTAATATGACCTACAATTTATTAAATATCCATGATAATACATGATGGTCCTTATGTGAACCCAAATCTCTTCAAGATAGATACTACTGCTCTTATTCTACATTGGATTTACCTAGTTCCTACTAGTTTGGTTGTTTATCAATAGCCATTAAAACCATTTACCTCAGAAAAATCAGATCAGAGCCTACTCTATCTTTATAATTAGATGAGCCAACAAATTCCCTTTTATAATCAGAACCAGTTTAAGTTTGTTTTTTCTTTTTTTTTTTTTTTGTGGGTACCGGGGGGTCGACCTCAGGACCTCGTATGCCAACAGGCACCCGTGCCACTGAGCGATATCACCGGCCCCTTTTTTGTATGTGGGATCCGGGAGTCGAACTCGGGCCCTGGCGCTTGCAAGGCAGGCGCTTACGCCGCTGAGCCATCTCACCGGCCCCTGTTTTTTCTACTATTTGCCACCAAAAGTGCTCTCATAAACAGGCTGCTATTCAACCTCAAAAATCAACATTTCTTAAACAGATAGAAGTTACAGTTTTCATTTTCTATTTTTTAGACATTAGGGAGAAGGATGGCTGACTTCGTTACACAAAAGCTTAAAACTTCATTAAATAAGTATTTGCTGAATGAATGAATTGGCTGAAGAAATGAGTGAATGAGTGATCAAACTATTGAATATGAAATAATTTCTCCACTGCTATTTGCCCTTTCTCTCCCAGGCTAAGATGCCTAATATCATATTATAATATTAAAATAAAAAACAATAATTGATAATGGCTTACTTTTTGAATTTATTTAGCTTTTCTTAGCCAGTTAACAATAACCTGATGTCTTTGTATTTTATAATAAATCATATAAGCCTATCCCCTCCCCAATTTAACATTATCTGAAAAATCATACATAACTGAAGTTAAGTGGCTAGCACCCAGAAAATCAAAATAGAAAAGAATCATGACTCTGATATTTGCCCCTACTAATATTGACCTCCCTTCTTTCCTATTCATCAATAAGTAATGTTCACCAGAAAGAAAAGTTAGGACAGTAGAATGAGTGTTTTTCTTTGTTTTCTTATAGTAATCAAAGTGAAATATATCTCGTTGAACTGCCAATTGTGGTTGTTAAAGACATTACTGCCATGACTTAGGGCCCTTCTCCTCAAGAAAGCAGAAGAACGTGTAGAAATGAATGACACACACCAGCGGAGGAAGGTGTGATGGGGAGAAGAGAAATACTTTAAAGATATTAGTCACACAAGCATGCTGAAGATCCTTCATCTTGTGACTGGTAAGTACTCCACTGAGGTGGAATTAGCTCTCACATTTACACTAGGAAATGACTATGAAGAAGGAGAAAGTGGTTATTTATTTCCAGACCCTGCCTATTTCCACATCACTCTTTTGCTGTGTCATAGTCACAGATCTGGACAATGACAAGAACAATAATTTCTAATCTTCCGTTCAGAAAATAATTTTATTGATCTCTACTTTATTTTTTATTTTCCCCATGATTCAGCAGGTCAGAATTGCTCTAGTTCCAGTAGCTTCTTATCATTTAGCAAAATGTCCATGCAGTTAAAATGTCTTTACAAGTTCATAGGAGGGGAAGAAATTTATTTCAGCACCAAGGAGAGTGCTCTCCCATTTTTCAAATGTACAAACCGCATGTTTATTGCTCCTAACACTAAAATGAAATTTTGAAATGTAGTCTGATAAGAAGCTGCTAAAAAATTTATTTCATTAATGATAAAAAATTTTAATTTTTAAGTTAAAGGGATGTTATACATGCTTATGATTGCAATCATGTACTATTCTTTCAGGTTTGAAATACACTGGACTTAGTGACTCTTTGCCTATTTTTTAATGTCAAAACCACAATTCCTGCATGGGCTCAGACCAGTTCAGTGAAGCTACAGAAAAATTAATTTAACAAGTATTAGAAGTTCCATGGGAGCAAGTCCATACCCTCAATGCTGTGCAAGTGGTTAGTGTTCAGTAAATATTCAAGTTACAGGAGAATGAATTGATGACTGACATTTATCAAATGTAAAAGAATGAATTAACGAACTCCTTGCTTGTAATGAGAGCCACATTTTACAGCTGGTCTCTAAGATCCTTATACACTACATTGCTCCGATGTGAAACTTGAACACAACTTTCCTTGGCCTAGATCAATACGGTCTCTCCAGATCACAGAAAAATCATGCCGCAGTCCATGTCTTCCATCTCTACTAACCTTTCAGTGTAAAGAGGCCCCTTTAGGGCCCTGGAACGGTCACCAGGGTTGCAATGCTACACCTCTAGGGCAGAGTAGCATCCACCAGCGGCTTCCCCAGCGCCCTGCTACCAGATGGACAGGACACGAACACAGAAGGATAAACTCTCACTCTCTTCCACTAGGTGCCCAGGTGGCCCATAACTACTGTCCCTATTCCCAAGCAGCCACCAGCACCTTCGTCCCTGCCAAGAGGAGAAAACACCAGGCCTCCCTCTCTTGAGGGATCCTATGAGTTCAGAGGCACCCAAGTCCAATTGTGCTAGAAAGCAAAAGACAATGTGCAAGTCTGCTCTGAGAAGACACCACTGCCAGACATGGGCTAGCCCTGGAAGACCAGGACCTACCGAGGACAGGGCCAAAGGTGAAAGAGAAAACACGAAAAAGTGATAAAAAATAACACAGCGTTTAAAACATTTTTCCATAAGCTCACATATTGCGAGGACTTCTCAGGCCTCTGAATCCCTTTCCCTTTTTTACGTCTATTTGTGCCAACGAAACATGCGTGCACAAAGTCAAGGCTCCTGGCGCACAGGTAGGCACAGCCCAGCTCTTAGCTGCTAGGAGGCTTCCAGGGTAAAGCTCCAGTCTACTTGGACTGTACTATCAGACCCCCAAAATGGGGGGAGCTCCCGGGGAAGAACGGATTTCCATTTCAAACTGCATTTTGGTATTTCGTACTCCAGCACCATTGGCCGATCAATATTTAATGCTTGGAGATTCTGACTCTGCTGGAGTCGTGTCAGGGGACCGTGGGAGCCAATCTGCTTCAGCTTCTGAGTGATAATTATTCATGGGCTCCTGCCTCTTGCTCTTTCTCTAGCACGGTCCCACTCTGCAGACTCAGTGCCTTATTCAGTCTCCTCTCTTCGCTCTCTCCGCTGCTGTAGCCGGACGCTTCGCCTTCGCCACCGCTCAGCATCTGCACATCCCCTACAATGGCTAAAACAGCAATGGGTAAGGCACCGCGCTTCGCTGTCCCTGGAGCCCACCTCTCGCCTTCTTCCTTAGAGCTCTGAAGGCATTCAGATATATTTTATAAAGAAAAAGGCATTCGTGGTAACAGGAATCCGGAAGGTCGGGTGTAGCTGTGGGATAGGAGGGAGGGCAAAAAGGCCTTTGGACATCTCAAGCTAAGAATTTCTTCTAAAAGATAGAAGCAGGTAAGTTGCCCTCCCGTAGATAGGGAATTTATTATGGTTCCGTATTTAAAATTAAAGCTCAGTCGTGAGGGCAAGGGGCCACCTTAACTGTTGGCCTTCGATGGGGTTAAGGGACATTCTGGAAAGTGCTTTGTAACGTCCTGTATTTCTACTGCAGTTAAAAAAGAAAATGGGGAAGGTGATGGGGAGAGGTTGGGAGAAAGGAAGAGGATGCAAAGTCAAAGTGGTCCCAACTAGGCTGATTGAAAGATGGGTGGCAACCGGGCAGTGGGTGAGTGGGGCACGTTTTATGGTATTGTCTGTTGGGAAAACCGCTAGTCCTGGGGCGCGGTGCAGGGGGGTAAGGCAGCGAGGGGGGAGCTGGCGTAGGACCTCCGCTTCTTTGTTTTAGGGAAAGGGAGGAGAAGGAGAGAAGTCTGGGAGGGCGTGGAGGGCGCGGGTGGGCAGCTGCAGGGGCGGGGAAGCGCGCGGTGGGGAGGGGGAGGGGGCCGGCTTGGAAGGCGCCGGGTGGGGTTTCTTTGTGTGCGGACCAGCGGTCCGGGGAGGGGGGGCACCTGCAGCGCGGGGCGCACAATGCGGACAGCCCCACCCTGGGCGGAACCGCGCCGCCCCCGCCCCCAGCCGGGCTCAGCGTCTTCAGCCCACCGGGCGGAGCGGGGACCGCGGCGCCACGCCACGCCCCCGCCCCGCGCCCCTGACTCTTGGCCTCAGCTTCGCCGAGAGACTCGACTGCTCTCCCCGCTGCCCCACCCTGGCCTCATTGTTCTGTGTAAGGGGAAGAGGGGAGAGCGGGTTAACATTTTTCTTTCAGAACAACATTAAATAGGGTGTTGGACGTAATCGCAGATAAAGTCTTCTTGGAACTCCTTTGGTCGATTTTGGGGAAACGCTTCTGAATCCTAGATATGTGTACATATAATAACAGATAAAGATGTAAACGCAATAGAAAGCAAAGGAGGTCAAGGTCTTAAGTTGAAACACGTGAAATTTCCATTTTGTGGGTCAGACAGGGCCAAATACTGGTAATTTCACAGGTGTAACCTTAATCAGACAGCCAGACCGAGGTTCCGGACCCAGGGCCTTCATTCCCAATCGGTTTTGCGCCTCGAGGGCCCCAGGGTTCCAGGGCTCCGTGGCCCCGAGTTGGGCCCGCAGGGAGGGGCTGAGATTGGGGCGGGGGACAGCGCCCCCCCCCAGGACCCCGCTGCGGGCTGCGGAAAAGCGGGGAAGCGGCGAGGGGCTCCGCGGGACGGCCCCGCCCTGCCCCACCCTTCCGCCGAGCCGGGACCCCCTCAGGCTCGGGGCTGGCAGGGAAGAGAGGGGCCGCTGAACGGGCCGCGGTCCCGGAACCCGCTTTTCCAGCTCCGCAGTCCGGAGCAGCCCCGGCCCCCCTGGGGTGCGCAGACACCGGCCTTGGGGCTCAGGCCGGGCGCCGAGCCCTTCGCGGGCGGTGGGCAGCTCTGCAGGAAAGTGGGCGCGAGCCCCGCCCGGCCACACAAAGGCGCGGCCCCACCCCGCCGGGCGCCACACCGCTGAGGTGACCCCGTCCCTGGGGTGCGGGGAGCCCGCAGAGCTCAGTGACATCTTCTGCACCCCCTGTTTTCTCCGGTCGTCGGGGCTGGAGAGCCCGTGGAGGGGCCCTGGCAGAGACTCTGCGCTCCACCCGGGCGCGGCTCTGCCCCGCTTCCCTGCGGCCCCCGAGCGGCCGGCCGGGTGGGGGCGCACGTGGCGCCCCAGTGCGTGGAGCTCGGCCAACTCCGCAGAGCCGCCCGCCGCGCCCTTAGCCCCGCACCCTCCGGCAGGGCGCCCGCCGCCGCCCGAGCACCCCGGGAGCTTTTGGCGCAGTGTCCCGAGCTACTCCGCTGGCCACCGTCGGCGCACCCAGAAAGGCCCTGAGCACCGGGCCCAGCTCCGCGCTGTGCACCCCCACTGAGAGGTCTGTGCCGCAGCGGAAGGGCGGCTACAAGCTCATCATCTGTATTATGATACCGAATCATCTTATTATTCCCTGACTCCGTACCCTTATTTGTTCTCATTTGTTCAGAAAGGACATTGATTGCTTTTAGTTCAGGATTAACCCTTGCACTCACTTTTCTTGTCCCCAGTCTCCTTCGCCCTCCTTGCTCCTCCCCCACCATGGTTTTTGTCTGGGTTGTTCATTTAAGTTATAAAGCAAATATATTTTGGCTTCCTGTCCGGAATGTGTGCGTTCGTGAGGCTGGAACGTATGCGTAGGTGCTTACCAAGGGCAGGGCCTGTTGGCCAGCGACCGCTGGAAAATTCTCCACAGAGAATTGTTTGTGGCCGCAATGGGTGAAAATTATACATGGGTAACTGAGATGTTAGGGTCTTCTGCATGGGGTTACGTCCATAAACAGACAAGTATAGGTTATGCACAAAATTTTAACTGTTTTTCCCCGAAACTGTTCTTCCAACTGCTAATCCTTGATAATTGTCTCAATTCTACACAGAAACAAGGATCGTGAAATTGTAGCTGCTGTGAAATAAAACTCCCATCCGAAATGTGATAAAGGCAAAGATCTTTTCTGCCATAATTAAGCTGTACTTGCAAATCATGAAAAGAAAACACCTTTGCAATAGCAATATCAAAATAATAGATTTCAAAATAATTACAATTGCGAAGCTCATCAGTTAATCACTAGGGCGGGTACTTTTTTCCTGATTCATTAAACAATGTTTTCAGCATGATTGTACAAAGTACATTACACATTATCTTCTCCAGTGAAGTAGGCACCTTATAAATGGATATATAAAATAACTAGAGGTGCAAAGCTGAATATTTGATCAGGATTTCAGGTTAAAACTGAAAGAGAAATAAAAGTAGCTTATCAGTTCATCACATACATCTAGTTCATACCAGGGGAGCAAGCTGAGCCTGCTGCAAATGTGTGTGATCCATGCAGCACATTGCTGATAAACTGGTACGGTGGTATAAATTAGTCTGGTGGTGTTTGTCTATGCATGTAAAAATTATCTAGAAGTATATTTTTAAATAATAATAGATTGGATGATTTGTGATATTAAAATCTAGAACTTTAGTCAAAATTCACAATGGTTTTGCAATATGATTTATATATTTGTAGTAAATTATTCTAAAGGGAAAGGAGGTATTTTTATTGTTAGAACAATTCTCTCTGCCTGTAGTCACCAAAATTTTTAGCAAGAGTTTATGGGCTGCATTAAACAATTTTGATTATTTTTGGTTTTTAATTTTTTTCATCGCTAATGGGTGGGTTGTGAAATAGGTATTTGATCATTTGGCACAATGATTTGATGACTTCCATCAAATCACTCAGTCTCCATGATAAAGATGCTGCAAGACGTTACATTTTATTTAGATTCAGGAAATGTCCTCTCAGAGTGCCATAAAGCTGATTCATCCAATGAAACAGTTTTCCTCTCTATAATTTAGGATAGAAATAGTTGCTTAATTCTGTGATTGTAGAGTAGCTATCAAGAAGAATTTTAAAGTAAAATCTGAATAACTAAAAATAAAAATAAGGATGAATTAATTACATATTGAAGACTCTGTCATTGACAATCCAGGACATCTTTAGGAATAATTCCGATTTAGCAGTCATCATTGCCCTTTACTTCAACTGAATAAGAGGGTCGTATGCTTATGTCACCCGAGTAGCGACTTGTTCCTAAGAGGCTGGAGGAAGCTGGTCTTGGAGCAGGTGGGAGCTAACGGCACAAACCTGGACTTGGGTGTGGTCACCCCCACACTACTGATAGCTAACCCCGGCTCACACCAAATTTCTTCCCTTTTGTTTGTGGAAAAACACAAGCCTGTGAATTTTTATGAAAAATGCAAGAAATTTGCCAAACCAGGAGAAAATCCTGTATTCGCAAGTGACCCAGATGTTTCCAGAACCAAGGCTGGGTCTCTTCCCTGCTTCTCTCAATCAGAAAATCTTGGAATCTGCATTAACTTTTCACCCCACTAGAGGGCAATCAAGTTCTCCAAAGAAGCAGATGACTGATTCTAACCTAGCTTCAAATATTGTTTAATAAAGTCTTTTTTTTTTTTACCAGAAATGTTTAGTTGTTTATTCAATGAAAAAAGAATCCATGTTTTACCCTGGTGAATGAAAAGGGTCTGTACATCTTTTCAATGAGATAAGATTAAATGAATGATTATAACCTACAGGTAGGCATAGGCCCTATGTAATTATAGCCTTAAGATTTTGCTTTCTAGTTTCATGACATTGTTACTGTAATATCATATATGTTACTTTTGGGGTTTGTAGTGGATAAATGATAGAAAATGTCGGTAGTAATAGCAAAATTATTTAGGAATAGAATGCCTTAATTTTTAAATAAAGGAATAAGCTAAAGTCATTGTTTACTTATTCATTTCTTTAAAATGGGCCCTATGCTGGGGACCACCTTCAGGAAAGCTGCAGACTGGTGGATAAAGCAGGTAGATGCAGCATGAGCCTCAGCAGGGGGGACCAAAAACTGTTACTGTTTTTCTCAACTTCAATTATGGTTTTCCATTTAAAGGATACCTTTTTAAACCAAATCCAATGTGAGTAAAACCTAATTTGTGTCAGCTTTAAACTTGAAACTTCAGTGTGAAAGTCAACAAAACATAGGTTTCACTAATAAAACCTTGTTATACTTTTATTAGTTTAGAAGAATTGATGTTCATTTTAAGGAAGAAGAAACATAAGTATAAACTAATTTGGGGGTCATCAAAAGTGAAATTTTTCAAGTTTGCAATAGAAAAGGAACTCTTATCCTATTTTATGTAACTAAAATCTGTATGTAAAATATTTAGTAGTGTCATATTACTATAATCCTCAAACTTTTATGTGTATATGAAATACCTGTGATTTTCATCCAAATCCAAATTCTGATTCAGCAGTCCTGGGTTGAGGCCAGACATTCTGCATCCCCAGCAGGCTCTCAGATGGTGCTGATTTTGACCGCCAAACTGTCAATTTTTGTACCTTTCATAATAAGGTCTTGATTGTGTCTCAACATTTTTAAGTACATGGCAATCTTTACAAAATATTTCACTCCAAACTCATATACTTAGGGATTTTAATCCTCTGAGAATTATGTTCCTGTGCCACCATTCTCTCTTAATTAGATTGTTTGATATATGTTTATAATGCAGGACTCAACAGAAGATGTTTGAGAAAAATGTGGGGAAAGTAAGAGCTGGGCTGTGTGTGTGTGTGTGTGTGTGTGTGTGTGTGTGTATAAGAAATAAATGTTGCTTGTGGCACAGTTCAGAAATAAATCAATAATGCTAATGTACTGTTAGATATAAACAATATACAGAACAAAACAAAAGTTCAACCCAGAACTTTTAGATATGGGAAAATACACAGAAGTTTATAACCTCATTTGTCCATAAATTAATTCACCACAAATCATCAACATGATGAAGAAATTAAAACAGAAGATTAAACACACTAAACTTATCTCTGGGTGTATCCCATACTTATCACTTACTAAATAAACAATTCTGACAGAATATTTCTTCCTGGATACCACGTGAGAAAATTATTAAGACTTTTTTTAGTACAGCCATATATTTGAAAACAGAGAATCCTTTTTTTTCCTCTTTACTTAATACAATAAAGGACCTATGTTATTCAATACTAAATTTCTAAGAAAGTCAACTTGGAAAAAAAAATGGGTCTTTGAAGAGTGTTATCAAAGATATCATATCAGTCCTCCCATGCAGTGGGAGGCTGCCCACACATTACCACATTTTTGGAAATGCTATCCTCCAAAAATGATACTGTATATAAAACATCTTAAATCAGAAATACAGCATTTCCCAAATGCTGTATTGAAAACATGATCCCAAATAAAACTGGGCAGTCAGTAGACTATACTGTTATTCAACATGAAGTTGGATTTGTCTCAAGGTTATCCATTCCTCAAGGTTATCCATTCATTAGTTGTTGTTTGTAACAGTTCATTCCAGGGGCTTTCAGAAGCTGGGAAATTTTCAGTTATTGCAATTCCTAATGCATTAAAAAAAAAGAAAGACATGCTAGAATAACATTACAATTTGTAGCAATATGTGTTTTAAACATTTAATCCTGGCTGTCTCCACCATATGTATAACCTCATATGGAGATGACAAAAAATCTAAACTTGAAGACCATGAACCAAAAATTCTTACTAACTAGTCCTTTAATCCACAATTTTCTTTCAATGTTGCTTTCTTTTCAAAATCATTTTACTAGAATAGACATAAATTTCAGATTTTCTACAAGAATTGATTTGTAGAAAAGCACTTCACACTGATAAGTTAATGGTCTAATAATCCTATGAAGGAAATCCCGTTATAGCTAAGGAAACTGAGGCACAGAAAAGTGAAGTGACTTTCCCAAGTCTGACAGATCTAGAATTTGAACCCAGAGCACATGGTTCCAGAATATATCTTTAACCTGCACGTACCAGTCTTCCATCTGCTCCATGTCAGAAGTGGTCCCAGGACAGAGGGTGGACCCTGGACAACCACCGTGTCCTCTGAGGAGCCTGAGAGGGTCTTGTCCTTTCTGAGCACAAACTCACTTTAAAGAGGAAGTACTTTTCAAATTGATGGCTAGTTTTATTAGCTAGCTGTGGGGTAAAGAGAACAGAGCAGGGGAGAGTGACGTATTGGACACGTGGTACTCCGCAGGCACAGCTGAGAGTGCAGCAGCCATGATGGACACACTGGACTGAACAACTCTGGAAGAAAAGGTCGACTTAACTTCATCTGTCCACTGTGGTTAGTGCATTTCAAAATGGATCCTTAACTCCTTCCATAGATGCTACATATTTAATTTTAATGTTTCATTTTATGAAATAAATTTAGAACTAAAAAAGATATACAGCCCAGGCATCCACATTTAATAGAACTATTACACATTACTTAAAGTTTCTCTTCATCTTATTACCTTATTAAAAGCAGGCAGGCAGGAGAGATCTGTGGGAAGGCTCTGAATCCCCTGCGAAACATTTTTAATTATCTTTAATAAAAGAATCAGGCCCTGTCATTTGTCAAGGAGACATTTGCAGTAGTAAAACCTGTGTTTATAATAACCCATTTTTACTAGTCATGATTAAAGATAACATTTTGTGTACATTTGTTCTCACAAAACAGTTTTATGTGAATGGAAAGGTTAATTAATGCATTTCAGCACTCATTTTGCTAGTCATCTGGAAATATAGCTTCCTGAGGATTTCTACTTAAGAGCAGCCACACATTATGCTATAAAACTGTAACAAAAATATTTTTAAGTTTTTTCTCATTTGTAATGTTGACCTTGGGACTAAAATGTTTAATATTCTGAAACAAATTATAGGCTCCAAAATTTGCTTTTATGACAAGAAATAGATAATTACAGTCCTCAGATAACACATTAAAAATAATTTATTTTTATAGAGCAAGAATATTGTCTAGGACTGAATTTTTTTACTGAAGTCGTATAGCTTTGCCTGCAAGACTGCCCATTTAGCAATTACTCTTCTGGAATACTTGTTATTTGGGATGTTGGCGTGTCCAGGTGTCTAGTATAACAACAAATTATTTGCAGTATTAATCCGTCAGTCTTTTAAGTTGTATGTCTTTATCTCAGGATAAAGAGAATTGAATGAAACTTAATTCTAGTCCCACAAACACTTTTACAAGAAATCACTGTAAAGTGTAAATGAAAATTGTATTAGCAATTGACTGTCTCTTTTGGAGTATTTTCCCCCTGTGAATCACAGTGATAAAGTTTAATTCCATTGGACAAAACTGTTCACTGTAGACTTCCAGGTTTCCTAGTAAGCAGAAATGTAACTCACATGAAAAACCCCAACTCATAATATATTGACTGTTAGAAAACTGAGACCAGAAAAATCCCACCAAAATGGCACTGTGATGACTGCGGACTGTGAGAGGAAGGAGTGCCAGGCATTTCAGACAGTGGAACAAGGTTAGACTGACTTATAGCAGCCTCCCTAGGACGCTGCTCCAGGACAAAATAATCTTCAGTGCTGCAGCACTCTTTTCTTTCCAACACAGGTATCTACTGTTTTGTGAGCTTATCGCAAGGTGCCAGTTAACATACTCAATTCTAGTCTTTTGACAACCAATCACATGGTCCAACACTCCCAGCACTTTAAAAATTATTTGTCCATTCTACTTCAGACCAACTTCCTCCTTTTATAGTTTAAAACAACAGTTAACATAGAAGATTGAAAATTGTTCAAAAGAAAAGTTAGGTTGGGCATGGTGACACACACCTATAATCCCAGCACTCTGAAGACTGAGACAGGAGGATTACTGCAAGTTTGAGGCAGCCTGGAATACATAGTGAGATCTCGTATCAAAAAACAAAGGGGGGGGTGGAGTTAGATAGCATGATATACCATATGGGACCTCTTGGTTCTTAGAAAATGTTACAGTACATGTACCTCTCCCCCAGCGCTGAGGAGGAAGTGTGCACAAGGCAATCGCTTTGCCATTGAGCTACCCCATCCTTGTTGCATTGCCTTTAGTCCATAATGCCTGCGAGATGGGCATAGTATACGAGTTACTCTATTTAAAGATGCATACATTTAAGCCCAAAGAATTTACTCACTATGTGCACATGTGGTAAGCTTCAAAGCAGACCAGAAGACAGGTCTAACAAAGATCAATATAAATTTCAATACAGATTCGATACAGACAGGAAACTAACAAAGTTTAGTGTTCAGTCCTCTGTCCTATAATCAAACATGCACAGGTGGAAAGCTACACATCAGGCATATCTCCAGTCCAAAATAAAAACAGATTCAAATGCCAGTTCCATGCTGGAGCCTGTATTATAAACATGTAAATAAACACAGTCCTCACACATTTCGTCATTTGAAGGAAACAAGATGTTTCACATACCACAGGCTTGAATAGCAAGCTTAAAACTATAATAGAAGGCTTTACCATTTTAACAATTTTGTCACACTACCCTATCTTATAAGAGAGTGCATAATACAGTAACAACATCAAGTAGAAAGTACCAAGAGCCACCAAAGGGCTGCAAACTTAAATCTTTAATTAATCTGTGAATCAGTCCTGCTAGAGAATCAGCAGCACCAGTTGATTCTGGAAGTCTGAAGTGGGACCTATAAATCTGCATTTCTGTCCAGCTTTCTGGTGTTCATGTGGTGGTCGCACTTGGAGAAAAGGGACAGGCAATGATGGGGGGTGGGGGGACCCAGAGCACCATGGACCTCCAGTGGGAGAGTGGTTTCCTCTAACGATCTCTGCAACAGGACTCAAAGAAGAGACAGCCCAAGCCCCAGCAGCTCTGCCCCTGTCCACCAGTGCCCCCATGATGCTGCTCCAGAGGAAGCACACAGGAGCAGGACTCTGAGCCCTGAGGTGTCCCTGTACTCTCACCATTGACCTGGGTGAGAGCAGTCTTCGCCACACCACTGATTTGGCACCAGTGAGCCAGCATATTGAATATGCCTTGTCCATGTCAGAGGATCATTGTCAGAATCAAGGAAGTGAATGTGAAAGTACCTAGTCAAGTACTACGTAAGTGCAAGGGCTTGAGTTGTTTCATTATCGTTAAATATAGTAACTGTGGATACTTCGCTTTTTGGTGAAAATACTAATGTGCCTGCATTCAGAATGAGCAGAGACAGAACAAGTAGCACAATCAGAAGCTGAGTCGTTTGATTTTTGAAAAGCACTTCCTAAATGATGAAAAGTAAACTAAAATGTTGATTGAAGCCCTCAGATAACAGAATTTGGCATTTTGAAGGGCTTTGGATTAGAAACCACCCCCTTCTAGCCTTAGGTGGATGGATATTTAAGAGTCTTTCTTAAATACCTTCTGCTTTCTGAAGACTGGCTCAGAAAAAGCAATTAATTCATTCAGCATTTTATACGGTGCCTACCCAATTCTCCCCTTAGCCATGCTTCTTTCAGGGAAGGGAGGTGAATGGCGGCCCGAGATAGCAGCTACCAAGCTAAGTGAATCTCTGGAGACAGCAAGGGCACCTAGAGAGTAGACAAGGACCTGAGAGAGCAGATAGGCCGAAGGTGGAGCTCAGTACTCGCTTCACTACTGGTCCCGTGTCTGTGCCTTGCTGGCACCACCTTGGCACTGGAATCTGCCTCCCTGAGAATGTCCAAGCCACGCTGAAACGAAGTATCTTGGGCCCAAATGTTCATGGTGCTGAAGGCCTGAGTGAAAGCTGCTTTCAAAGGTTAAAATAGAAAGGTAAAGCTCCATGCAATAAGAAAATGAGCCTTGTCATGGAACCCAAGAGAATGCAAAATCCTATGTGGATTAAAAGGCAGTACTGTGAGTTTCCCCCAAAATGCTGAGGTCAGGAACTGTTCCTGTTACAAGTAGGAGAGCTGCTGCAGCTTGCAGGTGGGTGGGGTTATCAGATGGACACAGCCTTGAATGCTGTTGCATTGCTTACAACCAGGGAACCCTTGAGCAAACTACCGATTTCTATACTACCGTTTTTGCCATTATAATATGGGGAAAATAATGCCTAAACCACATGGGCATTAGGAAGATCAGGTAAGCAACTGATAATAAGTAAATACATCGGTCCCCTTTCCTGTCTAGATAAATGATGAAAATACCAAATAAAAATAATGAAAATTAAACATCGCAGTTCTTAACATGAATTTCTACATATAATGACAAAGCTATTAGAAATTACTTAGACTTGAGGATGTGACCACTAAATTCTTTGTGGTAGAGGGACAGTTGATAGCATATTTATGATACAGCTGCCAATATCTCCAAGACAAATAAATCCATTCTAAGTAATGCCAAAATATCATAATTAAACATTTTATCTAGGTTGAAGCACAATAAGCAAAGAGGATAATTAAAGTAAAACTACAGTTCTCTTGCATCTACCTCTAGTCACATGTTTTCCTGTCGTACTTCATATCTCATCCTACTTTGTTTTGTTTTGTGTTTTCATCCTACTTTAAATACATACATAACTTCAATAAAAGTAAGCCTTCTTGACTACCCAGGAAGGAACATCAACGGAAGTCATCACAGTAAAAGTATAACTGACTCTAGAGGCAGTAAGGTATAAAAGTCTAAGCCAAGTTTAGCTCCTTGGGAGGCTATAGCAAGAGAAGCTCAGGTTGGAGGCCAGGATGGTAATTTAGTGGGACCTGTCTCCATAAAAATGGCTGTGGCTGCACCTCAGTGCTCCTCTTCCAATCCTCAGTACCACAAAAAAGTAAATAAATAAAATTTAAAAGTTTACACTGAGGTCTCACGAAAAGTAGGATAAGAATTCTCTCCTTCCCTCTCTATGCGTGCGCGTGCACACACACACACACACACACACACACACACACACAGAATCTCTCGTTCTTTCTTAAAATGTTATCAACCTGTCAGTTTCTCCCAAATCCTGGCTCAGTTCCTTGCTGCACAGTCTCCTTCCCACCTCTCCTGTTGCCTCCCTGCCCTGCATCCTGCTCACCTACTTCCATTTTCAGCGCCCTCCCTTCCGCAAGGTATCTCTTTCCGAGATAAGCCCAGGTACTTTCTTATCTGGGTCAGTGTAGAGTTTCTCTTTACCACTCATTGGTAAATGGACACAAGTGACGCTAGAGTCAAACAGAATATTCCCTGTATGACTGGTGGAGAAAGGACAGAGGTACATGGTGTTTAGTGTTATTCTCCCACTCATGCACGAAAGTAATACCTTTGCAATCAATAGCTCTTCAAGTACCAATCAATAATTTGCTATTGCTGCTTTAAAAATCTATAAGGCAGCCGGTGAGATGGCTCAGCGGTGTAAGCGCCTGCCTTGCAAGCGCGAGGGCCCGAGTTCGACTCCCGGAACCCACATATGAAAAAGGGGCCGGTGATATCGCTCAGCGGCACGGGTGCCTGTTGGCGCGCGAGGTCCTGAGGTCGACCCCCCCCGGTACCCACAAAAAAAAAAAAAATCTATAAGGCATTAGCAGAATGCAATTACTAGAGCAGAAATGTACTTCAAAAAATCAAGTTGGCATTCATCTGGCATCTAACGTTTCAAAGGCTTAAGGGAAGATAATTGACTACCGATATGAAAAACTATTTTAAGTCTTTTGTTTTTCCTCTAAAATAGCTATTTATATAAATATATCTAAACTAGGGGTTATATTTATGACATAACAGACACTTAAGAGAAATATATGCACATATTTATAAGTTCAATATATTCATTTTCAAATTAGATAGTGTTAATAGTCTGCATATAAAATATTTAATATTTTTCTGATTTATACACTATGAAATACAGATAATAAGCTGTACTACTTTCTGATAAACATGGAATAATTACAAAACAAGAGCTTCATATGAAGAAGCTTCATTACTATTAAATCGTCACAAGGTCACAATATATTACAGGACTGTCAGACAGTTCAGCTTTCAAGAAAATGTAGGCATTTTGCTCACAGAAAAACTAATGAGGGTCTAAAATCCCTCAACACAGCAAAAAGAAAGAAAAGAACTGCATTTAATTTTAGTACTAAAATAAATACAACAAGATGAAATTCAATATTCAGGATGAAGTTTTTTTCGTAAACTGAGGACCAGCCTTGAAGAAATATTAAGTTAAGGGGCATTGAAAGAATTGGATTCCATTTGTTGAAATTTTTCTTAAAATAAAATATAAAAAGTAAAAAATAAATAGTATACATGGTTGCAGCTTTATTGTTTACGAATTGTGGAAAGCTATATTACAGCTTACCCAAGGTAGGAAATGCAAAAAAAAAAAAGAAAGAAAGAAAGAAAGAAAAGTCTCTTGGGAAAGAACACTGGGCTTCATGTGACGTGCATAGCTAAGAAGAACAAGCAAATTCCAAAAGAGAAAATATTGCTCCTGACAAATAATAAATCTCCAGGGCCGGTGAGATAGCTCAGCGGCATAAGCGCCTGCCTGGCAAGTGTGAGGTCCTGAGTTCAACTCCCGGTAACCACATAAAAATAATAATAATAATAATAATAAATCTCCATCAAGTATTCTATACAAAAAATGACACATTTTATTGGTTTTGATAAACCTTAGGTGTGAATTGTGAGTGCATAGGATGACGATAATCAGCTGAGACATCAAAGAACATCTCTCAGAGTTTCTTCCAAGCCAGCACACACTCTCTTTCCAGGAAACAAACAGCAGAAAACTTTCCAATTCAGGCTCAAAATTTAGTTTTCTTGACCTTTCCTTCCTGTGAACTCTTGCAAGTTTACTGTACAACAGTAAATTTGGCAATTACCCTTATACCATCTTGTTACAAGCTTTTTACCTAATCTTCCCTGTCATTTATCATTCACCTACTATGCGTGAGCTAACACAGTTGCAAGACTCTCTGTACTTTTTCCCACTTAATCACGACTCTGAGACCAGCGTTGTTATCTCCATATGAAGAGAGGAATGTGCGAGGCCAGGGAAGTGATGCAACGTGTCTGGGTCACAAATGTTTAGGAGCCAGGTTTCTGGTCCACCACTCTCCACTGGGCTCCAGCTTCCTCATCTTGAATTAGTTTTACTGTTCATTTCAAAACTAGTTTTACTGTTCTTTCTCTTATATCCAACTATGCCGAAGCCTCCTTTTAGGGTGCATACAGGCTTAACTTACTTTATCTTCCTGGAGGTGGCACCTGTGTGACTTGCAGTAATGAAGTTGAGTAGCCACTGTGTTAGGTTCTGTGACTATGCCAAGGACTTTAGGAGGATTATCATCCTCATTTTTCCAGGTGGAAAAGGATGGATGGAGGTAAAATCACATGTAGCAAACAAGTGATAGCACCAGGACTTGAAACAAATCAGTTTGACTTCAGAGCCCACATAGTTAACCACTACATATAGTCTCCTCAGACATAAGCAGGGGCACTGATTGTGAGGTTTTTGTTGTTGTTTGTTTGTTTTTTGTTTTGTTTTGTTTTTTAGGCAGGGTCTCCTTACTTAATTCAGGCTGGACTTAAACTCACTTTGTAGCCCAGGCTGGCCTTGAACTTGAGGCAATCCTCCTGCCTCAGCCTCCCAAGTGCTGAGATTACAAGTGTAAGCTGCCATGCCCAGCTGGAGATTATTCTTTATTAACCAGATCTTACAGCACTTCAATTTCTCATATTACCTAACACTAGTTCTACAATAATATCCTGTGTCCCATTTTGCAGATAAATGAACTCACGTTCAGAGGTTTAACACATTATCTAAGGTTGACATACACCCTGAGCTGGAGCACAGGTCTTCACTTCCCTTCCATATTCTCTGCAATTTTATTTTTTCACCTCTAGTCATTATTGAGAAACAAAAGAGAGTTACGAATGACTGAGGGAAACTTCATCTATCTTCTTTATTTCCTTGCACCAAGTGTTGCTTAGCTGCTGTTGAGAAGTTGCCTTATAAAAGATGAAGTGAGAGGGCTCTCAAGTTTAGCTCATAAACCAAGCAGCAGAAATCCTACCACCAACTAGTGCCTTTTCTAAACTATCGACACAACTACAGCTATGGGGTTAGGGCAAAGAGAAGAGGGCCACTTCAAAGTACACTGAAAGACCACTCTGTAGAATGACACGAAGCTAGTGAACTCCACGAGGAAAAGAGTTGAGCTCAGTTTGAGTCCCACTTCTAGGCTCCTAACACCCCCGCATCCTTAGTCTCCATGGGGAAGTCCACTGTCATCTATAGCTAAGGGACAGTCCCTCCCTGCTCAGCAGCCAGTGGATAAGCATTTATAGAACACCTATAACTGCTGCACACATATACGTATTGGGGGTAAACACAGAAAAAATTAAGGACACTTTCCCTCACCCTCAAAAAAAGACAAACATAGTTGAGAAGAAAAGACCAGCAGCAAACAAAGCAATAGAAGAGTAAGAGCTAACCTCTGTGAGACAAACCAAGAAAAGGACTTGCCCTTGAAAAGGAGAATATACCCGAAGGCCTTTGCAATGGGAGCTGTTTAGTTTGGTTCTGTTTTGGGGGAGATACAAGCTCAACCTCTGGAATTGTGTAAGCGCTGCCACTGAAGACACTAATGAATAGTTACCACGTCCTAGTCCATAGATCCTCTGTCCTGCTGTTATAATTTTGCTAAATTCTTGAAGATGCAAGCAGTATTCCAAACCACAAGTCTACCTTTTAATGAATAATATTTAGACTGAATAAGTTCAGAGAAAATAGAACATAAAAGAGAACCAACATTGTGCTTTTAGGTATTATGGATTCCCAAGTTGTGATTTGTTTTTTATAATATCAGCAACTTTTTCCAAATTTCTATTCAAATTTATCTACGCAGATCAAACCTTTGATTCCATTTTTGTATTTATTTTTATTAGAAATGCTTATGAGCAATATACATATTTTTGCTACAAATAAATACATAGATTATTCTAGTCCTACTCAGCCAGTTTCACCAACATGTAATCCTTCTTATGTCTTAAAAATGACTATCATGAATTCAAAGGCAGTTCCAGATGACTTCCAAAAAGTTTATATTTTATGCATCATTTATTCTGCCTAACTGTGAGAAAAGAATATTTTAAGCCAAAAATAGACCTCTCATGTAGTATGGGGAAGAGAAAGATTTGCACTGATAGTTTCACAATTTGAAATTCAAGACATGAATTGTTTCATGAACCATTTGTCACATTACATATAATTATATAATATAATTAATAATATAATTTATAATATAATTATATCTATCATATGCGTAGTTCTTCGAAATACTAAAATTCAGAAGAAGAAATAATTTACAAAGCAGAAATATGAACATTAAATTTTTCTTCAATGAGGTGCCATAAAATTATTTCTTAATAAGGTAGGTAAATAAGACAAAAGAATTAATGTGTTTGTGATAAGAAAATTACTCTATTTAAATACAAATTTTACTAAATTTATAGTCATTGAAGCCCAGAGCATGGAGAAACCAATTATAGATGAGAAAAGGAATTCAGAAAGGTTCAGTAACATGTTCAAGGTCTTAGACCAAAAAATCTGAAGTCATGGAAAGTCCTTACGTGTCATTTAATCCAATCACCACTTGATACTTATCTTTCTACATGTAATGTGGGATTAATCCAAACTTGTGCTACTGTCTAACGGCAGTTCTTCACTTGAATGAGTCTCAATACATTGCACAGTTTTGTGAAATTAAAAGGAAATGCCATTTCATGAACATTTTATAACTGGAGAAATTCTTGAAGCATTAAAAAGCGCACATACTGGGTCAGTGAGAGAGCTCAGCAGCATAAGCGCCTGCCTGGCAAGCGCAAGGTCCTGAGTTTGACTGCCGGTACCCACAAAAAATAAAAATAAAAAAATAAAAAGCACACATATGTTGCAATGGTCAGAAGAATAGCAACAAGTACCACATTTCTGGATGCATCCCAAGAACTGCATATCCATACTTGGGATTCCGGTCTTTACATGTCGAGAAATTCCCTTCTCTAGAAGGACTGACAGTGTGACCCCCTTTGAAAAGCTGCTCCCAAGTGGAAAAGGAGGTTATGTATTCTCAGGATCTACCACAAAGCAAAAACTGCTTTTTTAATACCCCAGGCCAAAAAAGATAAAAGTAGATTTAGAAACAAGAGTCAAATATCAAGTTAAACAACTGTTTGTTTTTTGTTTTTTTTTAAGCCTACCATCACTCCATTCATCACATCCCTTCCCCTGTTTCTGTTTTCCATTGTGCCCAGGCCACTGCTACCATTTCACCACCTACAATCCCAAAATGGGAGAGCCAGGGAGGGGGAAATACAGTACCTTTGGAGATATAAAGATTATTAGGTCTGACATCTTTGTCTGTAAAATTAGACTATCAGTAGATGATTTCTAGTATTCTTTCCAGATTCAAGATGCTACAAGTGATGATTACAATTACATGAGACAAAATGCAAACTTATTCCTAAAGTTACCTAAATGGATGAATTTAAAGTAACTCTTTGGAGGGATAATACCAAGTCAGTCAGGTCTCAAAAAGAAGAAGACAATGAAATAACTAAAACACTTTATAATGAACTCTTTATAATTAACACATACTTTTGAGCTCACTGAAATTCTTATTTTTATCTTATAGCTTAAGTATAGTTTGAATGCAACTTGCAAAAGAATATAGTTACTTTTCAAATCTTTCTAGTTTTTCTGTGCTGTGTAATTGCTTATTTCAAGTAAATCAAACCCAGTTTTAAATGGCTTTGTCTTCTCTTGGCCATTTGCTTTATTACAACTAAATGAAAATTAACATTTGGGCTTGGAAAAATTAATAACAAAACTACATTTGTCATAACTATACAAAACTTTTGTGTTATAAAAAATGACTATTTCTTTTATTAAATTATGTTTTCTCTGCTTTATTAAGGTATAATTGATAAATAAAGTTATATATATTTATGCTATACAGTATGATGTTTTGATATACTTGTACATTGTGAAATGATTAAATTAAGCTAATTAACGTACTCATCGCCTCACACACTCACCTTTTGTGTTGAGAACATTTAAGATCAACCCTCACCAGTTGAGTAGAGAATGTGTCATTACTAACAACAGGCTCTGGAGTTGTTAACCCTGTCTAAGACTTTGTATTCTTCTACTAACTTCCTCATTCTTCCACCCTATTTCCATCCTTGGAAGTTACCATTCTACTGCCTACGTCTATGAATTCAGCTTTTTAGTGACATCTTCCTGTATTTATCTGTGCCTGGTTTATTTAACTAAACATTATGCCTTCTGGGGTCATCCATGTTGTCACAAATGACAAGATTTCCCTCTTTTTAAAGACAGAATAGTATTTTATTGTGTGGGAGCATATATCATACAGTGATGGAAATTTGGGGTGATACCCATCTTAACCACTATGAATAGTGCTGTGGTGAATTCAGAAATGCAGGTTGTCTCCTTGTGTCAGTAAGTTTTCCATTGCTGGACAGAAATACCTGAGAATAACTGAAAGGAGAAAAGATTTATATTAGCTCACAGTTTCAGAGGTTTCAGTCCATGGTCACTTGACTCTTTTGCTTCTGGGTTTGTGGTGAAGCTAAACATCATGATGAGTAATAGGTGGTGAAGCAAAACAGCTCACCTCATGGTCAATTGGAGGCAGAGATAAAGAGAAGCCCAAGGGGACAGGGGCAGAGACCATATCACCTCCATTACCCACTCACTGCCTTAAGTAGGGCCACCTCCTATTTCCATCACCTCCCAGTAATGCCATCAAGTTATGAATCCATAATGGATTAATTCACTGAGGAAGTTAAAGCCCTCATTATCCAATCACCTTCTAAAAGCCCCAACTCTGAGGATTGCTGCATTAGAGACAAAGTTGTCAACACATAAGCCTTTGGGGGACTTTCTAGATCTAAACCAAAACACTTCACACTACTGATTTCACTTTCCTTGGATCTATACCTAGAAGTAGGTTTGCTGGATCACATGGGAGTACTATTTCTAATTTTTTTAGGACCCTCCATACTGTTTTCCATAAGGCTGTATTAACTTACATTCTGCCAGCAATGTATGAGGGGTCCCTTTTCTCTGCAACGTTGCCAACACCTATTATCTTTTGTCTTTTGCTGCCCTAAAAGATGTGAGGTGATATCTCATTGTAGTGCTGATTTGCATTTTCCTGCGCGTTAGTGATGTTGAACATTTTTTCATAAGCCTTTTGGATATTCATATGTCTTCCTTTGACAAATACCTCTCCAGGGGCCAGTGAGATAGCTCAGCAGCATAAGCACCTGCCTGGCAAGCTCGAGGTCCTGAGTTCGACCCCCGGTACCCACAAAAAAAAAAAAAAAACCTCTTCAGATGAAAATGGCTATTTTTAAAAGTAGCTTTTATTTTTAAATATCCAGAAGAAGCAAGATAATTTGGAAAACTTACCCTGAACTAGTTGTCTTTTATATTTTGATCCTGCTTGTGACAAACTGGATGATACAAAACTAACTGGAACAAAAAGACTTCAGATTCATTACTTGCTTGCTTAAGGTTCATTGCAGAAAATTGTACTAATTAAAGTTCTAGTACATGATTTGATGAGCTCTATTTCAGAAAATGAGTCTTTCTATGGCAAATCTTGAAGTAGCATTTGAATTCCAAAATGAAAGGGCCATTTCCAGTCATATCTGGGTTAACCTGCAGGGTTTCCTTCACGCTATTTAGCTGTCTCTAAAATGGATGCTGAAGATAATTACACTGTGGAGCAACAGTAAAATGCTTGACACAAGTCTCACAGTCTCCGTTACTCTCTCACACACCGCCAGTATTTCTCAAAAATAAAATTCTGCAATCAATTTTAAATATTAGGTAGTTAAAAATATTGACCATATTTATATTTCCTATTTTTTAAAGTGTGCGTGTATGCGTGTGTGTAGATATATGTATGTGTATACTCATTCTTTTTTTTTTTTAATGTGGGTACCGGGAGTCGAACTCAGGACTTCGCACTTGCCAGGCAGGCGCTTATGCCACTGAGCGATATCACCGGCCCCTCATTCTATTTCTTAAACACAAAGTAACCATAGGACATATGGCTGAATTATGATTAGCAAGGTCAGGACTCATTTTCATTCAGGGAGGAATTCTTACTTGATTGTCTAGTTTTGCACCAGGTACATAAACATTTAATGCACAGTTTTTCAATGAGTAATTAAAATAAAACTAAGGAATGTGATTTGAAAATCCAGCTTTAGGACATGATTAAGAAAATGCCACATACAGTGCGTTTTACAAAATTTCATTGAAGGAGACCCTGGAATCCTCTTTGAATTTCAGGAGATAAGTAAAATTCTGGTTCTTGCATGAGGCCTTTGTGACCTTTGCTTGAAGTATCTTTTGTAATTTTTTTATTTTTTTTATGTGGGTACCGGGAGTTGACCTCAGGACCTCGCACTTGCCAGCAAGCACTTGTGCCGCTGAGTGATATCACCGGCCCTTTTTTCGTATGAGTGTACCGGGAGTCAAACTCAGGACCTTGTGCTTGCGGGGCAGGCGCTTATGCCGCTGCGCTATCTCACCGACTCTCATCTTCTGTTATTTATGTCATTCATTTCCTAAGAAAACAAGAAGACTAACATAAGCACAATGTATATACTACCCAGATAAGAATTCTATTTGGTGGAAACTTGATAAATTTTACTTGGCAATAACACTAAGTTAAAATGTTTCTTTTAGTCAGTGTTGATATTAGTAACTATTACTCATAACATGGATTTTATTAAAAGACATATTCAAAACTAAAACAATGACAAGGAGCCTTTAAATGTTTTGAATCTTACCACCACTTCAAAGAAGTACAGGTTTGGGCCGGTGAGATGGCTCAGCAGCTTAAGCACCTGCCTGGCAAGCGCGAGGGTCCGAGTTCGACTCCCGGAACCCACATACGAAAAAAGGGCCGACAATATCGCTCAGCGGCATGGGCGCCTGCTGGCACACAAGGTCCTGAGGTCGACCCCTGGTACGCACAAAAAATAAATAAATAAATAAATAAAAACAAAGAAGTACAGGTTTATATGTAAACACTTCAAAATACACACTTTCAACTTCTAGAAATTTTTCAGATTGATAGAGGAATTAAATTATAATATAACTTATAGGGTTTGTGGCACAAATAGTTTCAGGACTCCTGCTTAATTTGACTCTGTTTCTTCCCAGTGTTCTGTATAAATTAGCATATTCCATTATCTGAAGACAGAAAACCCCATTCTGTGATAATAAATAGGATTCTCTTTTAACTGAGTCTGTATCCTCAGTATTCAAACCATTGTTTAAACAAAAGGGAAAATCACCTGACCTTAAAGCTGAGGTAAAGTCATCAGGATCTTATAATTTTTTATTTTTCACCATGACAAAAGTCTTGCATTTTCCAGCTCTGAAAGTTCCTGATTTCACTAAGAACATAACAGCTAATCCATCCTATATATAACACTATATATAGTCAGACTAAATTCCAAAATCCATGTGAAGTAGACTGCAAGGCTATTTTCTGTAGAAAAGCTACACATTAAAACAAGGGGAGCAAAGAAACCAACATCCTTATGATCAAAACATTTGACTCTGAATGTTAACCCCACAAATGCAATACTCATTCTACATAGATAGTATGAGTTTTTCTACGTTAAGAATGAAAGCAATGTCTTTTTTTTTTTTTTTTTCCTCTTCAGTCAGAAATTAGAAAGTAATGAGGAGAGATTTCAATCACTTGGGTGCCATGTTCGGCCGTTTTGGAGAAACAACCTATAAACTGTCATGGCCGCCTCACATTGCCCACAGCAGACCCAGAAGGGAATAGCAAAGTCATCCTGACTTGAAAATTGTCCTTACCCAGATGAACAGCCTGGTTTTTTCACCCTGATTTTGTCTAATTTTAAGTCCCTACCCACTTAGCTATCGTTTTAAGCTTATTACTTCTACCTGGTAGTATTGAGGGACTTAATGGAAGAAAAATCCCTCAGTACTCAAAATTAGGCTTGGTGAAAAAAATCTTGGCACCTACACAGAGTAAAGTGCCTCACATACTACCACAAACCACAGTGTAGTTTGGTATCCATCAAGGGCAATAAGAATTTCTTTTATCAGTGGAGGGAAAAAAAAGAAAAGGAAGACCCTGCATGATGTAGTGGAACTGTCATTAAACACAGCAGGAGCTTTAATGAATCAGGAGTAAGGTGAGGTCCCAGGATGGTACAATTTACTGCCTCTATTACAGTGCTGATCACAAGAGCTCATTCATATCATCCAATTTCTTCTCTGGTCGGCATTGCTAATGCCAAGAATCCACTGAACTGAAATTTAAGAGCTTCACATGTTTCTGTAGAACTCAGTGATGGGTTATAATACTTGACCTTCTCTAATGTCTCTTTATTTGATTTCATAGCTACAACCTTCAGAAAACTGGGAAGCTTTGACTGGTCAAAATATGAATCTTTCAAAACCTTCCTGGCTTCAGAGACCATAATTCTTGTGAGGAAAGATGGGTAGAATGAATGTAGACTGAATCTAATTTTATACTAAATCAATTAGCATTACATCATCATAGCAGAAATATCTAGAACATTACCTCATATAAGTGATCTTCTGGGATGTTGAAGTAGGTCTTTAGAAATCTAAGTTATTTTTCTTTTTAGATGTTACACTCTTTCAGTTACATATTCATCAACCAAAATAATTTCATGTTCCAAATTTGAGCCAATACAGTATGTAAGAAGTATTTTAAATAAAATCATGTTAATCTATTTCATCTTGAAGGAAGACTATCACAACGATGGAGCTTCCAAAAATATTTCTAAGTGAGATGAATATCTGAGTAAAAAATAATAATCTGACATTGAGTTATAAGATCCCAAAACAGGCAAATTACCAGACACACACACACACACAGAGTACGGTCAAAATCAAGTTAGAATGAGCATCAGGAGCTTAAATTTACAAAGTAGAAAAGTAAAGGGGAAAAAAAGAGCTACAAGGTAGCTGATTCCTATCCATGTTAAGACTTAGATAAAAGTAAAATGAGAGAGAATGGACAAAATTAGGAGAGCAGCAATGTTTAATAATTGCAGGTGTAACTCAGCTCTTTTCAGAAGCCATTAGCAGAGAACATTGTTTCTCCCATTGTCTTATCTTTTTAAATGCTTAGACTCAGCTGTGAGAACTGCCAGGAAATAATACCTCTGCCTAGAAATGACAGAGTATATTTTCAAAAAAAGAGATAGTTTTTGTTTATGTAAATTGGTAAGCTTCAAACAAAAGGTTTTTGTCCTTTTCTGTCTACCAGAAATCATGCAAATGTAATTGCTGCAAAAACAAGTGCACGATACCTCTATCCTGCATTCTGCAGCATCTGATTTATTCGTTACTGTCTCCCTGGTGACCTTTTTTTTTTGTGTGTGTGGGTACCGGGGGTCGACCTCAGGACCTCTCGTGCCAGCAGGTGCCCATGCCGCTGAGCGATATCACTGGCCCTTTTTTCGTATGTGGGTTCCGGGAGTCGAACTCGGGCCCTCGCGCTTGCCAGGCAGGTGCTTACGCCGCTGAGCCATCTCACTGGCCCTCCCTGGTGACTTTCTGAAAGAAGAAATTTAAGTTGAATCCAAACTGACTGTTTAGGACTTGCCAAGAAAACTTCCCTTCTAGACTAATGTGATCGTGGGGAAAACAAGAAAAAAGAAAGAGGAAAGAAAATGTGTTAACAGATCCTAGGTGCTCTTCAGTAGAGCCAACCTAAGTACAGGGCATGGCAGCCATTTTGTCCTCTGAGGGAGCATATATGTCCCTGTGGTCAGCAAGAATGCCAATGTGTCAGGATACAGACAGGTATCTCATTCAGAGATTATGAGATATTTTCTCCCAAAGTACTATAATAGTTACATTTCCAGAGCATTTGTTACTGTCTTCTTAACAAGAAGTCAAATACTTACTATTCTTTTTTCACACTCAACACTAGCCAAAACTAAGGACTCAAGGGACATTTTGCACAGTATGAATAAACAAAAAGAAATTTTAAGTAATACCACTAATCCAACATTAAATGACAAAATTATTTGTGAGAATTCATAGTGGTAGTTATTCCCACATAAGCCAAATGAAGTGGAAAACTGGAAATTTTTAAGCCATTTACTTCTAATTGTTTGGGTCTTTAAAAAATAATGGAGTATAATGTCATGACTAATATATATTATTTTCTTTTTCCAAATAAAGTATGTATAAAGTTAAGATGTAAATGAAAATGTGGGAAAAGAGCCCAGAGTTTGTATGTATAGAGGAGTGGGGAAAATATATGTGTGTCCATTTTATATTTTACCAAGCAAGCAAATCTCTTTGCTATTTTAATCTATCCCAGAATCAAATCTGATTACTGAATCTGTATATTTTTTGAGAAATTATTCCCAAGTTTCTAGCCATCTCTGCACCAATGTTTATTATCCAACTATAATCCACATATCAAAAAAGTTAATACTTTCTTCCCCTGAAGCTATAGAGGCAGCCTCTGTATTGCAGGGGTTTTGCATCATAGACTCAATCATGAATTAAGGGGACTCAGGAATGGGTAGATGGGAGGGAGGGGGAGGAAAGAGAAGGGGAACTAAAAAAGACCAAGATATGATATGTATATGTACCAATTCCCCATGATTGGTGTATTTATTATGTATCACAAACATAATTTAAAAATTCAAATGAAAAAAATAGTATGATACATGAAACAAAATAGTTATGTACCAGCAATACAGTTGCATTCAAAATCAATTCACTGATTTCAACATTTATATGAAAAATTGACAATAGTCACAGAAAAATAAAAATTTAGGATGAGGAAAGACTTGTAACAGATACCAAGCTATATATAAAAAAGAAAGCACTATAAAGGACTATGTTTTAAAACATAGGTTGTCCCAGGACAGCTAGACATTTCTCTACCTGAGTATAAATAGGGGAAACCGTTAAATTTGATTACCTTAGGTGAATAGTGTTAAGTGTGCCAATACAAGGCTTATCGCAAGGAGGACACTGGGAATGGTAGAGAAAAGGGGTGGGAAGAGCCACATCCTTGGTGACATCACCGAGGCACAGGATGCCTCACCCCCATATTGCGAAGAGGCCATTTGAATGGGCTTCATATTACGTGCAGTGGAAAGCATTCCCCCAGGTCAGGAATGTAGACATTGACTCTGGTACATCTCATGTTACACACGAGGCTGTGTGTACTCACAGCGATATGGCAAAGGTAATCATTTTCTTCAACTTGGCAAAATAAAAAATTTGTGATAAAGAAAAAAATTCAAAAAAAATTATATTCTAAACATGTATAGACTTTTCCTTGTAACTATTCCCTAAATAATACAGCATAACTAGTATTTACACAGCATTGACATTGTATTACATATCCTAAGTAATGTAGTGATTAAAGCACTCCAGAGAATGTACATAGGTTATATGAAAATACCACACCGTTTTATAGAGGGACTGGAGCATCCTCAGGTTTTGATATCTGTGGAGAACCTAGAGCCAGTACCCCATGAATACCAAGGGACTCCGTCCTTATCTAAACCATATTGTCAATGACTCAGATGTCACAATTAACTAGGGAGTGCATGTCAAACAAAACAAGAAAGAGAAAAAAAGTTGGAAACATTTATAGACAATGGAGATGGAGGTAAAACATCTGAGCAAATTGTGGGGGAAACGAACACCAGGAAGCATGGGCACACAGACAGACCTGCATTCAGACCAAACTTCATGATGCATCAGACCTCTCGCAAGTTACTCAAGCTCTCTGAGACTTTTATCCTCATCTGGAAATCTGGACTAATTATTGCACCTTTCTCATAGCATTGTTGAAGTGATGAAATGAAAAAAAATTCACGCAAATACCTTAGTACATTGTTTGTGCTCAACAAATAGCTGTTACCATTACTCATGATTCATTGTAGCTATTTGGAAGAAAACTGCCATTAGTATTTGTACATCATTAGGTTAAATGACTGTTGCTATAGACTCAGTATGGACTGAATTTTTAAATGAATTCCCTAGAGAAATGGGCTAACTTCCAAACATTAGTGGTTAATAGCAAAAAAAAAAAAATCAACCATTTTTAAAAATATATGGAATCACCTCCTACATTTCAACATGCATTCAACTCTGCTTAGTGTCAGGGTACAGTGAAAAAGATTAATATATGTTGTTTCCCAAAATTCAGTGAAAAAAACGATTGTCAATTCAAAGTATGAAACATCAATCGTAAGCTCTCATTAGCATGCTTTTCATAGCCCTTTGCCTTTGACAGAAATTCTTTTGTTGTTAACAGGAAAAATTATTAGAATTATCTGTATTTTGGTGCCTCATTCCACATCCTATTTCCCTCAAATCAAACCCATCCTACAAGCCTCAGCTTAGTCACACTCTATGGAAAGCTTCTCCATTTCAATCTCATTTTCCATTTTCAAGGATCTTTTATCTTTTTCTCTCTGCTTTTTTCTCCTTGTCCTCAAATCCAGTTATTATTTCCTTTCAATTCTTCTTTCATAGTCTCTTCATCTTCCCTTTTTTTCTCCTTTGCACTAACTACTCTTTTCCTAAGCCACATCACATTATCAGCTGAACCTATTGATTTGTTTCTTAATGTGCCTCCTACTCATTCTTGCATAAAACGACCAGGAAAAAAAATCTTTCTAAAACAAGAATTGTATAAGGTTATCCCTCCTTTCAAATATTCAGTGGCTTCCTATTGCTAAAATTATCAGAATGGCTAAAGTGGGACACTTTGATACTAATAAGAATGCCTATTAATAAGCATAAATCAGAATGGTCAGGGAAAGTCAGGACTCGAAGCCCACCTATCCATGGCTGCCTCTTGCACTTCTGAGGCTCATGGGGATAGTCCAAAGGATGGACACAAAACTGAACCCAGGCATAAATTTATTTTATGTTTATATGTTTAAAATTTATGATGCTTCGACATTCTAGCGCAAGATATACCCACATTTGTTTTAATGTAAACACAATGTTTTAAGTCACAAACCATTTACAGGAGCAAAAATTCAAACATCTTATGCAAAATCAGGGAGCAAAATTTACCTCTAAGAAGACCTACTGTCAGGGTACAACTCTGGAAAGCCCCATGCCGTGTAGTCTGTGTAAGTGCTGCCTCTGGAGCCCTGAAAGTGTCCACTACAAAGACCAGGAAGGGAAAGATGAAGTGGGGTGAAGTGATGGTTCCTTACATGCGCCTGCCAACAAGAGCCTTCTGTATGGTCTCTTTAGAACTTCATTTCCATGTCAACAATAATAAATATACCTGCTCTTCTCTTCCTCACTTCCCTTGATACTATTCAGTCTTTATGATCTGGATCCGCTAACCCTGGTTGCCGTATAAAATACAAGACATCCAGTTAAATTTGAATTTAAGAAAAACAACAGATGATTTTTAGTATGCTCTGTGCAATACTTGATTTAAAACTTAACTGAGCGCCCTATGTTTCTATTTGCTATATCTGGGCTTCACCCCAACTGTGAAGCCATTTTGACCACCCACCTCACTGCCACGAAGCTATAGGGTTCTACTGGGCTTTTAACTCAAATTATCTGCGTCCCATTTGATGATTCCCCTACTTTGCATCTACTTTTTATCAATTTTTATACCCATATATACCACCTACCTAACTTGAAAACAATAATGCTTCACAGAGACTCCTGCCCAGAGGTAGTGATCATAAATACTTGCTAATAGAGAAACTGATTTTAAATCAATCAACAAGACAACCAAAAAAATTACTTATTGAGCAATCCCTTTCTATTCTGTCCAGAGCTAGTGTGTAAATTATTTGGTAGGTGAGTAACATGTAATGTTTGGCTTCAACATGCCAACAGATTAATTAATAAAAATTATACATAAAAACTAGTAACAAATGACTCCAAACAATATATAACCGAGATTGTGTAATACAGCCCATGAAGGATAGTAAGAAATCAGTGTGAGTAGCCCCCCAAAAGAGGGAAGTGGTGAAGAGAAGGGCCCTATATTAAGACTTAAATTTTGGAAAGGATTTAGATGCACAAGAGGATTAGAGAGGGCAATGTTTCCTAAAGGAAAGTTTGGACGTTTGCATGAGTAAAGAGGAAACGGCAGAGTGCCTTCGCTGCAGGGCAACAACCAGGCTTCACCTGAGCTGTGGTTGCCGCTAGTTTTAAGGAGCTCCCTGGAATTCAGAGCACCTATATCAGTGAGAATCTGTAATGGCTGCCCATGAGCAGGGTCATGCATACACCTTGATAAAGATGATAACCGTGGGAATGCTATCAAATAAATCACCCATAGAGGTTTTCTAGGTTTTATCCTCAGACCACCTAGGAGAGGAAAGACCAACGTTTTATCAGTCACTGTCTTAGTTGCTCAGGCTGTTGAAACAAAGTACCACAGACAGGGTGGCCTATAAATGACAGAAACTAATTTCTCACAGTTCTAAAGGCTCAGCCTTCGTGACTGAATTATTTCCCAAGGTCCCACCTCCAAATACCATCTGGGGATTAGATTTTAACAGATGAATTTGGGAGGCGGGGTAGAAACATTCAGTCCATAACAGTAATGGTTATCCTTTACACACGGGGCTCTAAACATGCTGGTGTCCGTACGCTCCCCTCTCTTCACAAGCCTCTCAGGCATAATTACAGCAGTGGTCTTACTGAAAGTTATTGAATTTAGTTTCCAAGAAACTAAAGACAAATGTTGAGGAGTGTTCTTTTTGGTAGAAATTCATGTTCCTCTACAGCTTTAAACTATTACTATGTTATGAGACAGAAAATCATTCATTTTTATGTTTGGACTATCTCTTCCTAATAAAGGTGGTATTTATGACATGTGGTTACAGTACAGTTGTCCTTCAGTATACATGGATAATTAGTTCTGTACCCTTGTGGATGCCAAAATCTTTAGGTGCTCAAGCCCCATATTTGTAATGGTGTCATATTTACATGTAGCCCACACACTTCCTTTCCTAGACTTTAAATCATCTCTAGGTAGCTTGAAATACCTATAGAATGTAAATTTTGTGAAAATTGTCTGTTATACTGTATTGGTTAGGGAGTAAAAGTCTATATATGCTCAGGACGGAGAAATTATTTATTTCAAATAATTTTTACCCACAATGGGTTTAACTCATGGATGTAGGACACATGGATAAGGAAGGCTAACTACATACTTAATATCACAAAACTTTTTGGATGCTATATTACATTTTCTTACACAATAAAATGTACTCCCATCCTACAAAGACTGGATGTTACTATTTTCAGTCAATCCATAGATTTAAATGTATTAAATCACCAAAAGTGTTATCCCCTTATAAAAATTGTGATTCACACTCGACATCTCTGTAAAATCCTGCTTAGGTCTTTATAAGTGATGTAATTTCATTAACCAAATACAGAAATAAGGCAAAGAAATATGGTTCAGCTTTCTAAACATGCAAAGGTATTCAATAAAATTTCTCCAAATGGGTCTTGCCAGGGCTTTTATGGCACATGGCAAATTGTGTTGCTTATTTTAAGGAAAAAACTCATAGAGTTTTTTGAAGCAGAAAAACTTCTGGATGTGTTAGGTTGAACTATATGAAAGTGACAATATTCCATCTTTGCATGTGGTTCAACTATACACCAACATACCCACCCCTGTGGCCCATGGACCTTACCCTAAAGGAGAGCTAGAAAGCCTCTGGGCAGGTTTGGGACAGCTCGATTATTGCAGTCCATCCAGAAGCCCCATCTTTGTCACTGGCCACTGTGAAGCTCAGTTTCCTTATTTATAAAATTAGGGTGGGCCATTGACTAAATAATCCCTTAGAAAGTTCTCAGTCTAACATTCTGAGGCTCTAACGCATCTAGTTGTTAGATCTGTTTCCTGTTGGCCAACAAAAGATATACCTGTCTGTAAAGTCTGACCTTGTCCTCTGGGAATTCCCTCCCTCCCATGGTAGCCTGTCTCCTTTGGGTTCCAGTGATGGTTAAAAACCTGCCAAGGTGCAGATGTCACCAGAGAGGTTCGGTATGCTAGGCCGTAGCCATCTGTTTATTTCTTGTCACAAGTTAATGCATGATACACCCATCATTTTTCTTCCAGCTTTCTCAATTTGTTAATTCGATAAATTAAATTAATCTAAATTAAAGGTGAGACACTCCCCCTTTATTCACATCTAGTGGTCTATGGACACTTATCCTGGTGATAACAAATAGTTATTCAATAGTCACCAAGTTTACTTGGGCAGGAGACCTCCTGGAGAAGAAAGGAGAAAATTAAATGGGTGGGAGTGGGAAGAGCGAAGGAGCAGCACCCTCAGGGTCTGGACTCTTGCTGTTGCTTGGCAACTTAGCACCCAAACTGATTCTCAGAGAGAGGGAAGGAGATCCTTATCCATTCCCATTGGCTCTCACATCTGGGTATGTCTGGGAGGAGGAAGAGATAGGAAATTGCTCTTGGGGATAAGAGAAAGCACCAAGAAATGTCCCCGGAGGATGTAGCTGCTGAATAACTGCCCTGTTGAGCCCCCTAATTGTCCTCAAATGAGTTCGCAGTGATGCAGGCTGAACCCTCCTAAATCTTAGCTTGTGTGCACATTTACTACAAAGGACTGTCTATGAATTTTGTCAGTTTCCTCTTCCTTCATAGCTTTCAGGTTTCTTTCTCCTATCCTGCTACATCTTAATTCCTTCTACACTCCTTTTTTTTATCTAACGCCCTTTCTCTCACTGTTTATTTCGAATCTGCTATAATACACAATTCACATCCTCTGTAATAAGGAAAATGGACTTGAGTTCTGCTTACATCTTTCATTCATTTGTATGCATGAAAGAAAGAAGCAAAGCAGCATACCTGGAAATATTCATTCTGCGGGAGGCTGTAATTATTATTCAGATTTAGAGAAGCATTAAGAGGAAATAAAAGATCCTAATCTTGAGTGTCTCTGTTTCAGCCTACAAGGAAAAAATGAAGGAGCTGTCCATGCTGTCACTGATCTGCTCTTGCTTCTATCCAGAACCTCGCAACATCAACATCTACACTTACGACGGTGAGTTGCCAACAACAGAAATCCCCTCCTGGCAGATCATTTGCAAAGCTTGTATGTATTGATTCTATCCCTCAGTTCCTGGTATAATTAAATCAAAATTTTGTAGATCTCGATATTGACTTGCTTCATGGAGCTATTAGGTCTTACTGATTGTTTATTGCTCAAAACAGTCTGAATTTGGTGCTAATAACAACACATTAATGTCTCTTAAGAAGCATGGCTGGGTTGTTATTAGCAGCTACATCCAGCATATCAACATCCACAATATGTCTAAGGCTTACTTTTGCAAATAACATAATATGTTAAACTAATTAGACTGGATCGTAATTTGCAAGAAAATACTTTATACGTAGAGCACTTGAGAAAGAAAATCAACTTCCTTTATGAAGTTCCCATATTTTGTGCATATATGTCAATAAGCTAATAATAATAACTGAATTAATGAGTTAAACTTATTTATGACCGAAGCTCCAAGTAAAGAGGATTTAAAAACACAAACCTAAAGAGCTGGTATAACAATTAACTTTACTGACAGGCAGCCATTTAGGTTTGATTTACCCTCATTCGTTGTGTTTAGTTTGGTTTCCTTTCCGGCTCTGCCACTGTCCATGTGGCCCCAGTCAAGCAGACAAGAGGCTGGGGCCGTTACGAGGTTTAAATGACTTAATGCAAGTCCCTCAACACCAAGCCTGGCCTCTTCAAAGCACTCAATAATGGTAGCTGTCTTTATCAACAATATCATCACCTAATTCAGTCAATTTGGTCAAAATATTCAATGCAGTTATATGTGGACTAAATATAGCTGTGGCATATTTTGCTACCTGATAGGCTCACAATTACCTTTCCTTTCCACCTGTACAAAGAAAGACATTAAAGACCAGGCAAAGTGACCTTGTGGCACATAACCCCTTGAGGGCCTTTAATGCATATCCGACTCCAAGGCATTTTCTTTCCGAAGCTATCAGCTCCAGCATGGGAAGCGCTAATTACCTGTTCCTGAAGGAAATGCCCTCCAGGTAAAGGAATTCTGGTTTCCAACCAAAACTTTCTGCAGTATATAGGCCCAGTGCCTGCTTTGTGTAAGTTCATGCAGTCAACAAATAAACTACACAGATCTTTACAATCTTCAGATGTCGCTGCCACTGTCCACACAGATATGAGACTCTGAAATCTAACAGTGTGTCGTCACTGACAGTCCAAAGATGCACACACTGTGGTGCTCACTTTCAAGGCACTCAGGGCTTAGTCCCAGATTACACGCAAAAATGTATCAGGAAGTAGAGTCCAGAGGGTTAATACAGAGGAGGCTGTGACAGTTTGGGACTGAGCAGAGGGGCAGAAGAAAAGCAGACCGTGGATCAGCTGCCTCTTAGAAGGCGAAGGTGATCCCACATCATTTGTGTACTGCTTCCCTCAAAACGTTGGCAGAGAATTTCAAGTTTCCCAAAGTCTTTACCATGGCCTTGTATTTTTGTCTTGATAACAATGTGAATTATTTATTGCAGCCACGCACTATAATAAGTATTAATAATAATGTCATCATTGCTATTTACATTTATAAACATAAAGTGCCGGGCTGGTGAGATAGCTCAGCGGCATAAGCACCTGCCTGGCAAGCGCAAGGTCCTGAGTTCGACTCCCGGTACCCACATACGAAAAAAGGGCCAGTGATATCGCTCAGTGGCACTAGCGCTTGCTGGCAAGCGCAAGGTCCTGAGGTCGACTCCTGGTACCCACCAAAAAAATAAAAAAATAAAGTGCCATGACCTCTGCTATACATTCAGTATTCTTTATCTTTTAATCTTCACTACAGTCTTATAAGGAAGGTGCTCTTTTTATCTCCATCTTTTAGATGAGAAAATGAGAGTTTAAAAGTTAATTAGCCTTCCCAGTATCACACAGCTATAAACAGTCTCTAACCTAACCATTTAAAATCCCATTACCTTATCAAATGAGCTATTTTTATTTGCCCATGTTCTCTTGTAACCCTTTTCCAAAGGCTTACATAGTTTTCATGGAGTTCTATTTAAGATACAAATATAGGGCCGGTGAGATGGCTCAGTGGCGTAAGCGCCTGCCTTGCAAGCGCGACGGCCCGAGTTCGACTCCTGGATCCCACATACGAAAAAGGGGCCAGTGATATCTCTCAGCGGCACGGGTGCCTATTGGTGCACGAGGTCCTGAGGTCGACCCCCCGGAAACCACAAAAAAAAAAAAAGATACAAATATAATCTTGTTTGCCTTTAGGAAAATTTAAAAATATTTTTACATTTGTTTCCAATATACTTGCTGATTGGCTGTGTCTGGATGGTCTGTTAGCATTTAAGGGTCTAAGGCAATTCCTTCAGCCTGAGTTTCACCTGACCACAGCCTCAATGCGCACTAAACAGGCTGCCGAAACACTCATGGGAGCATAATCGTCACATCAGAAGCAGTGTTGCTTCTCTGTCAGAGCTGAGCTGGAGACATGGCCACCTTGGTTGCTATACCTGAAAAGGGACATCAGTGAATTAGAGAGCGTTTAAAGGTCAAGGAATGTGTAGTGACATTTAGAAACAGCCTCACTCCAGGCACTGATGATGTTTTTGGGGTTTTGTTTGTTTGTTTGTTTGCTGTTTTTTTGTTTTTGGTACCAGGAATCAAACTCAGGACCTTACACTCACCAGGCAGGTACTGTGCCACTGAGCTAGATCCCTGACCCGCTGATGATGTTTAACCTGTGGGGAAAGACTCAAGACAGTGGCATGGGACAACTTAACTGTTTTCAAATACAGAGGGAACTTCATGTCCATGTGTTCCAAATGGATGGATTCACCAGCCTGAGACCAAAAATAGTCAAAGAAAATTACATTTGTACTGAACATATACAGACTTTTTTCTTGTCATTATCCCCCAATAATACAGTATAGCTTTCTTTTTACATAATATTAGGTATTACAAGTAATCTAGAGATGACAAAGTGTTCCAGAGGACCTGAATAGACTACATGCAAATACTCCTCCATTTTCTGTGAACTTGAGTGTCCTCAGATTTGGGAACCCTCAAGGGGTCTTGGAACCATACCCCCGAGACACCAAGAACAGCTGTACCTGAAAGTCCGGTGATACACAACAGAGAATGGCCTCACCTAGAGAGGTTTCAGATTGCAAGTGAGGACCAATGGGGTGAAGTCAGAAGGGTACTATCTGAAGCACAAAACAACATACTCAACTAACAACGAGAACTTAGTAATGAGCTTTTTATAAAAAATCATTATATTTTACTAAGTTGTGAGTTATATAGCTATAAATGCCCTAGCAGATGCTATCACTTTTATATTATAAATTATATTATCTTATATTATAGTATAAATCATACTATACAGGGTTAAAACTTAAAGGTCTGGTAATCTGTTTATCTCTACCACATAAGCAACTGTTGAAAAAATAGCCATTCTTCAGTTCTTTATTGTAACTGACAAAAATCATATACATTTATGTTGTGCAACATGTTTTGAAATATGTTTACATTGTCAAATAGCTAAATCAAGCTAATTAACATATATGTTACCTCACATACTTACCATGTATTTGTGGTAAGAACACTTAAAATCTGTCTTGGTGATTTTCAAGATTAGAATACATTGCTATTAATTATCATTACCAGGTTGTACAATAGATCTTGTGATTATATTTTTCCTAACTTAAATTTTTACCCTTTGACCAACATCTCCCCAATATCCTCCCCCCACTCCAGCCTCTGGTAGCCTCCATTCTACTCTCTACTTCTATGAGTTCAACTTTTTTTAAGATTCTATGTATAAATGAGATCTTTTGATACTTGTCTTTCTGTGCCTGGGTTTACTTCACTTAGTACCATATCCTCCAGGTTCGTCCCTGTCGCCACAAGTGATAGTATTTCCTTCCTTTTGAAGCCTGAATCATATTCCATGTACGTGGGCACAAATCATATAAGAAGCTCTCCCCTCCCTCCCTCCCCCCAGTGCCTCTTTCCCCAGCTCTTGTCTGCAGCTGAGGTGTGCTACAACCAAATAGGAGCAAAGATATTGTGTCTGTTGTCTCCACTAGACTATAATGCTCTGAAAACAAAGATACTCATGACAGAGGGGCCACTACGTATGCTCAATCTCTGGGAACAACAGTCACAGTGATGAACAGGAAAGGACCCAGGAGGACGCTTTGCACATTAGCATTGACTTGGCCAAGTATTTCCAACTGCTTAGGGAATTATATTGCTTCTAACATAGCTTCTGTGATTTCCAACTGCAGGAACAGTTACGTCATAATGATATAGTAGGTAAGTAGATAGAGTAATGGTAAGGTAGAGGATATATAGATAGAGAGATAATTTCTCATTATATGTGAGTACTGGAGACCTCTTGTTATTTTCTTCTTGACCTAACAAAAAAATAAAAATGTCTTCAGTCATGGTTATTCCAAAAAAAATAAATAAATAAACATGTCCTACTTGATTTTCATACAAAGCTCATATTTATTCAAAAGGAAAATAAAACAGTTAAAATCAAGCTATTTTTCTAAGTATGCCTCCCATTATTCAACTCCCTATAAACACTGTTGCATTTTTCAATACTGTAAATACTTATTGTGTTAAAATGTATCCATAGTTATGATAAAGAGAGATGTCTTACATGTTCAAAGTAATGTAGACCAGATTATCATATGCAGCATTTTAGCTCTATTTCCTAGAATAACAATGCTACTTTCAATCGCTGGAATCCAAATTATTACAATAAACCCAGGCTTCAAGTCACTCATGCTTAACATCTCTGTTATTTCTTTCCTAGATATGGAAGTGAAGCAAATCAACAAACGTGCCTCTGGCCAGGCTTTTGAGCTGATCTTAAAGCCACCATCTCCTATCTCAGAAGCCCCTCGAACTTTAGCTTCTCCAAAGAAGAAAGACCTGTCCCTGGAGGAGATCCAGAAAAAACTGGAGGCTGCAGAGGAAAGAAGAAAGGTAATTTTTTCATAGGCGCTCTCTCTCTCTCTCTCTCTCTCTCCCTCCCTCTCTCTCTCTCTCTCTCTCTCACACACACACACACACACGCACACACATCTAGCAGAGATTCCAGGGGGTAGTGACTCCTGAACCTGCACCATCTCAACACATGCAAGTCTTCAATAGACATAGAACCTGGCTTTGGGAGTAAGAACTCAATTAGGGTAAGATGAATGCTGGTTTTAGCCTAACCTAGACCAGAGCTCTCAGAGACTAAAAGATCTTCAGGGCCCTCATGTTCCTTCTCCCTCTTGGGGGTCCTAGCCCTAGCCTTCCCCACCCTCAATTCATCAGCACAAATTTGAGAACGCACAACCACAGGGAACTGCAGAGGTTAGAGTGAGAAGACAGGAGTGATAATTTCTTTCTCGGGATCTTCATCACATCCCCAGCATAGGGCATGGTTTTCCTTGGAATGATCAATTACTGGATCTTCCTCTGAGATCTTTCCAGCCCGATGTGGCTTGTCCCCAGTGAGGGCTGGAGCCTGCCCCTTTCTTCTCCAGAGCCTCACTGCCCCTGGAGCTGGTCCTCCTAAGATCATGACTTTCTGAGATCTTTGAGTATCTTCCTCCACCCATTCCTAAGCCCTATGGCACTTGGTCATCTTTTTTCCATTGGTCGCTGCTTGTATTAAAAGCTTTTCTTTGCCAAATCTTAATAATTTTCCACAATCAGGAGCTAAGAAAAGCCAATGGTATCAAGACTTGAGAGCACTAAGAAATTCTAGGGGCTCCATACACATGAAAGTTATGTCCAGATATATCTTTTCCAACTGTGTGGTCATGGTAGTTCATCCCATCAAGGATACTCGATCATTCATAAGTGGCATTCTTTTGGGTAACTTGTCCCTACATTACATTTCCCACTTACTTTTTCATGATATATATTTAGACTCACGTAGTCATTTAAGAATATGTTCTATGCAAGTTTTTATTATATTAGTGGAAACTCCATTTTTAATACTTTTTTATTTTATGAAGATATTGCCTATAAAGTTAGCCAACATATTAAAAACTTTTCTGTTGGATAATTACAAAGGGAATGAAGAACATTCCTATCTCCTAATGACTGAATTTTCCTACAGGAAATAGACAAACACAAATGTGTGTGAGGTATATGTACATACACACACACATGCATAGATACACAAATATATACAGTGTCAAATAACAAGGCTCAAAGAAAAGAAACTCTCAGATTAAGTTTTCTGAACAAAAAATACTAATTTTTGGCTGAAAAATCTTCCTATTAATTAATATGCTAATCTCAATTTCATTTTTCACCAAAGTGAGGTTTTCTAAGTGCCTGGTGAATATTTAGTATATATAGGTATGTATATATGTGTATATATATGTGTGTATACATATATTACCAATTACTGTTGTTATAAATATAGATTTTAAAAGGAAAATGAGCTACTAACCAAAGTATAAGTACAAGAATTAATTTTTATTAGCTTTTTGGTTGTCGTTATTTTAGCCCTCTTGTCATGGCAAAGCTACATTAAATTATTCAGAATTATAGCCCATCAAAACTTTGTGGCCGGGCCAGTGAGATGGCTCAGCAGCTTAAGCGCCTGCCCGGCAAGCGCGAGGGCCCGAGTTCAACTCCCGTGAACCCACATACGAAAAAGGGGCCAGTGATATCGCTCAGCGGCACGGGTGCCTCCTGGCGCGTGAGGTCCTGAGGTTGACCCCCCGGTACCCACAAAAAAAAAAAAAAAAAAACTTTGTGGCCAACAGTTAACAACCAACTAACTAAAACAGTGGAGCACGTGTTGCACACCAGGCAGGATAGGCTTTCACTCAAGGGCTGACATCTTATTGATAATAGGTCTAGGCCCAGATGTGGGTCATAATTGCCATACACAGATGCCATGACTTGATTAGAGTGCAGTCACTGACAGTACTGAACTTCAAACTCAGAATCAAAATTCAACACCGTGGTTTAGGACACGGATGATATTTCTGGGTAATGTATTTAATTCAAAAGAAATTATTGAAGGAAAAGAAGACAAGGATGATCAGATGTTCTTACAAAACTCCATGAAGTAACTAATAATTCTAGTAAAATTCTTGCACCCTGGCAGCAATAAATGATCAAAAATTATACATTTAAACAATTGGATTTAAATAGAAATTGACCACATAGCTATGAGACATTTGCAAATCTAATCAGTCAGCATTATGATGCCCAGAAAAAATATTCTTTAGAATTCTTTTTTTTTTTTTTTTTGTGCGTACCAGGGGTCGACCTCAGGACCTCGCGCGCCAGCAGGCGCCTGTGCTGCTGAGCGATATCACCGGCCCTTTTTTCGTTTGTGGGTTCCGGGAGTCGAACTCGGGCCCTTGCTCTTGCCAGGCAGGTGCTTACGCCGCTGAGCCATCTCACCGGCCCCCTAGAATTTTTTAAAAGCAATATTCCATCACATTTCTGGTATTATTTGTTTAAAATTTTCAGTGCAAAAATCACTGTGTAGATTGTGTGTTGGTAGTGAAGTTTTAATTAGAAGAAAATATAACTAATTAACAGAAGCACTAACTTAAAGATTCATCAATTGATTTTATTCTATTGGATTATAGTACTGGCTTAATGAGTGCTCATTTGAAGAACTGTTAATTCTCTTTAAAGAGTCATGAGCAAGGGCATATATCTGAGTAAATATCTTAATGAGGACAGGGAAACAACCAAAATCAATTCAACTAGCTAAAACAAAATGTAGATACGTAACTCAAAGTCTGGGTTTGACTGCAGCTTCAGGACCAGCTGAATCCAAGTGGTCAGGCAATACTGTCAAAAAACTTTCTTTTTGTATCTATCATTTCTTAGTGCATCAAATGAGTTTCATTACCAAAAACATTGAGTTCCAGTCAGCCCCAAATTACTTTTCTCACGTCTTAGCATCTCCAGCAAGAAGGGAGCTTCTCTTTCCGAGTAATTCTAACAAAAGTCCTAGAATGGGGTCTCAGTGGCTTTACCTGGATCACCTGCCTAACCTGAACGAGCCATAGTGCTCAAGGGGATGCAGTGGTTTGGTTTGCAAACCTGGGTCACCTGCCCAGCACTGACCTGCAGGGAAGTTTAGGCAATCTCTAGGGTGAGAAGTGGGGAAGGGTAGTTCTCAAAAAGAAAATGGAGGCATTTTCACCAGAAGACAGGCAAATAGACATGCTAAATTACAGATGTCCATCATCTTTCTCTGTCAATGTTTAGGGTCACTATAAAACTTAAAATAATTATTTAGCTCATGTACTACTCAACTTGTCATACTTGCCATTCCCTTCTTCCACTCTGCTATGTATGATGTTTTTTATATAAATATAATGAAAAAAGCAATCTACATAGCTATATAGAACAGCGCTCTGCATTAGAAATATAAAGTGAGACACATGTATTTCAAAGTTTTCTAGCAGCTGCATTAAAAAAGAATCATATGAAAATAATTTTAATGTTAAATTTTAACCCAACAGATTCAAAACCATTTCAACATGTAATCAATATAGAAATACTAGTGAGACATTTCACATTCTTTTTTGTTCAGATTAAGTGTTTGAAACCCAGTATGGATTTCATATTTGTAATTCACTTGAATTCACAGTCACGGTACTTGAAGTTTTCAGTAGCCGTGTGAGAGCTCAGCCCCAAGTGATTAGACCAGAAAGCAGTCTGCCACGGGGAAGCGTTATGCTTATGTTTTTGAAAGTGGTACCAGATAATTATTCTGACTCAACATTTTTAACATGTATTGTCTAAAGACTATATTGATATAGAAATTCAGAGAGACAAAAAGAGAAAAAAAATAAACTCCCATGCTGTGATGGCCACAGTTCTACTATCATAACCAACAGCAGTGAGGGTTAGGCCCCTCTAAATCTTACTTTCCTCCATGGCCCCTATGATCTCTGTGATGCGAATTCTCCATGGTGGGGAGGGGACTTCTCCTGCCCAGATTTCATCTCTTATTTTCTCTCGTGGGACCCAGGTTTTCTTCAGTAGCACTTAGCATAATTGGTAACCATATTCTTCTTTGCATATTTGTATCCATCCCTAATATCTCTCATTAGGTTATAATTTAATTTTAAGTGAATAAATAAATTATAACTCTTAGGGCCAAATGTTAAAGTGGCAATATGCAACTTGTTTTGATTTTTTATACCATCTTCCTCTTCTAAAACAGAAATAGTCAATAAATCTCCAAGTCACTGCACTAAGTAAACTTTATAATCCAAATAATATCCCAATGAGAGAGAAATAGCTAATATATATATATATATATTATATATCTTATATATATATATATATATATATATATATATATATATATATTACATCAGAGGATGCAAAATAAAGCATGCCAGTGGGAACTGGTGATTAGGTAAAAGTAGCTGTTAATATGGGGCAATCAGAAAAAGTCTCTTAAGTAAGAGAACATTTGCAAAGAAGCATAAAGGTAGTGAAAGAGAAACACAGGCAGATTTTCTACGGGGCCAGAATATTCAGAGCAATAAGAATCACAAGTGAAAGGGCCTGAGGTGGGAGTGTGCTGGGTGTGTTTGAGAAACAACAGACAAGCCAGTGAAACTGAGACAGAGAACACAGAGAAGACCCAGCAGGACCTGAGGTCAGAAAGTAGCATTTTAAAGACTTTGACTTTCAGGGAAATGGAGTCACAGAGGAAGATAAATATGTGTCATTTCTTGATATGAACCATGGTAGCTTTTCAAAAAAAAAAAAAACTAAAATTTTTAAAGAGAGGTAACTAGAAAAAATAGTTTTAGCCAAATAAAGAAAACTGGAAAATATTCCAGGCCAAGAGAATGATTCCCGAATTAGGGACACACAGAGGTAAGATCCACAAAGTGTGTTCTCAGGGCAGCGTCGTTCAGAGCAGCGGACATGGGTAGGCAGTGAAGAGTTGAGATTGTGGAAGGCCTTGAACTCCAGGTTAGCATGCAAACTCCATTATATAAGACATCAGGAGTTACTCAGGGCTTTTCAAAAACATGTGTGCATCCAGCCTAGCCCCAGCAGCAAGTTTCATTGACCTACACCCATTTCCTTCCATGTGGGTAATAGATTTATTTAAATTCTGCCTAGAAATGATATTGTATTTTTTAAAAGTATGAATAACTTTTTAGTATGGTTATAATCAAAGATACCCGTAACTGCCAATTATCATAATAAGCATTTTCTCATTGAGTTAACATAATTCTAATTCAAATATAAATGAGGACGGATGTGGATGTAGATGTGAAATATGATTTCTATGGACATTTTAAACACAAAAATGGGCTCATGCCCTACCTCCCCCATTTGCATCTCTAAGACCTGTCACCATGTGGCAGGGGCTCTTGGATTTGGCTAGAAACTGTCCCAGAGGAGGGCAGGTCCCGCCAGGACTTTACAGACTTTGTCTTAAACATCCTGACAATTTCCCAGCCTCCTTGAAGCCTTGGCCAGATGGTTGATGGGTTCCATGATGGTCCCTTAGGCTCCTTTGAACTGGAGTGAATGCTCCATTGACTGGCTAGTGGAGGAAGCTTATTATAAAAAGAACACATCTTCTTCCTCCTTTTTCTCACTTCTGAAATTATCTCTGAGAATCAGTATTCACTTCCATTGAGACTCTGTTCATCTCATACAATCAGCTTCAAGCTCATTTCTTGAAATCAGAGTCTGTCTATTGCAACTGACCCGCATGGGTGAAATGATAACACTTCAGCCATCTATCCCTTCACTTATTTGTTCAGTCAACAAATATTTATCTAGTAAGAGGCAGCAGAGCTAGGTGACCATCTATCCCAGTTTGTCCAGGACAACTCCAACTTACCCTTCTGTTTCACTATTATCATGATTATTTCTCATTCATTCTCATAAGTATTCCAGTTTCAACAACCAGTTATGTGGTTATCTGCAACACAGTGTAGTGTTTGTAAACATCTTTAAAGCCAGGATAACTGAGGACATATAATTAATAGGCATCTGTGATCAAATTCTATTCTACTTTGTAATAGCCTTATGCCCTTGAGCAAGTCACCTAATCTCTCTGTCTTCTTTTACCCACCTATAATATGAGACTTGTTGCTGAGCATGGTGGCACTGCCTATAACCCCAGCACTTGGGAGGATGAGGCAGGAGGATTGCTACAACTTTGAGGCCAGCCTAGGATACATAGTGAGCTCAAGGCCAGACTGAAGTACATAGTGAGACCCTGTCTCAAAATAAAATAAAATAAAATAAAATAAGACTTTTAATGGGACCTATGCCATGGAGTTATTGTGAAAATTAGGTTACTCTACATAAAGCATGGTGAGACGATTGGCAATTATTGTACAAAAATGTATGCAATTCTTGATTTCACAGAGATTGTGGCCTAGCAAACCCATGATTTTTATAAAGGAGAGTAGTTTTGTTAACATAGATACTAAAAGGTCATCATATAATACATTTTGTTAGTATTTTTAAATATAATAAAGTTCTCTATCAAATTGCATAGAAGTAGAAGCCATTGATCAGTAGTAGATACACAATAAGTCCATCTAAAAAATGAAAAATGATAAAAGCTTAAGGATCTTAATGACATTGATAAAATTGTACACTAAAATAGCGTAAATTAAAAGGCACCCTACTCAAGCCAGTCCAGTGAGATTTGATTTGACATCCTGACATCACTGGCAGGATAAACCCCAACATGGATGAAACTCTGAGAGAAAGATGTGTTGCTTATTCTTAATGAAATGGCCTAACAGTGAATCATTAGTCACCAAGCCCGGCAGACTCATGGGATGATCCAGAGCTGGACTATGAAATCCAATGCTGGGTTATTGACAGTTTGACATCCAGGAAGCAAGGGTGACACACGGACCACAGAATCCTGTGCGTGCTGGCCTTTGCCCAAGAGCCACCCACAGGGAACCCCAGAAGTGCTCATTCTAAAGGTCTTTGAATTTTAATTATTTTTAATTACTTCTTATGCTTTTGGTTTTCTCAACACAAATCAAGAATGCACCCTTTTGTTTTACATAATTACCTTCAATTGTCAGATTTCAACAAGACATTATTTGTGACTTTTTAGATTAAATGTTTTTTCATTGTTAGCAGTAAAGCCGATAATTACAGACACATCATGTAACCTACTAAAGGCACTTTCATACTGGGAGATTTGGCGTCTGATAAATGGTTCTAAATAGTAAGTAGTAGGTCCCCAGATGATAAAAGGGACAAGAAAATAAAGTGGTATAAATGTGTTTCCTTCAGAAGTGAATGGAAAACTAGTGCTATCTAAAATATAGTCTTAAATCTTTTATGTGTACATAAAGTAAAAGGAGTTTTATATACTAGTTAACTCAAATTTATCTTCCATTTCGTTTGTGCAGTAATTAAACTCATACTCAGTAATGTAAGAAATGGTAATTAACCTCTTTGGAAAATGTTAAAGTGTTCCTGAATGTACAATAACTCTTCCTCCCTGTCTCATGACTTTCCCCCAGGTACTTCAGCTGCAATTATTCAGGTGGTAGAGTTCCATGAAAGGAGGTTTATGCCTAGGAAAAGTGTTCACCAGTAGCACGAATCTTGCTTCTACAATAGCAAGATAGGGAAGCTTCCCTATTTCTCCCAGGATGGCACATCGAACAATGCAGTTCTATATTTTGCCTTGACATTTGCATTGTATCAGCCAATCTCCCCTGCTTTTCTATTTCAGCATTGCAGTGACCTTCATGTTAGGTACACACTCTTCACAAATGTTCCTCTGAGGCCAGATGTCTTTTCTTTGAACAATTTATTTTTAATAACTTTTAGCAATCCCGCTCTCTGGACTCTCTATTAGTCCACCCAGTCCAGATTCCTTTCTGCTAATCTGCCCAACCAAGGTATAAAGTAAGAATACCTGTTAGACCTTGTAACAAGAACTTTGCTTCTACTGAAAGTGAAGGAAAATGCTTCCACTTTGGGTATCATGCGTTTCCATTCCACAGCCACACTCATTTCATGTCATGTTGTAGGATACAAATAATGAATCAGAACTAATTTTCTTCCTTGAAGGTATAAATGGAAGAGTGAACTGCATGCATGTAAGACTCAGTTTCTTCCCAGGAATGAAGGTAGAGAGTTACAAGGAACGGTTGCTGGAAGTGGGGCTGAGAAAAGAGGAATAATGCTATGACGTTCCACACCAGTGGCTCCTAGCTCCATGGAAAACTGTTTATAGATTCCGTACCTATGAGTGGGGACCAAAATAGGGAGCCACAAGTATTTTCTCACCATCATCAAGCCCACACCCTATACTTGAGCTTCAAATATTCAAAACATAGACAGATATTAGATCTCACAAATGCATTAGTTGAGATGATGTTGGATACAACATTCCCTTCCAGTGTGTAGGAAAAGACACGCAGAAGTATGCAGCCCTGGGTGATGGCCTGGCCCTGTCTAGCAGGTCTTTGTCAGTTAGTAGGGAGATGGCACTCACTACTGCCTTCTGTTTCTGTTTCACTCCATTAGCTGTGCTAAGAAAATGCACTTGACACCTAAGCTTTGCAATCTCATTTAGCCCCAGTGGCTACACAAGTACTAACCTCATTAAGTGAGGCATTGCAAAGTGAGCCACACATCGCACTCCAGTAAGTGCAGAGACAGTATTTATAATGGGACTTCTCCCCTACTCGCAGTGGGAAGCCCAGGCTATTTCTTCATGCTGACCAAATGTGTCCCACCAAGGCAACAAACTTGAAAAGGGATGCGTTGCTATATTACTCTTTTCATTTCAAAGGCTTCCCTTCTCATTCCTCTCCCTCCAACATCTCCTCGTGACTTGGGCGCTACTGCAAAGAAATTAAGAATGGAAACATAAATATTAAGTTAAAATACAACTGAACATCTGAAAGTTCAGTTGAACATCTGAAAACAAAAAATTCAGCAACTGCAGTGGCCTCCTGACAACGACCCATAGTAACCCTCTGTTTACTGGCCCAGCGTGATGAGCAGCAAACACAGCGTCCCTTGCCACCGAACCCACCTCCACAGCACCAAGGTGAACCCACACTGTACAACACAGGGCCCAGACATGGGTCTGCTCAGCACCAGGCCAGCACTCACTTCCCCATGTCTCAGGAGCTCCGGTATAAAGGATAATGGCCGTTACCTGAATGGCCACTGGAAAGCCAGCTGGATCCTGTCAGGGCAGCAGTGGGATCCCCGAGCTACTGGAGGAGAAGGGGGGAAGCAACTGCTAACACATTGAGCAGAAATTGCACACTTTACCTCTCTCCAGCAGCTGTGGCTCCTGGGTCCGTGTCCCTTAGAAGTACGTCAACCTAACTAACTGTGTGTTCAGGTGGGAAAACTATTTAAAAAGCATCACACCAGAACATTTTTAAAAGTTTAGTTTTGTTTTGCTTTATTTCATTTTGTTTGGCTTTGTTTTATTTCTCAGAGCTGCCTGCGTGGGTTTCTGTGCAGCATAAGAGAAGCCTAAGTCTCCGCTTCCTGTGATGTTCACATCACACCTCATTGGGTGGCAACCCGCCCTTCTTCCTCTGGCCCTGGAGTCACTAGATGGAACTCTTTAGAGTGCAGAATCAAAGCTGTTTCCTCTTACTCACCATGATGCTCACCTCGTTGTGAGATTCCCATTCAGTGGACATGGATAGGTGTGTGGTGGGGATGAGGGAGCTTTAGGAAAGGACTTAGCCTGTCCTCAGCCGTGAGGACAGCCCACTGACTGCCCATAGTCCAGGGGTTGAACACACACTCTGTACATGTGAGATGGCCAACCTTTTCAGCTCAGTTTAACTGTGCCAGTGGGTCTAGAGGCATCGTCTCCTGGTCTCATGTATCTGGAGTTGTTTTTTTTTTTTTTTTTTCAGTGTTTTTTTTTCTTCTTTCTCTCTCTCTTTTTTTTTTTTTTTTTTTTTTTTTTGGTATTGGGAATCAAACTCAGGATCTTGTGCTTGCCAGGCAGGTACTGTGCTGCTGAGCTATTTCCCCAGGCCTTGAGTTTTATTTTTTAAAATAATACCATTTTTTTTCAGTAGATGCTTACTTGATATAAGACATTTGCATTTGAATCAAATGGCCATGAAACACCCATCCGGACTGGATTCTGTCAAGGATACCAATCTTTCTCTCTCTCCCTGCCCCCCTCCCTCTCGTTCTCCCTCTCCCCCCTCCCCCCACCGGATAAGCAAAATCCATGGGTTTCGCTACTAACAGTTCCCCCTAGAGGCAGGAGAATGCAAGAGCTTGAAAATGTGTTGATTTTTTCCATTCAATCACCACAAAGTGGTGCCATGGTTCATGAACTTAATTCTTTCCACGATTCTGCTTACAAACCGAATTGGATGAGAACCAAATCAAATTCAATGGTTAGGTTCAATGTTGGCCTTATGGGGAAATTTGATTTGGTTCTTATCCAATTCGGCTTATGACCAGAATGGTGGAAAGAATTAAGTTCATGAACCGAGGTACCACTGCATTTGATTTTGCACTCAGTTTGTGTTATTTTGACATTTTCTTGCTATTTTTCATATTTGCTTTCCTGCAAGCTAAAGCAAAGAAAGAATACGAGGAGTTCACTTTAAAAGTTTGCTAAAGATCAGTAAAACCTTTACAGGATTAAAGCAAGAAGCAGGACTGGTTCATAGGATTTTGTATCTAATCTTCAGAGAGCCAAAGGCCTACTCTGAATACAAACTTGGGAATAAACACATCAAACAAGACTCATGAGACTATGTGATTTATATCATATATGTATAATTTTATCTGAAGAGAGATCTCTTCTCTTTGTAGGCCCCATAACGCTTATGCATCAAGATCTCTTCTATAAGACCCCACAACCACTACCATCGACTAAACTGTTTTCCTATTAATATTTTCAGTAATGATCAGTATTTAAAATCCCACTTGGGAATTCTTCTGATCTACAGTTGTAGATTGAAATGTAGATGTTTACATTTCCAGTGAAATGCTCCAGTGCTCCAGTGAAAGCTCACCACGGAGCATCAGCCAATCCTGAGGAAATGCCCAGGGACAATCAGTGATAATAATTTGGCCTTAAACCCAGGTTTACCCAGATCAGTCAGTGTTGGATAATACTTCCTTTAGCTGCACAGTGTAGAAGAGAAAATAAACAAGGAAAGAACATAAGTAAAACACCCAGGTCAACAACAGCGCTAAGACTCAGAAAAGGGCTGACACAAAGGCCTGTGCCAGAGTGTTTTGCAGAAAGTAGCTGTGGACAGCCTGCAACAGAATCGCTGGGGCTGCTTATCAAACCTGAAAATTCTTGGGCCTCACCAAGCAGAAACTCTGGAGGTAAACAGCAGACATCAGCATCTGTATCAAGCGGCCCAGTGATAACACGCCCTGCCCAGAGCCATTCGACCTTCTGATGCTGGAGGACAATTACAGTGCCCGGGGTGCATGTGTGAGGGAGCTGCATCTGGCACTGACCTTTCCGCTGTCATCACTGAGCAACCACATGGTTTCAGGGATTACTCAGCATGTTCGAGAAAGGGTCAGAAAAGGACTTTCTGCTATCTGTGGCCAAGTAGATACTGAGTTTGCACTGCTTTCAACTCAAGAATTAGGTTCAGGGCCGGTGAGATGGCTCAGCGGCGTAAGCACCTGCCTGGCAAGCGCGAGGGCCCGAGTTCGACTCCCGGAACCCACAGACGAAAAAGGGGCCGGTGATATCACTCAGCGGCACGGGCGCCTGCTGGTGCACGAGGCCCTGAGGTCGACCCCCCAGTAACCACAAAAAAAAAAAAGAATTAGGTTCACAGTGAAAAAAAGAAGGAATAGGAATAGAATAAAAAGAGAAAGTGAATTTGATTTGATTGACAAAAGTGGAAAAGCTTATTATAGGGCCCAGACAAGAAACAATGGAGCAGGAAAAAGACCAAAAGGAAAAGGAAAACTTGGCCCCAGTTCTTGTCCATTTTCCTCAGGCTTCCATGAAACGCTGCCATCCAGAGATTAATTACAGTATTTCCTGTTACATAAATGCTTAGCACTTAGCAGCAACTTATTTAAAAATCCTTAATGAAGGTTAAAGGCTTCTTTTTCTAAGACAATCTGTCCCAAAAATTCACAGCTGAAAATTTAGCTAGCCACATTTTCCAGCTAACTATACTCCATAGAAAACCCCAACCTCGGGCCGGGGATATAGCTCAGCTGCATAGTGCCTGCCTGGCAAGTGCAAGGTCCTGAGTTTGATTCCCGGTACCCCCCCAAAAAAAGAAAACCCCAACCTATGTAAATGAGTATAAAATTGATAACAGCACAAGGCTAGAAGTGCTGTTCATCTGAAAAGAGCCCTCCCTTGAATCTGTGGAGCGTTATTCTGCTAGGTTGGCACTGAGGCAATTATAAGATGGATGTGTTTTTCTTCCCCAGTCTCAGGAGGCCCAGGTGCTGAAACAATTGGCAGAGAAGAGGGAGCACGAGCGAGAAGTCCTTCAGAAGGCTTTAGAGGAGAACAACAACTTCAGCAAGATGGCGGAGGAAAAGCTGATCCTGAAAATGGAACAAATCAAGGAAAACCGTGAGGCTAATCTAGCTGCTATTATTGAACGTCTGCAGGAAAAGGTAATCACATCCAAGTCGTAAGCACACTGATCCCCTCACGGGCAGCATAGTCAGGTGAAGGCCCATCCACCCCAGCACCAGAGAGTCAAGTTTGCTGCAGCTGGGAGGGTAGGATCCTCCACAGGCAGGATCTACGGGGTATGCTGAGTCAGTTCAGGGGACAATATGACAGAGAAATTGGAATCCAACACTAGCCTTGGAATTTTTGTCAAACTTCCCAGTGGTGAATGGGCTCAGGGAAGTCAATTCATGCCTTTCAGATGTGTAAGGCTTCTGTATAAACCTTAAGAAACAATCAATTGGAAAAATATTAAATTAGAAATATTACACACATGGGCCAGTGATATAGCTCAGCAGCATAAGCGCCTGCCTGGCAAGCGCGAGGTCCTGAGTTCGACTCCCGGTACACGCATATTAAAAAAAAAAAGAAAGAAAAAAAATTACACATGTAATATATTATGTTAATGTTATATTCATATATAATATTAATATAGTATATAAATGATATTTCACTTAATACATATATTTAATGTATTGAATTGAAAAACTATCTGTCAGGAATGGCTAGGGTATTTATGAACTCTGATAAGCCCATTCTCTCCGTATGGGAAATCTACAAGGAAAAGTAGGGTGCAATAGTACTTCATGGAACCACAGCAGAGGGGAGCGGATAGCCAACGTTCAGCTCATCGGGCTCTGTGGTTCTGGAGCCCTTCCCTTTATTCCCTCAATCCCGACGTGCAGTGCCCAGTTCCTCTAAAAAATGTTTTCTTTCTATCGTGTAGACTCAAAACAACGTTCCTTTAATATGTACAGTGTAGCTATGAGTAATTTATCTTTGTCTGACTCTAAAAGTCAGTTAAGCTTGAAAAACAGGAACTTGGAGAGAAAGATGCCTTAATCCTCTCCCGAGCAGTCTCCTCCCTCCAGTGCCTACTGCTCCGCGCGAGGCACTGAAGCCTCAGAGAGAAAGAGGACCGTGTCTGTCCTCGGAGCGCTGGGAGTTCGGGCACAGCAGCTCCCAGTGTTTTGAGTAATTCTTGGGAAACTTCATGTCTCCATCAGAGTTGGCCCATCTTGTTGAAGGTCCAAGCTGCCTTATCTGAAGTTCTGGTCACTCTTTGTTTTCATTCCATTCTCTGGCCATAAAATATAAAGCTAAGGCCAAAAGAAAGCAGGCATAAAAAACTTCTAAAATGCAATTTCATGGAGGTTTTCGCAGGCGTCTGTGCTGTTGAGGAATCTTTGAAAGCCATGCTGAGAAGGGTGTGTAGGTTCTGGTGAAGAGGTGACACCGAGGCTCTCAAAGTGCAGGGACCAGTCCTCAGGACGTGGGCAGGAGCCAGAATGGCCACTGGGTGCCTTAACCGCAACCTGACACTTGAGGTGAAATTTTCTCTTCTTTGCTAGTGCTTCCAGAGTCTCAGAAGTAGGCCATCGTCTTTCACCCAAATGAGTCAGGTCAGGATGTGAAGGAAGCAGTAGTATTTGGCTCCATGCAGGTTGTATGTAGTAGCACCAAAGCAAATGCTTTCCTGAGATAACAGGAAAGCAACGTTCCAGTTGCTAAAATTTACTCCCCTGACCTTTAACCAGTCGGTCTTCCTCCATTTGCACTCAGTTTACAGTTTTCTGGAGAACTGAGGACACTCTTGCTTGATCGATGCTGGTACCACATACAGAAAGAACCACTGTGTGTTCTAGGTACAATATCTGTGACTCAACTTTTACCACCCATCCTAGGCCCTAAAAAATTTAAGTGGAGAAGGAAACAGGCTGATCTTACTCCAGCATTCTCAATTACACTTTTAGTTTTGAATGCAAAATTTATACCATAGACAATCCAGGAGCATTATTGTTTTTGAAATTACACATATGCAGGCCGGTGAGATAGCTCAGCGGCATAAGCGCCTACCTGGCAAGCGTGAGGTCCTGAGTTCAACACCCGGTACCCACAAAAAAAAAAAAAAAGAAAGAAATTACACATATGTAGACCCATAGCATATTCCTCCCGATTTCAATCATAAAATAGCTCATAAAACTTCCATATTTTCACTAGTATTTCCAGAAATACTGGCTTTTAATAGGTAATTTATTTTTCTCTGTTTTTTTTAAATCTTCATTTATCTTCTACCTAGCTTCTTTCTGCACTGTCTCCCCCCTCACCAAACTTAGTCCCTTCCTCCAATTATATACATAATCCAGTCAAAATATATGGTGAACATTTAAATTTTTTAAATGTATTAAATATATATCCCCCGAAGAAGGATAAACATGAGTCATTTGTAGGAAAATGAATGCATATTGAGACCATAATGTAAGTGAAATAAATCAGATACATAAGCTTAAATATCACATGATTTCTCTTACATGAGAAACCCAAAATATAAACAAATTATAGAGCAAAATGAAAGATAACAGGAAACAGGCAGATAGAACTTTTGCAAAAGGGACCAAGATATAGACAGAGAGGAGGAAAAGGGGATAAAAATAGAAATAAGATGTATTACATGCATGTACCAACTCCCCACAATGAATGTAATCATTATGTATTGCAAACATGTACTAATAAAATTATGTTTGGGCCGGTGAGATGGCTCAGTGGCATAAGCACCTGCCTGGCAAGCATGAGGTCCTGAGTTCGACTCCTGGTACCCACATACGAAAAAAGGGCCGGTGATATCACTCAGCGGCATGGGCACCTGCTGGTGCGCAAGGCCCTGAGTTTGACCCCCAGTACCCACCAAAAAAAATAATAAATAAATAAAATAAAATAAAATTTAGTTTAATTTTAAAAAGAGCCCTTTTAGTAGGTGATATAATAAAAAGACACATTCTCATTAATCTCTCTCAAAATACTCCCCTTCACTTCAAACACATTTATTCTATCATTCTTGCCACTTTCTACAGCAGTTGTAGAAGTCTTTTGTAAGTGTCTTTATGAGGTGTGATCAAAAATACGGTGAATGCTGCTGCTAAGTCATTCAATACAAAGGCAGGCTTGTAAAAACATCACAACATGTCCTCACCCACTCTGTTCACCAGAACTGGCACTGTGTGGCTTCTGGCTCTGCCTCAAAGTCAAAATGACCATAAAAGGTAAACATTTTGAAGCAATTCATGACATCGAGACAACCACAAAGCACAACTAAAGATACTCACAAAAGAGGACTTTCAGAACTGCTTCAGAAAGGGACAAGAAGAATGGGAGAAGTGTGTTCAAAGTGTTATGAGGGCGATTAATGGCAATGTATCTTTTACTGTAATAATTTTTTAAGTTTAAGCATCCACCATATCTTTGATTGCAACTCATAATATATGCATATCTACAAGCAATTTTCCTGAAAATAACCAACCCATGAAGGATTTTTACTTCCTCGCACCAAGCTGTAAAATCTTTATAGGAGACATAGCATCTATTTTTTTTAATTCTCCATGTTATTCCAATATACAGTCATGTTTGAGAATCAGTGGTATGTAACCTGTTTTGATTTAAATCTCATCTGTCCCTGTCAAATGATAAGGCCCAGATCATTTCTAGGACCACATTTTTCCTGGTGTCCTTCATTAAAGAGTGACTTATCAGATCTAACGGGATCTTTGGTGATTACCAGACAAGATTTTTTATCTTCTCAGAAAAGTGGAGATAGTCCTTAGGGAACATCAAATTTACTTCCATTTCAGATGATTTAAGTATCTGAATTGCTGTTACATATTGAATCTAAGTGTGTACTAAAACTACTTTTCTTTTTCCTGAAATGAGACAAAGTTTTTTGTTATGATCAATATCTAGCCTTTCATTTAAATGAAATTACTTTTATAAGATGAGGAACTAAAAAGAGATTAATGATAATAGTAATGTTGGAAATGGTGGAAGCCACCAGTATAACATAGGCTGTTCTGAAGTCTGCCACATCAAAAGATGATTATTTCTGAAATGATAACTATTAGTGAGTTAATCATTCCATGAGCATTTATTGAGTCCCTACTGTATGATTAGGAACCTGGAATGGGATATAATATCAAAAGATATTTACCAACCACCTCCTTACCAATGAAGACAAGATAATGTCCAGCAATAAATAATATTATACCAACAATATGATATGTGGTATGGTTTGTTAAACATGATAAGTACAAAGGCACTGAAGAATATCAAGGTTATCACATTGTAGAAAACACCTATTTTTGCCAGTCAGGAACAATTAAAGAGACACTTGCTTCCTTCCTTAAAGAGTCCCTTCTTTCCCTAATATATGCACAGCACCCTGCAGAAAACGCGCCACCTGTCCCACCTGACAGCCAAGCTCATAGTACAGCAAACACCAAAGGAACTTTCACTGGTGTGCAAAGTAAGAGAAGTAAATAACCAGAAAACCTTGACAGTAGTTTCCCTAGCTAGCCAAAAAGTATAGTACTTAGAAAATAAAGAACACAGTTTCAGTAAAATTGGTAATTTCACTTCTAATAATCTAGCAAATGTCAAGCAAAACAGTCATTATTTTAGTGACGAGAGCATCGCATAATATGATGTAGTTTAAAATGATAAAAATAGTTTTTCTTTCTTTTACTTTGGGTTTTTGTTGTTGTGGTGGTGGTGGTTTTGGTTTTGGTTATTTGTTTGTTTTTTGAGAAAGGGTCTCTGTGTAGTTCAGGCTGGCCTTGAACTCACTGTGTAACCCAGGCTGGCCTTGAACTCACAGCTATCCTCCTGCCTCAGCCTCCTGAGTGCTGAGATTACAGGTGTCCACCACCATTTCCAGCTTACTTTTTCTGAAGGGAGTCAAGATCGCGTCACTCTTTTCCTATGAGGTTATAATATATAATTCTTTAAGTATAGATTTTAACCTTTACCAACTTCTATTGTAACCTTACGTTGTTCTCATCTGATTTGTATTTGTTTTGTTATTCTGATTCACAAGTGCTGTTTGTGTAAACATTATGTCTGATGAATGAATAATGAAAGGGGAAAGAAGACCAAAATGAGCCTTTATTGATTGCTCACTCCTGGCCAGACATGTCTGCAAGTACTATCACATTTAATCCAAACAGCACTGCTAGAAGGAAATTTTCTAATACCCCATTTTGCATCCTTAAAGAGGGCTTGTGATTTACTCAGAATCACAAAGCCAAGCAGTTGCAGGGTCTAGATTTGAATGCAAATTTTTTAACTCTACATGTTTGCACTGAGCTGAAGCTACTCCTATTTGTCTGTCATCAACCCCTGCACCTTACGCAGTCTTGGCAGAAGCACTGGAGTTGCACTCCACGGCTGCTCGTGACCCTGTAACCACCTTGCAAATGGGAACTTCCAGGGTGCCCTCAACTCTCTCCTGGCCCCTCTTTCTAGTCAGGTGCATAGTCACTAGGAAAAAGAAGGATTCCTGATGGGGTGACTTCCCCCCTTGCATTTAAATGGACTCAAATAACAGAATTCCATAAGTAGAATGATACCCTACATCATCTAGTGCAAGCTGCTCATTTAGTAAAATTAAAGGGACATAAGAGATAAAGGAAAACAAGACTTCATATTTCTTACCTTCGAGTAGAGAACTCTTTCTACTAAATCACACTTTAGAAGGCCAGAATTTTTCCAAAAACCACTTTTCATATATTTTTTTATATCCAAGAAATAGTTACATATAACTCAAAAATACTCTTGATGATGCTGCCCTCCTGTTGAGGGGACGGTGGGGGTGAACTGCAGAGCACATTGTAAATTTAGATACACTTGGGTCTGTCCAGACCAGGGCTTCTGACAGTGCCTGGCAAATATCAGGAAGCCATTAATGCAATGAATAGTGCTCTCACTGAGCTTCTCAGATGGAGTCTCAACTGCCGCAGGGATGTCTGGACCAGAGTTTTCCTGAGAACTGCAAGCAGTCTGCTCACTGTGCAGACAACCACATGCTTCTTGCGTGTCTGCTTTTGGTTCGCTCACATTTTGATATAAAGTTAAATTAACGTTTCTTGAGTATATATTTGATAATTTGGATCTAAATTTTTCAATAATGGATTGACTCAACTGCCTGAAAATGAACAATATTTTTTTGGAAACTGAAAAGAATTTATTTAAACTTTCATCTTTCATGTTATCTCAAGCTCACAGATTACATTTGTTCTTTCCTGTGGCACAATCCATTTCTTTATAACTAATTTTGAGTGTAAGAAGTGTACTCCAAAGTAGACTAATAATACTAATTATAATGTTTCCTGTTATAAAGTTCAGCTTATATGAATCTTTAAACTTGAGGCTCTTTTCTAGCACAATGATGGTCTAGGCTTTTTCTCCACTGTTGTAAAAGCTCAGTTCTAATTAGTCTCTTTCTTCATGAGAAAATGATTTTGCACATCTTTTTCCTCACAATAGCAGAACAAAAGGAAGAATCAGCTGCATCCATGCTAATTTCCCCCAGGACATTTCCAAACAGGACTTGATTTCTCTATACATGTCCTTTTTTCTCCCTCTTCATGGTCTTGAACATATATAAAAAGCTAATTTAAACCAATTAAGTAAAATTGCTTTTTAACTCTTTAGAGTCAACTTCCTGCTTCCTCAATTCTGTGTCTTTGAAGAAAGCACAGGCTACTTTTTGCTTTTTTTCTCCCGGAACCTGCACTTGAAAAGACTCATCTTTCCACACAACTGTACAGCTGCCTCCTTACACTAACACTGAGATTATACCGCAGTGGGTGAGAGTGGGATGTGGAGCCAGGCTTTCTAGATTTGAATCTTAATTTACCCTTGTTAATTCTGTGAGCTTGGGCAAGTTACTCGGCCTTGTATGCCTCTGCCTCCTCATCTGTAAAATGAGGGTGATAATAGGGTTGTTACCAGAATTAAGGAAATTAATATAGGTAAGATCTGTGTTGATGCAGGCACATATTAAATGCCTTGTACATATTAAGTCCCTAGTAAATGCTCAGTATTATAAAGAACTCTATACACATAGACTTCTTAAAATTAATAAAGTTTAATGCTAAGATGTACTTTATAGCTGGTTTTGTTTTTGTTTTTGTTTCTGTTTTTGTTTTTTTTTGCCCCTGAACTAATGGAAACTATAGCGTCTCAAGAAGTTTCAAAGTGGAGAGGAGCAATATTAATGACATTCTAGTCAGAAATGTAATCAATAATGATTAGTATTATAAAAGTTCAATTTGGCACCTATTATATGCAAAACAACATGTTCATAGTCATCCAGTATAGAACTATGCACCAAAAACTACAGGTTCCGTCTTTTTGTCATTGGTTGCCTCCTCAGAAATTCAGTTCCCAGCCCAAGAGTAGCCCCTCAATTCCTCATGTAAATAAACATCGCCAGTCTTGTACTATGCACTTATACTATTCCATTAGGCTTGCAAGTGGAACATAACTGAGAAAACACTGTTCAGGCCCTCAGAGAACTTCTAACCAATCAAGTACAGCAGATGAAACAAAAATGAGAAAGCTTGTAAGTGGGAATAAAATGACTGCTACATAAAAGGAAAGATTTATTATGCAGATGTTCAAATGTGAAATGTGATTAGTTTGTAGGCTCATGAAAATCTTCATGGAAAAAGGGTTGATGGCCATAGGACTTCAGGAGTAAGATTATAATCCTGACTAGCAGCACTGAAAGACTAAAAATCTGATCACTAAAACCTCCATGAAAAGATTGTTCCATTAAACTGAAATGCGAATGTGTGAGAGAGGAGAGTGGTGGCTAAGACTGAAAAGACTCTGGCTCAGTTGTGAAGGGCCTCAACAGCTAGGGTTTAAGAAGCAATATTCAGGGCCGGTGAGATAGCTCAGCGGCATAAGAGCCTGCCTGGCAAGCACAAGGTCCTGAGTTCGACTCCCAGAACCCACATAAAGGAAAAAAAGGGCCAGTGATATCGCTCAGCGGCACAAGCGCTTGCTGGCAAGCGTGAGGTCCTGAGGTCGACTCCGGTACCCACATAAAAATAAAAAAAAAGAAGCAATATTCAAGGCCTTCTTGTGGGATGTAATCCTCCCAAAGTGTCCGTCAGCAACTCCAAAGCCCTAAACATATTGGAGGAAAGGACAGACACTACTAAAAACATGAGACCAAGAACCTGATGTGTTATCGCAGTTCTCTGAATTTATGTAAATCGTTATATTCAAAATTCTCCTAATCATGACTTTTTCATAATAATTTTAAACAAAAATCTGTGTTAAATATTTTTTTTTTTTTGGTGGGTACCGGGGGTCGACCTCAGGACCTCGCGTGCCAACAGGCACCCGTGCCACTGAGCGATATCACCGGCCCCTTTTTCGTATGTGGGTTCCGGGAGTCGAACTCGGGCCCTCGCGCTTGCAAGGCAGGCGCTTACGCCGCTGAGCCATCTCACCGGCCCTGTGTTAAATATTTTTTAAAGAAACTATAAATCTTCTAAAATCTTCTCCAGTGTGATCATTCTTGGGGGTTATGTTTTCCTTTTTTTGTGTGAAATGGGGAAAATTCCTTAAGGCAGCCGATGACCCAGGTTAGTTCTAGCGGAGCACACTGTGCAGAGAATGGCATCGGCCGTCCTGGCTCTTGGTGGCACACACACTACGGCCCTATCACATTTCTTTTCTCCCCGGTGTCTTGCAGGAGAGGCACGCTGCAGAGGTGCGCAGGAACAAGGAACTCCAGGTTGAACTGTCCGGCTGAAGCGACGGAGGGTATGGCACGCCCCACCAATAGTAAATCCCCCTGCCTATATTATAATGGATCATGCGATATCAGTATGGGAAATGTATGACATGGTTTAAAAAGAACTCATTCTAAAAAACAAAAACAGAATCAAAAATTTAAAAAATCAATGCGGTCTCTTTACAGAATGTTTTGCTTGATGTTTAAAAAATACCTTGGATCTTATTTTGTAAATACTTACATTTTTGTTAAAAAATACAAGTATTGCATTATGCAAGTTATTTCATAATCTTACATGTCCTGTAACAGGCTTTCTATGTTGTGTCTTTCCACTCAAATGAATTTGCTAGGTCTGTTCTTTTTGAAGCTCCCCATGTCTAACTCCACTCCCTACCCTCCTCATTCCAACAGAAAATGAGGTCAGTAGACAGTTCATGGTGCTAGAAACCCACCATTGCCTAATGACCTAGGTGACTTTGTAATCTCTGAGCTTGACGGAGACCATACCTACATCACAGGTATTACGACTCCATGCGAACGTCCACATTTGTTCGCTCATAGTCTACTTACTGCCTAGAAACTACAAAACCAGTCTAAGATAAACAACCAAGGATAGCAATTACTTCTGCTTTTACCGGATTATGTGCTACAAATGTGCTTTGGCTTTAGAAAGGGATGGATGAGAAGACAGACCTGAGATCAATCTGGGTAGAAGCAAAAAGTTGAACCTTTTAAAGTGCTGAACACAAATCCATATCCCAATGGTTCAAGCAGCCATGACACCGCTCTTCATACAGTGGGCTTTCTTCTCTAGTTTAAGTTCTTTTGACGGAATGAATTAATTAATGTGTCAGGTGGCTTATTTGTGGATGCCATGATTGATGATGTTCCTTTTAAGCTTTTACTTATAGTACAAGTACATGATGCTACTGAATATTTTTCCACTTGGAAACTGTGAGCTGGTTGTTGCATAAAAACACAAACACAAACAAAAGCAAAAACACTGCGGACTTTCACTCAAGCTGGTCTTTCTTCCCAGTGTGAGGCAATCCTGCCTGTTAAGAAAAAAACAATCGCTCCATCTGTGAAGCTGACGCAGTTAGGGGGGGGCTAAGCAGGGCATTTGTGCCAACTAAGAGAATCACCAGATACCCACCATAAGTACCTATCGCAGTTTTGAAGTCGTTTCTCCCCCAACTCCCAACTCCCAACTCCTGAAGGTTGCTGCCTGCATATTTACTCTTCATTAGTGCTATTTTCCTGTATGTCATTGTGAGCAAGCTGTGATTAATAAAGAATTGGAGTTCTGTGAACTAATAAAGCTTTGGTCTGTTCTCTTGCCCCTTCGGGTTCTGATCTTGGTGTTCAGGTTTTAAAAGAGTGGCTGTTGATTGAACAGTCTCACCAGCAAAGAGACAAGAATGAGTTTGAAGGAAGCCAGTGCCCTGCTGATTCACTTCCCTTCTGGAGCAGCAGGTGGTTCCTTGTCCTCCCTCCCTTGGACAGGCCAACACAGTGGGAGAGCTCTTCAACCTGTTCCCTTAACAACACGCAGGAAGGAAGGACAACCCAAGGCTCAGCCTCTTGATGCTGGGGGAGGCGGGCTACTAAGGCACCAGAAGGTTCCTGGCACCATCCCAACTTCTCTCAGGACACCCACAGGACATCTCCCCCAGCCTAGGCCGTCTGTTGAGATGTGATTTCCACGCCAAACTGCCGAAGTGTGTACTGCCAATAAACATGCTGCACACATGGCCACAGCAGGGTCCATCAGTGACCCAGATGGATCTTACAGGACGAAAGGCACAGCATCCAGTTTTAGCAGAAAATCATAAGTAATTGAAACCATGCAGATTTATGAATAAGTACACTGGAATATCTTCCATGGGAATACTAACAAGCCAAGTGTGCGGTTAAGGCCACCTGGTCCCTATATTGAATATCCTGTAATGTTTATGGGAATCTGACACACTGCGACAAATGATACACACATTGAAATATCACCACTTCTTATCAGCATGAAATGAGCTGTATTTTTCATGCTGATTTTACGTAGCTTAGTTTTGAAAGCATTACTTAAATGATTTTCATTGGGCCAGATTCTGTGAAAAGCCCTGGAAACATGAACATAGATTATCACAAACTCACAGTGAAGTAGCTTATTTTGTCCCAAAAATAGCAGAACAAGATATGTTGGTCAGTCCACGTGGCATATTAAGAGAAAACGTAATTTCTATGAAACTTTCTGAAATATTAAAAATGGTTGATAAATATCTCACACTACTGTGTGAGTACCTAAACTGGAATTGTTGATCAGTCCAACTACCTAATCTTAAAGGTTAAAAAAAAAATTAAAACAAACCAAGCATGTTGACACACACATATAATCCCAGTACTTGATAGGCTGAGGCAAGAGGATCACTGTGAGTTCACAGCCAGCCTGGACAACATAGTGAGAAGTAGGTGAATTGCTCCACACTAAAACACCTGCTTCTCACAATTTCTTTCCTTACTAGCAGCATCAGATGACCCTCATATCTCACCTCTCTGGTGAGGACAGGTTGTCAGGAAGCTATCCTAGACAAGAGGTCCTTAAATTTTAGCATGCTTCAGAGTTATCAGGAGGGCTTACTAACACAGATTGCTGAGCTCACTTCCAGGATTTCTGGTTCCTGAGTTCTGTGCCTAAGGCTGAAAATGTACATTTCTAACACATTCCCCAGGGGATGCTCACACTACTTGTCTGCAGCCCTCTCTTGAGAATCCCCCCATAATTGATGGATCTGATCCAGGTGTGTGGCTGCCACCCTGCGGGTATCTCAGGCAGGGCAGATTCCGTGGGGGGCAGGGCATAAAAATAAACTCATTTAATCTTACTCAGAGAGGGAGTGGAACACAAAGAAACCTGAGAAAAAGGAAAATGAACAACTACACCTGGAAAGATAAAAAATAAGGAAAGAACAGTGCATATTGGGGCCAGAATAGTGCTGAGAAACAGGTGAGGTCAGAGAAACAATAATTCAGCATCTCTCCCACAGCTCATTAAGTCCCTGACATACGAACATGCAAGTCGTGAACGTTCACAGGTCACAGATGTACTATGAGACTCACTTTGTCGGATTGCGAACGAATCCAATTTAGGAACTATTAGTGACACTTTCCACGGTGCCAGTTATCAGGTACCCCTGGAGTGAGTCCTGCCAAGTGTTATGGCACATGGTGGGAAGAAAGAGCAAGGGACAAAAAAGGGATGTAGGCAGGGATCTGGGATGACCAGTTGTTCTCAGGGAATGAAAGGTCACAAGGTACCCAGAACCTTGGTAGTTATTCATTACAACTGAGTCAAGGACGATAGTTGAAGGACAGTGGGTGTTTCCAGGAACAGTAATGGTGACGACGGTGGACCAGTAAGAACAAACCATTCTTGCAAGGATGAGGATGAGGACAAGGACAAGGATGAGGAGATAGGGGCAATGAGGAAACTAGTTTCCCCAGATGCTTTATTGTCTCCAGCAGGTCTTATCTTGCCCCTGGCACTACAGCAGTCATTAGCCCTAGGGCTTCCTGCTGTGACCAGAGAAGAGCGGAGAGCTTCCACCTTCCAATCTGGCTCAAGGGAGGACAAGAACAAGCTTTGGATGCCTCCTAGACTCAATTTATAATTCATGGTCCCCAACAGGAACATTCTCCCAGAATAGAACTTGTTCGTAAACCGGGGACTTACTGTATTATAGGACGACTTAAAACATCTGAAGGACCTCCCAGTCTCCTAAGAAATAAACTGAGAGTTCTTTGCAGGGAGGAATTATCCAGTTTGCAGCCTGGTTCCACTTACAGATTTTTAAAACAGTTTTGGCTTCTTCTGTGCTCTGTTTAAATTGTGAAAATGTCTTTGAAATGTTCTGTAAAAATTCATAAAATCCCATTAATATGATGATTCACCCACCTTTCCTATTTCTTCTATATCCAAAAATGTATGGGACAACTGCTCCCTTATTTGGTGAGGTCCCTGTTGTGTTGGTCAGCTTTCTGTTACTATAACAAATATCTGACATAAACAACTTAAAAAGAGAAAGGGTTCATCTGAGGATGTGTCCAAGTGATCTAAAGACCTCCTATTAGGCCTCACCTCTAAAAGCTTTCACCACCTCCCAATAGCACCGACAGGCTGGGAACCAAGTCATCAACAAAGGACCCTTGGGGGACCCTTCACATCAACCATAGCACCTGCTTTGGGGTTCTACACCAGCTTTCACAATATTTCAGAGGAGAAAAAGAGTAAAAAATGTATTGATCACCATATGCCCACCTCCAACTGCAAGACTGAATGAGAAGGGAGGGTTAAGTCTGGCTTTAGGAATCACTCTTGTGAGCCCCAGAGGACACCATCATCCTTGACTTCTCATCAGGCCATTTACGAAGGCCAACACAGAGCCCAAAGGAATGCTAAGGTCTCTGAGCTCCCCAAAATACCTCAATCTTATCTTGGATTCCTTGCTATTCCCCATTGCTCATCTTCATTGGATCATCCCGTGACATCAATTTGACCTCTACATCGTCCCTCATCCATTGCTCTTTCTACTTCCATAAATGCTGCCTGCTTTGAGACCATTTAGACCTATAACGGCCACCTAATAAGTATTTTCTCCAGACTTAAACCTTCACTACACCCTGGACAAACCTCTCCTCTTCGTATGCAGAGTAAAATCCGCACTCCTCTGCAGGGCATTAAAGGGCCCCGCCATCTCTCTTTCCCTTTACACACTGAACTGTCCACTCCAACATACGAACGATGTAACATTTCAGGCCTCCATGCATGTGCTGCACTCTCTCTATAGAATTACCATCATTGTATTATTCACTACGATTTTAGTCAGGAGAGGCTGGATTACGTTAGGCTAATTTTTTAATTTTTGACAATGTTTTTAACTCTATGAATTAAAACCCAAAGTTTTTGTTTGCTAGTCCTGCTACATGTTCAACATGGGTCACCACGGTCTCTTCTCTGGGTCACTCTCTCTCTGGAGCCCAAGACCAATGGCCTGTCTGTCTCTGCAGCACTGCTGATCACTATAGAGGAGGGAAAGTGTGAGCATGGTGAATCATACACTGGCTCTCTTAACACTTCTACCCAGGGGCTGTTTTATGGCTATTTTATCAGCTATTTTATTGGCTAAAGCAAGTGATATGATCCCACTTAACTCCAAAAAGGCAGAGAGGTACAATCTAACCAGAAACTCAAGAGGAAACCCAGAAATATTTGATGAGCTGCACCGATAACTACCACCCTGCTAGTCACCAGATATTCAGCTCCTCCCCATATGAAGCACATTCACACAGTCTTCAAGATGTAAGACCACCAAGTCCCATCCGGCCATGGCATCAAGCACAGTGTTCAGACCTCCGGATGTTGCACAGTTTGCAGTTTCTCTCTCCTCTCCCTCTCATCTAGACATGGGTACTATTGACCAGAGGCAAATAAGTTAAAATAATTTCAAAACATAAGTCATCTTCCCCACACAGTCAAAGGTGAGATGGGACAGGACAATCACAATAACCATGCTTATTCTAAAGGAGAACGGGAGATACACAGAACCCAGTGACTGTAGAAATTCTGGTATCATCCTACTGTCCAGACATCATGAGGGTCTCTGCCTTCGGTATCAGAAACATTCCGTGCATCAGCCTCTCTCCTGCCCCTAGGAAGGAGCTCCCCTATCCCTGTTCTCCATGGCTCTTAGCCCTGTCCTCTAAACAGATTTTCCTGTCCCCTCGTTCTCCCTTGCCACATCTACAGTGCCCCCCCTTGGAATCTGAGCAGCTTTCTCAGCCTGGTTGCTCCTCACCAAGCTTGGGAACCCAAGGGTCATTAAGTTATGTTTTTATTTGTCCCTTTGTTTGGTTTTGGGAATTTAGGGGGTTTTATTGTTTTTGGTTTTGGTTTGTTTTTGTCTTTGTTTTTTGAGACAGGGTCGCACCATGTAGTCCAGGCTGTCCTGGTGTAACAGCAAAGTTCTGACCAAGAACCAAACGGCACCGATGTTTGGAGGTAAGAATCAGCTTTATTACACCGGCGGACCCAATCGGGATCTTTCCCAAAGAAATCGGGGCCTGAAGGCTTGGGGAGGGAGGTTTTTATGATGCTGTAGAAGCGGAAGTACGGAGGCGAATGGCTTGTCATTTGGGGATTGGTTCTTATAATGTGCATCATAGTGACCAGCCGTTTCTGGGAAACAGACGCTTAATGGAGTAACAGAAACTGAAGTAAACAGGCGGTTACTTGGGCAACAGAAACTGAAGTGTACAGCGGTTTACATTGCCAGGGAACCTACACCATCTTATTTCCCCGGGGGGTTATTTTCTGTTATACTGGAACTCACAATCCTCCTGCCTCAGCTTCACACGTGCTAGGATTATAGGCATGCACCACTATGCCCAGCTGGTCATGTGCTTTATGCTCCTGGGTTTTGGAGTGATTGATTATGAATATTAGCAGCCTGAAACTCTTTTCACCATCCTGCAAACCCAGCCTCTCTGCCAGCCACATCATCTCCAGCCCAAACGCTCATACTGGGGAACCAGAGGGTTGTTTCTCTGAGAACTTGTCAACACCTTTCAAGTGGCTCACATACTTCTGTTCACTTGGGCCCTAAATGCCAAAAGAGCTCATTAAAGCTGTGATATTAGGAGGGGGTCCTGATCTGAACAACTGAAGCTATTATCTTAGAGGCTATATATATATATATATTTTTTTTTTGGTGGTAACTATAACCACCTACATGATTTTGAAGGGTAAGAGACAAAAAAATGGAAAAAAATCTTTATATGAACTCCGATATTCAAAAATTTCAATGCAAAATTATGTCAACCACCTCTGACAATTATAATTTCTTAACACACCTATTCTAATGACTTGACGGACACTTCAGTAAATTCCTTTGTATGTTAAATGAAGGGACACCATTTACCAACCTACCACTAGCATGAAACACTGTGCAAGAAAGAAATCATTTAAATCAATCCAAGAAAGTCTTCTAAAAATTGCTTAGGATAAATATGTTACCTCGTACCCTATATAACAGCTAAATCAAAATGTCAAATCAGTTCTGTACCTAGCTAAACCACATATTCTCAGTTCACAGCCACTGCCATTGACATCACCCCTTACGCCTCTACTTGGGTCATATTCAACTGCCCCCTTAGCCCCATACCTAGGAGAGTCCAGCTTGTACCAAGGGACAGGATATGAAGCATATTTCAGAGGCCAAATCCAAATCCAACAAGACCTATTGGTTCAAAACCTTAGGTTTTTGAAGAAAAAAAATGTTATCTTCTCTCCTGTCCCAATCCTATTGTTATAGTCTCCCCATCCCTCTCAGCTAAGTTTCTGGAACGTGCCTTTCTTCCTTCACCTCCCACTCAACCTTTCATCTACCACCATCTGCCTTCTGTTACACATCTCCATTGAAAGGAACTCGGTGAGATGGCTCAGCGACGTAAGCGCCTGCCTGGCAAGTGCAAGGACCCGAGTTCGACTCCCGGAACCCACATACGAAAAAAGGGCCACTGATATCGCTCAGAGGCACGGGCGCCTGCTGGCGCGCGAGGTCCTGAGGTCAACCCCCGGTACCCACAAAAAAAAAAAAAAAAGGAAAGGAACTCACCCAGGACTAATGGCCACTTTGCTGTTACACCCAACAAAGAGAATGTGGACACTGATGGAGTGGACTTGAACTCAACCAAAAGCCTGGAGTCACACCCAGCTGATCAACAGCCTGAAAATAAAATACACAAGAAAGTAAATACTTATGGTCATGTGCCTCTGAGGTTTGGAATGGCTTGTTGCAGCATTATCATGAGATGATTCATATAATGTCCATAAAGATTGCTGAAAAGATTAAATGAGCTAATGTAAAAAGGCTTAGCATAACATCTAGTACATAATGAATATTCAAGAATTATTAATATGTATTACACTGTATTATAATTTCTGTTTGCTTAACTGTTTTTCTCATTTAACTGTAAGTTTCCCTAAGGCATAGTTGTTGAATCCCAGTACCTAGCCAGTATGCAGTATACATCCACATAGACAAAATATGAAACAGGTGAATGAATGAACAAAATGAATTAATGAATTCAGATGAGAAATATCCTGAGTGCAATCTTTGGCCCACATAGACAGCTAATTATTAGTTGCCACCTTCTTTCCTTCCTCTATAGTCTGCTAGTGTCTGCTAGGTTTCACATGATTTGAACTTGAAATTGAGCTTTATGTCACACAAAAGAGTATTTTAGGTTACAGAAAAATAAGCTTCTGTGAAAAATGGGAATCTTCCTAACACCTACCCCTAGATAAAGTCAGAATGAAACTTCAGAGCAACTCCTTGACTAGGGATTTAACGCCACACTGTCGGCTACCAACGCAGATCCCCTCAGATGGCATCACCAGTGCGGCAGGCTCTGCCTGCAAGTTCTGCCATTTCAGGCAGCAGCTAGGCCACGTCCGTGAAGCCTAAAGCTTTCATTTGCTCCTGACAGCATGGAGTCTAGCTGAACTAAACTGTCTTGAGAAATATACACCAGCACTGATTTTAGGGTCTGATAACAAATAAATCCCCAGTGTTTTGCACTAAACCCTATGCACTGTCTCCATTAAATTTTAAATTTCCTCTGTAAACAGAGTCTTTCCCAATGGAGATCTCTCTTTTCCCCAAGGATCCTGCTTCCTCAGCAGGCTTCTCAAAGAAATATGCTAAGAATCTTACTTACTGTTTGCCACTTCTCAGTCATTCAGTGTCCTTCCTCAAACACCCACCCTTGCATCTCATGTCACCAGACTCTTCTCCTCATCGTTAGTGCCCACTAGCAACCCCAGTGGTATCCCCTCAGTTCTCCGTGTCTTACTTCCGGGTCACTGTTGTTCTCTTCCAGTGGGTCTGTCCTCGTGAATGGCCACTCTAATAACCACATAGAGGAAGTTTCCACATTCTGCTCTGGATTTCTTGACCCCTACCCCTTTGTTCCCCAATTTTTGCTAAGCCATTCTTCCCCAGGGTCATTCCTTAGATTTTATTGTCATCAACAATCCCACCCCCTCCACTATCTCCATTACGGGTCTTACCCTCCAACCACCGTATCTTGTCTTTCCAGTCAAGACCCTATCCATCAACCACACTAGACTCCAATCCATTAAAAACAAGACTTTTTGTGTCCCTTACTTTCCTTGTTCCTCACTTCCCTCCTTACCCAGCTTAAATTCCAGTCATTTAGTCATTGGAATCTCTCTAATTTATCCCTACAACTGCCTCTTTTAATATGTTGTTCTCAGGTGGTCAAACCCATAATACTAATTAAACTAGCTCTCCTTCTAACCCATGACTATAAATGGGCAGATGAACATAGTGTAGAAATCACACAGCCATGTCCACCAGTCTCTCTTTAAATTCACAAACATGAACCTTAAGTGAGCCCTGGCAATCACATTGTATTTCCTGAGTCTTATTTTTATACACTCAAGCTTCCTCAAATTTCAACACCTCCTCCTCTATCCTCACTTTCCTTTTTTCACCTCACTGTGAAAATGAAGCAATTATAATATAATTTCCATAGACTCCTTTCTTTTTTTTTATTTCATGGAAAAAAGGTAAAACAAAATTTCATAACAAAATAATAGGAGAATAACAATAGTTAATACATTACATGTTGTTATCTTTAAAGTAATTGCTCAGGGTACAAGATATGGGCACAAAAAATTTCTCTAATCGATATTGGCACAAATCTTCCTTTTTAATGAACTAAGAGATACTAATAGTATAACTGACTTGTATTTTTTTCACTTTTCCCTACTGTCCTTTCCCCTTTCACCTATCTTAGTTCCTTTTTCCTTTTGAAAAATTTCTTCCCATTTCACAATATCTGTTGTGCATTTTAGACTTTATTTACTCTTTCATTTTCTCACACCAGGGAGACAATACAATGCTTACATATGTGAGTCTGATTTATTTCACTTATGAGTATGGTCTCAAGTTGCATCCATTTACCTATAAAAGTCTCAAGTTTATCCTTTTTTTTTTTTTTTTGTGGGTACCAGGGGCCAAATTCAGGACCTCACATGCCAGCAGGTGCCCGTGCCACTGAGCAATATCACCGGCCCTTTTTTCGTATGTGGGTATTGGTTGATTTCTTGATGATAGCCATTCTTTCTGGGGTGAGATGGAATCTCAGTGCCGTTTTAATTTGCATCTCTTGAATGACCAGTGATGTTGAACATTTTTTCATATATTTATTTGCCATTTGTATTTCTTCATCTGAGAAGTGTGTGTTCATCTCAGATGCCCATTTTTGGATCAGGTCTTTTTTTTTTTTTTTTTTTTGTGGGTACCGGGGGGTCGACCTCAGGGCCTCGCGCGCCAGCAGGCGCCCGGGCCGCTGAGCGATATCACCGGCCCCTTTTTCGTATGTGGGTTCCGGGAGTCGAACTCGGGCCCTCGTGCTTGCCGGGCAGGCGCTTAAGCCGCTGAGCCATCTCACCGGCCCTGGATCAGGTCTTTGAATTTGGGGGATCTGATTTTTTTTTTTCAATTCTTTGTATGTTCTAGATAGAAGTCCTTTGTGTGAGGGACTGTTGGCTAAAATTTTTTCCCACTCTGTGGGTTGTCTTTTCACTCTGTTGGTGCTTTTTTTTTTTTTTGATGTGCAAAAGCTTTTTAATAAAATGAGATCCCAGTTGTTTATTCTTTGAAGTACTTCCCATGCAGTCTGGGTTATGTTCATGAACTCTCTACCTACACCTATGTCTTCAAAATTTGTACCTACTTTGTCTTCCGGTACATTGTGTTTCCGTTTTAATATTTAGATCTTTGAACCATTTTGACTTTAGTTTAGTGCATGGTGATAGACATGGGTCTAGTTTTAGTCTTCGGCATGTGCAAAGCCAGTTTTACCAGCACCATTTACTAAAGAGGCTATCTTTCTTCCAGTGAAGGTGTATGGCTTCTTTGTCAGAGATAAGATGACTGAGTGTGTTTGAAGTTATTTCTGCATCTTCTAATCTCTTCCATTGATCCTGGGGTTTTTTGTTTTTGTTTTTGTTTTGTTTTGTTTGCCAGTATCATGCTGTTTTTTTTTTTTTTCACAGTATTTTGTAGTATAATTTCAAGTCAGAGATTGTGATGCCTCCTGCCTTGCTTTTGTTGCCCAGGATTGCCTTTACTATTCTAGGTCTTTTCTGGTTCCAAATGAATTTTAGGAATGTTTTCTCTAGTTCTGTGAGGTATGCTAATGGTGTTTTTATTGGGATTGCATTAAATCTGTATCACAATTTTGGGAGTGTGGCCATTTTCACTATGTTGTATCTTCCTATCCATGAGTAAGGGATATCTTTCCATTTTCTGATATCCTTCTCAATCTCATTTTTCAGAGTGCTGTATTTTTCAATGTATAGATCTTTTACTTCCTTTGTTAGATTGATTCCTAAGTATTTCAATTTTTTGGATGCTACTGTGGAGGGTGTTGTTTCTCCAATTTCTCTCTCAGTGAGTCTGTTGTTTGTGTACAGAAATGCTATTGATTTTTGAGTGTTGACTTTGTATCCAACTACACTACTGAATTTGGTTATTAAATCTAGAAATCTTTTTGGTGGAGTTTTTGGGGTCTTCTATGTAGAGTATCATGTAATCTGTGAATAATGATAATTTAACTTCTTCCTTTCCTATCTTTATTCCTTTCTCTCTCTTGTCTCATTGGTCTGGCTAGTGTTTCCAGAACTATATTGAATAGGAGTGATGATAGTGGGCATACTTGTCTTGTTCCTAATTTTAGAGTGAAAGCTTTCAGTTTTTGTGCATTTAGTATGATGTTGGCTGTTTGTTTGTCATAGATGGCTTTTATCAGACTGAGATAAAGACCATCCTTTCCAATTTTCTGTAGGGTTTTTATCATGAATGAGTGTTGGACATTGTCAAAAGCTTTTTCTGAGTCTATTGAGATGATCATGTGTTTTTTATCTATGGCTCTGTTGATATGGTGTATTACATTTATTGATTTGCATATGTTAAACCATCCCTGCATTCCTCTAATGAATCTCACTAGTCATGGTGTATAATCTTCTTGATGATTTGCTGCATTCTCCTTGCTAGTATCTTATTGAGGATTTTTGCATCTGTGTTCATTAGGGAGACTGGCCTGTGGTTCTCTTTTTTGTTGGGTCTTTCTCTGGTTTTAGTATCAGGGTAATACTTGCCTCCAGGAATGAGTCAGGGAGTATTGCTTCCCTTTCAATTTTATTAAAGAGTTTGAGGAGTATTGGCATTATATCTTCTCTAAATTTCTTGTAGAATTCAGCAGTGAATCCATCAGGATCTGGGCTTTGTTGGTAAGTTTTTAAAGTACACTTTCAATTTCACTGACTGATATTGGGTTATTTGGAATTTTTATATCTTCCTGATTCACCTTTGGTAATTCCTACATATCTAGGAATCTGTCCATTTCTTCTGTGTTTTCCATCCTATGAGAGTAAAGATTTTCAAAGTATATATTGATGATCTTCTGAATTTCCATAGGATCTGTAGTGATTTCACTGTTTTCATTCCTCATTGCATGAATTTGAGTTCCATAGACTCCTTTCTTAGTCTATTTTGTGTTGCTATAACAAAATATCTGAGGCTTGGTAACATAAAGTAAAGAAGTTTAATTGGCCCACAGTTCTGGTAGCTAGGGGATCTAAATAGCATGGAGCTGGCATCACAGTGAGGGCCTCCAGCTACATCACAACATTGTAGAGAAGCAAAAAAGGAATGAACCTTGGGTAGAAGGGGCCAATCCCATGGGGTGTCCTCAGTTTGTAACAACTCTTCCTCTCAAGAGCTAATCTAGGAAAAGGGAAAAAGATGGTGGACAGGTAAGCAGCAACAAATCAGCCTCTCTAAAATTCATAATCCAGACAGTGGAAAATAACAACTTGTGGAAAAAAAGGAGGGAGGTAAATTTGCTGGGATCCAGGAAGGATCTGATAAGAAGATGGGGCCCTAGAGAGAAACTGAGGAGACAGACCACAATGCAGAAAAAGAAAAGGGCAATCTGCACTTTCTCCCTGGCTCCTGGCTCATGGCTCTTGAGAAAGGAAGATCAAATCTACAAAAACACAGTGAAAGCAGGCAATTTCAGAGGTCTTCAGGAATAAACACACCAGTGGAATGGAGCAGTGGGTGCTGAGAGTGACTGGTGGGTGACTACAGTCCAAGCTACTGGACTGTCCAGCCATATCCCCTGGAGAGAGTGCTTGGTAGACACTATTTTAGGCAGAGGCCAACTGAACCTGGGACTCAGAGCAGCCATGGGCTGGCTTCATCTCAGGGTTCTTAGTGTTAAACTGCCATGGTGACTGGGTGAGAGACATCCACAGGAGCCATCCTTAGCCAAGGAGCCATGGTCAGGCCAGCAAGGGACACCCGGAATGTTATAAACTAAATGACTCAGGCTCCACCCCCCACAGCCAGAGGCCAGGTTCAGCCTGAATTTCTGTGGATTTGAAAGTACCAGCATCAGCACCCCACCCTACTCCTGGCTTGCTTGGATCTGGGCTCTGACTGCCTCCTTTGTCACTCAGCAAGAGCATGGTCACACCTTGAATTGGACAATGCCACAAAACTGTAGACCCCAGAAGACCACCATGGGCTTGAAACCACAGAGAATTATTTTTGCTTTTTTCCTTTTTATTATTGTGTCTTTGGTTGTTGTTGATGTTGTTGTTGTTTTGTTTTGTTTTTTGATTGTTAGTTTTGGTTTATTTGTGAGTGTGGACATTGTTTTTAGTTTTCATTTTGTTTTGTTTTGGTCTTATTTTTGTTTCTTTCTTCTTTCCTTCCCTCCTGTCCTCACCAGTTTTACGGGCTTGGGTAATCTTCCTCTGTCCTTCAGCCTTGCTTCTAATCTCTTTTTCTTCTTTTATTTCTCTGTTTTTTCCTCCTGTCTATTACATTTTCTCCCCTCAATTATTTCTCTCTTATTCTCTGCTCTCCATACAATTTCTTTATTTTTTTCTCCCTCTTCTTCTATCTTCTATTTCTTGCCAATTTTTTTGTCGTACCTTTAAGTAATTCTATAGATACCCTTCTATTCCCCAATAAGATCCTTTGTACCACTTCTCTCTTCTCCTTCTCATATCATACAATTTAATGTTTCAAAGTTTACCTTTTGTATCTCCCCCCATTCCCAAGCTCTAAATCTCTCTTTTTTTTTTTTTTTTTTTTAATGTGGGTACCGAGAGTCAACCTCAGGACCTTGCCTGGCAAGCGCTTCTGCTGCTGAGTGATATCACTGGCCCTTTTTTTCCTTTATGTGGGTTCCAGGAGTGGAACTCAGGACCTCGCGCTTGCCGGGCTGGCATTTATGCCGCTGAGCCATCTCACCAGCCCCGTAAATCTTTAATAGTACAAGCTTTGTTAATCTTTTCATAGTTAACTCTGTAAAATTACTGTCGAATTCTTTTCTACCACTAGCAGAAATATAGCTGTTACATTTAGTACATATTAGCTCTAAGTCAGTATCTGGTTTGCCTTCATGTTTACATCATAGTTAATGGTTTCTTCTCTAGGATTAAGGATAGTACATAACTGTTTCTTATGGTATGTTAATATCTGATTTCTCTTGGGCAATGCTACTTTAGCTGTTTCACTTGATATTAACAGAGTCCCATAACTGTCAGTATTTCTTTGTAAGCCAACACAGATTGCTTTTCTGACATTAACAATACTAGAGTACATTCCCAGAGATCTTGATTTCTGGACTAACTACACTGCATCCTCCTTTCCCAAAATAACCAAAGTGGTTGAATACTGGGACTGTGCCAAGGCTTATAATTAGCCATGCTCAAAGTACATCACTGAAAAGCAGTAAAGTGACTCTACAGTAGCAACAAAGTCTTTAGACTATAAGCATGCACAAACTTCAGCACAAAATAAAACAAACAAATGAAAATAGAAACATGGGAAGAAAAGGCAACAGAATGCCTCCTGAAACCCCCAACTCCTCCAAAGCCAATCTAGGGGGCACCAAGGAGCAGAATAGTATAAGCCATACACCTCAATTACTTGAAAGCATAACAGAGCAAGTCAGAAACAGCTCAAAGAGATACTCAGCAGTTTTAGAGAATAAATAATAAACATATAATGGAAGTGATAGCAAAAGAGATGCAGGAGCCCTCATAAGAAAGGTAGATGAGCTAAACAAAATGATACAAAACAAGAATGACCAGTTTACCAAAGAATTAGAATCTGTGAAAAGGTTTCAAATCCAGAAGACTAAAAATCGTATTGAAAGTATGGGCAGCAGGGTGAACCAATGTGAAGACAGAATGTCAGAATTAGAAGACAAGGGGCCAGTGAAATAGCTCAGCAGCATAAGTGCCTGCCCGGCAAGCACCAGGCCTGATTTCAACTCCCGGAACCCACATAAAGGAAGAAAAGGGCCAGTGATATTGCTCAGCAGCACAAGCGCTTCTGGCAAGCACGAGGTCCTGAGGTCGACCCCCAGTACCCACATTAAAAAAAAAAAATTAGAAGACAAAGATGCTTTCAAAGACCAACTACTCAAAAAACACCTTAAAAACAACAGAAGAAATGGAAAGTCGATCTGACAACTGCTAGGTGATGCAAAGAAGACTAATGTAAGAATAACTAGAATAAGTGAAAAATCAGAAGACAACACAAATGGCATTAAAAAAAAAAAACTTCTCACAGAAATAATGGCAGAAAACTTCCCAAATATAGGGAGGCATATACAGATTAATAGCCATGCCAAAAAGAACCTCTCCCTGACATTATGCTCAAAATTCCAGAAGTCCATCACAGGGACAAAATCTTAAAAACTGTTAGAGAAAGGCCACAAATCACAGACAAAGGTAAACCCACTATAATCACAGCAGACTTCTCTACACAAACCTTACAGGCCAGGAGGACTTGGAGTAAAGTGTTTAAAGCCCTAAAAGATAACAACTTTCAACCCTGACTTATGTATCCTGCAAAACTTTCTTTTAAAATTGGCAGAGAGGATGTGGGGAAGAGATGGCGGATTTGTAAGAAGCAGGCAGTGAAACTCTCTAAAAGTTACCATTTGGCCACCGGAATATAGTGACTGGGAGGGCACAGGAGGGAGGGAGGTGGCTCTCCTGGACCCAGGAAAGTTCCGAGGCACAGTTCGGGACTCATGGAGTGAGAGAAGAGTGGTTTCGAGGAAGAGAAAGGAGGAGACCACAGGCGACTTCTCCCTGTGCCAGGAACCACAGCGCCACAGAAGTTCAAATCTGCGGACACAGGGTGACAGCCGGCGCCCCCGGAGGCCTCCGCGGAGGAACCAAGACAGTGGCAGTGCAGGGGAGCAGGACTGCGCTGGCTGGCAGTGAGTGCCTCGGAGGCGCAGCCATCCTGCAAGAGAGAGCGATTGGCCGGGAGCCATTGTGGTGAGGGGCAGCGAAACTCAGCGCGGCGCCAAAACACAGCGCTCGGAACTCAGCACGGCGGCACAGCTCTCAGGCCTGCAGAAAGTGCGCTGATGGCGGCAGGCAAATGAGACTGGTCTCCACCAGAGAGTACAGGCTCACTGCCCCACCAAAGGGTTGCTTCTGGCTTGCAGGGACAGACCTGCATGGAACAGGACTCTGTCACCACACGGTGCCTGACTACAGCAGAGTCAACACCTGGAACTGATTCTCTTCTTTTTTTTTTCTCTTTTTCTCTCATTCGTTTTTTGTTCTGGTGAAGGTGTTTTTTTTTTTGGGGGGGGGGTTTGTTTGTTTGTTTGCTTATTTTCTTGTTTTTGTCTTCATTTTTGTTTTTGTTTGTCTGTTTGCTCTTTCCTTCATTATTCTATCTGGTTTTTATGTAAGTGTAAACAGAGCCTCTAACCTCCTTGTGATTGTGGTTCTGATCTGTTCTTCCTTTTATCCCTTCTCTTTTTCCCACCAGTCCTCTGCACCAGTTTCCCAATGTTAGCGGGATCCCTCTTGGTCCTCCAGCCTTACATCTAATTCCTTCCTCTTCTCCCAATTCTATATTTCCTCCTTAACTCATTTTAAATTTAAACTCCTGAGGGCAAAATTGACATATTAAGAACTTATATACTGCATATAATTTTTCTGGTGTGTTTTAGATTTTGTTTTATAACCACAACTTTACTTTATATGGTTAAAAGTGGCAAATAACTGGTTAGCTCAGACTGTCATTTTCTAGGCTGTGTTTGATGCTTTAGGTACCATTATAGTGACATAATTGTTCTAAACAGCTTTTCTTCCTGGTATTCCATGACTGAGATTGACTAAGGGTCACAGAAAATACAGTAGCACAGTACCAAAGAACCAAGGACTGGGCCAAACAGGCAGCAACTTCTCATACCCAACAAATTGAAGAGGTAGGATCTTGCAGCAGGCTCAAAACCAAAAATAAACTACGCCTGGAAGATACCACAGAGAAGTAGTCATCTCCTAAGGGTTTTAAACACTAGCAATAAAGCAACCTACCATAGGTAATTTACAAACATCACCCCAGGAATTAAACTAAAGAAAGAAAAGAAAATGAGACGACACTTAAACAAGATGCAACCCCACACACCCAATTCACCAAAGACAAACCTAGGGGGCAATGAGGTGGGACAATCCGAAAGCCACCCACCTGGCATCTCTGAAGTGGTAACAACAAAGCAACTGACTGAGGCTCTGGAAAAAATTAAATCAGAAATAATTTCACAGATAACTGCAGAGATAACGTCCACAATGAAGACCATGCTTAAGGATGCTAGAGCAGATACAGACAAAAAAATAGATGAGCTTAAGAAAATGATGGAAGCCATGAATGCTCAGCATAGGAAAGAAATGGAATCCATGAGACAGATTCAAGCAGATACCCAGGAGAACAAAACTTCCATTGAAAGTGTTTGTAGCAGATTAAGCCAATGTGAGGACAGGATCTCAGATATAGAAGACAGGCTTGCAGTTAGTGATCGTGAAAAGAAAGAATTCTTAAAAATAGCGAGGGACCATGAAAAATCAATCCAGCAGCTGCTAGATGATGCAAAGAAGAATAATTTAAGATTAATTGGAAGCAATGAAAAAGCAGGAGGTAGCATAAATGACATCAGAACCCTGTTCCCAGACATTGTCACAGAGAATTTGCCTGGTAGAGAAAAAGAATTTGATGTTCATATAAATGAGGCTTATAGAACTCCAACTAGCCATGATCAAAAACATCTTCAGCCAGACATATCATAGTCAAGATCCCAGAAATTCAACAGAAGAGCAGAATCTTAAAAGCTGTTAGGGAAAAGAGACAAATCACCTATAAAGCAAAGCCCATCAGAATCACAGCTGACTTTTCAGCACAAACCCTCAAGTCAAGAAGAGCTTGGAACGAAGTATTTCAAGCTCTAAAGGAAAATAACTTTTAACCCAGATTGATGTACCCTGCAAGACTATCTTTCAAAATTGATGGAGAAATAAAAATACTTCCATGACAAAGAACATCTGAGAAAATTTATGACCACCAAACCAGCACTCCAAAATGTTCTGAAGGACGTTCTAGAAGGAGATAACAAGGACTACAACTCCAGGAACCCCAACAGAAGGAATCCACAGGCAGGGCAAATAATTAAATAGGGGGGGAAGAAGGGGAACCAACAACAGGAAAATAACATGACAAGTATAAGTCAATACATATCAGTTTTAACCATCAATGTTAATGGTCTCAATTCACCAATCAAAAGACACAGACTGGCAAATGGATCAAGAAGCAAGATCCAGCAATATGCTGTATACAAGAAACACATTTAATTCAGAAAGAAATTCATAGACTGAAAGTCAAAGGATGAAAAACAATACTCCGCGCACCAGGAACCTAGAAAAAATCAGGGGTAGCTATTCTTTTTGCAGACAAAGTGAATTTCAAGCCAAGAATGATTCAGAGAGATAAAGACGGTCATTACATCCTTGTTAGGGGAACAATCCAAGAGGAAGAGATAACAATCATAAATATATATGCAACAAATACCAGTGAACCCAACTATATAAAACAAGTATTAAAGGACATGAAAAATCAAATAAGCACTAATACAATTATTTTGGGGGATCTCAATACTCCACTGTCACAAAAAGACAGATCAACTAGACAAAAAATCAATAATGAAATATTAGAACTGAACCAAACTTTTGAACAAATGGACTTAGTAGATGTCTACAGAGTGTTCTACCCCACAACATCAGAATACACATTCTTCTCAGCTGCACATGGGACGTTCTCCAAAATAGAACACATACTAGCTCATAAAACCTGCTTAAGTAAATGCAAAGGAATTGAAATTATCCCATGCATATTATCAGACCATAGTGCAATGAAATTGGAAATCAATGACAAAAGAAATCACAAAAACTCCCTAAACACATGGAAATTAAACAGCACCCTCCTGAACAACCAGTGGGTCACAGATGAAGTTAAAGAAGAAATTAGACACTTTCTACAACAGAATGATAATGACAGTACAACATACCGGAACTTCTGGGATACAATAAAAGCAGTTCTAAGAGGGAAATTTACAGCATTAAATACCTATATCATGAAAATAGAGCAAGTGCAAATAAACAACTTAATGGCGAACCTCAAACTTCTAGAAAAAGAAGAGTAGGCTAAGCCAAAACCTCATACAAGGGAGGAAATTATAAAGATCAGAGCAGAAATTAACATATTGGCAACTAAAAAAACAATACAAAGAATCAATGAATCAAAGAGTTGGTTCTTTGAAAGAATAAATAAGAGCGACAAACCCTTATCCAACGTTATTTAAAAAAGAAAAGAAAAGACTCAAATCCATGCAATTGAAAATGAAAAGGGTAGGGCCGGTGAGATGGCTCAGCGGCGTAAGCGCCTGCCTTGCAAGCGCGAGGGCCCGAGTTCGACTCCCGGATCCCACATACGAAAAAAGGGGCCGGTGATATCGCTCAGCGGCACGGGTGCCTGTTGGCGCGCGAGGTCCTGAGGTCGACCCCCCGGTACCCACAAAAAAAAAAAAAAAAAAAAAAGAAAAGGGTGATATCACGACGGACCCTGTAGAAATCCAGAAGATCATCTATACCTATTTTGAAAATTTATATTCTAATAAGATGGAAAATGCAGAAGAAATGGACAGATTCCTAGGTATGTATGAATTACCAAAGCTGAATCAAGAAGATATAAAAATCCCAAATAAACCAATATCAACCAATGAAATCGAAGATGTAATTAAAACCTCCCAACAAAGAAAAGCCCAGGCCCTGATGGGTTCATTGTTGAATTCTACAAGAAATTTAGAGAAGACCTAACACCACTACTTCTCAAACTTTTTAATGAAATTGAAAGGGAAGCAATACTCCCAAATTCATTCCTGGAAGCAAGCATTACCCTGATACCAAAACCAGAGAAGGACCCAACTAAGAAAGAGAACTGCAGGCCAATCTCCCTAATGAACACTGATGCAAAAATCATCAATAATATACTGGCAAACAGAATCCAGCAAATCATCAAGATTATACACCATGACCAAGTTGGATTCATCCCAGGGATGCAGGGATGGTTCGATATACATAAGTCAATAAATGTAATACACCATATTAACAGAGCCAAGGACAAAAATCATATGATCACCTCAATAGATGCAGAAAAAAGCTTTTGACAAAGTCCAGCACCTATTCATGATAAAACCCCTACAGAAAATTGGACTAGATGGTCTTTATCTCAATCCAATAAAAGCTGTCTATGACAAACCAACAGCCAATATCATACTAAATGGACAAAAACTGAAAGCTCTCTCTCTAAAATCAGGAACAAGACAAGGATATCCACTGTCCCCACTCTTATTCAACATAGTCCTGGAAACTTTAGCCAGAGCAATTAGACAAGAGAAAGAAATAAAAGGAATAATGATAGGAAAGGAAGAAGTTAAATTATCATTATTTGCAGATGACATGATGCTCTACATAGAAGACCCCAAAAACTCCACTAAAAATTTACTAGATTTAATAAGCAAATTCAGTAGTGTAGCTGGATAGAAAGTCAATTCTCAAAAATCAATAGCCTTTCTGTACACAAATAACAAACTTACTGAAGGAGAAATTAAGGAAACAATACCTTTCACAATAACATCCAAAAAAATGAATTACCTAGGAATCAATCTCACAAAGGATGTAAAACACCTCTACACTGAAAACTACAGTACTCTGAAAATGGAGATTGAAGAAGATATCAGAAAATGGAAAGATATCCCTTGCTCCTGGATAGGAAGAACCAATATAGTGAAAATGGCCATACTTCCAAAATTGTTATACAGATTTAATGCCATTCCAATCAAAATTCCAACAGCACATCTCACAGAACTAGAAAAAACAATCCTAAAATTCATTTGGAATCAGAAGAGACCTAGAATAGCAAAGGCAATTATGGCAACAAAAGCAAGGCAGGGGGCATCACAATCCCTGACTTGAAATTATACTATAAAGCTACTGTGATAAAAACAGTGTGATATTGGCAAAAAAACAGACCCGAAGATCAATGGAACAGATTAGAAGATGCTGAAACAACTCCAGACATACTAAGCCACCTTATATTTGACAAAGGTGCCAAAAACATTCACTGGAAGAAAGATAGCTTCTCTAATAAATGGTGCTGGAAAAACTGGCTCTGCACATGCCGAAGATTAAAACTAGACCCATATCTTTCACCATGCACTAAACTAAATTCAAAATGGATCAGAGATCTAAATATTAAAATAGAAACATTAAATCTGCTGGAAGGTAGGATAGGTAAAACCCTTGAAGACATTGGTGTAGGCAAAGACTTCATGAATAAAACCTCAACCACACAGGAAGTATCACAAAGAATCAACAACTGGGATCTCATCTTATTAAAAAGCTTTTGCACAGCAAGAGAAACCACCAACAGAGTGAAGAGACAACCCACAACGTGGGAAAAAATGTTTGCCAGCTGTTTCTCAGACAAAGGATTACTATCGAGAACATGCAAAGAACTCAAAAAAATCAGACCTCCCAAATTTAAAGACCCAATCCAAAAATAGGCATCTGAGATGAATATACATTCTCAGATGAAGAAATACAAATGGCAAATAAATATACAAAAAAAATGTGCAACATCACTAGTCATTCAAGAGATGCAAATTAAAACAACACTGAGATTCCATCTCACCCCAGAAAGAATGGCTATTATCAAGAAATCAACTAATAACAAAGACTGGAGGGGCTGTGGGGAAAAAGGAACACTTCTCCACTGTTGAGCCCCTGGGGAAATCAGTGTAGAGATTCCTCAAAAAACTAGGATTGGAAGTCCCATTTGACCCAGCTATTCCCCTTCTGGGTATCTTCCCAGAAGAATTAAAAACATCGTACCACAGCGATATATGTGCACCCATGTTTATAGCAGCACAATTTGTAATAGCCAGATCTTGGAAATAACCCAAATGCCCATCAACTGAGGAATGGATAAAAAAGATGTGGTATTTTTATACAATGGAGTACTACTCAGCCATAAAGAAGGACAAACTGGAGACTTTTATAGGTAAATGGATGGAACTCGAGAAAATACTCATAAGTGAAATTAACTGGACGCACATGTGCAAGCATCATATTGTCTCCCTAGTGTGAGAAACTGAAAGAGTAAATAAGATCCAAAATGTACAATAGATATGATGAATCAGAAAGAAACTGGTCAAAAGGAAAGAGAGTCTGGGATGGGGGAATGGGGAAAAGAAAGGAGGGAAAAGAAAAAAATAGTAATTATGTATAAGATGGTTAAGATAAATACACTACTAATTTTGCTTAGTTCATTGAAGAGAAAGGTTTATGCCAGTAATGTTTGGACAATTGAATGCTGATATCTTGTACCCTGAGTAATTAATTTAAAGATAACAATGCATAATGTATTAACCATTGTTACCCTCCTATTATGTTGTGTTGAAATTTTGTTCTTTTTTGTTTTGTTTTGTTTTCTTCTCTTTAAAATAAAATAAAATAAAATAAAATTGGCAGAGAGGGCCAGTGATATGGCTCAGCGGCATGAGCACCTGCCTGGCAAGCACAAGGTCCTGAGTTCGACTTCTGATACCTGCCTATTTAAAAAAAAAAAGGTGGAGAAATAAGGTATTCCCATGACAAGAAGCACCTCAAGAAATTCATAACCACCAAGCGGCATTATAAAACATTCTCAAGGATATCCTAGAAAGAGACAATGAAGCCAGAAATATCAATAAATCCAAAAAAAATTAATACACTTGGCTGAACAAGCAGCTAAGCAAAAGGAGAAAAATGAGGAAATCAGCAACAAGAAAACAATGCAATGACAGGAAGACGACAATATTTCTCAGTAATAACTCTCAGTATGAATAGTCTCAAGTCCCCAATCAAAAGACATAGATTGGCAGAATGGAGCAAGAAAGAAAACCAAATAATATGCTGCATATGAGGAACACATTGAATTCAAAAAGATACTCACAGATTAAAAATCAAAGGCTAAAAAACAATATTCCATGCAACAGGAACCCAGAAAAAACAAGGGTTGCTATCCAAATTTCATGCAAAGTGGATTTCAAACAAAGACTAATCAGAAAAGACAAACAAGGTCGCTACATACTATTAGTTAAGGGAACAATTCAACAGGAAGAGTTAACAATTATAAACATACATACAACAAATACTGGCACACCCAACTTCATAAAGCAAACACTAATGGACATGAAAAATCAGATAAACACCAATACAATTATAATGGTGGGCCTGAATACCCTAGTGTCACAAATGGACAGATCAACTAGAGAAAAATATCCACAAAGAAATATTATAGTTGAACCAAACCTTCAAACTATAAGTGGACTTAATCCAACAACAGAATACACATTCTTCTCAGCAGTACATAAGACTTTCTTCAAAATAGGCCACATACTAGCCTATTATTGTCTTATTGCTATAAAGCATGCATAAATAAATGCAAAAGAATTGAAATTATCCCATCCATATTATCAGATCACAGTGCAATAAAGGTAGAAATCAATTACAAAAGAAACCACGTAAACTATGCAAAGACATAGAAATTAAACAATACCCTCTTGAATAATCAATGGGTCAACGATGAAATTGAAGAAGTTAGACAGTTTCTATAATCAAATGGTAATGCCCAGTACAACATACTTGTACTGATGGGGCACAATGAAAGCAGTTTTAAGAGGGAAGTTTGTAGCTGTGAATTCCCACAACAGAAAAACAGAACGAGCTCAAATAAATAACCTAACATTGCACCTCAAAGTTCCAGAAAAACAGGAGCAATCCAAACCTAAAGCTATTATGAGGAGGGAAATTATAAAGATCAGAGCAGAAATTAATGAAATTGGGACTAAAAAAAATCAACAAAAAGAATCAATGAATTGAAGACTTGGTTCTTTGAAAGATTAAATAAAATAGACAAACCCTTAGCTAATCTTACAAAAATAAAAAAGAGACACAAGTCCATGCAATTAGAAATGAAAACTGTGAAATTACAACAGATTCTGCTGAAATCCAGATTATCAGTAACTATTTTGATAACCTGTACTCTAATAAAGTGGAAAATTCAGAGGAAATGGATAAATTCCTAGATACATATGAACTATCAAAGCTGAACCAAGAAGATATAAAAATCCTGGATAAGCCAGTATCAGTCTGTGATATTGAAGAAGTAAATAATAATAATAATAAAACTACCAAGAAAAATCCAGGTCCTGATGGATTCACTGCCGAATTCTATAAGAACTTTAGAGAAAATCTAACACCAATACTCCTCAAATTCTTTAATAAAATTAAAGGGGAACCAGTACTCCCAAAGTCATTCCTGAAAGCAAGCATTACTTGATTCCAAAACCAGCCAACCAAAAAAGAGAACTACAGGCCAATCTCTTTAATGAACACAAATGCAAAAAGACACTGGTAACAGAATGCAGCAAATCATCAAATAGATCATACGTCATGAACAAATAGGATTCATTCCAGGGATGCAGGGATGGTTCAACATATGCAAATCAATAAATGTAATATATCACATAAACAGAAGCAAGAACAAAAATCACATGTTAACCTCAATAGATGCAGAAAAAGCATTTAACAAAATCCAATATCCATTCATGATAAAAAAAAAACACACTGAAGAAAATAGAAATAGAAGATCTTTATCTCAACCTGATAAAAGCCATCTATGACAAGCCAAAAGCCAGCATCATAATAAATGGAGAGAAGCTGAAAGCTTTCCCTCTAAAATCAAGAACAAGACAAAGATGTCTACTATCTTGACTTCTGTCTTATATAGTTCTTGAAACATTAACTAGAGCAATAAGACAAAAGAAAGAAATAAAGGATCTGGATAGGGAAGGAAGAAGTTAAATTACCATTATTTGCTGACAACATGATCCTCTACAAAGAAGACCCCAAAAACTCCACCAAAAGACTCCTAGAATTAATATCCAAATTCAGCAGTGTAGCAGGATACCAAATCAACACTCAAAAATCGATAGCCTGGGCCGGTGAGATAGTTCAGCAGCGTAAGCACCTGCCTGGCAGGTGCGAGGTCCTGAGTTCGACTCCCGGTACCCACATAAAGGAAAAAAAGGGGCCCGTGATATCGCTCAGTGGCACAAGCGCCTGCTAGCAAGCATGAGGTCCTGAGTTCGATCCCCAATACCCATATTTAAAAAAAAATCAATAGCCTTCCTGTACACCAAGTGGGAAATTAGAGAAATAATACCCTTCACAATAGGATTAAGAAAAATGAAATACTTAGGAATTAACCTAAGCAAGGAAGTGAAAGACCTCTACAGTGAAAACAATAGTACTGTGAAAAAGGAGATTGAAAAGGATATCAGAAAATGGAAAGATGGGCCGGTGAGATGGCTCAGCGGCGTAAGCGCCTGCCTTGCAAGCGCGAGGGCCCGAGTTCGACTCCCAGAACCCACATACGAAAAAGGGGCCGGTGATATCGCTCAGTGGCACGGGTGCCTGTTGGCGCGCGAGGTCCTGAGGTCGTCCCCCTGGTACCCACAAAAAAAAAAAAAAAAAAAGAAAGAAAATGGAAAGATATCCCTCGTTCTTGGATAAACAGAACCAATATAATAAAAATAGCCATACTTCCAAAACCCTTATACAGATTTAACATAATCCCAATCAAAAGACCAATACATTCCTTACAGAACTGGAGAAAGCAATCCTAAAATTCATATGGAACCAGAAGAAACCTAAAATAGCAAAAGCAGCCTGGTATGGTGGCACACACCTGTAATCCCAGCACTTGTGAGGCTAAGGCAGGAGGATCGCTGTGAATTCAAGGCTAGTGTGGGCTACATAAGCGAGTTCAAGACCAAACTGCACCACATAGCAAGACCATGTCTCAAAAAAACAAAAAAATAGCAAAAGCAATTCTGGGCAACAAGGACAAGGCAGGAGGCATCACAATCCTGAACTTCAAGATATACTACTACAAAGCTACAGTGATAAAAACAGCATGGTACTGGCAAAAAAAAAAAAAAAAAAAAAGACAGACATGTGGATCAATGAAAGAGAATAAAAGGACAAAGGGGCCAAATCCCTCTGCTAAAAGATAGTTTCTTTAACAAACGGTGCTGGGAACACTGGCTCTCCACACGCTGAAGGCTGAACCTAGACCCGTATCTCTCACCATGCACTACACTAAAATCAAAATGAATTAAAGATCTAAACATTAGAACAGAAACACTTAATCTGCTGGAAGACAAAATAGGTAAAACTCCTGAAGATATAAGTGTAGGCAAAAACTTTTTGAACAAAACCCTGGTTCCACAAGAAATAATACCAAGAAAATCAACAAATGGCATCACATCAAAGTGAAAAGCCTTCACACAGCAAAAGAAACAACCAACAGAGTGAGGCAACAACCGACAGAACAGGAAAAAAATTTGCCAGCTCCTCCTCAAAGGACTAATATCTAGAATATACAGAGAACTCAAAAAAATTAGACCCCACCAGATTTAAAGACCTAATTAAAAAATGGGCATATGAAATGAAAGACACTTCTTAGATGAATGAATACAAATGGTCAATAAATACATGAAAAATGTTCAGCATCATGGCCATTTGAGAGATGCAAATTGTAAAACAACACTGAGATTCTGTCTCACTCCAGAAAGAATGGCTGTAATCAAGAAATCAAGCAGTAACAAATGCTGGCGAGGCTATGGGGAGAAAGGAACCCTTCTCCATTGTTGATAGGAGTGTAAACTTATGCAACCACTATGAAAATAAGTATTGAGATTTCTCGAAACACTAAAAGTAGAAATTCCATTTGACCCAGCTATTCTACTTCTAGGTATCTGCAGCAAAGAGTTAAAGATGTTATACCACAGTGATGTATGCATACCCATGTTTATAGCAGTGCAATTCATTATAACTAAATCTTGGAAACAGCCTATGTGTCCATCAACAGATGAATGAATTTTTTAAATGTGGTATTTTTACACAATGGAATACTACTCTGCCATAAAGAAGGACAAACTTGAGACAGTTGGAAAATGGATGCACCTTGAGACCATAGTGCTAAGTGAAGTAACTCAGACACACAAGCTTAACTATAGCATGGTTTCTCTTACATGAAAAACTCAATATATAAAGTATGAAAAGTCAGATAAGGAAAAAAGGTATTGTAATCTAGTGTGGACAACATATCTATAAGTATGCCTTGACTTAGTACAATTGTCTTACATGTGTTATATCTTCTTTGGTCTATTAATCTGGTTTTCAATCTGTATATATGATAATTAACTTTATAAGGTTTTATACGATAAATTAATAAATTTGATGCTGGAAAATTGAAAATGGGTGTGGGGGGGAATAAGAGGGGAGTTGAAATGTGTTTTGTGCATGTACCAATCCCTATAGTGAATGTAATCATTATGGACTGCAAACAGGTACTAACAAAAGTTTAAAACTTTTTAAATTTAATTAAAAAAAGAACAAATCCGGTTGCATGAAACCTAACCTACTCCAATGAGACTGGCATTAACCCCTTCCACCAGTGGTGCCCTCGTGACCTAACCATCTTCAGCCAGGCCCGACTGCTTAAAGTTTCCTCCACTTCAGTACAATTACATTAGAGGCAATGCTTCCGGCCCATGACCCTTCAGGGGACACACTCAAACCGAATTCAAACCACAGCAGCTCCCGCCAACGTCTCCGCCTGTCCACTACCGGTAGTCTGCTGTCAGCCCACTATGCAGGTGATCTATGCAGTCGGTCCTTCCTTTTGAATATCTCTAGGTTTCTCACCTGAACTCTTGTTTCAGGTAGCTGACTGACTGTTCAACAGCTCCACTGTATGTAGAGCAGGTGTCTCAGTGTACACATCTAAAATGAAACTCCTGGTATTTCTTCTCAAAGCTGCCCCTCTCTTGCATTTTCATCCTTCTAACTGCTTAGCCAGAATTCCTGCAGTCATTTCTGAATGCTCTCTCTCACATCACATAGACAAACATTGGGAAGTACAGTTTACTCTGTTATCAAAATCTATCATCTCTTGGGCCGGTGAGATGGCTCAGCGGCATGGGCACCTGCTGGCGCGTGAGGTCCTGAGGTCAACCCCTGGTACCCACAAAAAAAAAAAAAAATCTATCATCTGGATATAGGTATAGATGTAGAGGTAGACATAGACGTAGATACAGACACGGATATATACACCGTCATATTTATCTGACCTTCCACCATCTCTTGCTTACATTACTGAAATACCTTCCTAACTATACAGATGTGCAGGACAATAATGACATCTGAGCCACAGGGCCTGGTTCAAATCCCACCCTTGTCACCTGTCAGTCATGTGCCAATAAACAAACAGCTTAATCCCTTTTGCCTCTCTTTCCTCAACTGTTAAGTTGAAGAATAGTAATACTCAACTCATAAAATTACAATGAAAACTAAATGGATTAGCAACTTTAAACACTAAAAACAATCCCTGTCCCCTATTTATACAGTAGAAGTTATTTTTGCAATTTTTATCTAGAAGGAAAATAAATACAAACTTTTCTTTCATTAACTTTATATTAAACTCATTCCTAATAGTTGTTTGAATGATTTTTTATAGTTATAACTGAATTACTGAGATTCTCCTGCAAGTTTTCATTTTCAAACATTTCATTGTCTATAATAAGAATACGTAAGCACAATTAATGTGATCTTTGCTGTTGTATGCATGCTGATAATTTGTCAAACCTTTGTCGAGGTGTTTGACTCATGTGCCAACAGACAGGGCTCTGCATGCCACTGTGGCACACATGCCATAGTTTCACCACCACTGATAGTCCAACATGACAGTAAGAATCTGTTGTAAATTCAAGCAACCATCAACAACTTCCTGTATGCAATCCATTTGTTTACCCATTAACAAGCACTTACTTAGCAATGATATTTTGCTTATATACTTTTTGCATTGTCTATTGGGACAGAACAATTAATGAGAAAATGATATACTATAAAAAAAATAGGCAGCAATAAAGCAATTCAAGGAGTCCCCCAGAGTTTAACATCCTGCATAATACTCAGAAAACTGTGAATGTTCACAAATTCAGTATGAAATTGATGGCTATAGAAGAAACATAGTTGTAAACCAAGCACAGTCACAAAAGGGGTGGGAAAAATCACAAAAAGGGTGAGAAAATCTATTAAACGAGCAATGTCTACTATTACAGAAACAACTGCAACCTTCTGCATCATACTAGCTTGTAGTCTCTTGGCTGGGTTTTCACTTCCATAAAAGGAAACTGTCACCAAATGCAGGAGAACATCGGGGAAAAGAGTGCTAGAAACAGGGCAATGTTTTGCAAAATAATTCACCTACCTCCAATCTGTTCTACACACTCCAGGGAGAGGTGTCTATAACTGACATCTGATCCTGTCACTTCTCCACTTAAAATGTTCTGCGAACGTCTCGTTGTCCTGAAGAGAGTCTCTGTATTCCCTGGCACAATTCACAAACACGTGATCTCACTGCCTTCATCCATCACTGCTTTCCCCTCAAAACCTGTGAAATGGCATTAAAAGCGTTTAACAATAAAACAATTTCACTGCAGTAATGGATAACAAATTTCTATACAAGAAGCAGAAATTTTGAGCAGCCTTTGCACAAATGAACTCAGATCTGTAGAGAAAGCCAGCTGGAGGAAGCCAAGAATTGCACAGGTACGTGAAATCTGGGTGTGCTATAAACCCAGCGCTAAGAGGTAACAGATCTGGGGTCATCGGGCAGCAGAGTGTTTCACTAAGAACACGTGCCTTGAGCATCTAAGCCGCTTGGTCTTTCTGCTGGGTCAATGGGAGCCACCAGTCTTGGTACTCAAACCAAAGCAGCAAGCGCCAGCCCCAAGAACAAAGCCTGAATAGGTCCTGGATAGCCACCAAGGCCAAAGAATGATAAGGAAACCAAAACAAACAGCACAGCCTGCCCCTCTACACATTCACCACATGGAATTCATGCTGAATAACTCAAAAATAAAGCAGAACATGGCCTGGAGAGTCACAAATGCTTAAGGAAAACAAAAACCATAGTTTAGAGGTACTAAAATCAACAAAACAAGCCAAACCAAATCAAAACAAAAAATTAAAATTAGCTTCATAAAGAAAACAGAGGAATTAAAAACATAGTATCCTCAAATGGATCCTCAAAAATAGAGCATACTATCAATGAAAGAAAAATTACAAAGAAAAAAGGACTGATTGAAGGCCACAGCATTCCTCTCGGAGCTCTTCCAGTTGCTCAGGTAGGAACAGAGAGCAGAAGGAGCTTTCCTGGTGCTGCAGAGGAACAGGAGTCAGCAAGCTGAAAGAACTAACCAAATGCTAGAGTAAATGAAGACGATTACAGCCATGCAATTCTGAATGATTTCAACACTGAAATCTTTACACAGCAAGTCAATGGGGATAAAAATAATTTACCTCCACAAGAAATAGAATCAAATTGCCACTGACCTCCTTTTGTAAAGACTTTTGTAAAGTCTCAAGGAAATAATTTTGAATGCAGGATCCTATATCTATCCAAATAATCAGTTGATATGAAGGAAAAGAATAGATATTTTTAAATATATAAAAACTCACTAAAGTTACTGTTTCTGAAATAATTACTTAAGGGTACACTCTGTCAACGAAAAAAAGCAGTAAGGTGTATACTATTTTAATTAGTGTTGATGAACATGCTAGATATTGTCTACTGTTGGTCAGTGTCACTCGCACTTGTTCCCTGCTCCTTCCAGGTTCCCGAAGCCTGGGAACTACATGTCCTTGCTCTCTTTTGCCAGCGGAATCCTCTGTACTCTCCTGATTCCGCCAGTGACATATCCTTGAACCAAATGTGGGTGATGGAAGGGAAGCAGACGCCTTTCTTTCCCCTGTGGGAGTGACAGTGCACACTTGATCTTTTGTTGCAGTTCTATCTTCACTTCAGAACAGCCGTGCCATGTGAGTCAGCCTTTCTCGCCATCTCCTGGCTCCTGTGTGGCAGCAACATCTTTCCTGTTTATCTGGATCACAGCTAAAGCACTTGTGCTCTGATTTTCATTCTTCAGCACTTCCAAAGCTCTAGGAAGCACCTAATTCCCTTAAATCTCTTTCCATTGGACTTAACTAGGATGACTCGATTTTGGCTGATAATGGGCTTCTTAAAGGCAATATGGTTTGAAACCTAAAGAAAAAATGCTTTCCAAAAGTATTTTCATGAAGAGAAACTCTCTGGAACTTAAATTCATATCAGGATTCTTTTCAAGCCTCATATCAGGCTTCTCCTACTCTGACCCCTAAGGAATTCAATATATTTAACAATACATGAAACCTCAGCTTAAAAAGTCATTTCTTAAGATTTTTACAAAAAATCAGGATATCTGCATGCTGCAGTGCTAGACTCGCATTTTCATCCTCTCCAGGAACTGTAATAAAATCTAGAAATGCTTGTGACATGCAGAGAAACTCACTCTCAAGTAATGTATTTAAGGACCTAATAGTTTCAATTAGTCTCCAGAAAGAGAAAAACATGTGAGAAGTACCCCCAAATGCACTTTGCTCTGTCACAACGTTTGAGATAAAAATCGTGCTCTATGAATAAGTTGAAATATAAATCTTGTGGCAACACACCTAGAGCGAAGCTCACTAACTTTTAGGTAGGGCTCCCTTTCTAAAAGAGATACTCAGATTTCAGGGGATTTTCTTCTCTCTCATTTCATAATTGAAACCTTACAAAATGGAAGTTAAATCTAAGCAAATCAATGATCCAGGTCTTTAAATGGCACACAGGACAAGGTATTACAGAATAAGAAGTGCAACAGGAGGCCAGAACGAAAGTAGAACCAACCACACAGTGCCCAGCGCGGAGCAAACACTGAATGAAACTTTGCAGAATCTGTACAGTTTCATTACAACAATCTCAGCTCAATTATTTCTCAGTAACTAGCCCTACGGTTCACTGATTCATGCAACGAACATTCATGGAAGATCTATGATGAGGCTCATACAATCCGGGAACACGACCACATGCATCCTCTAGGCTCTGCTCTTCCGTCCACAAGCAAGGTCGGTTCTGTTCATTTACCTTCTGCTTGGGTCTTCCATGCCCGTGAGTGTCCCTATTTCATTCTTGTTCTTACCAATTCGCGGTATCATTTAACGTGCATACAGCTCCTCCTGCACGCCAGGCCCTGTGCATAAAAGAGTAGAACCTGATCCTTAGCTTTGAGGCCTTCCCGACGCTGATCTGCAAAGAAGCAGATCTAGAAAGCACGTGTAGCACTTCACGCGCTTACAGTGGCGCCAGCCACCCTGTGGACACCATGAAGCACAGTGGACAGACCCTGGCCGGACCTCAAGCCTCCTCGCCAGTCACACCTCCCACCACACCCAGCTTGAACCTCCTCCATCACTGAACGGCAGTCCCAGCTCCCGCGGCCTCCGGGCTCTTTTCCAGCCCTCGCTGTCCTCCCTACGCGGGGGCTTCTGTTCCCCCGCTTGCTCACCCTCCTCCTCTGCTTCTCAGACACCCCGTGGCCTCGTCAGGAGCTCGGAGGACCACCCCTCCACCCCTCCCACTGCCCAGGTTGGAAGGCTCCTGCTTCTAACTCTCTCTGTGTGCCTCTAACAACAACTACCACATTGCAGCTGAAATGCTTTCTTTAACTTTTATCCATTCACGCCACAAACTTTATTAAGAGGCAGCTAAGGGCCTAACGTGGGCAAGTACAAATTACACAATAATGCGCCAAATAGAAATGATCTTTGCCTTCAGGGACCTAATGTCCTGGTGACGGCAGATCAACAACAAACACACGGCCCTAGGAGTAGCAAACGAAGCAAGTGAAGAGTCCTGTCCGAGCTGGGCGGTGTAAAATTACGTGACGGGGAGAGGAAGTACAATGGGGAAAGAAGTTATGGGGCCCAGAGACGGAGACAAATTGGTTCACATTTCCCTTGGATCTGTTCCCTTTCCGGAGGAAATGCGAAATCGCGTTTGGCCACCAGAGGGCAATGTGGGATCACAGTGGGGACTGCTCGCCCCGCGCACTCCAGGGCAAGAGGCGCCACAGTCGGCAACAGGGAGGAGAAATGGGACCTGGACGCAAAATGTTATTCGTTCCCTTTACACTGCTAATAAACACACAATCCTTGAAGACGACAAAGTCCATAATTGGATTAAAATGTATTAAAACGGAAGAAAAAAGAGACGTTTCATATTCATAATTCTGTAATTATCCTCAGCTAACGGAACAAAGCTCCACTTCCTAATCATTTCTGATTTGCCTCCCTCAGCTCTGGGTCGCAGCAGGTGTTAACGTCCGGTGAGCAGGGTTTTCCGGCTCGTCTTCAGCAGTTATGCTGTTCAAGCACCTCCAGCCGCTGCTTCCGTCCTCCTGAAGAGTCTTGCCTCTTCTTATCTCGTTTGAGGCAGATGAGAGGCAATTATCATTTCTGCTTGACAAAACAAGGTAAGAACACAGAGGGGCCGTCTGCCTGTTGGGGCAGAATTGAAAGCGGCCGCCCAAGTGCGAAGGCCGCATGCGGAGTCCTCAAGCACTCTGCCAGCCGGGGCGGCTGGGCCCTGGAGCGAGGCCTTGCTTGGCAAAAGCCGATGGCCAGGTGCTTTCCAGAGAGTGTTATTCGAAACACCTACAGATGCGATTCGGGAGGTGAATAAGGAGCTTAGAGCCCTGCCTTGGCCCGGAGAACAGTGTCCCCAAGGCCTCAGCAGCATCCTCACCAGGAGCCATTGATGGGGGAGGCCAGACACAGTTCCAGGAACTAAAAATGCCGTAAAAGTTGGAAGGAAATAATTCAGGCTTTGCTACCTGGTTATTCAATCAATGGTCATCCATTAAATAGCACTGTGTGAGTCGCTGCAGGGAAAGCAATGTATAAGACATTGTCCTTATTCTCAAGGAACTTAAATCTCATTATAAGAACATGGCACATAACCATGAAAATATTTGTCAATAGTAATATAAAACCAACAGCATTTCTGTGGCAGAGTCTAACAAAGATTGTCAATAAATATTCAATGATAACAACATGCCAAGTATGAGAGAGATGCAAGCATATCTATAAATGGTACTGAGTTTGTCCTCATAGACTCCACATGCCAGCTGTAGAGTATGGTTTATTCTGTTTATTAATTTATGCAATGAATATTAATGGGCAACATATGAGAGGGATATGAATAACCCACAATACCACCCACAAGGAACACATTGCTTAATAGGGGACCTGGAAGACCTGTGAATAAATCATTTACTTTTTTTTTTTTTTTTTTTTTTTTGAGACAAGTTCTTGCTATGCAGTTCAGACTGGACTTGAACTCATTATGTAGCCCAGGCTGGCCTCAAACTCACAGCGATCCTCCGGCTTCAGTCTCCTGAGTGCTGGAATTACAGGCTTGTGCCACCACACCAGGGAAATAATTTACTTTTAATGTAATATGAATTTTTTTTTACTACTTTGAAGATTGAACTATGGGCTGGTGATGTAGCTCAGTGATGAGTGCTTGCCTAGTATACACAGGGCCCTGGTTTTGATTCCCAGCACTGCAAACATAAATAAAATAAAATGAAAATAAAATAGATAGTTAACAAAAAGAAGATAGGACCCCAATAACAGGAAATAATATCAAGAACAGACAAATGGGTTACATCAAATTAAAAAGTTTCTGCACACCAAGAGAATCAACAGAATGAAGAGACAGCTTCCAACATGGGAGAAAATCTTTGCTAGCTACTCCTCTGATAGAGAATTAATCTCTAGAAGATATAAAGGACTCAAAAACTTAACATCAGAAAAACAAATAGCCCAATCAATAAATGGACAGATGAACAGACACTTCTCAAAACAGGAAGTACAAATCGTCAATAAGTATATGAAAGAAATGTTCAACAACCTCAGCCATTAGGGAAATGCAAATCAAAACTACACTGAGATTCAATTTCACCCCAGTCAGAATGGCTGTCACCTAGAACACAGAAACAATCAATGCTGGTGAAGATGCAGGGAAAGAGAAACCCTGTGTTACGGCCTGTGTCTAGATGTCTGCCCAAAGCCTCATGTGGTCACAGGTAGGGCTTAAGTGTGTGTGATTAGTAAATTAGTTCACTAATTGGTTTGGCATAGTTCTGAGTGCGGATAGTGGGAAGGCCCACCCTGGGTGTGAGTGCTACCTGCCCTAAGGGAGTGTAGCCTGGATAGAATATAAGGGACAGAAAGAGGGCTGCTGCCATGACTTGCTGCTTCTTTGCTACTTCCCTGCTTTGCTGCCTTCTGCCTACCATGTACTGTTTCTCTTCTGCAATGTCCCTCTGCCATGCCACCCTGCCTTGGATCCAGCCAATTATGAACTTAAACCTCTACAAACTGTGAGCTACAATAAACCTTTCCTCCTTTAACTTTGAGTGTCGGGTATTTTGTCTCAGCAATGAGTAAAGTAACTAAGACACCCTCCTACACTGTTGGTGGAAATGTAAACTAGTACAACCACTATGGGAATGGAGGCTCCTCAAAAAAATAGATGTAGACATAGATTTCATCCAACTATACCACTCCTTGATATATTCCCAAAAGAATTAAAGGCAGAATACTATTGTGATACATGCATACCCATATTTATTGTGATGCGATTCACAATAGCTAAGTTGTGGAAACATCCTAGATGTCCATCAACTGATCAATGAATACAGAAAATGTTTTATTTATATAATGGAGCATTGATCAACCATAATAAAAGAACAAAATCATGTCATTTGCAGAAAAAGAGATGGAACTGGAGGCCATCATGTTAAGCAAAATACCCTCAGGAAGTTAAATATCACATGTTATGTCTTCTATGACCAATCTATAAATCAATAATGACAGAAAACTAGAAAGTGGCTTTTAGATACAGGGGAGAAGCCATGGGCGAGGGGAGGAAAAGAGGACAGGGTAACGTGGATGAAAATAGTCAAAATGTATTATATGCAGGTACTAATATACAAAAACAAATCTCACCATTCTGCATTACAGTATGCACCAATAAAAATTAAGCTGTTTGTGTGCACATACATAGGATAGATCCGAAGTAGTGCCCTGTATAAAGGACAGGCTACGTCGCGGTGACACTAGCTTATGTCTACCACATGCTAGGCCTTGTGCTGTAAGTGCTACTAATTCTTTTAATTTCCCAGGAACCATATGAAGTAGAAAGCATTGTAATTGCCACTTGTGGATGAAGAAACTGAGGCAGGCACAGGAGCATCCAGTGGCTTGCTGAAAGAAGTCTGTGCAGTCTGCTTCGTCCATCACTTCCTCACATCACCTCCCTTCCCCATACTCAGCTACTCCAACTCAGGCCCCTCCACTGAGCCCATCTATCTCCATCTGTGCTGCCCCCACCATGCTGATCCCAGGGGTGCTCTGCCCCGTCCCTCAGAGCACTGGCACAGGCCAGCATTTGTAAAAGTCTTTACTAAATCGTCAAAGAAAACAAGGTGGAAGCATGGGAAGAAGCAATCCAACCTAGGGAACATGAGCCTCTAATCCTTTTATAATTTGCTTGCCCTGCTCTTCATCATGATCTCCTTAGAACACTGCCCTCGTCCCCAGGCTGATGTCTGTGTACACCCCTCCCCTGAGACCCTCACCTCCATCCTATTCCATGTGGTAAAACCATTTCAAAATGTGCAATATGGGAGCAACTTCCCAGATATCTATCTTAAAGAAAGTCTTAGAACTCTTTTCTCATTTCCATCAACTCACCTGAAGACTCACCTGTCCCCCAGTTGATTGGCATCACACATGACTGCCTTCTCCCAGTCACGTTTCCTATCTAGGACTCCCGTGCCTGTAACCATTACCCTATGGTTACTCTGTCTTTACATGTAACTATGTCTTTACTCTGGAAACACTGTGTAGGAAAAATTACACACCTAAAAATGCGAGTGTTTCCTGGCAAGGAGGTTAGTATTAGACCAAGGAGGAGGCTTTCGGTATCAAGACGAAAAGATTGGGCTGGATAGACAAAACTTAAATGATTGCCTTGCTATAAAAGTTGATGATGAAAAAAAAAAAAAACATTGATGATGGACCCAAGTCTCAAGTCCAGGTGACAGAGAACTAATTGTATTGAGAAAGTCAGAGAAGTTGATGGGAAAAAACTGGTGTTAAGGGTGAAAAAAAGAATTTATTATTCTTACCCCAGTTGTCTAGGGGGTGAGAGAGAAAAACCCAGTGCATATGACTAATGAGCAACTGGACCCCCAAAGTTAGAGGTTGTTGCTAGCAATACGGATACAAGTGTCATGAGCATGAAGGTGAGAAATGACAGAGAATCTCGATAGGTGCTCCGAACTTTAAAATGGGGGGATCAAGAGGGCACAGTTCATGGCTATGGGGCAAAATGAGAAAAAAAGAAGAGAAGACAAGGAGATAAATGAGGGAAAAAGAATAGAATGGGGAAGGAGAAAGCATGGACCATAAGCACCACAGATGGAAAGAGAAGCGTTCTAAAGAGAGTGGGTGATCTAGAAACGCCAATGTGGTGAAGAGGGGCCATAAATAACAACAGAAAACAAATGAGACAGGATGAAACATTTTGTCTTAGTCCACTTGGGCTGCTATAACAAAATATCTCAGACTAGGAAGTTTACAAAACAGAACTTCACAGTTCCGGAAAGTGGAAAGTCAAAGATCAAGGATGCAGTAGATCTGGTGTCCAGTGAAAGTCCATTCCTTGTAGAAGGACACTTCCTGTGTGTGCGTCTGTGCAGAAGAGGCGGACGAGTTCCCTGGGTTTCTTGTATGAGGACACTGATCCCATCCCTGAAAGCAGAGCCCCTCGTCTGGTCACCTCCCAAAGGACCCCGCAAGACCCACCTTTTAATATGGTTGCATGGCTGATTAGGCTTCACCATGTGGATTTCAGAGGGACACAAACAACCAATTCATAGAATATATGAACTACATATGGAACTGAATTCATGTGAATAGGGGGAAATCTGTTATCAAAAAAGGGAAAGGGGGCTGGGGATGAACCTCAGTGGCAAAGTGCTTGCCTGCCATGTGTGAGGCCCTGGTTCAATCTCCAGCACTGCAAAAAAACAAAAAGAAGGGCAGGGAGATATGAAGAATAATTCACAGGAACGGAACAGAAAATGGCCAGTTTACATCTGAAAAGAAAATGTAACATTCAAGAATTAAGAAAATGAAAATGATACCACACATGGTACCCAGAGTATGGGGAGTCAGGTTTTTTTTATGTATTGCAGGTGAGAGTGTGAATTGCTACAATCTTCTTAAGTCATCTGTCAGCATACAATACATTTTGTTATTCATTTGTTGTTGGGAGTGCTGGGGGTTGAACCTAGAGCTCCTTCACACTGAGCACACGCTCTCCTGCTGAGCTGCATTCCCAGCTCTGATGCGTCTTTAAGTGCACACACCTTTTGATCCCACAGATCCCTCTACTTTGAAAATCTATGACAGACAAACTGGGTGTGGGGACGCATGCCTGTGATCACAGCACTCTGGGAGGCTGAGAAAAGAAGGTTGTAAGTTTGAGTCCAACCTGGGCAACTTAGTGACTTAGAAAGACCCTGTCTCAAAATAAGAAATTTCAAAAGAGCTGGAGATGTAGCTCAGTGCAAAGGCCATAGGTTCAATCCTCAGTACTACCAAAAAGAAGACGACGACGATGACAACGATGACGATGACGATGAAGAAGAAAAGGAAAGAAAAAAAGAAAAAAAATCTATAACAGAAATAAAAGCACAAGATATTGAAAGACACTTGTATTTGAATATTTATTGAAGAATTCCTTAAGTGGGGGGGAGGGCTTAAAAATTCAATCCAGATAAGAAAATGATTTAATAAATCATAATTATCCAAACTATGAAATATTGGATTTCTAGTTTTAAAATATACATGTGTTAACCAGAAGAGATGTGCTAAATTTCTAAAGTAAAATACAAATTACAAAGTAATATTAATGGATCCTTCTTTGTTAAAAAAAAAAAAAAATAGACAGAGGACTCATATTTGTGCACGCAGCATTAACTGCATTTGCATAAACCCAGATAAGAGAGTGGAAGCTCACAGACCAAATTATTAACTTTGATTACTGGGGTTGGGTAGGATCAGAGGGGAAGGGAAACTGATAAACTTTTTCTTTGTATACTTCTGGATATCATTCCATCTGTCACTATACACATATAGTTGTGCTTTTTGTGAGTAGTCCAAATAAACAATTATAATTGAGGAGACATGACAGGCACCAAAAACCACATTCTTCTAGAAGAGTGAATATGAAGACAAAGCCCCAGGATGACAGAGAGGAGAATGAAATTCTTAGGATAGAGGGGGTCAGTGGGTGAGGCAGACAGCAGGAGGAATCTCAGTTTCAAGGAATTCCAAAGAATATAAGTATTAGATGAATAGACTCTACTATTCCCATGGGGTTTCAGTATTTAATAAGTATATTTTCTGTTTGCATAGAGTTTTCCGTTCTACAAACACACATAATAATATTGGGTTTTATATTAGTACATGTTTGCAGTACATAATGTTTACACGTGGAGTTGTAGAGTTGGTGCATGTACATAACACATCTCAAGTCCTTATTTTGTTCCCTTTCCCTCTCCTTCCTCCCCCACTCCATCTCTTTTTTTTTTTTTTTTTTTTTTTTTTGTGGGTACTGGGAGTTGAACTCAGGACTTCGCGCTTGCCAGGCCGGCGCTTATGCCGCTAAGCTATCTCACTGGTCCCCCCCACTCCATCTCTTGATCCGCTTCCTAATTGAGAAAGATCTATCTCCCTACTTTCTATTACCTATTTTATCCTTTTATTTTGTTCTTTGTTTATTATTTGGATTTCTCATATAAGAGAAACCATGCAATATTTATGCTTGTGTGTCTGATTTATTTCTCTTAATATTATGGTCTCAAAGAGGCATCCATTTTCCTACAAATGACTCAAGGTTATCTTTCTTTATGGCAGAGTAGTTCTCCACTGTGTATGAATACATTTTCTTTATCCATCCGTCTCTTGGTGGACATACAGGTTGCTTCCAAGATTTAGCCATTATGAACTGTGCTGCTATAAGCATGGGTGTGCATGTAGCCCTGTAATATGAAGCCTTCAACTCCTTCAGGACAACACACAGAACGTGAATAGCTGAGTCAAATGGAATTTCTAGTTTTAGTTACTTTGAGGACTCTATACCGACTTCCACAGTGGCTATATTAAATTTTTAAACGCTCAGATGCATTGGGATCTGTCCCTGTCGACAGCACTGCATTCCCACTTTACATACAAGGAAACAAAATCCCAAAGAGAAACATGACTTTCCACAGTCACAGAGCTGCTAAGAGGCCACACTGGCCTGGCAATCAACTCTTCTGCATCAAATCCCTATATTTTGTCTGACAAAAACCCCACAGTGCAAAAATTCTTCCCGTACTACAAAAGAAACAGGCTTAGTCCCATCCTTGGATAAAGAATTAATAAAGGGAACCAAATCTGATTCAAAATTAGCCTTATAGTAGTCAAGCCGAGGCAGGAGGCTGTCGCCAAGGAGCCAACCTGCGGGGGGTTCTATTCCTGTCTGCCACAAGCTCACCATGACCTCAGGAAAGTAACTTCACCTCTGTGCCTCAGATTCTCTCTGTCTGAATGGGATACCTACCTTCCTCTACAGACAACTGTGCTGAGATCAATTGGCCCTTGTCTACGAGGACTTTGAGCTTTTTGGTGGACAGGGCTACACAGGTTGCCGCCCCGCTGCCTTAGAAGCGAGTCCATGAGAACACGCTCAGGAAAGTCACTTACAGTGTGGCCGATCCACCCTCACTCACCTCATGGTGAGAAAAGCCTGCTAAGGTGTCTGAGAGACTAAATATAAATTGAAACCACACCTGCTGAAAGCTGCTGTGCTGCCAGAAGCTATTACAAAATCCTGATATCTTTAGTACTCAATATTTGTGTGAAAGAATGTGACAAACCAAGGCCAAGGTTAAAGGGGACCCACCTTGCCCATAAAAGAAAGAGAAAAGGAAAGAAAAAACCTGTGGTGAGTGAGTGCGTGTGTGTGGGTGTGGGTGTGTGTGTGTGTAACACAACCATGCAAATAGGAAGTTGTAGATAGCAGCTCCGTTTGGGAAAATGAAGCTTCTCTTTCGTTGCTTCAGGACAACAAATAATTCTAACAGACTCAAAACAGCTTCTTTGAGGGTACTGAAGAGCTAAGCATGAGTAAACAGCCATCAATAACATAGGTGCTGAAAGATGGTGTGTTTGTGTGCTTTATCTCTTCCTCCAGCAGGAGGGCAAGTTCCTGAGGCAAAAAGACCTGTCCGGTAACATTCTCCTTGGTGTCTGCCCTTCCTCCTGCCTGCTCGCTCCTCCCCGGAGCGCCTGGCCCGGGCTCTGTACACCAATGCGCAGCAGTGCAGGTGCTCTGACACGAGGTGTCCCCAGACGTCCCGAGCAGTGGACAGAGAAGAGTCAGCAAGAAACAGCCACTGCCCAAAATGTACAATAGATATTATGAAAAGGGAAGAAATTGTTCAAAAGGAAAGAGGAACTAGGGTGGAAGAAAGGGCAAAGGAAGGAAGGGAAAAGGAAAAAAATACAAGATAGTTATACTACTAGTTTCTCTTAGTTCATTGAAAAGAAAGGATTGCGCTAATATCGTTTGGAGAATTTTTATGTCCATATCTTGTACACTGAGTAATAACTTTGAAGATAACAATACTCAATGTATTAGCTATTGTTATTCTCCTATTATTTTATTATGAAATTTTGTTTTATTTTTTCCATAAAATAAAAATATATAAATAAATTTTAAAAAATAAAAAGAAACAGCCACTGAGTTCTAAAACATGGGATTTTAATTAAAATATTACCCAAACTGGTACAGCATGGTCAGATGTGCAAAATAAATGTCCTTTTCCCTTTTTAAAAAAATTATAACAGAATAAACAGATGACCTAACACCCTCCGCTGTTCTATTTATCCAGGAAGTGTTTATGCACCTAGAATCAAGCCTCTCGTTATTCACCGAGCTCAGACCATGTACCACACGTTAGCTATTCTGCTAACACCTAGCATGGGGACTTAAAGTTCTGAGAGTTTTTGTTAGAATTGTTTTGTTTTGTTTTGTTTGCATTTTTGTTGTTGTGGATGATGATTAAACATGATTCCTCCCTTCCAATAGGCCACATCAGAGTGAGAGAGACAGCTAGCCTGCTCCTTTCCATGTCCACAGAGAAAGTTAACTGATTCTCCTGTCTGAGTGTGATACTAGCATGGGCATATTGGGCAAGGCCTCTACTTTCAAGGACAGATTTATGGCCTCTTCTTGAGTGGTTCATTTAGTTTGAAACACCTGGTACACCGTGTAAGTTTTGTTTTTTGCCTGTCAAATGTGGAAGGCAAGGCCATGAATGGCGTAATTTAAATGAATAAAGTAAATGGCAATGTTTCATAGCACCTTGATCCATAATCCTTGGTAGGCATCCTGAAAGAGCAAAGTGACATAAATAAAACGCACGGAGACATTATAAAATGTAAGGGGTCATTTGTGCAGATGTTGCCTCACCTATAATGAAATAACTTCCCCTGAATTCTTTACACTCTGAAATATTGTAAGAGAAAAGAGGAAAAGAAAGAAGGAAGGGAGGAAGAAAGAGGAGAGAGGGAAAAGAACAAAGGTAAAGGAGAAAGAAAAAAGAAAAGCAGGAAAAAAAATCTTTCTATTGTTTTGAGAACTGGTAAATTCTTTAAAAAACATTCTATTGATTCCCAACAGAACGAGGTCACTCAGTCATCCCTTTGCATATTTTGAAGCTGAAATGGTTTTGTTTCCAGAGTTCCCTGCTCCTTCTGTGATCATATCAGTGGAGACCCCAGTCACCCAGCTCATTATGATAACTCTGTCCCTGAATTTCCAGAGAAGCTGCCTCCCACCCTCTGGCCTCTGTACCTGTGGCATGAAGTTGGTGTCAGGTTGCTGTGTGGAAATCTGGCTGAACTCAGAGGCTGTGTGGAACATTAATCCAGTTTGAAACACCCACTTCACAACTAAAAATAGGCTGAGAAACTCGGTTCCTGGTTCAGTGGACTGAGAACTTCTGTAGTGCAGATGCAAAACGAGCTGAGGCAGACAGGGAGCTTCTGAGCACGTTGCTGCAGGCAGAAGGGGCTGGGGGTTTGAGGCTTTGAAGAATCTATGAAAAATGTAGCTGGATCTGAGGAACGATCTGGCAGTCAGCGAGCAGGCTCCTCAGAGAAGCTTCTGCTAGTGCAGGGCTGCTGCAGGCCGGGTTCTGGCTCAGGCTGAGCACAGGTCACCCATCAGCCTGACACTTCGCCCCACGGTCCAGTTCAGACAGGCCGGTGTCCTAACACTAAACATCTGTGCTTCACTGACCCTTCTGAAGACAAAGGGATATGAGAGGAGGAATGAAGAAGCAGAAGGCCTGGGACATAGGACAGAGGTCACTGGGAAAAACACTGCAGATCTCCAGAAGATTCTGTTTCATTCTCAATGTCCAGGCCATGAAAAAGCACTACTGAACTTGGCAAGAACTCCAGAGGAAAAACTCCAGAAGAAGGAAGGACTTTTCTTGCCAAAATAGAATCCCTTTGTCCTGCCAGTTCTTGACTTCTCACCTCTAGAGCATTAAGGTTTGCAAACTGGTGCCCAAAGCATAGGAAGACATCAAAGTCTTGTTAAATAATCCAAGGCCATACATCCATCTCTGGGGACAGGACCACTAGTCGTCACAGCACTACAGAATCCCAAGAGTCAGGGAACATTTTTTATTTCTATGGAGACATTGTCTTGAGTGAGTAGGAGTCTTAATGGCAGAGGGGAAGAGGTCCTAATGTGTGTTTGGCAGCTGCCAAGTTGTTCCCAAAATAATTTAAATAATCTGAGGTTTTCTCACCAGATTCCCTATTTCACAAGACTTAGTTGAAGGCACCATTCCATCTTTCAGCTCCCATTTCCATCCCCTGTGGGTTACTTAATTCCTGGAAGCTTCAAATTGATTGCTTCAGTCATTTAGGAAGCTCATAAGTTCATTCAACCCCTCTCCATTTTACAGACATTTTAGTCCAGACCCCATGAGAACGTGGAGCAAGAGAAGTCTGCGAGTTCTGATCAGGAAAGAGAACCACAGCCTTTACTTATTGGTCAGCTGAGTTAGCAGATGCAAGGACACTGGATAAATACCCAAGATGAATACCCAAGAGGGTGAATACCCAAGAATTCCTTGACACTCTGTGACTTCCTCCACTCCTTGTTACATAGAAGGTTTTTATAGTGGTTGAACTCTGTCTAGTATTTTCTACTCCTTCAATTAAGCATTACCAGCAAGTTGTGATGTCCTGATTACACTTTTTTGGGAGGATTTAAAAGATACTAACTGATGTAAATACGCATGAAGACATATGTAGAAATATTTGATTTAAAGACATCTGGGCAGTTAACTGATTGCCCACTGAGAGTAATACTATGTTTTTGGAAAACATAACAGAGACTCAACAAATATTGATTGATTCCTACCACATGCAAGTTAACTATGGCAGTTTTCTTATGTGGAAAAAACTGTAATTTTATGGGACAAGATGGTGGTTAATTGAAATATAAAACTGTGTAAAGTGTGTAAGATGTGTTATAATAGTACTTACTGTAAAGAATTATCTGAGGTATTTCTCTATCAGTCACCTGCAATAGTAAATAACCCACCATTCCCCATGCTGAGCCGGCAGCAGATATTAGTAATGGACCATAACTCACCCAGACCAAGTCTTGGAGTCCTCGACACAGCTCCCAGGCAACCTATGTCAATCTGCCATAGACATTCATCTGCTCACTCAGTTTGTTCAATGAATTATTTATTGAGTACCTACTATGTGCTGGGAATTGTAATGTGTGCTGTATTATAGGAGCAACTGATGAAAACTGTGATTTCTGCTCTCCTGAGCATTATTAAATGTCAACATATCTGTTTTCTGATACAGAGGCTATTTCCATCCCCGACTTAGACTGTCCATGTGCTATTGTGTCCTTCTCTCAGATGACATAAGATGACGGGGAAACAGACATAACTATTCTTCCTGCTAATTTAATATCGCTAGCACTTCAACTTCGGGGCAACAGATGGTTGAAAGAAGGAGTTTTTAGGTTATATGCCCCCAAAGGGATGTATTAATCAAGATCTCCTTGGCAATAAATTAATAAACTAATTAAAATGGTTAAAAGAAAGTATATTGCCTGTCTCAGAGAATCAGTTGTCTCCAAGCACCCCATAATCATTATAACTCCTGATTCTCACCTGGACATTTGACCACCTACCATATCAGCTACATTTCCCAGCCTCCCTCACACTGAGTTTTAGCCAGCAAGATGTAAGCAGAAGTGTATTTAACAGCTTCCAGGTATCTTCTTCAAGAGCTAGGTGGCATATACACTTCACCTTCTTTTTTTATGTCTTTCTCCTTCTAGCTGCCTGGGAAACATGCCATTATCTTGGACCTTAAGGATGAGGGCCAGATGGTGGAGATAATGGAGTGATGATCTGGATGAATCCTAGTTCTCTGAAAATGTCATCAAACAGAGATACCACACCATCCCAGACCTGCATTCATAGAGACTTTAACATGAAAAAGAGTTGAGCATCCTCCTGCTTAAGTCATTGTTACTCTAGGTCTCCATGAATCACAGTGAAGCCTGACCTTCATGATATACTTACCTAATGGGGAATCTTATAGTAGGTTGGGCTTCAAGAATGGTGTGACCTCTTGACTGCGGCTCCATTCCTCTTCATACTCTTGGCCTTTGCTGTCTTCCATGAGCAAGACTTGTCCCAGGCTGGCAATGGCAGAGGTGAGGTTCTGCACCTTAACATCTGCTCACAACAAGATCTAAAACAAGGGGGAAAGTTTTTGTGGGGATTTGCCCAGAAAAGAAAACACGAACTTACTAAGAAGTCCCCAAGTCTCTCCTCTTGCACTTGGGCCTAAACTGAACCCTGAAAAAGTCTTTGGAAAGCAGAGAGGATTCTCCTTAGACCAAATAGAATGGTCTGTAGAATGGGCATGGGATCTTCTAAGCCAGGCACACAGCTGATAAGAAAAGGCCAGATGGTTGTGTTTGGAAGGAGGAAAAGTAATGTTCTGGTTACTTGTTAGCTTAACAAACCTCACAAAAGTTGGTGGCCCCAAAACAACAATAATCTTATTTACTTTATAAGTCAGCAACTGAGACAGGGACAACTCATCTATCCTCAATATGCAGTTGGCTGGGAAAGGGGAGCTGCGTGAAGATCAGTGGGTGATTCCTCAGGCACCTCTCTCTGTCTCCACCCGGGCTCTCCAGTGTGGTGGCTTCAGAGTGGCTGGACTTCTTACACGGCAGCCCAGGGGTCTGGAGGTGCATGATCCAAGGCAGAGAGAGTGGGAGTGCTGTGCCGACTCACCTAATTTAGCCCCACTTCCATCTCATGTTTGCAGAGGTAGTCACAAGGCCCACCCTGTTTCAAGGGGAGGGAACATAAATTCCACATCTTGATGGTTCAGTGGAAAGGTTCTGAAAGAGTATATGAGACTGGAATTGTTTTGGGTTTTTTGTTTTTTGGGGGGTTTTGGTTTTGGTTTTGTTTTGTTGGGGGGTTTTTTTGCTTTCTCTGTAAATTAAATCTGCCAGAATGGGAGTTTGAGAGGCCACCAATAACATCAACCACCAGGAGAGAAGTCAAACATGCAGAACCCACCTGCTTCCAGAGGCAGGTACTTTAAGAGATGGGAGGCAACCACCAAAAAAAGGTTAAGTATTTGATGTAAAGCTTATGTTAATTAGCTTGATGTACTTGTTCCATGTTGCATATATATGTCAAAACATCATGTTTCACATCACAAAGATAATTTTTATTTTTCAATTAAAAATAATAAGAAGAACATAACTTAAAAAGATATAGGCTGTAAAGTGCTACAGCACTTCACAAGTGCAAGGGATTGTATTTCTGATGGCAGGGGTGTGCAAAGAAGACAGCATCTGTGATGGGCCTCAAAGAGTATGAAAGGTGTATATATGGGGAAACATGGGTAAGGTGATTCCAGTGAGAGACCAAGTAAGCAAACCCCAAGAAATAAAGAAATGCATGAGAAAGAGAATCCCAGATTAAGGAAGCAAGTAAATAAATCCAGAAGGGCAGGAACAGTGTTGAATCAGCTCACACAATCACTAAGTCTCCCAGGTATTTAATATTTATAATAATGGTTTCCTAGGACTCCCCTGGGAAACTGTTGGCAAAATAATATAAATAAGTCAATTTAATAACAGGTAAGGAGGTCAGCAGACAGACAGAGAGACAGAGAGGTGAGAGGGAGAGAAATGAAGCACAGAACACAGGCGCAGCCCTCCTTCAGAAGCTGACTCCATGGACTACATCAGCTTGGGCTGACTTCCTATCTTAGCCCATTTTCTGCCGCTAAGACAGAATATCTGAAACGGAGTAATTTATAAAGAACAGAAATTTAATTCTTGCAGCTTTAGAGGCTGGAAGTCCACAATCAAGTCACCAGCTTTTGGGAAGGGCTTTCTTGGCATGTCCCCACATGGTGAGAGGCAGAAGGGGCAAGAATGACCCCACAACCACAAGCCTTTTTATAGCTGCCCTAATTCATTCCTGAGGGTGAAGCTTTCATGACCGAAGCACCTCTCAAAAGGCCCCACTTCCCAACACTGCACCGGTCATTAAGTTTCCAACATAAATCTTGAGAGGACATATTCGAACCATAACATTTGCTACAAATGAAAATGTTGATTTTTAAACCACCAGGTGCTCTCAACCTATTTCACATAGAAAATGATTATGTTTCTTGGCAATCCACGTGAGGGAGATTGAGGCTAGAAGTGACAACTGGGCCCTGGCCACATAACTACTGAGAAGATCAATATCCTGCTACACCTGGAATCCCCTCAGCTGCACTATGTCCTCCCCAGGGAATTTTCACAAGATTACCGATGCAGACATCTCACCTAGATTTAATGGATCCAGGGTACAGCCAGGACACAGGGCTTTTTTAATTGCTCCCCAATTTTTTTAATACACTGTTTTACAACCATCCTGATCATCAAGAACTCCCCAGTACTGACTCTTAGACAAGGCCAACTTCAAGGCTTAATCACTCAAAGTCCATCTTCACAATTGGGGTTCCCGCTGTGTAAGAGTATTTAATCCGGGCCGGTGAGATGGCTCAGCGGCTTAAGCACCTGCCCTGCAAGCGCGAGGGCCCGAGTTCGACTCCCGGAACCCACATATGAAAAAGGGGCCGGTGATATCGCTCAGCGGCACGGGCGCCTGCTGGCGCGCGAGGTCCTGAGGTCGACCCCCGGTACCCACAAAAAAAAAAGAGTATTTAATCCTTTCTCTGTAAGGAAACAGGAAGAACTCTGATGGGAGGGAAACACTGGCTCTTGTACATGTATTATGCTAAACTTCCAACTATATAGAAATATTTGGATGATTTTTTAAAATTCCAACCCACATGTGCGATTTCTTAGACTCTTGGGGGGAAACTCTTTGCTATTGGCATTCCTTATGGGAAAAAAGATCTTTATTGTTAAACACTGAGGAATTTGAGTGTAAAAACCCAGGCAGGGAATGCCCCCTTATGCATCAAGTCTACTTATCTTTACATTGGTCTCTGCCTGTGACAAAACAGTAACAATATACCGTGTTTGACATGTGACTGTCACTAAGTCCACAGTACACTTTCCAACAGAGGAGTCAGGAACAACTTCTGCAATTTTAGTAGCAGAAGTTCATGAGAAGTCTCCTGCCATGGATTGTACTCTTTAATCCACTATATAATCACATCAAGAGCAAAGAAATGCTGTCTAGGATCAAATCAGCCACGAAGCAATCATGAATTCTCCACGGCTGATCCAGAGGCATCCAAATCAGAGCTAACAGGATCAGAGAGACAAAATCTCAGAGCCGTGGGGCAGAGATTTGAGGCCCACAGAAAGCAGAAAGTGGCTCATCGATATGGAGCAAGCACACAGTGAACCAAAGGGACACAGAGCCGACCGGGTAAATGGACTTAGAATGAAAAGCTCTCAGTGGGAGAAATAAAATAACCACTGAATCACATCCCTTTCTGACTGCACATCCCTTCCTAGAATCTCAAAGCCCACTTCACTAACTTTTTTCAGCCCTGGGGATTGAACCTAGAGCCCTGCACATGCTAGGCAAGTGTTCTGTCACTGAGCTACATCCCCAACACCCCTCCCTTCACTAGGCAACCTCTCCATGAACACACGAGTACAGTCGTACCTGCTGCCCACCCCCCATTCTCCCTGTTCCCCAGCATTGCTGCAGAGCAAGCCAGTACAATCTCCAGCAGTGGCCAGACCACAGGTGGGGCCTGAGAGTGTGGGCAGTGTACCGTAGGTAGTTAATGAATCACGATTGCTTATTGATTTATTGAAACAATTTTAACAAAACAGCAAATTCAAATGGCAATCCACTAAAACTGAAGGATGACATACACAGAGCAATGAATGAGTCGTTTGAGTCCTAAAACCAGGAACAGAATTCTGATGTTAAAGCATGAACTCTTCACTGAACCACTGTGAGTTCCCTGCTTTTTAAATAAGATGACTCAATTCCCAGAGAGGAAGTTCATGGTTAGTTGGGGCATGGCAAACACAACTTGGAGTCAGGCAGCCTCTTGATCAAAATCTGCAACTTCCCCCAGCCCCAGACGGGTGCTCTTTCTCGGAGTCGTGAACGTCCCCCCAGCCTAGCTGTGACCTCTCTCTGATGCTCCACACCTGGATCTCTTAACGTATACCCCAAAGCCCTGGCTGGCCTGGTAGGTGAGAGGCGGCCTCACTGGCTCAGCAGTTTTGGGTGTGACACCTGTCGAGACAACCGTGTCTCATCTCAAACAGGAGCCGAAGACAACTGCAGAGCAACTTCACAGGTGTCCGCCAGGGTCAGGATCCAGGAGATGGACAGCACATTGCTTCTCCTTCTCTCATTCCGGGGCACCCTGCCACGTGTGACTCAGATAGATCCCCGCCCCTGCACCAGGAGGTTCAGTCCTCCCAGGTGGGTCTCAGCCAGCTGCAGGCTGCTGGCTTTCCAGTCACATGAAGAGCAGCACGTATCTCACCTTTCTGTTGCCTGAAATACAAGAGGGACCAGTCGCTTTGACTCATAGCATGGATTACTGGCTGACTCTCCTCTGGTGAGGTGCAGGAGAAAAGAGGACTTTCTGCAGTCCCCAGCTTGAGGAAAGCATTTGAAGTCAGAATCTTTGGGTTCAAATCCCAGCTTGGCCATTTACTAGAAATGTCTTGGGCCAGTCACTGAAACTCTTGTCTCTTCATCTATAAGGCGTGGTTTTATCATTATTAATATTTCCCAGTAGGAAAGGGAGGGGGAGAAAAAGAGGGAAAAAACAGAGCTAGTTCTGAAAACAAACTTAGCCCTTTTCCCAGATCTGCTCCCAAGGAGTACATTGAGCAAGCAACCACATGTCCCCACTCAATCAAGTCGAAGCTAAAGATGAGACAGGACTAAACCAAGGCCTTCTGCTTCCCAACAAACCAGGGTCAGACTGAAGCTTCTAATCTGAAAAAAGCACACCACATAGCTGGTTCTTAAGTGGATCCTGCTCTCGTACACAGGACTTCCTCTGAAACCAGCATGAACCAGTCCTCACTCACTGAGGTACTCGGCTGCTCAGAAACAAAGGAGGAGGGATTTTCACTGTAGCAAAGCGTCCTGGCTTTGGAAAGAGAAAGGCGTGACCACTCCACCAGGATAATAAAGCACAAAAACCCACATGTGCATTTTTTCCCTCATATGTTTCAAGTTCTCTCTAGTATCATGGAGCTAGCAGAGTATTCTGCTAGGAATAGTTTGTGGAGAAGCAGGTTTTCCACTGGGGTTTTCACCAAGGGATATAGCAGCATAAATAGCGAGGTAACACTTAATTTTCTGTGTGCAGCCATTGTTAATTCACACAAAACCCCTCACAAATGCCCATAGTCAACTTAAGAAACCTGTTGAAGTCACATGCAAGAAACTGCCTAGAAGCCAATCTTTGTTGTTAAAATGAATTAAGTGTTTTATGTGTCGCTTTTTGAAGAACAAAATGCATGACACATTTAACAAACCAGAAACTGCAGAAATACTTAAGGTTTTGCTCTCCCCCACTTGAGACCAGGGCATGTCTTGATTCTACAGCAATAGGCTTTCCACCAAGCAACCACAGAATAGATTATGTAAGGTAAATATAGGTTATTGTAAAATGGGTGAAATAATTCTGTTTGGGTAGTTTTTCTGATTTCAAGGCAGAGTGGTAAGGAAACACTGACAGCAACACCTTACTTGGCAAATTCTGCTCTCAGTAATGACTTGGCATGCCACCATGGCTCTTAGAACTGTCCATATTGCTCTGTTTTCTCTTCTTATTCCTCTGCATGTTGCTTACAACAGACCGAAGAAAACAAAATAAGCCTTTAAAGGAGAGGGCATTTTGTGCTTTCTCTCTTAAGATCTCTTAGTCCATAGTTACTATGGGTTTAATAAATAAATCTCCAGCTCCCCAATACCATGAAATCCAATACGTTGCACGCATGCACACTTTACTAGCTGTTGCACTAGGAATCAAATAAAAATGGCAAGTGCAGTAATTTAAATATTCAGAATTAGGATTGAGATAGAAAACAATTGAGTTTTTATAAAAGCAAGATAAATATGGCTAATGAACTCGCAGACTAACACTTGATCAAAGCTTTGAGCCAAGCGTTAAACAATATATGAAGAAATTTTGGGTCGGAGTAGCTACTGAATACAGAGATGTTTGCCAACAGTAGGGAAGGAAGATCTCTCCATCCAAGCGTTCATGGAAGTTATGACCTCCCTTTCAAAAAGCAGTTCCCTAGTCAGTAAGTCATAAGGAGAGCACAGCTGGAGAAGGGAGCTAGAGCAATGTCCCCAACTCTGACTTTTGATTTATCTATTTTTAGATAATATGTTGATAAAAGCATTTATTAGTTTTTATAACTATCATAGTGCATCTACTTTGTAAGCGCTTAGGAAGATTCAAGTGTATATCAACACAACTCCTATCTTCAAGGATTTGTGAGACAAATAAACCATTGAGTGCTACAGTAGAAGTAAGCACAGCCCGCTATACACACTCAGAGGAGAGAACCCTAAATCCATTTTGGAGCCTAGGAAGATACCTTGGAGAAAACACCATCTAAGCAGACAGATGAAGAATAATCTACCAGTTAGGGGTGCTTTCAGCTGCAAGTAACAAAATCTAACTTACACCAACTTCAACAATAGTAAGAGGTCTGTGGGTGTGTAGCCGCCCCAAGGTTGGCAATGTGTTGGGGCTAAAGTCTTGCGAGTCCCTTGGAATTTCTTCCATGTTTGTTGCCACAGGGTTGGGAAAGGCTGCTGAAGCTGTAGGCATCACATTAAGGAGGAGAAAAGATGAATTGAGTTAGCTACTACATCTGTTTCATTTTCATCAAATTAAAAAAAAAAAAAAACTTTCCTCTAAGCAACCCCCAGGGAATTTACTATTATGATCTACAGACCATAATATCACATGACTGCCCTTAGCCACTGGAAAAGCTGGGTGTATGAGCATTATATAATTCAGCCTCTGGAGTGGGAGGTGGCAAAGGAAGAGGGTGATTTTGAGCAATCATCAGCAATGTCTGCCACGGCAAGTAGGCACTACGCGGGAAAAGAGTGAGAGTGTCGGCATCCAGGCAAAGAACAAGGGCAGGAGAATGTATGCATTGTCTTAATTAACCCTCACAACAATCCCATGAGGTAGCAACTGCTACCATACTCATTTTACACATTGATAAAATGTCCAAAACATGTGGCTGAATCAGAATTTGAACATAGGTCTATCCAACTGCAGAGTATACACTTTCTAATATTTTTATAATCAGAAAAAATAAATGTTTTAATGACTATGTTGTTTGACATTGCTTGGGTTATTTGTGAATAGGTAAGTCAAAGTGAATACAAATATTTTCTTTGATGTAGTGTACTACATCAAATAGTACACTAAGAACCCAGACACCGCAAATGAATCTGGATAAAAATGCTTCCGCTGGGATTTGTGATGTCTGATGGATATGCTGGGTCAGAACCAAAATCCTCAAGGACAACTATGAGATATTTAATAGACTTGAAGATTTTGTGATGTAAAATTGAAGGACAGAGGGCCCAAGAGATTGTCTGGTGGAAAATAGGTCACTGCCAATAGCCTCACTGGGGTTAGGGATGGAGACATGGAAAATAGCTTTTAATGAGGAGAGTCAGAAGCACAGGCTCTGGATTTAAGTCCTAGCTTGCTTCTCTCTCTTACTAGCTGGGTGCCTGTAGGCAAGTTAGTCATCTTCTCCACCTATAAGTTTTTCCATTTTCAGTAGAATGGGGATAGTCAGGTATCAAAACACCACAAACTAGGTAGCTCACAAAACAATAGAAGTTTATTTCTCACAGTCCTGGAGCCTGGGAAGTTCAGGATCAAGGTGCCTACAGATGTGGTGTCTGGTGAGGCCTAGTCCTGTTTCACAGACAGTAGCGCCTCTCTCATCCTCAGTTGGTGAAAGAAACAAGCTGCCCTGGCCTCTTTCATAAGCATACGAATCACACTCGTGAAGACTTTCCCCTCCTGACCCAGTCCCCTTGCAAAAGCTCCCACATCCTGATGCCAACACTTTGGGGTTAGGATTTTAACACATGGATTTTGGCAAGGTGGGCACAAATATTCGGGCCATAGCACACCTCATAAAATGTTTTAAGTTTTAACAGAAATAGTCTTTATAATGCATTTAACATTGTGCATGACAACTAATTTTAGATATTATAATTATTCTTCTTAATCTCATTGTTCTAGCTGTGAATCATGAAGCATGACCAGTCAACTTTCACTTATATTATTTTACCTTTTGGTGGGGGGTGGTTAATGAACAGTGGTGTGATGATCACAAAAACATCCTGACTTGCAGCGTTTGAAGACTTCCGTAGTGTGAATATTTCCTACAGTGCCTGATTTCAAGCTATCAAAGGTTTACCTGGTGCTCAACATTTCCAAATATTTAGTAAGTTGGCTTTCACGTGATGGTGCTACCCAGCTCCTCCAGGCAGCTCTGGAACTACATCTTACTTCCTCTGCCAAGGTCGAGCCCTTCCAAACACTCATAACCAATACATTATGTAACTTGCTGGCCCAAACTAAAATAAAATAAAAATCCCTTATTCAAAAATTATTAGGATGGCAACAGCAGAACATTAAACCATAGGTAGGATCTCTCCATGTGTGGGACCTCAAAGGGGCTGCTCGGACGGCATGTCCATGACGCTCACCTTGTCTAAGACTGTTGGAAATTTCTGTCAGCTGTCTCCAGACCTAAGGCCTAGGAGCCATGGATGGTTCTAAGAGAGGCAACTTCCATATCTCAATTTCCACTCTTCTAAAACTAATTTGCCATAGCAGGCCCTGTGGCAGAAGACATCCTTTCTCAGCTTTCCTTTCACAGCCATTTTTCTCCTTGTCTCAGAACAAAAGCTGACCTTTTGCTTATCTTCAATCTTACTATGGTATGTAAACCAACGGTGTTAAAATAAACAATTAGATAACTGTTTTAATCAAGGTGCCACAAATAGGCATCCAAGTCAACTCATTAAATTTGTATTCCTAAAGAATAATTGATTTTGTTTGCATTAAATTTTTAAATTTATCAGTGTGTATTTTTTATTTAATTACAATAATAATTATGATGATCTGATACAAAAGTTCTTTTTTAACACTTGGAGGCTTTTGTTCGTAGAAACAACATATACCTACATAGCAGGGAAGTAGTAAGATGATCGATAGAAAACTTTCAAGCCCAAAAGTATACATTAAGATAAAATTCAAAGAAAAAGAAAAGAGATATAAGTGTGAGGAGGGAAAGGACAGATGTACATTTTTTGACTGGTACAGAAGAACTTGTATATTGCATTTTTTAAGTGGGTCATAATTCCATCGGATTCCATTGGATCCATTAAAATAACTAAGGTATTGATTTCATTTTAAGTGTCACTATATGTAAAATACTAGCAACTACCACATGGTAACTATTTAAGTTGACACAAAATGTCCAAAATTCTGTTCATAGGTATACAAGCAAAATGTTGAATAATGGTGTTCGAAATGAAAAATCCATGACTCAAGAGGTGTAAATGGAATTTGCTGCAATCGAGGAAAGCTGGTAAACAGAATATTCATCAGCAGTACAGTAACAACACAAATCAAAGTCACCTTTATTCAATAGAACATGAGGGTGACATTTAGCAAAATTTCAAGAGGTGAAGAAGGTCAGAAAGGCACCAAGACCTTCCAATGAATCAGTCTCAATAGCTGAAAACCCATCAGCTTGCACACTTCATCCCATATTTCTCCATGAAGTAATGCCCTCACTCAATGATTCCAAGACTTTAGCTTTTAGCCTATGACCTTAGTAAATTTTTCCCTATGTGCTGCCACCAGGATGATTATTTAACTGATAGTGTCTCAAAACTCCAGTCACTTTTATAAATCTTGGATTTACACTACAAAATCGTGTCCCTAAAATAATATATTTCATGTGATCATTATATTTTCTCTGACAGAAAAATAATAAAAATTTATAATAAAAAGCCCACTATCATACCAATTAAACTCATTCTATACATCTGCTGCTAAACTCCAAAAAGCACCATTCAGACTCAATCTGCTGGTGAGCTAAACCTTCAAGCTTCCAAAACAGGTAGATATAACTGTTTAATACCTAGGCAGGAGTTGGAGCTAGCTCTCCAACTTGAAAGATTTACATTTGTCTCCCAGGCTCAGAGAATGTGTGTGGTTACAGGAAATATCCAACAGTGGCCAAGATAGCCATTTTTCTTTCTCAATAATGAGATAAAATTATATCGTTCACAAGATTCTCATAGTACATTTCATTTGCCACCGTGTCTGGGGAAATGATCTGTTATAAAACTGTGGGCTTCTTATAACCAAAGCCAGCTGAACTTCAATGATACCAGAATAAAGAATGGGAAAGCTCCCAAACATTCCTTTAGCAACGTGTGAGTTTGACTCAGTCAATTAAAAAAGAAAACAATTTGCACATAGCCAGAAGAGCATGGTAGTGGCTTTAGTCTTTTACAACTCAAAAAGAAGAAAAAAGAGGAGGTGGCAGGAGGAAGAAGGTAAGGAAGGTAGAAAAGAAATGAGACCATGCTCAATTTTATGACTCTGTAGAAAACCTTAGCAATTATTCGGTCTAGATAGTTATTTCTTTACGAATTCCTTCCCATTTGCTGCTAAATGCCCTAAATATCTTGTCAAAAATATTTCAGACAGTTTATAATGTAAATAAATATGTGAAAAGACAGAAGAATGGGTGAATAGATAAGTGACAGATCATGGATCAGTAAGACACGGATAGGTAAATAATCTTGAAAATGAAAAACCAAGAGTAGTGAAAATAAAAGGAAGCCAGAATCTAATGCAATGCACTTGATACCTCTCTGGCTTGCAAGCAACAGACTATCAATGTGTCTTGGGCAGTCTAGCAGCCACCGCAAAGAAAGGACACCCAATCAGGGCTTCTGTGCCGTGGAGGACTTCACGGTGAGAAAGCCGTACATTTAGATTCCAGCTCTAACCCGCTGTGTGGCCTTGAGTGCAAGTCACTGACCCTTCTAAGCCTTGGATTCCTGTCCTGTATGATGGGAATGATGACACCTAACTCATGGAGCAGGGAACTGCACAAGTCAGGTCTCCAGTAGCACACCTGACATTCTGAAGAGTTTAATGCAAGGACGCAGTTAAACAGGCCACACCATGCATAGAAATAAAACCAGTTGCTTGAAAGGAGCTAACAAAAACCTAGCCCACTAACAACAGCGGAACTGCAATGAATCTCACCTGAAAAGAAAATAAGGATTTCTACATATTTTCTTTAGTGACACTTGTTTTTCGAATCAATTGTTGTAAAAACTAAAGTAATTTACATGTGGCCAGAAGTTTGGCAGTGGTATAAGCCTTCAGTCTACAGCGATTAGATTTGGTTGCACATGTGCGAGCACGCATGTGTGCTGTGCTGTTGTTTAATTTAGTAGTCCCTTGACTAAAAGTAATTTGTTTCTTCACAGATTTGCCCAGGTGGCTCCAACATGGACCTTCCTTTTTCTATTTGCTTCAGAAATAAAACAAACTTCCTGGCTCTGTATTCCTCTTCTGGGCTTCCCACACACTGCTGGAGACAGCTTTCTCTGTTGGAGAAGGCAGGTGAGTCCATGGGACCAGATTAACAGAATTTTAATGGATCCAACAGTGACAAGTGCTGGGCTCACTAACTAGGTGGCAGAATTCTCGAATAGGTCTCCCTGGAGGATTCTGGACTCCGTGCACCTCCCAGCCCCTCTGGCTAAGTCACATCTTTCACTTCCAGCTCTACCGGGATTCCCGTCAGCCGCCTCGTGTCTCATTCTGCCTCCAAAACCGAAGTTGCTGAGCCATGATGATTTTTCCACACCTCACCCTGGGCTGTATCAGTGCACAAAGCCAAAGTGTTTGAAAACTTTTTAACTCATTTAAAAGGCCGTGTGACTGGGGCTGTTAACTCTGCTCCCTGTATCCACAACTCTTAGCTTCCACACCCCCTTGCTCTCCAAGACTCAACATAACAAGATCCACTGATAAAGGCACATCAGACTGTCCCTGGTGGCCTGGAAACAATAAGGTCATGTTTCATTCCCACCTGCGCCTGGTTTTACCTGCAGCAGAGCAATAGCAGGCACTGCCTCCCACATTAGCATCCCTCGGAGCCTATAAAAGTCCTTGATGAGAGGCCGAATCACACTTTCCCACAGAGGCCAAAATTGCCTTAGTTCTCAGAAAGCTGTATTATTTTTATCCAAAATTGATTTAAAGTGCTCCGAAAAAGAAACTTACAGAAGTAAAATAAAAGATAAAAAACAACTAAATGTCCTTTCCTTGATAATTTAATACTTCTTGGGAAAGAAGTTTGTGGGAGGAGAGTCTCCGGAACTCAGAAGCAGCAGGAAAGGAATGTGATTTTACTACCGAAGAAGTTAGAAAGCAACGGGTGAGACTCCTTTCGTCCCTGTGACAAAAAAGCACACCACGCAAGTCAGTAAATAGATCTGAATGTCTGCCGAGCACTGCTCGGGATTAGAGAGGGGAAAACAGCATCAGTCTGGAGACCTCGAGTTTGGGAACCAGGTAGATTCGTGGGTAATTTTCTGGTTCTTAGTGTGTGTTGCTGAGGTGGCTATCCACATAAAACCTGCGTGACTTGAGGTAAACAACTTTAGGATTTAAGCCTCAATCTTCGTCTATAAAATAGGAGTACTTCTCTTTCTCTTCTATTTAGGCTGTTATGAGTTGAAATAATTTACTAATGTGTGTAGAACAGAATAGGCAAACAAATATTTACAGGATAGTTGTCTGTTATGGTACAGACTGTTGTTTTAGAAGTAGCCACTGGGCCGGTGAGATGGTTCAGCGGTGTAAGCGCCTTGCCTGGCAAGCGTGAGGGCCCGAGTTCGACTCCCGGAACCCACATACGAAAAAGGGGCCGGTGATATCGCTCAGCGGCACGGGCGCCTCCTGGCGCACGAGGTCCTGAGGTCGACCCCCAGTACCCACAAAAAAAAAAAAAAAAGTAGCCACTGTTCTCAAAGAGCACGCAGCCTACTGAAGAAGAAATGGGCGAATGTCTGCCTATAATCGAATGCAATATCTCCCTCCCCGAGGCTGGACATTCTGCTGAAGGACCAAGCCGCAAACATTGGCAGCCTGGACCCAGGGCCTCCATTCTTCCACATCATATCCTGTAGGAGAGTCCTAAGCAGCAAGGGCTTGAGGACGAGTCTGGTTCCCAACCTCCTGTTCAGTGTGACAAGATTTCGGATAGCCACACTGTGTGACCCTGTTGGACCCACTGAAAACTGTCACAGAGGTGCCCTTTTCAAAAGCTAGAAGGCAATCATAAAATAGATGCTCCCTTAAAGGACTTCAGTCATTTCATTTATTTTCTCAAGTCCATCCCACATCACCGAGACATTCATCTGCTCAGCAAGTTTTCCAGCAGAATCTTCTCATAAGTATGGAAACGTCAAAATCAATTTTCTTGAAATGAAACAAAAATGACCCTTTTTCCTCAAATTGTCTTTAGAGCAGAATTTACGAGAGTCAGAACTTGTCTTGAGGGATGAGATGGAGAGCTCATTTGAAGGGTCATTTTACTCTGAACTGCAGAGAACCCTGCAGAAGTTAGCACAAACAACTTTCCCATTCCCCAGAGGAAGAAGGGATGTCTAAACGTTTCCGCATTTCTAACAGCTTCAGTTCTTTTGAGACACGCTGGTGGCATCTCACAGTCAGTGGGTTGGCAAGGGGTTTTACACAAGCTACAGTCACAGACAAGGGCTGGCACCACAGACTGCAGCCAGCCCAGAGAGGCTGAGGTCCACTGAGGGGCACAAAATACTCAGGGAGGCCCAGGGCTCGGTTAAGCTCTCAGGAGCTTCAGTCTACAAGAAATGCTAGAATCTTCCTGAAATATATCTGAAAGTGGGGCCCAGTTTCACTCAGATCAGTACACAGGATTCATTACAGAATGGTCAAAACTTAAAACTGGTCCCTTTCCACGAAAGACAAAACTCTGAAGCAAAGATTAGAATGAATTCTCCCCCATATTGTTCCTGGCCCACTAAGAGTTGTCCAGAATTTGAAGACTGTCAGCTCGAAGGGAACTAATGTTTATCCTTCCCTTGGTCCCCATCTCCACCCCCACCAGGGTTGGTCCAGAAGTACAGAGCACTGTCACGGAGTCTCAGGACACAGGGCACGCTAGGGACAGTTGAGGCAAACCATAAGGTCTGATAAACAGCCAAGATCACAACAGCAGGCAGGATTCGGGGATGAGAAACCAAGGCCCCTGCAGCCGAAGCCCTGGCAGCCAGGCCAGCAGCGGCTGGGAAAGCAGTCAGGGCTCAGGCTCGGGGACATCAGCAAGGGCACAGTAAAGTCCCAGTCAGAAGGCTGAGGGTAGTGACACCTCTCAAATTTCAATACAAGAAGGGCTTAGAGATAGTACTTTAATCTGAAGAGAATTCCAAATTTTTTAAATTCATGTAGCACTTTACATAGGAGTGAGAATATACCAATCATTCACATCCCCAAAACTGGGGGCAGTATGGAGGTCTAGAGAGCAAGTTTAAGCCTTTCAAACAAGTATGGCGAGCTGGACATAGTGGTGCATGCCCATTGTCTCAGCTACTCAGGAGGCTGAGGCAGGAAGATCCCTGCAGACCACCGAGAAGTTTCCGAGATTCAGCACTCTCTGAGGTGATCTCCGAGCAGCATGGTGGATTTAGAAACCTGAATGCGCACCATCAGGGGCCGGCAGCGGCTGGAGAAGTCAGCTGCAGGTGTCCAGTGGTCTGCGGAGGGACACCCATCCTGGGTTAGCAGGCAGAGGGCGAGGATGTCTGGATGTGAGGAGGGCCTCGCCGGGTCTGCTTAATTGCTTCCTGCCTCCTGGCCTGGCTTGGTCTGGGAAGCAGGCAGGGAGGCTGCAGGTGGGAGATTTGTGTGGCAGCTGTGAGGCGCGGGAGGGGCTGAGTGAGGGGAAGCTGGAGGGTGGTGGTGGAGAGGACGCGCTGCGATGAATCCTTGAAAATCCTGGGGAAGGTGACGGCTCACTCAATGTGGGGAAGGAACTTCCTTCCCTCTTTCCTTATTTTCCTTCCTTTCTTTTCCCTCACAAGCAACCCGCTGGAGACAGGATGAGCTGTCTCAAGGAAGAAGAAATAAAAACAGCTTTTCAATTCCTGGAGGTCATGTCCTGTTTGAAACAACAAGAAGAGCAGCGAGCCAGTGCTGCCACGCAGCCCTGATCTCCGGCCAACAAACTGCATTAGACCGGCCTTTGCGGCCTTGGGGCCGAGGGCTGAACCCTCAGATCTCCCTTCCTTGCTCCTTTGAAAAAACTACTCACTACCTCCCTGTCAGGCAGTGAAAACCAGTGTTTCTTTTACTGCAGCCATTTCTGCATGGTCTTCCCCTGAGAGCGGAGCTCAGATGCAATAATCCGGGAGGCAGCGTCTGGGGCCCTTTTACCCCTGACCCCTGTCTGCACACTTTTGGGTTGGCGCACAGAGGGACAACTCCAGCAGCAGTAAAACAGCCAGGAGTGAACACTGTCACACCTCCCCTCTTCCAACTCGAGTTGTTTAGGATTGACTGGCAACCCAGGAAATTTCTGCCACTTCTAAATTTTCAGATGAAACTGTCTTCACAGTGTAAACCTTGTCTTTCTTCAATCCCCAACGTTCAGGGGCAAATATGTGTCAACTGACCATTACATATTCTCCATAAGGAGGCAGGATACCACAGCAGCCGAACACGCTGTTACCACCTACTTAGATGCTTAAGAAAGCCACTCACAGGATATTAAAAAGAAAGAAGAGGGAAACTGGAAAGTCAAAAACGTAAAGTCTGTTTCTAGAAAAATAGGCCAAGTTACCCTAAAGAGTCAGACTAGCTCCCTGAAATGTCAGCCATTTGCAATGCTGGATGGGGAAGTAGTGGAGATAGTCAACCAGGCACAAAACTACAGTAACACCACCCACACATCTAAGGCAAAGGGTGGCTTGTACTAGGCACTTGGTTCCTGTGGTTCCGATGGCCTGAAGAACCCAGGGGTGAAGGTATACAATGTTGATCATAGCCCAAGGTTAGGAAACATGCAGTTTATTTATGCACCAAGCCACCTCTGATGATGTTGGGATCCCTGCAGGGTGGAGGAAGAATGTTGTGGTCCAAGGTTAAGAGTGTGGCTTCTGTCCCTTCAGCAGTTCTAGCTCTTATAAATAGGCTTGGTGTAGACGTAGCTGAGTGGGAGAGGGCTTATCTAGCATGCTGAGGCCCTGGGTTTGATCCTTAAGCACTGAAAAAAAAAGAAAAGAAAAGAAAGTGAGCTTGGTTACTTAACTTAGTAAATATGCTTGGTTACTTTTGAGTTTAATTGTACATATTAATGGGTTTCAGTGAAATATTTCTACACATACATATAGCATGGATTGATCAAATCCAACTTATCTTTTTCTACCCTGCCCCCACCCATACCCTTCCCAATGTCTAATAGTCAAAATTCTACTTCCAGGTCCCTAAGTCTACTTTTGAGAGAGTGAATCAGCTGAAAAAGTGCCTAGTGTAGACAATCAACATTTCCTGTATGGGAAAAAAAAAAAAAAAAAAGCTTCTGAGCCCTTGAGATTCAGTGTTTGGCTCTGAGTCAAGGAAAATCTCTCTAAACTATACCTCCCCGTGAGCAGCTTGAGAGAGAGCCTCAGAACTGTCCTGGACTATGAACCACTCTGACGTTGATCTTGGTCAAACATGCTCTGGCTTTTCTGATACAGACTAGCACAAACAAAACTGGCTCTTCGAAGGGAAAAACCCTTCATATGTCATAGATCATTCAAATCAGCAAATAACTGCTAAATTGTGTGGTTCATAGGCAGGAAGGCAGGTACTGCTAAGAAAAGCATCATAGAAGACATACTTTTAAGTTGTCCTTCAAAGATGGAGAATTTGTCCAGGACTCTAGACAGTGATGGACATGGTAGGACCCAGACAGTGAGAACACTTGAAACAGGTGGTTTAGGTTTTAAAGTGCCAAAACATGATGCTAGAAATTAAGAGACAGGATCTTGCAGTGTGTTAAATGCTGGTCTGTTGCAAAGTCCTGGAGCAGAAACAAGCTGAAGACTGATCTGGGAATAGTGCATAGGCTGTGTTAGAAGAACTCTAACTGAGGGCAGCTAATAATCAATGCAGGTGTGTGGTCAAAAGGACAATTGAGTCAATATTTAATTTTTTGATACTTGTCAAATTTCTGTCATTATATTTCTAATATAAGCTCTTAGAATAGTGAGGGCAATGTATTAAGTGTGGGAAACACAGCTATAAGGGTTGGGGACAGATGCTGTGTCTGCAGATCTTTAAACAGTGGAAAGATGCCCCTGTTACACAAATAACCACCAACCTGAGATTCCTTGAGAAACCAGCCTGTGCAGAGAACTGTTTTATCTTTAGGTTTTCACTGAGGAAAGTTATGTAATATTTTTAAAGCCTAAACCAAAGAGGTTTGCTTCCTAGGACCCTGGAGAAGTATTTTGTTGGTAAAGTGGGCTCCTCTGCACCCTTTGTTTTATTGCTACATAGGCCAGTATGGTTTGGGATTAAAAAACATTGGAAAATTTTCAAGAAGCTCAGAGTTCAGGCTTCCTCCAAGCAATTCTGATTTAAAGAATTTAAGTAAAAATGACCAGCTCTATCCATGATTTCCCAGAACTGGCCACTTAGAGTAAATACATAGAAGCAATCTTGTAATCATGATTCCAAATTTTCTGATTATTCCAGAAATAAAAATCTGCAGAATTTCAAAGACCTACCCATTTTGATATTTTCACAATAACATGTGACCCTTTTTTAATTTAAACTAACTTTGGAGAACAATTGTCAGACAGTTTTGACTTTAGGTAAACAATTCCAGTTCACCTCTAAGTAAAACAGTGACCTATTTTTAGAGACCGAGGGCTTCAGTGATTTGCCATTCCGGAAATAAACATCATCATCATTCCTTCTATTTCAATGAACACAGCTGTCTGGGTGGGGATGTAAACATCCCTTGGCCGCGTTGTGAATCCAAACACAACAATGTCAGGCTGGTGTGTGAGAACCAGGAAACGAAGCTGACTACAAATTACACAAGAACCTATCTATTCTCATTATCTAATCTAAAAGAAACAAAACCCACAAGACAGACATAATGCTTCTTTTAGAAGTTAGCCCTTTTATCAATTCACACTTCTTTTAGGAATGCAAAAATAAATCTATTAGTAATGCAATAATACTCCATAGTAATCATTTTTTTTTATTTTCCGTATTTCTGTATTTTGACATCTGAGGAAACCCAGGAAAGCCTGTCCTCCCATGGCTAGCTAATTTCCAAGATAATAAACTGGTTTTAGATGAAGACTTCACCCTCAAGACCTAATTACCTCCCAAAAGCCAAGTGTCTTTCCAAATACCATCACACCGGAGATCAGAATTTCAACATAATGACTTTGGGGAAAGACACAACCAGAACACCATATGGTCCTGCGTGGGTCCTCCCTCAGGAAATGTAAATAATGAAAATGTCTCAATAGCACTGGACTCTGATAAGTGTCGTCATTCAGTCACTTCTATTACAAGTCAGAGTCCTGCAGACACAATCATGACGCCCGCTCTCACCCACCTGGGCTGCTCAGCACGGTGCTAAGTGAAGATGTGCAAAGCCCCCAGCAGGCTCCGTGTCCATCTCCCAGGTGCCTGGCCCAGCCTCCAGCAGCTGGATAAACAGAACACGTGACAGGAGAAAAAGATTTTCTCACTGTCATAAGGCTGTCAGAAAAATCTGATCTCACAAGGAAAGAGCATCGCTGTGACCTGGCTTTCCTCTTTTTTTTGTTTTGTGGGTACCGGGGATCGACCTCAGGACCTCGTGGGCCAGCAGGCACCCGTGCTGTTGAGCGATATCACCTGCCCTTTTTTCATATGTGGGTTCCGGGAGTCGAACTCAGGCCCTCACGCTTGCCAGGCAGGTGCTTATGTCGCTGAGCCATCTCACCAGCCCTGGCTTTCCTCTTATGCTAAAAAGAAAATTCTTTTTATACAGAGTAGCTCTTCTAACTTCTCATCTATAGGACACAGGCTCGGGACTCTTTATCTTTAGCCTGGACCACTATGGTGGCCTCTGAACTGGCCACTGAGAACCTCATATAAGGATCACCAGCAATGGCCTGCAGGCCAAGTCTAGCGCAAAATGTGTTGTATTTGGATGTCTTGTTATGATAGGGGGGTTTTGGTTTTGGTTTTTTGAGATAGGGCCTTGTTGTGTAGTTCAGGCTGACCTTCAATTCACTGTGTAGTCCAAGCTGGCCTGGAATTTGGGGCGATCCTCCTGTCTCAGCCTCTGGAGTGCTGGGATTACAGGCATGCACCACCACTCCTGGCTGTTAGGGGCTTTTAATTTGTTTGTTTGTTTGTTTGTTTAGAAAGGAAGATAACGGGGGCTGGTGAGATGGCTCAGCGGCTTAAGTGCCTGCCCGGCAAGTGCGAGGGCCCGAGTTCGACTCCCGGAACCCACATACGAAAAAGGGGCCGGTGATATCGCTCAGCGGCACGGGCGCCTGCTGGCGCACGAGGTCCAGAGGTCGACCCCCGGTACCCACAAAAAAAAAAAAAAAAAAAAAAGAAAGAAAGGAAGATAACTTCATTGATAGAAATGAAACCTCCCAGAACCTGGAGGCTTGACTTCTTATACAACACATAAAAAGTTGAAATTATGTACACTGATTTGTCTAAATAACCTAGGTAGAAGTTATATTGGAGGGGTTAAACTGGAAGGAGTGAGACCAGATATTTGGCCTGGACCAGAAGGCAGAGGAGGGCCAAAGAGTGAGGTGGCGTGAAGGAATTACCTGAATGAAGAGCAGGGCCTCACCATCTTCCCAGAGTGGAAAAATGCTGGAGGCTACCTTAAGGGGTTTATATATTTTAATTGTAAATAAAAATTTTAAGAGAATTTTCTAAATCACACCACCCCTTCTCACTTGATAGTATAATGATGATCCCTTAGAAATCACAATTCTATACCACAGTAATGTAAAACAACCCTTACTGTTCATTTTATATTGTTCACAGAAATCAGGCATTCCTTATAAGCAATGTAAAATTATGATTCTCATAATTTTACCTAACTGAAATTCTACCAAAGACAGCAAAAGCCAAATTAAAGAAATAAAAGGAAAATTGGCAATGAACTGGAGGGAGGTTGAGGAAATCAATCTCAACTCATGATAACTCATTGATTATTTCTCTACAAATGGTCTCATATGCAACATTCTGCTTAAATTCATTGCAGCCACAAGTTAAGAGATTTCTCATGAACGTCAAGTTTTCCAGCTTCTTTTAACGTTTGAAAACATAGGTGGTGCTGGTGTGTCTTCCCACATGGCAGCAGCCAGCCTGCTCTGAGGCGGGGGTAGCTTCTAGCTGGACACGACCTGTCAAGCCTGCCGTAGGTCCCCAGCTGCCACCTGGTTCAGGACCGAAGGCAAATGCAGTGGCCTCTAAACCTTGCACTTGCTCAGTCACTGTCTTCTGCTGGAGACATTTTCCTGTGCCCCCCATGGCATCAGGCAGTGGCACGGAACAAGGGGCTCTGGAGCCAGGCACCCCACACAGAAGCCCTGGCCTCCACCGTTGTGTGGGGGCAGCCTCAGCCAGTCTTGCTTGTCTCCCTCACCTCCAAAGCTGCAGCACTGAAATGAGGTAGAGTCCTTGTACCAACCAGGGGAAGGGGGATGTAAGACAAAAGCATCAAAGCACTTAGAATAATGTCCAGCACAAGTAAGCGCATAATTATTGTCAGATTTTTAAATCCGTGTTCTTATTCAAAATTGCTGGCTGGGCATGGTGGCGCACGCCTGTAGTCCCAGCACTTGGGAGGCTGAGGCAGGAGGATTGCTGTAAGTTCAAGGACAGCCTGGGCTACATAGTGAGTTCAGGACCAGCCTGAACTACACAGCGAGACCCTGTCTCAAAAAAACAAATAATAATAATAATAATAATAATAATAATAATAACAATAATAATAATTGAGGATACTGTGGGAGGTAGAAAAAACTGAGAAAATGTTTCTTATAGATTGAAACACTCACTCCATGAGTGTTTGTTTGTTCATTTGTTTCAGGGTGAGGATGTTTGCTTTTTTTAAATTTGTTTGTTTATTTTTTTGGAGACAGGGTATCACTATACAGCCCATGCTGGCCTTAAACTTGTGATTCCCCTGCCTCAGCCTCCCAAAGTGCTGGCATTATAGGCACGTGTCACCTCACCTGCCTTACCCCCACGTGTAATAGGCAAACCACCAGTCAGCTTTATTTGGTCACTGCCTGCCTGGCCTTGATAGTCAGTGCTGCACAATACAGCCCTATTCCAGGCTGGCTTACCCCTGGTCAAACTTTGAACATTTTCCAGGTCAGTCTTCCAGTATAATAATTCTCATTTTCTTCTAAAACTTACTGGGGGCAGCCTCGTTATCCTCCCTACCCTGGTGTGCTCTATGACGGCATTGCCTTTATATTCCCTGGATCCTATCAAGTAAACCCCCAAACATCTCCCTGGAAGATCCACCAAACCCCCAAACACCTCCCCAGAGAAAGCCCGAACACCTCCCCAGAGAAAGCCCAAACACCTCCCCAGAGAAACCCCAAACACCTCCCCAGAGAAAGCCCAAACACCTCCCCAGAGAAAGCCCAAACACCTCCCCAGAGAAACCCCAAACACCTCCCCAGAGAAAGCCTAAACACCTCCCCAGAGAAAGCCCAAACACCTCCCCAGAGAAAGCCCAAACACCTCCCCAGAGAAACCCCAAACACCTCCCCAGAGAAAGCCCAAACACCTCCCCAGAGAAACCCCAAACACCTCCCCAGAGAAAGCCCAAACATCTCTCCAGAGGAAACACCAAGGGCTTCCCAAGATGAGCCACACTGCAGTTCCCGCTGCTGCTCCTCACTGCCCCCTCTGAATCTAGTTTCCGCTGCTGACTGTCCCTGCGGTTCCCCTCTGCTCCATGCTCAGCTGGGTATTACCTAATTCATCTTTCAAGGTTCAGCATAAAGGCTGCTTCTTCAAAGAAACTTTTAATCTCCAGTTGAAAATAAAGGGCAAAATAAAGGGCCGGTGAGATAGCTCAGCGGCATAAGCGCCTGCCTGGCAAGGGCGAGGTCCTGAGTTCGACTCCCGGAACCCACATAAAGGAAAAAAGGGGGCCGGTGATACCGCTCAGCGGCACAGGCACTTGCTGGTGCACAAGGTCCTGAGGTCGACCCCCGGTACCCACAAAAAAAAAAAAGAAAAGAAATAAATACCTCCTTTAAATTCTCCTAGCATTTCTTTTACGTGCTTCAATGAAGTACAGTCACATGGACATGTCTCTTTTCCAGTAAGCTGTAAAATACTTCAGAACATTTTTTTCCAATGTACCAATTATAGTAAAACGCATTTAACCTGGATTAATTAAAAGAATAAAGAAAAATACTTCTTTATTTTAAAAATATCTTTTCGAGCTATTTTTAGGGTTTGGTGTGACACAGAATCTGGCTAACAGAGACATCGTCTCCTAACTTCCCAGTCAAGCAGCAGGTGAGCGATGGAGGTGGAGGTGAGGAGGCCAGGGAAGGGTAGGAAGAAAGGATAGCATCGCCATATTCCAGGGACTGCCAGAATCAGGAGGCATTTTCAGGGACTTCAAGACGATGCATGGAATGGGACGCGGAAACAGGTTCCCAGGTGGAAGATTCACGCCCCACCCACTGACACCAGGTCACTGATGCAAGTTATAAGAACACAGAACCACCTTTGAGAGACACTGTTCATAATCCTCTCTATCCCTTTGTACCAGGTCACTTTCTAGTCTCTACAAATGTGTGTTAGTCTAGAAAACATAAATACTGATATTGACACAGGAAAAGTGACAATGTGAAAAGACTGGAACAACAACCATGGAATAAATTGAAGAATCTCTTAATGAAATAACATCCCCCTCCAAAACAAAGTACACTAGCAACTACATCACAAGGTTACAATTGTTGGAATTACAGATTTTTGCTCCTTTTTTGCTGATTTATATTCTCTCATTTTTCTAGGACCATTTTTGTAATAATAATATGACATTATTAATTTTTAAAGTATTTTAAAACACACAAGAGAATGACATAAGATGCTTTTTTTATCCATTAGAATGGCAGGATAGACCTTTTAACTCCCAATTAACACAGCTTACGTTTATTAAGAAGAACCAACAGGATATACGGAGAGAGAGATGTTACGAGGAGATTTATTATGGGAGCTGGCTCATGTGATTATAGAGACTAAGAAGTCCCGAGATCTTCCATCTGCAAGCTGGAGAACCAGGGAAACAGGTAGGGTAATTCAGTTAGAGCCCAAAGGCCTAAGGAACAGGGAAGCCAATGATGCAACTCCCACTCTGAGGCTAATATCATAAGAATGGAGCAGTGGCTGGCAAAATTCATGGAGTCCAAAGGCTTGAGACCCAGTAGCTATGATGTCCAAGGGCAGAAGGAGACGAATGTCCCAGCTCAAGAAGAAAGAATTTTCCCTTTTTTCATCCTTTTTGTTCTACTCAGGCTGTCTTAGTTACTCTTCTTGTTGCTGAGACAAAATACCTGACACCCAAAGTTACAGGAGGAAAGGTTTAATTTCCTCACAGTTTGTAGAGGTTTCAGTTCATAGTTGGCCGGCTCCAAGGCAGGGTGGCATTGAAGAGAAGAAACAGTTCACGCCAGGCAGAAGGCAGCAAAGTAGTGAAGAAACAAAGCAGCAAGCAGCAATCTACAAGGGACGACCCTAGTCCTCTTCCTGTCCCTTATATTTTATCCAGGCTACCCGCCCTTAGTACTCACACCCAGGGTGGGGCCCCATTAATCTTACCCAGAACTATGCCAAACCAACCAGTGGACAAATTTAGTACTCACACACCCTTTATCCCAGCATCACACACTCTAGACATCTAGACACAAGCCATAACAGAGCCCCTCAGTGGATTCGAAGATGTTAGTCAGTTCTGGTAAGGGTGATCTTTTTAACTCCCTCTATGAAATCACATGCTAATCTTTACTAGGAAAGGTGCATGATATGAAATTATATTTCATATAATTCTGTTTTATAAATATATGAAAATCTGTGTATATATATATATATATATATATATATATATATAGCATAGAAAAAGGACTGGGAGGAAAACCACACACTTGTTGCCCATTATGATAAAATTATAGATTTTTGCCAGGTGTGGTGATGCACACCTGCAATATCAATACTCAGGAGGCTGAAGCAGGAGGATTGCCATGAGTTTACAGTCAGCCTGGGATACATAGTAAGTTCAAGGCTAGCCTGAACTACATAATAAGACCTCACCTCAAAAAAAAAAAATTATAGATCTTTGTATACAATTCTTCTGTTCTTTCCATATTTATTATGGTGAATACATTATTTCCATAATCATAAAAATAAATGTCCTTGTACAAGATTCAGTCTTAAAAATTTTAATTTGTACTCTACTTTCTGGATTGTACCTGTTACATCAAAAATGTCTTTAGTGAAGGGGAGTATTCAGATTTTTTAGTTTAATCACTAGCTTATACATGCAAATTGTAAGGCATTCCATATGACCAATATGAATGTGAGTAATATAAATAATAAATTTAACTCATATAGTTCCCCCAAAACTAAAACATGATCCTTATTAGAAATGAAATTAAAAATTGTTTTATTTGCAGTAAATGTTTATCTTGAATCCAACCTACTGGAAAACTAAGATAAACATAATTACTCCACGCTGTATAACTGAAGGGTAATTACTGTTCATAATGATTACTCTAAGGCATTGCAAGACCCCAAAATGCCTTCTAAGCCACCAAAGAATGATTGCATTTCATTTAGAATAGCTTCATTGCTAAAACTGTTTCATTGTATGGAATTCTCTGGAAATTATCTAGCTTACTTGGCAGATATAGTAGTTTTGGAAAGATAAAATTGTCTATTAATCAGAATAGCCTATCCCCCAACACTTTTGAATAAACAGGAGTGCGCTGTACAGCCATCAGAATTAGAACATGGGGAGTATGAAATGCCCCTAAGCTTTGTTACTCCAACCTTTCCCTTATGACCTGTGGCCGGGAGTCCCAGAAACAGATATTTTACTGTGTGACTTGTTGAAAGAGAAAGAAATTCTTGCAAGCAGCTCAAGATGACAGTAATCAAAATAGTCCCCCTTATCTACAGGGGATCTGGCTCAAAAACCCCAGTTAATGCCTGAAACCATAGATAATGTCAAGCTCCTACTGTGGATGCTGATAAAGCCTAATTTATAAATTATGCATAGTAAGAGACTAACAATAACCAATAATACGCTAGAGCAATTGTAACAATTTACTATGTTAAAATTATGTGAATGTGGTATCTCTAAAATGCCCTATTGTACTGTATATATTAGCTACTTCAGCTTATGATTTATTTCTTAGTAAGTCAAGAACTTTCACGTGTTCACTTAAAGGAAGCATTTTACAGCTTCTCAGTGGCATATTTGAATTGCCGCCACCACCACTACTGTGTGCTTCAAGGCCAAAATAAAGGTTACTTGAACACAAGCACTGTGATACCAAGACAATTGATCTGCTGAGACAGCCACTAAGTGACTAACGGGTGAGTAGCATATACAGTGTGGATATGCTGGCCAAAGGAGAATTTGTATCCAAACCAGAAGGAACAAACAGTATGAGCTAGCATCATGCTATTCTGAATGTAGGTAATTAATCTGTGTAAAATTCTGTTCAGTAGTTTCAGACCTAGGTTGACTATCAGAAACTGAAACTGCAGAAAGCAAAACTGTGGATAAGGGTTGCTACTGAACCTGGGAATGGCCTTGTCTAAAGATCTGCAATGATGGAACTGAGTTCCATTGCTGAAAAGATATGGAGAGAACCTCAACACAACCTCTAAAAAGAAAGCAGAAGCCAGAGGAATGTTGGCAGCACGGACAGCAGAATGCTCTTGGCAGAGGACAACAGCCAGGGAAGCGTTCAGTGCTCCCTGGTGGAAACACAACACACTGTCATCCCAAAACAAAGTCGCAAGGGCTTCAGGTTTGGAGTCAGCACCTTGAGCAGGGACCACCCATGTTGTCCTTCCAGGTATTTCTTATTCTTGGGACAGGTTGGGAGGAAAGAGCTCTGCTGACCACACACACAGAAGCTGCAGGCAGGTGGGTGCTCAGCTCCCGCGGGAGCCCAGGCGGCACGGGGAGGTGGTAACAGTCAGCATGGCAACTGGCTGGCAGATTTTTAATCTACCCACTGATAGATCATGCCGGAGCTGTTCATTCAATTTTGAATTACTTAAAATGAAATATAATTTTAAAAATTAGTTCTTCAGTCACTCTGGCCACACATCAAGTGTTCAATAGCCACATGTGGCTACCATAACAGACAGGGCCACTATAGAAGGTCTCCATCGCCACAGAAAGTTCAACTGAATTTATATTGAAGCCAACTGATACATACTAGAGAGAGGGCTGCCAGAGCCTCGCAAATTATTAAGATACAAGCACTCAAAGAACTTTTGTGTTTGTACCTGGCTACTTTGAGCAAAGACTCCCCTGAGCCCCCAGGTGTACCAATTTGTCCTCCTCTTGCTGGGAGCGCCTCAGCAAGGAAGTCTGAGAAGCATGGCGTTAATGGGTCAGCAGGAAGAGCCCAGCATCAGGCATCTCTTCCATCTGGCTGATTGGTTTCATGAACCAGAGGAGAAGCAAGAATATTCACTGGGCTGCTTCTGCCTCAGTGCAGCTCCTGGCCCACAGGTCGTAATTAGCTAATCTCAGAGGCAGAAAAGTAAGTGTGAAATGTCTTTTTACAACCCAGATCTTCAAGATCCAGGCATCCAGATTCATCCCATCCTTTGGCTAAGCCAAACCAATGGGGAGAGAATCACAGGCCGGCTTACCCAATTTTCCCATCTTACAGACTTGCTCCAAAAGGGGCAAATGGTGGTGACTCAAAAGTCTCTTTCCAGGGTAATTTTAGCTTTTATTAGTCATTGTGTGCTCTAGAATAAACGGCTGTCTCTAAGGAGCTCCTGCTTCCTGCGGCCGAAGCTCTAACCTCCGCCTCACCTTGGTGAGCCTCATGCAGCTTGAGAAGAATATCCTCCGGCCCAACAATTGACTGTATCTTAAGCACAATAAGTCAATCTTTAAAAAAAAAAAAAAAAAGTGGCTGAAAGTCAACCTTGTGAAATAATTCAGACATTTTATAGTGTTGTTCTGATTACATACAATTCCCACAAGAAGGGAAGTACCTTTAAAATAAGGACTATTCAATACTAGTACAGGATTTCCTCTTGTTGTTGATAATTTCCTCCTAACAGAAGACTCGACGCAGTCCAAAGCGAATTCAAAGGAGGTGTCCAGAGAAAACGCGGCAGCTATATTCTGCAGGGAACACTGTCCAATCTAATTGATGTTTTCCTTGCAAAGCAACAGAGTGAGTGGAACTATTTTTAATCCAGAACAGAACAGGTTCCCCCCAAAACTTATGATCCCCCACCCCTCCCCTGGTTTTATATATAGTCAGAATCACAACTGTACCTTTGCAAAGTCAGTGTTTCCGTGAAATAAGTTATAAACAATAGGCAAATTGAAAGGCCAAACTTTGTTCTCATTCAGCAGGCAAACCTTTACCAGCTTTGAATTGTGGAAATTCCAGTTCAGCTACTGAATTTTCAATGGATTCTCTCTTCTCAGCAGGAATGACACACAGGAAAGAGTTTTCCACCTCCATGAAGTTAAAGTATCTTCCTCGCTGGTGGAACAATTGTGATGCATCTGCTAATCTGTTTGAGTTACCTGTACAGGCTGATGTCTTCTAGTTGTGTATGGTCAAGTTCTAAAGAAGACAATAAACTTAACTCTTGTGTATAAAACGGCAGGACATCAGTAAGCACATTTTGGCAGAACATTTTTCTAATTTCCTCCCTTCAGTCAGACAGGCACAATTCAACCTCCACAATTTGGCCTGACTTTCTAGAAATAAACTAAGGTTATCCCTTTGTCCAATTACTTAAACATACCCCATGAAGATGATGGTTCCTACTTTAGACTGAATTAGGCGAAAGCTGTGATTATGAAAAATAAAACTGCCTGGAAGAGGGGGAAATGTATCAGAAGCGTAATAAGAAACATCCAAGAGCTCCAACAACACATGCGTTTTTAAAACTTTTAAATGAGACCATAAAGGGGAAGAACCCCAGTCAGCAGAGCCCAGAGATCAGCCATAGCATTCAATAAATGAGTGAAGAAATGAAGAATGAATGTACAGTCAAAGTAATTTTCATGGTAATATTATATGTTTTCCAGGTCACATCAGCAGCCAGGTGGTTAAAATAAATTCACAATAAGAGCAATAAAACCACTATTTCTTTGGCTTCATTTGCTCCCACGTCCATAGAAGTTAATAAGGTCAGCTCAAGATTCCGACAGACTGCATTGGAATCCCAGCGCCATACTTACTGGCTTGGCGCTTGCTCTGAGCAAGTTACTTGACTTTGTCTGGAGAGTCCGTTTCCTCATCTGTAGAGCTATAATCGTAAAAGCTACCTATGAACAGTGAAGGTAAAAGGAGAAAAGGGACACAGACAGCTGACCCTGATACCTGGCCATGACCATGCTATGTTGTATGAACTGTTACATTAATGCATGCTACACCATAACCTGGCACCATCACCTGCTGTTCTGTCGTTATTATCCAGATGTGGTGTTTGCTCTCCAGCCCAATTCCTCGTGACTAGGTTTCTGTGAGTGGCCCAGGGACAGCTCACACGGTCTTCTCAGGATGACACTTGTCTTCTCTCCTCCTTAATGACTGGTATCAAAGTTGCCCCTGCTGCTCAGACTACAGGAGCATCATACCCTCCCTGTGTCCTCCCGGTGACCTGTGCTTAGAAGACTTCCTTCTCAGGGCTACAGCTGTTGCCTTACCCACCTGGCTTTATCAGTAGCCCGTGGAGAAAACACTCTTCAACCTAAGTCACACCAGGCTGTAGTTCAGCCTGGGACTCAATGCCATGCAGACCTGGTGAAATCCTTTTAATTTCCTCAGCTCTCTTTGTTGCAAGTCCTGTCATTGATCCTTGGGGACTGAACTGGAAGAAATCTAAATGACACACATCACACTGTATTCAAAACAACCCCTTATATCCACCCCCTGCCCCAGCACTGGGATTAAACACAGGGCCTTCACCTGAGCTACATCCTCAGCCCGTTTTTATTATTTAACTTGAGACAGGGTCTCACTAAGTCACAAAGTTGCCCAGATTGGGTCGAACTTGCAATCCTCTTGCCTTTCTCTCAGCTGCCTTTTCCCTTGGGTACTTTCTGGGAGGTGCCTCAGTCTTTTCCATAAATCAGCTACTGTCCCCAAGACCAGGACAGACCTCCCTGCATCCTTAGGCAAAGCCAGCCAGCATGGGTGCACTCCCTGAACTTCTTTCCTTTATCAGACCCTGAAATGAAAAACAATTCTTCCTGAAATTATTTGGTTAATATATCATTAAAATACTATGTGATAAAATACCAAAGTGCTATCTCAGATACCTGAATGGGCTTGGGGTGTTTTCAACACATGAAGATTCAATCCTTTAACATTACTATACTTAATTCAAAGGGACCTTAACACAAACTCACCAGGGCTCCCTAAGTTACAACACAGTCTCCTCAGGCCCCAGCCTTTGGTCCCACAGTAGCTTTATCATGTGGAACTTGCAGCCTTAGCTACACACTGTGCATCTGTTATTATAATCTTTGCAACTGAAGAACTGAAGGAATTATTGTTTGATTGGAAAGGACTTTTCATGGAAACTTGGGGTAGATCCAGTTTTTGTATACTCTGAAGCTTATATAATTTGAGAGACCACTTAAAGGTAAGAAAAATAATTCATCTTTACAATTTTTCAAAAACATGGGACCAGGTAGACATATTTTCAAGGGTTTCTCAATTGTAGAAGGGGCCCATGGAAGCAGGATGCCTGAAGTCAAATATCTGCTCTGGTCTTACCTGTGTCCCTTTCTGTTGCATGACTCAAATGCTTGCTGTACCTGCAGGATAAACACACACAGAAAGAACTCAGCCTTTCAGCTGACTGCTTCAAAACTGAAGATATCCCTGTAAATGGGTGGCAGATAAGGAGTGCTGCTTAAGCTTCCTTAACGCTGATGACGAGAAAAGAGAGGTTGCCCACAATCCCATCCAAAGATAAAATGTTGTGTCCTTTGAACCTGACTTGGCCCAATGTTCTTAATTGTCTGACAGTCTGATGCTTTTCTTTTTTGTTTGTTAGTTTTAAATTTCATTTCTTTGCAGTTACATGTGCAGAGAAACAACCTTTTTTTATCTTGCTGCATTGAGCATCCTTGGAGGTCCCCCCCGTCCCAGAGGGGAGGAGTTGAGTATTGTTTTGTTTTGTTTTGTTCCTAAACTCTCCAAATAATAGAAGAAATGATATTGTTTGTATTGGGTGCACCTGCTTCCCTGAACCAGGGTGAGGTGTTTTGCTTTGTTTTCCCTCTCCACCCCCACTCTCCTTTTATCTTGGCTGCACATACTTTGTTGTTTGGTGGGAATTTAAGTGGCTCCTGATTTCTTAGGGAACTTCCTATCCCAGGGAATTCAGAGATTCTCCCCAGAGGCCCCCAGAGATGGTATTGTTTTATTGCCCCCACCCTCAGTCCACATGAACCACATAAATATGCACCCAAACACACAAGATGTTTTTTAAAGCAACAGTAGAAACATAATCCTGCAAAGGTTTCCTGTGTGTGTGTGTGTGTGTGTGTGTGTGTGTGTGCATTCACAAGTGTGTGTGTGTGTGTGTGTGTGTGTGTGTGTGTGTGCGTGCGCGCACGCACTCTCATGTGCACGTGCACGTTTGAATGTGCTCTGACAGCCAGGAGTGCATGTTGCATCGAGAGAAATCAAAGTCTGTGTGGTTTGCTAAATGCATTCTCTACAGTCTTGCTTTCGACAAAAGTAAACGCAATAATTTCTTCACTCACTTCCTTTGCCCCAGGTGATCAGCTCCTTGACCACCTCTTTTTTGTCCCATACCCATTTGTCCCAAGGGTGAGGTCCAGCCCCTCATGGGAGGTCAATGGACAGAGTGTTTCACAAAGTCCACCCCAGTGGCTGCACTGGGTACACGGGGACAGGGGAAAGTGATCACCATCTGCTTTCATTTTGCGTATCTCCGGGTAGCCAGAATCATGCCCTGCTTCATACATGTGTCCCGGGCTCCGGGAAAAGGGCTTCATGCATAGGACACACTCAGCAAGTATTTGTAGAATGAATGCTGAATGAGGTGACTTTGGGCAAGTTTTGACTCTGATTTTCTGCATAGCTTTGACTCTGATTTTCTTCCTGAGAAATAAGACAGTTGATTTCTTAAATTCTTTCCAATGCTACTCTGATTCTCTTTGTTCAAGGTGGATTTGAATTTGCTTCTTTAAATCAGTAAGGATTAGATGCGCAAAATAAGAAGAAAGAAGACAGTATTTTAAACAAGAAGAAATTTCCCTTTTGTGTAAAGGAAGTTCGAAGATGGGCCATTTGGGGCTCCAAGTTGTCACCAGGGACTCAGGCTACCATGTTTCTGCATTGCCATCCTCAATCCATGAAAAATTAAGGTATGGTTATAGCCATGGGTCCTCCTTTCTAGATCAGCAGGAAGAGAAAGTGTGGGAAGACAAGAGGACCCCCTTTGCAGCCACGCCAATCGAGTGCTGTCCTAGAAGTCCCACGGGACATTGTGCTCATATCTCATTGGCCAGAATTGAGTCACTTGGCCGAACTACCTGGAAGGTGGGAAGATATTGCCCCAAATGAAAACCAGGATTCTATTACTGAGGGGGTTGGCTATTGGAGTGAAGTAGCAATTTTACCACACTAGGGGTTCTTCATTGTTCACTCTGATTTGCAGTTCCAGGCAATTTTACTACTACCTTCCCCTCCTTGGAAATCTTTTTTTTTTTTTTTTTTTTGTGGGTACCAGGGGTCAAACTCAGGACCTCGCGCTTGCCAGGCAGGCGCTTATGCTGCTGAGCTATCTCACCGGCCCCCCCCTTTTTTTTTTTTAAATTTTAAAGAGAAAAAAATAGCACAAAATTTCAAAACAACATAAGAGGAGGGTAACAATGGTTAATATATTGCGTATTGTTATCTTTAAATCTTGTACTCAGAGTACAAGGCATTGGCATTCAATTATCCAAACAATATTAGCACAAAGCTCTCTTTTCAATGAACTAAGAGAAATTAGTAGTGTATCTATCTTAACTATCTTATATATGTGTATATATATATTTTTTTTTTTTTTTTTTTGCTTTTCCCTTCCTTCTTTTCTCCATTCCCCCATCCCAGTTTCTCTTTCCTTTTGAACAGTTTCTTCCCATTTTACAATATCTATTGTACATTTTGGATCTTATTTACTCTTTCAGCTTCTCACACTAGGGAGCCAATATGATGTTTAAACATGTGCATCTGGTTTATTTCACTTATGAGTGTGGTCTCGAGGTGCATCCATTTACCTATAAAAGTCTCCAGTTTATCTTTCTTTATGGCTGAGTAGTACTCCACTATATAAAAATACCAGATCTTTTTTACCCATTCCTCAGTTGATGGGCATTTAGGGTTATTTCCAAGATCTAGCTATTACAAGTTGTGCTGCTATAAACATGGGTGCACATATATCTCTGTGGTATGGTGTTTTTAATTCTTCTGGGAAGATACCCAGAAGGGGAATAGCTGGGTCAAATGGGACCTCCAATCCTAGTTTTTTGAGGAATCTCCACACTGATTTCCACAGTGGTTGCACCAGTCTACACTCCCACCAACAGTGGAGAAGGGTTCCTTTTTCCCCACAGCCCCTGAATCATTTGTTATTGGTTGATTTCTTGATAATAGCCATTCTTTCTGGGGTGAGATGGAATTTCAGTGCTGTTTTAATTTGCATCTCTTGAATGACCAGTGATGTTGACCATTTTTTTGTATATTTATTTGCTGCCCTCCTTGGAAATCTTGAGGTTTTTCCAGTTCCTGATAGCATTTTAACTAGTCCTTGGAAAATCAGAGGGAAGGGGAAATAACAAGATAATGCAGTGTATTTTTTTTCAAATGCTAATCTTATAATCGAATGTATTTTGCTTAAAGAATTGCCCTTTATTTTGTAATTATACCATTTTCTCTCTTTTTCGTGTGAAACATCCCTCTTTGTGTAAGATGATTTTCATGGTAGATGATAATTTATTCTTTTTAAAGTCTTTGCTTTGAAAAATGAAATTGTGAACTTTATTTCAGTTGCCTGGTTTATTTTTGAGGAATCCTTCACATTCAAAAGCCTAGGAGGGTCACCTTGGATTAGTTCCTTAGTTCGCTCACCCACTTCCATCCTCTGAGGAAGGAGGGCTGGAGCAAAATGATTAGAAAAACTTCAGGCATGAGTGTCTGTACCCTGTCAATAATAATAAAACTGAGAGCAGAGGCGTAGTTCATTCAGGAAGAAGTAAACCTTCTCATCCCTCGATATCAAAGGTACAACTCAGGAGTGGTGTCTCCCACATCCCAGAAACGAGGGCTGGTTCCAGAACTCTGTCTGCCCAAGTTCAAGTCTTTCCCCAGAATGCATCAGCAGTGACCTGCAACAAGTTACTTCACTTTCCTATGCCAATTTTTTTTAAATCTATAAAATGGGGATGATAAAAGTATAGTGGGTTAAATTAGAAAATATATGTAAAAATTTAACCTAGTGCCTGATGCATAGGATATAACCAATAAATGTTATTTGTTACAGGATTTGGCTCAACTGTTAATAACTAAAAAGCCAAAACTTTTGATGGCTTATGTACATGTTTTATTGCCTTTCATGCAACAGAATTCCAGAGACAGTCAGTCCAAAGCATCACTGGATAACAGTGTGTTTCAGACAATATCAGAGACCCAAATCTTTCTATCTTTCCACCATCCTTCGCTCATCATGTCAAGATCCAACAGAGTTCTGGAACCCAGCCAACAAAGCCACGTGCAAGAAGCAGCAGGGGCTACAGTCCCACCATGGAAACCAGCATGGAGATTCCTCAAAAAACTAGAAGTAGAAATTCCATTTGACTCAGCTATTCCCCTTCTAGGTATCTTCCCAAAAGAGTTAAAGACATCATACCACAGTGATGTATGCATACCCATGTTTATAGCAGTGCAATTCATTATAGCTAAATTTTGGAAACAGCCTATATGTCTATCAACAGATGACATAAAAAATGTGGATAAAAATTGTGGTCTTTATATACAATGCAGTACTACAGTGCCATAAAGAAGGATAAATCTGAGTCATCCACAGGAAAATGGATGCATCTTGAGACCATAATGTTAAGTGAAGTAACTCAGATGCAAAAGCTTAAATATCACATGGTCTCTCTTACATGAAAAACTATATGTATATGTATATCTATATCTATCTATATCTATAAAAATAAAAGACAATGGGAAAAAGGAGGAAGAAAAGGTATTGTAATCTAGCACAGACAATGTATCTAAAGGTGCACCTTGACTTAGTACAATTGTCTTTCATGTTTTATATGTTCTTTGGCCCATCAGTCTGGTTTTCAATCTGTATATATGATAATTAACTTTATAAGGTCTTATAAGATAAATAAACGACTCTGATGCTGGAAAAATGAAAGAGAGTGGAGGGAAAGGGGAAAACAGAATTGAAATGTGAATTTAGTCCCATGACCATACCTAAAATTCTTTGAAAACTGAGTGCACTGCTGCTGTCAGGTGAAAGTTGAGATGCTGCTCCTAACAAGGAGTGTTAGAGTAGGCGGGCAGTAACCTTCGCCACAGATGCAATTGTTGTTGATGTTGTTGTTGTCACAGAAGATAAGACTCTGGGAAAAGAGTGTGGCCAGAGCCAGAGATTCTGAAAGGCATCAGTGTGACAGGTGATGATTAAGATCACACGAGCAGTAAGTCCTGGAGATCTACTGTACCACGCAGTGCCTGTAGTCAGCAACATTGTCCTGTGTACTGAAAAAGTTACTAAAAGGGTAGATTTTAAGTTTCATGTTCTTATTTTCATGATAAAATAAAATAAAATAGGACAGGAGGAAACTTTTGGAGTTAATAGCTATGTTTCTGGTATTGACTGTAGTGATGACTTTATAGGTATATATTATCTAAACTCACCAACATGTGTACATTAAATATGAACAGCCCTTTTATGTCAGTCATGCTTCAATTAAATAGTTTTTAAATTACATGTATAGGAAAGGTCCCAACAGAGTAACATGAACAGAGGTGTCAGAATCAGAATCCTCTAAGGTTGGTGAATTCATAGCTCTCCAGGTTTCATACTCTTATCCCACATTTCCTGCCCTATTCTAGTTCAGTGACTCTGGAGTCAGCTCAAATCACCTACATTTTAACAAGCCCCACAGGTGACAGTGCAGCAGGCCAGTTGAGGTCTCCCTAGCTACTCTCTTCCCTAGATGGTCTCAGAGGATTCCTGCTTCAACTGAGGTACAATGGTATTGCTGCACTGGGCTCTGGGAAAGGGGGAAAGTGATTACAAAAGACACCTAAGACATTTTTATCTTCTCAAAATTCACTTAGACACCCAATTTTTAATCAATTTAGAAAGAATATATATAGGAGTTGAAAAAAGATGGCGGATGTGTAAGAAGCAGGCAGTGAACCTCTCCAAAAATCGGCATCTGGACACTGAAATATAGTGACTGGAGGAGGACAAGAAAGAGGGAAGTGGCTCCCATGGACCCAGGAAAGATCTGAAGCGCAGTTTGGGGCCCACGGAGAAAGTGAAGAGAGAAACTCCAACAAAGAAGAAGGAGGTGGCCTCCGGCGCCATTTCCCTGTGTCGGGAATCCCAACGCGACTGAAGTGGTCCAAATCTACAGACACGCGGTGACTGCCGGCGCCCCCGGGGGCCTCCACGGAGGAACGCGAGAAGCGCCGGTGCAGAGAAGCAGCGGCCGTGAAGGACACACTGACTGGCGGTGAATGCTGACGCCCAGCCGTCCCGCGAGAGAAAGCGACTAGCCGGGCGCCATTGTGGGGGGGGGGGGCAGCAGCTGAACTTAAAACTCAGGGTGGCTGCCACTCCACCCACAGCTCCAGCGGGGACCTCTGCGGAGGAACGCAAGACGCCCTAGTACATAGAAGGGGCGGCTATGAAGGACACACTGACTGGTGGTGAGTGCTGACACCCAGCTGTCAGGAGCACAAGAGAGCCACTAGACGGGCGCCATCATGGGGGTGCAGCAGCTGAGCTGAGAACTCAGGGTGGCCGCCACTCCATCCACGGCTCCAGTGGGAACCTCCGCGGAGTAAGGCGAGACACCGCGGAACAGAAAAGTACCAACTGAGAAGGACACACTAACTGGCGCTTTTCTTCCTGGTATTCCAAGAATCTCCTAAGAGTTTGAAATACTAGCAATAAAGCAACCTACCATAAGCAATTTACAAACAGCAACCCAGGAATTAAACTAAAGAAAGAAAAGAAACTGAGATGACACTTAAACAAGATGCAACCCCACACATCCAGTTCACCAAAGGCAAACCCAGGGGGCAGTGAGGTGGGACAAACCGAAAGCTACCCACCTGACATCTCTGAAGTGGTAACAACAAAGCAGTTGAATGAGGCTCTGGAAAAATTTAAATCAGAAATAATTTCTCAGATAACTGCAGAGATAATGTCTACAATGAAGACCATGCTTAAGGATGTTAGAGCAGACACAGACAAAAAAATAGACGAGCTTAAAAAAATGATGGAAGCCATGAATGCTCAGCATAGGAAAGAAATGGACTCCATAAAGCAGATTCAAGCAGATATCCAGGAGAACAAAAATTCCATTGAAAGTATTTGTAGCAGATTAAGCCAATGTGAGGACAGGATCTCAGAGATAGAAGACAGGCTTGCAATTAGTGATCATGAAAAGAAAGAATTCTTAAAAATAGCAAGGAACAATGAAAAATCAATCCAGCAGCTGCTAGATGATGCAAAGAAGAATAACTTAAGATTGATTGGAGTCAATGAAAAAGCAAGAGATAGCATAAATGACATCAGAACACTGTTCACAGACATTATCACAGAAAATTTCCCTGGTAGAGAAAAAGAATTTGACGTTCAGATAAGTGAGGCTTATAGAACTCCATTTAACCACGATCAAAAAAAATCTTCAGCCAGGCATATCATAGTCAAGATTCCAAAAATTCAACATAAGAGTAGAATCTTAAAAGCTGTTAGAGAAAAGAAACAAATCACCTATAAAGGAAAGCCCATCAGAATCACAGCGGACTTTTCAGCACAAACCCTCAAGTCAAGAAGAGCTTGGAATGATGTATTTCAAGTCCTAAATTAGGAAAATAATCTTCAACCTAGATTGATGTACCCCGCAAAACTATCTTTCAAAACTGATGGAGAAGTAAAATACTTCCATGACAAAGAACATCTGAGAAAATTTATAACCACCAAACCAGCACTCCAAAATGTTTTGAAGGACATTCTAGAAAGGGACAACAAGGACTACAACTCCAGAAACCCCAACAGAAGGAATCCACCAGGCAGAGCAAATGATTAAAGAGAGGGAGGGAAAACAAAAATTCAAAGAGGGGAGCCAACAACAAGAAAATAACATGACAAGGATAAGTCAATACATATCAGTTTTAACCATTAATGTTAATGGTCTCAGTTCACCAATCAAAAGGCACAAACTGGCGAATTGGATCAAGAAGCAAGATCCAACAATATGCTGTATACAAGAAACACATTTAATTCAAAAAGAAATTCATAGACTGAAAGTCAAAGGATGGAAAACAATACTCCATGTGACAGGAACCCAGAAAAAAGCAGAGGTAGCTATTCTTTTCACAGACAAAGTGAATTTCAAACCAAGAATGATTCAGAGAGATAAAGAAGGTCACTACATCCTTGTAAAGGGAACAATCCAAGAGGAAGAGATAACAATCATAAATATATATGCCACAAATACCAGTGCACCCAACTATATAAAACAAATATTAATGGACATGAAAAATCAAATAACCACTAATACAATTGTATTGGGGGATCTCAATACTCCACTGTCATAAAAAGACAGATCAACTGGACAAAAAATTAACAATGAAATATTAGAACTGAACCAAACTTTGGAACAAATAGACTTAGGAGATGTCTACAGAGTGTTCCACCCCACAACATCAGAATACACATACTTCTCAGCTGCACATGGGACATTCTCCAAAATAGATCACATACTAGCTCATAGAACCTGCTTAAGTAAATGCAAAGGAACTGAAATTATCCCATGTATATTATCAGACCATAGTGCAATGAAATTGGAAATCAATGGCAAAAGAAACCACAAGAATTTGCTAAACACATGGAAATTAAATAGCACCCTACTGAACAACCAATGGGTCACAGATGAAATTAAAGAAGAAATTAGACAGTTTCTGCAACTGAATGATAAAGACAGTACAACATACAGGAACTTATGGGATACAATGAAAGCAGTCCTAAGAGGGAAATTTATAGCATTAAATTCATATATCAGGAAAACAGAGCAAGCACAAATAAACAACCTAATGGTGAACCTCAAACTTCTAGAAAAAGAAGAGCAGGCTAAGCCAAAAGCTCGTACAAGGGAGGAAATTATAAAGATCAGAACAGAAATTAACGTATTGGAGACTAAAAATTACAATACAAAGAATCAATGAATCAAAGAGTTGGTCCATTGAAAGATTAAATAAAATTGACAAACACTTATCCAACCTTAAAAAAAAGGAAAGAAAGTACTCAAATCCACGCAATTAAGAATGAAAAGGGTGATATCACAACAGACCCTGCAGAAATCCAGAAGATCATCTATACCTACTTTGAAAACTTGTATTCTAATAAGATGGAAAATGCAGAAGAAATGGACAGATTCCTAGATACATATGAATTACCAAAGCTCAACCAAGAAGATATAAAAATCCTAAATAAACCAATAACAATCAATGAAATCGAAGATGTAATTAAAAACTTCCCAACAAAGAAAAGCCCAGGCCCTGATGGATTCACTGCTGAATTCTACAAGAAATTTAGAGAAGACCTAACACCACTACTTCTCAAACTCTTTAACGAAATTGAAAGGGAAGCAATACTCCCAAATTCATTCCTGGAAGCAAGCATTACCCTGATAGCAAAACCAGAGAAGGACCCAACTAAGAAAGAGAACTATAGACCAATCTCCCTAATGAACATAGATGCAAAAATCCTCAATAAGATACTGGCAAACAGAATGCAGCAAATCATCAAGAAGATTATACACCATGACCAAGTTGGATTCATCCCAGGGATGCAGGGATGGTTCAACATATGTAAACCAATAAGTGTAATACACCATATTAACAGAACCAAAGACAAAAATCATATGATCATCTCAATAGATGCAGAAAAAGCTTTTGACAAAGTCCAGCACCCATTCATGATAAAAACCCTACAGAAAATTGGAATAGATGGTCTTTATCTCAATCTGATAAAAGCTATCTATGACAAACCAACAGCCAATATCATACTAAATGGACAAAAACTGAAAGCCTTCTCTCTAAAATCAGGAACAAGACAAGGATGTCCACTATCCTCACTCTTATTCAACATAGTCCTGGAAACTTTAGCCAGAGCAATTAGACAAGAGAAAGAAATAAAAGGAATTAGGATTGGAAAGGAAGAAGTTAAATTATCATTATTTGCAGACGACATGATACTCTACGTAGAAGACCCCAAAAACTCCACTAAAAAATTGCTAGATTTAATAAGCAAATTCAGTAGTGTAGCTGGATACAAAGTCAACACTCAAAAATCAATAGCCTTCCTGTACACCAATAACAAACTCACTGAGAGAGAAATTAGGGAAACAACACCTTTCACAATCACATCTAAAAAAATGAAATACCTAGGAATCAATCTCACAAAGGAAGTAAAAGACCTTACACTGAAAACTACAGTACTCTGAGAAAGGAGATTGAAGAGGATATCAGAAAATGGAAAGATATCCCTTGCTCTTGGGTCGGAAGAACCAATATAGTGAAAATGGCCATACTTCCAAAACTGTTATACAGATTTAATGCAATTCCAATCAAAATTCCAACAACATATCTCACAGAATTACAGAAAACAATCCTAAAATTCATCTGGAACCAGAAGAGACCTAGAATAGCAAAGGCAATTCTGGGCAACAAAAGCAAGGCAGGGGGCATTACAATCCCTGATTTGAAATTATACTATAAAGCTGCTGTGATAAAAACAGCGTGGTATTGGCAAAAAAACAGACCTGAAGATCAATGGGATAGAACAGAAAATGCAGAAACAACTCCAGACATACTAAGCCACCTTATCTTTCACAAAGGTGCCAAACACATTCACTGGAAGAAAGATAGCCTCTTTAATAAATGGTGCTGGAAAAATTGGCTCTACACATGCCAAAGATTAAAATTAGACCCATATCTTCCACCGTGCACTAAACTAAATTCAAAATGGATCAAAGAGCTAAATATTAAAACAGAAACATTAAATCTCCTGGAAAATAGAATAGGTAAAACTCTTGAAGACATTGGTGTAGGCAAAGACTTTATGAATAAAATCCCCATCACACAGGAAGTATCACAAAGAATCAACAACTGGGATCTCATTAAGAAGCTTTTGCACAGCAAGAGAAACCACCAACAGAGTGAAGAGACAACCCACAACGTGGGAAAAAATGTTTGCCAGCTGTTCCTCAGACAAAGGATTACTATCGAGAACATGCAAAGAACTCAAAAAAATCGAACCTCCCAAATTTAAAGACCCAATCCAAAAATGGGCATCTGAGATGAATAAACACTTCTCAGATGAAGAAATACAAATGGCAAATAAGTATATGAAAAAATGTTCAACATCACTAGTCATTCGAGAGATGCAAATTAAAACAACACTGAGATTCCATCTCACCCCAGAAAGAATGGCTGTTGTCAAGAAGTCAACTAATAACAAATGCTGGAGGGGCTGTGGGGAAAAAAGAACCCTTCTCCACTGTTGGTGGGAGTGTCGACTGGTGCGGCCACTGTGGAAATCAGTGTGGAGACTCCTCAGAAAACTAGGATTGGAGGTCCCATTTGACCCAGCTGTTCCCCTTCTGGGTATCTTCCCAGAAGAATTAAAAACATCATACCACAGCGATATATGTGCACCCATGTTTATAGCAACACAGTTTGTAACAGCTAGATCGTGGAAACAACCCAAATGCCCATTAACTGAGGAATGGATAAAAAAGATGTGGTATTTCTACACAATGGAGTACTACTCAGCCATAAAGAAAGATAAACTGGAAATTTTTATAGGTAAATGGATGCAACTCGAGAAAATACTCACAAGTGGAATAAACCGGATGCACATTTGTAAACATTGTATTGTCTCCCTAGTATGAAAATGCAATTTCACTGTGACTATTCCATTCCTTAGTCTTCTATTTTTACCTAGCTTTTACATGGCTTAATCTTACACTGAGTAATATTTTTCTCCAAAAGGTATTTGTACATTCTCTAATGCTTGAGTTTGTTAATACATAAGAATGTTTACTTGTTGTCTTTTAAAAAAAATTAATTAATTAATTAAAAAAGAAAGAATATATATTATGTAATTCTAAAATTAATATAATTATATTACATTGCTCATCAAGAATACATAAGTTTATTTATAAATATATTTGAATACAAAGGGAAAAAAATAGATTTTGCAAGTTTTGCTCAATTATAAAATATCAATTACCAATTGATCAAAAGCAAGGGCTGATGAGTTCAGGGTTTGACCACATCTTACCAAGTCATTTGCACTTGAAGAGATGTGTATTAGTCAGCTTTCCTGTCACTGGGACAGATATCTGAGGCTTAAAGGAAGAAAGGTTTATTTTTGAGTCACAATTTCAGTGGCTTCAGTCCATGGTCAGCTGGCTCCAAGGCAGAAACGACATGGCAGAGGAAAGTTGTTCACCTGATGGCATCCAGGAAGCAGAGAGAGAAGGGAGGAGACAGGATGAGGATTTGGCCTTCCAAGCCACCTCCCCCAGTGACCTGCACCTTCCAGCTAGGCCCCACCTCCAAACATGAGAATTTTGGGAGACATTTTAGATCTAAACCATAACAAGATATCAGATGAGAAGCAGGAATGGGAACTCCCTCTGGGCCTGTGGTGGTCCTTGGAGTTCCAAGTCCTTTCATCTTCCTCACTGCCTTACCTGAAAGTCATCAGTGAGGTAAATCTGCAACCCTTGAGTTGGTTGGTCCCTTCTATACCACCCTGACCTGAGCCACTGCCATCCACAGGTCCCACTGATAAGAATTCCACTTCTCTCTCCCTCTCCCCACCTTGGTTCAGCACCTCTCCTTCTTTCCCTGTTCTGCACATACTATGCTCTTTCTGTCCCTGGTGCCTCTGGCTTTTAACTTCATTTCTCATCTCTCACTTATGACCTGATCTGGTCCTTTCTACCAGCTGTGTCTTCCCAGGGAGCACAGTGGCTCTTTCTTGATTATTAAGATTCCAGTCCATCTATGTAGCCTTCCTGACTTAAACCACATCTGTGCTCCCATCTCCACAGTGTCATGGCATATGCAATGTATTACCCACTCCAACGCCTCCTCATGAGGAAGAATGGTGCCAGGACAGGCAAAGGGCCAGAGGCGTTCAAAAAATATTCCCAAACCATAATTGTTACTGAAAAGGAAAATAGAGAGTTAAATTTTTATTTCTGAGGTCCTATGCCAGCCTGCAACTAGCTACTCCCCTGAGCAGATTTGTTTTCCAGTGCCACGGGCATATATCCCTTATCTAACCAACCCCGCCCTGAACCCGTATGTTACCTCAACCAAGTGTTTCCCATAACTCCGAGCTTGCCCGGAGTTTGACCTTGCCTATATGATGTAATTTTCCCTAAGGCCAATCAGTAATAAAGAGATAAGATGTAACCAATTAATAACCGCCAAACACTCTGCTTCTGTACTTCCCACTTGCAAACCCCATACAAGCACTAGACTACCGGAGATCGGGGCCTGACTCTTTGGGAATGATTCCCGGTCAGGTCTGACGACGTTAATAAATCTGCCTCCAAATCCTGGGTGACATCTCGGTGTTTCTGTTTACCGCTGCATTACCTTCATGTTTTAATATATGTGCTTCTCACTGCTGTTTGTCTTAGTCCATTTTCTGCTGCTACAACAGAACACCCAAGATGGTAATTTATAAAGAAAAGAAGTTTATTTTGGCTCACTGTTCTGGAGGTTGGAAAGTCTCAGATTGGGCAGCTGCAACTGGTGAGGTCCTCATGGCGCTTCACCTCTGGTGGGAAAGCAAAAGGGCAAGGGAGTGAGTGTCTGCAGCGAGAGCGTGAGGGGTGGGCTTGCTTTTAAAACAACCCACTCTCCGTAGCTCCGTGAATGTGGGGCCCTGGTGACCTAAACACCTGCCCTTGGGCCCCGCCTCCTGGCACTACCATATTAGGAGTTAGGGTTCCAACACAGGAGCTTTGGGGGCCATGTTTGAACTGTAACAGCACTTTATACAAAGCACTATTCTCACAACACAGATGAACACAGAAGGAAGGGAGGAAGGGAGAAAGGGAGGAAAGAAAGAAAGAAAGAAGGAGGGAAGTTGGTCAGGAGGGAGAGAGAGGAGAGCAGCAACCAGAAGGAAGGAAAGTACAAAATATCAGTAAGTAGATTTCATTGACTCTGTAGATCTTGCAAACCCAAACCCCTGGGGAACCAACTTTGCAGTCTAGCGATGAATGAAAACATGCTTACTTGAAGTGACTTGTTGGCCAAGCCACACCCTCCTGTGTCCAGCTAAGTGACCATCAGAATGATCTGGACAACAGTATTTCAGGAGCACAGAGCAAGGTGAAGGTGCAGGGCTGGAGGGAGTGATGAAGGAGGTGAGTAGAGAGAGGTCAGGATAGCCGTGACCTTTAGCTAAGGGTCCAACTACCTTGTATAGCTCTTTCTTCAGTTGCTTCCTGACTCCATTATTCCATTCCAACCGTGTTTCTCTCCTGTGAGCTCAGCTGTACACAGCAGCCCCCACAGATATATTTCCTTTACAGTGATAGGGTAGCCCTTCCCAGAGGAAGTCTAGGGACCACAAGGCTAGAGATGAGCAAAGGGGGCAGTGTCACAGCTGACCTAGTCAGTGGCCAGATTTCACTGTCCTTGGAAGGGAGTCAAGCTCCATAATCACAGAAAAATGAAAGTTAGGTCAGCTCAAGGGAAAGAGTGAAAATCAGTGTTGGCAATGAGGACCAGAGTTACCTCTCACCCACCTCTACTTAAATATTGGACAAAGTCCACTAGTCTCAATATCACTATCTGGGTAAAGGGGTGTAAGGCCAAAGGCTGCTGCCTTCTTAGCTGTACTTTTGATCAGCATCAAAAGCAGCCTCACTCTGAGTAACTGGCCTCTCCCATGTCACCTGGAGCTCAGCACTACTCTTCCTTCCATTTTCCTAAATGGAAGTTACCAACCTTGGCTGCGCATTATATGAATCACCTGTGATTTTGTAACGTACTAAATCTTTTGACTTAATTGGTCTGGGGTGTGAGCTGGCCATCAAGATTGTCCAAATTTTCCCAAGTGACTTAATATACAGCTAAGTTGAGATCCATTGTCTTGAATCATTATTAACAGGAAGTTATTGTGTATTTAGGTTTTTGCTGAGACTTTGGGGGTTATAAAGGCATAACTACAGCAGAAGTTGAAAAAACTTTCAAAAGCAATTTTAAATACAGTGTCCTTTAAAAAAGTACCTTGGTCTGTACTCTCCATTGGGCAATTCCTTGACTAGAGAGAAACTGACAGCCACGACGACTGAATTGCATCCTACTGGCCCCTCTCCTCCTCTCAAGACCATTTTCTTTCCCACTCTAGCACTCTGAACCCAAATCTGGCACTTCTAGTATATAAAACTTGCCTTAATGTAAGTAGTGCCCCAAAACTGCAGAAGTACATAACTGTGAAATTAATGGCATTACCAGTTGGCCAGTTGGGCATCTAGGAATCCAGCTGTGTGATTTAAAAGACACCCCACCTGGTGGTAGACTAATGATCCAACCAAAATACCAATAGGTATCACCCTGGATACTCTGGCCAGCCAGGACTTTCAAGACTCCAGCAGGGATTCCAGTGGATTTCTTCCTCTAAATATAGAGAGATTGGACAGGAGACACAGGAAACCCGCTGCCTCCCAACATTTCCAAATGAAATTTCTCTGATCTGGGCCCTGGCTCCAGTGCTTCCTATGCCCATTTCCCTATGCATCACTTTGTCCCCTCACCCAGCCCTGCCCTCCTGCAGAAGATAACTTCTGGTGGTCCCAAGTGAAAATGAGGGGGAGGCAGGCAGAGAAGGGGTGTTGGCTGCTGTGCTTTGTTACAAAGAGTTCATCTTTCTAAACTACTACTACGTCCAGCCTACTACCCACCTTTCAGAACCAAATGCATACACAGCAAAAAAGACCCTATTCCTCTATATGAATTTGCTGTGCCTTCAGGGTCTCCCAGTTTAAACTACAAAGAGTTTATTAAGTTAGTGTCTTTGTATCTTACTGATACCCCTGTTACGTGACAGGCACTCCACGAAAAGGTTTTGTTTGTACCCTATTTCTCAATTGAAGACTGAAATTCAAAAGCTTAAATAATTTGTTAAGTCAGCTGGTATCCAGAATAGAACCAAATTTAATTCCAGATACTTTTCTGTAATGAAAGGGTTCCAGGCTTAAGGCCATCTAGATAGTGGTATTAAAGCTTTTTAGATTTCACAGTTCTTAGGACAATTTTGAAAAACTATCTTTACCACGTCTAAAAATTAATATCTGTTCAATAGATACAGAAAAATTGTTTGACAAAAGTCAATATCCATTTGTGATTTAAAAAAAACCTCTAATAAAATAGATATTAGAAGGACCTGACCTCGACACAATAAAGATCATACATGAGAAGTCCACACCTAACATCATAATTAATGGAAGAAAACTGAAAGCTTTCCTCTAAGATCTGATATGAAACATGCCCACTCTAACTACTTCTATTCAATATAGTGCTAGATTCCTAACCAGAGCAAAGAGACAAGAAAAAGAAATAAAACATATCCAAATCAGAAAGGAAGAAGTAAAATTATCTCTGCAGATGACATATATAGAAAACCCTAAAAATTCAAGAAATAAACAAAACTAGTATAATTGCAAATACAAAATCAACATTCAAAACTCAGTAGCATTTCTATTTACTAATGAGTTATATGAAAAGGAATTAAGAAAATAATCCACTAGAACAGCAGCAAAAGGAATAAAATCTTAAGAATAAATATAAAGAGGTGAAAGACTTATACCCTGAATTTATGATACACTGATGAAAGAAATCAAAGACACAGATAAATAAGATGTTCTATGTTCCTGAACTGAAAGAATTCATATTGTTAAAATGTCGATACTATCCAAAGTGATCAACAGATTCAGTGCAATCCCTATTAAGTCCCAATGGCATTTTTTGCAGAAATATAAAAAAAATCCTAAAAATTATATGGATTGGTTAGATAGGGGAATAAGTTCAAGAGATCCATTTTACAATGTGGTTACTGTAGTTAATAATAATGTATGATATTCTTAAAAACTGCTGAGTAGATTTTAAGTGTTCTTATCGCAAAAATGTGATAAGTAGGGCAGGTAATACATACGTTAATGCACTCAATGTAGTCATTCCACAATGCACGCATATTTCAAAATAACATTTTGTACATGAAAAATACATCCAATGTTGTCAATTTTTTTAAATTAATGGAAATTTTTAAAATAAATATGATTTTAGAATATATATAATTTATATGGAACCATATACTTTTTTTAATTAAAAAAAACTGAAGACATCATACTTCCTGCTTTCAAAATACATTACAGGGCCGGTGATATAGCTCAGTGGCTAAGCACCTGCCTGGCAAGTGCAAGGTCCTGAGTTTGACTCCCAGTATCCACATAAAAAAAAGGGCCGATGATATTGTTCAGCGGCACAGGCGCCTGCTGGCGCGCGAGGTCCTGAGGTTGACCCCCGGTACCCACACACATAAAAAAAATACATTACAAGGGCTACAGTCATCAAAACAGTATAGTACTGGTACAAAAACAGACATACAGATCAATGGAATAGAATAGAGTGCCCCAAAATAAGTCCACGTATCTAAAGTCAACTGCTCTTTGACAAAACTATAAAGAACACACAATGGGAAAAATTCTCTTTAATAAATGGTTTTTGGAAAACTTGGATATCTACATGTCAAATAATGAAAATGGATTCTTATCTCATACCATATACAAATATCAACACCAAATAAATTAAAGACTCAAATATCAGATCTAAAACTATAAAACTACTAGAAGAAAATATTTTAAAAATAGGCTAATGACCGGAATAGACATTTCCCCAAAAAAGACATACAAATTGCCACATGTACATAAAAATGTGTATTGCTAATTATCAGGAAAAAATAAGTCAAAACACAGTGAGACATCACCTCAAGCCTATCAATATGGCTATTATAAAACAGATAAAAAATACTAAGTGCATGTAAGGGTGTGTGGAAAAGTGAACCCTTATACACTGTTAATAGGAATCTAAATTAGTACAACCAATGTGGAAAACAGTATAGAGATTCCTCAAAAAAATTAAAAACAGTACTTCCAAGCTGGGCATAGTGGTACATGCCAGTAATCCCGCTCTCTAGGAGACTGAGGCAGGAGAATCACAAGTTCAAGTCCAGCCTGGTCAACTTAGCAACTGAGCAGATGCTGTGTCAAAACTTAAGAAGAAAAGCAGGGAAAGGGGCTAAAGGTATAGCTCAGTGCAAAGATCCTGGGTTCAATCCTTGGTAACACACACACACACACACAAAAGGGCTACCAATGATCTAGCCATTCCTCTTGTGGGTATATATGCAAAGGAAATAAAATCATTTGCAGAAATATCTGCATGCTCATGTTCACTGCAGCACTATGCACATTAGCCAAGATAAGGAACATCAGAAATGTCCATCAACAGATGAGTAGATCAAGAAAGTGTGCCGTTTTTATCTACATCTATCCCTAAATCTACCCATGTCATTCAGCCTTTAAAAAGTAGGAAATTCCGCCACCTCTGAAACCAAGATTTTGAACTGTCTCTCCCCCTTCGTCTGGTGTCCTGTAGGTTTCTGTTTCTCAGATCTGGGATGGGTGAGGGGTGTGGCTTTCTTTTATAATAAATGGGAATGACCACTGCGAGCCTGAAGGCGAGAAGTTTGAACTTTCAAGAACTTCGTGCATGTGGGCGTTGAGCATCTGCAGATTAATGCCTTTAAAATATCTGTATCCGTCGCCCTTGGGAAGTCTCAGACCCTCTAGTGACAGCCTCTGCTTTGTTTGCCTTTGCCCTTGGGAGCACATGTTCTCAGCCCAGAGATGTGTTCAAGACTACAGGAACCACTAGAAAGCATCACAGGAAACCCCTACCAGGTGAAATCTAAACTGATGCGTTGAGTTTGAATGGTAAGAAAAAAAAAAAGCATGGAGTTTTGATTTGCTATTAAATCCTATCTTTGCCTCTCAATAATTTGAAGTTTTTAAATAGGTGTCTTTATATTGCAAATATTTCCTATTAATGGAGATTAAACTGATCTTTCAAAGTAACCATTCTTTTTGTGTGTGTGTGTGTGTGTGGGTACCAGGGGTCGACCTCAGGACCTCGCATGCCAGGAGGCGCCCGTGCCGCTGAGCGAAATCACCGGCCCTTTTTTGGGTTCCGGGAGTCAAACTCGGGCCCTCGCGCTTGCCAGGCAGGCGCTTATGCCGCTGAGCCATCTCACCGGCCCCAAAGTAACCATTCTTAAAGATCAAAGATAATATAGGAAACATACTCAAGCTTAGCATGTTGCAAGCACTAAATAAAGCGTAGTTGTCATTCAACCAATTTCCTGAACCTTCTAACTATCCCATAATCCAACTCACATTTCTATTCCTATTCCGGGACATAGCGAAATAGTCAAACACCTTGCTGTGGTACGGAGAGGCTGTTCTGCAGTAGCTCCCTGATGGCCCAGCAGAATAAGGCTTTTCAGAAGGGAAGGAGGATTCTAAGACACGGCTTGTTCTTTGTGAACCCTTATTAGCTGCTGGTTTTCATCACTTCTTTTTACAAGTACCTCAGATGATCCTGTGAACAATTCATCTTGAAATGCTGCCCCAAACAGACACTCAATACTTACAATGGGTTACATCCCAATAAACTCATTGTAAGTTTAAAATATTGTAGGGTGAAAATGTATTTAATGTATCTAAACTATTGACCAGCGCGGCTTAGCAGCACAGTCCACTACCGGGTGTTGGCAGATTACCCTCGTGGTGGGATGGCAGGCCGGGGGCTCACACACTGAGAGAGAAGCATGCCACATATCACCAGCCGGAAGCATGATCCAGCTAAACATCTGAAGCACAGCTTCTACTGAATGTGTACCGCTTTCACACCACCCTAAAGCTGGCAAATCTTAAGTCAGGACCATCTGTACTAAGGTTAAACTCACTGGGGTATTGTACAGGAAATCCATCTTCCCTTTTAAAAGATCCAGTCTTCCAGGATCTCTCCCATGTTTCACTGTCCCCAGATCACCTACATTCCTAGGCAACCCACAGACAAGCTCACAGTGCTTGCCCATTCCCATCCCAAAAGATGGGACAAGATAAAAAATGCTGAGACACCCTGATTGGAGAAAAGGTGGAAATGAAGAGGAATTAAGAATCTGTTATCAGGGCCGGTGAGACAGCTCAGCGGCATAAGCGCCTGCCTGGCAAGCGCGAGGTCCTGAGTTCGACCCCTGGTACCCACAAAAAAAAAAAAAAAAAGAATCTGATATCAAAATGGGCACAGTGGTGCATGCCTGTAATCCCAGCTACTCAGGAGGCTGAGACAGAAGGATCTCAAGTGTGAGCCCGGCTTGGGCCACTTAGTGAGACCCTACCTTAAAATAAAAACTAAAAAGGGATGGGGATTTAGCTCAGTAGTAGGGAGCCCCTAGGTTCCATCCCCATTACCCCATACCAGAAAAAAATTTGTATCTTTGAGAACAGTAGCATATATAAAAGAGGGGACCACAATCCCTACATTCTCACTAGAAACACACACGTGCACACACACACACCACAAGGAAATAAACTTAAAGAATTGTGGGGAGCAGCTGAAGCTGGAAATTGATCACACATGCAGGGCGAGGCAAGGCCAGCCAGAAAACAAAGAGCAACAAAGAGCTGCGGAGGTGGGCTAGGTAGACAAGCTGCTCCAGCCCACAGAACACCTAGCCCCAAGGCAATCCAAGCAATGGGTTGCTAGGCAGAGGGGTGTCATGTGACACCAACTTGCTAAATGTATAAATAAAACATTGCTTTGGCTGAGCGGTTCCTTTCCTCCCATCAGGAGAGAGGGCTCCACCTGACCTCAGCTCTTTGTCTCTTATTTCTCCATTCTCTCCCCATCCTTCTCCCGGGAACTTTGAGAGCTGCGCAGGACATGGCAAAGAATGAGGCTTCGATTAGATGTTTAAAGCAGAAATTTATAATAACAAAGAGAAAATAGTGACATGAAACCTAAAACTATCTTCCAAATGAAAGACTGGTGGTGGGGGCTGGAGGGATAGAGACATGTCTCTTGCGTCTAGTTTGCTCTGTTTCTTAGTGCTAACAAAGGGGTAAATGGGTTCACTCCTTTCACCAATACTTACTGAGAGCCTCAAACTTGCTAGGCACTGTTTTAAGTTACAGAATTGTGGAAGTGAACAAACCAGGCAAAAACAGACAGTAAACAAATAATCAATGAAATGTGCATTCTGACCGATAATAGTAGGTACTGTGGAGAAAAGCAAAAGAGGAAAGGGTGGTAGGGAGTAAAAAGGTAAGAAGAGGATGCCTGTTTTAGGTGAAGTATTTTTTGTTTGTTTGTTTTGTGTTTTGAGATGGGGTCTTTCCTGTGTAGCCCAGGCTGGCCTCAAACTGGTGGTGATCCTTCTGCCTCAGGCTCCTGAGTGCTGGGATTAGAGGTATGCAGCACAACACCTAGCTAAAGGATGGTTGCTTTAAATAGGGCTACAAGGGATGACCTCATGGAGAAGTTGAGTTGTGAGCAAAGTCCCAAGCGGTTTACACAGTACAAATACATGTTAGTCTGCTTTCTGTTGCTATAGCAAAATGTCACAGACTGGCTAATTTGTAAACAGTAGAAAGTTCTTTGGCTCACAGCACTGGAGGCTTTAGCATCTGGTGAGGGCCTTCATGTTACATCACAGCATAGCAGAAGGGCAGATGAGCACCTGAGAAAGAGAAAATTCGGTGGAGTCATCTTTCTATCAAGAAGCTGCTGGTGTGATTAGCCCCCTCCCCAAAAACTGATTGATCTATTCATGAGAGTGGAGCCCTGGTGAACTAATCAGCTCCTAAGGGTCCCACTTCTTGATATCACCACAATCACAACGGAGGAGGCATTGAAACCTCGGCAGGCAGCTGGCAGAAGAACATCCCAGACAGAGGCAGCAGCCAGTGCAAAGGCCAGCAGGTGTAAGCACAGGGCACATCTGGCAAAGCAAAGAGCAGCAGTGCGGGAAGAGCAAGGGGCAGGGAACAGGGTCAGAGAGGGCGAGTGGAGCCGCAGACAAGTCATTCTTTAATTTTATGGTTCCGTTCTGCATGTGTGGAACATTTCTGTACACCAGAATCAAAACCAGGCCCCAGGGAAGATATTTTAAAAACAAAAACTAAAGGTACCTTCAGCAAATGTTTAGTAATCAACTCTCTCAGGGAACAGCCAGTCTCTTTCTGGCTGAAATAGGATGTTTTCAGGTCTCTTTTTCTAAATCAAGCTGTACAACCACCTAACAACAGCCTGCACTTGATCAAGAGTTTTCTTTTAACCTGAGTATATGAGAAAACCCAACCTTTAGTTCTTAATAAAAAATACCAGCACAATAGTAAACACGACAGGACGGTTAACAACCAAATTATAAAGAAGTTAGTATTACAGACTGTTAATGCAAAATCCAGAAATCTGCCCACATTCCCCGGACCCATCTCTTGGGGATGTTTCTTTACCTTGGATTTTGCTTAAAGGCTGGTGGAATGGTTCTGTGGCAGACATGGCAATACCTACAAACATTTCCGAAAGAAAGGCCTGGGCTTCTTTTTCCTTGGCTTTTCTGTCCTCTCCCACCTGCACACCAGGGCAGAGCACTGAAGAGCCTGAGAGAAAAGCCCATCGAGATCAAGGTAGGCATTATATTTCAAGTTGAAGTTCAAAACAGCTTGCTTTTTGTTGGGCCTTCTCACTTCCAGAATCAGATGGCACCTTTTAGTACTTCAGTATGCTGAGTCACAAGCCAGCTACACACTCGCTCTTTTATTTGAGGCCACCAGGCCGCCAATCATCTTCTCCCTGGCAAAGTGAACACAAGGAGCAGGTCCAGGGCACCTTCAGGAAAGATTCCTGTGAAGCGTCAAGAGGTAGAAACAAAAGGATGCTTTTCTGCTTCTTTCTCCTAGCTTTATTTTACCTTGAGGAAATTTAACAACCCAGAAAACATTTTTTTTTAATGTAAAACCTCTATGCATAATCTTTACATGGAATTATCTATAGCTGCCTAATTACTACATTGTTTATTTGATTTTAGGCTTTTGTTTACCCACTCAGCATATGCAAAGGACCTGCCTTGCAAAGACACCAGAAGAGTCTAAACCTCCAGGGAGCCATTCAGGTTAGACCCCTATACGTTACTGCCCGCTGTCTTGCTGGCAGACAGATTTTGTTGAATTAGTTATGGATCAATAAAAGTTCGATAATTTCACATAAAATCCAGTGATCTTAAGACTTGAAAGATCTAGCAGCACTGGACAAAAAATCCTGTGTGGGGACAATTTGTACATATACCGTGTGACTCTGGACAGACCCATAGACGGGATGGGTTCCAGGCACTTGTGCCTCTTGGATTACCACTCACCTGGCATGACGCCGCTGCATTCTTCCTCCATAGCGCCTGTCCCTGAGCTGCGCACCTGGGACCCCCACTAAGCCCAACAGCTTCATTTGGCAGAGGAGGAGAGCAGGACCCAGCGAGATTTAATGACTTATCCAAGGTCACCCAATTAGACAAAGGCACAGCCGGAGCCAGAATTCTGGTCCCTTCCCAAGATGCCCCATTCCCTGGAGATCCAGTAGTGAGAGAAATTGGGCCACATTTGAAGCAGTGTCTCAGATGATGCTGGCTCTGAAGTTATTTTAATTATAAATCATCACTGGAAACTTATGAAGGCATCAAAGCTGTGATCCCGGGATAGACCAGAAGGGCTGGGGGAAAGTACAACTAGCAGTCGAACATTTCCTAAGGGGTTTTAAATGTAAGTAATCTATATTTAAAATATCATGATTTTTGTGAGTAACAGAGTGGGGCAATGAAAAGCTAAATAAAAATCACATCCTAATTTAGCTATACCGAATAAATGAGAAATCACATTTCTTGGGTTTTTCTATTACAGACATTTAATGCAAGACTTTGCTCTATATTTTTCATGTTGTTAATTCATTTTAATACATTTTGAAAATAATCAGGCAGTTTTAAGGCCTTTCAAGAGTCTTTATATCCAATGAAACTATTTTTGTCAGAAGGTAAATTTGTAAGTCATCTAAAAAAAATTTTTTACACAGGTAGGTGTATTATAAACATATACAATGCTAAAGTATGCTAGTACCAATGACCCTGATGTTAATATTTTTTATGACTGTATCAATTTAAAATAGAAATGGCAACATCCTCACATTAACTTTCTATATATTACTGGCTCACAGTTGTAATTCCATCCTGCTTCCCAGGATGCTACAACTCTACCTGCACTGTTCCCAGAAAACCTGTCCCCTTGAGTGGTTTAAAAAGAAGCCAGAATATTTTGTTGGAAAAGTATGTAGTCTGGAAAATTATGTACTACACATAAAAAAGTACTACCCTACCCCAGTCCATGGCATAGCCACATTAATGTGATGAGTGGGACATGTGACATGCTTTACAGTTCCACAATTCTTTGGACAGAGCCTACATATCATATTAGCAGCCATTTAAACCTAGGTAACAACACAAGTCTAAATAGCCAACGCACGATGATGTCCAGTAATGCTGTGGTGCCACTGGAAGTCGAGGTTGCTAAATTAAACTGACACTTGGCAGAAATTATCGTACAATTTCCATCACAGCCTCGTGACAGGTAGAGTGTCTGCGAGGCACAGGCAGTGCAGAGAACAGAGCTGTGTCACAAAAGGGATCAACATGTGAGCTACGCAGCACAAGCCTGACTGGGATCCCGGACTTGAAACCCACATGCCAGCCTCCCATGCCTTCTCAGGAACCCAGAAGTCGATCCTTGTCGAGGTTCAAAGTCCAAACTTCTCCTTGCGGTCTTGCCTTTGTTTTCTCGTGGGGTGTGAGAGACAGCTCAGGAAAGGAAGGCTCCATTTTTCATCTGCCAGGGTTTTCTCTCCTTGCCATCACCCTCAGGATCAAGAACTTTGGCACTCCGTAACTGGCGGGAGGACTACTTTTAAGGCACTGGAAGGCACTCCTCTCCCCGGGGGCGCAGTTGACTGCCTCTGTTCTGGCAGCCGCTCTTCTAACCTAAAGCACATGTCCGCTTTAAAGACACTGTTCAGCAGCCCAGTGCAACAAAGGGTTAAGCAAATTCCTTGGAAACAAGAGGACAGAAGACTCCTGGAGCTGTGCAGGTGCGGAATTACAGCTTGCCACCGCTCATCATGCCAGATTCCCCAGCAAGACTGCGTGGGGGCTCAGATACAGCAATGTTTGTTTTGTTTTGTAATTAAAGTACATTTTCTATGTTCTCAGCACATGACTAAGCACACAGCTCTCAGCCTCCATTTGTGAAGTGGTCCAAACAGGTTTCAAAAGATTTTAGACTTCTTTCCCACCGCAAAATTTCCAGTCTGATTTAAGCGTTCCTGGGCCACAGATGGCCAGTTTAGACCCAGACTGGCCGACTGAACAGCAAAAGGCTGTGTCCTTTCGTAGGAGGCTCCACAGTAATGAAGTCACCTTATTCAAAAGCACGAACCACAGTTTAGAATTCCGAGAATAATGAAACTGGAAAATGTATGAAAACTGATCATTGTGCAGAATGCAAGTGAAAGAAAACTTATCTCTTCTCAGTCAACAGAGGGAAAGGCCAAGGTATGTGAGACACATACAGCAGAATACTTTGTTCTTTTTTATTTAGTCACAACACATCAGTACAACAGAGGTCAAACCCAGTTCAGTGGAGGTCACTGAAACTACACCTGCTAAAGGAATAAACCTGTAAAATGGTATTTTTATAGCCTGAACCAAATTAAAGAAACCAAAGAGAAGCAGGCAGGAAAGCCCTTTTAAATATTTCAACAACCACATTTCCATGCACCAAAAGGAAAACACAACATAAAAACCTCCAGTTAAAAGAAAATCTGACATATCCAAGAAAATTAGGTTATACATTTAACAGGCTCCACTGTACTATTCAATTGACCTCTTGCATACCATGATCACTTATCCAGGTTAACACTTGTGAATTTGAGATGTGGGATTAAAAATTCATTACTAGTAAATGCAGGCATATTCTATGCAATCCTCTTCATTCCCCCCCCCGCAATATTCCAAATGGGGACCTACTCTACCAGTGCATATCTCCTAAGCCCCAAGGGCCAGAACAGCAAGTGCTGGCAGACAACAGGAGTTGGTCACATGGATTCGGGGCCACCGATAGTTTGTACATCCACCTCTTTTGTTGTAGGGGGCAGAGAATTAATGACTCTTCTCTTCTTTCTTGGATAAAGCTGATCATCTGATTTGTCAACGCTTTGCTTGGAAATATAAAATTCAATATAGCTCCCCCCAAAAGAATATTATTTATACAACACCTTAATCTGTCAAAATACTAACAAACAGAATCATGTTACATTGAGCATAGTGGTTTGGAAAATTAATTCTAAAAACAGACCACAACTATACAAGGAGAAAAACAGACCAGAAACACTAAATGTTAAGATTCCCAAAACTTTGAGGCAAAATGGAATCACTCTTAGAGGTTTACAAAGTAAATGAGGCACAGTACAAACCTGTCACAAAGTATTGGTTTATACTATCTCAATTTAATGTTTTAAACAAAAATCAAGAACTAGTTCTTTAACACTGCTAATACCCGACATGATAAAAAAAAAAAAAATGAAGAAAAAAGTAAACCAACAAACCTTTAGTCTTTAAAAAAAAAAAAAAAACTAACTGAAAGTGTACCTTTTCCTTTTAATTCTTACTTTAAGGTGATGTTGGCAACACAGTCCAGCTCAGCTGGGATTTTAAGCTTTCCCCTCCCTCATTCTACAGCATCAGTTCTTTAAAAGGCTCCAATCTCCGTCCCCCACGGTCTATAGGGCTTGCCAAGGTTTGCCGCCTGCGTGGGTGCCGAAGGGCTCAGTGCATTGGGAGAAAGTAAATGGAAGGAGCCAAAGGAGAAGGGAAAGGCGGCCAGCGAGGCCACGGAGGAGAGTAGAGGTGGTGAGAGTTTGGAAGCGGAAGTGACCACGGGGAGCACGGGTCCAAGGCCGCCGCTAGGGGGCGCTCGCAAGGCAGGCGCCTCCGGGTGTGCCGAGGCCAACCTGCCCTGATGGTGTGGTTCCGTAGGCGACGCAGAGGTGCCAGCGTTCGCGTGGCCGTTCTGGGGCAGTAACAGCGGGTGCGCGATGTGCGGGTGATGTCCGAAGGCGCTCCCCCAGGGAATGTGTCCAAGGCCTGCGTGGGCGCCACTCGCCGCTTCCCGCTGGGAGGCATAGTTGTTAAGATGCGACACCAGTCGCACACGAAGCGGATCGGAGGCATCCAGTCCTTCTATCATGCTCAGGTAACGGGCAACTTCAGCCAGGCATTCCCGGAACCCCAAACTCCGGTAGTCCATAGCAAGGGCATGCGCGTCAAAATAGCCTGAGGGAAAGAACAAAAGAAAAACCTCAGGGCTTTGCTCATTGCCCACATTTCTCCCATCCCAAAGGCAACCTTCCTCACAGACACCCTACATCCTTACAATGTGGAACGCAAGGAGTCTCCTGGAAGTCCAAATATTTTGGAGCTGATCAAAATTTTTGCATTAATGAACATGAGCAGAATGTATCTGCTAATGCGAGTTCAAAGCCCAATTAGAAACTACAGGGCAGAAACTGGAATTATACCCTACAAGCAAATGAAACCATGTTCATTCCTTTAATTTTTCCCTCAACAACAACAAAAAATACATCAAGGACAGAGAAACCACAGAGCAGTGAAATTCATTAGACACACAGATGTAAGTTATCATCCTGGAGCTTTCAGGCACTGGGCCCTTAGTGACGCACTCTCTGGTTGGAGACAGATACACAGACCTTGGTCTCCCACCTTGTTAGGTTTTTCTCTACTTAACCACAGGCTTCTTTCCTCAGGTCATATGGCAGCTCTTTTAAAAGAAAAATCCTGCATATGAAATTAAGACCATATACTTATTCTAAAAAAAAAAAAAAAAAAAAAAAAAGCTGTTTCTCAAGCTTTTCCTCAAAAGAGCAACGGGCAAATTTGAGAGCTACCTGATTGGAATCAGGGCTGTCACAAGTTTACAGAGGACCTTACAGATGATAGGTATTGTCCAAAGATGCACTAGCTCAATCTGCAGAGAAGGCTGGGGCGATGAATGCACTGCAGAAGATTTGATGCGCATCTAAAGATGTACTGACAGGCTCGGCACACACCAGCACTCTCCCCACCCCGAAGGAAAAAGGAGGCTGGGCCTGCACCAATCCTGGCCTAGACCCAACCGCGAAGATCCCCCACGGGGACTAATGAGATGTACCTTTCCCTCCGGCAGTGTGCAGCATTTTCAGGTGATCCACCGTCATCTGCAAGATCTCAGCTTTTTCTAGCTTAGCAGAACCCTGAAAAAGAAAACGGTAAAAAGACTGATTTGGTAATGTAGTTGGGAAACAATTGAAAATATACACAGATACACACACACTCATAATAGGTGGTGTAAAGCAAAAGAGTTGTCTTCACAAATCCGCTGAATCTGTGTATGAATTCATCCAGATATTAACAACACAGCTATTTCCAAGACATAGACAAGGTTCAGATTCACCAGGAGTGTCAGAAGATGCAAACAGCTACAAGAGCTCTACCTACTTTCTCCATTACCTGCTTCTCGAAAGCACTGGGTACCAGCCGCCTCAGCTCAGACAAACTGTTATTGATCCGGTCTCGTCGGCGCTTCTCAATGATCTATGGGAAGCAGGCAAAACAAAGGAGGTCATTTCCATTACGACTGTAAATTCCAAAGAAACGCGGCTCTTTCCGTTAATTAAAAACAACAAGAGCACTGTAAAAAGACTCACGCCTCTCCGTCTTTTCCTGGCCAAGATCTGGGAAGATGTAGTCGGGGACATGGAACCTAGAGCCGAACTCAAGTTTCTGAAAGGAGAGCAAGAAGAAATCTCCGTTAAGCAGGGGAAGTGACCTGGGAAGTGGCCCCAACGCCCTCCCTCAACTCAGCTCTGCCGAGGGTCCCCCCGGTCGCCGCGCGGCAGTCCGCGCCCCGGGGCGCGCTGTCACCGCCGGCAGCCGCGCAGTCCTCCCGCCGCCCACTCACCCATTCTCGTCCGCGCTCTCCTTCTCCACCTCGATGGTCTCGTCCAGCTCGCTGTCGGATGAGCTGTACTCGGGGTGAGCTCGCTTCATGCTGGTTGCGCAGGGGCAGGGAGGAGTTAAGCACGGCGGCGCCGCTCCGCGCTCCGCTGCTCGCGTTCCGCACACACTGATCCCGTTCGTGCTCTGCCTCGGGTTAAAACTCAACCATCCTTTCCCACGCTGCGCCCCTGCTCGGAGCCCGAGGGAGGAGGGGAGGTGGGGGAGCAGGGTAGGCTGGCGAGGGGGCGGAGGGCGGGGCCGCAGCTCCTGGGCAACAGCCGCCCTCCGGCCAATCCCGCTTCTCGCTCGGCTGATTGGCAGCCGCTCGCGGGAGGGGCGGCGACGAGGCCGAGAGCCAGGACGGCCCGCGTGCCCGCCCCTGCACCACCCCTGCTCGGCGGCTGTGCGTCGGCTCGGCGGGGGCTCGGAGCGGGTAAGGAGGAGGTGCCGGCGGCGGTGCACAGGCGGCGGGGAGGCGCGGGGGGCCGGGCGGGGACTCCAGCGCGCTGGCGGCCGCAGCCCCGCCCCGCCCCGCGCGCCCCGATTGGCCTGGCCGCGCGCCAGGGCCGCGCCTGCAGCGCCGCCGGTGAGCCGCACGCGCCGCGGGCCGTGGGAAAGTGGCGGCGCCGCGGCCGCCAGCCAATCCGGGCGGCTGGCGACGGCGACGGCGGGCGGCGGCGGCGGCGGCGGCCCGGGGCGTCCGCATGAATGGAGAAGAATGGCCGGGCGGGGGCGCGGGGCCGCGCGGCCGCGGGCCGGGCTCCCCGTGTGAACCTGTAATCGGAGCCCGGGCGCCGGCGGCCCCGGAAGCCGCCGCGGTGAAGCCGCCGGAGCCGTCGGCGGGAGGAGGCGCGCGGGGCGGGCGGGCCGGGTGCACCTGGCTGGGCGCACGCGGATCCTGCGGGGAACCCCGCCGCGGGGGCGCCCGGGCGCCTGGCGCGCGCCTGGTGGCCGCCTGCCCGAGGGCCAGTCACGTGGAGGGGCAGACGTGGGTTGGGGGGATGCTCGTGTTCGGTTTCTGGAACCGTTTCCCCCCCATGCAGCCAGACTATTTTCTGCAAGGGCTTCCCAGCCTCTAGGATGGAGTGAATTCCCCTGTGCATGTAATTTCCGGGGAAGTGGAGCGCTTGTTTTCTCGGCTAACTTAAAAAAAATAAAATAAAGTCCCTGGGGATATTCATTATGTTGGGGTTTTTTGTTATTTTTTTCCAGGCGTTGGCGGCCAGATCCTCTCAGCGGGCGACAGGGTGGCGGGCCGGCATTTGCGTCTGAGGCCGACCTCAGTGCGGGAATGCACATCCCAGATCAGTGGACACACACCACACATACACACCCTCTGGCCTCCGTTGTGGCATGACGTGGCCTGGATGCTGCATGAAGTTCTTCCTGAAAGTCCCCCAAGAAGATAGACCTTTTAAAAATACAGTTTTAGATCTCAGGACAGATTTCTGGTTCTAGGCTTTGCAGAAGCTGGGGGGGGCGGTTGAAAACCCAGTTTTCTCCATCTCTTACAGACATGCACAGCCATCCATCACAGGTCCGCTCAGCAGTCCTGTCTGTAAGGAAAAGCTTAATAAACGTTGAAGCTAACAAATGTTTTTACTTTGGCAGACCTTCCAGACCTCATTAATTATTGATCTAAATGCCATGCATCTTAACACACCTTGGAAGTCACATTCTGAGTGTCCTGAGCATAATTCCAATGTTCCTCTGAGCCCCCCCTACACACACACACACAGGTTATGCCACCTCCTGGCTCCTACGGAAGCTCTATTCCCCTTCAGCTTGACCTCCAGCCCCTCCGCCCTTCCTCTGGCCTCTGCTCCATCTCGGATGTGTTCTTCCTGGTACCCAGATCCTTTTGCTTCCTGTGACTCCACCACGTGCTGCCTGTCAGCTGTCAATCCAAGATCAGTCTCACTGCCTGCTTTGGCTCTTGCTCACAGGTGACAGGGCCTCTTGGGAGTTGCTGCTGTCACAAAACTGGAGGTTCAGTCCCAAAGCTCCTTTGCATTCCCTCAGGCTTCAGTCAGGCACAAGAGATACAAGCACTAGCCAGGCAGGGCTGCACAGGAGGAAGTCCCGGTCTTCAGTCATCTGTTCATCAGAGCGTGGGCCACTGTGGAGGCCCCTGCCCTGGCACCCTCTTCGAGGCCTCTGCTCTCATTGTGCTGGTGGGTGTAGGTGATCACTGCACAGGCACTGAAAATGGTGCTGAGGTTGCACCCTCAGCTTCAAGAAGAGCAGGAAGGGGCTCTACTCTGAGCTTTTCGTCAAATCACTTCACCCATGCTGAGACAACAGGGCTTTGTCAAACACACTTAGATAAAGCCAGCTAGTAAAGGAAACCTCTAGGATTTCATTGTTTACACATTCACTCAGCAAACTTGTAGAAAGCCCTTACTATGTTCTGGGCATTGACTAGGTTTTGAGCAATGAAGCTGAAAACCACAACCTCTATCAAGCTCCTCACAAGAACCTCTTTGCTGTCTGGCAGTGGGCAAGCTACTGAACCATTTTAGGCCTCACTTGTCTCATCTGTAAAATGGGCGTGTTAATAGTTTTCTTCCAATGTTACAGATTAAATAAGATCAACTATGTAAAGCATGTTATACAGTATGTGGCCATTAGTAACCACTGGATAAGCAGCAACTATTCTTAATGTGTATTAATGTATTACAGTATTAGTGTAATAGTGTTAGTGTATTAGTGTAATGTATTAGTGTATTATTGTTCTACTGATGAACTGAGAACTAAATTACCCCGAAGTCTTTTTCTGATACTCTGTTACACATTAAATTAAGTGTAATTACCTAGTAACTGGATATCTCAAAACACTGTCTCAAAAAGAATAGTCTTTTAATATCATGGGAAGAACTCAGTTCTTATTAAGAGCACCAGATTATTTTTAAGTAAAATGTCCATCTGCTATGCATTGTTAGTGAAAGTTGCGCATCTTGAGTCTCTTATTAAGAAACAGCCCTTCACCATGCTGTGCTGTAAATAAGTGTATAAATAACCTGGGTACTCAGAGTTCAGAGATGGCGCCCTCATGAGCAGACACCAAACCGGAAACCACAGTGTAGAGTGGCCCAGAGCTACCAGACCACAATTCCCACTGAGTTCTCCTTTTTCTCTGTCCTCACGCTCCCAGATTAGCCTAGGAACCCCGTCTAGATGCCCAGATTGCCTTGTGGTACGCTGTGCCACGTGAAAGTGACCTCCCACTGTGGATGCTCCTGATCGAGGGCAGATGTGAGATGCCCTGGGTTTCCTTTGAAGAGATTGTTTAATTGGAAACCCAGCAGGCCACAGGGGTGCGGTGGGAAAAGGAGGGGATTTCAAGTCACCTCGCTGGGTTTGAATCACCCTTTACGAGCTGTGTGACCCTGAATCATCGCTTATCTCACTCCTCTGAACCTTTCTTTCCTCATCTGCAAAATAAGAATAATACTTCAGCGTTTTTACAAAAAACAGAAAACAAAGATGAAGTGAGGAAAAACGTTTTGTAAATAAATGATATTTCTTATGTTTTTAAGTGACGGGGGGTGCTCCTTTGGCCTCGGCTTTGCTGGGCCACCTAAGTAGGTTTCCTTGCTCCTGCCAGGGAATTCCTTCAGGATGGGCCACTCCACCCTTTAAAAAGGAAAAGGAGAAGGAAGGGGAGGAAGAGGAGGAGGAGAAAGATATTTATAATACCAAAGTGCATTTCACAGAACATTGACTTTTCAAGATGCTGTATAAATAAAAGAATCTGTTTCCTAAGCACATTTGGGAAACTACCCTGTCTCTTGGAAATCTTGGGATATGTTGGGCGTGAGACTCGGAGAAGTCCTGGTAAAGAAGCCTCAGCTGCATTCCTCTAACTCAGTTCTTCTAAACTCACCAGCTGCTTTCTTGTTTCACATAACACCTGCTAATATTCCACTGAAATAGCATCCCCTAGCATAAAGGTGAATGTGTTCTGCTTTTGATTTAAGACCACTGACCCACCAGAAAAAAAAAGAAAAAAGTAATCATAAGTGAAAGGTAAAATTTTTAGTACTGAATCAAGCGCTGAACTTTTTGTTTTAAAGTTCTTTGCTGACTAATCAGAAAGACTAATTCCTTTAAAATAATTTTCATATTTTTCCGTTGCAAACATGTCTGTGGCACTTACCATACGTCAGGCACAGTCTTTCAGAACTTCACATATAACTCATCGCACCCTCCTAGCAACCCAGGAAGGAGGAGTTACTGTTTTCTCAAAGTTTTGTTTGTTTGGTTTTTTTTCCCCTGTGGGTACCAGGGGTCGAACTCAGGACCTTCCGTGCCAGCAAGCGCCTGTGCTGCTGAGCGATATCACTGGCCCTTTTTCACATGTGGGTACCAGGAGTTGAACTCAGGACCTTGTGCTTGCCAGGCAGGCGCTTATGCCGCTGAGCCATCTCACTGGCCCTCAAAGTATTTTTTTAAAAAGGAAGCCTAGGACAAAGAGTGGTAAGAGGTGGCCCAAGGTCATATTGCAATCTTTGCCATGGGCCTGATTCCATGACATCCTCTTTTCCATGAAGAGTAATTCACAGTGTACTTTTTTCTCAGTAAAAATTATGCAAATGCTAATGTGCACATATTCTTTTTTCAATTAAAATAGCTTATTCGACTCCCAGAACCCACATACGAAAAAGGGGCCGGTGATATCGCTCAGCGGCACGGGCGCCTGCTGGCGCACGAGGTCCTGAGGTCGACCCCCCGGTACCCACAAAAAAAAATAAAATAAAATAAAATAAAATAAAATAAAATAAAATAAAATAGCTTAGAGGGTAATTTGTAGTAGATTTTCATAATTTAAATAATTCAACTACTTTTTATAATTTTAAGACATCTTAAGATATAAATGAGGCGAATCTTAGGATGCCACAAAAGCAATGGGAGTAGTTCTTGCAACTGATACCAAACTGTCTTCAGTAGAGCAAAGGCCAATTTTCCCAGAAGCTGGGGGGCTGATACAATATCACGACAGTTGGATGTACACCTTCCTAGATCTGGTTTCCAAATATTTCATCATTTAGTACTTTTGTGTTCCTAGATGTTTATGATAAATAAATCTAAAATGACTTCAAACTGTTCAAGTTCCAAGTACAGCAGGAAGTACCAGGTGAACCCAGACTAGAATTCACAGACCTTGTGTCTCTGAACCTAGAAGGCTGCTAACCCCTGAACCATGTATTGGCCAGAATGGATGCACACTGGAGCTTGGGGTATTGTTTGGAAAGGATTCCCCACCCCTTTGATCCAGTAGCACAGGACAATGGTGAGGAAGAAAGATTTGGGTTCCAGGAGAGAAAAGGTTTAGGAACAGAAGATGAAGGAGCTGTTTGTATGATCGATAATTCTGGTGGAAAAAAACAATTTTGCATCAGCATCCAGGTGACTGCAGAGAGCTGGGAGAGGGTCATTCTGCACCAGCACCGCACATGTGTGCGCACAGATTGACAAATGGCGCCCTGAGGGTGCGTGGTGATGAAGCAGTGGAAGACTGGGGTCTTGTCACATCAGCAGTCTTGGGGAAGGCTTGGCTTAGGAGACAGCAGCAAAATCCTCATGTGGAAGAAATTATAGTTAACAAATAGTATTGAACTTATTCCGGAATATCAGTCTTCAGTGCCCATGTAGGGAGAATTTAGAAGGAGCTGAAGTCCCACAGTAAGGCAGGAAGAGTTAAGAGTCATTGTAATTTGGACACTGATGTGACTTCATTTGTACACTAAAGTCTTTGGGGCCAGATAACCACAGGAGGAAAAAATAAGTGAAAAGTGTTTGGATATTTTTCCCAAATTGTGTTCCCTCAAAATCCATATGTTGAAGCCCTAAACCCCAATGTAATAGTATTTAGAGATGAGGTGTTTGGGAGATAATTAGGTTCAGATGGGGGTGGAGTCTCTCATGATGGGATTCTTGACATTGAAACAAGAAACAGGAGAACTGGTGCTCCCCTTTCTCCACCCTCTCTGCTCCCCTTTTTCCCTCTGCTCCCTTTCCCCCTCCTCATCCCTGTCCCTCTCCCCCTCCTCCTCCCTGTCCCTCTCCCCAGCCCCTCTTTCCCCTCTGCCACTTGAGAACCCAGGAAATGGCAGTCATAGCAATCTAATAAGAACCTCACCAGAACCCAACCATGCTGGGACCCTCATATTGGTCTTCAGATCTCCAGAAGCCTGAGACAATTATTTTTTGTGTTTGGGCTACTCAAGCCATGGTATTTTGTTATGGCAGCTGGAGATAAGACAATTCCTATTTCAAAACTTTTGTAAAATGTTAATATATCTTTGTAGGTAGACATTTCTGCTATAGATAAGTGCTCTGTTGCTCAGCTTTTAAAATGTATTCAATTTTACTTGTCAAAAATTGAAGGAGCTAAGCAAAAGATACCAATTTTTCCCACTTAAAAAGTACTATTTTAAGAACAAAGATTTTTTTTCTAATTTTCAACAACTTTTTCAAACTCTTTGTGGATTATAAATTAATGAACTAGGACAACTTTCTTTCCACATAAATGACAAAGAGCTGGCACTTCTGGTGAGTATCACCATTTAAGAGGAGCTCGAGTTTTCAGTCTGCAAGTGTCTCTCACATCCCTCTTCTTTTGGAGCTGCTTGTCAAATGACTGTGAAATAAATGGGTAGTTTATCTCTGCTGGAAGTTCCCACTGTTCAGAACAGGCTCCCTTTAGGCCTTCTACCCCCTCAGCCCACCACCCCAGGTCCCCACAATTCACTGTTACTAGGGTTTCTTTCCCCAGTCCTGCAACTGTGGCTCCACCTCCACAAACCACCTTCTCAACTGCACTCGGCCCAGTGTTCGTGTTCCCTGAGAACACACTTGGAGAACACAGCTCACTTCCCTGGATATTTATAGAATTCACTCTTGCAAAAAACTTCTCTTTCACCTTATGCTATAGTTTACATCTGTGATTCCCTCCAAAGACCCACAAATTTGGGAAGCGATAGAACCTTTTAAGAGGAGGGACCTCGCAGAAGGTCTTCAGGTCATTGGTGCTCTTTGAAGAATAAAATCAATGTATTTTCCACCAGAGAGACAAAGTAATACAGCCAGATAAATGAGTTGGCAAAATTTTTTGTAGGGTTTATATACATGCCCCGGTTTTGAAAAACCTGAGCATATTTGACTTGAAGACAGCTCAGTTTGTCTTTGCTTATATGTGCTATCATGGGTCATTACCTTAGTCCCTACACAATTACCATAATAAATATTTAAAGCACTTTTTAAGTGTTTATCTAAAGTACCCAACCTACAAGTAGTTTTCTCAGAAGTCACAGCTTTGATTTAAAATTTTTTGTCCTCTATAAAATATATGCCTCTTAGTGAATTTTCATATCCAGTTTTAAGCATTCCTTTAATATTTGTTGATGTTAGAGAAAACTAAAAATATTAATAAGTATTCCTTAAATTGATGACTTTAACCAAAATTGCACTCTACTAATGGCTCATGTTAAAAATTTTTAGTACTTAATTTCAATCTACCTTAGTTTCTTCTAAATTGCTGTTTAAAACACAAAATCTTATGTTACTGTCCTGGTACTACTTACTGCCCATTAGCAACATCTATTGAGCTTTTTTCCTTGAAATTTGACTAGAAGAATTCATTATTCATTTCACATGTGCGCGCACGCGCACCCACACACACACACACACAAGATCATGCTTTATGACTGTTAATGTTCTCTACACAGGGCACCATAGATGCTGTAAGTATTCTGCCTTTTTGAATGAGCCGCTCTGAAGCCCTCCACACTGAACTGTGTGACCACACCACAACCTTTGAGAAGACTGAACGAGAACACACTGCAGCATCTCTTCATCGGCATGTTCTCTCTCCTCCATATTTATCTCCAGGAAGACTTTTCATATCACTTCTTCCATACGTTTTTTCATGGAATCTGGTCTCCCCAGCCCACATTTTTGAGGGCAAACAAGACAATATGCTGTTAGATGGTTAGCAAAGAAATAATTGTGTAGGATTAGACACTTCCAGGCAATGGATGAAGTGCTTTTATTTCCATTACCTTTACTTGTGGCATTCATGGCACGCAAATGATAGTGTGCAGAAATGATAGAGTGTGGTAGTCTGTGCCAGATGAGAAAACAAAAAGGGCCTCAAGTGTAAGCAAACAAGAGTGAAATGAGATGGTCCAGTGAAAATTATGACCATAAGGACAAAGAAAGTGAAATGGGATAAGTCAATCTAGCAAGGTTTAGAAACAAAAGGGGAAATATTTCAGGTCTTCATTACACTCAGTTGAGGTAATAAAAAAAGAATACACACATAGAAGAAAAGTCCTAGAGTTATGAATCTGCTTGGACTAAACCTGGATTAAAACTATGATTTCAGAGACAGAAAGCATAAGGTAAAGGAATTACAAAAGAACACTGAGCAATACTTGATATGTCATTGAATGAAGATAATACCGCCCTGATAGTAGTGAGTCAAAAGTTTTTCCAAGTTTTCTTGCTTTAAAACAGTGATTCTCAACCCTTGGCATGCATCAGAATCACCTGGAGGGTGAGATGCTGCTGCTGCTACTGCTGCTGCTGCTGGTCCAAGGGCCACCCAAGGAAAACCACCATTCTAGAAAATCATTTCTCTTTGTGGGTGGAGAAATGGGACAGTTCCCATTTCTGGCTGTAATGGGACAGTTGAAGAGGACACAAAGTTGTTAAGCTTCAAGTCTATCAAAACATCATGAAATGTACAATTTTCAGCTATATATCATTGAAATCAGCAGAGTTCTTTCAAATGATAAGAACTTTGTACTCTTCTAACAAATTCAAGATAATATGCTAAATTCCTAAATTGAACTATTTTAATTTTGTAATAATTTTGTTGTCAGAGGTAAGAGTCTGACATTTTAAAAAGTCGCTTCCTATCTTGAGAAACCCTGGACTTTCAAAATAAGTTTCCCATGGGAAGGACTCCAGAGAGAAGAAAAGAAGCCATTGTTTTCCCTCGGTCAAATGAAATGGTCACGCCTCTGAATCCTAAATAAATGAACAAATAAAGAGTAAATGCATAGATGAGAGCATCCTTCAGATCTACAAAGGCAAAATAATTTAAAACAATGTGCACATCACAATGGTAATAATAGAATTTAATAACATACATTAATTATATAAATAGAGAAACTATGTTTCTCCAAGGCCTGTAGTCCATAATTTTGAAATAAGCTTTGATCTACCTGAAGTCTATATACATTTATACATATATATTTTATAGATAGATAGATGATAGATAATTTTCAGAACCTAGAACTATGCTGTTTAGTGATTCCCAGATGGCAAGCATTAGAATCACGTGGAGAGATTAATAATAAAACACAGATTTGGGAGCCCACTCCCCCCCAGATGTCTGATTCAGTAGATCTGGGTTGGGTTCAAGAATCTGTCTTTCCGGGGCCGGTGAGATGGCTCAGCGGTGTAAGCACCTGCCTGGCAAGCGCGAGGGCCTGAGTTCGACTCCCGGAACCCACATAAGAAAAAAGGGCCAGTGATATCGCTCAGCAGCACAGGCACCTGCTGGCACGCAAGGTCCTAAGGTCAACCCCCGGTACCCACAAAAAAAAAAAAAAAAAAAGAATCTGTCTTTCGAACAAGTTCTCAGGTGACGCTGATGTGTTTGTTTGAGAACATACTTTAGGAATTGCTGTTTATGTCTATGATTCACAACTTAGCCAAATACTAGAATTATCTGGGGAGCTTCTTTAAAACGTCCTAATTATTAGGTCATATCTCAAAGTGACAATCTCCAGAAATTGTTAAAGGTTCTCTGGTTATCTCAATATTTGGCCAAAGCTAAAGAGTTGTCAAACTTTAGCACCTCTCATAATCACCTGGAGACCTTACTAAAACACTGGAGGTGGGCCGCTCTCCTGGAATTTATAAATCTGTAAGTCTGGGCTGAGCCCAAGAATGTGCATGTCAATCAAGTTCCCAGGAGATGCTCTTGGTGTAGGAACTACACTCTGAGAACCACTGGGTAAAACCAGTCTCAATCCTGGCTGCACTTGGAATCTACTGGGGATGTGGTAGAAAATACAGAACTCAGCTCCACCTCAACCCTTCCTCACCCCTCAAAAAAAAAAAAAAAGAAAAGAAAAGAAAAACAAACTCTAGGAATTAAAGCTTAGTTTGTGTTGGAGTCTTGCAAAAGTGTGCTTTTAAAGTTTCTGTCTTAGTCACTTTCTCATTGCTAGGACAAAATAACTGACACCCCACCCACCGACCCCAACCCCCAGCTTAAATGGAAGATTCAGTCCACGGTTGGATCCAAGGTGGAACCGGCTTGGTGGAAGGGCCTGGGGGTAGGACAGCTGCTGTCCCCTGGCAGCCCGGAAGCAGAGAGAGAAGGGAGGAGCGGGAATGGGAGACACACCCTTCCAGATCACGCCCCAGTGACCTGCTTCTTCCAACCAGACCCCACATCCTAACAGCTCTGAACTCTTCGGTGGATGGATCCACGGACAAGTACAGCGCCTCCACAATCCAATAGTCTTTCAAAAGCCCAGCTTCTGAATACGTGAGTCTTTGGGAGGATGTTCGAGATCTAAACCATAATAGCCTCCCAGAAGCCTGAGAATCACCGAAAAACCAAGCAAGGTGAAAATGTATGGATGCATCACGTGCAAAGGTGGCTTCTCATCTGAATTAAACATGACCTCTTCCAATTGGAATGTATTTTAATCATTATATGCAGCTGATACCTTTGTTGAAGAAAAATACTACATCGAAATAAATGTAAGATTATGACAGTCATTTTTGAATTTGAGAAATAACTAGGTTACTCCAGGAGAGGATTCTTCCCTCCCCTTTCATTGCTATAAATACAACATACTGTCTACAACATTTTTTAACTATAACATGGTAACCCACCCCTTTGGCGATCTGCAGCTAGTCATGTAAACAGAAACATTATAACTGTTATTATAAAAGCAGTTTCTATAAATGAGAATTTATGCTTATATCTAAATAAACTTGAAACCTGATCAAACACCCTGGCTCCGGGAAAATTACTTTGGGTTTGGACAACACAACCCAGAGTAACGTTTTACTGCCAGTTCATGTTTTTGAACATACAGGATCATTTTTAATCATATAGTAAGAGAATAACTTGTCTGGTACAGACTAAAAGCTCAGATTTGGGAATGGGATGGGGGAGTAGCAGAGTCAGCTCTTAACTGGGCCATTCTTGGCCAACGCTGTGATATCAGTGAGATACAGATTTGTAAATAATTACTTTCTACTTCAGTTTTCACTGAAAGCAGTGATACTATTGTGTTTTAACAAGTGATTTTAGTAAGTTGCCATTCATGACCCTTCTAGAATATTCTGGGGAAGTTACAGTTCTTATACCCAGAAAGGCCTCAGAAATTTAGCATTGGAAAAGAGTTTAGGGCTTATCAAATCTTTTAACTTTATACTTGAAGAACTACTTCACAATCACTGGAGTGGCTATAACCAAAAAGAAAAACCATAGCAAGTATTAGTGACGACCTGGAAAAAATGACATTCCCATGCATCATTGGCTGGGAATTTATAGCTGACTTGGAAGCAGATTGTCAGTTTTCTTAAAAATTAAACACAAATTTAATCATCAAATGAGCAGTTCTGCTCCTAGGTATCTACCTAAGAGAAAGGGAAACATAAGTTCCTACAGAGACTCGAAGGTGAATTTTCACAGCAGCATTATTCATAATGGCCAAAAGGTGGTAACAATGCTAGTGTCCATCAACAAAATGTATTTCTATCTATGGAATAGATAGAAATGGAATATCATTCAGCAATAAGAAGAGCAATATTGATAAATGACACAACCTAGATGAACCTTGAAAAATGCTAAGTGGAAGAAGTCACAGAAGATGACATAGATGACTGCATTTAAATAAGACGTCTAGAGTGGGCCAGTCTATAGGTAGATTAGTGCTTCTTTAGAGCTGGGTATGAGAGGAGTAGGGTTGGGGAGTGACAGATGAAGGGTATACAGCTTTTCGTTTTTTGAAAAGTCAACTGTGGTGATTGTTGCACTTACCTCTGCATGCATTAAAAACCATTGACTGATACACTTTAAATAGGTGAGTGGTATGGTACATGAATTCTATCTCATTAAAGATGTTAAGAGGGGGGAAACAGAATGGAACGTCATATCCTGGGAAACTTGAGAAGCAAATTTCCATCAGCCTTCCAGGGAAGTCACCTTGGCCAAGGAGATGGCTGGGCGCATGCGCCTGGGGCAGCTTCCGGCCAGGCGTTGTGAGCGCAGGTGGAGACCTCGGGTTAGAGACGCGGGGCTCGGGCCCTCGCAGGGCGGCCCTGTCCGGACAGGACGTCCACAGAGCAGGTCCACTTCTCTCACGTACACGAACCGAGCCTGTTAGCTGCCGGCTGCCGGCGGGGACCCTCACTCCCACCGTCGGAACGTGCGCTTCTAAGCTGTCCAGGCCCCAAAAGTGTGACAAGGAGGGTAGTTGAGAGCGTCTTTCTTCCCTGGCTCTCGCCCAGCAAAGGTTAAGCGACCTCCCGCGTGACCCAGCAAGAGCGGAGGTTCCCTAAACACGCTTTACTTTCCCTCTATTGTGTGCAGACCCCGGCCAACCCGAGACCCGAGGGACGCGGGACGGGGACGCGCGGGCAGCGGATCCGGGCGGGCGGCGGGGAGGGGGCAGGGCGCTGTAACAGCCGCGCGGCCCCGGTTCCCACGCTCCTATTGTTGGCGACTTTGTTTTCAATTCCCATCACGTGTGCTAATTAGTTAGAGCTGCTGGCTGGCTGGGTGGCGTGTGGCCGGCCTAAAAGCAGAAAGATCACTTCCTGTAGGGAGCCGGGCAGGCTGAATACGACTCGGGGCGTCTTTCTCTCCTTCTCCACGTCCCTCCCAGGAGAATGGGAGTGGGAAGGGGAAGGAAGGGGAAGAAATGCAGACTGCGGAGCAAATGCCTCTGAATTGCAATAGCAGCCTAAAAGCTGGAGGTGAGGGGCGAGGAGTGGAACGGGAGAGTAAGGACAGGAAGAGAGGCAGAAGCAGGATTAAAGGAGAAATTCACATTAGATCTCTAAACTGATTCAGAAATGCTTTATGAAATTCCTTTCATAATTATGTCCACTGATTCCTTTCAAGATTAGTGTGATGAAGGAAAGGTATTTTAGCCTGTTCATTTTTTTACTTTTATTAGTACATGTTTCCAGTACATAATTTTTACATTCACTGTAGGGAATTGGTACATGTACACAACACATTTCAATTCTTTTTTTCCCTTTCGCTCCACCCCCTTTTTCCAGTATCAGATTCATTTATTTATCTTGTGGGACCCTAAAAAGTTAGTTAGCATATATACAGATTAAAAACTAGATTCGTATTTAGTCTGTTCATTTAAAAATCATGTTTTCACACTCTGAATACAACATGCACATGCATCACCACACAATGGAAAGGAGAAGAAAAGTGAAATGTAGTGAGTCATCACTTTTGCCTCAGTGACTTTGTCCTTGGACCACAGCTTGGCCCGTTTTTCACTTTGGCAGTGAGCTTTTAAGAGGGCTGCAGTGATGAATTAGAGACCACTGACAGGTGACAGTAGAAAGCTTTGCCAGTATACATGGGTCCAATGAAAAAACAATGTGCTTCCTATATTTCTCGGTAGCAACAGGGAGAAGATTCACCCCTTTCCTTGGAAAGTGGCAGAGTGGTAGTAGAATACTGTACTTCATTCAACATGCTTTTAGCAAGGATATTTTGAGCATCTATTAGGTGCAGGTACTGGGCTGGAGATGGATAGGTGGAACAACTAGAATCTCTTTTTAAGTAGCTCACTCACAGGTCTAGTATCTAAACCAACAGTTAAGGATGACTTGGAAATGGGGGTGTGTGCTGGAGACTGTGAGACCAGGGGTACCAGGTTGAGATAGGGGAACATGGAGAGGATTCCTGGAGAAAGGATGATTCCCCTTACTCTTAAATGACAACACTTGGCCAAGAAAAGGGGAAACAAAAGGTCATCATGAAGAGAGGTAACAGAGTGTACAGAAAGCCTACAGACTGGTGATGGAGTATGAGGCACTGGGTAAACAGGTGTGCCTAGCCATAGCCCAGGTCTACAGGGGTGGGCATGGGTAAGCTGGAGAGGCAAGATCGTGAAAAGTCTTGTGGAAGAGTTGGGAATATTCCCAAAGGCCATGAAAATAATTATGCAAAGGAGTAAAATATTCAGATTTGTCTTTACAAAAGATTACTTGGAGAGGGCCGGTGAGATGGCTCAGCGGCTTAAGCGCCTGCCCGGCAAGCGCGAGAGCCCGAGTTCGACTCCCGGAACCCACATACGAAAAAGGGGCCGGTAATATCGCTCAGCGGCACGGGCGCCTGCGGCGCGCGAGGTCCTGAGGTCGACCCCCCGGTACCCACAAAAAAAAAAAAAAAAAGATTACTTGGAGGACTGGAAGTGTAGTTCAATGGTATAGTACTTGCCCAGCATGCATAAAGCCCTGGGATCAACCTTAGGCACCAGACACAATCAAAATAAATTCCCTGGTTCCATGGACCGTAGTTTAGAGGATGGATTAAAGGACTCAGGCTAGAGGCAGGGCAAGAAGACGGGGGACAGTTAACTTGGTGGTCTGGAAGTAAGAGATATGAAATGAAGGGTGAGATGGAAGAGACTGGCCAGATTCAAAATACACTTAGAAAATGGAATTGACAGTTAGGAAACCAATCTTACTTTGGCAATAAACAACTGAGAGGAATATGAGGTGCCTCCAGGTTTCCACGCTGTGTGTCTGGATAGATGATGGTGGCTTTCACAGGGATAAGCAACTTGCAGGAAAAGAACAGCTTTGAAATGGCAATAATCTCAAATGATTAGGGATCAAAAATATGAGGGAAAAAATGATTAGTATTATTAGACATAATTTTAAAACGAGATGTCCAATCATAGAAAAATAAATAAACGTGGTGAAATACCACACAACTTTTAAAAATTTTTCCAAAGAATTTATAGCAACATGGGAAACACTTACGAAGTTAAGTGAAATGAAATTTGGGATACAAAATTGTATTTATTCTTTGATCACAACTATGCCAAACACAATCTATAAATAGAATAAATGCCTGGAAGAACATGTACTAAAATATTTATAGTAGATATTTCTAGTTGGAGCCATAGATGATTCCTTCCCTTTTAAATTTTCTGTTTTCCAAATTTCCATATTAAGCAAGTATTATTATTATTATTTTTTTTTTTTTTTTTTTTTTTTTTTTGGTGGGTACCAGGACCTCAGGACCTAGCGCGCCAGCAGGCGCTTAGGCCGCTGAGCTATCTCACTGGCCCAAGCATTATTTTATAATGGGAAAAGTAGCACATTCTCTTTAATTTTTCTACCTAAGGACTACTTTCCATTTGGCTTTAAAAAAAAAAAAAAAAGAGATTCACATTTAACTCAAAGCTATATTTTCTTCAATATTCTGTATTTGCGTATAATTCAAAGCTACAACATTTTGCCAGGTATTGTTACATAAGTAATCTACAGACATCAAAAGCAAAAGGAAAGAAAAAAGCATCTTCAAATAAAAATGTTAAAAGACTGAAAAATTCTCTATTTGAGTACTGATTTCCTTTTGCTTCTCTTGTGTGGGAAAGAGGAAGCAGGAGAGCTTAGCTTCAGGAAATGACGTTAAACATGTTAGCTGATTGTAAGAGCTTGAAAGACAAATTAAGGCCTTGTCTCTAATTGAATGTAATGGGTTAAACAAGGTGAATAGGCCACCTGGGCTGAGACGGAGCCCCTGGGATGCCAGCTTTGGCCAGAAGGGCCCTAAAGGTCAGATCTTCCTGGGGACAGGCTTTTGATTCCATATCCAGTTACACCTGCTGTGCTACAAAGAAACATTAATCAAAACCTGAGCGTATGATTTGGCTTAGAATGTGTTGAGAAAAGAAAGAAAAGTATAGAATTTTACCCTTACAAATTTATTTTTTTAAAAAATCAGCAACCAAACAAAAGCATTTCCTGGGTGTCAGACAGTTTATTAAGCATTTCACATATAATTAACTTGCTAGGGAGCTGTGAGGTAGATTCTCTTACTGTTATCACAGTCATCACACTTTGCAGGTGAGGAAGCCAAAGTACAGAGTAAGAGGAAATAGGTCACGCCGTTTGTACAGATAGAGGTGGAGCTCAAATCCAGACAGTTGTCTCCATCATTTGTGTTCCTAACCACTGTGTTGTGCTGCTTTTCCAGATCTCTCAAAGACTGTGCTCTACTAGTTGACTACGAATTCCTAACACACAGCAGGTCAAACCTTGTACTTGGAGCAAATGTCTGTACTGTGCGTCTTCTCCATGCTAGAAGCAGCATTTGGGAGATAGGAAAGTCCATGGAAGCCTGGATCAGAAAAACTAAAATTACCAAGTGGCAGCAAATGTCACAAACACCTGATTCATGCACTATTTCATTTGAGCTTCTAGAGTGATACCTGGATAATTTAGTAAGGAGCGAATGAGCATTCCTGTGGAAGCAGAAGAATACTTCATACCTGGCTTTGCCACGGTCCAGCGGGACCTTCTTTGCCACAGTTAGGATGGAATCTGGATTGGTGATGGATAAAATCTCCTAAAAGAGAATATAGCCACTTGGGCCCAAGTTCTTCTTAGCTAAAAAATGTGTCCTCAGAAATTCTCCAATGGCCTAAGTATCCTTTGGACTCATGTGAAGTGAAAACAGCCATTAGACTACACGTCTCGAAATAAGCTCATCATCTTCTCCCCAGACTAATTCTTCCAGATTTCTTAATCTATAAATGGAATTTCTATTACCTAGTTGCCAAAGCTAGTGGACATTGTGCTGCCCCCCATGTCCATTCCACATGAAACTCCCTCCTCCCATGATTGTAAATCCTCCTTGGTAATCTCATCTCCCTTGTCAGTAATTGGCTCAGGGGAGGGCAGGTCTATGTCAATCTAGCCAATGAAACATAAGAGGAGGCTTGCACTAGACTTCTCAGAAAAACATGTCAGTATTTCCTTCTTATTCCATGTAAACACAAATGTATCACTGGGTGTGGCCATGGATTTGTGTGGTGGGAAAATTTAGGGTAAAGCCAATGTTGTGGATGGCAGAGAGACAAAGAATGTTGGGCTACTGAACTCAAAAAATCCTAAAGCTAGTTCCAACCCAAAGTCTTCTGCTATTTGAGATAACATATTTCCTTTGTTTCACCAGCATGAAGAAAGATTTCAATTACTTGTATTACAAGCCAGCCTCACTGATCCATTTTGTGCATCCAAATCATCACCAAGTCCAGCCTACTCTCCTTCCTAAAGGTCTCAAAACCGCCTAACTCTCTGCACCCCACTGCTACTGATACTCCTGTCCAGGCACCAGTGAGGTCCCTCATCAGAGTTACTGCAAAGCCTCCTCTCTCCACAGTGCCTTGGCTTATTTGAATAGGCCTGAAGACAAAGTAAGAAAAACAATGTGGAAAGATGAGGGTATGACAGGGTCAACAAGAATTTCTTTATCTTGTCATGGGGAAAACTTCAAGTGATTTTAGACCTCAGACCACCCTTCAAATTTTTTTTAAGGCACAACTGTCTATTCCTAGCTTCTTTGCCTGAGCAGATCTTCATGTAAGTGGACCGTTGAAACCACCTAATGGTGGCCAGGTCACCTCACTCATAGTCTTCTATGTGATGTGTCCTTTGTACTATTTGCTTGTACTTTGGCAGTCATCCCAAATGACAGCACCTTCTGTTGAGTCCAGGTCATTCTCATCAGCCTTTGGACCTGGACCAGCCTTCATGATCTGGCTTTACTTGTCAGGAAATGCAGTGATGTCTTTTGGTCCTGATTTCAGCTAGAGCATGAATACTTGTTGGCCACCTACTTTGTTCTGGGAATGTGCCAGGCCTTAAGAAGGCAGACAGTGAGCTCATCTTGTTCTCTGTACCCCAGTACTGGACACACAGTGGCATTCAAAACATAGTTGTTGTATGAGTCAAAGAAAGATGTAATGGTGAATATGTGTTAATCTACCCCTCAGCAACTCACAATCAGAAGAGATACACACAAAATTAAGTCTACCACAAGGTTCACTAGTACATAAAATATAAAATAAGAACATTTATTGATGCTTATTAGACTTACTAGACTCTCTTCCAAGAGCTTTGCCTATATTCACTTCTATAGTCTCCAAAATGGCGCCTGACATGTGCACTGGTACGATCCACGTTTTCAGAAGAAAAAACTGAGGTTCAGAGAGATGAAGTTGTCCAGAATCGCTTAGCTGGTGATGTGGAGAAGCAGATGAGTTGGAAAATGGAGAAGGAAAGTATTTAACTAGGAATCTTTAAAAAAACATTACAACGTGGAAAAATGGGCTTTGAGCTACATCTTCCAGGATGAGTAAGTATTCAGCATGCTGGGGGAGGGCAGCATATTCTAGATTACAGAATAGTGTAAGTAAAGACTTGGAAGTGGATATTCAGAGAACAACAAATAGTCCCACATGACTGAGTATAGTATGTGCAAAGGAGGAACTAAGACTGGGCAGATGGCCAATACCTTAGTTGTAGATGGTCTTTAGTGGCCCACCCAACTTTTAGTGCCTGGCAAATCTTCATAGTTGCTTTGGAATTTCCCATCCTTGGTCAACTCAAGTAGACTTTCTTTCCCCCTGGCTACAAGATGGGTTCAAGGCTGGACCTGGGACCCAAGGCCGTCCAATTAGGTGAATCTCAGGACTCTTGCCCAGTGCCCTGGGACAGCACACTCCCACCCTTCTTTCTCTCTCCCTTTAAAGTACCCTGGGAAGTATGCACTTCTACAAGCTGTTGACTCCTTGCAAGCTCAGAACCTGTCAGCCTCTGTACAGAACACAGCTGCAGCACAGGAGACATGGCAGGGAGACACAGAGAGCCTTGATCCTTGGCCACACCACTGAGCCACTGGATCAAACCATTCCATAGCTGGTACTCTCATTTCTGGATCTGCCTCTACGAACACCTGGAAGGTACATTTATTATTTAGACAGATTGAGTAAAGCTTTCTACTACTTGCAACATAAAAAGGGCTAATTGATAAAGCCTCCAATACTAGGTAAAGTTGTTTAAAGTATATATATATATTTTTTGTGGGTACTGGGGGTCGACCTTAGGACCTCACGTGCCAACAGGCGCCCGTGCCGCTGAGCGGTATCACCGGCCCTTTTTTCGTATGTGGGTTCCGGGAGTCAAACTCGGGCCCTCACGCTTGCCAGGCAGGCGCTTATGCCACTGAGCCATCTCACCGGCCCTGTTTAAAGTATTATCTTGGGAACTCATTTAGAAAAATCACTCTGTGGCCATATGAGGGGTAAGTTGTTTAGAGAACCCCAAGGCAGGGAGATGGCCAGAGGCCATTGCAAGATGCCAATGAATTACTGGGGCGAAGTTGACAGCACAGAAAGTAGACACAGACAGGAGAAGATCTGAAAGAAGTGTGTGGGCCAAACTTGCTTTAAAGTGGGCTGTTGAATTTACCTGCGATTGCAATCTTCATTTGTCCTTCTATTTAATCTCATTGCAATTTAAGATGGTTTTGAAAAAATAACTTCCAAGATTAAGTCAGAGAGCTGAGCTCTATTTCTCTTTCCCCACAGAAGCAAGAGAAAGGAAAAGAGACTTACCTTCATAGTTATTTTGTAGGTACCCAAATTATGTTTTAATTTCATATTGTTCATTTGTTCATTGTATCCCAGATTCCTCACTAAATGGCTTGCCTTTCCAGACAATTCCAGGCCTTCCCATGTTCATATTCCTTACAGTCATCAAGTAACCATTTTCACCTCTTTAGCTTTTCTAAATCTTCCTTCATTTATCAGATCCTCTAATTCCTTTGCAAATAAGAAACTGTACTCATTTTATATTCATGTATTTTCCCACCATCCTATTTCACAGCTCATTAAGGGCAGTGGACCCATGTGTCCAGTCTCAGCAGGAGGTGGGAGTGGGGAAAGAGGCGATGCAACTCTGAAGGTTACGCAGGACTGGAGCAGAGGGTCCTGTTATGCTGGGCCTACAGTAATGAGACTCAGATGGGCAACCCAGCTCTGCCCAACTGCATGGCTTGGGACAAGCCACTTAACCTTCTGAGCCTAAGCATCTTCAACAATGACACAAGAATGACTAGTGGCCTGTAAGGGTACTTAAGTCTACCTTATGTTCTTCTTTCATCCCCTCCCTTCTTGTCCCTAAGGAGGATGAGGGCTGATATGGATGAATCAAGGGCTTGTTACTGGGCCAAGTGGGGAGTGGTGTGGTCTCACCCTCTGAATTATTGTCATCCCTTTGAATTGCAAATTCTCCGGGGCCAGTAACTCAACACAGGTCCCCAGCTATTCTGCTCTGATGTGAAATAAGCCAGGCCTGCTCTAGGTTTAGAAAGATCTCATTTTCCTCCTTGCTTATCATGTTATTTTGTTTTGTTATGTTTTGTTTTGCTTTGCATCAGCCTCTCTGGGCTCAGCAGGAGAACAGAGGGCTGAGAATTAAGCGTGGCTTGGTGGCAAGCGCCAAGAAAGGGCCTTGGCCTACTTTTCACATTGCAGCCTCTGGCTGGTCACAAGGAGCTCCAAGCAATCCAGCCTGGCTCCGGGCACTGGTGTTAGAAGTGAAAGCCCTGTGCTAACAAAGGTCTAGGTTTCGCTTTGGCTTGACCCCAGCACATATCCCTGGGGACAGCGGCAGAGCAGCGCTGAGTTTCTAGTGTCTTTTTTTTAACCTCTACAGAACTAATACTATAGCGCTGTATTATAGAATTGTTATGACAACCTAGTGAGATCATGTAAGAGAAAATATTTTGAAAACTACCTCAAACTGTAAAATAACTGTCTTGAATTCTGAACTTGTCTTACCTTACATCCCTCAGTTGTTAGATATAAGTTTAAAAACTAACATACTTGTGAAGCTTTGAGGGATTACTGGAGGAAAGGGTTGGGTTAACAACAATGATAAAGACAATCTGCAGTCGTGTGAACGTTTCATTTAATCTTTATTAATGATTTTGGCATTGAAAACATCTTGCTACGATTTGAGTATAATCTGAGTGTCCCCCAATGGTCCATATGTAAAGTCTTGATCTCCAGAGTGGCAGATTTGGGAGATGCTGTGGCCCCTTAAGAGGTGGAAGGAGGCTGAGGTAGGAGAATCCCTGTGAGTTTGACCCTAGTCTGGGCTACATAATGAGTTGAAGTCCAGTCTGAACTATATAGTAAGACCCTGTCTCAAAAAAAAAAAAAAAAAAAAGGGGGTGGGGCATTTGGGTGGTCCATAGGTCATGGGGGGAGGGGTGTGCTCTCCAAAGGGACTGTGAGACTTGCCTATCCCCCTCCCTGTACCTCTGCTTCCCACTGGAGATGTGACAACATGATGTGAGGCTCTAACCAATAGGACTGCCTGACCTTGAACTTGAACTTTAAGAACTGGGAGGCAAAATTAACCTCTCATTAATATGTAGCCTGTGTCTGACATTTTGTTTCAGTGACAGAGAGCTGATAACAAATCTCTAGAAAGTTAGTATGGTGTTAAAAGCCTTATAAGGCCTTCTGCATTATTAGCAATTTCTTAAATCTGCAGAAAACAAGACCATTCATTTGCTGTATTCTCCCATCAAGAATAGTAGAGGGTATGACGTCATATTGCACAACTGTTTCCTTTTCAGTTCCTTGAAAATGCATAATTTCTAGCAGTAAATGAGCCTCTTCTATTCATAGCAAGATCTGTCTGCTTTATCATTCACATCTATTTTATTGCATTCAATTGCTGATCCTCATGTAGCTCACATGTCAAAAGCATGTCCCTGTCCCCACAGGACCTACACTCCAAGCAGCTGGCATGACCAGAGAGATATGAGCATATGTAAATCTCACCCAGACTCCTACATGCCAGGCATCATGTCTTCCAAACATAAAGAGCTAGATGTATCGGGACTTTAAATAAAGTCTAATTTTCTGAAAGCACAGCTAACATTTCAGGGAGAAAGCAAAAACAAAGACATGCAAAAAAAAAAAAAATTCCTCAGCACTGGAAAAGCTATAAAAGAAATTTAAGGAGTTTACACACACACACACACACACACACACACACACACACACACAGAGGAAATTTAAGGAGTTTTTATATCTTTAAGGCGATGGATGAATGGGTGCCTAAAGATAATTACACCAGACTAGAAGTAAAAATCAGCCAAGTAACCATATAACTGAGAGCAGATCTCTTTGGGATCTCTCCAAAGCCTCATGATTATCATAACCCAGGTGTTGTTGCACCCCTTTCCTTCTCTCCTAAGGGGGCCTTTGTTGAGCTGGTGTACTCTCAGAGTCTTTCTCCAGCTGGTCTTCTGCGCCTCAGTTGTAAGATTCCAGGGAATCCATACCAGAGTCCACAGCGGAGCATGGAGAGGGAGGGGCGGAAAGCACATGGGCCCCTTGCCCTGGCCACCACCTCTGCCCGCCCATGGTCTGGCAAGTGCACATGCAAAGTTCCCCATGAGGAGCTGGTGCCATCCTGGAGGAGAATTGGCGTGGCAAGTCCAGGATGATGGCAGAACTTCTGGCTCCTGTCAACTGCCCTTGTATCACATTAAGGAAAATCCTCAGGGCCCAGCCTCTCAGGAAGGGGTCTAGTCCAACATGCCTCTTGTCATCTGTTTGTCACATGTACCTTTTAAGTACCTAGAAGGGCCAAGCCCTTGGAAAATACTAGATACAAATCTGTAAATTCAGAGACCCCATGCCTGCCCAGGCCCTGGAGCAGAGTGAGGCTGAACCCTTCTGCTCAAGGTTGCTTTCCTCCTTGGAGAATTTCTGGTGTCTCTGACTTGACAGCACCAACACTAATATCCAACACTCAGCACCTTCATTTTTGCAGTGTAACATTGTCTAATGTCATACTGGCGAAAGAACTTTTTCCTATCAGCCGGACCCCAGCCCTGCCCTAACCTGGCTGCACAGCGGCTCCTTCCTGCTGGCTGAGGGCTAGTGTTCGCGCTGTAAAGAGCCTGAGGAAATGGCTATATATACCCGTTAAATTCTTTTGATTCAGATTATCTGACAGAGGGAGGTTAGTAAGAGTAGAGGTGGGAGGTGAGAAGATCTTTATGTTTCTGGAGTCCAACTTCCATTAGCATTTTAGAGTACAAGGGGGAGAGTCTGAAATTTTCCATCCAAGACCCAAAAATATCATTTGACTAAATTCTCATTTCTCAGAGAAGCAGCTGTAATAACCTCTAATTAAATGATAGAAAGTTCCATTCTGCCACAGAGTCGGAGGCGATGAGATTTGGCTGCACTTCTGCTTTGTAGGTGGAGACCGGAAGGCCCACTGGGGCTGGGACCCTTGCAGGAGGTGACTCTGCTCGGTTGGTCTTGATCTCTCGCTCAGGGTGGTTTGGGAGCCCAGGGTTAACAGGCTCCTCCCCCTGCCCCGAGCAGTGCAAAGACAAGGCATCCACACTTCGCCCGGATTCCAGGCCCAATGAGGTCCTAGCCACCCACATTACAGGATGCAGCTTCCACCCCAGTTACTCATATAAGGAAGAATCATAAGGCCACCTGGGGCCTCATTTTCCAAACTGACAGCCACCACCCACTCAATTTCACCAGCATTTTTGAAAAATAAGTATAGAGTAGAACATGTTGCACATAAGAAATGTAAGTATCTTTTGTTCATTTGCATAATTTGTTTCATAAAATTGCTTTACGAAATTTTATTTCCAGTGGGTAGGTAGGTAAGTAGGTAGACGAGGCATCATTTTGGTGGGCTGGGTCTTAATATAGATTCTACCACAGCTCTTGGGCTAGGTAGTCAAATAATGGCTAAGGAATGCTTTTGTTATTTAGTCCTCCCTTTTGCATTTTGATTTTCTTTTACTCTGCTTTCAGTGCTATAGAAGGAAGCATGCTTTATTTCTTATTCCCCTTGTTTGTATTCCCCAAAGATATCATATAGCATCTGCATACCCAGTCTGGGTTTTACCTGCCTTAAAAAGGTGAGCCCAGGAGATATATTGGTTTTTAGGATGGGAACAGTCTGGATATAATAACCGTCATTTATATGAATTCCAAATATTTTGCAGAATTTAAACCATGCATACATATGCAAGCCTACACACACACACACACACACACACATTTTTTGTTTTTATTTTTCTGGTCAAGGCAGTAAATGGTAAGAAATTTTTAGGATTTAGCCTGAGATTCATCAGAATCCCACACATTGTGACACCCTCCATTGCTCAGTGTCTTAGTTACTTTTCTCATTGCTTAGACAAAATACCCAATGCCCATAGTTAATGGGGGAAAGGTTTATTTAGCTCAGTTTGTAGAGGTTTCAGTCCGTAGTCGGCTGGCCCCAAAGCAGGGTGGCATTGCAGAGGAGAAACAGTTCATGGTGGGCAGAAGGTAGCAAAGCAACAAGGGATGATCACAGCTCTTTCTATCCCTTTTATCTTATCCAGGCTACTTAGGGCAGGTAGCATTCACACCCTTAATCCTAGTGTCCTTCATCCTAGCATTGCACCATGAATCAATTCTAGCATCACACACTCTAGATCCAGCCACCTCTGAAAAATCTCCACCTATGACTGCATGAGGCTTTGGGGGGACATCTAGATACAAAGCATAATATTTGGTTTCTAAAAGCCAGCATGTTTGCAAGGCCCTCTGCAGGCGGTGGCCTGGACTGACCTCATAACCTGTTGTACAGTGGCTGAGATGGACTCACTCCTGCAACTTTGCTGCAGCCTATGGGTTAATCCTCCTCACACTGAAGCCCGACATGGTGTGAACCACAGCCACCCCCTCACAGCTGTTTTAGCATATCATGTGCCTGACAAGAAGCATTTATGTCTGACCTAAACCTCACCTGTTGCAACGTGACTCCGCTTCACCAATTCACTCTGTCATTCAGCCACCAGATATTACTTGTGCCCCTGAACAGGCTTGCCATTGACCAAGGCTTTCCAGAGCCCAGATGCAGGAGCTCTTGGGCCATCTAGAGGGACCACACCATAAATCACAATGCCAGGCCACATGTGTGGCGAAGGCAGTGAGGCTCGAGGTGCACAGGGAAGGGAGGACGGACAGGATGGGTTAGCCTCAGAGAGTCTGGTTGGGCTTGCAAGGCACTGGTTATAACTTGAAGGTCCAAGTGGAGAAGAACACTAGTTGGTGATCCCATGAAAATACTTTTCCCTAGACTTTTCTTTGACTCTTGATTAAATATTCTCAATTAGTTGTTTTATTTACATCCAATTTTTAGCCCTTTTATCGATTCTATTTCAAAGTTGATTTTTTTTTTAATCCCTCCTTGCTATGATCTAAATGTTTGTTTTCTAAAATCCTAAGCCCATAAGGATGATATTAGCAGGTGGAGCCTTAGAGAGGTGATGAGGCAGTGGCAGCAGAGCCCTCATGAATGGGACTGGTCCCCTTGTAAATGAGACCTCAGAAAGACTCATCCCTTCTGCCATGTGAGGTTACAATGAGAAGACAATCATCAGTGAGTCAGAAGCGATCCCGCACTGTATACCGAACCTGTTACTGCCTCAGTCTTGGACTTCTCAGCCTCCAGGACTATGAGAAATTAATTTCTGTTGTTTATAAGCTACCCAGTTTATGATGTCTTATTATAGCAGCACAAGGAGACTAAGACATTCCCTCTATAATGTAAGTTTAATGACAGCAGGGACTTTACCTGTTTCGTTCCCTGCTCTATCTTCAGCATCTAGTATAGTGCCTGGCAATGAATATCTGTTCCATAGATGTATGAAGCCCATTCTTCATGGGCTTTCTTAGGCTGAGGTAGGGAAGGGGGCTGATGTTTAGAATAGGTTTGTACTACAAACAATGAAACCAACATCTCAAGCTCTCCCTCTGCATGCATTAATCATGACTGCCAACTTGACTAGATTAGCGACACCTATGAGATTAGTGAAACACGCTCCCGGGTGGGTCTAGCTGGGTCCTACAGGTGTGACCTTGGGCACTCTACTGGCCCCTGGACCCGTCCTCTCCGGAGCGCCTCGCCTGTGCTCTGCTTCCCAGCCACCAAAAAGTGAGCAGCTCTGCTCCACTGTGCCCTTCCATGAAGATGTTTGCCAGCTGGCCATGAACTGAAACCATGAGTCAAATCAATCCTTCTTTCTTTAAATTGTCTATGTCAAGGATGTCCACTATCACCACTCCTATCCAATATAGTTCTGGAAACATTAGCCAGAGCAATTAGACAAGAGAAAGAAATAAAAGGAATAAGGATAGGAAAGGAAGAAGTTAAATTATCATTATTCACAGATGACATGATGCTCTACATAGAAGACCCCAAAAACTCCACCAAAAGACTTCTAGATTTAATAACCAAATTCAGTAGCCTAGCTGGATACAAAGTCAGCACTCAAAAATCAATAGCATTCAACACAAACAACAAACTCACTGAGAGAGAAATTAGGGAAACCACACACTTCACAGTAGCATCCAAAGAAATGAAATACTTAGGGATTAATCTAACAAAGGAAATAAAAGATCTATACAATGAAAATTACAGTACTCTGAAAAAGGACATCAAAGAGGATATTGGAAAATTGAAAGCTATCACTTGCTCATAGATAAGAACCAACATAGTGAAAATGGCCATACTCCCAAAATTGTTGTACAGATTTAATGCAGTCCCAATCAAAATACCATTAGTGTACCTCACAGAACTAGAGAAAACATTCCTAAAATTCATTTGGAACCAGAAGAGACCTAGAATAGCAAAGGCAATCCTGGGCAACAGAGACAAGGCAGGAGGTACCACAATCCCCAACTTGAAATTATACTACAAATCTACTGTGACAAAATCAGCATAGTACTGGCAAAAAAAGTGGACCTGAGGACCAGTGGAACAGATTACATGCAGACACAACTACAAACACACTCAGCCATCTTATCTTTGACAAAGGGGCCAAATATGTTCGCTGGAAGAAAAATGATCTCTTTAATAAATGGTTCTGGAAAAACTAGCTTTGCACATGCCGAAAACTAAAACTAGACCCATATCTATCACCATGCACTAAACTAAAACTAAAACTAGACCCATATCTATCACCATGCACTAAACTAAAGTCAAAATGGATCAAAGATCTAAATATTAAAACAGAAACGCTAAATCTACCAGAAGACAAAGCAGGTAGAAATCTTGAAGACACAGGTGTAGGCAGAGACTTCATGAACAAAACTCAAACTGCATGGGAAATACTTCAAAGAATCAACAATTGAGATCTCATCTTATTGAAAAGCTTTTGCACATCAAAAGAAATCACCAACAGAGTGAAAAGACAACCCACATAGTGGGAAAAAATTTTAGCCAACTGTCCCTCAGACAAAGGACATCTAGAACATATAAAGAATTGAAAAAACTCAGACCCCCCAAATTCAAAGACCCAATCCAAAAATGGGCATCTGAGATGAATACACATTTCTCAGATGAAGAAATACAAACGGCAAATAAATATATGAAAAATGTTCAACATTATTGGTCATTTGAGAGATGCAAATTAAAACATTCCATCTCACCCTATTATTTATGGCTATCATCAAGAAAATCAACCAATAACAAATGCCGGAGGGGCTGTGGGGAAAAAGGAACCCTTCTCCACTGTTGGTGAGAGTGTAGACTGGTGCAACCACTGTGGAAATCAGGGTGGAGATTCCTCAAGAAACTAGGATTAGAGGTTCCATTCAATCCAGCTATGCCCCTTCTGGGCATTTTCCCAGAAGAATGAAAGACACCATACCACAGTGATATATGTGCACCCATGTCTATAGCAGCACAATTTGTAATAGCTAAATCTTGGAAACAACCCAAATGCCCATCAACGGAGGAATGGACAAAAAAGATGTGGTATTTTTATACAATGGAATACTACTTAGCTATAAAGAAGGATAAACTTGAGACTTCTATGGGTAAATGGATGTAACTTGAGACCATACTCATAAGTGAAATAAATCAGACTCGCATGTGTAAACATTGTATTGTCTCCCTAGTGTAAGAAGCTAAAATAGTAAATAAGATCCAAAATGTACGATAGATGTTGGGAAATGGAAAGAAACTGTCCAAAAGGAAAGAGAAACTGGGATGGGGGAAAGGAGAAAAGAAAGGGAAAAGGAAAAATAAATATATATATGATAGTTAAGATAGTTATATTACTAGTCTCTATTAGTTCATTGAAAAGCAAGGTTTGTGCCTATATTGTCTGATCAATTTTTCATGGCTGCATCTTATAATCTGAGCAACTACTTTAAAGATAACAATACGCAATATATTAAACATTGTTACTCTCCTACTATCTTTTTTTTTTTTTTTTTTTTTTTTTTTTGTGGGTACCGGGGGGACGACCTCAGGACCTCACGCGCCAACAGGCACCCATGCCGCTGAGCGATATCACCGGCCCCTTTTTCGTATGTGGGTTCCGGGAGTCGAACTCAGGCCTTCGTGCTTGCAAGGCAGGCGCTTAAACCGCTGAGCCATCTCACCGGCCCATACTCTCCTACTATCTTGTTTCGAAATTTTGTATCTTTGTTTTTATTGTTTTTTCTCTTTAAAATAAAAAATATACAGTGTATATGTCTGACATTTCATCCCTGCAGTGGGAGACCTTATGTGCAGGACCTCCACTGCCACCAGGTCTCTGCTGCTTCCTTCCCGGAGTCCCGGGGACACCTTCAGTGTGCCCAGGAGCGATCGCTGAAGACGTGACCACCACACGCAGAGCTCAACCAGCTGAAGGTGGCTGTGTTCTCTGAAGCCGTCTCTGAAGCCCTCCGTGCCTCAAACCCACGCTCATAAGCCATGAGGAAGGGGAAAGAAAGCCTCCGCCTCCCCTTGCATAACCTCCTGTCCCAGACCCCACAGAAGCCCGGCTCTGTGCCTTGTATTTGGAGGATTTGGAGTGAAAATACTTCCCATATTTACCTCCAGGGCCTTATTCCCCTTGGATCCAGACATGAGTCCATGAAGATCTCATCCAAGGACAAGGAGGCGCACTGGGAATCTCTTCTCCCCACTGACCACGGAGACACTGGAGCCGGGCTGAGCCTACAATCTACCTCTTCCTTAGGCGAGAGGTTCCATGAGATTAGTCACCGCCGCCTCTGTTAGCCCGGTAGCCACTACCAGGTGTGTGTCCAGATTCCAGCCGTGATCGTGCTCACCCCTGAACTTCAGAGCCACCACTAAATCCCCTCTTTAAGTGGAGCCTTGGGTTGACATAGAAACCTAGCCATGTGCCTAACTAAGCCTATGTCTAGAGATTGTATGTGGCCAGGAAGTTTGGTGAGTGAGTCCACGAATCCGGACATGGCTGGTGGCTGAATCCCATGGGAGGACACTTACTTTGCTTCTCACTAAACCCTTCAGCATTCTCCAGTTACGCTGTCATGGTAAAACCTGGAGAGAGGGTGTTGACCTCACAGAAGGCGCTGCCACTCCCACAAATGCAACTGTCACAGCCAGAACCACTATTACTCTTCGTGGCACTCTGACGTCACACCAGTCACTATACATAGGATGCTTACAACTAGTTGCCCTTGATTATCTGGTGCTTTGTGGGCATATGGTGGTTGTAGAAATCCATTTGCAATATGAAGGAAAATGTTATTTTTTTATATTCAATGATCAGCAAATTGAATGTTTACTCTTTTATTCAAAACCACAAATAAAAAATACATGGCCACTATTCTTATGTACCTTACCCTAAAGAAGAGCATGTCATAAGTAAGAACACAGTTACGTAAAAAAGATAACTCACATAATCACAATTCTATGGAAAAAGTAAATAACAATATGGCAAAAAATGTGGCTGGGATGAGCTGCCCCATATCATTCACGTCTCCCTTTCCCTTGCATTCTCCAGTGGACATGCCAGAAAGAGAAAATCCTGTTCCCCAACCTCCCTTCCTGCTAGGGGTACCAGTATGACATAAACTCATGACTCCAGACAGAATACACAGACAGGGCTTCCTTGCTCAGTAAAATGCAGAGATGCTTAAGAAAAGAATTTAATCCTTTGAAATTTCCCTTCTCCTTATGTGGAACACAGACATTATACCCAGATATACACCGGATATCTTGTGATCATGAAGTGATAATCACAAGGAAGGAAGTCAAGATGCTAAGGATGGCAGAATGGGAAGAAAGAACCTGAGTCCCTGAAGGCACACTGAGCCTTAGATAGCCTCGACCTAACTACCCTGGATGTCTAAATATGTGAGACAAAGTTCTACCAGTTTAGGGCTCTGTTTGTTCCTTTTTTTTTATGTGAGTACCAGGAGTCGAACTCAGGACCTCACACTTGCCAGCAAGTGTTTGCGCCACTGAGCGATATCACCGGCCCTTTTTTTCCTTTATGTGGGTTCTGGGAGTCTAACTCAGGACCTCGCACTTGCCAGGCAGGCGCTTATGCCACTGAGCTATCTCACTGGCCCCTGTTTGTTCTTATTTGAAGGCAAATACTTGCCTAACAGAGGAATGTGGAATTGTGTGTGTAGAGCAAGGGGTATTTTAACCAGTGTGTTTAAGGAACTCTTCTCTGGAATGATATTTTAGTTGAGACCTAAATGACAAGAAGGAGCCAGCCATGACCTGGGAGAAGGAATTCCAAGCAAAAAGAAGAGCAAGTGCAGAGGCCCCAAGACAGAAATAAGTCTGTTATGTTCAAAGAACAGAGTGTGCCTGCAGCGTCATGAACAAAGGAGATTCCAGCCGCATTGGAGGTCTTAGAGGCAAGGTGGGTGAGACACAGGAAACCCCGTGAATCATGGCTTATGGTTTTGATTTGTAGAGTCTCCCAAAGGCTCATGTGTTGAAGGCTGGGTCCCCAGTGCAGCAGCGGAGCTTTGTAGAGTGGGGCTTTGGGGAAGCGATGGGATCATGAGGGCTCCAGCCTCAACAATGGGCTCCTCTACTGATGGACTCAGAGCTGAATGTACTATTGGGAAGTAGTGGAAACTGTAGGAGGTGGGGCCTATTAAACAGAAATCCTTCGAAGAGCCTTGAAGGTGTACCCTTGGGGACTGTATTGTGTCCTCAACCCCTCTGTCCCACCCTTCCTGGCTGCCATAGGGTGAGCAGCTCTGCTCTACCACACCTTTCTACCTTCATGTTCTACCTCACCACAGGCCCAGAAATTATGGAACCAGTTAGCTATGGACTGAAACCTCTGAAACCATGGGCCAAAATAAATCTTTCCCACTTTAAGTTTCTCCCTTTAAGTTTGCTCAGACATTTTGTCACTGAGACAGAAAACTGACCAACACACCATCCCAAAAACCTCTGGATTTGATTTTAATTCCAAGGGGGAGATTTGAGATGGATGGATTTGAGTTATGTTTTGGAAGTAAATTCTTTAACAGGATTGGTTCATTGACTAACTGTAGGCAAAGAGAAAATAAAGACATAAAAACTCCCAGGTTTTTGTCCTGAACAACTGTGGGGGAGAGAGAGTCATTAGTTGTGTCAGGAAAAATAGGGAAGATATGAGTGGGGAAAAAAGAAGAGAATGAAGAATTGTATGCTAAATTTGGGGGATCCAATAAAACCAAGTGGTGATGTCATACGGGAAACTGGAAAAATGAATCTGAAGCTCCAGGGAGAAGTTAAGTCTGGAGCAGACATTTGGAGCCATCCACATACAGATGGCATTTAGTCACAGTCTAGATGTAATGTCAACCAAAGGACGCAGCAGTTTAGGCCCTGGGATACATCACTATTTAGACTGAGAATGAAGGTGAAGAAACCAACAAAGAGGGCCAAGAAGGAACATTGGGAGAAGTGAAGTAAAAGCAAGAAGCTCTGAGAAGGAAGTGAGAAGGAGAAGAAGGGCAGTGTCATGAGCTCTGTGGAATAAGGCAGAGAAGAAAGAGACTGTTCAGTTGTGCCAGTTGGATGTTAGGGATCTTGCTGAGAGCAGACTCAGGAGACAGGAGGAGCGGAAGCCTCACTATGGTGGGATCAAGAAAAATGGGAGGTGGGAGATGAAGTACAGATATCTCTTAAATACAGGTGGTTTTGCTCCTGTGCAGGAAGCACAGGAAAATGGGGCAGTGGTGGCAGAGTGTTTGGGTTAATGGGGGCTTGGGAAGGCTTTTTAATTAGAAGATAGGCCCTTGTTTGCAGTGAGGTGGGGAGCTGGACATGTACTGAGCCCCCACTATGTACTTGACATTTTATAAATTCCCATTTAATCTTCTCAGCTAGCAGGCGAAGCTGGAATTTTCTACCTTTTTTATGGATACAGGTTGGGAGGACAGCATAACATTGATTTAAGTACCACATGATCTGAGCTCTGCTGCTTGTTAGCTGTGTGGCCATGACAGATATTTAAATATCCTTGCCTCAGTTTCCTCATCTGAAAAAATGGAGACAGAAATAGTACTTTCTCAAATGATTGGCTGGAAGATTAAAATGAAATAAACCATACAAAACATGTAGTAGAAGCCCTCATACGTAGTAAGTGCTCAATAAACACGAGTTTTGGAGATGGGAAAAGAGAGCCTCAGAGATTATCTTCATTCATTTAACAAATACATTGACATTTTGCTAAGTACCAAACGAGGACAGGAGGCACAGCAATGAGCAAGATGCAAAGTGTCCCTGTCTATACAGCTTACAGTCCTTGACAATGACGGTCATAATAACAACAATAATGTCACTATCAACATAACAACAATAATAATATCAACAACTAGAGTGTTTTTCCTGTGTGCCAGGCCCTGAAGACTTCATCCTAGTAACAAAAGCTGAACCTGTCTTGCTCCCCTTTCTTTCTATTATGTCATCCTTCCCAGGGGTATCATTTTGCAAGAAGAATGAAACCTAACTCTAATGAAATAATCCAGTTGTGTGAGGACAGGTTATTGACAGGAAAACAGTAGAGGTGATGACTAACCTTCCTTGCTTTCTCCACTATTTCCCTGATCATATCAGAAGCAGATTTAAAAGATTGTTTTTCTCTGCTTCCTGCCTTGTTTCCCTTCCCTAGTTTCTTCCTAATTTGTTTAATTAATGAATGACACAAATGTGATGGGTACCGTGTAAGGCCTGGTGGGTTATCAAAGATAAGTGTTATTGGCTGAATTGTGGCTCCACCAAAATTCACATGCTCTAACCCCAAGTAACTCAGAATGTGACTCTAGTTGGAGATGGCACCTTTAAAAAGATAATTAAGGAAAAATGAGGTCATATAGGTGGAGCTTAGTCCAGTATGACCGGTGCCCTTTTAAGAAGAGGAGATTAAGACACAGGCACACAAAGGCAAGACGATGGGAAGACACAGGGAGAAGATGGCCATTTACCAGCCCAGAGGGCAAAAACCAACCCTGCTAGCACCTTGACCCTGGCCTTGCAGCCCGCAGAACTGTGTGAGAACAAATGTCTGCTGCTTAAGTAACCCTTCTGTGGCACTTTGTTATGTCAGTCACGGGACACTAGTACAACAAGCAAAGCATACCCTAGACGGCAAGACTTTGCCACATTGCAGAGGAGGTGGGACATGCTCGATACTAACCAGCAAGCAAGGAAAACCAGACCAAAACCATGAGAAGCATGAGGGTGGAATTCCGGGGGGCACCAGGGTAAAGAATCCGTCTGCACTGGTGGGACGGACGGTCCTGGAAGGATCTGAGAAAGAGCGTGTGAACTGCGATGACTGACTCACGAGGACTACCTGGGTGCCCGATGGGGGAAAACAGCACTCCAGGGAGGTGGCCCAGGGTGTCATCCTTCCTCTGACTCGAGGCCCCCTGTGGATTTGCTGCATCCCACTTTGTAACCAATGAGCAGTCAGTTATCCTTTCATCGCTGTGTCTGTGAGGGAGCACAGACTGTGCAGATGTGGAGGCCAAGGCGCAGACAGGGAGGGTAGCTTGTCCAAGGCCACACGCCCAGTAAGCAGGGGAGCCAGGTGCTCCCCCCCCCCGGGCCCTGCCCTGGCTGTGAACCGAGACCCAGTCCGGTCTTTTGCTGACGGGTGCGGACTGAGGGCTTGTGGGGTGAATGGTGCTGAGGGAAGTGGAAATTCCTCTCTCGAGACAGGTAGATGGAACAGGAAGGGCAGCGCTAGGGCAGAGCTTGAGAAGAGAGTGAAAGCGGGGGAAGTCGTGTTGTCTTTGAGGAGAGGGAGAGGAAAGCCCCTGGAGAACAGAAGCTCAGATACAGCGCTGGTGCGGGCCGGGCGGTTTGGGTGGGGTGGGGGCTGGGGACAGAGGGGACGTAGTTTCAGAAGAGAAAGTGAGCAGCTGATGGTAAGAAAGAAGCGAGGAGATGCAGATACATCAGGATGGTGGCTCCTAGCTCTGGGTTTGGTTTTGATTTTTAATTTTTATTTCTTCCTCTAAAGTACGAGGAAAGGAGAGGGGGTGGGATGGGAGAACAGAGGGGAGCTGGGACGTGTGGGGACAGATGGCATAAAGAATTAAAGAAGTACCGGGGACAAGAAAAAGACAGCAGAGTAGTGAGCCACCGGTGCACACAAAGCATGATTCTGTCCATGGCCAAGGTGCAGGGCTGGAGACGGCAGGCGGTCGGGGGCCGCTGGGAGTGTGCGGCAGAGACAAGGGATCGAGAACAAAGCCTGGGGAGGTTGAGAGATTACACAGGGGAAGCAAGCTGGAGAGGCGTACAGAATGAAGGAAGTGTCGCGGTAAGAAATACAAGCTTCTGGGACTAAGAAAGATCACATTCTAATATCCACTGCCAATTCCTTATTAGTATTTCCCTCTTAATTATTTGTACTGATATTTATACTGGAGACTTCCAAGCAAGTACAGAATTTTATCCTGTTGTGACATTTATGATCATCCTGTGAGAATCTAAGGAAGACACTGATGGGCCGGAAGTGACCGGGGGGATGGCACCTTTGTCCACAAACATCAGAACACATGCGGTCAGCATCCTTCTTGGGAGGCCACTGTTACTGCGGTGACGCTGTTGGTGTCTGTCTTTTCTTAATCTTCTCTTGGCACTTGCCTTCCCATCTCCTCAGTTGTGCCGTATCATCAATCTTTCCATGTAGATTGGACTTTGGTGGATTTGATTTTTTTAAAGAAGCAAGACATTAAACATTACTTGATAAGAGAGATGTTTGAGCAGTATACATCTTGTCAAAAACAAAGTGACAATAAAATGAGACAAATTTCTTGGGAGACTCATCAGTTAGTTTGAGGACAAATACTAGATAAGTTCTAAAATAATTTTGAGCAAAAAAATATATATACATATATAATATACACACATATATACATATAAATATATATGTATGTATGTATATGTATATACATATATGGAGTATTCCCCCAGCATGAGTACAAAAAGGAAAGACAATCATTTAGGTGGTTAACTGAGGCCAGGGAGATAGCTCATCGGCACAGCGCCTGCCTGGCAAGCGCAAGATCCTGAGTTCAATTTCTGGTACCCCCCCGAAACAAAAATGGTTAACAGATTTATATAAATCTAGTCTCTTTTCTTTAAAAGAGAAACCAGACATATTGTATTGACATCTTTATTTTATGCTAGAGAATCCCATTAGCTAAAAAAAACCCTAATGTGCAATTGCACTGAAAACACAGTACAATTGAAAATGCACAGTGCAAATGAAGATGAGTATCCCCTGTCAAAAATGAGTGGAAACAATCTGAACTTCATAATTTCTTCTTCTTTTTTTTTTTTTTTTGTGGGTACCGGGGGTCGACCTCAGGACCTCACGCACCAGCAGGCTCCCGTGCCACTGAGTGATATCACCCGCCCTATTTTTGTATGTGGGTTCCGGGAGTCGAACTCAGGCCCTCACACTTGCCAGGCAGGCGCTTACACTGCTGAGCCATCTCACCGGCCCCTGTAATTTCTTCTTAATACTGAAAAATACACCTGGCTGAGGGAAAAATTTTTATCAGCCACCTTTGATATTGGTTTAGAGAAGAAATCAAATTTCCTTTCTTATATTCAATTCATTTTCACTCAAGATATTGTTTTACTAAGTTGCTTAACTTGTGGAGGAAGGGGTGATAAATGCCAGTAAGTCATAAATCTGAGATAAATTTACAAAAAAAAAAAAAATCCTCTTCTAAGAAGAAGCTGCTCCTTAGCATAGTTAAGAAGTCAGAGATTATGACAAATCCGGGATTCTGCCCCTGCCCTGTCGCTGTCACTCTAGATTCCCAGGCAGGCACCCACAACCACCACAGTGCCCCAGAGGTCCTGCAGATCTCGGTGGCCAATGTCATGCTTTCCTCTCTTTTACCTGCACTGCAAAATTCTCTTTCTAAGCTTTTAGAAATAAATTAGCACCTAATTACATGAAAGCATGTCATTTTTTTCTACATGAAAAACCTTTAAGTAAAACCTTAAAGTAATATAGTTACTGTGTTAAATTATGAGAAAAGATAAATAATACATTTACTTCATTGTTATAAAAATAAATTCTCTTCCTAGCCATTTTTTTTATTGGCTCAATTCAAAATTTGAACAGTATAATCAGTATGTATTTTTGGTATTCATATGAAATTAGTTCTTCATAAATATGAATCATGCTATTAACTGTGTTTATTATGATATTCTTGAACTACTGTCATTTACATCCTACACACTTCTTATCTCTGGTAGTCAAAAGATTACAGGAGATTTTGGAAACTACACAGCACATTTTTAATACCGAGCATGCATATAATAACTCAATCTTTAAGCACATGTAAGAGAGCTGGCTGTTAAGTAAAATATAAAGGAAAATATCCCCACTTTAATCAAGGTATCAAGCTCTGGAAGAAACTCGTAGGTAGTAAACCCTATGCAGTAGGAAAATTATAAAATTACTTATTTCAGACAGAATAAAGACATTTGAAAATATTTTCAAATATTTTTTTGAAATATATTTTTGAAATTTTCAAAGTTCTTTTTTTTACCCACTAACCTGGATTACATGTTTTTTTCCTGTAAAAATAGAGGGAAACAATGGTGGTAAGTTTTATTTAAATATGCTAAGGCTAAAAAATAATGGGAACCTCTGCTTATATAACATTTGAGAGAAGAGCTAATATGACTCTCCTAGGCAATCAAAAGTGAGTCATTTTGCAATGGACCTTTGGTCAGTGTTTCTAATATTTGGCTTCTAAGGGGGTTTGGCTATGACAGCAGCTATCCAGTGTATAAATCTGCATAACGCCACACTTCCTGGCGGAGATAAAGGCATTTAAGAAATAACTTGTTGCAAAAACCATCGACAGAAACTGTCTTTTGAAATTATATCCAGCTTCAACCTTAGTAGTTCCCTCCTCGCCCCTCTCCCATCCCCCCAGTAATGGGCAATTCGACCCAGAGTCTTCTTACTGAGCTACGCCCCCAACCATTTTTTAAAATTTTGAAACAGAATCTCACTCAGTTGTCAAGCTGCCTGGGTTAGGCTTGAACTTGCGATCCTCCTACCTCAGCCCCCCAGAGTGCTAAGATCATAGGCATCCATCACCACGTCTATCTTAGTTTCTTCTGGAGGCATAAAAGCATTATTTTCTTCTTATACAATAATTCTTCCTAAGCCAAGATGCCATTTAGAACTAGGGGGGAAAAAACCAACACTGTTTATAGTTTTGTTCGGATGGAAAACCAAGAGGAAGGACAACGAAGGGAGCTGGCAGCAGACTGCTTTCCAACGCTGTCCCGGTGAACCTGGCTACACGGCTCAGGAGCTCCCGAGTCAGCAGGGCTGCTCTGGGCGTGCTGGTCAGAACAGCAGCACCCGGGCACCGGGGACCTCGTCACACCTCGCACCACACCTCCTAAATCAGAAAGTATGGTGCACAGCTCGGGGATACAAATTTTCAGTGAGTGTTCTGGATGATTCTGACGTTTGAGAACTGCTGCTCCGCAGCATGTGGCCTCCTGATTCTCAGTTAATTTTCACTTTCCTATTAATGCCCTTCCCTCAGCCCTGAGCATCTAACTAAACCCTGCCTCTCCGGCCCAGCTAGTCCATCAAACTTGAACAACTGTATCACTTAGATACCACGATTCAATGTTACCTATATTGCTGGGATTTAATCACGCCATGCCTTAAATCATCCTCTGAATTACAGACAGTTCCCAACTTGCAATGGCTCGATTTAGGATTTTTCAACTTCACAATGGAACAAAAATGACACACATTCAGTAGAAACCGTACTTCAAATTTTGAATGTTGATCTTTTTCCGGGTGAGGGACATGCGACGCTATCCTCTCTCTCCCTGCTGGGCTGCAGGCCCCAGGACCCAAACACTACTGTGTACTGTGCTGCCAGTGCTTTTTCAATACAAGAATTTAGTAAACTACATGAGCTATTCAACACTTTATTGGAAAAAACAGGCTTTGGTTTAGATGATATTACCTGACTATAGGCTAATGTAAGTATTCTGAGCCCATCTAAGGTCAGCTATGCTAAGCCACGGTGTTCCCGTGTCAGGTACATTAAATGCATTTTGAACTTGCAGTAGTTTCAACTTGCTGTCCATTTACGTAACCCCATTCTAAGTCAAGAGCGTCTGTATTTCCTCGCTCTGTGTGTTTTATCACTTTAAGAGAAGTGAAGGCCTCTTGAAGGCAGGAACTATGTCTTTCAGACTAGTTTCCTTCAATAGCATCTATCAGTGCAAAGCCACAGTGAGCCTTAAGAAAATGTCTTTGGTTTTGTTGCCTCTGTTCCTGTTAACGCCCTCTTCCTCTTCCCACCAACTTCCATGTATCCAAATTTGTTCAGCTCAAAGGACACCTCTGATCTGGCTCCTTCTCTATAAAGAACTATTTTTCTTCCTTGAAAAAAACCCACAGCCTAAACATTTTTCTGTTGTTGTTTTTCTGCTTCATATTACAGTCATTTATGCATTTATTATCTCTCATCACTTAAAATGGGAATTGCTCAAAACCACCCTTAAACAAAGAAAGGAAGAAAATAACTTAGTATGCTTTAGGGCATGGATGTATAATTAGTATAGTTTCCCCGATATTTATAGCTCTGATTTTGGTTAATCTAAGTATTTACACAGGAAGTAACTCTGTTTCAGAGAGATACAGTCTTTCTCCTAGGCACACTGTGGCCTGGAACGGGTCTGTGTGCAGAGAGACAATTGCTACAATTTGTGTGGTCTAATGAGTGGTCTCAGAAGATTAGAGTTGAAGTACCCCGAATCTGCAGGAAATGGAGCCAGAAGGAAACCAAGGCGACTGAAGTCCCATCGGTGAGCAAGAAAAGAGCCTCACCCCAGGGTAAGGACCAGTAGCAGGGGCTTAATTGTTACCATGTCGTGGTGTGAACCTATGGTGCCACTGTCTGGGCTAATGGGAACCTGATGCAGCCAGCTTCCTGACACCCACAAGTCCTGACTTCAAACACAGCAGAAGCAGAAGCAAGCAGGCTGTTCTCCCACTCACAGGTTTATTTCCTCTCCAACAAAGAAGCTGTGCCCTGCCTCCACCCCCATCTACCAAACCAGGCTGCACCAGGGCCTCTAAGGACTTGGGGGCCACTTTTCCAATTTTCCCTACTTAGCACTTAATTCTAACCGTCAACCCCATGAAAGTCTTCCAGAATTATCTCAGCAGCCTAGAGAACCTCTGGCTCTATGATTGCAGATCTAAGAATGAGAAAAAAATCTCACAGGTCATTTGCCAACAAATCACGCTTGGCCAGCTGGAAGTGCATCCCAGGCCCATGTGCGCATGTTGGGAAATCAGGTAAGAGAATTCCTCATTGGTGAGGATGGGCAGTGCCAGCAAAGGGAATCTGGCTGAGCCAATACCTTCAAGGTCTGGTTCTCCTCTTCGTAACTGCATCCTTCACTTCTGTTTGGCCACCAGCTCTCCACAAGAATCTGTCTGTTTATGTGCCCAGAAAAGTGTTTATGGTTCCTGGTGTTTGGGGTCAGCCCAAAGCCCCCAAGGCGGGCGAGTAGGATCTCAGTCTCCTCTGTGAGGAGCTGTGTCCTGGAACTTAAAGCTTCCTGGGCTTTTTCTTACCCTAATTCCCAGAGGCTACCCAACCTCTGTGTTTTTCCTTTGCTGAGATTTCTAAAGTTCCCTTTTTTACAACCCTTATCGACATGTAAACTCCACACTAGGGTGAAAAGGTAGGTGTTTAAGACAGACTGCAACAGCTGGCGTAAACCGCCCTGTAAAAGGCTGTCTTAATGAAAGGCATCTCTTTTTATTTGGGGCATTTGTAAGCAGAATGGGAATGAAACTTGAGAAGATCATGTGATAACCAGACTATATCCTGTCAAGAGAGTTTCTCCAATAACACAAAGATGAGCTTCTAGATAGCCTACCAGATAGCCCACTTCCGCCCAATGCCTCCCACCATAAATCTTCATTCTTACTCAGGTTTTCAGTGGATTTTTGAGGACAGAGCTCATTTCCCTGGAGAGACAGGCCTAAGGAAAGATCTGGAATTCCTCCAGTTAAAAAAAAAAAAAAAAAAGCTACCATTCTGCTTAGTCAACACAGCTCCATCAGAATCAATATCCTGCTGAGGGCAGTTTACATTGTTCTAAAATCTGTTCGCAGGTGGCCAGGCCAAGATACAGTTCCTAATCTGGATTTTTCTGAAAGAGAAAAGAAAATATTCCTCAGAATAGACACACACACACATATACACACAACAACAACAACCCTGAATTGTCCTTTTGTAAATAAGCTTCCATTTGTGACATTTTCTGCCTGGTTTTGCACTCTCCAGAAATTTCAGTAATCTGACAGGTTGACAATACCCCTCCTCCCAGAGTTCTCTACTACATGTATTCTTCATAATGCAATAAAATGTATCATATACTATTAACACAAAAAATACACTTAAGAAACCAAAGAAAAGTGTTTATTTCATAGAAAACAACTATTGTGCATCTGTTCTAGTTCTGACTGGTTTTAAGGAGGAAAGCGTTTATGGAGGAGGCCAACTGAGGTACTTAAACGACGCTCTTTGTGCTAGAAGGAAGAAATCCAGGAAAACCAAGTCTTCTCCAAGTTGGAGACGCATGGGTTCGCGAATAACTTATGAAACTCAGAGCAGGAGATTATGTGTGCTTATCATTCTCTATTTGGGTTCCTTCGACTTCCTAAAAGGGATCCAGCATAGGTGGAACAGCTGGAGGTCCTCCCAGGCCCCTGATGTCACAGCTGATCGGTGTTGAGGGACAGAATCCACAAGGCCATTCCTGCCCTGCTGCCCGCATAGAAAACACTTCTCTGTTTCCACTGTGCTTTTTCTTCCTGAAAATGAAAGAGCAACTTTGTTCATGACACTGAAATATATAGGAAATCATGAAAGCATTAATGCCACTGGGCAAATTCCATCCCTGGACCTCAGTGTGGCATAATTCTATTTTCTACCCAACCTGGGGGGAGCCCCAAAGTCCAATGCACTCAACTTTTGATTATACACAGAAGAAATAGCACACCTTCTGGTTTGTTTTCGCTAGAAGAGCAGAAAGATTGAATAATCTTTTAAATTATGGAATGCGTAGGTGAGATAAAGCAAATACATATGATGCAAGTGGAACACACATGTGCCCTCGCACACGCCCCACAACACATTGGTTAGTAAATTTGAAAGAAATCAAACACATAAATTTGGGGTTGGGGCTGAATATTTCACAGATTTCCAAATGCATGTATGTGACAAGGTTATATAAATGTATATTGTTTTTGTTAATTTATGCCTCAAAAAATATGCACAACCCTGAAGAAGTATGAATTTACTCCTTTGTAATAAGATTCATAGGTAAAAAGCCAATGAACTGATATGTTATTATTCCATAAACATTTAGTGAGTGCATACTGTGCACCAGGTCTGGTGCTTGATGCTTCATTGATAAACAAAACCAATATTGTTCCTACCCTCAGTGTTGGCATCCTGGTTTAAAACGGAGTGCAGCTTCACACCCTTTGGCCCAAGTAAGGAGAGACCAGCATAATAAAACACTCTCCACACTCACGATAACTTCCGCTCTAACCTGGACCAAAAGGTGGGAAAGAGTCGATTTTGTCAATTGGCAAGGTAAATTTGAGGCCATCAGGGCCATCTGGAGTGGCATTAGGAGCACAGGCTCTGGAGTCTAACTGTCTGGGTTGAATCTCAACTTCTCCACTCTTACTTCATGCTCATGGGCATGATATATACCTTCCTGTGAAGCTGCAAAACAAAGGTTATATTAATACCCACCTCATAGGGCTACTGTAATGATCAGATAAGTCAAAACACATAGAGCCCTTAGAACAGTGCCTGGAAAATGCACAGGTGCTCAAGAAATGCTGGCAGTTGTTATTCATATCTGACCTCATCCCAACCTTGGCTCTACACACAGCCTGGTGGCCAAGCAGGATGACTTCCATTCTCCATATTTGTCACAATTTTCCTTACCTGCCCTCTACCCTCCCACCCCCAACCCCGTGATTGTATACATGGTGGTCCCTTGGGCAGATGAGTCTTACCATTTCTTCTCTTCCTTGCGAACTTTTCTTGTATCCTTCAACCCCACCCAAAGGTCATTTCCTCTAGGACAGTCTCCTCACCCCTGAGGGCCAAGGACTGGGAGTTCCTCCATTTTCCTTTCTAGCACCTGCGCAGAGCTCTGAGGCTCTAATGAGTAATCCACTCTAACTGCTTACTTTTGTGTTCCATCCCACCAGATTGAGGCTTCCATGGTCTAGGTGAGGCCACTTCCATGTCTATTAAGTGGATGAATGAATTAATGAGGAAGAGATGAAGGTAGAGAGGAAGGGAGGGAGGGAGGGTCCTTGGAACCTTCTAATTGGATCCTTAATTATAACTTGTGGAGCAGGCAGTGAGATAAGCAGTCAGTGAAAAGCTCCGAGCCTGATGATTATCCTCCTGACTCTATAGCACTGTGCTAGTGGCCTGAAAACCATGGTAGGCAGAGACTGAGCAAAAGTCAGAGAGCAGCTAACTTTTTATATGACTTTCCCATCTCTGAACTCTGGAGCAGACACCTGCAGGCAGTCTTAAGATGGAATCTGTACCAACCCTTTGTCTTTATGCATACTGATACCTGCATTCCTCGTGAGGGATGCTTATCCATGGTTTCAACAGTATTTTCAAGTCTGGAAAATTCAAATGATAGCATTTGCTTCAGGGTACTTCTGAATGGGAACAACATTTCTTAAACTACAGTTTAAGTCCACGATTGCTATCCTCAAAATGTACATTCTTTTAATCTCTGGCTCACCAAAAGCATTACATTCTGATTAACTATGTATTTGTGTTAACAACAACGACAACCACGACAAACAGGAAACAAAGAAATGTCAGCTTCCTAATACTACCGACCCCAGGCACATCAACGTTTACCAAATACACATGGAGAAAGAAAAGGGGGAGAGAGATTTTGTTTGACTATCTTGTAGATTCGAGTGCCAAATGGGGAAAAAAAATTTACCAAAGCATTCACGTTCCTCCCAGTCTCTGAAAAGGGTAGGCATTGTGTTCATCAGTATAGAAGTTTCCAACTGCTGAGAGCTCTTAATTTCCCCTTTCAGAATAGAAACAATTAAACATTAGAAAAACAAAGTATAGCTTTTCAAGTTTTGAAAATGAAATCTCCATATCCTCTTCTTAGTTTCGCTTTCTCCTTTCTTCGTCTTGTGCTCATGAACTCACCATGGTGTGTAATGAGCTACACCCATATCTTGATGTCTGGTGCCAGGGTGACCTGCTGCCATGTTGAGGAATACAGCTTTCTGATCAATGTCCTCAGCATAGGTTCATTCTTTCACTCGCTTATTCACCCAGTAATTATTCATTGACCTAGCACAGGCATTTTACTGATGAAAGAGGGTAAAATGGTGAGCGATATCTGTTCTCTGTTCTGGGAAATTTCTGAGTAATTTGTGATTTCCTAGTTGAAGGTAATTTGCATGTGTGTACCTAAGTGATTAATATATTTTGAGCATACACCACAAAAGTTGAATTGTTATGAAATTTAATATTTTAACAAGATGACATATTTATGTCCCCTGGCATAATATCTGGATATAGTAGTCACTCGGCAAAAATACATTCCTTGCTTTCCTTCCTTTGAAAACAAATCAGGTTTAATATTCATTGGAGTTTTGATATATCCACTGCAAATCTGTCTGGTGGAGAAAATACGAGCATAGTCTTTTTTTTTTTTTTTTTTTTTTTTTGTGGGTACCGCGGATCGAACTCATGACCTCGCGCGCCAGCAGGCGCTCATGCCGCTGAGTGATATCACCGGCCCTTTTTTTTGTATGTGAGCACCAGGAGTCAAACTCAGGACCTCGCGCTTGCCAGGCAGGCGCTTATGCTGCTGAGCTATCCCACCAGCCCGAGCATAGTCTTTAGAGATAGACTCATCCGGCTTTCAGTGCTGGTTCTCTGAACTAGAGAGAAGAAATCTCAACAACGGAGCTTAACCTCTAAGCCTGAAAATTCCTCTTCTGAAAAATGGGAGAAATTAGTACATATCTCAACCAGTTGTCTTAAGATTACTTGAGATGAAGTATGTAAAGCTCTGATCATGTGAATCCCACATTAATAGCATCTACTGTTTAATGTGATTACTCTTCCCAATTTCTCTGCTTTGGGAAACCAGCTTACTTATCAAGGTTGGACTTTCTCAAGGCAAAAACGTGTATAATTTGCAACCAAACATCAACTCCAGAAAGGAGAACTGTGAGATTCTGGGATCTTTGTTGTTTTTTCAAGATGCATCATGACCAGCACCTCTCCAGCAAGAACCTCCCCTAAACTGGCAGACAGAGCCATAGCAACACAAGCCACTGCACTCTTCCCGTGCAATGGCCCAAATCTCATGCTATCAAATCTACCTAGCTTCCTTATTCAGTAGGTTTACCAAGTCTGAACCAGATGCCGAGCTCCTTAAGGTTCACGGTTGTGTCTTCTCTTTTCATTAATAATGCCCTCCAGAGCACAGCTCCAGAACTACAAATTCTGGGACTAGAGTATCAGCTGAATGGAGCCATCCTGGGGAGAAACATCGCCCCCACCCCACCCCCAGCACCACCACGTCGAAGGGCCACCCTGCAGGTCTGTCCTGCCTGCTTTTGTTTGTGCTCTCCCGGTTATTGTTTTCGTTGCTTTGCGTGAGTCAACAGCCAGACTCTATTGTGGCAGGCGCACAGCAGACAGTGCAGTTTACTTTGTGGAGACTGTGACTGAAGGAAGCCAAAGGCCCCCTAAAATTAGCTTTGGAAAATCTTTAATATGAAGCAGTGGTTCTTAAATCTGGGGGAGTCTAGGGCTCTGGAAAAGCTCTTTCTGGGGCTGAAGGAAAGACATACATTTTCTACATGTAAATTTTTAACTCCATTTCAGACTCCCTTCAGCCTTCCCAGGCACACTTTTGGGTATCTGCCTCATCTAGTGGAATCCCAAACCACACCTGAGTTCTTGTCAAGATGCTGTCTCTGGTGTCACGACAACCCGACAGCATGGTGAGCGCCTCAGAATTCAAACATGGAGTCAGGTCCCACACGGCAGACTGTCTCTGTTCCGTGTGCCGCTCCCCTTTAGAGAGGGGTGATCATTCGTCTTACTGGAGGCATCCTGGCCAGTCTCCTCAGGCCCAGACACGGGGCACTCCAGAAGCACCTTGGTCTGAGAAAAGGAGCCTTCCTTAGAAAGCACACTGCATTGCAGCAAACAAGGGATCTTGTCTGGGGTCATTTTTTCATTGGCAGCAGCAGGCTCAAAATTGATGTGCACACCAGAAGATTAGGGAGCCTGGGCAGCCCCAGGAGGGAGTTGTTCTCTGCCTGGTTCAGAGGAAGCTGCTGTAGGAATTTTTGCCGCCAGCCTCTTGTTGAGTGACGGGAAAAGAAAAAAGAATCATGTGAAGGCTCCCAATTCAAACGGTGTGTACAGAATGCCAGGCCCTGGCTGCCCTGGAGAAAGCCGCTGGTGCCAGCTTGGGGAACAAATGCGTTCCCACTGTCTCCTGGAAAGGCTTTCCCCACCCCTGCTGAGGGGGTGGATTTCAAAGCAGCTGACTTCTTGCCCTTTTTAATAGGACTGCAAGTGTTCCTGTTTTAATTCTAAAACTTTCCCCCAATTTTCCACTCCTCCGATGCCTCCCCAAGGAAAGCTGGTACTCTGGGTCACTGGAATGGTGGCAGGTTATTAAACAAAGAAGGAAGATTAGAGGAACCATTCATAGCAGCAGCAGCAAACACAGTTATGGTATTGAGAGCTCACGTTGCATGTTAATGAAATGCTATAAAACATCAAACCCTAAAGGTACCAGGAAAAGCCACCAAAATCCCTTCTGGAGTTTGCCTTCAGCAGCTGTGACTCTAAAAGCTCCATGCCTTTCCCATACTTTCATAATCATGCTTTTCCTCCTTTCAAGACACACACAGACTCACTCCCAAACCGGGTGTGTGTTATGAATGCTGACCGCCCCATCTATCCCTGACACCATGGAGCCTTTCAGTCTAAAACCCCGGAGTCCGCGGAGTCTGGCCGGCACGCTGGAGAGAGGTAGACAGTAATTAAGTTAGCTGTTAGCTGCTGTGAGCTGACTTCAGTATTTCATCGCAGCTGCCTGCCTCTGTCTCCCCAGCCGCCCTCCCACATCTTCCTATGAGACCGGCTGTGTGTGTGAAGGAGGAGCTGTTTCCCACAGCTCTGATCTAATTCAGCTGAAATTCAATCTCCGTGTGACCCACCTCAGCCAGCGCTCTCCCACCCGCCGCCAGCCTCTGCAGGCTGTGTGTGCTGGCCATTTACACCGTCAATCCGGCAGCCTCCCCTCCAGCAGCCCGGGGTGTAGACTTACGGTGTCAGCGGGCCAGCCTTGGGGGCCTGCCTGCTGCCCGGACGCTCACCCCTCATCCCCAGTGCTCAGAGGGGACACTCTATACCTGCCACTCACCCGTTTGAATGGGGCTTGTGAGTTATCGCAGCAGAAAAAAGCAGCGGAGCCAGCTGAGGCTGAGAACCTGAAACAGATGTAAAAGACATCAGGCTGGGTTTTCCATGGATCTTCAATGCCCAGAAAGATTTATGTTTCCCTTTAACCTTCTTTTAACATAGGTTGAACTGGGCTTGTTTTATAGCACAGAAACAAGTCTGGCAGTCATACAGAAAATCACCGGAGCACTGGGGTCTGCTCTGGGGTCTGTGGACCCTGGCTTCCCCTTTGCCCTCTTTCCCTCAAGCTCTGTCCCTGAGCCTCTATGCTTTGTGGGGACATTCCGTCACAGACTCTTTAGAACTCCTTGTCCCCAGACAGCCGGAAGCGGCCAGTGGCGTTGACCCTAGATGGTGCTCAATTTGAGTTTGCATTTTCCTACTGATGAGGCAATGATAAATATCTTTTAGAAAGGCAGGGGTTGCAAGGGGCCAGCACTGGCCAGTGATGCAGGGGCCCCGACATTTTTTGGTCTAATTGTTACCTAATCATGTTATACTGGAGCAGGCGCACTTTCTTTTGACCAAGAAAGCTTTGAACTTTGCTTTGCACTTCCTGCAAGAGGAGGATTTCTACCTAGGGGCAGGGAGGCACAGGAAGGCCGAGGTTTGCGGGCACCTTTTACAAGCCCTGGGAGGCAAAAGGGCCCAAATTTACAAAGGCATCCTAATTAGGAATGATGTGTCAAGGCAGGCAGGCACCTCCTGAACCTGACCCTGCTAGTCTCTTTGCAGGCTCCGAGGGAACGTGGGGAATTCAGCCTGGCTACAGTACAGGGCTCCCAAGCCATTCTCCAGGGCAGAGAATCCTAGTTATCTCTTATTCATCTTACTGCACATAGTGGGAAAGTGATAGCAAGGTCACACCTTCCTTATTTATCATTACTTTTAAGAGCAATATAATTTGCATGAAAAGATTCCTTTTTGCTAACAATCCACCGGCCTGCTCATCCCGGTACACAGATAAGAGCAGACAGGTGGAGCTGGAAAATGTTTCCCTCACCCGCTCCTCTCAGCTCCCAGACTCACAAACCTTTCCATCCCCGTGGCCAAGGGAAATGTTCTTTTCACACACGGTCTCACAGAGTTTCTCCTCTTTTGCAACTGCGGGTAGGTGTGACCAGAAGAAAATTCTTGAGCACTAGGAAAAGCAAACAAACACACAAAAACCCACTTTTTTAACTTCTCCTGGGCACAGGCTGTGTCCTGGGGGAGGTGTCATGGAATAGAGAAACTGCGGTTTTGGAGGAGGAGACTCTTCCCTGCCCGAGGAGGAGGGAGATTCCCGCAGCCAAGCTCAGAAATAATAGTCTCCCTGAGTCCTGAGAAAACTGCCCAAAACGTGAACACATTAATCTCGAAGAAGCAAGCCTGGCACTTACCAACTTAATTTCATATAATTATTTCAGACTTTGAGTCTTTACAAGAAAGAGGGAGTGGAGGGAAAAGATCAGAACATTGAAGGGGATGGACAGAAAGAAATGAGATTGTCTTTGTTTTGAAGGTTCTCATTTCGCCGCCTGCCCAGGGCTCCATCCGGGCTTTCATCTTCCAGGAGCAAATGTACTGCGCACCTCAATAGCATGCGGAGCGGTTTGGAAGACACTGGTTTCAGCTCGGGTCTGTCTCTAAGAGACACTTGAATAACGTCTCCTCTTGTGTCTCGGATCCTGGAGCACCGAGTGCACAGTGAAATGAGGCTAGGAGACCCGCGCCAGGCCCGCCTCCTGACGACAGGTACTGTGGTTTGCACAAGTCATTAAGCTTCGGAGGACACAACCCTATCTGCAAAATGCAGGGAACATAGCTCCTCCAGCTCCCTGCCCGCCTCAGAGCGCTCCATACAGGCAAACACAGTGAAAAGTTTAAAAAACGCTGCTATGCAAATGAGAGGTATCCCCCTTACAATCATCAAGTTGAACTAGTGTAAGTATTCTGTAAGTATTTCAGCTGAGCCATTCCTAGTATTGACAGAAAAGTCAGAGGTGTAAAATTTGGCTATGTAAACAAAAAACTCGAATGTGATCTAGTTCGTTTAAAATGTAAATTACAAAGCCCCATCCTCCTCAAAGTGTAGTCAGTAGAGTCCAGCACAGGAAACTGAGTTTTTTTTTTTTTTTTTTTTTTTTTTTTTTGTGGGTACCGGGGGGTCGACCTCAGGACCTCGTGCGCCAACAGGCACCCGTGCCACTGAGCGATATCACCGGCCCCTTTTTCGTATGTGGGATCCGGGAGTCGAACTCGGGCCCTCGCACTTGCAAGGCAGGCGCTTACGCCGCTGAGCCATCTCACCGGCCCAGGAAACTGAGTTTTAAACAAGCACTCTGGATGATTCCGAAGCAGAGTCCAGCAACCTGACTTTGTTTTGCAAAAAGAGGACACTTCTCACCCTCCCACTCGCCGGCCGAGCTGGCTCTCACTGGGGCTGGGTGTGAGGACGGAGCACATTACATTCACATCCCTTCATTAATATTTCAGTATCTACAACATGAAGGCCCGGAAAGAAACAAAGCAGCATAGAGGATTATGCCTCGCCTCTGGGGTCTCTGTGGTGCAAAACCATCCTCCCCCAGGCCAGCAGCATGGAGGATTATGTAGATGGGTTTGGTTTCCCTTTAATGATGAGAAAAATGAATGTCTGCTCTGAGCAGATGATAAATTGATCCAGAAAATGTTGCACAAGTGTTCTTTGCTAAGCTTCAGGGTCAAAGTCAACAATATAAAAGAAAATATACCTCTGTCCCATTGAAAAGGACTTACGTTCAAGACATTGCACAATGGGGCTGGTATGGGTTACACTCTGTCAAATGGCCTTGTTCATTTATCCAGCTTTCCACAGGACTTTGCCAAAGAGGACAATAAGGGAGGAAGGTTGAGAGAGACATTTAGCTCTTGTAGTTGCAGTTTGTTTTTACACCTGTGGGCTTAACACAAATGACAATAGTTAGAGAATATCATGATAACATTTTAAATATAATGAAATAGTTTGTATGTGAAGTGGAGATAATGAAACAAGGACTCCCCTTTGAGGAACCATTACCTACACTAAAGGACAACAAAGCATGAGACTGAGGAAGAATTTTCTAGAAAGAGATGGCTCCTGAAAATTTGAGGATAATTTTTCACCAACATCAAGCTCATTTGCCTTGCAACTTTCCATTTCTAACATGAGAAAAACAAAACAATAAATTTTTTTTTAAACCCTAACAAAAATGGCCCCTGGGAAACCAAAATAGAGAAGGCACACTATATTTGGTTTATTCACAAGGAAACTCTCCATCCTTCCTCACAGTTCTAATGCACCCATCCAGGCACACATCTGTATGTGTGTGCATACTGGTCTTCTATGCTCACAGTAAACACTGCAAATGAGAAAAGTGTGGAGGAAGAATTCTAAAGATAGGTACCAGGCTGGTGAGATGGCTCAGTGGCGTATGCACCTGCCTGGCAAGCGCGAGGGCCCAAGTTCGACTCCCGGAACCCATATACGAAAAAAGGGCCGGTGATATCGCTCAGCGGCACGGGCGCCTGCTGGCGCGCGAGGTCCTGAGGTTGACCCCCGATACCCACACACACACACAAAAAAAGTTAGCTACCTTAATAACCACAGTGGTAGGTGGTGGCTGGCAAAGAGCAGGGAGCTTGAGCTCTATTTAAAAGTTTACAAAATAACTTCCAAAATCACAGAAATCTAGCATTCTTTATATTCTCAAAAGACCACCAGGGCCCTATTGTTTTGTGGTAGAATAACAAAACTTTTGTTCACTGAAGTGATCCCAAGACATCAAGAAAAAAGATAAGGGCCGGTGAGATGGCTCAGCGGCGTAAGCGCCTGCCTTGCAAGCGCGAAGGCCCGAGTTCGACTCCCGGAACCCACATACGAAAAAAGGGGCCGGTGATATCGCTCAGCGGCACGGGCGCCTGTTGGCGCGCGAGGTCCTGAGGTCGTTCCCCCGGTACCCACAAAAAAAAAAAAAAAAAAAAAAAGATAAGTATGTTCTATTTCCCTATTTAGGAAGATACTAAATAATGTGTTTTGGAAAGATGTTCATCAAAATGGTTAAAATTCAAGAGTTGTCCAAATTGAAAAAGGAAACTTTTTTTTTTTTTTGTAGAACAATCTATAGGAAACTCTTTTATCTTTCAAAAATTCTCATTTACTCAAAAATATACCCCCCTCCCAAAGTTTCTGGATAAGCAAACTTTGTCTTCTAAGGAGCAAAGATGGGGAAGGGGAGGAGGTAGAGGAGGAACAGCTGTTTTGAGTTAGAAACATGTTAATGACAGCGCAGGAGTCAGAGAGGTGCTTGGGTTGGGCCTGCTGGTCAAAGAAGTAATGCATTAAACTGCTGAATGAAAACAACTGTTGGAGGCCTGTGATAATGGACGAGAGGAGGGAGATTTGGAAGACAGCACTGACAGAATGGGGTCTCTGTGGTGCAAAACCATCCTCCCCCAGGCCATGATCAGAAGCAGGTGACTACTCTGGCCCTCAGTGCTGAAGGGGCTGCGTCTAATTCACCAACATTTGCAATTTTTCTGAGAGAGCTGATAACCTGAACACAGATGGGCCAACGCAGGAACAAGAGGAGAGAGGAGAGAATGTTTTCACTGGAATATTAGTGATAAACACAAACGCCATGATTGCTAAGAAAGGTACAGGCGCTGAAGGCAGTAAGGAACAAGAAAAACAGTAGATCATTTTATTTTTACGGTGGTTCCTACAAAGGGGTCAGCAGGTCAAGGCAGAAAGTAGCAGTTAATTACGTCCTCGTGTCTCTAAGTCAGCATAGGCCTCTAAGCAAGAGCTGCAGCCCCTTTGGAAGAGACACGAGCTGGGAAAGAGATGGGGAGGGGGAGACAGGCACCGAGCTTCCCCAGGTGCAGGGGTGCTGCACCAGGTGCCACATCCTGCTTGCCTGGCACCCAGAGACACTGAAAATGTACCCCAAACCTCCCCGAGTGGGAACTGTTTCCATCTAAATGGAACTGAGACCGGACTGTGTTAGCTTTTGTCACTGTCATCAACAGCTGACAAAAACAACTTAGAGGAAGATATATCCCTTTTGGCTCAGTTTCAGGGGTTTCAGTCCATGGTCAGCTGGTTCCATTGCTGTGGGGCTGAGGCGAGGCAGAACGTGGTGTTGGAAGGGCCTGGTGGAGCCAAACTGCTCTTCTCATGGCAACTGGGAACCAGAGAGCAAGAGTAGAGCCAGAAAGAGAAGGGGCTGAGGACACGATACACCCCCAAAGTCACAACCCAGTGACCTGCTTCCTTCAGCTGCACCTGGCTCTGAACATGCTGCGCTGAGGGATTAAGCCCTGAATCTGTGAGTCTTGGGGGGACACTTCCTAAATCCAACCATAATAGCTTGTTTTAGAAATGAAGAAATATGCAAGGAACACAGTCTTCTGATCAAAAACCAAAAACTGCTCTCAGCAGAATGGGAGTCTTAATCAGCCCCAACTGTCTCCCAAGCCTCTTAACAAGAAGGAGCCACATTTAGGATTTTGAAAACATAAATCTTTCAAAATTTTTTTGTAATTCTTTGTCACATCTAATTTATGCTGTAGATTATAAGAAATAAAAAGTACACATCATTATGTTCAAAAATAGTTGGAGGTCATGAGCATCAACAACCCCTTCTATATAAATGACTCCTAAGTCCAGTTTCCTCCTTAGTCCGGGACCTGTGCTTCCCATTGCCTCCTGGATATGAATTTCCACTTGGTTGTTCCATCTCTTTGAAACAATTGTACTTGTCTCAGTTTACTCCGGATGCAGGCCTGGTGTCACCTACTCTGCTTTGTAAGTTATTAAGGCGAAGTAAGACCAACAGGCTGGATAGTCCCAAACACATCTGGCTGGCCTCCATCCAGAGGTGTAGACTGGCACTGTGGATTTTTAAGGGTGTTTAAAGGATTTAGAACCCAGGTATTAACGCAGGGTGTGTGTGCCATGATCCTACACATCAGCCATTCTCCTGCACCAGCTGTCATGCAGGTAAAGGGTAACAAGATCAGGAGCATACAACAGGCATGAACAGTAATCTTTGTTACTGCTGTGGTTATTTCAGTATACGCCGCAGGGGTTTCCCTTGACAGAAACATGACGTAAGAAAAGTTTGACTTTGAGCGTCTGCCTGCCCATTCCTGGCCCTTTGCCCTGACTAGAAACCTGCTCACCCTTTCTGCAAGTGCTTCTGCCCATATAATCGTTTCCTTGGAGCATCACAGGAAATGGAACCTGAAAGGGGCAGTAGAGATATTCTGGTTTGGCGCCTTTCTGTGCAGATGAAGGCAGTGAGATCCAAAAAGGGGCTACAGCCAGGACCACAGAAATCCAATGGCAGAGTCGTAGCTAGAAGCAAGGTCATCTGCAATGTCCCTGTCTCCTTTCTGTTTTCACACCTACACTGGAATGAAGAAAAATGAACGCCCTTCCTAGGGATGCGTGCCCTTTAACAGGGCTCAAGGGACCAAGCTACCCGGCAGTGAGGGTAGGACATTAGCGATCAGCTGCAAAGCAGAGCAGGGGTCTTCAGGCTAGCCACCCACAAGGCTCTGGATTCTGGAATGCACCCTTTTTGACACCACAGAGGTCTGACATTCATACAGAGCTTCATTGTCTCTCAGATTCCTTTCACTAGTGACCCCTTCGGAGTAGGAGAGGAAAAGACCCAGCGCGACTACGTTGGACAACCACACCGTGTGCATGTCATAACTGGATTGTGCACGATGTGGGCCTTCTTCTCGTACAGGGAGTAATCTACATTATTTTTCCCCAAGAAAATTGAAGCAAGTAAGAAACTTTCATTTCCTTTTTCCATTGTTCTTGGTCTTTTGTTGTCAATGTAGTGATTGCTCAGCTATAAATGTGACCCGGAAGAGGGACAAAAGGTGTGGAGTAAGGTCATGGGACACAGCCTTGAACCCAAGGAAAGTCTGTGTTTATTCACCTTGGTGACTCCCAGGCCATTTTGCCTGAGCTGACTAATCTGGCTGCAAGAGAGCCAGCTTGCCTCATCCTAAGCTTTGCTTCTTAGCATGATCTTTGTCCCTTCCTACTTCCCCATCCTTTCTTCTTCCAAGACTGGAAATAGCTTTGCCAATTCCGTTTATCTTCACCTCTGTATCCTCACTTCCTTCCTGTTTATCTTAGTAAAATAAGCACGTAAGAAATGATATTCAGGAGGCCTGCTTAACCTAGCATGTCCTCAGCGTGCAGTGAGCATCTGAGATTACCCATGATTGCTATCCTTCCTCTGTATCTACGAATCTAGAAGCCCTTGGAGAATCTGGCTCAGTACCAAAGGAAAATATTCATATAGACTGTACATGCCAAACGCTACCGTATTACTTCAATGCTAACAAGGATAAAGACTGTGATTCTAGATAGGACTCTTGACACCATTCATTGAGTTTTCTAGAGGCCCTAAAAAGGGAGCTACGGGATCTTTTCTACAAAGGATACATCTATCACCATGAAATTCAAGTTATGTTCCAAGGAAAGGACTCCTGACTGTTCTGCAGTCTATTCCATCGTACATTCATGTTTGTTTTAATATAAAATTTCCCAAAAAATTCTGGTAAAAGGGACCCTTCAAGGAGATGTGGCATATTTATCCTATGACTCCCAACAACTTAAAAAATCAGACTTAACCCTTAAGAGTACCATTCAAAGAGCCAACCTCTTTGAAGGTGTGGGTTCCAATTTTATTCCAAGGCTTTTTTCCCCATTAAATATAAAATCTTACAAATGTTTCTGCTGAGTAAATGTATTAAAACTTGGGGTGATATACATTCTGTGTATTATTTTTTTCTAAACTGTTTTTATCCACACCCTTGCTAAAAGTTTACACCAGACCTTGTTAATTCTATGTGCCAGCAAATTCCTTGGCCACGATGTATTGGACCTGACCCAAACTGGTCCAGTCAGGAAATCTCCTGAGACTTTAGAATTGGGACCCAGAGTTAGTGTTGGGCCCAAGAGCAGAGAGGTAAGTACAGAACCAGGGCTGACAAGTCTTCTTATGCCATGAACATTTAAACCAGAGCAAGCCAGTGCAGAAAGAAAAACAAGAATTAAGCAAAATAATTTTAAAAGAAAAAAATAATAAAGTTAATGAAATGATTGTTTTATATATCAGTTTAAATTTAAAAAGCAAAATTTTTTTCTGACCAAAGTGAATTAAATTGAAATTGATAACAAAAAACTATATTGAAAACCACTAGATATTTAGAAATTTTAAAATATGCCTCTAGATAAATCACAGGAAAAAAAATCTTATCATCCGAGAAACTTTAAAATATGTTAAAATGAATGAAAATGAAATCAAATTGTGTGGGTTATAGGTAAAAGTGTTAAGAGAGAAATTTATATAGTATTAGATTCTTACATTAGAAAAAGAAAAAAGCCTCAGATTAATGCTATAATCTTCTACCTTAAAAAATTTGAAAAAGAAGAACGAATAAATCCAAATCACAAAGAAGACAGAAATATAAAGGTAACACCAGAAAACTAGTGGAATGGAAAACACAGAAACAAAAGAGAATATGATTAAAATTAAAATCTGTTTCTTTATCAATAAAATTGAAAAACCTGTAGTGAGACTAAATCAAGAAAAGAAGGGAAATGACACAAGTTCCAGTGTTAGGAATGGAAGAGTGAGTAGATCCTCCAGACATTTAAAGGATTACTATAATAAAATATTACAATGTCATGTGTATAAATTTCACAACTTAGATGAAACAAAGTCCTTGAAAGACACAAAATTGCCACAGCTCACTGAAGAAGTAATCATCTGAAAAGGTCCAACTCCATTAAAGCAATTAGATTAATTTTTTTAAAAAGTAAAATTTGAGGTCCAAATGGTTCCACTAGCAAATCCTACCAAATATCTAAGGAAGAAAGAATACCTACTCTAAAGAAACTCTTTGGTAAAATAAAAGAAGAGATAATATTTCCCAATGTATTTTATGCTCAGAATTTCACTGAGAAACCAACTAGAGAGACATCACACATGAAAATGACAGACTAATATTCCCATGAACATAAGTATAAAAATCCATAACAAATGCTAGCAAATTGAATCCAGCAATACAGAAAAAGGAAAATGCATTATGACAAAGTAGATTTTTTTCTTATGGTTGCAAATTTGTTTTTACATTTGCAAATCAGTCAATATAATTCAGTATATTAACAAACTAAAAAAGAAAAATGATATAATCATCTCAATAGATATGAAGTACTTGACAAGATTCAACCCTCATTCATGGTGAAATTGAAAGTCACAAGAAACTAGGAATAGTAGGGAACTTCCTCAACCTCGAAAAGGATAGATCTAGAGCTGCTATCTAGAGCCAACATTATACTTAATGAAGACTGAAAAATTTTCCTTAAGATTTAGAACAATGCAAGGATGTCTACTCTCATCACTTATATTCAGTGCTGCACCATCAATTCTAACCTTTGCAACAAGGTAAGAAAAAAATAAAGCCATACATAAAAGAAGTAAAACTGTCTTTTATTTGCATATGACATGATTATGTTTGTATAAAATCCTGAGTCTACAAAAAAGTTACCGGAGCTGGAGATGTAGCCCAGTGGGAGAGTGCTTGTCTAGAATTCCAAGTCCCTGGGTTTGATCCCCAGCACTATCAAATAAGTCAGTAATATAACAAATAAAAAAGAACTAATGTGTGAGTAAAGTGAGATAATAAGATAGAAGGTATTAAAATCAATTGCATTTTTATATACTAGCAAAAAATAATTGGTTTGATTTAGAGAGTAAAGAATTGATAAGCTGGACTCCATTAGAATTAAAAAATGCTGCCCTGAAAAATACTCCTTCAAGAGAATGAGAAAACAATTGACAGGCTAAGAGGAAATATTTATTTATTTTTTTAAATTTTTTTTGTGGGTACAGGGGGGTCGACCTCAGGACCTCACACGCCAGCAGGTGCCCATGCCACTGAGCGATATCACGGCCCCTTTTTCGTATGTGTGTTCCGGGAGTCGAACTCGAGCCCTCGCGCTTGCTGGGCAGGCACTTACACCACTGAGCCATCTCACCGGCCCGAAGAGGAAATATTTATAAAGCACATATGTGATAAAGGAATATTACCTTACAATAAAGAACTTAATAAAGAACTCTTAAAACTCAACAATAAGAAATCAAATAACCTTAATTAAAAATAGGCAAAAGACCTAAAAGGGCACATCACTAAAGACATACAGATGGCAAATAAGCATATGGTAAGATGCTCAATATCATGTGTCATTAGGGAACTGCAGACTGCAACAACAGTGATCTACCATGACACATCTATCACAGTGGCCAAATCCAGAACACTGACATCGTCAAATGCTGGCAATAGACATGGAGCAACAGGAACTCACATTCATTGTTGGTGGGATTGCAAAGTGGTATAATCACACAGGAAGACAGTTTGCTAGTTCTTCATGAAACTAAACCATGTGATTTAGCAATTGCATGAATTGGAAAGTTAGGTCCAAACAAAAATCGATACACAAATGTTTACAGCAGCTTTATTCATAATAGCCAAAATGTTGAAGCAAATAATATGTCCTTCAGTGGATGAATGAATAAACTCTGGTACATCCAGACAATGGAATATTATGTAAGGCTAAAAAGAAATGAGCTATCAGGCCATGAAAGTACATGGAGAAACCTTAAGTACATTGTCAAGGGAAAGAAGTCAATCAGAAAAGGCTGCACCACAGTATGATTCCAACTACAGATGCTCCTCAGTTTGTGGTGGGATTATGTCCCCCAAAACCCATCATAGACTGTGAATCTAAGTTGAGAACGCAGTTCATACACCTTAGCTACTAAAAATTATAGCTTGGAACAAACAACTTGTAGAATGTCAATTGTTAGCCCTCAGGCTTGTCTGGCTGCCTGGGAGCTGCAGCTTCCTCCTGTTACTCAGCATCAGAGACAGTGTCATGCCATGCATGTGTCACTCACCTAGGAAAGATCAAAACTCAAAATTTGCAACCTGGCTTCTTTGGAATGCATCTTCTTTTTGCACTGTCATAAAGTTGAAAAATTGTTAAGTTGAATCATCCTAAATTGAGGACTTCTGTGTACAACATTCTGGAAAGGGCAAAAGTGTGTAGGCAATAAAAAAATCAATCAGTGGTTGCCAGGGAATAAGAAGGGAAAGAAGATGAAGAGGTGGAGCACAGAGGGTTTTTAGGGCAATGAAACAACTCTGTGATATCATAATTTGGCTACCTGTCATTACACATTTTTAAAGCCCATATGTTGTACAACACCAAAAGCGAATCCTAACATGAACTATGGACTGCGTATGATTGTGTTGTGTCCTGTAGTTTGGATCTTAAATGTCCCTGCAATGACCCATGTGTTTGAGTCTTGATCTCCAGGTTGGCACTACTGAGAGGTGGTTAAAACTTTAAGATGTGGGTCTAGTGGGAGGTTTTAGGTCACTGCAGTGCATCCTTCAATGGGACCCTGGGAACCCAGTCCCTTCCTCCTTCTTTTGTGTCTTGGCCAGGAGGTGAAAAGCTGTTCTCTGCCATGTGCTTCTGGCTGTAATGAGCTGATTCACCACATGTCCAAAACCAATGGGGCCAACTGACCATGGACTGGGACCTTCAAAACTGTAAGCCAAAATAAATCTTTCTTCTTTATAAGTTGTTCATCAGGTATTTTGTTACAGTAATCGAAAGCTGATTAACATAATGTGTCATTGTAGGTTCAATAACTATATTGTTACCACTGTGGTATAGGATTTTGAAAATGGTGGTGGTGGTGTACACACGGGAACAGGGGATAACGGGAAATCTTTGAACCATCTGGTCAATTTTGCTGTAACCGAAAACTGCTAATAAATAAAGTCAATTTAAAAATCACAAAATGGAAACTTTCACTTACCACCTATAATAGTACAAAGAGATGTAGAAAGTTTAAGAATAAATCAATAAAATAAGTGTAATGTTTGTATTCTGAGAACTAAAAAACATTCCTAAGAGAAAGTAAAGAGTTAAATTAACTGAGAGATACATGCTGTTGATTAATTGAATAATCAGTATTAAGGAGTCAGTTCTCTCTTAATTGATCTACAGGTTTAATTTCAATTATTCCACTTAAAATTCCAGCAAGTTTTTGGTAGAAATTGGCAAATAGAGTCCAAAGTTTGTATGGAAATGGAAAAGCCCTAAAATGGTCAAAACGAATTTGAAAAAGAACAAAGCTAGGAGTTTAATTCTGCTTGATTTCAAGATTTATTATAAATCTAGAGCAGTGATAGCAAACCTTTTAGAGACTGAGTGTGCAAACTGCAACCCAAAACCCACTTACTTATCACAAAGTGCCAACACTGCAAGTAAACCTGAGTGCTCGGCTGCTGGGGCGATGCTGGGGCGACCTGGCTCATGTGCAGACAGGGCTCTGTGTGCCCGATGTGGCATGTGTGCCATAGGTTCACCACCACTGGTCTAGAGTAACCAACCAGGTATGCTGCTGTGTAAGGATGGACATACAGTGCTTGGGATAGAAAGAAAGTCCAGAAACTGACCTATATAGGTCTGGTCAATTATTGACAAAGATGCTAAAGCAATTCAATGGGAAAACAATAGACTTCAATAAGTAGTTCTGGAACAACTACATATACGTGAGGGAGTAGGATGAGCCTCAATAACTCCTCACCAAAAAAATAAACTCGAAATGGATTATAGACCCAAATATAAAATAGAAAACCACAAAATGTCTAGGGAAAACATTGGAGAAAAATCTTCCTGACTTTGGGGTAGACAAAGATTTCTGAAGACACAAAAAGCCTTAACCATAGAAAATGATGTAATTGTCGGGCGTGGTGGCGCACTCCTGTAATCCCAGCACTTGGGAAGCTGAGGCAGGAGGATTGCCGTGAGTTTGAGGCCAGCCTGGGCTACACAGTGAGTTCAGGGCCAGCCTGAACTACACAGCAAGACCCTGTCTCAAAAATAAAACCAAAACAGAAAAAAAAAGAAAGAAAATGATGTAATCATCTTCATTAAAATCTAAGACATTTACTTTTCAAGAGATACCATTAAGAAAATGAATTGGCAAGCCCAAAATCTAAAGGAAATTCTTGCAGTGCATGTATCTAACAAAGGACTAGCTGTGTGATCCCCACCAAGTAGTTCAACCTCTCTGCGTCTCAGTTTCCTTGCCCATAAAGTGATAAAACTTATCTCATAAAATTGCATGAAGAGTATGTGCCGTAATAGGCCAAATCAAACACAATTAGTTTTTCTGTCTAATTTTTAATACGGTATAGAGCATTCTCTTTTATGAAAGGAAAAGGACAGTACTTAAAGTGAGCAAAGAATGCCCACAGAAAATTTGAAATACCCAAAGACAAAAAAGTTGACCTCTATTCCCAAAACGTTTTACATAAGTAGAGGCTGGGAAAAACCCTACTTTCAGCTCTTTGGTAACCGAGGCCCCTGCAATATTCTATCCCTGAATCTGGAGAACTCCTGTGTTCTGAAGGAAATCAATACTCAAAAAGATTCAATGAGGACCGTGCTTATAGTGCCAGCTACTCAGGAGGCTGAGGCAGGAGAATGACAGACTCAAGGTCAGCCTGGACAACTAATTTAGTAAGACTGTGTCTCAAATTTGTTTTTTAAAAAAATGGGTGGGAATGGTGGTGGATAGGAGTGTAGCTCAGTGGTAGCATCCTTGCCTGGCATGCAGTATTGGGCCCTAGGATCAATCCCCAGATTGCGGGGTGGAGTAGGAGACTGAGTCAGGAAGTGACTTCTCTGGACCGGAGATGAAAGTAAAGTCAGGTGAGGTTGGCTGATGGTTGAATTTCACGGAGCTATAAAATTGTATCTTTTTCTTTACACTTGGTCCAAAATTGAACTACTTTCTTATAAATGTTTGTAATTGTAACTACTAGTTACCTAATTTTAATAGCTGATTTCCATGCTACATTCAGTGTCCGTAAAGGCCTGCCTCCCTCATCTCTCGTCCTTCACGGTCCCTTTCTGCCCTCACTCCCACCAGCTCTGCTTCCTCCCACTGCTGCCATCCTGCTGCCACTGCTCACTGCAAACACAAGGACTCAGCCAGCGGAGCTAAAGTCTGACCTGTGGGGTGGGGACCAGGGGTGTCTTAGCCACTTTCTCGTTGTCGCTGAGACACAATACCTGACACCCAGAAATAAAGGGAGGTGAGGTTTATTTTGGCTCACAGTCTGGAGAGGTTTCAGTCCATAGTTGGCTGGTTCCAAAGCAGGGCGGCATGGCGGAGGAGGAGGGTTGCTCATGGTGTGACGGCAGGAAGCAGAGAGACCAAGGGAGCAGGGAGGGAGACAGACCCTTCCAGGCCACACCCCCAGTGAACTCTTCCTCGGACCAGGCTTCACCTGCAGACATCACGTTTAGCTATGAACCCGTCTGTGATAGTTAACTGATTGTGCCAATTTGAATAAAAAACGCCCAACTAAATTAGACCAGGATTGTTCTCAGTGTGGCTGAAGGGATTTACTGAAGACAGAAGACCCACCCTGGGTATGAGTAGCACCAACCAATAAGCTCATCACCCAAATGGCATAAAAGGGAAATGAAGGAGAAAGCCTCACTTCTGTTTCTTCAGAGGAGCTTGTTTTCCCCTTCACCTTGTATGTCATCTCTTCGCTTCCAGTGCAGACTCTTCAGCCTTCTGGTGCAAACCCTTCAGGTTTCCATCACAGACCCTATGGCCTCCTGATACAGACTCGCACAGGTCACTACACTGAGCTCCAGGCCTTCGACTGGATCCCTCACATCTCCAGTGCAGAGCTTTTGCACTCTTCCATGCCTGACTGTGTGGCCATTGTAAGCCAATCTTGGAAATTCTTGTATATTTGTATATCTTGCATTAAATCTGTTTGTCTAGTAAGTACTGAATGATACACCATCATCAGACTAATCCACTGAGGATTGTCACACCGTCGTGATGCAGTCACCTTCCGGGAGCCCCGCCTATGAGGCCCCTAGGTTTGGGGGGCATCTAGGTATAAACCACAACAAGGGGCTAGCGCTGGATTCTTTCAAGCATCTGCAAAGAGGAAAAGGTGATTTAAAGGAATTTCAGATGATGAACCAACAAGAAAATTTCCTAAATAACTTCAAAATTATCATTAAAATCTTCTGAATGTTTTTAAATTTAAATCACATTTGTGAAACAGAAGCAAATTATTTAAAAGTGGAAGAACCACCAAAAGGAAAAAAGAGATTTTTTTGAAATTAAAAAAATGATGTTTCTTAGCCTGATTTACTCATTCCTATATAACCAGGAGACTGGTCATATTTGGGAAAGTGGAAGGGGAAGGGAGACTAGGGAACTGCTGTTTTTCTGAACAAACTTTCTAGAACTAGTTGACAGTTTAATGACAAAACGTGTTACTTTGATCAAAATAAAAGTGTAATGGTCCAAGCCTGTCAATCCTACATTACAAGTGAATTTCTTAATGCCCTGTTCTGTGCAGGGAAAAATCCCAGCCTTGCCCCTGGGGTTCCTTTACAGCTTCCACAATCTTTGTTTCATCCCAGGGTTGTTTCTAATAAAAGATGGCACCTTGGAAGAGGAGGATGAGAACAAGGACGAAACATAGCCAGAATCTTTTTCCTATCTAAAAATGTTCAAATGGACGAAAATAGAAGTTACAGAGGTAGGAATGAATCCAAAGGTGTCAATAATCATAATAAATTAGAATAGCTCACTAATTGCACAAAGTAAATGCATAGGTTGTCAGCCCGAGTTAAGAGTAAACCAGAACAATCAACTGTAATTGCACCACACACAAACACACACACACACATGCACACACCCGTGGGACATTCACACTAGAGTTCCCTCTGTCTGGGGGCTGTCACTCCCCCCATCCCCATCACTGCAGCACCCCTCTAATGCAACTGTTACCCCTCCAGCTCAGCCAAGAGGCAGCCTTCTCTCGAAGCTTCCTGGCCAAGTTAATGGTCCTCCTGTGTGTCCCTCTGTTCACGCCACATCTACACAGATTGCTTTGACCACAGTCACCTCTCATAGGTGCCGACCCAGAGCTCCTGCAGGGGAATCGCCCTGCGTGCCTTGCACACACAATGCGCTGATGCAGTGCCTGATGCCGCTCCTCCTTGGCTCAGCAGATGAAAGCATCAGACCCAGGAGTTCAACCCACGGGTGGCCTGTATGTGGGCTTTGCCCGGCAGAGGTGAGGGGACTGTATTATACTACAGCATCCTCTTATTAGGAGCACCAGCCTGGATGCCTGGTACTGGGGGAAGAAGCTACAAGACGCAGGAGAGGAGCCCGTCTGCAGATCTCCCACAGCAGTCAGTGGAAGCCATGTGTAAGAGCCATTCTCTGCAGGATGAGCCGCGTGGTGGAGACCCCGGTGGAGTTGAGGGGGTCTGTGATGCACAAGTGGGAGAAGCAGAGAGGAGCCAAGAGAGCACAGCAGGTGCTGCTGAGTGATGATGAGCTGTGAAACCGCCTGGGGTGCCACACCACCTTGCTGTTGGCACGCACATCCAACTTCCCAGAGGCTGTCCACGAGGTGCTTCCTGTTTCTTGCGATTCTGCTCTTTATGCAACATATTTGAGTGATACTGTGCTCCTCACTACCAGGAAGAGCCAGCAGACACAACCTCCCATCATTTGCCAGTCTGCAATTCATTTTCGCAGGCACAACCCCCTGCTGCACTGGAGGCTCAAGGGCACTGTTTCCTTTGTTCTGTGTCCCTATTACTAGGCAGTGCCTGGTCACAGTGGGAATTAATCCTTGCTGCCTCAGTTAGTAAGGACACACAGTTAATCTAAAGCCATAAGTGGGTCTCACACAGAAACGTCCCAAAGAACAGGAATGGACTTCTGCTAACTCCCCAGGCCGGTGTGCAAATGGGCCAGTGAAAAACACAGGCACTGATGGGCCTCCAAAATACTTGCTCAGATATGGAGGCTCAGGAAGGTGCTATCTGTGCTGAGATCTCGGTCTCCCTGCTGCCTGTGTACCTCTGCACATAATTAAATGTTAAGAAGTGTTGTGTGGATTTTTCTAGAATGAAAAGTACATGCAATTCTTCTGAGAGCTTGCTGATTACTCTTAGCACATTGTGTTTTAATTTTGATCTCTGGAAAATATCAAGAACAAGGAAAGAACTTCCCACCCCCACCCCAGCAAACCCTGGCTCCATAGGAAAAACAGTATTGAAATAATACAAACATCTTGGATCAACCCTCTTTTGAAAGTAAGAAACACGCCTCACCCTCCCAACAGGCCTGAAGTCTGCACAGTTTGTCCGCCAAGAGAGTGGGATTTGGCAGCACTCCTTGTAAACTTCAACCGCAGGAGGCCTCTGATTGAATTGAAATTGTTTCCTCCGGTCAGATTTTGCTGGTGGTGCACCCCCCCCACCCCGCAGGATGTGAATTCATCATGTTGCCATGGGGTGAGGCTGGGGTGGTGGTCGGGGCATGTGAGGGTGAATGGGCATCCACTTATCCCCTAAATCTCTAATGTGGGCATTGGCACTGCCCAGAAGAATCTTGAAAGATTCTATCCATTCTCATTTATCCTCAATATTTTTCTGAGTAATCAGAATTTAATCAGAAAAACAAGGCAAGGAAATTGGAAATGACAAAATGCAAAAGGCAAAACTGACAGTCAGTTTTCCACGAGTCACTAACCTGGCCTCCTCTGTGGACATGCACAGGGCCTGTAACGTCCCAGGAGCCAGCAGTAACCCCAGGGAGCCCGGGCATGTCCTCCTTCATGAGGACCAGAGAGTGGGGAAAGAAAGCAGGTTTGGGTGTGATGAAATTCCACTTTAGCTGGGTGAGGCGGTGCACACCTGTAATACCAATACTCTGAGAGGCTGATACAGTAGGATATCAAGTTCGAGCCCAGCCTAGGCAACTTAGCAACTTTCTCAGATCCTGTCTCCAAAAATAAATAAAAAGACTGGGAATGGAGCTCGGTGCCAAGGCCCTTGGTTCCATTCCAAGGGCTGAAAAATAACCCATCTTGCCTCTTGGTGGACCACTATCCCTGCTTGTTCCTCTTTGAACAGAGTCCTATTATCCAAATAAAAGATGCTATTTGTGTGTTGGGGGGGGTACTTTCTGGTCACCAGGTCTTGGATTTGAACTTCTGCACTGGAAAAGATGCCAGCCCCGGAATCCTCAAGGTGTTCCCAGTTGGGCATTCTCACAAGTGTTCCACAGACCAACGTGGTGGATCTTCCTGCTCATCAGTTTTAGCATTGGTAGATAATCTAAAGTACTGTTTTGATTTTAAAACAAAGATATATTAGAAAATATAATGCACCATTTACACACATTTTAAAAAATAAAACACAAGGCTATGAAGAAATTTACTCCCTGCAGTGGGTGCTTTAAGCCATGCCCAAGACAGCTTGGCAGACACAAGCTCTCTCTTCTGTGCTGCTGGAGAACCTGTGGAGGATTTGAAAAGTCCTGCCATATCCCACAGAGGACCATAGACATCTTTTCCCACTAGTTATAGAATTTTATAGGTAAAAAGCATCAGAGAACTGCTTACTGCTCCCTGTCATTTTAAAAATAGAGAAACAGGCCCAGGGCATGGAGGCCTGGCTACATCTCCCCTGTGCCTGTCCCACTGTCACCAATCCAAGAACATATACCTGATCACAACCAGGGGACTGAAGTTGCTGAGAGAAAACAGTCATGGGCACAGAGGGACCATGAACGTGCTTACACTGCCACTCAGATATGCACAGAAAATGAGCTTAGTTTTTCCTTTGGATTCTAGAGGATTTGGCCTCGTTGTCTAGGAAGTAAGACAAGAGTAAGAAATCCCTCTCTGAACTCTGATCCAGTGCAGTTCACTTACGCAGTTTGTGGAGGCGATGTCCAGTGCTCCCCTCTTATGCTCTGCCTCCCTCTTGGCCAGAAGGGCAGCTGGGTGTGCTGAACAGCACAGTGACCTCGGGTGGCTGGGTGCCTGGACCTTCGGTCTGGCCTGCTGTTCACTGGACCAGCTGCAGAGCGGCTGCTCAGAAGACCACTGGGGAATCATTGGCTTCAGTGCTTCCTGAGCATTGAGTTGGTGCCTGTTGCTCACATCCACAGCTGATAAACTTGCAGCCAATTCTACCCCAGCCCAGCCAGAGCCTGGGGCCCTCCCTGGGGTCTAGGCCTCCTCCCAGCTTGACTGTTCCAAGTTTCAGCCCCATCCCCTGTCTGGTCTCCTGGCCCACCCAGGCCTCCCCAGTCTTTGCTGTGGGCCACCACACCTCCCACAACAGCCCGTTGGAGACTTGCTAAGTCCCAACATGCATGGCACATGTAAGTCCAGGGCAGCTCAGGGGGTCCCCCAAGCCCTCTCTCCATCTAACTCTGCTGTCCCATGCCCAAACTGTGCTTAATGGTAATGCTGGGCTCTAGCAATATCACCTGCTCCCAAGACTTAGATGAGGAGCAGGGAAGAGAACCCAGACCTAGGTGATCCTCAACTCTATCTAACTTATCCACCCCGCTTGGGGCTGAAATCTGCAGAGGGAAGAGAGGAGCCCACCTTAACTCTTTTGCTTCCTATCTCCCTCTTTCCCCTTGTCCTCTCCAAATCCACTGGCACAGAAGCAAGAACCACCCTCTGAACTTAACACTCTGATCTTTTGGACAAGAGTTTAAACTGTGGGGAAAATTTTATAATCTGGTGGGGAAAGCTGGCTATTTGAGGGACTAAAGAGGAATTTACAGCAATCCTTTCTTCTCTTTTTATTTTTATTTATTTTGTAGGGGGATGAGTCAGGGTTTCACATGTAGTTTAGGATGGTCTTGAATTCACTATGGCTCCCAGGCTGGTCTCCAACTTGTGATGATGATCCTGCCTCAGCCTTCCCAGCTCTGGGATCACAGGCGTGTGCCTGGATCCTCTGGTTTTAAAGCCTGTGCTGTGGCTCCCACTCTTCTGTCCTCCTGCTTGCTTTCTTAGGGATGGGAAGAAAACAGGCAATGGAAAATACAAAGAAGTACATTAAAGTGCATTCACTTAATAGTTGTAAAAATATCCCTGTATTGTAAAATATTAATATAGACACGTTTGTAAAACTTGTACAAATATTAATACAAATAATATGTTCACAAAATTGGATGGTCAAATTGTAAAGGGCATATGTAAATATCTAATGCAAAAGTTCTGTTTCTAAATGCTTCCTAATTTTCAACATTATTCAATATTTTGATGAACAGCTTTTTCCTGTACCTAGCCTCTCTCTACGCAGCACCAGATCATCTCAATAAAAGATGGGTGCTTTTCTGTTGTCAGTGGAGTTTTAGTTTTTATCTGGGAAAAAAAGTTAATTTCTTGATGAAAGGATAAAGAAAATGTCATATATATATATATATATATATATATATATATATATATATATATAATGGAATACTGTACTATTAAGCCATAAAAAGATGAAATCCTGTCATTTGCACCAACGTGGTAGGAACTGGAGATCATGATACTAAGTGAAACAAGCCAGTCCCAGAAACGTAAGCACCACGTGACCTTATTGTATGCGGAATCAGTGTTTTTCTGGGAGTGGAGAATGGAATGGTGGTTACCACAGGCTGGGGAGAGCGGGTGAGTGGGAGGCAGGGAGGGGTTGATCAAGGATACTGAGTTTTAGCCAGATAGGGATAAGAAGTTCTTGTGTGCTTGCACAGTGGGGTGATAAAGCACTATATATTTTTAAAAGCTAGAAGGATTTTGAATGTTTTCACTGTTACGGTTTGTGTCTAGATGTCCCCCCAAAGCCTCATGCAGTCATGGTGTGGGCTTCTAGAGTTTGTGATTGATTCATGGTCCAATGCTGGGATAATGGGTGTGAGTGCTACACCCGCCCTAGGGCAGGTAGCCTGCATACAATATAAGGGAGGGAAAGAGTCTGCTGTCTCGCTCCTCCCTTTTGCTCTTGTTGCTTTTGCTGTCTTCCCCCACCATGAACTGTTGCTCCTCTGCCATGCTGCCCTGCCTTGGAGCCAGCTGATTATGGATTGAAACCTCCACAAACTGTGAGCTAAATAAACCTTTCCTTCCTTAATTTTGGGTGTCAGGTTATTTTGTTCCAGCAATGAGAGAAAAGTAACCAAGACATTCACCATAAAGAAACAATACATATTTGAGGAGCTAGATATATTTACCCTGATGTGAACATTACACACTGTATACACGCACAGCAAAATCACATGGAGCCCACAGATGTGTACAATTTATATGTACCAGTTAAATTTTTTAAAGAAAGTAGTTGAAAGCTTGCGGGGAGAGTTAGTTTCTCCTTCTTCTTTACTGGAAGGATCTATCTGGAGGTAAGTAACAGCTCCTGGTCTCTGACAGAGGGGGGATGGAGTTGTCCCCCAATATCACCCCTTACTGGAAATTTGGAGGCAAATTTGTCCTGAGCGTAGCTTGATTGCCCCCAACCCACCAAAACCTGCACTTCCGGTGGGTGGCAGGAGCTCTGGCAGTGTAGGAAAGTGTCCAGGAGCCCAGCGCAGAGCTGTGGCCCATGTTGGAGGCTCTGGCCTGGTCAACCCCTGAGCAGTCGCCTTCCTTTGTGAGACCCAGGGGCTTGGCTACTGAGCTGCTATTCATCAACCTTCCTGAGCAGAAAGCGAAAGGCCTTTCAGTTTTCCCGGGATTGCACAAGCCCAGGAGCCTCCAGAGCTCCGCGGCGAGGAATTGAGAACCCTGATACTGGAGCTACCCCCAACTTGATTGTTATGGGGGACCTTCATTTAATTTAATTTAGAAAAATATATGTTATCATTCTTGTATTCCAGAGTCATGAAGCAGTTTGTACTCACTGCATTTATATGAAAATTCTCATAAAGTTATAATTAGTTTGATTCAGCAATCAATGGTCAATTGATGACAATTGACAACTCAGCTTTACATACTTTCTTCTGAAAAAAATCACTCTCTCATGATAGATTTTTGTGAGCTCAGGCCTCTGTGTCTCACGGCGGAACTAGGAGGACAAGGACCGTTAACAAACCTATTTTGGGGATTCGGGGTGCTGACTTGTGAGGACGTGGCCTATACATTACGGAAACAGTGATGATTCCTGAGGTGAATTTTGCCTTTTGATGTCATTTTGTCTCCTCTCCCCACTCTTCCTTCCCTTTATTCTTCTTTTTTCACTTACCACACATTTACAGATGGCCTTCTCTATGCTAGATATCAAAGATAAAAACAGAACAGAAACTCCTGCTGCAAAGGACATTACAGGCCAGAGGCATGGAAAAATATATCCTTGCCATGTGACCAGCGCTCTGACAGCACAGAGGAACAGCCCTTAGCCCACTGTTCAAACCAGGGAGAACAGTGTTTTCAGCCAATAAAATTATGGAACAAACTAGGTAAATGTTCTAAAAGCAGAAATTAGTGAGTCACATCTCAGAACTACTATACTGCAATTAATAGGCGATGGCTCAGTGCTAGAAGGTAGACTGCTTTGGCAATGACTCCAAGACGGCCAAACCCTGCATGGACATCACGTTAAACATCAATCGCCATAGAGTGGAGATTCCATAGAGGTTACCCAGGACACCGCTCAACAGAATTTTGGTCACAAACACTTCATTCTGGGATTTAGAATCACTTAACATTGTCACAGGTGTGCTTCCAAAGAAATCGCCTAGTGGCCCCCAGCCCCTTGCACAGAACTGTGGGAGGAGTCCTGGCTCCTGACCCCACTGCCAGCCTTCCTCCAGGGCAAAGAGCAGGGAGCCGCTGACTGGGAAGAGAAACGGGGGCTCCCCTCTGATCCCTGTTCTTTGGTGACAGGAGGTATGGCCAGGGGGGTTTCAGACTTATCTTTCTCATCCCAATTGTGTTTCCAAGAGACTTTAGGCCTTGTATCAGAAACTTGTCCCCCACAGGATATGCACCTATTTTACTGCAATGGCTCACCTTTTTTTTTTCTTTTTTTAACAGTTCAGGTCCATGTTTATCTGTCCACTTTTATTTAATCTTGACTGAAAAATTGTAATGAATCAAAGATTGTTTCAGTTTTACAGCTAAACTCACTTAAAGATCCATAGAGGCCAAGTGTGGTGGCGCACGCCTATAATCCCAGCACTCGGGAGGTTGAGGCAGGAGGATTGCTGCAAGTTTGAGCCCAGTCTGGGCTACAAAGTGTGTTTGAGGACAGCCTGAACTACATAGTGAAACCTGTCTCAAAAAGACAAAAAAAAAAAAAAAAAAAAACATAGAAATTGTATGTACAAAAAGAAAAAGAAGAAATAATTCAGCCTCACTGTTAGTTTTCATTTCAAAATTACAGTGAAATCAAGACGTTATTAAGACCATATTTTATCATAAACTATTTTAATCTTTTTATAATATGGTACTCATTTTTATATCACTTTTTCCATGAACTCTTATTTTAATGCCTATCTAATGGAAAGCTGAATACCTAAGTGCATCTTTCAAAAACTAAAATTTCTCTGAAACATTTCATATCATTGGTAAATGGATTTTGATACATTATCTAACATGAACTCCTTGCTTTTAAATAGTGATTCTGTTAAAATAATGTGAGATTATTTGTTTGCATTAACCTGAACAATAAAAAAAGCAGAAGATAAATGCTTAAAGCACAGTTTGCCTACATTCAATGATTATTCTTGTGCAAAATTCAGCTAAAGGCATAAATCATAGGTAACTGAGGGCAAAACATCTACATGTAGGTTTATTATTATTTCTTAGCAGACAACTCAGAGTGGGAGGGATTTTTTAAATGCATTCAGTCCCAAATGAATCCTACATGGACTGAAGCCCAAAATGTCATGAAACTTTGGAACAGACCCTGAACTTCAGGTGGCACCCACACAGGTCCTATCATGAATTATATATGGTGATCACAATGGAACCAAAATGACACAAAGTACAGTCCCAATTATGAAAAATTAAAATAGAAAAATTGCACAAATAACTTATTTCTAAATGTTGCTGTTAGTCTGTAGTAATACCACACCATCTTCTTTTTCTGTTGACCCACAAACAAATTGGATCTGGATTTTTCTATGTGTTCTTTCATTTGGGCAGCAAGATGCTGGGAAAAAGCAGTGGTCAGTGCAGGTGGGCACAAAACCCAGACAGCACGAGGACAGGCAGAGGTCTCGAAGGCACCTCTCTGCCAGGCCCTGTTGACAATGTACAGGCTCCATCAGCAGTGGTTCACTGACAGGGCCCTTTCCCTGTGGACAGCCAGGCCAGCTGTCTAGGCAGCAGGAAGAGCCCTCCCTTCCCAAGCCCAGGCCTGTGGGAAAATCTTCATTGGCCAGTAATTGATTCCACACTGCCAGCTCCATTACTCCAGGCTGCAGTCAAAGTGGCAGCAAGCTGAGGAGGAGGCCAGGAGCAGAGGCCATTGGGGGGCCCCCTGCAATTAGCACTAATCTCAAAATTGGCCTCTGACAGCAAAGCCCAACACCTGACAGCTAATTACTTGTGTCAGACTGATGTGCACTTCCTAGGGAAAGGTTATTTATCAGAGACCAGGAGAACTCCCCCTTTCGGTTTCTCTTTAGTTGAAACAGTAGGGAATTGTTCCTGGTTGCTTGGCTCTGGAAACCCTAAAAGTTCTCATACTTCATTCGAATGCAAGTCTCCTAAATAACCTTTCCGAGGCCCCATGCAGGGGTCCTGGGCCACTCACCTGCGCTGGAGATTAGAGAAAGACTTAGATGTCCCGCAGGGTGGGGCTCATTTCCTGTTCTAAGTAGAGCCAGAGCAATGACACAAACCCTACGAATTAACATGCAAACAATAAGGGATTCCAGATGGGAACAATCAGATCCATTAATCTCATTTATGAAAAGTCAATTACAGTGGAGAGGATTAGTACAGAATCAGAATCAGAAAACTTGTGTCTTTATTTTAAAGTATTTTTTCAAATCTTCAGGTAGCTATACGGTAAGTGCTCATGTGCCCCACACGGCATATTGTCTCCAAGCGGATGATTTGTTCTGTTTTGCCGTTAATAAAAGTGGTTATCCCTGGGCAGAGGGGTTTCTATGGGACTTTCCTTGTCTATTTCATACTTTCAGTCAATGAACAAAAAAAAATTTTTTTTTTTTTTTTTTGTGGGTACCAGGGGTCGAACTCAGGACCTTGGGTGCCAGCAGGCACCCGTGCTGCTGAGTTATCTCACCAGCCCTTTTTTCATATGTGGGTACTGGGAGTCGAACTCAGGACCTCGCGCTTGCCAGGCAGGCGCTTGTGCCGCTGAGCCATCTCACCGGCCCAACGAACAAATTTTGAACACCTATTTTATGCCAAGCATTATGCTGGTTCTGAGAATATAAGACAGACATTTCTTGCTCTTAGGAAACCTAAGTTTTGGAGACTGGCTGGGAGAGAATTTAGCAAAGTTGAAGGCTAGAATAGACATGAGCCAGATAAGGCTAACTAGAAAACAGAGTTGATTGGTCTTAAGGTTTTCCAATAAGAATGATTAGTTTCACAAACTTTTCACTACTTACCTGACCTGACGCCACCTCTCATACAAACTTCTGGATAAAACTATGCCTGGGAAACTCAGTCCTGCTAAGAAGCAGCAAGGTCGGTCTATTGGCTGTTAGAGCAGGAACCACGAGGCCTGGGATAGTAGACAGTTTTAATTTTTTGTCCATCAACCACCCATCTTTCCTATGAGATTCACTCTTCCCATCTTAGGTGGAGTTTTTGTAAAGATTAATTTATTTATCCAACAAAAATTTTTTTCTTTTAGACAGGGTCTCACTAAGCAGTTCAGGATGGCCTTGAACTCACTGTGTAGCCCAGGCTGGCCTCAAACTCACAGCGATCCTCTTGCCTCAGCCTCCCGAGTGCTGGCATCACAGGCATGCACCACCATGCCTGCCTACAAACAAATATTTTTGAGTGTATCTTTTATGCCAGTGAATAGGCAGCACCAAGAAATCTGAAATGAGCAAGATGGCATGGGTGCTGCCGTCAAAGAGCTCATGTATACTAAGGAGAGAACAGATATGAAACAGAGTGCTACACAGAAAATAAATTAGTGGAACATCTGGTAATTGATAAAAATGCCAGGTGCAGTGGTACGTGCCTATAATCCCAGCTATTTGGGAAGCTTAAGCAGGAGGACAGCAAACTCAAGGCTAACCTGGGCAACTTGGCAAGACCCTGTCTCAAAATAAAATATAAAAATGGGTGGGGGCCGGTGAGATGGCTCAGCGGCGTAAGCGCCTGGCTTGCAAGCGCAAGGGCCAGAGTTCGACTCCCGGAACCCACATACGAAAAAGGGGCCCGTGATATCGCTCAGCGGCATGCGTGCCTGTTGGCACGCGAGGTCCTGAGGTCGACCCCCCAGTACACACACACACACACACAAAAAAAAAGGGTAGGGTGAAAGCTCAGTGGTAGAGTACCCTCGGGCTCAACCCGCAGTACTGAAAAGTAAGTAAGTGTATCATCGAAAGAAATCAACTATATGAAACTGTTACAAATGATATATAGTAAATGAAAGGACAGATTCTACCTTTAAGACATCCATCGTGGAAAGTCATGAGGAAGCGAGGGAGGACATAGAGACGCATGAGTGGAGTTCTCATGTGTCTGAGACTGGGCTGATGCTTTACCTGGACAGTGGCATTCATCTCTCATAACGAAACTATGGTGCTGGTATTATTTCGCCTATTTTGCAAACCAAGTTACTAAGATACTAAAGAGCTTTATCTCGCTCAAGACCACCCATTTAGTAAAGGAATGGTAAGGTTTGAGCTACATTTGACAGCTTTCCTCCATCCCTCCCAACCATGAAGGCAACCTTCTCAGTGCCTCAGTAGACTTCATTCCACAGGACAGAGGAACTAGTTGACCCCCAGGCCAAGGACTGCATCTAGTGGCCAGAGCAAACCTGACTGGAATGTTGTGCACCTCTGGTGGGCCAGCTTTCCAGTTAGTAAACATTACTAGCTTGTATCATCTTGGGACAAATACTTCTCCTTTCCCAGGTACCATGTTTCACGAGACCTGCAGTCATCACAACACCGATGGAACTTCTCTCCTCCTCTTTCTCCTGCACCTCCCATTAAGCGGAACCAAGCCCTTGAGAAACATGATATTGAATGTAGAAAAACTGATCCAACATACAATTTTTGAAAGATAGAGGAATCAGTAACAAAGCAGAAGCGTGGGGCTATTCAGTGGGATAAATCAAAAAGAAACTCCACTTTGTAAATAGAGGTACTGTCCCAAGAATGTTACCATCACGCCACGTGCTGTTGGTTTCAAATGGGCCCTGAATGGCTGAATTATTACTGTGCAGTCACGGCGCCTGGTTATTATTTAAGGAGCTTTGCTGTTTCAACAGTCATGACCAAGTCTTCAGGCACAGCACAAAACAAGCACTTTAAGAGAAGCAGTAGTCCAGCTCAGGCACAGACACCTGAAGAAGAAAACAACCTCACACTGTGTATTATGCCCAATGGTCCCTATCACTGAAGTTTCCTTGGGACACCAAGCCCACAGCTCCCACTCAAGTGGCCTCTGAGCTGGAGCTCTTGTCAAGACAATATCAGCAGCAGCTTCTGGAAACTGTGATCTCTGTTCTTAACAGATCGTTATGTCTGGGCCTCCTAATCACCCACTTGGAGGACAGAAAGAGAACGCTAAACAGAGTGACCTCGCTGAGGCCTGCACTTGGCCTCCTGCTCTCGCCCAGAGGCCGCCTCCCCCGCAGGCTTTTTTTAGGGACTCCAGTGGAAACAGTCAGATAGTCTCTTGGCCCCAGCAAGGTCCCCATTCCACAGCCTGCTATCTACTTAGCAGGAAACCAAGCCTGTGACACATTTACATCCCTTCATGTTTTCTAAATACTTCTTTGGACATTACCAAAAATGCTTACATCTTATCAAACTCTTATTTTTTTTCATCTATCAGTCAACACTTTTTTGGCAAATAAAACAAAACATGTCTGACACCAAGAGTGAATGCAATGTTTTAAAGTTTCGATTTGCTTTTATGAAATGATTTCTTGCCAGTGTGCCTATAAATGATGAGGTGGCAGGATTTTTAAATACAGAGTCTATACCATCTGTTTCGTGAATAAAGAATTTCTGTCTCCATCTTAAGTGCTTATTTTCCTTGAGGAATAAAGACTAGCACAGCTTGCCACTAAGTATGGCGTTTCTTACAAGACTGCCCACAGAATGGCCAAGGGCATGGGACGCCAATATGCCAAACTGGCCCCCACCATCAATTTCCATTCCCCTTCACTTACCACATATCACAAAACCATATGTATGCCCAGGACCCCAAAATATTTCTGCATGAAGGGTTCCCCATACAACCGCTCTGGATGGCTGGAAATCGGCCACCAGTCTCAAAGCTTCCGTGGTCCCTGGACACCATCAAGCGTACCTCTGAGCCGAGTGACACCTGCTCTCAGCCCGTCTGGATGGGTAGACTCTTGCTGTGAGATCATTGGCATGGTGCAAGACCCCCGGAGAACTCCCGTAACCAAATGCTAGGCAGGTGGGCACCATGGACACAGATCCACGGGCCCCCTTGAAGTACTATATTCCAAACCATCATCATCCAAAAAGACAAAAAAAAAAAAAAAAAGAGAGAGAGAATTTTGGCAGCTCAAAACATAAACAGTCATCAAGTTTAATAGAGAATTATTAAAGAGACAGGCTTTATTTCAACTCTTATTTGCCAAATTCCAATCTCTTTGGAACCTATTTGGCACCCCTTAACAACACGCATATTGTTTTACCTGGGATTGGCTGTTGTAAACTGGACTCATGGCACCAGGAAGCTAATTTTCAGATCAACATTTTCTTAAGCATAAAGATGGTTTTAAAATCATAATAAAAATAACTATGGTTTGGGCTTATAAGGTGCTTACTCTAACAAAGAGCAATGCACATCTTTCATAATCATTATCTGGCACTAACTGATATGCAAATTCCCCCTCCCTCCTTCAGGGTGCGCAGAGTTGCATGCTGCACAGCTGTGAGTCATCGGACATCAATGTAGACTTAATTTGAACTGGTGCTGGAGGTAGTGGGTACAACTCAAATTAGACATGTGGTGGGCGTTTAACCACAATATTACCAATTCCCATTCTGACATCTGACAGCCCTTAATAATTAACTTCATTGAAATGGTCAGACCTTCCCTCCCTGTTGGACCAGTCTCCAGCCATACTGGTCTCTGCATTGTAATTGCTAGCTGAGGCTGTCAGTTGCATTGGAGAGAAATCATAGGCAAAAGATCAGACAGCGTCAGGATCCCTGTGTCCTCTGATCTATCTGCCTTTTAATTGGACTGGAAGGCATTCCCAGCAGCTCCCATATGCTGCCTCCTTAGAAAGATGTAATGTCCTCTGGATAAGAGTGAAATTGATTGTGCTTTAAGGCTTAATTGGAAGCTAACAGTGCTCTCCAGAACACACCAGGCAAGCGTGGTGCCCCAAACCCACACCTTTCTTCCCCTCTTCTGAATCTTCACCTGTACCTGCCTTCTCTTCCTTTTCCTAAAACATCGCATTTAGACTTAAGCCCCAGAACCACAGGCTGAACTTTTCTGAGACCCTCAACTCAACAATGATTGGGCATTCTGAAAATTAAAGGGAAATGTCACATGGCAGAGGTGACCAAATCCAGAACTGTAAACCCACCGTCTCTTGGAAAAAGTTGATATCATATTCAATCTTGGAAGTTTGTGAGCGAAACAGTCCACGTTTCTGTTCAGCCAAGCTAAAGTCATAGAGCCAGGCTTCTCTTTCTTGGACAAAAACAAAGATTCAGTTGACTCCTGGGAAAATTTACTGCCCACAAAAAGATTATTATACCTATTAGTAAAGGAAACCTTCACTAATAATGGGTGCAGCCCATATTCCACATAGGAACTAATGACCCAATTACCTTTAGAATTGAATTTTATGTAACGCAGCTAGAAACAGAAGGGACTTTTTTTTTTCAACACTAGGGTTTGAATCTGGGGCCTTGACAAATGGGCCCCACTGGGGCAAGTGCTCTACTACTGAGCTACATCCCCAGCCCTTTTAAATTTTTATTTTGAGACAAGGACTCACTAAATTGCCCAGGCTGGCCTTGAACTTTAATTTATTACTCTCCTACCTCAGCCTCTCAAGTAGCTGGGATTACAGGTATACATCACCACATCCAGCCAGAAATGACTTTTATTTTTATATTATGAATGAATTAAAAGGATTTGCTAAGCAAATAAATTATATCAAGCTGATTATGGAATTTGTAAAACTAGTAGAGGCCTAAAGTTTTCAATGTTGTGAAGCTCTTTGATGTACCACTTACATACAGTTCATATGATTATGAAGTTTGTTTTCTTTTTAGTAAAAAAGACCTCGTAACAACTTATCTTAAATAATATTTTATTACTCTAGTTGGATGTTCTCCAAAGCATTAAATCTGTACTTCTTTGTAAAGATTCAAAAATCAAGGCTAGCTTTACCCAAGTCAGACTGCAGCTTTCAGATTTTGGTGGGGAGCTGGGGGCTGTCTCACTCCAGCTGCGAGGAAGCATAGCAACAGCCTGACGCCTGAGTTAAGCAGTAAATAAGTAAACAATTAACAGGGCTGTCAGCCTGGCCTGCGCAGCCCCCCATTGCGGTATCAGCCAGTCATAACCTAAAGGCATAAAACTGAGTGAAGAGGGAGCTTGGAGCAAGAAATGAAAATGCATTAAAGAGAGAAAATGGAAGAAATGTTCTCTAAACATCATCTCATAGATATGTACACAGAACGCACAAAGCAAACAGATGTGAGGGTCCTTGTAACTTAAAATATGGTTATGTCTTGGTCATTTTTCTGTCACAGAAAAAGAATAAGCCCTTTTCAAAGCCCTGGTCTCAAGGAAGAGCTAACATCAAACAGCCTCAGAATAACCAGGAGATGAAAGCCTGAAGCTATTCAACTTCCTGCCTTGTAACTAACTAATCTCCTTAGAGATGGAGGAAAATCATTGTACCAGAAAAGCTTTCCAGGTCAGAAGCATGGCCTCATGGCAGAGCAGAGGAGCACAGAGCCAGGAGCGAAGGGACTCCTGCCACCACCTGTCCGTGGTCAGCCCCCTGAGACCAAGCAGGTCCACATATGTCCCTCTCCAGGCTGGACACGTCCTCATGGGACTCCCCTGCTCAGCACACCTGGGAGTGGCCTCGCCCCAGTGAGAAGCACAGGAAATGCTTTCAGCAAAGGGAGAAACAAGCTCCAGCTCCAGGGCGCCTTGCAGCCAGTACCTCCTGACCAGTCTCCTGACCACTGGTGTGGCCAAGGCCACCTCTGCCATGTCAAGGGTGCTGGCTCTGGCCTGCTCCCCAGGCTCCTTCTAACTGCTAGTTTCTAAGTGCTCGCGGGGCCTGCCAGCTCCTGGGTCTGGCTCTCCCTTTGTTCCTTTCCCAGCCCAGCATTGGCAGGCCTGGGTCCTGGCCTCAGCTATCTGCCATAATTCAGGGGCCTGGCGTGGCAACAGTACTTTAGCTAGAAACCTAAAAGTGTTTCGGAAAATGTGAGCAGATCTGAGAGTGAAAAGCCACTTCCACAAACCAGTAATGCTGACCAACAGATGTCACATGCTGTCACTTGTTGAAACTTAGGAGAAACTCAGGAAAAAAAAAAAAATACCATTTCTCTATACCCCCAACCCCCCAAAAGTCAAGTATATTTATCAGGTGGTCATACATTCATACACATAACTGACCAGCTTATGAAACTGGCAATATTACTAATATTTAAACTAAAAATAACTATAAATACTCACCTTACAGTACCATTAAATATTCACCGAAATACAAAAAGTAAATTATTGTAATATACCCAAACCCACCCAGAATGTACCATTCAATCTACTTAAAAAACATTGATGAGTTATAAAAATAAATATGCATCAAAATCTAGGGAATACTGTTCCAAGGTAATAATGTTAAAACTAAACAATAAGAATAATTATATTCTGCTTTCTATATATATTTTGCAACTGAAATATTCTGACCTTTCTGTGTCTCCTCCACCCCTCATCTGAATTCCATTCAAGGTCATAATCTTATTTCTACCTGTTGTTTCCTAAGAATAGGAAATACATAACTTGCACAATAATATAAAGATTATACATGTCCACCAAGCAGCAATTAGCACAAGGCTATTTAATAAATGCCTGTTGAATGATGAATAGATGAATAAATAAATGAATGTACAGACAGATGAATGAATGAAAACTCAACTCTGACAATTACTGCTGAAAAAATTCTAAGCCAGAGTCTGGTCTGGTTTTTTTCACATTTGCCAACCCAGAAGACTTTGTACAGTCTAAGGTGGCATTTAAATGACAGTCCAGAAATATTTTCAAAGTGAAAAGAAACACATGATTCAGGTTCTTTTTAGAAGACAAACTAGTTTGACTGGGTGGTTTTTCTTACCTGGCACACTTGACTCCTTTGCTCTGGGGCAGCAGGAACTGATTAAGAGGTGTGAGTTGTCCCTCGGAGCTGCTGTCTGTCTGCGGCCTGTTTCTCTAGGCAACCAAACTTACAAAGATCTCAAGAAGCAACTCTTGATTCTATACAGGTGGCAACCCTAACTTGAAAATCCCACATCTAAAATACTTCAGAATCTAAAACTGACACAGTGCCACGAATAGTAGGCTCTGTGCCTGACTCATGTGGGGTAGGTCACAGTCAATATGCAGGGGCACTACAAATATTGTGTGATATTATTTTCAGACAATGTGTATAAGATACACTTGAAACATAAATGAATTTAGTATGCAGATAGTTCCCATTCTCCATCTGTCCCCAGTCACACAATACTCTGCTTCCTCCTTCTACATAATAAACAGTTCACTTCTAATACTTGTTTCTTCCAATATATAGATGAACCCAACAGCACAAGCACCAGGTGAATAAGTAAAAACAAGTTTAAGATTTTGCCTTCAAACAGTGGTTTCCAGTTTGTCTATAAGGAGAACATTTTGGTTCAAAGTAGATGACTTTACCTCATTGGACTCCAATTAGAGGTTAGTGGTAAAAACTCCTGGACCATCAGAGCTGGCTTGGAATCCCAGCTCTAGGACTAGGTGATATCAGGTAAGTTATTTAGCTACTCTGTGCCTCACGTTTTTTTAATCAGTGAAAGGGAGGTAAGGGCTTAAAAAGATTACACAAAAAGTGTCCAGGAGGAGCAGAGAACAACACTGGCACATAGTAGGTGTTACGGCTTATACCTAAGTGTCCCTCGAAAGCTTCATGTGCTTACAGGTGGGGCTTTGAAGGTCATTAAATTATGGGGCTTATAGCTTATAGGAAGTGGGGTCAGGTCAGAAGAGGCCAATCACGGGGGTGTGGCCCCGAAGGGTTCATCTCCCTCCCCTGCTCCTTCCTCCCTTCAGTCTCTCTGCTTCCAGTCTGCCATGCCCCAGCAGCTCTCCTGCACACCCCCTTCTGCCATGCTGTCCTGTCTTGCAGTCAGCGGAATATGGATTGAAACCTTTACGAACCATGAGCCAAAATAAACTTTTCCTCTTTTAAACTGTGGATGTCAGGTATTTTGTCCCATCAATGAGAATGTGACTGAGAAATAGGAATTTAATTAATTATACTAGCACACTATTGCAAGTATACTAATGGTGAAGTTTCTTAGACTGCATACAAAAAGGACTGACATCCCCAAAATTATAAATCAGGTAAAATTCAAATTTGTCACTCACTAAAAGTCATCATTAAAAAAATAAGCAGACAAAAATAAATGAGCAGACAAGTTGTAGAATGGGAACAGTAATTGTTTATGTACACCTGATTATAAGAATTATTTCTAGAATATATACTGAACTACAAATTATCAATAAAAAGGCAAATATTACTTGAAAATGGGTAAAAGGCTTGAATAAACACTGCACAAAGTATGAAATATGATTGGCCAATAAGCATATGTAAAAGTACAAGACACCAGTATTTATCAGGGACATGCAAATTCAAACCACAGTGAGGTATCACTTCACATCTACTAAAATGGCTAAAACAAAAGCCACTGACAACACTACATGTTGTCAAGAATATAAAATACATTAGACTCTCATACATTGCTAGCAGGAATGTAGAATGTTACTAACTCTTTGGAGAACTGTTTGGAAGTTTCTTTTCTACCCTACTAACTAGTAATTTCACATTTAGGTGTTTACCCAAGAGAAATGACGAGATATGCCTCCCCCCTCAAAAAAGATTCAGAATAAGTAAATATCAATCAACTCAAATGCCTATCAACAAAGAATCAACGAGATGATGGATAAATTTCAATGTGCTCATACAATGGACACCACTCACAAAAGAACCCACTTTTACATGCAACAATGTGAGTGAACCCCAAAAACATCATAATAAGAGTAAAAAGTCAAGTAGAAAAGGCCAAGTGCCATCTGGTTCCATTTATAAGAAATGCAGGCCTGAGTGTGGTGGGGCACACCTGTAATCCCAGCACTTGGGCGCTGAGGCAGGATGATCACCATGAGTTCGAGGCCAGCCTGGACTACATAGTGGGTTCAAAGCCAGCCTGAACTACATAGCGAGACCCTGTCTCAAAAAAAAAAAAAAAAAAAAAAAAAAAAAAGAAAGAAAGAAAGAAAGAAAGAAAGAAAGAAAGAAAGAAAGAAAAAGAAACCCCCAAACAAGTAAAACAAGTAAAACTAAAACAGTGATCAAATTCAGAATATGTTTTGTTGAGGACAGAAGCATGGAGAACGGCTACAAAGGGCCGTGAGGGAACGTGCTGGAAGAATGGAGATGTCTGCACCTGATTTTGGATGGTGGTCACAGCAGTGTGTATAACACACTAAATACAAAATACTTAAAATACAGCAGCCGAAGAGCGCTGAAGGTCCGTATGTGTTAATCTGTGGTAAATTCTACCCTCAGTGAAACAACACACAAACCGCCCGGTGACTCGGTCTCTGCCCTCACAAAGCTTGCACCAGAGCTGGGGACAAAAGGCATTGCCCATTCAGAGTATGAAAGAGATTATGTTGCACACGGAAAGTATTTGCGGAGTCTAAGTCATTCAGATAGGATGTTGCATGACACACAGCACAGTGTTTCCCGTGAAGCCAGAAAACCACACGCTCCGGGTGAGGCCGTGAAGCGCGAAGCGGCTCTCGGGGCTTCCTTCCGCAGGCCTGCGGTTGTGGAGAAGGCGTTGGCAGGTGGCTGCGAATTCTTCCTCCTCCGGCCTTGTTCACCTTCACTGTTTATTGTTTTGTCTTATGTGTGCTGCTGCCAGCCCTAGGCAAGCCCTTGTCCTCGGTGCTGCCCCCAGGGACTAGGCCTCACTCGGCACTCAGTAATGTTTCCATTACTGATCCCAGAGCCTTCATGCTGCCACCAGCGAAAATGGTAATGCTCTCCGGCACTCACACTCTTGGTTCTGGGACCAGAAAGCAAGTTCCAATTATTTTTTCCCTCTGTTTTATTTCTATGTTAGCTTTCTAAGCAATTGTGCTTTTTAATTTGTGATTAAAGGCAATCATGCGTTTTAAGTTGTGATGTTCTAATTGATGGTGACATTGGCCAAAACTGAAAAAAACCACTCAACAGAAACCATTCCTGGCTCCTTGGCACAATGGAGCAGGGCAAGTGTCCTGACAGTTCAGAAAAACTCTGTGGGGTGCAGGGAGGGAGAAGCCAAGTACGAGTCCTTTATTTGGGGCATTGTTTATGTTTCTAAACCATTCTATCTTGTGTCCTCTTTTCACTCACAAGTGGAATATTGTTCCCTTTCTCTCCACCAATAGATCCAAAGGGGAGAGGCCCAGGGGAGTTTAGAAAAGAAGCAGGATAAGGGTACACAAAATGGCTTATTCGATAAGTTAAAGACATAGAAACTAGAAGGGGAAGACTTCTACACAGTTCCCTTCTTCCTCCCTCATTTAGGGCAGGTGAGAGCACAGAGCTGCTGGAGTGTGCAAGGAAAGAGCTCACCCTGAACACCGCCCCCATCCTCGTGCCTGCGTGCCCCCCTGAATACATGTGACAAAGGTGGAAAACACCAAATTAGCAATCCCTGGGAAGCAGCCCTTGGTGCTTCGGTGCTGTTGCCATTCCACCACTAATTTTTTAAAAAAATCAGTGGGACCTTCTCGCTTGGAGATGAAATTCCCTTCTTGCTTTTCCTACTGCAGTCTTTTAGAAATGGAATCCATTGAGATTTTTAGCCATCTGACTTCCAAAAATGTCCACATCATCTTGCTTGAGACTCCCCACCCCCCGCAAGGCTCCTGTCTGCAGCCCTTGGAAGTCGCCTGCCGTCCTCTCTCATGGTACCTGTGCTCCTCTCTCTTACAGCACTCCCAGGGTTTAACCTCATCAACCTCCTTTTCTTAAATGAAGAGGACAAAAGAAAAGAATATTAATGATATTGTTGATATACCTTCTTAATAAAGTAGTTCTGCTGGGAGTAAAAAGCTAGAAGAAATCATAGAGGACCAGAAGAGGAAGGAAGGTCTAGAAAATCAAGTGGGCAGAACTGTGAAGCACGCCAGGCATGGTGGCGTGCACCAATAATCCCAGCTACTTGGGATGCTGTGGCGGGAGGCTCACCCGAGCCCAGGAGTTTGAGAGCAGCCTGGAAAGCACAGATCTCATTCCAAAATGAATGAATGAATAAATGAATTGTGCAGCAGCTGTTATTTTATGAAGTTCTTCCTATCCCCACTTCTCAGCTCCCCTCACCTAAAATTCTTCCTTGGTCCACATGAATTGATGCAAACACAAAATGCTGAAAGAGCAAAACAGATTAATCTAAGAACAGCAATCAATAGGCTCAGGTTAAACCAATAATTAATTAAGAAAAAGTTCCTATGAAGTTCCTAGGTGTCCCCCCAAAGCCTCATGTGCTCCTACGTGGGACTTTGGGGAGGTGACAGGATCATGGGGGTGTGATTCTCACTGTGCATTAGTCCCTGATGAGTTTATGGTTCACTTGCTGCTAGGAGGGGGGATCTGGTCAGAGAAGGAGGGATGCGGGGGGGCGTGTCCTGGAAAGGTCTATCTCCCTGCCCCTCTCCACGTTGATCTCTCTCTGCTTCCTGCCGCCATGGTGTGAGCTGTTTCCCCTCTGTCATGCCCCTCTGCCATGCCTCAGAGACAGCCAACTATGGACTGAAACCTCTGCAAATTGTGAGCCAAAATAAACCACTTCTCCTAAAACTTGTAGGAGTTGGATATTGCGTCTCGGCAACAAGAAAGTAACTAGGACAATGCTGGAGATCCTACCACAGCTCCCTTGGGTACACTTTTAGAAGCTGTACTTCTAGATCAGTAACCAGATGACCTAAAATCAACTGAGGGTCATTTTTCTAAACCCTGTGCTATAGCAGATCCTACACTAGGCGTGGGGTGGAAGGGGTCTTCAGACCTCAAGAAGCATGGAGATAAGTGCTGGCCCAAGGCAAGATGTCTGCCCATTCATTAAACAAAGCCCAAGAGCTGTTCCCTGCCCAGACCCCTGCTCTTGCTACTGTGCACAGCATATGCCCTCATTATGAATATATATTGTCATGTAGAGCATGGATATTAGGCAGATGCCAAATATTTAATTATAAACTTTGTAAATGCTACAAGAAAAATGCTAAGAGAGCATGTAAGAGACTTAGCTGGAAAGATGAGAAAAGTTCTTTCTGAAGAATTAAAAGATATTATGGAATCATCTAGGTGGGTGATGGGAGGCCACTTCCAGGCAGAGAGAAGCATATGCTGCAGGCCCTAGAGCCGTGCAGAGTGGGCATGTGAGAAACTGAGAAGATGCGAGGGCAGGCGGCCCCCACAACAAGGGGGACAGCACTGCCGGGGGAGAACAGAGAGGCAGGTAGACTGCACCTCAGGGAGTGCTTGGTAAGTCATGGTAAAGAGGCTGGGCTTTATTCTAACACAGCACAACACCACTGAGGGTCTTCAACAGCTTTGAATGATCCTTTGAAAAGCTATGCTGCTTGCTGCGTGCAGAGCGGATGGGGAGGGAATGCCCAGATCAGATGTTGGGAGACAAGTTAGAGACTATTGCAGACATGCAGGATGGGAGATGAATGTGGCTTGGGCCAGGTATTGCAGTAGGGATGGAGAGAAGCAGAAGCATTGGGGATAATGGGCCCAGGTAATGGACAGGACACAGGAGGGCAGGGAAAAGCAGAGTGACCAATGGGCAAGTGTGTGGGCAAGATGCCAGCAACTGAGGCAGAAACACAGAGGAAGGTGCTGCTTCTCCGGGCGACCAAGCCATTTTGGGTCATGCATGAGCACTCAGGTGCTATCTGACAGGGCTTTAGTCTTTCCTTCCTTCTCCCCTGGCCCATATCTCACTCTGACAACAGGAACAAGTGGAACTCTGTGATTTTAATTTTTTAAGCTCCCAACAAGCCTTTTTACATAATCTTCAACAATAACTGGCCTTGAATGTCTGGGCACAGGCTGTGTTCCACACTTGGAGACACTTATCTTCCATGCCGAGATGGAGAGATAAGCAGTCAGGCCATAGATAAGGCATTAAGGCCGCTCTGGTGACGTGTTCTCCCTCCTGCTTCTCTGTTCAGCCATTAAAAGTGCCAGGCCTCAGGGTCTGCCAGGGCTGTCTTAATCCCTCGTCACCTACTGCAGCTGTTTACTCCTGGTGATGGGTTTGACTCCTAACACAGCGTGGAACAGGAACACAGCAAGCTAGGTTTCCTTTCTTTAAAGACAAGGCAGGGATTCAAAAATCAAAAGAAGCAGCATTTCTGATTCTAGCACTCAGGAAGGAATCTTCCTGCTGCATGAAGAAATCAGGGCAAACACCTCAGCAGCCCCCCTAGAAATCAGTGCTGGGCCTTCTGAGTCCCCTAAACCAACACTTGGCCATAAATTCCAAGGGCAGACTATGTGATTCAAGTCTGATGGCCTGTATTCTAGTTGTAGTTTGGCACTAAGTAGCCAACTGACCCAGAACAAGTTACGGGGCCTCAGCGATCTTGCCTTTCCAAAAATGGGATGGGACAGAATGGAATATCTTATCTCAAAGTTCGGTTCGGCCTTCGCTGGCTTGGCAGAGTCAAAATCACATCCGGATCAATGTGTTGGGGGAAGGTCTTCTTTAGGAATCATCTCTTGCTCTCTAACGAAACTGTCTAGACAGAGGAGCCACTAGTATTTTAATGAGGCAGCGTTCAAGAAGGGCGAGATGGGAAGGCAGAGTGTTCGCTCACAGGTCCTCTTTCTCCCTCAACAAGAGCAAGGCCCCTGTCTGTCTCGGTCAGTGGGGTACAGTGCCTGTCACGGGTAGTTGCTCGGTAAGTACTTGTTGACTGGCCAGTGAGTGGTGGGAGACACATCACCCTCTTCTTTGTGAAAACTGAAATTCCACCAAGGACAGAGTTCCTCCCTTTTGTGGAGAGCCCCAGTGGCTGACCTCAGAAGCAGCAACCCCCTCTGCAGAACCTGAAACACTGTCCTGCTGCGGAGCGGTGCTTTCCAACTGTGGCCTAAGGCATCAACTGCAGGAGTTATGCAAAAACTTCATGAATGTCAGTTTTTCTGGATAAAGTAATACAAAATGCATCTCCCATTATGACAAAAACGTACGTGTTAAGAAGTAGAACACAAAACTAGCATGACTTTGAAAATCAAGTTAGGCTGAGAGGTTTGGTGGAACAGTGCTGGGGAAATAGCAGGGGCCTGGAGCAAGAGACCAGGAATCCACCCTGGGGTGTTGGTGATCTGACTTTGGAAAAGTCACTTAGCAATCTTAAAACGCTCTGATGATGATTGCACAGGAAATAGATGAAAACTCCTCTTACTTGGTAGCTTCTCACATATTTTGCCATTGCTCCAACCTGCTCTCCAGCCCTAGCGACAACTCAGATGGTGCTATGGGAGAGGGTAGGAAATCCCTAAGAGCAGACCCTCGAGTTACTGCATTTCCTGTTCCCCCTTTGCCACTCACTAATACTTATATAATATTATGTAATATGATGAATTATAAGGTGGCATATTATACAATATTATTTAATGTGTAAATGAAAGTATAATATAATATATATAAATGCTCCCAACAATCTGGATAACTTCTTCAGCTTTCCTGGAACATCCATCCACTGCCCTTTCCTCCTGGCCACACCACTCACTTGCAGTTTAATCACTTCCCGTCTCTCTTGTACTCTTCCCAGTCCATGCAAGGTCTTCCTTGCTAAATTCAAACTGTCCAGTCCTGTGGCTTCTGCGACATCTCATTCTCCTCCTCCTCTCCACTCTCCTCTCTACAGAGCCTTGTACAAACTGGGCACAGCATATGACTTGGTTAAATTGGGTTTTTGGGTGCCCAGGTATTACATTATACTTAATGTTATTGCCAAGTAACCTGCCTCTTCTTACTGAAAAGCTTTCTCTTCAGGAGCGATAACTCCCTTTGGCCAAACTGAATTTAGAATAAGGCAAACATAACTGAAACATAACAAAACTACTCCTTCTTCCTGCCTTACCAAAGAAAAATTCTCCAAACATGATAAACTTTCACAAATTCAGCTAGTGGCTTTTTTGTCTCAGCTTATCAAACCCTGACCATGCTTGAAGGCCCATCTCAAATGTCTGTCCCTACATAAAGCTTTCCATGACCACTGCCATTGGAAGTATTTCCTCATTCACTCTACCCTAAAGAGCTGTGTGTGGTGACTTTTTTGGTACTTATTCCCCTCATTCAGTATTATGGATATTGATAATCCTACTATAAACTAAGCTCCTGGAAGGGCAAGGTCTATTTTTTTTCTGTGTGCACCAAAGCACCTAGGAGATGTCTATTAAATATTTGTTGAATGGCTGATGGCAATGGTTTTCTCAGAACACTTCGGTGTAGACTGTAGCAAAAATGTGTCACCATCACTGTTTTCTATTGGAATCTCCTCTCTACTTTCATAACAAATTTATTCCAAAAGGTCCTTTTGAGTTACCTGCCTGATCTTGAGGAAGACTACTGAGCACAATTACTGAACTGCCGCCAAGTGCCAGTGGTGAGAAGAGGATGCTGGATCTGTTCCGAAGATAGAGCACAGTATTTACTGAAAAATCGGAAACAGGGAGCATACAAAAGGGAAGGGTTTGGAATGACTGCACGATCTATGGCCTAAGGGAGCAGGGACAGAAAGGTGTGGGAGGTTGGGGGTGAAGGGTATCAGAAGTTCATTTTAGCAGGTACTAAGTTTTTCAATGCTGAGCGGACATCGTAATGGAGTGGATGATGGTTGCACAGGTTGAGTATCCCTTATCTGAAATGCTGGAGATCAAAAGTGTCTCGGATTTTAGATTATTTTAAATTTTGGAATATTTGCAAACACATAATGAATCTCTTGGGGGTGGGATCTGAGTCTAAATACAAAACCTATTTATGCTTCATGCATACCTTTTTACACACTGGCTGAAGGTAATTTTGTACAGTATTTTCAGTGCACCTGCCTTTTGACTGAGACATGAGGTCAGGTATGAATTTTGCACTTGTAGCATCATGTTAGTATTCAAAAAGTTCCAGATTTTGGAGCATTGTGGAAATCTGTATGTGCATCAGTCTTGAGTTATGGAAAGATTTAGGCTAGAGATTCAAATTTGGGATTAAAGCTATGAGCCATGAAAGATCACTCCAAAGAGTGAGTATAGAAAAGAACAGTTAATAGACGCAAAGACTGAGTCTTGGAGACTAACTTTAAGATATAGGAGAATCAAGCAGTGAAATAGGCTTGCATGTTTTAAATCTATTTCTAAATTATACTTTCTAACTCTAACATTCAGAGGCTCCAGAAGAGCATGTCTAAAGCAATCCCTCTGTACCAAAGCTAGGAACTTCTGTAATTGGCAGCTTTGAAAATTCTAGGAAGTCACCTCAGAACTGGCTACTAAAATTGTCTGTTGTGCGTATCAGCCCTAAATGCTAATCCCACCTTCTCTCTTTTGCTTTTGGAAGAAAAAGAGGGAGGAATGAAGAGGGGGTGTTACTCGATCTTTTCAGTAATATTTTCAGAGTAAAGCAGTTCTGGAAGACTCAACTACAAGATGCATACTTGAACACTAAGATATGTAAGCCATCTTGTTCTCTAATTAAGATACTGTTCACTTTTTATTTAGAAAGATAGAAACAGGATATATGTCTCTACTCTTGTCAGGATTCTTTGAAAAATACATGGAAACCCTGAGCCCAAAGGCAAGCCAAACCAAAACTTCTCTTATTTCAAATGAAGCCTTTTAAAGTGCGTGTGTGTGTGTGTGTGTGTGCTTATGTCTGACTCTTGAGGTTTAACATCATAAAAATTTTTTAAATATTAAGTTATATTAAATGAAAATTTTAAACAATTTTTCAACCACCCTCAAATCCAGCCCCACCACCTACCAGAAAGAGAAATGGGAAATGAAAGGAGGTACTCTTTATTTTTGAAATATGAATGATTAAAATGTTAGCTCACTTGAAGAACAAACACTATTATCTGGAAAGAAATCATAGGGAATGTCGATTTCCTTTTTTAAAAAGGGAAATTTAATACCATGGGTAAAGTGCTCCCTAATTTTTTTTCACAAACCTAAACTTTGTGTTATTACCTTATTGTACCTCTCAGAATTTCTCAACCCTCTACACAAAGAAGTAGAAGGAACAAAAAACTACAAAAGATTCTGAAACCTTTTTTTGTGTTGGAACACAATACCAGCACTTTGTCCAGTTACACAAGGCAATTCCTTCTCTTCGAGTTACAGAAAGAACAAAATCCTGTGTCTTACCTTCCATTTACATTCATCAGGCAGTTCTGACTGCATTTTAAGCAACTTAGCGACAATAAATAAGACAGACAACTGACTTAATTTTTAGATTGATATAGATGGATACTTCAAAATGTTTGAATTCATCTTTAAAAAGGAGAAAATGAATTCCAAATTTCTTACTTTTTTGGTATTCAGAATGTAAAAATATAGTCCACACATTTGTAGATGCCTGCTGACTTCTGTGTATCCAGAGCTTGGAGCGAATAAGTCCGTATATGCAAATGGAATCTCATGCCTTCGGGAAGACATGGGATGAGCACCTGCTTAGAAAAACGGACCTGGATTTGAAGTCTAACTCCAACACTTTTCCTACTTACATGTCCTAGGGCAAGTTTCCTGATCTCTTCAAGCTTTTAGCTTCCTCATCTAGGACAAGAAGATAATAAAGCTTTCTTCACTGGGTGACTATATTAACTGAGAGAAGGTAGGTCAGCATCTAGAATAGGTCTGGTGCCCAACTAGCAATGCAGAGAAAGAGACTCAACAATAATTACTGTAGACAGAAGATCTTTCAGGTGAGGTTTTCAAATAGACATCATCTAACAGAGGAAATGCACAAAAGTCTTTTTCAAATGATTATATATAGTGATTTGAACTACCCATTCTTAAGGTAAGCAAAGCCTTAATATTACCAAATCTATTAATGTGCCTTAGTGATTATTATACCAGAGCAAAGTATGAGGTTTTTTTTAAAAAAGATCTCAGATAAAAAATTTTTCCAGGGCCGGTGAGATGGCTCAGCGGCTTAAGCGCCTGCCCGGCAAGCACGAGGGCCCGAGTTCGACTCCCGGAACCCACATACGAAAAAGGGGCCGGTGATATCGCTCAGTGGCACGGGCGCCTGCTGGCGCGCGAGGTCCTGAGGTCGACCCCCCGGTACCCACAAAAAAAAAAAAAAAAAAAAAATTTTTTCCAAGCTTTGCAAATTCAAATATTAGAATCAATTTTGGAAACATCCATCAATTATCCTTTCAATTGAGCTATACCAAATGAAATCTTAATCTCAGAATTTCATTTCTAAAGCTTTATTTCAATTGGTGTAAATTCTTTCCTGCTTTGTATGGCAGAAGAAACCAAGTTCTTCTGGTCTCATTCTCATTTCTTTTTTCTTTTTAGTTTTGTTTTTGTTTTTGTTTTTTTTGAGACAGAGTCTTGCTTTGTACTGCATGCTGGCCTTGAGCTCACCTATGTAGCCCAGGATGGTCTTGAACTTGAGGCAATCCTCCTACCTCAGCCTCCCAAGTGCTGGGATTACAAGCATGCACCACCACACCCAGATTCATTTCTTTATTGTTGTGGTCTCAAGAGAAATCCAGATATTCTTTTTTTCGTATTCTTTGGGCCAGAACAATAGTGGTCCAATGTGCTTTCGGAATCTCTAGTATTACTTTCCCTGGAATCCTTGTGGCTAGTTCTTTGTGTTTCCCAGGTATTTTCTGTAATTTTAATAAAAGTTCTCCCTAATTTTTAATTGAAACAGAGATGACATGGTAACCCCAAATCTAACATCCCTGGAACTTGTGATCTTTAGCCAACCTCATCTACATGTGGGGGGTCTCACAAGTTAAGAAAACTAGGCTTCAACTCTGTGGGTAGAAATCGGAGGAAAAGAGGATGCAAGCTGTGTTAAATAGCAGGTGATGACCTTTCTCTCCATCAGGACTGAATCAACCACGCTTTGTAGTCTGAGCTTTAATGAGAGGGCATCCACTGAAATAATAGTAAAACTAAGGTGCTGTGCATTACTTATCTAACATTCTTTTTTTTTTTTTTTTTTTTTTTTTTAATGCAGGTACCAGGAGTCAAACTTAGGACCTCACACTTGCCAGGCAGGCGCTTATGCCGCTGAGCTATATCACCGGCCCTAACATTCTTAAGGAATAAGGAATTTTACTTACATATTTGAAACCACTAAAGCTTATTCCCTTAAGTGCTAAAATTTTCCATTTTAAGTGGAAATCTTTATAAAAATTACTATTTCCCTGCCTAAGAGGAATGCGATAAACATAATTCCACTTTGCCTTAATAATTAAAAATTATAATTATTATCATTGTGCTGAGTTATGGTCATGACTTCAAGATCTTTTGTATGGAAAGAAAAATTTGCTCAGGTAAATCCTCACTATGACTATTTTTTAAATATGTCACATTTGGGGGGTCTTAAAGTTTCTTTCATAGTACTGGTCCTGCATCCTATGTTCCCCATTATAGTTGTCTATTGTACAGAGAATACTCAAGAAACCAACACTGTATGAATTGTGATTCAAGAAAAAGCAAATAGGTGCTGAGAGGAAGCCTGCAGGAATCTCTTAATAATAAGATATACAACTTAATGCCTAGCTTTTAAAGGTTTTTTGCTTTTTTAATGCTTTCACATTTAATAGTTGTATGTCTGAGAGGCAAATTCAAGTCATTGTTTGAGTGGAGAGTTACTTCACCAGAGCATCTCCTTCTAAGAGGAGTTAGGAACATAGAATATTAGTCCTCATCCCCTCCTTGGCAGTTCTATGACAACTCTTGCTTTCTTATACTTAGTAATGGGAAGATACAAGTGACATGACTTATCTAAGGGCAGCAACACTAGGGTAGAGCCAGACACAGAAATTTCATCACAGAACTATAGCTATTGTGTTAGTCAGCTTTCCATTACTATAACAAAATGCATGAGAACAAAGGTTTATTTTGTCTCAGTTTTGTAAGTTTTGGTCTGTGACTGGTTGGCTCTGTTGCTATGAATCTGTGGTGGCAGGATATCGTGGTAGGAGCATATGGTGGAAGAAGTTCGTTCACCTCGTGGCCGTAAAGCGAAAAAGAGAAGAGCGGCTGGGGCTCCTTAAGAACATGTAACAAAGTGAAAAGAGGCGCTTCTGCTTAATTGTCTATAATTCCACTGGCTGTATACAGGGCATTCAGTTGATTTATTTGATTTTTAGGAAAGTAAAATCCTGCCTACAGATGAAGAGCCCCTTTAGTCTAAATCTTTAGAACACAAAGGTTTATTATTATTATTATTATTATTATTATTATTGGAAATATAAGGTTAGTAGATTTCATCAGGTTCTATTCTTTTTTTAATGCAAACAGGGGCCACAGGCCACTGCTGGGGAGTGGGAGGGCACTAACCCCATTACCTGTCCAGAAGTTTCTACCTCCCCCTGGCTGCTGTGGTGTGGGAGGTGGATGTCGGCAGGCAGAGGCCAACAGGTTGCAGCAGTGGGAGGACAGCTGAAACCTAGGGGCCTGCTGCCTGCCCTGCGCTGATCCCCTAGCAGTGCACCTCTGGACAAGAGGGTCTCTTGTACCTTGCCCCACACTACACAGTCAGTGTGGGACTGAGCATTAACTCCTTGTCCTCCATCGCCATGCATCCTGGGAACTGTTTGCCTTACTCAGTACAATTATTTAGCCCTTGTTCAAATCTCTTACAATTTTAAAAACATAAACATTTGGCTTTGGGCAAATAAGCGAACAAAAAACAAACAAAAACAAAAACCTCTTTATGTTTCACTTGCTTTCCTGGCCAGTCAGTGACGTTTTCTGAAAGTTAATGTGGCACGAAAAGAAAATTGTAAAACATGGAGAGGCTGTTTCTGGGATGAAGACGTTGCTTTCATCTGTCAAGCTCTAGGGGTTTCCCAGCCGGGAATTTTCCTGGCTGGAGTAGTTTTCAAGAGGTTGGCTTTTATTCCGAAGTCAAATCCCACCCCACCTCCCCTCACACGTCCCCGCGGGCACACGCGTGTACACATCAGGTTAGAGAAGGGTGCCAAAGCAGACAAGCAGAGGAAAGCAGGGCTGACAGCAAGGAGAAGGGTGGGTTCGGCAAGCGGTATTTACACAGCACTTCCCTTCCAGACCGCAGAGCTCCGCACAGATGCTATCTCACTAATCCTCAATGGAGCTTTCTCAAAGCGCCTTTATCCAGGCTCTGTCAGTGAGAAAGCGAGGCTGGGCCAGCAGAGGTGGTTGAGTCCGCGGTAAAGGTGGAAACCTAACCCCAGGCTCCTGACGCAGAGGCCATTGTCCTTTCCACTCCACCAAGCCACCTTCCTGTCAGGTGTCTGGTAAACAGGTTAACCGATCCCTCCCCGTGCGGGGAGTGACTGGGGAACGTCGCTTCTAGTAGGACTAGACATTTAAGTAGCTGGAGATTCAGACGTCGCCTGTACCCCGGAACCCCCACTCTGACCCTAAGGCAGAGGGGAGGCTGCGTCCAGCGTGGCAGGAGCTGCAGGGCGGCCGGGCTCCCGGAGCGATGCTGAGGGGGCCGCGGTGCCCTTTGGGGAATGCAAAAAGCAAGCCCCGTTTGTTCATTTTTTGTTCACTTTCATGCCACTGGCGCATTCCTACAGAGAGAAAAGAGAGAGGAAGAGGGGAGGGGGCTGAATGAATGAATGTACGCATGAGAATGAATGAATGAGGATGCACGCCTGGGGAAAGGTCCTGAGAAATGATGCGAGCGACCATGAACTCGGCCCGCGAAGACAAGCATCCTTTCGCCCGGCCCAGGCCGAGCGGGGGCGGCCGGCCGTTCCCATGCCATCAGGGGTGACGGGGTGACTGCTCGGCACCGTGGCGGGGGTTGTCACACAGGAATCCCGCCCCCGCGGCGCCCTTGGCCGCCTCCCGGAGTCCGCCCAGCGCGGGCCGCCGTGGGGCAGATGGCGCGCGCTCCCTGGGCGCAGGGCCTGGGTCACAGCCCTGGGTCGCTGACTGGGACGCCAGCTCCCGACGACCCGGCCGTTGCTCCTTCACAGCCCCGGGACGGCGCGCCCGCGGGCGACCTCCGCTCCCCTCCCTGCTCCCCTGGGGCGCCCCGGGGCGCCCTGCCTCCCATCCGCATTCTCCTCCCACACCGCGCCCCATCCCCCACCCACCCCCATCCCGCCTCCCGCCTCCCGCCTCTCTCTCTCTCTCTCTCTGTCTGTCTCTCTCTCTCTCTCTCTCTCTCTCTCTCTCTCTCTCTCTCTCTCACACACACACACACACACACACACACATCGCCCCAATCCCTCCCCGTGGCCGTAGCCTCTGATTTCCACTCTGGCTACCCCAACCCACTTGTCTGATACATTGCAGTCAAAATAAAACCGTGGAGAAGAACATGGAATAGTCCTCAATAAGACCTCAAGAGATAACTGCAGTAAATTTATCTTGTTCATTATTAGTCTGCTTTTGTTCAGTGTGCACATCCCAAGAGGGAATGCTCACCTAACGCGGTCGGATATGAACCCCTTCCCCTAGATCACCTCATCTGAAGTCCCTAGAGGCAGAGAATGTTGATCAATCTGAGGTTTGCTCCTTCCAATTCAGGGATTAGCGCATTGCCAACACCTCCCAGCCCGCCCTTGCAGGAGCCACTGAAATATGGCTTCTTTCACTGTCACCTTTGATCGTCAGAGGGGAGCTCGAGTTCTGAAGAAGGGTACAAGTTCTCCTCACTCTTGGCATCTCTCATTGTCCTGGCTACCACGGTCATTGCTAACTGCTGTGTGAACGCTGGATTTCCTCACCTATGCGATGGCTTCAGGCACCAGGAAGCTTGCAGCGGGAGAGTCTCTGTGGACCCTCTGCTCTGCTAATAACAGGCCTGCGCAACACCACGTGCTTAGTGCTTGCTAATTATCTTATTTACTCCTCACAACAGCCTATTTAATGGATGGTCAAACTAGCTTAGGGCGGTTCAGAACTGCCCAACCACACAATTTTAAGTGCAGGTCTGTCTGGCTCCATGCTGTTAAAGGGCTCCTCAGTTCTGGCCTCAGTCCATCAGTATTGTGTGGTAAAGCAGCAGAGGACAGAAGGGCAGTGGGGCAATGAGAAGGCATTTTCCTTTTTTTTTTTTTTTTTTGTGGGCACCGGGGGGACGACCTCAAGACCTCGCGCGCCGCAGGCGCCCATGCCGCTGAGCGATATCACCGGCCCCTTTTTCGTATGTGGGTTCCGGGAGTCGGACTCGGGCCCTCGCGCTTGCCGGGCAGGCGCTTAAGCCACTGAGCCATCTCACCGGCCCGGCATTTTCCTTTTTGTAGATACTGGTTTAGAAACCCAGTGATAACCCTGGATTTACCTCTGAAGAATTCCCTCCTGGCTCCAGATTTCAACCAGCATCAGAGAAAGTCAAAAGCTCACCAAGGCCACACCTCAGCTGTCATTCTTCACTCCTCAGACTCAAACGCCACATGAAACTACTGATACAGGAAAGGTAAAAATTCAACATGGCGCCACAATTCAAAGCTGGGGTAGCTAGCTTTGACAGCAATGAGCAATTAGATATTAAGAATGCAATATTAATGGAAATGAGTTAATAGTAAAAAGGAGAATGCCCAGGAATGCCCTTGCAACTGTGTAAGAATAGTTTTTTATGTTTAATACTTGACTTGATATCCATTATTCAAAGTCCAGTGACATGAGACGGTCTTTAGGATGCAATTGTGTTGTACTGAATCCCTTCTGACACTCAAAACTAGACCTCTTTCAGGAAAGTCCAAGAGCCACTTTATAATTTTATTTGAGAAAGAGTTCCTTGTAACTGGAAGTAACTTACACAAATATTTTTACAAGCTTAGAATAACTTATTTAATAGAGCAACTTCGGTTCAAGCTACTACGTCAGCAGAATGCTGCTTTGGAATGGTTTTTCATGTATTTCAAAAACAAGACCAGGGAAGCCTGAGTCTGCATCTCCATATATGAAAGAAGAGTAATCCTATCGAGGAAGCTTACCTTGGTCCAGCAGATGGCCAACTGCCCCTTTCTAGTGACATTTGTGTAGGGTTGGTTGATTGTGGTAAAAAGCTAGGAATTGAGGGCTGCCAAGTTCTAATAAAATTCCTCTCTGAACTTAGTCTTGCAGAAGTAAAATGATGCACTGAACCCAGAGTGGCAGAGCACAATAAGTGATAGCTACACTACAGAAGGCCTAAGAAATTGCCTCCTTCTGCCAGTAAATCCTTCAGCCATTTACATCTTAGTATGAATCTGTTTCACTCTTAAATGACGGATGAAACCAATACACATTTTCCTAGTTTATTCTTTTACAGATCATCATATGTTTTATAGTAGACAGTGTTTCTTTCCATGATCTACAGCCCCTCCTGTTATTAGATCACTAGAGGGCTTGATGGGATGGACAAGAGGTGAAAGTAGGGATAATTCTGGTTATTTGTGCCTGGCTTCCTGGATGGAAGGGTTGGGGTTGGGCTGGGGTATTGATGACAAGAGGATTAGGGCTTCAAAACTGAAAGCACGTGGTACACAGTGGGGAAGGGGAAATGAGATTTCAACAGATAGAGCAGGAGCATAGGAAGGGAATGGGGAAGCAGACTTAATGTGCTTTATGGCTTAATTAGATTCAGTCCTGGGCAGAGCTGGCCACCTTATGTACTGAGCGCAGGCCATGGGTCACTCTTAGACGAAGGCTCTTGTGGACCATCACAGCACTGTTTAGGTGAAATTGTGGCTCCTGAGCTGCTGCTGCTGTATATGACTGGGACAGTTGTCAGAAATAATGAATATATTATATCCTAAATTTTAAGAATTCAACTTCCCTGGGTTCCTGGGCTTTCAGTGCCTCTAGGTTTATACATTTATCTATTGTTTTAAAAGATAAAGACAGGGCCGGTGAGATGGCTCAGCAGCATAAGCACCTGCCTGGCAAGCGCAAGGGCCTGAGTTCGACTCCTGGAGCCCACATATGAAAAAAGGGCCAGTGATATTGCTCAGCAGCAGGGGTGCCTGCTGGCACGCAAGGTCCTGAGGTCGACCCCTGGTACCCACAAAAGAAAAAAGAAAAAGATAAAGACATATTAAGACATACTTACTGGAAAACTTAAGCTGTATTTCTTTTTCTTTTTTTTAATGTGGGTACGGGAGTCGAACCCAGGACCTCACACTTGCCAGGCAGGTGCTTATGCCGCTAAGCCATCTCACTGGCCCAAGCTGTATTTCTCGACTACCGTAATTACTTCAAATTGGTTATTAGGATTAAATGTACATAGCATCATAGCATTTATGACCGCTTTAAGTGTACAGTTGGGCAGCGTGAAGCACATCCGCACTGTTGTGCAGTATCACTGGCCCTCCACCAGCACTTCTTCCCTCTCCCATACAGAGCCTCTGCCTGTTGAACAACTCCCCGTGTACCCTGCAGCTTCTTTCTGTATGCTTTTGGCTATCCTAAGTCCCTTATATAAGTGGCAGCATACAACATTTGTCCTTTTGTGACTGATTTGTTTCACTTGGCATGATGTCTTCAGAGTTTATCCATGTTCTAGCATGCATCAGAATTACCTTTTTAAAGAGCTGAATCGTATTCCAGGTATATACTCCATTTTGTTTATCCACTTATCCATTGATGGAAGTAATCCCTTTTTCATAAACCCACCAGTATTTACATGTAATGATGATGTTGTCCCTCAGAGTAGAGCACCTGGGAAACTATACACTTAATGATGATTAAGTCATGGGCTAAATCATGCCACCCCATTCTTATGTTGAATTCCTATCCCCCAGGACCTCAGACTAGGACTGCACTTGGAGATTATGCCTGTAAAGAGGTGAGTAGGTCAAAATGAATCCATTAGCGTGGGCCTTCATCCAACCTGACTGGTGTCCTTGTGGAAAGAGGAAATGTAGAAGCACAGAGATGCAGGGAAAGCGCAGGAGGACACAGCAGGAGGGAGGCTATCTGCAGGCCAGGGAGAAAAGCACTGGAAGAAAGGAAACCTGTACACCTTTGATCTTAGACTTCGTGTCTCCAAAATTGTGAGAAAATAAATCTCTGGTTTAGTCACTTAGTCTGTGGTATTTTGTTATGGCAGCCCTCACAAACTAATACAACTTGTTACAAGTAGTATTTTGATGCTTTCATTAAAATTGCTTCAGAATCAGTCCAAACCCATGTGTCCACAGCAGTCTTACTACTTTATGGTCACAAGCATTACTCGGGTTAATCCCTAGCTTCTTCTCATCAGATTTGACTTTATTTATTTGGCTTTTGACTCTTTAACAAAAAATTAAATCCTTTCATAATGGATAAAATGCCTTCTACAGAGGATATTCAAGGGAATACTCTGCCAACTTTGAAGGCTGTTCTGGAAGGAAATTGTTTCGAGCAGTAGCGACAGAGTTGAAGAAAATATTTTGTCTACTATGGTAATTCACAATGGAGGCGACAACCCTCATTAAGATCAATATGCTCCATTATATCTGCTAAAGAATCCGTTGTCTTACTTCATCTCCCTCTTCTTCTTTACAATGTGCATGAATTTGGAACTCGCTTCCCACTCTTCCTCCAAGAGCACAAGCCCTTCAAAGACGTCTATGACCTGACTCTTCAACCCAGCGGCAGAGCCTTCTGTTTCTTTAATCCACAGCTGGGTTGCTTTGATACTTTGGTCAAAAGGATCAGCTCTCAATGAGGCTCAGTTCACAGGCAAGCTCCAGGGCAGACCCCTCTCCTCTGCCTCCAGATGGAACAAGGGAAGGTGGGGGTCATAATGAAAAGACAGAACGATATGGAGAAGAGGGCAAGTCCTAGGAAAGGAGGCTTTTGTGTCTTGAAGGAAAAGGACAGAGTTGGAATTGGGGGCCTTGAGGCATTTTGTACACTTTTAACTACATTTTCTTGTAAATTTACTTTAGAAGCCAGGAAGAGGTCGGAGTAGGAATCATGGTCAGTTGATTGCCACAATCTCTGTCAAGGTTCTTGTCTGTAAATTTTTACTGGAAAAAAATTTTAAAATAACACCAACTTGGAATATCATTTATTTTTCTAAAAAATAAAGTCATATTTCTTACTGGGCTGAGCCTGAGGACAGGGCCTGTGCCTTCATCATCATTACAAATTCTGCACAGTGTCGGGTACCTTGCAGCGACTCTAAACGTTAAATGAATGGCATACCCATTCACGTATTTTCAGTTCCATGATGCTCCATTGTGTTCCCCATTTTTGTCCCATTCCCACTTGATTTTCTCTCACTCTATAGTCCTCATGTTGAAACCCAGATTTACAGTAAAACTTTGTCCATGGCTAATATAGATTTTATCTTTACCACAGCTCTGAATTTGAACTTGCAAGGTGAGTTGAGGGCTACAGAAAGTAAGTGAATGCTGCTTAAGTCTACATCTGTTATGGTTTATATCTAAGGGTTTGTATCTAAAATGTCCCCCAGAGCCTCATGCACTCCCAGGTGGGGCTTTTGGGAGTGGGTGGATCATGGGTGTGATACTGGATTAAAGGTGTAATAACTGGAATAGTCCACTGATTGGTTTAGCACAGTTCTGGGTGTTGATAATGGGAAGGCCCACCCTGGGTGTGGGTGGCACCAACCGATAGGCTTGTAGCCTGCATGGAATAAAAGGGAAAGGAAGGCTCATTGCTTTGTGCTCCCCACCTGCCATTCGATGAACTATTTCTCCTCTGGCATTCCCCTCTGTCCTGCCACCCTGCCTTGAAGCCAGCTGACTATGGACTGAAACCTCTACAAACTGTAAGCTAAAATAAACCTTTCTTCCTTTAACTTTGAGTGTTTCATATTTTGTCCTAGCAATGAGGAAGTAACTAAGACAGAGTCCACTGAAGATGGACTTGGACTGAAGCTCTCTGCACCCCCTGTCAACCACCTCTCAGGAGGTAAAGAATGGTGTCTTCCAAAAGAATCCAGACATTATCTTCCCCTATTCTTTATACCACCTGACTTGAAAGCAATCCTTCAGACTTCAGAAAGTTAATAAAATTAGGCTAATGCAAGAGAGCTCTTCAGTTAATACAAAGAAAATTCAGTGTATGAAGACACTTATTTCATTAAGGAGAGGACGCATGAACCAAAACACATGTTAAAATATTTGCCTTGTTCTCCCGCTGTCCTGGAGCTTTGTAGCTGGCATAAGATCAAAACAATTTATTTTACTGTTCCCCTCAAAATATATCTTATACAAAACTATTGTGTGGGAGCAGAGACAAAGAATGATACCTCCGCATGGTGAAAAAAGTTTCAGTTTCTCGTGCTGAAGAAAATTCTTTTCCAGTGAGCCCTCACAGTCCCAGCAGACAACAGTGTAGGCTGGCAGGTGGGATGCTCCTTTTGTGGACACCAAAGCCACAGTCAAGTGGACACAGAATGGACACCAAAGCCACAGTCAAATGGACACAGAGTGGACACCAAAGCCACAGTCAAGAAGTTCTTAACTGTGTCTGAACTTGGCAATCAAGACTATTGAGAATGAGTTTTCTGTTTTGAGGACCAAGGAATGCAATATGCACCCCTCTCCTATTTTATTCTCTCTTAATGTCAAGAGGAAAGGCTGATAAAAATCCTCCGCAGGTAGATGCCTCATTAGGGACTTTCAAAGCTGACATCATGGAAAACACTCACATTTTCATTGAAAGAGAAGTAAAAGAAAAAAGAAGTTTTTACTCTTCTAAAGAAGTCCTCCAATAAAATAAATTTCTTATTTATATATTCCACATAAGCTAGGCTGAGACTGTGGCTCTCATTCAGGAAATAAAATGTCACATTCTCACGTGGAATAAGAAGCACTCACCCCAACTCACCTGACATCTCCCTACAGAGGCTTTTGCTGACTCTGCCAATCCAACCAAGCAACTCAGTGTTACGGTTTGAATGTGTTTTGTACCCGCCAAAACTCATGCTGAGACTCTTTCAACGCGGCAGTGTTGGGAGATGAGGTCTAGCGGGAAGTGGATGTGTCGCCGGGGCAGAACCCTCACTAGTAGATTAACGGCCTCTCTCAGGAGTAAGTCCTCGCACTCTCAGAGGAGAGCGGGTTGTTATAAAGCTGTTATCCCTGTGTTCTGTCTCTTCCATGCATACCGCTTGCACACTCTCTTATGAGATCAAGTTTTCCTGAAGGAAAAGCCTAACATTTGAGCATATCTGGAAGGCCGAGGAGAGGAGATCGGGAGAGTTAAGACAGCAAAAAGGGAAAACACTCTGCTGTGGGGAACAGAGTCTAATTCTGGTGGGACCACCGGAAGCTACTTGATGTCTTCCAGGATTGTCCTGCTGAAAGACAGGAAGCAGGTCCTTGTATCCATCATCTCCTTCCCACTGATCAAAAGGCATCTCAGCAGCATTAACTTCCTGACCTGTGCAGATGCTTGGGCCAACCCAACCTTCCTCAGGATCTGTGGTGGCCCAGGGTAGAAAGCAAAGGTTTGTGATTTATTAGTTATTTGTGGCTGCAGAATAAATCATCCCACAACTTCATGTCTTAGAACCAAGAACAACTATTATTTCAGAGCTTCTGTGGTCAGGAATGTAGAAGCAGCAGGGAAACTGGCTCAGGTACATTCAGGATACTGCTACCATATGCGACTACGTGTTTAAGGAGCACTATTGGCATGAAATGTACTAGAACCCACAAAGAACTGTATACACCAACATGGCCGAAATAATGCACGGGTCACAAGGGTGTAAGTCATGGTATTACTTGTATCTGTTCAGGTTTGCTTCCTTTGTGCCTCCTGCCATTCACACCCAATCATTTCCTTGGTTCCTCAAGTTGAACCTGGGAGGATGTTCAAGGAGACAAAGATTTCAGAAAACACCAATGTGAAAAGCTGGTCTATTGTAATTTTACAATTACAATAGATGATCTGAAAATGGCACCTTGGATTGATTAAATCATTTAGAAAGTTTTTTTCCTGGGTTTTTTTTTTTCCACCCCCAACCTACAGTATATGGCTACAGAAGCCAGCACATAACTCTCTGCCTTTTCACAGGGGAACCTCACAGAGCTTACAGACTTCTGACTCATAGATCAGATCGGATGCTCCACTTTTATGGAACAAGACACAGTCCTAGAGGAAACAGCAAATCTATGTTATCATAAGGACAAGATTCATTTGGCTTAAGTCTGCTCAACATCTCAGCAGACTCCTTTGGACATCAGGGTCATAGAGTTTGGTGAACATGGCCCCGAAGTCATGAGTAGAAATGCTTTTTCTATACCACCCAAATGACTTGTTTACATAACCAAGACTAGACTAAAAACATTTGGTCTCCAAGGCAAAGATACAAGTCAAAGACAAAAATACAACATCCATCCCCACATCCATCCTCCTGCCTTTCTTTACTGGCAGATCCCAATTTTGATGCCCACTCTAAACCACCACCACCACCACCACCGCAACAACAACAAAACAAAAACAAAAAGAAAAAAAACCTCTCATCTTCTTCAGCAACTTGGAACAGCCATGTGACAGTTCTGATGAAACTTATGTGAAGCCTGCTGGTGAGTTCTGGGATTCTGTTTTCCTGATATACACATTAGTCCTAATTTTTGTGTCCTGACTGTGGAGTGACTGGAGCTCGAGCCAAAGCAGCCACCTTGCAGTCATGAGGGGAAGGCCAAGGGAATCAAAGAGCTCTAGAGCCAAATGAGCAGCCCCTGGTAGCCCTGTATTTGGTGCTTGGACGAAAGAAGCCCCCATTGCTTCCCCTGGTTCCAGGGTGTTTTCTGTTTCACAATGTTGCTCAATCCCTAATGGACATGGCTTACAAGGGTATTTTTAGATCAATCCTAATGAACTGTAATTTTGTTGCCTCAATTAATTTTTTGGAATTTTTATTACCTTGAAAGAAGTATATTCAAAGTTTCAATTTTTTTTGTTGTTGTTGTTATTGTTTTTGAGACAGGGTCTTACCATGTAGTGCAGACTGGCCTTAAAATCACTTATGTACCCCAGGCTGGCCTTGAACTCATGGTGACTCTCCTGCCTCAGCCTCCCTAGTGCTGGGATTACAGGCATGCACCACCACACCCAGCCAAAGCTTCATATTTATAAAAGCCATTATTGTTGATCTTCTGAAAAAATATTGACCTCCTGATGATCCTGACCCTTCTGCAAAATCTCTTCAACCAGCCAAACTCACATGCCTTTGGGTCTTCACAGATGACAGGCTCTGTCTTGATGCAACTCCCCTCTCACTACCCCAACTCTGTTAATTTGGCATCTCTTTTGCTGACTCCTCCAACCTAACCCAAGTAATGTGGTTTGTCCCCACCAAAACTCACACGAAGGCTTCATTCCTCAGTGTGTCCATGTTAGCAGGTTTTTTGAGTCATGGTGGCACAACCCTCATGAACAGATTAATGGCCTCTCTTGGGAGCGAGCTAGTTCTTGCTTTCACAGTACTGCATTATATACTGCAAGACTGGGTTCTTTTTTTGTTTGTTTGTTTTCTGAACCCAGGACCTCGTGCTTGCCAGGCAGGCGCTGTGCCGCTGAGCTATATCCCCGGCCCCTGGGTTCTTATAAAGGAGTGAGCCCTCAATGTTTCTCTCTTCCACAGCCACCTGCTCACCACTGTGGAACACTCTCCCACTACGGGATGCTATTGGCCTTATGTTGCAGCGTGAGGCCCCTGCTGGATGTGGCCTCCCAAGTTTGAACTTTCCCTCCTCCAGAACCATGATCTAAGTAAGCCTCTTTTCTTTAAAAAGTCCCAGTTTTAGGTATTCTGTTATAGCAATGGAAAATAGGCTAAGATACCCAGTTACATTCTCATGCAAAAGAATCTCTTCTTTCCAGAGCTTACCAAATGTATACATGCACATGCTTTCTTTTTTGAGGGCATATGCATAGTATTTGTTTCCCCACTGAACATTAAGCTCCATGAGGTCAGGGGCTGTACAAGTTGTGTCTGGGCCTATGTTCTAATCCCTGAAGAGAAGAGTGCAAAGGTGGAATGTTACATCCAACTGGCTAAAAAGGAGCCCGCTGAAAAGTCCAAGGGGAGTGTTCTCAGTCCAAGGGTCTCCAGAATTTAGAAAGTATCTGAAATGGTGCCCATACTAGATTCTGCTCATTGAAATGTTCACACTTTCCTACTTATTATTTATTTTTTATTATTTCTCACTGTAAACCTTTAGGCAGCAGGAATGTGTCCAAGGTGACAAGTACCAAAGAGTAGTCTGGGCCAAACTTCCAAACTTCCAGCCAATCAAGAGAGCTGAGGAGCAATAGGTCAGGTTCTAATTCTTCTCAGTTACTCCAAACAAGAGAAAAACACCCGTTATCCATGGCTAAAGGTAAGAACCTCTGAATGCTTTCTTATATAATTATTTTAAGGTTTGAATTTTGAAAAGCTAAATACAGACTGAAAATATCAGTTTACACTGGTGGCCAAGCAAGCACCTGGAGAGCATTTAGATGTGGTGATACTTTGCTCTCAAATAAACGTGCATTCATTCATTCTTTCATTTTTCTTTTCTTTCTCTCTTTCTTTTTTTTTTTTTTTAAGGTTCTGTTTCTTGGAATATAACACAGTTATCCAGCTTTCCAGAAAGGTGCCATTTCCCTTCTGGTTCTATACAAAGCTGAAGGCAAGAATTCAAGATAGACAAGCTATTTTTGGAATATTAAAATATATGCAAACCCAAATGAAAAGGTAAGCAAAAACTGGAAAGAAATCTAATAAGTCATAAGAAAACTTGAAAATATAATACCTGTTACAGCTTGTATCTAGATGTCCTCCCAAAGCCTCATACAGTCATAGGTGGGGCTTTTTCAGAGGTGGCTGAATCTAGAGTGTGTGATTGATTCATGGTGCAATACTGGGATTAAGGGGTGGGTGATTACTAAATCAGTCCACTGGTTTGGCACCACTCTAATCCTGGTAGCCTGGATAAGATATAAAGGACAGAAAGAGCTGTGGTTGTCCTTCTTGCTTGCTTTGCTACCTTCTGCCTGCCATGAACTGTTTCTCCTCTGCAATGCCTGTCTGTCCTACTACCCTGCCTTGGAGCCAGTCAATTATGGATTGAAACCTTTACAAACTGCGAGCTAAATAAACCTTTTCCCCTTTAACTTTGGGTGTTGGGTTTTTTTATCTCAGCGATGAGAGAAAAGTAACTAAGACAGTATGCTTGAGAAATATGTTACTCTTTGCTGCGAACTCTATGTCTTCTTTTTGTGCACTTACTACGTTGGAAATGCCCATAAATGACTCTGCCTATCTGGAAGTCTCATTAATCCACACTGTCTGAGGCTTGAAAGACACAAAGGCAGGAAGTGGGGTAGAGAGAAGGGGAGGGAAGGGCCAGCTGGAAGCTGCATTTCCAGGCAGAGCTACACACTGAGTGGCCTTAATAATAGATCATGGGCCGGTGAGATGGCTCAGTGGCGTACATGCCTGCCTGGCAAGCGCGAGGGCCCGAGTTCGACTCCTGGATCCCACATACGAAAAAAGGGCCGGTGATATCGCTCAGCGGCACAGGCGCCTGCTGGCGCGCGAGGTCCTGAGGTCGACCCCCGGTACCCACAAAAAAAAAAAAAAAAAAAAAAATAGATCAGCCAGAGACCAGGGTTCTGGAATATTTAGGTGTGATGCGCCAGATTATTTGAGTCTCAAAGGAGCGAGGTAGAAGGATTTCTAGTGCATATTGCATAAATCTCCAACTCAGCAGTTAATTCTAGGTAGTAATTTTATAAGCTGGTTCATTTTCCACTGGAATTAGGATATAAATCCTAAATAAATTAATAGTATTTTTAATTACTAAATAAAACCAATTTATAGGTACATTGTATGGGGAATAAAAATCTTATCTCTTATCATTCAATAGATATCTGCCTTTTTCAGAGAAAATATTATATATTTCCTGATTTTTAATATAAACTTAAAAGCACTAAAAGTATTTGTGAGAAAAATTTCAAGACTTTAAGAAATGATAATATTTCTCAGTGCCTTTTAGACAAGAATTTTTTTTTTTTTTTTTATATGCGGGTACCAGGAGTCAAACTCAGGACCTCACGCTTGCCAGGCAGGCACTTATGCCACTGAGCTATATCACCGGCCCTAGACAAGAATTTTTAAAGGTTACTGGTTAATTGTCCACCACAGAGGTAATCTATCATAAAGAAATTGATCACAAAGTATCAGAGACATAGAATTAATAAACCTAAAGCAGAGAACTGTACACCTACATACTTTTGATATGTTTGGATCTGGAGAGGAGATACTGCCTCTGAGAGGGACAAGAAAACTTTTGAATACTATTCCATTGAAAAACAATTTAGAAACCTGAGCTGGGAGGTTCAGTGATAGAGTGCTTTTTCTAGTATGCATGAGGCCCTGGGTTTGATACCCAGTGCAGCAAAATAAAATAAATAAATAAATAAATAATAACATAAAAAACAAAAAACCTGATGTAGCCAGACTATTTATCAAGAAGTTATAGCCAGGTGTGGTGGCACACGCCTATAATACCAGCACTTGGGAGGCTGAGGCAGGAGGATCCCTGTGAGTTCAAGGCCAGCCTGGGCTGCAAAGTGAGTTTAAGGCAAGCCTGAACTGCATAGTGAAACCCTATCTCAAAAAGACAAAAAAAAAAAGAAAAGAAAGAAAGAAGTTATGACATAAGAGTTAAAGTCTTTCAAATGCATAAAAACAAAGCATGCTGTGGCCCACCCATCTACTTCCTGGTGAATCACACTCATAAAACTGAACACGAAGTTAGGAAAAATTAGTAGGCCTCAGCCTGCAGCTTATATCAGTGCCAATAAAGTATACATGATCATTTAAAATTTTTTTTACCTTTACTGCTGCTTTAACTCCAACTTGGAATGGACACAGCACAGAACAATTCTATGGGTCTGTTCTGAAGTCCTCTTCCCCAGGAAAACATATGTCAGAAGGCTGCCTGGGGTTTGAAGGGTTGGTCTAGCTGGCCTTCTTTCTACCTCACATTGCTTGAGTCTCCATCTCTAGGTAAATAGTAGAAATATTTTATCAGTTACATCACAGTTTAATCTGTGGGGCTTGGGCTAGAAGAAACACATGCAAGTCATGAAAGTCTCACTGCGGGACAGTGTGCTATTCACTCTGGAGGGATGTTATTTTGGGTGCGGGCGTGGAGCAAAGCCTCACAAGCCATCACTATGACAATGGGGATGGGGAGTGATTCTCAAACCAAGGAGCAGAGATTATCTCTTCGTGAGAACATATTTGATTAAGAGCCCCCCCCCTTGTGCACTTTGTGTGGGATTAAACAGGGAGCCGAATGCTTAGCTTCCATACAACCATCTTTCCAGCACCCTTCAGAAAGAGCTGCCTGTCAACACATGGGTAAATAACATCTGTGAGTGATGGAAGGGAGAGGGCTCAGAGGCAGAAAAGCAATGAGCACCGCAAGTCTCTAAGATCTGCAGGCAATTCATGAGAGGACCAGGACACTCACAAAGAGAATGGAATTCTGCACCCTCCCCTCTCCAGTTCCCACAAACTCCTCACAGCCATAGGCGCCAGGAATTCTCCAGTGGTGGCACTCTACTGTTTGTGCCAACAGAAAAGTACAAGAGCACAGTTGGCCTCAAATAAAGAGACACATGCTTTAGTCACTCACATAGTCACTTCCTCTGTCCCTGCCCAACGGGCCTGCAAAATGCTAGATATGGAGACTGAGGCCCTGAACTAGCTTTTTTCTAGATCATTACAAGGAGACGTGAACCAGTCTGAGATGAATACTTGAAAACTGGATATGTAAAATCTGCCAGTGTAACCTAACATTTTAGCTTCTGTTTAAAGCCTCCAAAACAAAATGTGGTGAAAGATCACTTACTCAGAAAGCATGGGTGGGGGCAGAGTAAGGAGTGGAGGTGGAGGGGACCGTGGAGGAGAGGCATGAGAGTAATCTGATCCTGGAGATTACCTGCAGCAATCGCAAAGTTAAAAATGTCCACCTCCTATCTTGAAGATCGGAGTTTGCAGAACATTTTACCTTTCTCTGGTGACAAAAATCTTATAGAATGATGGCTAATTAATCAATTAAAGTATATTCAACAAATATTGAGTATTTTCTGTTTCTCACACTATATTGGCACAAAAGAAGATAGAAAAATTACTAAATCCAATCCCTATTTTTGAAGCTTCTATAGTGTATTAAGAAAGTTTATCATAACACCCTTGGAGAAGGGTCTATAAAGAACTAATTTAGTGTAACTTAGTTTACTAAGTACCTAAAAGAAGAAATAATCTATTAATTTAACTACCTGTCAATTCATTTATTTAGATAATCAAGGTCTAGGTGATTGTATTAGTAAAGTTTATTTTTAAAATGTTCAAGTTATTTTATTAGTTTTATTCTTTTCTAAAACCTTTCTATTACCAAGTTTTCTAAAACCAGTCTATCTCTGAAATTAAATTAACAACTTCTAATGTCTGAAACCATGCTGTGGATCCGCAAATAGGTGACAAAAAGCTTTGAAATAGAAAATAGAAGTCTCACTTCTATTTTCCTCACTTCTACAAAATTGTCTTCGGATTCTCTTCCACACTACTATAAAACAAACATGCAAATTAGAAACAGAAAAACATATTGATATTAATAAAAATGACAGTTGACAACAGAAAAAAGGGATGGAAAAATGTTTAAAGCAAACAGAAGAACTGAAAGATGGTTATTGAGAGTCATTTAGTACATAGGCAAAAACTCCTTTGGTTAGATTGAGCAACCAGTTAGACATGCACAGGGATTACTACAAGCAGGTACCCTGGCATAAGTATGAAGAATCAGCTGGTGGTAAGGGAGGTAGGCGGTAACAAATAAAAAACTTCAAAGACTATGGTGATCTGGGCCATTTGGTAGATGCTAGCAACTCTACCCACCTTTATAATCCCTGGGAAATCACATCATTATGAAATTATTTTCCACAATGGTGGCCCTGAGTCATCAGGAAAACTCTAAATCCTGTTTAGTATTCTCTATTTTTAAAAGCAGGAAATGTTTAAGGTCAGGAGAATGAATAAGGTATTTTAGAGTTTATAGGCAAGATTTGGTTGGGTAGAAATTTTACATATCCCCTGGGTACTGAAATTTTTCCCTTTCTAATCAATCAGGAGCTTACAGTGTTCTTGACCAATAAAACGCTCTGTTAAAAAATATCTACTATGTTAACATGTCATTAGAAATAGCAAAAAAAAAAAAAAAAAAAAAGGATTCTATTTTTCAGATAGCCCCACAATTATTTTAAGACACTAAGTCTAGTCTACACTGGGGAAAGAATTTGATGTAGCATTTCTATAGATGGAGAGATGATGACAGGGAGGAAGTTGGTGGTGGTAGAAATAGCGTAAAGGATATGGGGTAACTTGGCTGTGTACAGATTTCGTGGTGCAGGTAGGCAGAAGCAGGACCCCATAGATGAGGCCATGGGGCAGAGAACATGGGAAAATGAGCCCATGCCTGTCTATGCCTTTGTTCAATAGACACGAAGATGACAGGCATGTAATGTTCAGGCCCTAGACAAGGGCTATACGTCTGTGGATGCCCATGTATCTTTCACAGGGAACAGAATGGCGTTGGAATAGGAAATGAATTTGACAAACAGGCCCTCCCATAGGCGGGAGAGAACACCTAAATTTCTTCTGGCCTCACGTTCCTGGGCTTGGCTTGCAGCTGTCTAGATATGCTGAAGGTGTTGCTGAGGGAACACCCTGGTGAAAGCAGACGCTTCTCTGCTTGGGGAAGCAGCAGTTAAAACCAAGCCGTGTCCTATGGGATGAGCAAGCCTTATCTAATCAGCTGGAATTTTAGCTGCAGGAGAGTTTTGTATCTGTCTCTTTAATAACCATGGAAGCTTTGTAGTCTTCTTGATCATTACTAAGCTTCTCAAGTGGCCATCCAGCCTACATCCACCCTATATTGCTTCCTACTGCTGTAGGCAGTCTTGGAAAATTGTTTAGAAGATAATCACGGTAGAGCTAATTCATCTCACACAAATAAGGCTTTAATTTCTGGCTTACTAGAGGACTTTATAGTCACTTTCCTTTTTGTTCTCTGTGAAATACTATCTTTTCTGGTTTTTCTAGTTTCTTGCTCCACGCCTATCAAGTAGCATTTAAATTAGAATACATGCAGGTTGATGATAATATCCACTTGCAGATTTTCTAGGACTTTTCATTAGTCATTTCAAATTTTGGTAACACCTGCAGCAGAAGGTGAATGGGAAAAGAAGTGTTAACGGAGACTGAAAAGACTAATGAAACAGACTTAAAACAAAACAAAAACACAATTATAGGCATGGGATTACTTCAAATTGTCATCTATTTTGTGGTTCTATTTTGGAAATTTACTGGAATATTGGACATCACTAAATATATCTAAGATAGTCATGTAGAAACATAACTGAAACATGCCAACCAAGAGGGCTCCCAATATCCCCACAATCTTTATCCCAGCTGCCTCACTGGTAGAATTCCCACTCCTTTCGGTATGGTTTTGGGAGCTGGGACATCATCTTTATCTACTGGCTTCTGTGGTATTTACTGCATCTAAAATGAAAGCTTCTGCATTTAAATGTTGCCTGGAAAAAACACAATATCTTGCTTTCTTTTATTCATTCATTTGAACTAATTATTGCTATCATAGCCTCATGTGCATTTTTCCCAAACCATAATGATTTGAGACTTATAGAGTAGGGTAAAACAGTTGGATTGTTTTTTCAGGCAGGCAATTTTGTGAAGCAAATGGTAGTAATCTGAGCCACATTTTGGTTTCGAAAGATTTCATCTGTTCATAGGATGATTTCAGGGTCCATATAATTCCTTACCTGGAGATTAACATCCTGTGTTCAAAATCCTGTTTTCCATCTCCCACATGTAGAATACAGGTTTGAGAACTTTAAATAAGACATATTCTTTCATAAAATTTTCCTTGTCTTATCTCCTCTGGGTCAGGTATCTCTGAGTTCTTTGTAATTAGTTTAAAAGAAACATGGGGGAAAAAGTTACAGTCTTTTCAAATAAACTACATGTTTCCCTTAGGAACTCATACTTAAATGTGTATTTATCTTTAAAAACCAAATGATATGAATATAAGAAATGCAATGCTGGGTCAACCCAACAGTCTAACCAGCCTGTGGCTTCAAAGTTTCACAGTCCTCCACTAATGTTGGCCTCAGAATTCTGGGATGTATTTCAAACTCCCTGGTTTCCTTTAATACTCAAATCTGGGTTTACCATTCATAGATTCATCTAAACCTTTCTGGAACTTTTTATAACTTTAGCTTGTATCAATTGTAGAAATATTAAGTCCCACAATGGCAAGGGACCTACCCTACTTACTATGCGACCGCAGCAAGTACTCTGCTGAGGATGACGCGTTCGGATGGATCATTCACTCTATCATAGTTATCCTCTTGGCCGTTACCTATTCACATCCCTCCTATCTGTAAAACTCACTCACCCCATCCTGTGAGCCCCCTTCCCAAAGCCTCATCAAATTATGACACCCACCAAAAATCCAGGATCTATAGTAGGTCCAAATCCTGCTACTCTGCTCTAGAGATCTATGAACTGAACAGAAAATCATCGGCTTCCTACCTACTGCGGTAGGCGGCTTCTAATAGCCCCCAGTGGTCCTCACTTCTTGTTGCTTGTGGTTTTGCATTATCCTTTCCCTGCAATAATTTGATTTTAACCAATGGAATATTGTAATATTGAGGGGGCGCCACTTCTTTGATTAGGTTTCATAAGATGGGCCTCCTTTCATCTCTGTCTCTGTCCCCAGTTCTGATGAAGGTGCCATTTGAGGCTCACCGGCAAGGAACTAAAGATGACTTCCAGCCAAAGCCAGCAGCAGCAAGGAACTGAAATTTTCAGTCTAAAAGGCCTCAGGGAACTGAAGCCTACCAAACATGAAGGTGAGTTTGAGAGATGCTTCCCCAGCCGAAACTCAGACGAGACTCAGGCTGGGTGGACAACTTGGATGAGGGTTCGTGACAACCCTGAATCAGGACCATGAGATAATAAATTACTAAATTTTGGAGATAATTTGTTACTTAGCAATAGGTAGTTAACAACAGATAGTATGACTAATGTGCAATACCGACAGGATAGTTGTAATAAATACTCCCATTTGTTTTTTTTCATTAGTACAGTGGTGCCTTGGTTCATGAACTTAATTCTTTCCACAATTCTGGTCGCATAATTTGTTCCCCAATTCTGGTTGCAACCAAACTGTAAGCAATACTATGAATTGTGGAAAGAATTAAGTTCATGAACCGAGGTACCACTGTACCAGTTCCCCAAAATGAATGTAATTCTTACACATCACAAACATACAGCAATAAAAAAATTAAAGGAATAGATATTTCCTGTCTGACTTGAACTAGATATTGGGCTTTGAGGCATTTCTCTAGGTTCAAGGTAGCTGGAGGTTCTGCTGGATGTTTTCATCAAGGCTGCAAACAGGACTGCAAATGATGTGCCAGAACAAAGAGGTGAACTTCAAAAGAATGATGCACAGGAAGTGGAAGATGCACTTGCTGAGTGATGGAACTTTGCAGTTCAGTTTATTTCACATTATCCCAATCAAAGGAAAAAATGGGTTGGGGGGAAGCTAAAGAAAATTCTAACCAGAATTATAATTACAGTTTTCATTTATTACATCCCCTTCAATCATTTATTCACAATTTTCTAGTTGCATTCTTGCTGAAAATCTGGGTTCAGCAAAGGAGTGAGTGTACTAAGCAAAGTTCGTTTCTTTTTCAGGCCGTTCCTCTTTAGATTTTGGGTCTCTGCTGTCCTGGAGTCCTAAGAGAACTGCGTCGGCCTCCAGGATAGTTGTGTCTGTGGTTCCTCCCAGGAACCTAGAAGTGAGCTCAAGATCTAAGAGCCGCAGCCGGACCCTGGTTCCTTTCTGGTATTTCCTAAACAATGAAAAAAAAAAAAAAAAAAACCTCCATTAATTCTGCATATCATAACATGAACTACTTTAAGATGAAATCCATATTCTAATTTTAATTTGTGTTGGCGTGATTTGAAGAAATTAACACTTTTGTGTTATCTGAATTTTCATTTTGAAGTTATTTTAACCTTCATAACCACAATAAAAATGTATTATAAACAAATCAGTTCTTAAAAATGGCTTTAGCCAGGTGTGGTGGCATACTCCTGTAATCCCAGCACTGGGAGGCTGAAGCAGGAGGATCGCTGAGAGTTCCAGGCCAGCCTGGGCTTCAAAGTGAGTTCAAGGCCAGCCTGAACTGCATAGCAAAACCCTGTCTCAAAAAAAAAAAATAGCTTTTATTTTGCAGTAGTGGAGATTGAACCCAGGATTTTCACATTAAGCTGTATTCCCAGCCCTTTATTTTGAGACAGGGTCTGGCTAAGCAGCTAAGTTGCCCAGGCTGGGCTCTGAACTTGTGATCCTACTGCCTCAGCCTCCCAGATAGCTAGGATTACAGGTGTGCACTACCACACCTGGCTCCGGCATTTATTTTAACATGTCATTCTTTTTTTGGTGGGTACCAGGGGTCGACCTCAGGACCTCACGCGCCAGCAGGTGCCAGTGCCACTGAGCGATATCACCAGCCCTTTTTTCGTATGTGGGTACTAGGAGTCGAACTCAGGACTTTGCACTTGCCAGGCAGGCACTTATGCCTCTGAGCTATCTCATAACATGTCATTCATTTTTAAAGTCAAAGAGTATCAAGGAGGAAAAGTTTCTGATATAGTTTTTCCCTTCTAAAATTAAAATCTAAAGACAGATAATTCTTGAACTCAGCCCTTCGAGTCTTCTCGTCCCCAGCTAAAGCTTGAGACATGCACAATCTTCCTGGTGCACATGCTTCAGGGAAATGGCCCAGTGCCTGTTCTCACGTACTTTTCTGATCCTCTGCTTCTGCTGCCATCATGCCTGGACCTTCTCTCTAAGGGCTGCTGACTTTTAACCACACAGGCAGAGCACTCCCCATTTTCTCTGTCAGACCACAGTCTGTCATTTGAACCACCATGAACACACACACACACAGGTGCAGACCCAAGCCCTGCCGCTTACTGGGGGTAACCTTAGATAACGTGCTTTCTCTGAACCACACTTTCCTCATTTATGAGCAACCACTTTGCAGTAAAGGTTAAATGAGATAACATATCGAAAGTGCATAGCGCAGTAGGTGCAAATGTTACTGCCCTTTACTCCCTTGCTGGTTATCTGTGTAAATGTTTCATTCCTCAAGAGACTGTACACTTTGTAAGATATGACACTATGTTATATTTTAGTTGGCACCTTCCAGAAACAATGCACCAAATCCTCAATCGCTGTCAATAAATGAACATGACACTTGCTGATAAAAGCCACCAGATCACTGATGATCTACTATCTCTATTTTCTTGGCTCTCGAATAGTACATCTACTTAATCTCCCTGAAATCAGCATGGCATAGTACCTGACAAACAGTGATTAATGAATGTTATTTTCCCTCTTTTCCCTTGTTCAAACTTGTCAATCTATTTCTTTTTACTTATTTTGAGGAGTATTACTCATAGTCACACTGTATGCTAACCATCATGATGAGAACAGTGATAAAAAAAAAAAAAAAAAAAAAAAAAAGAATCGAAAGCGTCGCTAATGCCTGAGACAAGCTCTGCACATACCAACACTGAGGAGGAAGCTGAATGCGTGCTTATTCTTCAGCTCAGTGTACATGGTTCAATCTCCAATTAAAAAATTAAACAGAAGCACCCTGAGAGCCCAGGGTAGATGGAAATTTATGGAAGGTAAAACTCTATCCCCGTTTTAAAGTATAGTAGCCATTAATAATATGCCTTCATTTCTATAAATTATGAAAGCTGTAGAAATTATCCCAGCGAGCTGGTGAAGGAAATGATAAGCAAACTGCATGCCTTTATGTGTGCTGAATGATCGTCTAAATGCGTATGTTGTGCATTAAACAAAATGAAAATCCTCTAGAGGATCCTCTGACTTTTGCTCTCTGGAAGTAGCTGCTTCTACCTTTAAGAAACTTATTTGCAAGGCTGGGGATGTAGCTCCGTGGTAGAGAGCCTGCCTAGCAAGCAGGTGGCCCTGGGTTCAATTCCCAGCACTATAAAATAATAACAACAAAAAAAGAAACTTACTTATTTTATTGAATTTTTAAAACTTTGTACTATAGTTACTTCTATACAAGTTGGTGATCTGGCAAATCCGGGATGGGACTTGGGAATCTGCCCTTTTGAAAAATTTCAAGAGGCTTTTGATGCAGTCTTCTCTGACGAGCACTTGAGAAAATCTGGCCGAGTTACCTTTATTATGCATAATCAAGTAAGGAGGACAGGACATCCAAATGAACACAAAGAGCGGGTAAAATGGGGACTGCTGACAGAATGTTGAGGCCACCATGAATAACCTTCAAGAGTAACAAGTGTCTTTCATAAGTGGTGACAGTCTTTTATGGTGTCATTTAGAAAGAGAGAGAGAGAAAGGCAGATAGTAGCACTATATAATGGAGAAATGCACTTAAAAGGAGCCAGCTCCTCAGGAAAGCCTGCTGTCAGCCTGCAGCAGGGGTGGCCTCTCCTATGACCATCCATTCTGGGAAATCCAGGACAGGGAAAGGTTAGCATACTCTTCCCTCAAAGGGAGCCAAAACCATATAACAGATGGCGAGTTCATCCTTGCTGTACCTTTGAACACTTTATTAAAGAGACAGAAAGAAAGAGGTGAACTAATGAAGTATTTCTGAGAACTCCACTCTGCCGACGTAATGTCAGATGAACCTTCAGTACTGTGGTCTTTGATAATCACTTATACCACTTAAGTCTTCTCATTTAGTTTTCCATTGTTCCATATAACAAGATTCGAACTTCTCCCAGATTGTTCCTGCAGTCTTTAAACGACTGCTTTATTCAATGATTTTAGTTGAAGTGAAAGTGCAGAAGAGGCAAAGTAGTCACGGAGTGTGGCCTCGAGCCAGATGAGTAGGTACGGTACCCAGCTCTGTCACTTCTAAATATGCAACTCTGAGTCGGGCATGGCATCTGTTTCTTCATTTGTTAAATGAGAATATTAACTGCAGCTATCTCCTAGGGTTGTGAGCATAACATGAACAAACATATGTCACATCCTTTTACAAAGTCTCATAAATATTAGCTCTGGTCATCAATCATCATCAAAAGAAACTCAGTGACACCTGATACTCCACTTTGGGCACGATACAGAGTACAAGAGCTGCCACGGTCCTAATAATTCCAGGTTATAATTAATTCAATAAGAGATGTGTATAAAAAGATGGAGGGTGGGTTTGACTCAGTATTTTGCTTTGATTTAAATCTTACTTTAATGATACAAACATTCCCCTCTTAAAATATCAATGTTTTAAAAAAATGAATATTTCTTTTGAAATGAATAATGAATTTCTTTTGTTTCTTTTTTTTTTTTTTTTTTTGTGGGTACCGGGGGGTCGACCTCAGGACCTCGTGCGCCAACAGGCGCCCGTGCCGCTGAGCGATATCACCGGCCCCTTTTTCATATGTGGGATCCGGGAGTCGAACTTGGGCCCTTGCGCTTGCCGGGCAGGCGCTTAAGCCGCTGAGCCATCTCACCGGCCCTAATGAATTTCTTTTGAGGGTGTGAGGCAAGCTAACACTGAACAAAAACAAGTACACTTAATAGAACTGGATATTTAACAACCCGCATTTCCCAGCACCATCACAACAGAACTGGAAAGGAGAGGCGCACACACCGACAGCCACAGAAGGGGCAGGGACTCATCTCCTCTAGGATTCTTCCTGACAGTGGCTGGAGGAAGACTGAGGGGCAGGGAGACTGGCTTACTTTTCCTACCTCCTATCACTCTCGCTTCCTTAGCCCTTGAAAGAGCTAGAGAGCTAAGCCTTTTATGAATCTACTTTTATTTTATTTTATTTTTTGCACATATTATTTCTTGGAAGGGAGGGTTAATAATTCCTACAGGTTCATTATTTGTTCTTCCAAGAAACATTTTTCAGCTTCTTTAAAAACTCACTATTTCAATAGAAGACTGAACTCCTATCCTAACCTAATCAACTATCTTAAGATTTTATAGACTCAAATCTGTCTCCTCTGCCTTCTTTCTAAAATGAGGTCTTATTATTCTTCTTAAAATCAGTTTCCCCCCTTCTTCTGATTATCAGAATGGACTCTCTTCTAAAGTATGGAAAAATGCCCACAAACAGTTCTGCTAGTTTCAGGTGTTCACAGGTTACCCGAAAGTCACCCAGGAACATCAAAAATTAGTAAGTATTGCTCTAGACTTTACCTCTATTAGTCTTTCTCGAGGTAAGAGAAATGGATTCTCATTTCATCTACAGAACACGATGACTTTGTGACAGTAACTTTTGCTATTTGAATGTGCTTCTTGAGAAAACCCAGGATTTCAGTGAACAAGCTCATTGGGCCCTTGTCAGTGCAGGTAAATGGCAGAACCAACTTCCACTGCAGCCTTACTTTCTAATGAAAATAAGAAAAAAGTCCATAATTTATATAAGGAAGAAAAATTTATTTCATTATCCCTGGATATTTAAGCCTAACCTTATTAGGAATGAACAAGGGCAAGTGTTAAAAGAATTAGGTCTATAGCAGCATTATATTTTCAGATAAAAAGTATAGAGAAAAGATAAATCAGTAAAATGTATCCAAGAAAAGACTTCAGATGATATCTTAAGAGGCTAGATGGGTCCACAGTTTTAAATACTCCTACCATAAAGGTTACGTTTTTAAAAATTAGTTGGAAATTTTTATAATTTTGGAGCTGCTTTTTGGTTGGCCTAGTGATAGGGATGACATCTAGTGGGGTCCTGTAATGAACAGAATGTTTGTTTGACACAGTTGTCCTTTGTCTGTGCTAGACATTGACGTGGGTGAAAAACCTACTTAGAATGACCCAAGCCTAGAACTTGTATCTACTAAAGATAAAAAGATTTTTTAAAAATATACTTTAAGTGTACACACTAAAATTTCAGGAGTGTGACCGCCATGTAAATCGACAGAAAACTCTTTGTTGAGAACATTATCAAGGGCTGATTACCACGTCAATCAAATCATCGTAAGCAACATCGCCTCTTCATTTTTGTGCTTTTCAACCCATGTAAATGTACTTTCTTTCAAGTTGGGTCTTTGGCTTAATCTTTCCATTGGTAGATCAGTCTCCTCCACACTTGCTATCAAAAAACATGATATATGTTCTCCCCTTTCATAAAAATGTATTGGTAAAAAAATTAAAATGTTAATATTAAAACATGGCTGCCCAATGTGACTTTGTGTGATGATGGGAACATCTTATATTAATGTGGTCACTGAGCACTTAAAATACAGCTAGTGTGAGTGAGGAATTAAAACTCTGAATTATATTTAACTAATTAATTTTTAGTACTGGAGATTGAACCCAGAGGCTTCACACTGAGCTACATCCCAAGCTCCTTTTTAATTTTAACTTTTATAAGACAGCATTTTGCTAAGTCTTTAAATTGCCCAGGCTGGACTCAAACTTGGCAATTCTCCTGCCTCAGCCCCCCAGAGTGCTGGGATTTACAGGCGTGTGCCACCCTGCTCAGCTATAATTCATTTTAATTAACGTTTAAGTACTCACATGACAGTACATTTCAGAAAATTTCAACTTTTAAATAAAATAGTATGCAAAACTGTCCCACAAAAAATGATATACACTGTGTTGAAAAGACTTGTTTAACCTGAAAAAATAGCAATGTGAAATAATTTGTTATAATAACTGCTACTACTTAGATCCAACAGTAATAAACAGAGAGGCCATGTAGGCCACTGGGAAAGCTCCTAGTATTTCCTTTTTGTTATTTTTTGTATTCTTCCTCAAATCTGTATGATGTACTAAGGCATATAGCAACTGAAACTGTCTTAGATATTTAAGGGTTAAAATTAAATTCTTTATATAGTGAGCTTCCTCCATGTTACAGAGAAAAATTATGGTATATAGAAGTAAAGCTAGTGATCTAATGACACACAATAGTAAAAGAAGAAACACAGGTATTTTTGCTATTCCTTTTCTTAAGTTCTCAATTACCTGTGATCTCTTGCAAGAACAGTAAATTTAATTCCTTTAGGAATAGTCTTTCCTTTGAAACGAAATATAAGCCATGTTGTTGCATCCAGCTCATTATTTTAATTATTGCATTAGAAAAATGGTTACTTTCACTGCTAACAAATAATGAATTAAATTATCAAAAAAATCTACATGGTTTTATGCGATGTCATTTATTTTTTATATCTTTTTTCTTTAATCAGGGAAAAATTCTCCAGATATTAGTTTTTCAGAAATCTTGTATATCAAATTTAAACCACAGAATACCACTGTCTTGAAAGGCAAATAGGATGACTCCAATGAGCACATTCACAATGAAAACAGCCTGTGCTTTTACTGTTTGGTGTGTTTCTTTCTTTTAACTTCAAGTGCTTCTTCTGACTGATCTTTGTGAACTCCAGCCTAAATGGATTCAATGTCAGCCTTTACCATGACTGCTCTCTTCCACTGGGCACTTTCTCAGACCATATGCTGCCGTAAACGAGCCTGCATGTCTGAGCTGTGCAAGAAAAAGGCAATTAAATCTGGTTTTGCATTTCTGCATTAAGGACGTGGTTTAAAGACTTTCCTTTGGAGAGGTTTTTGACATTCTTTCCACAGACATTCTTTAACATCTGTCAGTGCATGCTACTGATGGTTCTCATAGACTTAACTAGAGAGAATCTCTCTGACTAGTTTTTTTGATATAAATATATTAAATAAAACAAAGCTGACAAACACAAAGCTTGGATTGAACTTCAGCATCCAAAGAGAATATTATGAGGAATGTTGACTTTGCTAGGCAAATTAGCTGTCTTTCTATAATCATAATTTTCAGAGGTTTTAAAAATAGTTCTTTTGAAATCATTAACCATATTTTCAGCTCAGTATGTCAAAATCCTTTAACATTTTTCTCACCTTCTCACAATTCCTTAAAGTTTAAGAGAAGTATATTTTTTAAAGAGAAAAATATTTCTAATGGTTTAATTAACACCAATTTGTTTTTTCTAATTCTCCTTATCATACTGATCTCTACATGCAGCCAGCAGCCACGTCCATGTGTGTACATGTGTTAGGTGTGTGGGAATGGGTATACTTTGTTCTTTAAATGAATTGCCTAGGCCTCAATTTCCTTATTGTTAAAAAGCAGTGTTATAAAAGACCTAAAGTCTTTTGCAGTTCTGTGATTTTATTCCACTTTTATGCAATTTTAAATGTTTGAAAACCAGTATAGTGTAAAGTGATATTAAGTGTGAAGTTGATTAAATATATATGTATGAATATAAAAACTTAAGCTTCTTTACTAATCATATAAAATATTTTGAAAGTCCTGAATATTTAATTAGCAAGTACACCTTTAATACAGACTACTTGGTGTATTTTTATTTGTGCATATTATTATACCAAATAATAGGACTCATTGTGATGCATTCATAATGCATATAACATACTTTGATCATATCTATTCCCCATTAACCTTCCTCTCTACCTTCCCTCTCCATTGAGTCCCTTCCTCTTCTCTGACAGTCTCCCTTCTAATTTCATGTCATCTTTTCTTTTTCTTTCCCTCTAGATTCCACATATGAAAAAAAAAAAAAAATGAAATACTGTGAGCCTGGTTTACTTCACTTAACATGATGATCTCTACTTCCAACCATTTTCCCAAAAATCACATTATTTCTTCTTCTTTTTGGCTAATACTCCATTGTGTATATATAACATAGTTTCTTTTTCCAATCATCCACTGATGAGATTTGCCCCACTTTTTTCAAAATACTATAAGCTGAGTTTCTTCGACCTATTGTCTAGTGCTTCTTTCTGTTCAATCTATAAGATGCCCACCAAGATTCTCTCATTTGTTCTTGTTACTCTCCCCCTTATCATAAGCATGCAACATTTCATAAACCCTAACTGATTTTCATACCTCCTTTTTAAAGTTTTATTCATCACTGTACTACCTGTACTGTACTATCAAGCAAATGGCTAACAAAATAAAGAGGAGTAATCATAAAGTTTTATTTCTTGCCAATATTTCTATTCATCATTAAAATTTCAAATACAGCATAAATCTTAAGTCATAGTTTATTATACCAGGTCATCAGAAGATGTAATAGAAAATAAAAATTATTATAGTCACAACTTCCACTACCTGAATTATTACCAAAAACCATCTGGAAAAAAGAAATGATTAACACTTTAAAAACACTATATAGAGGGCCGGTGAGATGGCTCAGCGGCTTAAGCGCCTGCCCGGCAAGCGCGAGGGCCCGAGTTCGACTCCCGGAACCCACATACGAAAAAGGGGCCGGTGATATCGCTCAGTGGCACGGGCGCCTGCTGGCACACAAGGTCCTGAGGTCGACCCCCCGGTACCCACCAAAAAAAAAAAAAAAAAAAAAAAAAACACTATATAGAGTGTGATTGTCAATGAGGCAAAAATAAACTATGCATGAGCTGGAAAGCGACATGAACTCATGGCAATGAGCAAAGGATATTGTTCGAAGTACCAAAATGCATTTCCCCTAACTACGGTCCTCCCAGAAAAGGACTTTAATTTGCAGTTCTAGCACAAATGCATGATTTTGTTTCTCCCTAAAACCAAGTTCTTTTTAAAAGATCCAAAGGAAACAGGAGTAAATCTCTTCAGGTACCTGAAATATGCTGATGACTAAAATCAGGATCAAATTTGGTGCTAGTATTATGGCATCTAAACAACAGGAAAGGAATATTTTGTAGTATATAATTTTCATTTGTTGAGAGGAGAAAGAAGAGAGTTGTTTTGTCAGGAAGAGCAGAGGCTTGACTATGAGAACAAGAAATCTACCTTTTGTGAGTTGTTTACTTATCTGTAAAGTGAAGGCAATACACCACACTTCTTCGCTAGATTGATATGAGGCTTAGAGCATTATAAGGTATGAAAAGTATATGGCACGGAATACTTACTAAATCGTAGTTATCATAAAATTTATTGCATTGGTACTTATATATAAAGCACAATAGATAACTGAAAGGATAACTTCCAATATGGTTTTACTAGAGATACTAGAATACTATTCAAATGGACAAGTCTTATAGCAATCTTTAACATATATAAAAGAAATGACAGGAAAATAAAACTCATGCATTCTTTGAGTTTGGGGATTGGGGCTGAAGGAGAGGGATAAGAGATTACAGCCCAGAGATTACAATTTACAGGGACAGACTTGGTGACTCTACAGGGTGTCAGAACTGGAAGACATAACAGAGTGACCTGTGGACACTTTATGAATTTTTTGGTTTTCTTTTAAAAATATTGATGCCTGGGGTCCAACTTAGACTCACTCTATCAAAATCAACAGGGTACAGCTGGAGATTCACGTACATTTGGAAAAAAGCTCCCTCGATCTTGTTCAAAAATCATTAGTTTATGTGTTCATAACTTATTTTCTGAGTGACTGCTGCAACTGAATCCTAAATGGTTTGTAGTAGTTTCGGGCCAACCTTTAACTTCCCTAAGAAGTGGGCGTAGATCAAACACTATGTAGAGCGTCAAAGCTAGAACTCTATGTTTTAAATATCAAATATGAAAAGAGCAAATTGTTTTTCTTTTATTAAAATTGAAGAGATTAATACTTGTGTCCATCTAAACGAAAGGCTGAATCATTTTAGCTTGGCTATATAAAGTGTACAACAGGTAAGATTATATTTTCATGACCATAAACTGTGAAATTTTCAAAACACAGAATGCTTGAGAACCTAGAACTAGCTAGCATATGGAAAAGTCAAATTTTAGCTTGATAGTTGTTTTATGGCAGATTTTATCTCCTAATTACATCCCTAAAACATCCTTAATAATGTCCTTCCATGGTAAGACCTGTCTCCAGATTCTTACTGAATTCTTTACACTTTTGATTACATTAAAAGAACAGAAAAGTTCTGAATTTATTGTACCAACCCATTTTTAGGTTTTCTTTTAACCTTGTTTGTCTCTCTAGTTACTTATTAAATAGGTATAAGTGAACTTTCAACAATCAGCTGTTCGACACCTATATGTGGTAACAGGACACAGTAAGATAGAGAAAATACCTTCTTTCCTCCTCTCTTAACCCTTGGAGGCAAAAATGAAATGCAAAGGCATATTCTACCAACTACCTTAGTAGGAGGTAGAATTACTTTAGCAGGTTGCTCCTAATTTTTGTACTTTTCTATATATATTTTTTTAATTTTAAAGAGAAGGAAAAAAAGAACAAAATTTCAAAACAACATGATAGGAGGGTAAAAATGGTTAATACATTACGTATTGTTATCTTTAAATTAGTTACTCAGGGTACAAGATATCAGCATTCAATTGTCCAAACATTACTGGCACAAACCTTTCTCTTCAATGAACTAAGCAAAATTAGTAGTGTATCTATCTTAACCATCTTGTATATAAATACAATTTTTTTCCTTTCCCTTCTTTCTTTCCCCATCCCAGTCTCTCTTTCCTTTTGACCAGTTTCTTTCTGATTAACCATATCTATTGTACATTTTGGATCTTATTTACTCTTTCAGTTTCTCACACTAGGGAGACAATACGATGTTTACACATGTGCGTCCGGTTTATTTCACTTATGAGTATTTTCTCAAGTTGCATCCATTTACCTATAAAAGTCTCCAGTTTATCCTTTTTTTTTTTTTTTTTTGTGGGTACCGGGGGGGTCGACCTCAGGACCTCACGCGCCAACAGGCACCCGTGCCTCTGAGCGATATCACCGGCCCCTTTTTCGTATGTGGGTTCCGGGAGTCGAACTCGGGCCCTCGCGCTTGCAAGGCAGGTGCTTACGCCGCTGAGCCATCTCACCGGCCCCAGTTTATCCTTCTTTATGGCTGAATACTACTCCATTGTATAAAAATACCACATCTTTTTTATCCATTCCTCGGTTGATGGGCATTTGGGTTGTTTCCAAGATCTGGCTATTACAAATTGTGCTGCTATAAACATGGGTGCACATATATCACTGTGGTACGATGTTTTTAATTCTTCTGGCAAGATACCTAGAAGGGGAATAGCTGGGTCAAATGGGACCTCCAATCCTAGTTTTTTGAGGAATCTCCACACTGATTTCCACAGTGTCTGTACCAGTCGACACTCCCACCAACAGTGGAGAAGGGTTCCTTTTTCCCCACAGCCCCTCCAGTATTTGTTCTTAGTTGATTTCTTGATAATAGCCATTCTTCTAGGGTGACATGGTATCTCAGTGTTGTTTTAATTTGCATCTTGAATAACTAGTGATGTTGCACATTTTTTTGTACATTTATTTGCCATTTCTATTTCTTCATCTGAGAAATTTATATTCATCTCAGATGCCCATTTTTGGATTGGGTCTTTAAATTTGCGAGGTCTGACTTTTTTTAGTTCTTTGTATGTTCTCAATAGTAATCTTTTGTCTGAGGAACAGCTGGCAAACATTTTTCCCACGTTGTGGGTTGTCTCTTCACTCTGTTGGTGGTTTCTCTTGCTGTGCAAAAGCTTTTTATTAAGATGAGATCCCAGTTGTTGATTCTTTGTGATAGTTCCTGTGCGGTTGAGGTTTTATTCATAAAGTCTTTGCCTACACCAATGTCTTCAAGGGTTTTACCTATCCTACCTTCCAGCAGATTTAATGTTTCTGTTTTAATATTTAGATCTCTGATCCATTTTGAATTTAGTTTAGTGCACGGTGAAAGATATGGGTCTAGTTTTAATCTTCAGCATGTGCAGAGCCAGTTTTTCCAGCACCATTTATTGAAGAGGCTATCTTTCTTCCAGTGAATGTGTTTGGCACCTTTGTCAAATATAAGGTGGCTTAGTATGTCTGGCTTAGTATGTGGCTTAGTTGTTTCAGCATCTTCTAATCTGTTCCATTGATCTTCGGGTCTGTTTTTTTGCCAATACCACACTGTTTTTATCACAGTAGCTTTATAGTATAATTTAAAGTCGGGGAGTGTGATGCCCCCTGCCTTGCCTTTGTTGCCCAGAATTGCCTTGGTTATTCTAGGGCTCTTCTGATTCCAAATGAATTTTAGGATTGTTTTCTCTAATTCTGTGAGATGTAGTGTTGGAATTCTGATTGGAATGGCATTAAATCTGTATAACAATTTTGGAAGTATGGCCATTTTCACTATATTGGTTCTTCCTATCCAGGAGCAAGGGATATCTTTCCATTTTCTGATATCCTCTTCAATCTCCTTTTTCATAGTACTGTAGTTTTCAGTGTAGAGGTGTTTTACATCCTTTGTGAGGTTGATTCCTAGGTATTTCATTTTTTTTTGGATGTTATTGTGAAAGGTATTGTTTCCCTAATCTCTCTTTCAGTAAGTTTGTTATTTGTGTACAGAAAGGCTATTGATTTTTCAGTATTGACTTTGTATCTAGCTACACTACTGAATTTGCTTATTAAATCTAGCAAAGTTTTAGTGGAGTTTTTGGGGTCTTCTATGTAGAGTAACATGTCATCTACAAATAATGATAATTTAACTTCTTCCTTTCCTATCATTATTCCTTTTGTTTCTTTCTCTTGTCTAATTGCTCTGGCTAAAGTTTCCAGGACTATGTTGAATAAGAGTGGGGACAGTGGACATCCTTGTCTTGTTCCTGATTTTAGAGAGAAATTTTTCAGTTTTTATCCATTTAGTATGATATTGGCTGTTAGTTTGTCATAGATAGCTTTTATTGGATTGAGATAAAGACCATCTAGTCCAATTTTCTGTAGGGGTTTTATCATGAATAGGTGCAGGACTTTGTCAAAGGCTTTTTCTGCATCTATTGAGATGATCATATGATTTTTGTCTTTGGTTGTGTTAATATGGTGTATTACATTTATTGATTTACGTATATCGAACCATCCCTACATCCCTGGGATGAATCCAACCTGCTCATGGTGTATAATCTTCTTGATGATTTGCTGCATTCTGTTTGCCAGTATCTTTTTTTTTTTTTTTTTTTTTTTTGTGGGTACCGGGGGTCGACCTCAGGACCTCGCGTGCCAGCAGGCGCCTGTGCCGCTGAGTGATATCACCGGCCCCTTTTTCATATGTGGGTTCCGGGAGTTGAACTCGGGCCCTCGCACTTGCCGGGCAGGCGCTTAAACCGCTGAGCCATCTCACCGGCCCCCGTTTGCCAGTATCTTATTGAGGATTTTTGCATCTATGTTCATTAGGGAGATTGGCATGTAGTTCTCTTTCTTGGTTGGGTCCTTCTCCAGTTTTGGTATCAGGGTAATGCTTGCTTCCAGGAATGAATTTGGGAGTATTGCTTCCCTTTCAATTTCGTTAAAGAGTTTGAGAAGTAGTGGTGTTAGGTCTTCTCTAAATTTCTTGTAGAATTCGGCAGTGAATCCATCAGGGCCTGGGCTTTTCTTTGTTGGGAGGTTTTTAATTACATCTTTGATTTCATTGGTTGATATTGATTTATTTAGGATTTTTATATCTTCTTGATTCAGTTTTGGTAATTCATACGTATCTAGGAATCTGTCCATTTCTTCTGCATTTTCCATCTTATTAGAATATAAATTTTCAAAATAGGTATAGATGATCTGGATTTCTGCAGGGTCCATCGTGGTATCACCCTTTTCATTCTTAATTGCATGGATTTGAGTCTTTTCTTTCCTTTTTTTAATAAGGTTGGATTAGGGTTTGTCAATCTTATTTATTCTTCCAAAGAACCAACTCTTTGATTCATTGATTCTTTGTATTGCTTTTTTAGTCTCCAATACATTAATTTCTGCTCTGATCTTTATAATTTCCTCCCTTGTACGGGCTTTTGGCTTAGCCTGCTCTTCTTTTTCTAGAAGTTTGAGGTTCCCCATTAAGTTGTTTATTTGCGCTTGATCTATTTTCCTGATATAGGTATTTAATGCTATAAATTTCCCTCTTTGGACTGCTTTCATTGTATCCCATAAGTTCCGGTATGATGTACTGTCATTATCATTCAGTTGTAGAAAGTGTCTAATTTCTTCTTTAATTTCATCTGTGACCCATTGGTTGTTCGGGAGGCTGCTGTTTAATTTCCACATGTTTAGGAAGTTTTTGTGATTTCTTTTGCCATTGATTTCCAATTTCATTGCACTATGGTCTGATAATATGCATGGGATAATTTCAATTCCTTTGCATTTACTTAAGCAGGTTTTATGAACTAGTATGTGTTCTATTTTGGAGAACGTCCCGTGTGCAGCTGAGAAGAATGTGTATTCTGATGTTGTGGGGTGGAACACTCTGTAGACATCTACTAAGTCCATTTGTTCCAAAGTTTGGTTCAGTTCTAATATTTCATTATTGATTTTTTGTCTAGTTGAACTGTCTTTTTGTGACAGTGGAGTATTGAGATCCCCCAATATAATTGTATTAGTGCTTATTTGATTTTTCATGTCCTTTAATACTTGTTTTATATAGTTGGGTGCACTGGTATTTGTTGCATATATATTTATGATCGTTATCTCTTCCTCTTGGATTGTTCCCTTAACAAGGATGTAATGACCATCTTTATCTCTCTGAATCATTCTTGGCTTGAAATTCACTTTGTCTGCAAAAAGAATAGTTACCCCTGCTTTTTTCTGGGTTCCTGTTGCATGGAGTACTGTTTTCCATCCTTTGACTTTCAGTCTATGAATTTCTTTCTGAATTAAATGTGTTTCTTGTATACAGCATATTGTTGGATCTTGCTTCTTGATCCATTTACCAGTCTGTGTCTTTTGATTGGTGAATTGAGACCATTAACATTGATGGTTAAAACTGATATGTATTGACTTATACTTGTCATGTTATTTTCCTGTTGTTGGTTCCCCTTCTTCCCCCCACCCTGTTTAATTATTTGCCCTGCTGGTGGATTCCTTCTGTTGGGGTTCCTGGAGGTGTAATCCTTGTTATCTCTTTCTAGAACATCCTTCAGAACATTTTGGAGTGCTGGTTTGGTGGTCATAAATTTTCTCAGATGTTCTTTGTCATGGAAGTGTTTTATTTCTTCATCAATTTTGAAAGATAGTTTTGCAGGGTACATCAATCTGGGTTGAAAGTTATTTTCCTTTAGAGCTTGAAATACATCATTCCAAGCTCTTCTTGACTTGAGGGTTTGTGCTGAAAAGTCAGCTGTGATTCTGATGGGCTTTGTTTTATAGGTGATTTGTCTCTTTTCCCTAACAGCTTTTAAGATTCTGCTCTTCTGTTGAATTTCTGGGATCTTGACTATGATATGTCTGGCTGAAGATGGTTTTTGATCATGGCTAGTTGGGGTGTATAAGCCTCATTTATATGAACATCAAATTCTTTTTCTCTACCAGGCAAATTCTCTGTGATAATGTCTGGGAACAGGGTTCTGATGTCATTTATGCTATCTCCTGCTTTTTCATTCACTCAAATCAATCTTAAGTTATTCTTCTTTGCCTCATCTAGCAGCTGCTGGATTGATTTTTCATGGTCCCTTGCTATTTTTAAGAATTCTTTCTTTTCACGATCACTAACCGCAAGCCTGTCTTCTATATCTGAGATCCTGTCCTCACATTGGCTTAATCTGCTACAAATACTTTCAATGGAATTTTTGTTCTCCTGGATATCTGCTTGAATCTGCCTATGGATTCCATTTCTTTCCTATGATGAGCATTCATGGCTTCCATAATTTTCCTAAGCTCGTCTATTTTTTTGTCTGTATCTGCTCTAGTGTCCTTAAGCATGGTCTTCATTGTGTACATTATCTCTGTAGTTATCTGTGAAATTATTTCTGATTTAATTTTTTCTAGAGCCTCATTCAGTTACTTTGTTGTTATCACTTCAGAGATGCCAGGTGGGTGGCTTTTGGATTATCCCACCTTTGGATTATTGCCCCCTAGGTTTGCCTTTGGTGAATTGGATGTGTGTTGCACCTTGTTTAAGTGTCGTCTCATTTTCTTTTCTTTCTTTAGTTTAATTCCTGGGGTGATGTTTGTAAATTACCTATGGTAGGTTGCTTTATTGCTAGTGTTTAAAATCCTTAGGAGATGACAACTTCTCCGTGGTATCTTCCAGGTGTAGCTTATTTTTGGGTTTTGAGCCTGCTGCAAGATCCTACCTCTTCAATTTGTTGGGTATGAGAAGTTGCTGCCTGTTTGGCCCAGTCCTTGTTTCTTCGGTACTGTGCTACTGTATTTTCTGTGACCCTTAGTCAATCTCAGTCATGGAATACCAGGAAGAAAAGCTGTTTAGAACAATTATGTCACTTTTGGCTATAATGGTACCTGAAGCATCAAACACAGCCTAGAAAATGACAGACTGCACTAACCAGTTATTTACCACTTTTAAACGTATAGAGTAGAGTTGTGGTTATATAACAAAATCTAAAACACACCAGAAAAATTACATGCAGTATACAATATGCATATAATTAATATGTCAGTTTTGCCCTCGGGAGTTTAAATTTAAAATGAGTTAAAGAGGAAATAGAGAATTGGGAGAAAAGGAAGGAATTAGATGTAAGGCTGGAGGACCAAGAGGGATCCCGCTAACATTGGGAAACTGGTGCAGAGGACTGGTGGGAAAAAGAGAAGGAAGGGATGAAAGGAAGAACAGATGAGAACCACAATCACAAAGAGGTTAGATGCTCTGTTTATACTCATATAAAAACCAGATAGAATAATGAAGGAAAGAACAAACAAATAAAAAGGAAGACAAAAACAACAAAACAAGCAAACAAACCAAAAAAACCCCACAAAAAAAAACCTTCACCAGAACAAAAAACAAATGAGAGAAAAAAAAAAAAAAAAAATCACTTCCAGATTTTGACTCTGCTGTAGGCAGGCACCATGTGATGACAGAGTCCTGTTCCGTGCAGATCTGTCCCAGCAAGCCAGTAGCAGACCTTTGGCGGGGCAGTGGGCAATAGCCTGTACTCTCTGGCAGAGGCCAATCTCGTTCGCCGGCCGCCATCAGCGCACTTTCTGTGGGCCTGAGAGCGGCAGTGCCACGCTGAGTTCTGAGAGCTGTGTTCTGGCACTGTGCTGTTTCGCTGCCCCCCCCCCAATGGCGCCCGGCCAGTCGCTCTCCTGCGTGGGATGGGTGCATCTCAGAGGCACTCACCGCCAGCTAGCGCAGTCTTTCACTGCTCCTGACAGACTGCCGCTGTCTTTCGTTCCCCCGCGGAAGGCCCCGGGGGCGCCGGCTGTCACTGTACCCGCAGATTTGAACTTCTGTCGCGCCGCAGTTCCTGGCACAGGGAGAAGGCGCCCGCGGTTTCCTCCTTCTTCTTTGTTGAAATTACTCTTCACTCGCTCCGTGAGTCCCGAACTGTGCTTTAGAACTTTCCTGGGTCCAGGGGAGCCACTTCCCTCTTTCTTGTGCTCCCCCAGCCACTATATTCCAGCACCCGAAGGGCAACTTTTAGAGAGTTTCGCTGCCTGCTTCTTACAAATCCGCCATCTTTTTCTAGAAAGTACCTTTTCAACAAGAGATGAGACTTAATCTGATGCCTTTTCGAAAGCCAAACACATAAGAGACTGTTGTCACAGTAGCCTATGTATGCTGACAACATTCAGAGAGAGAAAAATCTTTCATAGAAGAATCAGACCCATTCACAGATCCATCCATGCAGTCCAGAATGTTTGCAGCAGCCTCCTCTACAGGACCAACCCAGGTGTCAGTGAGAAGAGCAGGGAGGAAGGGAGCAGAAGGGGCAGGATGGAGCCCAAGGACTCCTGTCCCACACTGGCAGGCTTAGGGTAAAGTTGCCTTAAGAAAAACTCTTGGGCCTGTGAGACAGCTTGTGACTTGACACAGTTCCTGTCTAATAGTTGCCTGCTGCATGCCCAACCCTGGGTACACTGACCATTCCAGTTCATATCTGTTATTTAAAACTGAGGGCACTGAAGCCATCAAAAGTTTCATGAAATCAAAGAAAAAAAGAAAATCAGGGCCGGTGACATAGCTCAGCGGCATAAGCACCTGCCTGGCAGGCGTGAGGTCCTGAGTTCAACTCCCGGTACCCACATAAAAAGGAAAAAAGGGCCAGTGATATAGCTCAGCGGCATAAGCGCCTGCTGGCAAGTGCGAGGTCCTGAGTTCGACCCCCAATACCCACATTAAAAAAAAAATCAACTACAAAAGTACTACAGAAAAACAAGCAGTTTACAGGCACGTCGTATGACAAGCTGGTTTTCGAACACTGCAAATTCACTAAGATTTAGCAAACTGGAGTTTGTTTTGTTTTGCACTGCTGGGAATCCAACCCAGGGCCTTGTGCATGTTAGGCAAGCATCCTACCACTGAACTATACCCCTAGCCTACCAATGCAGTTTTGTTCCCAAAAAAAGCTAATGCAATTTTAAGCTGAATTAGAAGTATATGTTCCATAAAATGATGTATATTTCACATAATAATCCCAATTTCTTTCATTTTTTCTGATCATAGCTACAATACTATGATATGTTTCAGCCAATACAATTAGAAAGTCATTGATAACTAGAGTCTATCCAGAAAAAGATGGTCAAAGTTTCGTATTATGTTGAATGAGGAACTTAAAAAAAGAAGGTATTCAGTAGGTTGGGAAAAACACAAAACAAAACAGCAACAGGATCTTAAACCTGCCTGAATTTGAAAGGCTTTAATATTAAAACTGCACAACTATTCATAATAGCCAAGGCATGAAAAGAACCTATATGTCCATCAACTGATGAATAAAGAAATTGTGAGACATACACACAATGGAGTACTATTCAGCCACAAAAAGAATGAAATCCTATCATTTGTAAAATAGACAGAACTGGAGATCATTACATTAAGTAGAACAGGCCAGACACAGAAAAACAAGTAATGAATGACCTAACTTACACATGGCATATAAAATTTTGATCTTTTAGAATAGTGGTGGCGAACCTATCACACATGTGCCGAAGCCAGCTGTTTGTTATCATTGAAAGCTCTAAAAGGTTTACCATCCCTGTCTTAGAAGTTGAAAGAAGAATGATGGTGACTAGAAGCCGGGGAAGGTAGGGGTGAGGGACAGATGAGGAAAGGTTGACGGGTACTAAGTTAATGGGACTAAGAAGTTTTAGTGTCCTATTATTGCACAGTAAGGTAGCTGTACATAACAATAATGCACTGTACACTTCAAAAAGCTGGAAGAAAGGCTTTTAGAAGTTTTTACCATAAATTAATGATAAATGTATGAGGAGATAAAGATATTTACCTTGACTTGAACATTACATGATATATACACATGTCAAAACAAAAATCACCCTCCTTTTCTATAAAAATGATAGAGACCTGAAGAGGTCAAATGGACCTACTTTTTCCTGTTACCTGTGCTATATTCATGTTTGTAATACTTTCCTTTTTTTGGAAGGGGGCAGAGTCTCACTATGTAGTCTAGACTGGCCTCAAACTCAAGGCGATCCTCCTGCCTCAGCCTCCTGAGTGCTGGGATTACAGGCATGCACCACCATGTTCAGTTGTAATACTTTCAGCTTCTACTCAGTTGCACTGCACTACACTGATCATTCTCTCTCTCTCTCTCTCTCTCTCTCTCTCTCTGAAATGTACAAAAGATCTGCAACTTGGTTTTGCAAACTGGTGGTCTCAGGTCTTTGGACAAATCTACATTCTGTCATAAGTACTTCTCAACTTGGCTTCCAATCTCAAAGCTGCATTCATTTATTTTAAATCTTGTGGGTCCAGGTGTTGACAATGAATTACCACAGTGCAAGTATTCTCTGATCTCTGGGTCACTCCTGCCAAAACAGGTGTGACTACGCAGTGACCAAGGTGAATATACTCAGCAGGTTGATAATATTTTTGCTTCTGATATGAGCAGAGAAATAATTTCTGAGCAGACTGGCTTCTCTAGGGTGACTTTGATCTAAATGTAATGGTATAAAATATTGTCAATAGTCAAATATCTTTGAAGTAAAATTCTGCAAAAATATCACATACTTCTGACTCTCTGAATAAAAAAGTGTGTATTTATGACTTAAAATTAGAAAGGCTTTTTGTTTGCTTTTGTTTGTTTTGACAGAAGTAGGAGGTTGAGACATTTTCTTAGGATTAGATAATAAAATTATTTTAGACCTTTAATTAACCAGAAAACAACATTCAAATAATAAAATTCTGAAAGAGAAGTATTAGAGGTGGGTTGTGCCACCATGGCCCAGCTGCAGGCTGTGGCTGAGATAAGGTTGCTGAACTCCAGGGGGTTTGCTTCTACCACTGCCTTGCTGCCAGGGTCCATAGATAAGGGTTTTACCCAGGGGTTACCTACACTTCAAAGCACTTCTAACACTAATACTCACACAGATGACGATGACTGACTGGAAATGTTCAGTATCGCTATCAACTCCACATTGCTTCTTCTGCCAACTGCACAGAAGGACCAAGTCCAAATGTCCAGACAGACTTTTCCAATGTCCAATCTGTGGCGTATGATTCACCTATATTCAGAACCTAAAAAGCACATGCTTATCCACTCTGGAATTAAACTATTTCAGTGTGACGGCTACAAGGACATCCTAGAAAGAGACAATAAGGCTAACAGTGACAAAAGGTCTAACAGAATGAATATACCAGGTAGGGTGAGAAGTTAAGTAGAAGGGAAAGAAAGGGAAACAGCAATACAAAAATAAAACAATGACAGGAATGAGTCAATACCTATCAGTAATAACTCTCAATGTTTCAATCCCCCAATCGAAAGACAAAGACTGGCAGAATGGATAAAGAAACAAAATCCAACAGCATGCTGTGTACAAGAAACACATTTAACCCAAAAAGAAATTCATACACTAAAACTCAAAGAATGGAAAACAATATTCCATGTAACAGGTACCTGAAAAGTCTAGCTATCCTATTTTCACTCAAGGTGGACTTCAAGCTGAAACTGATTAGAAGAGGCAAAAAAAGTTAAGGGGACAATTCAACAGGAAGAAATAACAATAGTTACCATGTATGCACCAAGTAAGGCACACTCAACTTTGTAAAACAAGTACTACTGGACAAAAAATATCATAAACATAATTATAGTGGGGGATCTCAATACCACAAATAGGCAGATCTACTAGACAAAAAAAATCAACAAGGAAGTATCAGAGTTGAACAAAACCTCTGAACAAATGGACTGAATAGATAATTACAGTGTTCCACCCAACAACAGCAGAATACACGTTTTCTCAGTAGCACACAGAACTTTCTCCAAAATAGACCACATACCCTCCAAGAAAGCATGCTTAAATAAATGCAAAAGAATTGAAATTATACCATGCATATTATCAGAAACTAAAAATGAAATTAGAAAACAGAGAAATTATGCAAATTCATGAAAATTAAACAATACACTCTTCAAGAAAGAAGTAAAACAGTTCCTATAACTAAACAATAACTCCAAGACAACATACCAGAATTTATGGGACATAATGAAGCAATTTTAAGAGCTAAGTTTATAGTTGTGAATGCCCATATCAGAAAAACAGAGCAAACCCAAATAAATAACCTAACGATGCACCTCAAAGTCCTAGAAAATCAAGAACAACCTAAACCCAAAATTAGTACAAAGAAGGAAATTATAAAAATCGGAACAGAAATCAATGAAATTGAGACTAAAAAAAAAAAAAATACAAAGAATCAATGAATTGAAGAGTTGATTCAAACAAAAAACTAACTTTTAGCCACCCTTACCAAAAAAAGGAAAGAAAAACTCCAAATCAATACAATTAGAAATGAAAAAAGTGAAATCACAACAGACACTGCTGAAATAAAAAACATTATTAAAACAACTACTTCACAAACCTGAACACTAATAAAACAGATTATGATACATATGAATGTACATATGAATTACCAAAACTGAAACAAGAAGCTATAAAAACCTTGAATAATCCAGTAACAGGCAATGAAATAGAAGCAGTAATAAAAAACCTACCAACTAAGAAAAGCCCAGGTCTGAATGGATTCACTGCTGAATTCTACCAAAACTTCAGGGAAGATCTAACACCAATACTTTCTAAAGCTCATTAATGAAACTGAGAGGGAAGGAGTACTCCCAGAGTCATTCCTGGAAACCAGCATTACACCGATCCCCAAATCAGACAAAGATCCAAAATATATACACAAAAATCCTCGACAAGATACTGGCAAACAGAATGCAACAAATCATCAAAAAGGTCATACATCACAACCAAGTAGGCTTCATCCCAGGGATGCAAGGATGGTTCAACATATACAAATCAATAAGTGTAATACATCACATAAACAGAAGCAAGGACAAAAACCATGTTATCATCTCAACAGATGCAGAAAAAGCCTCTGACAAAATCCAACACCCTTTAAGGATAAAAACAATGAAGAAAATAGGTATAGAAGAACCTTATCACAATCTGATAAAAGCCATCTATGACAAACCTACTGCCAACATCATATTAAATGGAGGGAAAATGAAAGCTTTTCCCCTAAAATATGAAATAAGACAAAGATGTCCACTATCACTATTCCTGTTTAACACAGTGCTTGAAACATTAGCAAGAGCAATTAGGCAAGAAAGAGAAATAAAAGGGATATGTATAGGAAAGGAAGAAGTCAAATTATCATTATTTGCAGAAGACATGATCCTCTACCTAAAAGATTCCCTGAAATCCAAGAGACTCCTAGAATAACCAAATTCAGCAATGTACCAGGGTACAAAATCAACGCTCAAAAAATCAGTAGTGTTCCTGTACACCAATAATGAACCCACTGAGAAAGAAATTAGGAAAAAAAATACCATTCATACTAGCACCAAGAATAATTAAATACTTAAGAATTAACCTAACTAAGGAAGTGAAAGACCTCTACTACAGTGAAAATTATAGCACTACTCTAGAAAAATGAGAAGACTTCAGAAAATGGAAAGATATCCCTTGCTCCTGGATAAGCAGAAACAATGTAGTCAAAATGGCCATACTTCCAACAGTGATATACAGATTTAATGCAATACCTATCAAAATACCAACACCATTCTTTATAGAACCGAAGAAAATAATCCTAAAATTCTTATGGAACCAAAAGAAACTCAGAATAGCAAAAGCAATCCTGAGTAACAAGAGTAAAGCTGAAGGCATCATAATCCTAGATCTGAAGTTACACATATTACAAAACTGCAGTGATATAAACAGCATGGTACTGGCACAAAAACACACACATGGATCAATGTAACAGAATAGAATATGCAGAAACAACACTAGGCATATTCAGCTACCTGATCTTTGACAAAGGTGCCAAAAAACATACTCTAGAGGAAATATAGCCTCTTTAATAAATGGTGCTGAGTAAACTGGCTATCCACATGCAGAAGATTGAGTCTAGACCCATTACCTCACCATGTACTAAACTAAAATCAAAATGGGTTAGCACAGGAAATAGTACCAAGAAATCAATAAATGAGAGCATATCAAATTAAAAGTCTTCTGCACAGCAAAAGAAACAACCAACAGAATGAAGAGACAACATACAGCTATTTTTTTTGCCAGGTATTCCTCAGACAGAGAACTAATATCTAGAATATATTAAGAACTCAAGGAAATTAGATCTCTCAACAAAATAAAAGACCCAATTAAAAATGGGCAAGTGAAATGAATAGATACTTCATAGAAGAAAGAAGTACAAGTGACCTTAAATAAGTACACGAAAAAATGTTCAACATTGGTGGCCATTAGAGAAATGCAAATTAAAATAACACTGAGATTCCATCTTACTCCAGGAACAATGGCCATCATCAAGAAATGAAATAATAACAAAAGATGGCAGGGCTGTGGGGCAAAAGGAACCCTTCTATATTGTTGGTGGGAATGTAAACTAGTACAACCACTATGGAAATCAGTATGATGATTCCTCAAAAAATTAAAAATAGAAACTGCATTGGACCCAGCTATTTCTCTCCTAGGCATCTTCCTGAGAGTTAACAATGTAATATTACAGTGATACATGCAGATGCATGTTTATAGCAACACAATTCATAGTAGCTAAATGTTGGAAATGGGCTATATCTCCATCAATAGATGAATGGATAAAGAAATTGTGGTATTTACACACAATGGAGTACTACTCTGCCATAAAGAAGGATAAACTTGAGTCATTTGTAGGAAAATGGATGTACCTCGAGACCATTAATGTTAAGTGAAATAAATCAGACACACAAGCTTAGGTATCACATGGTTTCTCTTATATAAGAAACCTAAAATATAAATAAAGGGCAATATAAAAGATGATAGAGAGTAGAGAAAAAGATAATTCTCAAGTGGGAAGGGGATCAAGAGATGGAGGGAGGGGGAGGGAGAAGACAGGAAGGGGGTGAAAAAATAATTAAGATATGTACAGGTACCAATTGTAAAGACTAGGTATTGCATAGGAAGGGAAAAGAAAGAAGAACAGAAAGCAAAAATGGAAACAAAGCTTTTATAAATAAGGAGGCAAAGAGGGGTTGAAGGGAGAGGAGGGAAATGGGGGAAAAAGAGAAGATCAAGATATACCAGGGCCGGTGAGATGGCTCAGCGGCGTAAGCGCCTGCCTTGCAAGCGCGAGGGCCCGAGTTCGACTCCCGGATCCCACATACGAAAAAAGGGGCCGGTGATATTGCTCAGCGGCACGGGTGCCTGTTGGCGCGCAAGGTCCTGAGGTCGATCCCCCGTACCCACAAAAAAAAAAAAAAAAAAAAAAAAGATATACCACGTACAAGTACAAATTCCCTGTGATGAATGTGATCATTATATATATCAAGAATACCAATAAAATTAGTTAATGAAAAAAAGACTATTGCAAACATGTAATAATAGAAAATAATAATTTTTGAAAGATGTTATAGTATTTTTATTAAAATAAGTATCACTAATAAAATTTTATGCTTTGAAGAAAAACTAGATAGAATAGTGACTTATAAATTCTTTTTTGCTACCAAGAAAGAATTACTAGAAAATCTTAACTTTGACCAGCATTCACTTCTCCTATCAACTTCTGTTTTACAGAGGATGTCTGTATCTAGCTTTTTTTTGCCCATGTAAATAGACTTCCTAAATTAGTGCTTACAAAATAGAAAAAGATTTCAAGATCCTGCCTTTTTAACTGGCAGAGAAAAGATGAGTGAAGGAACAGCAGAATGCTGCCCAGACAGCATATATTATCTTAATAGACAAAGTCATTTATTGGTTTACTGGCCAGAAATAACTAAAACTAGGATAGATATGCTCTTTTAACGTGAACAACTCTAAGACTGTACATAACATCTGTCAAGGTATGTATTTCCTCCACAGTTATTGTGAAATGGGGTCACCACAGCTCCTACCTCTCAGATCTGCTGGGACCTCTGTGTGAGAGAAGTATATAAAAGACCCAGTACACTGTTGATGACAGCCCAGTCCAGACAGACCTTGACTTTACAGAGATATAAGTCAGGCAGAGCCACCTACTTTCTGTCCTGATTAAGAGACCTGGCTATTAAGGCTGACTGGGGCTTGCAAACTGACTTGGGCTTGCAAACTGACTTGGAGGAGGGTTGTCTCCTGTAGGGAACCAACAACAGTTGGCAAAGAAATTTTCAAAGACTTTGTATTAAAAGAAATGGAGTTTAACTTTATTTTTTTGTATCAGTCATCTAAAGACTTCTATTAGATAAACAATAATGGCTGGACTTTTGAGAAAGTGTGATTCTAGGTCCTAGAGGTCCTTTCTGTTGACAACAGGACCAGGTGGCTGAGAATACTGGGAGAGAAAATGAGCCCTGGTGGAGAGAGTTCCTTCACGTCTCCACCTCCTTCCATAAGGACATCACCAATCCCACTGATTAGGCCCCAACCTTATGACCTCATTCAGCCTTTCTACCTCCTTATGTAGGTTTTACTTGCAAATACAGTCACATTTGGGACTACGTGAATATGGTGAAGGGTACAACTCACGCCACAACAGAGCTCCATTGTTTTATGAATTCTTAAATTTGTGTGAGTACATGCACACACTCTCCCTTCTACCTTTCCTCCTCCTTTTCCTCCTTCCTTTTCTTTTTGTCTCTCTCCCCACATTCCCTTTTCCTTTCCTTTCCTCCCCTCCCCTCTCTCCCCTTCTCTTCTTTTCTGTCTGTCTTTCTACAAGGTCTTGCTATATAGCCCAGGCTGGAATCAAATTCAAGATTCCCCTGCTTCAGCCTCTGGAATGCTGGAATTACAAGCATGTGCTGCCACACCTGACCTTGAATTATTTAAAATACATACTTGGTCATTCATTATATGCCAAGGAGATACCTAGGATGTGAAGAATAAGTCCTTGATCTTAAGGAGTTTAGAGACTAATGGGGAAGTTAAAACCACTATAACAAAATGTAGCATATTATACTAGAGGTAGGTGTAAATGTAAAGAATTCTATTAGGAAAGAAATTTCAGGGAACTCTAAGAAGAGGAGATGAACCTTACGTTCAATTTTACAGAATCAACAGTAGTTAACCAGCAAAGCAGACAAGAAAACCCAAACCCACCTCACAATTCAACCTCTGTGAAAAAAGTCTTCTTCTGGCTACCCTGGCCTGAAGATATTGATCCTGTTCCAAGAATAATTATTGTTTCCACAGTTCATTTAGCCACTAAAGAAGTAATTCTCTGAGATACAGCTCCTGTCATTGTCTTGACCTACTATTTAAATCTTTTGTTATCAACAACTTTTAATGAGTGCACCCTTGTTTACTAACTAGAACGTAGGTATCTTTGTGTTAAATGTCTGGTGAACTCTTCCACAGACAGGGAGCTCAGTAAATGAATGATGTTGTGATTTGATGAAATTAAAGGATGTGAGAATTAGAAGTCTTATAATTATAATCTAGTTTCAACTCTTTACTAACTAGGCTATCACTGGTTCATTTTTCTGGGTCTCATTTTTTTTGGCATCTATGGTTCTTACAAGGTCTAAACTTCCACAAACGTATTAGTTTGATCTCTAATCCAACAACCCTATTTAATTAGGGGTGATCTTAAAGACTCCAGTGTCTACTACTTTTTATAGTCTCCTTTCCCTTCCTGTTTAAATTTTATGTAATCAATTAAAAGGCCATAAAAATTCACTCAAAACACAAAGGGGAAGCAACTAAAAACATTCAATTATTAATCCTTAAAGTTTACATTTTAAACTTAAAATACAGTTGACATGTAGCTTAACATCCAGAATAGCAAGCTAATTGTTCTACTTCAAGTAAATGATATGAAACACCACGACCAATAATACTGGCGAGCCGATTAAAGAACACTCACCTTTGCTTTCTAGTGATTGTATTTACACATATGTTTTAAACATTTCACATTATTTATATTTAAACAACATTCCACATACACATAAATAAACTGTGAAAATGTAAAACATGCAAATCAAGCACTTTTATTTTGCAACAAGACCTTATCTTAAATGAGCAAGTGGGTTAAGACGAAACAACCCAATTAAAAAGATATTTCTATAACGACTCTGAAAAAAACTAATTTAACGATTATGAAAAAAGAATTCCATTGGAAAAGTGGTTACAGTTCTCACTTTACAGTCACAAACTCTTCTCTTGAATTACATTAAATAAATTGGTTGTTAAAAACTAGTGCTTACAAAAGCAATTCTGATGCCCAAGTTCGGGACAGGCTCCATGACCACAAAACTATGCCAGCTCCACCTTTTAAATAGTTTGCAAAGATGAGTGTGTGTTATTAGCCAGGCTTGGCTGAAACAATCCATTGCCCACAAAGCTACTTTAATGTACTGTCTCTATTGAAAATCACAGTAATCCAACAATACATTACGATACTTTCCCATCACTGCAGCAATTCCCACCACAGGCAACACTTTGTCTCCAACAAAGAAGCCTCACATACTACGTCTGCAAAGACCCCAGTCCTCACCAGTACTGTAAGGCTGCCAAGAGGAGCATCTGGGTGCTCGACAGTACACAGAACTGGCTCTTTTCTTTCTTCCTTCCTTTCTTTCTCTTCCTCTCTTTCTTCTTCTTTTTTATTTCCTAGACAATAAACTGTGTGATTGCTTGGTAAGGAAATGGTCTTTCATTCCCTTCCTCTTCCCTTTTGTTTAACACCATAGTCAAACAACTACATCTGCCATCTACTATTTAAGTCCAAATCCTGAAAACACAGTAAAGCTTATTTTCTGAAATCATGTGAACTTAGATTCACGATCAGCTGAAGAGATGATCCCTAAAGGCATATTAATAAAAAGAAACGATCCAATTCTGAGACTAGTCTAGAACTTCATTTATATATGTAGAATAAGTCCAAATAAAACACCAAAATTATAATTTTTTTACATTTTTACCATTAGCTCACAATAGTTGGACAGATTAATGCTTTTTCTCTGTGGTATTTTCATACATGCATATATTACGTTTTATTTGAATTTACCCTAAGGTAATTGACTCTTCAGAGTAAGATACTTGCGAACTATGTGTTCTCTGTAGAATACTCATAAGTAAGCTAATATTTCATAAGAATATCATATTTTCGTATTTTACGCCAAGACAGATTTTTCCCTTATGTTTACTTTTAACTCAGGATAATAATTGGGCTTAAGAAGTACAAGAAATTGAAGCACAAGAAACAAATGGACAAAAACAAAATTGAGATGTAAATGCAAAAAAACAAAAGCAAAAAGAAAACCACAAAAGAAAGAAAAAGAAACAAATGGACAAAGATGTAATTGGGGGAATTCACCAGAGAAAAACTATACATTATAAGTCTGAGATGTTAATCTTAGCTAGGAAAGAAAAACTAAAGTTCATTAATGATTAAATACATGCAAATTAAATAAAGATATTTTTGTTATGGATATGGTTAATATTAAAAAAGTAGACTTATGTTTGCAAAGAAATGGACTAGCTGGGATTTTATATTAGTATTACCTTTGTAAAAGAGAATAATTTGGCAGTATGAATATTTATATCAATCAGTCTAACAATTCTTCTAGAGTCTTATCCAACAAAAATGAGAAGAGATGGGCCTAAAGATGTTTACTATGCTTTATTTAAAATGAAAACAATTTAGAAATTGCCTAAATAGCCAACTCCAGGGGGTTAGTTAAATAAGAGTACATCTCTACCAGGTATACTGTACTACCCAAATGTAAGAGATCCTGCAGCACTAGCTGTAGCTCAATGGCTCCTTCGACAAAGCAGTAGTTGACAGTCATAACTACAGGGGGTGGTTCAAGACCTTGGGTTCTCTCTAGTCTTACTGAAAAAAAGGAAAAAAAAAAAAAAAAGAATATGTGATAAAAAGAAAAGAAAATGTTCAATATATAGTTAATGAGAATGGAAGATTACAAAATATGATATATGAGCCATGTGCAGTGGTGCACAACTGTAATCCCAGCACTGGGAGGCTGAGGCAGGAGGATTGCCATGAGTTCAAGGCCAGTCTGAGGTACATAGGGAGTTCAAGACCAGCCTGAACTACATAGCAAAATCTTGTCACTAAAAACCAAAACAAAATATGACATATGACAATGATCACCTTTGAAAAAAATCTGTACTCGTTTAGAAAAAAGGGAAATTATAGTATTACCTCATGGATAGGGTGATAATGTATTTCACAGTTTTATAGTAAATATATTCTTAGTTTCATAACAAGAAAAAAAAGACTTCCTTGAATTATTGCCTCTTAGAATCGTTGCCTCGTTGAAGAAATAAAGGGCAATTCATTTCTTCTCAAAGATTTAAGTATTTTCTTGGGCTTTCAAAAACTGTTCCCTTGAAAATCATGTAATATTTCACTGGAAAGCTATAATAAGAGATAGGTCAGTCCCTAATTTAAGGGATAAGAGACAGAAAAATCTCTTAGGCTTACTACTTTAAATAGTAGTACACAGTCACAAATTATAGCATAAAAAGTATGAGATATAGCTGACTGAGTGATTTTTATACCCTGAAAAAACAGACCATGAAAAATTTATCTCTAAATTTTAGTAGATTGAAACAGTATAAATAACAGATAATTATAATTTTATCTAACTCTGTGTGCTTTGGGGTGTGTAGTTATTGGTACATACAGAATAAATGGAAATAATAAAGTTCTTATTCTTTAACTAAAAGATAACATGGACTGTTTACTTTTACTTTTCATGGAGAGTTATTATCTTACATTACCAAACTCAGATTTATAATCAATGGAAAAGTGATTACAAAAAAAAGTCCTGGCTTGTGATCTGGGTTTCTCATTCTACAAAGCAGAGTTCATATTATATTTTTAAAGAAGCACTTTTCTAGAAACGAATTCATCTGGTTTCTGCATGTTCACTAATCTCTCGTGATGTTCATAAATGCTGTTCATAAATGAAATTAAAGGCAGAAGAGCAAACTCATTATACGAAGAAGTATCAACAAATAATACAACGGTTAAAGGATAAACAGATCCCCTCTGATACAATTATGCTGAATAAATAAATGTATAGCAAGGGAGTGCTCTCCTGTCTGGTGAAGTCTGATGCCATATCACCAAGACACAGTGGGGACGTGCTCCTCCTAACTCCTACTATTTGTTGCAAATTGTGTCTTGTACTTTACATGTAATTTCATTTACTCTCACACAACTTTAGTGGTGCACATTACTATTTTCTAAGTGAAGAAACTTGATTACACAGCTAGGAAATGGTAGAGCTGGGATCCAAATCCTGTTCTCTGATTCTAGTGTATGCTCTTTTTACTGTGCTATTGAATCAAGAGCAGTAGACTAATCAAATGGTAAAAATCTAGGAATACCTTATGTAGAGGTTTTAGTAGTGAATGTCACCAGACTAGACAGATACTTTACTGTTGCCAGTGGCTTCCCTCCCCTCAAAAAGACTGGCAAAGTGCATTTGTTCAGAGGAGGGAAACCTAAATCAAGTGTTAGACATGAGAGAATTTGTATAGAACTTAACAATTTCATTACAAATCTGTCAAAAAGGTACACTGAAGTGTCAGGTTATGACTTAATTGATTTCTAGAGAAGTTGGACTATAGGTTCAGTGATCTAAATGTGTTTTCTGTTCAAAGAATCTTGATTTCATCAAGTAAGTAAATGAAAGAAAAAATTGATCTTTATGTCCATTTACAAATATTTACTAAATAAGTAAAACCAAAAATTTAACATAAATGTATGAGTGGGGAATTCTTCGGCTGCGCTAAGCTGGCTATGGAAGGGGAGAGGGTGGCAGGCAGCCTGTGGTGGCCGCTACCTCTGCTTCAGTTTCTGTCCACGTGCACCAGCAATCATGGTCACAGGTACTTCCTGTAAGATCAGGGCAGAGGTTCTCTCCAGTCCCTTGGGACTGGGTTCAGTTATCTCCACCGGCTTTCACCCTTCTCTTTGAAATGACTGTGTTTACAACGAAGAGAGCATCTGTAGTGGTCACATCACATTCTTACACATCTGCAAGCAGGAAAGCACTGCACAGCCTGCTGAAGGACACTGACCCCTAAGTGCCATGAGGCAATCATGCAATTACACGTTCTAAGTCATCAACCAGACCACTGTCATTTTTAACACCCTTTGCCTGCATGGTGATTTTACAATTGATAAAGTATATCAAGTTAGAGTTGCCTGTAATACACTCGGTTAACTTTTTAGATCATTATGACAACTGCATTTTAAAATTTATCGCACAACCCATGTTGTAACAAAACAAAGGAAATCAACCTGGTCTCAATCATCATGAAGAAAATCTGTGATTCAGCCATCCCAGTTCTGGGTATATAGCTAAAGGAAATAAAATCAGTATGCTGAAGAAACATGCACTCCCATGTTTACTGCAACACTATTCAGAAGCTAGGAATCAACTTAAGTGTACATCGTGGATGAGTGGATAAAGAAAATATGATAAATATACACAATGGAATACTATTAACCTTAAAGGAGAATGAAATCTGTCATTTGCAACAGCACGGATGAATCTGGAAGATTTTACAGGTGAGTCCAACCTTTTGGCTTGCCTGGGCCACACTGAGTAAAGAGAAATTGCCTTGGGACACATACAAAATATGTAATATAGTTAATGTATATAACTAACAAACGTCTTTTTAAAAATTTGTTATTATAACATGAAAAAAAAAAAGAGGACAAGCAGCCTGAGGGTCACAGATTGGACACACCTGAAATGTTCAATGAAATAAACCAGACAGATAAGACCGCATGATCTCACTCACACATGGAATCCTTAAAGCTGCTTTTACAGAAGTTGAAAGTAGAATGGTGGTCACTAGAAGCTGGGGGGTGGTAAAGGCAGGAGGAGAGACACTGGTCAACGGGTACAGAGCTACTGTCAGCTCAGAGAAATAATTTTTGGTGTGCTATTGCACAGCAGGGTGACTACAGTTAATTTACTATACATTTTAAAATAGCTAGGAGGGGAGATTTCGGATGTTCTCACCATGAAGAAATGATACATGCTCGCAGTGATAAGTATACTAATTATTTGTTTTGTGAAAAGTATACTAATGATTTGATCATTATGTGATGTACACATGAATGGAAACATTGTACCCCGTAAATATGTACAATCATTATGTATCAATGAAAAATAAAATTTAAAAAAGAAAATCTGTTATCAAATATTTCAATTCTGAAGTTTTTTAAGGAGTGCATCTTTTAGTTTTCTGTTCTCTCTCCACACATTATTATTCCTCTCACCACTGTGGTACTTGCCTCAATTCCTTATATGGTTTTTAGAAATAAACCACTTCTAATCTCCTCTCAGCTGGGAAATCAAATAATCTTAATAAGAAACATATGTCAATAAGGATTGAAGAAGCTCTTTGTAAGAGCCAAAGCAATGTTCTTCCTCTTTGGTCTTTTGAGACAGGGTCTTGCTACGTAGTTCAGGCTGGCCTTGAACTCACAGCAAGTCTCCTGCCTCAGTCTCCCTAATGCAGGTATGCACCACCATGCCCAGCAATGTTCTTCTTTTTTTTCCTTTATTTATTTTTTTTAAGGAGAATTGGTTTATTTTGGTTCATGAGAAAGGTTCTTTATTTTTTGTATGGATCTGAAGTAGTTAGAAGATGTGTCAAAGGCTGAATTTTGGGTCTCATCTCCAGATAATTCTGATTCTTTAAATTTGGAGTAAGATTAATGACTTGCACATTAAGCAAAAATCTCTGATATTCATACACAGGTTTTGTGGCCACTGTTTTTAGAATTCCATGTTATTTTCAGGTCCTATGCTCTGTCCTGGTGAGCTGGCACTTTCAGAGTTTAATTCTAGATAAATGAGGGATTATTCCACTTAAAATCCATTGAGCCGGATGTGGTGGCGCATGCCTGTAATCCCAGCACTCGGGAGGCTGAGGCAGGAGGATTGCTGCAAGTTCGAGGCCTGCCTGTGCTATAAAGTTCAAGGCCAGCCTGAACTGCATAGTGAACCCCGTCTCAAAAAGACAAACAAACAAAAGAATTTCCTAAAAAAAAAAAAATCCATTGAACATTTTTCATAATGCATTATGCTAGTAAAATAAACACCTCTATTCTTCTAGGAAATAAAAATAGGTGATAGCTGACAAGAAATTATTTTTATTTTTATTTTTTTATTTTTTTATTTTTTTTATTTATTTATTTATTTATTTTGTGGGTACCGGGGGATCGACCTCAGGACCTCGCACGCCAGCAGGCGCCCGTGCCGCTGAGCGATATCACCGGCCCCTTTTTCGTATGTGGGATCCGGGAGTCGAACTCGGGCCCTCGCGCTTGCCGGGCAGGCGCTTAAGCCTCTGAGCCATCTCACCGGCCAAGAAATTATTTTTAAAGTTTCTCTAACACATCTTGCTTTTGACATCAGTCTTACAAGATGGAATATACTCCAAATTTGGAAAAAACAACAGATAAATGATTAAGAAGCCTTGCCTTTATTGCACAGAAATGGAAACTACACAGCAGAATCTTTCACTTTTCACCGTCTCCAAAAGTGGCTTGTAGCTTTCCCACAGTATCTAGTTGCTGGTCTAGGTACACACACAACCTAGGTGATAATTCACTTAGATTTAAACTACTTTTTTTCAAAGCCAACTTTTCCAAACAATGCATCATCTACATTTTAAATAGTGGGTGAAATTCTACCACCATGCTCAAAAAAAAGGACAAGGAGGTGTATTATACTGGACAAAAGAAATAGAGAAAAGTATTGACAGTACAAGCAATCTATAGCACCCCTGGGGTAGAAAGAATTGTTGAAAGAGTTTTCTCACACGTGAAAAAGCAACGAAGCACACATCAGTGATTTTTATTTCATTATTTTTTTGGATCTCAGTATTAAAATAACTAAAAGGAAGCCATCTTTTTAAAAAATACATACACAATAGTCCCCTTTTCCCAACAATACACAAGTCATGTATCAGCCTATACTTAAAAACAAAATTTAAATTTAAAATCAGATTAGTGAGACTCTACTTTCAATCCCAGAAAAGATTTGTCTTTAAGAAAAGGTGGGGGCTGGTGAGATGGCTCAGCGGCGTAAGTGCCTGCCTGGCAAGTGCGAGGGCCCAAGTTCGACTCCCAGAACCCACATACGAAAAAAGGGCCAGTGATATCGCTCAGTGGCACAGGCGCCTGCTGGTGCACGAGGTCCTGAGGTCAATCCCCGGTACCCACAGGAAAAAAAAAAAAAAACCTGACTGCTCAAAGTGAAGGCATAAGCTGGGTGTGGCGGTACACTACTATAATCCCAACACTTGGGAGGCTGAGGCAGGAGGATTGCCATGAAATAGAAGCCAGCCTGGGTTACATAGTGAGTTCAAGGACAGTTTGAACTATATAACAAGACCCTGTCTTAAAAAGAAAAAAAAAAAGGGAAGGCAGAACAAACATTGCTGTATTTTTGAAGCTGAGTCTTACATCTCAGAATTATCCCCAAATATGACCCAACTTCAGGCAACATTTACATTCATTTGGCTCCATAACACTAGTTTCTTTCATAAAATTTCTATAAATAAAACTGAGAAAATCCATTCTAGAAGTCTGGAGTCAGTTACTGTAGTGTCAATATGAATTTATGCAACAATTCTCAAGATTACTAGTGTGTTCACTGACTTGGTCAAAATTGGTATATGGGTAACACTAGACCAGTATCTGCGCTTTTATCAAGCTGGTCTTCAGATTGCTTTTAAAAATACCCCAGTTAAATATTTTTAAATTATCAACAGGCTATTATGACTAATAGAAGAAATAAACTGATATATTATCTACAGATAAAAAGGAATATTGGAAATGTGGCCCATAAAACAAACAAATAATCCACAATTCTATGTCTTTGTCCTAAATCACCCAGGAAAGGGAGATTCTAAAAGATTCTTAAGAAAAAGAAAAAGAAAGAGCACTAGTGGCAAACTCAATTAAAATCACTTCACTATCTTTCCAATAACTATCCATATTTTTAGAAAGAGTCAATAGTGCTCTCTCACTCCAAATGGACAAGATCTATGATTAAAAGACTCCTCCAATTGTCTTTTTCATCTGTTAAATTTCGCTAATACCAACTGCTATTCCTCCAGCTGTGAAGTTAGTCTAACAGCTGCCTGAGTAAACCATGCCAACCCTACACCAACACATAGACAGCTGCCTCGCCTGTCCTTACAGATGAAAGAAGAGTGCTAAAAGCCTTGAAAAATCTTCAGTACTGGGAATGGCTGTGCAGGCAGCTGCTTGCCTGTCATCCTGCTGTAGAGTGTGCTATGCGACAATAGCTACGAGAGATGAGGGAAAGAATGAATACAACTAATTTCTATCAATAACATCATGCTTCCAATTGTTCTCATTGTGGGATATTACATTGTTTTTGATGCTTTTAATTGAGATTCTTCAGCATTCTGTGCATAGAAGTAAAACCTCATAATTATATACGAAGTCCTGATTTTTACTTTAATAAGTTAAACAATCAAGAACTTTGGAGATTTGTGTTCAAAAACTTGAATTACAAGTGACAACTGATTTTCTAATATTAACACTGTTCTAAACCTTCAAAATAAACTGAGAATCACACCAGAATACAACTGAATATGAAGCAGACAATAATTTGATGGAAAATATTTGCAAAAAAAAGAGAAAAAGACTATTTCTACTATAACAAAATGTCCCTCTCTGTACATTTAATACGATTAAAAGTCTAAATACAGTTTATAAACAGAATTGACATTTATATTTCTTTAAGGGAATGTTTTTACTTTAATGAAACTATTCACTGTACTTGATGATCTCAATGTCTACAAATTTACTTTGAAACACTTAAAATATCCAGTGGGATAATGTGATGTGGAAATAAGAAATATTCAATCCAGGGGACAGTGTAGTGCAGTCATAATAAAAACCCCTAAAGTAGAAGTGGCTATTATAAGTGCCTTTACTCTCTGTGTCTTAATGGACAACTGACCTTTTGCTAATCTTCATACTAAATGTCAGAGCACGTTTCATTGGTGGAAATAATGGGCTGTAACTAGGATGATGAATCTTAAAAAATGGAGTATCATTTGTGAAATAAAAAGCATTTAAGAAATATGGGTTGGCTAACAAGTCCTATAAAGATCTGATCCATCCTTTCATGAACAGAGCTGAGGGGTCCATGGCAGCATGCCATGCCTTCCCTTAAAATGAGTCTTCCAATAGCCTTCTGTGAATGAAGATTCCATTTGCCTGTTGCTGACTATGAAGGAAGCAAAATTCCCCCTCTAAGTGATGAGGCCTTTTCTACAAGGTGTTGGTCAAAGGCTCTTTGAGGACTGTAAGATGGGGTTTCCTCGGGTTCCAAGAACTATTTGTACCTGCTTATTAATATTTAGCTAATAAATTTCTATATCTGAGGCAGAATATGGTCTGAGATTTACTTTTATTAAAATCTAATAATGGAGTAGTGAGAAGTAGCTAGTACCTACTTCACATTTTTTTAGAGGCTATCATTACCTACCTAAGAGTGGGGCATGAACACATTAGCTCAGTTAGTGTGGAATGATAAGATATACATTATCTATAAACACTTATGAATAATCTTATGTAAGCTACAATCTTATCAAATGAGAAATTTCAAATTCAATGTATGGCTATTACTATCAAGAAGCATTTTTAGAGAATTAAAATTAGAGAATTTGCATAGGAATAAATGACTACACCAAGACACACACATAAAACACAGTAAGTTGCACTAAAGCCAGTAGTTAATTTTGGAAAATCTTGGAAACCTATATGAAAGGTCATTCTGAGATGTTATAGTTTATTATGGATAAATATACATACAGTATATGATTACTCAAACAGAAAAACTGAAGGGATATTGGCATGAAGCCTAGCTACAAATCAGTATATTTATAAATATGTCTATTTTCTAAAATCCCTTGATGAGAACTGAGAAAAATAAACTGCCCTGAAACAAACTGAAGTCTGTATATAGAATTTGGTAGATGATAGAGGTAGCATTTTAAATTTGTGGAAAAACAACATGAGGTATTCCATAAACTATTCTGGGAAAACTGGCTTTATACCTGGAAAAGAAGAGATTAGAGCCTCCTTATCAAACTACACATAAAAATAAGCTCTATAGTGGTCCAGGGTTTCCTTTTGGGGAAGTGAAAGTGTTCTGAAACTGGACAGCAGTGATGGTTGTAAACCTCTGGGAATGTACTAAATGCTACCAAATTGCACACTTTTAAATTGTGAAAACGGCAAATCTTTCATTATGTTCTCTTTTACCACAATAAAACCAGTAAGTGGCAAAAATATTATAGAAACTAAGTAAGAAAAATCAAGTTTTGAGTGTATTATACATAAATAGGGAAAACACCTTTTGGACTCCAGAGTAGGAAAGGCTTTTCTAATTTTCTAGATGGACACACAGAGTATAACTATTCCAGTTGTTTAACAAATCATCCTAACTCAGTGGCTTTAAATACAATAATCATTTATTTTGCTGAAGCATCTGAAATTGAGGCAGAACTCAGCAGTGACACTTGGTCTGTGTTCCACTTCATGTCTGTCGCACAGGCTTGCCAGGACTGGACAATCATTTCCATGACGGCTCACTCACACAGACAAAAAAAATCATACTAGCTGTTGTTGCTGTCCACATGCACCTTTCGGAAAGGCAAGGCAGCTGGGGCTTCCTCCCAGGACGTGCTTATATTCCAAGTGCACCCCAGAAGAGAGGAAGTGGAAGCTGGCAGGTTTTTAAACCCTGGGGCCCAAGGCTGGCCCTTCTACTACACAATGTTCTATTGTTCAAGGGCTCGTACTGTTCAAATTCAAGAGGTAATGTAGACTTCTTTGATGAGAAAAGTGTCAAAGGATGGGGGGTGCATGTTTATGACTACCATAGCAACTCATAAAGATAGACACAGTTGCCAGTATCAAATTTTAAACCTCTGCACGACAAAATCACCATGAAAAGGAAGTCAAAACAACAGACTGCTTCTAAAGAGGAAATCTGTAACATATAACAAAGAATATCCAGAATATATAAAGAATTACAAATGTGTAAGAATGTGGAGGACCACCTGGACAGCTCTCCTTGAAAGAAGAGCAATTATCTCCATTTTGGCTGAACCTGGCCCTATTTCCATGTATTGATATGTACAGAGCTGGCTAGGACTTTTCCTTATCCCTTCAATTGGCTTTAAGCAATGCGAATCGGTCCAGCCCAGGTGCTGATGTGTAGTATTTGAAGCAAGGGAACTGGTCAGTGTTTCCCCACCCTCTTAGCTCCCAAAACACGTGTGAGCCGGGCGGGATGGAGAGCCGTGCTACACACTGTCGGCTGGGATCGAGCCTTGAGTAAGAGGCTATGACTTCCCAGGGCATAGAAGATTTCAGGCCACCTACCTAGCCCAGCTCACAGTACTCATATACTTCCCGCCACTCTCTCAGTCACTCATCCCTGAGCCACTCTCTGCCTCGAAAATTAATAAAACCCGGGTTCTGCCCTGGGTCATGGCCTTTGTTCTGGTAACCACCATCCTGGCTGGACTTAGGACCCCCTTGGCTCACCATAACTACAAATATGTCTTAGTGTATTTATTCTCACCATGGGTTACACTGGAAGTGGTAGATTGGAATTAACTTGCTAGAATTCCAATAACTTTTCCATGGGATTACAAATATAAACTTCCCAGACCACGATGAGGACCAGGAAGGGCTCGCTATATAAGAAAATGATAAATAGAAAAATGAACAAAGAATATGAAGAGTCAGTTCATGGATAAGGAAAACTAATTGGCCAATAAACATGAAAAGATGTTCAACATCATTACAGTGATTAGGAAAAAGCAAACGAAAATATCTCATCTATTAGACTATAAATAAAGTCTAAAGTCTTTGTTCTAGTTTTAAGGAAACTTGTAAATTCTAAATATAAAGGAGTAATTTTGAGAATAATTTGGTAGTATATAATAAAATAAATGTAATATTAAGCTTCCAAATAATACAGAGAAACACATTTGTCCCTAAAGACATGTACATAAAATGAATGCTCACTATACTCATAGCAATTAAAATAAATTACACAAAGGTTCATCATTTGGAAAAAGCACAAATAAAAACTGGTGTGTATGTATATATTGGATAAAGTATACACTGGAATACTACATAGGAGATAAAGTAGTACTGAGGATTTGCACAAAGTAAATACACCAGAGAGAACAGATTGTTAACCAGAGACTTCTGTGCCATCTTTACAGCTGTTGCTTGGAGATCAAGGATTAGATTTCCCAGGGCCCCACCTCTAGGTGGGGTCATGTGACTTTCTCTTATCAATGGAATATGAACCGAAATGAGGCCATGTCCCACAGAGACTAAAGAATTTAGGCAGCAAGAGTGCCTCCTACTGTCTTTCTTTCTTTTTCCATCATCCTGATATACGTGTAGCGCTGTGATCTTGGAAACCATATGTTGAAGATGGTCGAGCCATAAAATGGAGTCTGGGTCATTGTATGGACCACTAGCCATAAAGAGAAAGAGTCACACAGCAGTTTAATTTGGGGATTTATTTCAGCTAGCTTCACCCAACTATACAAGGGTCTTAAATTAAAAAATAAAACAAAAACAAAAACAAAAAAACATAACAAACCACTATGAATTTCTATTTCTTTCATTTTAAGGAAGTGTGAAATTTTTTAGAAGTCAGCATTTGTTAGTTTTATGCAGTGGACACAGTCAGTAGCTGTTAAACTAGTTCCTATAGTTTTTATAGTTCAAAAGAGGTTTTATTAAGAAAAATTTAACAAGTTAGCCATTCCTCTAACATTTTATAGGAATGCTCTATTTTTTACTACAGTTCACACTTTTCTTTGTGGCATGCTCCTAAAAGTAATGCTCTTCTCTGCTGTGACTATTCTAATTTTCTCCAGATTATTTATCTAGCTAAATGTAAAATCCCACTGTTAAGATAATGAATGAGTTAAAAATGTAAAACTATATAGGAAGAAAATGTAGACTAAAAAGGTGTGAAATAATAAAAGGATAAGCAAGTCCATAGAGGTAATCCTGTGCAAACTAGAAAAAAAGTAACATTTACTGAGCATTTAAAGCATTCGAAATTCTACCCTAAGTCAACATGCTAAATATTAACTCTTTCAGTCCACACAACAACCATATAGCACACGCTATAAAGATCCATTCTCTTAGAATTACCAAATCTAATTTGTGTAGAATAAATTTCAAGAACAAGTTTTGCCTAACCAAGGTTCCTAAGACAGAAATCTAAAAACCCTCCTTGAATCTAATGCTCCACTTAAGACACCAATTCCATTGCTTATTATTTTCTAAATATATCATGAACCCATTCCTTTCTTTACATTCCTAACGCCACTGCCCAAAGTAAAATCATCAAAATGCCATGCCACAACTACAGCAACAATCTATTATGTCTTCTCTTCTGGGCTCACCTGCCATTCTGAAAACAATCAACTGAAAATCAGCAACTACTTGCCACAGCAGAGAAGTGACTCAGGTAAATACTTACCCTGCTGGGCACTAACTATTACTGCAATACTTCACTTCTCAGTTACACAGCCTTGGGTGCTGGCATATTGTAGCAACACAATCAATGTTATTAGTGACACTGACAAAAGCAGGATTTATCAAGCCTACTTTACAGATTAAAGAAATGAGAAAATTAAATCATTTAACCAAAATAACTTAGCAAGTGGCAAAGGCAGGTTTAAACTTCAGTTGCTGTGGCTCCAAAATATATATTTTCATTATAACATTACTTCCTAAATACATCTTTCCAAATTAAAAATTTAAACATAAATTTTGCTACAATAAAAACTGAGGTAATAAAAAATATCCAGCATATTTCTTTTTAAATTTAGTGACAGGATGAACTTTTCCTTCTTTCTTTGCAATGCTGGAGATCAAACTTAGGGCTTTGCATGCTAGGCAAGCACTCTACCATTGAGCTACATCCCCAGCCCAACCTTTTAAATAATAACCTCTAAAGGTATAAAAGAATTACATAGGAAGAAAATGTACAGTCCAGAAAGACAGACACCTACAAACCTCAAAATGATTTCCACTGTGAATTAATTGCTTTCCTAAAGTTTTCACTGTAGCTGAAGACTCAAGTAATATAACAATATTGGTAGTAGGGGGAAACCCTTCAAACACTTAAAAATCTCATTAACGATAGTCAGTTTTTAATATATTACATGTAGCATTCTTGAACTGCTATTTTAATGTGTACGCTTGAAGTAAAGGAGAAATAGATGTTATACTACATGCTCTTTCCTTGTTTGTGCTAACTGTTCAAACTAATAAAAGTACAAACAATCCCCATAGCCAAAGTGATTTATTTAACTGAAATCCAATTTAATGTTCACTTTAAGGTTCAAAATCTTATAGGGGGCTGGTGAGATGGCTCAGAGGCTTAAGCACCTGCCCGGCAAGCGCGAGGGCCCGAGTTCGACTCCCGGAACCCACATACCAAAATCTTATAGGAAGAGAAACATTTTACCCAAATTATAGCTAGCTATTAAAAACACTACTTACTACATATGAAAACAAAACTTATCCTTTTAAGGCCGCCTACTTGGGGAATAAATCTTTAAAATGCAACAGTTCAATGATCATCTCTGAAAGGTAGAATTAGTTTTCTTTTTTCTGCTCTCATGTAATTTCTAAACTTTCTACAGATAGCTTTTGAGTATGAAAAAATACTTATCAATAAGTCATTAATCATAGAGCTAGAAATGATTACTTTTCTAATTAAAATGGCAAGTTTTGTAAAATCATTATTACAAAATACTAGTCCCTAAAATTAAAAAATCAGCATAAGTAAATAAATAAGAAAATCAATAAATAACATGATACTTTTGTATTTTAATAACAAGTGCCATTACGGCCAATATATTTAGAAAACATAAGAAGCATAAAAATGGAAAGAAGGGTATGTTTTCCATTGATTATAGTTGATGACTATTTCCTTGGGGAATCTCAAAAAACAGAAGCAATAAACATTACAGACCATAAATTTAGTAAGGTGAATGGATATGAAATTAACATACAAAAACTCAGCAGTCTTCATAAATGCAAACAAAAAATAGGATAAAGACATAGTCGAAGAAAAGACATTGACAATAAAAACAACAAAAAGAAAATATCTTAGAAAAAATAAAAATACATGTAAAATCTCCATAAAAACCCTTTAAAACCTTGATCGAGATGCCTTTTCCTACATCAATAACCATGCCGTGCTGGTTATCAACACCATAGTGTGTTGATCACACATTGACCCTGGATCAACAGGGAGAGAAATGACACCTAAATCTTAACAATATTGACTCCTTGTCCATGAACAGTATCTTTCCATTTACTTACCTTTTCAAATCTTTGCTCATATTTTGTAGATTTCCAGGTAGCAGTCTTACACATTTTTTATTACATTCCTGAGTATTTTATAATGTTACACAGTATTTAACTTTTCATTTTCTTTCTTTTTTTTTTTTTTTTTTTTGTGGGTACCGGGGGTCGAACTCAGGACCTCACGCTTGACAGGAAGGCGCTTATGCCACTGAGCTATCTCACCGGCCCAACTTCGCATTTTCTAATCATTTATTCCTACTATATAAAATATACTAACTTCTGAATGTTGATTCTGAAACTCTACTAAATTTATTTTTAGTCATAGTAAGTTCTTGCAGATTCCTTTGGGTTTTCCACACTCCTGATCATGTCATCCGAAAACACAGACTGTTTCATTTCTTCACAGCTTTTCTTTTTCTTTCCTTATAACTCTAGCGAGGACCTCCAGTGTAATGTTGGATAAAAAGTGAAAATGAATTCCAATAAACATCCATGTTTTATTTCTGAACTTAAGAGTTTGATGTTATAAGTTTCTTAAATAAATGACTTTAATCAGCTTAAGGAAGTTCCCTTCTATTCCTAGTTTGCTAAAATATTTTGACATATGGCTGCTGAATTTTGTCAAATACTTTTTCTGATCACATGCATCTTCTCCTTTATTCTATTAATGTAACAAATTATATAGGATTATTTTTTCACATGTTAAACCAAACTTACATTCTCAGGATAAATTCCCCTGTGGCCATTGTCCATTAAAAATTTTTCTGGATTGCTATCATTTTGTTAAGAATTTGTACATCCATGTTCATGAAGTATACTGATTTACAGCTCTCTTTTCTTGTGATGGCTTTGGTTTAATACCTGATATTTACTTTCAGGTTATCATTATGAGGTAGTAGAGAGCAGGAAATCAAGCAAGATGGGATGCAGTTACTCATGTCTGTCAATTATTAATGGAGTAAGAAGTTACATTAATGATTCAGTATACAGTAGTATATAGCCCAGTATCTTCCACAGGACTGCTTTTTAGTTTTAAAGCTAATCTGCTCTGAACAAAGTCTAATATTTAATAAAACATAATGGTGATGGTGGGAATCATTTCCATTAAGCAAAAATGTAAGGCTCTGTTTTTGCTTCCAGGGTTCAATAAAACCACAGGAGTTTGCATTCTACCTTCCCACGGTATCTTCTGTAATCAAATGATAGTTATATAATTATTACATACATTATAATTCTTGGTGTAATGTACCTATATGCATTGATATTAATTGTTGCTTCCCTCACATAACAAAAATTACCTTTTTAAAGTATCAACTTGTTGATGAAAAATGATGTGTCAATAAACACCAAGTCTCTACAATACAATGGATACACGGTTGCTTAATGTAATCATCAGTTAAAAAGAGAATCTTGGCCATAATCATAAAAATGTAATAGTATTTCTGTGTTCTTTCCTCCACTCCAAGAGAACAACTAAAAAGATTTTCATTATTTTAAACAAAGACTATTTCCTGGGCCAGTGATATAGCTCAGCAGCATAAGCTCCTGCCTGGCAAGTGCGAGGTCCTGAGTTCAACTCCCGGTACCCTCATATTAAAAAAAAAAAAAAGAAAAAAAAGACTATTTCCTTACCTACAACAAGCACATCATGCACAATTCTTGAGTAGCTTTATTGGTTAATTAAAAAAATCATTAAACCATATTTCAGGTCATATTCAAAAAACTTATGAAAATATAAAAATAAAAACAAAAGCCCACAAACAAAAAATACCAGCTTCCTCTCTAACCTCTAGATTTAGTATGCAGGGAATTTTCTAAATTATTTAACTAGTAAAATAAAATATTCTTTTCAGGTCAACAGTACTCTCTTGCATTATAAATAAAACATTTGCTCAGCTTATTTATTATCTTTTGGTGGTGGTAATCTTTATTTTTAAGTAGTTTGGTGTGAGCAATAATAAAACCTTTGGTCTTCGATGCCTTCTCTAGCAGCCTTCCTCAACTGAGAATTCTTCCTCAGGCAGAGAATTAAGCTACACAGAAAATGATGTGACTAAGTCTCTTCTCAATTTTCCCAAGGACAGTCAGAAGTTAATTCATTATACACAATGTACTATATACAATGTACTACATTAGGAAATAATTCTCTAGCTGAATATTTATTGAGAAAGTTGCATGATAATTATTTCAATAGTGTAGGTAATGTAGTGGTATGATTATAAACTGCAACACACACAGGCACAATGATGACATACCTCAGATATATAACTAGAAATAAAAATAAATGCACAAAAATCTAAAACATCTTTACCAATATAGGTAACTTAACGAATAAATGCTTTTTGGCACCTGAAGTTTACATATCAGAACAGCTGACCTCTCAGATATTGCTGACAATGTGTTAATCAGTATCAAATAAATAAATCTCTGCTTCTCATCCTGGGGTTGCCAATGTGAACTCACAGTATATACCCTGTGATTTTTACCTGGGACTCATAGCCAAACCACTATATTTTTTCTGCCCCATGTTGTTCAGGCAGCCATGCTGGTATTTTTCAGGGGAGGTTAGCTGCAGTCCCAAGCCCTGGAAGCACAATAACCCAAGGTCTCATGCACAGAAGGTCCCGTTGCTTGGAGTTTAATGCTCTGTGGTCACTAGCTTGAATTTCTTAATTTTCTTCTTGTATTTGTGTTTATAAGGGAAGCACGATGGAACAAAAAAGCATGCAACTAGGCCTTGGAGTCTAGGCTCACATGTGTTCTTGCCTCCTCAGGACAGGTTCTTAGCCACCAGGTTAGGGTCGGGCACACACTGTGAAATCTCAGTGCAGGGCAACGAGGCAGCCCTTCTAGCCCCAGGATGACAGTGTTATGGCACATTCTGTGGGGAAACCAGCAGAAACCTCACACCCATCCACGATCCAGATACCTCTGTGCATCAAAGCACAAGGGCCGCAATCCCTTGGACTGCCTTCCACTGTGGACTGGGGTGGTGGGCCCAGAGAAGGGAAGATTAACTTTCCCAGTCCTAGCTAGAGGCCCCAATTTTCATTCTGCACTGGGTCCTGCAAAGTATACAGCCAGCCCTGACAGGTCTTGAAAGTCTGAGTCAATCACAGTGATCATATTGCCAATAGTGACTGCTATATATTATGATGTAATTCTGGCCAATAATATACAAAGGAAATTATCTTCACAGGAACTTCAGGAAAGTTTTCTGTTCTGTTAAGAGACAGAAGAAAGATGTTCCATTTTCTGCATCTGTAAATTGTCAATTCTCAATACAATGCCTAATATTATTACAGCATGCAACCATGATAGGTTCAAGCCTGAGTACAAAACTTGTATAAGGAGGGCCAGTCTAGACTAGAAAATTACAGAAAGGAGGATTCAGGGCTGCCCTATCTCTGGATTACTTGTCATGTGCAATGGTAGGTTCCCTTATTGTTTAAGAAAGTTAATGTGGAGTTTTCTGTTAATTGCAGCTGAAAGCATCTGATGTATGATATATACAATAGTATACTTCTGATAAGAGTAACAGAGACCTTATAAACCCATTTTATAAGCTTTGGAAAACAATGCTAATTCCTTTGAGATGTCCCCAGCTCCTCTTTCCCTAACTGGATTTTATGTATTATGTAGTCCGTATTTTAAATCAAATTATTAAAAAACACCTCCTTCCAATATTGTTAGAATATTTCCCATAGTTTCCATGATCACAGATGTATCATCTTGATGGACTAATAAGAGATTTTAGAAAGGAAACTAGTTTCTGGTAAGCCTACTTTCTCTTTCTTCTTATTCTATCCTTCCAAAAGCATATCTGTATAAACAGATATATATATGTAGAGTAGAAATGTCACTACACTCTACTTTTCAGGAGAACAACATTCAATAGTTCTCATGTAAAGTAGAAATGTTCTTCCATGGGCCGGTGAGATGGCTCAGCGGCGTAAGTGCCTGCCTGGCAAGTGCGAGGGCCCGAGTTTGACTCCCGGTACCCACATACGAAAAAAGGGGCGGTGATATCGCTCAGTGGCACAGGCGCCTGCTGGCACGCGAGGTCCTGAGGTCGGCCCCCGGTACCCACAAAAAAAAAAAAAAAAAAGAAATGTTCTTCCTTTGACAGTATTCTGGTATCGAGATCATTGTCCCCCAAATGGACAGGACTTCATCTCCACATGGCAAAAGGACCATTCGAGAGAGCACACCAGCAGATGCACCTCTGTCTTCACTAGTCAAGCCTTCCTCCCTTCCTGCATCAGGGTCCTTATTTCCCATGGGCAGCTGCTCTGCTACAGGGAACCAGCTGTTCAATAGATTGACTGGTTCTCTCTTGAGAGCTGCCTAGCTTTACAAAGCAAACGATCTATTCCTGGATGATGATAATAAGATCGGATAGTAATGTTCACAATTAGTTAAATTTGTGTGAGGTGAAAGCATCCAACAGCAAGTTGGGGACAAAAATTTCATTGAATTTTGGGAAAAATCATAAGTTTTTGCAAAAAAACAAAAAGAAAACTAGTTAAAGTACATGATTATAGCTTTTTTTAGAGATAACTTCTGGTAGTGAGAAAATTAATTAAACATTCTTTAGAAGCCATGGAGCTGAAGTCAGCGCACTGACTAACAGAGCAGCTGTCAGTGCAAAGTGGGTTCCTGTCCTAATCCTGTTCTGACCTCAGAGCTGAGCCTGAGAACCTGTCAGAAAGGTGCTCTCACAGTGGAAGACATCAAGCAGCAGCTGCTTGAGCTCAGCAGGCTGCAGCCGCTCCCTCTTTTTTAAAAAAACTACAATGCCACTCTGGTTGCAAATTTCATGTTAGCAGGGCATGTACAGTTCTCATCATTGCTGAATAGGAGGACAGTGAGTTTTCATTCCATTATTACATGGCTGTCAGCAGCACAGGGTCCTCCAGAATCTCCTCAGGATTTGGAGCTGAATTTGTACCTCTAGAAGGCATATTGTTATATAATATAGCAAGTTGTAACTCCCCCTTTTTTCCCAGGAAGTTAAAAATGAATAGTCATTGATATCATTTATAGAAATGAAACAAGTGACTTTAAAAATTCCTTTTAGGACAGTTAAGGAAAGAAATAAATGAAACATAGAAGTTGGAAAGACAGAAATCAAGTCATATAGTGAGAAAGAAATAAAAATCATTCATTACACATTGTATACACATCCCAAATGATCACCCTATACCCATAAATCTGTACAACTACAATAATTTTAAAAAAGTAAAAATAAAAAGGAAAGATCACTGTTTTAGAGAGGCACACTAGAGACATGCCAATACTTCCTCTTAATTTTGTGATGTCATCTGCATAACAGTATTGTGCTGGGCACAGTCCCCACTGGCAACATATATCTCATTGTTTCTCCCTGGTCCTTCTCTTTCATAACTGGGGTAGGGAGAAGGGAAATTCATTGTGAAGAATAAAGGCAATAGTGTGTCATGAATTCTGCCTGCAAAAACTACAAAAGTCCCCTACAATGTCTGACATGGAGTGACTACCCATGGGCCTCCTTCCCAGTCTTTGCTGCTGTCTCCCCAAGAATAGGCATTCTGTTACCTCAAAGGGAACACTGCTATTACAAGTATCTCTCTGTGGCTTTGCTGCTGCTTCTACATTACTCGATGCTACTAATGGTGGTAAGGTTAGTTTCACACACCAACTTGGCTATGCTATTGTACTATCTAGTCAAACACTTATCTAGTGTTACTATGAAATTATTTTGTAAGTAATGTAAACATCTACAATCTATGATTATCAATAAATGAGCGGGTCTCATTGAATCAGTTGGAGGCCTTAAAAACAAAATGTAAGGTTTCTTGAAGATGAAAAAATGGACTCAAAACTGCAGTATCAACTTCTGCTCGAGTTTCTAGCCTGCTAGCCTGCCCTACATATTTCAGACTCGCCAGGCTCAACAATTGTGGGAGCCAATTCCTGAAATAAATCATCCATAGTTATAGCTCTTATCGGTTCTGTTTCCCTAGAGAGAAAACTGACACACATGGTAACGGTAACTTCCCTGTTTTCTGAGTAGAAACTCTAGCTCCTCCAGGCTATGCCGGGCACCCAGCAGAGCTGCCCACTGTAAGGTAAGCAGAGGCCTACAGGTGCCCTGGTCTCAGGGGTGCTAAGTTCACCATATAAACTTTGGTCAAGGCTTGGACCTTTGCGACTGGCAGCTTTCCTACCATCGTTACCTAAGCTGGGTTTCCCCTTGGCTAGAGATCTGCACAGGAAAAGATCCTTTCCTTTTTGCTCAGTTCCTTTGTGACATTTGATTCTTTTTTTTTTTTTTTCCAATTTTTTTTATTAGTACATGTTTGCAGTACATAATCACATTCCCTGTGGGGAGCTAACACATGAACATAATGCATCTCAGTTCCTTTTTCATTCCCTTCCCTTCTCTTCCCCTTCCCTCCATCTGTTAGTCCCACTCCCATTTGCAAAAGACCTATCTCTCTATTTCCTATTATCTTTTATTTTGTTCCTATTTATATTGTGGATTTCTCATATAAGAGAAATTGCCCAATATTTAGGCTTATGTGTCCGATTTACTTCATTTAACATAATGGTTTCAAGGTGTAACCATTTTCTTACAAACAACTCAAGTTTATCCTTCTTTATGGTATAGTAGTACTCCATTGTGTATAAATGCCACATTTTCATAAAGCAATTAGCTTATGTCCAAGATTTAGCTATTATGAATTGTGCAGCTATAAATATGGGTATGCTATCACAGTAATATGATGTAATCTTTTGGGAAGATACCTAAAAGGGGAATAACTGGGTCAAATGGAAATCTATTTTTAGTTTTTTAAGGAATCACCACACTGATTTCCACAGTGGTTGTCCTAGTTTACATTCCCACCAACAAGTTAGAAGGGTTCTTTTCTCCCCACAGCCTCACCAGCATTTGTTATTATTTGATTTCTGTGTATTATTTGATTCTAACTAAAGCAAAATATGTATGTGTGCATGCATGCATGCACATTATATCAAAACCTTGGAGGATGAGGCCCTAAATGAATGTTTAAGGTTTGGAAATTTGTCTCCTTTTTAAAAGTATATTTAAAAATAGAACCGGAGAGAAAACAAACAAAATAATAAGATGGTTGATCTAAACACAAATATAATGGAGTTATATGAATTTAAAAAACCCTAAATACTCCAACAAAAAGTCAAAGATTGGCAGACGGGATAAAGCCTGACTAGATGCTGCTTGGAAGTCACATTTTAAATAAATAAATGCAAGATAAAGAAAAATGGAAAGCAAAAGGATGCATAAAGATGTATCACAAGAACATTGAAATAAAACTGGTTTGGCCCTATTTAGTAAGATTAAAAAAAACCCTTCAAGACATGAAACATCAGTAGAGATAAAAAGGAATACTGCATTTTATGATGACAAATGAATCAATTCCACCAGGAAATAAAAATTTTTAAATTTAGGCACCTAAAATTTTTTCTAGATATGAAGAGCTACAAACTAATTTCAAAACAAAGATTTTGGTTCAAATATTTATTCTATGAGTAAAAGTGACATTAGCCAGGCATGGTGGAGCACACCTATAATCCCAGCACTTGGGAGGCTGAGGCAGGAGGATCTCCAAGAGTTCAAGGCCAGCCTGGGTTACAAAGTGAGTTCAAGACCAGCCTGAACTGTCTCAAAAAGACCAAAAAAAAAAAAAAAAAAGACATTCTATGGGTTTTGATGACAATTTTTAGGTATTTCTTAGTTGTCGTTGGGCAGTATTAGAAATGTTTCTGAAAAGAATAACATCGGGCTGGGGATATAACTCAGCAGCACAGCGCCTGTCTGGCAAGCACAAGGTCCTGAGTTCAATTCCTGGTACCAAAAAAAAAAAAAAAAAAAAGAATAACTAACATTTATTAAGTGCTAGTAAGCCCTGCAGCCTCTGACCTTCCAAAGGCAACACAGGACCCAACCTGTTGGGATGGGACTTAAGAGTTCTGGGCTTCTGGACAATATTCAGTGGACCTCAGTTTCCTCATTTTTAAATGAAAAGCTGGGCTATTTCCTAATTCTTTTCCTCTACCTACACTTGGTGGTTATATGTTAATGAGATTAAATAATAAATGAGCAAATCTCTTGGAGCAGTTAATAAATGAATTTAGCAAAGCCTACAAGGTGCTTCCTGGCACCTTCCTGGGACAGCTCTCCAATGTCATCTCTGCTACTGTTCCCACCACACGAATCCCAGGCTCAGGCATGATGTGAGCCACTTGCAGTTCCTAAATACTCTATCCTTGATTGTGTGTGCTTCCTGCTTGCTCCTGTGCCTTGGGGCAAGCTACTCATTCTTTCTGCCTACAAAGCCCTCATTTCCCTAGCACATTTTCTTTTTTTCTCAAATTTAGAACACAAGTGTCATTCCTAAAGAATCTTCCCTAACACCTTGAGGCAGGGCAAAGCACTTCCTTTCTCCATCTCCCAAAGTTTGATAAACTAAAAAAGAATGGTCAGGCCTTTAGGACAGACACCGTGTACCATAATGTCACTTTTTTTTGCACTTGCTTTTGTTTTTGCCTATCCATCCTACTAATGGTGGGACTCTGGAGGGTAAGGAAACATAATCTGGTCATCTCTTATTTGGCATATTTTCAGAATTCATTCATGTTGCATTATAACTTTTATAATATATTTAAAGCAAGAGCTATAATGAAAACATGTTATCATGACTTTCGAGAATCTTTCCCAAACAACTAGCATAATATGAAAAGGGATCTCTGATTGAAAGAACAAATGTCAAGATTCAGAGGAATTCAGGACTGTTTTAAAAATTTCTTATTGCCAAGTCATTTCAATTTATTAATTTTACCAATACATGAACAAATTTTAAAAGAAGTTTACTAAGAGTCACCAATTGGTTTTTCTAAAATGCAAAAAGGGACTTTGCTGATGCGTACATCTCAACACAAAGTGCTTTAGGGAATGACACTTGCCCTCTTACTCTGTTCACACAGCTAAAATACTAAGAAATGTAGTGTGTGCTCAACACTACAAACACTGAATTCTACTGATACAAAATACTTAGGGTAAGTTTTCTTACATTTTGTAAAAAATATTCCCAAATTTAACTTCTAAGAATATCAAAACTAGTTTGGATTTGCTCATTTGAATAAAGCAAATTATACAACTGAAGTTAGTAAAGATTCACTGTGTGCCTTTGTACCAACAATGCCTTAAGCAGTAGGTTATAATCTAGTTATTGAAACTATATGAGTTATAGAAAAAATACAAGATTATCTATGAATAATTGCATAAATAAATGAGTTGTACAGACCATAAAAATACACACTATATATAAACAGCTGAGTGACAGTATAGATTCTGAAATAAAATTCCTTCCTCTTTCATATGTTTTAAAGTATTAAAGTATACACAAATTTTTTTAAATTTTTTTTGGTACAGGGAATTGAACTCAGGACCTCGCACTTGCCAGGCAGGTGCTGTGTCACTGAGCTATATACCCGGCCCACAAATTGTTATTTTTAACTGCAGCAAAGATTATCAAGCTAATGCTATTCTATTGTTATCTGACTTTAATGGTTTCAATACATCAGCTCCAAGATATTGTTATTAATGTTTAAGGTAGGCTGAGAGGTGGAGATCTTTGCTATTCAAGGGCTATAAAACAGGAAAACATTTTTGAATTGTATTCCTAGAGAGATATTCAAATTGTTTTTAATAGTTACAGGGAAAATTAGCTTTTCTAAATAAAAAGACTAAAATAAAGCTTTTTCTGTGAACTATAAGATTTTATAATATTTTTGTTTATATATAGTTGTTAGAAGTTGGATTTCATCCTAAAAGACTAAACAGTACAACTTTATTTTATTTATTTTTTGGTGGGTACCAGGGGGTCGACCTCAGGACCTCGCGTGCCAGCAGAAGCCCGTGCCGCTGAGCGATATCACCGGCCCCTTTTTCGTATGTGGGTTCCGGGAGTCGAACTTGGGCCCTCGCGCTTGCCAGGCAGTCGCTTAAGCCACTGAGCCATCTCACCGGCCCAATACAACTTTAAATTAAAGGGACATGTGATGTTTCTTTTTCTTTTTTCCAGCCCGCTGCTGGGTCAGGTTGGGAGGTTTCTAATGCAAAATGGTCTCCGTTACCTAAAATAATTTTACGTGAAAAAATTTCTCAGCATATAGATCTTCAAGCACATTTACAATGTGGATTCTTGGTATGAAAAGTTACTACTAAAGTTTTAGGCCTAAAAAGAACTGTGTTATAAGCTGTCTACATAGCAAACCTATTTACTGTATTTTAAGCTAATAAAACAAGTAGAAAATATTAGATTGCCACCCTGATCTTTCAGATTTTATACTTCAAAAAATATATATATATATTTTAAAATAATATTTTCATAACAATGTTTTATTTCAAAGGGCTTACAATCTTTTGAGCCACTATGAATTTTATCAAGAAGGCAACAAAACTGCTACTTTCCTTTCTTTAAAAAGCACAGGGTTAACCATTGACTGATTGAAACTTCTCAGCACTGCCAAATCTCCCATGGATCACTACCAAACCTCGAATCCTGACAACATCCCGTTTGACAAGGAAGACTCCGCTCAGTGCAGTCCCAGAGACCACAGGGGCTTCCCAGTGCACCTGCACAAGCCCCTCCTTGAATGGTGCACAGCACCTTGCAGTGAATTACCACAGAAGTCAAGCTCAAAGACAGGTAGCCTCCTTCACAACACAAATACAATTGTGATACGTGATGGGAAAATGCCTGGCTGCTTTGTCCCTTGTCGGACAGACTCTTACTTTCCCACAACAGGTAGGCACAAGCAGACTGCTGCAGAAGGCTCCAGGCCTTGCCAAGAGGCTGAAACCCATGGGTTTCCGTGGTTGTCCCAAGCAGACCCATTTTCTACAGACCCTGGCTCTGTGCCAGAGCCTAATTAAGCCAGTAAGCATGCCAGATGGTTAACCCTCTCTGCACCCACTTATGGTTACTTGTAAAGCACTTTGATATACTGTACTTTCACTTTTCCCAAAAAATAAAGATAAGTACCAGACTGTCCCCAAGTCCAAGAGGATGAGTGTGGATGTGGGTGTGCAGTTACACAGGCAAGCATGAACTTACTGCCAATACTGTAAAGACAGAGTAGTTCAACTGCAAAAGGCGAGGAGGGCTCAGGAAACCCTCTAAAATGTATATATAGGTTTGGAGTGTGGAATCCATATTTATCCAAATTCAAAAGAATTCTATATTTTAATTATGCTTAATCTTAGGGAAATAATTTTTCATTAAAAGGAAAAGAAAAATCAATATTTGGATCACAACGTCTGTTGTGAATCCTTTTTACCATATGAACAAAACATTATAGAGCTTTTGAAATTCCCAAAGGCACTGCTGTTCATTAAAAAAAAAAAAAAGAAAGCACCCTTTTAAGATTTAGTTGCTTTATCTTTTCCAAAATGAAAAGATCAAACATAAAACCTTATTTGTAAGCAAGGCAATAGTGTCTCTGGGTCTCTTGCAAAGATCAACAGCAATGAGGATGAATGAGGGGAAGCAGCGACAATGGTCAAAATGGGTGAAAGGAAGCTCTCTGTTAAAGCCAGCCTTCCCTGATTGCAATCTTTAGACCCAGGGCCCATAACTCTGTTTAACTACTATATCCTGAATAAAAAGTTAATTCTACCCTAATGAGAACCAAGTGAAAATGCATGATGAGAGGAACACTGAGTAACCTAATTGAGCCCATCTAATCTGATATCATAAAAGATCTCTGTTTGAAGATAATTTAAGAATATCTAAATTGGAATTCAGGAGAAATGCAGGAAATCGATTAGTCAAGCTAATTATTTTCTTTTTTTGACAATAGGGTATCCCAGTACACAGCACATAATTAAGTCATCTTCTCCTGCTATATTCTCTACCAACAGACACCTGCTACAGATGTTCAGCTTCCAGCTTCCTGCTAACAATGATACCATTTTCAATGGACCAGAGGGATAGCAATCACTTTTCAGCTACTCAAGGGCCAAATTCATACTTCCATTTTATCCCATAGCTTTTTTCCATTCTTCTGGTGCTTCAATTACTAGTACTTATAACACTTACTTCTTTGTAGGAAGATAGAACCAAAGTTGACTTCCTTTTCTGAAATTTATGGGTGCCCAGGAAAATTCCTATCTGGTGACAACAGATTTCACCCCTATACAACACTACAATATGGACAAAACAAAAAGGTGACTTAATTAATTGTTGGCCAAGAGCCATGTTCTTTCCAAATCAGGGCTTCTGCAAGATGGCATATGGTTTGTTATTTCTTACAAATATGAAACAAAGTCCTTTGAAGTGATTTTACTTGGTATCTGTCAAAATAATTCCATATATAATACAGCAGCATAGAAAAATAATATTATTGACAAAAAGGAATAAAAAAGGATATCACTATAAGAATTTCAAAATAGCTTTTTAAGAATTAAAAATAGTGACAGTCATATAATCTGCATAAATATTAATACCACCTAATGTTCCATATACAAGATGCCAACTCAGTAACATTAATGTGAAATGTTATTTTTCTTTTTTTTTTTTTTTTTGGTGGGTACTGGGGGTCGACCTCAGGACCTCGTGCGCCAGTAGGCGCCTGTGCCGCTGAGCGATATCACCGGCCCTTTTTTCGTATGTGGGTTCCGGGAGTCGAACTCAGGCCCTCACGCTTGCCAGACAGGCGCTTATATTGCTGAGCTATCTCACCAGCCCTATTTTTCTTTCTTTCTTTTTTTTTTTTTTAATGTGGGTACCGGGAACCGGACTCAGAACCTTGTGCTTGCCAGGCAGGTGCTTATGCCGCTGAGCTATATCACCGGCCCTGAAATGTTATTTTTCAAGCAGAAGGAATAGTTCATTATTGGCCTACATTTTCAAATGTAGAATATATTTAGAATTTAATTTTTAGCATAGTATTTCATATATTAAATTCAATCACCATACCTTTTTTTGTTTCAAAATTGTGACTGCAAGTTAGGATGGTTTTTAAAAAGGAGGTATTTAGCCTGGGTTTGTCTAAGGGTACAAGTTTTATATTATGGATCACTTCATCTCTAACACCTAGGATGCACAAGGTGATGCTGAACTGCCATCCTCTGAATGACCACTGCAAGTCCAGAAGCCCAGCACAACAGCCCTTGCTCATCCTGAGAAATGCAAGGCAAAGGGGAGCCCTATTTCTGTGACTCTGGTTCAAAGGACAGGATAATCTCAGCCTGTGGCATCCTGAGTGCTTTCTCATTAAGGCCTAATAGGATTTTAACTATCTACTTAAAGATACTGCATCCCAATATTCAAGAGACAGAAAGTGTCCGAACACTGGAAAAAAGCTGATTTCCTCTATAGCCTGTATGTTTCACCCCTGATATACTTCATAATGCCACTAGTGATGGTGTGCAGTAGAAAAAGCAGATTTTTAAATTCTACCCCAATATCTAGCACAGAGTCCATTACCTACCAGGCTTTTATTTTTATTTTTTTTATTTATTTATTTTTTTGTGGGTACTGGGAGTCGACCTCAGGACCCCACGCGCCAGCAGGGGCCCATGGCGCTGAGCAATACCACCGGCCCTTCTTTCATATGTGGGTTCCGGGAGTCAAACTTGGGCCGTCACGCTTGCCAGACAGGTGCTTACGCTGCTGAGCCATCTCACCGGCCCCAGGCTTTTAATAAGTGTTGTTAAATAATTAATTGTGGAAGTGAATGATAATGTAAATGTAGTGTTCAAGCGTTAAATGGATTTTCATGGTAGGTTAGAACATATTTCTAAACGTTTTTTCTTGGACTATTATAGAAGTGGTTCGTCTCCACAGGACAGAGGTTGTGAAGTAGTAAGACTAATTTATTTATAGCTTTTGCTCCTTAGAATACTGAAAGTGACTGGAAAGGACAGACCTCATTAACATAGTTGATAGCCATAAACCTCAAGTCACTCTCATGCACTTGCCCTCATCCTGATGAGAGAGCACCGACCTCTCACACACGCTGCCTTACACCAGGAGGGCAGCAATGAAGACACGATGGATAAGAGCCAGTCAATCCAGCAAAATTAGGAGAGGCAGCCTTCCCAAAGTGATTTAGTATGACAAGCTCATACAGGACAATAAACATAAAAGTGACTTTTACTTTATACTACTTTACCTTATACTACTTTAAAACTGAATCAAGATTATTCACATTTGTCAAGTACTGTGTTGTCAAAGGAAAATGTGCAAACATCTGTGGCAGAGGCTAAATATCCACCTTGTTGATCTTTTAGTCTTCCTAACCCATTATCTATTTTCAGTTAAAAAATCATTAAAGTCCAGCATGTAAGAACCTAGGCACAGGACAAAAAACACATATTTTTCTCCCATAGGGGCAGTCCCAGATGTCAATAGCTGCAGCTGTGACTATATAATTACCTGTTTGCATTAACGTAGACCACAGTTTAGATTTAATAGGTCAGATGACAATGCAGCAAAATGCATTTAGCCTACGATTACCCCTTTCCAAACATTCTCTCACTCGCAACTTCGACCCTGGGAACATAGCAGGCACAGGCTTAGGTCAATAAGAAACACTGGCCGGCACAATAGGCCTTCCCTCAAACAGCGCTGTTGACAGACACCAGCACAAAAGAAATGAATAGAGTCCCCCTCAGTTCTCACACAGAGCGAAGAATGACTCAGTGTGCTGCTGCTTTGGTGCTCTGTTTGTACAGTGTATACAGCTTTTGTCCTCAGCCACTGTTCACAGCTCAATGGGGGCTAAAGAGCCTAGGAAGTGAAGGCGGAAGAATGCTCCACACTCTTGCCTGTGGCCAGCACTTGTATCCATATGCACATGACAGGTCAAGTGAGAACAGGAAAGTCAGTAGATAAAACTCCTATGCTACCTTATAGAAGTGAAATAATTTTTTTATTAAAATACAAATAAGGCAAAACAGAAGTCGCCAGCAGTTTAACATTAATATAGTTACTGCCTGAATCATGATTATTATTCTGTTTTTACTTTTCTGTCATATTCTCTTATGGTTACTTATATAATCCTTTGCAGAGGTTTGTATTAGGTGTGAAGTAGAATTGAGGCTGGCTCAAGGTGGGAAAGCAAAGTAAAGTAGACCATGACTCAGAGATTGTTCAAATAGGCCCAGAAAGCAGTTGAGGAGGCGGGCAAGGTCCAGGTAGGGGGCCTCGGGCATCAGCAAAGGGCTGGCAGTGGCCGTTTCCTTTTCCCTTTCTTCTTCTTTCTTTTTTTTTTTTTTGGATGTATATGAGTATGCTGTCTCAAGCACATGCACTTTTCTCTTTTTGTCTACTTCCTGACGTAATAAAAGTATAACAATAAAGAGGGATAAAACAGAATACTAAGAATAAAAAAAAAACAAAAAAAAACAGAATACTAAGGCAATTTAGTGGTGACAATGGACAGACAGCTTCCGTTTGCTTAAAATGGTTTGCTTGACACTGGCCAAGAAAACCTAGCTAGAGAAAAGTACAAGCTCAAAAGTGCTGAATGAAATGACATTTTCTGAAGCCAAAAATATCTTAGCAGAATTGCAACTGTATTTAAGTGCATATGTTTTAGAATCAGGCTGTTCAAATCTGGTTTTACCAACTACCAACTATGTGACCTTGTATAAACTCTTAGCATTTTCATTTCCTCATCTGTAAAATGGGATGTCTATTCATTTCTTCATTCAAAATATCACTACTATTACGTCTTAAATTATATTAATTATACTTATTTATGGGATACAGTACTATAATTCAATACATATATACAATGTGTAATGACCAAATCAAGATAATAAGCATTTCCTTCTCAAATATTATCATTTGTATGTGTTGGGAACCTTCATATTCTTCTCCAGTTATTTTGAAATGTCTATTTAATTGAGGTAGATAGACTATAGTTACCCAACTGTTCTGTAAAACATTAGAATTACTTCCCCCACGTGTACTTTGTACCCATAAACTACCTACTCTCTTTGCCCCCTCTATTCTTCCAGGCTCTAATGACTTCTTTTTTTTTTTTTTTTTTTTTTTTGGGTACCGGGGGTCGACCTCAGGACCTCTCATGCAAGCAGGCGCCCGTGCTGCTGAGCGATATCACCGGCCTTTTTTTTGTATGTGGGTTCCAGGAGTCGAACTCAGGCCCTCAGGCTTGCCAGGCAGGTGCTTACGCTGCTGAGCCATCTCACCGGCCCCTCTGATGACTTCTATTCTACTTCAAAACATAATTATTGAGATAACATTAATGCCTTCTTCCTTGGTTGTTATGAGGATAAAATAATATATGTGAGCTAATGGAAGAGGACCTAGCACTATGGAAGCATTCAATAAATGTTACCTGTAAGTTTTATTCCTTACTGCTACTATGACCATTACCAATTTCTACAACTAGTATTAATATCACAACCACCACCACCACTCCCATAGTGAGTAGACAAATATATTCATGATTCTACAGGAAAGATTTTCCAGATGATGATCAATGAAGCTTCAGTCTATAAGGATATCTCAGTTACCCAGGGGTTGTTTCAGTGGTCTCCAGTAAACACATGAACTCAAGTTTTATGGATGCTGCATATGTGACATAGCCATATATAACACACACACAGATCTATTGATATTAAAACTTTTAAACATGTTCAAGATTTGACCTTTTTCCCAATTTTAAATCAACATACAGCCTAATAATTATTCTTAGGAGGGAAAAACAATAGCAAACATTAATTGCTTGCTATTTTAGGAGCTTGATATTCTTCTAAATGATTTATCTAATGTACTATTATTTTTTCAATGAATAAATTGAGGGACAAAGCCTTAAATTGCTTAAGATTAGTGCTTAAAAAGCAAATCTAGGCAATTTGACTTCAGATCTTATCATAAAATAATACACTATACTCTCTCATTGATATTCCTATGAAGGCATCTAGAACAAATTCCTAAGTAGCACTGTCCTTTTGCTTAGTGAAGGAAAGAAGGCACTGTCTTAAAAGGTCTGCCATAGACTCAAACCATAAATCCACAGTAGCCTCAAAAATAATAATATACTATGAATTAAAATAAGCTTAAGGCTTATCCTTTTACCTTTTTTGAAGAATAGGTGGTTATTGGCCACATCTAATCTTTAGGAGTCAAAAACTAAAATGCTTTGTTAAATTGTCTTCATAAATCTTTACAATGGGCCACTGTGTTCTCTTGCATGGTGACCCACCATCATGCTGTAGTGTGTACATCGTTTCCTACTAAACTTGGCCCAAACTCACTCTGCAAAGCCTGTTTCTTTTCCTACCTTTAATAAAACTTTGCTACTGTTAAATAAATAAATAAATCCTCATAACTACTCACCCATAATTAGTTTCATGCTTATGAATTTTACCTTACATGTTAATTATATCTACAATGATTCAGAGAATACAAGGAAGTTAATTAATGAAAACAGCTACCTTGAGGGTAAATTATTTAAAGATATAAATGACTGGAAGATAAGGAAGATGAAGAAAAGAGAAGAGAAGAGGAGGAGGATCCAGTGTTTCAATTACTTCCAGACTGCCTCTCAATGTTTAAATTTCCCATAATATTGATTAGCAGAACACCAATATCCAATAAGAACAATGTCAGAAGTTGAAGCAAAAATTTTCATGTATTTTAAAAAGTTCATTCCATACAACTCTGATTTAATTTATTCTCCAACATATGAACATTTAATCATAAATATTCATGAATGATCCTGACTGCAAGTAAATTTTAAAATAAAGAGAACAGACTTCCACGTCCAACAATATGTTAAAATAAGTAAAAATGACCAAAGCTTCTACTAAAAAGAAATAAACATAATGGACCCAATACCAAAAACATCTTCTTTAATTGTATTACTGAGCTGGCAGTAGAATTTACTACAGAAAGAAAAAGAAAAGAGAACTAAAGTTAAAGAATAAACAGAGCACTGAAGCTAGGTTTTGCAAAACCTGAGAGTCTTTCAACACTATTACAGGTAAAAAGGATGATTATGTAATGAAAAAAAGGAGAAAGTTACATAGAATATGAAAATTCTACACTTCTAAGAAGTAGTCAAATAGTCTCTAAATATATAAAAGCAAAAATTAGAGGCCAGTGAGATGGCTCAGCGGCATAAGTGCCTGCCTGGCAAGCGCGAGGTCCTGAGTCCAACTCCCGTTACCCACATAAAAATAAATAAATAAATAAATAAAATAAAAGCAAAAATTAAAATGACTACTAGCAGAAAAAACAAATCCACCATAAAAGTGATTTTATAAATGAAACATTTATAAATTGACCCAATACTGGGTAAAAAGGAAAGCTTTGACAAGCTTCAAGAATTGGAGTATTTTCTCTGATCCCAATACAAGTATAGTAGAAATCAATCACTAGAAATTCTCATTGGTTTAGAAATTGAAAACATATCCTACATAACTAATGAGTCAAAGAAGAAACAATGGGATCTAGACAACAGCATGAAAAAATACATGAAAAATTCGCAAAGTTGCTCAAATGTACTATATTAACAGGATATATATTAAAAATTTTTTTAATTCTTACAAATTAATTAATTTAATAGGCTGCTAGTTTGTGCGGCTTTAGTTCTTTTTCCACTCATAAAAAGAATACTTACCTAGCACAATTAATTCATAATCATGTATGCTATGTATAAAAATGTGACCAATACTTTTCATTCTAATAAATTCTGTTCTATCCCATTTTATACCTTTACATTCATGTGTTTAAAAGCAATCTTGATTCCTGAATAAGTTCCTTTTTTTCTATATTCATAACCTGGCTATAAAACATGGCAAGAATCACTTGAAAAGAAACAGGAAAAGAATAGTAAAATCAGTTGAAATCAGTTTTTAGAGATATACTGGATAAGTATTTGAATCTAAAAATTTGTATTAGAATGCACTCCACAGTGCTTCCCAATCTGAAATGCTAGATCAATCCAAATGCCTAAAGTGGACTGAAAATATGAAGGCCTGACCTGTATTTCAAATCATTAATGCCAAGTATATTGTCTGGATGTCAAGCACTTTTCAAAAATGGTAGGCATGGTATGCCTAAATAGCATATCTTTTGACAACAGGCAAGAAAAGGAATGACAGTAGGAAGCATTGCTGTGTAGATAATGATTCCTGGCTCCCAGAAACTGAGAAGCCATGAGGGATACAGCAACAATCTTTCTCCCTCTCTTCTCACTTTTCATCTCCTTGCATATCTGTGTGATTTTTCTCTCCTTTTTTTAGGATCTGCTTTTCCTGTTCTCTAGTCTGGATAGCATATAAAAAGCCCTTAAATTTGCAAGTTAAAGCCTCAAACATGAAGAGACTCCTTTGCCTTCTCTTGTTCCCAATGCCCAATTTCTGGGAATGGAACTTGGTTGGTTCAAATGTCTACTCTGGTCTTACCTACTTTGGCCAGGTAGAAAAGGCCACACAGTTTCAACACAGCTGCCCACACACCATTGCTTGGGTGGCAAGGGGTAGTTAATGGTATGATGAAGCAAGAAATGGCACAACTGTTTGACATCAACATGCAACATGCACTGTGACTGAGCAATGTGCTTTCTAATAGAATCCTTGCATCACTCTGGGACTGGTAGGCAGGTGTCATGTTGGACAATCAAGGTAGAAGGCACTGCCTGGGGCTTTGGGCAGGGGACACATTTGGTCACCAGAAAAGGGCTGGAGGGTGGATTTCCTCAAGGAGCAGAAGACTGCACAACAGAGGGATGGATGCATGACGAGCACTGCCACAAGAAGCTTACAGGTCACATTTCAACAGAAACTGCCAATTCTTACTCTTGTATGACTGGGCACATACCCTCTATACTCTCAATGCACAGATTTAATTAGTAAAAGTTAACATGGGAAAGCCACTGTGCTCTTCTTTTGAAGTATAATTATCCACCCATATGGTCAGCTATAAATCCTAACATAATCCTTTACCTATTCTCTATCCCCTTCCTGCTCATCTACTTATCGATTCTTACTCTGAAATACCTTTTGAATCAGTCCCCTACACCCTATCAGCAATGCTACATCCATGCCCTTTAGCTGCCTTCAAATTTAAAAATGGGAATGGTAAAAGTGTGTGTCCAATATAATTCTAAGAGTTTATGGGTTAATATATTTAAAGCATTTGCCTGGGCCCTAGCAAAGTATCCTTAAATATTAGCTTCATGTTTAAAAGTTATTCCTGTCCCTTAGAATGATGAATATTAATTCTATCCTATTAAGCGGTCAATTTAACAATTCCCCTTTTCAGTTGTGGTATCAAAAAAAGATAATAATAAAATAACTTACTTTTATTTCCTTCTCAGAAGATGACTGAGGGACAAGGGATGTACCTCAGTAGTAGAGCACTTGCTTAGCATAATCTGAGGCCATGGGTTCCATCAACAGCATGCGGGGTGGTGGTGGTGGTGACTGAGGACAATATACTAAACCTACTTAAGAAAAAACGTCATTTATTTGTGCAGAATTTTTTCCTTTTAAATCTCCCCAGAGGGGTAAAAACAATTAGGAAAGTTTAGATATCTGCTATGACTGTGCGTAGATGTCCCCACAAAGCATCATGTGGTCATAGGTGGGGCTTTTTCAGAGGTGGCTGGATCTAGAGTGTGTGATGCTAGAACTGATTCATGGTGCAAAGCTAGGCTCAAGGACACTAGGATTAAGGGTGTGAGTGCTACCCACCCTAAGTAGTCTGGATAAAACAAAGGGGCAGAAAGATGCTGTTAAGGTCCCTTGTTGCTTTACTACCTTCTGTCCACCATGAACTGTTGCCCCTCTGCCATGTGCCACCCTGCCTTGGAGCCAGCTAATTATGGACTGAAACCTCTACAAACCATGAGCTAAATAAACCTTTTCTCCTTTAAGTTGGGTTAATTGTCTCAGCAATGAGAAAAGCAACTAAGACAGTATCTATCTGAGTAATTTCAAAGAAGGAAATATTGAGCCTAGCTTTGGGCTATTAAAATATATAAAGAAAACTGGGGCCTGGGGTATTAACTCAGCTTGGTTCCCAGCACTGGGAGGGAAAAGTATAGAGAAAACTGAAAAATCTAGAAAGAAATCTCAGAAAACAAAATCTCCATTGTTTATCAAATGAAAATTTTCAAGAAATCCTGTAGGCTTTCAAATAAATAGAAACAATATAAAATCTTACTTATTAATCCTGCCTTTTCTCTAATTTGAAATGAGAAAGGCAAAGTAAAGAAAAATTTGGTCATCAAAAAGAAACAAAAGGAAAATAAATATGGTTATATAAAGTGAGAAGAAAAATAGGATAACTATGCTTGTGCTCAGATGCCAAGTGAGCACCCTTTGCAACGTTACACGTCATTACCAGATGCATTCTTATTTTGCTTCTGAAGTATCAGCTATTAAGAAAGGGTTGAAGCAAAACATAGTGAAATCTAGAAACAAAAGTCAGGTCTTGTGCAGAACACATTTCTCCCTGGATGCATTCATTCATTCTTTCAACAAATATTTACTAGGCACCTACTATTACACAAACCTAAATACAACAGAGAACAATGGAGGCAGTCAGGTGTGATGCCACTGCTACGGTGCATATCACATGAGCAGACTCTACATTCAAACAAGTTCACCAACACTTTGCTAACCTTACACTCTGCCACAGGGAGCATATGGCTCTATCTGCAAATTATTAACATTTTTGACACCAGAAGATAAAGTCTACCTTGCTTCTACATTATCAGACCTCCAGATCATGGGTTTTTTAACCTAGGACCATGGTACCCAAAGGTTTAGTAGGTGTGTGTAGGTATCTATGAAACACTCCCTCATATTACATGTAAAGTGTGTGTATGTACATACATGTATACATTTCCCTAGACAATGTACTTTCACTGTTTCCTCAAGTGGACCCAGAAAGCATAAATAATCACTGTTCGTGGTGTAGGAAATTCCCTAGTAATTCTTCCTACTGAAAAGGCTGCTGCATATGTGCACCCAGAGGGCACTTAATAAATTCTTTTTTTTTTTTTTTTTTTTTTTTTTTGTAAATACCAGGGGTCGATCTCAGGACCTTGCGTGCCAGCAGGCACCCATGCTGCTGAGTGATATCACCGGCCCTTTTTTCATATGTGGGTTCCAGGAGTCGAACTCAGGACCTCGCGCTTGCCAGGCAGGCGCTTATGCTGCTGAGCCATCTCACCGGCCCAACACTTAGTAAATTCTTTTTTTTTTTTTTTTTTTTTTTGTGGGTACCAGGGGGACGACCTCAGGACCTCGCGCGCCAACAGGCACCCATGCCACTGAGCGATATCACCGGCCCCTTTTTCGTATGTGGGTTCCGGGAGTCGAACTCGGGCCCTCGCGCTTGCAAGGCAGGCGCTTACGCCGCTGAGCCATCTCACCGGCCCTTAGTAAATTCTTTATCAGCCATTTCTTAGTATAATATTCAAGTTGAACATAACTGACAAGTTATGTTTTGCTCATCTTACTTCAGTCCTCTAGTGTTTTGAGTATCAACAATCTAGTCAGTCTGTTAGACAAAAACTTCTTCCAAAAAAACTGTTTACAAAATTTGGGCTCCAGCAACTCTTGCAATATAATCCTTGTGTATTACTGAACCACAGAAAAATAACTCCTTAATTTGTGGTTAGAATAACCACTGCAGAACAACCTACAGTGGGTGGCATGAAACTATCACAATTATAAAGTAACCAAGCAAATAATACGCTACTCTCTAAGAGATAAAATGTTATAAATCCAAAACATACATGCTATAAATAAAGTCTGTGGTTATTTCCTGAGATACTCTGATTACCACTGCAGTGACAAGGGCTACTCTTTGCATTTTTACAGAGGAGTAACTAAAGCTATTTGACAGCAGACTCAGTGGCACCACATGTATTGTCTGGGCTAAGAAATGAGTTGATTTGCACTGTACAGTAACTTTGAGAAAGTACTGCCTTTAATATAAACAAACAATGGATTGTCCTTTAGAAGTCACAATAAGGTAAGAGAGGGCAGCAGGATCAGTACTACTGAACCATCTCACCTGCAATTTGGGAAAGCATTGAATCAGAGCAATCAGTGTGTCTCCATGCATATTTGTTGATAGCTATAATCAGATCTTTTCCCCCAAAATTAAAATCATAAATTTTAGGGTTGAGAAGGTTCTTAAAGACCAACTAGACAACAGGAACTGAGGACTGAAAAGGTTGTGTGACTTGTTCAAGTTCACAAAACAGAACAGAAAGAAATTAAGTCTCTTGATTTCTTTATCGTGTTACCTTAAAAGAAACACAGAAAAGTTTTTTAGGCCACTGTGTTCTCACTTGCATGGTGGCCCCACCCTCACACTGTAGGGTGCACTTCTTTTCATTTTTCTTGGCCCAAACTTTGCAGAGCCTGTTTCTCTTCCCACCTTTAATAAAACTTTGCTACCTTTAAAAAAGTTTTAAAATATCTCACATGTGATACAAATAATACCCTTTAGACATCACTACCTTCAGTGCCCACCTTCTACCCCATTATTTGTCTTCCCATCCATAGGCCACCACTAATCTATTTGCCTATTCTGAATATTTCAGGTAAATGGACTCATACAATATATAGTCCTTTATGACCAGCTTCTTTCATTTAAAAATAAAGTTTTTGCTGGGAGTGGTGGTGCATGCCTGTAATCCCAGCACTCAGGAGGCTGAGGCAGGAGGATTTTGTGCCAGCCTGAACTACATAGTGAAGACACTGTCTCAAAAAAAACAAAAAACAGCTGTGTGTGGTGGTGCACAACTGTAATCCCAGCACTTGGGAGGCTGAGGCAGGAGCATCGCTGTGAGTTCGAGGCCGGCCTGAGCTAAATAAGCAAGTTCGAGGCCAGCCTGCACTACATAGTGAGACCCTGTCTCAAAAAAAAGTTTTTAAGATTCAGCCATGTTATGCCCTGGCTCAGTAGCTTCATTTTTTTTTTTTTTTTTTTTAAAGAGAAAAAGCAACAAAAACAATGATACAAAATTTCAAAACAAGATAGTAGGAGAGTAACAATGGTTAACACATTGCATATTGTTATCTTCAAAGTAGTTGCTCATAAGATACAGGCATGAAAAATTGATCAAACAATATAGGCACAAACCTTGCTTTTCAATGAACAGGAATTAGTAGTATAACTATCTTAACTATCTTGTGTGTGTATATATATTTAGTTTTCCTTTTCCCTTCCTTTTCTCCTTTCCCCCATCCCAGTTTCTCTTTCCTTTTGAACAGTTTCTTCCCATTTCCCAATATCTATCGTACATTTTGAATTTTATGTACTCTTTCAGCTTCTTACACTAGGGAGATAATACGATGTTTACACATGAGAGTCTGATTTATTTCACTTATGAGTATGGTCTCAAGTTGCATGCATTTACCCATAAGTCTCAAGTTTATACCCAGAAAGGGAATAGCTGGGTCCAGTGGGACCTCTAATCCTAGTATTTTGAGGAATCTCCACCCAGATTTCCACAATGGTTGCACCAGTCTACATTCAAGCCAACAGTGGAGAAGGGTTCCTTTTTCCCCACAGCCCTTCCAGCATTTGTTATTGGTTGATTTCTTGATGATAGCCATTTTTTCTGGGGTGAGGTGGAATCTCAGTGTTGTTTTAATTTGCATCTCTCGAATGACCAATAATGTTGAACATTTTCCATATATTTATTTGCCATTTGTATTTCTTCATCTGAGAATGTGTATTCATCTCAGATGCCCATTTTTGGATTGGGTCTTTGTATTTGGGGGGGGTCCCGATTTTTTTCAATTCTTTATATGTTCTAGATAGAAGTCCTTTGTCTGAGGGACAGTTGGCTAAAATTTTTTCCCACTCTATGGGTCTTCTTTTCATTCTGTTGGTGATTTCTTTTGATGTGCAAAAGATTTTTAATAACATGAGATCCCAGTTGTTGATTCTTTGAAGTGTTTCCCATGCAGTTGAGGTTTTGTTCATGAAGTCGCTGCCTGCCCTATGTCTTCAAGATTTCTACCTACTTTCTCTTCCAGTAGATTTAGTATTTCTGTTTTAATATTTAGATCTTTGACCCATTTTGACTTTAGTTTAGTGCATGGTGATAGACATGGGTTTAGTTTTAGTCTCCAACATGTGGAGAGCCAGTTTTTCCAGCACCATTTATTAAAGAGGCTACCTTTCTTCCAGTGAACTTTGGCTCCTTTGTCAGAGATAAGGTGGCTGAGTGTGTTTGTAGTTGTGTCTGCATCTTCTAATCTGTTCCACCAGTCCTCAGGTCTGTTTGTTTTGCCAGTACTATGCTGATTTTATCACAGTAGCTTTGTAGGATAATTTCAAGTCAGGAATTGTGATGCCTCCTGCCTTGCCTTTGTTGTCCAGAATTGCTTTAGCTATTCTAGGTCTCTTCTGGTTCCAAATGAATTTTAGGAATATTTTCTCTGGTTCTATGAGGTATGCTAATTGTATTTTGATCAGGACTGCATTAAATCTGTACAACAATTTTGGGAGTAGGGCCATTTTCACAATGTTGGTTCTTTCTATCCATGAGCAAGGGATATCTTTCTGATATCTTTTTGATATCAATTTTCTGATATCATCTTTAACCTCCTTTTTCAGAGTAATTTTCAATGTACAGATCTTTTACTTTCTTTGTTAGATTGATTCCTAAGTATTTCATTTTTTTTGGTTGCTATTGTGAAGGGTGTGGTTTCCCTAATTTCTCTCTCAGTAAATTTGTAGTAGCTTCATTCTTTTGGGGGACCAAATAATATTTTATTATATGGATATACCATAATATGTTTATTCACTCATCAGTTGATGGACACTGGATTTTTCCATATTTTGGCTATCATGAATAATGTTGGATGAACATCTGGGTACAAGTGTTTTACTGGACATACAATATCATCTCTTTCACCTAGAAGAGGAACTCTTGAGTCACATAGTAAATTTAACCACTTTAGGAACTGTCAAAGTGTTTTCTAAAGTGGCTGCACCATTTTATATTTCTACCTATCAGAAAGTTCTTGCCTTTAGAATTATAACAATTTAATTATATCATGAAAATAAGCTGGGTGTGGTGCTATAATTTCAGCACACTGGGAGGCTGATGCAGGAGGATCACAAAGTCAAGCCTAGTCTGGGCAACTTAGTGACTTAGCAAGACACTTCAAAATATACAAGGAAAAAGGGCTCGGAATGTAGCTGAATGTGAAGGCCCTGGTTTCAATCCACAAGAGGGAGAGAGACAGAGATAGAGAAAATAGATTCCTTGTTTCTGCTAATATATATAACTGAAGAAAAAACCCAACTGTTGATAAATGTTTAAAAAAAATACTATCAGTACCTAAAATTTAGGAAAGAAAAAAAGAAAAATAAGTTTAAATTTTGAGTTATGGTATAGTAAATATCTCCTTTATTACTTAAATCATATCAAAACATTACACATGAATTTGAGATGTCAAACATTTAAAAATATTGGAGGGCCGGTGAGATGGCTCAGCGGCGTAAGCGCCTGCCTTGCAAGCGCGAGGGCCCGAGTTCGACTCCCGGATCCCACATACGAAAAAGGGGCCGGTGATATCGCTCAGTGGCACGGGTGCCTGTTGGCGTACGAGGTCCTGAGGTCGACCCCCCGGTACCCACAAAAAAAAAAAAAAAAAAAATTGGAAAACCCTTAAAATATGAATAAAAAGGACAAGTTGAATGTCCTCAGAAACTAAATTAGAATCTATCACTAAGAGATATTTACAGTTTCAGTCATTAGAAGGGGAAAAATTAGTTTTAATATAGAAACTTGACAGGTATTCAACAGGGCAAAGTAAATACAGCATACCAGTTAGGAACAGAAAATGTAAGTTAGCGTCTATAATCACTCAGTAAAGATAATAAAAAGTTATTGTTCAAGTGGGTTTATGGTAAGCAATTTGAGGAACAATAACTTTATAAACTATGTAGAAAATTGTGTATTCTGGACAGCAAGGGTTTGTATTTACTGGAATCATGGGACAAGTCACAGTCTATGACCAGTAAGAGCTAAGGGAGATTAAAGGAGAATGGTTATGCATCACTGAGTCCCATGGGTGTTTCTGCCAAGGAGAGAGTCTGTATCTCTGAAAACAGCAGTAAATAGACAAGTGGCTGGGGAAAGTTCAACAAGAAACAGAAAAAGTGAAGATCCCAAGGATGCCAAAATCTGCAGATGCTCAATACCTGTAAATGAAATGGCATATTTCCTATACACATCTCCTGTATACTTGAAATCATCTCTAGATGACCTATAAATATAACTGTTGCTTGGGAATAATGATCAAAAAAAGTCTGTGCATGTTCAGTACAGATGCAATTTCTTTTTCTGAAAACAGGGCTGACTGTATAACTTTTCTAGTTCTGCTATTCCAAGGACTTTACCTCATAGAAATAATCAGGTAATCATAGCAAAACTTATGCATAGAAGCATCACTTAAGTGTTGTTTATAAAAACAGTGAAAATTGGAAACAACATCACTGTGTATCAATTGGGGTCTAGCTAAATTATAGTAATGAAATGCTGTATAGTCTAACAATTTTGTTTATGACATACTTAGATAGTCCCAATGGAAAACCTAGTTATAAAACAGAATTAATTTGAAAATATGATTTCTAATTATGAAACTATTTTTACATTTATGTAAAAACATTTTCACTCGGGCCGGTGAGATGGCTCAGCGGCTTAAGCGCCTGCCCGGCAAGCGCGAGGGCCCGAGTTCAACTCCCGGAACCCACATACGAAAAAGGGGCCGGTGATATCGCTCAGCGGCACAGGCGCCTGCTGGCGCGCGAGGTCCTGAGGTCGACCCCCCGGTACCCACAAAAAAAAAAAAAAAAAAAAAAAAACATTTTCACTAGATTATCTTTGTTTTCTTCAGTATTTGAATTTATATTTTATAATGACCTTGAGTTCTTTCATAATAAAACGATAGTTTTAAAACAAAAAGATGAACAATCTTAATGATATCGAGGGCTCATGTATGTAGACCAGGAAGGCACTACAATCCCAATAGATAAAAAAGCTAAGCAGAGAAATGGACAATTTATTAAAAAGGCAATACCATTAATAAGCAAATATATGAAATATTCAACCTGTTTACATAAGTCTGAAAAATATTAAAATCTAGCTATTCCACTTAATCATTCCTAAGGAAATAAACTTATAAATCTTATCTACAAAGATATTCATGGCTTCACTTAAAGAACAAAAAAAAGTAGAAACAATGCATTTAATAAACAGGAACTATGAAATATATAATGATATATTACGCATCCTTCATAGTGAAAAAATGCTATGCTATAAAGTTGACCAAGAAGCTCAAGATTTAAAATTATAGAGTATTGGGCCGGTGAGATGGCTCAGTGGCATAAGCGCCTGCCTTGCAAGCGCGAGGGCCCGAGTTCGACTCCCGGATCCCACATACGGAAAAGGGGCCGGTGATATCGCTCAGCGGCACGGGCGCCTGTTGGCGCGCGAGGTCCTGAGGTCGACCCCCCCGGTACCCACAAAAAAAATAAATAAATAAATAAAATAAAATTATAGAGTATTAAAAAAATAAAAAATAAAAAAAATTTAAAAACGGCAAACAAACCCAAAACCTGCCTGGAAAATCTAGAAGGAAGTGAACCAAAATGTCTGTTACTTATGAAGTTTTTAAATATTTATGGAATTTTCCATAGCTTCTTTTATAAAATGCATTATTTTTATAAATTGAAACAAAAAAATTAATAACAGAAACACCAACATAAATACAATTTTACTAATTTTGCTTGACACTGAAGCATATTAGCTTTCACACTGCAATGATCAATATATAGAACTAATGATTAAAGTTTTAATCTAAAATGAAGAAAACCAAAAGAATTAATTAAGGCTTCACTTGGTCAATAAAATGTTCTTATAATGAACAAGAGTACATATAAAAAAACCTGCATAAATTAAAATCTATGTATTTCCAGTAAACCATAAAGTTTTAATGCAGAAGAACACAATATTTGGGTTTTTTGGTTTTTTTTTAATGTGGGTACCGGGAGTCGACCTCAGGACCTTGCACTTGCCAGCAAGCGCTAGTGCTGCTGAGCAATATCACTGGCCCTTTTTTTCCTTTATGTGGGTACTGGAACTCGAACTCAGGACCTTGCGCTTGCCAGGCAGGCGCTTGTGCCATTGAGCCATCTCACTGGCCCAATATTTGGTATTGACAATAGATATGTAAATAATTCTTCCCACTTTCCCTTTTCTTACAAAAAGGCAACTAGAAATATTTTGCTTGGTGAGCTACCCAATTTAAAAAATGAACCCATAAATAGAGCTATATACACAGAAACATAGACCACACTGCAACATAAAGACATATAGTACCTTGGACTGCAGGCTGAAAAGGGCAGACAGGAACAGTCTATTTATTAGTCACTGACAGCTTATGACTGACAATGCTGCAGCTCAATTTAGCTGAACTTAGCTGCACAGTACTTGATAATATCACTGGTAAATGACTTGGTAAACAAAAATGGAAAAGAATGCACTAAGGTAAACTTGGCTTCTACTTAATGTTTTAAAATTCTTCTATAAAAGATGATTGTGACAAAAAGTTGTTGAATTAAGAAAAGAGAATACTTATAGGTATGCTTTTTACCCTGATAAACATGTAATTTAAGTATTTAAAAAGAACTAGAAAAATGAGAATCCATCCTAACTGGACAGACTGATCAAGATTTTATCCTCACAGTGCAGTGTAATCAGGTTGACTACAATTCAAACCACTGAAAATATATTTTAGTGACTCTGTATAAATTTAATTATTTCTCTAGGTCTCAGTCTCCTTGCTCAAAAAATGTGGATATTTCCTAACTCAGAGGGCTACTGTATCATTTGTTCTCTAAAAAATTCAATGTAATTTATTTTATTTTTTTATACGCGGGTACCGGGAGTCGAACTCAGGACCTTACGCTTGCCAGGCAGGTGCTTATGCCACTGAGCTATATCACCGGCCCCAATGTAATTTAAAAGAATAAACTATGGTTAAATGTTTAAGGACTAAAATAGAGAATCTGTGTCATGACCTTAATTTTACCCACTCTTCACGCCACCCTCATTTCTGCAAGAACAAAACAAAAAAATAAATAAATATGCAATTTCCAAGAATTGTAGCATTTTTATATTTCTAGAAAATGAAATTAGTAGATAACCACTCCTTAGGAAATGAACATAGAATGAGCTCACTTAACATGCATTAAAATATAATAATTAGAACAGAAAGAGGAAAAAACTCAGTACTATAATTACATATCATGATTTTTTTCACTATAGAAAGTTCAAAATGTTATCAGAAGTTCCCTGAAAGAAACGTATCTTAGTAATCATTTATAAATATAAAAAGTTTTCAGCCACTAATTTTTTTGTTTTGTTTTCTAGTTTTACTTGGAGGTAGGGAGAAAACAATCTATATCTTCAAAATTTGGCCAGCCTAAAAAGGTAAATAAATTATTGTGGAAAACACAAGATTTCAAGAAGAAAAACTATACTTATGCAGATGATGGATAATGTTCATTCCAAACATCTGCAATGTGGGTGTCTTTATTTTTATTTGGAGAATTAGGCCTTTGGAGGAAGACACACCTGGGTTAGCATCCCAACTTGGCCATTTAAATTATATAAGGTCAGGGCCAGTGAGATGGCTCAGCGACATAAGCGCCTGCCTGACAAGCGCAAGGGCCCGAGTTCGACTCCCAGAACCCACATGCGAAGAAAGGGCTGGTGATATCGCTCAGCAGCACGGGCGCCTGCTGGCACGCGAGGTCCTGAGGTTGACCCCCGGTACCCACAAAACATAAATAAATAAATAAATAAATAAATAAATAAATAAATAAATAAATAAATAAATAAATAAAATAAGGTCAGGCAAAGCAGCAGAGCTACTGCCTACTAAGAGGACAATTACAGTATTCCCAATCCCCTTCTCTCCAGCAATACTCCACAATGAAAAGGTCAATTCAAAAAAAAAAAGCAAAATGCTGGTTTTCAGCCCCTTCCCCATAGGTAAGGAGGGGTCGTGTGATATAGGTCTGACCAAGAAAACATAAACTGAAGTCTGGGAGAAGTTTTTAACAAAATTGTTTCCCTGATAAAAGGAACAAACCAGCGACTTGTCTTCTCCATTCTCTTATACAACTTGTAGAATCAGCAGCCTAACTGCCATGACCCAAAAGTAGGCAGCAAGATGTTGAAGCATGAAGCACTAATGTCATGAAGCTGCTGAGGAAACACCAGAAGCTTCCAACATCCACAATTCACATGTAAGAAAAATAAGGCTCAGCTGCATATGGTGAGGCATGCCTGCAATGTTAGCACTGTGGGAGTCGGAGGCAGGAGGATCATAAATTCAAGCCCAGTCTGGGCAATTCAGGAACTTAGAAAGACCCTGTCTCAAAATAAAAAATAAATAAACAAAGGCCTGGTGATGTAGCTCAGTGCAAAGGCCCTGGGTTCAACCTCCAATAAAACATATATACATACATGCAGGTACAAGTAGTCAAGATTCCTGCCATTTGCAACTGACACAAGTCTAAATGATTTGGAAAGTCACTTAAATTTTCTGAGACTTGTTTTTCTGGTCTATTAAGTAGGTATAACAACAGTAAGATATATAAGTAAAGCATAATATCTGTCAATGTTGATCCTTAGAAAAGTTTAATCATGTCAGCTGTTAGGTTAGTAATACCTTTAATTCGCACATCAACCACCTGAGCTAAGTACTATCTATTAAAAAGACAAGAAAACTGGGCCTCTCAGAAGTTAACCAACTTGCTTAAGATCAAACAATTAATGAGCAGAACGAGGATTCAAATTCAGAAATCCTTATTCTAGAGCTTTAACCACTATGATACTTAGAAAAGTGACTAAACATAGTAAGAGTTAATAGCTAAAAACTTACCTATAATGACTATGATAAGATAGACAACAATGACGACAAGAACTGGTAGATAATTTCCTAATTTTCAAAACTAGAAAATGGTAATTTCTCACTTAATTCAATATAAATTTTATTCTCCTTCTTAGAATTAAAATGGTTCTCATTTCTTTACTAAATAGGAATACTCAAGCCTCTTCAGCAAAGGTAATTTTTTCTTTTATAACACTAAAAGAAAATTAAGAACAGTACAATTCAACCAATAATTGAAATACTTTACTGTTGCTAAATGATTATGTCAATCTCATCTATTGAAAAAAGTCAGCAACGTGGCTGGGGTGTGGCTCTCTGATAGAGTGCTCGCTTAGATGGGCAAGTCTTGGGTTCAATCACCAGCACCCTCCCCCCAAAAAGTAAACAATGAATATTTATGTCGAATTTACTCTGCAAAGCACTATGTCAAATATTTAAAAACTACATTTCCTGAAAAAGTATAGCGTATGCTTATTTTCTTAAAGTGACTTACGATCCCTTTGGCAGGAGAATTACATAACAGTCCTTAAAATTAGCCAGTTGCTGTTGCTGTTACGATCATCAACACTGTCATTGTCACCACCAACACGAAACCTCTATCACAAACCAGTATATGCTAAGCTTTACTTTGGGGACATTTTTCTTCAAACTTAAGATGTTTCCTTCAACTACGTGAAAAAAAGAACTTAAAATTTTTATGCTGAAGAGACAGTACTTTCAAAACAAGCTAAATTCAGAATTAAAGTTTCTAAATTACATTCAGGAAGCAGACTAAAATATTTGTGACCTCAATTAGGGAAAAGATCCTCATTTCTGGAATAGATTTTGAGATTTAAAGAGCTTATGTTTAGGTTGTTTTGTTTCATTTTGTGTTTTTGAGACAGGGTCTTGCTATGTAGTTCAGGCTGGCCTTGAACTCTCAGTGATCCTCCTGCCTCAGCCTCCTGTATGCTGGGACTACAGGTATGCACCACCATGCCCAGCTAAAGAGCTTGTGTTTAAATTGTTAACTTTCAAACTAGTTTGGCATTTTATCTTTCTAGTAAATAAAAAATAAATGTCATCTGAGGGACAAAACAAAATGGATGTTAAATAAAATAGGAGTTCTGAGACCAGGTTAACTCAAATAAAACTATTAATTCTCAAAATATGTACACTTACAGCAATATATTTTGGAAGCCAAATAATCTCTAATTGTATATTCACATCGAAAGAGGTATAGCTGTCTCCATTATTTATCATAACAAAGTTGATACAGTCATTTTCATAAGAACACAGTATATAAAAGAAATTGCGGGCCAGTGAGATGGCTCAGCGGCATAAGCGCCTACCTGGCAAGCGCGAGGTCCTGAGTTCGACTCCCGGTACCCACAAAAAAAAAAAAAAAAAAAAAGAAATTGCTTTCAAGGAAAATGTATCAAGGAAAGATGTGTTTGCTTAATAAACTCAAAATGACAGAGCAAATAGCATACAATCCACATGAACATTATAATATGTTCAGTACTAATTAAGTCTAATTATACTTACTTAATATCTAATTTGCATTTTAAAAAGAAACACAAAGTATTCTATTTTAGGTCCAAAATTAAAATTCTGAATTACAACTTTAAAGTAAATCTAAGTAGGGCCAGTGAGATGGCTCAGCGCCATGAGCAACTGCCTGGCAAGCGCGAGATCCTGAGTTTGACTCCCAGTACCCACATACAAAGGAAAAAAAGGGCCAGTGATATCGCTCAGCAGCATGAGTGCCTGCTGGCAAGTGCGAGGTCCTTTGACCCCGGCACCCACATAAAAAAAAAAAAATCTTAGTATACTATATTTATGGAAATTTTTTTCTTAAAAATTAGAACCAAGGGGCAGGTGAGATAGCTCAGCAGCATAAGCGCCTGCCTGGCAAGCGTGAGGTCCTGAGTTCGACTCCCAGAACCCACATAAAGGAAAAAAAGAGCCGGTGATATCGCTCAGCGGCACTAACGCTTGCTGGCAAGCATGAGGTCCTGAGGTCAACTCCCGGTACCCACATAAAAAAAAAAAAAAATTAGAACTCAGATAAACGCATATTTTCAAGTATTAGATGGACAATGTTGAACCTGAATGATTCCTCATTTACCAAATGAAAGAAAAACAGACACACAGAAACAGAAACATTTATAAAGTGTCATTTATGGACAAAAAAACTATTTTTCAATTAATAAAATGCTGTGGTTTTAAAAATAACCCCCCCTCCCCTTTTTGATGGCGGTGCTAGGGACCAAACCCAGGGCCTCACACAAGATAAGCATGCAGTTTACCACTGGGCTATATCCCCAGCCTGTTTAGGAACAATTTTGTTGGTTAAATTGGTCTGGGGTTTAGATTGCTAGGTAAACAAATTTTCCTGTACATACTGACAGATACAGGGTTAGAACCAAGGCTTCTTGCCCTCCACACCATGTTCTTCCTGATCCTTGCCTTGCTCATCTCGCAGGTCCCCAAAGCTACTTCTGCTAGGTAGCATTCTGTTTACTTAACAAATACCTGAGATAAGTCAATTTACTTACTACTCCATCCCACACATCACTATATAATTTACTCTACAGCCTAATTTATTTCCAATCCCAAGTACCAAGTGCCTACAGAATAACCATAACATGTCTAAAGCAGAGCTTCATATCCTGCCCTATGACAGCTCCTCTAGCCAAGGTCCTTCCCGCTGTGACCTCTACTTTCTTAGTCACATGGGCTGGCAACCTTAAGCATCATTTACCAAGTGCTATCAGTCTTTGAACAGCTTCCTGCAGCTTTCTGTTTCCACCCTTTTGCACTCTACTCCAGCCCCTACTCATCTCCTGCCTGCATCACTGTGAGAGTCTCAGGACTGGTTTTTCTGTGTCTTCTCCATCCCACACATCACTACATAAAGTCAGCACTCAAAAATGGCCATCTTCAAACAACACTCTTCTGTCTCTCTACGACTTTTTAGCCTGAAATTCAAAATTTTCTATAATACAGTAAAACAAATATTTCACCTCTGCCTAATATTTCAGCCATGGCAGGGATTCTGATGAATGTGGTAGTTTTAAAAAGCAAAAGAATAGATTAGAGGAGGAAAGAGAGTGGAGGTAAAGAGAATGATTAGGATGAAGTCACTGTGACAAATCCAGGTACAGTACAAGATACAAAATGTCAAAGGCTGGAGAAAAGCTCTGATGGTAGAAACAGAGGAGATGGCAGACTTCAGCAGTAATGAAGAGAAGGTTGAAAGAAGCTGGCTGATTGATTGGATTTGGGAAGAGGGTTCTAATGAAGAGAAAAAAGTCTATTATGGACTCAGCTTTCTGGACTAGGTGGCTTGGGTGGATGGTGAATCAATTAGCCAAGACAAAAAATACAGTGTGAATATCTGTCTGAAATAAGCAAGGCTCTCCTGCATGGGAAGGTAGACAACTGAATGCCAACAGCCTAAAAAAAGAGCTCTTGCCATCACAGGAACCGGAGAGGAGAGGAGAGAAGGGGAGGGGAGGTGAGGGGAAAAGAGAGGGGATAGGAGGGAAGGGAAAGGGAAGGGAAAGAAGGGGGCAAAGGAAGGGAGAAGGCAGGTACAAGGGAAGGGCAGGGGAAGTCAGAGGAGAGGAGAAGGAGGGGAGGAGAAGGAGGGGAGGAGAAAGAGGGAAAAGAAGTGAAGAACGGGAGAGGAGAGCAGAGCAAGCAATAAAGCCCAAGCTAGTTAGTTCTGGGCCTGATAAACCTGATATATGGTTATGAACCCAACCCAAAACTATCAGTTATTTACTTAGTGTACGGGTAAGTAAGTAAGCTGACTTACTTATCCAGTTCACTGGTGTTCTGAATCCCCAGAATCACAATAGGGAAAAAAAACAATAAAGTTATCTTGCAAGTATATAGAAAATCTAGGGTTAAATAGTGTCTAACAATAGTAATATTAGTGATAATCTTGCTCTATCATATATTTTGCTGTTTTTATAGTTATTTTTTATTAAAGTTAAGCTTTATTGGCAAAAAATAAAATATGTGCATAGATTTTGTGTATGCCTCCCTCTAATAGGTGCATTTGATTTCCTTTTACTTGAGTATGGACTAGACTGAATGATTCACTTCTAACAAAGTATGGCATAAGTGACAATGTGTGCCTCCTTTTTAAAGGGTCTGACTTCCTCCTTGCTCTCTGTTTACAGACACCTACTCAGCCCAGTGGAGAGGGAGAAAGCACGTGGTAGTTTGGACCTGGAATGTCACCCAAAGGCCCATGTGTTAGTTAACAGCTTGCCCCCCCAGGCCATGGCAATGCGGGGAGGTGGTGGAGCTTTTAGGAGATGGGCTTACTGGACAAAAGTTATTTCACTGGAAAGTGTGGCCTTGAAGGGAAGGTAGACCCCAGCCCTTTCCTATGTCTCTTTGCAGTCCAGGAGGTGAGTAACTTTGCTCACCACAGGCTTCCTGCCATGATGCTCTGCCTCACAGAGGGACAAAAGCAAAAGAGCAAACTGACCATGGACTGAAACTTCTGAAACTGTGAGCCTTTCCTCCCTATAAATTGATTATGTCAGGTATTTTGTCAGAGTGACAGCAAGCTAACATAGAGCACCAACTTGCCAGGCATATGACTGAACCACATTCGAGGTAAATCCTCCAGCTCATCAAGCCTTCAGGTGATTGCCGCTCTGGCAAAAACCTTAAATGATCCTTGAGAGACTTTGAGCCATACTCATTTGGCTAAGGCACTCCTGGATTCCTGGCCCAAAGCAATGTGTGAGACAATAAATGTTTATTGCTTTAAACCACTAAGTTTTGGAGTAATTTGTTACACAGATACAGATAACTAACACAATCACATCAAGTTCATTCTCAGTTCTGTGCTACTGCACATTCCATTTCCCCCAGAGATCTCCTTTCATTATCCATCTTTCAACAACTCCCCATCTTTCAGCATCTAACTAAAGTTTCATCTTTTGGAGAGGTACTTTCTTCTCCTTCAACTATTATCTTTTCTTAGTACATGTTTGCAGTTCATAATGATCACATTCCTTGTAGGGAGGTGGTGCATGTACATAATACATCTCAGTTCCTTTTTCATCCCCACCTCCCCTCCCCCTCTTGGTTCCCCTCCCATTTATAAAAGATCTATCTCCCTACTTCCTATTATCTACTTTTATTTTGCTCTTTATTTATATTTTGGGTTTCTCATATAAAAGAAACCATGCAATATTTAAGCTTGTGTGTCTGGTTTCTTTCACTTAACATTATGGCACATCCATTTTCCTATAAACAACTCTAATTTATCCTTCTTAAAGGCAGAGTAGTACTCCCCTGTGTATATCACATTTTCTTTATCCATTCATCTGTTGATGGACATATAGCCTGCTTCCAAGATTTACCTATTATGAATTGCGCTGCTATAAACATGGATATGCGTGTATCACCATAATATGATGGAAACCATCTCAACCTTCTTCTCAGCCATGTCAAACTCTATCTTCTCCTTTGAACACTATTGTTTGACCACATTGTTCACTTAGGCATTTACTCAAACATGCCTCTGTGTTACTGTGTTATATACATCTTTTCTCCTAAAGATGTCATATCATTTTTAATTGCATTCAGCACACTGTAATTAAGGTACTCAATAAATATTTGCTGAGAAAATCAGCAAATTACACATACACACACCTTGGAAGTATATTTGAATAGCATAAAGTATTTGTTAGCAAAAATGTACTTAGAAAAGCTATAGTGCCTCAGTAAGTAATTTACTTTGGGTAAATTACTTAACATCTTTGTAAGTCTTAGTTTCTTCAGTGTTTCTTAGTGAGGATCCTAACACCACAGCAATAAACAGGTTAAAGAAAACAATGCACATGAATCTCTTAAAATGCCTAGCACTGAGAGTTCAACAAATGTTAGCTATCATTGTTCTTATAACTGATCACAAATTACAAAACACATACTGAAATTCTGGGTTCTTAAGTCTCCGGGTGTTATCAAATGGCAATCTAAATTAATACAAAATCCTACAAACTAAAATAGAACTCAAGACATTCTGTTAAGATGGCCTTTAATTTTTCAAAATCCATTCTTAGGTCAACAGAACTACAGCCTGAACCAATTGCAGGAGTGCAGGCTAGATTTTTTCTGCTCTCTATCCTAGTAAGATATTAACTTCAAAGCTTTTGTAGGAACACTTAATTGCTTGCATTCCTTAACAAGCAGCCACCAAAGTAGTTTCCAGACTCACTTTTGACCTTTATAGTCCTGAGAAGGCATATAAGGCAAACTTAGCAGACATATAAATTTAGACAATCTCTGACTGAACAAGCTGTACACTTGTAACTGCTAGGTGAAGCAAATCAATTTTTCACATCAATCAAAATAGAATACAATAGAATAACCAATCTATAAAACAAAATTTAAAAATTTCTATGGCATATATCCAAACAATGAAAGAAAAAAAATTTCCCGTTATTCAGTCTGAACCCAGAACATTTCTAAGTTATTTTATAATTTAACCATATTTAAACATACAATTTATAGTTGAACATATGATTTGAACATATTCATAAGGGTTCTTACTTTAAAAGTTAAATATAACGGATGTTCTTTTATCCTAAAAAATCAGAAATCTGTTAAAGAAAATAGGATGAATTTAAATCAATCTATTTAAAAATTTGTACTTTTTAATTGTGTCCCATGTCCTTTGGTATAAAAATGACACACCTAATTTAAATTCTTATCTTCTCTTTCTCCCACCAATACACCTTAAAAACTAGTTTTTGAAACATATAATATACATTCCACTCTGTACTTGACCCTACATATTACACAACCTGAAATAGAAACAAAGACTGGGAAATTAGCTTGTTTATTCCACCTTAGTGTCAAACAGAAGTACAAATAACATTCAGTGCACGTGCCAGTTACCTTAGAGCTGCCAATCATGCTTGTTTTGAAACTCTTTGATTTTCAGAGCTGTCAATCATGTGTGTTGTGATAGAGATGTCAGTGTAGAGGTAATGTTTAAAAGACAAAACCCTTACACATTAATAAATAAATGGACTTCACTAATAAATCTGGACTTGAGGGTTTTACAAAAATGCTTACAACTCTTAAAAAAATCAAAATTAAAATATAACTTATGAAATAAAAAGATTGGAAGAATCTGGCTCATTAGCCAAAGCAATAAGCATGAATTAACCACAGGGATTTTATATTTTGGTAAAAAGAGAAATGTTTCTTGCCTGATGACTAATCAGAAGTACTATGACTATGAATGGGAGTGACAGAATCAAACTGATGTCAACCTGGACAAACAGGGAAACATCAATATAACACAACCCCTCTCCCACTTCCCCAGTGCGGCCCAACTCACTACCTACCTAGTCATTCACCTCTGAACTAAAAGTACTTCCCTCTGCCTTACAGTGCAAAACTGCTCAGTCAAAAGACCTGTCTCTTCTGCCTCCTAAATTGCTCAAGTTTTTCCTTCCCCCACCCTCAGACTTAATTCACATTCTCATCATTTCTTTCTAGTAGCTTCCTCACTGACCTAACTCCAGCATCACTCTTCCAATACCCACTCCACACCTCTGCCACAACAATCTTACTGAAATGCTAATTTTATACATGTTACCTGTTACAATATCTTAATGCTATTTGCTGCCTTTAAAATAAAGCCCCATTTTAAAAGAATCCATTCTTAGGTCAATAGAACTACATATAAATTCCTGAAAATCTGGCTCAGTCTGTCGTGCACTCTCCCTCCACTCCTTAACTTAGGCCAACTAATCCACCTGAGTTCCCAGGAGAGCCAGCCCCCGCCCCACCACACACACACACACACACCTGGAAACATTCTCACTGTCTGGGCTCAGCAGCTCCTACTCATCCTTTACAACTCAGTTCAACTGTTAGTTCCTCTGGGAAAGCTCCTCTGACACAAGCAACTGAACCATTGATCCTCTCGTCTCCACAGAATACAGTAAACAGAACCTGTACGGTATTATATGTGTTGGTTTGCCCTCTGTGCCCCACACTGAATCAACTCCCAGAGAGCAGGAATTGTCTTTAACCTGGACATCATTAGCATTAAACACAGGTAAACAATAGCTGCATATGAACAGTTTGCTGGGTCAATGAAAAACTATACCATGCCCAGTTTATTTAAAAATAAAATTAAAATTAATAGCTTATTTCTTGAGACTAATAAAATGTTTTACAGGTATATTCCAAAGCAACCACACTAATTAATACCACAAAGCAATTCTTTGGGCTTAACAAAAATTTTAAGGAATTTACTCATTTACTTACAAATTTGCTGTATGAACTGCCACCATCTCAAAAAGGATGTGGGATTAAATAATACCATTTTATTTTCCGTACAGTTCTGCTGGAGGTGTTAAAGTTTCAACCATGATAAATGCTCATGTCCAAAAACACTGAGCACCTCGACTGGTGCACCAAACACTGTTCTGATACATGACAATCTCTATCAAGGGCATCAGTGAATAAGCAATCAACACAGGCAAAATGCAAACCAGTTACACTTCACTTATCAGGAAGTTAGTTATCTGGTGACATCGAGTATCCCCAGAACCCAGTGAGAACTAAGCGGAAGGAGTCTAGGAGCTATGAAAACACACGCACTGAAGTGCATGCTCCTCCTTACAGCAGAGGCTACTAGGTCCTCACTGACACTAGCTGTTCTAATTTTAAGCACAACAAACTGATTTCTCAGGTATCTACACACTAGAACAAAAAAATGAATAGGTCTGAGAAAGTTAAGAAAGCAGAAATGGACATAACAGCAGAAAAGAAGAGTTGAATCACAAAACTACAGTACTATTGAGTTATGTGGTTTAATGAGCAATAATTCTATGTATATTTGTTTGATGATATAATATGGAAATTAGTATTCAAAATTATGACCATATGTCATCAAAAACAAGGTTAAACTACTTTAGGTCTAACAAAATTCATAGGAAGTAGATGACACACTTTATAGAAAGAAAACGGCAGACTTTCTATTGTTCACAGAATAAATTTTTATAAAACTACATCATTCCCCAGTAACAGGAGGCATGTGACTAATCCTTGTCAAACATTAACTGTCACTATGGGGCTCACTATAATTACGGTATAAACCCACTGCAAAACAAAACCTGGGCCTGCTAGCCATTACTATTTTATTGATGGTAACACTATCCAAACATATTATATGCCATTATCTTAGTTCAGGCTGCTATAGCAAAATACCAGAAACCGTATAGTTTATAAACAACAAAAATTTATTTCTCATCATTGCAGAGGCTGAGAAGTCCAAGAACAAGGTGCCAACAGATTGTGTCTGCTGCAGGCCTGGTCCCAGTTCATGGATATCACCCCCTCACTGTGTCCTCATGTGGCAGAAGGATCAAGGCAGCCTCTGGGGCCTCTTAGAAGGGTGCTAATCATCCCGTTCATGAGGGCAGAGCTCTCATGACCAGCAGCCCTTCCTCCTAATAGCATCATACTGGTGAGAATGTTTCAACATATGAATCCTGGGGGACACAAACATTCAGACCATCTTCATAGCAACTATGGACACCATAACCAGGGTTTTGCATTAGACTAGTCACCATTAACAGACCTGCACATAGCTCCCTATTCCCCAACACTACCTTCAGGGTCCCTGGTTTGAAACTGCTTCGTATGTGAGACTATTCTACAGTACAAGGTATTTAGGACACTTGAATGATTATATGTTGTATAACTTAGAAAACAGCACAGCAGAATAAAAAGAACATTCATGAGCTTTGGATATACACAGCCCCAAGTCTGAATCTCTGCTTTAATTACTAGTTGTGTAACTACAGAACATTATTTATGCTCAGATTCATTTTCTTCATTTGGAAAATGGGGAATATATTGTCTACTTGTTTTTTCTAAGTTATAAATGAGACAATGTACATAAAATGACAATGTTTCCAAAAAAACTAGCTAGTATGATTGTTGAAAGAAATTAGACAGACTATGGAAAGGGAACAATCTTAATTTACACTAGGACAAATTCTGTGAAGGTACGTTTTATATTAATATGACAGAAGGAAAAATTTCTAAAGAAAAGAGTAGGCAGGATCTTATGAGAAAAGTACTTTGGTTAAGCCACAGTAGAAGCTCTCTGACTTATAGGGTGGTTCACAGAAAAGCAGGTCAAAGTCAAGACTCATAAAAAAGGGTACATGTCAAGTATAAAGATATTAACTGAAAGCAAACTCATGCAAATATTCTGATATAAGGCCATGGCCTTCTTTCTGAGTGGACCTTCACTCACTGAAGCTCTACACAGACTTCCACACACAACAATGCCACACTTCAAGACCTGTATTTGCCAGGGCCAGTCACTTGGAAGTAGAACTAGAACAGAATATTAGGAAAGCGATACCATCCAAATATTTACAACTTACAAAAAAAAAACTTTATAGTTTTCTTGCTCAACCGATTCAACAGCATAAGGAAAATATAATTTTTTGTTTGTTTGTTTGTTTGCTTTTTTGAGATAGGGTCTCACTATGTAGTTCAGGCTGGACTTGAACTCACTATGGAGCCCACGCTGGCCTCAAACCCGCAGCAATCCTCCTGCCTCAGTCTCTTAAATGCTGAGATTATAGGCATACACCACCATCCCCAGCTAAAACTGGCTTTTATGAGAACAATTTGAAAGCAAAATATAATGTTTAAAAATTTTGAGGTTGCAGGAATTCCATCATGGTGGTCTAGAGGAAACAGCACATTTGGTTGATTTAAGGCAATCACCCAGGTTAGTGGCTGTGTGGCTGCACACGTAGGTAACAAAACCCCCATGGGAATATAATCTGAACAGTGAACAAGTGAAAGACAGAAGTAGGAAAAGGTAGAATAAGAGAGGAGGTAAGGGAATTTTATGTAATTGTTGAACTGACTATCCAAGAAAGTTAAATATCCTTAAGAAATGACTTTTGGCATGAGAATCTATGACTGAATAACTCACTGTTATGTTACTAACACAGAAAACTGATATAAATAGCTAGAGAGAGAGAGAGAGAGAGAGAGAGACCAAACCTAAAATATTCAACAAAATATTAATAGACATAAAAAAGGAAGGGAGAAAAATCGAAAAAAATGTGTGTATGGGCCGGTGAGATGACTCAGCGGCTTAAGCGCCTGCCCGGCAAGCGCGAGGGCCCGAGTTCGACTCCCAGAACCCACATACGAAAAAGGGGCCAGTGATATCGCTCAGCAGCACGGGCGCCTGCTGGCGCGCGAGGTCCTGAGGTCGACCCCCCAGTACCCACAAAAAAAAAAAAAAAAGTGTGTATGTGTATATGAGGAATTAGAGGTTATAAAAATGAATCAAGCAGAAATCCTGGAAATAACGAAAAACTCAACTGAAAGTTTTGGCAGTAGACAAGATCAGTCAGAAGACAGAATAACAGAACCTGGGGACAAGTTTAATGTAGTAGAACACTCATTCAATAATATGAAAAAAGAGATGATAAAAAAAATGATCCAAGAGCTCCTAGATGACTCTAAAACAACAAATTTAGGATCATAGGTCTTTTCTTTTTTTTTTTTTTTTTTTTTTTTGTGGGTACCAGGGGGTCGACCTCAGGACCTCGCGCGCCAGCAGGCGCCCGTGCCGCTGAGCGATATCACCGGCCCCTTTTTTGTATGTGGGTTCCGGGAGTCGAACTCGGGCCCTCGCGCTTGCAAGGCAGGTGCTTAAACCGCTGAGCCATCTCACTGGCCCAGGATCATAGGTCTTGAGGACAGAGCACAGGCAGAAACCTATGGTATAAAAAATTTATTTACTGAAATGATCAAAGAAACTTCCCCAATCTAGATAATGAAATGGATACCAAGTTGAATGAGGCACTCAGAACCCCAAACACACATTATCAGAAAAGAACCTCTGCACGACCCAACCATCACCAGAAAAGTCAAAAATTAAGAACAAAGAGAATACTGGCTATTGTGCCTCTTCCTAGTTGCCCAGCCTACACTGTAGGGTGTATTTTTTTCCCTCCTTTTTCACTCGGCCCAAACTCACTCTGTAGAGCCTGTTTTTTCCCCTACCCTTCTGTTTTTTTCCTGCCTTTAATAAAGGCAAAACTTTGCCTCTGTTAAAAAAGATAAAAGAGAACAAATGCCAAGGGGGCTTGAAAAAAGATGGCGGATCTATAAGAAGCAGGCAGTCAATCTCTCCAAAAATCGCCATCCGGACACTGAAATATAGTGACTGGAGGAGGGCAAGAAAGAGGGAAGTGGCTCCCATGGACCCAGGAAAGATCTGAAGCGCAGTTTGGGGCCCATGGAGAAAGTGAAGAGAGAAACTCCAACAAAGAACAAGGAGGTGGCCTCCGGCGCCTTTTCCCTGTGTCGGGAATCCTGACACGACTGAAGTGGTCCAAACCTACAGACACCTGGTGACTGCTGGCGCCCACGGGGGCCTCCACGGAGGAACGCGAGAAGCGCCGGTGCAGAGAAGCAGCGGCCGTGAAGGACACACTGACTGGCGGTGAGTGCTGACGCCTAGCCATCCCACGAGAGAGAGCGACTAGCCAGGCGCCATTGTGGGGGGGGCAGCAGCTGAACTTGAAACTCAGGGCAGCCGCCACTCCACCCACAGCTCCAGCAGGGACCTCTAGGGAGGAACACAAGACGCCGCAGTACAGAGAAGCAGCGGCGGTGAAGGACACACTGACTGGCGGTGAGTGCTGACATCTAGCCGTCAGGCGTGCGAGAGCAACTAGCCGGGCGCTATTGTGGGGGGGGGGGGGCAGCAGCTGAACTTGAAACTCAGGGCGGCCGCCACTCCATCCACAGCTCCAGCGGGGACCTCTGCAGAGGAACGCGAGACGCCGTAGTACAGAGAAGCGGCGGCTGTGAAGGACACACTGACTGACGGTGAGTGCTGACACCCAGCCGTCAGGCGCACAAGAGAGCCACTAGCTGGGCGCCATTGTGGCGGGGGGGCAGCAGCTGAGCTGAGAACTCAGGGCGGCCGCCACTCCATCCACGGCTCCAGTGGGAACCTCCGCGGAGTAAAGCGAGATGCTGCGGTACAGAGAAGCACCAACCGAGAAGGACACACTAACTGGCGCTTTTCTTCCTGGTATTCCAAGAATCTCCTAAGAGTTTGAAATACTAGCAATAAAGAAACCTACCATAGGCAATTTACAAACAGCAACCCAGGAATTAAACTAAAGAAAGAAAAGAAAATGAGACGACACTTAAACAAGATGCAACCCCACACATCCAGTTCACCAAAGGCAAACCCAGGGGGCAGTGAGGTGGGACAAACCGAAAGCTACCCACCTGACATCTCTGAAGTGGTAACAACAAAGCAGTTGAATGAGGCTCTGGAAAAATTTAAATCAGAAATAATTTCTCAGATAACTGCAGAGATAATGTCCACAATGAAGACCATGCTTAAGGATGTTAGAGCAGACACAGACAAAAAAATAGACGAGCTTAAAAAAATGATGGAAGCCATGAATGCTCAGCATAGGAAAGAAATGGACTCCATAAAGCAGATTCAAGCAGATATCCAGGAGAACAAAAATTCCATTGAAAGTATTTGTAGCAGATTAAGCCAATGTGAGGACAGGATCTCAGAGATAGAAGACAGGATTGCAGTTAGTGATCATGAAAAGAAAGAATTCTTAAAAATAGCAAGGGACAGTGAAAAATCAATCCAGCAGCTACTAGATGATGCAAAGAAGAATAACTTAAGATTGATTGGAGTCAATGAAAAAGCAGGAGATAGCATAAATGACATCAGAACACTGTTCACAGACATTATCACAGAAAATTTCCCTGGTAGAGAAAAGGAATTTGATGTTCAGATAAGTGAGGCTTATAGAACTCCAATTAACCACGATCAAAAAAAATCTTCAGCCAGGCATATCATAGTCAAGATTCCAGAAATTCAACATAAGAGTAGAATCTTAAAAGCTGTTAGAGAAAAGAAACAAATCACCTATAAAGGAAAGCCCATCAGAATCACAGCGGACTTTTCAGCACAAACCCTCAAGTCAAGAAGAGCTTGGAATGATGTATTTCAAGTTCTAAATTAGGAAAATAATCTTCAACCTAGATTGATGCACCCCGCAAAACTATCTTTCAAAACTGATGGAGAAGTAAAATACTTCCATGACAAAGAACATCTGAGAAAATTTATAACCACCAAACCAACACTCCAAAATGTTTTGAAGGACATTCTAGAAAGGGATAAAACAAGGACTACAACTCCAGAAACCCCAACAGAAGGAATCCACCAGGCAGAGCATATGATTGAAGAGAGGGAGGGAAAACAAAAATTAAAAGAGGGGAGCCAACAACAAGAAAATAACATGACAAGGATAAGTCAATACATATCAGTTTTAACCATTAATGTTAATGGTCTCAATTCACCAATCAAAAGGCACAGACTGGTGAATTGGATCAAGAAGCAAAAGCCAACAATATGCTGTATACAAGAAACACATTTAATTCAAAAAGAAATTCACAGACTGAAAGTCAAAGGATGGAAAACAATACTCCATGCAACAGGAACCCAGAAAAAAGCAGGGGTAGCTATTCTTTTCGCAGACAAAGTGAATTTCAAGCCAAGAATGATTCAGAGAGATAAAAAAGGTCACTACATCCTTGTAAAGGGAACAATCCAAGAGGAAGAGATAACAATCATAAATATATATGCCACAAATAGCAGTGCACCCAACTATATAAAACAAATATTAATGGACAAATATTAATATTAATGGAAAAATCAAATAACCACTAATACAATTGTATTGGGGGATCTCAATACTCCACTGTCACAAAAAGACAGATCAACTAGACAAAAAATTAACAATGAAATATTACAACTGAACCAAACTTTGGAACAAATGGACTTAGTAGATGTCTACAGAGTGTTCCACCCCACAACATCAGAATACACATACTTCTCAGCTGCACATGGGACATTCTCCAAAACAGACCACATACTAGCTCATAGAACTTGCTTAAGTAAATGCAAAGGAATTGAAATTATCCCATGTACATTATCAGACCATAGTGCAATGAAATTGGAAATCAATGGCAAAAGAAACCACAAGAATTTGCTAAACACATGGAAATTAAATAGCACCCTACTGAACAACCAATGGGTCACAGATGAAATTAACGAAGCAATTACACAATTTCTGCAACTGAATGATAACGACAGTACAACATAAGGGAATTTATGGGATACAATGAAAGCAGTCCTAAGAGGGAAATTTATAGCATTAAATTCCTATATCAGGAAAACAGAGCAAGCACAAATAAACAACCTAATGGTGAACCTCAAACTTCTAGAAAAAGAAGAGCAGGCTAAGCCAAAAGCTTATACAAGAAAGGAAATCATAAAGATCAGAGCAGAAATTAACATATTGGAGACTAAAAAAACAATACAAAGAATCAATGACTCAAAGAGTTGGTTCTTTGAAAGATTAAATAAAATCGACAAACCCTTATCCAACCTTATTAAAAAAAGGAAAGAAAGTACTCAAATCCATGCAATTAAGAATGAAAAGGTTGGGGCCGGTGAGATGGCTCAGCGGCGTAAGCGCCTGCCTTGCAAGCGCGAGGGCCCGAGTTCGACTCCCGGAACCCACATACGAAAAAGGGGCCGGTGATATCGCTCAGAGGCACGGGTGCCTGTTGGCACGCGAGGTCCTGAGGTCGACCCCTCGGTACCCACAAAAAAAAAGAAAAAGAAGAATGAAAAGGGTGATATCACAACGGACCCTGCAGAAATCCAGATCATCTATACGTACTTTGAAAACCTGTATTCTAATAAGATGGATAATGCAGAAGAAATGGACAGATTCCTAGATACATATGAATTACCAAAGCTCAACCAAGAAGATATAAAAATCCTAAATAAACCAATAACAATCAATGAAATCGAAGATGTAATTAAAAACTTCCTAACAAAGAAAAGCCCAGGCCCTGATGGATTCACTGCCGAATTCTACAAGAAATTTAGAGAAGACCTAACACCACTACTTCTCAAACTCTTTAATGAAATTGAAAGGGAAGCAATACTCCCAAATTCATTCCTGGAAGCAAGCATTACCCTGATAGCAAAACCAGAGAAGGACCCAACTAAGAAAGAGAACTACAGGCCAATCTCCCTAATGAACATAGATGCAAAAATCCTCAATAAGATACTGGCAAACAGAATGCAGCAAATCATCAAGAAGATTATACACCATGACCAAGTGGGATTCATCCCAGGGATGCAGGGATGGTTCAACATATGTAAATCAATAAATGTAATACACCATATTAACAGAACCAAGGACAAAAATCATATGATCATCTCAACAGATGCAGAAAAGGCTTTTGACAAAGTCCAGCACCCATTCATGATAAAAAAACCCTACAGAAAATTGGAATAGATGGTCTTTATCTCAATCTGATAAAAGCTATCTATGACAAACCATCAGCTAATATCATACTAAATGGACAAAAACTGAAAGCCTTCTCTCTAAAATCAGGAACAAGACAAGGATGTCCACTGTCCCCACTCTTATTCAACATAGTCCTGGAAACTTTAGCCAGAGCAATTAGACAAGAGAAAGAAATAAAAGGAATTATGATTGGAAAGGAAGAAGTTAAATTATCATTATTTGCAGACGACATGATACTCTACGTAGAAGACCCCAAAAACTCCACTAAAAAATTGCTAGATTTAATAAGCAAATTCAGGAGTGTAGCTGGATACAAAGTCAACACTCAAAAATCAATAGCCTTCCTGTAGACGAATAACAAACTCACTGAGAGAGAAATTAGGGAAACAACACCTTTCACAATCACATCTCAAATAATGAAATACCTAGGAATCAATCTCACAAAGGAAGAAAAAGACCTCTACATTGAAAACTACAGTACTCTGAAAAAGGAGATTGAAGAGCATATCAGAAAATGGAAAGATATCCCTTGCTCTTGGGTCGGAAGAACCAATATAGTGAAAATGGCCATACTTCCAAAACTGTTATACAGATTTATTGCAATTTCGATCAAAATTCCAACAACATATCTCACAGAATTACAGAAAACAATCCTAAAATTCATCTGGAACCAGAAGAGACCTAGAATAGCAAAGGCAATTCTGGGCAACAAAGGCAAGGCAGGGGGCATCACAATCCCTGATTTGAAATTATACTATAAAGCTACTGTGATAAAAACAGCGTGGTATTGGCAAAAAAACAGACCTGAAGATCAATGGAATAGAATAGAAGATGCAGAAACAACTCCAGACATACTAAGCCACCTTATGTTCGACAAAGGTGCCAAACACATTCACTGGAAGAAAGATAGCCTCTTAAATAAATGGTGCTGGAAAAATTGGCTCTACACATGCCGAAGATTAAAATTAGACCCATATCTTTCACCGTGCACTAAACTAAATTCAAAATGGATCAAAGAACTAAATATTAAACAGAAACATTAAATTTGCTGGAAAATAGAATAGGTAAAACTCTTGAAGACATTGGTGTAGGCAAAGACTTTATGAATAAAACCTCAACCGCACAGAATCAACAGCTAGGATCTCATCTTATTAAAAAGCTTTTGCACAGCAAGAGAAACCACCAACAGAGTGAAGAGACAACCCACAACGTGGGAAAAAATGTTTGCCAGCTGTTCCTCAGACAAAGGATTACTATCGAGAACATGCAAAGAACTCAAAAAAATCGAACCTCCCAAATTTAAAGACCCAATCCAAAAATGGGCATCTGAGATGAATAAACACTTCTCAGATGAAGAAATACAAATGGCAAATAAATATATGAAAAAATGTTCAACATCACTAGTCATTCAAGAGATGCAAATTAAAACAACACTGAGATACTATCTCACCCCAGAAAGAATGGCTATTATCAAGAAATCAACTAATAACAAATGCTGGAGGGGCTGTGGGGAAAAAGGAACCCTTCTCCACTGTTGGTGGGAGTGTCGACTGGTGCAGCCACTGTGGAAATCAGTGTGGAGACTCCTCAAAAAACTAGGATTGGAGGTCCCATTTGACCCAGCTATTCCCCTTCTGGGTATCTTTCCAGAAGAATTAAAAACATCATACCACAGCGATGTATGTGCACCCATGTTTATAGCAACACAATTATGTAATAGCTAGATCGTGGAAACAACCCAAATGCCCATTAACCAAGGAATGGATAAAAAAGATGTGGTATTTCTACACAATGGAGTACTACTCAGCCATGAAGAAAGATAAACTGGAAACTTTTATAGGTAAATGGATGCAACTCGAGAAAATACTCACAAGCGAAATAAGCCAGATGCACATTTAGAAACATCGTATTGTCTCCCTAGTATGAAAATGCAATTTCAATGTGACTATTCCATTCCTTAGTGTTCTATTTTTACCTAGCTTTTACATGGCTTAATCTTCTACTGAGTAATATTTTTTTCCAAAAGGTATTTGTACATTCTCTAATGCTTGAGTTTGTTAATACATGAGAATGTTTACTTGTCTTTAAAAAAGAAATTAATTTTAAAAAAAAGATAAAAGAGAATAGTGAAGATTACTAGAGAAAAATGTCAAATAACACACAAAACCAAAATCATGAGAATAACAGAGTTCTCAACACAAAATTTAAAGGCTAGCAAGCTGGGAGTTAGGTTTACGAGTCCTAAAAGGAAATGAATGGCAACCTAGATTATTGTATCCTGCAAAATTATCCTTCCAAATTGACTGAGAAATATAGACTTTCCACAATAAAGATAATCTAAAGTAATTCATGAGCACCGAGCCAGCACAGCAGGAAATACTTAAGATGCTATGGATTATATCTAGATATCTCCCCAAAGCCTTGTCCACTCACAGGTGACTGGATCAGGGGGGAGTGATATTCATCAGTGGATTAGTCTACTGATGGGTTTATAGCTAAATGTGATGTGGAGAGGTGAAGCCTTGTCTAAGGAGGTGGGTCACTAGGGTTAAGGCCGGGAAGGGTCTATCTCCATCCTTCCTCCTTTGATCACTCTGTGCTTCCTATCACCATGCCATGCCATGCTGCTCTGCCATGCCAAGCTGCCACACCGCCTTGCCTTGCCATGGCATCCTGCCTTGGAGCCATACAACTATGGGCTGAAACTGTAACAAACTGCGAGCTAAAATAAACCTTTCCTTCCTTAAGTTGTGGGTATTGGGTATTATGTCTCAGCAATGAGGAAAGTAACTAAGACAGGAGGAAATCTTAAACAGAAACAAGTCAACAACACCAAAGACACCAAAGGAAAGAATAAACTTCACTAGGAGAACAGTTAAACAAAAGGAAAACAAAAACGAATAAAGTACTGGGAAAATAATATAATGACAGGAATCAGTACATAGCTTTCAATAAAAACAATATAAGTGGTTTTAACTCTCCAGTCAAAAGATACAGACTGCCAGATTAGATCAAAACATAAAGCCCAACTATTTGTTGCCTGCAAGACAGTGCCTTACCCATAAAAAACACACAGAGACTGAAAATGAAAGGATGAAAAGTGATACTCCACACAGGTATAGCCTGAAAGAAAACAGATATAGCAAAGTTAACTAATTTCTGGCGAAGTTGACTTCAAACCACAACTGGTCAGGAGAGACAAAGAAAGCCACTACATTTCGGTAAGGGAATAATTCATCAAGAGATAACAACTGTAAATATATATGTACCAATCACTGGCACACCCCAGTTCATAAAACAAAAACTCCTTGACATAAAATGATAGACACCAATACAATCATAATAAGGGCCATTAATATCCCATTCTCACAAATAGACCAACCAGACCAAAAAAAAAAATAAATAAATAAATCAATAAAGAAATAGTTAAACTACACCATAAAACAAATGATTTTAACAGATACCTACACAGTATATTACCCAATGACAACATTATACACATTCTTCTCAGCAGCTCATGCAACTCTCGAAACAGACCATAAAGCATGTCTCAATAAATACAAAAGAATTTAAATAATCCTTCACATGCTAATAGAGCATAATGGAATGAAACTAGAAATCAACAGCAGAAGAAACTATATGAACACATGGAAATTGAATAATTCACTCTTGAACAATCAATGGATCACAAAAAAAATCATGGGAGAACTTTAAAAATTCTTAGAATCAAATGACAATTATAACACATCAGAATCTATAGGACACTGTAAAAGCATTTCTAAGAGGCAAGTTTATATCTGTGAACACCTACATTAGAAAAACAGTGATCCAAAATAATAAATCTCTTTATGCATCTCAAGGTCCTAGAAAAACAAGGAATCCAAATTCCATATTGGTAAAAGGAAAGAAATTATAAAAATCAGAGCAAAAAAATCAACGAAAGTGAGACTGAAAATATAATACAAAGGATCAATAAATCAGAGTTGATTCTTTGAAAGGATTGATAAACTCTTAGCCAAATTTACCAAAACAAAGAAAGAGAAGACCTGCATCAATATAATTAGAAATGAAAATGGCAAAATTACAACAGATACCACAGAAATCCAGGGAATCCAGAAACTGTTTTGAAAACTTATATTGCAATAAATTGTAGAATCTGAAAAAAATAAATTCCTAGACACATATGACCTAACAAAATTGAACCAAGAATAAATTAATAGACCTGAATAGACCAATAATAAGCAATGAAATTGATGCAGTCACCAACAACCAACTAAGAAAATCTCAAGACTTGAAGAATTCACTGCTGAATTTTACCAGAACTTAAAAGAACTAACACCAATACTCCTTAAATTTTTCCATACAATGAAAAGGGAAGAAACACTTCCAAACTCATTCCATGAAGTACCACCCTGATACAAAAACATAATATGGGCTCAACAAAATTTTTAAAATATAGGTTAGTATATTTGGTGAGCACAAATGCAAAAATCCTCAATAAAATATTTGTAAACAGAATTCAACAAATTATTAAAAAGTCACACACCAGAAACAAGCTATAGTATGTACATATAACCACTCCCCAAGATTGTAAACTGCATGTACTGCAAACGTGTTAACAAAATAAAAAATTGAAACAGCAGATGACATGATCCTATATAGAGAAGGCCCAAAAAGACTCCTAAAGCTGATAATCAAATTCTGCCAAGTGGCAGAATACAAAATCGATACACAAAAATTAATAGCATTCATGTATACCAATAATAAACCCACCAAAAAAGAAATCAGGAAAACAAGAACATTCATGATTGGTTCAAAAAAAATTACAGACCTAGGAATAAACCTAACCGAGAAGGTGAAAGACAACAGAACTCTGAAGAAAGAGATTGATGAAGGCACAAGAAACTGGAAAAAAACCCCTCATCTTCCTGACAGGCAGAATTAGTATCATTAAAATGGTCATATTACCAAAAGTGACTTATAGAACTAGTTTCTTCCTTTAAAAGTGTTTTAAAAGTTCTTTTAAAAATTATTTTTTGGGCCGGTGAGATGGCTCAGCGGCTTAAGCGCCTGCCTGGCAAGCGCGAGGGCCCGAGTTCAACTCCCGGAACCCACATACAATAAAAGGGGCCGGTGATATCGCTCAGCAACACGGGCGCCTGCTGGCGCGCGAGGTCCTGAGGTCGACCCCCTGGTACCCACAAAAAAAAAAAAAAAAAATTATTTTTTGCAGTAGAAATACTTAATCACTACCATCCACACACTTTAAAGAAAATCTTCCAGGTCTGTGATATACAAAATATATCAGATAATGTAAAGCTGTTCTGAAAGTAAAATCTCTCTACCCCCACCCTCTGTGCAATCTTAGAAACCTTTCAGTAAAATTCTAGGGCTTCTGGTAGAAAGGTTGAAAACTGCTCCTTTAAACTATAATTTAGGGCCGGTGAGATGGCTCAGTGGCATAAGCGCCTGCCTGGCAAGCGCAAGGTCCTGATTTTGACTCCCAGTACCCACATACGAAAAAAGGGCCGGTGATATCGCTCAGCAGCACGGGCGCCTGCTGGCATGCGAGGTCCTGAGTTCGACCCCCAATACCCACAAAAAAAAAAAAAAAAAAACTATAATTTAAAATGAATATTCAAACAACAAAACAATAGAGCTTACTCAAAGGCTGTCACTTAGCTAGTTAGAATATTCAGTTAACCAAAATGATCTGTCATCCTTACCAATTGCTCCAAGTCAGAAACTTATTTATTAAAGTGATAAAATTAACACATTTGGCTAAATTGAGAATTTCTTTAAATTTTAGTTATTTTTCTTTGCATTTAATCTTTAAATTATCCTAAAGTAGAATATATTTAACAATATAAAAGTCTGAATGAAAAAAGGGATATAAAAAGAGGTATGGCTGATAAATGATAAATTATGTAAATATCTGTGTCTCATTTATAGTGACTCAGATGTGCCATAATAGAATGATCTACCATAAATGGGATATAGTCTCCCAGAACCTGCTCAGTCAGAAGCCTGGCAGGGTCTCATTATTCCCCACTCAGTGCTACCACCTTCCTACTAATGACAAAGACATTTGCATACTGGTTTTTTGTTTTTGATACAAGTAGGAGTAAAAAGTAACTGTAACAGTAAATATGCTGGCCTAATACTTTTCTAAAACTTTGTCAAAGCATAAGCATCAGATAGAAGAAACCTAGAGAAGAGTTTTGGAAAGAACCTAAGCATTTCTGCACATATAAATCAAGAGATTTAATAAAAATTCTGTGAAGAGTATAAAGCTTCATGTCATGATAAAGCAAAAACTGGACAAGGAATTTTCTAACTTACAAAGTTTTTCTACAAAGAACAATGTATGTGCATGTAGATACAGAACTGGAGTAATTATCTGCATTACCCTAAAGGTGTATATATACAGACAGAGAGAAAAAAGTAATCAAACTATTTGGGTTAAATATCGGCTCAATTTAACTACTTCCTTGGTCATAATGTTAGGAATTAACATTTCGGGTCCATAGGATCAGAGAATCAAGGTTAAGCTTTGACTCCTGCTTATCATTTAAAGGACAGAAAAAAGAGAGAGAGAGACAGAGACAGACAGACAGAGGGAGACAGAGAGAGACAGAGGCAGAGAGAAAAACAGAGACAGAGGTGGAGAGTAATTTCCATAACAGAATGTGTGCTTATATGGTGTATGCATAATTTTAAGCAAAAATTTAAGATTTAATAAATGTTGCAGCAGACTCCAGTATTAATCATTTAAAGCCATACTATAATAAAGTAAATTTAAATCATACTATAGCACTTATAAGATTAGATATTAATCTCAAAATATGTACTGATATTAAGCAATTAAACAAAGAATCAAATCAGTAATTCTAGATCACAGAGGCATTTTGAAATATTGTGTTGAAGACTATGACATAAGGACAAAACTGATGCTATAAAATTTTAATTAAATGAGAAAAAAGAATAGTACAGAATAAAGAATATCCACAATAAATACTGATTAAGGAAAGACTGTATAACTGACAAAATTCTATCCTTAAATACAAAGAAACATGTACATTACTGGTATTTAGAAGTTATATAAACTTGACTGAGCAGGTAAGTATTTGCTGAGAAACATCTCAGCAAAGTTGTCCCGAAAATACATCTTTTTATAAAGTTAATACCTGATTCTCTAGTTGCATGTTAGGTCAACTTGTAAGAATAAGATAACTACTACAAGTGCACTCTATCCATGGTAGCAGAAGGAAAAGTTTATCATTACAACTGGACACTAGAGGACATCTTTGTGTTAAGACAAAATGGTACTTCATTTTCAAATTATTGATACACTTTATATTAATGAGGAACTGATCAACTACAGCTTCTGCTGGCAGTATCCAACAGCTTCGGGTGTCTCTCTTTAGGGATAATTTAGTACCACATATATTCACTCTTGCCTCATCCACAAATCCTCCTCAGTAGGAATTCCTGAAGGATGTTATCATTAGGTCACCAAGATTTCAATAAGAACACAACAAAAATAACAACAGTTGCTTCTGTTCACCATATGCCCATCATGTTCTAAATTTTTACGTATAATAACAAATGTAATCCCTTCCACAACTACAGAGTAGATACAGCATAAAGGTATGGACTGACAGTTACATCCTGCTTAGAAACTTCTTCAGTCTTACTAGTTTTGACTGAGCTTCTGTGTTATTTGATGAAACAACTAAAGCCATGCCAAGGAGGGCAAGAAGTCCATCTTCTCTCCCAGGTACCACCAGGTTTATATAGCTCACTTACTAAGATATTAGTTGGCATCTCATGGTCTGAGGCAGAGGTGTGCTGGAGCAGGAACATACAAGCTTGTGAGAGCCCACTGTACACATGTTTTCCCAGCTCATATACCACTGGTCTGAGGACATGTGTATTCTGTTAATTTTATCAGGTCCTATTCACATTCAGGTAGAACAAGCTTGGGTCCTCTAACTAGGAAGCCCAGTTATCACCTGCACCTTTAGATACTCAGAGTTCTCAGGAGGGGCAACTCATTCTCATCATTGTTCACTTAGGCCTAGATTCTCTCCTTATTCATTTCTATAATATAATTCACTCTTAAATATTACAAATTTCTAAATCACTGTAATTCATACTAAGATGTCACTGATTACTAGATTTGCCATTACTTGACGTGCTATTAGGTAAAAAAAACACCATCAACTGTGAGATGCATCCTGATACTAGAAATACTGAAATCTAAAAAATACACACATTAAAAATTGATGGGAAAAAATCATTTGTCTTGTTTCTATTGCTTTCCCATCTTAGCTCAGTATCTCCTTAGACCTGATACTCCACTCCTAGATCTCCCATTTTAGTGCTGTCCCCAATGCATATTTATATTCATAAATATTAATACAAACTATAGAATGAACTCTGTTTATATAAAAATAATAATCCTGAAAAAGGGATATAAACCTAATAAAAGAAAATGATAAAACATCAGAATTTTGTAGGGTAAGAGAAAGGGGCACTAAGAAACAAAAAGGGGAGATTTCCCTGAGAAGCAGAAAGAGTCGTGGAAAAGAGAAGAGGCAAAAAAAGTTACATGTTAAAAGGGCCTGTGCAGCACGTATTACTGCAAAATTCATTTTAATTTTAATTTTAATTTTAATTTTAATTTTATGGTGTGGAATGGTTCATCTTCTGGATGAACAGTCACATCTTCCCAAAACTGTTCTAATAGCTTTGAGCAGACAAGTGGCCTAACATGACGAATGAGTATTTTTTAAGCACTTCAGACTTTTCTTCTAATATCATTATCAAGAGAAATAAATACACTCTCTGCCATTTCAAATATCACCTGCGCCCACAATACTTTTGAGGTGTGTCAGCTTTTACGAATACTCTTAAAGCACTCAGCAATGATTCTACTTACTCTCCATCCACTTCTGGTCTTTTACATACACAATGAAACTTGGCACCAAAATCTATATAAAGATCATTCTCCACAACATGAAAGATTCTTCCAATGACCAGTTTATCTTTGGCAGGTCCCATCTGTGTAAGAGGAGAGCATCTCAGCATGGATGCGAAGGATTCCACATTTTCTGGAGCCTCCTAAATATGAAAAGAGATATTTATATACATAAAATTCAACATTAAGATATAATATGGTAAATAAAGTCAAAGGGACATTTTAAAAAGTCAATTTGCTGTACATTTATATTTTGTAGCAATAAAAGAATGTAAGTGGAACTTTGCTTTAAACAGCCAGTTATGCTCTTAAACTTCTTCCTCCTCCTCCCTTTCTTAAAAGTAATAAGTGAAAAGTCAGCACCTGTGCTTGGCAGGGGACCGTGTGTCCTGGAGTGAGTCTCAGAAGCCCAAGCAGGTAAGGAGTGCAGAAGTGTCTACATCCAAACCTCCCAGAATGAGGCTGGAGGTGTCAGAATCTGAAGGGGAAGAAGGCATCCAAGGAAGCCACTGATTTTATTCCTAATACCGACCATTTGCAAAAAATGCCTTCTGATTCAGGTTTATTTTGAATGACTATTTTTTTAATATAAATTCAAATATACACTCAAAAATGACTAAAGGCCAGTGAGATAGCTCAGCGGTGTCAGCGCCTGCCTGGCAAGCGCGAGGTCCTGAGTTCGACTCCCGGAACCCACATATGAAAAAAGGGCCGGTGATATCGCTCAGCGGCATGGGCGCCTGCTGGCATGCAAGGTCCTGAGGTCGACCCCCGGTACCCACAAAAAAAAAAAAAAAAAAAAAAGACTAAAGACCATTATCACAATTATCAGTCTAAACACGAGTTAGTACACAATAATTTTAAATGACTTGAGTTTGTTTTAATTTCCTCTTTTTCCTAAAGTAAAATCCCAAAGGAAGTACCTTCTTTAACCATTTTGTGCTGCTCACTTTCTAGGAGTCTCTTTGCAGAATGAATTCACTTGAAGTATGGCTGAACATGTAATGTAGTCTGACTACTCCTTTATTTTTCTTACAATTTTTTTTTCCAAACACGTTTTTATAGAAATCCACAAGTACCGATCTGTGCCTTCTTTTAATTTGCGAATGGTATAGTGTGTGCATTCTTGGGCACAAACTAAAGGAAGTACTAAATTTCCACTTGTGAGAATTAATCATGGAATAGTACTAACAATTTGGGTACCTACATCCTGTCTTTGGAGTGAGTGTTATACTTGCTATCCAAGGAAAATTATTAAGAGTTTAAGAGCATATTTACTATTTAAACTATACTATTATATTATGACTTAACTTTAATGCACACATAATTGCAAGGATTATAAACTCAAATGCTGGGCCACATAGGGCTTGTATGCAGAAGAGGATGTGCCCAGTCTAAAAGGTACAGCCACTCACTACTCAACTCCAGCTGCAACTGCAATTTAAATGCGGTTGTTGCCATGTTTTATTAGCCAAGAAGCCTAAAGTCCATATGTTAAAGTAAAATTTCCAACTTTTAAATGCTTATACATTGAAAGATTCTCATTTTACAAATCAGGCAAAACATACCCAGGTGTTGAATTTGGCCCACAGACCACAAGTTTATGACCTCTGCCTCAGGAAAAAGAAAGTCAAGACATCTGGTTGACATCGAATCCCTTAGGTACTGCATGGAGCTTATAGTGATGATATAGTGATATAGTTATTTCAATGGGTTCAAACACCCTGGGAAAGAATCCTTAGCACAGACGGATCAATCTAAACCAGTCAGTAGACCCAGATGCCAGCTAGGGCTGAAAAGGTAGTCAAGAATGTATGATACGAATCACAACATTGGTTTATAACTCCACAAAGGACAACATTAATGCTCCTTGAACAGCCACATTTAAAAAAAATAGTTCTTTCTTGCAAAGAGCCAAGAGGGAAAAACTCATTCTATATGCTCAACACAGAATCCCCCCACAGAGTTAGTGCAGAGAGAGTAACACTGAGTAAACCATCAGTGACACAGCAGTGGCGACGCACTCTGCTGGGAACCACCGCACAGCAACCGCAGCAGTGTCAGTGGGACAGCTGATGAGCACTGCGCCAGGGAAGGGCAGACAGCATCAACTTGGGAGTTTTGTCCTGCTTGCTGCCTGGGAAAGTCCACTTAACCTCCTTTCCCATTACCCAACATCTGTAGTTCCTACCTATCAGGCTTCCTTTCTTCTTTTTTTGCAGACTCAGTTGAAGCCATAGTCCAATTAAAATAGTCTCAGATAACAGGAAGGTCATGTAGCAGATGCAGCAGTTAAACATCTACTGAAGATAATTCACTCACCACTAAGTCTTTTTCTAAAATCTTCTTTACAATTATGAAGACATTTTGGTGCTCCGATCCTTGGTTTTAGGAAACTGAACATTCTGCACTACTTAAAAAGATACTCTTGAGGCCATGTGTGGCAGCACATGCCTATAATCCCAGTCACTTGGGAAGCTGCGGCAGGAGGATACCAAGTTCAAGGCCAGTCTGGGCACCTTAGCGGCCCCGTCTCAAAAAAATTAATAATAAGTAAATTAAAAGGGCTGTGGATGCAGCTCAGTGATAGAGTGGCTATCATGCATAAGGCCTAGTGTTCAATCCCTGGCACAACAATAAGATAAAATCAAGTGGAAATAAAATGTTATTGTTTTCACTATCATTATTTTTGCCTTTACTTCGTGACATTTTACAATGGAGATGAATGTATTTTTAGTCGTAAAATGATTTTACCACAAGCCTAAGACCCTGAGGTTAACACTTAAATTTGCTTTTATTTATTTATTTATTTTTATTTATTTATTTTTGTGGGTACCTGGGGTCGACCTCAGGACCTCGTGCACCACAAGGTGCCAGTGCCGCTGAGCGATATCACCGGCCCTTTTTTCGTATGTGGGTTCTGGGAGTCGAACTTGGGCCGTCGTGCTTGCCAGGCAGGCGTGTACACCACTGAGCCATCTCACCGGCCCTTAAATTTGCTTTTAAATGGTGCATTCATTACTACTTACTGATTTTGAGAAATTATATCAAACAACCAGACAAAGCTCTCCTTCAAAAATCATAGTCTAGAACCATCTCTGAATTCCTAGGGCATAAGCTAAGCTATACTCACTTACTTGTCAAGTGACTTCTAAAAGTAATGAATGTTCCAACTCCCACAATACATGTTGGTAACATGGAGTCCTGTTTATAAAGCATCTAGACCAGTGTTGTTAGCTGCTCTCCTGCTGATGTAGATTGCAAAGATTGTAGGCACACTGCCCACTGCTGGGTCTGTATCATAAAGCTGTCAGAGGTAAAGCAGGTAATTTGGAGTTGACGCCTTACTTTAAAAGTTGGTTATAGGGGCCGGTGAAATAGCTCAGCAGCATAAGCGCCTGCCTGGCAAGTGTGAGGTCCTGAGTTCGACTCCCGGTACCCACATATGAAAAAAGGGCCGGTGATATCACTCAGTGGCACGGGTGCCTGCTGGCGCGCGAGGTCCTGAGTTCGACCCCCGGTACCCACAAAAAAAAAAAAAAAGTTGGTTACAAAGCTCAGATTTCCTGTTATTCTCTATATTATTTTCTTCCTGTGAAGGCTGAAAGTTGGACAGGACTGTCTACATAGAAAGGGGGACACTAAAGGGATTACAGATACAGGGAACAATACCAGTTTTAGCCATTTATTCAGTAGCATGTATCGTGTGTTGAGTATTGTCATGTACCAATCTTTGTTCTGGGCCTTGATATAAAAATATGTGAAATGGTGGGGGAACACAGCATTAAACCAACATAACAACAAAGCTTAGGGTCCAAAAAGTTGCTGAAAGTAATTGCTACTCACACTTCGGTCGGGAAAAGTCTTATATCCCAGGCTAAGTGGGCTAAACATCCTGTAAGTAGCAGGGAGTCAGAAGAGGTTTCTAATCAATGGAGTGACAGTACTGGTTCTTTGTTTTGAAAAGAAAGCTTTGGCAGCAGTGTGTAAGATGACCAGAGGAGAAAAAGAAAAACTGGAAAGAGGGTTAACTTTTAAGAAGCTCCTCCAATTAGTGAGGAAGAATAGAGACGATGAAGGGTGTATGCTGAAGCAGTAGCCACAGGAAAACAGAAGTGATCCAGAGATGTTTACCAACAGAACTGAAGGGGCGAGGGGAAGAGCAGAACAACAGAGGTAAGAGAGTAAGTTTGGTTTTGCACACGTTAGGTTATTATATAAATCTAAATAAAATTTCAGGGAACACTGGCTATCTGACAGATAGTTTAAGAATATAGTATAGAAAGGGGGTGTAGCTCAGTGGTAGAGTGTTTGCCTAACATACACAAACCCCAGCACCACCACCAAAAAAAATACACATTTCTATACATATTTGCTTAAATTTACAAATATATTCTTATAGCAATTTATAGCTATAAATCTCTCAAAAGACATGTACCAAATGCTAACTGAAATGATTTCTGTATAGAACAATTTTCTTATTATAGAAAATCTAGAATACAAAAAATATTACTTTAAAATTCTTAATATACGTTAAGCACATATGTATTGTAACTATCATGCCTATGATAACATTTAATAATATAGTTTAAAGTCAGAGGTTATTAGTGTTAAAAGAAACATGAAATATCAACTAGTCCAACTACTTTCATTTTACACAAGTACCATACTTGCTGTTCAAAGCTACATGTTATGCTGAACAGTGATTCTTAAATAAAAGTTGCCACAAGAGAGTTAAAAAAAAAAAAAAAACTTAAAAGGAAGGACACAGTATAGCTGAATCACAGAAATGCCTAGGAAACTTGAACCCCAAGACCAATGTAGCCAATAAATAGCTAAAACATACTTGAATAAGTCACTTTACCTCTCTGGATTTGTTTTCTTATTTGAAAATAAAAGGACTGAGACGGGCATGGCGGTACACACCTATAATCCCAGCACTCAGGAAGCTGAGGCAGGAGCATTACTGTGAGTTTGAGGCCAGCCTGGGCTACAAAGTGAGTTCAAGGCCAGCCTGAACTGCATAGTGAAACCCTGTCTCAAAAAGGCCAAAAAAAAAAAAAAAGAAAAGAAAAGAAAAGAAAAAAAAGAAAAAGAAAAGGACTAGATACCTATAACTTTTCTTCTAATCCTAAAATAGTAAAAAGTTATTATTTTCAAACACAACCGAGATTTTATAAAGTAATACACATTTAAAATGGAAGACATCATCCTACCCAGCTTCCTCTTTTAATGCAAACAATAAAAAAATAATGAAACAGTGTATACAACTTACTTCATGCTATTTAGCCAGAAAAAAATTTTCAGCACCCATCTTCTCTGATAAGTAATTTTAGAATGACACTTCTATTACCTGTCCTCCAATAATTTTCATTTCCTTAACACTAACCAATACATGTGGTGCTCCTAACAATGTTCTTTTATTAAAATAAATGGATTAGTGGTTCAAGATGGCATAGTACTTACAGATATCTGCTCCCTCCTGAAATTCCATTAGATGATGGAAACGAATGAAAAAGGTATAAAAATTATAAACTCTCAATACTGAGAGAGAACAGTGAAGAGTCCAAAGCATGCGAACATACTTGCTATACTTCTTAGTAGGCAGAAGCATGTAGAAGGCTGGTATTAAGGGCAAAGTGAAGGAAATGGCGGCACAAAAAGTATGCAGGAAGATGAAAGTAAAAAAACAACAACAAGAAAGCCATCTATCCTGAAGCATTCCATAAAGATGTGGGCTTAATTGTGCTAGGGATAATATAAGACTAGGATGAAAACAAGAGGAATAATTAAAAACAATAAAGGTAGAGCAGCCAATCTCCCACTAAACACAAAATACCTCAATTCACAACACCTGGTAAGGCTGGATGTGGTGGCATACACCTGTAATCCCAGCACTCGGAAGGCTGAGGCAGAAGGATCACTGTGAGTTTGAGGCCAGCCTGGGCTACACACTGAGTTCAAGGCTGGACTCACTGGACTACACAGTGAGACTGTATCACAAAAAGACCAAAAACAAAAACAAAAACAAAACGAAAAAACCTGGTAAGAAGTTACTTATTGTCCTAGCAAAAATAAATACAATCTTTTTTTTTCTTTCCTATAAAAATTTTGAGTAAACTGTCCAGAGGAGAACTAAGTTTGGGGTAGTTTATTATGCAACAACAGATAACTTACAAAAGCAGTGAAGTAGAGGACTGAAACAACAGCTCTGCAGCAGTTAATGAGGACTGGCATCGAAGAAGCCCTGAAGGAAGACTGAAGTCCGACTACATGGTTCACATCTTGACCCTGCCACTTACCAGTTCTGTGGACGAGGTAACATTCTGCGTCTCTCTGCTGTTTTCTCTTTTTATAAAATGTGGTTAATAAATTATAGTACCTAGTTTACAGGGTTGCTGTGAGGACTAAATACATATGTGGCCATACGTAAGGCACTCAAACAGTGCCTAAACCTAAGCACTCCCTAAAATGTAGCTTTAAAAAAAAAATTAATCAATTCCTTATAGACCCAGTCACCATCAATTTTATCGACTACCCTAGTATTTTTCAGGATATCATCCTTTTCCAGGATGATTTTGCTATCCAGGGGACATGTGGCAATGTGGCAATCTGGAGATAGGTTTAGTAGTTATAGTGCCACTGGAATCCACTGGAGACAGGCCAAGAATGCTGCTACACATACCACAATGCATAGAACAGCCCCACACAACACAGAATTATCTGGTCCAAATTACCATTAGTGCCAACGTTGAAAATCCCTGAAGTAACAGAACCACTGGGCTCATAGCAGAGAAATGTAAATTATATAAGGGAGTTCTAGGGTGGAGGCAAGGCAAAAGACCAAGTCATTGACATCGCAGGATAACAGAATGGCTGCCAGACTATGAAGGAAGATAGGTACAGAGAAAAGTTGATGAACTGGTAGTGAAAGGTGTTGTTAAGGAATTAGAGAACGTAAGAGTGAAACGGTAGTCATTACCCCCGAAAAAGGTCAGGAGTTTAAGAACTTCAAAGTAAGACAGCTGTTAGTGATAATGATATATGAATAATTGCACATCTGTAAGTAAGTAAAGAAAAGTAGAAATGAAGGTCTTAGAATAGGATACTGAAAAGCTGTATGATGACTTCTGGTTTCCAGTCTTGCATGTAAAAAGCTAGAAGCTGCCAGTTTTTCCTAACAACAAGTAAAAAGCCGAACAAACTGAAAAAAATCAACTACTCTTTTTAAACCTATCTGAAAGGCAGGGGTTACGGGGGAAACTGCTACCCCCCCCCAAAGACAAGCAAATACAGAGGCACTGGTCAAAACAGAAACCCCCAAGCGCTAACCTCTGTGGGAACCAGTGCAGAGGAAGGGGAATCTGAACTACAAGACGAATTGCTGGAGGTGGACAAGCCTGAGAAAACTCCAGGGGACACAGTCGTTGGAGCTGTTTGCTTTCTGCTGCTGGGACAGAATACCTGCCATACATAACTTAAAGGAGAAAAGATTTACTTTGGCTCATGGTTTCAAAGGTTTCAATCCATGATTGGTTGGCTTTAAGACAAAAACATCATGGTTAAAGGGCAGGTCAGAGAGAAGCTGCTCACTTCACAGTGACCAGGAAGCAGAGAGAGAGAGGGAGAGAGAGAGCACCAAAGAGAGAGGAAGAGGATGCGGACAGGACCTATCTTTCCAAAGCCACGCCCTCAGCAACCAACCATGTAATGCCCTGGGGAACACAGCTCAGTGTGAATACCTGGGGCTCAATCCCCATTCCCAGGAGGGAGGAAGAGACAGAGAGAGGGAAGGAGAGAGACAGAAAGGAATAGCAAAAATATGTGAAATAATAACAACTGAGAATTTCCCCCAATTAGTATCAAACACCAAACCCATAGATTCTGTAACCTCTGAGAATGACAAGCAAAATAAATGCCAAAATAGTATGCCATATTATTTTCAAACTAGAGAAACCAAAGATAAAAAAATTCTGAAAAATGCTAGAGGGAAAAAAAAAAAAACCAATCTACCTATTGTAATGGTGGATACATTGTGTCAACTTGAGTTTAGAAGTTTAACTAAGAGATTGGGCAGGGCGCCAGAGTCCTCAATTTGTAAACATACTGAGCCTGTGCAAAAGAACAGCAAGGAGATGGTGTGAGCAGGGCGGGTAGCCTGCTTACAATATAAGGGAGGAAAAGAGGTTTGCTCTCCCCTTTTGCTCCTGTTGCTTTTGCTGTTGTCTGCTGCCTTGAACTGTTGCCCCTGCCTTGGAGCTATGCCACCCCGCCTTGGAGCTAGCTGATTTGGACTGAAACCTCCACAAACTGTGAGTTAAATAAACCTTCCTGGGCCGGTGAGACGGCTCAGCGGCTTAAGCGCCTGCCTTGCAAGCGCGAAGGCCCGAGTTCGACTCCCGGAACCCACATACGAAAAAGGGGCCGGTGATATCGCTCAGCGGCACGGGTGCCTGTTGGCGCGTGAGGTCCTGAGGTCGTCCCCCCGGTACCCACAAAAAAATAAATAAATAAAAAATAAAAAATAAATAAACCTTCCTCCTTTAACTCTGGGTGTCCAGTATATTGTCTCAGCAAGGAGAGAAAAGTAACCAAGACACCTATAGAGGAAGAAAAATAAGAACTACTGTATGTACAACTTTTCAGAAACCAATGAAGTAGGAAGAGAGGGAAGTGAGCTATCTAAAATGTTTTTAAAAAGACTTTCTTGGACAAAAATTGAGGGAATTTGTTGCAAATAGGCCTTGCCTATTGGAGAATCATAAAAGAAATTCTTTCAGGAGAAGGAAAATTATAAAGGTCAGAAATTCATATCTACATAAAGAAAGAAAGAGAAGAAATATCGCAAGTAAAAGAAAAACTTTTTTTTCTTAGTTTTCTAACAAATAATATGTTCAAGATAAACAGTTCGTTAATAATAAAGGGGTTAATTCACCAAGAAAACCTAACAATCTTAATATGTATGCACCTAACAACAGAAAAGAAAACAAAACAAAACAAAATAAAACAATCACCTGATGGAACTGCAAGGAAAAATAGACAAATCCACTACTACATCTGGAGACTTCAATGCTTCTCTGTCAGAAATAGATTCAGCAGTCAGAAAATCAGTAAGGATGCGGCCAAACTCAACACCACCTTCAATCAATTGAATATAATGGACATTTAGAGGCTATTTCATCCTACGATAGCAGACTACATACTATTCTCAGGCTCACATGGAATATTCACCAAGTTAGTCATATTTTAGACCATAAGATACACCTTAACAAACTTAAGAGTAGAAATCACAATGTCTGCTCTCAGACCACAATGGAATGAAACTACAGTAAGTCCCCAACTTACGAACATTCGAGTTACCAACTTTCACAGATACGAATGGACCTCACATTAGGACCACTGGTAGATGTGAACAAATCGCAGAAGTAGCTCAAGGTCTGCTGGACACTGTTAAGAGCTGTGCCGCTGTGTGCTTGCTGCACAGCGTGACAATGTATGGTAGTGTAGTGCTCAATCAGAGCCCAGGATGTCCAGAAGTAAGAGGAAAATCAGTGGTGATGTGGAAGGGATGGCTAGGAAGTGCAAAGCAATATACATTGCATATTTGTGTCAACAGTGTGGAAGACTCACTTTGTTAGACTTATGAAGGAATCCAACTTATGAACTTTCTCCCAGAATGGAACTCGTTTTTAAGTCGGGGATTTACTGTAGGAATAATAACAGAAAGCTCAAAACTCCCAAAACACTTGGACAGTAAACTATACACTTCTAAATATATGGGACAAAGAAGAAATCTCAAGAGAAATTAAAAATACACTGAACTAAATTAAAATGAAAGCAGAACTTAATCAAAATTTGTGGTATGCAGGGAAAGCAGTGCTTACAGAGAAATTTATAATATTGAATGTATACACTGGAAAAGAAAAAAGTTTGAAATCAATCACCTAAGCTTTCACCTTGACAAACTAGAAAAAGAAAAGCAAAGTAAATCTAAAACAAACAAAAGAAAAAGTTTAAATCAGAGCAATGAAGTTAAAAACAATGAAACCAAAAAAAGCAAATCAATAAAGAAAAATCAGCAAAGTCAAAAACTGGTTCTTGCTGGGCATGGTAGCATATGCCCCTAATCCCAGCACTCACGGAGGCTGAGGCAGAGGATTACCGCAAGTTCAGGCCAGCCTGGACCACATAGTGAGTCCAAGCACAGCCTAGACTACACAGCGAATAGTTTCTCAAAAAACAAACAAACAAACAATAAACTGGTTCATTTAAAAGATCAATAAATTTCCTAAGCCTCCAGCAGGGATAACCAACAAAAAGAGAGGACAGAAATGACTAATACAGTATTCTCTTTCATTCATGTGGAATACATTCCAAGACCTGGAGCAGATGCCTGAAACCAGGGATAGTACTGAAATATATGTGTATGTGTGTGTTTTCCTATATATACTTATGATACAGTTTAATTTAAAAATTAGGCACAGTAAAAGAATAATAACATAACAAAATGGGACAATTATAACAATATACTACAATAAAAGTTATGGGATATATGACCTCAATCGATCTCTCTCTCTCTCTCTCTCTCTCTCTCTCTCTCTCTCTCCCTCTCTCCCTCTCTCTCTCTCTCTCGCTGGGGGTGGTGGGGCACACCTGTAATCCCAGCACTTGGGAAGCTGAGGCAGGAGGATCACAGTGAGTTCAAGACCAGCCTGAGCTACATAAGCAAGTTCAAGGCCAGCCTGCCCTACATAGCGAGATCCCGTCTCTGGGGGGGAAAAAAAATCTCTCGTTCTCAAAATATATTATCCTGTACTAACCCTTCTTGTTGATTGCCTGCAGGTAAATAAAACCCCACAAAGTAAAACTACACATAAGGGAGGACATCCCTGCAGACCCCATAGGTATTAAAAGAACAATAAAATAATACCAAGAACTCTATGTTCATAATTTGTAACCCAATCAAATGGACCAATTCCTTGAAAGACACAGTCCACCAAAACTCGCACAAGAAAGGACAACCTAATAGGCCTATATTTGTTAAAGAAATTCAGTCAATAATATCCGTTCCAAACAGAAAGCACTGGCTCAGATGAACTCACTGATGTACCAAACATTTAGAAATTACAGTAATTATATACAATCCCCCAGAAGACAGAAATAGAGGGATTAGTGAATACATCCTAATTCATCCTGAGTCCAGCATTACTTAATACCAAAATTACACAAGGACATTACAATGAAAACCAAAGACCAGTATCTTTAATGAACATACTGGTAAAATTTTTGTTCAAAAATCTTGAACAAAATATTAACAAATCAAACCCAATAACAAAAAAAAGGAATTACACACCACAGCCAAATGGGATTTATAACAGTTTTGACATCTGAAAATCAATTAATGTAATCTACCATATCAATTAGCTGAAGAAGAAAAAATACATGGTCATATCAATAATTGCAGAAAAAAAATGACTAAATCCAACATCCATTCATGATTAAAAACTCTCAGTAAACTAGGAATAGAGGGAATCTTCTCAACTTGATAAAGAGTATCTTCAAACACCTTGCAGCTAACATCATACCTGATGAGAAACTTGAAGCTGTCCTACTAAACTCAGGAAGAAGGCAAGTGTGTACCTTCTCACATGGGTTTCAACATCATACGAGAAGTTCTAGCTAATGCAGTAAGACCAAAACAAAAAAACAACGCCCCCCCAAAAAATAAAAAGTATACAGATTAGGAAGGAATGAATACAACAGTCTTTGCAGATGGCATGATCATTTATGTAGAAAAATCTAAAAAACAAATATCAACAACAACAAAAAACTCCTGTGACTAATAAGTGATTATAGCAATATGATTATAGGATATGAGGTTAATATATGTAATACTATGCGTCCAAAATGTTGGTAAAGTCATCAATAAATGCTGAAGTCAATGAAGATGAGAAATGTGTAGATGGAAAGAATAAAGCTGTGAATTGCTGCTAAATAAAAAATTGAAAAGATTTCTGTTGAGAAGCCATTATTAGTAATAGAACAGTACTGTAAAGTGGTACTGAGAAGCAAAAAATAAGATAACTCATTTTCTGCTTTAGGCTTGAGACCCATCACAACCTCTACTAAAACAAGCAGAAGGGAAGCAGGAAATAAAGAAAAATCAAGTAAGCAAGCAAGAAATATTTGTTGAGAAAGTGAAAAGGGAGAGAATTCATAAACAGATATGGGAGATTTGGAGCCAAGGAATACAAATCTAGAAAGTAGGACTGAAAGAAAGAGGACAAGCTGTATGAAAGAGTGGTGATCTTCATGATAACCTATAGTACAAAAGAAAAAGAGAGTGGAAATAGGGATGTAGCACAAGGGCAGAGCACTTGCCTCGCATGCAGGAGGCCCTGGGCTCAATACCGAGTACAGTGGTACCTCAGTTCATGAATTTAATTTGTTCTATGACTGTGGGAAAGACGGCCTCGACAGCCTCGGTCGTGTTTGTCACCTGATGCAGAGTTTGGAAACAAAAACAAAACGTTGCCAAATGCTTTTGTTTGCAAACCAGATTGTTTGCAAACAAAAACATTCGTGAACCAAGGTACCACTGTACTGCAAAACAAAAAACTGGAATTTCTTTCCTTTTTTTACTTCACTCTTAAAAATGGGGGGGGGCAAGGATATGTATGTTCTAAAATGTATATACTAAATAGTGCTGTAGTACTTAAATGTCTTCTAAAGTAAATATTTGGGACATGTACCCCAAAATTTATTAATGAAGGAGCATGATGGGAAAGTTTAGGAATCTTTGTAACAAAAGTATGTATCATAATAGCAGAGAAATAATTATGCTAGACTAAGTAAAAATACAGTTACAAAAGAAAGCTAGGTTCATATTCTTCCCTTCCCTCCCTTCTTGCTTGGAGAGAAGAGCTTGGGACAGATGCTAACAGACAAAGGGGGGGCGGGGTTTAAGGGGACACACACAGACACAACCTGGGGCCAAAGGGTGCTTTAAGGTTTTAACAGATGTAGTATGACAAAAGCTAGGACATGCAGGTAGACACATGGAATTTTACTTCCAACTATTCTAGTAAGTGGAACACATCCAAAACTAGATCAAATGTCTATAAGTGAGTTGGTACTATACAATTTATTTAATAAGGCATATCACATTTAAAATTTATTATTTTTTTTTTTTAGAAAGCAGAAAAATAATTTATTCCAAAAGATGGCAGATATAAGAAATTCATCCTGAAAATACAGCTTGGTGTAAATCTGCTGGGACAGATGTTTCTGAGCACAACCTCCTACTAACTGCCCCACTGGAGTCTTATTTGTCTTGCAGCAGTTTTCAACACATTGCTGATTCCTGTGTTGTGAGCTGGCAGGAGCGATCTTCAAATCCTCAGATGCCAAGGCGAGAGTAACAGAGTTCTCAGAAGAACAGTACCTTTTCCCTCAGAAGAGTGCATACACATTTTGTAGAGTCAGCACAGCTTAGGTTAAGAAGGCACATCTTTCATCAAAGTGTACAAAAGATGAAGGAAAAAATACTGCATTGTAGAAAAAGATCTTCAAATATGGTGTGAACTTAGTTTAAGGCAGCTGATGCCCAAAATAGGCAAGTCAAAGGTGGGGATCTGGGTTTGGAGGTGGTTTTGCATCTAGAAGGAATTTTCTTCATGACCTCAATGACTGGGCACCACGGATCCGGCTCGTCCTCTTCCTCAAGGCCAGTGATAATTCAGATACCAGATGGTTTCATTTTTTAAGTGTGGTCCAAAGAGAGGGTTGAGTTGGGCCAGAATTGCAATCAACCAAAAGAGATAGCAGCAAACTGAACAGGTCACCAACATGGTGATGATAATTCCCCAGTTGGGACCTTTAGGAATGAACCAGGGCACGACAAAGCCAATGAAGCCCCAGAACACGCTCATCATGATCATAGGCACCGTGAGGCCGTGATACGCCATGACTGCCGCCAGAGTTGCCAGCCCCTTCCCAGCCGCCTCACTTTGGTCCCACCTAAAATTTATTATTAAATTTTTATCTTCCTTGCTATACTTCAAGATGAAAGAGAAAATGCCTGTCTTGTTCGCTACTTTAAAAAATTGCATAAATACACAATCTTAGTTTCTAAAAGACAAAGAAAATAGAACTAGTGTATTTATTGACTAGTCTAAAAAGAACTTTCTGGAAACCCATTTCTATTCCATCTATGGCAGCATCTTACTACCCGCTAATACAAACACACTAGCCAGAAACTTCTTTCAGAGATGTATTACATATAAAGTGTTCTCAGAGATCTGATATAAAAATGCCACTGCTACCTACTTTTTGTTCTTACCCTACACAATAAAAAATACAAGAACAACACAAATAAATAATGTCTGCAGAAAAATGTTCAGGACAGGAACTGGTTCATAACTAGACTCTCAGAAAATAGTCCCTAGAACAAGGCTGTGAACATAAGAGATGAGATACCAAAATAGGCTCAGAGGAACAGAACCTTAATATGGATTATTGGAATTAATTCTGGCATCGTTTGGGATTTGTTCTCTGAAGTGATTCATTTTAAACGCACTAATTGATCCTATTTCCAGTGATGAGGAACACTGGTAGTGTGTGGTGTATAATGGCAAAGCTGTTTCTTATTTTTATTTTATTTTTTTTTTATATTGGTACTGGGGATCGAACTCAGGACCTCGCGCTTGCCAGCAGGAGCTTGTGCCACTGAGTGACATCACCAGCCCTTTTTTCCTTTTTATGTGGGTACCGGGAGTCGAACTTAGGACCTTGCGCTTGCCAGGCAGGCATTTATGCTGCTGAGCTATCTCACCAGCCCGGCAAAGCTGTTTTTTAATACCTGAAGACACTTATAATCAAGTGCCCAAAGAAGGCAAGCCTTTGTGGCGAGCAAGTGTTTTCCACCCCAGATCAGTCAGGTCGAAATACAACAGTATAAATGTACTGGTTACTTGCTGTTAAAAATTCTCTGCTAAGGTCACTGTAAGGAATCTGAAAGTTTCTATGACAATCCTAAAAGAAATTCTTTTCTTCTTTAGTCACAAGATTAAGATTTCTAAAAACAATAAACCAAAGTCTAATTGTATAGATGGCAAAAGGACAATGTATTTTGAATTCCCAATTTTTCAGTTTCTCTATGTCAATTCATTCTAGTAAGTGGAACATGTCCAAAACTAGATCAAATGTCTTGCTCTAAGATCTTACATAAGTGAGTTGGTACTGTACAATTTATTTAATTGGGATACTGTAACTGGGGATAAGTGTGAGAATGGATCGTAAGAGTATTAGATCATGATGAGAGGAAAACAGTGTTGTCTGAGATGAAATGTATTAACATGAGCTTGATAAGCAGAGTTTCCAGATACAACGCATTAGCTCAGGCAACTGGGAATGGCTTTTAACAGCTTTCTTGATTGGCTGAGTGATGTCTGATCCCAAAGAGAGACAAAACTGAGTGAAAGTAGATGACAAGGTCTTGGAAAGGGGTATGGGGATAAACCTCTCTGAGTAGGCACAGAATGAGAACATAAATGTTCATTTTGCCTTTGCTGTAACAGAATAGCTGAGCCTGGGTACTTTATAAAGGAGATTTATTTGACTCAAAGTTTTGAAATGTGACAGTCCAAACAGCATGGTTCCAGCTCTACTGAGGGCTTCCCTGACTGCATCTCACACACAGATGGCATTATGATGAGAGTGTATGTAACACGAGGAGATCACATGGTGAGACAGGAAGACGGAGAGCATTTCAGGGGTCAGAATCGCTCCTTTCCAACACCTCACTTGCACAGGAACTAAGTGAGATCCTACAAGAACCATATTACTTACTTCCAGGGGCAGCACCCCCAGTGACCCATTCATCTTGCATTAGGCTCAGCCTCGTAAAGGTCCCATCACCTCTCACATTACCACACTGGGGACAAAGCTTCCAACACACAAGCCCTCAGCAAGCCCACATCCACACCTAACAAGTCACATGTAAATGACCTCTTCAGCAGTGAAGAATCTTGTTATTTGGGTGGATAAAGACAACCAGTCCACAGATGCTGGTCAACCAACCTCTTTCCCCAGCTCTTCCTATCCCTCATAAATAGGTTCAAGAACAAAGTGGAGCTGAGCATGGTAGCACATACCCATAATCCCAGCTATACAAGAAGCTGAGACAGAAGGATCAGTAGTTTGAAGCGAGGCCGGCAACTTAGCAAGACCCTGTTTCAAATAAAAATTTAAAAAGAGCTGGGGATGTAGCTCAGAGCTGCTTAGGTTCAATCCCCAGTACTGCCAAAAACAAAGTACATTGGCCATGTCAGCAGGAATATGCTTCCATCTTACTGCTATGGGGGTATCTTAGCATGCCCTCAGACTACTGGTCCCCTAAAATATTCACCAAAGTGTCAGGTCCCTATATGTCTACGGGATGAAAATTATATATGAACTCAGGAACAAAGACTTCTACTGACCCATGTTGATAAGGCTACAGCCCCTGCTAAATGACCAGTCTGCCAGAAGGAGAAACCAACACTTAACAACTCACAATACGGTAGCATCATTCCTTGGGAGGATCAGCTGGTCACCTGGTGGCAGTCTGATCACACTGAACCATTCTACAGTGAAAAAACGATGATAATATATTACCACTGGAATAGACACTATGAATACAAACCTGTCTTACCTGCTCACAATGATTCTACCAAAACTACCATATCTGAATTTATAGAATCCCTTATCACTAACTAGGTATGCTACACAACATTGCCTATAACCAAAAATACACTGTACAAGAAATAATATGGAGTGATAGGCTTTTTGCTTACCTGTCATGGGCCTGAGTGGTGAAATGATCCTTTTTTAAAAAATTAAACTATTTTGAGATCATTGCGGATTCACATGGAGTTGTAAGAAATAATACAGAGATCCACTGCATCCTTACCAGTCGCCCCAGTGGTTAACATCTTGTAAGACTATCACAACTACGAAATCAGCACGATATAATCCAAGAATCTTGCTCAGATTTTACCATTTTACATACAGTTGTTATTATGTATGTATTTAGTTCTATATAATTTTATCATAAGTACAGGTTCCTGATTCAGTCAAGATACAAAAGAGTTCCATTAACACATGAGTTCTGTGTTATACTTTTATGATCCCCATTATCCTTAGACCTACCCATCCCATCCCTGACTCTTACCAAATACTCAACTGTTCTCTGTATAATTCTGTCATTTCAAGAAGGTCATATAAATGGAATCACACAGTACATAAAACTCTTTGAGACTGGCTTTTTTCCTACTCAGTATAATTCCCCTCAGAAGCATTCAAATTGCTCTGTATATCAATCATTTGTTACTTTTTAGTGCTAACTAGAATTCCATGGCAAAGATGTACAACAGTTTATTTAACCATTGACCAGGTGAAGTGCATGTGGGCTGTTTACAGTTTTTAGAATTACAAATAAAGCTGCTATGAACATTTGTGTACAGGCTTTCACATGAAATAAGTATTCATGCCTTTGGGATAAATACTCTCTGCCCCAGTAACTCCCAGCTCCCACTGTTCTTTATTTCCTCTGGGAGAACTCAGAGGAAATCTTGGGTAGCTGGTCAGGCCCAGGCAACTTGTCAAAATGTTGACTCCTGGCCTGACAACCGCCTGTGCCAGGACTGACTCACTGCGCAGCACTTGCCAAGAGTAGAGTCCTCAAAGCTTGAAAAAGGAAGGCAAAACCCAAACTGAATCAAGACTATTTCATTTTATTCACAAATCCCTACAAATTAGGTTCTGCTCAAATGAGCTTAGTTTCTTTTATTTCCTCTGTTACTTAATCCCAATAGACAAAAACAAATTTAAGGGCTATAATCATGTTACAAAAATGAATGTAATTAAAAGAGAAAAAATTTAATCTTTAAAAGAAAAAATAAAACAAAAACTAAACATTTGAAAAAAGTGGTGAGATTTCAGAGTAAAAACAAGAGAACAGAAAGAGCTACAAACAGCAAAAGCTAACACTGACTTGGGAAATCATTAAGAATCTGATTCAGATCATATCCACCCCCACAAAACAAAATACATACAGTGTATTGACATCTTTTCTTTTACAAAATATACACCACTGTTTATAGGCGCTTTATAGGTCTTGATAAAAACCTACTCTCCCTCGAGAATTCTATCTACTTCAATTCACTCTGTCGTTATCCTTACATTAAGGAGTCATTTTTTCTAATCATGCTTTGAAAATGTTAGACTCTACTGGGGAAACTAAACATTTTGGCAGATTTTTATTATTAACTCAGAGATAACTCTCCTAGAATTCTATAATACAAAACAAGGCTGATAACATGGTTAAAACCAGAAACATTTTTTCAATGTTCCTTTATATATTAAGTAACATTTTAGATGGTATAATTTTTAAAGCTGTCAATATAAAACTGGGAAAAAGGCAATGGGTTAATTAAAATGATGTAATTTTGCTATTACATGAATTTAGTGGATTTAAAGCTTAAATAAAAATTTAAAAATCTCCCCTTTACACTGAAACAAATCCTTTAAACAATCTATTTTTTAAAATTTTATTCTGAAAATAAATATCTGATTAAATGTTCTGTCTCCTGAAATATTCCAGTATTTTAAAATATAAATAACAATAAGAAATACTCATGAAAAAGTGAAAAGTAACATCTAAAAAATATTTGCATGAAATCCACCTAATATTTAGAATATCACTATTCTAAATGAACTCGAGTACTGAGATGTTCTATAGTGTGCCTCCAGGCAAAATCTCTGAAAACCATTTTTTCAATGTGCTGCAAAGTGATATGCCACCCTCTACTGCCAAGAAGTAGTAGTAATATTCATAAAGCAAAAAAACCAAAAACAAACAAACAAAAAAACCCCAAAACTTTAAAAATCTTTGCTCCACTACTGCCATCTCGTGGCCGAGATCAGTTACATGACACAGCACAGTTACTAATTCCAACAAATTCATACTTTCATACTGTACTAAAGTTTTAAGATTTTAAAAAGAGGAAAGAAAAGGAGATTAAAAGGTAACTGGCAAAAATACTGCATCCTTAGCAAACATTTACCAGGTTGTTATACATAAATATGTGCTACACTGTTACAAAAATGAATGGTCCCTACCCTAAAAATAAACAAAACAACTAGTTGAAGAAATGAATGCCTCAACCAGCGTTAAAGTTAATGAATCAAGGGAGAAGTGACAAGCGAGTACGGAATTACACAGAACCCACAGCCTCCATCTAAAGCAACGGTGGCACAGGTTCTTCCAACGTGGCTTCTCTTCACCTATAACCTCAGTGAAACATTAGGATAAGGAATACATGATGCCTTCGGCTCAACACCTGACTGCAGGGGAAAGGTCTCTGCAAGGATAACGTGCTTGGTTCTTACTGAACATCACTTATTTCAGAGGCCCACATATAAGTAAATCTATACTTTAAGAACTGTAAGAATTAAATCAATGGGTATTACTTGAACTTTCATCATTATATACATACATTTAAAAATCTAATAGGCCATCTGAGATGTTATTTTTTATGTCTAATAATTCAACCATCAAACTGTTTAAATTTTATTACAATTTAAATCAACATACATCCAATTCTTACTTGTATGTAAAGCATTATACAATGAACGAGAAGGGTAAATAAAGCATAACCTTGATCTCCACAAACTACAGCTAGGAAACAGGATAAAATAGGTTCACAAATGACATTAATATAGTCATTTAAGAGCTATGGGTGCTCCTAACAGTTGTATAAAACAAAGCCCCAGGTCATGCAAAAGGAGTTTCACCTGGTTGGTGAGATCACAAAGGCCTAACAGAGGAGGTGATTTTTACAATGGAATTTGCAGTCAGGGAAGCTAATTTCAGGGCAAAAAGCAAAGGGAAAGCAATAAAGATTTGTTTAGGGACCAACAAACTTTATTTTCAAACAATTTTTTCAAGAAGAAACCATTTTACAAATGAAATCATACATAGAACCCAATGTAATCTTTATTAATATGAATATTTTATGAGTTCAAGTTGACAAAATTGTGAACATGCAGTAATTTTGATGGAAGTCAGAATGAGGGAATACCCTAGTTCTCAATTTCTTATTTTGTTTTGGTTGTCCAATATCAAAAAAGACCCACCTAGGGCTGTAGATGTAGGCCAAAGGTAGAGCTCTGCTTATTTGCACACATCAGGCCCTGGATTCAATTCCCAGCACCACGAATTTAAAAAAAGAAAAAAGAAAAAGCAAATCCATCTATATATTCCATGTTGATAAGACAGTGAGCAAACAGGCATTGCCATGTACAGTGAGAGTTTATTACACACAGACTGTATCTACCAAACTCAGATTTTATGTATTTTCTCCCAGAATATAACCTATAAATATACACTGTAACACTGTCTCTGTTAAGAAGAAAACCACCACCACCTAAACACTCCCAACCAAAATGTAATGTGTTTGCTAAATGTCAGGCACTTGTACTAAGTGCTTTAAATAATAACTTATTTAATCTCATAATAATCCTATGATATGAGGTTACCTTTAAAAAAAAAAAAGGAAGAGAAACACAGATATTAATTTCCCAAGGAAAAACAGCTAGTAAATGGTGGAAGAACCAAGATTTAAACCAAGACTATATGAATCCAGAGCTTATACTCTGAAAGGATAATATTCAAGGTAGTATATTTTAGTTTATGTTGCTCCAGCTGTTTTTTCTCTGTCATATACTGGGTGAAATCTTCCTCCGCACCAGTCAGTATACTGATAATGCTTTAAATGTATTATTTCATGAAAACTTTCCAGTAACTCATTAGAGTATTAACTCCACACTGAGAAAAGAGAGGCTATGTCCCTCAGCTAGTAAGAAGGCAGAATGAGTATCTAAATCCTGGCAGCCTGAAACAGCCTAAGCCCTTAACCTCTGCACTAGGCAGGACCTGAATGGCAGCAGGCCTGGACGCACCACAAGAGATACACTTTTATTCTTGCAGGCACTGTGAATGCGGGGTCTACAAAACTGCCAAGAAAAGCAAAAAAGACCAATAATCTTAAGTCTTGATTATACATCCGAACTTTAGGAAGATGACTGTCCTGCAGTGTGTGTAATGACCTGGATCAGGAGCAACTGGCATCAGTGGTGTGAATCAAGGATCAGCAAAGAGGTCCCATAACTCAGTGCTTCAAAGCTCAGAATGGGTAAAATGGCGCCTACAACCAGCCTCCTGCTACCCTCCTCCCAGGGGAATTTTTCTTCCCATTAAACCAAGATGGCCAAGAATTATGAACAAGAAACATGAACTACACATCACTAGCAAACATCTACTCCTAGAACGATGTTTTCTAAACTGTGTTAGGTACAGAAAAACTTCCCAAGGAGACTCCAATCAGTTTGAGCTAGACTGGGAAAATCTAATTAATATGCTGGGATTGCCAGGAAACACCACAGCCTCCTCTGAAAAACTGAGTCACCCAATTAGCAGTCTTGGAGAGGACAGGAAAGGGAATCCTGGTCACTCTTAAATAACCTGCTTGTCTTCTTCAGTAAACTGTTTCCCATGTGAAACCTTGAGGTATGAAAGACATTTTGAGCTTCACTTACTGTATGTGATACTACCATTTTCATTCTTGACACAATCAACTTATCAACTTTTCTGGAAGTTTCTGAAGATGCTTGAAATGTGGCAATTATGGGAGGGAAAGGATGAGTGAAAAAGGTTAGAAAGTAAGATAGGGAAACTCCTGTCCCATACAAATATTCCAAGAAAGACCACTGACTTATACTGACATTTCTTACCTTATCACACTTAATCCTCAAAACCCTATGACAAAGATGAACCTTAACTTCATCCCTTAAATGGCTTCAGATCAGTCATAGCTAGTCTGCTGTGATTTTTAACCTCTCCAAGTAGACAGAATAATGTGTCCCAAAAGGTGTTCAATTCGAATCTCTACAATTTGTGAAGGTCACTTTCCATTGCAAAGCGAAATTAAGATTGATAAGCAACTGATGATGAAATAAGGAGGCTGTCCTGGATTATCTGAGTGCACACTATGTAATCATAAGGAACCTCAAAAGTAGAAGAGGGAGGCGTAAGAGATTAATCATGTGGTTTGAGAAGGAGTCAATCTGTTCTTGCTGGCACTGCAGATGCCAAAAGAGGATCATGAGCAGACGGATGTTGGTGGCCTTTAGGAGCTGGTCCGGGGAAGAAAAGAGATCCTCCCCAGAGCGGCAGGAGAGGAAGGAAACTGCCAACACCTTGATTTTAGTTCAGTGAGACCCCGTCAGACTACTCACTTATATGTTACGTCAAATGTGTAGTAGTTCGCCACAGCAGAAAACAGAAAACACATCAGGCCTCTAATCCTTAGATCTTACAAAAAATTTGACAATAACTACTAAAGTGGTCCTACACTCCAGGACACTGCCAGTCTGTGAACTGTTTGGTACCATTCCCCAAGGAGATAAATACAAAAAGTTTGTTTTTATATCATCCAACTTCATGTCTGCTGACCCTAATAATAAAAACACCCAGGCTTGTTCTCGTACCTGTTTTCTCTATTTCATTCACCTAGTAATTTTACTGTGTTTCACTAAAGTACTGGCTAAAACGGAATTAAAAAAATAAAATAAGCGAAGTGCAGCCCCGAAAGATTAATTGCTCAAGTTCAGAAACAGTAATTCTACCATCCACCTTTTGAAATAACAAATGTTTGTGAAAAGTCTTGTACACCAGAAACCAAGCTCCATGCTGGAGCTATTCTGTGTGCAAGACACAGCACAACTCTGCCTCTCCCAGTGAGTCCACTTTGCCTCCGAGTCCCAGGAATCACCTGGGACCTCCTCACTGGCAACCCCCTCGGCACTCCCGGCGGTCAGCACTCGCCCCAGAAAGAGCCAAATTAAGGCGTGTGGATACAACAGGTGCGGCACGTGAATGTCGCCTAAGAGTACAATGAATGAAGAAAAAACTCCAACCACGCGTTTGGGTGCCAGCCAGGGGCAAGCGGCAGAGATAGCACGCACCGACCCCTCCGCCCCTCCCGACCGGGAGACCCAAGATCCCAAACTCCGGGTCCTGTTCCCACAGGCCAGGCTCCGCCCGACTCCCAGCCCCGCCCACAGCGCCTCCGCCGGAGCCCCACCCCTGCGATGGGCGACCGGCCCACCGCGTCCTGGGCGTGGCTCCCGCGAGTCCTCACCCGCCCGAACTCCGCCTTCCGCTGCAGCTCGGAGTGCCGCTCCAACGCGCTCGCGAAACCCCCTGTGCGCGTCTTAGACTCTGAGGAATCAGAATTCCCGCTCTCGGAGCCACTCTCAGTGGCCGCGCTTCGAGAGCGCCTATGGAAGAGAAACACTCGCAGAAAATGGCTCCCCGCAGCCACAGCACGAGTCCGACACAGCGCCGCCATGACGCCTTTACAACCTCTGACCTTCGGCCTCCGTTCCGCAAGCGCGCGGGTCACGGGGCGGGGCGACGAGGGCCCCGCCCACCTGCCGGAGAGCGCTGAAGAGCGGGAGAGGAATGTGGGGCGCGGAGACTTCAGCCAAAACTGGACCGAGTCGTTAGTAGCTAGAGGAGCGGTAAGATTTGAGTGGGAAGTGCGTCTGACCCTGAGGGGGACGCGGTGAGCCACCCTTGCTCTCCTCCGCGTCTGGGTGTCTCCCCATAATTGGCCGCCTCGCTCCTCCTCTTTTCCGGGTTTCCGTTCAGACCTGAGGTTCTTCGCGTTAGACTTGGAAGCTCTGACGCAGTTCGGCTTCTGTTTCTATCATTCAGCACTTCCTCATACGTCATTTATTGTACTGAAATGATTTTTACAGTCTGCTCCCTCAACTTTGCAAACGACGTGAAGGAGGGAATTTGCTGCTGGAATCCTTGCAGTGGGCACGCAGTGGGGCCCAGTAAATGTGTGTGAAACCCTGGGCCCAAGTTTGTGCCCTGCCATTTCTGCGGCCGGTCCACCCTAGTTATGAAAATAGTAATCCTTCTGCGATGTTTTGTCACCTTTAGGTAGCTACTATCCCTTCTAGTCTCGGGTATTAATAAGTTTCAGCATGTGCCCACACATTGTACCACCAGGGACCTCCATCCTCACCTTGCATTATTTTAGTCTCAGTGTTAATTTCTAGAATTTGCTCACCCTCTTCAAAACTAAACCCAACGCCAAACTTAAAGAAGTGTTAGTTTCCACACATCATTTACCCAACAGTTTTATGTTAACCCACAGTTAGTTTTTTTTTTTGGGGGGGGGGCTGTGGCACACACCTTTCTATGTCATTTAACGGTACTTTGAGAGCAAGAAATTTTAGCATCATAGACCCAATCTTAGAAATGCCTTTGATAATGGACTTCATTCTCTCTTATGCTGTCAACCTGTACAGAACACAAATTCAGTGGAGGCTTTAAGTTAGAGTTCTCCTCCCTTGGCACTTCATCTGTGTATTTCCCTTGACCTTTAACGGGGTCTTGCCTAAGACAGTTTTGCATTATTCTGTGGCTGTTGCTGCTTTCACTCCTTTCAGGATAAAATGCGGTATGCTGTGAAGAGCATGGCCAGCAACCTTTAAGAGCCCTCAGTCATAGTCCTGGCTAATCCTGATTTTAGGCAAGCCAATATCATGTTGCTTATTTGGTTTCCTTACTTGTAAAACCAAATTGTTACCACAGTACCATGTTTAAGGAAGTGCTTTGTAAATTTTACATCACCATGTACAGAAGTGAGGTTACTAAGGTCCCAGCTCTGAAATTCAATAAATGTGATACTCATGTCCTGCCTTTGCCAGATGATAGCTCCTTAAGGACTGTGACAACAGGCATTTTGGGGACATTTTTTTCTTTTTGAGACAGGGTCTCGCTATGTAGTGCAGGCTGGCCTCAAACTCCCAGCGAACCTCCTGTCTCAGCCTCCCAAGTGCTGGGATTACAGGTTTGCGCCACCACACCTGGCCTGTTTTTTTTTCCCTTTTTTAGTTTTTAATGAACGTGTTGATGGCCTGTATGTACTTTGTTGAAGCCTTCAGTTTTACTTGAAGATTGAAGGTTACTTTAACATTAAACACATTTTTAAAAATGCCAAAGTCACCAGAGTTGAAAACAGGAATTAAGTTTGTTATCAGCAAGTTATGCCTTAGTTTTCTGCCTTTGGTAGAGCACCAGAAGTATCAGGGGTTAAAGACGATGGCGAGTCAACAAGGGAGGTCTACAGGCTTTCTTGCTTACACAAACACCTACAGGAACATCCGCTGTAGTGCAGTGTATTCACATCTTTATAGCATCTTAAGGATTCTACCCCTATTCTACCTGCACCTTCCTTCTTGCTTTACTAAAGATACAGGTCTCTTTTCTCCTTTATAGTTTTTCAGGTTGTTAATACACATGGCAAAAATATTAGTAATGGCAGGCAAGGAAACAAAATAGTTCAATGCCTGTCTTTATGTCCACTGGCTATCGTCTCATCTATAAAATTGAGACGTCACTACATCCCGGAGAAAAGAATTTAAAATGAGAGTAAAATGTCTGGGTACTCAATAAAAAGTGGCTATTAGTGGACAGGTGAAGTGACCAGGAGGCGATTAGAAATTCATGCCTCTTAACCAACCGTCCAAAGTCTGTTAGAAAGGATAGATCTAGAGACACTACAGTCTTCAGTCATTGCAGCCATGCAAACGGTAAGATCATTAAAGATATGTAGAAGATGACTAAGAACAGGTCGGAGCATTTAAAGAGTTGGAAGAACACTAAAAGTCAAATTGGAATGTAACACAAATTAAGAAACTTAGGAAAATGTTCATGCATGAAGTGTCAAAATGAAAAATCATATCCTCTTACAAATATATATTCAAACAAAATTTTTTTGGCTTTTACTGCATGGTAGGAAAACCACTAAATTACAATAATCACACTACCAACCAACCTCAGTAAGTAACATCAAAAGTATATGAGAGTTAGCAAGAATTTTAGCATGTACTGATGAAGTGCTGGCAGGTGACAGGCACATGCAGGCCTTGCCTCTGGGGCCTAACATACTAAGACTGAAAAGCCTTCTGATTTATTTTGGTATCAGCATCAGAGCAATATTGAATTGTAAAGTTTCCTGGTGATGATGCTTTAATACTGTGACCCACTCTGGGTCTCTGTAATTAATCCACTTACAGTGGCACAGTCACTAAAAATGACTAATCAGTGGCCAAATGTCTCTTCAAAGTGGGCAAAAACTTGATTTTTTCATCTGGTTTTTAAAACCTATAAGAAGCCAGGCGTGGTGGTACACACCTATAATCCCAGCACTTGGGATGCTGAGGCAGGAAGATTGCTGCAAGTTTGAGGCCAACCTGGGCTACATAGTGCAACCCTCTCTCAAAAAAAAAAAAAAAAAAAAACTGTAAGAAACACGTGGTCTTGACAAAATGTCTTATGCAGTACCTCCTTTGAAACATATGCAGCAAATAGTCAATACATGCATTTTAATAGCCAGCATGTAGGTTTTTTTTTTCTTCCTCCATTTTTGCTTGATACATTGATTCAACACAGCTACTTATGGATCTTTACATATCCAGGATATGAAGGGTATGGAGAAAAGTTGCTCAATAGACTTGCCCCTTTCCTCGACAAGACAGGTAATACATACGAAAGAACCCATACCCAAATTACAGAATTTTTATTCCTTTAAAATACTATACAAAAAAATACACCACGTATATCTTAACAGATCCACAAATGATCTAAATGTTTTTTTCTATATTTCAATAATTTGAGTTGCGAGGGTAATCCAGTTGAGTTGTCTTCATTGATTACTTTGACCTCAAGCTTATTTCCCACAAACTCCATAACTTAAGGACACTGCTTTGTGTAAGAAGTTGTTTTCTTCTATTATGTTTTTTGAGTCCTTAAACATCTGAGACTCCATAAATACCAGATTTCTCTCCCCTGTTTTGTTATGTTAAACACAAAACAGTAAGAGTAGCTAGGGTCTCTTTCTGGTAGTCCTAATCATTGTTTCAAATTTCCGAAATATCTGAATTCATAATACCAAATCTGCCACAAAGAGCACTGGGAATAATGTTTTTAAGTTGTGTTTACTTTCCTGAATTCATCCTCTTTTTAAGAGCAGAGTACTGTATAATAGATTAAACAGTTCTTTAATTAGGAAGGTATCTAGGAAAGGGAGTTTCCCATTTATTTTACAGCCATTCCTTCCCAGTACCTACCTAGACCCATCCCACTTCCCACACTCATTTTTATCATTTTTCCTTATATGTGGGAAAAAAAGATTTGAAGATATTTCTGTTACCTAAAGAAATTGCCATTGTTGAAAAACAGGAACAGGACAAGACACCCAAGAAACAATATGATGGGCTGGTGGGATGGCTCAGTGGCGTACACACCTGCCTGGCAAGCGCAAGGGCCCGAGTTCGACTCCCGGAACCCACATACGAAAAAAGGGCTGGTGATACCGCTCAGCAGCATGGGCGCCTGCTGGCGCGCAAGGTCCTGAGGTCGACCCCCGGTACCCACAAAAACAAAACAAACAAACAAAAAAAAACAATATGATGAAGAGAAGATGTTGGAACAAAACAAAAAACCTCCTTGGTAGAAAAAAACAGCTACGTTAAATAACCACAGCATTTCTACAAAGTGACAAATTTCTACAGATCTGCTCCTCTGGGTCAAAACTGCAACAACCTTTGCCTTAAGACCCTAGAAGGAAATAATTTAAAATATTAGCCTGATAACAATCAGTGATTAAAAATTGACAGTAAAATACTCTTTTAAAGTATAGACACTAGATGACTCTTTAATAGAACAAGCTGTTTCTGGACCACTGGCCTCATAATAAATATTGAGACCTATACTACTGATACGCAGAATTTATTAAGCTTTGAACATGTAATAGAGCATAGTTTCAGTTGCATCCAAAGTGCTAACAAAAGCTCTAGCAGTCAAGAATGGCAGCATGTCATTTTATAATAATCAACATTGTGGCTTTTTAAATTTAGTTTTTAAAAGAATTTATCTTGCAGTAAATCTAGTCATGCTTTTAAAAATTGCTTTAAGTCACTCCAAGCTTGGCAGTTAACATTTGGCATAAACAATAAAACAATCACAACTTGATAAATAACAGATAACATTATAGGCCATAATCGGATAGCATAAGGAAATGGTGGTGGTGGTAAGTCAGTAGTTACTAGAGTACCTTGGCCTCTATGCAGAGGGTTTGATTCACTAGCCTGGATACCCAGTTTTTAAAACAGGAGCAACATCTACAGTACCATTTCTAACACTGCAAACAAGTAGAGAATGATGAATTGATTTTTATTAATAAATCACACCCTCAGGAGTTATCACCAACACCTTAGTATAAAAACATTCAAGTTATATCAGTAATATAACTGTGTGCTTATTTTAAAAGGTGCTAAATTGATTAAATAGGGTCAGCCATGCTCCCATGATGTGATTGATCTTACCATGTTCACAGCCATCAAGACCTGGAACACTTCAGGTGTTTGAACTGAACATTGATGAGCACAACCTACTGATATGCTTGACTCGTTATTTGGTCAACTGTCCATTTACTCTGAAATTAAAATTTCAGTATTGTCAAAAATCGATATAAGTGGCATAATAATGAATATGCTGAAATGGTTATAGTCATAAATGGCAGTTAACAAGGATATGGGGAGGTCCCACTCCCAAGTCACCCTGCAGTAGTTGGAATTACTGTACATACTGTCACACAACAAATTGGATTTAAAGTTCTTTACTTCATTCTGGTATCTTCACACACCCAACATATGTACCTTACATGACAACTGTTTGTTCAAAAACAAATTTTTTGTAGCTGGTAAGTTCTTCCCTTAAATGTAAATAAAATGGCACAGAAACTTTTAATAACCAAGATTCAGAAAATTTAAAAGAAAATTTGAATTAGGAATCAAATATACAGAGTTAAAGGAGGAAAAAAAAAATCATCTAGAAGACAAAGATCCAAGTAGCATCTCAGATGCAGAGCAATTTTGTAAAGTAGGAAAGCAACTATGATCACCTGCAGCTTCTCAGATCATTCTAGCAAATGTCTCCAGGTACTATCTGTGTCTGTATAATAGTATTTCCCTAAATAAAGGGTCTTGAATGCACATTCAGAGTGTTTCCCGGGAGTAGAGGTGAAGATATTTTCATTTTGTTTAACTCTCAAACTATTTGGTCAAAGAAATACGTAAAGCTAAATGAAAGCACATCTGGTAGAAATCCATAGCAATGAATGTTGACAAGATGTGCTTCAATCTTGCTTGCAGCATCTGGCAGTGGGTAGTGGAACAAAGGTAGAATCTCACAGGCTCTCCTGTGTCTGTTCTGGAGGCGGCTCCGTGGCGGTGGCACTAGCATTTGCAGTTGAATTCAAGACTTCTCCAAAATCACCACCAGTAGGCTTGGTTCCCCCTACTTTAGACTTAGAAAGAAAGAAAGAAAAGGACAAGAAACAAAATTAGCTGACTCTGCTAATTTTACTTTCAATAACAAGGAACCTTGATAGCTCAGTGATCAGTGTAGACATAGGGAAGTTTAGTACTGTTGTAATGTTCAGGGTGGTTTGTTATTAAAACAATGCAACCTTCCTTGCTGAAATCTTCAGATTGGAGTCTGCTAATTGTTCTTCATAGGAAAATTTGTATCAAGAACTTTGTAAAGCCTATTACTCCAAAATAGCTACTAAACTGTCTTGATGCTTGCATAAACGTTTTGCATAGCATTAAAGTGTTCATTCAGCTACATTCATTCAAGAAATACTGTTCAGCACAGCGAATGGAAGAAATAAATCTTTCTCCCAGTTACAGTATAAGCTTTTCAGCCCTTTACTGAAGTGGGGTTCAAGGACTGCAGACTCATTGTTAGACATTAAAGACTCTCAGACACTTGCCCCCATGCCCTGAAGAACTGAAATCTACACTCTTAACAGGATCCCCAGGGAATTCATGTGCATACTGTTCGAGAAGCACTTGAACAACCTGTCTAGCCTGAAATTCTGTCATAAATATTTGTTAGAATACATTCATCTGCCTAACATTTGTGTATTTCGTATTTTTCAAAACCCCTTAATACAACTTCACTTCTGCGTGTTCCAATGCTGATGTATCTGTGCTCACTCGCTGGGTTACATGTCATGACTGACCCACAGGACAACCAACATCAAGAAACCAGCCAGTGACGAAGGGTGAAAAGAAGCTCATAGCAGATTTAAACTCGACCTTGCTCTGAACTCAGTCCTAACCGACTAGAGAATCCCAAGAATGAGAATCCAGTTGAAATTTTCTTACTCCCTTTGTTCTCCCATCCAAAACCTTTAATTGAGAAATTTCCATAACTTGCATCATTGTTCTTGGTAAAACATATTCCTAAATAAATTGTTACAGACACCTTGCAGTTCAACATATTTAAAACTAAACTTATCCCCACAAGCAGCTCCTATTCTTTTATAAAGAATTTATGTGATAGTAGTATCTACAGACTTGCCCCAGCCAGACACCTGGAGTTGTTCAGGAACCTGCCCCATCTTGTTCCACATCTAATCTCTTTAATTCTGTCCTTTCTAACTTCTAAATACCTCTACACTTTGTCTCACTGCACCACCCCAATTCTCTCCACCATTATCTTTGGCTAGAATTAGAACTCTCGCTTCCCAACTAATCTGCCTGTCTCCAGGCTTGCCCTTCCCTTGGGTATGCAGGGCTGCCAGTGGTCTTTTCTCTAAAATGCACAGAGGAAGGGGTTCCTCAGGCTGTTTAAAATCCCTTCAATGGTTTCCCAGTGCTCTTAACTCCAAATCCCTATTCCTGAAAAGAGTCTTCAATCATCAAACATTCCTCTCAATTTGAAGATCTCACTTCTATTACTGGGTCCTCTAAGAGGCCTCCCCTGACTTTCCCTCTTCCCAAGGAAGGTGAGGTTCCTACCACTAATCCTCACTGCACCCTCAGCTTTTGCTGCCATAGCTGATGCTCAGTAACACAGATAAAGCAATGCAAAATATAAAAGTATATATGACACAGTGCTTAATTGAATATAAATGTAAACTGGCAAAATTATACCCCAAGCATACAATTGTATTTTGCAATTCCTTTGGGAATATCTGTTTGCTATGCTGTACTATATTTATGAAATTAATTTTTTATCTGAATGATTCACACACACACAAGCAGTCCTGGAGACTGAACCCAGGGCTTTTTTTTTTTTATGTGGGTACCAGGAGTTGACCTCAGGACCTCACGCATGCCAGCAAGCGCTTGTGCCGCTGAGTGATATCACCGGCCCTTTTTTTCCCTTTATGTTGGTACTGGGAGTCGAACTCAGGACCTCACGCTTGCCAGGCAGGCGCTTATGCCGCTGAGCTATTTCACCAGCCCAAACCCATGGCTTTTACACTGAACTACACTCCCATACCTTTTTTTTTTTTTTTTTTTTTTTGTGGGTACCGGGGGGACGACCTCAGGACCTCGCGCGCCAGTAGGCACCCGTGCCGCTGAGCGATATCACCGGCCCCTTTTTCGTATGTGGGTTCCGGGAGTCGAACTCGGGCCTTCGCGCTTGCAAGGCAGGCGCTTAAGCCGCTGAGCCGTCTCACCGGCCCCCTACCATACCTTTTTTTGAGAGAGGGTCTCACTAAATTGCCCATGCTGGGCTCAAACTTTTTGATCCTCCTGCCTCAGCTTCCTAGAGTGCTGGGATTACAGGTGTGTGTCACCACACCCAGCTACAAGTTGTATTATAAAAGTGTATTTTACCACAATTATAATCTAAATATGTTCAAATATATATATATAGCAAATGACTAGAGGTTCCTCCTCAGCTCTACCATCAAAATTGAACATAGGTTGGCTTCCAGCTAGCCATTTCAAAGACTAATGCTTAGGACAGATGTTCAGTTGAGGACATGAGAATCCTAACAATACTGAGAAGTGAATTATGGTAAAACTTGACTTTCTGCAGCAGACAGTTTGTTTTCAAGTATATGACTTGGCATTAAGAAGAATAAACCAGGTCTCTCATACAGATCTAGAAGAATGACTGGTAACATTTTTATTCATCAAACACATATGAGCAGTGTGCCAAAGACCACTCTAGGCCCTTGAGAGGTATCAGTAAGCAAAGTAAGTCAGCCTCTCCAATCAGTGGGTTCACCTTGCATCATGCAGGGGAAGGGCCTGAATAAGCTATAAGGCTGTGTGTACAGTGTGACTCAAAAAAGCATTTATATATCTGTGCACAAACAGAAAAAGTGTGCTAGTTTGTATGGGCTAATAATCCAGATCACTGTACAACGTTTGATTTTCTTTCAATAAACATAACCTGCCTCTGTAATTTTAAAAAGATGAATTTGAAAATAAGTGAATTTTTATAGTTTTGAAAGACTCAACTGAATATTAGCTTTTAAGCTTATTTATATAAAAACATTTGTTTAAATCCTTCAAATTTATCCACTGTAATTATCAGGTTGGGAAGAAGTTAATATTTGGGCTTTACACAATCTGTAGAGAGGGTCAGGCAGGGGGTGGGAACTCAACAGCCTCTGTATTACTAATAATAAATGATTTTATAATTTTGAATATGTTTTAATCTTGATCCACAAATAATTAAAACTGAACCAAAAATAAAATAAAACTGAACAGTCAATGACAAGCATCATGGCATCATGATTGGACAATAGCAGATTGTCCAGTCACTGAGGATCAAATACTGTCCATTATAAGACATACACAAACATCCGCTAAACACAATAGTGAAGAATATTTAATGATACTGGAAAATGTCTTGACATGATTTTTATTCTTTTCGCAATGCTGGGATTGAATCCAGGGCTTCATGCAGACTAGACGAGTCTGTACCGCTGAGCTCCAGCTCCAGCCCCCAATTTTTTTTTAAATCAGCATAGTACTACTCTCTACATATGTCACTATCTCTGGACAGTAGCACCATATTTTATTTTTTTGTGCTTTCTATATTTTTTGTCTCCAATAAAGTTACAATGAATTATAAAGGTATTTAAAATGAATAAGCAAAAGGCTCAAATTCTAAAGTACTACTGCTTTCTAAATTGTACCTTTCAGCATTTAGCAAGCTACCATGCTACAACATATGCTCCAAAGATTGATTAAAAGCGTACATAACCCCTGAAATGTCCATTAATGTCATAAAGAGTAAACTTCTTAAAGTTCTTTAAATTTTTTTAAAAATACTGATGGTGAGTGATTTGCCCACATCAAAGAAACATTAAGGCACAAAGCAATGTGTCACAAAAACCCTATTCATCTCTTTACTTGCCTTTAAGTTTTCAACCTTTTCTTCAAATGACTTGAAAGTTGGGGAGTTTCTATGGAGGAAAAAAATGGTAAAATTACAAACACTGAAAAATTCCAATGATTGTGAAAACATCATTAGTTGACTAATTCCTCTTTACCATCACTGTCAACCAGCAAAAGAACTGTTATATTTATCTGCATATACACAAACATTTATAGTGTAAGACTGTCCACTTCTGAGCTACTGTTTCTATAAATCTGCATTTGAAATCATGAAGACAGCCTCAGATATAAGTGACATAAAACAGTCAGGTACCTGTGTGAGGAGAGTGAAAAAAACCAGGTAAAACATCAGTTCTGTCTCTTCCTCAAACAACGTGTCATGTCACAAGAAAATGACACTATTAGATCAGTTCACTTTTGGTTAAGGTGCTGTGCTCTACAACTCCTGTTTAGAGTCACATCTTGCCTGGCAGGATTCAGACACGAACCCAAACCACCGAGTTGAGATAAGCAGACAGTCAGTCCTTCCGTAACAGGGATTCCCAGTGCCATCATGGACAGGGATGCGGGGGACCACAGGGAAGCCTGGAGCACAGAAACCTGGCTTTGCTACTTCCCAAGCCTCCCTGGCTGACAAAAACAGTGCTCAGAGCCCACAGAACCTCCCAACTGCTTTAAAATCCATCCACATTAAGGATGTTCACAGGGCTTTTGATTTTCACACATGGGTTCCCAATGTTCTTATCCTATCCACCTGGCTTCAGATATCCTGCCAAGATGAAAAAGACAAAGAAGGGAACATGGGGCTTCCTCCTTCCTCTGGTGGTGATGGATGAATACTACAAGCCAGTGGTTCTCAAAGTGTCTCCCAGACTATCTGCATCAGTAATGCAAATTCTTAGGTCCCACCCCAGCTCCACAGCATCAGAAACACTAGGGGTGGGTCCAGCGAGCAGAGTTGTAACAAGCCCTCCAGGTGACTCCAGCACACATTGAAGTCTAAGCCAAGCACATACTGTTAAAGACCTCCTGCTTCTCTGGGGAGGCTGGGTGATGTAACAACATGTACCACTTGCAGGTGCTCACTGCTGAATGCTAACAGTCCTGTTAAATCACAGGTGGTTTCAAATGTCCTAGTGGGACAAGGGAAGGATGGAAGAAACGGGGAGTGTAGCCAAGGGTAATGTAGACAGAAGAGGTGAACTACCTGTATCCACCAAAAGAAAAGGTTTAATTTCCAGTGGAACACTTCAGATATGAAACAGTTTTTATAAAGTAAAATAGAAATAGTTCTTATATTAAAACTCACAAATATATAATGCATCTCTTGTACCCAGGCCAACGTTGTAAGAGTAAGTGAAACTTGGTATATTGTCAAACTACTTGTTTGGAGTACAGCGCCAGTTTGCTACTTCCAAACAGTTCAGTTAAATATGTAAACAAAGCACAAGCATAAGACCAACTACATTGGTAGAAATATACTTTACCTCATAGCAGGCATGCTAATTGAATGTTGAATGGAGCGTATACTTAAAAGGCAGCATTAAAAAGAGACAGAAATGTAGTTAGTATAGAGTGGTGATTCAACATAGAAAAAGCCAACAAAACAGCTTTCTACAAGCTTTATCCTTTTGGTGCCATGAAGAATTATCTACTTTTTGAAGTGGAGGGGATCACAGTTATTACAATGTAATTTACTTTTATTCATGAGCCAATTTAATACCAATCCCTATTATAGCTAATAATACAACCTTACAGTTTTATAGCATTTGAAAACTGGAATAGTTGTTCACCTGGATCTGTAAAGTATATCACGTGGAGGTCAGAAGTTAAATGATTTACCCAGGGTCAATGCAGACTCAAGAATGGAACTTGGGTCTTCGATACTCCTCAGTGTTCACCACCTCCCCTCAAACACACACACACACAGGGCCGGTGAGATAGCTCAGCGGCATAAGTACCTGCCTGGCAGGCGCGAGGTCCTGAGTTCAACTCCCGGTACCCACATACGAAAAAAAGGGCCGGTGATATTGCTCAGCGGCACGGGCGCCTGCTGGCGTGCGAGGTCCTGAGTTCAACCCCCAGTACCCACAAAAACACACACACACACACACACACACACAAAGTGACAGGCTCCTGCTCTGTATTGGTTTCCAGGGTGGAACAGGCAAGCTTCAAAATAAATCACCCATTTGATAACTTTAAGTGATTTTAAAATTACATATTATTCCTTAGCAATAAGAGTATGTATTCTGTACTAGAGACACTTCCTTATACACTTCATCCTGATTAAATGAAATGCTCTTAAAAGGCCACTCAAGTAACATTTGGCCCTTGGCCTTAGTAAATCCATCTTCCACTCAAGGACACAGCGGTTCACTGACTGTTTGAGTTCCAGGCTATCTAAGCCGTCTCCCACAGGAGGAGACCACCTCGTGAGCTCGAGGTCTAACACCACAGCATGCTGCTCGTATTGTTACTATGCACTATTTTGATCACTGGCACAGCTCTTTTTGGTAAATAATCTTCCTTGTGGGTAAAGTACTTAGTTGAAGGTATACATTCTCAATTATATTTAAATACTTTGTTCGTGTTTTAGTTTTCTCAGAGATTCAGTTGTTACAAATGGTAATGTGTTTTGGCTATAGCTCCTCAAATCTAGTTTTGCACTAATGTGTAACAGAGTATGGTCTTGATATGGATCAAAATATTCTGGCAGTTCAGAGAATCAGTAAAATATTTCAACATCTCTGGACTTGTCTTAAGTAACATAAGAACTGATCCATGTAACTCAACATCCTCTATTCTACAATGGTAATTGAAATCTTGGGTAAAGGACTACATTCTAGGAGGAATTCGCTAGTTCTCTTCATATGAAGTCCCATATTTGAAAGACAAAGATGAAAGAGAAACATCTTTCTAAATTTGAAACTAGAGCTTCAATCACCATCTACCCTTCCTCAAACCCTTCTAAAATCCCTCCCTGGAACAGCTACACCACCATAAACTACCTCCTGCCATAAATCCTATGATAACAGGATCAGTGGAGCACCACCCACATCTAACCTCATGGCGATCTACAGATTGTCTGGACTGAATCAGGGCAGGGACCACATGATTAAGATTCTTACCCTAGAAGATTACAATCAGGACGCCATGCTTGCTGTCTCAGTGTAGGCACTTAGGTTAGAAAGTCACATGGACTTAAATTTCATGAGAATTTTTGAAATCAGGTGGCAGCTGCCAAAATGCAGAGGAAGCTGATTCCCAGAAAAAAAAAAAAAAAAAAAAATCAAATATAAGCAGACAGAGGCAAAGGAACTTAGGAAGAGATGACCATGCAGGGAGGGAGAGTAACAAGTCTGCTGGTTTCCTTGGTTTCTACACACTATCTCAGTCCCTAATACCTTTCCAGTTAGCAGATTGCCTTCAGAGAGGCATCCTTTCCTCTCCAGTGATTACAAAGAACTTTCTACCTGTACAGCATCTTCCCTTTTAAGCTGAGCTAACACACATTAACTTTTTGCTCATAACCAAAGGAGTCTTCACTGGTATATTCATTTTTGGTAGAAACTACCAAATTCTGGCAACAGAAGCTGAGTAATGGCCAAATGTGACAAAATGCTTATCCTTAAGATCCACAAGTTGAATTCAACAGTATCAACCAAATGAGGACATAAGTGGTTAAAGTAAAATTTCAGAAATTCACAGCTAGTTCTAGTCCCTGTTCCTATGCCCCACTTAAAGGGCCATATTCTTCCTGTGGCCGGCAGCTGGGTTCTCTGTCCTCACTCAGGCTGCACGCTGACTAAATGTGCTTCGGTGAGAATATGCAAGGAAAAGCCAGGAAGTGACAAGAATAAGATCTATTTTGTGAAAATCACTGAGCTGAATTTGAGGTTGAGCACTGCTCTATTTTACAATAAAAAGACAAAAGTGCATTCATTAAACAGTATGAAATCAACAGAGATTTAAACTCAAGGCTTCTTTGTTTTTGAGATAGCTATTTTAGCAGAAAGGCCAAGGAACACAAACCCATTTCAGTTCCATCCAGTTATATGATCCTCTCTACAATCTGTATTTAGATGAAATTCAGTTTTGTTGGAAGGTAGTCTGGAATTAACTGTTTGCTAGCCATTGTTTCATTTCCAGCTGCTGTATAGAAAGTTACACAAAGCTTTAACTTCCCTCAACTTCATATCAAATCTCCAATTTCATTCAAGGTTAGATACCATATGGAAAATTTCAAAAGCAAAAAGCCATCTTACCACTGGGGCAAAATCATCTCTAACAGGTTGTGAAGATCAGTTAGCATCTATGAAGCAAATTTTGTTCAAAATTTTCCACCTTGCTTTGTAACCTTCAAATATATTAGTCTCTAATTAAAGCAGAAATAAAAAACTGAGTCCTTTGCCAGGTGTGGCGGCACACACCTGTAATCTCAGCACTTGGGAAGCTGAGGCAGGAAGATCGCTGTGAACTTGAGCCCAGCCTGGGCTACACAGTGAATTCAAGGTCAGCCTGAACTACATAGCAAGACTGTCTTCTCAGAACACCAAAGAAGAGGAAAAAAAAAAAAAAAAAGCAAGCTGAGTTCCTTAATGCATGCAGGAAAAAAACAGCAGGGCCATCTAATACTAGTGCTTCTCGATCGCATATTCACTCTTCCTTAGAAAAAAAATATTCTGTTAAAACCTTAATTATTCCTAAGTTTTTTCCTGGTGCTTTACAGACATTTGATCTTTTTATCCCTAATAAGGGGAGAGGAGAAAGAAGGTGGTAGGCGGAGGAAGAGTTAATGGATAACCTGTTGGAATGCTTCTTCATGCCAGGCACACTTGTAAGAGCAGTCTATGTGTGATTACACCATTTTGTTCTCGTAACAATGTCTTGATATAGGCAATGGAAGAGCAGCTGCTGGGCAAGGCCTGGGGGACACTGTCTCAAACTGTCATTATTCTGGGGAGGCACAGGGAAGACTGCCAGCTCTGAAACTTCGGTGTGCTGGGTTTGAATCCGACCATCAGCCACTTTACCCTTTCTCTGCAACCGCGGGGATTCCCCTCAACTGTACTACCCAAGCAGTAACAGCACCTACTCCAGAGCTGCTATATATACTTTTGTCACACATTTATTTGTTATTATTATAGCAGGTGACTTTAGTTAAAACAGAACATCTACTTCATATTAGATTTTATCTTTCAAATTTCAGTTTGTTGTTTCAGTTGTCAGCACCAACCCTACAGTCTAGACCAATGCTCGACATGCAGCTGACACCCAATAAATACTTCGGAATGAAGGAATGAAGAATAAACAATTTTGTTAACTAAAATGGAAAACATGGGTATGAAAGGTAGAAAAATAATAATTTTTCAAATTCTCTATCTCCTTCCTTCCTTCTCTCCTCTCCCTCCTCATCCTCCCACCAAAACTATGACAAATACCTAAACCTCAAGTGATAATGTTGGCTATGTAAAACAAAATCTGGGGCCGGTGAGATAGCTCAGCGGCATAAGCGCCTGCCTGGCAAGCGCAAGGTCCTGAGTGCGACTCCCGGTACCCATATAAAGGAAAAAAAGGGCCGGTGATATTGCTCAGCGGTACAAGCGCTTGCTGGCAAGCGTGAGGTCCTGAGGTCGACTCCCGGTACCCACATTAAAAAAAAAAAATGAAAAAAATCTGTTGCTAGATCTAATGCCTAGTACATTTTCTCTTTCTGAGAAAAGACATTTCTTTCCCCCATTAAGGGGTAGAAATTTTCAGGAAAAAGCAATTGCCTGGAATATCTTTAATAAACCCAAAAGAAAAAAAATATCTAGAGGTGTACATGAAAAAATAATCATTTAAAAAGAAGATATTTCCTTTGGAAATAGAGGCAAAATGAATTAGCACTTTCTCTTAAATCTATCACAAACAGATAAATGAGGCTGCCCTCATTAACAGTATTCTGTTACTAAAAACTTATGTTTCATGGTGGCACAGACTGAAATGGGAAGGTCTTTTAAAGTTTCTCTCAAAATGGAAAAAGCATGAGTCAGTGCTTACCATATATGTTAAAAAGTAAGCAAGCAGCAGAGTGAGAGTGCACACACCTCATGGTGTGGCCGGCTGTCCCCACAAGACCTCCACAGACCCTTCTCACGACCTCGTCCCACCTGGCTCTCGGCTCTGCTGTGCCCTCATTCTCAGGACATCAGAAACAGATCCTTGGGTTCTCATTCTTCCTGTCCACCCACCCATCCCCGTGCCTGTCCATCTCCCTCTACTTCCTCCTCTCCTCTATCTCCTTCTTTCTCTCCTCTCCCTCCTCCTCCTGCCAAGGAATAACTATGACAAATATCTAAATCTCAAGTGATAATGCTGGCTATGTAAAACAAAATCTGTTGCTAAATCTAATGCCTAGTACATTTCTCTATCTGTATAATTACCTCTCATAGTGAAATCACTGGCCTAAGTTTGCCAGGTAAGATGGACCTGAAGCAGTTAACAGGATTCACCAACTGTTTTGGAGCGGTTGGCAAGGCCTTGCTGCCAGGACAGAGCACTCGGCTCGAAGTCCAGCTCCCTTTCCTTGGACAGTTCTTGGCAGAATGGGGCCAGCATTTGCTCCCATGACCCACATGGTCTAAAAGATGTGGCTTTCTCTATACATCTGAACACGTTAAATCAGATTAAAGGACTTTACTCAACTTTTGATCTGTAAGAATTACAAAGTTTAAGAGAATCTTATTTCTCTCATTTTCAAATGTTACTCAAAAGACTTAACCTCTATATATTGATATACATAGTCATTAAAAACAAGACTGAAAACAGTAGAGAATAATTATATTTTTAAGTGAAATGAAATAAACTTAAAAGGACCAAGAAAACAACAAAACTCAGGTTTGTTTCTGATGAGTTATTAGGACAGTATATATTGAGCCATACCTAGTTACATCTAACATATTCTTATATTTTGTATTTATATCACACCTAACATTGCTTTAGAATTCAGCAATTACAGGTTCTTTCATTTTTAATGCATACCAAGCCCCTCCTCCTCCCCCCATCCACTCCAAAGATTTTAAGCCCTACCCCAACAAAGGCCACATCTGCCTTGTGACCACAGCCTCAGAATCTGTCCACACCATGCTCTCAGGTTAGAGTGCGGAACGTGACGGAATGCTCACTCAGGTGCCTACGGCACTCTGGAATTATACACGATCAGCTCTTATCACTAGTTATTTGATATTTTTAGTTTTAAATAGTTCAACATTTAGAGTTCACGCATCCTTATGATTTACTCCAACTTCTAGGGCTAGGTGTCACCAAGCCCAGACGTGTAAGGATCTACATGCCTATTGAAGGAGGCAGACAGCTAGATCACAGCAAGTGACTGCTTGAGAAGACAGTTTGCATTTGTTGGAAAGAGAGGGAGACTCATTTTATCCTCCTGCTTCACTCTGAAGATCTTCTTCCACTTCTGTCTCCTCCAGCACCTAACTAGATGGCCTGCATAGGAGAGCTTTACTCAACATCCCAAGGACTCCCTCTAGAAGGCCTGGTTTGGGCTAACATCTTTTTAATGTACTTGTGTATTGACCTAATATACATTTTCCTTTTGCAATCCATGAAATTATCTTGTATGTACAGTTAAAGACTACAACTAGTGTGAAGATAATAAAACTATGAAGTAGTAAAGCAAATATTAAAAAGTTCAGAGTAACAGTAAATTTTCTTATGTTTATTTTACCATACACAAAAAGTACAGTAACCCATGTAAGACAGAAGACTATCCAGAGGCAGTACCTGTGCAGCCTGTTATAAATGCATAATGAGACCCAGGTGACAGAATCCAGCACCCTTACAAAAGCACCAGAGAAACAAAAGCATCAAAAAAAAAGCCGGACATTAAAAGGGAGGAATTCTGCATGCCATAGTAAAGCTGCTTTTTTTTTTTTCTTACAAAAGTAAAAAAAAAAAACTTAAAAATCATTTCCATATCCCTTGAACCACAGTGTCAAATTCTTCTTTTAATTTATCCATTACTCATGGTATGCAAGAAACTCTCCCTTGAAATTAAAAATGCATTAGGGAAAAGATACTCCAAATGCAAAGAAAGTACCGGATGTAGTGGACAAACATGACCATCTGACGTGGCATAATCATCTACACTTAGCACACTTGTCTCACACAACTGCTAGGCTGCAGTGAGGGTTCAAACTCTCCTTACCTAAAGGAATGCGAAAAGGCCTGCAATCTGTAAGAAGGCAGAGTAAGCATTAAAAAAGAAAGGAAGTTCTGATAAATCTAAAACAATTAAACAACCTACTTTTTAAAAGTCGCATGTTTTACCTAGGCCCTAAGTGATACATCATTCAGTCAGCATAAAGAGAAGCAAAAGCACCTAACAGATGTATATGTGTACATAACTATCGAAAAGGTTTGAGAAAACTGTAGTTATTATATTACACTTAGAATGATATTCCAAATACAACAAGCAAAGAGTTTAGCTATTGTGGTACGAAGTACATTACACCGACCAAACCCCAGCCAACTGAAGTTCTGGTTGTAGAATCTACTTTCCCCATGAATGTAAAACACAAAGTCATGCAATCTGAGCTTTTTTTTTTAACCACAAATTTTGCATGCCAACAGAAGCACAGCCGATTTAAACCACACTTGTCATTTTTAGCACTATTCTAATCCACATGGGTGAAGGGAGGCACAAAAGCACTATGAAGTGGTTTTATCAGAGTGACAAGGAAAAACCTGCAAACTAATCTAAAATACAAATGGAAAATAAAAAGCAACAGCTCAAAATTAAGATTTGAGCCTAAGCATGAATGTCAGTACAGTTTATAGATTAGTACAAATCAGTGCACAAATAAGCATGTCGTAATCACACCATGGAATAAAGCTGTCAAATACAGAGAGTGAAGACAGGTCTCCATCCAAGCATGCACATCAATGCTCCTGTACTTATCCCCAGAAAGACACCAGGCTCTGCCCACAATCACAAATTTCCCACCACCAGGGATATACTTACCCTGTGTGATTAGAAGGACTACAAAAAACAAAAGTTTTGCATCCACAATTTTTCCACAACCTTTAAGATTCAGAAGACGACCATTTTTGATGTTAGAATGCTATGCCTAGAGGGATATGGGCCAGAATTTCAGGACCTGGTTTTAAGAAGTATCCCCTTCCTCAATCCAACAGGGAATCCAGTGTCCTCCTGACCAAAATCAGGAAACAAAAGCAACCACACCAATGTTTCAATATGCCTCAGCCTCTTAGCAAGCAAAGAAAATGCAGACATACTTCACGTCTTCCAGCTTTTTGGTGATGACAGAGCCAACAGATGAAAAGGCTGCTGAAGCCTTCTGTCCAGCCTGAGATAAGGTTTCAGAGGTCTTCCTGTATCTGTATTCAATTAGAAATGAACAGAAAAAAAAAAAGTCAGCTAACTTTTTTTTTTTTTGGCTAACCTTTTACAATATCAGTCATTTTAAGTAGAGTGGTTATCCCCTTCTGGAGAATTAAAATATTTTGCTAGGGTGTGGTAGCACATGACTATAATGCTAGCATTGGGTAGGCTGAGGCAGGAGGATTGTCAGTTCAAGCCCAGGCTGAGCAACTTAGCAAGACCCAGTCTCAAAATGAAAAATAAAACAGGGATGGGGATGTAGCTCAGTGTTTATACCTGTTGAGTTCAATCCCCAGTACCACATAAATGAATGAATGAATGGTTTCAAGAACTTCAAAAACCCTTCATAACCACCAAAGCCTCAACAATCACATCATCTTACACTGAACCATCATCTAGACATAATCTTTTGCAGTGCCCCAGTCGAGACGGAAAGACAGAGGCCTATAAAGGCAAAGCCAAAGAAAGAGGTAAGAAAAGTCATGGGACAAAAAATGAAAATGAACCAGGCATGCTAGTGTACACCTTTCATCCTAGCTACTTGGAAGGCTGAGGCAAGAGGATCCTAAGTTTGATGCCAGCCTGGGCAACTTAGTGAGACCCAGTCTCAAAATAAATAATTGCTTGTACCTATTTTTTTTTTTAAGTGACAAAGTGCTTGCCTAGCACATGTGAGCCCCTGGATTCAACCCCCAGTGCTGGGGGGGACCAGGGACTGAAAGAAATTATACCTCCTCTTCCTTCCTTTTCCACATAACCAAAACAAAAATTAAGCTTTGCCTGTCTGTAGAGCTACCAAATAAGGACCTGCTGGACTCTCAACAGAGTATGTTTAAGGTACAGTACTTAAAATGACTCTGGGGAATATCTGCTTTAACAGAAAGGTATAAATTACCATCCTCCTCTTCCCAGCTGCCTGAAGACAGAAAAAATGACAATGACAACAAAAAGAATGAGGAACATACCAAAAAAGGCCACCCTTCCCCACTGTGGAAGTGGATGTTCAGGCATTTTTTTCCCCACCGAGATCACATACCAGGAACAAACACAGCGTGTGACAATACAAAGATCTGCTTCCTGCATGTTTTCCCAGCGTTAACTAACATGGGTAGAAAACAGGCCCAGGCAGAATACAGTTGGCCTCACCGCTGATGGCTGAGCTGCAAACAACTCCTCAGCTCAGCAGCTGGCCTCTGCACAAACAGAACAGTTCAGTCTGATAATAGAAGCTTGCTCCTCCTCGTGCCAGGAAACAAAACTGTACTGCGCTCATGTTGCAACACCGGTTGTGTGATTGAAAAGACAAAAAGGTTAAGGGATTGGCCTCTACTTGGAGGACACATGAAATTGTGACCTGAAAATCTTATGATATGCATTGAGCAGGGCTTAGGGGGAAAAAAAAATAAAAAGGTATAGTGGCATGCACCTGTAATCCCAGCACTCAGGAGGCTGAGGCGAGAGGATCACCACAAGTTTGAGGCCAGCCTGGGCTACAGAATGAGTTCAAGGCCAGCCTATAATACACAGCAAGAACCTGCCTCAAACAACAAAACAAAAAGACTGGCTCCACGTTTTGAGAAAGTCTGTGACCTTAACACTTTACTTATCTGAGCGCATATATTCGTGTAGGTTTCTCTCGCCCTGCATTTTACTGCGTTATTCTGAGGACTAAATGACACAGTGTATGTATTTGGAAATTGAACATTCACTATTCAACATTCAATATTCATTAATGTGTTGGGGATGTGTTCCAAGACCACTGTGGATGCCCCTGACTGAAGATTCTCACCAAACCCTATCGAATCCTATTTTCTCCTTCACAGCTACTAAGTGACTGAAGGTCATACAGCCTGAGTGCACTGGACAAGGGGGCAGTTCATATCCCCAGCTGGATGTAGGGGGACCAACAAGATTAATTATGCTACTCAACCTGGCATGCAACTTTAAACTTTTTAATTATTTCTAGAATTTTCCACTTAATATTCTCAGCTCATAATTGATTGTAGGAAACAAACCCACAAAGAGAAACTGGTAAGAGGGGCCTACTCTAGAACATTTCTGGAACTTGAATTTTGTTTTTTTAACTCCTATATAAGGCTGGCTTTCTGTTTCCTAGAACAGTCTAAAACACCCAAGTTAGAAAACAGTCAGCTACACTTGACAGTTGTAAAGAAAGTGCCTTATGTGATTGAAAGAAAAGCTGCAGAAGCATCCTCATCTCCTTTACCTCCCCCTCCCCAAAGAAAACATGCAAAACTGTCCTTCACGTTGTCTAGAAAAATGTGCGATTGAGGGAACATACGCAGATGTGGCTGTCACATCCTGCCACCCTTTGGCGATGTTCTGCTTTAGCTCCTGCAGTGAACCGATCCCAAGTTTCCGCTTGATCTCTGCTAGATGCTTCTCTTTTGCTGCTAACACTTGAGACAGAGTCTGGATTTCTTCTTCCACCTATGAGGAAGGGATTTGCGGTAGAAATATGGCAAGAGTCATTCAGTTAAGGTTTTTAGAGCAAAGCAACACTCAAAATTGTAGTCACTGAAAACATTTCTTGATTTATCTGTCCCTTTACAAATGTAGTATCACTGAATAAACTGTTGCATGCTCACGCCTCCGGTAGAGCTTTCCTCTTCTCTCCCATGGAAGTGCTTTATATCCTGTGAGTGGTCCTTGGCCTTCTCTCTGCCTATACTTCCTTACTCAACTATGTCATAGAGGTTTGGGGCTTGAATCCTTTACTTGAGTAATTTTCAAATCTGATTATACCTGTCTCCTGACAGCTGATCCAATTTTCCAGCTAGACATTTCTACTCTACATGAATACCCACTAACCTCATATTTGTATACTAAATCAAAATAATATCCATCCCCCACCAAAACATGCACAACCAACCCAAACCAAAATCTGACCTTCATGTGTATTTCATGAGTTTATACTCGATGTTGTCAGTCCCAGTGCCTGCCAAAGCCATCACCGAAATAGATTAAAATGCCTCCCCCACAGAGCCCTGCAGAGGTCCTAGTGGGCTCTGACCCAAGGACAGCCACCCACTGAAGCCAAGAAGCAGTGACTGCCTGCTCTCATCCAGGAGCCCGGATTGAGGAACTGAAGTAACACTGAGAGGAGACGCTGAGAGGACTTAGAGAAGAAAGCCTTGAGGTACAGCTGGGCCACAGTGAGATTGTGAGCTGTGGATGCCAAAACTGTGAGAGATGCTCTGGAGAAGGGAGAAAAACTCAGTAGAAGAAAAAGCTAAACCAGGAAGATAAGAAAGGGCAAGCTCACAGAGGGAGACAGATTCCATGCTGGAAGAGATGCCATGTGCCAGGAAGCTGAAACACTGAATCCCTCTGGTACACTCATTAATATTCAAGACCCTCACAGAAATGCTTCCTTTGGCTCAATGCAAAGCCATATTCTCAGCCCTGACCTACACAACATTTCTGTGATCTCAAAGACGACATGACCTTTAAAACTAACAGGCAGTATTGCTAAGTCAACTGTTTTCACTGCTAAGTAAATCGTTAGAGAACATAAAAGAAGAAATGTAGAGCTCAACAATGGAAGGCAAATCAAACGTGATGCAACTGCAAAAAGAAAGAAAAAAAAAGAATACCAATCTAGCTTCGAGACACCACTAACTGGAAGGTAGGTCCAGAACAGACATTATCTTCTCTGCTTGCCAGAGAGGACCTCAAGTATTATACCCAGTTTTTAGGGGTCCCATTTTCAGACGTACACTGATGAAGTGGAGTATGAGAAGAAAAGGCAACCAAAGAGGAATGGGTAAGTTTCAGAATTGAGTAAACTGAATGATTATCAAACAATGTAGGAATCAGAATTCTGACCCAAGTTTTCAGACTCGACTTTTCAATCTACTGGCTGATACCAAGGGCGTGAAGAAATTACTGATGGTACTGTAAAATGATGTCACCGCTGTGGAACTTTTTCCCCAAAAAAGTTAAATGCGGAAGTATAAGATGAAGTAGTTCCACTTGAAGGCAAGTGTTCCAACAAGTATTTGTACATAAATGTTGAAGCTTACTATCCTTAACAGTCAAAAGGTGGAAATCACTCAAATATCCATCAATGGATGGATTAAAAGACAGAAATATAGTGGGGAGGGTGTTAGTTAGCCACAAAAAGGAATGAAGTACTGATACATGCCACAACCTGGATAGACCTTGAAATCATAAGTGAAAAAAGCCAGATTCAAAAGACCATACACTATGAGATTCCAATAATAAGCAATATCCAGAAAATAGTTAAATCCATAGAGATAAACATATTATGGTGGCACACACCTATAATCCCATAATTCTGGGAGGCTGAGGCAGGAGTATTGCCAGTTCAAGAGCAGCTTGGGCAACTTAAGAATTTAGCAAGATTGTCTCATAATAAAAAATATAGAAAAAAAAGAGTGGGAATGTAGCTCAGTGTGAAAGCCCTGGGTTCAATTCCCAGAACAAAAGAAGGATAAAAGAGAGGAGAAAAAAGGGAGGGAGGAGGTTGAAAGAATTCATGCCTGCACATTAGCTGTTGCCAGGGGCTAAGAGAGGGGAACTGAGAAGTGAGTGACTACTTAAGGAGTAGGAGGGTCTTCTTCGGAAGTGAAGAAAGTATCTGGAGCTTGAAAGTGGTTATGGTTGCTCAATGCACTGAATTGTACACTTTCATGTGGTTGATTTTGTTATGTGAATTTAACACATGGAAGTTAGGAAGAGGGAGCTAAAAGTCAGGCAGGCAGACCAGCAGAAGTTGGAAGAAAGGAAAGAGAGAGAGAGGGAAGGAGGAAAGGGGAGAGAGAAAGAGAGAGAGAGGGAGGGAGGAGGCAGGAGGTTCGAAAGTGCCCGTGTCCAGAACCCAGGGGAGGATAGAATCAAGAGTAAGTGTTGGAGACACTTAGAGGTAGAACCCCTTTGGCTCTCATACTCCTCTCCTCTATCTCACACCCTGCCTCTCCGCCACTTTACTGTCAGTTCTGTGGTATGAAACACACTGGCGTCGCCCTCCTCCATCTCCTGTCCCCTAATGCAGATCTCTACCAGTGAACACCAGGCGCTTTCTCCCTGGAAGTGACCATGAGCTGTTCCCACTCACTTTGGAAACAGCACATTCCATTTTAAGTTCAGATCGTGAAGCTCCAACGGGAACAGCCATTTACCTTTGCCAGCTCTCTTCTCAGCTCGTCCTGCTCCTCTTCTGAGAGCGTCTCTGTGGCACTGAGCGTGGCTGCAGCATCTTCTCCTTCCTCAGGTACTGCATCTGTCCTCAGCAAACCTTGGGGATTAAAAACAAAAGTCTATAAAAGTCTAAAAGTGGGGTAAAATTCTCCATTACTTGCTCCCCTGTCCCAGCCAGAATAAAGCCAAACAGATTGTATCTGCATATCACCTTTCTGCACCTTCAGAAGACTGGCTCTGCTAGGCAGGGACAAAAGAGAGGTCCAGGCTACCCAGTGAAAACTACAACCTCAGACTCTGAAGTAGGAATTTAGAAACTACCCTGCCTTCTCTCAGCTTCTGCTCACACCCGCAGCCACGATACAGTTACAACAGAGCAAGAGCGGGCAAGAATGGGATCTCGCCAAGATCAACCTTTAAAAGGCTACATGAATAGATCATCATAAATTAGCCCTTGGAGACCCTGCAAGGATCAACCCAGTATTTAACAACCTCAGTGAAGGAACGACCATGGAACAAATGAAATACTCAAAGAAATTGTGTCCTATCTCTTGTTTAGCAGAGGCAGGAAACACCTTCTGGTAGCTTTTATTAAAATTATCATCTCATCCAGATTACTTTTAAAAGAACCTAATATTTATACATGAGACATGTCCAACAGAGACCCTCCACATTCTTGAAGATCAAACCAGTGCACCCCTTCCCTGGCGACAGCACCCACGGTGAAGAGGTCCGCATCTCGGGGAGCATCGGAGGTGGCAGCCCCTCAGCTCACCCCAATTCCTGCTCAACCCACACCCACAAGGCTAAGGTGAGGCCAGTGAGGCCCCCAAACCTTGGGTGCAAAATAGAAGGGAGAACCAAAAAATTCAATATTTTAACGCAACTTTAAAAATCAAAGTTAATTCAAGGAATCCACACTGGACAAAATACCAAATTTTTAAATGGATATGATCAGTAATTGCTAGTTTTGCCTTTTGTCTTAGGCTCCAAAATGGCTCTGCATGGACAGCACCACCACTAATTTTGTCATCAAACTTTTGACATTCTGTCATGGATTTTTTTTGTATTAATCTTGACTTTTTAAGAAGGCTGCATTACTGAGCATTTGGGCCCCCTCTTAAACTGTATACCTGAGGCAAGTGCTCAGTCTCCCTGCCTTACAGTCCCCCATCCATTCCCCACATCACAGATGTAGGATTTTGCTGTCACCTCTGGCAACAGATTTCTCCCCCCCTCCAAAGGACCATAGAGGGCTTCCTCCTTTCTGCCAGGGACGGTCTCAGCTGCTGTTCTTCCCTACACCTACGATCACTGGTGAGAAGGGCTGGCGAAACAGTACCAGCAGTGGGCGTCCCACCACGACACCAGGCAGCAGACAAGGGACCCTCAGGAAGGCAGAGAGGAGGAGAACCACGCCGGTGAACAAGCTGCCAGCACCACAGCAAACATCAGGACAGGAGCCAACGGCATCGTGTGTACGTGCACTGCGTACACGTTACAGAGGGCCTCGGCACAAGGCTGGCGTATGTTAAGTGTGTGAAAGGAGTGAACAACAACAGTAATCAACAGTGTGACGGCACCAAAACAGCGCCTACCTGGACGCTGCCTGCGGAACTGTTAAAGGCCTAGAAGTAATGCAAACAAAAGATTCAAAAAACAGAAGCTGGGCTGACAAATTGAGTATGATTGAGTTCTCAAATGTGCAGACAACACTCAAAAGGTGTGATCAGAAGGCAAGAAAGCTCTATGAATAACTGCTCCTATATACTGCCTCTAAACTTTCTTGGATTCCCCAAGTAATATTTCCACAATAAAAATCTGATCACATCGCTCTTCAGCTTAAAATCCTGTAGTGGTTCCTTATCATTTTTAAAACAAAGCTCAGCTCCTTAGCTGAGCACACAGGCCTTACTGGACCCATTGGCATTGGCAGCTCTTACTCTAATTCCAGCCAAAGCAAATATGAACGAGGTCCTGAACCACTCCCGTCAGACCCATTTCGGAGGATCACTGTGTGCTTGTCAAAGTGTCCTTATGTCAGAATGTGTGACAAAGGGCACATGTGACTGAGGACAGGAGACACAAGTAACAATCAGGTAATGCAACATAACCAGAACTATAACAGCACTATCTGTAAACTTATTCTAGTTTAATGTTCTCCTTAGCTCTCCCAAGTTTTCAATTACAACAGGACCCAAAACTGAAACAAGACCAAAAAATTCAGGTTCCAAAGCATATTTTCAATAATGAAGACCTTTTCATGCTTTTTAGTAAACACCATTTTTCAAATCTACTTTAAACAGGGAAAAATATAATAATAATTGCCAAAGGTACAGTGCAGAAACTGCCTAATTCTAAAAAGAATATAAAGGGATTCTGATACTGGTTGAGCATCCCTAATTCAAAAGTATTACGATTTTGGAGCATTCTGAATTTTGGATTTTCAAGTTAAGTATGCTCAATGAGTAAAATCTATATGCAAATATCCCCAAATTAAAAAAAACAAAAATAAAAACAAAAAACAACTCCAAAATCTCTAACATATTTAGTCCCAGGAATTTCAGATAAGGAATACTCGACTTGTACTATTCATGTATTTTAAGACTACCAAGAGAAAGACATTTCTCAGGAAGGGGACAATGGGTTTGTCCACAGCTGACTTCAAAACCACCAAGATAATCCAATTCTATATTCAGCATCTAAGAAAAGTCGGTAATGACATTCTGCTTTTTCCACATTGGCCTGTAGATGGCAGCAAATTAGTATTGCAATTTTAAAAGTGCCACTTAAATTAACCAACTGGAAAAAAGAAAAAAAAAGGCAAAAAGAGAAGGAAAAACAGAATGGTAGATAACAAAATCACCAGCAAAACCCAGGAGTCATATCTCAGGAAAATTGCTAACTGCAGCCACCACCATGACAGCACTATTCATATCCAAATCTGAGGAAATGGTCCAAATATATCCAGTCATTCAGGTACAACACTTCCAGAGGCTAAGCGACTTGTCCAAGGTCACACACCTGCAGAGGTAGTGGGCAAAGGTTCTGAACTCCCCGTGATTTGAAAGCAGAGGCTTCAAATTATTGACCTGAAAACAAGTAAGCCAGAGACAGGGGGCCAGACTTGGAAGGTATCTAGCAGCAATCACAAGACTATCTAAACAGACTATCTGACAGACTAGGTCAAAACCATCTTCACCACTTCCAACTAACAGTTTCCCCAGACCTGAAAATCCAAATTTTGCTTTATGTACTTTCCTAAATATTGCTCCCTATATGGTCAATAACAGCACAGCATTTAATATGGAAGGAGAGTTTGATTTGGGGGAGAAAAAAATATTAATTTCTCATTTGAACTATGAAAGGCAGGAAATAAGAACATTTTAAAGTATTACTTAAAATTACAAATAACCCCAAAAATTCTGACTTGTTCATTACTTTTAATGATCCTTTTCAGAATCTGATCAACACCATTTCTAACCAATGAAGAAGGGGAGCTATCACTGAGGGGTCCTGAATAAAGTCTTCCTTACTGTGTTTTAACAGATAACACTGTTTTCTGTAATAACATATTAACTCATAAAATCAAACAAAGCCTGGTATTGAGGCACATGCCTATAATCCCAGCATTCAAGAGACTGAAGCAGGAGGACCACAAATTCAAGGCCAGCCTGGACTACAAAGTGAGACCTTGTATCAAAAACAAAACAATCTGACAACCAACACCCTGTGAGAGAATAGTGTGTATTTCCATTAGGAAACTGAGTCCTCTGAGGTTACATAATTTACCCAGCGTCACAGAGGCAAGATTAAAACTCGGTCTTTCTGACTCTGAAGTCCTGCTCCCTTACGTGCACTTTTTCTTAATGAAATACCAATGAGCAGGACAAGACAAGCGAACAGGGCCGATTCTTTCCACAGAGACTCTTCACATCCCTGGCCTGAAGGTCATCATTCGTCCCATCCAGTTATTAATATTTTAGCCACTTCCTTAACTTTTTCATCTAGTGCAAAGAGACCGCAACCCATCTTCAACTCCATGGGAGCTGCAAGGGATCCCGCGAGGTGAGGCATTTTAAGCGAGTGAGTGGCCGGTGTGGACAGCAGAATCCACAGCCAGGGCAGGACTGCTAGAGGCCCAGGTGATGGCCACTGTCTCAGGAGCAGGGATGGAGAAGCAGACAAGACCCCACCACACGATCTTCACACACACTCTACTTGTCACATCGCAGGACTTGAGATCCACTGTACAACTCGTCAGCTGAGCAGCCACGTGATACACTTATCACCCGCAACCTCCTCTGAAATCTCACACTGGGTGCCAGTGGCTCAGCAAATGCCACGTGGACTTACAGACCTCTCACCCAGGAGAGGCTGTGACACACTCCGTGAGGAAAACAGGTAGAACAGGCACAGAGTAGTCCTAGGGGAAAAGCAATCCAAGCAAGACAATGAACGTGGACGTATTTTTAAGAACATCTTAACTCTCTTTAAAAAATAAGCCCAGGGGTGTTACAGTTAGTGTACATGTCTGAATAAATCTAAAAGAATTCCAATGAGCATAACATTTTTTAAAAATTAGGTGACAAGGGCCAGTGAGATAGCTCAGTGGCATAAGCGTCTGCCTGGCAAGCGCAAGGTCCTGAGTTCAACTCCTGGAACCCACATAAAGGAAAAAAAGGGGCCATTGATATCGCTCAGCGGCACAAGCACTTGCTGGCAAGCACGAGGCCCTGAGTGTTGACTCCCAGTACCCACATTAAAAAAAAAAAAAATTAGGTGACAAGAAATCAATGATTTTTAGCTTAACTGTCAATATTTTTTATCCCTTAATAAAAGACCAAATAACAGGATATCTTATGATCTGAAGTGTCTTGGACTGGGTGAAATGCAAGACTTTGATGAAACAGTACTCAGAAAACTGTAGTCATCTGAGGAAGAGGGGGTTCTTCAGCTTTCAGCTTGGTGGGAATGTGTGGAAGCAAGGGCTGGGCACAGGGAGAGCCTGTGAAAGGGGGAGCGGAGGGGAGAAGAGAAAGGGCGGAGGGGAGAGGGAGGACTTGAGAGGGGGAAGAGGAAAAGGAGAGGCAGGATGTGAGCAAGGAGGGGAAGAGGGGAGAGGAAGAGGGAGGACTGGGGGGGGAAGGAGACAGGAAAGGTGACAGGGAGGACATGAGAGTTCAGCCCTGAACAGGTCTCCAGTTCCAGATTATAAAGTCCTGATGTCACTTCCTCATCTTTCCATCTCAGAACCCACAGTGCCTAGAACAGAACAAATGTCAAAAATATTGTATTTGACCAGATTTACTGGCTAAAGATTAATCCAAGTAAGTTCCTCTCTTTTCTGCTGCAACCTACCCACCCCCATTCGCCATGTATTTCCATGAATTTCAACCAAAAAAATAGGCACCGGCTTTTGTACATAAATTTAGAACCTGCAATCAAGCCATGAATGACTGATGCGCACAGCCCTGCTCTCTCTGGGCCCCACGCTGAGTACCCACCTGCCGGCTCCCTCTGCCCTTCAGTTCCTCATCTCTGACCATCATTCCAATAAAACCAACTGCTCTCCCCTTTGAGACTTGCTATGGTGATTAAAACATTTGTAGCCATTTTCATATAATTTTAGATCTGACATAAATTTGGGATCATTAAATCCGAGCTCTTCATTGTATAAAGATAAGGAGCCTAGGAGGGGGAAAAGACTTTTTAAAGAGTAGAAAAAGGCAAGCATGGGCTCTGAAATGAGATGGTACTGTGTCTCCTTCAAAGATCCATTCAACTTGCTAACTCCTGTACCTAGGAAAGGGTCTATTTGAAAACAGGGTCTTTCCAGAGCTAATCAGGTTGAGGTGCGGTCACCCTTGGGTGAGCAACAATTCAACAGCTGCTGACCACGTGAAATGGAAATGTGACCAGAGGCCCAGAGAGGAGTACTGTGTGAAGACCCAGAGCAGGGACTCAGGGACAATCCCCGTGGTGCTGCAGGCAGAGACCAGAGTGCTGTGGCCACAAGCCCAGAACAGCAGGCAGCCTCCAGCAGGAGGCAAGGAAGGGCTCCCCTAAGGTTTCAGAGGGAGTGTGGCCCTGCAGGTACCTCCACTTCAGACTTCCAAACTCCAGAATGGTGAAAAAATAGATGTTTTAAGCCTCTTCAGTTTGTGGCACCTTGTTAGGGCCGCACTATGAAATTAATACAAGTGGAAAGGAACAGAAAAACTGACTCAGCCATGTACTGGTTGGGCCACCTTTGACCAAATGTCTATCCTCAAGAGCCTTAAGCCCGGGCCAGTGAGATGGCTCAGCGGGGGCCGGTGAGATGGCTCAGCGGCTTAAGCGCCTGCCCGGCAAGCGCGAGGGCCCGAGTTCGACTCCCGGAACCCACATACGAAAAAGGGGCCGGTGATATCGCTCAGCGGCACGGGCGCCTGCTGGCGTGCAAGGTCCTGAGGCCGACCCCCCGGTACCCACAAAAAAAAAAAAAAAAAAAAAAAAAAAAGAGCCTTAAGCCCATTATCCATAAAAGTGGGCACACGGAAGGATTCGCTGTTTCCTGTCCTCCCCCACTTTTGGGGATACCACTGCTCATCCTACTTCCCTCCGCCCTCTGCTCTTCCATGAGGCTGGGCTCTCAGGCCTCACCTTTCAGCCCCCCTCAATCCCATCTCCACCCCCTTTGACTGAGGAAGTTCTCAGTCCCTCTCACATCTGGTGTCTGACAACGAACTTCGGTCTGAAATCTCTACCCTCTGATACCTCTCCCACTGCCCACCCAGAGTCCGTCCTCCCCACCTCTCCGAGAGGCCTCTTCATCCTGCCTCCAGGCCCCCTCTCTGCTCACCTCCAATCCCAGCCCCCCTGCGCACTTCAGGCCCTCCACATCTCGGCTCAGATCCTTGCCCCTAAGTGCCTGGGTAGTCTCCCTCCCCTCCAAGCACTCACCATCCCCCTCCAGAGTGAGCTTCATTCTACACAGGTATCTGACCACAACACCCCTTGCTTTCAGTCTTTCCATGGCTTCCTACCTCCCATGGAATTTAGCTTACTGCTTCTGGAAGCCACCTACTCCTCTGCCATTACTGCCCGCACCCACTAACCCTTCCAATCCCAAGTTCACCCAGGGAGACATGATTTTTTTTGTGTGTGTGTGTGGGTACCAGGGGTCGACCTCAGGACCTCGCGCGCCAGCAGGCGCCCGTGCCGCTGAGCAATGTCACCGGCCCTTTTTTCGTATGTGGGTACCGGGAGTCGAACTCAGGACCTTGCGCTTGCCAGGCAGGTGCTTATGCCGCTGAGCCATCTCACCAGCCCGAGACATGATTTTGAATTAAAGAATGTAGTAACACAAACTTACATCCCATACTCGGGGACCATTTTTTAAATTATGGGGAAACATATATCATAATAATGTGCTGTGTTAAGCCATTTCAGAGCGTCCAATTGGGTGGCATTAATTATATTCACAATGCCATTCCCCATCTTGCTCTCTTCTCTCCAAGCCTGCTCTGTGTCTTGGAATGCGTTACTTCTGTGTCTGAGACTCCCCACCTCCAAGTCTCACTCATTTCCACACTTCAGTCTCAAACTGCTCCTAGAAGATGTCCCCTGGACCCCGTGACAGAGTCTGAGAAGCATGCCCTGGCTCTGGGAACAACTTACAGTAATGCCTGCTGGGCAGAGCGGCCTCAGGCTTCTGCTCCCTCCCCACAGGCCCCACAGACCTCTACTCAGAAACACTCTCCAAGTAAATGGATCGCAGGCAAGCACACAGGTGAGCCACAGGGAAAGAAAAGAACAGTCTGGCTTCATGATATACCTTATATTTAGAGCTTTTTATGTATTGCATTCTCCACTGCCTATCAACAAAGACTTTTCTATTCAAAACAGACATAAAATGTTACTTTTCTAAAGAAATGCAACTTCCACCTCATATGTCATCTAGCTTGGCACTATTTGGAGGTCACGCATCTTCATGCTACAGAAAGAGACACCCTCGTTACATAGCCGAGGCACAACTAATATCATACAAGGGAGACTATATTAGCTGGTCCCAAGAAAGTCCAACAAGGACGAAAGATGATGCCAGAAAAACCTAAGGCATCTGATGTTTAGTCATAATCCAAGAAAGAATCTGTTGCCATATTGAGCTAGAAAATAAACTGTGTATTCCTGTCCTTTAGTCTCCAAATAGGCAACAATGGCTTTAAGACCAGAGTGAGTGAGAAACTTCAGTCTCTAGGATTATCTCATGTCAGCACAAACAAGAGGAAATATGCAAGAGGAAATTTATCCCTGGAGACATCAAAGATATATAGTTCCAGGTATCTTCAGTAGTGATATCCAAAAAGATCACAAGATAAGTGATCCCCTCACAAGTTTGTGCTTATAGCTCCTGCTGTTTCTGGATGTAACAAAATCTGAGAAGAGGGGTCTCTGAGGTCCCCACATCAAGGTGGTTCTCTTCAGTGAAGATGGGGCTTCTTGGCTGTAGCCTGATGGACATTTTGAGCCGATTTCTCCCTGGGATGGGGGCTCCATCCTCGTTAGGATCCCCACACCAGGTGTGAGAACTGGAAACCAAGGCCTGCAAGGGACAAAACTGCCCCGGGGTGAAAACCACTGACTAGAGGCAAGGACGCTCCAAAGACAGCTAAGCCAACCCTGCTGTCCAATGCTGACCACCTTCGGCCAGGGCCAGGAAAACTTTAGATTCTCAAGGCTGTAACGTCCTTGTTATTTGCCTGCAGGGAGAAAAGTAAAACCTTAAGGCTGTAGGAGCTGAGTAATTGTAATCATGGCCTCAGGGAACAAAGCTGGGGAGTCTTGGTCTACTCCATTTGGGGAAAAGCCAGGAACCCCCAGAGCTTAGCTGAGCAATGTGATGGTTATTAAAGAGGAAAGGAGACAGGAGGAAGGGAAGAGTAGCACTAAAGCAAAAAGAGAAAGGCAAGTTGGGAGCCAAGGCAGGTGAAGGGTGCTCCTAGGAAGTCAGGGCCCTGGACAGAGGCCAATTTCTCACCCAAGAAAAGAAAAGCCACCTCAAAACGTCACAGAAAGAGTGGAGGAGGAAGACAGACAAGGTTGCCAGAGTAGAGCACCTATTTTCAAATGCTTCATTCGTCCACTTGCTCACTCCAGATAGTCCTAAACTGAGCTCATCTTTAAAGGGGGAGGCAGATCTCCAATCAGTCACTTCACAGCCATCTCCTCTCCTTACCACCCCACCCTCCAAAGATCCAGTGTAAAGCTAGTATCTAGGGCACTCCACAAAGAGACAAAGGTCAGCCATGGAGAAATCCAGGGATTCCCCAGAAAGGAAGTGTCTTGCATCCTTAAAGTCCCTTTCCAGGAATAAGTTCAACAGCTCAGTTCCACTCTGGTTTTCATTTCGTTAACCCTGGCTGTGTTTGCTATTTGAGGTCTCTGTGATCGTTGATTTTTAAAAAGGGTAAAACAGAATGAAAACTATGAGCTAAGACTAACTTCTCACTCTTCGGAGTTTCTGATGTTTTCAATTGCCCATAATTTCTGGAGTCACTAGAAATAATATAACTAAAGGAGCTCAAAGTCAGGTCTGTGTCTTCCTGCCTTTTCTCAGAAAGGTCTTAAGCAGAAGAGAGAGTCTACATAAAGAACATCTGGGAAATTATCCTTACGGGTTTTCCTAGAAAGGAAGAGAAACTACCACAAAGCACAGCAGCTACGAAACCCCTCGTGTTCAGGGGCGGCTTTGAAGACAGAATGAAATGCTCGGGTCCGAGGGGCACCTAGGAGCGGACAAACCACCTCACAAGGGGACACCCTTGACCAAAGGAGAGGTTATACCTTGAATGATTAACCTGCTCTCTATTATCCATTTTCAGAGAGGCCCAGATTCTGTGATCTAAAACACAACCACCGGCTCAAGAACTGAGATAAGCGCTAGTCCAGCTCAGGCTGGATGCGGTGTGCTGGGGACACCGCGCAGCTCGCCCAGACTCAACATTCGCCTCTGTGAAATGACCTGGAATGTGAACTAGTCCTTTCCAGTTTCATTCACTCACTCATTCAACAAGTATTTGTTGAGCCACAAATGTCAAGTACTATTCCAGGTGCTTGGGAAAAAGAGCAGTGAAAGACAAATTAACATCACTTAAGGGAGCTTATATTATATATAATAAGCTTATATATAGTAAGCTGAAACTTATTATAAATCAGTGCTTTCAAACTATGAGCTGTGAAAGTCATCCAGCAGTAGTACCAGATGAGCATTTACAAAGAAAAAAAATGGAACAGAATAGTAAAAAATACCAGAGCACATCACACACAGTAAGGTAAGTTGTTTCATAAAATCTACTTCCCTCATAGATACCTGTGTTTATGAGGACTGTGAGCCAACGGATAGGCGCTTCTGAGCATGGGTTGGTCATGCCAAGAGTGAAGTCCCTGATTTAGAAGCTCTTTTCTTTTCCACTCTCTCTCCTCCTACTCTTCACTCTGACTAGTTCTTAACAGCCTGTCCATAAATTCAATCTCACTACATTCTCCTTTGCCCAATCATGGCATTTTGGCTAAATATCAAAGAACAGATTCTTTTTTAGATCAGTGTTCCCAGCTTTTCTGAGTAGATGTCCTTTTACACCCATCTTGTCTGATTAAGAAAATACACCATGGCTGGAAGCCACATGAACCTTTAGATGGATTCTTTTTTTCTGAGACAGGCTCTCACTGTGTTGTTCAGGCTGGCCTTGAACTCACTATGTCGCCCAGGCTGGCCTCAAACTGGCAGCAATCCTCCTGCCTCAGCCTCCCAAGTTCTGGGATTACAGGCATGGACCACCATGCCTGGCTTACATGGATTCTTAAGTACTAATCCTAAGAGCTTCTACACATGCAAACACACAGAAGACACATATTCACTCCCTCTGCGTACCGTGTTTGATGTTCAAACAGGGTTGCAGACCCCTCGTGCCCTGATGGATCCCAAGCACAAAGACAGGCAGTCACTTTCTAGGTCACCACGTGTATAGTATTGGCCATTTGAGGCTCACCATGAAGCCAGGCATGCAGGCACACACCTGTAACCCAACACTCGGTGAGGCTGAGGGAAGAAGGCCACAAGTGTGAGGCCACCCGGACCCCACCCCAGATTACGTGTTCGTACCTGACAGCTGCTTATGGTGGTTCCCACTTATTACTCACGCCCTCTTCTTTCCATTCATGCAAACTACTACATACGAGCACTCACAGGCATGTGACGACTTTGTTTTTAGTTGTGACTGTTTGTTTGCTCTTTCATAGAATTTTTTAATCCCACAGAGGGCTGCTGAAGGAGTGAAGAGAATTCTTAAACATCTGCCAAAAGGAGCATCCGTCCTTGTAACCGCCTGCACTTTGCGGCCGTGAGTGAACTGGGGAAGTGACCGGAGGGGAACAGGACACTCAGCTGTCTTCTTGGCATCTCGGGTGCCTGAGTCACAGGACTACAGCACCTCTGACTTCCCAAAGGCTTTTCCCTCCTCATCACACAGGCTTTGTTACGGAGGTCTAGTCCTCCCCCCACCGCCATGTGTGCCGCTTTGATCCTGGGAGCTTGGCAGAGAGGAACCCAGACCCCTTTACTACACATTCCAGGTGGGCCACGCAGAAAAGGTGGGAAAGTCCGCGAAGGAGAAGGTCGTGCCAGTCCCACAGCCCAGCAGACGCTGGCTGCTGCCTAAAGCCCCCACTTCCAGAGACCAGCTCTAGCCCCTCGGCTCTGTCAACATTTTCCCTTTCCTGGAAGTCCGAACTGCAGAAAGGCGGTAACCAACTGCAATCAAGATTAGAGCCACGCTGCACACTCCCTAAGGTCAGCAACTACACAAACCTCGAATACTTAAAACTGGGTTTCACGTGGACCCTGTACCATTTGTTTTCTAAAATTACTCATGTTTCATCTTTAAAAAGAGGAACATGGTTTTGTAAACAGAGAGGGGAAGAAGCATTGAAGGGAGCTGAGGGGAATGAGAAAAAAAAGAATTAAGATATTATGTACAGGTACAAATTTCCTATAATGAATGTAATCATTACGTATGTCAAAAGTGTACGAATAAATATTAACTTAAAAAAAAAAAAGAAGGGCCGGTGAGACGGCTCAGAGGTGTAAGCGCCTGCCTTGCAAGCGCGAGGGCCCAAGTTCGACTCCCGGATCCCACATACGAAAAAGGGGCCGGTGATATCGCTCAGCGGCACGGGTGCCTGTTGGCGCGCGAGGTCCTGAGGTCGACCCCCTGGTACCCACAAAAAAAAAAAAAAAAAAAACACGCAACTTAGTCTTCACTTATTAACTACTTCTAAGAAAATCTTGTTGCTTCCCTGGCTGGCTGCAGAGGAAGAGGAAGTGATACCACTACCTTCCGGCGCTGGCGGTAAAATGACAGCCTGGCCTCGAGCTGATAAAGTGGGGTCCTCCCCGACCACAGCTCCGCACTCCAGGACAATCTCACACCGCCACAAAGCAGGGAATAACCGCTTCCAAAGGCACGGGCATTTTGAGTTTTTCTTTGTTAAAGCAATGCCTTGCCTAGGTATTTCTGTAAGTTGCTCTCTGTCTCCCAGAACAAAATCCAGAACATCTATATCAGGCCCTTGTGCTTCAGGTGTCTAAATCTTGTTTTTACCAAAGACAAAGATGAAGGCAGTCTTCATAAATTACACAGGCAACTAGAAACCACGGCCTTCCAATTTTTCTTCTTCTGTGATAGCTAATAACAAGCTCAACGAACTCAAAGTGGTTAGAATAGCACAGAAATAATACTAACTTTAAAATCTACCTTCCCAGTATACATACACATACTAAGTACATCTGGCCAAATATTTAGCAAGCCATCCTCTCTCTGCTTTGGACCTATAATAGCTCTGTTAACCACTTACAACACTGCAACATGCTGGAACATCTTACACATTAGTAATTTTAAAAACGGGTAAACCCCGTTATGTTTATGACAGCAGCCTAACTTTACAAAAAGTAGTTTTTTTGTAACTACCATTCTGAGTAGGTGATCCAGGTGGAGAAGAATCCCCACTAGGGGACAGGTAGAGGTAGTATTTGTTCACTCCTGTACTGAAGTCAAACGGGGACTGGTAGTCTTCATATAAGTCCGAGTCTCTCTGATCCATTCCAGGCAGAAGCAGAACGCATGGCTCTCCGGCCGCCTGAGCTCCCTCTGCAGTCCCGGGTCCCTTTGGCCTTACTCCCTGGGCCCGACCAAGCTCCAGAGAATATCTTCCCGGTTTGGAGGCCCCGCCCCAGCGCCTGGGCCCAGGTGTGGCTTTGGCAAGCTGGCCTTTTAATAAGTGACTTCTGAGCAACTTCAGGAGGGGCTCTGTTCACCACCTGTTGTTCACTTTAGTCAACAAAGAACAACCTGGGGCAGGGGCGTGGAGCCGTCTTCAGTAAACAAAGAAGGGCCGGGCTCTGGGCTGTGCGGAACCACTCCGATGTCTGAAAATTTCATTCAAGCAAATGCTTGACACTGTCAGAATTATAAGAAACTACATTTTTAAATGAGTCAGCTGACCACAACTATCACAGGGCAGAGTTAATATTCTAGGACAAGGAAGGATTATCAGCCAGTAATCTCCTGCAAACGCCATCTGGGTGATTTTTTTTTTCCACCCTGGATTTACTATCGAACTGTGAAAGCTGAGCTTCCTGGTTTAGCAACCAGATTTCTAAGCACAACCTCATATGAAAATAAAGCTGTATTTCCACCATTATTTTATCTAAAGTGGAGTCTGCATCGCTAACATAAAATTTTCAATCTGACTTGTCTCTTGCTTTCCCTTCTCTTCATCGGAAGGGTGGTGTTTCAACTGCAAGAGAAGAATCCATTGAAGGTACAGCTCCTATGCGGCCTGCACTCCTCTGTTTGACTAAGGCCACGGCTCTGCACACTCTACACTAAGCCTGTTTGTCTTGGCACGGCCCACACAGCAGTGACAGGGCTACAGTTGGCTCATAAAACAAAATTTCCAATACCAAATCCATTTCCTTGGGTACAAGTCTCTCAATAGAACCTCTGCGCACTCCTTATGGCCTCTGCTCATAGCATTTGCAGCTCCCTGGCTTGTGTTAACGTTAAGGTAAAAATAAAGGCACCCACGTGCCCCTAGAGGGCAAGGGTCTTCACTGCATAATAACAAAAAAAGATTTCCAAATCTACCTGAGAAAAACAGAACTTGATATAGTCTCCCTGAATTAGAAGCAAATATAATACCCAATATATTTTAAGCATTAAAAAATTAGGGTTTCTAGTGTATAAAATATATACACCCAGGTAGTCTATATTCTTCTCAACTTATGACTGATTTTTAATTTTTTCTGTTAGTCACATGTACTCTGTGGCAAGTCTTTGTCTTATTTAAGTTTTTTAAAAGTTTATTTTTAACAAAACTATACTTTTTTCTCCTAAAAGATACCAGAATTTGAGCAGTTATGTTATTCACTTTATATTTAGAAATAGTATAAATGTTTTTTATTACTACTTAAAATACATTGTTGAGCTTCCTGAAATCTATGGCAACTCTCACTGTGAGGGGACACACAATGGAATATGTTCCTGGCCTAGAGGTGACTCAAGGGGTCCCAACGGTTATGGTTTAGATCTAAATTGTCCCCCAAAAGTCTCATATGTTCAGAGGCAGAGCTTTCAGAAGGTGACTAGATCACGGAGGTGCTGTCCACAGATTGACCCACTCATGAGTTCCTGGCTGAATGTGTTGTTAGGAGGTGGGGTCTGGTCAGCAGAGGTGGGTCACTGGGGTGTGATCTTTCTGGAAGGGTGTGTTCTTGACCCAGCTTCTCCCCTCTCTCCTGCCTCCTGGCTGCCATGGGGTGAGCATCTCTGCTCTGCCACACCCCTCTGCCATGCTGTTTCTGCCTTCAGCCATACACCACAGACTGAACCCACTGAAAACAGAAGCCAAGTAAACCTCTCCTCCTTTAAATTGCAGGTGTCAGGTATTTTGTTCCAGCAATGGCAAAGTGAGTAATACATTGACCTTTTCCCCACACTCTGTATTTGGTCACTACATACTGGCAGAAAAGGCACTGCTCTATTACCTTACTTGTTGTATTAGAAGGTGATCAATTCTATCACAGATACAATGCAAACCACAGCTGCTTCCATACCTCTCATCATCTCAACCCCACATCCTTGCCTTCAGTGCTGAGATCCAAGTGACACCCATTACCTAAAGTGCTGTCCTTTTTCTGCCAGAGTCACACACCCTTCAAGACTCAGATAGAAATGTCACCTCTTCTCAGAAGGCCTCCCAGTGTCTGTCCCCTCTCCCTTTCCAGCAGCAGCACCCACATGTGAAGTGCCCATTTGCCAGCCTGTCTGTATCTCTACAACCTCCCCTCCACGTTAGGCGCTACACCTGAATTAGATCAAAATTGGTAATCAACACGGAATGAAAAAAGCCAGGCCTGACTCTCAAATGTAAGGACAGAGATTTTAAGTAATGGTCTAAAAGTTTTACTCTACCTGCTTGCGTATAACCTTAGGACTGCTACATAACATCCCAGCTCTTGCAACCAATTCTTGGTCTCCACATCTCCAGCCAGAGCCCATTCCAGATATTGCAGCCTTGAGAAAAGTGAAAACAGACAACCAGGCATGGGAAAAGCCTGGCTGGACTGATGAATGGAGGGGCAGAAATCCAGTTAACTCAAGATTCGAATGTAAAGTAGAAGCAGGTTAAAAAATTTTTTTAAATGGAAATGTAACTTGGGAACAGACCATCAAAGACCCTGAGTGACAAACGATTATATTTAATGTACTGGGGGGCAGGGAAAGGGTGGGCTGAAGGTTTTTGAGCCAGGCAGGGACAGTATAAAAAGTAAATGTGAGGGCTGGTGTGTAGCTTACTGGTAAAGCATTTGCCTGGCAGGCACAAAGTCCTGAGTTTGATCGCCAAGCATCGCAAAAATAATAATAATAATTTAAAAAACAAACATTATAAAGGTGACTCTGGAAATGGTGCACAGGATATATTGCAGGGAGAAAGAGGTTAAAACAGAGGGGACTTTGAAAGAGAATCCTAGTCAAATCCAGGCAAAAAGAAGGGAAGCCTTTGGCTCTTTTTATTTCCTGCGTGGAATATTTGGCCCAAGGAAAAACCACTTAGATTTGGTCCTGCTCTTCCAAAACTACCTCGAGGTCAAAGCGCACAAGACTGCATTCACCAGTCTTCTTTTGTTCCTTTCTCTGTCTCCCCGCCGGAGTTTCCGGGCCTCAAAGTACCCGTACCTGTAGGTCTCTAAGCTGAGCTCTGCATGCTGATCTGGAGGGGCCTCAGGGATTCTTCTCCCCACCCGGATGGAAGAAGCAGAGACCGGCTAGGGAGGGGGCAGCAGCATTTGATCCCTAATCCAGCTGCCCTGGTATTCCCAGTACGCAAGCACTACGTTTCTGTTCTATTTCCCTTAGGGTTCAATTCTATCAGTTCCATAGAAAAAAAATCTCAGATGACCTCTTTTCCGATCTTATTTCCCACTATTACCCAAGCATGTTGCAGCCAAACTTGATTTTCCTGCTTCCTGAACACATCTTAAGTTTGTCTGAGACAATTTTTTCTAATTAGTCTCCTTTCTCTATATTTTTACCTGTCAAATCCCTACCTACTTATCAAACTCTGCTTAATAAGGGATGTTCATTTTAGATGCTACCTGAAATGGAAAAAGTAAGCTTCACAAAGGCCTATTAAAAGCGGATTATTTAAATGCTTAAAAGAACGTTCATGTAATAGGAAACATGCAGATACCAACCTGATGATGTGGACATATGTAATTTTTAATGTGGAAACATATTCTTGATATATTTAGGTAAATAAAACAACTCAAAAGCAGGTTGCATTGGATTATCTATATTTGTATATTAACTAAAGAGAGATCAACCAAAGAAAATGGGCAGAAAGAGAACTCCACGTCCCTTAACCCCAGAAAAGTGAATCCTGTGCTCCAGAGCCAGCAGAGGGCACCACAGGCAGCTCGGAGATCAATTCAGGGCACCCAGTAAAGTGCATAAGCCACTAGATGACTCACCATTGCAAATGGAAATGGTAGTAAATACTACAAATAACTGTAAAGAAAATCAAGTTTCTATCTGCCCATTAATACATCGCTCAAATATGTCAGCATAGACTCTTCCCAAATCTGAAAGGCATTTAAGGGATAGTTTGACTTAAAAGCTATACAACATATCAAACTTACTCGGTGGGCCCCTGTAGTGGACCAAAAAGCCAGACAAAGCGGCCACCCCACAGGAGAGGCAGGGCGCAGGTTATGTGGATACGACACCATGACACCGAGCCAGCTTGATGGGGTTCCAGCTGCCAAACACGGGACAACTGGACCACTAAAATAACTGGGGATGGCAGTAAATTATAATCCACTGAAAAATAACCCAAGAGTCCATAGAAATAGTGAATAAAAAGGGAAAAGGAAGACTTATTTGAGAAGAATGTCATCCTATCCATCACTGTAAAGAGTCACACTGCCAGTCTAGGGAGAAATTCTGACAGAGTGGGATATGTACACGGGCTTAAGGTGCCCCCCCGCCACAGATTAATTACTCACCAGAAGGGAAAATAGGCCAGCAATACAGTGGAGACATGGACCTCACCCTGACTGGGTCATCAAAGCTGCCACCACCCAAAGAGAGGCAGATGGACGTGTGTCCTCAACGACACCACGTGCAAGGAAGAACCGCAATCATTAAGGAGGGAACATCAGGCAAACCCAAAATGAGAGCGGTTCCATTTTTAAAAAGGGGAGGGAGCTACATTCTTCAAAAATATCAACTTCATTAAAAAACAAAGGCTGTGAAAAGGATCCATAAAAAATTTAAATGGAGATTTTAAAAAACACATGACAACTGAAAATCCAATATTTGATCCTACATTTGGTCAGATACTGAAGGGAAAAAAATTCTATGCAATAGGACATTATATGGGTCAGTAGAAAAAACTGAAATACAATCACAAATTAGATAAAAGTCATATCAATTTCAAATTTACTGAGGTTGACTGTTGTGGTCACATCAGAGAATCTCTCTCTTAGGAAATGCAAAGTGAAAATATTAAGGGGAAATGTGCCCTGGTGTACACAACTTCCTCTCAAATACTTCAGAATAAAACAGTACCGCGTGTGCATAAACACACAAACAATGACAATGCAGACGGGGTCAGATGAGAACAAGGTGTCCTTACACTCTCTTTGTTTTTTCTATCTTTCTATAAATTTGAAATTTAAAAGCAACCGAGAAGAACTTCTCTGCAATACATTTAGCAGGCTTGAGGGAGCAGAGCAAAAAAGGAAGAGGCCGCCTCTCGTGGCACTAATGGGGACAGTGGCCTCACACTGGGGACCGAGCTTAGGTCACAGCTTAGATGCACAGGCACATCCTGGTTCCTGGACACTTCTGAGAGACGAAAGGAACCCCTGCACCTTCCACTGAAGCAGCAGCCGAGGAAGTCTCCCCACCACACCCTCCCCCAGTCACCCCTAGAGAGGGCACCTGCAAGTAGAAAGCAGGCCAAGGAGCCTGCAAAGGACAGAAAATGCCCTCTAATGATGATAATGATGACAATAATTATAACTCGCCCCTAAAGACCATTACTATGAGCAATTTACAACAACCCTTCAGGGTAGGTTTCTTCACTGCATCCACTTTACAGGTGTAAAAACTGAGGCACACAGAAGTTAAGTAATTTGTCCCAGGTACTCAGTAAGTGGGAAACCAGCCTGGAATGAAGCACACAGAAGGAAACCTGGTGTGACCCATATCATAGAAAAACAAGGAGGAGAGTGAACAATGCTGTGAAGCCACTGGGCTCGGGGTCCTGAATTTTTAGTAAGAGCCACGGCAGAAGATGGGTTAGGGGAAGGAGAAACGAGGGCAAAAAGAGCAAAATCAGTGAAAAGTTTAAGAAATGTTTAAGTGGATCAGAAGAAACAAAGCAATGCCACAGAGGTTGTGCAGAGAGGCCAGGCGCAGTGAAGCAGCTGTCCAGAAGTCAGGGGGAGGCTTCCATGCCTAAGCTGAAAAAAGCTAGACTAAAACATCCCGGCATTCTTCTAGAAATACATGGGAGCCTTCAGACTAGAAACCAGAGACCAATGCAACATGTCCTATGGACATGCCATTCTATTCCTTTATTTTCTACCCTCAGGGGAGAAAAGTGTACAGTAGCACAGTATTAAAAAGCAAAACAAGGCCTGTGTGATGGTGCACACCTGTAATCCCAGCACTTGGGAGGCTGAAGCAGGAGGACCACTGTGAGTTCAGGGTCAGCCTGGGCTATGTAGTGAGTTCAAGGCCAGCCTTGAACTTGAACTATATAGCGAGACTCAAAAAACCAAAAACCAAAACCAAAAAACCAAAACCCAAAACTATTTGGACTTGAGGTATAACTCAGTGGTAAACTGCCTGCCTAGCAACCAAGAAGCCCTAGGTTCAATCCACAGCACAGGAAAAAAAACTATATGTATGTATGTATACATATATATCTATACATATATAAATATTTATACATTTGTGTGTATATCTATAGACAGTCTCTTTGGAGATGCCTCTCTAGAATAAAACTACACAAGCTAGCAAATTATTCAAACTACTCAAATTATTTAGACCTAAATGCAAATGCTCTTTAAGTGATGAGTTCAAATCCATTTCCCTGACCCACTGACTTACAAAGAAGTTCTCACTTTTTTGTAGAAGTTAGAACTAGGTGAGAACCTAGTTAGGTGAGAACCCTAACACTCTAGATATAATATTCTTCCACCCTCTCAAAATAATTGAAATTTAATAATGTCAAGCTAAAGATTCCTTTTACGGCTGGACGTGGTGGCACACACCTGTAATCCCAGCAGTCAGGAGGCTGAGGCAGGAGGATCACAATGAATTCAAGGCCATCCTAGGCTACATAGTGAGACCCTATCTCAAACAAAACAAAAGTATTTCTTTTTCGTTGTTGAAGACACAGGTTTTTTGTTTTTATTTTTAAATATTAAAGTGCTTGAGTGTTATGGGCTTTCATTCCCTCCCACAGTCTATCTTCCTCCAAACACATTTTCAGGTTCAGCCTTTAACTGGGGAGGTCGGAGCTTGTGGTGTGGTCTCAAGCAAGCCTGCACTCAATGTCACAGAGTCAGAGACGGACTTCCAAAACACACAAGAACTCAGTCTTAGTTCCCCCATCGAGACATGTTTCTGCTTCTACTTCTCTCAGACTAAAGAGTTTTCATTATCACACCAGAAAATAACAGAAAGATAGCTTGATATCTGCCATTTACCTCAATAGTTAACTACAACATACTTTTTAAAAAGTTTCTTTAAACCAGATTTTTCATTGTATAAATAGAATCTGAGTTAAAGTTTTAGGGTCACTCCTCACACTAGTTGGCAGTTTCCTTGATAAAAGATAAAAGATAAAAGTTCTCCAACCACTGCTTCTCCAACTTTAATAAGCATGGGAACCACCCGGGGACCCTGTGAAAGCATAACCCCTGAATGAGCAGGTCTGCAGTGGCCCCAAATGCTGCCTTTCAGACAAGCTCTGGGCGCTGCCTGAAGCCGCAGGCCCACAGTCACCCAGCAGCCGCTGAGTCTGCCTGAGATGGCGCGTGAGCGAGCTCTACGGCCATAACCACTGACCCACGAAGACGGGTTCAGACAATGCATCAGTAGGTGATTTAGAACCTTGTGCGAACATCACAGAGTGTACTAACCCAAACTAGGAAGGCTCTCTCGCCTCACTATGTGATGATGATTTTATGGACCCCACTGTCATACGTGTCGTGATGGTGAAGGTGGGTTGTCAACATGATTGGCTTGGAATCCGAACTGCCCAGGGGATTAGGAAGCACACTTCAGGGTGTGTCTGGGTAAGTCATGAAGGTATGACCTCACCATCTTATGTCTTGTCCCTCACCCTGTCCTCTCTGGAACTCTTCCCCTGCTCTGCTTCCGGGCTGCCATGAACTGAACATCTCTGCTGCACTGCCCTTCTTCCATGACGTTTCTGCCTTTGAGCCAGCTGACCACTGACTAAATCCTCTTAAAACATGAGCCAAGGGGCAGGTGAGATGGCTCAGCGGCATAAGCACCTGCCTGGCAAGCGCGAGGGCCTGAGTTCAACTCCCGGATCCCACATACGAAAAAAGGGCCGGTGATATCGCTCAGCGGCACGGGCGCCTGATGGTGCGCGAGGTCCTGAGATCGACCCCCGGTAACCACAAAAAAAAAAAAAAAAAAAACACATGAGCCAAATTAAACTTCTCTTTTAAGTTGTGGGTGTTACGTTTGGGGTTCCAGCTACAAAAACTGGAAAACTAATACATGTGTGATTCATTATTGTGTTAGTCTGATTTCTGTTGCTGTGACAAAATACCTGAGATACTTAAAAAAGGATTTGTTCTGGCTCACAGTTTGAGATTTCAGTGCAAGGTCATTCTGTGCTGTGGTGAGGCAGAACATCATGGCAGCAATCACACTGTAGACAGTGACCGCATGGAAGCAAAGAGAGAGGAAGGGGCCCAGGTCCCAATATCGTCTTCAAAGGTATGAACCCAGTGACCTATTCCTTCCACTAGGCCCCCCAAAAGGTGCCATAGGCTGCTGACCAGACCTTCACCACATAAGCCCTAAAAAAAAGCAAGACCAGGGCCGGTGAGATGGCTCAGCGGCTTAAGCGCCTGCCCGGCAAGCGCGAGGGCCCGAGTTCGACTCCCGGAGCCCACATACGAAAAAAAGGGGCCGGTGATATCGCTCAGCGGCACGGGCGCCTGCTGGCGCGCGAGGTCCTGAGGTCGACCCCCCGGTACCCACAAAAAAAAAAAAAAAAAAAAAAAAGCAAGACCAAAACAAAACAAACACACATGAGCCCCTGAGTCTTTGTAGGACAATCTAGAGACAAACCATAGTAATTGCTAACTAAAATGTTATTTGGCACATAACTGGGATTTTCTGTTTTTGTTTTTGACATTCTACATGGCCTTGGCATTTTCTAAATATATATTTTTGAAAATAAAAGATTATGTAGGGCCGGTGAGATGGCTCAGCGGCGTAAGCGCCTGCCTTGCAAGCGCGAGGGCCCGAGTTCAACTCCCAGAACCCACATACGAAAAAGGGGCCGGTGATATCGCTCAGCGGCACGGGTGCCTGTTGGCGCACGAGGTCCTGAGGTCGACCCCCCGGTACCCACAAAAAAAAAAAAAAAAAAAGATTATGTAGCCACAGGAGTAGTGTGTGTGTGTGTGTGTGTGTGTGTGTGTGTTCCTGCTACCCTAACTGTCCACAAAGCAAGTGACTTCAGACAGAACAGTCAGCGACGTCATGGTGTGGTACACACCTGCCTGGCCTTTTCTACTGAGTGATAACTTTGAGTCTGGAATTATAATAATAATGACTGGAACAGTGGCTCAGTAATGAGGGAATGAAAGCCAGCCATTCGGCGTAGGAGCATTAATGATGTATTTGAGGGGACGTGGTCTCTATGGTGAGATTACTGGAAGATAAAGAGGGTTCGTCCAAGCTGAATGCTTCCAAATTGCTGACTGAGTTTAAAGAGTGCTCTTTAGGGGTGCATAAACACAACCGACTGTCAGACCCTAAAAGGCATAAATGAACTGGCAGCCCTAATTTTAATTTGGAAAAACTTCCACAATGCTTACACAGCTATTCCTGGCAACTGGAGGCTCAGATGAAACACTCTTCCTTAATGGAGTGGGAGTTTTTCAACAACAGTGGGCACTTATTTAAAATTAATGTTGACTGCAAACTTCAATCACCAGCAAGCTGAGACATACCAAACACATTCAAAATACCACCAAGCCACACGGCAGGGCACCTGAACTCACTTTTAAACTCTAACAAGCTAGACCAGCGATATACAGTGGGTCAGCTATTAAACAGACAAATATTGCCGATTTATTCCTAAATTTTATTAAGAAACAGTTTCATGCCATCTCTCTCCAAAATCTCTTACTCTTGTTAAGAAATGTTTTCTCCAATTCCAAATTTTACATCCTTTCCTTCTTAAAGACAACAGAAGAATACCAGAGCTACAAGTAAACTCAAGGGTAACCTATTATCTTGACACCACATCAATGGCTGGAATACATCAAGCCCTAACATTTAAAAAAATACCTGAATTTATTATTGTGAAGACTCTTTGTGGCCTTCTCTGACAGTTTTATAAAGTGTCACTAACAAATGAGTATTTATCAAGAGTACCTGTTTTATTCCCAGAAGTTCTATGGTTTGGATGAGATGAAAAAATGCCTTCTTGAAAAGTATCCACAACTAAGAAACCATGCATTTACTGTCTTGTCATCTTGACAGATCAAGAGAAGTATGTATATGATATCATAATCTTAACATGGCTAAGGATGCTGACCAACCACCAAATCTATTTCCTCTTATACACACTGCTAGGCTACATCTCCCAGCACTTCCTACAGTTAGATAGGGCCATATGATAAGTTTTCGCCAAAGGAAAATGATATATGTAACACGAGAAAGACAGATTGTTATCCAAGCCAGGTGTGGTAGGTCACCCCCTGTAATCCCAAAACATAGGGCGGCCATGGCAGGAGGATCATAAGTTCAAGTCCTGCCCGGGCAATTTAGCAAGAATCTGTCTATGCAGCTCAGTGCAAGGACCCTAGGTTCAACCCACAGCACCACCAAAAAAAAAAAGTTGTTGTCCATAGCCACTGCAGCAAAATTTAGCATAAGCTAAGGGAACTATTTTCGCCAAATAAAGCTTCAAATGGATTTTTTAATTCCTTTTTTAAAATGATCATATATCCCTAGATGAAACAGTTCTGGAAATAGTGATGGTTACAAAATGATGTGAATATAATAAATGCCCTTGATTTTTACCCTTGAAAATGGTTAGAATTGCAATTTTTATGTCATACAGATGCTACCAAGATTAAAAAAAAAAAACCCTTCAAATGATCACATAAGGGTTGAGACAGTTACCCACACTTTAAGTAAATTACCACCAGTGACCAAAATAAAGTCCAACATGCTGCAAAGGGATAGGACAGAGCACAGTGACCACGACTAATAAGTACTCATCAAGTATTTCAAGTACTCTTTCTGGAAGGCACATTCAAGACCGCTGCATCCAGATTTGTTCAGAAAACATTTCCTGTGCAGAAGAGAAGCCCGGGGCAGAGGCAGCCCCGGTCACACTGCACAGGTAAGGAGGCACTGTCACAAAAAGGTCAGACGCTGGGGACCCGCGGGCACCACCAGGTCGGACACCCATTTCAGACCCCGCGATAATGCTCCTGGAGGCTCATCCAGAGGAGCCGCACACTCACGTGTGCACACAAACCTACACACCGATGTTGACAGTAGCTTTCTTCACAAGCACCCCACACCGGAAGCAGCCAAGGTGCCCCTCCGTAGGTGGAAGGGATAATAACTGTGGCATGTAAAGACCATGAAATACCCTTTGGTGCTAAACACAATGCACTATGAAACCATGAAGGGACAGTGAGGAGCCTTCAAGGTGCATTACTAAGTGAAAGAAACCCAGCTGGACACACACTGTACAGTCCCAAGCACGCGACATTCAGAACAGACAACACTACGGAGATGTAAACAGCTCAGCGGCTGCTGGGGACTGGGAGTTCATGAGGGAGGAGAAGGAAAGAGGGACAAGCAGAGCATGGGGGATTTTTAGGGCAGTGAAACTATTCTGAAAGATACTGTAATGGTAGCTGTATGTCAGCGTGTATTTATCAAAGCTCAGTGACCGGCCGACACAGTGAGTGACCCCTAATGTAAGTGACAGACTGGTGAAAAGCAATTTACCACATTAATCAACTGTAACAAATGTAAGATGTGGTTAATAAGGGAAATAAAGGAGTGAGGAATGCTAGATCATCTGCTCAAGGTTCTGTAAGCCTAAAAAGTAAAATCTATTAATTTTAAAAACAAACACATTTCCCCTCCTCCGCCACTCTGCGTAGAGGAAAACATTTAGGATACTGAAAGTCCTCTGCTGGGCCTATCTATCGTCAAGGCTTCACCACAGAAAGGACGCTGATGTTCCAAAGGCAGGCCCCATAATAGAAGGAGCGATGAGTCGATTATCAAGCTCCGTTATCAATGCAAAGTAGAAGGTCACCTGCGAGCCTCTAGTTAAACTCCTATCAAAAACAACGTCGTGGTTTGAGCATCTGTCAAGCTAAAGGTGTTGCAGGTTATGGAGTATTATTACATAGCATTATCTTTAGAGACTCTTCCACCTCAGGTGATGGTGGTTTACAAAACTGGCTGGTGATGTAACATCTTCCTGAAACTAAACAGAAACCAGGATCTATTTAATGTAGAGGTAGGTATGAAGGCCTACACTTGGTCCTTAAAGTCCCTAAAGTCTCTTTCTTGGGAAAAAAAAAAATTCAGGAAAAGCAGGGCATGGTGGCACACACCTAAAATCCGAGCATTCTGGGAGGCTGATTCAGGAGGATTATGAGTTCAAAGCCAGCTTGGGCTACATAGCAAGTTTGAGACCAGCTTGGAACACAGAGAGATCCTCTCTCTCCAAAAAATAAAAAATAAAAAAAAAAATAAAAAATCTTTTTCAAGGAAAATAGCCTACCAAGATGACAACCCCATCACTGCCCAATGACACAGGCAGCACTGCAGCCCTCGTCCCTTTCTGTGGCCCCAGCATCTCCTCTAATAGCGTGCTAAACACTGAACCCACATGTTGATAAAAACAGAGCAATTCTAAATTTAGATTCCCCACAAGAGGATTTGATTTAGAAACATAATCCTCTGGTGGAATCTGGCCTCCCTGCAGAGTGGGGCTAAAACGACACAAAGAAACAAGCCTTGACACAAAGAAACCCTGGACAGACACCTAACATGATAGGAAAAGCACTGCTTGAAACATGCTGATCCAAACCTAATGATTTTTCTCTGCCATGATTTCTTAAACACCTGACTTCCCTTTACAGATTTTACTTGGCTGGTTAAGGAAAAAACAGAGGAAAAGGAGCAGGGAGACCACGGAACCTTCAGACATCCCTGGGAAAATCAAGCGCCTTTTTGCAACACGGAAGTTGCCTCACGGAAAGCTCACTGAAACAAGGCTGCCTCTCGCTGCTGGCAAAGGCTGGCTCAGCGCCGGGAGCCTCAGAAACAGATGAGTCAGCTCTGCGCAGTCACCTAGCCAGCTACCAAATGTTAAGTCATTTCTCTCAGAGTTCTCCAAAGATAATGACTGATTGATTGATTGATAAACAATTTGTGAGTATCTACTAGTATTCAACACTACATCCCTTTGACCTAGCAAATCAACTGCTACAAACTTACCCTCAGAAACATGTATCACCAAAATCACACTAAGATACATATGAGGATACTAATATATGCGGTCTTCAACAATAAGTTAGATCTTTATGGACAATTCTCTAAAATATAAAGCATTAACAAGCAAGCAGAAAAAAAGATAATGAATAAAAAGAACAGTCATTATTATCACTCGTACAAAATAATAAAGATTATAAAGGAATTCTGTGAACTGCACGCCAACAAATTAGGCTGAAATGGACTAACTCCTAAAAAGACACAGAAGCCTGAAACTGACTCAGTGATAAATAGAAGATCTGGAAACATCTCTAACAAGTAGAGATTGAAAAACCACCCACAAGGAAAAAAACCCAGCTCCAGATGGCTTCACATTAATTATCTACCAAATATTTAAGCAATGATACCAATTCTTCATAAACATTTTTTTAAAAATAGAAGAGCATCAAATACTATCCAGAGCTTAGTTTATGAGGCCATTATTACCCTGATAAAACAACCAAAGATATTATAAGAAAAAAAAAAAAAACTACAGACCAGATCTCCAACAAATATAGACACAAACCCGCTCAACAAAATATGAGCAAGACATATTTAGTAATATTTTTAAAAGAGTTTACATAGCATGAACAAGTGAAATTTATCCCAGGAATGTAAGGTTGGTTTATCATCCAAAAATCAGTGTAATAAATCATATTAATGGTATAAATGGCTAAAACTATGATCATCACAATAGGCACAAGAGACAGGCAAGGCATAAACAAAATTCATCACCTCTTTACAATAAAAACACCCAACAAACTACGAATAGAAAGGAATTTCCTCTGCCTGATAAAGGGCATCTATGGAAATCCATAACTGATATCTTAAGTAACAGTAGATGAATGAATGCATTCCCCTCAAGATGGGGAACAGAGAGGATACCAGCTCTCACCAGGTCTATCCAAGATTGTACTGAAGGTCTAGCCAGGATACTTAGATAAGAAAGTGAATGAAAGACATCCATTTTGGAAATGTAGAAAAACAATCTCTATTTACAGATAACATGATCTCATCTATAGAATCCACTAAAAAACTATTAGAACTCAGCCAGGCATGATGGCGCACACCTGTAATCCTAGCACTCTGGGAAGCTGAGGCAGGAGGAGACCACAAACTTGAACCCAACTTGGGCAACTTAGCTACTTAAGGGACTGGAGGTGTAGCTCAGTGAAAAGGCCCTGGATTTAATCCTCAGTACTGGAAAACAAAACAAAACAAGACCCAAACCATTAGAATAAGTTCAGCAAATTTGCAAATTTATAGGACATATGACCAATATTCAAAAATGACCAGGTATTTAGTCAATTACATTGAACAATCTGAAAATGAAATTAAGAAAAATTCCATTTGCAATAGCACTGGAAAAACACATTTAACAAAAGAAAAGTACTGAAAGCTAAAATATTTTTGAAAAGTTAAAGAGAGCCTAAATAAATGTTTCATGTTCGTGGATCAGAAGACTTAATGTTGTTCAAACAGCATCCAAGTCAACTGACATAGCCAATGTAAGCCCTATGAAACTCCTAGCTGATTTTGCAACAATTTACAAAATGATCCTAAAATTCATAAGGAAATTCAAGGGATCCAGAACAGCCAAAACAGTCTTGAAAAACAGAAGACTTTTGCTCTCCAATTTCAAAACTTACTACAACATTACAACAACCAAAACAGTAAGGTCTGGATATGAAGATAGGCATACAGACCAATGGAACAGAATTAAGACTACAGAATTAAATATTTAAAGTCAATTGATTTCTGATGAAATGCCAAGACAATAGAATGAGGAAAAATAGTATTTTCATCAAATGGTGCTGGGGGAAAAAGAGCTATTCAGCTGTAAGAGAGCCAGGCATGATGGTGCATGCCTATAATCCCAGCACTTGGGAGGCTGAGGCAGGAGGATGGCTGCAAGTTCAAGGCCAACCTGAACTACATATTGAGACCCTGTCTCCAAAAATACAAGTTAAAATGTGAAAGAGTAAAACTAGATCCCTACCTCAAACCACACACTTAGAACCAAAGACCTTTGTAAAGGCTTAAACTATAAAAACTCTTACAATAAAATGCAGACATAAATGGCCTAACTTGAGCAATGGTTTCCTAACTATGACAACAAAAGCATAAAGAACAACAGCAGCAATAAGAGACAGAGGGCTGGAGGTTTAGCTCAGTGGCACAGCATGTGCTGAGCATGCAGGAGAACCTGAGTTCAATCCCCAGCATACACCCCCCGCCAAAAATGAAAAAATAGACAAAACTGACATCAACATTACAAATTTTCATACTTCATCAAGAAACTGAAAAGACAACTCACAGAATGGGAGAAAATACTGGAAAATCACATATCTGACAGAGGACTTGTACCTCCAGGACTATCACAATTCAATAATAAAAGACAACCAAATTTTAAAATGCACAAAGGATTTGAATAAAGATTTCCCCAAAGATATACAAATGGACAATTAGTATATAAAAAGAAGGCCAGCATTATAAGTCATTAGGGAAATGCAAGTCAAAACCACTTCACACTGCCAGGCATGGTGGTGCATGCCTGTAATCCCAGCACTCAGGAGGCTGAGGCAGGAGGATTGCTGAGTTCAAGGCCAGCCTGGGTTACATACTGAGTTCAGGGCCAGCCTGAACTGTACAGTGAGACCCTATCTAAAAATAAATAAATAAATAAACACTACTTCATACTTCACACCCCCTAGAATGGCTATAATCAAAGAGACTAAAATATCAGAAATTGGTGAGGGTCTAGAGGAACAGAAATCTTTATACACTCCTAGTAGGAACATAAAATAGTGCAGTCACTTTAGAAAAATATAGCAATTCCTCAAAAGGTTAAACAAAGAGTTACCATACGACCCAGTGATTGCAATCCTAGGCATATATCCAAGAGAAATGAAAATATAAGTCCATACGAATATACATGAGTGTTCAAAGTAGCCCCAAAGTAGAAATTAACCAAATCCTCATCAACTGATGAATAAATAAAATATGCCATATCCACACAAGGGAATAGTATAGAGCAATAAAGAAATTAAATGCTGATATATGTGTGCTACACCATGGGTAAACTTTGAAAAATCATGTTAGATGAAAGAAACCAGTCACAAAAGACTCCATATGTATAAATCCATTGTGTGAAATACCCCCAGTAGGAAACTCTATAGAGAGACAGAAAGTGGATTACTATCGGCCTAGGGCTGGGGACGAGGGGTCGGGGAGAGGAATGAGAAGCAACTGCTATCGAGTAAAGGGTCTTTGGGGGTTGGTGTAAAGAGACTGTGTAAAGACTGCACACATTTGTGAATATACTCGAGACCAATGAATTACAGACTAGGGGATTTGCATGGTATGAGAATTATCTCTCAATAGAGCTTATATTTTTTTTTAAAGTATAGAGTAATACATGGAGTACGATCTTGTTTGCATAAATGTTTTACTCGTGTGTGTGTGTGTGTGTGTGTGTGTGTGTGTGTGTGTGTGTGTGCATGATGGTATATGGAAAATATCTTCTGGGGCAAAAGTCAATAAAATAAACAGTAATTAACTTTGGGAAAGAGCATTACAGTGATACAGTGAAGGAAGAGGATTTCAATTTTCATTTTAAACCTTGTTGGTCAGTTAAGTTATAGCTTGTTGTAAGAGAAAATGTAAATTTTTTTTAAATTGAAGGAATATGGGCTTTTAAAACTACACAGTACTCGGGTCGGTGAGATGGCTCAGCGGCGTAAGCGCCTGCCTGGCAAGCGCGAGGGCCCGAGTTCGACTCCTGGAACCCACATACAAAAAAAAAAAGCACCGGTGATATCGCTCAGTGGCACGGGCGCCTGCTGGCGCATGAGGTCCTGAGGTCGACCCCTGGTACCCACAAAAAACAAAAAAACAAAAAAACAAAAAAAACTACACAGTACTGGCAGTACTGGCGTAAAAAGAAACAAACAAAACATGAAACAGACATGTATTCGAAGGAATTTAATATATTAAAAAACAGTTACATTTTATGAATGGAGAAAAGAACAGTCATTCTCTAATCCAAGTAGAAATTCCTGATGAAATAAAAAGCTATATAGATAGATAGATAGATAGATAGATAGATAAGATAGTTAGATATAGGTATCATTAGAAAATGTACACAATAAAAATATTAGAAGAACTATGTTACTTTTATAACTTGAGTACTGATTTGAGATAAAAAACTGAAAAGTTACTAGGAAATGGACAAATCTGACTACATACAATTTAAACTATTATGATAAAAGGTATATATACATATATATATATATGTTAAAAAACAAGTGATAGCCAGAGAGAAAATATTTACAATAGACAGAAGTTTACATACTTTGTGGCATATGCATAATAATAATGCAATAGATAACATCCTAAAATAATAGAACAAATTAATTCATCAAGTTTTGAATATCTTTTATCTTCATATAGTGTAATAATTATCCTATTATTAGTTGTTTATTGTACCTGACTTATAATCATACTTTATCATAAGTATGTATGTATGTATAGGGAAAACAAAGCATATTTAGGGTTTCATACCATCCATAGTTTCAAGAGGGTCTGGGAATGTTTTCCTAGCAAATGGGAGTCCAGGGATAAATTAATATTTTTAGATACTATAAAATCATAAATGGATTGTATTACAGGCTGATTCTGGAAAAGTTACTGCTGGACTAAAGTATGGTCTCTGCATAGAAGTGAAGTACAGCTTTAACACTTAAGACATATTTTTATCAAGTCTCACTTGATCCTCTTCAGTGACCAAGATAAACTAATACTTATAATCATTTCAGCTAAAAAAAATCTAAGACAAATATTTAACAAGCAAGCTTTGTTTAACTGCCTTATGTTTTAAAGTACAGAGGTAGTGTTAGCAGTGAAGTAAAAATTCAAGTTTGTTTATGTTGTTTTTCTGTCCCTCTACTCAAATTTGTGAATATATCTAGGTACAAGATTATTACCAAGACAACTAAAACAAAAATTAACGCTCTTACCATTCTCTACTAAGAACAATTATCAATTTAAAACTAAAGGTTACTTAAGGTGAACAGAGCAAAACTGCCACCCTGCCACCCTTTCCCAGCCACAGAAAGGCAAGGCGTGACAGGGGCCCGAACGTTGCGGCAAGGAGAGAGCCTCCCCCTGCAGGAGGAGAGGCAACTCTGTTCAATTCTATGCAAACACACACTGGGCATTTTGACTGAATGTGTATACAACATCCTCTTAGAGTCTCGAGATTTCTCGTACTTAATGCAGCCATTAATCCTCATGAATACCACATTGCAAAACCAACAAATACACTGTGTAAAAGTACTCAACTCAATACAGCATCTAAACTAATCCTCTGAAACCTCAGAAGCCACGGTGAAAATATCATGTAATTATCTCCCTTACGCTTGGTACATTTGTTACAAGCAGTTCCTACTGAGATTATATTTTCATTCAAATGCCTGGAATTAACTCCACCATCAAAGCCAGGTTGTCCTCACGACGCTACAGCTGCACTGGCTGTCGCCTTCAGCCTCTGCTCGCACTTGGGCAGTCTGCTGTGCAGACCAGGCCTTCAGTCTGCCTTTATCTTTTTCTTTATTCATTTAGAAGGTTTTTATTGACTTCCAGCTGAGTTCCTAGAGCTATAGAGAAGACAGAGTGAAGTTTCTTTTTCAATTATTATTTATTATATAATTAATAAAAGGAATTATGTCTATCATTATTTCTACTTTACATATTCTCCCTTTGCTTTCAATGTACTACCTCCCACCTTCAAAAAGAAACCCCTGACAACGATGTTTTATCATCTTTGTCATTTTATAAATCAAGTAAGTTAACTTAGCTAAAGCTGCATAAGAGTTTTCTCATGAGAACTAGGAATTAGGTCCTACCTACACCATGACGAGGGCTTTCTCTATTGCGATACACAGCATCTCAAAACAAAACAGGAAATAACATTAAACCCAGTTGGTGGGCACAGGGGGAAGAAGGCATTGAGTCAGAAGCAGCATTTGGGCTGAATGGACGGCTGCAGACAAGGACAAGACAACCTGTAAGGACAAGGAGTAAATCAGCTACGTTAGCAAGTAAGGTCTGCAGACTTTCCACTGCCAGGCCGAGAAGGCTGTGTGTGGCCACAGTTAATGCCAGGCTTGGCCGGAGTGGGCCAGCTTCAGGGCACAGCAGGAGGCGGGGAAGCGCAGCACGCACAGGGCACCAGGAGACTCAAGGAAGGGCAGCCGGACTGCAGCTGAGTGCTGGTGACATAAATGCAGAGGTGACACTTTAGATCTCCCCTGTAGAGGTATCCCTCTGGTGACCATGAAGGACCAAGACAACAGAGTCCAGCGACAGGGAGACCAGATAGGAGAGCTCTGGAGTTTTCATGAGAGGATGAGGTCCTGAGTGAGGGCCCTGGTGGCTTGGGATAGAGGGAAGGTAAATGCTCAGTGATATTCATACTAAATGACTGTATGTTCAGGGAGAAAAAGAGACAAGGTTGACTCTTAAGACTAGCTGGGCAGTGGTGTTACCAATTATAGCGAGCCCTTCCTGTCCTTGTCATGGTCTGGGAAGTTTATATTTGTAATCCCATGGAAAAGTTAATGGAATTCTAGTGAGTTAATTCCGATCTACCACTTCCAGTGCAACCCACAGCGGGAATAAAGACACTAAGGCATATTTACAGTTGTGGGGAACCAAGGGGGTCCTAAGTCCAGCCAGGGTGGTGGTTACCGGAACAAAGGTCTCAACCCAGGCCAAACCCAGGTTTTACTAATTCTCGATGAGGGGAGTGGCTCAGGGATGAGTGACTGTGAGAATGGCAGGAAGCACATGAGTACCATGAGCTGGGCTAGGTAGGTGGCCTGATATCACCTCTGCAGAGAGAAAGATATGCAGAAGGAGTAATCTGCATAACACAATTCAAGGTAGTATCTAATGTTCTGGGGTCGGTGCTTCAGCTCTGATGTGTAATCTTCTATGCACTGGGAAGTCATAGCCTCTTACTTGAGCCTCAATCCCAGCCAACAACGTGGAGCATGGCTCTCCATCCCACCTGGCTAACACATGTGTTTTGAGAGCTACGGGGGTGGGGAAACACTGACCTGTCACCTTGCTTCAAAGACTACACATCAGCACCTAGGCTGGACCGATTTGCTTTGCTTAAAGCCAATTGAAGGGATAAGGAAAAGTCCTAGCCACCTCTGTACATATCAGTACATGGAAACAGAGCCAGGTTTAGCCAAAATGGAGATAATTGCTTTTCTTTTGAGGAGACCCATCCAGGTGGTCCTCCACAACCAAGAAAGAGAATACAGGAAGTTATGCAGGTTTAAAAAAATAGAGTGGCCAGGCATGGTGGTACAGCTACGTCTGTAATCCCAGCACTCTGAAAAACTGAGGCAGGAGGACTGCTAGTTTGAGCCCATCCTGGGCAATTTAGTAGACTTTTTTAAGGGTTGGGGATGTAGCTCAGTAGCTCAGGATAAAGGTCCTGTGTTCAACTGCCAATACTGCAAGAAAGGGAGGAGAAGGAAGAATAAATTCCACTTTGGTCAAATTCATGGAATATCCAAGTAAATATGTTGCATGAGCCGTTAGAAACAGCTTATATTTATAGGTTTATAAATCATGCATGCAGAACCATAACTGCAGCAAACACTCCGCCCAATTCTTCTCTCTTTTGCTATGATTCCAAATGTTCACCCTGCCTAACAGGATGGTGGGGTCACAGGTCTCACACCCTGAAAAAGGTGGGCAAGTGGCAAGGCTTTCAAGGAAAGAAGCCGGGAAGATCCCGCCTACCTGGCTCAGGTGCCAGGGAAGGGGGGACGTGGCTCTGACAGCAAGAGGAGCTGAGGCTGGCAGGGCTTGGGAAAGTTCTTCAAGTCTGGAGTAGACACAGGGAACTGACAGACTGGTTGAATACAGGCTGAGCATCCAACAATCTGCAACCCCACAACATCAGAAATTCTGAGCACAACAGGACCCCACAGTAGAAAACTCCACACCATGAAACTTTGTTTCATGCAAGAAACTCTTTAAAACGTCATATAAAGTTATCTCCAGGCTCTTACGTGTATATGTATACCCAGTGTATAAAGCATGAACGAAGTTTGTGTTTAGACTTTGGTCTCATTCTCAAGATATGTCTTTCTTTTTTCTTTTCCTTTTTTTAGACAGGGTCTTGCTGTGTAGTTCAGACTGGCCTTGAACTCACTATGTAGCCCAGCCTGCCCTCGAACTCATGGCAATCCTCCTGCCTCAGCCTCCCAAGTGCTGGGATTACAGGCATGCACCACCACACCTGGCAAGGTATTTCTTTATGGATATGCAAATACTCAAAAATACAAAAAGAAATCTGAAAAAAAATCTGAAATTCGAAACACTTCTGGTCTCAAACCTTTCATATATGGGATACTCAACATGTAAAAGCATGGTAAGTATATACTACGGGCTAAATAAAACCACTGTTAAAACCTTCTAGGGGCCAGGGATTTAGCTCAGTGGCATAGTGCCTGCCTGGCAAGCGTGAGGTCCTGAGTTCGATTCCCGGTACCTCCCCCCCCAAAAAAAAACCTTCTAAAACTCATCTTGCACTCTCTGGTTGCTAAGGAAGCCTTTAAATGGTTCCCCACTGCCCCTAGGACTAAATTTCCTCCTGAATGTGGCACGTGAGGCCCTTAGCCCTGGGGCTTCCACCCACCAACCACTGCACTCTACATGGTGGCCATGCTGGGCAGTGAGTAGTTTCCCAAAGAGCTGCTTAGCCTTCAGGATATCATATATGCTGTGCCCTCCATCCGGAGCTCTCTCCTTCACTGCAGCAGGGACTTTAGTTATCTTCTTAAGATGGACAAGACAGAATCTCAAAATCAAAGTAATGTACTGTACTAGAAGTTTTATTTCAAGTCCATAGCTTGAATAAATACTGTAGGGTATGAGTCAAACAAAGATGCAGAGCCATAAGCTGCGGGTGTGACCCGGAAGGGCACAGTTTCCTCCCTGGCTTCTACCTTCTCTCTCAGCTTCCTGGCTGCCCTGACATGAGCAGCTTTCCTCTTCCATGCCAGGCTCTTCCACCATGCAGTTTCTGCATCTGAACCTGCCTACCATGGACTGAAACTTCTCAAACTATGAGCCAAAATAAACCTCTCCTTTAAGGTGTAGGTGTTGGGTATTTTGTCCCAGCAATGAAAAAGTGACTAAGACACAGCCACACATTCCCTTACAGTTACACCACATGGCAATCACCAGAACTAAACCATACAAGACCAGATGTGGACGAAAAAGGCTTCTGTCTGGACAGAGGTTTTGTATGAAAAGGCAACTCAGCACCCTAGTTAGGAACACGGCTGTGTAAAACAAACAGGGATATAAACCGTGCTTCAACCCTCCAAACCTCACGTTCCTCATCAATAAAAGTGAGACACAAAAACCTATCTCATTCAGCTGCCGTAAGGATTAACTCTGTTACTGGAAAACATTCCAGCACTGGTCACTGGACATTATGACTGCAGTTATCTGTGAGGGAGAAGTCAGGATCTACCAGTGAATTTATCTGTAAACCAACCCTCCCCTTCCCTCACGGACAGATACCCTGGCCAGTGACTACAGAGACCAGCGCTGAGATTTATATTGCACTGAGGTGGGGCTGGGAGAGGGGCCAAGAAGGACAAGGAGCTGATGGAGCCAGGAGGACTGTACGGCAGGATGTGAAGGTAGACTTGCTTTGCTGTTCTCTGCTCCCTGCTCTGGGATGGGAGAAAGAAAACACAAGTCTAGTCACAGAGGGAGCCATGCCCTGGGGAGACACAGTACCACAGGAGTACGTGCTCTGGTGGCTGGAACAAAAGAAGGGCAAAAGATTGCATGGAGCCTGGTTACCTGTGGTCCACATGACACTTCTGAGTGCATCTTTCATAGTTCTTAGCTTCTAGCAACTCAACCAGCCATGATGGCCTTCGAAGCTGATATAAAAAGATAATTCATTTGTTGAAAAAGATTGAGTGTGGAGTTCAAATCTTAGCTCCCCCTAAGAGCTATATGGCCTTGGACGGGTCCCCTGGTCACTCTGGTCCTTTTCTCCTGTATTTTTAAAATTGCAGTAACCAAGCATACTCTGTATAGTTACTATTTGGGACAAATACAACATTCAAAAGTAACAATTCCCTAGCCAGGCATGGTGGCGCACCCCTGTAATGCTGTATTCAGGAGGCTGAGGCAGGAGGATCGCCATGAGTTGCAGGCCAACCTAGGCTACATAGTGAGTTTAAGGCCAGCCTGAACTACATAGTGAGACCCCGGCTCAAAAAATGAAAAGTAGCCATTATCATTGTTCAATAATGTTTGTTCCTTTACCTTTCTTCCATAAACTATATGTACATTATCTATAGGAATTTAACCCCCTCTGTCTGACTCTCAAGGGGTTCCAAGGATGACATCACAGAAGAGTATGGCCACCCCCGTCATATTCCAGGGGGACAACAACCCCCCCAAATTTAAAGTCAAAACTGAATTTTACTTCTCCCATTCCAAAACCAGATATTCTCTCCTCTTGTCATCTGTGTCCCTTCTGGATTTTATCAGTCACACCAGCACACTCTCCCGTCATCCACTGATCAGCCAGAGCACCACCCAGCCTGCACCCCTCAACTTCAGATTCATCTCTTCTCTCCCTTCCTCCTCCACCTTAGACCTAAGCCACATCACCACCCCGATGCTCATGGGTAACTGCAGAAACTGTCCCTACTTTTCAACCTGGAGTCCAGAACTGATAGTACTACTAACGTTACAAATAAAGAATTGTTAGCACATTTTGAGGAAGCTTGGCAAGGAGTGGGAGAACAATCCACACATACCAGTAAGAGGAGTCACATTTTTAAGGACTTAAATTTCTACCTTATGTCAGCATAAGAAGATGCAGTCATAGTTGAAATTTTCATTGGGGAAGTCATCCAAATATAGAAAGTGACAAATAATAAGAACCACTACCCCCCATAAGCGATATTCTGTGCAGTCAAAGACATGGCAGACACCGTTTGTCCTCAACCTATGGCCACAGCTTAGGAGCAGTAACTACTTATAACCTGTCAATTAATTTTATGTAGTGCCTGTCTTTATCTATTTCAGCTATTAAATGCATGTTTACCATGTACCAGGCACTGTTTCGTGGTCTACACGGATCCTCCTCCTTGATCCTAACTGCAACCCTAGAAGAGGTGTTGTAATCACTCAAAGATATTCATGTGTCACATAATGACATTTCGGTCAACAACAGTGGTCTTGTAAGATTATATTGTGTAGGAAGTTGTAGCTGTCTGCCTTTGTGTAAGTATATCTATGATGCTCCCATAACAATGAAATCGTCCAACAGAACATTTCTCATTGTATATCCCATTGTTCTGCGACACGTGATTACATTAAAATTGCAAGAAAAGGGACAGAGCAGAGAGACGCCTCTGAGCTAATCTTCACAAGAGGAAAATGCTTTGCCTCCAAGAAGTACTTGTCCACTAATCTGTGGATTAAAGTCTCCAAAATCCTCAACGTTCCCCATCTTCTTGAAGTCATCCAATAATCCTATGCGGCAGACATGACCGTAATCATTACCTGAGAAAAGCGCCCTCTGCGTCCGAGCGGGCTCCCGTCTCCTTGACTCAGAGCATGTCTGCATAATGTTTCTGTCTAAAGGGGGTGGAAAGGGGGTGCCCACCTGTGAAGGGTACAAAGGAGGTTCTTTGGCACTGCCAATGGCTTCTCTCTGCACCCTGTCTTTTACTGATGCCTGGAACTTTCCCCTGGGAATAAAGCTCCCCTCTGTAGCTAAAACCACATTCCTGCAAAAACAAAGCAGATAGGTAAGCTCTCCAGGTCAGAGAAATGCAGAGAATCCTAGAAACAAAGAAGGTGGGAGTCAGCCAGGAGCATAAATCCCTCCAGGTGGAAGAAGTCATAGACACAGAGAAGTCTCTGTTCTACCACACCCTGCAGGAGACTGCGCTGGTAGCAGAATTCTCTGCAGTTCTTCCCGAACATCAGAGGTTATGAGAACTACCTGACACTTTTTAAAAGCAGACTGCTAAGCAGGCTTTCAAAACTGCCTAGAAATTCTGATTCAGTAGGCAGGAAGTCAGGCATAAGAACTTTCTTGAGTATATGTTTGCAACACATAATAATTCCATTCATCTCAGGGAACTAGCATATACACGTATGGCTTCTGCACCATTTTCCTTCCCCTCCCCCTCCCTAGAACACCCATTTCTAAGGAGCTCCAGGTGATGCTGATGCCACAGGTGCATGGAAAAACTTTTGCACAGCACTGCTCATCAGGATGATGGCTTTTTCTTATAGCTGTGGAGAACACGCCAAATTATCTTTTTCCTTACCTAAATCACAGAGCAACCCTTCACAGCCATCCTGTAATAAACAGAAATTCAAAGACAGTGCACCCTTTCTGCCATCTGCATAAAAATCTGAAGAGACGCTCCACACAGAAGCCGACCGTGCAATGATTCAGTCTCCTTTCTGTGTCACTCCTTTCCTCTCACGACAAAAAAACAAATGAGTTGACAGCTGACCGTGGATTCACACCTCCAACCAACGTACTTTAGAAAGACCTTCCACCTGGAGGCAGCTACGTCAAAACCTCACGCTTGTTCTGAAGTCCAGGCGTGCCCAGCATAAAGCTATTTGTCTACAATGGACAAGAAAGGCGCTCCTGTAAGGCTGTCACAGAGCTGAAAGTTTCCATCACCTTGCGCCATGTCTGTGCTGCTGCAGGGTTGGTGGGCAAGCCTATTCTGCCAGCGGCAGTTAGTACAGTGCACAAAATCAGGGGCAGTAACATCTGATGATGATGGTGACGACGCTACTCACTGATGTATTTACTATACACTTGATCACTGTTTTACAGTGTAGTCCTTCAACTTATTTTTTTTTTTTGTGGGTACCGGGGGGTCGACCTCAGGACCTCGAGCGCCAGCAGGCGCCAGTGCCGCTGAGCGATATCACCGGCCCCTTTTTCGTATGTGGGTTCCGGGAGTCGAACTCGGGCCCTCGCGCTTGCCGGGCAGGCGCTTAAGCCGCTGAGCCATCTCACCGGCCCTTATTTCTTAAAAGTTAACTATGCAGCAGCCTCAGATAAGACTGCAGGATAGCAGGAGAAGGCAATGGCATCATAGAAGGTGACAGCCAGCTGCTTCGGAAGACCTTCCAGTGGGACAAGGGGGGCAGAAGAAGAAAATGACACTGATGACCCTCAACCTGTGTAAGTCTAAGATAATGTGCATTTGTGTCTTAGTTTTTAACAAAAACTGTTTTTTCTTTAAATCAAAAAAAGCTTATAGATTAAGGATATAAAGAAAATATTTTTGTACAGCCATGCAATATGTTTGTGTTTTAAGCTAAGTAGATTTTTTGTTTTCTTCTTCAGTTGTGACTGTGGACTGCCCCGCAGCCCTTACCCTGGGAATCAAACCCAGGGCCTGCGAATGTTAGGCAAGTGCTCTATCACTAAGTTACAGCCCCGGCCCTCAAGCTACGCGTACTCCAAGCATCAAAACGCTTTTGTAAAACTCAAAGGTTCGCAAAGCCAATTCATATTACTGAAGAAAGAAAGTATTTTTATAAACCCAGTGCAGCCTCAGCAGTGCACGGTAACATCCTCAACCTTTGCGCTCCCCACTCACCAGTACCCAGAGCAACTTCCAGGGCTGTGTGCTCCGTTCACGGTAAGTGTTCGGATAGTTGTACCACTTTTTATCCTTTATGCCACATTTTCACAGTAACTGTTGCTTAGATTCATGAACACTCGCCATTGCACTGCCACTGTCTTAATACTAAGCACAAAAGCATGACACACAGGATTGCAGCCCAGGAGCAACTGGCCACACCACACAGCCCGGATGCACCATGGGCTGTAGCATCCTGGTTGGGTAAGGACACTTCATGACATTAGCACAGTGAAAAACCATCTACGATGTGTTTCTCAGTCTGTGCCCTCATTGTTAAGTGGCATTCACGGCATCTTTCCATTACTCCTTTGTGTTAATCCCAGCAGAGCCAAACCCAACTCGCCATCTTCAGTCAGGATGAACAGAGCTCTGCGTGGAGACCCCTAGAACACTACAACAACCATGGTCACCTGGCCGCTTCCGGGCTGGCCTCCACAAGGGGCCCAGTGATCCCACCTGTGGTGTAGACCCTCCCATGCTGTAGCAGGGTTGGTCTGTGTGACCAATAAAATACAGAAGTGATTATATGTGACTAACGTGAGGTCATTAAAAGACATTCCCGCCTCTGGCTTTTTCTCACTCCTGATACAAGAGAAAGCACGTCAAGCAAACCCTCAAGTGACTCCATGAAGAGGTCTACATGGTGAGGAACTGGGCGGTGGGGGTTCCTCCAACACTACACCAGTGAGCCCTCCTCAAGTGGCCCCTTAGTCCACTCAGCCTTCAGTGACCACAGCCCTGCTGTCACCTTGACTGCAGTCTCATGAGAAACCCTCAGCCATACCATCCAGGTTCCTGACTTTTCCCTGAAATAGTAAAAATGTTTCTTAAGCCACTAAATTTGAGAGAATTTGCTAAGCAGAAATAGAGAACCAATAAAGAAACCTGAGACATCCAAAGCACCCCCCAGCCTTCCACAGGAAGAAGCTGAAGAAGAACTGGGATGCCAAAAGCTAATAAATTCCTGTGTAGGAGATGAACACAGGCACAGGCCGCAGAACCATGGAGAGCAGAGGTACGATAGAGAGGATGCATGTACAGATAGGATGGGAAACTGCACGCGCAGTCTCTATTGCTTCCAACCACAAGAGCCAAGGAATGTAATTTTTCTAAAGTCCTTCCAAGGCTAGATGTGCAGACTGTTGCCAAAAAGGGCAGAAGTGACTAGTTGATAAAATGACTAAAATCCATCCAAAGCCCCCATTTAGAACATTTGAAATACTCATTATTTTGATAGAAAAGCGGTCACACAGGAAGCTTCGTTTTCACCTCCCATTCCCAAAGACCAGCTAGCTCACTTTCCCAGCCAACTCCAGTCAACTACCACATCCTAGTCTTCTGACCCTGCCCAGCCCCAGTAGAGCTTTACCCTCTAGTATAGCTCAGATGAGGGGGAAACTATAAATCCAAGTTTCAGAAAAGAGTGCTCACTGTTAAAATATGCAAGGTATTTTATTATATTGTTCTACTTATGTTTTAAAAAACAGTTGGTCAAGCCAGGTATGGTAGTGCTTGCCCGTGATCCCAGCTACCTGGGAGGCTGAAGCAGGAAGATCACAAGTTTAGCGAGGCTATTTGGGGCAATCCAACAAGTACTGGTCTCAAAATAAAATAAGGGCTTGACGATGTACTTAGTGAGTGGTACAGCACTTATCTAGCAAGCACCAGGCCCTGTGTTCAATCCCCAATACCAAAAATAAAATAAATAAATAAATAAATACATAAATAAGCAAAGTTGGTCAAAATCCACAACTCAAGAACAATCCCAATACACAGTTTGAAAAATATATCCTAAAACATGCTCTTGAACACTCTGAAGCTCCTGAAATCCTCATTAGAGACAAAAGCAAAACACTGAAATAATAAATTCCCCTTGGCCCCAACCATGTGTAAATATTTAGTTCCACTTCACCAACATCCATAACATACACATTAAATGCTTCTGCTTCTACCTAATCAAGAACAACCTCAGGCAGATTCTATTCAAATGTAGAAAATTACAGGCGCTAACATTCCTTTCCTCTGCCTACAACTAATGACCAACTAATGACCGGATCCTCCAACAACTCCAGCTGAGGCACCCTTATCACTCATACCAAGTGTGGCTCCCAGGGAAAATTTCAATCTTGTCAAAAATTTTTTAAAGGAAGTAGAAAGGCAGGAAATAAAACCTCAGCAAAAACCAAATTTTCTTGGAAAGAAACCAGTTAAATACATGTTTTTACTTCCACAAGATGGACTACAGGTCCCTGTTAAAAAGAGTAAAATCAATCTATGGAGACGGAAAATAATTAGTGGTTGCCTGGGGGTGGGAATGCAGAGGGACTGTAAAAAGGCTGGGGTTGATGGAAGATGGAAATGTTTGAAACCACGCTGTGGCCCACCAGGCGCACAACTCTGTAAGTGTACCAAAAATCAATGATTTACACTTAAAACAAGTGATTTTAAGGGAAATTATATAGCAATTTTTTATATAGTAATTATTTATGGCAAAATATCTCTCGGGAGAGCTATTGAAAAAAGAAAAAGAACTATATGGCTAGATAGCAAAAAATGTTCAAAATACATGTTAGTGAAAACAAGCAATGTGTAGGACAAGTTTCCCATTGGATTTTTCAGGCGGCTGCATACATCACCTGCCTGGGCATTTCCAGAAAGACACCTAGAGGCTGAGCATGGCAGCCGTCTCCAGGAAATGGGTCCAGGGAACGTCTGACTTCCAACCGCATGTCCCTTTGTACTGACTGAATCCATTTGCCTTGAGCATGCATTATTTTTCATAAACACAAAAATAAGTTGGGTAGAAGCCCTTATCAGCAGTCCCGCATTCCTAATGGTCAATATTAGCAGTTAATACTGTCTTTTGAGGAAGGGGACAGCCTGCTGCGTCAGAATTTAAATATTTCTCAGTCGAAGACTATGTTTAAAAGGTGTCTGTCTTTGACAATAAAGTAGCAAGTGACAGAATCTTCTGCCTGAAACCTTACTTTATAAAACCCAACAGGAAGAGAATTTGAATGCCCTCTGAGGAGGGAATGTGGCTTTCTAAGATTTAATCATCTGTTTCTGCAGGTGTTCAAACAAAGCTCAGTTTTGCTTTATGAATCTGAAAAGGCATTATATTCATTATATTTCAGTACAGGGCTCTATGAATCTAGGAAATTGACCTAGATACATATGAATTACCAAAGCTCAACCAAGAAGATATAAAAATCCTAAATAAAACAATAACAATCAATGAAATCGAAGATATAATTAAAAACCTCCCAACAAAGAAAAGCCCAGGCCCTGATGGATAAACTGCTGAATTCTACAAGAAATTTAGAGAAGACCTAACACCACTACTTCTCAAACTCTTTAATGAAATTGAAAGGGAAGCAATACTCCCAAATTCATTCCTGGAAGCAAGCATTACCCTGATACCAAAACCAGAGAAGGACCCAACTAAGAAAGAGAACTACAGACCAATCTCCCTAACGAACATAGATGCAAAAATCCTCAATAAGATACTGGCAAACAGAATGCAGCAAATCATAAAGAAGATTATACACCATGACCAAGTGGGATTCATCCCAGGGATGCAGGGATGGTTTAACATATGTAAATCAATAAATGTAATACACCATATTAACAGAACCAAGGACAAAAATCATATGATCATCTCAACAGATGCAGAAAAAGCTTTTGACAAAGTCCAGCATCCATTCATGATAAAAACTCTACAGAAAATTGGAATAGATGGTCTTTATCTCAATCTGATAAAAGCTATCTATGACAAACCAATAGCCAATATCATACTAAATGGACAAAAACGGAAAGCCTTCTCTCTAAAATCAGGAACAAGACAAGGATGTCCATTGTCCCCACTCTTATCCAACATAGTCCTGGAAACTTTAGCCAGAGCAATCAGACAAGAGAAAGAAATAAAAGGAATAATGAGTGGAAAGGAAGAAGTTAAATTATCATTATTTGCAGATGACATGATACTCTACGTAGAAGACCCCAAAAACTCCACTAAAAAATTGCTAGATTTAATAAGCAAATTCAGGAGTGTAGCTGGATACAAAGTCAACACTCAAAAATCAATAGCCTTCCTGTACACCAATAACAAACTTACTGAGAGAGAAATTAGGGAAATAACACCTTTCACAATAACATCTAAAAAAATGAAATCCCTAGGAATCAATCTCACAAAGGAGGTAAAAAACCTCTACACTGAAAACTACAGTACTCTGAAAAAGATTGAAGAGGATATCAGAAAATGGAAAGATACCCCTTGCTCTTGGGTCGGAAGAACCAACATAGTGAAAATGGCCATACTTCCAAAACTGTTATACAGATTTAATGCAATTCCGATCAAAATTCCAACAACATATCTCACAGAATTAGAGAAAACAATCCTAAAATTCATCTGGAACCAGAAGAGACCTAGAATAGCAAGGGCAATTCCGGGCAACAAAGGCAAGGCAGGGGGTATCACAATCCCTGATTTGAAATTATATTATAAAGCTACTGTGATAAAAACAGTGTGGTATTGGCAAAAAAAAAGACCCGAAAATCAATGGAACAGATTAGAAGATGCAGAAACAACTCCAGACATACTAAGCCACCTTATCTTTGACAAAGGTGCCAAACACATTCACTGGAAGAAAGATAGCCTCTTTAATAAATAGTGCTGGAAAAATTGGCTCTACACATGCCGAAGATTAAAATTAGACCCATATCTTTCACCATGCACTAAACTAAATTCAAAATGGATCAAAGATCTAAAATATTAAAACAGAAACATTAAATCTGCTGGAAAATAGAATAGGTAAAACTCTTGAAGACATTGGTATAGGCAAAGACTTTATGAATAAAAGATAGTAATACGTAATGTATTAACCATTGTTACCCTCCTATTATGTTGTTTTGAAAATTTGTTCTTCTTTTGATTTGTTTTGTTTTTTTTCTTCTCTTTAAAATAAAAAAAAAAAAAAAGACTTTATGAATAAAACTCCAATGGCACAGGAAGTATCACAAAGAATCAACAACTGGGATCTCATCTTATTAAAAAGCTTTTGCACAGCAAGAGAAACCATCATCAGAGTGAACAGACAACCCACAACATGGGAAAAAATGTTTGCCAGCTATTCCTCAGACAAAGGATTACTATCGAGAACATACAAAGAACTCAAAAAAATCAGACCTCCCAAATTTAAAGACCCAATCCAAAAATGGGCATCTGAGATGAATAAACACTTCTCCGATGAAGAAATACAAATGGCAAATAAATATATGAAAAAATGTTCAACATCACTAGTCATTCGAGAGATGCAAATTAAAACAACACTGAGATTCCATCTCACCCCAGAAAGAATGGCTATTATCAAGAAATCAACCAATAACAAATGCTGGAGGGGCTGTGGGGAAAAAGGAACCCTTCTCCACTGTTGGTGGGAGTGTCGACTGGTGCAGCCACTGTGGAAATCAGTGTGGAGATTCCTCAAAAAACTAGGATTGGAGGTCCCATTTGACCCGGCTATTCCCCTTCTGGGTATCTTCCCAGAAGAATTAAAAACATATATCGTACCACAACAACATATGTGCACCCATGTTTATAGCAACACAATTTGTAATAGCTAGATTGTGGAAACAACCCAAATGCCCATTAACTGAGGAATGGATAAAAAAGATGTGGTATTTTTATACAATGGAGTACTACTCAGCCATAAAGAAAGATAAACTGGAAACTTTTATAGGTAAATGGCTGCAACTCGAGAAAATACTCACAAGCGAAATAAACCGGACACACGTGTGTAAACATCGTATTGTCTCCCTAGTATGAAAATGCAATTTCACTGTGACTATTCCATTCCTTAGTCTTCTATTTTTAACCTAGCTTTTACATGGCTTAATCTTATACTGAGTAATGTTTCTCTCCAAAAGGTATTTGTACATTCTCTAATTCTTGAGTTTGTTAATACGTGAGAATGTTTACTTGTTGTCTTTAAAAAAGTTAACTAATTAATTAAAAAAAAAAGAATCTAGGAAATTGAAATATACTTCGCATGTTTATCAAAAATAAAAGAAAGGCCGGGTATACAGCCCGGCAGCACAAGCGCCTGCCTGAGAAGCGCAAAGTTCTGAGTTTGATTGTCGGTACCAAAAAATAAAAAGAAAAGAAAAAGAAAACACTAAACTGAAGCCCACCCCCCCAAAAAAATAGCTAAATACAAGACCAAAAAATAGTATCCAGACCTCTGATAAGTGCCCAGCTCTGGGCCTGGGCCTGGCCTTACCTCACTCCTTGGCTGTCACCTTGCTACCAAGGACAGACACTCTGAAAATTAAGAACTTGAGGCTCTCACACATCCTCTCCTCTCCAACTTCCTCAAACACAGATATCTTCTAGCCTTCAGCCCACCCTGTCATTACACAGCTTCCTGATTTTGAAAGCCAGGATGACCAGAATTTAAACCATCAAATACTATGGTTGCCAGCGTTCAAACAAGAGATGATGTTTAACCTGCATCCAGACTCAGCTGCAGCTCTGCCCCCTGATCATCACCTCTGGAACAGCATCCCCTTCATCTGCCCTCACCCCCAATCCCGGGGGCCTCCCTGGCCCTGGAGTTTCACTGCAGCAGCTATACCCCATTTCTGCCCTCATCTATTTGGACCATTTGGATTATTTCAACTACATTATCTGCTATCGTTTGACTGTGTCTCCTAAAATTCATGTGCTAGAAAATCCCAAATACTACTGTGTTGGGAAGTGGGGACCTCAAAAGAGGTAATTAGATCACGAGGGATCTGCCATCGTGAATGGGTTAATGTCATTACTCCAGGAGTGGGTTAGTTGTTAGGAGAATGGATTCATTACGAAAGTGAGTTCAGCTCTTACTTCCTCTAACCCTTTTGCCCTCTCTTGGCCTTCCACCTTCCACCACGGGATGACACAGCACGAAGGCCCTCACCACGCTCTTGGACTTCCCAACATCCAGAACCGTAAACCAAGTAGTCTCCGCTCATTACGAACTACCTGGTCTCAGATAGTGTGTGCCAGCAGCAGAAAGTGGACTTTGAAATTCTTCGACATTCAGTCACCTATTATGTCATCTATTATGTCACTCTCATGAACAGGAGAGATAAAAGGGAATTTCTGTGGTAACATTTAGGATAGTGTCTCGTTTCTTAACAGCAGCTTTATCAAGACGTAATTCACATACCGTACAATTCACCCTTATGAAGAGCACAATTCAGTGGTTTCTGGTATATTCGGAGTTGTGTAGCCATCACCACTAATTTTAGAAACATTTTAATTACCCCAAAAATAAACCTGTAGCTACCAGTAGTCCAACATAGTGCTTTCATGAAAATAATTTTTTTCAGCTTCAGATGTGCAACCTTTTGGAGCATTTAAAATTATAAATTGCCCATGACCATACGATAGGTGATCTAGGTTAATACAGTTAATAATTATCCATGGTTGGAGATATGCAACTTGAAGGGCAAGGGTAAAGTTTTACCTTGGGAAAAAATGCAGCACAACTATGACAATGACAATACTCAAAAGTCAATAGCCTTCCTGTACACAACTAACAAACTTACTGAAAGAGAAATTAGGGAAACAATACCTTTCACAATAACATGCAAAAAAATGAAATACCTAGGAATCAACCTCACAAAGGATGTAAAAGACCTATATACTAAAAACTACAGTACTCTGAAAAAGGAGATTGAAGAGGATATCAGAAAATGGAAAGATATCCCTTGCTCCTGGATAGGAAGAACCAATATAGTGAAAATGGCCATACTTCCAAAATTGTTATACAGATTTAATGCAATTCCAATCAAAATTCCAACAGCATATCTCACAAAATTAGAGAAAACAATCCTAAAATTCATTTGGAATCAGAAGAGACCCAGAATAGCAAAGGCAATTCTGGGGTACAAAGGCACGGCAGGGGGCATCACAATCCCCAACTTGAAATTATACTATAAAGCTACTGTGATAAAAACAGTGTGGTACTGGCAAAAAAACAGACCTGAAGATCAATGGAACAGATTAGAAGATGCTGAAACAACCCCAGACATACTAAGCCACCTTATCTTTGACAAAGGTGCCAAACACATTCGCTGGAAGAAAGATAGCCTCTTTAATACATGGTGCTGGAAAAACTGGCTCTACACATGCTGAAGATTAAAACTAGACCCATATCTTTCACCACGCACTAAACTAAATTCAAAATGGATCAGAGATTGAAATATTAAAACAGAAACATTAAATCTGCTGGAAGGTAGGATAGGTAAAACCCTTGAAGACATTGGTGTAGGCAAAAACTTTATGAATAAAAACTCAACCGCACAGGAACTATCCCAAAGAATCAACAACTGGGATCTCATCTTATTAAAAAGCTTTTGCACAGCAAGAGAAACCACCAACAGAGTGAAAAGATAACCCACAACGTGGGAAAAAATGTTTGCCAGCTGTTCCTCAGACAAAGGATTACTATCAAGAATATATAAAGAACTCAAAAAAATCAGACCTCCCAAATTTAAAGACCCAATCCAAAAATGGGCATCTGAGATGAATACACATTTCTCAGGTGAAGAAATACTAATGGCAAATAAATATACAAAAAAATGTGCAACATCACTAGTCATTCGAGAGATGCAAATTAAAACAACACTGAGATACCATCTCACCCCAGAAAGAATGGCTACTATAAAGAAATCAACTAATAACAAATGCTGGAGGGGCTGTGGGGAAAAAGGAACCCTTCTTCACTGTTGGTGGGAGTGTCGACTGGTACAGCCACTGTGGAAGTCAGTGTGGAGATTCCTCAAAAAACTAGGCTTGGAGGTCCCATTTGACCCAGCTATTCCCCTTCTGGGCATCTTCCCAGAAGAATTAAAAACATCGTACCACAGCGATATATGTGCACCCATGTTTATAGCAGCACAATTTGTAATAGCCAGATCTTGGAAACAACCCAAATGCCCATCAACTGAGGAATGGATAAGAAAGATGTGGTATTTTTATACAATGGAGTACTATTCAGCCATAAAGAAGGATAAACTGGAGACTTTTATAGGTAAATGGATGCAACTCGAGAAAATACTCATAAGTGAAATAAACTGGATGCACATGTGTAAGCATCATATTGTCTCTCTAGTATGAGAAACTGAAAGAGTAAATAAGATCCAAAAGGTACAATAGACACGGTGAATCAAAAAGAAACTGGTCAGGGCCAGTGAGATGGCTCAGCGGCTTAAGCGCCTGCCCGGCAAGCGTGAGGGCCCGAGTTCGACTCCTGGAACCCACATACGAAAAAGGGGCCGGTGATATCGCTCAGTGGCACGGGCGCCTGCTGGCGAGCGAGGTCCTGAGGTCAACCCCCCAGTACCCACAAAAAAAAAAAAAAAAAGAAAGAAACTGGTCAAAAGGAAAGAGAGACTGGAATAGGGAAAAGAAAGAAGGGAAAGGGAAAAAAAATTATATATATATATAAGATGGTTAAGATAGATACACTACCAATTTTACTTAGTTCATTGAAGAGTAAGGTTTGTGCCAATAATGTTTGGACAATTGAATGCTAATGTCTGGTATCCTGAATAACTAACTTAAAGATAATAATACGTAATGCATTAACCATTGTTACCCTCATATTATGGTGTTTTGAAAATTTGTTCTTTTTTTGATTTGTTTTGTTTTTTCTTCTCTTTAAAATAAATAAATAAATAAATAAATAAATAAATAAACAAACTATGACAATGACAAGCAGCAAAAAACGGAAGTTTACACTTGGATAGCGCTTCACAGCTTATAAAATGTATTTGAATACTACAGTTAACGACAAACTATTGCACACTTAAAACACTTATTAGGAGAATAGAGCTCTTAAAAAGTGTTCTTATCACAAAAAAATTTTAAGGAAAAAGCAGTGGCTTTTTCCAATCCTCCCAGTCATCTGGTAGGCACACAGGACGTTTACAATTGGGGAGCCTGCCACTGTATTCTAGGGGACACCTGACTCCCCCGTCACCTGGGTAGGACCCCCAGCCCAGCCCCCAGCCTGTGCGAGGGGAGTAAACAAACCAGCTCGCTGAGCAGGCGCCCACCGCCAAGCCATTCAACTGCATATGTGACTTTAAAAGAAAAAACAGGAAGACAAGGAGAGCTATTTGTGCTTTCGATGCAACAAAGCAAGCTTTGTCTTACGCTAAGCCTTGGAGACTGTTTCAGCATTGGCTGGGCTGTGCCACAGAGCCACTGGTCCCATGTCCTGAATAAATGTCCCTTTTTTTGGTGGTGAGAACATGAGCCCTCACCTAGGACCTAAGTTCTGGGTTCTCCTGAGGTCACCTCAAAAGTCAGAAGCAAAACCTCAAGTACCTGTGTGTCACCCAGAAGGGAAGGTAGGCTAGAGTTAGAATCTTTTAATTAAAATGAGGTAAAATTCTAATTACTCCACAAGTCTCCAGAATGACATGATTGCTGACTCATCAAGTCTTATTACAACCTGACCCACTGGGAACAAGGGCTTCACCTTGTTAACTAGAAAAAACAGCATGCTTTTTCCAGGAACATTAACTCCTTTTTTCAGGCATAAAGTGCTATTTAGTGGGTTTGGTTATTAGTCTCTAAGCTGCTTAATGGCCTAGAAGAGATTAACCAACTTTTGAAAAGTAATCCATCGTAAGTAACAATGGTTAAGGCTTCCCAGAGTACAGGACACGTCTCTTTAATTAACACTGACTGAAATGCACACTGCACACAAACACACGCTACTCTCACATGCATCCTATTTTTCTATGAATTGGACATATGGTGATAGCAAATTCTAAACAATACAACATAAACAAAAGGGTTAGCCGTACCACACTCCAGGCAATGATATTCCTACCATCCCCAATTTCTGTGCCACTCCAAAACACAAAGAAGTTGGATGGGTCAACAAGCAAACCAACCAGTGAGCTCACGGGGATCCTTCCTTTTTCCTGTGGACAGCTGGAAGGGGGAGTGGCCTGACTGACAGCTGTACATCCTCCACATGACCTCCCTCCACGTGACCTCCCCCCACGTGACCTCCCCAACGGAGGCCCAGGTGAGTAACCCCAGGGTCTTCCTGCCATCCTGGGGGTTACTTCAGAGGGAGGCAGCCAGGCCCTGAAGGCGCTGCAGCTCGCCTGCCAGCTGTTATGCCACCCCCAACAGTGGCCTCTCCAGACACAGCAGCTGCCTCTCTGAGCAGCGGCCAGAAAACCGAGCCTGACAAGGCCAAGATCAGGGAGAGACTGGCCCCAAAGCTGCTGTGCCCTAAATTCTCAAACCCCGTGGACCAAGACCACCACAGCCCAATTTCCTAGCAACTCCAGGAAAGCAGCAGCAGTGCAATTTCCGCCTGGCTATTTTTGCAGAAATGCACAGCTCTCAATTGAACAGGCTGCTTTTCCTAAACTGGGAAAAACTGTCACCATGACAGCTGCAGTTGTCTCAGACGCCCTGCTGCAGCTCCAGGAGACAGCCTTGGCCACAGCCAGCTTGAAACACAGACCTACCTGGATCACTCCACCCTGCAGCCACTCCCGATGACTCTGACCTGATCCTGCCTCCATCATTCCTATTAAAGTTCTCAAAAAGACCCATCAAATGTACACAACTGCACATGCCCAGCCTGCTCCTGCTCTATATAAGCAATGCTCTCTCACCCACTCCTCTGGTCAGTCAAGGAAGGCTTCCCTCTGCCTCCCTCAGCCCCCATGCTGCAGCACAAATCCCAACAAAATCTCACTTTGAAAATCTCCCTTGGGTGGTGCTGTAAACCTACTCATGATTCTTATTTCAGATACGATGCAGAGCAAGTTGCATTAAAAAGAGCTGGTACACTGGGCACGGTGGTGCACACCTGTAATCCTAGTACTTGGGAGGCTGAGGCAGGAGGATCGCCACAAGTTCCAGGTCAGCCTAGGACACATTGTCAGGGGGAAAAAAAAAAAAAAGAGTTGGTAACTCTAGGGCTACAGAGACTGGTGGCAGAAATCAATGACTGGCAGCGACCACAGATGGTGGCAACTGGCAGCAAGTGGCAGTAACCAGTAGCAATCTGCAGTGACTGGTGACAATGACCAGCAGAGAGCCCCAAAAGGGCAACAGAAGCTGCTGGAGAAGTTGCCAGGGGCAGCTGGGAGCTGCTAAGAGCTGTAACCCTAAGGGCCAACAGCCACTCACCCTCAGAGGTGGAACCACTAACACTGAGGGAGTTGCGGTTTGCTGATTAACGATTTCCATCTGAATTGAGCAAAAGAACCCTCAGCTGCTTGGTGACAGGAAGAGCAGACTTGCAAAGGCATCTGAGGTGACAACACAACTCTGTGTGTGTGTGCACACTCCCAGGCATGAAGACAGAAGATCACAGCAGTCTATGACATTGCCAGGCAACGTCTGGGCTGTTTCCTTCACGCACACTCCCCACCCCCACAAACCCAGCTCTGCTCCCCTAGCTCACAGTACCTCTGAATCACACAGCTGCTGTCCATACCTTTGTGGACGTCTCTCTTGGCACCTGGGATCACAGTTAAGTACAAAACGTAACTTCTCTACCAGACTACACTGCTTGAAGCTTAATTCCACATGTTCACACCCCACGGAACTCATGATACATGGGTATTAATTTCACCTCCTGATCCCCCCGAGTTCCAGCTCAAGACTCTGGCCCTCCCCAACATCCATCACATTCCAGACCAGTGCAGCAGCCCCCAGTGACTGCTGGGGTACACTCCCTGGGCAGCCCCTCCCACATGGAGCCAGGGTTCACCTGTGTGACCAGTGGAATAAAACGGCTCTTGGTCCTCTTAGATCACAGACCTGAGAGGGGCCATGGCAGAAGCAGCCTTAGAGAGAAGGCATGGAGCAAGCGACTGACACCTCCCACCAATGAGCACACAGGTGAGCTTGAAGCTACATCCTCCAGACCTGCTGAGCCTTGGGGTGACTGAAACCCAGCCGATAGCTTCCCCGCAACCTCACTGAAGACACTGAGCCAGAGCTAATCCCTTAGCCAGCCCTGATCCCTGAGCTGCACAAACCATGTGAAGTAATATATGGGATTTTTTAAGCTGCTATATTTGGGGATCATATGTTATACAGCAATAGACACTAAGACTCTCCATGCCACCTCTGTCTGGGATATTCTTCCCTGGTCCCACCTATCAAAATTCTCAATGTTGAGATCCAAGGAAAGTGGCTTATCTCTTATAAAAATGCTTTAGAATCTCACTCTCCAGTTACTTGCTCCTTTCTCTTTCCTCAAATCGCCTGGCTCAGTCTCTATTAGTGATGTTTTCTGCCTTATGTTGCAGTTATCCCACACTCTGCCCTAGGGCACAGGTCATCTGGGTCTTCTCACTGATAGTACTTTGGCCTTGTCTTACAGAGACTCTGCCCCACCCCACTTCTGTGCACTGGAAAAACCAGGAAGTGGTAGTGGTGGACATTAAATTAAGGTTGGGATGGTTCCCAGCCATAAAGCATCGATTAACTGTAGAGGAAACTTCTCTAACCAGGGGACACATTTGTAAAATGTGGATTACAGAAAGAGAGGAGAAACGCACATCGGACAGGTCGTGGTTAGAACTCAACCTTCCCCTACCTTCCTGACTCTTGTATGTTCCCTTGTGCTCCCATCAGAAGAGAGTGGGAAAGGAGGAATAATTTATAGAAGCAATGATGCTGTTGTGCCCAGGATCCAGCAAGAGCCAGGGCCTCTGCACACACACGCTCAGTGTACACGCAGGTGCAGTTCACAGGGCAAGTGAGGGAAGTAAAGGGAGTTAGGTCAGCGTCCGCCAAGTCCTCTACAAGGTCTTCCAGCAGCTGACAGCCACAGATCGTCAAGGCGGGAGTCAAAGCACTCTGGGTTTGCATCTTGACTCCACAACAGATCATTGAACTGGATCCACTCCTTGGACCTTCAGATTTCCTACAAATGATTAAGGCAGTTGTAGGACAGGAGAGCAATCTAGGAGTTGGGCGGAACACCCAGTGTTTGTCCACTCATCTACTTCCCTTCCCTTTCTAGAGCCAGGTTTTGATGATGCAGATATCCAAACCAACCTGCTCTACCTGTCTACATTGCCACAAATCTCGGAGATCAAATCTCAGAGACTTATGCATGACCCCAACGACAAGTTTGGCTCCCTCGAAACATATATTCTCTCGAAGCAGAACTCATTAAAACTTAGCAGGAGGCTGGCCGAAAGCATTATCCTGAGCCAATTACACACAGCAGTTATCACCCTGCATCACCTATCACGGCTAATTTCACATGCTAGCATCCCCCGTATGTCCGTACCTGCCTTAGGGGCAGAAGCTATGGATTCCCTTCCTTCTTTGTGTTATCAGCTTTATAGTTTAGTACAACTTCAATGGTAAATAATTAAGCCAAGTGTGGCAGCACACACCTGCAGTCCCAACACTTGGGAGGCTGAGGCAGGAAGATAACCGTGTGTTCAAGGCCAGCCTGAACTACACACCGAGACCCTGTCTCAAAAAACCAAAAAAAAAAAAAAAAAAAAGAAGAAGAGAAGAAGATAACTGACTAATCAGTCAAGAAAATTAACATTTCTAGAACTTACCAAGTATGATATAACCCTTCTCAGGGCACTAAGAAAGTAGAAATGGTGAAAAATCTACTAAGGATTGAATAGTTCCTTTTTCAACATGAAGCATATTTGTTACATGTTTATTATGATTCTAGTACAACCCACTGTATTAGACAAAGTAGACAAAAGGAAGCAAAAACCTTTTCAGAAAAATGTATTTATAAAACATTACCATAACATTCATAAAATATAAACTTTTAAAGTAATCACTGAAGTCACCGTAGTCTATTTATTGGTTAATCTAGAATGTGAAATTGATGTAAAAGATTCCAATACTTAAATTATATATGACTAATTTTATTATCAGTTTTTTAAAAGTTTAAGTATTACTCGGAGCACTTTTTCTTCTTCAAATGAAACCAATCTTTGTCAGGAAAGGATTTTATATTATATATTATTTTATAATATTTATTTATAAAATTATTTTATAATTTTATATATATTGTAATACTGTACTTTTTTTCCTAACATGGTGAGTTCACCATATTACAATTAGTAAATTATATCTAAAACTTATCAACAAACAAGGCCAAGATTGTGCAACTGGAACTAGTCCAAATAGAACACCAACTAAAATAAAACAGTTCTTTAAAAAAACACCCTGAACAGTTAAAAAGATTAGACATGTTATAATATGGAAGACCAAAAAGAAACTGATCAATACCCACCAGAAGCAAGAGGGCACATCCAGCAGAGGTTAATGACCTTTTCGTTCTTGCTCCTGCTCCTGAAAGGCCTGTCTTTGTCACCAGCTGGGACCAGCAATGCCTCTCCATGGCAACGGCAGCAAGTCCTTCAGATGCCCCCTCTTACATTAAATATTTATTAGGTTTCAGAACAGTGGGCTTTGCGGGGAAGTTCTTGAGAGGCACAGGCAACTCTGAGCCCACCACCCTTCCTTTGGAGACACCTCGTCACATTCACTGAAACCCAGAAGAGAGCCCACAACCAGTTCTTGGGGACAGGCAAGCATTACACTATCCCTTTTATATGACCTATTTTTCCTCCAGCCATATATGACTTCTTGTGTCTGTTGCTTACATGGCATTCAGTATCCATTTGGACCAAAGTTAAAAATTTTCAAAGTTTTTATCCTCTCAGTCCCCTCAGGACCTCATCCAATAACTTATAAGAACAACAAAAAATCTAATAAGTACAAAATCTATTTAAACCCTAATAAGCTCTTGTATCATGGTTGTTTGGAAAGAATTAAAGTTGTAATGAGTTCCTCTGTGGGTTACATCTTAATTTGTTTCCACGAAGCACATGAGGTTTAAAATAATCAACTACAGTACCCCTGGCTCAGCAGAAGCCCTCCTGGAGCACCCCTTTATATTTAGGGGAAGCCTAGGTTCTAATATTAGCGCAAAGCTTATTGTCATGCATTAGGGTTACTTCACATCCCAAAGCAGAAGCGCAGAAGCCAGGAACAGATACTTAAGTTTCCTGGTAATAAAAAGGATGCCTTTGCTTTGCTTTGCTTTCTTTGCTCTACCTGAACAGCCAAGTGGAAAGCAAAGTCTCCCAGGATGCTCAAAGACACCACAGCCATCTTGTTGAGCCTGGCTCACCACCAGGAGTGATGAATCTCTGTGAAGATTCTGGGGGCAAGGATCTCTGAGCAGGCTGTCATCACAGAAGGCTGAACACATTTTGTGTGCTGCAGGAGCAGAACTGTCAGGAAGCCGCTCAGGCAGCAGGACACCTTCCCCTTCCGGGACCTTGCCCAGGGCCAACCCTTAGCAGGTGCTCCAGGGGCAGAGAGGAATGACTCTAAGATTATATGAAGGGCTCCTCTGACTCCAGGCCCTTCCACACCTCCCAGCAGTCACTATTCCACGGAACACCTTCATCAGGAAGACTAATCAGCAAAGCCTGAAGCAGACCTCAAATCAAAATCAGCTGCACTCCTCCCCTCAGCAGGACAACTCTACACTGTATCTGTATTCTACTCCTCCGAGGCAAAAGGAGGAAAAAACTTTGTTACTGAAATTAAACTTAGAAAAAGTAATGCCTTTTACTGTGGGATGATGTTCTTTCTGATTTGGGGGGGATACGAGTTAAAATTTTCATATTTATAAAAAGATGGTGAATTTTTGTTGTTTGGCTTTAATGAGTTGGCAAAATGATGTGGTGACAATCCAGCATGAGGTCACTTCATCCCTGATTTTGGTTTTACCATTCCAGGGACCAAAAAATCAGAAGTGGCAGTGGGAAAAAGAAGTGGCAGTGGAAGACTGTAACACCTACCTGCTCAGCTACAACTCTGAGTGCAGCCCTCCCTAAAACCTGCCCGACTCCTAACCCACCTCACGGCCCAGGACCAGGGAAGGCCTGGTTCCGAAGGGGGAAGCACGAAGCAGCTGCACTGCTTCCACACAGGCAGTCTGGGAAGAGGTAAGAAAATCCAAGTTGGAACCGTCTAGCACTGACTTCGTATAAAAAATACACTTAGACGATCTAAGTAAGTCACTATTGCTGAGGGCAATTCTCACCCATGGAAAAAAGGTCAGTATCACTGTTTTAGGAATTCTATAAAAACTCTATAGAGATTGGCCAGCAACCCAACACCCACTGCAGGCTGAATTTTTAGAGGGTCCAAGCAGCACATTTTTATGATTTTTATAGCATAACTCCAGGAGGAGAATAAAACAAATTTGCCCAGGACTGGGCATTAACTGAAAAGCATCAGAGAACAAGGGTGCCATTACTGATTAGTCCCAAAATGAAGTAAAAATGCACACACTCAGCAATTTGACTTCTTCATATTACCCTAGATCAACATGCCTGAGTAAAGGAGCAGTGTTCAATGAGACATGTATTTATAATAAACAAAAATACCAGAAAGAACCACAGTGTCCACTGGCGGTCGTTAAATGAAGGCACGTTTATACACTGGAACGCTAGACAGCACTTAAAAAAGAACAAAGTGACCAGTCCGTACTTGCACAGAAAGCACTCCCTGACAGCTGATGCAAAACACAGGAACCCAGAGCAGGCTAACCTTTGCCTTTTTAAAAGGCACACGAGGCGGGGGGGCAGTATACCTCAGTGGGATAATACCTGCCTCGCACATACAAATTGCTCGGTTCAAGCCCCAGCACTCCAAGAAAGAAGGGACAAGCATACAAAAAACTCAATTCTATGTAGGTTACCAAATGTGGTCCAGGAAAATCACCATTGCTTGAGAATTTGGTAAAAATGCATATTCTCAGGCCCAACCTCAGCCCTACTGAATCAGGACTCCGTGGTTTAACAAACCTTCACGTGCTCTTTAAAACTTGAGAATCTCTGTCTGCACCTGGAGGAACACAGACCAAGAACAGAGGCTGAGCTAACTGACGTCCCCAAGTTTTATCCATATTCTTTAGCTTTGTGCATGTGTGCGCGCGCACGCGCGCATGTGTTTGTGGTTTTTTGAGATAGGGTACTGCTATGTAGTCCACGCTGGCTTGAACTCACTATGTAACCTAGGCTGGCCCTTGAACTCATGGTGATCCTCCTGCCTCAGCCTCCCAAGTGCTGGCTTGCCTTTTGTTAAAACATAGAGTGTGTTTGTTGCTCCTGTAAGTTAAAAGTAAGTTTCTGCAGATGCTAGCAAGGAATGAGAGAAACGGTTCATTAACCACACAAGCCTGGCAGGGCTCATGGGATGAAGAATGAGGTCCCCAGGAGCTGCTGAACAATGGAGTTCACAGAACGCACACCCAGGAGGACTTCACTCCAATCTCAAGAGTTCAGCTGGACTTTCTGGTGTCCTCCGTGGAGAGAGTACATGACAAATGGCCAGCTCTGGTAAGAAGGACAGCTAGTCACCACAGGACAAAAAAGACTGAACAATGCAGACACTGTTTGGGGAAAGCTATACTTTCATAATGCTTTTTGTTGATTCTTTAACACCATACACAGCAGCAGCCGACTGGGCTCCCAGCCCCCACTGTTATCCTTGCATCTGCTGGGGCTGCTCAGCAGGGGAGCGGGCCAAAGCTACAAGAACAAGAGCCTTCAGAGCGAAGTCACAAGTCTCAAGGAGGTCAAGCCACAATCCTCTATGCCTGATAAAGCCCCGACACTGCAGAAGGGTCTAGAAAAAAACCCACACACACATACACAGGTGCACATGCACATCATCTTCAGGCACCCGTGCACGTGTGCTTTTCTCCCATTAATTTCATCGTCAGAAATGAAGTAGACTAATGCTGCCAATATTTATGAAGATAAAACAAATGCCAAAGTGCAGTCAGAAACTACTTTAAGATAAGGCTTTATAGAAACCTATGAATATAAAAATAAGATGGTGTACACTGAAGTTTCAGTTGAAAAATAGCAACAAGAATAGTCTATTAATCTTCAAAGTGTTGCTATAAATTGTTTCCCAAAGATTAAAAGTGATATTTTATTAAAATATTACACATTTTCCACATTGAAATTTTTTTAAAGAGCTTAGTTGATTTGATGTCAGAAGTATACCATGTCACCTGTGAAACACAAGGTAGAACGGTTTTAAAAGCCAACATCTAGAAAAACCTAGATATTCTTTCTTAACTTTGCCATAAAAAATTAAGAGGAAGTTTAGCTCTTTGTAACAAGTGCTCTCCAAATTTCACTGAAGAGAGAAAGCTGAATGAAAGTATGTTCTCACTGCTGGGTTGTGGGAATATTAGCTACTCCGGTTTCCAGCTTTATCCTCTTAGATACTGGAAGATTACAATCTACTTATACTTTGATACCAGCAAAACCCCATGCTCAAAGTCACTGGAAAACTACAAAGAAACTATTGTGTTGTTCAACTTCCTAAGCCATGCTTCTCTGCTGTATAGAAAAAAATAATAGTTTTTGTTTTTAACCTGAAAGCAAACATAGTTCTTCTCTCCCACTACTGTATTCAGTCAATTTTTTGCAACCTTTAACAAGGCCAAAATGTTAGCTGTATCCTCAGAAGCTTAGCTGTTTTACCCAGAGAATGTGAAGCATTCAAAGAATAGAAATATCCAATTGTCCCCTATCCCCAAAACAGAGAGATTTGTCACTGGGAAGGAACAAGAGAAGTAGAGAAAGTATACTTATCTCTAAAGAGGAGACTTAGAATGAGAAAAAGCATATGTGATTCCTTAAAGATATTTTTTTTTTTTTTTTTTTTTTTTTTGTGGGTACCGGGGGGTCGACCTCAGGACCTCGCGCGCCAGCAGGCGCCCGTGCCGCTGAGCGATATCACCGGCCCCTTTTTCGTATGTGGGTTCCGGGAGTCGAACTCGGGCCCTCGCGCTTGCCGGGCAGGCGCTTAAGCCGCTGAGCCATCTCACCGGCCCTCCTTAAAGATATTTTAAATGAAAATTGTAAGAGACCACTGCTCTGCACTGAGCTCTTGCAGTAGGCCCCAAAAGACCAGACCAAACCAAGACACAAGTCAGCGGTGCTAAGTGCCACATAATCAAACTGAAGCTGTAAGCCAGGGAGATGTCCAAACCATCCAGTTTTTCCTGAAAACATGAGATTCCAGTCTACCTGAGTGGGCTTAAAAAGACGTTGCCTCTGCTTTAACCCTTGGGGGAAACAGAACCTGGAGCAGCCTGCTACCAACCAATTCGCATGTGACCCTATTGTTATCCCCTCTTCCCACCTCACAAAGCTCTCTCCTGCTCAGTCATTTCCCACTGACAGTTCCCAGGCTGTTTCACAGAAGGGAGAGCGCCGATTGATGAGGCTACAATAAACAAGTCATTTAGAGCTACAACTAAACTTGTTGCCGTTTTGCCTCTTCACAGGTATATGATATGTTGCATAGCCATTCCGTAACACATCCATTCCTACGTGTTAGGAGGCAAAATTAGTGAAAATAAGCAAGATATAACTTACGTAACTACCAGATCTAACTGCCTGTTTGTCAGTATTTGTCAGAGGAAGCCACAGCACTTCCCGGTAAGCAGCTTTCCATAATTCACAAGAGCCCTGCACTTCTCTCTGACTTCAAAAATAGGATACGGGGACTCTGGGAGCCTGAGATTTCTTGGGGCTCAGGCTTTGGGGGCAGCTTGTGAAAAAGACATTTGTGAAGAACCAGAAAGGCTCCAGAAAAGAAGGCAGACCTGCCCTGCCCTCCCACACCCGCATCTCAGGAGCAGGTGAACCCGAGGGTTCCCCACCCAGCAGTGGGAGCGACAGGAGGGGGCCCGATAGTAACTGAGGAGACTGGCATGGGGTGCAGCAGTGAAGATACCCGTCCCCCACATACAGCTCTTCCAAAAAAGTCACTCACTGTATTTCATATCTAATATGGAGACAGGCAAATCCAGCTCTCAAAATCCTTACATGAAAAAAGGCAGGCACAAGCAAGTCTACGTCCCCTTTGAAATGAGGAAACCCGATCTCTTGGTGGGCTGCCAAGGAAAGCAGCCTGTGTTTCAAGTAAATCCTGTGATTTAAGAAGCTGAACGCAGGTTGACAGGGTGTGTGTGGGGGATGGCAGAGAAATATTAGAGAATAAAGAAAATGAGGTCTCCTAGTGTGGCATCCATCAGAACGTGCTTATGTTTCTGTGAGCGTTCCTGTCCCTTAATTTACATACCTATTCAAAGAAAGATGACTCCTGCATGCTAGCAAACAAATGTACAAAAAGACTGCTGAGCTCTTCATGATTTATAAAAGCATATATAAATAAATACAAATCTGATTTGTATTAAATGTTTTATTGCTTTGCTTTCATGTGTATTTCTCCACCAAGGTTTTGTATAACTTATGGACTTACACACACACATAATAAGTAAAAAAATAAAGAATTACCCAAAAGCATAGAAAACCACAATACATTCTGTATAGCTGCTTTGCCTCTGCAATGCCCAGAAACCAAAGGAAGCTAATGGCGACCATGGCTCCTTCTAAGAGCATGGGGCTGAGTGCTGGGTCACCCACTGGCTTCCACTGGAGGAGCAGAGGCACTCTCCTCCTCTGAAGGAAAAACTATTTCCCCAGCTATAGCTTCCTAAAGCAGGCTGGGCCAATTCATAATAGCTAAATCTTGGAAGCAACATGCCCATCAATAGATGAATGGATAAAGAAAATGTGGTATTTACACACGGTGGAGTACTACTGTGCCATAAAGAAGGATAAACTCAAGTCATTTGTAGGAAAATGAATGTGTCTTGACACCATAATGTTAAGTGAAGTAAATTGGACATATGGACTTGAATCATCACATGGTTTCTCTTATATGAGAAGCCCAATATATAAATAAAGTACAAAATAACAGACAGACAGTAGGAAAAAAGAAAAAAATGTTATAGTAATCCACCATGGGCAATGTATCTAAAAGTGTACCATGATTTAGTATGTCTTATGTGTCTTTTTTATGTTTTGGCCTATTAGTCTAGCTGTTAATTGTTATTGATAATTAACTTAATAAGGACATAAAATAAATGGATCTGGGGCCAGTGATATAGCTCAGTGGCATAAGCGCCTGCCTGGCAAGCGCAAGGTCCTGAGTTCGACTCCCAGTACCCGCATATAAAAAAACAAACAAAAAAATAAATGGGGGCCGGTGAGATGGCTCAGCGGCATAAGCACCTGCCTTGCAAGCGTGAGGGCCTGAGTTTGACTCCCAGAACCCACATACGAAAAAAGGGCTGGTGATGTCGCTCAGCGGCACGGGCGCCTGCTGGCGCATGAGGTCCTGAGGTCAACACCCGGTACCCACAAAAATAAATAAATAAATAAATAAATAAATAAATGGATCTGATGCTGGCAAAAAAAATTTTTTTTAAAGAAAAAGGGAAGTGGGTGGAAAGGGGAAAAAAAAGAATTAAGATATGTTAAATACATGTACCAATGCCCCACAATGAATGTAATCATTATGCACTGAAAACAGGTACTAATAAAAAATTTTAAATATCAAGCAGGCCGGGTGGGTTGGGCAGAATGCTTCCTCCACTTTCCACACCTCATTGCCTCCTCCCTTCTCTGACCATACAAGGACTTTTCTTCCCAAACAGTATTAATAGCCAAGACTCAGCAATCTTGCTATCCTGGCCTCTTAACATTTTACTAGCAGTTAACTCAATTATTCCAACCCCAAATTTTTTATTTGAGACTTGGTAAACTAAACAGCACCATTTTTGGTAAACTAAATTAAACAGCACCATTTTTGGGAATTTACATCTGTAACAATTTCATTTAAAAACCCTGGGTTTAACCCCTAGTACCACAAACAAATAAAATAAGGTCTTGCTACATTAGTGACCACTGGTAAAGTATTTCAGATAAAGTCTACAATCATGGGTAGCTCCTTAATCTCCCTAACATTAACCCCCGTGAAGTCTGTCCAGCCAGACCCCATCTTCATGTCCCTCCAGCTGAGACTGAGTACAGCACAGGGTAGCTATCCCCAGCAACCCTGCCCAAACTGCAGGCTTGTGGCCAGCATAAATATTGTTGCACTAAGTTTGGGGCTATTTGTTGCAAAGCTTTGGAAATTGAAACAGACCTCAAACACAAAGTGCCCTCCAAACAAATCCATTACCTCTCTTCCCGAATGTGTATGTTCCATCCTACTTCCTTGTCCACTCAATCTGAAAACTTTACTCTTATTTTTCCTTAGAATCCCTGTGCCCCACCCAGCCCCTGCCCCTCAACGGCTGACCTCTTCTATCCCAGAGGTCTCTTGGGATCCAGCCCCGTCTCCACAGGCTGCTCGCCACTGGCCTGGATCAGTGACACAGCCTGCCAGGTCTGCCAGCACCTTCTGCTCAACTGCCCAGTGCTGCTTCTAAAGCTGAACTCCCACATTCTCACCACTACCTGCTTACAGCCTAGAGAATACAGCCCCATTTCTGATCAGCATTTGCAAGGCACCCCACTCCCCAGGATCACCTTAAACTCGCGCCTCAGGCAATTTTTGAGAACTTACATTTTTGAGAACTTACATCTGTCTGCATCTTTACACCTCTGCACATGCTGATACCTCGGCATCAATTCCCTTCCCTCTCTCACCACTTACAAAGACGCCTAGGTCTTTGGTCTTGGTCAGCTCGGGGCAACAGTAACAAAATACTTCAGTCTGCGTGGCTTAACTAACAGACACTGACTTCTCACAGTTCCAGACTCCAGAGCACCATCAAGGTGTGAGTAGATTCAGCGCCTGGGGAAGCCCTTTCTGGTTCACAGGCAGCTGCCTCCCTGCTGCCTCACACAGCAAACAGCACGATCGCCTCGTCTTATAAAAGGCACGGGCTCTACCCTCAGGACCTGAATCATCTTCCAAAAGCATCGCCTCCAAATATCACCACACTGGGGACTGGGAATTCAACATACAGATTTGGTGGGGGGAAGGGGATACAAACACTCAGTTCACAGCAGCCTTCAAGTCCAAGCTCAAAGATTCATCTACTTTGGGTTGTTTTCTGACAACCCCAGCCAGAGTCGCTCACTTCCTCCTTGGCACGGTTAGGCGGCTCTCAACACCACTTCCTAATGGTGGCCTACCTGTGTGTGTTCCTCCAGACTGGCCTGCGAGTCTCATATCTGTCTCTAAATAAATGAAATGTTTAATTTGTAACAGGAACCACCGAGTTGGCATTGTCTGGAAATATCTTAACATTCAGCTTCAGAATTGGTACATATTGAGCATCAAGACTGCTCCCATTTTTACTCACTTTTCACAAATACGTGAAGTATTATCAAGTCTCAGAGGATTAGTGACTCAGCCAATGTCCTATAACCAGAAAAGGATGAAGCCAGATTTTGAACACAGATGGGGCTTCATGCTCAGCATTCGCTGCCCTAAACATCTACAATTAGTTCTGATGCTCAAGAACAGACGCACCAGCCACATACTTCTTGGGGGTGCTGCCTTCTGCGGTTTCGACCACAGCTTTGCTATCCTTGCACAATTCTTCTGAAAGTAAAAGGGAAATTGAATGTGATTTTACGTGGTCACTAGGAGAAACCCCCATCAGCCCTTGCCCCTGGAGAAGTCATTACTCCACCCTTCCTGGCTTGTTCTCTCATTTGTAACAAACCTGATCCCTGGGTTTGTTGTGAAAATTTTCAAAAATGAACCATGAACAGCACTTAAGAGCAGAAGCTGGCACACAGAAACACACACCTGCTGCTACTGCTGCTAATAACAGTAGCATTACTAAAAGAAACTCTGTAAAACCCCAGCTGGAAAACAAGCAATTGTAGCAAGGCTGAAGTTTTGTCTCTTCAGATTCCAATTCTGTTACAATTAATTGTAAGGAAAACATTTCTAAAAGCATGAAATGTTCCTAACTCTCTGAAAACATAAATTAAATTTTTCTTAGAGCCCAGGTTATTCTGTTAGAAACAAAAGATTTGAGGCGAAGTTTTGTATAGTTCTCCAGAGCCAGTGAAGGAAGTCTGGGGGTCCTGTGATCATTTAGATTATCTCCCCACATATCAAATGGAAACAGTGTCAGCCCTAGCTCCCTGCACACTCCAAGAGGCAAGGCGGTAACAGGGAGAAAATCTAGCAAGTGCTCTGAAGAGCACATAGCACCTGCGTCCCTTTCCATGGTATCAGTTACCAGGGTCAACCACAGTTGGATAAACTATTAAACGTTAAGTTATACAAATAAACAATCCATGCATTTGAAATCTAATACAGTACATTATCACTGTCCTATTTTATTAACTATAGTTGTTAATCTCTTACTGTGCCTGATGTATAAATTAAGCAGCACCATTGGTGTGAACATATGTGTAGAATACAATACGGTATACACAGGGTTCAGTACTCTCCCCAGTCTCAGATGTCCTCTGGGAGTCTCAGCGCGCATCCCCCATGGATACTGTACAGTGATATGTATGGACATGGAGAGATGGTCATCCCTTGGTTTACTGCCCTACACGGGCAAAATGTTTGCATTTTTCTTTCTTTATAGCATAGTTGTTCTGGTTTACGAGTAACAAGCACTTTTCACTACTGTCCACATAGCCCCTGCTTTTCTCAACTGCATTCAAAGAAACTACTTCTAAAATGTGGTGACACCATCATGTACCACGAGCTCAGAACACTTCACAAGCAAATACCTAACTCTGGCATTTATTGATAGAGCCCTATGTCAAACATCCTTTAGAAAATAAAAATGTAGCCAACACACTCTTTTTCTATGTATATACATACGTTCTTACTTACAGAGTTCAGAAGTAAAGTACCAATTTCTCCTCTATCTACGGACCAGATTTTTAGCAGTTATATATAAAACTATAAGCACATTTGGAACATATATTCCTCCCTGCCAAGTCATTTTATTTCCTTAATTCTTTGCCTTTTCTGTGTACTCCCATCTGACTCTAATAATGCTAGAAGTCTTTCCAATTAATTGTGTGTGCAATACAACAAATATTTAGTACCTACTACACACACCTTTGAACTCAACGTTAGGAAAACATTTGAGTGACATTTTATTTCTAGCCAAATACAGATCCTAGCAGGTTGGATAAACCATTACCTTTATTCCTCCAGCCCTCCAGATTGGAACATAAGTTCCCTTTCTACACAACACTTTCCACAAGCCCAAGAATACAATGAGTGAGGTCTGATCCCATTGAGTAAGCTCCCAGTCCTAAACTTTAGCAAGGTCACATTTTATTTAATTTTTGAAACTGACATTTACATGTGCACAGCTGCGACATGAAACACACCACATTTACAAGCTATGGTATGTAAATCAATAGCTTGTCTGAAACTACTATTTTTAGTACTAATTACAAAAGTGTCTAAAGGGAGAAGACACAAAGACACGGAGAAAGAAGTACTGAAGGCTAATCAGAGCCATGCCAAAGGCTCAAAAATGGCACCTCAAAAATATTTGCTCTTAATACTCTATTTTGTTAGTAAAAACAATGTTAAAGGGTCCAACATAACCAACGTGGTGAGAAACATAAAGAATGAATAAGTATTAGACACGAAATACAAAGGTTTAATGTCAGAGGGGCCAATGAGAGAGTGGAGGAATACTACTATTTGTAAAAGGTAGGTAAGTAACAAATAATCTCAAGAAAGAAATATAAATGGCTGAAAACATCTATACCTCTCTAGTAAACAGTTTTAAAACACAAACAGAAGGTACTTCTCCATCATAAGCTTCGCAATACTTTTTCTAAAGACAGTGACACCTGCAAAGAAAAAAATCAAGAGTTAAAAAGGCAACCTATGAAATAGGACAAAATAATTCCAAACCACACATCCAATAAAGGTTTAATATCTAGAATAGATAAAGAATCCCCACAACTCAACAAAAACAAATAATCTAATCAGGGACATTGACAAAAGGCTTGAACAGACATTACCCCAGATGATATCCAATGGCCAACAAAGAGATGGAGACACGTTCAACATTATCATTAAATGATACCACCCACACCTACTAGGATGGCCGCTACCCCCTCCCAGAAGGGAAGAATGAAGAAAACATTGCTGGGGAGACGTGGAAAGATTGCAACTCCTGTGCACTGTGGTAGAACTATAGTATATGATGGTAGAACCATTTGAGAATATGGAGGTTCCTCCAAAACCTGAAATTAAAACAGCCATGTACAGTAATCCAGCAATCCCGCTTCTAGATACATACAGATATATCCAAGAATTGAAAACCAACTTGAAGAGATATCCGTGTACCCACGTTTACTAGAGCATTATTCACAACAGCCAAGAGGTAGATGCAGTGCAATAGTCCACTGGTGGGTGAATGAGAACAGTGTCAGTCCTAGGTTCCTGCACACTCAAGGACGTAAAGGAGGTAACAGGTAGAAAAGTCCGTAAGAGCTCTGAAGAGCACACAGCACCATCATACAGGGCCCATACAGGGGTCCCCCCCCATCCACAGCATCCCTTTCCATGTTTAACAGTTACCCAGGGTCAACCACAGTTAGATGAATTGGTTGCAGAAAGTGTGGCATACACACACAATAGAATAGTATTCATCCCTTCCCCCCCACAAATCCTGTCTATGATACAACACGGACGAACACTGAGGACATTATACTAGGTGACATCTGTTCATCACAAAGACTGCAGGATTCCTTTTATACGAACCAAGTCAAATAGTCAAACTCAAACAGTGGTTACCAGGGACACTAATACACTGTACACTTAAAAATTATGATGAGCCAAGCGTAATGGCACACCCCTGTAATCCCAGCATTCAGAAGGCTGAAGCAGGAGGATCACTGCAAGTTTGGGGCCAGCCTGTGCTACATAATGAGTTCAAGGCCAACCTAACCTACATAGTGAGAACCTGTCTCAAAAAAAAAAAAAAAAAAAAAAAAAAAAAGTATTTTTTTTCTCATGATAAGAGAAAAATAACTATAATGGACTGTGATCCATAGTCCTGCAAAGAAACATTTCAATGAAGATTCAAATGGTGGAAGGATGGAATCATCAAAAATTATAGTTTGGGAAAATGATGCTTTTTAATGATGTGGTAAAATTTTTATTATCTAAGTGTATTAGTCATTTCCCCCTTGCTGGGAAAAAAAAAAAAATACCTGACACACACAAAAGAGGAAACATTTATTTTGGCTCACAGCGTCAGAGGTTTCAGTCTTAGGTCAGCTGGCTCGTTTGTTTTTTAGTGTATAGGAAGGCAGAAGCACCGCAGCATAAGGGCACAGTGGAGAAAAGCTGCTCACCTCAGGACAGCTGGGAATCCGACAGCAAGAGCCCCACAGAAGAAGCCAAGGACCAGAGAATCCCCAAGGTCATGCCCCCATGCTCCGCTCCCTCCATCCGGCCACACCTCCTCTTTCCATCACCCCTAATAATGCCATCCATGCTCTCATCAATGAATTAATTCACTGACAAAGTTAGAGCCCTTGTGATCCGGTCATTTCTAGAAGCACCCACAGACACACCTAGAAGTTGCTTTACTAATTTCCTAAGCGTGTCTCCATCCCATTAAATTGAGTCGACAATCAAGGTTAACCATCGTGTGCACCTGACTTGAGGCTGAAGCCCTGCACAGGAAACACCCAGAGTGGCTCAGCGCTGGATATGGACCTCGTGCATAAGCTGGATACAGCAGGACACTCCTGATCCTTCTGGCGCAGGCCGGGAGCAGGGCTGAGAAGAACACGGCAGATCCAGAGCCATCCCTGGTGCCTGTAGCAACCAGTGTTGAAGTCCTATGACAGGAACGCAGTCCTGGGACACCAGGCCATGCCCCAGACCCCCGTTTCTGCCACACAAGGATGCAGTATGGATTGCTGCCTCCAACAGTAACCCTCACCGTCACTGCAATATCTGTGAACAGGTTACTGCTCCATCAGAGCCTCTCTGGGTCAGAGTTAAAGAGAGGGTTGGACAAAAAGAATCTGCTATGCAGAGTCAAAAGAACTGATCTTGTGCAAGCAAGAAAAACTTGGACCACTTAATCTAGCTGTCAGACAGGAGGAAGACCATATCATTATTGACATATTTCACCCTTTAATTACTACAAATGCAAAAGAGTGCAGAGCCATATGTGATGATGAAAGTGGCTGTTATACATTCGAGCGTGATGTGCACGCAAGAGTGGACGGAAGTGTGGTCCTAGATACAGAACATGTACTGCCAGTCGATGATGGCAACGAGACACAATGCCAGTTAAGGATTCTTGTGTCCTCACTGCATTCTGAGCACTGTGTTTCAGCACAAGCATGCTCCAATACACAGGAGGTTACAACAAAAAAGTCCAAAGAAGTTTGTATTATTATTTCCAGTAGCAGCAAAAAGGATTCTGTCTGCATTGTCTGGATTCCAGTTATTGCCATTTTCTGACTCTTTCCAGTATTTATCCTAGTACTTGTATACTGTCGTGTTTAGAAGAATCAGTTTCGGAGAAAAGCATGATGGTACCCAAATCCTGGCTCTCTGTGGTAAAAAATGCCGCTTCAGAGACAAACCCTGAGTCACAATATGGATCGCTCCTCATCTCGCACCAGCTGTTTGTCCTAAGACGAGAGACGGGGTCTGTGAAGAACAGCTGTCACAGCAACAACCCCAGGCCTGCATACTGAAGGCCCTCCAGGAAAAGGCTCCGGATCAAAGTATTTCTCACCTGCCCTGACAAGCCTCTGACTCAAACAGAAATCTCTGCATTCAGGTGGTAACCGGTCAGAACCCTGCAGCGTACTCTCAAACTCCTATCACTCCAGAAACGCCTCCGACAGTGGCCTCGTGCGTTCAGACAGCTTCCTATCTGTCCCAGAAAGTCTCCCAAGTGATAACCAAAATAAAGACAGAAGGGCAAGGGCCCATAAAACTGAACACCCTGCTTCTTTCAGCTCTGACAGCCACACATGTTGGGGATCTGCTCGGAGGAGACGGCAGTGGTAAAGAGGTTTTGATTGGTTACAACTTACAACAGATTCCTAAGAATTTTTATAAGATAACTGAGATGTAAGTTTTGAAGGATCTAATTTTCCTGGTTTTCCTTCTTTGATTTTGTGAAAAGATCATGATCTCAGAAATTGTATCTTAGTTGATATTAACCAAATGGAGTGTCTTGGTTTAAATAAACATGTAAACAGTCTGTTGATACCGTCACATTCGACCTAAAAACTAGAAACTCTCACCTGGCGTGGTGGTGCACACCTGTAATCCCAGCACGCAGGAGGCTGAGGCAGGAGGATCACTTCGAGTTCAAGACCAGCTTGAACTGCATAGTGAGACTCTGTCTCAAAGAAACAAAACAAAACAAACAAACAAAAAAGCCATTTGGCTTATGAACCTTTCTGTCCAGGTTTAACAGTAACACTCTCCAGTTAACCCGGCTTCCTGAGGTAGCTGGAATACTCCATTCTCATCACTTTAAGAGATCTAATGGATCTTTTATTTTTCTGTGCCTCAGTATGGTACTTGTTTTTATAAGTGCATTTGTATAGTTGGTTTTTTCTTATTTTTGTTTTAAAATGTTTGTGCGTTAAGACAGGGTCTTTCTATATTACCCAGGCTGGCTTTGAGCTCCTGAGACAGAAAGCTATCTCAGCCTCTCAAGTAGCTGGAATTGTAAGCTTGCACTGCTGTGCTGGCTGTACATAGTTTTGTGGGGTTTTTTTACTTTTTTTGTTTTTGTTTTTTGAGACAGGGTCTCGATATGTAGCCAAGGCTAGACTCGAACTCACAGCAATCTTGCTGCCTCAGCCTCCCCAGTGCTGGGATTACAGGTGTGCACCACCATGCCCAGCTTGTACATAGTATTTTTTTTTTTTTTTGTGGGTACCGGGGGTCAACCTCAGGACCTCGTGCACCAGCAGGCGCCCGTGCCACTGAGCAATATCACCGGCCCCTTTTTCGTATGTGGGTTCCGGTAGTCGAACTCGGGCCCTCGCGCTTGCAAGGCAGGCGCTTACGCCGCTGAGCCATCTCACCGGCCCCTTGTACATAGTATTTTTAATGCTAATTTTGGAAGAAATTCTGAAGCCTTTTCAAAATTGGATTTAAAATCTAAATTCATATAATGGAATTAATACAGTATACAAACAGAAACATAGATTTTCATGGAACACGGCATTTTGTGATTTAAAAAAGATTAACCATAGCACTAATAATATCCAACACTGAATACAAAACCGTATATATCTGTATGAATAGTATGATCCTAATGAACATATACTAGGGCATTTAAGAAAAACAGACCGATTTCTAGAGGGAGGGAAAGAAAGGGAGAAAAGAACAGGAAGTAAAAGAGATAGGCTAACACCCTATGAGTTGAATTTTCACCTAAACAAGTTGATTTTAATATTCATTTGGAGATAAAATCTGGCAAGAATAGCCAGGAAAAATCTGACAGAAAAAAAAAAATCAGGAAAGACTGGCCCTTCCAGACATCTTTATACTTTGTGAAGCTACAATAATTTATACAGTTTAGTTGCTGGCAATGAACACATGTATCAAGGGGAAAGGAAAGAATATAGGAATGTTGTATATGACAAATGGGCAGTATTTCAAATCAGTAGAGGAAAAATCCATTATGCAATGAATGGTGTTGGGCAAATGAGACACTAATTGTGGGCTGGAGGTGGTTAGAGTCATACTTCACTTTCTATCAAATAAACTCCAGATGGATGAAAGATTTAAATATAAAAAAAAAGCCATAGAGGGCCAGGCATAGTGGCACCTGTCATCCTAGCACTCAGGAAGCTGAGTCAGGAGGATCGCTGCAAGTTTGAGGCCAGCCTGGGCTACAAAGTGAGTTCAAGGCCAGCCTGAACTGCATAGTGAAACCTTGTCTCAAAAAGACACACACACACAAAAAGAAAAAAGCCATAGAAACATAAATTCAAAGTAAGAAAAGCTTTTTGAGGAATGATTCAAAAGCTAGAAGCCATACATGAAAAGAACCATGGATTAGCACTTCTTGGGGGGAAAAAAAATCACTATAAAGTCAAAAAAAGAATGACAAACTAGGAAAATAAATACATTAAAAAGTTTTAACATGGACACATGGCTACACTTTACAAAACAAGGAGGAGAAAATAACAGAAAAACTGCCAAAGGTGATGGTCAGACATTTCACAGAAAATGAAATACACATCTTAAGCATATGCAAAAAAATACATGCAACCAAACTCCACTTAAGAAAAATATATAATGCAACACACACTGAGAAGCCACTTGTCTTCTGCAAGATGAGCTGCAAAAGCATGTGAATATGACGCCGGCCACACAGCGCAGGCAAGCGGACGGTCATGCAGCTGAGGACATGTAACTGGCAGCGCTTCTATGGAGCAGAAGCTGGCGTCATCAAACCGAAGAGTCACATCCTTCTAAGAATTCTTCCTACAGACATACTGGCATTTTTATAAAAGGACGCACACATATGTACGCTGCAGCTTTGTTTTAACAGCAAAGCACTAGGGTGAGAGAGTTCAGGGCTTGCCACCCCAAAATACTCTGCTTTGGCTTACAGGTTATTTTGAGCTAAGTGAACGTGAATAACAGCAGGTGCAGGATGGCTCTGTGGCTGCCCCTTTTTTCCTGAAAGCAGATGAAACTCCCATAGGAAAGATGCCCTCCCTATGCCAGGAGCAAAGAAGCAGTCTTATGAACAAAGGTAAGTTGGAAGAAATCCTGTTAAACTAATTCTGTCTCAGTTTTTCACAATTCCCGCACTCTGTTCAATCTTGTACGTAAGAACTTCAGCCTAGCCACATCTTTGGATCTTAATCTTCTCGGAGTCCCTGGATACATGGAAGCTAAATACAACTTGTATGCTTTTCTCCTTTTGGTCTGTCTTACGTGTAATGTACACGCCTGGCAAGAAACCCTAAAGACGGAATTTTTCTTCCCCTGTAACTCCTAAGTGTCCATCAATAGAGAACGAGTTCGAGAGTGCCTACTGCAGACATAAACAGTACTTACATAAGCAGACACACACAAATGGCCATTGCAAATGAAGCCATCCAGGGATGGGGTGCACCTCAGTGGTGCAACTCCCCTAACACACAAGGCCTTAGAGCTACTCTCCAGCACTTAAAAAAAAAAAGCTGCGTGATGCATCCTGTTGAATGATCGTTAAAATATATAGTCACATACTGCATTTAAATGAAGAAACATGCCAAACAACTGATGTGCTACAGTTCCAATAATACATCCACAAGCTGATTAAGCGAACAGGTATATATATGTACAAACAGACACAGAACCCTTCCAGATGCGTAGATGGAAAAATAACAGCGGCATCTTTACTCAAGGGATATATAGCCTGGGAGATGGTAAGAGCAGGGAAATTTACATTTTACAACCTTTTAGTCATGAATTTTGTATCTTGTGCGCTAATTACCTAACAAAACAAATCAAAATGATGTTGAAGTGTATTTTTAAAATACATTGCGTTTGCTTTAAAAAGCAATTTATAAAATGGGATATTAAGATTAGTTTGTGATTTGTTTAAAAGGACAGATACATGGACTGGTGCAAACTAACATACTATTTTTGGTACAAAGAAGTATTCTTAGCAGAGCATAGTGGCACCCACCTGTAATCCCAGCACTCTGGGAGGTTGAGGCAGATAGATGGCAAGTTTAAGCCCAGCCTGGGGAACTTAAAAATGATTTAACAAGACCCTAACTCAAAATGAGGGAGGTGGAGGGAGTATTCTTTTTTTTTTTTAACTTCTACTAACAATTTAAATCCCTCAATTCTTTTTACTTTTTTAAAAATAAAAACAATACTAAAATTTTGATTTTGGTACAGCTGGCGCCCACCCAGTTTAAATAAAACTTGGGAAATTTTCCGAAGAGCTATTTTACAACAGTCAACAATTAAAGCAGCAATTATCAACCCCAAAAGGAAAATAAAATGAACTTAGCTCATAACGAACCCCTCAGGAACAGAGGTTTAAGGGATGTGGTGCTTTTTGTTTTGAGCTGTGCACCTATAATGTTTGCTTTCATTGCATGCATAGATTATGCTGTTTTGTGATCTTGCTGAGAGATCACAACCCCTCCTACCACTCAGCTTTTCCCCTAGGGAAGAGGCAGGTGGCCTCATAAAAATAAATGCAGGAAGTGAAGGAGAGCTAACAAAGACATTAGCACCATCTGGAAACACAATGTTGATCAAAGAAATTAATAGCCCAGGCAGATCAATCCCAGAGCCTTGTGAGCAGCACCTCGAAACTGTTACCAGTTTCTTCTCTATCTGCTTTACTTTTAAATAACTTGTACTTTTAAATATGTCATTTCTGAGGCATAATCCCAACACTGATCACACAATGACATTACTATTGTTACTCCTGTCCCACAGCCTCCCCTCCCTGCAGGTTTTAGGCCCCAGCAACCTTTCCTCTTCCTCCTCAAATAATAATAAGGGTTTGTTTTTTTTTAATTCAAACCAATAAAATGCTTAGTAGATAGAAGACTGTCACTCCAGTATAACAGCGCTAAGCTAAAGGTCATTACTCGGATAAGAGACAGCTTGCACATAAATATTTATTCAGCCCCATAAAAGGAGGCAAGAGGGTTTTTTACACTGCGTATGCTCTATAACAGCAAGTCCCGGAGCTCTTTCAAAGTAGGAAATACCACACACACTAAGTGTGCTGCTTAGATTAATGCTTAGAAATTCTTGAAAGGCATTATGTGGTTTAAGGTTTTTTACATCCCTGAATGTTTATTGAACTCTTAAAGTAACAGTATTATATATAAGATCGGGTACAGGAGAAAGTAGAAAAACAATGGAATCTGAGCCTCACATTACAGCGCTTCAAAAATCCATGATTGAAGACACAAGGCAAGCTGTTAATAAAACCAACAGTCAAGATTTCAACACCTTCATAGAAGGTTGGAGAAGACATTTTCAATACAGAAATGTACGTAAGACGAGGTAAGGGATTTAATTTTGCAAACATTTGTTGTTTAAAGGACAATGTAAAAAAATTCCATGCATATGAAAAGAATATTAAGTAAATCCTAACAATTTGTGATTTGGCTTAAAATATTTTGCAAAAGTCACCATTCTAAAAACAACCGTGGAGTTGCATAAAGCAGCATAGTTTGCTAGTGAACACTGGGTTAAAATCACAGGCTCACCTTGTTCACTTAAAAGCCAGGAGGCAGCTAGAGATTCACTTAAGACAGATCCAGCCCCTCCACCAGTTCAAAGGCCTTACATGGAAAGCGGAACTTCAAGTCAGCACAGCCTTATCAGCAACTTTCTTTGCCTAACCAGAGAGTTCTCCTCCTTGAGAACAGAGAGGAAAAGAGCAACAGGAGAAAATGGGAAGCAAGACACTGATTGAAAAGATGGCTCAGCAGCTGGAATCTGCTCTTGGGCACTTTGCCCTTCCTCTTTGCCACCCAACAAGCGCCAAGGCCGGCCACATGCCCTGGAAACGCACAGTGGGAAAGCAGACAGAAGTCAGACAGAAGCCAGAGTGCAAGCAAAGGCCGTGGCTGGCACAGCGAGGGGATTCCTCTCCAGAGTCCTCCCCACTCTCCAAGCTGGGAGGGTGGACCTCCCTGGCCCCCCAGGAGGGACAGTTCAAAGCAAGGCCTACCAAGAAGAAAGAATATCATGACCAAAGAAAACACTGCAAAGTTACAGGGAGACTCACCTTACAAGCCTAAGAATGGGTGAAAATGTCTTAGAATTCCACACTTGAAGGACTAAGGCAGTGTAGCTCAGTGGAAGAGCACTTGCCTAGCATGTTCGAGTCCCTGGCTTCAACCCCAGCACTAAAGGAGGAAAGAGACACTAAAAAACCTAGTCCTATAAAACCACACCAGATGTAATGGCAAACTGGACTATCTCAGTGGTACCCATGCCTTGTTACCACCCACGCTACACACGCACTTTATTAAAATCAGTCACTCCAGTCACCTAGGTCAAGCAGCTATTTTATCTGCTTCGGCAAATCCAAGCACAGTTATTCTAAAAACATCATTATGGGCTGGTGATATCGCTCAGCGGCATAAGCACCTGCCTGGCAAGCGCGAGGTCCTGAGGTCGACTCCCGGTACCCACATAAAAAAAAAATAATAAAAATAAAAAATAAATAAAAACATCATTATGTTAAATGTGACAATGTAAAACAGATTACTATACAAATACACACGTACATGCTTGCTCCCCCATCAAACCAGGACAAAATAATGCTAACTCACATGGCAGCTCCCAGGCCTCCTAACAATACATGCAAGACTTGTGACAAGCTTTCTAACACATTTCAGGGACAACTATGTGCAAGTCACCATGTTATCCAACCAACCATAATAATCAAAGACTGAGTATGTTTCCAATCTCAAGAAACTGAAAAGCTGTTCAATAATGTGTGTACACGTATAGCTGCACATATAATGAATAACAAATGTACGTGCATAAAATATATATTGTATATGAGATTTATAAGCACTCATATGGTAAGTGTGGAATTAAGTTGAGGGGTGGGGAGAGAGAAAGGCATAGACAGTTCCAAAGACTATTAGAAAATTTTAAAAGTAAAATACAGCTGGGCCTGGTGGCCTCACACTGGGGAGGCTGAGACAGGAGGATCACTGTGAGTTCAAGGCCAGCCTGAGTTACACAGTAAGTTCAAAGACACCCTGAAACTACATAGTGAGACCCTGTTTCAAAAACCAAAATTAAAAGTAAAATACAGTGTATATGGAATATGCTTTATTTACATAAAAACACATGAAGGCAAATACTGGAAGAAAGTAAGCAAAAAATTTAAAATGTTATGTCAGGGCTCGAAAGAGGATTGATTCCTATCCCCCACTTTCCAAATGTTACATTGTCATCTTTCATCAGTGTCTATATATATATATATATATATATATATATATACATATATATATATAAATATACACACACTTTTTTTTTTTTTTAGCTCACCAGGCATATCTGTTGCAATCGCTGATTTATTATCAGCAGAGATCTCCAGAAGAAAGCAATACTTAAATCTAAAAACCATGCCCTACTATTGCTACATCTCAGATTCCACTCCGGGCAATTTCACTTGCGTTACTGTCTTTAGATACGAAGCCACGGTAAACTAAGGGTTTTGTGCCGTGGGATTTCATCTCGGTAGGTAAAGAAAACCCTCACTACGGAAAGCTCCCTTCCCCCAATTAAACGCACCGACACCGCTCCACAACCCAGGGACGCCTGATACGTTAACGCTCTGCACCCAACACCACCGGCCGCCGCACCTGGACGGCGCGGAAGTCCTAAGCCACGGCCCCCGCCCGGGGACCGAACGACTCGCGGTCCCGCGTGCGGGCGCCCACGCAGGACCCAGCGCTCCCGCTCCCGCCCCCGCGGCGCCCCGCGCTGCACACGCGCGCCACGCACACGCACGCGCGCACGGCCCCCCGGCCGCTCCCCCGCGCGGCCCCCCGGGACCCGGATCCCCGGCAGACGCGGCCGCGGCGCGGGCCGGAGAGGGTCCGCCTCACCTCGCTCGCCGCGGTCCATGTCTTCGCCGCCGCCCGCGTCCTCTGCGCCCGCCGCCGCCACCGCCCGGCTCCGCCCGCCCGCCGCGCCGAGAGCTCCGCCCGCCTCCGCCGCGCCCGGCCCGCCGCGTCCCCGCCCGCGGCTCCCCGCGGAGTCCCCACCCCCGGCGGCGGCGGGCGTCACCGACCACCTGACCCGGGACCTGCGCGCCCGCCACGTCGGCGGAGAGCGGCCCGAGGCGCCGCCTGGGCGTGGGGCGCGGCCGCCTTCCCCGTCAAGTTCTGCGTAAAACCGGAAAAGTTTCCGGCAGGCTTTGGAGACGCCCTGTCCCCGCCTCGGCGAGCACCTGCTCGCAGGTACGGATGGAGCGGAAACGCGGGAAGGAAGTTTGGAAATGCCAGCGGCTGTTTTGACCCCTGATAGCACCCTAGGATGGCTTCCCTAACTAGGTCAAAAACCAGCGGGAGCGAAAATGACAGCCCCTTGGAAAATAGTACAGTCCTATCTTTTCATACGGAATATGAATTTTTTAGGTGACAGATTAGAATGATTTCCATGTGTTTTGAGTGCAGGGCTGACAACTACACGGAAATAAATCAAATGAAACGAGTCGGCCAACATGCAGGAACTATCAACAGAGATCTTTTGAGAAACGCGTGTTGAGGCTTCCTGGCCACTGATCAAAGGCCGTTTTGAAGTCCCTGTGACAACACTTTCAATTATTCGCATTATCAGCCCTCTGTTTTCAAGGGGCTTTATTGTTACTGTTCCTCGGTGAAGGCATTTTACTGAATCCGGTCCTGGGGGGGGCACCTCAATTTCATACGCCATCTGCCATGGCAGGTGCGAACCTGCTTTCTGTGTCACGTGTGGAACCTGGCTTGGCCTTCAGCCCTGATCAGTGTACCTGCACTGGGCTTTTATTATGTTTTAAACCACTGATCCTTACCGGAAGTGGCTCCATGCTTCCTGTCTCTGTGCCGTCTTGTGGGCATAGCATTCCCGAGGTCCTCTTCTGCGAAGTTTATTCTGCTTACCCCCCAGGGTATCATCCTGACCCCTTCTCTCATTGCCCTTCTCTTGCGGTACATACCCCTGGCAGTCTTGCCCGGGGTCTGGCCTGCTACAGATGTGCCTATTTAACAGCCCAAGAAGGCGACAAGCTCTGGGAGGGCAGTCTCATTTTGATCATCTTTGAGGCCCTCTAGCTATGCCACCTATGTGACAGTTCGATCTTGGATGCCCCGTGTGTTAAAGGCCGGGTCCCCAGGGCGGTGCTGTCAGGAGGTCGTGGCACCTTGAGGGCCGGGCTCCTGCAAGGTCTTTGGATGGCTGAGGTTCTGCCCTTGAAGAGCAGAGGGGGACCCCAGCCCCTTGTTGGCTTTTGCTTCCTGGGCACCAGATCAGCTGCTTTGCTCGGCCACACACTCCCTTCATGATCGTGTACCTCACCAAGCCCAAAACAACAGGGCCAATTGGTCATGGAGCAGAACCTGCAAAACTGGGGGCCAAAACAGTTTTTCTCTTTGTAAGTTTATTATCTTGGTTATTTTGGCTATAGAGACACTGAAAGCTAACACACATGAACTTCAATAATCATTGTAATTTTAGCTTTCGGGTTTAAATTTTAAAATAAGGTATACTGTATCTGCTAACAATCCAGTGTTTGTAATGAAGAAGTGTGGTGGTATGCTTTTTTAAACAGATTTTTTTTAAAACTGGGTGTTGTCCTTGAGACCATACTCTTAAGTGAAATAAATCGGACATACATGTGTAAATACCACATTGTTTCTCTGGTATGAGAAACCGAAAGCGTAAATAAGGACCAAAATGTATAATAGGTATTGTGAAATAGGAAGAAAATGTTCAAATGGGAAGGGGAACAAGGGAGGGGGGAGGGAGAAAGGAAGGAAGGGAAAAGTAAAAAAATGAGGAAAGAAGGAAAAACTGGAGACACAGCTTTTGTAAATAAGGAGGGGAAGAGGGGTTGAAGGGAGGGTAGGGGAATGGGAAGAAAAAAGAATCAAGGGCTGGTGAAATAGCTCAGCGGCGTAAGCACCTGCCTGGCAAGTGCGAGGTCCTGATTTCGACTCCTGATACCCACGTATTAAAAAAAAAGAAGAAAGAGTCAAGTTATATCATGTATAGGTACAAATTCCCCATGATGAATTGGGTCATTGTATATATCTAAAATGTACCAATAAAAATCTGTTTTGGGGGGAAGCTGGGTGTTGTGGTGCACGTGTGTAACCCTAGCACTTGGTAGGCTGAGGCAGGAGGATTGCCATAAATTCAAAGCTAGTCTGGGCTACATAGTGAGTTCAGTGCCAGCCTAGATTATAGCACAAGAGTCTCAAGAAAACAAACAAAACAAGGAATTCTATAATGTGATAAAGAAGTTTTGACTAACTGATGCTTTACCTATTGTATAGAGCTAAACATCTGGAAAGAATCTCAGACTATGGACTAATTTGTGGGTAAATAAATACCACTTAAAAATGATTATAGGCAGAAGTGTTTGCTTGCTTATGGCAGTGCTGGGCACCAAACCCACAGTCTCACACCTGCTAAGTGTATATCTACCCTAAGCTGCATTCCCAGACTCTATTCTGTTCTTTTCTGTGTGGTAATGAATTTAATGTATACATGTTATGACAGGAGGAAAAAACGCCTTGTCCTTTGAGGAGTTTCTATACTTGTTCACCGGTGGCAGCTTTCTCAGAGAACCCAAATATTGTCTGGGAGAGCAATATGCCCAGTTGAAAGGCTTGCGCGTCGGACTCCCTTGCAGCTAGGGTAGCTCTTTCGTGACAGATATGAGCGAAGTGTGCTGCTCGGGATTCCCAAGAAATCATTTTAAAAGACCGAATTGGCAACATTATTTTCCCTTCACCCCTCCTGGCTAGAGGTGCAGCAGACACCTTGCAAATTGGAAGAAAGCCCACACCTGGGCGGCAGGCTGAGTGGAAGGGTAGAAGTGCATGTACTCAATGACGTTGTAGAGAGCCCTCCTGGTCCTCGTCATAGTCCAGAAAGTTTATATTTGTAATCCCATGGAAAAGTTATTGGAATTCTAGCACGTTAATTCCAATCTACCACTTCCAGTGCAACCCATGGTGAGAATAAAGACACTAAGGCATATTTATTGTTGTGGGGAGCCAAGGGGTCCTAAGTCCAGCAAGGGTGGTGGTTACCGGAACAAAGGCCTCAACCCAAGGCCAAACCCAGGTTTTATTAATTCTCAATGAGGCAAGTGGCTTAGGGATGAGTGATGGTGAGAGTGGCGGGAAGTACGTGAGTGCTGTGAGCTGGGCTAGGTAGGAGGCCTGAAATCACCTCTCTAACATGCAGAGAGAAGGATATGCAGAAACTGTAATCTGCATAACAATTCGAGGTAGTATCTGTTTTGGGGTCAGTGCTTCAGCTCTGATGTGTAATCTTTTATGCTCTGGGAAATCATGGCCTCTTATCTGGAGGCTCAATTCCTGCTGACAGCGTGGAGCACAGCTCTCCTTCCTGCCGGACTCACACATATTTTTGGGGAGCTATGGGGTGGGGTAACACTGACCAGTCACCTTGCTTCATAGACCACACATCAGCACCTCAGCTGGACCGATTCGCATTGCTTAAAGCCAATTGAAGGGATAAGGAAAAGTCCTAGCCAGCTCTGTACATCTCAGTACATAGAAGTAGGGCCAGGTTTAGCCAAAATAGAGATCATTGCTTCTCTTTCAAGGACAGTCGTCTAGGTGGTCCTCCACGTGACATCACAGACCTGCTTCTTAAGGAAGAAAAATAAGTGCCTGACCATGTGTATGTGTGTGTGTGTGTGTGTGTGTGTGTGTGTGAGAGTGTGTGTGTGATACTGGGGATTGAACCCATGGCTTTGGCACTGAACTACATTCCCAGCCCTTTTCTTATTTTTGGACTCCAACTTGTGCTCCTCCTGCCTCAAGCTCCCAGAATGCTCGGATTGCTGTGCCACACCCAGCTATGCCTGACTTTCTAAAGCCGGTGTAGTTGGGTTCCTGTTACATGGAGCTGAATGCAGTCCTAAATGCTGCAACAGTCCGCTTTTAAAATCCCCTCCTGGCGTGTACCCACTTAGATGGTTTCGTGTAATGCTGACGCTTAGGCAGTTACTTAATTTTCTCTATGAGGTTAAATAAGTTATTTTCAAACTAGGAATAGCATGGTACACATTGCCACAAAAGCCTGCTTTTCTCTTTTGTCTACCTTATACTTATTTTCCTGACAAACAGAATCTGCACATACAACTCTGCTGTGTTACATCTTGGATGAACGGAGCTTCTATTTCAGCTTTCTGAGGCATCTCTAGAGGCTGCGGAGCACTTAGAGCACCTGGGTGCATTTAGCTGAACCGCACTTAAAAGGCTTGAAGAGAGTGAGCTACATTTACTTTGTGGTAATGGTACTGTTAACAGTGACTTGGATCATGTTTGTTTGTTTTTCCAAATACTCATCCTTTGGTGAAATTTCTATAAGAAACAAGAGAATTCTCCCACGGCCTATGGATTGAAGCAAGTGAACTGCTGTTTTTTTGTTTGTTTATTTGTTTGTTTTGAGACAGGGTCTTGCTATGTAGTACAGGCTGGCCTTCAACTCACTTTGTAGCCCATGCTGTCCTCAAACTCACAGCAATCCTCCTGCCTCAGCCTCCTGAGTGCTGGGATTACAGGCGTGCGTCACCATGCCCAGCTGAACTGCTGTTGATTGAAGCAACCACTCCTGTGGTTGGGAAAGTCTAGGACACAACCATCTCTACACATTTTCCTTTGGCCACACCTCCAGCCTAGGGCAACCCCAAAAGGATCATCATGGGCAAAAGGTCAAAGGCCATGACAGAAGATTCGAGTCACTTTAAGCAGGAGATTTGAGAGCTGTAGGGATGAAGTGAGAAGTTTATTTGGTGCCAGGACCCCTTTCCCTAAAGAGAGGCACTGGTCAGTAGTCTCCAGAGCCCAGGGCTCAGGACAGGGGCCCCCAGTACCCAGGATCTGTCTACCCGGGTTGCCAGAAAAGATAAAATATTCAGTTCAGTTTGAATTTCAGATAAATAACAAGTAAATTTTTACTTTTAAGTATATCCTACACAGTTTTATTAACACCTTTATACTGAAAAAATATTTTCATTATTTATCTGAAATTCTTAAGTGTCTTGTATTTTTATTTGCTAACCTTACCTGTCTGACTCACTGACTAGTCAAAGCAAAGAGGGCCGGTGAGATGGCTCAGCGGCGTAAGCGCCTGCTTTGCAAGCGCAAGGGCCCGAGTTCGACTCCCGGATCCCACATACGAAAAAGGGGCCGGTGATATCGCTCAGCGGCATGGGTGCCTGTTGGCACGCGAGGTCCTGAGGTCGACCCCCCGGTACCCACAAAAAAAAAAAAAGCAAAGACAAACAATCCCTCAGTTTTGAAAGTTATCATCCAGGAGAAAGGCAGACTCTGAACTGTGGAAACAAACAAGGGGATGAGGGTTAGACAGTCCAAGAAAACAAGAACAAAGTTTGGAGAAAACTCAATTTAATGTCAAGTAATCGGCATTTAATTGCTTAAAAAATATTATAGCCATCTTCTCTATTTTCTTAGATATGTAAAACACTGCAGATGAAATAAACAAAATGTGCAGAAATGGATATTGGCAGAAAAGAGTACTTAACACTAATGGAAGTTGGACATGTAAATTCCTAAACATTAACAAGAAGCAATCGCACATTATTGATTTGGGCTATGTTAAGAAAAGCCATAGACCACTTAACCTTCATATGTAAGCCACCAAATTCTGAGTATTTATCAAATTACATTATGAGAGCTGAGAGTGCAGGGAGAGATGCGGACCCTCTTCCTCCTGGAGTCGCTGCCTTCACTGTGTTCTCATTTTCCCATCGATCCTAGGGTATATACAGCCTGGAGTGCATCCAGATTCAACTATTAGGTGATAAGCAATATTTTTAAATCTGTTTGACTCAGTCCTCTTGCCAGGACAGTTGGTTTTCTAGAGCTCCAGTGTGCCTCTTGCAGAAGGGTACAGGGTAGCCTAGTGTTAGGGTTTAGATCTAGAATGTCCCCCAAAAGCCTTGTGTGTTCAGAGGTGGAGCTTCTGGAAGGTGATCGATCAGTGGATTAATCCCCCATGAATCGAGCTAAATGTGCTTTTGTGGCAGGGCCTGGTTGCAAGGGGCTGGTAACTGGAGGCGGGGCCTGGAAATGTGCATCTCCCTCCGCAGCTCCTCTCTTCTCTCTCTGGGCTTCCTGATAACCATGACATGAGCGGCTTTCCTCTGCCCGGGTCCTTCCACTGTGCTGTTTCTGCCCTGCAGCCAGCTGGCTGTGAACTGAATGAACACTGTGAGCCGGAATAAACCCCGCTCCATTCCGTTGTGGGTGCCGGATATTGTGCCCCAGATGGAAAAGTGACTCAGCTAAGATATAGGTTCGCAGGGGCAGGGCTGAGGAGCCCACTGTAACTAAAACGCAGCACTGCGAGGCGAGGCACAAATTCGGGACCTGGAAGTGGTTTTAGCCGTGTCATCATTTAAACCATCACTATCCTGGGCTTCTTACTAAGCTTCTCTGTCCACTGACTTCATCTCTAAAATGTAATCTACTTTGGAATAAAGATGGCTTTTGGCACATATTCATTCATTTCTAAAATGTATTTTATTGAGATATATATAAAGTTTACCCTTTTGTAGTGAATACTTTAGTGATTTTTAGTGTAGTCACAACATAGATTCATCCTTCCGCCCTCCCCATGCTACCAGAATTACACTTAAGGGGACATCTACAAGGACAAAGAGAATGCAAGAGGCTACATAATGATAATTGATCTTGCAGATCTGAGGAAGCCAAGTACTATCCTGGCAATGGTGAAAGCCAAGAAGAACCTAATTTACATATAGAACTTCCAAAAAACTCAGGGCTCGGCATCAGGTATCTATAGATTCAGAAGGGAAGTGAGGCTCAGGACGGGGTGGGTCGAGTGTCTACTTAGGAAGGAGTTAGGTTCCAGTTCCCTGCCCCTCCTTTGAAGAGAAGAAGATTGGGGTGATTTCTCTGGAGGAAGCAATTGGGCAGTCAAGTCTCTAGACTGGAGCACAGCAAGTACGTTTGAGGGAGAGGATTTCCTACTGCAAGAGTGCCATTCTGAATGCCAAGATCGCCAGCGGCCTCCTCCTGGCTTCCAGAGTGCGAACAGCCAGCCCCAGACCCGAAGACAGGAGCTTGAATGACGCCTGTCTCTCGTGGATTTGACCAACCCAAGAGAAAGGAACTAAAAAGGTTGAAATAGGGTAAGCCCAGTCACGTTACCCTCGAGCTCATGGTACAAAGCCTCGCCCAGGTACCCAGAGGGCTAAGCAGCTGTGAACCAATGAAGGGAACCTAGGGACCAAAATAATCACAATAAAAAGGTAACTTACAGGAGATAAACTGTAGCAGGAGAAGAAAATAAACAGACTTTTTAAGCTATCATAGTCATATTCAGAGAAATAAGTAGAGATACCCATTGGTGTGGGTATGGCTCAGGTTCAATCCCCAGCACCGGAAAAAAAAAAGATATTCCAAACATGAAACAAAAATAGTTTGATCTACAAAAAAAGAACATTCTGAGAACAAAAAGTTCTTAGGAATTAAATATAGGGCCGGGGATATAGCTCAGTGGCACAGCGCCTGTCTGGCAAGTGCAAGGTCCTGAGTTCAATACTTGGTACCAAAAAAAAAAAAAAAAAAAAAAAAAGAAGGAATTAAATATAATATAGAAGACATTTTAAAAACTCTTCTGGTAGGTGGAATAAGGATGACCAAAGATACCTGTGTCCTAATCCCCAGAGCCTATGCCAAAAAAATAAAATAAAATAAAAAGACCTAATAAGCATGACTCAGGTTAGAAATGCTGAGATAGGGAGGTTATCCAGCACTATTGGGTAAGCCCGGTATAACTGCATAGGTCATAAAAGCTGAGACTCTTCTGGTTGGAGTTGAGACATGCTGCAACAGAAAAAGAGGCATGAGAGATTAGAAAGCAGGCCTGAGACTTGACCCACCAATGCTGGTTCTGAAGAGGTAGGAAGGGTTTCCGGGGCTGAGGAACACGTGGGGTCCCTAGAAGGTGGCGGAGCCCTTTGCTGGCAGCCATCCAGAAAGCAGGAGTCTCAACCCTAAAGTCTTGTGAAACCAAGTTCTGCCAACAGCCTGAATAAGCAGTTCATGATTTCTTTGAGTCTCCAGAAAGAGTGTCGCCCACCAGATGCTTTGTCTAGTCCAGTGAGACCCACGATAGGTTTCAGAGCCTCGGAACTATAAGGTGATACATTGAGTTATTTCTTTCTTTTCTTTTTTTTTTGGGGGGGGTACTGGGAATTGAACTCAGGACCTTGTGCTTGCCAGGCAGGTGCTTCTGCAACTGAGCTATATCCCTGGCCCAGATTTGGGTTATTTCAACCCATGGCATGAACAGTTTGGAGCATAAAATTAAAGAAATTTCCCAGAGGGGAAGCAAAAAAATCTGGAAAAATAGAAGAGAAAATATAAGAAAATTAGAAAACTGATACTAGAGGTCCAATATCCAAATTAAAGAAAAGAAACACCTCCAGGGATGTGGAAGAAGAAAGAAGTTGTCAGTGAAATAATTCAGGGAATTTCCTAAACTAATGGGCATGATCTTCAGATTGAAAGGCCTCACAAGAGGGCTTAGGAGTAATGCACATATTTATGAAATTCAGAACACTGGAGACAAAGATCCTACAAGTTCCAGAGATGGGGAGGGGGGGTCACATGAAAAGTAAAAAGAGCAACAATAATGTTGGAGTTTTAAACAATAAGATTAGAAGACAATGGAACCCTTCCCTTAATTTACTAAAGAAAAGTGACTTCCAAAAACAAAAGTGAGGGCCGGTGAGACAGCTCAGCGGCATAAGTGCCTGCCTGGCAAGCGTGAGGTCCTGAGGTCGACTCCCAGTACCCACATAAAAAAAAAAAAAGTGACTTCTGCCTTACTTTCTCCTTGTATTGAAGGGACAGAATGAGAAGCGGGTGAAGAAGCTAAGGGTGGGCAGTAAGTTTGGACAGAGGGGAGAAAAGCTTCATGATTCGTAGTAGAAAACTGATGGGTAACGCCTAAGAACAGAAGTATCAATATATACAAGTTACTTGAAAATATAAAAGTATTCTACACAACAAAGGAAACAACAGAGAATGGGAGGAAATATTTGCAAACTATTCATCTGACAAGAGATTAATATGCAGAATATATAAGAACTCAAAAGCTAAGTAAATAAATAATCAGTTTTTGGAAGGGGCAAATGATCCAAATAGACACTTCTCAAAAGAAAATACACAAATGGTCAATAAGTGTATGAAACAACGTTCAACATCACCAATCAGGGAAACGCAAATCAAAGCCACAGTGATAAATAGCACACCCCAGTTAGAGTGGCTATTATCAAAAGACCAAAAATAAATAAATAACAAAGACTGCAAGATACTCAGAGAAAGGTAACTGATATACACTGTGGCTGGAATGAAAGTCAGTAGCCAGTGTGAAAAATGGTATGAAGATTCTTCAAAAAACTAGAACTAGAACTGCTGTGTGATCCAGGAATCCCACCGTGGGTAGATATCCAAAGGAAAGGAGGGCAGCACGCTGGAGAGAGAGCTGTGCTCCCAGCTTTACTGCAGCGCTATTCACAGTAGGCAAGATACTGGATAAACCTAGCTCTCCATAGATGGGTGACGAGATAAAAAATATAATTCATATACACAATTTACTTCACATTTTATGGAACATTGGCCATAAAAAAGAATGAAATCTTGTCATTTATAGCAGCAACATGGGTGGAAGTTGAGGATGCTAAGTGAAATAAGTCACACAGGCACTGAGAGACAAATACCACATGTTCTCATTTACATGTGGAAGCTAACATAAAAGTAAAGAATAGACCATTATGGCGACTTCGGTGGATTAAGAAATACCTTCAGTGGATTAGTACAGCACACTCCTGTCCTGGGCCTGTCTGGGTGGGTCATGGAGGCGTGGCCTTTGCTGCCACATGTGGTGCCTCACCCTTTCCTCTCTCGCTCTGCTTCCCAACTGCCAGGAACTGGGCAGCTGTGCTCTGCCACGCCCTTCCGCCGTGAGGTTTCTAACATGGAGCCAGCCACACCTGTACCGAGTTGCCTACAACCATGAGCTTAGCAAACCTCACCTCCTTGGAGTCCTGGGGGTCAGGTGTGGTGTCTCAGCATCAGGAAAGCTGACTAACACTGTAGAGTAGTGGTTACCGGAGACCAGGATGGGTAGTGGAGGTGGAGGGAGGTTGGTTAACGGGTATAGCAGTGCATACGGATAGGAGAAACTATCTCATGTTCTACAGCGCAGTAGGGTGGCCATGGTTGATAAAAATTACTTGTATATTTTTAATAGCTAGGAAAGAGGATTATGAATGTTTCCAGTGCAAAGAAATGATAGATATTTGAGATGATGGATATGCCAATTATACTGATCTAGTCATTACACATTGTTTACGAGTACCGAAATGAAACATTAGTAATAGTTACTTCTTGATGGCAGGATCAGGTTATTTTTATCACCCTAGTTTGTTTTTGATATTTTCTTAAAAACATTTATAAAAGAAAAGCAGTTATTTTAGCTGCAGTAAATCATCTAAGGAATCAATGAGTATGATATTTACATTAACTCTATCGCACAAGTGTCTCAGAACCTCCAGTCTTGAACATACTAATTTGTAATCACCTAGCTTCCTAGTACATTTTCACTTACTGTTTTTACCTTTAGCAGTCACTGCTTTGCCCAAAGCCAAGTTCTACAATCACCCGGGATTTCTGTCTACTTTCCTTTTTCCAGCTCAAATTTTTAGAATGAGGAAGAAGGACTAAACTATGCATCATCAAGAGTGACCCCCATTGCCTAGCAGGTCCGGTGGCTCAGCTGCGAAGATGGTGCTCTGGAGAGGGGTCATGGTGGTGATCGCACGCCTCGTATATGTTCTTCACACCACTAACCCACACATTTAACTGGTTAAAATGGTAAAATTTATCTGACACTTATTCTACCACAGTAAAAAAAGAGTCACCCAATATTTCCCCTTTATTCAGTTCTAGTTAGCCATCATAACTACTAGTTGACTATTTGGGAAGTACAGAAAAAAAACGTTGAACTCGTTTGAGGAAGATGCTACACGTCGTATGATCTTGTAACAGTGTTTTCTGAAGGCAGACTGTGGTGTGAACTTCGAAGATTTTCTCATACTTTTTTTGTTTGCTTGTTTTATTTTCATTCAAAATGAATATATTCCAGCCATGGTGGCACACACCTGCAATCCCAGCACTCAGGAGGCAGGAGTGTGAGTCCAAGTCAGCCGGGCTGTATAATGAGTTCGAGGCTAGCCTGGACTACGGAGAGAGACCCCTTCTCAAAAGAAGAGATTCTAACAGGGTGATGAGCGAGGTACAGCAACACAGCTCCTCCAGGCAAAATACTGTGGCTGTTGTTAGTCAGACTCCCTGGGAGATGACTCACGAGGTGGAGCTGGGCATGAAGGGGACCTAGCTGGGATGTGCTCTGGGGACCACGCCTGTGGGGAACAGAAGCCCCAGGATTCGTGGGTGAAGAGCGAGCTGTGGTATGGTCACAACAAAGGCCTCACACCCTTCCTCCAGGAACCGGGGACCTGGGATGTGCCTTCAGAGTTGTCCCAAATTGAAGAGGCCCAGACTTTCTACCCCCACATCAACCCATCCTAGGGGTGGGCAGCCCATAGGAAATGATGTTAGGCAAGGTGGCTTTCTGTGGGTGAGCTCAGTCCTCAAAGAGGAGCTTTGCTGAGTGCCATCAGCTGCTCAAATTTCTCCGTCCTAACTGAAGGGAGGAAACGATGGCGTCACTCCGCCTTCTTTTGTTCTGACGCAGTGTCACTATGTAGTTCAGACTGGCCTTGAACTCACTATATAACCCAGGCTGGCCAAAGGTAGCTTCAGTCGTGGTATATTTGAAGCCCAGCTCCTCTCCTCAAACCCTAAAAAAAAGACCTAAGCCATTTTATGGACTTTGTCTTAAGGGCAAAACACAAAATAGAGCAAGTGCCCTTCCCCCACTCAGGTAGCAAAATAAAAGCAACAGCTTATCAAAGAGGCTCTCCACAGGCCACACTTATCTTCTCTCTTCCTTTCTCCCCAGGGAAAGCACCAAGGAAGAGGAAGCTTCCAAAGCAATTGACAGACGCAGATGTGAGGTTGCCTTTCTAGCGCTCCTCCTGACAGAAAGAAATATTCTCTCTTCCGTCCCTACCAATAAACCATCTGAGGTCTCCCCGTTAGCCAAGGGACATATAGAATCCCAATTGTTGGCTTATAGATGAACTATCTGGAAAATATTTCCTGTGGGTCTCGACATTTTCTGCAAGATTTTTTATCCTGCACTAAAAAACATTGAATTATTTTCTATAGTTCACACTTCATTATATTAAATACCAGAATTATAATGAAGCCAAAGATCAGCGTGAGGATACATAGTCATGCTCTGACACTCTCCGAAACCGTAGAATGACAGTGTGACATCTTGCAAATGAGGACACTGAGACACAAAGACATTAAGGAACTTACTGACAATCTCATGCCTCTTTTTTTTTTTTGTGGGTACCGGGGGTCGACCTTAGGATCTCGCGCGCCAGCAGGCGCCTGTGCCGCTGAGCGATATCACCGGCCCTTTTTTCGTATGTGGGATCCGGGAGTCGAACTCGGGCCCTCGCGCTTGCTAGGCAGGCGCGTATGCTGCTGAGCCATCTCACCGGCCCTCGCATGCCTCTTAAATGTCAGAAGTGTAACTCTCCAGAGAGCTCCTGGCCGGGTAGAGCTCACCTCGCTACACCACTGAGTGAGAACAGCTGAGTCACAGCACCGCCATGCTGAGTCAGGAAAAAGAAGCACCCACAAGTGAGCATTTCCCATTTAACCCAGTAGCCTGGTGCCCATCCCAGTAGGCGGACCAACAACTAAAAGACTCATCAAACAATCGTGCGTCTTGGGGCTGGAAACTACAGCAAGTGAACATCTTGGTCTTTTGTCTTTGGGCAAATACCTTTATCACTGTGTTCATTTTCCTGGACTAGCAGTTGAATCCCAAAGAGGATCAATAAGCAGGGGTTGTAATTATTAATGAAGGGACAATCAGAAACCAGGCTCCCTCTGCTGCCTGAAGTGAATTAGACTGGCAGAATGACTCCTCACAGTTTGTGATACACGCAACAACAGCCAGACCATTCTAAATTGACTTTGCTAATGTTTCAGCAAGGGACATTCTCCCAATAGGTGGAGGGGACATCTGTCTGTACAATGTAGTTTAAAGGGACATCGAATGACTACTGAAAGATTAAATGGACAAATGGACAATGGCCAGACTGCATGTGACAAGAGAACTCTGATCCACAGCCTACAGCTACCAATCAAGGAAGCCAAACCACAGGCTCTGCAGCAATTGGCCCAGAACAACAAGGACTCGCTCGTTACCTGTCAGCTCCTCTGCTTTGTGCCAGCCCTTCCGACTCAGAGCCAGCTCGAGGAGGCCACAGACCAATCCCACCAGATGCCGACTGCCAGCTGGCCTTCTCCAGCTTCCCTGAACCAGCAGCGCCAGTGAACGCAAACCGGAAGCCTTCCTCCCTTTCTGTTTCCTCCACTGTAAATCTCCCCAGTCCCTTCTCTGCCTTTGAGACACTGCCAAGCACAAAAGGTAGTGGCCCACTCCCTAGCTACAGCGGGCTGTGAATAAATCGCTTGCTTGTTTTCACTTGGGTGGTCTTTGTTGTTTCCACAATTTTCCAGGAGCTGCCAAATGCACGGTCTACACTGCCTGCGGCTGCAGGCCCCAGCATTGCCCCAGCGCGGCACATGGAAGCCCCTTGGCTCTCGCTACTTGTGGCTTTTGAGTCAGTAATGACACAGTGGAGCCAGCATCAGGTCTGAACTCTGCCCTCTTTGCACTGAGTTGCTTGGCTACTTATTGCTTGGTATTCCGGTTATTTATTGGTTCTCGTTTGCTTGGCATCCTTGTGGAACAGGCCATTTCTTTCATCCTTTTTCCTTTTCTGTGCTTTCAATTTGTGTCATGCTAAGTGCCATTTGCCCTAAAAGGAGAAAAAAAAAGGGGCGAAAGAGGCATAGGTCCTATTAGCCTACTTCTTAAACATCACATTTATTTATGTGATGGTGTCAGTTTTCAAAACATTTTAGTAAGTGAATAAGGGGGAAATGTAAAACACTGTGGTTTGCTTGGTGAATCTCATTTGTGAAATTTCTCCTTCTTTTGGAAATTTTCTGACTCCATTTGCTGCTTTTTTAGCTGTGACCTCTGAGCACTTCCTTCATGGTACCTTCTAAGCTCATCGTCAACCGGAAGCTCCTCCTCTGCAGTTCTTTCCTTTCATATCTGACAAATTCATAAATGGAAGAGGTCAGCTGGCTGTCAACTTAGGGAAGCCCTTTCTATCTTTGTTCTTGTAAAACCTTTTCAGTCCATTATTACTGGCCTATTTTTTAAGTCACTGTGAATTCACCAAACCAGTAGCCATTCAGACACACTTGGTTGTGGATCACCAGTAAAACTGAATAACATTTTTCTATCTCCTTATGATGTATTTGTGGGGGGGCAGTGTCCTGGGAGCTGGGCTTTGAATGAAAGGAAATGTGCTCTCCGCTTTTCTAGGGGGGCACAGATTGGGTCTGGTGGGCGAGTGTCAGACTGGGACCTGAGATACGTACAAGCCTCACTTCTGACAGATTGTTGCTAGTTGTCATGGGCCCATCTACATCTAACACCTCCCCTCCTCCAGGAGAAACTGCTCATTGATATTTTCAGTACAATTCTAATTCTTGTGATTTTTTTTTGTTGTTGTAGTTGTTGTTTGAGGCAGGGTTCTACTATGTAGTACAGGGTGGCCTTGAACTCTCAGTGATCTTCCTGCCTCAGCCTCCCCAAGTGCTGGTATCATAGGTGTGAGCTACCACACCCTGCTATGCCTAGACCTATTTTGAAAATTCAGGGTTCCAGTGATCACTCTTGGGCAGGCTACTTCTATCTTTTCTTATATGGGAACCCCACGCTGGCCTGGTTTTTACACTCTGCATGGCAGCCTAGATGGAAGGAAGTCTAGGGGACTTAAAATTGTGGTAATCCCATCACCTGGGAGGCTGAGGCAGAAGGACTAAAAGTTTGAGTCTGCCTGGGCAATAAACAAATGAAAAATGGCTAAAGATGTAGCTCAGTGGTTGAGGTCCCCTAGGTTTTATGCCCAGTACTGTGGAGAGGGGAAGAAAATCAAGGTTCAGCCACCTGGTTTCTCTCTGGGCTGACACTGCTGCCCTAGATCACAAGGATAATGAGTAGACATCTCTTTTACCTCTACATCAGACATGTGGGGAAAATTAGGGGACATATGAGCCTCCCTAAGTTTTATAAAATTATACTTGTCTCTCTTGTATGGGACCCTTCTGGATGAAAGGTGTGGCTGAAAGAAGGGGCTGATTAGAGACAAACGAAATTCCAGCTACCGGAATGGGACCCGCTGGTGTGTTGCAGCGGAGGAAACACCCTTAGGCCCGAGCATGGGGAGCGGAAAGGGTCTGGTCTTTAGAGCCACACCTGGAACCTTCCTCACGACCACTCTCTCAGACTTTCACAAGTGCCTCGAATTTCCCTATCCAGCCCCCACCAGACCGCTTGACCACCGTCCCCTTCAGGCTACCAAGCAACGCTCTGGAAGTGGTGGAGACTGGCCCGTTTCTGCACCTCTCAGGCAAAGCCCTGCTAAGCGCTCTGGGTATCTTCTCCAGTCCCATTTCTGCAGTCATCGCTCAGTCATGCCACTGGGCAGACGAACGGGACTTGGCTGGCTGTAGGGACACACAGGACCGACTGGACTGACTGCCCTTATGTAGCCCCTTCAAAAATTATTCAAACTGAACTAGGGACCCTAAGGCCCACCAGCCATTTGGGAGGTCGCCCTGTCCATAGTTACCCTGTGCCCCCTGACTGATGTTGGTCCCACTTGGGGACACCGATGAGTATCAACCACACTGTGCTTGTTACGGGGACGCTTATCTTAAGAGGCTGTAAGCAAATCTCCCCTTTGCTCTGGAGCAGGATGCTCTCTTTGCCCCCTAAGAGTACATGACACAATCATCCTAGAGAGAGAATCCAGAACCAAGACGTCTGAAACATTAACCTGACTTCCTCTCGAAACACACTGACTTGGACCTCAGGGGCGGCCACTAGAGACCGGTAAGTACTTAAGGAAACACCACCACAGGAGCGGGTAGCCTTCAGATAGCAATGGAAATCTCTCTGAAATGAGACTCAGTTACTTTAAGATGTTTTCCAGAGGGTTAACAGACTTCTTGTTAATAGGTAACCTGCGGACAGTTTTCCTTATGATTCAGTTAACCCAATTAAAAAGGCAATGCAAAATTTGCCCCTCATTTTCTGTGAAGCAATTTGTGGCACCATCTTGGCCTTGCAAGGCATCGTCACATCACCCCAGGGTTGTCTTGGATGACAGAATTGCCCTCGCGTCGTCCTTGCAGACCCAGGCAGTCTGCAGCCCCGGTACAGTGCACCTGCCACCTCCGACTTAACGCCTCGGGCATCTCAAGAGCCACCGCAGCACCTACTGCAAAGGAGGCTCCATCTGGCTTTCTAAGCTGGACCCCGGTGGTTCGGCAACTTGTTTGGTTAATTGGGCCCTGGATTTGGGCCCAACACACCCACAGTCATGGTAGGTACTGCAGGTTGGCCTCATTCTGCTGCCCTTGTCATCCTGTTAATGTAGCTGAATTAATGTCACAAGAGAGGAATAAAAGATTTAGTCCCAGCCTCCATGAGCCGTTTCAATCCGTGTGGCCAACAGACTGGCACACTCGTGGGACATTTCCCCATGGGTCTCCTGTTTCTGCACATCCCGGGAGCAGGGCCACCGAATATCTTTGCTCCAGACTTTCTTCACGGGCAATTGTACAGTGAACGCTCGGAGAATAGAGAGAGTGTCTCCTCCCGAGAACGAGGCAGGTTGCTGACAGCCCTGTGAGATGCTGTCTCCTCCCCGGGTGGAAGTTAGGTAGCTTCTTGTCCATTATGAAAGATTCCGACGCTCTGAATTCAGATCTCTTCCCTCTAGTGCCACTCACAAGAATATGCAGCCCTCCTTTCGTCATTTGGCAGGCACCGGGAGTCAGGTTGCTCTTTAAAAAAAGACAGGGCCGGTGAGGTGGCTCAGCGGCGTAAGCGCCTGCCTGTCAAGTGTGAGGTCCTGAGTTCAACTCCCGGAACCCACATTAAAAAAAAAATTAAATTAAATTAAAAAATTAAAAAAAAATAAAAAAGGTAAATTGCCAGGTGTGGTGGTACATGCCTGTAATCACAGCACTCAGGAAGCTGAGTCAGGAGGATCATCATGAGTTCAAGGCCAGCCTGGGCTACATAGTGCCTTCAAGGTCAGCCTGAACTACATACTGCGTCCAAGGCCAGTGTGAACTACATGGCAGCATAATTTTGAAAAAATTAAATTAAAAAAGACAAAACACATCAATACTATGACTATGCTTCAGCAATGACTAATAAAAAGTCGAGGCTTCCCCTGAGAGCTGGATGTTATCATCTGCCACAAAGTATGGTGTAGCCGATAAATGATGGGGCAGACCTTGAATCTATTTTCTTCTTTTGTGAAATGTGAAGAATAGCTGTGCCTATATCATGGGATTTCCTAGAGGATTAAATAAAAGAATCTGTAAAATATATTCAGCAATCTTGGCACATACTGTGTCTAGCCAAATCTAAAATGCTACCAAATTTTAGATGTAACATTAGCTAGATGTGGTGGACATTTAAGATCCACACCCTGTAATCCCAACATTCAGGAGGCTGAGGCAGGAGGATTATAAATTCCAGGCCAGCCCGGGCTATATAGCAAATTCAAGTCCAGCATGGACTATACAGCAAAACCCTACCTCAGAAACAATAAAGACAAGCAAACAAGATACAGCATTATTTTAGATGGCCCTACCAAAAAAGAAAAAAACACTGTTAATTTAATTACACTTTTTGTTTGTTTTTTGAGATAGGATCTTGCTACGTAGTTTAGGCTGGCCTTGAATGCACTGTGTAGCCCAGGCTGGCCTTGAACTTGTGATGATCCTACTGCCTCAGCCTGCCGAGTGCTGGGATTACAGGTGTGCACCACCACCCCAGCCTCATTATGTATTCGTACAAGTTGATTTTAAGTTGTATCCCAATCTGAGGGATGGTAATGTATGAAAAAATGTCTGTCCTGGAATGCATAAGCACCATAGCATGGTTGTGACATGTTTCCCTAATAGCGTATTATGACTGTGACTGGCTCAAATGTATGGTGTAGTAATAAACCATTCCTCTAGTTCTACTATTTTAATCATCAACTGCATCAAAATTTCCAACAATAAAAATGCTCAGAAATCAGATGGCCTAAGTTTTGGATCTTAAATGTCAACTAAAGGCCCATATGCTAAATGCTTGGCCCCCAGCCTGTGGTGCTTCTGGGAGGTGGGGGGCCCTTTAGGAGGCAGGGCCTAGTGGAAGGAAGGTCACTGGGGCCTGCCCTCAGAAGGGAATATTGGGGCCCTGGCCCCCCTTCCTGTCACCCCTCCTTCCTGTCTCTCTTCACTTCCTAGCTGCTGTGCATTGAGTAGCTTTGCTCTACTACTTGCCCCCCACCATGATGTTCTGCCTCGCTAAGGCCCAGAACAATGGGGCCAACTGACCATGGACTAAAACTTTCTAAAAGTGAGCCAAAAATAAACCTTTCCTCCTTTAAGTTGGTTTTCTCAGGTATTTTATCACAGTGACAAAAGCTGAGTAACACAGATGGTTTATATTAATGAATGATCGGCATGTAAGTAGATGGTGAGGAGATGGTATATCTGACTTGTTTTTTTTTAATATAAAAACAAATATAACATCGTATTGTCTCCCTAGTATGAAAATGCAGTTTCACTGTGACTATTCCATTCCTTAGTCTTCTATTTTTTTTTTTTTTTTTTGTGGGTACCGGGGGGACGACCTCAGGACCTCGCGCACCAACAGGCACCCGTGCCGCTGAGCGATATCACCGGCCCCTTTTTCGTATGTGGGTTCCGGGAGTCGAACTCGGGCCTTCGCACTTGCAAGGCAGGCGCTTACGCCGCTGAGCCATCTCACCGGCCCTAGTCTTCTATTTTTACCTAGCTTTTACATGGCTTAATCTTATACTGAGTAATGTTTTTCTCCAAAAGGTATTTGTACATTCTCTAATTCTTGAGTTTATTATTACATGAGAATGTTTACTTGTCGTCTTTAAAAAAAAAAAAAAAAATAAATAAATAAATAATTTAAAAAAAAAAACCCAAATATAAAACAGTGAGTTGTAAATTTCAAAATAGTTTTAAAAAACATGAAGATTTCAATACACAAGAAACACTTGTGGGACCATAACAATAACACTTAAATCATAAACAGGTGAATGCACAATTAGGCTTTCTCTAGATGGTTGATCTACATTTTAGGGAAAGAATATGTAAATTTACATAAAGGGTGAAGGGAATACTAACGTGCCTACTTCACTAATGATGTACGTCCCAGGGAAAAAGGCAGAGAACTGGCAAATAATGACAAGGTAAGGGGACTGGCTGAAAATGGCGCTGCCTCCAGCAGGTGGGAATGAACTTGTGCTGCATAAATAAAAATTCCTGGAAACAAATGAATTCAGGCTACCAAGCTTGGAAAGAGAAGAGAAACTACTATGTTTATACTAAAGAACTTCAGAGAAATATGGTCTGTTTTCTTTTTTACACTGTTGCAACTAAAAACAAAATAGAAGAACTATTATAATTATATGAAGGGTTTATAGCTACTATGCAGAGTACAGAGTTTAGGTAGGCTATAAAGCGTAATGACCTCCAAAAACCTTAATCCAAACTCATTAGAAGCAACTCCATTCCCTCTGTGGAGGCCTGAGGCTTGGCCTAGGATCTGGCGTTCGACCTCAGGGCACCTCCAAGGCTCCGCACACTGTCGCTGAGCTCATCTGCCTAAATGCATACTTACCACTGGCCAGCACTGCAACGCTCTACTGGAAGTACTTTGCAAATCACTTTCTAGATCGCAAATGCAAAGTCACCCCCAAAGGCCAATGTCGTGTGTGTGTGTGTGTGTGTGTGTGTGTGTGTGTGTGTGTAGTGTGAGATTCTGGACTCTGAGAGGTGTTTCCAGTGGGTCGCTTAGACTTGCACTCAGGCGGAGCAGGCTGCCGACCTGGGGTGCTTAGCAGCACAAGGGAGTGAGCCTTGCCTTTCGAGAGTCACGAGATCCTATGTGTATTCCTGGGCAGCTTAACAAGTCCCCGTTTCAAAGGAAAGAATTTTAAAAGTACTTTTAAAGCTGTAAAAGTTCTTCATTATAAATTATTATTATAGTGAATTATTTATGTTGTTATACATGACTTAGTATTACTCCTACCATTGCTACTCTCATTTGCCCTGTAGAGGTGGCAAAGTGGCACTCACCATATCACTGCATGATGACGTTGGGACGGGATTATGTACAAAAAGACAATGACAATATATTATAGTGTCTTTCTTTTCTTTGAGATGGGATCTCACTATGTAGCCCAGGCTGGTCTCAAACTTATGATCCTCCTGCCTCAGTCTCCCAAGTGCTGGGATTACAGACATGTGCCACCATGCCTGGGTTTTATTATGTCTTACACAAGAAGTGTTTCAAGATAAACATTATGTTTCTTTTCTAACTATAAAGCTTAACAGGGGCCGGTGAGATGGCTCAGCGGCTTAAGCGCCTGCCCGGCAAGCGCGAGGGCCCGAGTTCGACTCCCGGATCCCACATACGAAAAAGGGGCCGGTGATATCGCTCAGCGGCACGGGTGCCTGCTGGCGCGCGAGGTCCTGAGGTCGACCCCCCGGTACCCACACACACAAAAAAAAAGCTTAACAGAATGCTATAAAACTATGGGCTTTTACTTGAGGCAGATACATGAACTTAGATTTACCATCACTAGCTGTGGGAAAGTGGGCAGGTTATTAACCTCTCTGAGTTTAGGAAACGCCACCTCCAGGCTTGTTGCAAGTGCTCTGTCATGTAACGTGTCTAGCTCAATCAATTTTAGCCTCTTCCTGATGCTCTCAAATCCTTCATATATATTTTCCTTATATTTTGTAGGCTGTGTTGGGAAGGCTCAGTAGGATTCCTACTGGCAGTGGTTTATACAGCCCTGCCCATGACATTTTTCTTCTTTCACTCTGAGTACCATGAAGCAGTCAAGACAAACACTACTTTCCCATTATTTGATTTATTTGTTTGTTTATTGTTTTTTGAGACAGAGTCTCACTAAATTGTTCAGGCTGGCCTCAAACTTGTGATACTCCTGCCTCAGCCTCCCATGTGTATTTTCCCACTATCTGAAACTACTGAGTATAAATTAGATGAGATGGGAGAGAAAATCTGGGCTTGTGGTTTGTTTTGTTTTTGTTTTGGGTACTGAAATCGAACCTGTGGCCTTTGCACTGAGCTGCATCACCACCCTCTTTTAAATTTTTCATTTTGAGGGGGCCAGTGAGATGGCTCAGCGGTGTAAGCGCCTGCCTGGCAAGCGCGAGGGCCCGAGTTCGACTCCCGGAACCCACATACGAAAAAGAGCCGGTGATATCGCTCAGCGGCACGGGCGCCTGCTGGTGCTCAAGGTCCTGAGGTCGACCCTCGGTGTCCACAAAAAAAAAAAAAAATTTTTATTTTGAGACAGGGTCTCACTTATTTTCCTAGGCTGAGCTCAAACACATAATCCTCCTGCTTCAGCCTTCCAGAGACTGCAGTTCGTTACAGGCATGCACCACAGTGCCAGCTTGTGGTTGTGTTTTACATTATGTCACAAGGGGTGAAAGCAAAGCTTCATCAGGGTGTGCTCGAAGCAAGTGGCCTGAAGAACAGCTCCTCGGTTTACAACACACCCAACAGGAATCTAGGGTCACTGTGACAAGGGGCACAAAACTTGTGACTTCCCCGTGAACAAATGTCCTACACATGTACTCCATACACTTCCACATGGCCTCTGGATGGTACCAAAGGGACAAGGCTCAGTAATGGGGGGAAAGCTATACCATTTAGTGGGGGAGGTGGGCATTTTGAGCCTGTCCAGCATAAGCATGGGTGATTCGTTGGTAGTCCCAGAAGTAAAGATTTTGAATTTCCATTTTCAATAAATTTTTAAAAAGAAAAAAAGAGGGGGGCCGGTGAGATGGCTCAGCGGCGTAAGCGCCTGCCTTGCAAGCGCGAAGGCCCGAGTTCGACTCCCGGATCCCACATACGAAAAAGGGGCCGGTGATATCGCTCAGCGGCACGGGTGCCTGTTGGCGCGCGAGGTCCTGAGGTCGTCCCCCCGGTACCCACAAAAAAAAAAAAAAAAAAGAAAAAAAGAGGGGCCGGTGAGATGGCTCAGTGGCATAAGCACCTGCCTGGCAAGCGCGAGGGCCCGAGTTCGACTCCCGGAACCCACATACGAAGAAAGGTCCAGTGATATCACTCAGCAGCATGGGCGCCTGCTGGCGGGCGAGGTCCTGAGGTCGACCCCAGTACCCACCAAAAAAGAAAGAAAAAATTAAGGCTTTATCAACTGCTAATGGCATTTAGTGCGCTCTTTCTATGTGTCAGGCACTGTGTGAAATCTTTACATAGCTGTTTTCATTTAACCCTTAAACAACCCTGCAAAGGGGATATTAAGGTACTGTACTGGTTTTCTATTGCCGTTGTAGCAAATAACCACAAACTCAGGATCTGAAATCAATACACCTGTTTCTCCTATAGATTTGGTGATAGCAAGTCTGAAATAGGGCTGGTTCCTTCTGGGGGCTCTGGGGGAAGCCGTTTCTCGCCTCTCCCAACCTTTAGAGAATGTGCCCCTTCCTCAGGATGGGGGCTGCACCCCTCTGACCTCTGCTTCCACTGTGGTGTCTCCATCCCTGCCTTGCTCTTTCCTCTACATGGCCACTCATGATTACACAAGACCCGCTCAGATAATTCTGGATAATCTCCCCATCTGCTCCTTCCTCCTTAATCAAAAATGTGAGGGCCTTAATTAAAACTGCCAAGTTCTTTGTCGCGCAGATCAAGATATGCACAGGTGTGGAGGGACGAAGATGTGGGCATCTTTAATTTATTTCCCATCCCATCGCCCACAGAAGCCTGCTTAACCTAGGAGGGAGTTACTTAGGTCTCAGGTTGCACACTCTGTAAACAGGAAGCTGTGTCCTGAGCCCAGATGAACCCCTCGGTGCTCTACCCAGAAATAAACACTTCCATCTCACCCAGAGCACACGCCGCAATTGGCTTCATTTGGGGTACATTGCCACACTGATTACAGCGACAACTTCTGATAAAGGATCTGCCACGGATTTGTGCTGCACTGTCTCAAGCCCCAGTAGCTGTACTTATTACCTACTGTCCTGCTGATCACCTGCAAGAAAGAATTTAGTAGCTAGTTAGCATCGTACCAGTAGTTACAGAGAATTAAACAAAGACCCAATTCATTATCCCTGAGGGAATGCCCAAGGCAAACAGCATAAACAGACAGGAGTACATGTGTCAGAATAACATCCAGTGGGATCGCTGCCCCAACTGGGAATGACCCTTAGCACGTTACTTGATTTGCAATTGCTCTGTGAGACTTTCATGATGGGGTTGATGGCTTACTCCTGTTACTATGCCCTATTTACTATGGAGTGAAGATACTGATTGAAGCTGCTTCAAATAGTCTTTTACATTTTGTGGTTAATTATAAGGGATATTACAAGTCAGGCGTGATGGTGCACACCTGTAACCCCAGCCCTCAGGAGGCTGAAGCAGGAGGAACCCTTCAAGTTGGAGGCCAGCTCAAGCTACATAGTGAGTTCAAGGCCAGCCTGAACCATATAGCAAGCGCCTATCTGAAAAAATAAACAAAGCAAAAGGCTATTACTAAAGATATAAATGATCTGATGTGGGGAGGGCCGCTGAGCTTCCACACACCCCCTTTGGTGAAGCGCCGTCGCCCTGTGCCGACATGTTCAGCTATCCACGAGCACCTGCTTCCCACACATACAGTCTGGAGTTTAAGTTCATGTACAGGGATTCAAGCCCTAGTGACTCCAGTGTGTATGAGTTCTGATCAAGCAAAGAATTCCAATTTTCCTCACTAGAAATTGCTGAAAACGTTTCAGTGGTATTGGAGATGGAGGGTTTGGAAACAAGTCCCAGGAATGAGCTTGCTGAGCCCTGGAACCTCTTTCGTTTCAAAAAAATGGGTACACAGTATTTCTATCCTGGTGAGCAGGAAACCTGGAGATAAAGGGGGATACAGTACACAGGCATTTAGGGTTTGGCAACCGTGTGACCTCAGGAAAGGAAATAGGCGTGAGAGACAGCCTGTGGATGGGCAGAAGAAAATCCTCAGGATGGCAGGAAACAGCTAAACTGCCAGCTTCTATCAGTGAGAACAAGGCAGTAACAATGCCAGCCCTCTCTGTGAGCCTTTCATTGACTATCTACATTTAGGAGGCGCTAAATGAGATGCTTTGGGATGCTCTTGCCCTCGAACCAATGTCTCAGATGCCAGGCACCTGTCTGTTTGCTAACATAAGGTAGCTGACTTCCTGCCTGCTGGACTCCGGCTTCTAAAATCGGGCTAAGAATAGTTTTTTGTTTGTTTGTTTGTTTTTATGTGGGTACTGGGAGTTGAACTAAGGACCTCGCGCTTGCCAGGCAGGCGCTTATGCCGCTGAGCCGTATCACTGGCCCATAAGAATAGTTTTGAAAGGAAGGAGGAAGGGAGAGAAGAGAGGAAAGGAAAGAAGTAGAAAGAGAAGGAAGAAAGGGGATTCTTCAAGCTAGAACCTCACCCTGTTGGGACTGCAGAGCTAGCTGGGTGGCCTTTGACCTCTGGAGAGCAACTCAAATCCCTGCTCCCGGGCCGTGTCTGGGATGCTCAGATGGCACCAGGACGTGGATGAAAACATGTCCTTTGGCCCAGGGCTCTAAAAACCACAAGACATCTGGGGAAACAGGAAACAGAACTCATGCCAGGCAGACAGTCTCAGTGGCTGCTTCATTTTGCTAGCAGTGCCACTTCAAGGGGATTCGGCCCTGGAGAAAGCCATATCGTGGAGGTGGGAGGGGTCAGGAAAGGAAAGTCTTCCATCTGCCACACAGCTCCAGTAAGGAGGCCATTATTTGCTGTTGAAATTCGAAGCTTCAGTCTTTCTCCAGCCCTCCCTCTGGCTTTCCCTTGTAGTCCGCCCATGTTTATGGCTTAGAAAATAATTAATGTCTTGCTTTTAACTCTAACATGATGCGCCTGTATACATACATCCCACCCTGCAGACCGTACTCGCAATTCAATTAAGGTGTATATGTCTGGTTTGGGTTTTGCTTAGCTCTTCATATAATTCAATAGATGTAATATATTATCCACAGAGAAATGCAGAAGGGATGTCACAAACAGCTTTATTTTGATTACCTCGTGTATCTTGCCGGATCTTAAATGTCCACCTTCGAGTCCTCTCGCTTTATGATGAGGATAAACTGTTCCAGGAGTATTAGCTAATGGTCCACTGCCTTTGGTTAATTTCCTCTGAGAAGATTTATCTCTATTTGTGCCTGCACCAGCGATGGGCGTTCATTTGCTGGTCTGTGAAACACGCTCGTGCACTGTAAGCACAATGAGTGATGAATATGTCATCCTTTCTTCTTATATGCTTCACTGCTGAAAGTGAAATTTTCCTTCACTGCTTCGTGAAAGTGTTGTGTTTTTCTTTTACTGAAGAAATGATAAGCAATAGAAATGCAACAATCAACACAAATCCTATAGGAGACATTTTACAAAGCATTTTTCTATTCTGTTTATTCCCGTATCGTCAGGAATGAGCGCTTTGAGCTCTGAATACTGAGGTCGTCCTCTAGCTGACTACAGAAGGTGCTGGCCACTCAGGAGGGATCCTCCAGGGGCTGGTGTGGGGTGTGGGGGATTTGCCTGCTTCAAACAAAGGAAAATCCTTCAGGTGCTGCTTGTACATTCACTGTGTCTCAGCGAGGTCTTCTAGGGACAAGCACACTCTCAGATAGCCAACTTTGTGAACAGGAGCCAGCCCAATACCTTGACTCCACAGAGCAATTCTGAATTAAATACCCCACTTGTTTTTGTTTTTGTTTCCTCCTTCTGTGTTTTTGTTTTGTTTTGTTTTGTTTTGTTTTAATATGGTGCTGAGAAATAGATCCAGGGCCTCAAGCATGTAGCTCTGCCACCGAGCTCCACCCCCAATCCTCAAATTTTACTTTTGATTGGAACAGTCAGGCCATGCCAGTCTTTGATTACAAATAGGATTATGGTTTTAAATGCTCAAATTATGAAACTAAACTCCCCCTGAGGGGAACAAGAAATAACTAGTTGTATTATAATCAGGATCTGGTGAATGTGGTGGTGCAGTGGTGGTGAACCCGATGGCACATGTGCTGCAGCGGACTGTTTGTATCATTGAAAGCTCTAAAAGGTTTGTCGTCACTGCTTTAGGGCATCCCACCATGTATTGTCACCAATTAGCTGAGGGTTCTTTTTCTCAGCTCAGGTGGAAATCACAAATAGGCAAAGTGTAGCTCTTTCAGTGTCAACAGCCCCAAGCTTTGAATGCCAGCAGCAGCCACCTGCTTTTTTTTTTTTTTTTTTTGTGGGTACTGGGGGTCGACCTCAGGACCTCGTGCGCCAGCAGGCGCCTGTGCCACTGAGTGATATCACCAGTCCCTTTTTCGTATGTGGGTTCCAGGAGTCGAACTCAGGACCTCGCGCTTGCCAGGCAGGCGCTTACACCGCTGAGCCATCTCACCAGCCTCACCTGCTCTTAATGTCAGCAGCTCCCGCCACTCTCCTGGCAGCTGGAGCCACCAGCTACGGGCCTCCCTCGGGGACTCCCTGTGAGGGAGATGGCAGCTCCCAGCAACGCTCCTTTCCTCCCTAATGTTTTCTGGCTGCCAACCCCGCTCAGTGACCACACATGGTGGAGAAAGGGCAAGCTGTGCGTCTCTTCTCATAAGGCCGCTAACCTTGTCGCAGGGCCCCCTCCTGATCTAAGAAGCTTCCAGACCTCCCCCTCCAAGCCCACCGCACTGTGGGGCGGGGCCTCCACACGTGAATTCCGTGAGGACGCACACGTTTGGTTCCCAGGAGTAATGAATACAAAGAACTACTCAGCATCATGTGTGTCACTCTTCACATCAGAAAACTGTTCTGGCCTGTGTCTTCTTACATACCGACATATTATTAAGTACCTCAAATACTACAAAAGTAAGTTTGTTCCAGGGTGACCACCTGCAGGATTCCTCAGTACAGTCTGTTCGTGCCTGTTGTCCTGACAGAACTGTTTTTTGTTTTTTTGTTTTTTTTTTTGTGGGTACCGGGGTCGACCTCAGGACCTCATGCGCCAGCAGGTGCCCGTGCCACTGAGCGATATCACCAGCCCTTTTTTCGTATGTGGGTTCTGGGAGTCGAACTCGGGCCCTCGCGCTTGCCAGGCAAGCGCTTATGCCGCTGAGCCATCTCACCGGCCCCCCCAGAACTGTTAATAACATCCCTCTTCCTCTCAAAATGTCCTGGTTTAGATGATAAATCATATGGTCACCCTTCTTATTACCAATATTTCAAAAATATGTTTCTAGACTGGAAAGTTTTGCTAATGTTGGAAGCTGGGTGATAGGTATATAGAGGTTTATTTATCTTTCATAAGCAAATATAAAATATATAACTAAGTTAGAGTTAATATATTTTATTTATTTATTTATTGCAGTACTGAGGATTGAACACAGGGCCTTAGCAATGAGCTATATCCTTAGCCCTTTTTTAAATTTTTATTTTGAGATAGGGTCTTGCTAAGTTGCTAACTTGCCCAGACTGGGCTTGAACTCCTGGTCCTCCTGTCTCAGCTCTCACAGTGCTGGGATTACAGGCTTGTGACACAGGCCTGGTTAGTTATGATGTTTTTGGCAGTGCTGGAGATCAAACCTGGCAAGTGTTCTACCACTGAACTGCATCCTCAACCCTATAGTTATGATTTAAATGAAGATGGGGCAAAATTTGATTTTTAAGTTCAAGCAATTGCTTTTCTTTCACATGTAAAAATATTCATGAGGCAATAATTTATAGTTCTCTTTCCATATACAGAACTGTGTTCTTTTTTATTTTTATTATTTTTTTTTTGTGTGGGTACCGGGGGGTCGACCTCAGGACCTCGCGCGCCAGCAGGCACCCGTGCCGCTGAGCGATATCACCGGCCCCTTTTTCGTATGTGGGTTCCGGGAGTCGAACTCGGGCCCTCGCGCTTGCCGGGCAGGCGCTTAAGCCGCTGAGCCATCTCACTGGCCCCAGAACTGTGTTCTTAAAGAGTTGCGAATGACCAGCATTTGGGAGGCTAAGGCAGGAGGATTGCTATGAGTCTGAGGCCAGCCTGGGTGTGAAGTAAGTTAAAGGCCAGCCTGAACTGCATAGCAAAACTCTGTCTCAAAAACAACAACAACAACAAAAGTTGTGAATGAAAAGCATGCAATTTGAACTACTATAATCAAAAGAGTTGAATGAAGAGTATTTGATATATTATAGGATTAGAAGCCAGGCATGGTGATACCTGCCTGTAATCCCAGCACTCCAGAGGCTGAGGCAAAATGATTCCCACAAGTTTGAGGCCAACCTGGGCTCCATAGTGAGTTCAAGGCCAGCCTGGACTACATACCAAGACCCTGTCTCAAAACAAAATAAAAAAAGGACTAGAGAGAATCAGAAAATCCTATCATTCAAGATTCCTTTTGGGGCTGGTGATATGGTTCAGCAGCATAAGCGCCTACCCGGCAAGTGCAAGGTCCTGAGTTCAACTCCTGGTACCAACATAAAGGGAAAAAAGGGCCAGTGATATCGCTCAGTGGCATAAGCGCCTGCTGGTAAGCGCGAGGTCCTGAGTTCTACTCCCAGCACCCACATAAAAAAAAAGATTCCTTTTATAAAAGGGTAACTGATGTTCTTATTTTCCTTCTGTGCAAATGCATATGCTTCATATGGCCCAAGACCAATGTGATTTGCATAGTTTTTTCATCTATAAAACAAAACAACAAAAAAAGCATCATGCCACAGTGATATATGCACACTCATGTTTATAGCGGCACAGTTTGTAATAGCTAAATCTTGGAAACAACCCAAATGCCCATCAACTGGTAAATGGATAAAGATGTGGTTTTTTAATACAATGGAGTACTACTCTGCCATAAAGAAGGCTAAGCTTGAGACATTTCTAGGTAAATGGATGCACCTTGAGACCATACTCTTAAGTAAAATAAATTGGACACACATGTGTAAATACCACATTGTTTCTCTGGTGTGAGAAACCGAAAGTGTAAATAAGGACCAAAATGTATAACAGATACTGTGAAACAGGGTGAAAATGTTCAAACAGGAAGGAGAACGGGGGGGGGGGGGTATGGGAAAAGTTACAAAATGAGAAAAGAAGGGAAAAATGGAAACTAAGCTTTTGTAAATAAGGAGAGGAAAAGGGGTTGAAGGGAGGGTAGGAGGATGGAAAAAAAAGTTATATCATGTACAGGTACAAATTCTCTATGATGAATGTATCATTATATATACCTAAAATGTACCAATAAACTCTGGAAACTGTAAAAAAAAATGATGCCACTCCCTTACAAAGTTCTCATGGGTATGAATTTAAAAATTTCATATCAAGAACATAGCTCATTGCCTGGCATAAGTAAGAACTCATCAATGTTATTATTTTTATCTGCTATTGCCGTAATTTTTATTTATGTTTAAACATGTATTATCAAGTAAAGTGTTAAATGACAGCATCAAAACACTCCTTGAGCACATTCATTTTTACTATGCTACTTATTTTTTTGTAATTAAAAAAAAAGACCACTGATGAGCAGTGCTGAATAAAAATTACTTTGAAAAGACCCTTCAACACATGTTACGGTCTGCCAGGAATTCAGCCAGCAGACAGCCACGACGTCCTGAGTCAAGCTAGGGCCAGCAGGACTGGGCCAGGCCCAGTGTCGCGCATCTCCTCCATGACCACGCACAGCTGAAGTTTACTTTGGCGGAGCTAAGAAATCCCGGTGAAATCCTAAATCTTATCACTCCTCAGGAGTGCACCTCTCCACTCTGGCCATGCAGTTATTTTCCACAGGTTCTTGGCCAGCACCAAGATGTCTCGGATGCGCTTTTCACTTATACACGTTCTGTGCCTGAAGGCTTGAAACAGGGTGGGAAAATCTTTCCTTCTTTGCCGTCTGAGTTTCAAGCCTTCAGGCCTGGGAAACAAAGCCATACTGAATTCACTGATCTAGGCATTCCCAGAGAACAAAGGCGTCTACACCAGGCAGAGGACTAAAACCTGTCATTTCGAAAGCATACAGACTAGTGACCATTTAAGAGCCCCCTGGTTTGGATTAGTCTCGTGTTTCTTCGAGAGTTACCTCTGTTTGTTTGCAAGGACTACCGCAGCAGTATGCTGGCCCTTTCCCACGGCATCATCATTATCGATGGTTGTCTAAGTTACTTTTCCGTTGCTGGGACACAATACCCAACACACAATGTTAAATGGGGAAAGCTTTATTTAGCTCACAGTTTGTGGAGGTTTCAGTCCATAACCAGCTGGCTCCAAGGCAGGGTGGCATGGCACAGGGGCAACAGTTCAAGGAGGCAAAAGACAGCAAAAGGGGGAGATAAGCCTCTTTCTACCCCTTTTATCTTACCTAGACTGCTGGGATTAGGGTGGTGCCAATCCAACCAGTGGACTGATCCAGCAATCACCCAGACTTAATCCCAGCACTGCACACTCTAGATTCAGCCACATCTGAAAAAGTCCTGTGAGTCGCATGAGGCCTTGGGAGGACAACGCGACACAAACCCTAACAATGGTGTTGTCATTTACCACTTGGTTAATGTGATGTTGGCTAAATTTCTCCCCTACAGGGGGTGGGGAGGGGAGGGGATGGAAGGGGACTAAAAAGAATTGAGATATGTTATGTACAGGTACCAACTCCCCACAAGGAATGTGATCATTGTGTACCACACACATGTACTAATAAAAAATTAAAACTAAAAAAAGAAAACTGAGGCAAACAGTTATGAGTAGTTTGTGTTCACTGATTAATAAGTAATTCAATAGGTATTGTGTAGCAATACACTTTAAGACTTTTACTGGAAAGGAGAGATTTCCTTCTCCCTCATTTATTCATTCATTTATTTATCTAGCAACTGGAGAAATTATTTTTGAACTGCTGGGCACTACATCCCAGCTGCTTTGTTTTGTTTTGTTTTGTTTTGTGATAGGGTCTCACCATGTAGTCAAGGCCAGCCTTGAAGTTGTAATGTAACCCAAGCTGGCCTCAAACTCTTGATCTTCCTGCCTCAGCCTCCGAGTACCACTTGAAACCACAGGCTCATGCCATGGCACCTGGCCGCATTTCTCTCCTTAAATCATAATGTGTTCCTGTCTCGGGCTTGGTGAGGGGCCGCCCTTCGTGTTGTCCTTCCCGCCGGCCCCTTTATTCCTCAAGCTGCCCTTTACTCTCTAGCAAACCAGATCCTGCAGGCCCCTCTTGGGTTTTCCTGTCCCTAGAGGCAGCCTTTGCCACAAGGGGGCTCGTGGTTTTTATGTGAGGCTTTAGAAACCGAGATCTGGATGTTAGGAATGGTTATCGCCACCAGAGCCCTGAACATCTTGTAAGGGGAGTGTCACGCAGGACGGCATCCCAAGGGTGGCAGTGGTGACGCAGGAGTTGCAAGAATTTACCAAGTTTAGCTGGGTGTGGCAGTTCACACCTGTGATCCCAGCATTCAGGAGGCTGAGGCAGGAGGATCCATGCATGTTCAAGGCCAGTCTGAAATACACAGAGAGACCTTGTCTCAAAACAAACAAACAAAGATAGGAAAAGAGAGTTGGACTCACCCGTTAGCTGAGAGAAGCCTGTGATTCTGCCAGTAGAGATGGGGAGTCACTCACAAAAGGTGAGAAGCGGCTGGTTTAGCAGGGGTTGCTAGGACAATTTGGCTGCTAAACACCTGTGCCAGTCTCTTCAGTGTCTCTGGGAAGGGTCAGCACTCCGTGCTTCCTGACCAGGGTCAAATCCGGGCATTCTCTGGGCACTCGCTCATTCAGTCCATGGCTGCCCACATCTCCACGTGGGGGATTGAACCCAGGGCCCTCACACTGAGCCACATCCTAGCACTTTTTACATTTTTTATTTTGAAACAGGGTTTCACTAAGTCACTATGTTACCTGGGGAAGACTTGAACTTGTGATCCTCCCACCTCAGCCTCCCAGAGTGCTGGGATTATAAGTGCGTGCCATTGCGCCTGGTTAATCATTGCCCTTCGTCTTTTGCCTTCATATTGGCGTGTTTGCCTAAAATCCAGCCGGATCTTACTACAAGCAATTTTAAAATATAAATACCGAAGAGTGTCATACACCATCCTTCAAGCAAATCAAGTATGTTATCCTCAGAGTGGAATTTGTGGTCCTGACAAGGCTTACCCCTTGAGTTGTGACGTCTCCTAAAAACGTGTGTGTGGATGTGCGTGGGTGTGCACGCGCCAGGGGACGTTTTTGAGCACGTCTTACAGACTGCGCTGGGGACTCTGTTGTAGGAGCCAAGGAAACAGGTGCATGAAGCAGCAGCTGAGGGCTTTCTTGTTTATGATGTTCCTCCCAACCCAGATTCCGGCCAAACAGTTCAGAGATGAGGCATCAGAAAGGAACAGAGAGGCATCAGGGAGGGAGAGGAAAGGAAACAGATAAATCTAAAAATACCTATAATGAGACAAATAGGAGACTAGAGAGCCAGTAGATTTGGATGGGGAAACATCCTGATATGGGCTGGGGGTGCAGCTCAGTGGTACAGTGGTACCGTAGCATGCTCGAGGACCAGCTTCAGTCCCCAGCAACGAAAAAGAAACAGTAAGATAAACAATGAGATCGACTGGGAGACAATTTTCCAATATCTGATAAGATTTAAAATATCTAAGCCAGGCATTGTGGTGTGCACTGTAATCCCAGCACTGGAGGCTGAGGCAGGAGGATCATCACTAGTTTGAGGCCAGCCAGGAACTACATGATGAGTTCAAGGCCAGCCTGGAATACACAGCAAGACCCTGTTATCAATCAATCAATCAATCAAATGGCTCTTCACTGACCCTGCAGGAAAAAGCAGTCCCCTGCTCCACCCTTCTCAAGATTCAACTTTTACCAGCTTTTGTGCTCTTTCAGCTTTTCTAAATTCTCTTCTCTCCCATCCATACCTCAGCCCCATGATTCACAAAGTGATTTATCCCTTCTCGGAGTGTGGTTTATTTCCTTCCCTCTGGAGACCTCCTATCCCTACCCCAGACTTTAGTCTTGTCCTATCAGACACATTCCTCACAGTTCCCAGGTCTGACTTGAACTTGTGATCCTCCTGCCTCAGCCTCTTGAGTAGCTAGGATTGTAGATATGTGTCCCACGCCTGGCCTCACGTGATATTTTTATAAGCATCTGTAATACCCCTAGCGTAATCTCCATCATACATTGTTAATTCTTTAAATGCACATCCTTCCTGCTGACCAATCATGTTTTGTTCCCTTACTCCCTTTGTTCCATTTTGTTCACATATCTCCTGGTAGACAAAAGATAAAAAGGCTTTCAATTAAAAGTAAATTGTGAGCCAGGCGTGGTGGCGCATGCCTGTAATCCCAGCACTCGGGAGGTTGAGGCAGGAGGACTGTTGCGGGTTCTAGGCCAGCCTGGGCTACAAAGTGAGTTCAAGACCAGCCTGAACTGCATAGTGAGACCCTGTCTCAAAAAGAAAAAAGAAAAAAAACAGTGAATTGTGAGGACTAGAGAGGTAGTTCAGTGGTCAGTGCTTACGCAGTGTGATGTTAATATTGATCATCAACTTGATTGACTCTGTCCTTCTCAAGATTCAACTTTTACCAGCTTTTGTGTTGAGGGATGCCTAGGAGATCAGTAAAGCACACTTCTGAGTGTGTCTGGGTGGGTCACGGGTGTGACACTGGGGACTCTAGCTGATCCCTGCTCTGGCTCTCCCCCTGATCTCTGCTTCCTGTCCACCATGAAGTGAGCAGCTTGCTGCCTCCAAGCCCTTCTGCTGTGATGATTCTGCCTTGGAGCCAGCTGACTGTGGACTGAACCCTCTGAAACTGTGAATCAAAATAAATCTTTTTTTTTGGCCCAGCAATATAAAGCTCACTAACATACTCAGCATGTGTGAGGCCCTGGGTTTGATCCCCAGCATTACAAAAAAGGAAACAAAAAAGATGGATATGGTGGTGCATGCTTGTAATCCTCACACTCAGGAAGCTGAGGCAGGAAGACTGAGTTTCAGGCTAGCTGAGTCTACCAAGCAAGCTCAAAGCTAGCCTGGACTATGTAGTGAGGTCCTGTCTCAAAAATAAATAAGAAAGAAAGGATTAACTTGGAATCCTACCTCACACCATATATGAAAATTAACTCAAAATGGATCAAAGACCTAAGTATAAGAACTAAAACTAGGGCCGGTGAGATGGCTCAGTGGCTTAAGCGCCTGCCTGGCAAGCGCGAGGGCCCGAGTTCAACTCCCGGATCCCACATACGAAAAAGGGGCCGGTGATATCGCTCAGCGGCACGGGCGCCTGCTGGCGCACGAGGTCCTGAGGTCGACCCCCTGGTACCCACAAAAAAAAAAAAAAAAAAAAAAAGAACTAAAACTAGGGCCAGTGAGATAGCTCAGCGGCATAAGTGCCTGCCTGGCAAGCGGGAGGTCCTGAGTTCGACTCCCAGAACCCACATAAAGGAAAAAAAGGGCCAGTGATATCGCTCAGCAGCACAAGCACTTGCTGGCAAGCGCAATGTCCTGAGGTCAACTCCTGGTACCCACATAAAAAAAGAGCTAAAACTATAAAACTCTTAGAAGAAAACATAGGACAAAATCTTCATCACTGTGGATCTGGTAATGATTTCTTAGGTATGATACCAGAAACACAGGGGAAAAATAAAAACTAGATAAATAGGACTTCATCAGAATTGAAAACTTTTGTACTTCATAGGACACTATCAAGAAAGTAAAGGGGCTGTAGGTGTCACTCTGTGGGTCAAACACTTGCCTAGCATCCTTGCCTACATGCATGAGGCACTGGGTTGCAGCTCGGCACATAGGGAGGGAGGGAGAGAGAATATGAAGGTGTACTGACTAGGAGAATATCTTACAAGAGTTTTATATAGAATGTATTTTTTTTTTTTTTGTGGGTACCGGGGGTTGACCTCAGGACCTCGCGTGCCAGGAGGCACCCGTGCCGCTGAGTGATATCATCGGCCCTTTTTTTCGTATGTGGGTTCTGGGAGTCGAACTCAGGACCTTGCGCTTGCCAGGCAGGCACTTATGCCGCTGAGCCATCTCACCGGCCCCCTAGAATGTATTTTTTTTTTTTTTTTTTTTTTTTTTTTGTGGGTACCGGGGGGTCGACCTCAGGACCTCGCGCGCCAGCAGGCGCCCGTGCCACTGAGCGATATCACCGGCCCCTTTTTCGTATGTGGGTTCCGGGAGTCGAACTCGGGCCCTCGCGCTTGCCGGGCAGGCGCTTAAGCCGCTGAGCCATCTCACCGGCCCTATATTTTTAAACTCTTATGTAAACCAGGTGTGGTGGTGCCTGCCTGTAATCCCAGCACTCAGGAAGCTGAGGCAGGAGGATTGCCTGGGCTACATAGTGAGTTCAAAGCCAGCCTGAACTACAAAGTGAGACCTATTAGCTTGTTTTACATCTGCTTGTAAGCTTTGTAACTATTGTTTGTCCAGGTTCTAATGTCTCAGGGTGCTGACTACAGAACAGATGATATACAACTTGGCAATAAGCTCTAGATCAACTTAGTCTAAGAGTCATACTTTCTGAATCAAATTTGGCAAGATGGGCTTTATGACACTGACTCTAAATGTCTGTCAGATCACCTCCAATATGGGACGTGTTCTGACTGACCATCACTGCAAAAGCTACCTCAGGACCCAGGGTCAAGGCTACAGAGGATTAATTGGCAATGCCTTCAGAAGAGAAGAAAGTATATTCAGAGAGAAGGGGGAAGTTCTGAGCAATAAAGTCACCTGAGTGCCATCCCTACCAAAAAGCATACCTCCAAAGACATCTAATCTAGTGCATTTAGCTATTGGCCATCATCTAGGAAAGCAGATAGGATTGAAAATGCCAACGGACTCCAGGTAAGCTTAGTCTAAGAGCTCCTCCTCCTAAAACTCTTCGTTGCTCAAATGCGGCCAAAAGGGATTTGACACTGACTCTCAATCATCAATCACTTCTTCTCCATCCCGAGACCAGACAAGACCAATAAACAGAGCGGCAGTCCAGCTATCAGAAACAGTACAAAGATGTAACTAAGGGTTGACTGGTCAGTGAAACCTTTGGGTAGACTATCCCAAAGACAAGCGGGAAATACAAGGAACACATGAGAATTATTAAAATCAAGATGGAATCACTTGAGTCAGCATTACTGACAAGTAGAGCCAGGAGACTGTAAGATAATGGCTGGGGGCTCTCACTCAAGTGTCTGATGGAAACTATCACAAAGGACTCTGTCGAAATCATAAGTTTACTGAGTCAGTTCGACCCTGATGCAACCGACTCGTTATTGGAGAAACAAGAACTTGAGATGGTCACAGCTCGGAACGATTTCATAGACACCACCGCACAGTGGTTGTATAAACTTAAACACGACTTTGCCTTCTTTTAATGACAGCAAACACCATGTCTTTCTCTGGATATGAGAACAGGACTAGGGTTCACTGTGTCCGACATTCCGGGGGTCTGGAAGCAACACCAGGAGGCTCCTGTGCCTTCGTGAAGCACAATGTGTATCTATTACTGATAACTCTCAATGTGTCTTTAGCTCTGCATCAGTTACAACCCTATATTAAACCTGTAAATAAATTAATGCTAAAACTGTCAAAAAAATAAAGATTTTACTTCATCGTCTCTCTCTCCCCCCTCCCTCCTTCCCTCCTTTTCTCTCCCCCCCTCCCTCCCTCCTTCTCTCTCTCTCTCTCTCTCTTTCTCTCCAGGCTCTGCTGTTCTCTCTTGGACTGAAACTCTGGAGGTGACGAGAAGCGCATTTTTAAGAGCACCCACAAACTCCAGCAAGGCCTAAATGTAAACGGGACATTTTAACAGAAATGAGACTCGATATATTTGACCCCTCCCCGTGACTAAAATTTAAGTTTCATTCTAAAACACAGACGCAGCGATGCCTCTGCACTAGTACGAACCGCTGGCGTCGCGCGGGTTCCCCCCACACTGGCAGACTCGCTCTTTACGACCGTTCCCTTGGCAACAGCCACGGCCAGTGACAGCTTTAGGACGCTGGCCGCGAACCTCTCAGTGCAGAAGCAAAAGAGAGTGGTACCTATGGCCTCCTGAAATGTGTACATATCAAATAAAAATTCCCAATCACTTATGAAACTCTCCAAACTGTAGATGTGAAATGCATGATGTATAATTATCCCTTACTACAGCTGAATGAGTTTCTCTTATGAACTGTGGCCAAGTGTCTAGATTTTTTTGTACCTGATACTTTCTGAACAACTGAAGAAAGGGTACTGGTGATATCAACATGTGCAATTTAAACTTCCATAAGTGTGTTCCTTTACTAGACATTTATATTATCAATCATATTGTTAAAGAGTTTTGGGGTTGCGGGGGCAGGGTTTGAGACAGGGTCTCACTCTGTAGTTCAGGCAGGCTGGTCTTGAACTCACTCTGTAGCCCAGGCAGGCCTTAAACTCATGATGATCCTCCTGCCTCAGCCTCCTGAGTACTGGGTTACAGGCATGTACCACCACACCAAGCCACCATTGGGTTTTTGAGATATAAAACTGAATAAAACACAGCCAAACATCTTGAGATGTTTGCAAACAGGTAAATTCACTTACTCATTCAACAAATATAGAGTATTTGTATTGGGCCGGGTAATTTTCTAAGGGCTGGGGATGAAAAGTGTGCAGAGAGAGCAAAATGGACAAAAATCCTGGTACTTGTGGGCTGTACACTCTAACAGAAAAAATCAAGTGAAGAAATCACATATTTATCAGATTGCAAAAAGTGTAGCGGGGTGCAGTAGCAGAACCCTGTAATCCCAGCTGCTCAGGAGGCTGAGGCAGGAGAGTCAAAAATTCGAGGCCATACTAGGCAATTTAAGGAGACCTGGTCTCAAAATAAAAAATAAAAGCTGGGTGGGACGTGTCTATAATCCCAGCACCCTGGGAGACAGAGGCAGGAGGACTCAAGTGTGAGCCCACTCTGGGCAACTCAGCAACTTAGTGAAGCCCTGTCTAAAAACAGAATGTAAAAATGAAGGGATGGGGAGGCTGGGAGTGCAGAGTTCAGTGCAAAGGCCCTGGGCTGAATCTTCAGTACCGCAAAGATATTTTTAAAAATTAAAAAATAATAATAATAAACAAATAATACTGTAATAAATAAGAATAATGTCAAGGGCTAGGGATGTAGCTGAGTTGTAGAGCACCCCTGGGTTTAATCCCCAGTATCACATTTTAAAAAGTTATTGAGAAACACAAAGTAAGAGGGGGTGCTAACTTCCAGGTGTGAGGTGCAGCCAGCAGGGTCCCCTCCATGACCCAGGTCTCACTGGCCACGTCGGACACCACATCTGGGCTAACATCCTCCCCGCCCCGAGGGTGTTGACAGGGCGTCAGGGTCACAGGGCTGCCTGGGGGACCCAGCGGCACCATGTGTGGTCACTGGGGTGGCCCGGGGCCCAGCCGCTTCCTCCGAGCAGGCGTTTCTGAAGGGCCGAGGCCCATAGGCTTATAGCCTTGGCCGCCGGAAGGTGCAGGTGAAGGATCTTGTTCATGTCTTTCTGCATGGCTGGCTTGGCTTATGAAACCTTTTTTCAGTTTGGGGAAGGACTTGTTTCCTGAGTCATTTCCTTAGAAAGGGACAGCTGTAATTTCAAGCAGGGTAGTCAGCAAAGCTTCCCAAGAATGCACTATTGAATCAGACTTGGAGGAAGTAGGAGAGGGATGTGTACAGGAATGTGGGGCAAGTGCAAAGGCCCTGGGGTAGGGCTGTGCCTGGTGTGTTAGAGGTAAGGGAAGCATTTCAGAGTCAGGCCCAGGGGTGGGTGCCTGTTATCCCAGCACATTGGGAGGCAGAGATAGGTGGATCATAAATCCAAGTACTTCCTGGGCAACCTAGTGAGATTCTGTCTCAAAAAAAAAAAAAAAAAAAAAAAGAAAATGCACTGAGGGTGTAACTTAGTGGTAGAGTGCTTGCCTAGCATGAACAAGGCCTTGGATTTGATTCCCCAGCAAAAACAAAAACATGGTAGAATTAATTTTTGCTGGATGTGGTAGCACATGCCTATAATTCCAGCACTTGGGAGGCTGAGGCAGGAGAATCATCATGAGTTCAAGGCCAGTCTGGACAACATAGTAAGTTCAAGGCCAGCCTGGACTACATAGCAAGACCCTATTTCAAAAGCAAAACAAAACAAAGTAAAATAAAATAAAAAAGACTGAAGATGTTGCTCAGGGAAAGGCCCTGGGTTCAATCCCCAATACCACAAAACAAAATAATAATAAAACAAGAACAAACAACAACAACAAAAAACTTGTGATGACAGTGCTTGTGGTAAAGGAAGTACTTCCAAGAAAGGAATGTTTAAATTTTACCTTGTATCTGGGCATGGTGGCGCACACCTGTAATCCCAGCACTCAAGAGGCTGAGGCAGGAGGATTGCTCGAGTTTGAGGCCAGTCTGGGCTACACAGTGACTTCGCCAGCCTGCACTACACAGTGAGATCTTGTGTCCAAAAAAATTTTTTTTACCTTCTATAACTAACCCATAGCCCTTCACTTTAAGGATTTCAACTGCATTTACAAAGAAACGGTGGCGAGCTTTCGGTATAATAGTAGGATAGGCATGGTTATGTCCACGTTCCGCTCTGAAAACAGGCGAGCAGACATGAGGAAAGCTTAGGGAAAATGAAGAAGAGCGTGGGCATGGGAGCTATTTTGCCCGAGTAAAACATGCCAGCATTGCATTGGGCAAGGGCCTGACCTTCTCTTCGCCTCTGTTTCCCACTTTAAAATGGAGACATTTATGGAATCTTTGGTGTAAGATGGTTATGGAACTAGATGAAAGAATATATAGTAGAGCTGTGGCTCTGAAACTTCAACAGGCACGCCCTCCCCCCCCTTTATTTGAAGTGCTGGGATTGAACCCAGAGCCTTCACAGTGAGCTACAACCCCAGCCGCTAAATTGCCCAGCCTGGATTTGAATTTGTGACCCTCCTGCCTCAGCCTCCCTGAGTGCTGGGATTATAGGGGTGCGGCACCACGCCCAGCTCCACAAATCTCCTTTCTATAGTCTTGGGGGTCAGTGGGTCTGAGGCTCTGAATGCCCGACAAGCTGGTCCTCAGACCTCACTGGTCCACTGGGTGCATTTCTGGCACCTCTCCCCGCCCTTCCACACAGGACTGCCGAGTCCCCTCCTCCTCCCCATCGCACTCCTCCAGCCGTCGAAGCCTGATTCCTCGCGCACAGGAGGCGCGCGCTCAATCAGCGTCGGCTCACGAAGGCCGCCTGTGCGAATGAGCCTCCTTCTCGGGACGACCGGCGCGCCTGGGCTCGGACGCAGCAGCGCGCGTCCTGATCGCCGCCTGGACACCGCGGCACCGCGCCGCAGTCCCCGCGCCGCGCTCTCCTGCGCGCTCAGCCCGGGCTCACAGCGCCCTCTGCCGCCCGGGCCTGGCGGTGCGGCGAGGTTCAGGCGCAGACCGGAGCTCAGAACGCTGCCCCCTGCAGGACGGCGCGGCGCACAGCGCCCGAGCCGAGCGGACCTTGAGGTCGGGCCTGGGAGCCCGTCCCCTCCCCTCCCCTCCCCTCCCCTCCCCTCCCCTCCCCTCTCCTCCCCTTCCCTCCCCTTCCCCTCCCGCCTGCCCTGGCCCACCCTGCTCCTCCAGGATGCTGAAGCTGCGCGCTCAGCCCTTATTCCCGCACCTTCCACCTGCTCGCTCGTGCTTCTGGAGAAAACTGGAAAAATCAACCAACCCTTGGCCATTACGCCTGAGCAGCTCTACTCTGAGATCTTGTTTTCTGTGTGCGAGTGTGTGTGCGCGCGCGCGTGTGTGTATGTGTATTGGCAAAGTCGCAGAACTATTACCATAATTAATTTTTAGAATATTTCATTACCCTAAAAGAAGTTCCACGGCACACACCTATAATCCCAGCACTGGGGAGGCTGAGGCAGGAGGATTGCCATGAGTTCGAGGCCAGCCTGAACTACATAGCGAGAGCCTGTCTCAAAAAAGTAAAATTTCCATACCCAGGAGTACTCACTCCCCATTTTACCCATGCCTCATGCTAGTTCAGGCCTAGACAACCATTAATCTACTTGCTGTTGACAAATTTGACTATAATAGAAATTACATATAAATGGAGTCTTATAAAATGTGGCCCTTTGTGAATGGCTTGTTTCACTAACATAATGTTCTGAAGTTGTAGCATGTGTCAGTACATCATTCCTTTTCACTGCTCAATAATATTCCATTATATGGGTATACCATATTTTATTTATCCATTCTCTACTTGATGGACTTTGGATCATTTCTGCTTTTGGGTATAGTGAATAATGCTGCTATGAATATTCATATAAAAAATTTTATGGCTCCTTTTCCTGGTTCCCGGAACGCAATCAGCTGCCTCAAGATGAAGCTGAACATCTCCTTCCCAGCCCCTGGCTGTCAGAAATTCACTGAAGTGGACAATGGATGCAAACTTGGCACTTTCTGTGGGGAGAAACACCAGAGCTGCTTTGCTTGGCATTCAAGGCCCACAGCAAACTGGCCTTAATCTCCCTCTCCAACCCTTTTCCGAACGAACCTTGCACACCTGATAACCTGTCTACTCATGCTCTTCACACCTTACAATGGGTCCGTCCCCATGAGCCCTTGGTAAACGCTGCCCGGCTGGTCATCTGAGGCTCGCCCCGCCCCTTTCTGTTTTCTTTTTCTTCTAGTTAGTGCATGTTGTAGTGCATAAAGTTTACATTCCTCGCATGGAGGTGGTTCATGTGCACGGCATAGCTCAACTCTTTTGTTCACCCCTCATCCCTGCTCTGCCTCCTCTCTCCTATCTCTGGATCCTCTTCCCATTTGAGAAAGATCTATCTCCCTATTTCCCATTAGCTAGCTTTGATTTTGCTCTTTGTTTATAATTTGAGTTTCTCGTGTAAAAGAAACCATGAGATATTTAAGCCTGTGTGTCACAGGGCATCCATTTCCCCACACGTGATGCAAGTTCATCCTTCTTTTTGACAGAGTAGTACTCCATGGTATGTAAATAGCACTATTTCTTTATCCATTCACGTGTTGATGGGCATACGGGCTGTTTCCAAGATTTAGCTATTATGAATTGCAATGCTAAGAGACAAACAAACAAAATAATAGAAACAAAGAAATGAATACTACTGCTATAAACATCGGCACACATGTAGCACTGTAACATGAGGTCCTTACCTCTTTTGGAAGATACCTAGGAGGGGAATAGCTGGGTGAAATGGAACCTGTAGTTTTAGTTTCTGGGGGAATTTCCACACTGATTTCCACGGTGGTTGTACCAGTTTACACTACCACCAACGGAGAAGGGTTCCTTTCCCCACGGCCTCGCCAGCACTGGTTATTATTTGACTTTCTGATGGCAGCATTCTCTGTGGGGTGAGATGGGGTCTCAGTGTGGCTCTGATTTGCACCTCTCTGACGGCCCACGATGATGAGCATTTCTCCGTGTGTTTACTGGGCACCGCTCTTCTGCGAAGCCCCCTTCCGTCCGCTCACTTCCGCGGCCGCTTCTCACTCGCGCCAGCGCTCACGTCCCTCCCGAGGCTCAGGCCGGTCCTCGCGACCCCCTCCGCTCGCCTGGTGGGGTGGAAAAGCGCAGGTGACTGGGTGGCCCTCGGGACTGGCCTGCGCCTTCTCAGACGCCTCACCCCGAACGCCGTGGGTCAGGAAGGGGGAGCGTCGCTGAGCCTGCTGGGACCCAGCGTGGACGGCAGGCGACACCCTGCGTGGGCGCGGGAGGCAGGGACCACGCGAACGCGCAGCCCCACCCGCCCGAAGGAGCTGCGGAGAGGAGGAAGAGGAGGGCAGACCCGAGGACGGAGGGTGGGGGAGCCTGAAGGGACGGTCAGGATGCCGGGTGGGGGCGCACACCTGTCATCCCAGCAGGGGGGAGGTTGAGGCAGGAGGTTCTAGGAATTCAAGGCCAGCATGAACTACCTAGTGAAATCCTGTCTCTACAATAAATAAATAAAAGCCTGGTGTGATGGCGCACATCTTAATCCCAGCCCTCCGGAAGCTGAGGCAGGAAGATCACCACGAGTTTGAGGTCAGCCTGGGCCACTTAGCAAGACCCTGTCTCAAAAAAGAAATTAATTAATTAATTAAAAATAAGTAAAAATTAAAACAAAATTAAAAAGCAAGGACTGAGATGGGTGTTCCCCCACATTTTTATTGCAGCGCTATAAACCATATGCCTGTTACCGGTAGACTGATACCCTATATGGTTCTGCACCTGTCATTTCAGGTCACTTAAAGAGGACATAAAATTACGTTTCATTTCATTGCAATAGTCTGTTTCCTAATTACTGCAAAGTGCTCCTGAGAAGCCGGGGCCAGGACCACAGGCGGGATGCACCGATCCTAACTCACTGGGGCTCACAGTTTTTTTCTCCCAGCATAGCTAAGAAGTGTTAGCTCAGAAAGGTAATTATGGACTTCCAAAACTAGATCGAGCCTCTCCATCCATCCGCAGATGAGGGCCGCCGCAGCGCCCCCTGCTGGCGACCCGCGGAAGGCCCGGCGCACACAGCCCGGAGACTCGGTCTCCGGACGTGCAGTTCGCGGGCGCCCCCCTGCGGCCGCGGCCTGAGCACCCCGTTCTCCCTAGAGACTGACGCGCTCTGAGCTCCACGGGACCCGGCTCTGGGTTCGGTTCTAGGCCCCAGGACTGAGGGTGAAGGAGTAGGAAGAGTCTCCAGCTATGTTCTTAGGAGAGACCTACACTGTCTTTCCTCTGGCTCTCTTCTCGTTTGTCCCCGTCAAGGCTTCGAGGTGGAAGCAGGGCCCAGCAATCTGGGAAGCTGAGGCAGGAGGGTCAGAAGGTTGAGCCCAGCCTGGGCAACTTAGTGATTTAGCGAGACCCTGTGTATATGCATTTGGTTCCTCACATATAGAATTGTCTTATGGTTGGACAACCTTTCCAATAAACCTTAAGGCACTGCTCAGGGCTTAGATTTGATTCCTTCACTTCTCTTTAGTGCCAGGCCTCAGCATGCTAGCTCGAGCTGTACCACTGAACCACGCTGCCAGCCCCAGATTTCAGAAAATTGAAAATTGTTCTTTAAATTTGAATATGCATATACAAAAGTTACCATTCTTACTTTTTATGATTCTCTTTGTCCAAAACATTTTTTCTTCTTCTTCTTCTTTTTTTTTTTTTTTTTTTTTTTTTTAGTAGGGATTACATACAGGGCCTTTGCACTGAGCTACACCTCCATCTCTTTTTCATATTTTTTGCTTTTGAAACAGTAAGTCACTAAATTACTCGGGCTCACTAATTGCTCAAATCCTCCTGCCTCAGCTCCCCAGAGTTGTGGGATTCTAAGCGCCTTTATAGAAAGGTGTCCTCCTTTTTTCCAATTACAGCTTTTATTGTTTTCTATTTCACCATGCCCACCTCTAATGTTCTATTTCCTTCTTTTAAAATCCCTTTCTTTTGGAATCTGGGATTCTTCAAATTAGATTTTGGCTTTTTTCTGCTCCTCCTTCCATGTACTACACATATTTGCATTTCGCACCTCTCATCTTTATTTTATGATTCAGTACCCCAAACCCTCTGTCAGCTTTTTTCCCTCTGAATTTCCACTGAAATGTTGGTGAGGATAGGACTGAGACGCCAACTGACCAGAGCATCCCATGTCCTCTCCTCAAACCTGCGTAGAGGGCATTGTCTCTGAAATTTTCACTGATTTTTTAACCTAACTCTTAGAGCCTTGAAATCAAGATGCCCCCTTAATTTCTATTCCACTTAAAAACCATTTGATCCTCTTCTGGGCCATCCCAATCTGATTTTGCTCCCGTTTGTGCCACTCGTAATTTATGATAATCAGCAAAAGACCACCGAAGTGTCTCCATTCCTAACAGGATGGGGGCGGCTACTTGCCTGAGCTGAAATTAACACCGCTTCTTAAAAATACGTTTTAAAGACCACGGTGAAATGCAGAAGGGAAGACAGGATTTTAAAAATACGCCTTCTCTGTGGAAACTCAGATGGTAGCATGTGGACAGATGGAGAGCCCGGGGCGGCAGCGAGAGGAGAATTGTTCAACCCCCGCTGAGCAGAGGGCTGGCTCTGAAGCTTCTCACTTTGGGGATTTGAACAATGGACAATTTTTACAGACTATTGTATTTTTGTGTCTCTCATTAACAGCTAATTAAACGCCTGTTTTATTGCACATCTAATTTTTCAAATGCCTAAGAATTTCCCCAAATCCATACTGCTGCTTACACTGACTAAAGCTAAGTATCAACTTGGATATAGATACATATGTAGTCCTGTGCTCTGTATGTACCACTACCAGGATGGAAGAGGGTCTTGAAGGATGTTCTAGCCTGAGTGTGTAATCAAAAATGTATAGTTTGCCAGGTGTGGTGGCACATGCCTGTAATGCCAGTACTTGGGAGGCTGAGGCAGGAGGATTGCTGTGAGTTCCAGGCCAGCCGGGGCTACAAAGTGAGTTCAAAGCCAGCCTGAACTGCATAGCGAGACCCTGTCTCAAAAAGACAAAAAAAAAAAAAAAAGAAAGAAAGAAAGAAAAAAAAAGTACAATCTATGGAGACCTTAGAAGAGAAACTAGAGTCTTCCCATGTGCCATAATTGCATTTCTAATGGTGACAGGGCATATTATGTATTTATTTTTATTTTTTATTATTATTATTATTTTGTAGCATGTGGACTGAATCCACAGCCTCCTGCATGCTAGGTACCAGTGCGCTACAACCCCTATCTTATTTTATTTTATTTTATTTTTTGGTACCAGGAATCAAACTCATGACCTCATGCTCGCCAGGCAGGCACTGTGCTGAGCAACCCCTATTTTAAAATCAAAAGTAAAGAAGTGTGTGTTGTATGTGTGTGCATTCTAAAATTCCAAGGTGTGGCACACGCCTGTAATCTCAGCACCTGGGAGGCTGAGGCAGGAATATCTCCAAGAGTTCAAGGCCAGCCTGAACTACATAGTGAGACCCTGGCTCAAAAAACAAAACAAAACAAAACAATAGAATTCCAAGCTGAGTGAGCAACACAACAGGACTTCTGAGGAGTAATAAAAGCGAGGGTGCATTGCCATACTATTGATGTCCTCCTCCCAACTCGGTGCATCTGCTTAACTCCCTGAGAACAGTGTCTCCTGGGAGTGCTGCCCAGAAAGCTCTCCACAGAACATGGGAGAGTTGGGAAGCAGCTTGGGAGAAGCCACCATCGATGCCATTACCAATTGTGCACTGGTAGGGACATCAGGTGCAAAGTGCTCAGCTCCCCGGAGGTCTGTGGCAAAGGGCAGTGGTGATGAAATGCCGCCATCACCTGGCGAGTCCTCAGAGTCAGCCCTTGACAGCAAAGTGCTCATGCAATCAGGAGGCGTAGTCTTTTGTTTTTTTGAGACAGCGTTTTGCTCTGCAGTTCAGGCTGGCCTTGAACTCACTTTGTAGCCCAGGCTGGCCTCAAACACATGGCAATCCTCCTGCCTCAGCCTCCCAAGTGCTAGGATTACAGGCATGCTACACCATGCCTGGCAGGAGGCTTACTCTCAGGGAATACAGATGCCCACTTTATTTGATGTAAAATTGAGTGACAGGGAAATTGTGTAGAATCAGACAGGAGCTCTTGGTCTTGGATTCAGGGTTTATTGCATTGGGGCATCGTGTGAAAGCACAGCCCTAGTGGGGCACAGTGGGGCCAGCCAGACTACCATGCATGACCCCTCAAGGATACTGTGCAACATAGGTGGGTGACACCTGTGATCCAAGCGTTCGGACAGTGTGGGGCTGACTTTCTCGGTCCAAGTCCTACCCTTAAAAACCATCCCTGAGTCCACTGTAGTCATTTTGTGATTTCTGACTGGCTTTCTTCAGAACAGGCTTTCAGATTCAGTGGAAGCACATGGCATGGTGTCTTGGGAATGGTGTGGCATCGCTGGCCTTCAGTCCTAGCATTTAGGCAGGGTCACCAGTTTGAGCCTTGTCTGGCTCAAGTTCAGCAAGACCTTGTCTCAAAATAAAAAATAAGAAGCCGGATGTGGTGGTGCATGCCTGAAATCCCAGCACTCCAGAGGCTGAGGCAGGAGGATCACTGAGAGTTTGAAACCAGCTTGAGGTATGAAGTAAGACCCTGTCTCAAAAAAAAAAAAAAAGCAATAAGAAAAGGGCTGGGGGGCCAGTGAGATGGCTCAGCTGCATAAGCGCCTGCCTGGCAAGCGTGAGGTCCTGAGTTCAACTCCTGGTACCCACATACGAAAAAAGAGCTGGTGATATTGTTCAGCAGCACGGGCTGCTGCTGGTGCGCGAGGTCCTGAGGTCAACCCCTGGTACCCACAAAAAGAAAAGAAAAGAAAAGAAAAGGTCTGGGGATATCACACAGTGCAAAGGCCCAAAGTTCAGTCCCCAAGTACGTATACACACACACACACACACACACACCCCCCAAAACAAAACAAAACCAGATCTTGCTTTTCGGAAGGAAAGCAGCCCATAGGGGTGTCAGTGGGGGGCAGGGGGATGGAGGGGCAGGTAGAGTCCATCCTGGTCACTCTGCTACTTCCATGAGGCAACACCACACTCCATGGTTGGGTCTCACCAGAGTCCCTCCTGTCCCTGGTACCCCCTGTCTTACAAAGCCCCAGGTGGGCTTGGCACCCCCACGGCCACTCTCTGATCTAACCCCACTGTCTGGTGCAGGCCATCTTTGGCAGCTGAGAACTACCGTCCCATCCTCAGATTGGGGGACCACAGCGGATGGGGCCCCCTGCCCTCTGCACCAAAGCCCCACAGCCCCAGGAGGAGCAGAAGCAGGCAGCAAGAAGAGCCTGTCCTCCCAGCTCCCCGGGGAGCAGATCAGCAACAGGAGGTCGAGGCAGGAGGATCTCAAATGGGAGCTCATCCTTGGCAATTTAGTGACTTAGTGAAAACCTGTCTTCAAAAATTAAAAAGGGCTGGGGATGTACTTCAGTGCAAAGGCCTTTGGTTCAATCCCTGTTACCTAAACAAACAAACAAACAAACACTCAAACCTTCTTGAACTTACAAAGTCAGTCTCAAGGCTTCAAAATGGAAATTGAAGGGTCTTTGTTTTCCTTCTTAAGGGTCTTCCTAAAGATCAAAGACTAACAGTTTCTGGAATTCTGTGTGAATACCTACAGGCTATTACTTTCCCTTTTTATTTTTTATTTTTTTTTTGTGGGTACTGGGGGGTCAACCTCAGGACCTCGTGCGCCAGCAGGCGCCCGTGCCGCTGAGCGATATCACCGGCCCCTTTTTTTGTATGTGGGTTCCGGGACTCGAACTCGGGTCCTCGCGCTTGCCGGGCAGGCACTTAAGCCGCTGAGCCATCTCACCAGCCCTCTCCCTTTTTATTGATATGCCCTTCTAGCGGCACTTGTGCATTGTAAACGGCTATCTGACAAGAGAGAGAGAAGATCACTGACATCACATAGCAACCCTGACATGCAGCACTTGGTCGTCCACCAAGACTCTTCCTGGGCAGCGTCCGGCAGGGGTGAGAGATGGAATTTGAAACAGAAAGGCAGAGAATTAAGCCCATCTTCTTAGTTGGAGCGAAGAGGACTGAGCTGATTTTGAGGCCCAGGCAGGGTAGCAGTCTAAGTCATTTCCACCCTACACAGTGCTACAGGGAACACAGGTAAACCAGAGCTCCGAAGCAGGAAGAAAGCAAACGGCTCCGCAGCCTGGATTACGGCTGTACAGGTGCGGTCCTCCCTCCTGCACCATAAATACCGAGACAGCAGTGGCCACACACACCGCACCCCACTGGATGCGGACCCGCGCGGCATGGGGATGGAAGCTGCGTCTGGGTGCCTGGCTCGAGGAGCTCACGGGAGGAGGGGGACACGCACAGAAGGGGAATTTCAGACCCCAGCCGATCCTGGGAGGAAAACGCAATTGGATAATTGGACAACTGTGGGCCCTCATTTAAGCCTAAATGTTTTCCAGAGACGATATTATCCTCATCCTTTGAGGGTGAAGTACATTCAGCCCGAGGTCAGAAGTGTTGGAGGAAGGGAATGGTGCCGACAAGGGCCGTGTGTGTGTTGCTGAGGATCTGACATAGGTCCTCCTATATGCCAGGCAAGCACTGTACCCCTGAGCTAATCTGCCAGACCCAAGCAAGGATTTAATTCTCTGCCTTTCATTTTGGGGGTGGGGGATGATAGGGTCTCACTATGTAGTTCAGGCTGGGCTTAAACTCACTATGGAGCCCAGGCTGGCCTCAAACTCACCGTGATCCTCCTGCCTCAGCCTCCCGAGAGGTGGGTTTACTAGTGTGCGCCACTACACCTGTCTTCAGCTAAAATCTTTTCTAGATGCCCCAACATCTTACAGGAAGGCTCGAGGGGCTGCTATCATCTTTGTGACCTGGATAAGCATAGAGCTTCAGGCCCGAGGTCATTTGGTGAGAGGCTGGCTTTCCCGGCTCAGCTGTGCCATCCTGGGGACATTCTGCAGGTGTGGGGACCGATGGTCCTTCAGCAGGTGGTACTCTCTGCCGGACACGGTCATTCTTTCCTGATCACCAGGAGTTCAAGGCCAGCCTGGGCTTCATAGTGAGTTCAAAATCAGCCTGAACTGCATAGCGAGACCCTGACTCAAAAATCAAAACAAATGATAGGGGCTGCGAGCATTAAGTCCCCAGCACTGGAAGAGATTAAACCCTAAGTCAGCTCTACAGACCAGGGAGGCCCATAGCGCCAGCGGGCAGTCCTACTTCTATTTGTTGTTCTATTTTTATGGGACCCTGTCCCAGCCCAGGTCTGGAGGGAGGTGGGTGCTCAGCAGGAGGCCACACTGCAGTCCCGGGGTGCAGCTCCGGACAGGGGTGGGGGGCACAGCTGACCTCGGATCACACCCAGGTGTTGGCTGAGTCACGGCCACCACCCTCCTGCCACACACTGCTCTGCTCAGAGCCCCAGGGGAGGGCTGCTTCTCGAGCTGGCCTCAGGATCCAGGGGCCGTGATCAGAGAACCTGCCCCCTGCCTCAGTTTCCCAACATGGGGAGGAGGGAAGGGGCAAAGTGGCATCCACGCTGTATCTGACACGGCATGCGCTGCCTGGTGCTCTCACACTCTCTCTCCCCACCCTTTTTATTTTTGTTTTGTTTTTTGAGACAGGGTCTCACTAGGTAGCCCAGGCTGGCCTTGGACTCATGATGCTCCTCCTGCTTCAGCCTCCTGAGTGCTGGGTGCACAGGCGTCTGCCTTCCCGTGTGTGTTCGGGCATCACGGCCACCCAGCTGGGACTTCAGCCTGCCCACGTCACTCTCCCCGCCCGGGAGTCACCCCCTCATAAGGAGTGGAAAGTTTCCATACAAGGCCAATTGTTTTCCCTCTGCACTTTCTTCTTTCCTAGCGCAGTGTGAAGACATCTGCTTGCAGCTCTCAGAAACTGGGTCTGACGGCACAGGGTGGGGCCCAGAAAAGGCCGACTAGCACCGGGTGGGGCCAAGCGTCACACTAGCACCTTGGCCAAGCTGGTCTGTGGTTTGCTTTGGTTTGGTTTGGTCTGGTTTTTGAGACAGCCTGTCACTATGCAGCCCAGGCTGGCCTCGAACCTGGTGAACTTCCTGCGTCAGCCATGGGAGTGCTGGGATTACAGGTGTGCGCCACCACACCCAGCTGACGCTGGTTATTTATCCCCTGCAGCAAGAAAGAATGGACCCCTGTGCAGCACAGCAAGTGTCCTCCGTGGGGGGAGGGGTGGGGGACTTCCTCGGCCCCCCACCCCACCGGCCCCTCTTCCAGCCTCCCCTCCCCCTTGCCAGACTCCAAGACCCCTGATCCCAAACCCCCGCTGTCCAGATAACAGGGGAAGGTGGTGGGAGATAGAATGCCCAGCGTGTTGCTGTCATTTCACAGGGGCCAGCAGGGCTCACGCAGGACTCCCCCCGGCATGTGACAGCTTTACCGGGCTGTGGGGCCTGGCTGGCTGGGGTGGGTGCAGTCCCCTTCCCCTGTCTGCCAGCTGCACTCAGGAGAGGGGCTGGGCCTCAGGCTTCTGCCCCCCTTGCTTTCCACTTTAAGCAATTAGATAACCCAACTGCGAAGCATCTAATTCCCCAGCGGAGCCGCTTGGGTTCAGTTCCTAAGGCCTTGCTCAGGTCTCTCTGGAGGCCACAGTTGGGGATCCTGTGTCAGGTGGCTGAAGGCCATCCTGGCATCTCCACCAGCTCCCACTTTTCCTTCCCTACCCGTCCCAGCTGGGGTCTCTGAAGACCTGGCCTCCATACTGTTCAGCTGGAGCGTAACAGTGAGTAAGCCTGAATTTAATGATGAGATATTAGCCAGGCATGGTGGCCCACTCCTGTAATCCCAGCACTCAGGAGGCTGAGGCAGGAGGATTGCTGCAAGTTCAAAGCCAGCCTGGACTACAGAGTGAGACTCTGTCTCAAACATACAAAAGAAATATTGAGAGGCTGCATGTGGAAAGCCCCTTAGAAATTATGCAGTGTAAATGCTTCCTCACCCTGATTTAAAGAAGACCCTCATCTTCAACTGCCAGCAGCAAAAACATTTCCTTCCCATGGAGGTGGGCAACTCACTCAGGAGGGTTCCAGGCTTCCCACCTGGTAGCAGATGAGCCTGGCTGAGATGCCCTGCCGCCCTCCTTGAGGGCCCTGTCCACTGCTGCTTGTCCCTCAGCCTGTCTGCCTGTCCTTTCTCCCAGACCAGGTGACACACGCAGCACCCAAAGTGTGACCTAAGGGACCAGGTGACATGGGAGCTCTGAGCTCTCCTGACTGCCTTTGCAGGAATGGTGTGAACTTCAGTCCCTCTGTCCTGACTGCCCTGTATTTGGGAAGGGGACACAGAGGCCTTTGGACTGCAGTGGGGAGCCAGGTGGGGTGGTGCAGGCCTGTAATTGCAGCTCTTGGGAGGCTGAGGCAGGAGAACTGCTGTGCTTCCAAGGTCAGCCTGCATTACATAGCAAGACCCTGTCTCAGAAAACAAAGCAGAGGCAGAGGGAACACTGGTCCCCAGGAGCCACAGACCTGGTGCTCGAGGGCCTGCCGGCTGCTCACTCCGTCCTCCAAGCTGGGCCCGGTGCCTTCTTCCCTCCCTGTTCCAAGCCAAAGCAGGAAGCAGGTCCCCAAAGCCCACGTCGCGCTTTCCTGCCTTCCTTGGTTCAGGTGAGCTCAGGCAGGGCAAGCAGGTGCTCGCTTGTGAGACCCAGGTGACAGGGACCCTGCTCAAAATGAATTCCACACAGCGCTGGGCTGGGGGTGACTAACTTGCCCCTGTGTTCTTGGGGCGCACCCTGACCTGGGCTCCAGGCAGCCCCGCACCGCCAGAGAGAGCTGTCAATGGAGCCGTGGCTCAGACCCTAACCCTGCAGCTTCAGCCCCCTGCCTCGTGGCCCCACACAGGGAGCTGGTGCCTGAGACCAACCCGAGATGGTGCTGCTGCACTGTCCGCTTCTCCAGGGCGAAGCAGGGCCGGGGCTGGGGGTCGCTCGGCGGTCGGTCACTGGCCTAGCACACAGGAGGTCCTGGGTCAGGTCTTCAGCACCTCAGAAAACAAATACACAGCAAGAACAGCAGTGAAAACAGCCTCAGCCCACCTGGTCATCAGAATTCCACGGAGCATATGTGACTCTCAGGATGGGTCCTAAGAGTCCAAAAGCTGCTTGCTCACCTTGAACTCACTATGGAGCCCAGGCTGGCCTTGAACTTGCGGTGGTCCTCCTGCCTCAGCCTCCCCGGTGCTGGGATGACAGGCGTGCACCACCATGCTGGACTTCAAACAACACATCACCTGAGCCACCGTGACGGATTGCAGCGCCCCTCCCTGTTTCTGGTCCATTTTCCCGCTCTAGCTTTCCAAGGTGCGCAGGTGTCGCACTCTGCTGTAATGTAATGTCGCCCTTGTTTACTCGTAGTTCTCCAGGCCCTGAGCCCTCCCTGGGCCACATGCAGTCTGGAGGCAGCTCTCCCTGGAAAGAGAGTTCCTTGGCAGCTCCTCGGCCAGAGGGCCAGAGGGAAGAGAGGAAGTCATCCCACTCTTGCAGCGCTGCCTGTCTGGTGCCTGCAGACAGTGCTCCTTCTGGCCACCGTGGGCTCTGGTCCCAGCAGTCTCTGCGCTCCAGGGCCCAGATGGGGGTGTGAGAGTGCTGGAGCCCAGGGAGCCCTGTGTGTGTGTGCACATGTGTGTGTGGTACTGGGGATAGCTCCCCCCGGGCCTTTGCAGAGCTACAGAGCTACACCCTCAATCCTTGTTTTTTGTTTTTTGTTTTTTGTTTTTTGTTTTAATTTAGGGCCAAGGTCCTGCCAAGTTGCTAAACTGCCCAAGCTGGGCTTGAACTTGCAAAGTTCCTGCCTCAGCCTCCCAGAGTGCTGGGATCACAAGCATAGGCCGCCACACCCGACTCTGTGGCTGTTCTGTGAAGGCAGTTGAAAGATACCTTCTGTAGGAGTGTTCACTATTTCTTTGCCTTTCTTTGGCCACTCCCTGGAGGCTTTCACAATGGGACCGAGCCCACTTTCTGAAAGGCCCTTAGGTCTGTGGGACTAAGTTGACCAAGCGTGGCGCTGGGAGGGGTGATTTTGAGAGTCCCTCGTGACCGCCTGGTGCCTGGGGGAGCAGATGTTGAAAGGACAGGTGGGGGTTCAGGAATGGAGGCGCCCAGAGACACACAGCCTCTTTCACAATCTGGCCTGGGGCTGGTCCTGTGACTGGCCACGCAGGCAAGAACGTCCCCAGAATTCCAAGTCCTTCCCCCCAAGCTGGGAATTGGGCCCAGGGCTTCAAGCTCTGGCCCCAGCCCCAAGTCATCCCAGATGCTGTGTCTCATCCTGTGCCCCGTAGCTTTCACCGCAGTGGGCTTAAGAGCCGGCAAAGGAGGTCGATCAGGTGGCTCAGTTTTGGGGCTTGGGGTAGGGAGAAAGGGGGTCAAACCTTTCTTTGGTGATTTTTATTTTTGTTTTCAAACTATCATGAAATACAGAAAACAACCTAGAACGACATAATGTTCATTTCTTTTGCAGTTAGAAATCCAGTTACCTAGTTTATTAAAAATGCTAACCTTGCCGGGCGTGGCACATGCCTGTAGTCCCAGCACTCAGCAGGCTGAGGCAGGAGGATTGCCACTGAGTTCCAGGCCAGCCTGGGCTCCATAGTGAGATCCTGTCTCAAAAACAAAGCAAAACAAAACAAAACAACAGCAACAACAACAACAACAAATTCTGATTGCTCTGTAGCAAGCCCAGCATTGGCGGACTCTCCTGCAGGCTTTCCTTCCTCTTCCTCTACTCTCCCCCTCTCCATGCTGAGTCACTAAGTTGCCCAGGCTGGCTGGAACTTGTCATCCTCCTGCCTCAGCCTCCCAGAGTGCTGGGATTACAGGCATGCAGCACCATGCCCAGCTATTGCCTTTCTCTTTGACTCTATCCCACATCCTTTTCCTAACACAACCAAAGAATGCTCGGCTTGACCCTTATGTGACCATGTGAAAGACATTGGGCTGACATCGGGACTGCAGTAATCGTTGCAGTAACTTTAGAAGGAAGGCTTCAGTATCTCCCTTCCACCACGGGAAAGAGCAAAGCCTGCCAGGGAGAGATAACTTCTGAAGGTCGCGGAGGCAGGAAGTACAGTCAGCTCTTCAGATGCACAGGCCCAACCAACCACAGATGGAGAACATTTGGGAAGACACTGTCTGTACTGAACACGGACAAAGCCTCTCTTTGTCCTGATTCCCTAACAGCATAGTGTGGCAGCTATGTACCCAGCATCTACGTCCTGGCAGGCGCTGAAGTCATCTAGAGAGGAGTAAAGTATGGGAAGGTGCCAGGTGTGGTGGTGCAAGCCTGGAGCCCCAGCACTTGGGAGGCTGAGGCAGGAGGATTGCTACGAGTTCGAGGCCAGCGTAGGCTACACAGTGTGTTTAGGACCAGAATGAACTACGTAACAAGACTGTCTCAAAAAAACAAAAAAGAAATAGCAGTAGAGTCCAGAACTATTGCATGATTCCAAATTTTAAGTTTTGGCCTCAAACTGTGCTTCTTTATTATTATTATTATTATTATTATTAATTTATTTTTGTCTTTTTGAGATGGGGTCTCACTATGCAGTTTATTCTGGCCTAAAACTCACTATGCAGCCCAGGCTGGCCTTGAACTCGCAGGATCCTCTCAAGTGCTGGGATACACGAGCGTGGCCCTTGGGCCAGGGTCCTGAGGCCGGGTCGGAGTGCAGTGAGGTGAGCGCCCGCTGCTGCCAAGATGGGAGGCTGGCAAGGGCTGGATAAACTCCTGCCCTGGGAGTCAGAGGCGCCACCCAGAGAGCAGGGGCTCCGCTCCCTGTGCGGGGACATGGGAGACACGGCTTCAAGCAGGCTTTGCAAATCTGCAGAGTCCAAATTCGAGTGCCTGCCCCGCTCCTTATCAGCTGTGTGATCGCAGGCAGTTGTCCTTCCCGAGCCTCCATTTCCTCTTCCTTCCACAGCTGAGCAAATGCCGAGGTCACAGGCTGTGGGAGGATCGTGGAGATAGTGCGCGGCTGGTCACACTTAGCCCAGGGCCTGGCCTGTAGAGAACCACTTTCTGAGTTATCATTTGGGCCATCATTTGGCAGATAGGCTGCAGAGCTCATTCCTGTATTCAGCAACTAGGCGGGCGTGGTAGTGCACGCCTGTAGTCCCAGTGCTCAGAAGGCTGAGGCAGGAGGATCAAATGCGTTTCAGTCCAGCCTGAGCTACATAGCCAGAGCCTGTCTCAAAAAAACAACCGAACAGGGCCGGTGGGATGGCTCAGCGGCATAAGCGCCTGCCTGGCAAGCGCGAGGTCCTGAGTTTGACCCCCGGAACCCACAAAAAAAAAACAAAAAACAAAAACCAGAAAACATAGTGGCTGAGCTGGGGTGCACCCAGTGTGTCTGGGAAGGGCTTCACCAACGTGCTCATGTACTAACGCACCCTCCAAGGGCTTATAAATCAATGTTTATGAAATCGCTAAAAAATTCTTCATAGAAAAATATTCTGTACAGAACAAATTTCACATAACTTCAATGCCCCGTGCCCTTTTTTTTTTTTTTTTTTTTTTTTTTTTTTTTTTTTGAGGCAGGCTCTTGCTATGTGGCCCAGGCTGGCTGGCCTCCAGCTGGAGATGCTCTTGCCTCAGCCTCCTGAGTGCTGGGGTCACAGGTATGCGTCACCACACCCAGCTAACATTACTATACTGGGATAAACAGAGTATTTACTTGGAGCTTGGTTTCTAGGGTTCTCTCTGTCACTTATCAGCTGGGTGACCTTCGGCAAATGAGTTAACCTCCCCGAGCCTCTTTCTTAATCTGTAAATGGGGGAATAATAATAGTACCCACTTTGGGTTGTTGTGGGGATCTACCGAGATAACAAAATGCTTTGAAAATTCTAATCTTTTTGAGGGCTGCAGAAGAAAGAACTTGGATTTCAGAGTTAAAAGATCCGGATTCCGGCTCTAACAGACAGGAGACAAGAGGCCGAGATAAGGATCCTGCGGGAGCTGGGGGCTCGGAGGCGAACCCCGGAGCTAAGCGCCTGCATCGTGACTGGGCAGCCTGGCTGGCCCGGCTTTGTCCCACAGGAGCACGAGTTGTTACAAGCCCCAGCGCTGCTGCACCATCAGACCAAAAGAATCCGAAGATCAGATTGCAGACCGCCCCCCGAGGAAGAGGGGGTTTGCCACGAGGCTCAGGGCTGAGCTGGCACAGCGCTGCCCAGCCTTCTCCTGGCGGGAGGCCGCCCAGGCGCGGCCCGGGTCTCAGGAGGGCTACGGGGCGACCTCGGTCTCCCAGGAGAGACCCGGCTCCCGCTGCCGGGTGCAGGAGACAGAGCTAGGGGCAGAGGGGCAGGACAACGTGATGGTTATGTGAAGGAGTCTGCACACGGTGACAGGGACACACACACACACTCAGAGCCGCACCGCACACCGGGAGCGGTGCTCGGGCGGGAAGAGCGTCGCGGCCTGCGAGGAAAAAGGGAGACGCGGGTTTTCCTGGACAGCGGACGCGCACGTCGGACTCCTTTTGCTGAGAGTCAACAACTTCACTTTGCACAGCGCTGCACAATTGAAAAGCACGTTCACCGTTTGGGTTTCATTGCGTTTCTTTTTTCTCTTTTTTTTTTTGGAGGTAGGGTCTCAGTATGTAACCCAGGCTGCTTTCGAACTAGCCCCAATCCTCCTGCCTCAGCCTCCCAGGGCTTTATTTTATTTTAATAAAAATGGGGGGTAGGGAAGATTAAGATGTGTTATGTACACGCATCAAAACTCCCCACGATGAATGTAATCATTATGTACCGCGGACATGCATTGAAAAAAAATTTTAAAGATAATCGGAATGGAAGATAGGATAAGCCCCATTTACAGGTAAAGAAACAGGCACAGAGAGGTAAACAAAGTCACAGGCCATGTCAATAGTGGAGTGGAAATTACAGCATAATTTTTCTGGCTCTTAGACAGAAGCGGTTTTCCATCAAGAATAAGTTACACCAGGGCCGGTGAGGTGGCTCAGCGGCATAAGCGCCTGCCTGGCAAGCGCGAGGGCCCGAGTTCGACTCCCGGAACCCACATATGAGAAAAGGGGCTGGTGATATCGCTCAGCGGCACGGGCGCCTGCTGGCACGCGAAGTCCTGAGGTCGACCCCCCCAGTACCCACAAAAAAAAAAAAAAAAAAGAATAAGTCACTCCACAATCAGTCTGGGAATCATACATCCAATTTCACCTCTCCTTTTCTCGTATGTATATTTTGGTTCTAGAACATAGTGTTTGGAGCCCAGTGCCACTGTGACTTGAACAAGCAAGGACATGAACTGTATTCTGGGACCCAAGGCTGCACATTTCCAAAGTCACTGTAATTATAGCCCAGCCATGTGCTACCCTTGGGAGAGACACTCGAAGTTCTGCTCCATTACAGGAAGGATGTAGGCGACTGTCACTGCATGCTCACAACCCATGACACCTTTTTATAAGTGTCAGTGTGATTTAAAAGTGTTCGTTAAGGGCTGGTGAGATGGCTCAGCGGCGTAAGCGCCTGCCTTGCAAGCGCGAGGGCCCGAGTTCGACTTCCGGAACCCACATACGAAAAAGGGGCCGGTGATATCGCTCAGCGGTACGGGCGCCTGTTGGCGCGCGAGGTCCTGAGGTCGTTCCCCCGGTACCCACAAAAAAAAAAAAAAAAAAAGTGTTCGTTAAGCTGGGCATGGTTGTGCATACCCGTGATCCCAGCACTCAGGAGGCTGAAGCAGGAGCATCATCTACGAGGTTGAGGCCAGCCTGGGCTACATAGTAAGTTCAAAGCCAGCCTGAACTACATAGGGAGACCCTGCCTCAGAAAATGACACACACACAAAGATCCGGAGAGATTATGGGCTGCTAGTCCTGACAGCCAGCCTGCTGCTACTCCTAGGAGAAAGAGCTAGGCCTCAGGTGAGTCTGGGAAGGGGAGGAGAGGGACCTAAGGGCCAGCTTTGGGGAAGGGGACCGGCCCCCTCCTGTGCTGGGTGGGGAGAGGGTGTCTGTACTCACAGGGGCCCCGAGTATAACTTCCACAGTCAGATGTTTTTCCTTTAGAGAAGAGGGCGGAGACGGCCACCCCACCTCCCTCAGCCCTGTGACCGGACGGATATGCGGATGCTGGGGGCAGGATGTCAAGCCCAAGTTCACCCCTCAGGCAAGGGAGGAAAGGTCTGGGTGCAGGAAAGCCTGGGCCAAGCCTGAACCTGCCTATTTTTGTGTTTGCTTGAAACAGGGTCTCGCTATGGAGCCCAGGCTGGCCTCGAACTTGTGGCAATCTTCCTGCCTCAGCTTCCCAGGAGCTGGGATTCCAGGCGTGCATCACCACAGCCGGCTTGGACCTGTCTGTTGTCTCCTTGTGTGCCCCCCACCCTGTCCCTCGATCTAGAGGACCCAGCACACCTGTACCCGGTGAAACAGTGATTCAAGGGGAATGGGCCCCTCCATGTCCTCAGAGCTGGCTTTGAACAAATCCTTTTCCTTTTTTACCAAAATAAGCGGCCTCCTTTGACTTGGTCAGCAGCGATCTTGAGCTGAGGGATGCACGTGGCCAGGACTCTGAGCACCAGCAGTGCACTGAGGGGGACGATGTCAGAACCACCCCAGCCCTGCTCCTAACCTGGGGCTCAATGACGCTGAGCTGTGTCTGGTGCAGTGGCACCTACCTGTAATGCCAGCACTGAGGGAGGCTGAGGCAGGAGGATCGCAAGTTGGTGTCTCGCCAGGGGCAATCTAGCCAGACCCTGTGTCAAAATAAAACATTTAATAAAGGGGCTGGGATGTGTCCATGTGTTAGAGTACCCCTGGATTCAATTCCCAATACCAAAATTAAAAACAAAAACAAACGAAAAATATCCCCAAGATGATCTCCAGCCACATGTAGACGAGCAGAGTGTGGAGCCGGAGACGACCTTGTTTCCCAGTGTTCCATGGGTTTGTGTGTCTGAATGTCTGCAGACACAGCACCGTGCTCCCAGGTGTCCCCGGAGGGGTGGCTCAGCACACAGACCGCAGCCGGCGCAGTGGCATAGCTGGACCCGGCGCTGCTCGGGAGACCGAGGCTGCTCTAGGCCGGCCCAGCCAAGGCAACACAGGGAAACCCTGTCTCGAAAGGGATGGGGACCAATCTGGCCCCACCCCAAGCTTTCTGAGTCAGCCAGCATCTGCATTTTGTATTTATTTAGGGTATTTTTGGGGGGGAGGTTGAGGCAGGGTCTCCCTATGTAGCCCAGGCTGGTCTTGAACTCATGACGATCCTCCTGCCTCAGCTCTTTGAGTGCTGGGATTACAGGTGTGCACTACTACGCCAGGTCAGGCAGCTGCATTTGAAACAGGGCTCCCCAGGGACATGTGTACCCACATGTCCATGAAAACATAGACCAGCTCAAGAGGAACTGGAATTGGCCTGGCCCAGACCGGCCCTGCACTTCCCGTCGCAGCCCAGGCTCCTCGGAGAAGCAGGGGGCTGACCAAGGACCCACAGAGGGGTTGTTGGAATTGCTAAGGAGTGGGACACCAGGCCGCAGAGTTTCCCATTGTAAAGGCCCAGCAGAGGACAAAGAATAGCTTACAGTCTTTCGAGGGCTTCACCGAGGCAGTGCATATGCCAGGCCCCCGGGCGAGGGGGCTCAGAGGTCTTCTGCTGGGACAGGCCTGGCAAAGAATGTGCGAGGCTACCAGGGTCCCTTTGACTCTTGGACACAGACAATGTTGAGGTGAGAAACTTTTGTTGGAAAAAAGAAATAGAGAGAGATTTTGGGTGTTTTTCTTTCTTTCCTTTTTTAAATTTATTTTTGTTTGGTTTTGTCTTTTTGAGAAATTTCTATGTAGTTCAGGCTGGCCTCAACTTGGCAGCAATCTTCCTGCCTCAGCCTCCACAGGTGTGGGCCACCATACCCGGTGCCATTTTGTGTGTGTGTGTGTGTGGGTACCGGGGGTCAACCTCAGGATCTCGCGCGCCAGTAGGCGCCTGTGCCGCTGAGCGATATCACTGGCCCTTTTGTTGTATGTGGGATCCGGGAGTCGAACTCAGGCCCTCGTGCTTGCCAGGCAGGCGCGTACACCGCTGAGCCATCTCACTGGCCCCTGGTGCCTTCTTTTAAAAACAATATTTTTGAGATAGGATCTTGCTAAGTCACTAAATTGCCCAGGCTGGGCTCCAACATGGAATCCTCCTGCCTCAGCCTCCCACAGTGCTGGGATTACATGCTTTTGCCACCTCGCCCGGCTTCCTTTTCTATTTAAACACATGTAATACCTGGGGGAGGGGCCCACTGGGATGTATTTCGGTGGCAGGGCACTTACCTAGCATGTATAAGGCCCTAGGTTCAATGCTCGGCACCACAAAAAAGAAAAGGAAAGGAAAGGAAGAAACCTGGCTGGTGACCTGTGTGGGGTGGGCCTGTCAGGCCCTCCCTGAATCGCCTTGGAGCAGCGTCTCGGTGGCGCAGACTCAGAGGTGTCCTCCACCGAGGGTGATAAACCCGCCTCAGGGCTGTGGTTCCGCCTGGTAGCAGCGTACAGAGTGCCTAGGCAGGGTCCGCTTCTACTCATTTATTTATAAAACAGTCTCCGGGCTGGGTGTGGTGTGGTGGCACCTGCCTATAATCTCAGCTACTGGAAAGGCCGAGGCAGGAGGCTCAGGCATTCAAGGCCAACCCAGAACGTTCAGGAGAGGTCCTGCCTCGAGATAAAAACCAGAAAGACTGGGAATGCAGGCAGCAGAAGGGCACCCCTGAGTTCAGTCCTGAGCATGCGCAACCAAAAACACAGCCAGAACCAGCTAGGCAGCAAGACCCTGTCTCAAAAACCCAAAAACCGGGCCGGTGAGATGGCTCAGCGGCTTAAGCGCCTGCCCAGCAAGCGCGAGGGCCCGAGTTCGACTCCCGGAACCCACATACGAAAAAGGGGCCGGTGATATCGCTCAGCGGCACGGGCGCCTGCTGGCGCGCGAGGTCCTGAGGTCGACCCCCCGGTACCCACAAAACAAACAAACAAACAAACAAAAAAAAAACCCAAAAACCCCAAACCCCAACCCACGGACAGACCAACTACAAACCAATGAACAAAACTATGCCCCTTGCTCGCTTTCCCTTGCTTTCTCTCCCCAGTTGCTGCCAAGGGGTTAAAGCACGTTCCCCTCAGCACTAGGCCTAGCGCCGCTTCGCGTGTTTACCCTGCAGTACTAGGGACTGAACTCGGCCTCGTGCATGCCACACAAGTGCTCCACCACTGAGCTACTGCCCCAGCCCTTTCATAGTTTTTTTTTCTTTCTTTCTTTTTTTTTTTCTTTCGTTTTGTTTTTTGAGTCAAGGTCTCACTTTGTTGTTCGGGCTGGCCTTAAACTCAAGGTGATCCTCCTGCCTCAGCTTCCCAACTGCTGGGATTACAGGCGTGGCACGCCACCCCACCTGGCTGTAGAAACATGTTAGATTTTAAATAATGAAAGGCTGCTTCAACTTTATTTTGGGTGTCTTTCATTTCAAGGATAGAAAAAACCAACCAAGTCAGGGACAGAAATGTCATTAGCATAGGCTGGACTTTGGTCTGGGGCGGCTCAGCACGGAACTGGGGGACAGGACAGCAGGGAGCCAGAAACTGAGCTTCCTTATTGCAAAAGTCTGGGCTCTGGGAGGCAGGTGAGGGACACCTGGAATTCCCCGCCAGGAGGCCGAGTCACCCCGCCCTCCCCGCTCAGGGTAGAGAGTGGCCGGCGGGGCCTCCGCAGGGCGCGGGAGGGGGTGCGCGGTGGTCTCGGACTCCTGCCCTAGATAAGGAGGGCGGAGGGGGACGGACAGCCCCCCGGGGAGAAAGCAGGCTCGGGGCGCCCGCTGCGCCGCACGCAGGTGACCCTGAGACCCAGTCTTTCGTCAGCCCCACCTGCAGGCCCACTGTGCCGCAATGGATCCAGGCCTCCCGCCTTATCGGAGCCCCGGCTGGGGAGGGGCTGCTTGGGAGCCCGAGGACAGCCAGACGCTCGGCTCACGTGACAATGCTTTCTTCACTGCCGAAATTTAAATTCTTCCAAAATAAAGCGCTGACAAGAGAAAGGCAAGTTTGGCTTTGCTCTTCGAAAGGTCGCTGTGGCCTCCCCGGATTCGGCTGCGCGCGCTGGACTCCTCGTGGGGCCGGGGCCAGCGGGGCAGCCCTTGCCCACCGCGCACGAGGCCCTGGGCTCCGGCCCTGCACCAGAAAGAAAATAAAAATATACGTTTTTAAGAAAGAAATTTAAGCCAGGCTTGGTGGCGCACGCCACCACGCAGGAGGATCAAAAAATTGAGCCCAGGCAATTTAGTAACTCAGGGAGACCCTGTTTCAACTAAAATAGAAGGAAAGAAAGAAAGAAAGAAAGAGAAAGAAAGAAAGAAAATCCGCCAAGGGCTGGCGATGTAGTTTAGTGTGAAGGCCCTGAGTTCAATCCCCAGTGCCACAAAAAACAAAAGCACCCTGCCCCCATATGTGGGTGTAAAGTGGTAGCCCGCTCTGCTGTCCCTGACCTTGGCTGGGACCGAGTTGTAATGACACCGTGCCTGGAACGTCTGTCCCTCACAAACACACCTTGAGCCGGAGACTCCCCACAAACACCATATGCCAGAGCTGCACAGGTGTTGGCAGGGCGGGAGAGTTAGGGAGTTTGGGTTCCGCCAGAATCCAGAGGTGGCCCATGTTAAAGAATGTCTTAAGTCCAGGACCAGTCACAGCTCCCTCTGCCTCCGTGTCCTCCCTTGAAGGATGGAGACAGTAATAATGCCTGCTGTTCTCCTGTAAGAACTGAGAGAGATAACATGTGAAAGGACTTCGAGGGTGTAGTGGCACACACCTGTAGTCCCACTCAGGAGGCTGAGGCAGGAGGATCTGCACGAGTTTAGGCCAGCCTGGGTTACATAGTGAGTTCAAGGCCTGCCTGAACTACATAGCGAGATGCTGACTCAGAAAAAGGACTTAGGGGCCGGTGAGATAGCTCAGTGGCATAAGCGCCTGCCTGGCAAGCGCGAGGTCCTGAGTTCGACTCCCGGAACCCACATACAAAAAAAGGGCCGGTGATAGCACTCAGCGGCACGGGCGCTTGCTGGTGCGCGAGATCCTGAGGTCGACCCCCTGGTACCCACAAAAAGAAAAAAAAAAAAGGACTTAGGATTCTTGGCTCACTGTTAGCACACATGAGAACTTGAATACCACGAATGCTGTTATCCTTTTCTTTTGCTTTGTGTGTGTGGTCCTGGGATTTGAATCCAAGACCCTGCACATGCTGAGCATGCACCCCTTGACTGAGCTGCGCCCGGCCCTGTATTATGGAAAGGCACTCAAATTTACTCCCACCTCACAGTAGAGTTTGGAGAGACCCAGCCGTGATGGTGCACACTTGTGATCCCAGCACTTGGGAGGCTGAGGCAGGAGGACTACCCCCAAGTTCAGGGCCAGCCTGGGCTACATAGTGAGTTCAAGGCCACCCTGAACTATATAGTGAGACCCTGTCTCAAGAATTTAAAAAATAGGTATAGATTTTGGAACAGAGGAGGAAGAATATGTCCCTGCCTTCAGGGAGCTTGATGTGGAGGTGTGGACGGACATACAGACAGAAGCATGTTGCATAACAGGACGCTCCGGGTGCTGTGGGAAGTGGCTGGGGGCGGCTCCTTGTTCCCCTGGGGCCTCATCTCTGTGGCAGAGGAGAGGAGCCAGGGCCAGAGGTTCCCATACTACATCTGCCCCAGCACCCGCGCCATGCCTACCTTTGTAGAGGGGGGAGGGGATGGAACTAATTTAGACTTTTTCTCTGCCCCATTCAAGAAAAGAAAAAGACAGGCTGGTGGCACAGGTCTATAATCCTAGCACTCTGGGGAGGCTGAGGCAGGGGGATTGCTGTGCGTTTGAGGCCAGCCTGGAATACAAAGTTAGTTCAAAATTGGAGCAGATTGATTGCAAAGTTTTATTTCATTTTGTTTTTGTTTTGTTTTTAAGACAGGGTCTCACGATGTATTCCAGGCTGGCCTCAAACTTACTTCGGTCCTCCTGCCTCAGCCTCCCAAGCTAGGTACTGTTTTTGCCCAGATCTCACAGACCTGCTTCTTCTCCACTCCCCAGGTTAGAATGGAGTCAGGGATGCAGTGTGGGGCCAGGGAGCCCAGCCCCGCCTCACAAGCTCTGTGTGCTCTGGCAAGCGACCTGAGGGTCCTGTCCCTCAGTTTCCCCAACTGTGCAGCGTGTGACTATGAGGACAGAGTTGGAGGGTGTGGAGAGCTGGCAATGGGGCCTGTAAAAGGGAAGCACTGGCCACACTTGAGCTGTGACCCTTGGCCTGGACACCTGTTGTAGGCCCTATAATGACACAGGCAGAGCTGCGGGGAGCCTGGGGTGTGACATTGTAGCCAGAGGCCTGGTGGAGGTCAGGGCTGGGGGGTTCGCCCAGCATGAAAGAGGCCCTGGGTTTGAGCTCCTGTGTCTCAAAAAGAGACAAATAGAACTATAAAGTAGAGGCCTTGGTGAACTTGTTCGTGTCTGGGAGAAAGCGGCTTTAAAGGAGAGCAAGCGTGCTGGGAGCTGGAGTACAGAGGACCCCAGAGCAGAGAGTATTGGAGGCAGAGCTGCATGTGCTGGCTACACCTGTGATCCCAGCACACTGGGAGGCTGAGGCAGGAGGATTCCAAGTTCCAGCCTAGCTCGAGCAACTTAGCAACTGAAGGATGCCCTGTCTCAAAGTGAAAAATAAAAAAGGGCTGGGAAGGAACTCTGTGGTAGAGCTCCAGGGTTTGGTCCCCAGTACTCTAAACAAAATGGGTAGTAAAAATGGGCCCTGTTTCTAGCTCAGTCAGGGAGAAAGAGGGCGGCAGGCACCACAAGAAAGCACACAGGAGAGGTCAGTGGAGGCCGAGGGAGCCACGTCTGCAGACCCCTTGCTTCCTCCAGTCCTCTGCTCAAACCCTGGCCAGGAAGCCCGTCGACTCTGAGGCTGATAGGGACTCTAACAGCGGGCGATCACCGCACTCAGGAGTGGGACAGTGACCTGTACCATGCAGGGCTCGAGGTGACAAGGGTGACTCTGTGAACAATTAGCGTGCCTATCTTTCCTTTTCTTATTTTTCTCTTTTCTTTCTGTTTTGGTGGCAGTGGGGAGTGAGCCCAGGGCCTTTGCACTGAGCTATATTCTCAGCCCACTTTTTATTACTTTTTAAAAGGGTCTCACTAAATTGCCCAGGCTGGGTTCAAATATGCAATCCTCCTGTCTCAGCCTCCCAGAGCACTGGGAATACAGGCCTGTACCATTAGAACCAGTAAATATACCTTTCTTTTGTTTGTTTGTTTGTTTGTTTGTGACAGGGTTTCACTACATAGCCCAGGCTGGCCTTGAACTTGTGATGATTCTCCTGCCTCAGCCTCCCAAGCGCTGGGATTACAGGCATGCGCTATCACACCAGGCTTTGCTGGCTAGTGTACCTTTCAATGCCCAAACTCTCTTGAACTCCCTGCAGCCCTCAGAAGGCCCTGGCCCTTCCTCCCCTCTGGCCCGTGTAACCCTGTCCCTCCTTGGGCATCAGCAAAGACATCACTGCCCCTAGGGACAGGCAGTCTCCCGAGCGCCCAGGCTGGGGTGGCTGAGGGACCGAGAGCGCCTCAGGACTGGAGTCTGTGTGCGGGGGGGTGGGGCTCCTAAGGGTGGCAAGGGGCCGGGGCGGGTGCTTCTCCAGGCTGTGAGGACAGCAGCACCCGCGCGGCTCAGCCTTGGAGGGAAGGGAGGCCCGGGAGCCATCTGCGCACGGAGGGTGCTGCCGTTGGCAGCCAGAGGACAGCAACGAAGCTGCAGCCTTGTTCAGATTTGCATCTCACCTTCTGATCATTTTCTGGAAACTGCAGTATTCTCCCTTGTCCCAGGGATACCAGCTGTTCTGCTGTGCATGCATGCACGTACGTGTGCGTGTGCACGTGTGTGTGTGTGCATTGCACATGTGTGTGGTACTGTACACAAAACCCAGTACCTTTTTTTTTTTTTTAATGTGGGTACCGGGAGTTGAACTTAGGACCTCGCGCTTGCCAGGCAGGCACTTACACTGCTGAGCCATCTCACCAGCCCCTTGAACCCAGTACCTTTGTACTGAGCAACATCTCCACCCATTTCTTTGTTGTTGTTTTTTTGAGATGGTATCTTGCTAAGTCACAAAGTCGCCCAGGCTGGGCTCGCTTAAACTTGCAATCTTCCTACCTCAGCCTCCCAGAATGCAGGGACTACAAGCATGCGCCACCATGCCTGGCTCTGTTCTATCTTTTGCTACTTGAGTGAAAAACACTTTCTATTTTCTTTCTTTCTTCTCTTCTTCTTCTTCTTCTTTTCCTTCTCCTCCTTCTCCTCTTTTTTTTTTTTTCTTGCCTTTTTTGAGGCAAGATCTTGCTCTAGTCCAGGCTGGCCTTGAACTCACTATGCACCCTCCTGCCTCAGCTTGCCAAGTGCTGTGACCGCAGATGTGCACCTCTGCGCCTGGCTCCCTTTCTGCTTTCTTTTCTTGATTTCTCTGCCTCTAGCCATTTCCTGGACTCTAATTTCCCCCCAGAATTTCAAGTCTCCTTTCTCGACTGTTCTCTCCAACCCAGCTTCAGCCGCTCCTGAGGTCCTGCCCTGTAGACCGGCTCCTCTCAGCCATGCCGAGATGTCTCCCAGCCAGTCACCGGGGACAGACCATGTCTCTGCCTCCTTCCCATGCCCCAGGCTGAACCTGCCTGCCTCCCAGCTGGGTTACAGGACCCCACACACATCCCTCTAAGTCTCAGCCGGTTCCAGTCCCACCCACTCCCAGCAGCCTCTCTTTTATATCTCCTCACTTCTGCCTGAGCGCCCCCCACACCTTCAGAACTGGGGATTGAACCCAAGGCCTCCTCATTGAGCTGCATTCCCAGCTCTCTTAAAAAAAATCTTTTTTGGCCGGTGAGACGGCTCAGCGGCTTAAGCGCCTGCCTTGCAAGCGCGAAGGCCCGAGTTCGACTCCCGGATCCCACATACGAAAAAGGGGCCGGTGATATCGCTCAGTGGCACGGGTGCCTGTTGGCGCGCGAGGTCCTGAGGTCGTCCCCCCGGTACCCACAAAAAAAAAAAAAAAAAAAAAATCTTTTTTAAAAACAATTGTTTATTTTGAGACAGAGTCTCGCTAAGTCACTAAATTGACCAGGCTGGGCTCAAACTTGCCATCCTCCTGCCTCAGTCTCCCACAGGGCTGGGATTACAGGTGTGGCCCACCATACCCAGCTCCTCTGACAGTTTTGAATTCACCTCTTCATCTGTTTGTCCCTGTCATGATCCCTCCTCTGACCTTTGTCATCTGTTGCCTGGGCTGCCGTCGAATGTCTTCACTGGCCTGTTTATCTCCAGGTTGCTCTCCACAAGGGCGGTCTGGTCCCGGACGCTTTCCCTCAGACATGTCCGGGCCTTGCGGACCAGCGCGGCCCTGCCCGCAGCACTCAGCGCCTCCACTGTGGGCCCCCAGCCTATTTCTCCAGGCTCAGCTCTCAGCAGCCCAGGCTCCAAAAGTACCCCACATATATCTCTGTAGCATCTTAGCATTAGCTGTTTAAGTACCTCTCTATGTTCCCAAAGTGTGAACTCCACAGTGTCTGCTCCAGTCCCTATTTTCCTTATTTATTGGTTTTTTGAGACAGGGTCTCTCTATGCAGTTCAGGTGGGCCTTAAACTCACTATATAACCCAGGCTTACCTTGAACTCGCAGGGATCATCCTGCCTCAGCCTCCTGAGTGCTGGAATTACAGGTATGCATCACCATGCCCAGCTTATTCATTTATTTATTTTGCAGTATTAGTGTTTTGAATTAAGGAGGTGCGACAGAGAAGGTAAGATAAAATTATCCTGGTGTTATTTTAATTTAATTTAATGAACATGGGTTTTTCTAGAGTTAGCTGAGTCTTTAGAAAATAGGCAGTAAAAAATAATTTCGTGTCTCTCGTGATATGGGGTCTGTTTAGAAATATAAAAAAATAAATTGAATACCAAAGAAACTTATAGTGAGCAATTTGAGGCTTTCGTTTCTTTATAATACAAGATGCACTAAGCTGAGCACGGTGGTCCACACCTGTAATCCTAGTGCTCAGGAGGCTGAGGCAGGAGGATTGTGAGTTTGAGGCCACCCGAGCTACATAGAGTCCAGCCTGGACTCTGTAGTGAGACCTTGTGTCATAAAAAGTAAAAAAAATTTTAAAAGATGCACCAATGTTCTCAAAATTTAGGTCCAGGAAAAGTGTAGATTTCTGCACCTCTCCGCCCTATTCACTGAATCTGAATTTCTGGGGACTGGGCCCGGGGAACCTGTGTCGTTGGCACTACTGATCACAGGTCTGAAAATTCTTCTCCATGTCTTCAAACATACCGGTCTTTGAAGCGGTCTCATTTCTTCTACTCCTTTGGCAATAGATCCTGCCTGTTCTCTGTCTCGAACTTACAATCCTCTTGCCTCAGCCTCCCAGAGTGATTCCAGGCATGTGCCACACGCTGGGCTCAAAGATTTGTTCGCTGAAGAGCGTATCTTTTTCTTAGAGGTGCTGGGGACGAACAGGCCTTTTTCATGCTAAGAAAGCGTTCTCCCACCAAGCTGCATCTGCAGCCCTGAAGAACGTATCCTGAGCACAGACTGTGCCAGGAACCTTAGTCACCTACTTCTCACTAGCGGGCCGTGCTCGGACTTAGTGCCCGAATCTTACAGCTGAGAAAAATGAGCAGAGAGGTGACTTCCTCCAAGCAGCCCATCGAATAAGTAGCAGAGAAGGGATTCGAACTCACTGGCACTGAACCCTATGTTCTTTTCATGATAGTTTATTGTCCATTATGTCAAGGAGGTGGAAAATGTGCTGTGTGCCTTGGAGTTTTCAGTCTATTTAGGATTGAAAAGTATGGTTATAAAGGTGGAAAATTGCCAGTCATGGCACATCTATAATCCCAGCATTTGGGAGGCTGAGGCAGGAGGATCAACCATGAGTTTGAGGTCAGCCTAGACTATGCAGCAAGGCCCTGTCTCACCAAATTAAAAAAAAGATTGAAAAATTATAATGGGGGTGGTTAGAAACCCCTGGATGCTGAAGAAAGGCTCGTCTGGAAGGCTTCCTGGACAAGGAGGCAGATGGTGGCAGAGCCTCCTGCATGTAGGGAGGCGAGGTCCAAGTGCAGCACCGGTGGCACGGTCAGGAATGGTGTGTGTTGTACTGTGACTGAGTACAAAGCTGTCACCGTGGGTGAATATGTGGAAACCTCAGGATGGAACAGGATGCGTCTGGAGCCCAGCGGGACCTGCATGTATGTCACTGTGGATTGCCTCAGTCATTGCCTGAAGGAGCTTTCCAGAAGAATCCAGGCAACAGCAAGATGGCAGAGCCAGGCCAGGTGAGGGTGGCCTTGGCTGGGGTGTCCTATTCATTGACTTGAGGCCAAGCCATGAACTTGGGAGCAGCTGCTGGAAGGAGGTGGTGGCAGAGGGGACGATGGAGGAGAAAGGACTGGCGAGAGGGAGAGGGAAGGATAAGAGCTGTTTCTGAGGCAGAACCCCAGGACTTATTTATTTTCTTTCTTTCTCTCTTTCTCTTTTTCTCTTCTCTTCTCTTCTTTCTTTCTTTCTTTTTCTTTTTTTCTTTCTTCTTTCTTTCATCTTCTTGAGACAGGGTTTCACTCTGCAGTTCAGCCTGGCCCTGAACTCACTATGTAGCCCAGGCTGGCCTCAAACACATGGTGATCCTCCTGCCTCAGCCTCCTGAGTGCTAGGATTACCGGTGTGTGCCACCATGCACTGGCTTGGACCACAGGACTTTGAAGTAGGTCATGGAGGAGCGAGAGAGCAGCATGGCCCTCAGATCATCTCAAATGTGAGGAGACTTCAGGACAGCAGCGGGGTCACCCAGGGCAGGAAGCACAGGGAGCTGGGGTCCAGGGGTGCAGCGATGGGAGGCGGAGATCAAGACTCTGAAGTGGCCCAGGCCTGGCTGAGTTCCCACAGTGGCCACAGGCCCAGCCGCCTGCCCGGAGGTGCTGGTCCGAGTCCGGCTCCGTGGTGTTGTTTCACCTGAGTGGCTTTCTGTTAAAGCCTAACTGCATGGACACCACAGATGAAAAATACAGCTCCCAAAGTGGTAAAGAAACCCAGACTTGTGCCCAGCGAGACACTGAGCAGTGATCGCCGCTGTCACACAATGTAGAAGCGGTGCCCAGGCCAGCAGGGTCCGTGCTGAAGCCCGACTTCGCCATCGCCCCAACTGTGTCGACCGAAGTCACGCCAGATTTCTGATCTGATTTTTATTTTTCTCGTGTTTATATTTCAGCCAATTAATAGTGTCCAGTGACTCAGCGCTTCAGGTAATTACCACCAGCGATGGTTTCTCTCCTCTTGCACTGTGCTGCTCACACAGGGGCGCTGTGAAATTTAGGGTTCTGTGCAGCAGTTCCTCCAGTAGGCTGTAAAACATATTATCAGACTTTAAAATAAATTAATTTTTCATTTGTGTCTCTCTTTATAGCTAGAAAAATGTGATGAAAAATAGATCTGGGCATGGCGGCACATGCCTGTAATCCCAGCACGCAGGAGGCTGAGGCAGGAGGATCGTTGCAAGTTCAAGGCCAGCCTGAACGACATAGTGAGACCCTGTCTCAAAAACAAAAACAAAACAACTAAAAAAAAAATGAAAAATAAGTAAGTACCTTGTAAGTACCCTTCAAAAAGTTCAATAGTTCTTCTTAAACAGCTTTTCCTTCTTCCAATTTTAAGACGCTTAAGAGAAATGAGACTGAAAACACAACATATTTTTAAAAATTCCTTTCAGTGCTTGGCTGAGAGCTCTGTTTTCCTCCTAGGTGTGAAAGTATTTTAGTGAAAGTTTCACCACAGCTTTGTAAATCATTAACCCTGTTTCCCCGAAAAGTCTGACAATGCCAGAGGAACAATAACAGCCATAAAACCTCCCCCAATTGTGGCAGGGTTTCTTCCCTGGCGGGCTGGGCAGGGACTGGAGTGTGCTGAAGTCACTCGCACACTTCCCCTGGCTCCAGAGGCGTGGATGAGGATCTTCACCTCCCTTTCCACGCTTAGAAAGGAGGGGGGGAGGGGCTGGGAAACTGAGGCTCAGGAGCAGCTGAGCTCCATCAGTGCCAGGCGTCAGGGAGGGGGCAGCAGAGGAGGCTGCGGCTGGAATCCTGGCCTCTGCCCCCAGGACAAGAACACAAGATTGCTCCCTTCCTCTGCCAGTGGATGCTACACCAAGGCCTATGAGACTGATTCCTAGCACTCGTACTGGGCTCTACTTGGTAAGCCTTTAAAAATAAGACAGGTTCCATAAAAAGGGAAAAACAAACAAAAAACCTCCAAGCCAAAAACAAAAACAAAAATAACACCCAAACATTCAAAAATAACTTTGTGTTTTCTGTTTTGATTTACTCTTAAGTGGCAGGGTTGGTTTTAACAACGAACTCACAGTGACATCTTGCCCCCAAATTACCAAAACTTTTTCTCTTTTCTTTTCTTTTTTTCCTTTTTTTTTTTCTTTCTTTCTTTTTTGGATAGGTTCTCTCTATGTAGTTCAGGCTGGCCTTGAACTCTGTATGGAGCCCAGGCTGACCTCAAACTCATGGTGATCCTCCTGCCTCAGCCTCCTGAGTGCTGGGATTACAGATGTGTACCACCATGCCTGGCCCCAAACTTTTTCTTAATGACTCTAGTGAGACACAACATAATAGCATAATATTCACTTTTTTCTTGTGTGGGAGTTGGCTTGAATTCCTGGGTTTAAGTGATCCTCCTGCCTCAGCTTCCCAATTGCCTGGGACTGCAGGTGTGTGCCACCTAAGAATGTAACTTTCTTTCTTTCTTCCTTCCTTTCTTCCTTCCTTCCTTTAGTGTACTGGGATTGAACCAGGGCCTTCACACTGAGCTACATCCCCAACCACTTTTTCTGTCTTTTCTTTTTTTTTTTTTTTTGAGACGGGGTCTTGCTGAGTTGCCCATTATGGTATGAAATTCACCATCTTCCTGCCTCAGCCTCCCTGAGTGCTGAGATCTCAGGCGTACACCATCATGCCTGGCTATAAGTTCGTACTTAAGATCTTCCTCATTCATTCACCAGCTACGCTGTGTCCTCAGCCGGCCATCCCACACTTGGCTGGGGCTTGAGGAATGAGCGGCAGACAAAGCAAGTATTCCCTGCCCTAGGGAACCTGGGACCTCTTGCTAACCGTGGGACCCATTGATACCACATGTTCTCTCTGCATCTGTTTCCGCATTCATAAAATGAAGATGATCGATCCTTTGATTTTGGCGAGTGTTAAATAAAGTAATTCCGCAAAGGCAGGATAACCACTACTGCAAATAATCGCTGTCCCGCAGGTGCTGTGCTAAGTTGCTTAACCTCCTAGGGAAGGAGGTGCCTTACTCAACCTCAGCTTCTGTTAGCGTCATCTCATTAATGGCTCTGAGTGAATCACTGGGAATTAATATTTCTTAGCTGAGTGTGGTGGCACATTACTGTATTTCTAGTTACTTGTAAGGCTGAGGCAGGAGGATTGTCTGAGTCCAGAAGTTTGAGATCAGCCTGGACAACATAGCAAGACCCCACCTCAGTCAAACAAACAATTCTTTTAAATATCTTTAAACTTGTTTATTATAAAGGTACCATATATACTAGGTAAAAAATTAAAATTCAAACAGTAGTAAAGAAGCATATACAATAAAAAAGAACAAATCCCATCTACACTCACACCCAAATCATTCCTCAGAGGCGATCACTGTGAACAATTCGTTATCCCTTCCAGAAGAATGTTATTCACATAAAAGCCTGCACCGTGTGTATCCGTAAAAAGTGAACAGCAAGTAGACTCTGCTACTACAGATCGTGGTCACCAAGCACTTTCACTTCATAGTATATACTGGAGAGTTGTCTAAGGGCAGCATGTATTATTCTCATTCAGAGTATTTTACTTCATTTTATTTCATGTTTTGTTTTGTTTGATTTTTGAGACAAGGTCTCACTATATAGCCCTGGCTAGTCTTGAACTACTACGATCCTCCTGCCTCAGCCTCCCAAGTGCTGCGATTACAGGTGTGCACCACCACGCCCAGGTCCATTTAGGGTATTTTAAAAGTCTCAACACAACAGTTGAGAAGAACAAAGCCCTCAGAAACTTCTTGAGAAAGGCTGTGGCCCCCACCAGTCCCTCCAGCCCTCCTCTCCATAGTCAGGCTACACCTGGCTACCCATGCTCTGGACCTGTGGCCAGCTGTGGTCAGCCCAGCAGCAGAAAGTGAGGCTGGGCGTGGGGGAGGTGAAGGAGAGAACACAACATTTCCAGTGGCCGAGAAAGAGCAGGAAGCACAAAATGAGATGGTTACACAAGGCAGTCGCACCCCAAGGCACTGCGTGAATTGTTCCCACGGGGGATGGAGGAGGAAGGGTCTGGAAGGCCATGGGCCAGGAATACTGGGCTCCTGAAGTAGAACTTGGCATTCGTGGATGTGGGCTGTTGGGGGACCAACCTGCTCCCTAGAAATGCAATGGGTGGGGCTGGGGGAGAGAGAGACAGACAGAGAGACAGAGTTTTCCTCAGACAAGTGAGGTCTCGAGATGAAGGCTCAGGAACACTCTGTCCTTCCTCACTGGAAACTAGGCTCACTTCCTCCAGACCCGCCATGGTGTTTCTGGTCCGCGGCTCCACTCTGCTCTGGGCCCGGGGCTTGGGTCACTCCTGCGAGTGGCTCGGCCATGCCCCCACCACACGCAGGGCCCATGGCTGTATGCCTAGAGCAGAACTTCTGACCATCCTGGAGGAAAGATCTTTGATGGTTTCCTCTTTCCTTGGGCGACTCACTTAACCTGGGTTCTCTGGGTTGTTTGCCTCCATCAGAGCCAGAAAACAAGAGTGGTATAGCCTGTGGGCTGCCTAGGGCCTGCAGGCCTGACTCCTAGACTGGGAGGGGAGCTCAGCCAAGATTATATTGGCCACATAATAAAATTAAGGGCAATAAAACCAGATAAGCACCTCATTAGCAGTGCTTTTCTGGTAAGGTCATATAAGAGGGAAGGGTGAGAGAATTCTTTGTCAAGTTCTTTCATATGCAGTTGTGGGTCCCTTGACTATGGGATGCTGACTGACAAACACTGCTTTTGCTTCTCTCGCAGACCTGGAGGGTACCCTGCTGCCCGCCTCCCAAGTGGCCCATTGCTGCCTGAGGAAACAGGGTCTGTAGCCTATTACCAGCAGCTCTCCTTGCATGCAGCACTTGGTGAGGGGGGTAGCAACGTGGCAGGGAGTCTCCAGAATTTACACCCTCCGCTGGATTCCCACTGAAGATCACCACTCAACTCTCAATTTTTCTCAAAACATTGGGGGGTAGGGTGGGACAGGGTCTTGCCACGTAGTCCAGGCTGGCTTTGAACTCACTACGTAGACCAGACTGGCTTCGAATTCTCAGAGATCCTCTTGCCTCAGCCTCCCCAGTGTGGGGTTAACAGGTGTGCACCACCACGCCTGGCTTCCAAACATTTTTATCAGTCATGGAATTGAGGAAGGAGAGGACCCCTACCAGTCTGTGTAGACTCAAATAATTGCCCAGTATTTGTCTTCGTTTGCTATTGTTTGTTTTACGGTGCTGGGGTTGGAACCCAGGGCCTCAATCATGCTGAGGCAATCATACCACAGACTCACACTCCAGCCCCAGTGCTGCTCTACACATTGAAATCAAACTTATTTTGTAAAGATGGACTTCCCCCCTGCCTCTCTCTCTCTCTCTCTGTCTCTCTCCCTTGCCCTCTCCCACCCTTCCTCCCTTCCTTCCTTTCAGCACTGGGGATTGAACCAGGCTGTTCACCCTGAGTTATATTCCCAGCCCTTTTAAATTTTTATTTTGAGACAGGCTCTCGCTAAGTCACTAAGTTACCCAGGCTGGGTTTGAACTTGATATCCTCCTGCCTCAACTTCCCCTAGTGCTGGCATCACAGGCCTGCATCGCCATAGCTGGCTGATACATTGCTTTTAAAGAATTAAGAAGGAAAAAGATGAGAGAGCAGATCTCAGAATTGCCTGCGACACGCTCAGCTGCAGACAAACAGGGCTGTGCTTGCTCTCTCGGGTGAGGAACTAAATTAGACACTTCTCTTTTCGGGGAGGGATTGGATCCGGATGCACCACCGCTGAGCTACATCCCCAACACTTCTTATTTATTTATTTATTTAAATTCCGAGGCAGGGTTTTGTTAAGTTGCCCACACGGGACTTGGACTCAGTCCTCCTGCCTCTGCTTCTCTCAGTGCCGAGAGTACAGAAGTTAATCAGTTCATTTATTTATATCTAGCAGTTCCAGGGATTGAACCCAGGACCTTCACACTGGGCTACATCCTCAGCCTTTTCAAAATGTTTTAAATTTGCAACAGAGTCTCTCTAAATCACTAAGTTGCCCAGGCTGGGCTCAAACTTGTGATTCTCCTGCCTCCGCCTCCTGAGTAGCTGGGGTTGCAGGCCTGCGCCGTCACACAAATTGGGAAAGCGGTGGAAGCAACCTTCGACTACTGAGCATGAAATCTGTACCAAGGCTGCGCTGACCCGGCCACAAGGGCACCCAGGCCTCTGCTGGGCCTGCCCGGCTCCTGCAGCTCCGGAAGGGGCCCTGGGTGCATCGCCAGCTTGAGCTTGGTGCCCTCCGCCCCGCAGCCCGTGCCCTCCTCAGCACATACACCAGACGGTGACCTGGGTCCAAGGGGTGGCGGGTGTTGCAGCCGCCCCCCCAACTTCTCAAACCGGAAACTGGGGAAGGAAGACAGAAGCCTCCCAGGTGCCCTGCATCCCTGTCCGTACCCTGTGATTCCTGGGTGCCACCCATCCTAGGGGGGCCCCGGCAGTGCCTGGGCGGCTGCTGAAAGGACCCACAGCTCAGGAGAATCAGACCAGCACCTACCCGGCACCTGCTCCACATTTGCCTTTGAGACTGTCCCCAGCACAAACCTGGCCACAGCAATGCCCGGTGCTGCCTTTCCGGTATGGAAGTGTAGCCGCAGGAGGGTCCCCTCACTCTGCTCAGTACCCTTCTGGGGCCGGGAGGGAGACCCCAACATCTGGTTCTGCAGCCATCCTCTTCCAACTCTATTTTTTCTTTTTTAAAGGGGGAAAGGTTTATTTAGCTCACAGTTTGTAGAGGTTTCTGACTATAATAGGCTGGCTCCAAGGCAGGGTGGCACATGCCAGTGGGGCAATAGTTCATGGCGGTGGAAGACAGCAAAGGCAATGAAAGAGAGAAAGAGAGAGAGAGAGAGTCCAACTCTATTTTCTAACCATTAGCACAATCTTTCTATAAGTGAATCCTTGCTTTTGTCAATTTTATTTCTGCAGAGTACTAATGTCTCTAAATGTCAGAGATTCAGTTTCTTTCTTCTTTCTTTCTTTTTCTTTCTTTCTTTGAGTTAGGATCTTGCTATGTAGTCCAGCTTGGCCTCGAACTCACTGTGTAGCCCAGACTGGCCTCGAACTCAGGGTGGTCTCCTGCCTCAGCCTCCCAGAGTGCTGGGATTACGGGCCTGTGCCACCACTCCCAGCAAATTTCTTCAATATTAAATAAAATGCCACCCTAACACTTGTGAACTGCACTTGCTAGTGGGGAAGAAGAATAGAAGATTCTAGGCCAGCACTGTGTGGTAGGCAGGTTTGGAACACATTGTGCCAGCAAACCAGCAATTCCTGCCCCACTGCCAGGCCCCTGAGCAAGTCACCCCACACCAGGAATCACCCTGGAAAGACTGGAAAGACACTCACTTCCTGCCCTTCTCCAAATCCTAGGGTCCCTTAAGTTATTCTTTCTTTTTAAAAAAAAAAATCAAGTTGTTTTTTTTTTTTTTTTGTGGGTACCGGGGGTTGACCTCAGGACCTCGTGCGCCAGCAGGAGCCCGTGCCACTGAGCGATATCACCGGCCCTTTTGTTGTATGTGGGTACCGGGAGTCGAACTCAGGACCTCACACTTGCCAGACAGGCACTTATGCTGCTGAACTATCTCACCGGCCCTCAAGTTTGTTTTTAACTGATACATAAACACATACAAATTACACACGTTTATTGGATACCATGTGATGTTTTGATTTATTTATATGCTGTGTAATGTTTATTTATTGTTGCAGATCTTGCTTGTCTTTTTTGTGATTCTAGAATCCAGCAACAAAGATGGCTCAGAATGGTCTGGCATAGAGGTATGAATCTGTAATCCCAGCCCTTGGGGAGGCTGAGGCAGGAGGATTGCAAGTGCAAGACCAGCCTGGGCAATTTAGTGATTTATTGAGACCCTGTCTAAAAAAAAAAAAAAAAAAAAAAGTCCTTCTTTCTGCTGGGCATGGTGGTGTGTGCTGGCAATCCCAACACTCTAAAAGCTGAGGCAGGAAGATCTTGAGTTCAAGGCCAGTCGGGGCTACATATTGAGACCCTGTCTCAAAAAAAAAAAAAAAATCCTTTCTTCTAGGATTTGAAAACATTGAGTCCATTATTGCTACCTAAAGCCACACTGCTGTGCAATGGTGCACTAGACTCTCCAGCTCCTACCTAAAGCTAACTCAGGACGGTTGGCCAACTCCTCCCTAGCCCTCCCCAGGCCCCTGCCTATGGTCACCACTCTCCTGCTCAGCTTGTTAGAGACCAACCTTTCAAGATCCCACACACCTGGCTCATTCCACTCCATGTGTGGCTCTCCAGTGCCTGTTGTCACGAGTGGCCGATCGGATTCTTTTTATAGATGCATAGTATTCCACATCTTCTTTGCCCGACCATCATGTGGTAAGCACTCAGGTTCTTTCCCAGGGGTTAATCTCACTACCTCCCCTTTCCCGCTGTCCTACATCCAACGGATTCCAACATCTCTCCATTTCTTCACTTCGAGAACTTCTCTCCCCCTTCCCTCTGCTTCCCTAAGCCGCACTGCCTGGGTTATTTTAGAATCTTTCCAAATGGCAACAGCCCTGTCCACTTTCACCCTTTCCATTCATACCCTCCTATGGCTACGCTGATTAAAAAGCAAGCACATAACTGGCCATGGGGGTGCACACCCATAGCATCAGCACTCTGGGAGGCTGAGGCAGGAGAATCAAAAGTTCGAGCCCAGCCTGGCCAACTTATTGACTAAGTGAGAACTGGTCTCAAAGAAACAAATGAATGAGTGAATGAATGGGCTGGAGATGCAGCTTATTGTGAAGGCCCTGGGTTCAATCCTCAGTACTGAAGAAGAAAAAGCAAGCTCCTACCTGAGCCTCTTTCCTCTTCAGTAGACTCCCGTGGCCCCCACTGTTCTCAGACTGAAGACCAGATTCCACACCAGGCTCAGAGGCCACAAGTGAGCTGTGCCCTGTCCTCTCCCCAGTCCCGACCTGTGCCTCCTCCCTCCGCCACTGTCCTGCCACAGCCCCAGTGGCCTGGGATGAGAGGAAAGGAGATGCCCCGAGTGTCCCCAGAGCTCCTCGGGTGGAGAGGGACGCCTGCGCGGCCGACCTGAGGACCAGCCTGCAGCTCATACCCGGGCTCCCTCACACGAGCTTACACCCGCCGGCATCAGGGTCTGCTTCGGGTCAGAGGCCGGGAGGTCCCCAGGATGGCGAAGGACGTTGTGCACCGGAGTGGTTGTGTGAGCTGAGTGTGCCCTGCACAGTCGCTGGGCAGCTGCTTCCTTGCTGTCTAGAAACTTGAAACAGAGCTGAAATAATCTCGCAGCTGAGGGCCAACCACTAACGCTCTGGAACACGATCCTAGAAGAGGCAGGTGGCTCCTAGAGAACCACAAACTCAGCTGAAAAGCATCTTTCTCCGCATCTTGCAGTAGATTTGTAGTCTGTGCCAGGACAGAGCTTGCTGAATGGATTAGCATGGGTGATGGGCAGCTCCGAAGGGCTCATGGCAGAGGGTACCCGTCTCCCGCCCACCTCCATTCCAGCAGCCCCAAAGCAGCATCCCACCAGGCTGACTTCCTGTGTCCCTGCTGTGTACAGCCCGCTGGGGAGGTGTGGCCACAGCTTAGATTCCCTTGGGAGCAGTGTGCAGCAATGGCTGGCATGGCAACCACAACTGCCAAATCACCTGGAGAGTTTCCTCAGAAAGGAGATGGATCAAGGGTTAGCAAGAGGCCTTCACACCCACTCTAACATTTTTTGGGTAAGCATGAGGCATTAAGTGTATGATTAACCTGGATCTCTCTGCTCTACAGTCAGATGGCTGCCAAGAGGCACTGTCTCTAACGCACACACACAAAATTATTTAATTAAAAAGAAAGAAGCCAGTGTGGTGGCAGATGCCTGTAATCCCAGCACTCAGGAGGCTGAGGCAAGAGGATCTCCAGAAGTTCAAGGCCATCCTGAGCTACATGGTGAGTTCAAGGCCAGCCTGAACCACAAAACAAAACTAGCAGGACAAGAGAGGGAGACAGAGAGAGAGAGAGAGAGAGAGAGAGAGAGAGAGAGAAGACAGAGAAAGACACAGAGAGACAGAGAAAGACACAGAAAGACAGACAGACAGACAGAAAGAGAAAGAGGCACAGAGAGACAGACAGAGACAGAGATGCAGAGAGAGAGAGAGAGACAGAGACGGACAGAGAGAGACAGAATGCTTAATGAACTAAATGAAAAATCTTAAAGTACCAGCTATTTGGGGTTAGGATCTTTTCAGTGGTAGAACACGTGCTTGGCATGTTCACGGTCCTGGGTTCAATCCTCAGAACCTTCCCTTAAAAAGAAAAAGCCGATTTTATATGGGTAACGTATTCAAGAGGTCCTACATTTAAAATGTTCAAAAGAACACACACACACACCTGCATACACACACACATGAACACACGCACACTCACACCCCCAGTACATTCTTTTCTGAAAACCCAAATGGCAGTATTTTATATAATTTTATATAATAGATTCTGATTTTTTTTTTTTCTTTTTTGGCAGTACAGGAGCTCAGACCCAGAGCTTTCACACTGAACTATATCCTCAGCCCCTTTTTCGTTATTTTAAATTTTGAGACAGGGTCTCACTACATTGTCTAGGCTGTGCTCCAACTTGGGTTCTTCCTGCCTCAGCCTCCCAGAGTGCTGGGATTGCAGGCGTGCACCAGCACGCCAGGCTCAGGCACTGATTATTAAAGCATTGTGTGCTGATGCTCCGCATTAGTACCTGGACAGGCCTAATTTAACTATCAACAGCTGTGCTCCATGCTGTATTTGCTTGACTTCCTAGAGAATCCTGTACCACGAAGGCTTGTCAGTATCCAGGTGTGACACAGAAAGGCCCCTCAACCAAGCGCCACATCTGCAACATCCACAGCTACTCTTTAACCTGAACTCTCTGCTCCAGTGAAATGGACTCACTGTGGCTCTAACCCCTGCTTTTTTCTCAGCCTGCTGTCTGGCAGGTGACCTCACCCTTCTGGTCCTGGGCCTTCTCGTCTCCTCTGCGAGGTGTGAGGAGGGGAGGCATTGCCCCCTCACTAAGGACCCGTTCGACTCTCACTCTGAATATGTGACTAGCTGGACTCTTAGGCCTCTCCAGCGCCACACTTTGATCTGCAATTTACATCTTTAAAGGTTTGGTCTTATCTTCCCCAGCTGTCTGTAAGTTCATTAAAGCCAAGAATATTTGCCAAAATTGTTGCTCCAGAAATGTTTGTGGATTTCCTAGGTTATTGTTTGAAATGCTATGCGCCAATAACTGCCTCGATTCTATTACAAAAAGTAGGTCAGGGCCGGTGAGATAGCTCAGCGGCATAAGCGCCTGCCTGGCAAGTGCAAGGTCCTGAGTTCGACTCCCGGTACCCACACACAAAAAAAGGGCCAGTGATATCGCTCAGCGGCACGGGTGCCTGCTGGCACGCGAGGTCCTGAGGTCGACCCCTGGCACCCACACACACACAAAAAAAAGAAGTAGGTCAGTTAACCTCGTTTCTTTCAGGGCAAGGGGTAAGAGTTGTAATGCTGATGCTAGAACTTGATCTAAGCACGAGGCCCTTATTCAAACAAGGGTAACCAACACACAGATTGATTAACAGATATTAGTAGGCAATTTATTTAGAAGGGGGGTAGGGCATAGAAATCATCTGTATTTTAATGAATGAGCATACAACAATGATCTACAGTATTAGAAAATGGCAGAAAAGTTAACAAAGTATTTCAGAAGGATAGAGGGTAAAATCCATTTAAGTTCATTTTGATATAAAGAATATTCTTAAAGCCAACTGTGGTAGCACATGCCCTTAATCCCAGCACTCAGGAGTCTGAAGCAGGAGGATTGCCACCAGTGAGAGGCCAGCCTGGGCTACACAAGGAGATCTAGGCCAGCCTGAACTACTAGTAAGACTCTGTCTTGAAAGAAAAAAGAAAAGAAAAAAAAAAAAAAAAAAAAAAGAGAATATTCCTTAAAAAAATTTTTTTTGTTGTTTTTTTGAGACACGGTCTCACTGTGTAGTCCAGGCTTGGACTACATGAACTCATGGCAATTCTCCTGCTTCAGCCTACCAAGTACTGGGATTACACCTGTAATCCCACCACATCTGGCAGGAATATTCTTTTTTTTTTTTTTTTTAAAGAGAAGAAAAAACAAAACAAATCAAAAAAAGAACAAATTTTCAAAACACCATAATATGAGGGTAACAATGGTTAATGCATTACGTATTATTATCTTTAAGTTAGTTATTCAGGATACCAGACATTAGCATTCAATTGTCCAAACATTATTGGCACAAACCTTACTCTTCAATGAACTAAGTAAAATTGGTAGTGTATCTATTTAACCATCATATATATATATATATATATATATATATATATATATATATAATTTTTTCCCTTTCCCTTCTTTCTTTTCCCTATTCCAGTCTCTCTTTCCTTTTGACCAGTTTTTTTTTGATTCACCATGTCTATTGTACATTTTGGATCTTATTTACTCTTTCAGTTTCTTATACTAGAGAGACAATATGATGCTTACACATGTGCGTGCAGTTTATTTCACTTATGAGTATTTTCTCGAGTTGCATCCATTTACCTATAAAAGTCTCCAGTTTATCCTTCTTTATGGCTGAATAGTACTCCATTGTATAAAAATACCACATCTTTCTTATCCATTCCTCAGTTGATGGGCATTTGGGTTATTTCCAAGATCTGGCTATTACAAATTGTGCTGCTATAAACATGGGTGCACATATATCACTGTGGTACGATGTTTTTAATTCTTCTGGGAAGATGCCCAGAAGGGGAATAGCTGGGTCAAATGGGACCTCCAACCCTAGTTTTTTGAGGAATCTCCACACTGACTTCCACAGTGGCTGTACCAGTCGACACTCCCACCAGCAGTGAAGAAGGGTTCCTTTTTCCCCACAGCCCCTCCAGCATTTGTTATTAGTTGATTTCTTTATAGTAGCCATTCTTTCTGGGGTGAGATGGTATCTCAGTGTTGTTTTAATTTGGCAGGAATATTCTTAATACAAATCCAACATAAAATTGTGGCAAGTTTATGTGAAGCTTTAAAAATACAATTTTTGGGCCAGTGAGATAGCTCAGCGGCATAAGCGCCTGCCTGGCAACAGCGAGGTCCTGAGTTCGATCCCCGGTACCCACACACACACACACACAAAAATACAATTTTCAAGTTTATAACTTATAACTTAATCATATACTTGTAATTACTCAAATTTATGTTACCAGTAATTAGTATTTATATATCCATTGCAATCATTAATTTTCTGCTAGAACAGATATCCTTTTCTTCACTGAGCTGTGTGATATACCCATCTGCAGGCTCCTTGATACACATCCATACGACTCCACCCCCAAGAGCACAAAGGATGAAGAACACAAGGGAACCACACCATGCTCCCTTTAATGAAAAGGTCCTCAAGACCCACCCCGCCTGCTGTTGTCTGGCTCTGCGGTGCCCCGAGGACCTCTGTGTTGGAGGCTGGTCTCCAGGGTGACACTGCCAAGAAGTGGTACAGACTTTAAGAGTCAGGGCCTCGGAGGATTTTCCTTCAGCGGGTGTTGTGGGGCCTGGTCTCTTCTGTTTCCTTTTTCTTCTTTCTTTCTCTCTCTTTAGAGTCTTGATATATAGTCCAATCTGGCCTTGAACTCACTATGTAGTCCAGGCTGGCCTCAAACTCGTGGTAATCCTCCTGCCTCAGCCTCCCTAGTGCTGGGATCACAGGTGAGCACCACCACACCTGGCATTCTTCTACTTATTCTTTTGCACTTGGCTGTGTGGTGCACAGGCTTTCCCTCCTTGCCCTTCGGCTGGGATGTGCTGCTTCTCCCCAAGCCCATGGCCACAGGGCTGGTGGACCGTGGACTGTCACCTCCACGGCTGTGAGCCACAATAAGTCTCTTCTCTTTCAGACTTGATTACGCCAGGTACCTTGCTGCAGTGCTGCAAGCTAACACCATGTGCATTCATTAATGAAAAACATCATGGGCTGGGGTAGAGCTCGGGTGTGTAATATGCGTGAGGTCCTGGGCTCGGTTGCCAGCACAGTAAATAAATAATTGACCAATCGATCAATCAATCAACAGATACTGTAACTAAACTGGCTTTAAAGAGGCTCGCTATTTTCTGCTGTGTAGAGTGGAATGGCATTGCTCTGCCTCTCACTCTGAGGGCTGCGTGGAGGAGGAGGGCTGTCCGAATGGCGCTGACACACCTCTCTGCTGGGTCACATCTGACAGTGACACCGGACTCTGGTGGTGGCTGGGATTCTTCCCAGACTGGCTGAGCTGACCTCAGGCGGTGTCCATCACGTTCGCCTCCTGCGTCACAGATCCCTGTTGGGACTCGGCCCCACCGGCTCCTGCCCGCCAGAGGAGGCCCTGGCGCCGTGCCAGCTGGGACGTGGGGCTTTGCTGTTTGTCTGTCTTTTTGTGGTAGTGGGGTCTGAACCAAGCCTCACGAATGCTAGGTAAGCTCTGCACACTGAGCTGCACCCCCAGCCCTGGTGGTTTCCTTTCTTTCAAGACTCTAGTTCTTCAAACATCGTTGCTAGTTATCTCATATGGTTAACTAGTATCTCGTGAACTAGGTGATGCATTTTCCTATAAACAAATCGCATATCTATGGCTTCCCCTGTGATACCTAATTGCCAGTCACATATTTAATATATATATTTTTAAATGTAAGTATTGGCTGGGCGTGGTGGCACCCAGGAGGAGTCAGGAGGCTGAGGCAGCAGGATCGCTGTGAGTTTGAGGCCAGGCTGGGCTACGAAGTGAGTTGAAGGCTACTCCTGACTCCTGCTCCTTCTAATAAGAATACTCAAGATTGAACCAGGTGTGGTGGCACACATCCGTAGTCCCAGCATTTGGGAGTAGGATCACTGTGAGTTCAAGGCCAGCCTAGGGAGACCTTGTTTCAAAAAAAAAAAAAAAAAGAGAGAATACTCAGGATTACGTGAGCCCCATCTGGAAAATCCAGAATATTCTCCCCATCCCCAAACCCTTACTCACGTCTGTAAAATATCTTATGCCTGTGTAAGATAACACATTCATAAACTCTGGGAATGAGGATGTGGACATTCTTGGAGACCACATTCAGCCTATGACAATGTGTGATTCTGAATTTTCATCTTTCACACATTTGATTTTCAAACACATTTACAGAAACTGTACAGAAATATACACAAAATAGAGGCAACTTGCAGTGACACAGTGCAACGTGACCTGCCCCCATCAGACGGCAAGACACTACTTGTGTGCGTGTGTGTGTGTGTAAATCTCTCTTCTTTCTCAACAGAGTAAGGGCTCAGAAAAACTGGAAGAGCAGAGGGGACACCAGGAAAGACACAGCTGCTACCCATTTTTTCATTTTACTTTGTTTTGTTATTGTGCTGAGGGTTGAACTCAGGACCTTCAGAGTGGGTTATATCCCTGGCCCTGTTTTATCTTTTTTTGAATTTTGAGACAGGGTCTCACTAAGCTGATAGAGAGTAAGGCTGGGCTGAACTCTCGACCCTCCTGCTTCAGCCGCCCAGAGTGCTGGGATTACAGGCATGTACCAACAAGCCTGGCTGGTACCAGGTATTCTAAGAACAGAGAGCACTGATAAGGCTGCTTCTTGTCTTTTGATTAATTGTGAACTGGTGGTTAATTCTGTCTTACAAAAAGGGTAAAGAAAGGCAAAGGGTTTTTAACTCTGAAGTTAATGCCTCTGAAGTTTATGTATTTTCTTGTTTTTTTAATTTCTTTGTAAAATTGAATGTGTTTGTACATTTCTTTGTAAAATTAGAAATGTTTGTATTTCGGATAAAATGTGAATCTTTGAAACTGAACTATTACTCTATCAAATATTTTCTTTCCTTCACTTAACACAGCTATTGTAGGACTATTTGTGAGCTACTTAGTATTACTGAATATTTATCAGAATAAAATTGCTGTTTTGTTAGCATCTAAAGGGAAAGATTTATAGTGAATTGAAAGAGGTTTATTTAAACCTGGAGAAAAAATTAAAAGAAACTTGCCGGGCGTGGCGGCACACGCCTGTAATCCTGGCAGTCAAGAGGCTGATGCAGGAGGACCACAGTGAGTTCGAGGCCAGTTTGGGCTACACAGTAAGACCCTGCCTAAAAATAAATAAATCAATGAAACTGGATTTCATTAAGTATAAGTAATTCAAGGTTCTTCTATATTTCTTTAATTATATGACTTTACTTATTACTTAATATTTATTCCTGTTTGCTCTTTCAGACAGTCACGTCATTTGTTGAAGAAAAACAACTGGCAGGCACGGTGGTCCCCACCTGTAATCCCAGCATTCAGGCAGCCTGGGCTACATCAAGAGATTCTTTACAAAAGAAAAGTAAATTGAGGGGGAAAGAGGACTAATTTCTGCCAGCAGAGTTGGCTTTGGCTGTGGCTGTGCTCGTCCTAACCCGGCGCCGCCCGAGGAGGTGAAGTTCCTGGGGAGGGACACGAGTCCTGCAAATGGCAGTTACCAACCTGTGCAGAGAAACGGAAAGGGATTCTGACTCCCTTTTGGGACAGGTTGGACGCACCTTCCACGCCCCCCGAGGGACCGTCTCTAAGGGAAGCAGGGTCCTGCACAGCCGCGCCGCCCGCTGTGTCCCCTCACCGCTCCGCGAGCCCGAGTGGCGCCGCGTGCGGCTCCGGGGCGGACGTGGACGTGGGCGCGCGGCCGTGCTCTGTCTTCTTCCCTTGCGCGTCCTCCTGGCTGGTGCGCGGCCGCGCTTCGGGTGTGCATCCCCGTTTCCGCTGAGGAAATTCTCCTTCGTGCTTCTGGGTGATCAGCTCCCTGAGCCCCTGCGACAGCGCAGGCCGGGAGAGCGGGGCGCGGCTTGGGCAGGGCTCGGCCCACGCCCCAGGGCTGCTAGTTTTCTCTCAGGAGCCCGCGACGTGGCGTCCCCGCGTCACACGGGCTATTGTGGGACTCAGCCGTGCTTGCAGGCTGCAAAACAGTGCCTCCGGGGACTGCGTAGAACCAGGACCCCAATCCCGGCCCTGCCCCTCGGTAGTTCTGTGACTGGGGCAGGTTACCCTCGTCCCCCGCACTCTTCTGCTAGTGCACTTGTGAGGTAGGATCGCAAGAGACCCACTGCACAGGGGTCCTGTGAACACTGAACGGCGTCAGGTGAAGCCCTTTGCAGAGTACAAACGCAAGAACTGCGACTTAGTGTTTGTAGTTTTCCACTCTTCCTTATTTTGTGTGATTTTGCTTTAGAGAGCCAGGGAAGTTGGCAAGGTGGGACTGATAGATTGTGTAAGTGCACTACAATGTTTCATTCGATCCCCACGCAAACTTTATTTCTTATTTTTTACTTTTTAAATTATTATTATTATTAATTATTATTATTATTTGGTCTTTTTGAGATAGGGTTTCACTATGCAGTTCAGGCTGGCCTTGAACTCACTTTGTGGCCCAGACTGGCCTTGAACTTGCAGCAGTCCTCCTGCCTCAGGCTCAGCCCTCATTCTGTTTTGTGTGTGTGTGTGTGTGGGTACCGGGGGTTGACCTCAGGACCTCACGCGCCAGCAGGCCTCTGTGCCGCTGAGCGGTATCGCCGGCCCTTTTTTCGTATGTGGGTTCGGGGAGTCAAACTCAGGACCTTGTGCTTGCCAGGCAGACGCTTATGCCGCTGAGCCATCTCACCAGCCCTCATTCTGGTTTTTTGAGACAGTGTCTCAATAGGTAGGTCAGGCTGGACTTGAACTCTTAGGGATCCTCTTGGCTCAGCCTCCCGAGTGCTGGGTTTACAGGTGAGTACCACCACACTCAGCTAACACAAATTTTACAAACTGGATACTTTTGTTATGTTCACCCTACATAGGAGGAAGCCACACTGAAGGCATTTTTCCAAGGCCACACAGAAGCAAGCGACAGAGCCAGTCCAGGCAGGTATGTTTGGCTCCAAATTCCATGCCATAACCACTCTACTCATATTTTGCATCTTGTGCCAGGGTGTAGTTTCTAAATATGAGGTGGGACTTTGGTGTCATGGATATGAATAAAGAATCTTAATGTCAGGGGATGACTGGCCTGTCTCCCAGTACCAGGTGGGGATCTGGGCTTCCTCTCTGATGGGGTCGCCCTCTTTCCTTTGCATGACCTGTGACTAGGGCTTTCAAGGCTGTATATCACTCTGTGGTTTTCCTTTGCACCAAGTGACCCACAGGGGTCTTTTCACGCTCAGTGAATTGAAAGTGTATCTGCCAGTTTGGCGGGAGTGTCGCCGTCACTCTCTCTGGAAGGCAAACAAACCAGAGCGGCCCTGTCGCCAGAGCTGTGAGAGAAGCTTCGGAGAGGGGAGGCCGCGCCGCTGGGCGTCCGCTGCCCAGTCCGATGGGGAAGCTGGCCAGTAGCCTGCTGTGGTTGATTTGAGGAGCCAGAGCTGCCTGGATGGCGTGCATGACCCAGGACAGTGACACGGGGCTGGGCTTTGGGGTAAATCACAGGGGACACCTCCCCTCGTCTACCCTGTGATGTTTTTGTGTACATAAAATCAGGCTAAAGTGAATTTACAGAGCCTTTGGGTGGTGGCACAGGAAGAGAGAAAAGGGACCAGCCATTGGTCCATGCGATCAGGGCAGGGGCCAGCAGAGGCCGACAGGGGCTTCAGGTCTATTCAACCCTTTTCCTCCACCTGCCTCCTTGAAGCATTGTCCAGGTTCCTGGGTTGAAAGTTGTTGTTGTTTTCGAGACAGGGTCTCTCTACATAGACCAGGCTGGCCTTGAACTCGGCATGATCCTCCTGCCTCAGCCTTTCAAGTGCTGGGATTGTAGGCGTGCACCACCACATCTGGCTGAGAGTTAGAGGCTTTGGAAAAATTCTGGATTTCAGTACAAATGGTGCCATACAGACCCGGAACTCAAAGCTGGGGAAAGCAGAGACAACTTTAAAACCCTTAAGCCCAGCCCTGACGTCCTTGAGGGAGGCTGTCACACTCTTCCACAGAGGGGGCGTCGTGCACGAGTGCGCATGTGCATGTGGGGCGGCAAGGTGTCAGCTGCCAGCTTCCTCCCTAGCTGTGGATCTTGTAATATCTGTCACCACAACCGCTAAGAGTTTTGACAAGTGGGCTGTTTTAGCACCAAAATGCCCAAGTGGGAGGGCGAATACCTTCTAGTGAAGTTAAATGCCACTCCAGACCTACAAGCCACGCAGACTCGTCTGCACCGGGAACACAGCTGAAGGTGGAATCCACGCGCCCCTCCCACCCACGCAGCAAGTTGCGGGAGCCCTCGGCTTGGCGTCCCAGGCGCTTCTCGGCTGTGGTAATTAGCAGCACGTACACGCTGATGACAGCTGCCTTGGCCAGCGCAGCCAGCCCGGGAGCCTTAGCAGCCTCACAGGCAGCGAACCTCGGGTTTCCCGCAGTGCCTCGCGGGTGCGGGCCGGGACGGCATCTGGATAGACGCGTGTGCCTGGATCTCAGGAGGCGCTCGCACGGCGACTGCGGCCTGTGCGCTTGCCCTCTGAAGACGAATGCGTTCAGAGGCTCAAAAGATCTGTGTACATTTCCTTGCAGGTCTGTTTCTCTCCAGATGCTCCGTTGTCAGAGGTGTGAGACCTCAAACTTACTGCAGAAACATCTGGAGCCCTTAATAAAACACCGCGGAGATGCGGGCAGCCTCTGGCAGCGTATGCGAGTATAATGCACAGTGCGACTTTCTGGATACATTACCAAGGTCAGATAATGGCTCTTCTTTGTTTTCTTTTGTTTTATTTTGCCGTTTTGTTTTTTCTTTTTGTTTTTGTTTTTTGAGACAAGGTATTGCTATGTGGTTCAGACTGTCCTCGAACTCACCATGTAGCCCAGGCTGGCCTCGAACTCACAGTGATCCTCCTGCCTCAGCCTCCGAAGTGCTGGGATTACAGGCGTGTTCCACCAAGCCCAGCAAAATGTGATATTCTGATTCTAATGTCTCCACACCAGACGCATCATAAAGCATATACATTTTACAGTAAAATCCCATCAAAATTAGTGTGGATTTTTTTAAGTTACCTTGTTTATATTTCTGATGAGATGTTATACTGTAACATAAGCATATGGTTAAGAGGTTTGTAATCACTTAAGAGCTTTGGTGCCAGGCCTGGTGGCTCAGGCATGCAATCCCAACACTCCAGGAGGCTGAGGCAGGAGGATTGCAAGTTTGAACCCAGCCTGGGCAACTTAGGGACTTTGTGTTGTGTCTTTAAATAAAAAATTTTTAAATGGCTGGGAATGTAGCTCAGTGTGAAGGTGCTGTGTTCAGTCCTCAGGAACACACACACACACACACACACACACACCACACATTTGCACGCATAGTTTTGGCAATTTACAGTGCAACTCTCTTCTGAACATGTTAACCAAACAGTGTGTTGCTTCTGACACTCTGGTTACAGTAAAACTAAGAAGATGAGTCAATGTCCTTAGGTTCCCAAAAGACAGAAATTACTTCAAACAGTTCAGAACCGTGACTTTGAACACTGAGGTGAAAAACCCCATGTCACACACACCCCAAGGCCAGGGCCCCACTGAGGCAGGCTGACTGCATGGCGCCTCAAAACCTGGTCTACAGATGTCTCCTCACTGCTGACTTGGGGAAAGGCAGCTTCAGGAAAGCAGAGAAGGTGGAGCTGGGGCCATGCTGAGTGTCACCTGTCCTATTTCCTGTCACTGTGGCCCCCGTTTGCACACCCCAGCAAAATACAACTCTTCTCAGTTTAATAAGACCCCAAACCCACTGTACTGAAAAGGCAGAGCCCCCTCCCCCAAGGTGCTTAGCAAAATAATTCTCTAAACACAAATTCTATGACAGAAATTCTGGCAAATACAATTTTCTCTGCCCATTCACCTTTTCAGTAATTTATTTATTTTAGTTAGTTTTTGGAGACAGGGTCTTGCTATTTATGCCAGGTTGGCCTTGAACTCTCTATGTAACCCAAGCTGGACTCAAACTCACAGCAATCCTCCTGCTTCAGCCTCCTGAGTGCTGGGATTACAGTGTGCGCCACCAGACCTGGCTTCAACCATGTTTTAACACTCACATTTTTGGTCAGGCGTGGTGGTGCATGCCTGTAATCCCAGCACTCTGGAGGCAGAAGGAGGAGGATTGCTGTGAGTTTGAGGCCAGCCTGGACTACATAGCAAGACCCTGTCTCCAAAAAAAGACACCGTTTTGCACCCCTGTAAGATTGCCACCTAAATACTTAACAGCTGGCCCACCACTGAGTCTTGTTCCTGTCCCTATAAATCCCTTCCTGGTTCTCATTTCCTTGTCCAAATGAAGTGGTTTGCTGCTGGGAAGCACAGCTACCTTTCTTTTTAATTACCATTCTTTTTCCAAATATGAGATATGTGGGAGTCTCAAGAAACAATGCCTGGGAAATAAGTCGGTCTTGCCTCATTTTTCTTCTGCTATTAAAGCCTTGATACATTTTTTGTGTGTGTGTGTGGGTACCGGGGGTCGACCTCAGGACCTCGCGCGCCAGCAGGCGCCCGTGCCGCTGAGCGATATCACCGGCCCCTTTTTCGTATGTGGGTTCCGGGAGTCGAACTCGGGCCCTCGCGCTTGCCGGGCAGGCGCTTAAGCCGCTGAGCCATCTCACTGGCCCAGCCTTGATACATTTAAAAAAAATTTTTTTTGGTTATCTGAGATAGGATCTCCCTACGTACTTCAGGCTAATCTTGAACTCACTATGTAGCCCAGGCTGGCCCTGAACTCATGGCGATCCTTCTGCCTCAGCCTCCCACGTGCCAGGCTCACAGACTTGTGCCACCATGCCCAGCACTTCTTTCTCTCTATTCCATTTCCAGGCTACAAATTTATTGGTTGGTGCCACCCACACCCTAGTGGGTCCTCCCTCTTCAGTGAATCCATCATCCAGACACACCCAGACCTGTGCTAAACCAATCTGCTAGTTGACGCTACAGTTAACTACGGCTCTCATGGGGATTCTCCAGTTCCTCTGAGTCACTGGAAGACTCTGGGGCAGTGGTGGCAAACCTGTGGCACGTGTGCTGCCATGCACTGCTTGTTATCACGGAAAGCTCTAAAAGGTTCACCATCGCTGCTGTAGGGAGAAGACAGAAAATGTCATACCAGAAGACTGAAAATAAGCATTGTCGGTTGTGATTCATTCCATTCTGGATACAAATGGAGCAAACTGTTAAATTTAATTCGTTTCAACTTGATTCAGCATCAACAACAACAAAAAGAGAGCTAGGTATTTCACCAGGGCTTATCAAGCACTAGGCCCTATGTGACTGACCATCAGCACAGGAGGGTGAGACACAGTCCAAACGGACGCCAACACAGGGCAAAGTGAGTTAATGTCATGATGGATAAGCCACCAGAATGACATGGACACAAGGAGAAAGGTACATTTGAAGAGCAGGCCTCTGAGATGGACCTTGAAGGATGAGAAAGGGCTCAGGAGGTAGTATGAGTTGTCAAGCAAAGGGGTTGGAGGAGCAAAGATTTGTCACTTGATGTGTCAGTCACCTTTCCTGTCACTGGGACATGGTGGCATGGCGGGAGGGCCTGGCAGAGGACAGCTGCTCAACTCATGGCAGCCAGGAAGCAGAGAAAGGAAGGGGCTGGAGACAAGAATGCAGCCACCCAGGTCACGCCTCCAGTGAGCCACCTCTTGCAACCAGGACCCACCTCCTCATAGCACATTTACCTACGAACACATCAACAGATCAGTCCTCTCGTAGCATAGCAGCCGCTGGACCTGGTCACCCCTGAAAGCCCCCCTCCGAAGGACTTTAGGGGGACTTTCAAAAGTTCGTTACTGAGTACAGGTAGATACCTGCACTATTTTCCAACTGCAGTAAAACTATCTAAATTAGTGTTCCATAAGGTTATTAACATTTAATATTCGGGGTATTTTGGAGAACTAGGTAGGGGTGGGTCTTTTCTAACATGGAGTCCTAAGTGGGTGATTTAGGTTTTGTGTGTGTTTGTATGTTGCTATAAAAAATACTCAATACTAGGTATTGTTTTGACGTTGTTGTGGTTGTTTTTTGAGACAGCATCTCACCATGTAGTCCAAGCCAGCCCTGAATTCACTATGTAGCCCTGGCTGGCCTCAACTTGCAGCAACCCTCCTGCCTCAGTTTCCCAAGTGCTGGAATTATAGGCATGCGCCACCACGCCTAGCTTGTTTATTTACTTATTTTGCAGTACTGGAGATTGAACCCAGAGCCTTTACACTGAACTACATCCCCACCTATTTTTTATTTTATTTTAAGACAAGATATCGCTAGGTCACAAAGTTGCCAGGGCTGAGCTTGAATTTTGATCCTCCTGTCTCAGCCTACTGAGTAGCTGAGATCTCAGGCAGCACCGCCACACCGGCTTGATGCTGGGTGCTCCTGAATAGCTTTGGCTCTCCATTCATCGCTCCATCGTCCACTTGGTTTCTGGTGTTCCCCTTATCCGTGACAGTTCTAGCAGCCCCTTCTACCCCCACAGCTCCCCAGATGGCTTGAGGGTCCTCTGTGGCACGCTTCCAATAACCTGTCTAAACACTTCCACTGCGTTCACCTCATGACACTGCAGTTCTTTTTATCTCCCAGTCTGCTAGTGAAATCCTTAAAGGGACCGTAGTGTCATCATTTTATCATTATTATTATTATTATTATTATCTTTTTTTTTTCTTGTTTTTTTGGGGTTTCTTTTGAGACAAGGTCTTGCTATGTAGCCCAGGCTGGCCTCGAACTAGAGGTGATCCTCCTGCTTCAGCCTCCCAAGTGCTGGGATTACAGACATGCACCACCATGCCCCGCGGCTTTGTCATTTTAAAGTTCTCATTAGCTAGCACAATGCCTAACACATAGAAGTCTGTTATGTGTTTTGAATGAACTCACCTATATTTTTTGGGCAGAACAACCAGAATTGTGTAGGTAATTATAGCAGCATATGCTTCAATTCTATCCCTTGGAAACTAGAAACGTACTATTAAAATAATAAAAATGACAAAGACTTTCAAAATATTTATGCTCCTGGCAGTCAAGGCATAAAAGTGATTAAACCGATGAGGTGTAGGTATTAGGGCTTTATCCTACAATATCTGTCTTGGGCTTTTTGCTCAAAATATTTTTTTACTCCAACTCTGATGTTAACTGGCTGGCCGGAGGCTTTATGTAACCCTTGTTGTTGTTTTAGCGGCTCTGTTTACACAGCGTTTGGAACCGTTGTGGCTTCTGTGGACGGCATGGGCCTGCTCCCTGACCCACCTCCCGGATTCGGAACCCAGCCCGCGGGTTGTGTGGCTGCCACTCACCCCCAGCCTCCCTCATTGCTCGGCTGGGTTGGCAAAGGGAAAATGCCACAGGAAAAACAAGAGCGGCAGCTAAAATTGGCTCGCTTGGTTTCACCCTGCCAGAAAACGATCTGGGAGAATAATTCAACATCCATCCAATGTGAAAAATTTCAAAATTAGGAGAGAAAGAGACGTATTTGCTGCTTTTAAGGAAAAGTCACAACCCACAAATTGGAGACAAGTGTCGACAGCAGCATTGCTGAAAGCTGGCATTGGCCTTTGTGGCCTGGCGACCCGGGGTCCCAGTAGGTCAGGGCAGACGTGGCCCTAAGACATCTCATCACGGACGGGAAGGGCTTTCTCTCTCCATGCAAAGTCCACATCTGGAAGGCTTGGAGGCAGAGGTGCATGGCAGTGGTCAGGATCACAGCACTCATGTCACTTGCAAGTCTGACTGAGGGTCCCTTCCAGCCTCGTTTCTCAGATTATGGCCACTGCCACCATCTCCCACCCGCTCAAGAACCTGTTCCAGAAACAACCCCTTCTCTTCCTGCCTCATCAGCATCACCCCTTTGGATTCTCTCATTCTCCCAAATCTGTCTTTCTCTGCCTCCCCTTTTCCCTATGGCTCTTCTGCCATTTCTAAATCTCTCATTTATTAAGCAAATTCTTTTTTTTTTTTTTTAATTTTCCTATACTGCTTTTTCTAATTACTTTCCTCCCATTTTTGGATTATTCCTCTCTAATCAGTCTTTTGCACCTTTACAACTACAATTGCTTTTGTGAAGCTTATCGCTGACCATCCCATGGCTACATGTACTGATCAGTTCTCATGCGTCAATGTACTTGATCCATCGCCACATTAACACAGTTGTTCACTCTCTCTTTGAAATTGTTCTTCATGGCGCACGCCTGTCCAGCACTCAGTAGGGGCTGAGGCAGGAGGATCGCAAGTTTGACGCTGGTCTGGGCAATTTAGTGAGATACTGTCTGCAACAAACAAAAAACAAACCAATAACAAAAACCTTTCCCTTCTCACATGGATTCTGGCAAAGCACCATCTCTGCTTCTCTGCCTAGCGAATTGTCCCTTCTCGTCTCTAGACTTTGTCCTCCCCATCGACATGAGAATACTCCAGGCTCAACCCTCGGAAAGCTCCCCCTTTCTCCATCTACTCTCTGGTGAGCTCATCCAGTTTGGTAGCTTTAAACAACGTTTCTATGATAATACCTTCCACATTTGTGTTTCCATCCAGAACTCTCCCTGAACTGAGACCGCTATCTGCCTACTCAGCCTTCCTTCTCTGTGCCCCGTGCACCTGGACTCAGCCTGTCCCCAGTGAAGGTCTGGTCCTGAAGTTTCCCCTTGCCCAGCACTGTCCTTGCACTTTGAGATCTCAGCTTACTTCACAGCTTGGACTCACGCTGGACTCGTCTTTTTCACTTAGATTCCAAATATATTCCATGAGCAAATGCTGCGGGCTCTGCCTTCAAGATCTCTCCAAATCCCATGGCTTCTCCCTCACTGCGCTGCTCTTTGCCGTCTGCCGCATCAGCACAGCCCATCAGAAGCCTCTAGGGCCTCCTAAAGGCCTCTGCTTCTGCCTGTGTTCCCACGTGTTTTCTATTCCTCCTTCTAACACTTACTACCACTTCATACCACATTTATAGAAAGACTGCATTTTGTTGCCGGCGTGGTGGCACACGCCTGTAATCCTAGCACTTGGAGGCTGAGGCAGGAGGATTGCCGTGAGCTCGAGGTGAGCTGGGGCTACATAGTGAGTTCAAGGGCAGCCTGGACTACACAGTGAGACCTTGTTTCAAAAAAAAAAAAAAAAAAAAAAAGGGGCCGGTGAGATGGCTCAGCGGCGTAAGCGCCTGCCTTGCAAGCGCGAGGGCCCGAGTTCGACTCCCGGAACCCACATACGAAAAAGGGGCCGGTGATATCGCTCAGAGGCACGGGTGCCTGTTGGCGCGCGAGGTCCTGAGGTTGACCCCCCGGTACCCACAAAAAAAAAAAAAAAGACTATATTTTGTCATTTTTATTGAGGTATAATTTAGATAGAATTCAGTAACTCACTTTAAGTCTGTATTTTGGTAAATTTGACAGATTTATGCCCAAGTAACTACAGCCACAATTGGGGCACAGAACAGGGCAGGGGGTGTGGCTCAGTACTTGGCAAGAACAAGGCCCAGGTTCAGTCCTCAGCACATGGATCATTTCCATCAAGTCAAAAGTTTCCTTTGCTGGGTATGGTGACACATGCCTATAACCCCACCACTCAGGAGGCTGAGGCAAGAGGATTGCTGCAAGTTCGAGGCCAGCCTGGGCTACATAGTGAGTTAAAACCCAGCCTGAACTGCATAGCGAGACCCTGTCTAAAAAAAAAAAAAAAAAATTTCCGTTCAGCCAGGCATGGTGGCACATGCCTGTAATCTCAGCACTGAGGGGAGGCTGAGACAGGAGGATTGCAAGTTTGAGTCCTGAAAGGGCAATTTAGCAAAACCCTATCTCAAAATAAAATGAATAAAAAGGGCTGGGGACATAACTCAATATGAAGCCCCTGATTTCAATCTCCAATACTAGAAAGAGAGAAAGAATGAAAGAAAGAAAGAAAAAGAAAGAGAAATTAATTTCTTTTTGCCACTCTCTTTTCAGTAAATAATCTCCCCATCTCTGGCTCCAGGCAACAACCCATGTGCTTTTTCAAAACTGGAGTGGAGTGAGAGAAAGAACAGCATATTTCTTCTAATGCGAAAGATCCAGTTGAAAGGAAAATAGGTGATGCAGATTACAATAGATTATATTGCATTTGCCTTTTTAGACATTCCTATAAATGGAATCAGTACTGTATGGTGTCTGCTGTCTTTCTTTTTTTTTTTTTTTTTGTGGGTACCGGGTGTCAACCTCAGGACCTTGCACGCCAGCAGGCGCCCGTGCCGCTGAGCGATCACTGGCCCTTTTTTCATATGTGGGTTCCGGGAGTCGAACTCGGGCCCTCGCGCTTGCCAAGCAGGCACTTGCGCTGCTGAGCCATCTCACCGGCGCTCTGCTGTCTTTCATTCACAATGTTTTTGAGATTCACTCATTTTGTTGCATTTAGCAGCCCTTCCTTTTTATTTATGAATGATATTCCATTTTAAGTATGTATCACAATTTGCTTATAAATTCACTAGCTGATTGCTATTTAAGATATTTCTGAGTTGAGATTTTTATGTATGAAGAAAGCTGAATATATGTATCTATAATCTGCATATAAATGTTTGCATGGCTGTGTTTTCAATTCTCTTGGGAAAATACCTAGGACTGCTGGTTCATATGGTAAATATTTTTTTTCCCTTTTTTCAGTATGTGTTTGCAACACATAATAAATACATTCATCATGGAGGATTGGTACATATCCATCTTGGTCTTTTTTACTTCCCCTTCTCCCATCTCCCCCATCCCCGGATCTTCCCATCTCCACAAATGCTACATCCCTGTTTCCTATCATCTCTTTTATTGTGGTAAGCATATACTCACCTTCATAAGAAATTGTCAAATTGCTTTCCACAGTGGTTGGACCATTTTACCTCCCTATCAGCAATGTGTGAGATTTCTAGTTGCTCTATATCTTTGGTTTCACTTGATGTTTTCAGTCATTTTAATTGTAGCTGTTCTAGTGGGTGTGCAGTGGTTATCTCATTGTGGTTTTAATTTGCATTTTCCTATGACTAATGAGGCTAGTAATCTTCTTGTGTGCTCATCAGCCATCCATGTTCTATTCTTTGGGAAAATATCAATTCAAATCATTTGTCCATGTTTTTAACTGTGATTTTTAATTTTTAGATTTTTATTTATTTATTTTTGCTGAGTTGTCAGAGTTTTATTTATTTATTTATTTATTTATTTTTGCAATACTGGAGACTGAACCCAGGGCTTGTGCACAGAGCGACATCCCCAGGCCTTTTTTATTTTGCATTTTGAGACAGGGTCTCATTAAGTTGCTAAATTGCCCAGATTGGGTTCCAACTTACAATTCTCTTTCCTTCATCTCCCAGAGTGCTGGGATTACAGGTCCTGTACGTGTCCCACCATGCCCTGTTTTGTAAGAGTTCACAAGTCCTTCATCAGGGGGTGTAGGTCAGTGGTAGAGCACCTCTAGCATCTCCAGTACTCCCCCCCAAAAAAAGACCAAACTGATTTTGTTCATATTTTCCAACTTCTAACTTAACTGGGCTGTATTTCTTAGTGTGCAGATGAGTTTAGGTAGAAAGACAATGCAGCAGTGTTAAAGAGCAAGGACTTGCAAAACACAGACCTGAGCCTGATACCTGCCGCTTGTCACAGTGGCTTGGATTGGGGAAGTCACTTAACATCTCTGAGCTGATTTCTTTATAATCAAAGTGAAAACAGTGATGATTTTATGAAATAATACAAAGCCCCTGGCCTACTCCTGGGCACATGGGTAGGGCTAAATAATTTTTCATCATTATTATTATTATTATTAAGTTAAATTTAGAGCTGCCGGTGTCAACTTAACTAATAGGATATGGTGGATGGTGTTTATAAAATTATCAGAAGCTGCTGGGCATGGTAGCACACATCTGTAATCTCAGCATTTGGGAAGCTGAGGCAGGAGGATCTTGAGTTTGAGGACAGCCTGGGCTACATAAGGAGCTCAAGAGCAGTCTGGACTATACAGTTAAACTCTGTTTCAAAAAACCCAAAACAAAACAAAACAAAAATTGTCAGAAGTTAAAAGTATTGCCATGATTATTATTAAATTATTTTAGGCACTTTTCCCAAATAGTAATGAGCCACACATTTCACATTTGGCAATATGTTTTCCTAACAAAAATTTGGGGGTATTTGTAATTTGTTGGAGCCGTATGTCAACAGATTCCTTCCAAACTTCTAAGAATAGAATAACCTCAAATTATTTTTCACCACAAAAGGACAATCTAAAAATGTCTTTTTTGACTGGTAGTGCTTTCATAAGGTCAGGTCTAGGAGAGTTCCTGTAAGGTTAGTGACTTTGTGGCAATTGCTTGTTTCTCTCTTCTCATCCTTAACTGTGTTGATCATTCACCAGGCACAGAATAGGTCTTAGCACAGAATATAGACTTCCCTGATATTTTTCTCTTCCACTCACAGAAGTTTTGAAATTTCTGGCTCAAAGTTTTTAGCGACATTAACTTACACTCCCACATACAGAAATACCTTGGTTCACGAACTCTTCTGTTCGCAAGCAGAAGCCTTCGGCAAAAATTTGCTGCCATTCACATCCGGTGACACTGAACCTTCCGGGGAAATTTGATTCGGTTCTCAACCAGAATTGTGGAACCAATTAAGTTCGTGAACTGAGGCGCCACTATAATTTGTATATCATTTGTATCTAAATTAGCTTTTCAGCTTGGAATCCTGGCCCAAATATTTAATAAGAAATCTGGGGATGGGGCCGGTGAGATGGCTCAGTGGCTTAAGCGCCTGCCCGGCAAGCGCGAGGACCCGAGTTCGACTCCCGGAACCCACATACGAAAAAGGGGCCGGTGATATCGCTCAGTGGCACGGGCGCCTGCTGGCGCGCGAGGTCCTGAGGTCGACCCCCCGGTACCCACAAAAAAAAAAAAAAAAAAAAAAAGAAATCTGGGGTCATACATTGGTTGCATTTAATAAATAAATATTTTCAACTCGCCACTCAGAAAAGGCAACCGTGTTTCCTTGTGATCGTTGCTTCCCATGTGCACCGAAGTCTCCTTCCGTGTGCTGAGGAGACCTCCCCGGAGCATGCAAACACAGTAGGCCTGAGTGTGATGTCAGTAGCTTGTGATGACTAAGGGGTTTTGCTGTCCCAGTGACTTTGAACCCGCGCTGCCGCGCGTCCTCGGGCGAGACATCCCGAGAGTGCCAAGTGCCTCATCTCACTCTCACTGCTCTGCCAGCTTCCACTCAAACCACGGAAACACACACAGTTGGGTTTTGACTCTGTCACAAAGACCGGGAGGGTTTAGCTGGCTGTGTGCATGCTTCCTGACCCCGAATTAGACTCCACCTCTCCGCGGTTGCCCGGGGCGTCACTGCTCTTTTCTGGGCTAGGACTGCGGTGCTTGGTGTAGCAGAGTGACCCCGCCCGGACCGGAACAGGCACGCATGCGGGCGCAAAGCCCTGGCCCTTAGAATTCAAGCTTAATCCACACTCTGATTCTATAGCATCGATTAATTGCTGCCCCTGAGAAAGTGGTCATTTTAGATTACCAGTTTATACGTGTATGTGTCTGTGTTTCATTTTTACTCTATTTTTTCCTGTGCTGGGGATTGAACCCAGGGCTTTGTGCACAGTAGGTAAGCACTGTACCTCTGAGCCGTACCTCCAGCCCCCGATTTCTGTATTTTAATGTGCATGGGCTCCTGACTATGCCCTGTGATCTGATATCTGTAAGTGAGGAGATGGAGGGCAGCAGAATCAGACGTCAGAGGCCTGGGGGAGGAAGGCACCATGCAGTGGGCAGTGGTGAAGGACAGGAGAGGGTGCCACTCCCCCCAGCTTTCTCTTCCCCAGTTTTCCTGGCTGACTAGGAAGTGGGGTGCAGAGGTTTGTAGTTAGCAGGCACACAGTCTAAAGCGCAGTTCTCAAACTCTATTGCACCCCCAAGGGTGTGAACACTCCTAAGCTCAGGAGCACTCCTGAGGTCTGGCCAGGCTGATGGACTTGGTCTGCAAGGGGCCGAGGGATTGGATTTTTATAAACTCTGCCGCTGATCCCAGTTCAAGATGTAGCTCAGTGCCAAGGCCCTGGGTTCTACCTGCAGTACTGGAGGAAAAGAAAAAAACAGACCCCTAAGCCAAAGGAGGCTTACGAGTCCCCAAGAGTGGGGAACCCCACTGGGTATCTTCTCTCAGGGAGCCTGGGGAAATCCTAAGGACAGCTCAGCAACAGAAGAAATCCCCACTTGTGTTTTGTGGGAAAGGAGCTCGCTGTCCCCCTGGAAACTCCCTGGGCTCAGGAGTCTCCCTGCTTTTGCACCACAGCCCGTGCAGGGTGCCTTCCCTAGGCTGCTGTTCATGCCATCGCTCACTGTCTTTCAGGACCTTGTGTCTTTGGCATTATTTACAATTAACCTTTCTCCAGTTAGAGTTCAAATCAGTTGTTCTGGTGGCAACATGATTTTCTTTTTTTTTAAATTAGATTTTATTGGTGCATTTTAGATATGCATAATGATCACATTCATCATAGAGAATTTGTGCCTGTACATGGATTTTCAAGTCTGGCATGGGGTGAGACCTACTTCCTGAGCAGTGAGAAGGGCTGATGGTGTTTGTGGCACATTTCCTCAGTGCAACCTGAACACACTTTACGAAGCTGTAGGTGTGAACAAAATGTGCAGTAATATAATCCACTTTAAAATCTGATAAATAATTCTGAGCTTCAAGATGAGAACTCAAAAAAAAAAAAAAAACCCACCTATTCTGTTTCAAGACCTTGATCAGTGTGATAAATATGGAATGATTTAGAAAACGACTCTGGCCAGGCATGGTGGTACACACCTGTCATTCTAGCACTCAGGAAGCTGAGGCAGGAGGATTGCTGTGAGTTCGAAGGGCAGCCTGGGCTATATGGTAAGTTCAAATCAGCCTGAACTGCATAGAATTAGACAGGGCTTGATTATCTTGCCCCTTAATTTTAAGGATGAAGTTGAGATCCATAGAGATTGAAGCTTTTTAACACAGAAAACCCATTTTCACTCTCTAGAATTTCATACAGAGAACTAGTTGACATTTTGTAGCGATAAGACAAAAGAGTTCAATGGGTAGAATAATTAAGGATTTATTTAAAAGAGTCATAAATGAATTCTAATAAAGATGCATTTTACTTTGCACTTTCTCAAGGCTTTGTAACAGTGGTAGAGATATTGGGACTTTTACAGGTGAGAGAGAAACAACATCCTAGCATCCAGACGGGTTAAACTCATTTTGGAGCCAGTCAAGTAGGACAGTGAACTCCAGAGCCATGATTTCTGGGCTGCAATAGACATGGCAAAAAATAAATACATATGGAACACGTAAGAGTCCAAAGATTAGGTGGCAAAAAGAAAAAGTTTGCATTGAGGAAAAAGAAGCCAAACAGCTTTTTTTTGTCCAACAGCTTTTAATTCAATAGTTTTGTGCAACACCCAGATGAAAAAATGTGCGTGTGTATGCACATGCGTGTGCTTAACTAGCCACGGGCTGTGGTGATGAAATTAGTTGCAGAACTCAAGGTTATGTGGACCGGTGTCCTTCATATGGGTACAACAGCTGACACAAGCTGTGATGGGCAGGCAAGGGTGACAAGGTAGCAAGCAGCCTTTGGGGGCCATTACTGCACCAAAGCCCTCTTGGGCCCTGGGCTCTGTCAGCCTCATATCAGCTCAGTTACTGGTTCAGTTCTGCTCCTTGAATAGAAACAGAGGCACCAAAGACCTTGGGTGCTGTGGCTGATGGCTCATGGTCACGGAGCGCAGAGCCTGGGCCACCCCCGCTTCCGCTGGCGTTCTGATTTAGTGAGGAGGACTGAAGCCTGGGCACTGGTGTAACTCTGTGTGCTCCTCATGTGAGTCTAATGTGTGGCCAGGCTTGGGACAGCTGAGTAGACGGTGCGAAGTCTCCCTGCCTGCAGCTCTGCCAGGGGAAGAGGGACGGTCTTCAGGACTGGAGGCACCCAGGGCCCTACCTGTGGCTAACTGAGGAGGACGCAAAGGTCACTTGAGATGGGGTGCAGGTAGCACCTGTGTCTCATCACGCTGGTTCCCCTCGGGTGAGAAGGCAGAGTTCAACTGTGAAGATCTCTGTATGTCATCAGAGCTGTCACGTTAGGGACCTGGACATCCTCTGAAGCCAGAGGAGAACATTATTTTTAAGTAAGACCTGACCAGAAGACTTCTCAGGTCCAATTTCCATTCTGTGTCTGGCCCAGTATAACCAGCAGGAATTAGTTGTCAAGTCAGGTTTGGGTATTTTATATTGCCCGAGTGGAACTGAGGGGTTTTGTTTTGTTTTTGTTGTTCTTGGAGACAGGTTCTCGCTATGTACTTCAGGCTGGACTTGAACTCACTATGTAGCCCAGGCTGGCCTCAAATTCAGAGTGATCCTCCTGCCTCAGCCTTCCAAGGGCTAGGACCACAGGCATGCACCACCATACCCGGCTGAACTGAGTTTTATCTATAAGCAAGACAGCGGCAAAGCAGGCTGTCTTCTCAGGGACACAGCCTTGTCCTGTGGCTCATCGTGGCTGGACTTACACAGCAAACACTATTCCACTTGAGACTGAGAACGCACACAGGTGATTTCCACACGCTTGTGAAAATGGAGAGTACACTCACCCTCTTTACCCACAAACAGGAAGTGAGTCTCTTCATTTCCCATGACAAGATGTTTCTTATCTGGACAAGTACATCAACTCTGGTTCTGTAGGCAACAATTTAGTCAACAAATCAGTCAATTGGTTTTTCCTTTAATGAGAAATATTTTTCTCTCTCTCTTTTTTGCATTTAAAAAGCACTACATGCTTTATTCAAAAAGCCTATATCTCCTAGAAAATCAAACTTAAAAAGAAAAACATGGGGCATGTTTACTATTCAGATCGTCACGCTTGCCATTTGGGTTCTATTTTTACAGTCCTTTTTTTTTTTTTTTTTTCTTTCTTTTTTTTTTCTTTTAATTTCAGGGGAAACACTTTCATTCTTGGGAAGGCAGCTGACAAGAACAAGACAGGTCCCGAGCCTACCAGGGAGCAAGAGCAGTTAAGACTCCTGCAAGGGCGATTAATAAGGGATCACAGCCAAACTCACTTGTAAGAGGAGCCAGTAATCAGCCTGGGGCACCGTGAGAGACGGATCGCATGCTGAACACCGCATGCAGGTCTGAAGGTTAGGAAAGTTTGATTTCTCAGATGAGGTTTCGTTCTGGAAACTGGAATCATGTGAGGATTTAAAGTCCCATCTTCCCAGGGAGGGTTACAGAGGCTGAGAAACAAGCTGGGTTAAACCAAGAATCCTCATCTTTATCATATCTTGGGCATTTCCTCCTTTGAAATCTCTCTCTCTTTCTCTCTCTCTCTCTCTCTGTCTGTCTCTCTCTCTCTGTCTCTCAGAGCTAGAGTCCCACTATGTAGTCCAGGCCGGCCTTGAACTGGTGGTGATCCTCCTGCCTCAGCCTCCGAGGGTTAGAATCACAGGTGTGCCCCACCACACACAGTACCATATTACATTTTGTCTGAAATGATCTATCTTCTTCCCTCTGTTTATTTCCTCCAGTAAGGCCTAGAGTAGTCATACCTCCTTTTCAGTATGCCCCTCGATTATAGGAGTCCACACAGATTTATGTTTACTTAGACTACCACACCAATCATAATTATTCTTATTTATTTACTGACTTGCATTCATCACTGTTTTATTTTTGTTACCTATTCCTCCTCAACTAGATTATAAGCTTGTTGAGAATGAAATCTATAGCTTGTTCTTTTCTCATCTAGTATATAGGGCTGAATGTGTAGAAATACAGAGATAAATACTCAGCTGATTGGGCAGAATATTAATATTATATGCAGAAAAAATTAATATTCGAAGTCAACTGCAATAGTTTTCCCCTGTATTTTAAAATAAATTATGCTTTCCTTTTTCCTTTTTTTTTTTTTTTTTGTTCGAGATACCATCTCTCTATGTAGTTCAGGCTAGCCTTGAACTTGCCTTGCAGCCCAGGCTGGCCTCTTAACTCGTTATCCTCCCGCCTCAGCCTCAGGCATGCTGGGATGACAGGCATGAGCCATCAGGCCAAGCACTCACAGTTTTTCTGAGGTCATTGAGTTGATACAATTTTATCTGTATTCACCTTCAACAGTTACACTGGAATCTTATATTTAGAAAAAAAAGAGTAAATGGTATCCATATTTTAAAAACATGTATAATAGGAATAATTATAAAATTAAAATCATAAGCCAAACCATAAAAAAATACTAGCACAGATAAGAGCCATCATCCAGGTACCATTTTTTCATGGAAGGTATTTTTTACAGTATTTTTTAATTTAAAAATACAGTATTTTTAAATTTGAATAATATTTTCCAAGTTGAGCCGGGTGTGGTGGTGCACGCCTATAATCCCAGCACTCGGGAGGCTGAGGCAGGAGGATCGCTGCGAGTTCCAGGCCAGCCTGGGCTACAAAGTGAGTTCAGAGACAATCTGAACTGCATAGCAAAACCCTGTCTCAAAAAGACCCCCCCAAAAAACAAATTTTTTTCTCAAGTTGAATATGTGTTTGCTAATTATAAAATTAATAAATATTTAAGGAAAAATCTTGCAGTCCAGGGTAAAATGCTTGCTTAGTGTACACAGAACCTTGGTCTCGATCTCCAACCCTGCCAGCAGAACAGAAAAAAAAATACTGAGTTGAATTGTGGTCTGAGTTGACTCGTGTCCCCTACGTTTGTAAGCTGAAGTCCTGAACCAGCACCTCGCGGTAGAATGTCCTGGCGATAGTTTTTAAAGGTGTGAATAATTTAACATGAGTTCTCACGGATGGGCCCTGATCCAATCTGAAAGGAGTCTGTAGAAGAGATTAGCTCCAGAGGACGCAGGGCAGAGGGGACCTAGGAGACCTGGAGAACCAGGTGCGACCAGGCCTTCGTCGCTCGTGCAGGAGCAAGGCCTTCACGAAGCCGACTCTGCCGGCTGGATCGCGGGCTCCAGGCTCCAGAGCGGTGGGCAGCGCGTTTCCGCCTTGTGATCACCCAGGCCGCTGCAGCGCGCTGCCGGGCACACACACAGCGGAGAAGGGGGAAGCCGAGCTGCCCTTGCAAGTTCATCCTCGGGACAAGACGGGCCATCTGGAAAGCATAAGGTACTGCACATCCTGTCCGTGCTTTCTAACCCAGGGGCTCACGGTACTGCGAGTGCTGCAAACGTTCTCCGAGCAGCTCCCCTGACCGACGCGGACGCAGCCTCCTTGTCCGTGGGGGTGGGGGTGGGGCTGGGGCTCCCCCGGCGCTCTACCTCGGAGCTGCAGCCACAGCCCTGCTTTTATTTTGTTTTCGGACAGGTCTCAGCCTGGAACTTGCAATCCTCCTCGCCCCACCCCTGCTGAGCAGCTGGGGTTACAGGCACGTGTCCCCAGCCGGGGGCAGCCTTCCTGTAGGCTCGCAGCCTTTCCTGGTGTGGACGGACCTGTCTGAGTCACGAGGAGTCCATTGTCTTCAGCCCATTGTCGTCAGCCTCCGGAGAGCCACTGAGGTGGCCTCTTGTCTTCGGGCTAGTATTAACACCAAACAAAGGTCGTGCTTATGTCCTCCCTACATCTGTGTGCAGCTGACGGGTTAAGAAACATGATTTTTACAGTTTTCCTTCTGGTACACATTTATTGAAAATAGGGCTGGGAGTGTAGCTCAGTGTTGAAAAGCTTGCCTAGCATGCATGAGGCCCTGGGTTCAATCCCCAACATCCCCCCTCCAAAAGAAAAGAAGAGGAGAAGAGAAAAGAGAAAAAAGAAAAGAGAAAAGTAAAGAAATCCCATAAACTAAAAAAATCAGCCAGGTGTGGTGGCACATGTTTGTAATCCCAGCACTCCGCTTGGGAGGCTGAGGCAGGAGGATCGCTGTGAGTTTGAGGACAGCCTGGGCTGCATAGCGAAAGCCTGTCTCCAAAAAGACAAATAAATAAATAAATAAAAATTTAAAAATCAGAAATGTTCATTCATAATGTGAGGGCCTTTAATCTTCCCAATTGTGTATACGAGGTAAGAGGATAACTGTGTATTCCCATGTTTCTCAGTAGCACCAGATTCTCAAAATTCCCTTTGCGCCCATTGCCTCTGAGTTTTGTGTGGAGTCCACACCAGGAACTAAATGTTTCAGCAGTGGTGAGTGTTGCTTCCTCAGCTCCTTTAAAACCCCTGGAGTGCAGCTATTTCTCAGTCACGAAAACACCTGCAGTCCTGCAGGCAGAGCCACAGGCATCTGTGACAAGAGTTGGGGAAAAGTCTGGGGCAGCCAGGAGACACCTGAGCAGCAGGAGGAGCGGAGTGGCAGGCGCCCTTGGAAAGAAGTCCTTCTGCTGCCTTTCCCCCTGCTCGGGTGGTGGGTTTCTGCACTAGGGAGGAAGGGAAAGGCCAACTCCCCGATTCCACCTTTCTTGTCCCTTTGGGAAAATCATTTGGGACGAATTCTAACGTCTACTGAAACTACAGTCAGTGCTTTGAGGGAGAGAGCATAAATGATGAGCAGTGATACGGAATTTGCAGCTTGATCTGAACTGTGTGTGAAATTTCCAGTTTATCGAGAGGTTGCACCATGTGTAAATGGAGGGACCCGGCCAGGTGTCTTGTGAAGTTCTCCTGGCTGCAAGCTATGGGATTCTCAGACTCTTCCTCTATTTGAACCCTACCCTCTCGCAGGGCCAGCACAGAGCAATCTCACCGCGCAGGCCCGCTGAGTTAAATTAAAAAGCAGGAAAGATTGTAGCTAACTAGATTAATTACTTTGTAAAAAATTAAACTGCAGCTCGATATCGATTGAGCAAAGCAAACTCCTCTGTGGCAGAGTGTCTGGTAATTATTTTGCTCTTAATTAGCCTGAAGCTGAGGGTTGTCAAAATGTTGAATAGCAATGGAATTAGGGTTTCAAATGTAGTATAACCAGATTGCGGAAATAAATATATTAAAGTTTGAGCTTGCTCTAACTGGACATGGAGTTAAAGTATGCCAAACTAGGGTAGAATTCATCACAGATGTTCAGGAAGGAGGGCAGGCACCTGGTGGATACAGAGTGGCCATGTTTGTAATTGTTTATAATTGTAATTCACCTCCTCTCTCCTCAAAGCAGAACCAGTAGGAATTCTCCTCCCTCCCACATACCCCTATGTGCATGTTGCCCTTTGATGACTTGGCTTCAGGACTGTTCACTTCATCCTCTTAAATGCTTTTAGGGTAAGCTGGGTGTGGCGGCTCACACCTGTAATCACAGCACCATGGGAGGCTGAGGCAGGAGGATGGGATTGTAAATTCAAGCTCAGCTCGGGCAATTTGGTGAATTAGTGAGATTGTCTCAAAATAAAAATTTTAAAAAGGACTGGGGATGTAGCTTAGTGGGAAGGTCCTGTGGTCAAACCCCACCACCATCACCACACACACACACACAATGCATACATACATACATCTATCTATCTATCTATCTATCTATCTATCTATATATATATATATTGCATTGTGTGTGTGTGTGTGTGTGTAAAGGCACTTGTGCTGAATGTCATATGACAAGGGAGCTGATTGAAGGATTAGCTTCCTGGATACCCTGATCGATTGAAATTCAGATTTCCTCAGTGATACAAGTTTCTCATATTCCTAAGAGTTTTTTCTCTAATTTTAATTTGTATTAGTATATGTTGGGAATATATAAAGATTACATTCATCGTGGGGAGCTGGTACATGTACATACTCTTAGAGTTTGTCTGTAAAGAGAAAACATAGCCAGGCGTGGTGGTGCACACATGTAATCCCAACACTCAAGAGGCTGAGGCAGGAGGATTGCAGGGAGTTGGAGGTCAGCCTGAGCTGTACAGTGAGTTCAAGCCCAGCCTGAACTGCACAGTGAGACCCTGGAGACCCTGTCCAAAAAAAACAAAACAAGCAAACAAAAGAAAACCAAAAGAGAGGGAGAGAGAGAAAATGTGTCGAGAAGTAAAATCAAGTAATCAGGGGACCTAAATAACTGTTTCCTCCAAATACTTCAGTTGTCAGAAATTTTTAAAACTTTAAAAATTTTATTTATTTATTTATTTATTTATTTATTTATTTATTTATTCATTTAGTGTCTTTTTGAGACAGGGTTTCACTCCGCAGGTCAGGCTGGCCTTGCTGGCCTTGAACTCTGTGATCCTCCTGCCTCAGCCTCCAGAATGCTGGGAATACAGGCGTGAGCCACCATATCTGGCTAAACTTTTAAAATTTAAATGACACAGAGGATTACCTCAATGATTCACTTTCCACCATGCGTAGTTTCAGCCTATCTACCTCCGGATGTGTGACCTCCCAAGGGTGAATGCCACCCCGTCATTCGGTCAATGCCGAATTGAGATACACTGCAGCGTATCAAGCCATTACAGGTGTGAAGTAGTCCCAGATGCATTTAATCTTTGGAAAGACTTGTGGTTATCTGTTGGTGGAGTGTGCATGTATTCACTACAAGGGAGTAGGAGATCTACATTGCTTGTCCTTGTGGCCAGGCACGCCAGAGCCAGCTAGCATAATCCTCACGGGAATGTCTGAGAGATTCCCAGATGGCAAAGACCAATCCCATGATACCTGTTCTCCTACAAGGACTATTTGGAAAACAGAATGGAAACATCCCTCACCCACGTGACACTGTCAGTCCGAATGGTACAGCTGCAGGGTGGCCTGGCATCGGTTACCAAGTCTGTTCTTCCAGAGTACATCTACTCGCCGGGCGTGGTGGCACACGCCTGTGATCCCAGCACTGGGGAGGCTGAAGCAGGAGGATCGCTGTGAGTTTGAGGCCAGCCTGCGCTACATAGTGAGACCCTGTCTCTCTCTCTCTCTCCCACACACACACACACACGCACACGCACAAACACCAGAGTACATTTACTCTAGCGTTGCAGACGTGTGTTGACTTGTCTGCCATTCTAGTTCACTCGGATGTCTGGGCTGTGCGGAGAGTGCTCTGCAGAGTCACTCTTCCGCCGTCACTGCCTGTCCTTGGGGAGCCTTTTTGGACCACATCGTTGTGCTCCCACCCACTGGTCTGTCCCCCCATGGTGCCCCACTGACAGGAGTTTAGGGCCTATAGACTCAGCTTCCAAGCCACTCAATAAATGTTTGCTGAATAAAAATCTAAGAGAGTAGATTTTTAGAGTTCTCACCACAAAAAATAAGTATGTGAGGTGATGTAAGTGTTATCCAGCTTGATTTAGCCACTCCACAATGTATACATATTTTAAAACATTGTATTATACACGATAACTATATAGGACATTTTTTGGTCAATAAAAAAATAAATTAACTGCTGGCCATGGTGGCACATGCCTGCGATCCCAGCTACTCAGGATGAGGCAGGAGGATCACTGCAAGTTCAAGACCAGCCTGGGCCACTTAGTGAGTTCAAGGCCAGCCTGAAAAACAGCGAGACCCTGTTTCAAAAAACTAAAAATAAATAAAATATATGTGAGAGAAATAATTAGTAAGTTTTAGGTACCTACTGGATGCCAGGCATTTTTCTAGGCCCTTTAGATACTATTATCTAATTATTTTCCTATATTATTTCAGTTTGAAAGTGTTCAGCAGGATGAAAATATTATAATCTAAATCTTACAAATATTTTTTCTTACAAATATTTTTTAAAAATAATGAAAACTGGGGTAAGTGAGATGGCTCAGTGGTGCAAACACCTGCCTGGCAAGCATGAGGTCCTGAGTTTGACTCCCGGTACCCACATAAAGGAAAAAAAATAATAATAATAATAATGAAAACTAGTTCTAGAGCTTGGTGAGAAGTGTAAAATTAATTTTAGCAGAGGACAAATGGGGGGAAAAGGGGGAAATGCTATATTGTATTTTGACCTAGAAAAGAAGTTTTACTACCCCATCAGAATCTAAAATATTACCCTGGCCTTCTATTTCCTGGTATCATAATGAAAATGCATCTAAATTAAGGGTGCCAAAAAATACACATATATTACACAATTCCTAAATTTGAATTTCAGATAAACAATAATTTTTTTAGTGTAAGTATGTTCCCTTGAGGGAAAAAAAAAAGTATGTTCCCTTGTAATATTTGAGACATGTAAGATTTGGGACATGCTTATACTGAAAAAGTTATCCATTGTGATTTGAATTTCAAACTGAACTCAGCATCCTGTATTTTCAGTTGCTACACCTGACAATCCTAACCAAACAACGACTGCCAGTAACTTGAAAAGCAGTAATAATTTAGTGTGCTCTTTTTATTTTTTAAGAACATGCTGGGGTCGGGGATATAGCTCAGTGGCGCGACACCTGCCTGGCAAGTGCTAGGTCCTGAGTTCAATTCCTGCCCCCCCAAAAGACCATGTTACTGGCAGTCAACCAATTTCTTGATGATTTTTAAGTTCATTTCTTTCCTTGTCCTAAACCTACAGTTAGTTTGCATAATGGCACTGTGATTTCACCTTCCTTTAGCAAATGCTCCAGAATCAAAATATCTATTTTGGCTCTTCATGGTTGCCAGAATGCGGCTTGCCAAAAAAAAAAAAAAAAAAAAAGTAACAGTTGTTAGTCCTGGCTAAAAGCCAGGCATTTGGTGTAGAATGATCAGTTGCTTATTCTACTGGAAGGGCAGTGGAACCGTCCACAGCAGGTTCTCCTTGCTGGTGCGGATCCGGTAGCCAGGAGACCAAGGCCCTGCTGCTGCTCTGCACAGTGCCGCGAGGGGCCCCGAGCGTGCGCACCAGGAGGAGAGGAGCCAGGCGCGTGGGCAGCGTGGCCGGCGGTCATCAGCGGCCTGCGACCCGCGGGGAGCTCTGGTTCATAGAGCAGAGGCACTGGGAGCCAAGTTTGGAAGGAGGTCTTGGCAGGGCACCGCCAGCCAAGAAAGAAAAACCAGAAGTTGCATTAAGTTGGTCCTTTTATGGGCACTTTTCCCCTTCATCATTCACCTCTCTCAAGCAGCGCTATCAATCATCTTGGGGCTGAACTCTAAACCTCCAGGGATCTGGTAAGTGAGCAGCTGTGCGAGCCGGGACCTCCCGCCAGAGCAAACCCCAGCGCATTCTGGGGATCCGGCCAGCTCCCAAAGCCCTCTTTCCTTTCTTCTCCCAGCCCGAGGGATTGGCCGGCCTGTCTCCTTCCCTCCCTGACCACCTGTCATTTCCAACTGCGCCAGCACCTCCCCGGGCCCACGGGGACGGAGACAGCTCCACAGCCTCGGCCCGCCTTCCACCAGCTGCCTCCCGGACTGCTCCCCGGCCGCAGGGCAGAGGACCGCTCAGCCTCTACCCTGTCTTCCAGTTGGAGCCCATCTTCCGGGCGAGGAACCGAGTCCTCGGCCGGGCGTAAGTCACCAGGATGCGCTTCAGATGCGCGCAGTTCTGTGGCCGCGGCCCAATCCCCGGGACAAGCCGCACGCCTGTCTGCGCGACACTGCAGGCGAAATGCTAAGAAAGGGGCTTTTCCTAATGCTGCAGACCTGCCTGCAGGAGAATGCAAAGCCCACAGGGGTGAAAGGGTGCATCTTTGAGGCTTCCTGAGACTTTCTGGGGTGAGACAAATAACTCCTGGTGAAGGAGTGGTTTTCAAATTTTGATGCACATGAGAATCATCCAGGGGACTTGTTAAAGTTCACAAGGAAAGCTTTAAAAAAAAATTTTTTTTCTTTTTAAAGATACCAGGACTAGCTGGGCATGGTGGCGCACACCTGTAGTCCCAACATTCTGGAGGCTGTGGCAGGAGGATCGCTGCAAGTTCAAGGGCAGCCTGGCTACATAGTGAGTTCAAGGCCAGCCTGAACTACATATCAAGACCCTGTCTCAAAAAACCAATACAGGGCCGATGATATCGCTCAGCGATATCACCCCCGGTACCCACCAAAAAAAAACAAAAAAACCCCCAAAAAAACCCAATACAGCAGCCGGGGATGTAGCTCAGCGGCTCAGAGCCTGCATGGCAGGCGCAAGACCCTGAGTTCGATTCCTGGTACCAGAAAAAAAAAAAAAAAAAAAAGAGAAAGAAAGAAGAAAACCAGGGCTGGAGGTGTAGCTCGGTGGTAGAGGACTTGCCTGGCATATGCGCAGCCCTGGGTTCAATCTACAGTGCTGGACACACACACTCACACACACTCACACACACACACATCTGAACTGAATGATGATGAAAACACAATAAAAAATCCTGGGTTATATAGTTAAAGTAGTGCTTAAAACAAAATTTGTGACTTGAAAAACTTATATTAGGAAGTTTTAAATCAGTGATCTAAATCTCTATATTAAGAAATAGGAAAAACAAAAAGAAAATGAAGATAGGTAGAAAAAAAGAGAACTTTTTTCCTTTCCCATTCGAAAAGAATCAAGTTACATCATATACAGGTACAAATGATGAATGTGATCACTATGTATACCTAAAATGTACCAATAAACTTAATTTTTTTAAAAAAGAGATAATAAATATAAACAGAAAAATAAAGAAAATTTTGAAAGTCAAAAGTTATTTCTTGGGCCGGGGATATAGTTCAGCGGTACAGCACCTGCCTGGCAAGCACAAGGTCCTAAGGTCGATTCCCAGTACCAAAAAAAAAAAGTTGTTTCTTTGAAAAGATAAGAAAACTGACAAATATCTAGAAAGAGTAACAAAATGGGGGCTTCTCAGTGGTAGGGCACATATTTAGCATGTGCAAACTCCTGGATTTGATCCCCAGCACGAGAAAAAAAATGATTTAAAATGTTATCTATAACATTAAGTCATGTTAAATATTGAAGGATAAATTTAATAATTATGAACAAGATGTGTATACCAAAAACTATGAAACATTACTGAGAGATTTTAAAGAGCTAAATAAATAAAAAGAAAAACTTCATTTCTGAACTGAATGACTCAATATGGTTAAAAATATCCATTCCTCTTAAAGCAGCTACAGAATCTATGTAATTCCAATCACAATTCCAACAAACTTTATTGTTGAATTTAATAAATTTGTTCTAAAATTTAAGTGAAAATGGAAAAGATCTAAAATGGTGAAAACAATCTTGAAATACAAAGTTAGAGCACTTGCACGGTTATATTTCAAGGTTTCATCTGGGGCTACAGTGGTCATGATGGTATGGTATCAACATAGACAAAGGCAGACATGCAGATTAGTTAGAATCAAGCCCAGAAATAGATACGTGCATATGTGGTCAACTGATTTTCATAAATGTACCAAGGCTATTCAATGGGAAAAGCAAATCTTTTCCACAAATGGTGCTAGGATAACTGAATACATGTGTGGAAAAATTGGGCCATAGTCTCTTTGTCACACCAGGCATTAAAATTAATTCAAGATGGATCCTGGCCCTAATGTAAAAGCTAAAACCATAAAGTTTTCAGAAGAAAATACTGGAGAATATTTTTGCAAACGTGGGCAGGTAAATTTCATAGAAAGGGAAAAAAGCACTAAATTTACAAAGAAAATTGATTAAAATTATCAAGACTTTAAACTTAAAAATTTAGCTTATCAAAATATATCTATTAGTAAATGAAAAGATAACCAACTAGAGACTGGCAAGCCTTGTGTTCAAAATATAAAGAGCTACAAACATAAGAAAAAGATAAGCAACCCAATTAATAAATTGAACAGGTCCTCCACAAAAGAAGATATGAATGGTCAACCTTACTAGTCATGAAGGAAATACAGAAGAAAACTGCTGGGAGATGTACTTTCACACTCAGAGTAACAAAAATTTAAAAACTGACATCACCACGTGTTGGTGAGGATGTGTAATAACTGACACTCTCAGACACTGCTCATGGCTGTGTAAAATGGTACAAACACATTGAAAAATGATCAGGCAATTCCTTACGCCAGAAATTCCACTCCTAGGTGTTTATCCAATGGAAATAAAAAGAATGCAAATGCTGACTAAAAGACTTGTACAAGAATGTTCCTAGAAGCTGAGCCAAAACATAGAAACAACTCAAATATTAAACCAATTATCACATATTTATACAATATAATGTTATTTATTAATTTTTTAAAAATGAAATATTCACTTGGGAGGCTGAGGCAGGAGGATCACCATGAATTTGAGGCCAGCCTGGCCCACACAGTGAGTTCAAGGCCATCCTGAACTACATAGTGAGACCCTGTCTCCAAAAACCAAAAGTCAAAAAACAACAACAACAACAAAAACTATTGATACATAGGAGAGCATGCAATGGCATGCAAATCTATGATTTCATATATATTAAGTTCAAGAACAAATGAAACCAATCTATGGGCTACTGGGTGTGCTGGCACATACCTGTAATCACACTCAGCTACACAGTGAGTTCAAGGCCAGCCTGAACTACATAGCAGGATGCTGTCTCAATTCCCCCTCTCCGCAAGAATCTATGGGGACAGAGACTAGAGCAAGTGGAGTGGCCACTCACAGGGAGGGGCCCAAGGGAAGTTCGGGGGGTGCAATGTTCCTTGTCTCCACCGGGAAGTTGGTTATGGAAGTATGGACATTTTCCACAGCAGCGAATCGTACCCTTAAGATTAGTGCTCTTGGTACTATATAAGAACTAGCTTGATTAAGCAAGTGCGATGGAACAGAAATCCTGCGCACCATGCTGGAAGGTGGGCAGGGCCGGCGGAGCTTGCTCATGAAGGGCCTGGCGCGCCACAGCAAGGGGGCTGAGTTCGGCCACAGAGCCACAGGGAGTTCTCGCAGGGCCACAGCCAGGATGGGGCTGTAAGGTATGCGTTTTAGGAAGGTTACTGAGATGCTTTGTATGAAGAAAGGCTCTACCTTTCCTTTTTCTCTTTTATGTCAACATCAACAGAAACCATGTAGTCCCTTTGCGGTTAGACCTGCCACAGCCCACGAATGAGAACCTGCATTTGTCCTCTGTCCCCACTCCACCCCAGACCCCTTTTATTTCTTATGACTATGTTTTGTAGAAAACTAAATAAAACATTATGATCCCTATAGTGAAATTATTTTCCTAAAGGTATTTTACAGGGTGCTGTGGAAATCAACCAAGGGACCCAGAATGTCATTTATTTGTGGAATGGATTAGATTCTAGTCTTATACAATGGTTCTGACTTCAGATATGTAGTTTGAGTTACAATCCAAGTCTTAGAAAACAAGTGAGTCCACATTCAAAATGTGATAAAAGATAAATAAAATTGTGAAGATTTAACCTAAAAATGCAGATTTGTGGCAAGCTGTGGCATGTGCTTTCCATTTTGTGGTGCATCTGTGTGCCCTGCTGGATTACTGTCCCACACTTGGTCCTCGTAGGCATTGAGCTAGTGGCCTTTGAGGGACATGATGTCACCCGTAGCAGCTGTCCCTAAGTCTCAGAGAGGGTACTTTATTTTTATTAGTGTTGCCTCTTTCATTCATAGTTGTAGGGAATCTAAATTAGGATTAAAGATATGAGGGAGGCCATGGGGTCCATATGGTTCCCAGAGCATCTTTGGTTAGGCCTCTTCTATTTGATAAATGTGGGACCAAACTGGGTTTCTGAAGTCACCGGACTACTTCCAGAATTTTCTGGAACCTTCCATTACCTTTCCATCTTTTCTTCTGATAATTCTGAAGAGTCTAAGCCCAGCAGGCAGTAGGTCCTCCATGAGAAGATTGTTCTATGAGGTTAAGCAAAATCTCTGGTTAGAATGAAACGCTTATGTCGGCTCAGTCAGCTGTATCATTTCAAAGAGGAAAACAAATAAAACCCAGCTTCCTGTCATCTCCCAGCATTAAAGGATGACAAACTACAGTTGCTTTCCATTTTGACTAGAAGCAAAGCTGCAGATGAATAACATACTAGATCAAGAAGCCAAGCAAACCGAAGCAACCTCTTCATCAGCAGAAGAGGCAGAGTGAAAACCTCCCACGCCGACGGAAGCTCTTTGCTGAGCAATCAGATCGTGACCTAATGTTTTACATAGACTACTGAAATCTGCGTGTGCTTTTTACCTATTTACAAGGAGTAAAAAAGAAACTACTAAAATAATAGACATGTTCTCAGTTACCATGGAAGGTTTTCCTTTCCTAAAGGTGAATTCCTCTCCCCTCCCCCTTCCCTGATAGAAAATCTTGATTATTAGAGACCACTACAGTGGGGATTTGGTGGGGGGGTGGTACTGGGGTTTGCACCCAGAGCCTTCTCATTGAGCTACATCTGAGCTTTTTTTTGAGACTGAGAGTGTCTTGGTTACTTTTCTCTTGTTGCTGGGACAAAATACCCACCACCCACAAGTTAAGGGAGGAAAGGTTTATTTAGCTCACAGTTTGTAGAGGTTTCAGTCCATAATTGGCTGGCTCCAAAGTAGGGTGGCACATGGCAGAGGGCAACAGTTCATGGTGGCAGAAGACAACAAAAGCAACAATCAAAAGAGAGAAGACAAGCCTCTTTCTGCCCCTTTTATTGGGTGTGTTCAGGGCATAGCACTCACACACTTAATCCCAGCATTGGACCATGAATCAATCACAAACTCTAGATTCAGCCACGTCTGACAAACCCACCCCCCATGACTGCATCAGGCTTTGGGGGGACATCTAGACACAAACCATAACACTGAGTCTCACTATGTTGTTAAATTCCCCAGGCTGGGCTCAAACATGCAATTCTCCTGCCTCAGCCACCCAGAGTGCTGAGATTGCACCTGTGGGCCACCATGCCCAGCTTAGAGTGGGGACTTTTGGATATCCTGAGACAGTCATCATACTGTCCTTCGCTCATTCATTTATTTGTCATGCACTCATTTATTCACTAGGATCTACTCACTGTGCACCAAGATTGTGGGAGGACCACATGAAAACATTACATGTACTTTTAAGGTTGTTGTTTTTGTTTGTTTGTTTTGTTTTTTGTGGGTACCGGGGGGGTCGACCTCAGGACCTCGCGCGCCAGCAGGCGCCCATGCCGCTGAGCGATATCACCAGCCCCTTTTTCGTATGTGGGTTCCGGGAGTCGAACTCAGGCCCTCGCGCTTGCCGGGCAGGCGCTTAAGCCGCTGAGCCATCTCACCGGCCCAAGGTTGTTGTTTTTGATGGTGCCAACACTTGATGAACTTATTCTGACAACCTCCACCACCACCCCTGAGGACAAGGGGTAGCAGCTTTTCATGAGAAGGCAATCACGTAAGGAGAGGGATGTCATGAACGGCTGCAGAAACACAGTTATTACATAATTAGATTCATTAGAGCACCACTCACCGCGGGGAAGGCGCACCTTTACCCTTACAGTCCTTACTCATAGACGAGTTTACAGTGATTTAGGGTTTTCCAGTGTGCAGCCTGTGGGCTCAGAATGACTTGGGGTGCTGTGAAAATGATTATTTCTAGAATCAACCCCAAGTGGCATCCTGCGTGCTGTAAAGCTGACAGCCATCGGTCCACGCCAACTGCAGGGTCCCTGCCGGTTCTGAAGGTCGTGACAAGTGGTCAGCCATGCAGAAGAGAGTGTGTCACCAAGAAGATGAGATTCTGATTAAGGTTGGGGGATGTTGAGGGAGAGGAGACAATTTTAAAAAATGGAAAACTTTAGACTTTGTAAAATTGAAACACAGAAGAATTATACTGTGATGGTCACTCCTTAAAAGAGTAAAAACATTATTTTGAAGTGAACAATTCCAGTATGCTTTGTAATGGAGAAATCTACTAGGAGTAATCATCTTAATATGTGCAGTTGCTAAATTAAGCTATAATTAGAAAGAGAATAGAGAATAAATTCCAGATGCCTCTATTTTATGTAGTGCCGCAGTAACATTGGGTTAAGCAAGGGCTGCTCAACTTAAGTTAGAGATGACAAGTGTTTGCTGCAGAATGGAATCAATATTTTTGGTAGAATGCCTTTAATCATCATTCCGGTGGGGGATTATACTTCACTGGTTGTAGGAGGAAAACAAACGGAAGAATCGTAGCATTGCTGAAGAAACATAACATTTTGATTTACAGTTAACAGTGATTGTTTGGGATCTGTCATTTATTCAGCTGTTTGAGAGACCCACTAAAATCAAAAGCATATTTCTGGGTCAGAAAAATCACAAAAAAGAAAAACATTGAAAATTCAATAAATCCTCTCACTAGTGAACAAATTCTGTTCTGTAGCCGGGCACACTTGTGGGCGTCTCGATTCCTTTTGTGAATATAATTAATTACTGGAGGAAGCATTAACCGGGCTCCATGAGGTCTTCCTCAAGACAGATGTGGCAAACCGGCTAAGGTGGTGCCCACCTGTAACGCCAGCACTCCAGGAGGCCAAGTCAGGGGGATCAAAATTTCAAGCCCAACCTGGGCAACTTAGTGATTTGCCAAGAACCTGTCTCAAAATAAAAAATAAAAAAGAGGGCTGGGGATATAGCTCAGTGCAAAAGCCCTGGATTCAATCCCCAGCACTGACTGCAAAAAAACAAAACAAACAACAACAATAAACAGACACCACCATGCCAATACTTAAGGCCATGCCTATTTTCTCTCCCTCGAACCTAAAAATTAATTTTTAAAATATATGTGCCTTACAAATTTATTCATGATGTCCCTCTGGAGGGGTCCAACCTTGTGAAATTTGCAAACTTGTGGGTCTTTCTGCACTCCATGTGCATCTTGGCATTTACATCATTATGGTCTACCTGCAGACAGCTGAGCGCCGCACCCTCTTTGGTGATATCAAATGCTAACTCGAGGGGTTTGTTGCATGGTGTTATGGCTTGTGTCATGGTTTTTTATTTTTATTATTATTATTTTTTTTGTGGGTACTGGGGGTTGACCTCAGGACCTTGTGCGCCAGCAGGCGCCCGGTGCCGCTGAGCGATATCACCGGCCTTTTTTTCGTATGTGGGTTCCGGGAGTTGAACTCGGGCCCTCGCGCTTGCCAGGCAGGCGCTTACGCCGCTGAGCCACCTCACCGGCCCCTTGTGTTGTGGTTTGTATCTGGATGTCCCCCTAAAATCTCATGCAGTCATAGGGCTTTTTCAGAGGTAGCTGAATTGAGAGTGTGTGACTGATTCATAGTGGAATGCTGAGATTAAGGATGTAAGTTCTATACCTGCCCTACAGCCGGCAGCCCGCATACAATAACAGGGGCAGAGGCCTCTCTCTCTCTCCCCTTCCCCCTCCTTCCCTCCCCCTCCCTGCTTCCCTCCCCCTCCCTCTCCCTCTTTCCCTCTTTCCCTCTTCTTCTCTCCTTCTCTCCTTCTTCCTCTCTCCCTCTCCTTCTCTCCCTCTCCCTCTCTCCCTCTCCTTCTCTCCCTCTCTCCCTCTCCTCCTCTCCCTCTCTCCCTCCTTCCCTCTCTCCCTCTCTCTCTTTCTGTCTTCCCCTCTCCATCTCCTTTGTTGCTTTTGCTGTCTTCTGCCACCATGAACTTTTGCCCCTCTGCCATGTGCTACCCTGCCTTGGGGCCAGCCAATTATGGACTGAAACCTCCACAAACTGAGCTAAATAAACCTTTTCCCTTTAACTTGTGGGTGTTGGATATTTTGTCTCAGCAACGAGAAAAGTAACTAAGTCAAAATTTGGTACCAAAGAAGTGGGGGGGGGTCATTGTTGTGACTATATAAGACCATGTGCTTTAGGAGCCTTTGGAGCTAGCTTATGGGAAGGGGAAGAGTTTGGAAAGGTTCAGAGTTGTCAGTTGAAAAAGTAGAGCTGGAATGCCTAAGGCTACTATGGGAGATTCTGGTCAGAGCTCAGAAGACCAGAAATCTGGTAGAAATCCTGCCCTTAAAGACCATGTTCAGGAGGTTTCTGCTGGGAAGAACTGCACTGGTTGTTGGACTCCAGGTGATGTATGTTATGGCTTGGCAGAAAGTTTGTCTGCATTTTGCTCAAGAGTTTGCCTGACACTGAGATTAAGGGTGGTGGCCTAATTAATCTTACAGAAGAAATTTCAAAGCAGTCTAATGTTGAGGTAGTGGCTTGGCTACTATTGGGGGCTTTTAGCCAGATTTATGTTGAGAATCAACAGCAAAGAGCCCAGCAGAATGATTCAAAACATTTTGAATTTGGCCAGAAAGGAAGCTCCAGTAAAATTAGGGCCTGCAAATATGGAAGAGAGGAGAAATTGGTCATTGAATGCTACAGCCAAAAGAGAAGGAAGCCTGGCTACTGCTCCAGCTGGCAGCAGACCTTGGCACCATGTATGTGGCACTGGTTTTAGGTGCATGCAGAATGCAAGAGCTGTGGGGTCAGAAAGGCTTCCACCCAGATTTCAGAAGGCCTGAGAGGCCAGGCAGTGTGCTCCCAAGAATGCAGTTTGTGAAGCTGTGCATGTGAAGCCAAAGGTGCAGTGGAGACCCCAGAAGTTTGAGAAGCCAAGAACAATGATCATCTGAGGAAAACTGTAAAGAAGGAGCAGAGCCAGCCCAAGAGAAAAGCCATGGGAGCTACAACCACTGGAAGTGCTGTAGGGGTGGAGCCACCCAAGCCCTTTGGAGTTCACATCTTGGCCCAAATTACCTCAGATGCTGCACACACAATTACAGGACTTAATGTTTGCCCTGCTGGATTTTGGACTTGCTTTGACCCCATGTCTTTCTAGCCCCCTCTTTGCACCTTTTGGAATGGAAATGTTTATCTAGTGCCATTGTACGTTGGAAGTGTTTAACCTTCTTTTCATTTGTTTAGGGACTTTCAGCTAAGAGTTTGCCTTAAATCTCAGAGGAGACATTGGACTTGGACTTTTCAGCAATGCTGAAACTGTTAGGACTTCGGCAACTCTTGGAGATGGACTAAATGCCTTTTGCATAAAGGGATGTGCATGAGTCTTTGCGGGGGCCAGGAGCAGAATGTTATGGTTTGTATCTAGATGTCCTCCCAAAGCCTCATGCAGTCATAGGTGTGGCTTTTTCAAAGGTGGCTGGATCTAAAGTGTGTGATGTTGGGATTGGTTCATGGTGCAGTGCTAGGATCAAGGGCACTAGGATTAAGGGTTTGAGTGCTACCCACCCTAAGTAGCCTGGATAAGATATAAGGGGTAGAACGAGCTGTGGTCATCCCTCTTGCTTGCTTTGCTACCTTCTGCCCGCCATGAACTGTTTCTCCTCAGCAATGCTTGTCTGCCAGCCACCCTGCCTCGGAGCCAGCCGATTCTGGACTGAAACCTCTACAAACTGTGAGCCGAATAAATCTTTCCCCCTTTAACTCCTGGGTGTTAGGAATTTTGTTTGAGCAACTAGAGAAAAGTAACTAACACACATGGTACTTTTGAAATAATGCTGTGTCTGACATTGAAAAGGGCACACGTGGGCTTGAGCACGAAGCTCAGTGACAGCGAGCTTGCCTGCCGTGCACAGAGACGTTCAGAAAGGTGTTTAAACACGTTGGTATCTTGATTCCTGTATGACTGTGTTCCTCTCTAGAAAAATCATGTGTTGTCTAGGTTTCAAATACATTGTCCCATTGACTGCTTAAGGACACTCCCGGTCATAGCACATTAAAAAAAGAATTAAAGTTTCATTTCAATCTTTTGGAAGCTCCCTTTCTACTTCTACAGAGGGTGAGCAATTTCCTATTTCCTCCACTCTCCTCAGTCCCTGCCATCTGTGGATCATCAACTCTCCTCAGCCATTTCACTGGGAAAATAAAAAGCTGAGACCATTAAGAATGAACATTGTTTTAACTTCTTGTCTATGTTTCCTTTTTACAAATCTGTATCTGGCTGTCCTTTCTTTCCTTTATTGTCAGAACAAAAGATATTCCTCGTCCTGTTTAAGGGCTTTGGAAATAATGTCTTTAAATTTTAACACAGTATTATTACACACTCATTGTAGAGAAATAAGACAGTATAAACAAGAAATGGCCTTTATCTTTTCTCCCTATGCAATATTAATCTTATTTATTTATTTATTTATTTATTTATTGGTATGAGGATTGAACCCAGGGCCTTCTCAATGAGCTACATCCCTAGCCCATTTTTTAATTTTAAGACAGGACATCCTTAAATCACTAAGTTGCCCAGGCTGGGCTCAAACTTTCCACCCTCCTGCCTCAGCCTCCCAGCGTGCTGGGATTGCAGGCCTGCATCACCAGGTCCCGCTCCCTCCCACTTATTAATGATCCTTTACTGCTGTTGACCCTCAAATCCAGACCCCCCACTGACACTGCTCCTCTGAATTCCCATGGTAGACGGTCCCATACACCCCTAATTCACCTCCTCCTCCCCAGCAGCCCTGTCTTTTCTCCAGAATTGCTTCTTCCTTCCACAGTGATTGCTGTATTGGCCTCATGATCAGAGCCAAAAGCATGAGTCATCCCTGGTCTTCTTGCTTGTCCTCTCTTCAGCTACTGCATGACCTGGGCCAGTCCATCTGGCAGCAATGGTCTCCAGCAGCAAGTCCAGCCCTGCTGTCTCCTGCCTCCTCCCGCCATCATTATGTCCAACCCGGTGATGCCTGTGATTTCGCAGCTGGTACCCTTACATCCTGCCCTTGCCAGCCGGTCCCACCTGCTCATGCATCTTTCCACACTGTATCAATGCTGGCTAGGCTGCCTGCAGAGTCAGGGGTGAAGAGTGCCCAGGGGCTGTCAGTGCGGGTCATCCTCACTCTGGGACTCTGCATCATCGTGTCCCTCGCCTCTCTTTCTCCTGGTGAGCTCATCTTCCTCTTCAGTCTCACTCTGTCCTTCCCAGCATCCTTCCTTCGCATTCACGGGCACAGTGAAATGCGTCCATTTTGCTCTCATAGTACCCGTGTCTACCTCCTTTCATGTCCTGTCCACCTCATCAGTCCTGTCCCCTCCTCGGATGTGCCAGGTTCTGTGTTGCTGCTGGCTCTCCCCACGCATGCTTGCCCCATCTGGAACTTTCTTTCTCCTGTCCCTAGCTGGTAACTGCTACATGTCCTTCATCAGCCTAAGCGTCACTCCCTTATCACACCCCCTTTAGTGTACTAATAGTACACTGGTCTCAGTTCGCTTTTTTTTTTTTTTTTTTTGGTGGGTACCAGGGGTCAAACTCAGGACCTCAAGCGCCAGCAGGCGCCCGTGTCACTGAGCGATATCACCGGCCCTTTTTTTGTACGTGGGTAGCGGAAGTTGAACTCAGGACCTCGCGCTTGCCAGGCAGGCGCTTATGCCGCTGAGCCATCTCACCGGCCCCTCAGTTCCCTTTCTTAAAGACTCTGCATTCTCCACTTTCCCTATTGCAACTCCACATTCTGGCTACCTGGAGAATTATCTGTCTTCTCGGGTAGACTAAAGACTTCATGGGGTTGGGAACCGTGTCTCCTTCTCTACTGTATTCATGACACTAGCAGAGTGGCTGGCATTCCGTAGGAACTCAACAGGTATTTTTTCTTTCTTTTTTGTGGGGGAGGGGGGTTGTTTGAGAAGAGTCTTGCTGTGTAGCCCACCCTGGCCTTGAGCTCCCCATCTCAAAGCCCTGCCTCAGCCGCTGAGTGTTGGGATTAAGGGCGGGCACCACCAGGCCCAGTGCTAGATCTTTTAACCGAGCTGCTCTGGGCAGTCTTTGACAATTCCTGTCACAGTCCTGAGTTTATTTGTCTGGCACCGTGATAGCGAACCTTTTAGAGACGAGTGCCCAAACTGCAACCCAAAACCCACTTATTTATTGCAAAGCGCCAACACTGCATTTAACCCCAAATACTGAGGTTTTAGTTTAGAAAACACAACTCACACATTAACATCTTTTGTCTTAAAGGAAAAACACAATAACAGAGATTTCAATGGTATAAACAGCTTTTTACCAAAAGGGGAAGCTTTGTATTTGGCATGCTTTTGCACAATCAATGTGCTCTTTGCTGTTGTATGCATGCTGATAATTTGTCCAACCTTGGCTGGGGTGACTTGGCTCGAGAGTCAAAAGAGAGGGCTCTGTGTGCCCGCTGCGGCACGCATGCCATAGGTTCACCACCACTGGTCTACCAGCTTAGACCCACAGATAATAGACGTGTTATCATCATTAGATTTATCCTGATCACCTGCTGGAAATATACAAATATGAGTTTCTCTTGTTCTTCAAACATTATGAGAGCATTATTAAATTACAGGTCAGTCTCTGTTCAAAAAGGAGTAGGTGGAGAATGTCCCCTAAAAGAGTATTATAGGGCAAGCAGGAAAAGGGAAATTAAAATCTACTCTACTCATACTCTGAGCCTAACTGCACCACAATAACTCCGTGAAGACAGAGTAATTATGCTCATTTTTCCAGATCAGAAAAATATTCTTCGTTGGAAAACCTGATGAAGACAGCGTGGCCAGAAATCTCATACTTTGTGCATCGTATCAGACGACATACACACACAAAAGACCCCGCTGATTTACTTCTAAGTTTTTTTGTGTTGTTCTTCCACTTATTATTTAAACAAAGGAGCTAACATTTATTAGAGCCTTCTATGAGCCACTTACTAAATCGAGGTGCTTTAAATAAATTAATCTTCCAAAAAGTGCAGGAACTTAGTATTCCCATTTTATAGACATTGGAGCTTGAGTAGAGAAGCTTGAATATAATTCATGCACACAGAGTGGGAATTCGAACCCTGGTCTGTGTAATGACTGCCCACCTGGCCTTTCCAGCTTTCCCAAGGTGAGCACCCTCTTTTCGTCTGGCTACGTGAGGACAGAATTCAGATAATCCACCCACACGCCTGGTCTCGCCTGGCCTCGGAAGGGCAGGGAAGTGTTGGCAGGGGAGTCGCCTGGCCGCCACCTCTGACCTCGTGACGCACAAACCAGGCTGTCCTAGGAGGCCCAGAGCCCATAGGGCAGGCAAGGCTTCATGGACTGGAGAAGCTTCGTGCAAGTCGGCTTACGTAGAATAAATAGGAACGTGAGTTAAGCTGCCAGGCACCAGACAAACGATGCTGCAAAGCACTGAATAACGAATAAATGGTAGTGTGGAGCAGCAAGTGAGGGACACGCGGCTGACCCTCAGAACAGTGTAACAGAGCGCTCTGCAGAACACTCAGGAAGAAAGCAGCGCTTGTCGGGGAGGAATGCAGAGCTGCAGCCCCACCCCTTTTGAGTTTTTTATTTAAGACAGGGTCTCACTAAATTGCTCAGCTGGGCCCGAACTTTTGATCCTCCTGCCTCAGCCTTCTCAGTAGCTGGGATCACAGGCATGTGCCACCCTGCACAACTAAAGTCTGAATTCTTTTTTTTATTTTTTTATGTGTGAATTCTTTAGCAAGTTTAATAGAAGGAAGTAGCATTTCCGTATGTTAAGTGGCTTCCTTTTTAAAATTAATTTAAAAGCATTTTGGAGTTGGAATTTTTCAAGCTTTTCCATGACTTCCTTTTCTAAGGTTATCTGAAGTGAGAGCTTATCACTTTTAATACAAATTAATTGTCAGAGGTGGGCATGGTGGTGCATGCCTGTAATCCCAGCACTTGAGAGACTGCGGCAGGAGGATTGCTGTAAATTCAAGGCCCTGTCTACACTGTGAGACCCTGTCTCAAAGAACAAAACAAACAAAAATCAATTGTCAAGGATGTAAGAATTTCATATTAAAATTGCCTTTATTTTAGAAACCAGGGCCTGCACAGTTGCGCATGGTGGTGCACATCTGTAATCCTAGCATTTGGGAGGCTGAGGCAGGAAGACTACTGTGAGTTCAAGGCCAGCCTGAATTATATAGTGATAATCTGTCTCAAAAATAAAAACAGACAAGACAAAAAACAAAAACCAAACAAACAAAAAACCCCACAACAAAACAAAAAAAACAAAAAAGCAGGGCCTTCACACTGAGCTGCATCAGTACCCCTTTCCTCTGTTTTATTTTGAGACAGGGTCTTACAAGGTCACAAAGCTGCCCAACCGGGCTCAGACTTGATCCTCCTGCCTCAGTCTCCCAGAGTACTCAGATTACAGCGCGAAGATTACTCCCAGAGTGCGAAGATACTATGCTCTGCTAAAATTGTCACAAATATTTCTAACCCCTTTTAGTTTAATGGCAAACACCCCCCTCCCCCATCTCATGGCGGTTAGAAGCAAGTGTAGTCCAAATGCCATATTGTTCCCAATTAGCAACTTAGTATCACGGTCATTCTGCAACATCCACAAGGATTTCTTTCAGATACTAGGAAAAGGCAACAGGGGAGGTGGTTAGCTACATTGCTGCTTTTTTAGCCCTCCCTCAAAAAGACTGGTGTGTCTGCATGTCCTGCACATTTTGTTGGTAACCATAAAATGTCTGTCTGCTGACTGCTGTTTGTGAGCCTTCTATGCCAAGGGCTGGACTGCTCAGGAGGTCTTCCCATAATTTTAAGACAAAAATTTACTTTTCTTAAGTTAATCAAGAAAATGTTCGTGCACTATTTTATTTTATTTTTATTTATTTGTGAGGTTTCTGGGCATTCAACTCAGTGCCTCCCACACATTAGGCAAGTGCTCTATCAGGAAGCTACACCTCCAGCCCAGCCCCTTCACGTACTTTTTTTTTTTTTTTTTTTTGCTTTGTTTTTCGAGACAGGGGCTCCCTATATAACTCAAGTTACCTTGAACTTTCCACCCTCCCACCTCAGCCTCCTGAGTACTGAGATTATAAGAGTATATGCTTAGCTCCTTCATGTAATATTTTAAAAGTGCTTTGATTCAGAAAAATAATATTATATCTAAGAACACCAGCGGATGTTTCAAAAGTGAATCCCCCTGCCGCCTTGCCCCTCCATGCCTGGTAGCACAGGCCTGTAACCTCAGCACTTGAGAGACTGAGGCAGGAGGATCACCAAAAATTCAAGGCCAGCCTAGGCTACAAGGGAGACCATGTCTCAAAAAACAAACAAAAAAAGAGTAAATTTTCCAAATGAATGCATGTTCTGATAAGAAAGTGTATTAACTGAAGGAATAACAAAGTAGATTTTTTTTTTTTTTTTTTTTTTTGTTGGTGGGTACCGGGGGTCGACCTTAGGACCTCGCGCGCCAGCAGGCACCCATGCCGCTGAGCGATATCACCGGCCCCTTTTTTCGTATGTGGGTTCCGGGAGTCGAACTCGGGCCCTCGCGCTTGCCAGGCAGGCGCTTAAGCCGCTGAGCCATCTCACCGGCCCCAAAGTAGAATTTTTGAAATTGAGCCAGTCTCAGAAAATCTTGGATGTACAGTGACCATGGCAATCATTCAGCATTTTTTCACTTCCCATTTCCCTTTAAGAGTGTAGTTGTCAGGCCTTAAATGTCGGCAATGCAGTGTTATAAATTTAAAACAATCATAGTAAATCATAAAAACCTGTTCATTGTATCCCCAAAAAGACTGAAGTTAGCTGGGCATGGTGGCACATGCCTGTAATCCCAGCACTTAGGAGGCTGAGGCAGGAGAATTGCCACCAGTTGGAGGCTGGCCTGGGCTACATAGTGAGTTGAGGACAGCCAGAACTACATCGCGAGACCCTGTCCCCCCAAAAAGACTGAAGTTATGCAAGGGGAGCCTGCCGGTGCTTGGGCACGCTAGAGTAGGAGGCTCTGCTGCCTCGAGAAGCCTCTTGGACAGAAGGGAGGGGCACGTATTTGCTTCATAGAAGGTTCAGACTGTCAGCCTCTGCTTTCAGATTCATTTCCAGTTGCTCAGTGATTATGCTTCATTCATAAGGATCCAAATTGAGACATCAGAAAAGATGAATCTATCAGCTGTTTGCTGCCACTTGCTGGATAACTATTTGTCTTGCCTGAAAAACTGGAGACTGTCAACTGCTTCCTGGCAGTCGGATACACAAACACCAGAAAAATACTAGAGACAATAGGAAGACGACTTCCCGAATCTGTTATGTAGTTTTTTAATCAAATGCATACACCCTCCTGCTACTTATTTTATTGTTATGTTATGCCCAGGAAATGGAAAATAGAAACAGAACTTGTAAAACGGAATTTCTGGGGAAAGGGGAGGAAGGGGAGGAGATCATATATGGTGAGGAAGAGATGAAGGAGAACACCCGCTAGTTAATTTTAACTCAGAGTGTGTTCCAAAGCACAAAGCAAAGGAATGGGAAGCTTTCCTCAGAATCAGCGGCATCTGCTGCTTCCACAGATGTCTGTGTGCTTTATTTCCTGTGCTGTAAAACACTTCATTTGGGTAGGATACAGGACCCACCACTGCGAGCATTTCCCCCATTTATTTTGTACCAGGAATCCATTAAAAAGAAGCCTTTGAATATTGCCGTCGTCAAGCAGGTGTCTAATCTTTAGAGCACTACGTTTTTTGCCCTCGATTGTGTCTCAGCTGTTACTGAAGTTTGCATACTTCCGGCACAGAGACAGACGTGTGGATCAACTGCACAGCACAGGATGCAGAAACAACCCCAGGACACTCAGCTATCTGATCCTTGACAAAGGAGCCAAAAACATATGCTGGAGGAAAGACGGGCTCTTTAGCAAACGGTGCTGAAAAACATGGCTCTCCGCGTGTAGGCGATTGAACCTAGGCCCATCTCTCTCACCATGCACTAAACTAAAATCAAAATGGATCAAAGACCCAAAGATTAAAACAGAAACACTTAACCCACTGGAATATAAAATAGGTAAAACTCTTGAAGACATAGCTGTAGGCAAGAACTTTCTGAACAGAACCCCAGTTACACAAGAAATAACATCAAGAATCAACAAAGGGTATTGTATCAAATTAAAAAGCTTCTACACAGCAAAGTAAACAACCAACAGAGCAAAGCAACAACCTACAGAATGGGAAAAAGACTTTGCCAGCTACTCCTCAGTCAGAGGATTGGTATCTAGAATATATAAAGAACTCAAAAATTTAGACTCCCCTCCCAAATCAAAGACCCAATCAAAACATGGGCAACTGAAATGAATAGACGTTTCTCAGAAATACAAATGGCCAATAAATACATGAAAAGAATGTCCAACATCTCTGGCCATTAGAGAAATGCAAATTAAAACAACACTGAGATTCCATCTCACTCCAGAAATAACGGCCATCATCAAGAAATCAAATAATGACAAATGCTGGCGAGGCTGCAGGGGGAAAAAATCCATCTACCTTGGTGGAAGTGTGAAACTGGTACAGTCACTATGGAAATCAGTGTGGCCATTCCTCAAAAAACTAAAAATAGATATTCCATTTGACCAGCTATTTCTCTTCTACATATCTTCCTAAAATATTTAAAGACATATTACAGTGATACACGCATGCCCGTGTTTATAGCAGTATAACTCCTAACAGGTAGATATTGGAAGCATGCTATATGTTCATCAAAGATGAATAGATAAAGAAAATGTCGTATTTATACACAGTGGAGTACTACTCTGCTGTAAAAAGGGTAAACTTGTAGGAAAATGGATGCGGCTCAAGACATAAGGTTAGGTGAAAGAAATCAGACACACAAACTTAAATAGTACATGGTTTTTCTTATATGAGAAACCCAAAGTATATATAAATTAAAGAGCAAAATAAAAGGTAGTAGGAAAAATGAAAATGGCTCTTTTGCAACTGAGAAGAGGACCAAGAAATGTAGAGAGGGGAGATGAGAGGGAAAGAGAAGTAAAAAGAATTAAGATGTGTTATGAACATGTGCCAACTCTCCATGATGAATGTACTCATTATATACCGCAAATATGTACTAATAAAAATAAAAATTTAAAAACATTTGTATACTTAAAGTTAGTGATAATAGTTTATACAAAGATCCTCTTATTGCGAGTGATATGGTTTGGGGGGTTTTGTTTGTTTGTTGGTTTGTGATGGTCTCACTTTGTAGTACAGGCTGACCTTGAACTCACTATGTAGCTCAGGCTGGTCTTAAACTCTCAGCAATTATCCTGCCTCAGCCTTTCAAGTTCTGGAACTACAGATGTGCACCACCATTCCCAACTCCAAAATGAAGTTTTAACCAAAAAAAGGTCGAAAAAGAATATGATTGAGTTAAATCAGCCCAATATGACATAATCTTATACCTCTGAGCTGGAATCCACTTTAAAGACAATTAATAACCATTACTCTAGGTAGTGAAGTGGGCTTGCAATTTATTTCTCCTGTATGAAGTATGCACTTCAAAAGATGAAGGATGATGATGACAGGCAACATTAGGGGACACTTGCGTACATACTGTTCTGTTTGCTTTGCACCACACCGTAAATAGGTAGAATGATCCCAGGGTTCAGAGAGTCCAGAGGCAGAGCTACTCATCACAGGGGGCAGGGGACAGAACCATGATGCTTAACAACTCTGTTTGGTAACGAGCACATCCCTCAACAACTTGCCCTCCTGCCTCTCCAGTAAGCCTGGATAAGTAAAGTACTCTTGGCACATGTAAAGACATTTTTAACTACCATTGTTAACACCAAAATTGATAAAGATATTTTATATGTGTGGATATATATGTATTTGTGCGTGGTGCTGGGGATCAAGTGCTCTGTCGCTGAGATCCATCCACAACCCTGTTGATTGACTGATTGATTGACTGATTGATTGAGTTTTGAGACAGAGTCTCACTGTGTAGCTCAGGCTGGCTTCAAACTTGATATGGAGCCAAGGCTGGCCATGAACTTGAGACTCTCCTGCATCAGCCTCCTGAGCAGGGGGATTACAGATATGTGCCACCATGCCTGGCCTATATTCTTTTTCAGATATGCAAAGATGAGTGTTTACATCTCCAAGCCGGATCTGTCTTGGGGGATTCTGACTCTCCACTGGTCAGCTCCACTCTCATGACCCTCAAAGTCCTTATACTCAATCCCTCATTTGCAGGTTCTGAGTGTACAGGTTCAGTTAACTGCAGATCCAGAATATTTGGGAAAAAAAAGCATTTTTACTGAATATGTAGACTTTTTTCTTGTCATTATTTCCTAACCAATACAGCAAACAACTGTTTACACAGCACTTACACTATTCGGTGTTCAAGTCATTTAGAGATGATTCACAATATCCATGCAGATTGTCTGAAAGTGTGGCCTCCAGCTGCTCCTAGGCATCACGTGTCCCCATGGCAACCAAGGCCACACCATCCATCCACTTAGCTGTTCAAGCCAGGAGCCCAGTTATTGTCCAGACTTCCCCTTTTCCTCTCGCTGTCCATAAGATAACAGTGAAATCTGTCGATGCAGCCTCTAGCTCTCCAACCTACCCTACTCCCTCCACCCGAGGCCCTTTCCTGCCACACCACACCATCCCCAGTGCACCGCAGCTCCTGACTGGCCTCCCTCCCCCCACTCCGCAGCTTATGCTGCCCTCTCCAAACTGCATGGAGCAGATGCATCGCATCAAGGAGTATCGTTTCCTTCCCCTTTCTTCTTACAGAGATTCACTGGCTCCGCATTTCTAGTGGGGTCCATGCCCTTCTCCTCAGCCCGGCCTTTGCAGAGTCTGGGGCCTGCTTATCTCCCTGCAGGAGGAGGCAGATGGACGAACAGATGCGGGTGTCTACATGGTGCTCCAAATGGTATGAAGGAGACCGAGAGGCAGTGGCCACTGAAGGAAGAACACTTTAAAGTGCCTACGTGGAGCACAAGGAAGGACTTGAAGAAAGTTTGAGTGCCTGGGACAAGATCTGCAGAGGAGAAAGGTTATGAGCTGAGGTTCTCAGCTGCAGGCCCTGCGATGCAATTCGGATTCGCTCCCAAAAGAAATGAGAACCCACTGTCATTTAAAGCCGGGCGTGAAAAAGGGCCAGTGATATCGCTCAGTGGCATAAGCACTTGCTGGCAAGCGTGAGGTCCTGAGGTCGACTCTGGTACCCACGTAAAAAAAACAAAAAACAAAAAACAGTGCTGGTGAGCCAGGCATGGTGGCACACACCTATAATCCCAGCACTCAGGAAGCAGGAAAGCAGGAGTATCGTCACGAGTTCCAGGCCAGCCTGAACTACATAGCAAGACCCTGTCTCAAAAACAAAAACAAAAAACAGTGCTGGTGATGTAGCTCGGTGTAAAGGCCCTGAGGTTCGATCCCAGTACTAAATAAATAAATAAAGAAGAAAGGAAGTTAGTTCATTGGGGGTGTGCCCTGAGAGGGGACACTGAGACCCCAGTGCCTCCTCCTCCTCTCTCTCTGCTTCCCCACTGCCATGAGGCCAGCTGTCCTCCACCGCAGGCCACCACAAGGCACAAGTGACCACAGGCTGAAACTCAGAAACCACGTGGCAAAATAAACCTCTCCTCCTTATACATTGATCTCAGGTGATTCATCACGGCAACAGGAAGCTGACTAACATCGAGCAACAGCGAGTAGGATGTGGAGAGCGTTCAGTGACTGTGTCCAGGCAGCCCTGTGCTGCGTGATCGGACTCAGGACCGGCAAAGGCGTCTATTGAGTTCCTCGCCCTCCACCACCACCTTGCCCGGCCCCACTTGAATTTGTGAATTCACAGTAACTGAGTTTGAGAACAACTTGGGACAACTTTGGGTGCTGGGGAGGAGAACAAGGCTGTTAGAAGATTGAGTGGATGTTCTGTTAGAAACTCTTTCATATCTTCTTCTTGAATGTTTTAGAATTTAACACCGCACCTCTTTAAAGATGCATGTAAACTTGATGTAGCTTTGAGTGTCTATGCATTTTATCAAAACACTGTGTTTAATATGAGAAAATAAAGAAACAAGGTAAAATGAGAAACCCAAAGTAAGTGAGTGAAAAAAAATCATTGTACATGAATTCCTGTTGACCACTCACAAAATGAATTAAAGCATATTTATATTTACATTCAAAATAAATAAATAAATAAATAAATAAAATAAAATAAAGCCGGGCATGGAGAAGGGAAGCAAGGAGGCCAGTTGGAGGCAATGCAGAGGCCTCACAAGGAGAGGCGCCCGGCCGAGGAGGGCGGAAGAGAGGACGCTGCCCCACAGCCCTGGGCGCGTTTCAGAGGCAGAGCCGGCGCGGCAGCTCTTGGAGGCAGGAATGAAGGCGGGCTCCAGTTCCCAGCCAGAAGTCTCCACCGGACTGTTTTTCAAGAAGGGAAACCTGGGTGAAGAGCAAGTGCTAAACCCCAAGGCCCTCCTTGGACATGTTAATTCTGAGATGCCGGTGAGCATCTCTGGCAAGTGTAGTTGTCAAGGAAGCAGTTGTTCTGGGCGTTGGAAATAGAGGGTGGGTCTGGGTCAGAAATGGAGATTTGTCACACATGGATGGATGGCACAGGAAACACCTCTGGCCCCAGTCTGGCTTAGAATGCTCTTGTGTCTCCTGTCACATCTTGCTCTTCCTCCATCGCTGCCTAGAGGATCCCGTCCCCATGCTGAGACTGTCCACAGCTAGTCTGTGTCCTCCCCGGAGACTGGCCTGTGTCATCACTATGCCCTCCATCTGACCCAGTGAATGCCCTGTCCTGCCAAAGGAGAGAACCTGGGCCCCCAAAGGCAGACCCAACTGAGTCACAGTTGTGTTCAGCGCCCTGATATGAGGACACACGAGCCCAAGCGCTCACTGACTTGATACCCCGCGGCAGGTGGCCAGCAGGCCCACTGTGTGCTGTACCTGCGAGGTCCAGGCCACGAGCCCCCTTCCTCCCGTGGTTGTGTGAGCAGGAGGTTTGCAGATGGTGCTGGCCCTTGCAACAGGACGGCAGGCAGGAGCCCAACTCCTAGCGAGCCCAGCCTAAGATGGCAAACATATTTTATTTAAGAAAATCAAACTTCATTCTGCTTTATAAGATGAGTACTTGCAATTCTGGGAACTCATGTACCTCAAAACTTTCCTGGTATCTTCCATCCTTGGAGAAAAGTGATGTGTTCTCTTTATGTTGGGACATTCCCCAGCCATCAGCCTTTTACCCAACTATCACTCTCAGCCAGTTCAGGTCACACTGCTTTTCTAAGATGCTTTTACTGAAGAGTAGGGGCAATGACAGGGGCTTGAGAATCTGGACACCAAAGTTCCATTGCTGCTGCGTTAACGACAAGCTGTGTGGTCTTATGCAGTATGTTAGGGTTCTCTAGAGGAACAAAATCAATATAAAATGTATGTATACGTATGTATACAAGGGATTTATTAGGATTTATTATAGGATCAGAAGCAGAAGTTGCAGTGGCCATCTTTGGCATCAGAGGAGGAAGAATCCAAAATGGTCACCTGCCCCCTGGAGAGCCGGAAGAGCCATGGCAGACAAGGCTGAAGGCCCGGAAGCTCACTGCGAGTCCCCTATGCAAGTCTGTGTCAGAAGGCCAAGGAGCCTGCGCTGGAAGGCTGAAGAAAGTGGAGACAAACGTCCAAAGACAATGGCAAAGACCAGAGCTCCTCCAAAGGGAAACACTTCCTTCCTCTTCTTCCCTTCCGGTTCTGTCCAAGCTACAAGCCTATGGGTTGGTGCCACCCATATCCGGCGCATTTTCCCCCTCGATCTGCTGGATGTCAGTCATCCACAGATGCACCCAGAACTTTACTAATCCGTTAAGCACTTCTTCCTCAAGTCAAGTTGATGTATCACAATTAACAATCACAGGCAGGTCAAATGAGCCCTGGGCTCCCCTTTGGTAAAGTGAAAGGCATGGTCTGAGAGGCTGAGGTGGGAGAATAGCAAGTTCAAGCCTAGACCGGGTAACAGTGGCTTAGCAAAACCCTGTCTTAAAATTAAAAACCAAAAAAACCCCTCATAAACCCATGTTCCTTCTAATTTTAAAATTCTGTCATTCTAATACCTGATCCATTTACAAGGCTTTCCCCATTACAAAAGTAGTAGGTACTTGCCTGCTTTTTTTGTTCACTTGTTCTCATTTCCCCTTCCCAGTTTCCCCGATCCCTGACCCTGCTCATGTAGGTTTTCTTCTCAGTTCAGAAGAAACCATCTTACATAGTGCATTGGCCATTGATTGCTGCAGAACAAGCTACCCAGAAACCTTGCAGTTTAAGACAAAGGATTTGACTGATCTCATGCAGGTTTGGGGAGCCAGGAACCCCAGAAGTGGTACCCAGGTTGCCGTGGCTCAGGATGTATCAGGCTATGGGCTGAGGCTACAGTGTTCGGAAATTTGCCCAGGGACTTGGTTTCACCTCTCCTGATGGGACAGGAGAGGCCAAAGGGGCAGGCCACTGTCTTCACATCCACAGGGCAGAAGGGAAAGCTTGGTGCTTCCGTCCAATACTGTCCTCCATATGCACCTAAGTCCAGCCTAGACTCAAGGGAGAGGATTAAGCCCCATCTTCTGAGGAAAAGTGTCAAAGAATATAATGAGTGGTTGCAGTACTGGGGTTGAGCCCAGAGCCTTCACATTGAGCTACATCACATCATCAGCCCTTTCAAAAATTTTTATTTATGGCCCGGTGTCGTGGTGCACACCTGTAATCTCAGCACGCAGGAGGCTGAGGCAGGAGGATCGCTATGAGTTTGAGGCCAACCTGAGCTACATAGTGAGTTCAGGTCCCACCTGAAATACGTACTGAGACCCCATCTTAAAAAAACAAAAACAAAATTTTATTTCTGCCCAGGCTGGGTTTTGTTTACACTCCTCCTGCCTCAACCTCCCACTATGCTGGGATTACACACATGTGCCCCCACACTGAGCATGAAGTGAAACATGATATTTCATTCTTATTAGAAACATTTTAAAATGATTGATTATGAACCACCTCTCACTTCTTTCAAGTTTGATTGCATGGTTATCTTTGCTTTGAAATCAAACTTGGAATTACCAAAAACTTTATGACTAAAAGAGCTGTCTTATAAATGTACGTGAAAGAGCAGTCTTTCTAATCTAGAATCATAATCTGCTTAATCTAGTGATCATTGTAAACTGACAGTCATAAGGCATAACTTCTCTGCCACCAGACCTCTAGGAGAGAGAGAGAGGAGAGAGTTTGCTAATCTAATACTTATAATTCTGGGTTTTCATTGTTAATTTACTTTTGTTAATTTATAATGGGCAGTAAAATTGTTAATTGCTACTCTTATCAATATCTGCTCTTGCGGGCAGGTTTGAAGTAGCTACTGTTCGCCATGAAGCTCTTGTTTGCTCTGGGATTAGCAAGGTAAAGAGAGCTAAAGGCCAGTTGTTAGACCTGCGTGATTTTCTGTGTTGGCTTTCCATAGGACTAGACAAAGGCTCTGCTCATTTTGGTTTTTAAAAAGCTGATAGAAGTCCCTTGTTTAATTTTTCTTTTAAGAAGTTACAATGTCGGCTGGGTGTGGTGTCGCACGCCTGTAATCCCAGGACTCAGGAGGCTGAGGCAGCAGGATGCGAGTTCAAGGCCAGCCTGGACTACAAAGTGAGAGACCAAAAAAAGCAAACAAACCAACCAGCCAACCAAACAAACAAACAAACAAGATATGTGGAGAATAGGAGAAAATCTTTGGAATTGGGGGCTAGGTGAAGAATTGTTAGACTTGAAACCAAATCCTTAAAAGGGAAATTGGTAAACTGGACCTCATCATGATGAAAAGCTTTTCTTCTACAAAAGTATCTATTGAGCAGGATGTGGCGGTGCACACCCATAATCTCAGTACTCAGGAGGCAGATTTGAGACCAGCCTGATTCACGTCCAGCCTGGACTGCAAGTGACACCCTGCCCCCCCCGATTTTTACTGAAAGGGATGACAATTCAAAGCACAGATGAGAGAGGAACTATTTACAAATCATATATCTGACAAGTAACTGGTATCTAGAATATAAAGAACTCTAAAAGTGCAACCTTAAAAAACACCCAAAACAATCCAATTAGAAAATGAGCAACATCGTATTGTCTCCCTAGTATGAAAATGCAATTTCACTGTGACTATTCCATTCCTTAGTCTTCTATTTTTACCTAGATTTTACATGGCTTAATCTTATACTAAGTAATGTTTTTCTCCAAAAGGTATTTGTACATTCTCTAATTCTTGAGTTTTTTAATACAGGAGAATGTTTACTTGTTGTCCTTAAAAAAATAATAATAATAAAATAAAAATAAAATAAATAAAATAAAAAGAAAATGAGCGAAAGACATAACAAGACATTTTGCTGCAGAGGGAACACAGACAGCACATGAAAAGATGCCAAAGATCATCAAGCACCAGGGAAACAGACTGAAACCACACTGGGTCATGGCCACACACCCATCAGAACCTCCGGAGTAAAAATAGCGACAACTCCAAACACCAGCAAGAGAGGTGCTGGGAAGCCAATCATCTGTACACTGATGGGTGTGAGGAATGGCACAGTCGCTCTCTGAAACATTTTGGCAGTTTCTTAAAAAATCAAACTATACAGCCGGGGATGGTGGTGCACACCTGCAATCCCAGCACTTGTGAGGCTAAGGCAGGAGAATCGCCATGAGTTTGAGGTCAGCCTGAGACCATGTCTCAAAAAAATATACATGTTGATATTCCTTATTCCCTTTGTTTATAATGATACAAAAAACAAGAACAAACCTAGATGGGCCGGTGAGATGGCTCAGCCATGTAAGTGCCTGCCTGGCAAGCACGAGGGCCCGAGTACGCCTCCCAGAACCCACATAGGAAAAAAAGGGCCAGTGATATCGCTCAGCAGGACGGGCATCTGCTGCAGTGCAGGGTCCTGAGGTCGACCCCCGGTACCCACAAAAAAAAAAAAAGAGCAAACGTAGAGTCAGAGTGGATCCTAGGCTTGGGAGACCCTGTGGGGTTTTGCCTTCCCTGCCCACCCACCTGCCTCTCCTTGTCAGTGGAGGTCCTGGTGCTGGCTTCTCCCCAACCCCTAACCTGCAGTGCAAGCACACCTCCCTCTTTCTCATCCGTCTCCCTCTCCCTCCACCTCAGGCCCAAGATTAAATCCCATTCCTTCAAAATGATACCCTCTCTGCACAGACTTTGGCGCCTGTTGCGGTGGAAATGCTCAGTCCCCAAATAGCAACGGCCTACCCGGCTGCTGACTCCAAGCAGGCCGGCAGTGTTTTTCTCTGATTAGAGCAAATCACATGTCCCCAGAAAGAATAATGCCATCAACAATAAGGTAAGCTTTAAACAGAAGCAGGCACAGTAGCATCGGCCTGTAATCCCAGCTACTCAGGAGGCTGAGGCAGGAGGATCATTAGTTCAAGTCCAGGCTAAGCATCTTAGCAAGACCCTGTCTCAATATTAAAGAAAGGACTGGGGAAGTAACTCATGGTAGAATGCTCATCTAGCATGTGCAAGGGCTAGACTCGATCCCCAGCACTGCAAAAAACAAAACAAAACAAATAAATGTCCCAGACAAAAAGCAGACAATGCAAAGAAAAAGGAGTACAATTCTAAAGCAGAGGTGGAAAATAGATGATGGTTGAGAACACAGCGAAGATGCATGCTGTTATGTTTATAACACTAAGAACCAAGAGCATCAAGTCACGCAGCTGCGAAAGGGCAGCTTGGGAAGCCCCCACCTCGGAGGTTTACAGTGCCTGCAGCTCAGGGAGGCACTGGACTCCTAGCCTCTGAGAGATCGAGCTGGAGCGTGGGAGGCCAGCAGGCCGCAGTGCGCCTGCGCCAGGGGAAGGGAGTTACAGCTATGGGCGGCTCCTGGGCTCCTTCCCGGGGACTTCTGTCCCTGCAGCCCGGGGTGATCCGGGACAGAAGACTTCAGCCACAGGTGGCCAAGGCCTCGGGGACCAGAAGGAAAGTTTCATAGGTGTCCAAAAGTCAGTTTCCACAGGTCAGCGGCATAGGTGTAGCCCCAGGAGATTTTGCACACAAAAAGAAAGTTCAGAGATGAGTCAAGGCCCAGATTCTTCAAAGTGAGTTAGGAAGGCGCATTCAACGTGACGTGGGAGGTGGTGGGGACCCCAGGAATGAGACTTGTAAGAAAAAATAACTAGCACTGAAGAAATAAAACACAAAATCATAAAAGGTACCTGAAAAATACAAAATCAACACAATATGCTAGGAAAACCTGTATATTTCTTTCATGGTAAGTCATCATTTGGTCTACTTCTCTACCTCTTATAAAATACAAATAGGTTTACTTTGGCCAGGCATGCTGGTGCACACTAGTAATCCCAGCACTCTGGCAGGCTGAGGCAGGAGGATCACAAGTTTGAGTCCAGCCCAGGCAAACTCATGACTTGGTGAGACTCAGACTCGAAAATAAAAAGGATTGGAAACTGGGCATAGTGGCTCACGCCTGCAATCCTAGCACTTGGGAGGCATGAGGATCACCATGAGTTCGAGGCCAGCCTGGGCTACGTAATGAGACCCTGTCTCTAAATAAATAATATAAAAAAATAAAATAAAATAAAAAGGATTGGGAATGTGGCTCAGTGCAAAAGCCCTGGGTTCAATCCCCAGTGTTGCAAATAAATTAATTAATTAAGAAAAGATTTATTTTGTAGCATATATGTGGGTGAAGAGACCTGTTTTTATGTTTAGGTGCTTTATCTAGAGCCGACCCTGGTGTGACCTCCTCTTCCTCCTCTCTTCTACTCATCTTCTTACTCCTCTTCTTTTTTGGTCTTTTTGTCCATGTTCTAAAAAATCATGGGGCTGGGGCTGTAGTTCTGTAGTAGAGCTTTTGCTTAGCATGCAAAGGGTCCTGGATTCCATCACACAGAGTCCCCCACCATCTAGCAGCTCCCAGTGTCGGGGTAAGTGAGCCCAGTTCAAGTTGGCAGGAAGTCAGGGAGCTAAGTTGGAGTTGGCAGGCAGCAAAGTTCAAGCCGAAGGCGCGCACTGACCGCTGCAGGCTGAATAGCTCTGGTTCCAGCCTCACAGCCAAAACCCAGTCTGAACTTCAGTGGAACTGCAGGCTCACTGGGATTATCCAATACCCCATAGTAAAGCTACAACTGACTTGCTGGGATTAATCAACTCGGATGTGGACTCAGTCTGTCCCTGTTGTCTACCAGTGACAGCAGAGACACACCTTGAAGTGGACATTTTTTTTCTTTTTTTTTTCTTTCTTTCTCTCTTTTCTTGTTTTTGTTTTGTTTTGATTTGGTTTGATTTGGTTTTCCTTGATTGTTTGTTCTTGTTTTTATATGAGTGTGAACATGATTTCCAGATTTTTTGTTGTTGTTGTGTTCTGTTGTTGTTCTTATTTCTTCCTTCTCTCTTTCCCTCCTACCTTCTTCACCAGTTTCCCAAAGTTTGCATGATCTTCCTTTGATTAGAAGCCTTGCTTCTAATCTCTTCCTCTTCTATTTCTCTATTTTTTCTCTAAACCCTTTTAAATTTTCTCCCCTGAGAGTAAAATCACTATATTGAGGACTTATTTACTGCATACAATTTTTTGCTTTGTTTTAGATTTTGTTATATAACCACAAATCTAGTTCATATGGTTAAAGGTGGCAAATTAATAGTTACCTCAGTTTGTGATTTTCTAAGCTATGTTTGATGCTACTGTTATTGCTGATTGTACCACTTTAGCTAAAGTGACATAATTGTTCTAACCAGTTGTTCTTCCTGGTATACAAAGACTGAGAATACTATAAGCCAGTGCCTTAGAACCAGAGGCTGGGCCAAGTAGGCAGCAACTTCTCATCCCCAATAAACTGAAGAGGTAGGATATTGCAACAGACTCAAAACCCAAAGCCAGCTACACCTGGAAGACACCTCTGAGAAATACTCATTTTCTAAGGGGGCCTAAATACTGGCAATAAAGCTACTCACCATAGGTAATTTACAAGCATCAATCCAGGAATTAAACTTAAAAAAAAATTAGGCACCAGGCATGGTGGCACACACCTATAATCCCAGCTCTCAGGAGGCTGAGGCAGGAGGATCGCTGTGAGTTTAAGGCCAGCCTAGGCTACAAAATGAGTTCAAGGCCAGCCTGAAGTACATAGTGAGACACTGTCTCAAAAAAAATTTAGAAAATGAGAAGACACTTAAACAAGGTGCAACCCCAGACTTCCAGCTCACCTGGGGGCAGTGAGGTGGAACAATCCAAAATCCACCCACCTCAACTCTCTGAAGTGGTGACAGAGGAAGTAACAAAGCAAATGAATGAGGCATTAGAAAAAAAATCAAATCAGAAATAATTTCTCAGATAACTACAGAGATGGTGACCACAATGAAAGGCATGTTAGTAACTCTAGAGCAGATACAGATAAAAATAATAGAGGAGCTTAGGAAAATGATGGAAACTATGAATGCCCAACAAAGGAAAGAAATGGTATTCATGAAACAGATATCCAGGACACTAAAAATACCATTGAAAGTATATGCGGCATACGAGCCATTGAAAGTATGAGCCAAGCCGGGCATGTGGTGCACACCTGTAATCCTAGTACTCAGGAGGCCGAGGAAGGAGTATTGCCATGAGTTCAAGGCCAGCCTCCACTACATAGCAAGACCCTGTATAAAAAAAAAAAAAAAAAAAAAGATATATAAGCCAGTGTGAAGACAGATTAGCAATCATAAAAAGAAAGCAGTTAGCAACCATAAAAAGAAATAGGTCTTAAAAATAGCAAGGGACCACCAATCAATCAGCAGCTGCTAGATGATGCAAAGAAGAATAACATAAGATTGATTGGTGTCAATGAAAAAGCAGGAGATAGCACAAATGACATAAAATCCTCTTCACAGAAGTCTTGGCAGAAAACTTCACAAGCAAGGAAAAAGAATTTGACATACAGATAATTGAGGCGTATAGAACCTCAATTAGCCATATTTTTAAAAATATATATACCAAACCATATAATAGTCAAGATACCAGAAATTCAATGAGAGAACAGTATTAAAAGCTATTAGAGAAAAGAAACAAATCACCTATAAAGGAAAGCCCATCAGAATCACAGCAGACTTCTCAACACAAATCCTCAAGTCAAGAAGAGGTTGAAGTATTTCAAGCATTAAAAGAAAAAAACTTCCAACTCACATTGATGTACCTCGCCAAAACTACATTTCAAAATTGATGGAGAAATATGATACTCCCATGACCAAAAAAAAAAAAAAAAAAAACCTGAGGAAATTCATGAATACCAAGCCAGCACTCCAAAATGTCCTGAAGGAGATGCTTGCTAGAAAGAGATAACAAGGATTACAACTCCATGAACCCTAACAGAATGAATCCACAAGGAAAGGCAAGCAATTAAACAGAGGGGGGAAGAAAGGGAGCCAACATAACATGACAAGGATAAGTCAATACATTTCCATTATGACCATCAGTGTTAATGGTCTCAATTCACCAATCAAAAGAAACAGACTGGCAGAATGGATCAGGAAGCAAGATCCAACAATATGCTGCATATAAGAAACACATTTAATTCAAAAAGAAATTCATGGACTGAAAGTCAAAGGATGAAAACAACACTCCATGGGACAGGAACCCCGAAAAAAGCAGGGGTAGCTATTCTATTTGCAGACAAAGTAGATTTCAAGCCAAGACTGATTAAGAGAGACAAAGAAGGGCCAGTGAGATGGCTCAGCAGCATAAGCGCCTGCCTGGCAAGCGCGAGGTCCTGAGTTTGACTCCCGGTACCCACATATAAAAAAAAGGGCTGGTGATATTGCTCAGTGGCACAGGCACCTGCTGGCGTGCAAGGTCCTGAGGTCGACCCCTGGTACCCACAAAAAAAAAAAGAGAGAGAGAGACAAAGAAGGTCACTACATCCTTGTAAAGAGAACAATCCAAGAGGAAGAGATAACAATCATAAATACATATGCACCAAACACCAGTGCACCCAACTATATAAAACAAATATTAACTGACATGAAAAATCAGATAAACACTAATACAGTTGTAATGGAGTACCTCCATACCCCCCTGTCACATATAGATCAATTAGACAAAAAATTAACAATGAAATATTAGAACTGAACCAAACTTTTGAACAAATGGATTTAATAAATGTCAACAGTGTTCCACCCCATGACATCAGAATACACATTCTTCTCAGCTGTACATGGGATGCTCTCCACAATAGACCACATATTAGCTCATAGAACATGCTTAATTAAATGCAAAGGGATCGAAGTTATCCCATGCATATTATCAGACTATAGTAGAATGAAATTGGAAATCAATGGCAAAAGAAACCACAAGAACTTCATAAACACATGGAAATTAAATAACACCCTCCTGAACAACCAATGGGTCACAGATGAAATTAAAGGAAAAATTAGACAGTTTACATTAAACAATAATGCCAATACAGCATATTGGAACTTATGGGTCACAGTGAAAACAGTCCTACAAGGAAAATTTATAGTGGTGAATTCCCATATCAGGAAAATAGAGTAAACTCAAATAAACAACTTAATATTGAACCTCAATCTTCTAGAAAAAGAAGAACAAGTCAAGCCCAAAGCTTGTATGAGGGAGGAAATTATGAAGATCAGAGAAGAAATTAATACAACGGAGACTATGAAAACAATACAAATAATGAATAAATTGAAGAGTTGGTTCTGTGAAAGATTAAATAAACTTGACAAACCCTTAGCCAACCTTATCAAAAAAAAAAAAAAAAAAAAAAAAAAAAAGGAAAGAAAAGAATCAAATCCATACAATTAGGAATGAAAAAGGTAAAATCACCAGATACTGCAGAAATCCAGAAGATCATCAATACCTTTTTCAAGAGGCTGTTTTATAATAAGATGGAAAATGCAAAAGAAACGGACAGTTTCCTAGAAACGTAGGAATTACCAAAGCTAAATCAAGAAGATATAAAAATTCAAAATAAAACAATATCAGTCAATGAAATTGAAGATGTAATTAAAACCCTACCAACAAAGAAAAGCCCAGGTCCTGATGGATTCACTGCTGAATTCTACAAGAAATTTAGAGAAGACCTAATGCTGCTACTTCTCAAACTCTTTAATGAAATTGAAAGGAAGCAATACTCCCCAACTTATTCCTGGAAGCAAGCATTACCCTGATACCAAAATCAGAGGAAGATCCAACCAAAAAAGAGAACTATAGGCCAACCTCCCTAATGAACATATATGCAAAAATCCTTAATAAGATACTGGCAAACAGAATTCAGCAAAATCAAGAAGATTATACACTATGACCAAGTAGGATTCATCCCAGGGATGCAGGGATGATTCAACATACACAAATCAATAAATGTAATATTAACAGAGACAAGGACAAAAATCATATGATCATCTCAATAGATGCAGAAAAAGCATTTGACAAAGTCCAACACTCTATCATGATAAAAACCCTCAGAAAATTGGAATAGATGGTCTTTATCTCAGTCTGATAAAAGCTATCTATGACAAACCAACAGCCAACATCATACTAAATGGACAAAAACTGAAAGCTTTCACTCTAAAATCAGGAAAAAGACAAGGTTGTGTACTGTCACAATTCTTATCCAATCTAGTTTTGGAAACATTAGCCAGAGCAATTAGACAACAGAAAGAAATAAAAGGAATAAGGATAGGAAAGGAAGAAGTTAAATTATCATTATTTGTGGATGACTTGATACTCTACATAGAAGACCCCAAAAACTCCACCAAAAGTCTTCTTAGATTTAATATCCAAATTCAGTAACATAGCTGGATACAAAGTCAACACTCAAAAATCAATAGCCTTTCTGTACATGAATAAGAAACACACTGAGAGAGAAATTAGGGAAATAACACCTTTCACAATAGCATCCCCCAAATATGAAATACCTAGGAATCAATCTAATGAAGAAAGTAAAAGACCTCTACTTTGGAAACTACAGTACTCTGAAAAAGGAGATTGAAGAGGATATCAGAAAATGGAAAGATATCCTTTGCTCTTGGATAGGAAGAACCAATAAAGTGAAAATGACCATACTCCTAAAATTGTTACACAGATTTAATTCAGTTCTGATCAAACTTCCAACAGCATATCTCACAGAATTAGAGAAAACAATCCTAAAATTCATTTGGAACTAGGAGAGACCTAGAATAGCAAAAGCAATTCTGGGCAACAAAGACAAAGCAGGGGGCATCACAATCCCTGACTTGAAATTGTACTGCAAAGCTGCTGTGATAAAAATAACATGCTACTGGCAAAAAAAACAAAGATCAATGGAACAGATTAGAAGATGCAGAAACAACTCCAGACATACTCAGCCACCTTATCTTTGACAAAGGAGCCAAACACCTTCACTGGAAGAAAGCCTCTTTAATAAATGGTACTGGAAAAACTGGCTTTCCACATGCCAGACTAAAACTAGACCCATATCTTTCACCATGCACTAAACTAAAATTGAAATGGATCAAAGAGCCAAATATTAAAACAGAAACACTAAATCTGCCGGAAGATAGCATAGGTAGAACTATTGAAGACATTGGTATAGGCAAAGACTTTATGAACAAAACCCCAGTTGCATAGGAACTATCACAAAGAATCAATAGCTGGGATCTCATCTTATTAAAAAGATTTTGCACAACAAAAGAAAACATCAACAGACTGAAGAGACAGCCCACAATGTGGGAAAAAATTTTGCCAGCGATTCCTCAGAAAAAGGAGTACTATCTAGAATATATAAATAACTCAAAAAATCAGACACCCCCCTAATTTAAAGACCCAATCCAAAAATGGGCATCTGAAATGAATAGAAACTTCTCAGATGAAGAAGTAGAAACCACAAATAAATATATGAAAAAATGTTCAACATCACTGGTCATTCGAGAGATACAAATTAAAACAATGCTGAGATTCCATCTCACTCCAGAAAGAATGGCTATCATCAAGAAATCAACCAATAACGAATGCTGGAGGGGCTGTGGGGAAAAAGGAACACTTCTCCACTGTTGGTGGGAGTGTCGACCGGTACAATCACTGTGGAAATCAGTGTGGAGATTCCTCAGAAAACTAGGACTATGGGCTGGGGATATAGCTCAGTGGCACAAGTGCCTGCCTGGCAAGCGCAAGGTCCTGAGTTTGATTCCCGGTACCAAAGAAAAAAAAAAAAAAGCGTCATAGCGATATATGCATGCTCATGTTTATAGCAGCACAGTTTGTAATAGCTAAATCTTGGAAACAGCCTAAACGACCATCAACTGACAAATGGATAAAGAGGTGGGTTTTTTTTTTATGCAATGGAGTACTACTCTACCATAAAGAAGAATAAGCCTGAGCCATTTCTAGGTAAATGGGTGCACCTTGAGAATATACTCTTAAGTGAAATAAATTGGACACAGATGTGTAAATACTACATAGTTTCTCTGGTGTGAGAAACCGAGGGTGTAAATAAGGACCGAAATGTATAATAGATACTGCAAACTAGGGAGCAAATTTTCAAATGGAAAGGGGAACTAAGGAAAGGGGAGGGGAAAAGGAAGAAAGGAGAAAAAAATGAGCAAAGAAGGAAAAAATGGAAACAAAGCTTTTGCAAATAGGGAGGGGAAGAGGGGTTGAAGGGAGGGGTGGGGAATGGAAAAAAAAAAGAAGATATATCATGTACAGGTACAAATTCCCTATAATGAATGTGATCATTATGTATACCTAAAATGTACCAATAAACTTAATTTGAAAAAAAAGAAGGAATGGAAACCAGGTGGCATTCCAGGTGGCGTTTCTTCCAGACAGTGCTGCTTTGCGGTGGTGGTGTGCATGCAGTATGGACCGGAAGCGGCCGGGCACGGGGGGATGAGAGGTCGTGGGTTCTGGTGAGTGAGGGCTGGGCACAGAGACGTGTGGGACGAATCCAAAGAACTTGGTGACTGCTTTGGATGTGACTGTGGGAGTGATTGGAAGTAGCCTTGCATAACTGTGGTTAGGTGGAGAATTAATCATGGCAAAATTAATGAGAACCCACAGGAAGACGTCTAGGAGGAGGGCGACAGATCAGGGTTGGTTCTTTGCCTGTGAGGTGCTGCCAGTGCATGACAGTGGTGATGTCTAGTTCCTTGCTACTCAAAGGTCCACAGAGCCACAGTAAAGGCTGTCCTGGAAGTGTGTTTAAAATGCAGCGCTGCGTCAAATCTGCACTGAGCAGGGCACGGTGCACGCCTGTAATCCCAGCACTCAGGAGGCTGAGGCCGGAAGATTGCCACCAGTTCAGCCTGGGCTATACAGCAAGTTCAAGGCCAGCCTGCACTGCATAGGGAGACTCTGTCTCCAGGGGGAAAAAAAAAAAAAAAAAAATCTGCATTGCAAAGCTGCACCTGTGAACCCCGTCTCTGACTTATCACCAAAGAGGAGAGGAAATCCCCAAACTTCCTACACTCTGGAGGATAAAGCTTCTAGGATTAAGTGTCTGTTCTGTAGCTGTGGTTAGCACAAAGGAGCTGTGGAAGAAAAGAGACTGGTAAAGCTGTGTGAGTCCTGCGCAGAAAGTGTACCAGGCCAGAGGCCGCCTGCGGGCCATGTGTACCGCTGCGCCATGCAGGGACAGCTGACTCATCTGCCAACAGTCAGTTGCATCACACATTTTTCTCTGCATTTAGGAGCAGAGATAAAACCATCAAAGAGAAAATTACTTACGGGGTTTTATTGAGCTCATCAAATTGTTAGAATTTGTGTATAGATGATACACGAGAATTTGGGTGTAACATCATAATTATAAAATGAGTATCTCATTCTTGAAAACGCTCCCTATGTATAAATACAAAGGTTTCCTATTAATCACATCAGTCAGTTCCCAAACTCACCACACAACAGACATCTGTGTGTAGAAATCATTTCCCAATCTCACTAGGAGAAAAATCACAACTATGACATTTCTAATATGCAATTTACATAAATGCATAGAATATTGCTTCCTTTTCTTTGCTTGTCAATGTCTCTGTTAATGTTAAGCATTTGTTTAATAATGCAATATTGCCTTTTAAATACTTGCATATGACTTGATAAGTCAGATTTTTAGAAACTGTGACTCTAAGTGAAATAATGCATGTGATAGAGTGTGTAACCAGCAAAGACTAGATCATAATGTGCTACAATGGTGACCTTAGATGCCCCTTCTGGTGACAGTTGTGGTGACCCCTTATCACTCCGTTCTGACACCAGCTGTGCACCAAACTCGTGGTGATCCCCCTGCCTCAGCCTCCTTCCTGTGTACTGGGATTACAGGTATGCACCACCAATATGAAGTGAGTTTTAAAAGTGTCTTACGGAGCCAGGCGTTGTGGTGTTGCCCATGATCTCAACACTCAGGAGGCTGGGGCAGGAGGATCACATGAGTTCAAGGCCAGCCTGGGCTACATAGGGAGTTCAAGATCAGCCTGGAGACCCTGTCTCAAAAAAAAAAAAAAAAAAAAAAAAAACTCTCTGGATTTAGTGATATATATCTATATATCTATATATATATCTATCTTATATAAATGAAATGTTGCCAAAGAAAATATAAAATAAGACATATAAATAAAATGTTGCTCCATGGATTGCTTAAATCAGTATCAGAATTACTAGGATAAAATTGCCATTTTTTTAGATCAAACTGGTCAAATATTGGCAATTTCATGTGATTCAGCCTTTACTGTAATCAGACAATTTCTCAAGGACCAACCTATGCTGTAACTGGACAATAAAGTAGGAAACAGAGCAGAGGGAGGACCGGGGAGCTTTTCCTTCCATGTACAGTAGTTGGTTTGCAGAGCAGAGCCGCCTCTGCTGTGGCTTCGCTGACTGTCTTCATGGTAACTCCGCAGCTCCACAGCTGCGAAGGAGCTGAGCTTCAGTGGTGAGCCACTGGCTCGAGTGCCCTTGCTTGACAACCGGCAGAGGACAGCTGACAGGTCACCCAACAGGCGGGAGATCAACCCCATGTTTCCTTAGATGACTAGAAATGCACCTGTGATGTCTCCGCTTACTGATTATACCTTCTGTGAACTGAAATTCTAAATACCTGAAATGCAGATATCAGGGTAAATGGCTATCTCATTGTTTAAAATCTGTTGCCAAAAAAAAGCTGAACTGACACAATTAAGAAGCAAACTGTGTTTATGTTCAGAATGTTTTATTCCATGTAATCAAATTTTGAATGCGTAGCCAATTGGTGTCTCTTGCCTGAGGGCTAATTTTATATCATGGCTCTATAATGAGATAAATAAATTCTCCAACAATTGTAGGGAAAAAGATTGTTATCCGAGAGTTGTTGGGAAATAATGTATACATCACATCTCAAAAGGTTTTATAAAATCTGAAACAGTCAGGCAAGGGCCAATCTCACTGAATTATTTCTGACAGAAAAGAAAAGAAAAGAAAAGAAAAGAAAAGAAAAGAAAAGAAAAGAAAAGAAAAGAAAAGAAAAGGAAATCAGTGCTCCAGCCCTTGTCTGGCATTCTTGAAATCCTAGGTTCAACCTGCAGCACTATCCAAAAAAAAGGAAAAAAAGAGGAAATTAAAAACAGGTGCTCTGGATTAGTGACTACATTACTGAAAAACAGCATAGCGCTAACATAAATAGTCAAAATCTTTCACGACTATTAATATCACTGCCAAGACTAACACCACTATGACGATTAAAACTGACACCACTGACTCGGAGAATCGCCTTTGAGATAACAGTTGCACTTACCGTATTTTTAGACGTGCTCAGAAAGTTATCAGTTTGGCTGCAGATTTCTTTAGTCAGGTCCAGAAAGGAAAGATGCTTCATTCTGAAATAGATGATAGGATGAAGTACGTATGCTGTGCCTGACTCATGCTTGTATGGTTTACACTCGTAGTTTTTTGTACAAAATTGGAACCTAGATTACAAAATAAAATAAAATCCTAGATTGGGGTGTAGGCTCTGTTACTGTGAACGTGGAGAAGTCTCTTCAAGCCTTGAGCCTTGGCCCCTTATCTGTGCAGTGCACAAGGTTAATCGGAGGAGCAGTAATAACAGCCCACGATGAGAGCATACTGCTTTCTGCGCCCCGGGGAACTGTCTGCGAATTGTATCGCATGACCTCATTCAGTACTTCACAGGGTGTCTAGCACTCCGTCAGGAAAGGGATTGCAGTCGGCCTCCCTTTGCCCCCGCTACCCTCCTCTGCCAGGAGGCTGAGCTCTGCATATCCTTCCTGTGACCCCTCCGCACCCAAGCCTCCCCGCCCAAGGTCAGAAGGCAGGGGAAGAGCGCAAGGTTACTTCTCCCTCTCCCTCTCCTTTAGCTTCCCAGTTTTTGTTTTGTTCTGTTTTGTTTTGTTTTTGAGACAGGGCCTTCTTATGTAGTTCAGGCTGGCCTTGAACTCTTGAACTCACTATGTAGCCCAGGCTGGCCTCAAACTCCCAGCAGTCTTCCTGCCTCAGCTTCCCTCCTGAGTGCTGGGGTTACAGGCGTGCGCCACCATGCCAGACTTAGCTTCCCTCTTCTAATGGTGGCTGTTGGGGGGGGGGACCCCACACAAACCTCATCCTCCCCTTCTCTGGGTTCTGTGAACACTGTGTCCTCCTGTCCCCTCTTCACACCCAGGGTGGCCCTGGCTTCCAGCTGTTGCTCGTGCTCGGTACCTAACACCCCTCTCCAGTTCCCCTCGCTCCCTACCATGTCTCTGCAAGTAGTTCCTTCAGTAAAGTCTCTAGATTGGAAGAGGGAAATCCTCTTGCGCGCTGGTACCCCTGACTCTTAGAGGTTTACTGGAGCATAGTCCGTAGTTGGTACCCACTGCAATATAAGGATGTCTTTTTTTGTGTGTCTGTTTTTTGAGATAGGGTCTTGCTGTGTAGCCCAGGCTGGCCTCAAACTCTCCATCTTTCTGCCTCAGCCTCCAGAGTGCTGGGATTACAGGCATGTGCCACCACACCAAGTTTACTATGAGGATTCTTTAAACAGAGTTCTGCTTTATAAAAAGATAATTAATTGATACATTGGGAAATATGATCTTGCATTTCAATGATTTTAGAAAACTAAAAGTTTTTTGTTTTTTGTTTTTTTGAGACAGGATCTCACTATGCAGTTCAGGTATGATTTGAACTCATCAGGTAGCTCAGGCTGGCCTGGAACTCACGGGGATCCTCCTGTCTCAGCCTCCCAAAACATACCCGATAGAAACCAAAAGTTTTGGGTTTTTTTTTTTTTTTTTGGTTTTTTGAGACAGGGTCTCGCTATGTAGCCCAGGCTGGCCTCGAACTGGCAGTGATCCTCCTGCCTCAGCCTCCTGAGTGCAGGGATTACAGGCATGTGCCACCATGCCTGGCTTGGAAACCAAAAGTTTTGTTTCTAATTTGAACTAGTTCACTACTTTTTATTCAATAAACAAACACAGAAATCTCTTTCATTTGGTTTATACTTCAGAAGAAAGATATGCGAGATTTGATTTAGTTCTGGAGGTCAACAAATTAGTCTGGTATATGCCAATTAAATGATTCATAGTTTGGCTTCATTCATGTTCTAGCATAAAATCTTAAAATGCTGGAAAAGGTAAGTTGAAGAAAATTACTTTCTCTGAGTGGAGCTAATGCACACTCTAATTATGGGGTTACTTGAATAGTAGAACCTCAAAGTCCTCTAATAAAATCAAATTATTCTCACTTAAATGAAAGGCTCATCAGGAAATCCTCTCCATGGATTTCCCATTGTGTATAGTTTCCTAAATGACCAACCATACATATCAGGTTTTCTTTTTCTTTTTTCTTTTTGGTGGTGCTGGGGAGTGAACACAGACCCTCTTTTACTACTGAGCTTTCTTTTTTTGCTGTTGTTTTCTTTTTGTTGTTTTTTCAGACAGGGTCTTGCTATGTAGTTCAGGCTGCCCTTGAACTCATTATGTAGCCCAGGGTGCCCTCCAACTCACTGTACTCCTCCTGCCTCAGCCTCCCAAGTGCTGGGATTATGGGTGTGCACCACCATGCCTGGCTTCTACCATTGAGCTTTCTAAGTGCTATTTTCTCTTTTTTTTCTAATTAATTCCCTTTCCAATCAAGTTAGTGTTTCTCCAAGTACAGGTCCCAGACCATCACCTGGAATTTGCCAGGTGCACTTCTGTAATCCTAGCATTGGTGAGGCTGAGGCAGGAGGATTGCTGAAAATTCAAGGCCAGCCTAAACTACATGGCAAGACCCTGTCTAAAAAGAAAAAAGAAGCAGCGGCAGCAGTAGGAAAACCCAAAGCTATTCACAAAAACTTTTTAAACCTCAAACATCCCCTAACCTGGGAGAGCAGTATGTATTTATAATGATACACATTCACTTCATTATTTGTATCCAGTAAGAGGGCCAAGATGTAATTTTGCTAATCTACATTTTCTGTTTTTTTGTGTGTGTGTGTGGGTGGGTACCGGCGGTCAAACTCAGGACCTCGAATGTCAGCAGGCGCCAGTGTTGCTGAGTGATATCACCGGCTCCCCAACCTTTTTCTTTCTTTCTTTCTTTTTTTTTTTTTCCGTATGTGGGTACCGGGAGTAGAACTCAGGACCTCGCGCTTGCCAGGCAGGCGCTTATGCCGCTGAGCTATCTCACTAGCCCCTAATGTACATTTTCAAGCCCGAGTTTCTGGTTACCCTGTCAGTAAGCGTTAGCTTTGTTTCCCCCCTATGGAAAGCCCATTTCTATGCCTGATGAAAGCCAGGTGAAGCTGCACAGGGCTCCAATCTGTGACTCCAGTCTGTGACAAAGCTGTGGACACCTTGTTCCCAGCATTCCAAGTATGTTTCATTGTATCTTCTGGCTCTCATAGCTCTGTCTGCGGGACACTAGGACTGTTTTAGTTACATAAGTATTTCTTTCGCCCCGAGCCTGATCTCCCAGCTTCCCCGGGAAGCACAGGGTGGGCAGAGTGGCGGGAAGGCGCAGGTGCGCTGAGCTCTGACGCAGGGATTCCCCTCGAGGAAGCGAAAGGCGCTTCTCTGCGCAGGCGCACCTTGAATCTCACGGTGAATAATGGCATAGATTTCATCAAAGATCCCTGTGCTTCATGGCCGGTAATCTGGGAGTTATGTTAGTTCCCCCTGCCTCCTGTCCCCAGACAGAATCTGTCACCAAGCCCTCCTGATTCTAGCTGCCAAACCATTCTCAAACCTGTCTTCTTTCCCCTTCAGTCACAACTGCTTTCGTTTAGGGTTTTAATCGGACTTCCTCTCGCCTCATTGCCATGACAACTCTACTGGATGTCATCTTGCTCCCTGTTTCACTCTTCAACACCCACCTGCTGGAGTCCTAGGCAGGCTCCCTCCCACCTTCTCACCGCTCAATCCAAGTTCAGCGATCCGCAGTGCCAGCCAACCTGTTTCGGGACCTTCCCGCTTCGCTTCCGGCCACTGGTCTGCCTGGAATTGCTTTTCTTCTCCTAGGCCGAGGGGGAAATACTCTCTCTTTCTTTTCTTCCAAACCTCTCTCCAAGGCCACCTCTTCCAAGGAACCTTCCTGGCCCATGAGCGGCAGCTCTCCATCCCTGGCCAGTGGCGATGCCTGGGACGCACGGTGGTCAGCCTCCGCATAATCACTGTAGTTGCTCGTGGCTCTTGTTCAGTGCGCAGGCCCAGACATTTCCACACAATTCCTGACGCCAGACAGGCTCATATAATTTAAGGAACAATTGTATTCATCAGCACCGTGTAATAGTCATTTGTTATGTTAAGTGATATTAAACATGAATACAACTTGAAAATTTTCCCCTCATGTAAATGTCCTCAAAAGCCAGATGCTTGAAGGATACAGCTCTCCCAGCTGTCTCCTATAGCAAGTGTTAGTTCATTGTCTCTAGTTAAGGAGAAAAGAATCGTTTCAACTACTTCAAAACTTCCTATACAGAGAAGGAGCATCTGACCGCCTTATTTTTGGCCTGTTCTGCTGAGCACACATGTCAGGGTGTCCAGGCCAGAGGTGGCTAGGTGGGGCCAAGAAAGCTGATTTTAAAGATACACTGAACAGACCACATTATTGGTCAGAACTACTAACCTCAATAGGCAAATTATAAAAGCTGGAGGTATAAAACAAACTGGGCAGCTGGGCATGGTGGTACACATCTGTAATCCCAGCACTTGGGAGACTGAGGCAGGAGGATCACAAGTTCAAAGCCATTCTGGGCTACATAGCAGTTCAAGGTTACTCTGGACTACACAGTGAAACTGTCTCAAAACAAACAAATAAATTAGCCAAAAACAAAAAGCAAAATGCCAATGCATTGCCAGGTATGGGGGTCCACGCCTGTAACCCCAGCACTCAGGAGGCTGAGACAGGAGGATCGCCATGAGTTCAAGGCCAGCCTGAACTACATCTTGAGAACCTGTCTCAAAAAACAAAAACAGAACAAAACAAAAATGCCAGCACATCAACTAATTATAAAAGATATGGGCCTGGCCAAAGAACTTGCTATTCCTATTCACTCCCACCAAAGCAAGAGGTAAAATTAGGAGTCAGAAGTCTACCTGAGTGTGGACTAGAAGCAAAAGGACACTGCTGGTCTTCAAGGTGTTTCTTCTGGCCCCCAAACAGCCAGATGTCCTCACTGTAAATGAGCAGTTATTCTCCAGGACTTGGACACACTGGCAGATGAAAGATTCTTTCTCCTGAACAGCTCAAGAGAAAGAAGCACTACCCAGCTTCATTTTATTTTATTTATTTATTTTGGTTTTTGGTTTTTTGAGACAGGGTCTCTCTATGTAGTTCAGCCTGGACTTGAACTCACTATGTAGCCCAGGATAGCCTCAAACTCATGCTGATCTTCCTGCTTCAGCCTCCCAAGTGCTGGGATTACAGCCATGCATCACCACGCCTGGCTACAATACTGAATATTGAACCCCACACCTTCACACTGAGCTACATCCCCAGCCCTTTTTTTAAACTTTGAGACAGTGCCTTGCTAAGATTCTAAATTGCTCAGGCTGGGCTCAAATTTGACATTTTCCAGCCTCAGCTTCCCAGAGGCATTACAGGTAGGTGCCACCATGCCCGGCTTGGGGAGAGGCCTTTGTTCGCTGCCATTGCCCAGATTCTAGCCTTCTGTTAACAGTTTTTGTTTTGTTTTATTTGGACAGGGCATAACGCACAGTGACCTCAGAACTCACCTCCTCTCCCCTTTTTGACCTTGACTTTCTAATCACTTTCACTGCTTCACCTTTTGCCCTGGTTTGGCCTTGTGATCCACCTTAAGATTTTTCACTTCCTCTTGCTCACTTTACAGATGAACCAATCACAAGACAATCAATCACCCAGCACAGAGTGGATGTCAATTTTCTCAGGTGTCCAACTGCGTCTGTCTCATCTTTGGGAGACCTGTCCAGTCGTCCTCTGCATTTCCAACAGTGCCTGTTTCTTTCCTAGAGAATAACTTCAGGCGGGGTGGGTAGTGCTAACTCCCCGGGTACTAACACACTTAAACCTGCAGGTCTTGACAGCTACTGTTCCAAGCTAGTTTTTGCTTTTGAAAAAGAAGAGGGAAAATTAGACAAAATGAGCTGACCCTTTCTCATACTCATCCTTCAAAACACTTCTGTTTCTACTCTCACGCACAAGCTGGAGGTAAGAGGTGACCTTCACCAGGTCCTGTTAGGTAGAATCACTAGATCCCAGTGACTGGAAACAGAGGCTCTGTTTGTGGCATCTCTGCCCATGTTTTCCACAGTTGCAGAGGCCCGAGGAGAGGGTGTGTGCGGGGATTCTCTGCAGGGTTCAAAAATGGCTTTGTTTTCGAAAGACGTCTTCTCATGGGATGCCAGGCTTCTTGTCCAAGCTTGGCCACAATCATTTGTGGCCTTGAAGGGCATCACTTGTGCGGTACCTTCATTTTCCTTCACACCTGTACTATATGGATGAAAAATGACTTGGTCTTCATCTATTTCTTAGTCACTTTCCCGTTGCTGAGACACAATATCTGACAACTACAAGCTAAAGGAGGAAAGGTTTATTATGGTTCGCAGTTTGTAGAGGTTTCCGTCCATAGTCGTCTGGCTCTAAGGCAGGGTGGCATGGCAGAGAGGCATCGCAGAGGAGGGACAGCTCATGGCATGGAGGCAGGAAGTAGAGAGACCAAGGGAGGAGGGAATGAGATGGATCCTCACAGGCCACGCCCCCAGTGGCCACCTTCTCCACCCAGGCTTCACCTCCCAGCATCACACCCAGCTATGAATCCATTGACGGCCTAATCCACTCATGAAGATCACACACCCACGATCCAGCCACCATCCTGAACCCTCATCTATGAGTGACCAAGGTTTGAGGGGAACATCTAGAAATAAACCATAACAATCTTCTATACAGTATAATCAGATATACTTGATCCAATGTATTTTTGTAATTCTTTTTTTTTTTGAGACAGGGTCTCACTATACAGTCCAGCTGACCTTGAATTCATGGCACTCCTCCTGCCTCAACCTTCCAAATGCTGGGATTACAGGTGTGCACTACCATGCCTGGCTCCAGTGTATCTTTTTAAGTTTTTAGCCTTGGCTGCTAAGTTTTGGGCACACTTCTGATGACACTAACAATCATATAATACAACAAAGCTAAGCCTCTTTCAGTATATGACTCACAACTGTTTTCAACCTACATATGACTTTTTTCTTTTTTTTTCCACATATGACTTTGAAAATTATCTTCCCAGGGGCTGCTGCCTAGAATCCCAGCTACTCAGAAGGAGGTGGAGGAAGAGGTGTTCGAAGCCAGCCTGGGCAACCATAGCAAGGCCAGTTTCAAAAAAAGAGAAATCTTCCTTACACAGTATTAGTATATGCTGGGACTTTACTACACCTGGCCACTTAGAAATAGTAAATAAAATGCTCAGTTGTTCTTGCGAGGATCATTTGCAGGCACTTCTCCATAGACTGACTCAAACCTCCACCTGGATTCCTCATTTCTTCTTCCTGCTCCTCATAAAATATTTAGGAAGACGACTTCTGTGCTGGATCCGTGTTGTACACACTGTCAGGAAGTAGACCTTATCTTTAAGAGGTTTAGCCAGTCCTGGTGGCACACGTCTGTAATCCCAGCACTTGGAGCCTGAGGCAGGAGGATCACTGAAAGTTTGAGGTCAACTTGGGCTACATGGTGAGTTCAAGGCCAGCCTGAGCTGCATAGTGAGACCCTGTCTCAAAAGAGAAAAAATTGGGCCGGTGAGATGGCTCAGTGGCGTAAGCACCTGCCTGGCAAGCACGAGGGCCCGAGTTTGCCTCCCAGAACCCACATAAGAGAAAAGAGCCGGTGATATCGCTCAGCGGCACGGGTGCCTGCTGACGTGCGAGGTCCTGAGGTCGACCCCTGGTACCAAAAAATAAATAAATAAATAAATAAATAAATAAATAAATAAATAAATAAATAAAAGAGAAAAAATATGTTTAGAGCTGTACAGAATACACTCCTATATAACACGTGCACAGTGAAATAAGTTGCTATAAAAATAGTCCATTTCTTGAGGATGTAGCTCAGTGGTAGAGTGCTTGCCTAGCATGTGTGAGGCTCTGAGTTCAATCTTCAGTGCTGGAAAAAAAATTATATTTTGGGCCGGTGAGATGGCTCAGTGGCACAAGTGCCTGCCTGGCAAGCGCGAGGTCCTGAGTTCAACTCCCGGAACCCACATATGAGAAAAGGGCCAGTGATATCGCTCAGCGGCACGGGCGCCTCCTGGCACGTGAGGTCCTGAGGTTGACCCCTGGTACCCACAAAAAAAAAAAAATTATTTTTTTAGCAAATGGGACTTAGAGTGTCTACATTAGGGGTAAGTGAATTTAAAGTTAACAAAAATAGGTGAGGCTGGGCACAGTGGCATATGCCTGTAGTCTCGGCACTCGGAAGGCTGAAGCAGGAGGATTGCTGTGAGTTCAAGGCCAGCCTGGGCTATACAGTGAGTTCAAGGCCGGCCTGCACTACACAGAGAGACCCTGCCTCAGAAGAACAAACAAACAAACAAAAACAGGGCTAGAGATGTAGCTCAGTGTAAAGGCCTTGTATTCAGTCCCCAGTACTGGGGGAAAAAAAAGGCTGAGGCAAATAATGCTGAGCGACAGAATGGGCAGCAGCAAGGCAGAGAGCGGCAGTGCAGCAGACAGGGCTGGGCTTGTGTCCGGCTCCACCAGTGGCTGGCGGCAGGAAAGCAGGGAACCTGGAGGTAGAGAGCAGTTGGGAGTATCCAGGTGACCTGTCCTTTGGACCTTGGGCATTTATGATCCGAGCCTCCACTTCCTCGTCTATATAGTGGGGCTAATAACACTCACCTTACTGTTTATTGAGTCATTCAATGGCATAAATCACATAAAGCACCGAGTGAGGGAGAGCTCAATAAAGTTGTGTTTCAGAGTCATGTGCTTTTCTTTTCTTTTCAGTTTTATCTTTTGAGACTGGGTCTTGCTGTATACCCCAGCTGTACACTCATACAGCTAGACCGAGAGGAGGAAGGTGTTTTTTTGTTTTGGCAGTACAGGTGGTTTAACCTAGGGCCTCTGCACTGAGCTATATCCCCATCCCTTTTTAAATTTTTGAGATGGGGTCCCCACTAAGTCTCTGAATTGCCCAGGCTGGGCTCAAATTTGTGATCCTCCTGCCTCAGCTTTCTGAGTGCTGTGATCATAGGCGTGCCCCACCCTGCCCAGCTGATAAGGCTGGCATTATACAGCTCTTGAACCTCCCTCTAGGTCTATGCAGACACGGAACATGGAAATGACTTAAGTTAGTCATGGAGCTGGTACAAAACTGGTCCAGAGCGCTGGTCTTTTTCCACTCTGCACGGAACAGGAAACACAACCATAGACGCTTCCAGTTCGGGCAGAGTGACAGTGACACCCATAATGATGACTGCTCTCTGAGCAGCCTAGGAAAGCTTGTGGAAAATGTGAGTGAGTGCAAAGGCTGTTTGAGCAGTGGAGAAAGGTAACTTAGGGATGAGTGGGACATTGGTACTGTACTTTGATCTGCTTGGGAAATCTGGCCAGAGGCAAATTCCAGTGGGGAGGGGGACACTGAGGCTATGGGACTTTAAGCAAAACTGCCTGAAAAGAGTGGAGCTAGTTCCATTTTTTTCTGTAAACAGAAGATATTGCCCATACACAGAATTATGATGAAGACTAGCTAGGGTAGAGTGCAGAAAGGAGTTCATCTATGGGGCTAATTGTACAGAACCCAGGAATATGGAAGTGAAAAAAAATTGGAAGAATAATGCACCCTCTTCCCTTTCTCTTCAATATTTCCTACCCTAAAACTGTGTAAAATACTTGTGCTTTGTTACATTGCCTAGTTCTAAGTAACTAGAGCTTCACTGGGGTCAGTAAGACCCAGATGGTTCTAATTTGAGTGTCTCCCAGCCGTTTATAGATTCATGTGTCATGTGATCAGATTGCTTCCCTATCTTTTAAATGACACTAAAGGAAATCCAATCATTTGGCAAGGAGAGGAGGAAGGTAATCTAGGGGTAAAGAGCAATTTGGGGAGTATGCAAAGTTGGGTTCAACCACCTCGTAGGTGCCCCAAGTAATGAGAGAACACAGAACTTTAGGGGCAGTGAGTTGCAGAATATATGGTGGAGTCTCGAGGTTATTATATGGCAAAATAACTTTCCAACGTTATGTCTCTACCCAGAGAAAGTGTGGAAATATTTTTCTTCTTCATCTTCCTCTTTATAAAGGGGCTTTAGTTTTCGTGTAACCTTAACTTATGGTATCGCTCACTATTATTTGACTCTGTAACACAAAGATACTTGTGGTAGGTCTGAGTGGTTACATTGTTTCTATAGGAAAATGATTCATGAGTTTTAAATAACCAGTACATAAATAAAAAATTTAAAACTTAGTGAGTACTGCCAGGCATGGTGGCGCACAGTTATATTACCAGCACTCGGGAGGCTGAGGCAAGAAGATTGCTGTGAGTTTGAGGCCAGCCTGGGCTACATAGTGAGACCCTGCCTCAACACCCCCCAATAAAAAAAAAAAAACCCACAATGTAAACTAGATTGTGCCACTCACTCTCCAGCTTAAATTCCATGAAGTGCTGACCATTGCACTTATAAAAAATTCAAACTTTGTACCATGGCGGGGGGGGGTACATGACCTAGTTCACCCATTTTCATCCTTCCAATTGTTTCTGCATTCCAGCCCCCCTGGGCCTGTGTCCCTCAAGGAAACCTAGCCTGTTCCCCACCCAGGTCTTTGCACTGCTGATCTCCATCAAGACTGTGGATGGTTATGCTCCAAATAAATGCATTAAAACCCAACATTTTGTACAATTACCAGGCACTAATAAAAAAAAATACATTTAGAAGAAGGAGGAGGAAGAGAAGGAGGGAATGAAAGGACGCCTGACTTCCAGATGTGCCAAATCCCTGTTTACATGTGAAATGCTGCCCCCAGCCACCCCATCTCTCTCTAGGACATGATCCTGTCTTTTTAAATTTTTTTCAGACAGGGTCTCACTATGTAGTTCAAGCTGGCCTTGAACTCACTAGGTAGCCCAGGCGGCCTCGAACGCTTGGTGATCTTCCTGCCTCAGCCTTCCAAATGCTGGGATCACAGGTATGCACCACCACACCCAGCTAGAATCCCATCTCCCTTCCTTTGTGGCATGTGTTACCAACTACAAGTACAGTATACGGCGTGATCAAAAAGTACATTTCATGTTTTTAAAAAAATGTATTACAGTAGAACATTGCCATTAATTCCCCCTCAAAATATTTCCCCTTACTTTGAACATACTTATCCCATCATCCTTTCAACTTTCTGCAGCAGTTCTGGAAGTCCTCTTTTGTGAGTGTCTTCAGTTGTTTGGTCCTGGCTGCCTTGATGTCCTGCCCTGATTCAAGACACTTACCTTTCACGGTCATTTTCACTTTGGGGAAGAACCAGAAGTTGCACAGAGCCAGATCTGGTGAATAAGGTGGATGAGACACACTATAATTTTTTTTATGTGGGTACCAGGAGTCAAACTCGACCTCATGCTTGCCAGCAGGCACTTGTGCCACTGAGCTGTATCACTGGCCCTTTTTTTCCTTTATGTGGGTGCTGGGAGTCGAACTCAGGACCTCGCGCTTGCCAGACAGGCGCTTATGCTGCTGAGCCATATCACCGGCCTGACACTATAATATTTTTATTTGACACGGATTGCTCTAAATGTTTTCAATCAATTGAGGACATCAAGGCAGCTACAAAAAGACATTCATGAAAGACTTCAGAAAGTGGAAAGAACAATGGGATAAGTGTATTCAAGGTGAGTGGGAGGATTTTAAGGGGGATTAATGGCAATGTGTTTTTTAGTTAATAAACATTTTTACCTTAAAATTTTTTTCAGCTGTGCATGGTGCATGCCTGTAATCCCAGAATTTGGGAGGCGAAGACAGGAGGACTGCTGTGAGTTCCAGGCCAGCCTGGGCTACCGAGTGAGTTCAAGACCAGCCTGAACTGCATAGTGAGACCCTGTCTCAAAATTTTTTTTCACTGTATTTTTAAATCAACCCTTATATTTTATCAATTTATAGTTACCTCTGTCGCCCCTTCCCATTGGATTTCTCCAGGAGAATAAGGATCTTACCTTGTTCTTACCTTGTTCCAACACTATGAGTTGGAGCCTTTTCTCATACATATAGTACTCAGTATTAGCTGACTTCATAATATTTTAAAGCCTTATGACCTATATTTTAGAATTGGAAAGACACCTTAAAGATTGTAAAGTGCTACCTATTCATGTTGTAGATTAAAATATATAAATATGGAGCTAGGGCTGGTGAGATGGCTCAGTGGCATAAGCGCCTACCCGGCAAGCGCGAGGTCCTGAGTTCGACTCCCAGAACCCACATAAAAATAAATAAATAAATAAATAAATAAATAAATATGGAGCTGGGCATGGTGGCACATGCCTACAATCCCAGCACTCTGGGAAACTGATGCAGGAGGAAGGGGAGTTAGAGCCCAGCCTTAGCAACTTAGCAACTTGGCAAGAACTTGTCTCAAAATAAACAATAAAGCAGCCTAAAGATGTAGCTCAGTGGTAGAGTGGTTTAATCCCCAATACTGCAATAAATAAGTAAATAATATTGGAAAATTAGGCATGGTGGTACACACTTATATCCTAGCACTCAGAGAACTGAAGCAGGAGGATTGCAAGTTCAAGTCCAGCCTGGGCTATATATAGTAAGACCCTGCCTTTTATTTTGTTATTATTATTATTATTTTGGTTTTTTGAGACAGGGTCTCACTATGTAGCTCAGGCTGGCCTTGAAGTAGAGGCAATTCTGCCTCAGCCTCCCAAGTGCTGGGATTACAGGTATGCACCACCAAGCCCAGCTCCTGATTCTCCAACTAGCTTAATCATATTTCTTCTCCCTCTTCCTTAGTTTTTTCCTAAGCTATTGTCTTGCCCATTCAACCTGCTAATGTAACTCATTTATTTGTGAGCCTTACTCGCTTTCTATTAACTCTGAAGCGTTTTGTGATGCCGGATATGAAGTCTCTCCTGAAAATAAACCCTAAGGTGGAGAGAGTCCTGGTCCACAGCAGTGCTGCACGTGGTGCCTGTAACAAAGGCTCGGTTGTGCTGTTGCAGGGAAGAGTCAATAATTAGTAACACATTTCTAAAGGTCTCTCTTGCATAATTTTTGTGTCCAGATGTCTATGACATTTGGATTCTAAAATAGACTTCCAAATACCACACATTCATGCACATTTTCCAAGAATAATTGGATGATTTTTGAGTCTTCCTATTTAATAAACATCAGGACCAAAGATGGACTACTTCACTATATCAAATTTATTCTTTTTAAACATCCATTTTGATGTGGAAAGTGTTTGAAATAAACACAATTAAAAGAGTGCCAGATTGTAAATCCTTTGAAGTTTGTGTTTATAATATGTCTCTTCCAACTGCTAGTGGTATAAAAATGGAAAGTCATTTACATAAAATTTTTCAATTCCCATGTTCTGGGAGAGTAGCAATTAACCCAGAGCGCGACGGCGGATCCCGCAGCGTCAGGGCAGAGTCCAAGGCGCCCAGGGCGGACCTCGCTCCATTTCCTACCTTGGGAGCTGCCTCGCTCTCCAGCTCCCCCCCCACGCCGCCACCCCCTCCCCAAAGTTCAGGCTCAGGGAACCCCGGGTGCTTGGAGGCCTGGAGCACAGAACAACGTTCTCGCTTCATGGCCCCGGGTGCCCAGTGCTCCCAGCCCTCTGGTCGCCTTCCCCTTGCAGCGCACAACTTCCGGTTCCGGTTCCGGGTCACTGGGGTGGGGAAAGCATCCGGTGGCCTTGCGAGGACCTTGGCGCTGAGCTCTTTCCCTTGCCTGCGCTGAGTTGCAGGTGTCTAGGGGGCTCCCTTTGGGCCACTGATACGAAAAGGTCATCCTCGTCTCTACAAAGTGTAGTAGGACTGAAATAGTAAAAGTGAAAAGAATAAAGTGCGTAATGAAATTAAGTTACAAGGAGCAAGGCTTCGATGTTAGTGATTCAGGGGTGGGATTAGAACCAACTAATTGAGTGAAGTCACTAGAATGCTTTGTCGTTATTTATTCATTTATCTTATTTGAGACAGAGTTGCGTGGGGGTTGTTTTGGTTCGCTTTTCTGAGACATGATTTCCCTATGTAGTTCAGGCTGGCCTGAGCCTCCCAAGTGCTACCACACACACACACACAGCTAGGTTTTGTTTTGTTTTGTTTTTTTATTGTGGTACTGGGGATTGAATTTAGACCCCATTTAGAATTTTGAGACAGGATCTCCACTAAGACTCTAAATTGCCCTGGCTGGGCTCAAATTTGCCATCCTTCGGTCTTAGCCTTTCAGAGTGCTGAGATTATAGACATGTGCCACCATACCCACCTTTTACTGGAGTTTTTAAAGGAAAAAGATTTATAATAGATCTGACCCCTGTTTGTCCCCAGCTACCCAAATTCCTGAGCTCCTAGAACAATCGCAGCTGGTTCCTACATCCTGCAGCCCCCTGCTTGAGCCCGGGAACAATGTGTAGGACGTGACACACCTGCCCCACCTGCTAGGTCTCAGGGCCTTGCTATAGCCACATACTCAGTCAATCTCACTCCCCCAATCTCAGTGCGCTCCCCTTCCCATCACCCCACCCAAGCCCACCCCACTAAACCCCACCCTGTCCATAAAAGACCCAGCTCAGTAAACTGGACTCTGACTCTCCTTTTTGTTGCTGTTTGTTGTTGTTGTTGTCGTCCTCGTTGTTGTTTTGAGACAGGGTCTTGCTATGTTATTTAGGCTGGCCTGAACTCACTATGTAGACCAGGCTGGATCGAACTCACAATGATCCTCCTGCCTCAGTCTCCCAAGTGCTGGGATTATAGGCATGCACCACCACACCCAGCATTGAACTGTACTCCAGAAGGTCCTGCCCAGAACCCCAAATTCAGGCTGGCTTGTCCTTTACTGGGTCATCATCATTTATATAACAATTTATATTGTTTATGTTTTTATAATCTCAGGAAGAAAATGGTTTTTCAACAAGGATCTCTTTAAAATGAATGAAAGAATAAAAAGACAATTTTTTTTTCTTTTTTGAGGCAGGATCTCAATGTATAGTTTAGGCTGGCCTTGAACTGAAAAGAAAATTTCTAAACAAGATTTAATAACACAGTCTTCTAAAGCTCACCATCTATGCCAATGGCACCTAAACCTTGAAGAACTGAGATTCCTTGAAGCTATTTTAAAATGGTCTTTCAACCAGGCACGGTGGCGCACACCTGTGACCCCAGCACTCAGGAGGCTGAAACAGTGGTATCGCAGCAAGTTTGAGGCCAGCCTATGCTACATAGTGAGTTCAAGTGTTCAAGGCCTGCCTGAACTATATAGCAAGACCCTGTCTCAAAAAAAAAGGTCTTTCATCCCCTACTATAGTCTGAATGCCTGTACTTATGTTACTGGGGTCATGTGTCATGTGACAAAAAATGAAACCATGAACAAGGGAGATAGGGTAGAGGCAAATTTATTTAAAGGATATAAAGGCAAGAAAGTAAAAGGTATAAAGAAAAGGAAGTAAAGCTCCTACTAGTCAGGAGGAGTCCTGAGTAGGACACCGATGAGGACTCTGTCTAGGAGTTTTTAAGGGGTTTAGAAGGGCACTCAGCTGGGCATGATGGTGCACACCTGTGATCGCAGCACTTGGGAGAGGCTGAAACAGGCTGTGAATTTGAGGCCAGCCTGGGCTACATAGTGAGTTTAAGGCCAGCCTGAACTACATAGTGAGACCCTGTCTCAAGGAAAACAATAAGTAGGAGTTCAGGCTGTTGTTCAGGCAACACGATCTCCACCCTATAGGACGTTACCTACTTTTCAGGGTCCAGACTATGCACTGGTCACACAGCATCCATGCTGGGCCCACATGCCCTGGAGCCAGTGGCCCGCCTGATCATGCTCTGGGGACACCTGGCAGATTTTTCTTTTTTTTGCAGATGTTTTTGTAAGATCCCTGGAGGGTCGTGACTCAGCAGACTTTATTTTGGGCTTCCCAACTCCATTTTGGGCCGCTGTCCTTACTGCCTAATAGAATTCTAACTCCTGTCTTGACAATTCCTGTTACACCTATATCATTAAAAATGATGCCTTATGAATATTATACAAATATATGTAGATATTTGAGATTAATAAAATATTAATCTGTTTAAAGTAATACTAATTCATAGAACTGATGTCATTTTATATTTTCTCACCCCTCATGTTCATATCCTCTTTCAGCAAGTAGACATCAGGAGTCCTGGGCAGCTCCTGGGGATTCAGTAGTAAACCAGCTAAGTGTTGCTCCTGCCCTCAAGGTGAGACAAAAAAAACAAGTAATAACCAAATGGATGAGTCGTGGGAAAGAAAAAACTTTGAGATATATCTGGAAAAAAAAAAAAAAAAACAGGAGAGAAGGAAACAGGTATTTGGAAAAGGCCTTTCCAGGGAAGGGAACTTTTTTTCTTTTCTTTTCTTTTCTTTTCTTTTCTTTTTTTTTTTTTTTTTTTTTTTTTTTTTTGAGACAGGGTTTCACTGTGCAGTTCAGGCTGGCTTTGAACTTCCTTTGTAGCCCAGGCTGGCCTGGAACTTGCAGTGATCTTCCTACCTCAGCCTCCTGAGTTTTTCTTGTTTTTTGTTTTTTACTTTTTTGAGACAGGATCTCACTGTGTAGTCCAGGGTGGCCTTGAACTATCTCTGTGGCCCAGGCTGGCTTCAAACTCACAGTGATCCTTCTGCCTCAGCCTTCTGAGTATAGGTGTGCACCACCACACCTGGCTAGAAAGGGGACTTTGAGATTAAGATATGAAGGCTAAGATTCAGCCAGCACAAAAAGAGGGGGGGACAGTCTTATGGACTGGGGCATCAGCATGTACTAAGGCCTGGTCAGGAAAGAACCTCAAGTGTTTGAGGAGCTGAAATGAGACTCAGGTGGACCCAGGACACTGAGAAGGGTGGAGCAGAGCTGGAGAAGTAAGCAAGACCAGATCATGCTGAGCTTGTGGGCCAGCACGAGGACTATCCTTTTTTTTTTTTGAGACAGGGTCCAGACTGGCCTTGAACTCACTATGTAGCACAGGGTGACCTCCAACTTGGGTCGATCCTCCTGACTCAGCCTCTTGAGTGCTGAGATTACCGATGTGTGCCACAACAATCAACTCAAGTAATATGTATGAAAACATATTTGAAAACAAAAGAGACTAGTGTTGTGCTCACCATTTTCCCAGAATATGAACAACCTATTCTAACAGAACTGGCAAACTGTGTATTAGTAGAAGCTAGGGCGTCCGGGACACCCCTCTAGTCCCAGCTCAGGTGGATAGCCATGGAGCAAAAACAGGCTATTGCAATGAGCACCCAGAGGACAAAGCGTTTTCTCTTTAACTCTGGGTGCACTGGTTCCAAGTGGCAACGTCCTCCCCCTGGTTTTCGTTCTGGCCACCGATGCCAAAAGGCGTCTGACCTGAGACAGAGCCGAGGCTTTTCGCCAGGGCGATGACGCTGTGCTCAGACCTGAACGCTGCAAGATCGCCATCCCCTTTGCTCTCCATTTGTTCCCATTTCTTCATGCAGGAGCTGAACTCTTGTGCACCCAGTGAGGAGAGGCTATGTTTCTATACCCTCTTAGGGTTGAAGAACAGTCTCAGGCGGGATCGTGAGCCCGCTTCGGAGTACACGGTGCACCTCCTCGGATCTGGGACTGCGTGCTTCCCATAATTTGAGGCGTTTGCCCTCTGCTGTGCTCCGCTCTGCGAAAGATTGGAAATCAGCTGTCAGCGAGTTCCCCGGGGTCTCAGGAGCCTCGGTGACGTAAGCATTTTTCCTCATTGAGTTATGTTTAGGAGGAAGGGAAAATCTGCTGAGTCGGTGTTTTCTGTGGCATTCGGCCAATCCTCCCTGCCATGTGTTGTTCGCCACGAGCTCCCGCACGGGCTGCATCTGGGCGGTCAGCTCGGAGGAATCCGAGGAGCAGGGTGCGCTCAGCGCTCGCTCACTGCGATCTGCAGAGGCCACAAAACTCGCAGGGACGCAGTCAGCCTGGCCCCTCCAGGAAGCTGGCAGAGTTCCGTGATTTGTTGTAGGAGACAGGTTGCTGGGAGATCAGGGCCGTTTGAAGAGCGAGCAAAGGAGGGACCAGAGCTGGGTTAGGCGTGCGGACGGGGCGCAGGCGTCCCCATCGTGGAGCCACTGGAGGACTGGGGCTGAGAAGGAGGCTTTCTGGAGGGAGACGGGTTTCAGCGCAGGCTGGGACGAGAATAGGTGGGATGCGCAGGTCTGGGGAGCGTGGAGGGAGTAGCATTGCTGCCAGACCTAAAGAGGAGGTGCGGGCCAGCAAGCAGGAGGGCTGAGAGAGAGGAGGCTAGAGACGTGCGTCAGAATGTGAAAGGGAAGCTGAAGATTTATCCGAGGACAATGGGAACCCGGGGAGGGTTTTAAGCAAGAGAATGATCAACTGAGGAAGATCCATCGGGCGTCGGTGTGCAGAACAGACTGGAGGGTCAGAAGGTAAAGCGGGGGGGGGGGGGTCCTGCGCTCCGGGAGTGGGAATGGGACGCGGGAAGGAGATGGAAGAGAAAATAAAATGAGCAAGACTTGCTAAGCGTCTTGATGAAGAGGGCGAGGAAGAATGAGGCGTCACGGAGCTTTGCGCCTGAAGAGCTGGAGGAGGACACGGCTGTCTTGGGGGCACCCGGAGCGGGAGCCAGGTTTCTGGCCCTGGGCCACCACCTCCCTCTGCTGCAGGTTGTCCAGCATTGGCAGGGAGATGTAGGCGACCAAAAGGGAGCGACGAACTTGGTACCACAGTCAGGATTTCCCAAGATAGTCCTGCTCTGTGCCTATCGATGTCTTTCTGCAGAAGAGTGTCCCGGTTTGAAAATCATAGTCATGTACTCAGGGGTGACTATCCTCTCTTTCTTTCTCTCCCTTCCCCCTCCCCTTTCTTGGGATTCTGGGAGCCAAACCCAGGGCCTCATGCATGGTAGGCAGGTGCTCTATCACTGAACTGTGCCCTGAACTCCCTAGTTCTCCTCTTGAACACAAATGTTACTGTAGTTGCAGTTATAAACCAGTGTGTAAAAGCAATGAGTTGAGCTGGGCAAACGCCTGTAATCCCAGCACTTAGGAGGCTGAGGCAGGAGGATCACCAAGGATTCAAAGCCAGCCTGAGCTACCTACTGAGTTCAAGGTCAGCCTGAACTACATAGCAAGACCCTGCCTCAACAAACAAATAGAAACAACTGTTCTGTAAATTCATGTTACTGTCTTAGGATCTACTTAAATGTTTTTATCTACAAGCCTCATTTATTTGTGTATAGTCCATCTTCCAAAAGCTATTCAAGCCAGGTATGGTGGTGCACACCTGGAATCCCAGTACTTGGGAGGCTGAGGCAGGAGGATCGCCATGCGTTCAAAGCCGGCCTGCACTAAACAATGAGACCCTGCTTGAAAAAAGAAAAGAAAAAGCTATTCAGGATAACTAAAAAAGTTTTAGTCTCCAAACCAGGCTAGTAGCACACCTGTAACCCCAGCACTCTGGAAAGCTAAGGCAGGAGGATCTCAAGTTCAAACCCAGTTTGGGCAATTCAGTGAATTCGTGAGACCCTGCCTCAAAATGTAAAATAAAAAAGGCCTGAGCTAATATAACGATGCATCTCAAGATCCTAGAAAGATAAGAACAACCCAAATCTGAAACTACTAGAGGAAAGAAATTATAAAGATCCATGTATATACACCAATTTTCCATGATGAATGTCATGCAAAAATATACTAATAAAAAAAATTTTTTTTTTGGTGGGTACCAGGGGTTGAACTCAGGACCTCGCACGCCAGCAGGTGCCTGTGCCGCTGAGCGATATCACCAGCCCTTTTTTCGTATGTGGGTACCAGGAGTCAAACTCAAGACCTTATGCTTGCCAGGCAGGCGCTTATGCCACTGAGCTATCTCACCGGCCCACTAATAAAATTTTTGAGGAAAAAAGGCCTGGGGATATAACTCAGTGCAAAGGCTCTAGGGTCAATCCTCAGTACTGCAAAAAAACACAAGAAAGCCAATAGGTACAGGTATAAAAACAAACAAACAAAAAAGACTTAGTCCACAAGCTAGGTGTGGTGACTTATGCCAGTGTACCCTCATGTATGGAGGCTGAGGCAAGATTGGGAAATCAAGGCCAGCCTGGGCAACACAGCAAGTTCAAGGCCAACCTGAACCACACAGCAAGATGCTGTCTCAAAAAAACAAAACAAAACAAAAAGCCCACAGGAAAATTCTAAAAAATGAAGTCTGTCTTATCTTGATCCTTTCCTGTACATTTCTTTCTCAGCCCAGTGCTCCCTGATGAGCTCACTGCTTCCCTGCATTTGGTCTTTTTCCAACTATTAAACTATGCTATTTCCCCTAAATACTGCTTCTTTCTTCCCTAATAAAAATCCAATGTTTTCAGAGTAGTTATTTTAACTTGCCATTAAAACACTGATTGGGAAATCATTTAATACAGCTATATGGAACATTTAAAATTGATTGTTTATTAGAGACTGACTACTACTAAAAGTTACACCTAAATATTCAGGGACACTTTCATTTCTTAAAAAAAATAAAATTTATTATGCTTTATAACCTCTTTCGTATTTCTTTGTATTTCCTAATTTTTTCATTCTCTTTGACAAATAAAACATAAGTTTTGTTTGCTAAAAAAAAACCAAACAAACAAACAAAAAAACCACTGATTGGGCTGGGCATGGTGGCACACGCCTATAATCCCAGCACTTGGGAGGCTGAGGCAGAAGGATAGCCTCAACTTTGAGGCCAGCTTGGGCTACATAATGAGTTTGAGACTGGCCTGGACTACATAGCCAGGCCCTGTCTCATTAAAACACAACACAAACAAACAAATAAACAAATAAACAAAAAAACCACTGATTGGACACCTATATGTGAATGACTAATGGATTCTGAAAATTTGTAGAGTTCTTTTTAAAGAGGTAAAGATATATATTATTTCAAATATTTATGATTTGAGAGAAAAGAAGGCAGTGCAGTTTAGAGGGAGGAAATTCAGGTTAGAATAAAGTATTTTTGGACCAGGGCCTCCACAAATAGATTCTTTAAATGCCTACTTATAGGCTGAGGCAGGAGGATCACACACTCCAGCCCAGCCTGAGCCGCTTAACAATTTAGCCAGACCCTGTCTCAAAAAAAAAAAAGTCCCCAGTATTTCCATGTTTATAGAGAAGACTCTGGCACCATGGGTGAAAGGAAAGGCATAGAGAGGCATGGAAGTGACTTAGGACCGCCACCCTGCAAAAGCCATCTTGGTTAGAGTTTAGATGTGCCTTCTCTTGGGGGAAAATGGTGTAAGTGCTGGTAGTTGATATAAAGTTGAGATGTGCTCAGAAGGCAGTCTGGAGAGGGAATCCAGAACACAGGAGCAGGCCTAGTGGGCGTTCCTGGGAATCCCACTACTCAGGAGGTTGAGGCAGGAGCGTCACAAGTACAAGGCCAGCCTGGGCAGTTCAGTGAAAACTTCCGCCTTAAAGTCAAATCAGATCAAAATGGCTGACGATGTAGCTCAGTGGTGGAGTGCTTGCCTCACCTCACATGCATGAGGCCCTTGGGTTCAATTCCGACCACCACCCCCCTCCAAAAAAAAAAAAAAAAAAGATAAAAAGGCTCATTCAAGAGGCCCAAGACCCGCTGGGGTAAGCAAGAACCCAAAGCTCCAGCTGGCAGCATCTGCAAGGTCCTGAGGGCAGCTCTGAGCCTGGCACCTGGAGTCCCGCGCATTCAGGTTGCTGTCCCCTGGGAGGCCAACCCAGGCCAGCAGCAGGGGCACAGTCAGCACTGGAGGAGGCCCTGAAAGCCGCTCAAGCCCACCTTCCCCCAGTTTACCTTTTCCTGTTAAGATTTTTTAAAATAATATTAGGCAAATATTCATCCAAAGCTGTTCAACAAGGAAGACTCATCGCGACTGTGTGCCAAGTAAGCTACATAATGAGTTCAAGGCCAGCCTGAACTACATCGTGAGGCCTGTGTCAGCCACGCCCAAAATAAAACCAAAACTCATCCTCCGCCATTAGCTAAGCTACTTCCTTTTCATTTTCTGGCTAAAATGTTATCATACTCATCCTTTATCTAAAGCTTCTCTTTTTCTCTTATTTTTTTCATAACATTTGTCACAGTTTGCAATTGCATTATTTATTTTTAGTTTAGTTTTTTCAAAATTATAAAGAAAAGGTATTCATTCTGGCTCAGGTTTCTGGGTGCAAGGTTGAGGGGCCATATAAAGGGATGGCCTCGTGCAGGCAGGGCCCAGCGGCAGACAGGTGTTCATGTGACGAGACACAGAGTGTATGCGGGTACGTGTCTGCTTACTAAGCTTAATACATTTGTTTCCCTCTTTGATCCATGACCGTAAACTGTCCACTTCTTTCACTGTTAAGTTCCTAATACCTAACACAGAGCCTGCTCAACAATACATATGCCATAAAAACTTATGGTAGAAGTAATAAATGAAGAAATGAACAATAATGCAGGAAAGTGCACAGCACTTCCTAATTATTGTTTCCTAATTATTATTAATTAGGAAATTATTAATTAATAATTATTAATAATTATTTCCTAATTATTTCCTAATGTTAACACACCTGCTCAGTGTTGACCCAAGTAGAAGGAAGCCTTTGCAACTGACAGTCCAGAGATCAGTCCTATGACCCAAGGGCCACCTGGCTGTGTCCCCTTCTGACCATGTATCTCTGTTGAGAAAATTGCTTACTAGGAGTGAACCTGAGAACACAGCCCGATGTTTTACGTGAACTTTACTGTAAGTAGGGGTACACTAGAAGGATGGCTTCTTCTCCTCTTGTGGGCCTGGGAAAGAAGCCAGAACCTCACACATGTTAGGCAAACACTCTACCACTGAGTTGTACCATAGTTCTTGGAGCGCATGCCAAAATAAGCTAAGAAGTATAGTAAATATATAAACCAGTAACAGAGTTTGTCTTAGTTACTTTCTTGTTGCTTAGGACAAAACACCCAACACCTACAAGCTAAAGGAAGAGAGTTACTGGGGTTCACAGTTTGTAGAGGTTTTAGTCCATAGTCAGATGGCTCCAAGGCTAGGAGGCACGGCAGAAGAGCATTGCAGAGGAGAAACAGTCCATGGAAGGGCAGGTGGGGGCAGGGATCAATGGAGGAGGAGGGATAAATATACACACACCTTTCCAGGCCCACCCAGAGCAACCCACCTCTTCCCATCAGGCTTCACCTCCAAACATCTATAAACCCATAAGTGACTAATCCGCCGTCACACAACCACGATCCAGTCACCCCCCCGAAGGCCCCACCTATGAGCATGAGGCTTGGGGGGGACACCAAGATATAAGCATAACAGAGTTGTTTCTTGTCATCGTTGAGCATTATGCACTGTACATAATTGTATGTCATGTACTATTATGACTGGAGCATAGCTCTGACATTCCATGTGCAACAACATTACTGTGGCTGGGATGTCACTAGGCAATATTCTTCAACTCTGTTGTAATCTTTTTATGTCTGGTTGGGGGGGTACTGAGGATCAAATTCAAGGCCTTCACATTGAGCTACATCCCCAGCCTTCTTGTTGTTTTCTTTTTTTTTTTTTGTGGGTACCGGGGGTCGACCTCAGGACCTCGCACGCCAGCAAGTGCCCGTGCCCCTGAGCGATAACACCGGCCCTTTTTTCGTATGTGGGTTCTGGGAGTTGAACTCGGGCCCTCGTGCTTGCCAGGCAGGCGCTTACACCGCTGAGCCATCTCACTGGCCCATTTGTTTTCTATTTTTGAGACAGGGTCCTGCTGAGTTGCCCAATCTGGGCTATAGCTGTGATCCTCCTGCCTCAGCCTCCTAGAATGCTGGGATTACAGTCATGTGCCACCACGTTGGGCTTTCCACTGTAACCTTTTGACATCACTGTTATATTTGTGATCTATCACTGACTAAAACATCATCACGTGGGCCATCGCTATACTTAAACCTCATGATGTAGCAGAAAAGGCCCCCCCTGACAGTATATTTCAGTTGCCCAGGTGACAGTTCCTGTTCCATCTCCAGTTGCTTCTGTATCTTATAAACGGCTGGTCACTGTGATGCATAGCTGGTTGCTATGATACATATTGTAAGAACCAAAGACAGCCAAATACTCTGCCTCTGTACTCCCCCTTGCAGACCCCATAAAAACCTCCCTCCTTGGGCCTTCGAGGCCCAACATTTTGAGGAACAATTGAGTCCTAGTCAGTGCCTGTCTGACATTAAATAAATCTGCCTCCAAATCCTGGGTGTCGTTTTGATGTTTCTGCTTGCCGTTGCAATAATAACCCTCTCAGACAGATATAATTAATTAACTCACCTAAAATCACTACCACTAGTAAGTGGTAAAAGATGTAACTAGAATTTAAGTTTATCTGGGTACAACCTCCAAGTCTTATAAATTGCTTATAAAAGATACCCTGATATGCTGGGCATGGTGGTGCATACCTGTAATCCCAGCACTCAGGAGGCTGAGGCAGGAAGATTGCAGTGAGTTCAATGCCAGCCTGAAATGCATAGCAAGACCCTGTCTCGAAAAAAACAAATTAAAAAAAAGATAGCCTGATAAACATAAGCAAGAACTATAAATCAGTTGAGAGTGGTACAAAGAACAATTATTATTTTTGAGACAGGATCTTGCTGTGTTGCCCAAGTTAGACAACTCTTAATCATAATTTTCCTGCCTCATCCTCCTGCATAGGACTGCAGGCGTGACTCCATCTAGCAAGAACAATTGTTTGCAATAAATAGGATAATTTAGAACTAAAATGATGACTTAGGGAAATAGGTAGGGGGAGGAACCTATCACAGTTACAGATGTTTGTCCATTCATCGGCGTAATAGATTCTCGCCACTACTTGCTCCATGTCAATACCATGCTCAGCGGCGCTGGGAATTTCTAGTCCTGCTCTTAGGACTTGACAGGCGAGTGAGACAGAGAGATGTCAGAACACGTGTATTTGGAAGGAAAAGCACCGGCTATTTGAGAGCTGGGGACCTGTGCTGCCCTGCAGCATTCTTGGCGACTGACACTGACGTTGGACAGGATCAGTCAAGAGGGCTTTGTAAGGCGAGCAGCTGCTGCGGGCACCCAGGGAAGAAAGCAGGTATCGGGAGAACAGGAGGTGCCCCTGGGGTACAGAGCATGCGTAGGTGGAGGGGAGGGTAATCATTACAGATCGGGGCACATGGATCATCTCCCCACGAAGAGAGTAATCGCTCTTTACTACAAACACGTACAGAGAAAAATAAAACATTTTTAAACAATTACTTAAAAATAAAATGAGGGCTGGTGAGATGGCTCAGCGGCTTAAGCGCCTGCCCGGCAAGCGCGAGGGCCCGAGTTCGACTCCCAGAACCCACATACGAAAAAGGAGCCGGTGATATCGCTCAGTGGCACGGGCGCCTGCTGGCACGTGAGGTCCTGAGGTCAACCCCCCGGTACCCACAAAAAAAAAAAAGAATACTACTAAAAATAAAATGATTTGGGGCTTTTCCCTAAAGGCAGTGTGTAGACACTGATTGAAAGGTTTTAAATCAGAGAGGGATAAGACCAGATCTGTGGGTTTGGGGATGTGGTTGTTTCTGTATTTTTGTGGATTTTGTTTGTTTGCTTGTTTTTGTCTTTTTGAGTCAGGGTCTTGCTATGCAGTTCAGGCTGGCCTTGAACTCACTATGTAGCCCAGGCTGGCCTCAAATTTTAGGTGATCCTCCTGCCTCAGCCTGAGTGCTAGTCTTATACATGTGTGCAACCATGCCCAGCTGGGTGTTGGTTTTTTGAGATAGGGTCTTGCTATGTAACCCAGGTGTGCTGGGATTACAGAGATGCATCACTGTGCCTGGCTCAGATGTGTGGATCGTTTGTTTGTCTGTTTGTTTTTGGTACTGGGGATTGAACCTAGGGCCTTCACACTGAGCTATAGCCCCAGCTTTTTTTATTATTTTGAGATAGGGTCTTCCTAAATTGCTAAATTGCCCACACTGGGCTTGAATTTGTGATCCTCCTGCCTCAGCCTCCCAGAGTGCAGAGATTACAGGTTTGTATCACACACCCAGCTCAGATTAGTGTTTTAAAGAGATCACTGTGTGTTGGCCAAATTAAACCTGTCCTCCTTAAAAAAAAAAAAAAAAAAAATGGAGCTCAATGTGAGTGCTCTGTGAAGACCTGAGGGGAAAGCATCTGAATGCAAGGACTGTTTAGGAGCGGGTGAGACTTGCTAGTGCATCACTGCGCACCAAGAATTTAGGTGGGGTCATAGAATTGGGTAACTGATTGCATAAGAGTATGAAGCAAGGTTTCCATAAGTGATCAGGAATGCAAAATTCATGGGATTGAAGCTAGGTGTGGTGGCACGTGCCTCTGATCCCAGAGCTTGGGAGTTTGAGACGGGAGGATCACCACCAGTTCAAGGTCAGCCTGGGCATCGGGCATGGTGGTGCACACCTGTAATCCCAGCACTCAGGAGGCTGAGGCAGGAGGATCACTGCAAGTTTGAGGCCAGCCTGGGTTACAAAGTGAGTTCAAGGGCAGCCTGAACTACATAGTAACCCTGTCTCAAAACAAAGCAAAACAAAACATAACAAATCAACTACAGAGAACACAGGAAAAGGAGTAGATGCAAAGGGCAGTGATGGTGTTAACAGTTTTAGGCTTGTTGAGCTTGTGAGGCACCTGGGGCAGACACAGTGCCATCACCAGCCATGAGAGAGGCTTGCGGGTGGCTGTAAACTTGATAGAATAGTCATATTAGTGATAGTTAAGATCATGTCAAGAGTACAAGCTGGGCGTGGTGTCGCAAGACTGTAATCCCAGCACTCAGGAGGCTGAGGCAGGAAGATCACTAGAGCTTGATGCCAGCCTGGATTCCACAGTGAGTTCAAGGCCAGCCCAAACTGCATAGCAAGACCCTGTCTCAAAATAAATGAATGAATAAACACAGTGATCATCGAAAGCGGATCCATTTACTTGATTTATCATTAGTTTTTTGAGTTTTGTTTTGTTTTGGTTTGGTTTTTTTTGAGACAGGCTCCTACTGTGTAGTCTGGGCTGGCCTTGAATTCACAGCAATACTCCTGCCTCAGCCTCTTGAGTGCTGGGATTATAGGTGGCCATTAGTTTATTTATATTTAATGTTGCTCTCCAAATCTTTTTTTTTTATCCCAGGAATCGAACTCAGGACTTGTTTTTTTTTTTTTTTTGTGGGTACTGAGGGTTGAACTCAGGACCTCATGTGCCAGCAGGTGCCCATGCCGCTGAGCGTTATCACTGGCCTTTTTTTCGTATGTGGGTACTGGGAGTCGAACTCAGGACCTTGCGCTTGCCCGACAGGCGCTTATGCCACTGAGCTATCTCACCGGCCCCAGGACCTTGTGATTGCCAGGCAGGCACTTGTGCCGCTGAGCTATATCACCAGCCCTCCAAATCTTAGACACAGCAGTTCATGTGAAGAAGTACAGGAGAGAAGGAGGAGGAGGAGGAGAAAGAAGAAGAGGAAGCAGCAGCAGCAGCAGCAGCAATTAAACAAAAGTACCTAAAATTGAATATGCTGAGAGTTCTTTAACACTATTTCTTATTTCCAGGATTCAAAAATAACTCCACCATGCTAATTCTTTAGTTTCTTTTACCTCTTAGTTGAGCTTTCGTACCAAGCTCTATCTGTCTAGCAAAGAGGTCACTGTATTTTTAGTGTTCTAGTTCCTTCTTATTAAGGTATCACTCGACAATGTGCTGTCCAGGTGACAATTCAGCATTACTATCAGAAGATCTCTTGTGGAATTTCTTAAATGGCATCTGAATTCTGTAGTTTGCAAACAAACAACCCCTATTACTTTTTGTTGACCTCTTTTTTTTTTTTTTAACTTTTTTTTCTTTTTGAGATGGTTTCACTATGCAGTTCAGGCTGGACTTGAACTCACTTTGTAGCCCAGGCTGGCTACAAACTCACATGGATCCTCCTGCCTCAGCCTCCTGAATGCTGGCATTACAGGTGTGTGCCACCATGCATGGCTATTTTGTTGACTTCTAAATCAAATCAAAGGTATTTTCTGAGCAGCTCCAAAGAAAGAATCATGAATAAAAGTCTTGCAGAACCGTGTACGGTAACCATGTAGATTCACACTCACCCAATTCCCAAGAGCTACTAAAAATAAATCTTGTGTAATTGGGCAAAATGAGTGGGTGAGATTTTTTAGTAGGGCCATGACCTCTAAGATTTTCTGTTGTCCTTCCCGTCATCTAAACTGCACAAAGGGCTGCTTTCTTTCTCAGAGGGACAGTCCTTCACTAGTCTGGGACCAAGGCATCTTCTAGGAAAGAGATTATTCCTGTTATTTATTTTCATTTTGTTTTGTTTTGGTTTGGTTTTTTGTTTGTTCTGTTGGTTGGTTTTTTTGAGACAGAGTCTCGGTATGTAGCCCAGGCTGGCCTTGAACTCACAGTGATCCTCCTGCCTCAGCCTCCCAAGTGCTGAGATTACAGGTGTGTGCCACCATCCCTGACTCTTTTCTCATTGTTTTCTATTGTCATTTTTAATGGCAAACACTATCCACTTGTACCTCCCCTATGTCCCATGTCTGTGGTAAACCACCACAATTCACATTTCCAGTAAGTCACAGAATTTTAAAATTTTATTTATTTGAGAAAGGGTTTGCCAGGTAGTTCAGGCTGGCCACAGACTCCTGCTATCTTCCTGCCTCAGCCTCCCAAGTGCTGGGATGACAGGTATGTGGCACCACACCCAGCTATCACAGCACTTTTAAACCGGGTCTGTGCTCTGGAATCCTTAACATCACAGTGTTCAGCGATAACTAAGTTCCAGTCAACTGGGGCTGACAAACAAGATGAAACTCTGGTGCTTTCCTGGTGAAGACCTGCATTTTTCACACTTTACCTAGGGCAGCATCCATTGTGACTCTCCTTGAGATAAAAAGTGGCCCTGGAGCTGGGGGTGATAGTGCATATCCGTAGTCCCAGCACTCGGGAGGCTGAGGCAAGAGGATCACTTGGGCCCAGGAGTTTGAGACCGGCTGGGCCACAGAGCAAGACCCCCATCTCAGAAAAGGCATGTGTGTATGTGTGGGGTGGGTGGGGGGTACAAAGATAACCAGGCTTGATTCCTTCTCTAAGAATCTCACAGTGAAATAAGAGGCCTTCGAGTAATCCATGAGCTATGCAATGAGTTGGGTGAAATGAGGAAGGGTACTTCATGCAGAGTTTCAATCTGATTTTACAGTTTAAATGAGAAAGGGGAAAAGAAAAAGAACATACTTGGTTGGGCCTGGTGGCACAAACCTGCAATCCCAGCACACAGGAGGCTGAGGCAGGAGGATCACTGTGAGTTCGAGGCTACCCTGGGGTACATAGTGAGTTCAAGGCCAGCCTGAATGGCATAATGAGACCCTGTCTCAAAAAACAAAACCAAACAAAACAACTGTTAATCTATGTCATCTATGAAAGCATATAGAATACCTACAAAGCTCTTACTTCCTACCCAAACTAACATCACTGGGATCAGCAGATCAATTTATTTCATTGTATCACATCGGTCTAATGAGAATTATTTCTTTGAATGTCACAATAAGATTTGCGGGGGGAGATGGTTTGAGACTGGGTCTCACTATGTAGTGCAGGCCGGCCTTGAACTTGCTTATGTAGCCTAGGCTGGCCTCAAAGTCATGGCCATCCTCCTGCCTCAGCCTCCTGAGTGCTGGGATTACAGGCATACACCACCATGCCTGAATGTCACAGTAAGCACTTAAAGTTAACAATAAGTACAAAAACTTACATTAGCCAGTAGACATAAATAACCAAAATAAAATGGTTTACTCAAAACCTTATGCTTAACATGGAGCAAACCCAAGTGTAGCACTGGAATACATAAAGTTACTACGGTAAAAGAAATTTAAGCCAAGGTTGGTGGTGCATGCCTATAATCCTAGCATTCAGGAGCATTCAGGAGGCTGAGGCAGGAGGGTTGCCTCGAGTTCAGGGCCAGCCTGGGCTACATAGTAAGATTCAAGGCCAGCCTGAACTACATAGTGAGATACTGTCTCCAAAAAAAAAAAAAAAAGGGAGATAGAAAGAAAGAAAGATGAAATTTAAGAAAATTTAAGCAGGCATGGTAGCACACACCTGTAATCCCAGCACTTGTGAAGCTGAGGCAGGAGGACCACCATGAGTTTGAGACCAGCTGGGCTCATAGTGAGTCCAAGGCCAGCCTGGACTGCATAGTGAGACCCTGTCTCCAAAACAAAACAGAAAATGGTGCCAGATTCTCAAAGCGAATCTTGCAAATACAATGTCCAGCAATGTCGAGCAGCAGACTCCACAACCTAAGAGGGATGTGGAGAACGTGGAAGAGGTTCAACAGAGAGTCACAGAGATGATTAAAGGGTTGGAAAAAATAGGAGCTAGAAATTATTTAGCCCAAGTTAGAGAAGACTACTAGGTTTCTTAATAACAGTATGCAAGCATAGGAAGGGTTGTTATGTAAAAGACGGTGAACAGCTGCTTCCTATCTCAACGGGAAAGGAGTGAACAGAAGTAGACTCTGATGAATATATGGAAGACCTAGGTTAGATAGAAAAAAGAGCGGTGCAGGCCAGGCGTGGTGGTGCATGCCTGTAATGCCAGCACTCGGGAGGCTGAGGCAGGAGGATTGCTGTGAGTTCGAGGCCAGCCTGGGCTACATAGTGAGCTCAGGACCAGCCTGAGCTACACAGTGAGACCCTGTCTCAAAAACAAACAAGCAGGGCCGGTGAGATGGCTCAGCGGCATAAGCGCCTGCCTGGCAAGCGCGAGGTCCTGAGTTCGACTCCCAGTACCCACATATGAAAAAAGGGCCGGTGATATCTCTCAGCGGCACAGGCGCCTGCTGGTGCGCGAGGTCCTGAGGTCAACCCCCAGTACCCACAAAAAAAAAAAAAAAAAAAAAAAACAAGCAAACAAACAAAACAGAAAAGAAAAAAAAGAGCTGTGCAACCGAGGCTGGTGGATGTGGGGTTGTCTCAGTGTCCTCTTCCTGTCCCTGTTCCTTACATGACAGGTCCCCAGGGTTCTCTCTTCTCAATTTACATGTCTCCTTAGTCTACTGCATTCACTCTGATTGTAATTACCCCTTATCAGCTGATAATCCCCAACTATATCTCTAAATCCCTCCCATCCTGCAACCAGCCTCCTCTCTGAATGTCTGCCGGACACCGGCTTTCACCTCTTATTCTGTTGTGGAGCTTGACAGCTGAGACACCTGTCACCTCCGATGTCAATTCCACTCTCTGTTTTTTCTTTTCTTTTTTTGTGGTGCTGGGAAGTGAACCCAGGGCCTTTGGACGGTGCTACATTCCCAGCCTTTTCTATATTTTATTTTATTTTTTCGAGACAGGGTGTCACTGTGTAGTCCAGGCTGGCCTTGAACTCACCATGTAGCCCAGGCTGGCCTGGAACACATGGTGATCCTCCTGCCTCAGCTTCCTGAGTGCTGGGATAACAAGTGTGCACCCTACACCTGGCTTTCTGTACTTTATTTTGAGACAGCATCTTGCTAAATGGCTAAGTTGTCTAGGCAAGGTTCTAACTTGCAATCCTCCTGTCTCAGCCTCCCAGAGTGCTGACATTAAAGGCGTGCAGCCCCAGCATGCCCGGCTTCATTCTCTGGTTTATATGATGGACCGAATCTCCTATCCAAGAGCAAGACTAATCATGTCACTTCCTTCCTTTTTCAAACCCTTCCATGGGTCCTCAGCACATACCTGCTCCCTGAGTTACCCACTCCACAAATGTTAATTCCAAGATAATTTCCCTTCTCCCATCCCTGCCTTATGTTTCTGTGGTGTTTAAGCCTCTGCTCTGTCCCCTCCTAGGACACACTACTGTTTTCCTGATCAATGCCCATGTTCTGCTTCCAGGACTTTTCCTCCTGCCTGTGCGACCTGGACTAACGTCCCTCAGTATTGTTCCTGAGTTTCCATGAAGAGTCCCTTTGAAGTGTGCTGCTGTTACCATCGATGAGTCAGTCCGTAACTACCCACTCAGAGAACACCTTCCTGCCTGGCCACTGAGCAGAATCCAGGGATCCCTGGGCAGCAAGGCCACGCCCGGCTCTGCTGTGCCCCGCGCCCGCTCTGCCTTCTGCCTGGGCTCTCCTGTTTTTCACTCGCTCATCTGGGCTGCAGGCCGGGGTCTGCAGGACTCTGTAGTTATCTCCAGCCCGCTTTTTTTTTTTTTTTTTAATGTGGGTACCGGGAGTTGACCTTAGGACCTCGCACTTGCCAGCAAGTGCTTGCCGGGCAGGCGCTTATGCCGCTGAGCTATCTCACTGGCCCTCCAGCCCGCTTCTTACGACATGAATGGAGAGGATCAATGGTCCCATCTTATAGTTGAGTAACCCACTACATCTATGCAGATAACTTAGATGGGTGTGTGAGTGTGCATACACGTTTGCTTTTTGAATGTCTCAGAAGAATTTCCAATATTCAGATTTCCAAAAATTAATCTATAATTTTAACCCTAAACTTCAATTTTTATTTCTATTTATATTTTGAGACAGTCTTGCTATATAGGTCAGGCCGTCTTTGAATTCACTGTGTAGCTTAGGCTGGCCTTGAACTCGTGGTGATCCTCTTGCCTCAGCCTCGCAAGTGCTAGAATCACAGGCCTACAGCACCATGCCCTCCTTTTTTTCTTTTTAAATCCCCATATGTAGTCCATCACTGACTTCTGTGAATTTTCCCCCCAAACAGCTATCAAATTTGTTTACTTTCCTCCACCTTTATCATTATTACCAGGCATGGTGGTGCACAACTGTAACCCCAGCACTGAGGAGGCTGAGCCAGGAGGATCACCGCGAGTTCGAGGCCAGCCTAAGCTACATAGTGACTTCGAGGTCAGCCTGAACTACATAGCAAGACTCTGTCTAAAAAAAAAGAATGATTGACTTAGTCCAAGCTTTCCTCCTCTCTGGTAATAGCCTCTCCATGGCTTGGTTCTCTCAACCATTATTTGTAGCTAAGATGATGCCAAATCCAAATCTGACGGAGGAGCTTCTGGCCGGCCCTTCCTCTTGCTTCATTCAGGCCCTCAGCAGCTTCCCTTTGCTCTCAACAGAGCAGAACTTCCAGTTAGTTGCCCCGGCCCTGCACCGAACCCCACCCACATCACGCACCGCCCCTCCGAGCCTGCCCCTCAGCCTCTTTCCAGGGGGCATTCCCCATCCTGCCCGCTGTGAGGCTTCCTCTGCAGCCTTGTGTCCTCTGCCTTCACCTGGCCAGCTCCCAGGCGCTTCCGCTGGAGACTCCGGTTCCCGGAAGCGTTCTCTGATACCCCTAAAGAACTAGGTCAGTCTATTGTGAGCTTCAGAAGCGCCATATTCATTCTCCTTTCCTTCCTCAGCCTTCCCCACCTTTTCTTTACATTTGTGTCTGTGCTTATTTGGTGGTCGACCCCCTCCATTAGGTTGTAAGCCTTTTTTTTTTTTTTTCCCCTTTTGTTTCTTTTTGAGACAGGATCTTGCCAGGTAGTCCAGTCTGGCCTCAAACTCATGGCGATCCTCCTGCCTCAGCCTCCCGGATACTGGGATTATAGGCTAGATTGTAAACTTCCTGAAAATGGATACCGTGTCTAGACTGTAAACTTTATGAAAATGGACACTGCATCTAATTTTTTGGTTATTTTTTAAAAATTTCAATTGACACATAATTGTAGAGATGTATAGAGTTCACTGTGGTATTTTCAATACATGTTTACAATGTGTAATGACCAGAGTGGGCATGGGCGGTGTCTCACGATTTTATCTCCAATACTTAACAGAGGATCTGACAAGTAGAAATTATTTAAATATGTTGATAAATCAGTTTGTTGATCTGTATTTGCCAAGCACTGAGCTAAGTACTTTACACATATTATCTCATTAAATCTTCACAGCAAACCTCTGAGGTGCCTACCATTCCATTATGAGCTCCGTCTTACAGGGGAAATTAGAGTCAAGGATGCTAAGTAATTCGCCCACGGCATCGGGATCCGCAGCCTGAAGTCTGCAGCAGAACTGTGTGCGTGACCGCGCCCACCCTAGGGCCATGTCTTCGTAGCCATAAAGGTATGAACTGAGGTCCGGGCAGGTGAGAAGGGAGCACTCTCTGAATCATGAGATCATTTACGTCTCTTGAGCAAACCTGAAAATCCTGAACCGTTTAAGAGTCAACAGCAGTTGACCCACGGTTGTTAGGTCAGGCAACTGAAACGGGGGAAAAGGCGGCTGTACCTGAATTGTGCTTGTTCAATGGGCCTAACCGCTCACTGCCCAGCGAGGCAGAAAAACTCCGCAGAGTACAACTCACAACTTGGAATGTGACGGCCGGAGACTCAGCTCAGTCCAGAAACTCCCCAGCCGCTCCTTTCCCCAAACTGGCGCCTTCCTCCTGGGATCACTGCACCCGCAGGCGCCACTCCTGACTCTGGGCAGCAGGGTCGCAGCAGCCAGAGCTGCAGCTGCGCAGTGACTCCAAAGCAGCGCGCCTCTTCGCGGCTCCGCCAAAGGCCTATGCAGGTCTTCCTCCACCCCGACACTCTGGCCCACCTTGTCTGAGAACAGAGGTACAACTGCACAGCTGTCCTTTTAGGGGAGAGTAGAGGGGTACTGGGGATTGACTGAACGCAGAGCCCTTGCACTGAGCTACATACCCAGCAGATTTTTATCTTGATGCCCGGTCTCCTTAAGTCACTAAATGGCCCAGGCAGGGCTCAAATCTTGCTTGCACAGATGGAGAGTAACATTAGTGTTTTGAGAGAATTTTTTTTTTTTTTTTTTTGAGACAGGGTCTCACTATGTAGTTCAGGCTGGCCTGGAACTCCGCAATCCTCCTGCCTCAGCCTCCCAAGTGCTGGGATTTCAGGTGTGAGAAATTTTAAAAGGTATTTTATGTTGGTTGATCATCAAATGTATGTTGGAAGGCTTCATCTTCATTTCTGGAAGTTGTGTTAAGGATTTTGTTTTTTCTTTTTTTGAGACAGGGTCTCACTATGTAATTCAGGCTAGCCAAGCTCGCAATGATCCGCCTGCCTCAGCCTCCCACGTGCTAGGATTACAGGCGTGCGCCATCACACCCGGCTGTGTTATGGATTTTTAAAGTATCACTGGCATCTTTTGCGAAATTATTGCTAATCATGACCAGAATTCTCGGTGAGCCTGACAGGTGGGAGGCTGATGGATATATAATCTACTAGTACCATCACTCCTGAAAAGTCCTAGTAGCTTTTTATTTTTTATGTGGGTACCGGGAGTTGACCTCAGGACCTCACGCTTGCCAGCAAGCGCTTGTGCCGCTGAGTGATATCACTGGCACTTTTTTTTCTTTATGTGGGTATCGGGAGTCGAACTCAGGACCTCACGCTTGCCAGGCAGGCGCTTATGCTGCTGAGCTATCTCACCAGCCCCCTAGTAGCTTTTTAGGTGACACTTTAAGAGGTAGAAATAACGCATCTCCCAAAAAGTCTCAGATCTGCAACTCAGGAATGGTCATCTCAATACTGGGCTTGATCACTATATTTAAAATATTCTAGGGGTCAGGGTATAGTGGTGCACACCTGTAATCCCAGTACTAGGAAGCTGAGGCAGGAGGATTGCCACAAGTTCAAGGCCAGCCTGGGCTATATAGTTCAAGGCCAGCCGGAACTACAAAGTGAGATCTTATCTCAAAAAACAAACAAGGTATATATTTATATTTACACACACATATACACATATATATAGGTACACACACACACATAGGGGTTAAGATGGTCGGAGGGGCATATGCCTGTAATTCCAGCACTCTGGGAGGCTGAGGCAGGTGGCTGGCAAGTTTGAGCCCAGCCTGGGCAGGGCAACTTAGTGATTTAGTGCAACCCTGTCTCAAGATTTTAAAAAGGGGAAGAGGACTGTGGATGTAGCACAGTGCAAAGGCCCTGGGTTCAGTCCCCCCTACCAGAATAAACAAATAAAGGGCTGGGAATGTAGCCCAGAGTTTTTCGGGTTCAATCACCAGTACTGGAAAAAAAAATCTCTCCTTTGTTTTTCATTCCACCACCAGCTAGTGAAAGATGGCATTTGAAAAACACTATACAGTACTAGATTAGTGTCCTCCCTAAAAGAATTTTGAAACTAATCCTTTTAATACTTTTATATATTCTTCACAATCTGAGGTGTTTCATTGTAAGTTCAAATTGTTATGCTGAATGTCATTTCTGGCATGTTGTAAATATTAACACTACAAAATTAAATTGTCATCTTACAAAATACATGCAATAGAACTTATTTTTTCAATGTATGTTTTTATTAGTGCATATTCATTTTACACACCATAGAATTTAGATACCATGATTATCTGATGCCCACTAGCACCAATTAAAATATGTCAACAATCACCTTGGCTAGTTTTACATACTTCCCTAAGGGATGAACGGAGACTTGGGATTAATGATATCACCCTTTTGAGATTTCCCATTATCTCATTAGGGGTGGGCCATCCTCTCCCACCTACTAAGAGTAAGACTAAGTCCATTAAGACTAAACACAAGACTAAGACTATAGATTATCGTCCAAGGGTACTGGTGTCACTCATGTACCCTTGCTACCATTAGATCATTACCTAAGGGATTATACCTGCAATCTTATTGGTTGATCATAATTTTGACCCACGTTGTATCCACCTCAAGATTTTGCTCTATAAAACTTCCTTTGAGAGGTGGGCTCACTGGCAACCTATTCGGGACCCCTCCTGTCTCAGGAGCTATTCCTATTCCCCCATTCCTATTCCCCATGCCTTTTCTCCAATATATTTTCCTACTCTTAAAAAAAAATATGTGAACAGTTGGAAAATTTATATTTTTCTTTTATTTCCATCGCACTTACCCACAGAATTGTATAGATTTATACTCAGAAGTCTATTTTCAATTTAATTTAAAAATGTGACCTAAAATGTTAAAATAGCTGGGTGTGGTGGCACACGACTATAATTCCAGCACTCAGGAGGCTGAGGCAGGAGGATTGCTGCGAGTTCAAGGCCAGCCTGGGCTACATAGTGAGTTCAAAGCCAACCTGAGCTGCATAGCGAGACCCTGTCTCAAAAAAACCCAAATAAGGGCCGGTGAGATGGCTCAGCGGCTTAAGCGCCTGCCCGGCAAGCACGAGGGCCCGAGTTCGACTCCCGGATCCCACATACGAAAAAGGGGCCGGTGATATCGCTCAGTGGCACGGGTGCCTGCTGGCGCTCGAGGTCCTGAGGTCGACCCCCCGGTACCCACAAAAAAAAACCCCAAATAATAAATAAAACGTTAAATATCCTGAATTATAGTTGCTAGTGCACATCTCATTAAAGGAACATGAATACACTATAAATACTGACATTAAACATAACACATGACCACTTATTGGAAATACATTTCTCTGATTTTTATCAACTAAATAATGTGCCAAGGGCACGTACACTAGAGTGAGATGGTGTTTGTCGTACATTTTTAAAATTTTCCTTTTATTGGTATATTTTAGGTATTGTCATACATTTTATGCCATTTTCTTTTGTTTTAGATATGTGCTGAGAATCTATATTCTCATAAATCATGGATGATGGGAATAGTTTTATTTTAGATATGTCATAAAATCCTCTAAAGTCCTTCCAAGCTATGTATAAAAACCTTTAGTGATCTACCATTCAAAATACAACTGATACCTCAGTTGGGTCCTTGAGTTTTATTGAAAACTAGAGCTAGAAAAGGTCAGCTTTGCAGGTCTCACTGTGTAGCCCAGGTTGGCCTTGAACTTGTGGCAATCCTCCTGCATCAGCCTCTCGAGTGCTGGGACCTGGCCACAGTGAATGCTTTTTTCCGTGAAGTGAGAAAAGGGGAGTTGTAAGAGGAGAGGTAGAAACAAAACCGGCTTGAGAACAATGTTCTTTAGCAGTTGTGTTTCTGGTAAGAGAGGCCATTTGGGAACAAAACGCCTGAGAACATTGCCTTATAAACAGTCCCGTGGTCACGCAGTCCTTGGGAGCTCTCATGTCGCTCCAGGCTAGGCACAGCCAGCATGAAGAATGCGGGACTAGACCCAAAAGCTCGCGTTGTCTCGGAGGCAGTTGCATTCTAATCCTCAGACGTAACCTCGAGGTTGCGCAGTGGGTAGAGTCTCCCTGATCACAACTTTGGTATGGCAGTTTGTACAGACTCATCTCATGGCTTGTGCTGGGCCTATTAGTTCTAGTTTTTGAAGTGTAGTTATTTTCTAATCTTAACATTATCTCCAAATTCTGGGGTAAGGCGTTACCCTATTTGTTTGGGGTTTTTTTGGTGTCTGTTTTAGTTTGCAGAAAAGGTCTAGATATATATTCCAGGCTGGCCTTGAACTCGCAGTGATCCTCCTGCTTCAGCCTCTTGAGTGCCAGGATTATAGGCACCACCACCATGCCCGATGGGAGCTGCCTGTTTGTAATGTAAAGCCCCTACAGAGTCCCTGCTGAGAGTCGTGCAGAAAGCTCTGCTTTACGGCATTTCTTCACACCTCGTACCACCGTGGCCTCGCAGCTTTCTCTTTCCACACTTTCACACCTGATCCTCATGAAGTAACTGGTTTGCATCTAGACTCATGAGAGAGATGGATTAGTGTGAAATCTGTGCCAGGGAAACAGTCAAGTTAACTCACCTTCACGGGAACTGAAATATTGGAGATGGGTCTCTGAATTACCAGAAATGACAGAACTGTGGTGTTAGTAATTGTTTTCACTAAAAATATCAAACCCTGGTGGGCATGATAGTGAATGCCTGTATTCCTAGCACTTGGGAGGCTGAGGCAGGAGGATGGTCATGAGTTCGAGGCCAGCCTGAGCTACATAGTGAGTTCAAAACCAGCCTGAACTACATAGTGAGACCCTGTCTCAGAAAAATAAAAATATCGAACCCTGTCTTCACAGTTCTCATTCTTTGTAGCCTGTATCAAAATTCACACTGTAAAAGAATCTATTTTTTCTGGTGTGGTGGTGCACACCTGTAATCCCAGCACTTGGGAGGCTGAGGCAGAAGAACTGTGAGTTCCAGGCCAGCCTGGGCTACATAATGAGTTCGAGGCCAGCATGAACTACATAGTGAGAGCCTGTCTCAAAAAACAAAATAAGGGGCCAGTGAGATGGCTCAGCGGAGTAAGCGCCTGCCTGGCAAGCGCGAGGTCCTGAGTTCGACTTCTGAAACCCACATACGAAAAAAGGGCTGGTGATATCGCTCAGTGGCACAGGTGCCCACTGGCGCACGAGGTCCTGAGGTCGACCCCCGGTACCCACCAAAAAAAAAAAAAAATCTATTTTTGTCTAATTCATATATACAAAGATTTTTTTTACCTTTTTACTTTGTTGTTCTCAGAACACGGTGAGCTAACTCCTAGCTGTAATTATAGAGAAACTAAATAATAAAATGGTGAGCTAACATTCAATTTTTAATTCCAAAAATTTTAAACTAAAGGCATGAATTCACAGATACAGCAATGTTTTATTTGTATATATATGTGTATAGAAATGCATATATATTTTTGGGGGGGGAGTAGCCCTAGAGTCTGAACTCAGAGTCTCAAGCATGCTAGGCAAGTGCTCTCCCACTGGGCTACATCATCCCCAGCTCTTTTTGAGACAAGGCCTCACTAAGGTGCCCAGGCTGGACTAAAACTTGCTATAGTGTGCACCACTGTTGCTGCTGTAAATATTAACACTTGAAATTTTCCATAACACATTTCTGTTCTACTGGCTTACTCCTGACCTATATTTTAGTCTTTTATTAAAGTTCAAGATGCTGTGTATCCAGTGACAGTGCTCAAAAATTTGCATAGTCACCACTAGTGTCAGCACTCTGGGAGGCTAAAACAGGAGTTCAAGCTCAGGAATTCAGCAACTTAGTGAGACCCTGTCTCAAAATAAAAAACCAAAAAGGGCTGGGGATGTAGCTCAATGCGAAGGCCCTGGTACCACACACACACACACATACACAAAAGAAGAAAGAAGGAAGAGGAGGAGGGAAAGAGGAGGGGAAAATATGAACATTCATCGATTTATTCAACAAACCCTACTGATCATCTGTGTCGCAGTCACTTTTTAAACGCTGGCAGTACAGTATTGAGCAAAACCAGAAATGGTCTCTGCCCCCAGGGGGCTTTCGGTTTAATGGGCAAGTATGGAATAAATAATTACACAAGTTTAAAAACCATGGTTGTGACACTGAGTTAAACAATACTAGGAGAGTCTGTACCAGTAAATTTATTAGTTCTCTGTTTTCCTTTGTGTCTCGCAGTGCTAGGGACTGAACCCAGGCCCTGAGCACGCTAGCTAGGAACTCTACCAATGAGGTGCACCCCTAAATGTTAAGGGAGAATATAGGTTTGTGCGAAGGGAGGGGAGAACATTACAAATGGTATGATCTGTGCAAAGGCCAGACAGGGATTTGAGCAAACACGAAAGTCAAAGTCAATTCCTATCTGGGCATGGTGGTACACACCTATAATCTCAGCACTTAGAAGGCTGACGCAGGAGGATCAGCGAGTTTGAGGCCAGCATGAGCTACACAATGAAACCCTGTCTCAAAAAAGAAAAAAAATGAGTCAGGTGTGGTGGCTCATGCCTTTGATCCTAGCACTTGGGGGCTGAGGCAGGAGGATCACTGCGAATTCAAGGGCAGCCTGGGCTACATAGTGAGTTCCAGGCCAGCCTGGACTACCCAGCAAGACTTCGTCTCAAAAAATCAAAAAACCATACAAACAAACAAACAAAAAACCCAAAAAACCCCCCAGTTTCTCAAGAGTGTTGGGGGAGAGGAACTGCAGATTTAGACATGAAGGGATCAGGAATCATGATATGGGTGGGGTAATTGGCTCAGGTTTGCATTTTAAAGAATTACTGGCTTCTGCAGAGAATGGATTGAAGGGGGGGCCAAAATGTGTGGTATACTACTATATATTGTGATAGACGCCTCCCTGAAAGTATGCATATAATCTTAAACTTCTAGAAGACAAAAAGCATTTTAAACTGGGAAGGGTGAAGCAGCAGGATTTCTGTGAGCTCAAGGTCAGCCTGAATTACTGAGACCCTGTCTTTAAAGGGGTTGGAATTTTCTAAGAAACATCCTGGTTTTTATCTTTTCGACTTTCTGTATTTACTGTATTTGATTGGGGAGGGGAGACTGGTTCATAGTAAGGGGAGGAAAAGAAATTTTTCTCTAAAAGTCCTGGGAAGAACTGTGTCACTAATGAAGTTAACTACTAACAACTCTTCCCTCCAAAATGAAAATAACTATTTTTAAAACTATATAATCAATATAAGACTATAGAAAATATATTAGGAAAGTTTTTAAATTTTTATTGTTTTTCTGAGACAGGGTCTAATTTCGTAGTTCAGGCTGGCCTTGAACTCACCATGTAGCCCAGGCTGGCCTCAAACTCGTGACAATCTTCCTGCCTCAGCCTCTCATGAACTACTACACTGGCTAGGAAAGGTTTATGAACAGTGAAATTTTTTTTTTTTTTAAAGATTGCTACTTTTCCATTTTATTTATTTTTTCAATTAATTAATTATTTTAAGACAACAAGTAAGCATTCTCCTGTATTAACAAACTCAAGCATTAGAGAATGTGCAAATACCTTTTGGAGAGAAACATTGCTCAGTATAAGATTAAGCCATGTAAAAGCTAGGTAAAAATAGAAGACTAAGGAATGGAATAGTCACAGTGAAATTGCATTTTCATACTAGGGAGACAATACGATGTTTACAAATGTGCATCCGGTTTATTTCGCTTGTGACTATTTTCTCGAGTTGCATCCATTTACCTATAAAAGTTTCCAGTTTATCCTTCTTTAGGGCTGAATAGTACTCCATTGTATAAAAATACCACATCTTTCTTATCCATTCCTCAGTTGATGGGCATTTGGGTTGTTTCCAAGATATGGCTAGTACAAATTGTGTTGCTATAAACATGGGTGCACATATATCGCTGTGGTACGATGTTTTTAATTCTTCTGGGAAGATGCCCAGAAGGGGAATAGCCGGGTCAAATGGGACCTCCAGTCCTAGTTTTTTGAGGAATCTCCACACTGATTTCCACAGTGACTGCACCAGTCGACACTCCCACCAACAGTGGAAAAGTGTTCCTTTTTCCCCACAGCCCCTCCAGCATTTGTTATTAGTTGATTTCTTGATGATAGCCATTCTTTCTGGGGTGAGATGGTATCTCAGTGTTGTTTTAATTTGCATCTCTCGAATGACTAGTGATGTTGAACATTTTTCATATATTTATTTGCCATTTGTATTTCTTCATCTGAGAAGTGTTTATTCATCTCAGATGCCCATTTTTGGACTGGGTCTTTAAATTTGGGAAGTCTGATTTTTTTGAGTTCTTTGTATGTTCTCGATAGTAATCCCTTGTCTGAGGAACAGCTGGCAAACATTTTTTCCCATGTTGTGGGTTGTCTCTTCACTCTGTTGGTGGTTTCTCTTGCTGTACAGAAGCTTTTTTTGTGTGTGTGGGTACCGGGGGGCCGACCTCAGGACCTTGCGTGCCAGCAGGCGCCCGTGCCACTGAGCGATATCACCGGCCCCTTTTTCGTATGTGGGTTCCGGGAGTCGAACTCGGGCCCTCGCACTTGCCAGGCAGGCGCTTAAGCTGCTGAGCCATCTCACCGGCCCCAGAAGCTTTTTAATAAGATGAGATCCCAGTTCTTGATTCTTTGTGATACTTCCTGTGCCATTGGGGTTTTATTCATAAAGTCTTTGCCTACACCAATGTCTTCAAGAGTTTTACCTATTCTATTTTCCAGAAGATTTAATGTTTCTGTTTTAATATTTAGATCTTTGATCCATTTTGAATTTAGTTTAGTGCACGGTGAAAGATATGGGTCTAATTTTAATCTTCAGCATGTGTAGAGCCAATTTTTCCACCATTTATTAAAGAGGCTGTCTTTCTTCCAGTGAATGTGTTTGGCACCTTTGTCAAAGATAAGGTGGCTTAGTATGTCTGGAGTTGTTTCTGCATCTTCTAATCCATTGATCTTCGGGCTTTTTTTTTTTTTCCAATACCACGCCGTTTTATCACAGTAGCTTTATAGTATAATTTCAAATCAGGGATTGTGATGCCCCCTGCCTTGCTTTTGTTGCCCAGAATTGCCTTTGCTATCCTAGGTCCCTTCTGGTTCCAGATGAATTTTAGAATTGTTTTCTCTAATTCTGTGAGATATGTTGTTGGGATTTTGATCGGAATTGCATTAAATCTGTATAACAATTTTGGAAGTATGGCCATTTTCACTATGTTGGTTCTTCCTACCCAAGAGCAAGGGATATCTTTCCATTTTCTGATATGCTCTTCAATCTCCTTTTTCAGAGTACTGTAGTTTTCAGTTGAACAGTGAAATTTTAGATAATTATTGCCTCCATTCTGTTGGATGTCTTTTATTTTTTTATTTGGGGGGAGGGGTTCCAGGAATCGAACTCAGGACCTCACATTTGCCAGGCAGGCACTGCACCACTGAGCTAAATCCCCGACCCTGGTGGATGTCTTTTAAATCTCACCTCCAAGCTTGCATTCATACATGGATTTATATGTGTACTCGAAGGGCAAGGGCTGCCACGTCCCTGCACATTAGAAGGGACAAGCTAGGCATGGTGGAGCACACCTGTAATCCCAGCACTCAGGAGGCTGAGGCAGGAGGATCACTGTGAGTTCAAGGCCAGCCTGAACTATGTAGCAAGACCCTGTCTCAAAAAAAAAAAAAAAAAAAAAAAAAAAAAAAAAGTCTAAAAAAAGCAAGGGGCAGGGCTGGTGAGATGGCTCAGTGGCTTAAGCGCCTGCCCGGCAAGCGCAAGGGCCCGAGTTCGACTCCCGGAACCCACATACGAAAAAGGGGCCGGTGATGTCGCTCAGCGGCATGGGCGCCTCCTGGCGCGCGAGATCCTGAGGTCAACCCCCCAGTACCCACAAAAAAAAAAAAACAAGGGGCAAACCAGCTCCCACACATCTTCTTTTTAAGGGTACTAATTCCATTTGTGAGAGCTCTGTCCTTTATGATCTAATCACCTCCCAGGACCCCAGTGTTTTTGTTTGGTTTTGGGTTTTGGTTTTGGTTTTTTGAGAAGGATCTTGCTATTGTAATTCAGGCTGTCCTCAAATTATGTAGCCCAGGCTGGCCCCAAACTCGCAGCGATCCTCCTGCCTCACCCTCCCCAGTGCTGGGATTACAGGCATGTGCCACCATGCATAGCTAAAACTCCACTTTTTAATCCCCTGGTCTTGGGAGTTAGATTTCATCAGATTAGCCGGGTGTGGTGGCTCAAACCTGTAATCCCAGCACTGGGCAATTTAGCAATTTAATGAGACTCTGTCTCAAAATTTAAAAAAAGGGCTGGTCATGGTGGCACATACCTGTAATCCCAGCACTCAAGGCTGAGGCAGGAGGATTGCTGTGAGTTTGAGGCCAGCCTAAACTACATGGCAAGAACTAGTCTCAGAAAAAAAAAAAAAAAAAGAAGAAAAGAAATGAGGAAGGAAGGAAGGAAAAAAGAAAGAAAATATACAAAGTGTTACTTTGGTATGGCCACTAAACACTTTTTTTTTTTTTTTTTTGGTACTGGGAACCAAACTCAGAGCCTTGTGCTTGCCAGGCAAGCGCTGTGCCTCTGAGCTACATCCCCAGCCCGAACTTTTTCTTTTCAAGAGTAGGAAAAATTATTGGGAAAAGGAATGGTGAATAGGAATAGCTCCTAAGCGACAGGAGGGGTCCCAAATGGGGTGCCCTAAAAACTTATTTATAATGGCAAAAATAAAACAAATATCTATAAACAGTGAAATGTTAGTTAAATCAATTATAGTATATCTGCAGTTATTACATGATACTAAAAATATTTATTGATATTAAAGCACATTACTAAAATCATAAATATACTAGGATACAATTTATGAATATTAAACAATTAGGCAAATTGCCTAAATGAAGACTAGACAATAGTGCTTCATTCTGGGTACTAGAAACAATGGGTGATCTTTTCTTTCTATGAGCATATTTGAACAGAAAGTGTAACATTCAGTGTGGTTTATAATTATGCAGATATAACACTGGTAAAGTATATCAGGAAGCTGGGTGCAGTGGCCTGTGCCTGCAATCTCAGCACGTGGGAGGCTAAGGCAGAGGATCACCAGTTCCAGGTCAGCCTGAGCTACCTAGGAGACCCTGTCTCTGAAAAAGTAAACAAGAAAAAGAAAGCACATTATGTCTACTTTAGTAGCAAAGGGTGATTTAGGTGTAGGTACCTCTTGTAACACTTACACTGATTTAACCCATAAGGAGGTTGTGTAAACTGTGCTCCCTGTAAGCTAGGCAGACAACTGCACTAATACTACTTCTACTCAACTATGATTATTATTACCCTTAATGTAAACCTAATGGAAACATTAACTCAGTATCTTTTTGTGTGTATGTAGCACTTGGGATTGAACCCAGGCACAACTGACCTATATCCCCAGACCTTTTCTTTTTTTGAGACAGGGTCTTGCCAAACTCCCCAGGCTGGCCCCGCATGGTGGCACATGACTGTAATCCCAGCACTCGGGAGGCTGAGGCAGGAGGATCGCCTCGAGTGCAAGGCCAGCCTGCGCTACATAGTGAGATGAAGGCCAGCCTGAACTACATATCGAGACCCTGTCTCAAAACAAAACAAAACAAAAAACTGCCCAGGGTGGCCTGAACTTGTCATTCTCCTGCCTCATCCTCTTGAGCTGCCATGGTGCCTGGCTAACTCAATACTTGGATAAGAAAAATAAACGAGGAAATAGAAGAAAAGGACCTATCAAAAAAGATTGCAAGGGAAGATATAATAAATCATCTCATAAACATCCACTATTGGCCCACTTTATGCCAGGCCGGGACCAGGGGAGAGGGAGTGGAAGACCGTCCCCTGTCCTGATGTACTTCACTCTGGTGGCTGAGCCCTGCTAGTGTCACAGATGGAACCATAGGTCATCCTCTCTAGAACCAAGAGCCAATGCCCAGAGAAGCACAGGACCTCACCAAGGCTTTGGTAAAGGACAGCTGAGTATGACCAAGGCAAATCAGCCAAGCGAGATCCAGAGCTAATCTTCACCTCGGAGGAATGGCACCACAGGAGCAAGCACCATCTCCTGCAGCTTTACATAGACTACAGTGAAATTAGGGGACAAACTGCTTGGGGATACCCCGTTCTTGAGGGGTTCCCCTGCTAAGCATAAAGGGAAATTCCCTTAAATATGGTAGAACCCTAACAGTAAATATAGGGGCTTGAGGGGAGAACAGATCCCTGCTTGCTAGCAGGAGACTGGAAGGGGTGGGGGAATTCCTAAAAACTCCATTTACAGAGTAGGAGATCCCCTTCTGCTGCTCAAGTTCCCTTGCTACAGGGTATGTATTCTGAGAGACATCTGTGAGGACTAGCCCCTTGAGCTTCCTGATACCTAGGGTGTCTGACCTTCCTGTAGGGTTTACAGGAAGATAACTTAATAAATTCACACACACAACATATATGAGAAATATGTATATATAAGCACACAGGTACACACATATGCACACACCCCACTCACTGGTACTATTTGGCTGTTAGTTCAGTGGTCCTAGAATCTAAGCCATTTACTTGTATTCCAGCACTGTATGCCACAAACTGATCAGTTCAGTTTCAGTGTAATTCTAGACCATTTTATAAAACATTAGGTAAGAGCTGGACATGCAGGTACATGCTTGTAATCCCAGCACTCAGGAGGCTGAGGCGGGAGGATCCTCGTGAGTTCAAGGCCAGCCTGGGCTACACAGTGAGTTCAAGCCCAGCCTGAACTACATCATGAGACCCTGTCCCCAAACAAACGAACAAACAAACATTAGGTAAAACAGATGTCTGAGAAATATGCAGTCCTGAAACAATACCATTATGAATTCACACATTTTTGGCTGATTCTAAGCACTTCTAGAAAGCAAAAAACAATGTAATAGTAGCATTACTTGATAAGAACACCTATCATGTATTAGGGATACAAGAAGAGAGGAAGCAGATTTGAATTTAATAGTTTTAGAATGAAAACAGATTTTAAAATTGAAATAAAAAATTAAATTCATTTTCACCTTCTATCACCTTAATCTTAGATAAACAATTAACTTTAGTAACACCTCTTTTTTTTTTTTTTTTTTGTGGGTACCGGGGGGTCGACCTCAGGACCTCACGTGCCAGCAGGCGCCCGTGCCGCTGAGCGATATCACCGGCCCCTTTTTCATATGTGGGTTCCGGGAGTCGAACTTGGGCCCTCGCGCTTGCTGGGCAGGCGCTTAAGCTGCTGAGCCATCTCACCGGCCCCAGTAACACCTTTTTTTTTTTTTTTTTTTTTCCTCCTTGAGACAGGCTCTCCCTATGTGGTTTAGGCTGGCCTCGAACTTACAGAGATCCTCCTGCATTAGCCTCCCAGAGTTCTGGGATTACAGCTGTGTGCAAGCACACCCCTTAGTAACCCCACTTTTTAAGGGGGATAGGGCTGTGGTGGTTAAAATATAAGAAATAATGTGTTGCAAAATGTACTTGCAATGTACATTTACAATAATGTACTTGCAAAATGCCTAGAATTTAAAAGTACATTAAGGAAAAAGCATAGTATTATCACATGACTCCATACATGGCTCATATTATATACAGCCATAGTAAGCAGAACTGTAGTTTTTCCAGGGTATAAGTCAAATTTCCACCATTATAGACTTTCCAACAACTAAAACCTACAAACTCTACCAACCCCGAAGACCTGTATCAGAATTTCAAGCTTGTTGTTCACTAGTGGCAAGATGACAGTATAGACAGGTGACAATATCCTTATTACTGGAAAAATAATTCAAAGCTCGCCTTCTTGTGAGAAGGTAGTAGCGTCATTCTTTTTTTTTTTTTTTTTTTTTCAGGCTGGCCTTGGACTCACTGTGTAGCCCAGGCTGGCCTCGAACTTGTAGTGACCCTCCTGCCTCGGCCTCCCAAGTGCTGGGATTACAGGTGCACAACACCACGCCTGGCAGTAGCATCATTCTTTATGCTTAAATTACATTTACTCTGTAAGGTGGAACTAATGTTTGTTTTTTGTTTGATACACAACATTATTCATATACATAGGTACTAAAATTAGAGTGAATTAAGTGAAAGTGGATGTGCATGGTTATGCTATCTTATAAATTGCTCAAGGAAATTTGTTTTTAAATCTAATCTTAAAAAAATACCGCGTTTCATATTATATAAAGGTTCAAATATTATTTTTAAAATAGAAAAAATTCTAAAGACAACAAAATCATAAAATCATAGATCCTAAAAATTGTCAACATGTGCTGATTATAAAGTATATATTATGTAGGAGGGTAAAGTCTCTAACAATCCCTCCTATATCATTCATAACTGTAAAAAGTTCATGTATATTCTCATTTTTGCATGCATATCCTAATATGTATTTTTAATGTAAAAAACTTGCCATATAAATTTTGTCAACAATTATTTTGGGCATATTTTGTATTAGTTTGTGATTCAACTTCTAACAAGCATACATCTTAAAACAGTCTCCTCTCTTGTTTGAGAACATTTGTTTTTACCTGAAACAGGCTTGAACAAAAATAATTTAAAATTCACCTCGCCTTGCAAATTAGTAAATGTGTCTAAACCTGCTGCATTTTACATATTAAAAAATTAAAAAATCAAGCAGTGTAAGGGCTCTAAATAGGAAAACCTTGTCCTGAAAAACCCGACCAAGATTATAATTATGGGAGGTTCATTTCCTGTGCAATCTGTTCTAATCATTCTAAATTCTATATGCAACGTAAACATCTACAAAAGAGTCTTAAAAATTAATTCCTGCCTTGAAATACCATCTTCGCAGCCACACACATTCTTCGGAGCCGAGCGCGACGACCGCAGGAGCAGGCTCCTCCCCGCTGCTGGGGAAAACCCTGCCTAATATTTATAACGTTATGACATACTGTAATACTCACAAGGTGGTTGTAGAAGTATAAACACGACTGGAGTTATCTGATTGGCTGCTGGTGATGTAACACCCAGGTCAATACTTCCCAGCGAACGCACGTGTTCGACCTTTTATTTAAATTTCCATTTCATCACAGAGGCAAGACACTCGGGGCGGTGCATTTTCTGTGCAATGATTACTGCCCCGGGCCCGAGGTGTTGCCTCGCGCACACAATGCACCCGAGGAGGCGTCCGCGGTCGGACCCTCCCGGCGTGAAAGGCACCGCCTGGTCTAGTCTTTGTGAAGGAACAAAATAAGTTCACTTCCTCGGCTGCCGCCGCCCACCACCCACCACCCATCACCCATCCCCAGCAAATGACAAGGCTGGAGCGCAGCGCCCACCGCAGTTATTTCCAAAGTCCCAGGTGAACTCGTGGCGAGGGAGGAAAATGCGCGTCCCGGGCGCGGGTAGGTGCGCGCGGGCAGCGGGGAGGCGGCCCGACCCTGACACTCGCCAGCTGTTTGTCCTCCGCGAGGCCGGGCCCCTCCCCGGGACCCCCGGCCTGCCGCCCGGCCTTTTGTCCCCCGCCCCCCGGCCGACTTCCTTCCCCGCGGCCGCACCCCCGCCCCTAGGCCGAGGCGCGGCCCGGCCCCTTTCCCGGTCCCCGGGCGCCCCCACCCCAGCGCGGCCCAACCCCAAGCCCAGCCCCCCTCCCCCAGCCGGCCCCCACCCTTTCCCCCTCCAGCGGTTACTGCTACCCCGGTGCATTGTGGGCGCACGGTCCGTTGTTCATTTGCCATTCGACCTCCGCCAGGGCCTGGTCGGACGGAAACGCTCCGCCGGCTTTATTGTCGGCTCGTTATGTGGCGGAGCCCGGCAGTGTAACGCGCCTCTCGCCCTCAGCGCCTCGGAAGCCTGCGGCGGCGTCGGGACTGCTCGGCGCGCCCGGAGGAAGGATATCTGGTGGAGGGTCGGTGGCTGCGCGCGGCTTTGAAGGAGGGGGCGGCGAGGGGCTCCCGCACTCACTCCGCCGCTCAACTTCGAAGGCCCCGCGCGCTCCCCGCGGCTCGCCGCCCGCCCCCTTCTCCGCGCGGGACGCTGCCCGGAGCGCGGCGGGGCGGGTGTGGAGGACGACCCGAGCGGCCGGTGGCGGCGGCGGCGTGTGCGGCAGCCCCGGAGCGAGCGAGCTAGCGAGCGCGAGCCGGCGGGAGGGTGAGGCCGAGCCCCGCGAGACCGGAGCGCCGCGGGCGGGGGCTGGGGCGGCGCGGCGCGGGAGCCGCGGGGAGCGAGCGCGCGGGACGCGGCCCGAGGCCGGGCGCCAGCCGGGGCAGCGGGCGGCGGCGGCGCGCGCCATGTCGTTCAGTGAGATGAACCGCAGGACGCTGGCGTTCCGAGGAGGCGGGTTGGTCACCGCCGGCGGCGGCGGCAGCGGCTCCGCGAACAATAACGCTGGCGGGGAGGCCTCGGCTTGGCCTCAGCCGCCCCAGCCGAGACAGCCCGCGCCGCCCGCGCTCCCGCAGCCCAATGGGAGGGGGGCTGACGAGGAAATGGAATTGGAGGGCCTGGAGCCCCAGGACGTGGAGGCCGCCGCCGAGGCCGCCGCCGAGGAGACCAAGGAGTTGCTGCTCCCCCAGGACGCCGGCGGCCCCACCTCGCTGGGCGGCGGCGGCGCGGGGGGCCCCCTGCTAGCGGAAAGGAACCGTCGGACTCTGGCCTTCCGAGGAGGCGGTGGCGGGGGTCTCGGCAACAATGGCAGCAGCCGCGGCCGGCCCGAGACTTCGGCGTGGCCCCTGAGGCATTTCAATGGGCGAGGGCCGGCGAATGTGGATCTGGAGCTGGACGCGCTGGAGGGCAAGGAGTTGATGCAGGACGGCGCGTCCCAGAGCGACAACACCGAGGACGAGGAGGAGGGGGCGAGCCCGGGCGACGGCAGTGGGGCGGAAGGCGGCAGCTGCGGCCACAGCAGGCGGCCGGGCGGCGATGGCGGGGACGAAGTCGAGGGCAGCGGCGTGGGAGCCGGCGAAGGGGATACTGTTCAGCACTTGGCGCTCGCCCGGCCCAAGACCCTAATGCAGAAGCTCCAGTGCTCCTTCCAGACCTCCTGGCTCAAGGACTTTCCCTGGCTGCGCTATTCCGACGATACTGGCCTTATGTTTTGCGGCTGGTGCCAAAAGACCCCTGAGGATGGGGAAAACGTGGACCTTCCTCAAGTGGGGCATGATGAGCTTTCGCGAGGGACCCGCACCTACAAGAAAACCCTGCTCCTGAGGCACCACGTCTCTGCCGAGCACAAACTCCACGAAGCCAACGCCCAGGTACGTACAGTACAGCCTGATCCTGCTTTTCGAGATGCTTTGGGGAAAGGTTGATCAGCTTTAAAAACCCCCTTCCCGGGTGAAGATGTCTTTCCAGTGGAGAGGTGCGGGGAGCGTCTTCGTGGGGGGTTAGAGAGCCTGGGAACAAAGTTTTCAAAAGTTGTGTAGGGGGAGGGGAATGGAATGACAGCGCTGAATTTGTTTTATTTTTTTACGACTCAGACGTCGTTACTTATCAGATTGAGTTAAAAAGAAAAAGAAAGTGACGTTGAGTTTTAACCTGAAAGATTGAGTTTGGGTCAAAAATGTGATTAGCTGTGATTTTAGACAAGCCTGCTTACGTTCACAGACATTTAGTGTGCTAGAGGAAGTCAGTCTGGTTACTCTTCATGAAGAGATTGAACAATTTCCTTGAGCTTTGTTTGACGCTTTCACTGTTAGGGAAACATCAACCCAAACAAATTCTTGTATTAGGTCAATAATGTGAAATATGAAAGCTATATGTAAATACAGAGGAAGCTGTTTGAGTAACACTCCTTTCACTCGTGAATAATTTCACTAAATTCATGTCTTAAACTTGTTGAACTTTATCACCAAGGCTTGCTTTTGGTAAATTATTGTAGTTTTTACTTGTTAACTTCTACTTGGCTGTGAATTTTTTATGTTCTTTTTTTCAAAAGCTTTCTTGTAAACACAGTTTATATGAAGTACTTTAAACACAGCCATAGAGATGTTTAATGTGAATTATTTATACCTAATACTGTGGTTGATTTGAGCAGGTAGGAAATTTATTTACCAAACTCCTTGAAAGTCAGAAGTCCTTAGTTACAAAACAAGTAAACTGTGGAATAGTTTTTACTTCTTACTTTAACATTTCTAAAGATAGTAGCCTAACCATTTTGATAGCCCTTTTCAAGCCAAATAGATGTTGATTAGTCCTTTTTATGACTTTAGACAACCTGTAGTGTGATGGATGGAGTGTCATTCTTTTATATCGGTAGCCAGTCGTTGATTTTAGGAAGTCAGCGCTCAGATATTAGTCGTTCTCTGTGGTGTTTATGGGAGCGATCCTGCCGTTCAGCACACTTACACTGGAGTTAATTAGGCACATCGGTAACCCTACGGACACAGCACAAAAGTTTCTAAGAAGTTAGGGCTTTAACTTTAAAGCATAAGGTTTTTTTCCCTCAGTGGGCTCCATGATAGTTTTGGTTTTGTGGGTTTTTTTTTTTTTTTTTTTTTAATACAAATTTCAGTTGCCTAAGACTTGGAAGGTCATTTAAAGATAAAAAGCCCAGAAAGGTTAAGTGAATTGCCCTGAGACCTGGGTGACCACTGAGACTAAAACATATAAGGACTTCTAACAAAAAAAGAAATGAGTTTGGAGTAAATCAGGGTCAGATCTCAGTTTTCTGTAGTTACTAGCTTTGGGAACTTGGGCAAGGAGATAGATGTAACATTTTCTTGTCTTCTATGTGCCAAACACATTTATGTTACTCTGTAAAATATTATTTTTGTTTTACAGGAGAGGAATCTAAGGTTTAAGAGGGTTAAGTAATGTGTTTCTGAAGTTACTTAGTGGGATGATGGAAGCAGGGAACTTGTGAAAATGAAATCTTAATTTTCCCAATAATGGTTGGTGGGTTATTTAGGAAAGTTGAAAAAGGTACTTGGAGTGAATTCTAACACCTCCCCCCACACCCTTGGTCTCTCTACTGGGAATTGAATTCAGGGGCGCTCTTATCTCACTGAGTTACATCCCCAGCCCTTCTTATTTTATTTTGAGGTGGGAGGTTTCCCCAAGTTGCCCAGGCTGGCCTAACTTGTGATCCTCCTGCCTCTGCCTTCTGAGTAGCTGGGATTATAGGCATGCCTTGGTGAATCAACAGTGGACCAGTTATTCTTGTCAGCGTGGTGTCTCCCTGTAGGCAGATCTGAATGGGAGTGCAAATTATAATTAGCTGCTTAGTGAACTTGAAATCAGAGGTGGGGGGAATTAGTTGGACAACCTTCTGGTAGATTTAGGTATGGGTGTATCCTTCTTTAGACATGTATCTAGATCACAGAATTCATTCCAAGTTAAATTTTTTTCTAACTTGACCTCTGAAATATCCTTTCTCCTTCCCTTATTGAAATTGCCCTTTACTATACTCTTATCAGGCCATTTTCTTTAAGGACATTTTTCTGTTAAATTTAGTAAATCCTGTTTGTACTAAGCCCCCCTTTATTGGTTCTTATTGGTCTCCTTGATTGAGTTTTGGTGTTTTCACTTTGAATTGATCCTCACCATTTCTCTAATTTCTTAGTAACTTGAGTGTGAGGGACATCTTGCTGTCCTACAAATTTCTGTCTTGTTAATATGAATGACAGGTTCCTAATTTGTCTTAGTTCTTAGAGTTCAGCTTTTTTTTTTCCTTCTGTTATCCTGCAGCCATTGATTACCTGTAGGAGGCAGTGTAACATAGCTTGTAAGAGCTTTTGTGGGGCCATGGTCCAGGACGTTGGGTCCTAATCCTCTACTTAGCAGGAAAATTAATTAGCTTGTAGTTTCCTCACATATGCAAAGTATATGTGCCGAATCACTTAGTAAATAATAACTGTTATTTATTATCATGATTACTTATTTTGGGTTAAAAAAAATTTTTTTTTTTTTTTTTGAGACAGGGTCTCCCTGTGTGTGTAGTTTAGGCTGACCATGAACTCACGGTGATCCTCCTGCAGTTTTCTGAGTTCTGGGACTACAGGCATGAGCCATCACGTCATGCCTGGCTATTATCATGATTACTTATTTTTATCACAGGTATTTGCTACAAGATTTGTTTTTAAGGCAGCACTGGAGAGTGAATCCAGGGCCTTACACAGGCTAGGCAAGCTCTCGACCACTGAGGTACACACCAGCCCCAGAATTTTTTTTTTTTTTTTTTTTTTTTTTTTGGTGACAGGGTCTGGCTAGGTCTTCCAGGCTGGTCTTGAGTTCATGGTAATCCTCCTGCCTCAGCCTTCCCCAGTGTTGGGATTACAGGTGTGTGCCACCACACCAGGCTAGTGTCACCGGTTTTGTCAGTTTGTTTTTTGAGACAGGGTTTCACTAAGTCTTCCAAACTAGGGTGAAACTTTCTGTGTACCCAAACTGCTTGCCTTATTCAGTCTCCTGAGTGCTGGGATTATGTGCGTGTACCGCCACACTGGTGATTTTGCCGCTCTTGTGGAATTACTCTTTTTCAAGACAGGGTCTCGCTAAGCAGTTCAGACTGGCCTTGAACTCACTATCACTATGTAGCCTAGGCTGGCCTCGAACTCACAGCAGTTCTCCTACCTCAGCCTCCTGAGTGCTGGGATTACAGGCACGCACCACCACACCTGCTTTGGAATTACTCTTGATCTAGAGAGCAAGCTGTTTATCCCTTTTATACCTTCTGAGACTTTAGCCATCAGAGTCTGAGCATTTTGAGCCAACTTTTCATCATACATGTAATTTTTTTCTGAGCTTCATAAATAATGTGTTGCACTAGCTTTTCTTAAACATTGAAATGAGAATTTTAGAATTCAGGTAAGAATTGGGGCCTGATGTAGTTCACTCCCTTTATTTTCCCCTTTTACTAATTTCTTGGTGGTGCTGGGGATCACCAAGGCCTTCTGTATCTTAGGCAAGTAACTCTACTACTGCGATACATCCCCAGCCCTTTTTCTTTTTAAAAAATATTTTTTTGAGAGTAGACAGATCTTAGTATTCACTGAGGGTTACTTTTATTTCTCATATTTTCTATAAATAAGAAAAGTTCTTTGTTAATATTTTTGGTGGTGACCAAAAATACTTGAACACATTCTTTAAATTTTTGATTTTTTTTTTTTTTTTTTTGAGATGAGATCTTACTCTGTTGCTTTGGGTGGCCTTGATTTTCTGGGCTCAAGCAATCTTCCTGCCTCACTCTCCCTAGTAGCTGGGACTACAGGCATGCACCACCACACACCTGGCTTTGATATTCTTTTAGTGGTACCTTAGCTACTTTTTAAACTTTTTTTTTGTACTGGGAATTGAACTCAGGGCCTTGCGTTTGCCACGCAGGTGCTGCGTCATTTTATAAACATTTTAAAATTATTTTTGCAGCACTAGGGGTTTGAACCCAGGACCTTCACACAACACTACACCCCCCAGCCCCTTTTATTTATTTTGATACGGGGTCTCACTAATTCCCCAATTTACCCAGGCTGGGCTTGCAGTCCTGCCTCATTCTCCCAGGGTGTTGGGATTATGGTCATGTGCCACCAAGCCTGGCTTATACTTCAGTATTAAGAGCTGCTCCTGGGGATAGTCATACCGAGGTTTGAACCCAGAGGGTCTGAGCTATATCCCCAGCTTTTGTTTTAAAATTTTTATTTTGAGACAGGGTCTTGCTAAGTTACCCATACTGACCTTGAGTCCTCCTGCCTTGGCCTCCCCTCCCCAGTAGCTAGGATTACTGGTGTGTGCCAGTACACCCAGCTGGGGGTCTTTTTTTTTAAATTTTTTTGAGTCGGGCTCTAGCTATGTAGCCCAGGCTGGCCTGGAACTCACGGCGATCCTCCTGCCTCAGCTTCCCAAGTGCAGGGATCACAGGCGTGTGCCACTTCGCCCATACTGCACACTAACTAGTTACACCAGTGGAGCTCCATAAACATGCTTTCTCAGTCTGTGTTCAGAGCCTTCTGTCATAGAGGCTGTATTTATAAGGATGCAGTTGGTTATTTTGTTTTTTGAGAGGGACAGAGAGTACTAAGGGTACTTTTATTATGAGTAACAACTGGACTATATCTTCAGAGTCAAGTTCAATGATTAGCTCTTTCAGAATTTGACCATTTGGCCAGGGGATTTAAATGTGCTTTAATTACCGTGATTATCATTGTATTTTAATTCAAACCACTCTCTATCCAGTTGTGAAATTTTCTAGCCTCAATCACCCAATTTGTCAACTCTTTTTCTGTGCACTCACAATTAAATTGTAAATTAAATATTCCAGAAATTAGTGAATTTAGACCAGTGATATGATTGAGATTACTTGTTGGATTATGTTGATACCAGGTGTAGTAAACAAAGAAGGCGAGGCAGACATACTAGCCTTCTTTGCTTTGGGCAAGAATAAGGCCCCAAAATTGGCTGATTGGTTTGCTTTTAAAGGTGTAGGGAAAAAGTCTGAAAGACCTTTGACTGAAAGGAGAAATAGATACTAACGAAGAGACTATGGCCCAAAATTACGGTTGTATAATACTTAAAATTTGTTGTATTGGGTTCAGTGAAAACTGGTTCATTTCCCTTGTTTTTCAAATTTTTGGTAGTGCACTTTATTGTATTGGCATGGCTTTTTTCCCCTTAAACTTAACTATATTAGGTAGATACAAGGCACTAGAGATAATTTATTTATAAGACTTTCTCTGCCCTCGAGGAACTTTGTTGTATTGTAAGGAGATAGACATGAGAATAAGATAATACAGATACCATGGTGGAAGTATGTTCAGGGTGCAGTGAAGATGGTAAAGGAAGGGATTGATCATTTCTACCTGTAAAGGTTGAAAGAAGCTTGTAGAACTGGCTCTTGGACTTAATTATGTAAATGAATAGGATGACATTCTGGAACTACAGTTGGGAGGACCATAAGAAAATGAAGAATGGTGTCTTTTGGTTTGGTTTGGTTTTGTTTTGCTTTTTTGAGACAGGATCTTACTGTAGTCCAGGCTGGCTTGGAACTCGGTGCTCCTGCTTTCAGCCTCCTGAGTGCTAGGATTACAGGTGTGAGCCACTGAGCTCACTAAGAGTGGTGTCTTGTATCTACAAGAAAGGTATAGTTTAGAGGCACCTGTGTTTTGTGTGTGAGGGGCACTTAAATTTTTAAGAAAAAGCTGGTAGTAAAGCATATCTTTGATAATCAAGTTGGTAGGATGTTATAATCCCTTGAAGTCTGTCTTCCTTCCCCTCTTGCCACACACTTAGAATTTATGTGGGTAGTATTTAAGGCACAAGAGAGAATCCCATTAATGAAGGACATCATAGTGTAGTGATCAAAAGACTGTAAAGAATAGCTTCCTGTATCTCTACCAACTATTATTTTGTCACTATCACTAGTACATTGATATCACATTTGCTATCATAGCCTTTGTCCTCATATTCTTTTTTTTTTAATGTGGGTACCGGGAGTCGAACTCAGGACCTCACGCTTGCCAGCAGGCGCTTGTACCACTGAGCGATATCACTGGCCCTTTTTTTCCTTTATGTGGGTACTGGGAGTCGAACTCAGGACCTCGCGCTTGCTGGGCAGGTGCTTACGCCACTGAGCCATCTCACTGGCCCTGTCCTCATATTCTTACATAAAGGTGAAATTTTTTTCTAATTTTTTTAAATGGTAGCAAAGTTTTATTAAAGATAGGAAAAGAAACAGGCTCTGCAGAGTGAGTTTCAGCCAAGTAAAAGTAGGAAAAGAAGTACACCCTGCAGCATAAGGGCAGGCTATCCACACAAGTAACAATACAGTGGCCTAAAATTTGGATATGGAAATGGAACTTAGTGTTTTCTTCCAGTATATTCTAGTGGGTTGCTGCAAAAAAATACAGATTTTGATGTTCTGGTGTTTTTAGCTTAAACTTTGATGTTTGCTTTGGAAATGTCTCTTCCACTAATCCATTTATTAAAACAAGGACTGAAATTTTGAGAGAAGTAAATACTACTTTTTTTTTTTTTCCATTAAATAGCATTTTCCTAACATTAATGGATTGACTATGAGCTGTTGAAGCTGAAATTTGTAGTATAGTACTTGTAGCTAAAGTTAGCTTCTCCTCCTCAGAAGCAGTAGTGGTCTTGTGTTCCACAAGCTGGTAGTGTTATCTCATTTCCCAATACTGGAAGGCAGTTAAAGGTCTTTCTTCCTTGACTCTTCCTCCTATTTATTTCAGATATTTTCCCAGTTTCTGCCTCACTTTCTATTAACATCTATGTTGTCTTGTTAAGGTCCTCCTTTCTTGCAAAAACATTGCAGTATTATAACAGCTTCCTAACTGGTCACAGTATTTGCAGACAGTCTCTGGTATTAATATTAATTCCTGCCACAGTGGTATTCCAGTTCTAGCACTCTCCTTTTAAAAGCTCTAGCCCTGGGTTCAGTCCCCAGCACCAAGAAGAAAAAAACATCTGTATCAATTTACCTCTCCTCTGTAGAGATATAGATATAACCAATTATAAAAAGCTCTTTATTGTACCCATAGTATTTTGTTCTTAATCTTCTGAGTACCCACGTTTATTATCTGATGAAAGAGATGGACAGCTGGGCAAGGCGGCACATGTCTGTAGTCCCAGCACTCAGGAGGCCGAAGCAGGAGGATTGCAAGGAGTTTGAGGCCAGCCTGGGTAACATAGTGAGTTAAAGGCCAGCCTGAACTACATAGGAAGAACCTGTCTCCAAAAAAAAAAAGAAGAAAATGATAGGCTCTTTGGGGGTAAGTGGAGCACCTTGAAGTTCTTTGATGAACCTAGAATCTGAGATTCTACCAAAGGTGTCCAACCTATGACCTGTGGGCCATTTGCCCTTTATTTTTTCATGTTATAAAACTTTTTATTACTTATATACATTAAATTAGATATTTCATATACAACTCAAGACAATTCCTCTTCACTCGTTGTGGTCCAGGCGAGCCAAAAGATTTGACATCTGTGATAAACTATCCCTTTTTTTTTCTTAAGCAGTTTCATTTGTTTAGAATGTTCATCCTCTCATCTCACTCTTGGTATCTTCTAAGGCTGTGTTCAGATCTTCTCAAAAGTGTCATGTACAAAAAAAACTAGAATAGGTATACCTCCTCTCTGCTCTTACAGCACCCCTCCTTACATTATATTCTTCAGTACTTGAAGGGTCTCTGTTAGCCATAACTTCAAGTTTGGAACTAAATCACTTTGGTTCCCTTTAAAGACTATAGCCAAAGCAGACATTCAGTTAACAATTACTAAATGAAAGAGTAAAGTTAGAATTTTCAAGCTTTTAAGAGCTTTTTTCCCTGAGTAAAATAGTTATTATTCACAGCCTATGTCTGGAAATAAGTATAAAGATGATGGGTTAGAAGGATTTTAGCTAAACGAGTACTTCTCTGTATTCTCTAAGCTTTGGAAGAATTGATTCTAAGATCTCATCCAGATTAAAATTAAGATTTTACTTACGAGCATCTTCACAAAATCCAAGACCTGATACTTAGGTCTGAAAGTCCATTTCCTTAAAACCTTCGTTAACCATTTTAGACAAATGTCTGAGCTAAGTTGTGTTTTCCTTTTTGACAAAGGATAGAAAAGTTTTATATTTGAGAAAAGTCATTGTATAAATATTTACACCTCTTCATCAGTTTTTTTTTTTTAATCAGTTTTTAACTAGTGATAACTAATGCTACCAAAATACTGACTGGAAAAAGAATATTAAAAAAGGAACCAAAGAGAGAGATACCTGGAGTTTTTAGGAACCTACTTGATTTTGTGTTGATTTTGTGCAAATAATATTGGCAGTTTATTTTATTGCTATGTGCATATTTAGCTACTTTACCCAAATCTTCAAGTAATATTCTCCTTGGAGAATACACGTATTCTTGACTAGGAAATGTTTCATTTTGAAAGGAATATTTCATAGCCGTTACAAACACACATCATAGGGGCTGGAGTTGTAGTTCAGGGGTAGAATGCTTGGCTAGCTTATGCTGAGGCCCTGGTTTTATCCCCAGCACCACAAACAAAACAATCCCAACACTCTGGGAGGCTGCAGCAGGAGGATCACAAGTTTGAGCCCAGGCTAGGCAACTTAGTGACTTAGTGAAACCTCATCTCTAAATAAAAAATTAAAAAGGGCTAGGTTTGTAGCTCAGTGCGAAGGCCCCGAGTTAAAAAAAAATCACAAAACACATAGCACCATATAGTCTTTTTACTAAGTAATGAAAATAAAATTGGTAATACTGCTTATAAAATCAAGGGATATTATGTTCTTGTACATTAGTAATGAAAAATAGTGTCTACACAGTGTTTGATTTGTAGAGCTTATATCAAAATAGAATGGGCAGATACTCTAGTAGTTGGGCTTTTGACTTAAGTTTGTATTTATGTGTTATTTGGGGTTGAACTCAGGGTGTTTGCTTCCTCCTGTATTGATACAGGGTCTCACTGAGTTGCCCACGCTGGGCTCAAACTTGCAATCCTCCTGCCTCAGCCTCCCAGTTGCCTTGAGTTATTTTTAAAAGTACATTTGGACCCAGGGCACAAATGCACTTTAAAAAAGTTTAAGTCCAGCCTGGGCAATTTAGCAAGACTACCCTGTCTGAAAACATTAAAGGGCAAAGAATTTTATTTGGTGGTAGAGTCCTTGGCTAGGAAGGATGTCAAGGCCCTGGTGAGTTCAACACCCAGTACTGCAAAAAAATGAAAATAAAAATTAGGACATGGGGCTGGTGAGATGGCTCAGTGGTGTAAGCACCTGCCTGGCAAGTGCAAGGGCCCGAGTTCAACTCCCTGAACCCATATACGAAAAAAGGGCCGGTGATATCGCTCAGCGGCACAGGCGCCTGCTGGCGTGTGAGGTCCTGAGGTCGACCCCTGGTACCACCAAAAAAAAAAAAAAAAAAAAAAATTTAAAAAAATTTAAAAAAAAATTAGGACATGGGATGAAATAAATGCAGAGAATCTTAATCACACTGGTGGGACCAGCTTAGAAAATGCAGGGTACAGTGATCATACCCTACACTTATGCCTACAGTTACACATAACCATCTCCAAAAGTGTTTTGAACTGCTTTAAACTTTAGGCAGTTCTTGAATTATAAATACTAATTCACTGCTTCCATGAACACTTTATGAATATGTTCCCAAATTTTATTGTGTTTAAAATTGTTTTTTCCAGGTAGTCATACTGTTTTTGAATATGTATTACCTACAACTTTGAACCAAGTGAGCTTGCTGGCCAGGTGGAGCATGCATATAGAGTTTAATGCCAGGCCTTACACCAAAGATACCTCCTTTGTGTTCAGAATTTTCTGTAGAGAGCATAGGCAAATCAGTGAATTGTATTCAGATAGTCTTAAAAGGGAAAATGAGTAAGCAGCATGATGCTTTTATAGGAAGTTATATACTATGACAGTAATTACTACTACTACTACTACTACTACTACTACTACTACTACTACTACTACTACTACTACTACTACTACTACTACTATTCTGGTTTTTGAGACAGGGTCTTGCTATGTAGTTCAAGCTGGCCTGTTTACTGTGTAGCCCAGACTGGCCTCAAATTTGTAATGATCCTCCTGCCTCAGCCTCCCAAGTGCTGGGATTATAGACATGCACCACTATACCCAGGTAATAGTAATTATTACAACATTTTCAGCGTCGTTTTAGGTCTTTATATATTCGCACAAGTCCTATTTTCATTCCCTTTTGCTGAATGTTTTGAAATTTCATAGCATCATGGTTAATATACAAGATCTAGGTTAGATAAAACAAGGGCTGGAGTTACAGCTCACTGGTGAAGCCCTTGTGCATGCAGGAGGCCCTCGGTTTGATCCCCAGGACCACACACACACACACACACACACACACACACACACACACACCAAAAAAACACTTTTTTTTTAACCTAATTTCATTTCCCTAATCCTCTAAAAGCAAAAATTTGAAAGTTCACTCATTAATAGATTTGTATTGATTATTCTATTCTCGACTGTTAACCTGCTTTTGCAGAGGACCGAGTGTTTTGATAGGAGAGAAAATAGCTGATCTAGAGCATAAAACTTTTTGGTATGATGGGATAGGAATTGGGAGTGGGGGAGGTTTGCTATGGTAGAATGGCATTGTGCACCTGAGGCACCAAGATGAATTGGGGATGCGGTCAAGGATGAATTGGAAATGAAAAGTTCTCTACTTCCTGTACTTCATTCTATAGTGATCATATACCTCAAATTAGAAGGGTTATCTGCACTGATTCATTATCCCTATGCAATAGTGAAGTGTTCTGTAATTCTAATACAGTATCTTGGTGGTTTCAGTTGACTACCTGGGAGCAGCACAAAAATTCTTAGATGGATTGTGGTTTAGTTTCAGAAAATTGGGATTATTGTGTGTGTTTCCTCTATGACCAGGACTCAACAGTAAAACTAATTTTTATAATTTAGTCGTACCCATGATTGGGTTGAATGGAGTTTTGTGATTGTTTCGGAATCCACCATTTAGATGGTTTGTTTCTGTAAGAATTCTTTTTGCATTCCTGCCTTGCCAACACTCCTCTCCTTCCCTCCCCTCCTGCTGCCCTTTCAGCATGTTTATACTCTAGTCTACATCTTTACATGTTTTTCTTTATTCTCATAAAATTATGGATATGTATGTATGTTTTTTGTTTTGGTTTTGCAGTATGGAGGCTTGGGCCTAGGGCCTCTCTACCACTGAGCTTCATTCCCAGCCTTTTTTTTTTTTTTTTGGTGACAGTTTCACTGAGTTGTCTGGGCAGGACTCAAACTTAGAATCCTCCTTCCTCAGCCTCCCTTAGTGGTGGGGTTACAGGATGTATTTTGTTATCTTACAGAAGTGACCTATAATTAACTTTTTGTGTAAAAGAAAAAATGAAAAAATTTAATACTAATATAAGGCCAGCATTTTCATTTGTCCTTTTAGAAAGGTATTAGCAGTTTTTCTTGGGAAAAAATGATAACTTCAGTTATTTACCAAAGTTACTAAACTGTGCCAACCACTCTTCAGAGTGGTAGGGATATAGAGCTCTGCCTAGAGGGAGCCTGCCTGCTTAGTCACTTAGTGAAGAAAGTCATAAAGTTATTAATTATAACTAATGTTTGTAGCTGCTTTGTCCTTGTAAGAAAAAGGTGCAGGAACTGTGACTTACTCAAGGTCAGACAGTTAATTGGTATAGGCAACATTCTGAAATTAGACCATATACCTATTTTGTATCACACAATTGTTACATAGGAGTTTACCCAAACTAGAGTGATACTAAATGGAACTACAATCCATACATATATGATTGAGAAGCAAAATTTATATAATGACTTTTTAATTCAGATAATTTAATTTACCTTGTAGCTTATAGTATTTTTGACTCTGGAGATAAGGCATTTGAAAGTTGATTAGGAAATAATATAACTGGATATTCCTGTAGTAGGAATACGTTTTCTCCTGTCTTAACTTTATCAGTAGTTATGTTTAGTTAACGTCATTAACCTAAACTATTTGATAGCAGTGTTTGCCAGGACTTAAAATTTACCTTTTTAACAGTACATGCCCACCATATTATAACTTGGATATTTTAAGATCAGTATCAACCAGAAAGCGATGAAGCAAAGCAATTCAATTCCTATAAAGGAAGGTTTCATAAGAAAGTATGTAAAACCTTGTATTGCGAGTAACTTTTTCTGCGAGTGTTCTGCAAGAGGAACAGACATTTCTAATAAATTTGTAACTCGACAAATGAGCAATATCTTTCAACAGGAGTAGTAATGCTGAATGTCACATAATCACAACTGAGCTGAAGGTTCTCCCCTCTCCTTCCCTTCTCTCCCTCCCTCCTTCCCTCTCTTGATCTCTCTCACTGTGGGATTGTGGGTGATCAGCTCCCAACAAGAGGTTATGGAGAGCTCATCTACAGAGGAGGAGAAAAAGGCAGACTTCCTCACTTCAGATGAGATTAGGGACATGTGTAAAATGTGGGAAACAGTACAAAATTTTGTAGAAAAGCACCACCCAAATAAGGTTGCAGCAGTGTGAGCGATCAATCTGTTGAACGGCAATGTAATGTCACATTTCCACAAAATCCTCAAAAGGAGGCAAGAGCAAGTGTCATTGGATAGGTTCCTTGTTAAACGTGCACAGAAAAAAAAAGATTACATTGAGCCAACAGATAGCATTGATTCTGTTAACGATCGCCCTACACAATAACACTCCTCTCTCTTCCCTCACACCAGCCACAAAGGTTTTCAAAGGTAAGTGTGGGTTAATTTGCATATTTTCTTTGTTTTGTATTTTCTTTATTATTTTGTATTATATTACAGTATTGTAATTTTTATATGAATATTTTGGGTTGTGGAATGAATCATCTTGAGTTTCCATTTGTTATGGGGAAGTTCACTTTGCTATACAAGTGCTTTGGATTACAAGCATGTTTCCAGAATGAATTTTGCTCACCAAGGTTTTACTGTAATTACTCTTTTCGTTTTAATTTTAAATCTTAATTCATGTCCTTAGATTACATATGAAAAGAATAACCAATAAAATACTGGTCCTCAGTCAGATAAGTTTCATTTTTCTTATAGTAGCAATGAGTTATGCCACATTGTTCATTTCTTTCACCGTTTGGGATGACGCTTCAGTATCAAAATGTATAATTGCTAATCTGTATATTTGACTAGTACTTTTTAAAAAACTTACGTGGATAATGATAATTTTTTTTCCTTGGACTGGGGGCTCTAAAATGTAGATAAAATTTAATATTACTGTTTTCCATTCAATTACAGGAATCAGAAATACCAGCAGAGGAGGGGTACTGTGACTTCAATAGTAGGCCAAATGAGAACTCTTATTGCTATCAGCTTCTTCGACAACTAGATGAACAGAGAAAGAAAGATATTCTTTGTGATGTCAGCATTGTGGTGAATGGGAAAATCTTTAAAGCTCACAAGAACATCCTGGTTGCAGGCAGCCGTTTCTTTAAGACTTTATATTGTGTCTCAAACAAAGACAGCCCTAACCAAAATAATACTACCCATTTAGATATTGCTTTAGTTCAAGGTTTTTCAGTTATCTTGGACTTCTTATATTCTGGTAACCTGGTGCTCACTAGCCAAAATGCCATTGAAGTGATGACAGTGGCCAGCTACCTTCAGATGAGTGAAGTCGTTCACACTTGCCGAAATTTCATTAGAGATGCCTTAAATATAAGCATTAAATCAGAAGCTCCAGAGTCTGTAGTTGTGGACTATAATAATAGAAAATCAATCAATAGAGATGGTCTGTCTTCATCGCGGGATCAAAAAATTGCCAGCTTTTGGGCAACACAGAATCTTACCAATTTGGCAAGTAATATAAAAATGGAAAATGATGATTCTAATGTCGATGAGGGCCAAATGGAAACCTTCCAAATGAGTGACAGTAATTGGGCCCAGCATGGTTCTCCTGAATTGGCTGAAAATGAGTCTCCAGGTCAAGCAAAAGTGTTTATTTGGAATAATATAGGTTCCCAGGGAATTCAAGAGACTGGCAAAACAAGGAGGAAAAACCAAACTACAAAGAGATTTGTTTATAATACACCACCTAATAATGAAACAAATTTAGAAGATTCCTCAGTGATACAGCCACCTGTTGCCCATCCAGAAGAGAATAAGACCCTAACCATCAAGCAGGAACCAGGTAAATTTTGTATTGTATATAAAAAGACATCTCTGATTGCATTTTGATTCTAGTTATATACATACATACTTTTTTTTTTTTTTTTTTTGGTCTGAGATAGGGTCTCACTGTGTAGTCCAGGCTGGCCTCAAACTCATGATGGTCCTCTTGCCTCAGCCTCCTGAATGCTGGGATTACAGGCGTGTGCCACCACTCCCAGCCTAGTTGGTTGTAATCTTGGCATACATATATACATATATTTTTGGGGGGTGGGAAAGTTGAGACAGGGTCTTACTATGAAATGCAGGCTGGCCTTGAACTGGATTATGTAACCCAGGCTGGCCTCAAACTCACGATGATCCTCCTGCCTCAGCCTCCTGAGCACTGGAATTTCTTGGGTATGCTTTTTTTTTTTTTTTTGTGGGTACCGGGGGGCGACTTCAGGACCTCGTGCGCCAGCAGGAGCCCGTGCCGCTGAGCGATATCACCGGCCCATTTTTCATATGTGGGATCCGGGAGTTGAACTCGGGTCCTTGCACTTGTCAGGCAGGCGCTTACGCCGCTGAGCCATCTCACCGGCCCTTGGGTATGCTTTAAAATAACATTTTAATTAAATTTTCTTATTACAAAAGTAATTAATGTGTAACACTATATTTGAATGTTTGTAGTAGATTAAGGGGGGAAATCAGGCACACACAAAATCTGTGGTATATTTTGTCTTGGAATGTATACGCGAGTTTCTCAAAAGTTGAATTAACCAGTCTACATATACAAATGCTTCTTTAGATGAAGTTAGGTCTCCATAAACACACCATAAGATGAAATTAAAATGCACTTAATACACAGTTTACTGAAGTCATAGCTTAGCCTAGTCTACCTGAAATGGACCCAGAACACTGTGTTAGGCTACTGTTGGGCAATCTCATGTAATGCAAAACATATTTTTTTATAAGTGTTAATACCTCATGAAATTTACTAAGTAATGTACTAAAAGTGAAAAAGCATGTTGTGTGAGTGCGCTTTTTTTTTTTTTTTTGTGGGTCCCGGGGTCGACCTCAGGACCTCATGCGCCAGCAGGCGCCTGTGCCGCTGAGCGATATCACTGGCCCTTTCTTCGTATGTGGGTTCCGGGAGTCTAACTCGGGCCCTTGTGCTTGCCGGGCAGGCGCTTACACTGCTGAGCCATCTCACTGGCCCTGTGAGTACGCCTTTTCACTGTCGTTCTCAGTGGGAAAAATCTTAAGTCAAGCCATCTTAATTAAGTTAGGCATCGTCTGTGAACTTCACTGTACAAGGCATTTTGTAGATTTCCTCATCTGCTCATTTCCTCTGCTATTTTACAACTACTGCTAGAAAATATAGAGCCTGTAATTGTGATATATAATTATTTGGTCATTTTGGAACACTCCATTCCCTCCCCCTCAGGTATTTAAACGCGTGTTTTATAGGATTGTGGCAATTACATGAGATTATTCTAATTTGTTTAGAGCCACTATTCTGTTCTCATCACAGATCTTAGAGAAGTTGGAATATTTTAAGTGTGTCCACTGTCACCATCTTGTTTTTGTTCTCTTTTGCATTTGAGAGGCCTCTAAGACCTTTTTCTTCCATGTATTTCTAAAAGAATGTATACTAGAATCTTAGAATATCATATTGGGTCATGGGGATTCTTTTTTAAAATGTGTTAGACTGTAAAGAGAAAAATTTCCTTTATCCTTAGTGTAATTTGCATGTGCCTAACCTTATCTGAAGAAGCAGCTCAGTGGATTTGAGGTTTCTGACCTTAGGTTTGTCCAGTACTTTCATACTTGATTTAATACTTGTCATGCCTCAAAGCACTGTTTGGTGTCTGATTTACTTGATGGTGTTCACCTGAGGATGGAGTGCTTTCATTAAAAAGAATTACTGTTTTTAGTTACTAAGTGGCAAAATGGTTTTTCGGCTTTTCAAATTTAGGTTAGTTTAAGTTGGTAAAAATTTATTTATGTGAAAAAATAGCACGTGTATATAATGAGTGCTATTTGTTGCTCTTATATTTTATATCAAGTGTTTAGCAATAAATGCCCCCAGGAAGTTATGTTAATTAAAATATTAAGGGTAGAGATTGTTTATCTGGTCCTTTTGTTTTGACTTAATTTTATTATAGAATAATAATAAAAGACTTTGAAAGAGTTCTCAGAAATAGAGCTGCATTGGCTTTCTGCTGAATGGATTATTCTAGCATAATGGAAAGAAACCCTGTAGTGTTTAAATATACAGTATTACATACCTGCAGTTGCAAAGGCACACACAGAGCAAATTTCCTTTAAATAATAAGCAGATATTTTGGGCAGTAGTTTGATGGCAATACTTATTAGAGCTAACCCTATTAAAATTATGGCTTTTTGGCTTTCACTGTGCAGTTCGGGCTGGCCTTGAACTCACTTTGTAGCCTAGGCTGGCCTTGAACTCGCAGAGATCCTCCTACCCATTAAAATTATAGCCATGTATAATTGGAATGATTTAAAGAAAAGCAATAATTTTCAACCATAACACATATTTTGAAAAATATAGCAACACTACTAGCAATTTTGTTAACATCTTAGCATCCTTGTTTGAATCTAGTATGTCTTCAGTTTATCTCTTATATTGTAAAACACAATTATGTTTTTGTGTCATTGATACCACCTTGGGATATTGCTTAAACTCAGATTTGGTTTTATCGGCGGTATGCTACATTCCAGCTGTTAAAGTTTTTTACAACTTTTTAATGCCTCTAAATCCAATATCATTTGAGGGCAAAAAGATGGGTCTTACAAAAGCATTATAGTTAGGGCATAAGACATAGAACTAGGAGTTGGCAGATTTTTACTGTGAAGGTGAAAAACTGGTAATACTTGGCTTTGTTGGCAATGAGGTCAGGTAGTCAACACTACCATTTGTAGTGGGGGAGTAGTCATGAGCAAAATGTAAACAAATGAATGTAGAGGTGTTCAGTGAAACTTTTGTGCCAATTTTTGGTATAGAACTCCTCTCTTTTGCAGGCTGGTCTCAAACTCTTGATCCTCCTGCCTCAGTTTCTGTAGTACTGGTATTATAGGCACGTGCCACCACATCTGAGAAATATTTATTTTCTTAAGCAGTCTGTTTGTGTGTAGGGTGACCATTATTAAGAAGTCATTTTTTTTTTTAAAGAGAAGAAAAAACAAAACAAATCAAAAAAAGAACAAATTTTCAAAACAACATAATATGAGGGTAACAATGGTCAATGCATTACGTATTATTATCTTTAAGTTAGTTATTCAGGATACCAGACATTAGCATTCAATTGTCCAAACATTATTGGCTCAAACCTTACTCTTCAATGAACTAAGTAAAACTGGTAGTGTATCTATCTTAACCATCTTATATACATATACAATTTTTTTTCCCTTTCCCTTCTTTCTTTTCCCCATTCCAGTCTCTCTTTCTTATTGACCAGTTTCTTTTTGATTCACCGTGTCTATTGTACATTTTGGATCTTATTTACTCTTTCAGTTTCTCATACTAGAGAGACAATACGATGCTTACACATGTGCATCTGGTTTATTTCACTTATGAGTATTTTCTCGAGTTGCATCCATTTACCTATAAAAGTCTCCAGTTTATCCTTCTTTATGGCTGAATAGTACTCCATTGTATAAAAATACCACATCTTTCTTATCCATTCCTCAGTTGATGGGCATTTGGGTTATTTCCAAGATCTGGCTATTACAAATTGTGCTGCTATAAACATGGGTGCACATATATCACTGTGGTACAATGTTTTTAATTCTTCTGGGGAGATGCCCAGAAGGGGAATAGCTGGGTCAAATGGGACCTCCAAGCCTAGTTTTTTGAGGAATCTCCACACTGACTTCCACAGTGGCTGTACCAGTCGACACTCCCACCAGCAGTGAAGAAGGGTTCCTTTTTCCCCACAGCCCCTCCAGCATTTGTTATTAGTTGATTTCTTTATAGTAGCCATTCTTTCTGGGGTGAGATGGTATCTCAGTGTTGTTTTAATTTGCATCTCTCGAATGACTAGTGATGTTGCACATTTTTTTGTATATTTATTTGCCATTAGTATTTCTTCATCTGAGAAATGTGTATTCATCTCAGATGCCCATTTTTGGAGTGGGTCTTTAAATTTGGGAAGTCTGATTTTTTTGAGTTCTTTATATGTTCTCGACAGTAATCCTTTGTCTGAGGAACAGCTGACAAACATTTTTTCCCACGTTGTGGGTTGTCTTTTCACTCTGTTGGTGGTTTCTCTTGCTGTGCAAAAGCTTTTTAATAAGATGAGATCCCAGTTATTGATTCTTTGGGATAGTTCCCGTGCGGTTGAGTTTTTATTCATAAAGTCTTTGCCTACACCAATGTCTTCAAGGGATTTACCTATCCTACCTTCCAGCAGATTTAATGTTTCTGTTTTAATATTTAGATCTCTGATCCATTTTGAATTTAGTTTAGTGCATGGTGAAAGATATGGGTCTAGTTTTAATCTTCGGCATGTGTAGAGCCAGTTTTTCCAGCACCATTTATTAAAGAGGCTTTCTTTCTTCCACTGAATGTGTTTGGCACCTTTGTCAAAGATAAGGTGGCTTAGTATGTCTGGGGTTGTTTCAGCATCTTCTAATCTGTTCCATTGATCTTCATGTCTGTTTTTTTTTGCCAGTACCACACTGTTTTTATCACAGTAGCTTTATAGTATAATTTCAAGTCGGGAATTGTGATGCCCCCTGCCTTGCCTTTGTTGCCCAGAATTGCCTTTGCTATTCTCTTCTGATTCCAAATGAATTTTAGGATTGTTTTCTCTAATTCTGTGAGATGTGCTGTTGGAATTTTGATTGGAATTGCATTAAATCTGTATAACAATTTTGGAAGTATGGCCATTTTCACTATATTGGTTCTTCCTATCCAGGAGCAAGGGATATCTTTCCATTTTCTGATATCCTCTTCAATCTCCTTTTTCAGAGTACTGTAGGTTTCAGTGTATAGGTCTTTTACATCCTTTGTGAGGTTGATTCCTAGGTATTTCATTTTTTTGGATGTTATTGTGAAAGGTATTGTTTCCCTAATTTCTCTTTCAGTAAGTTATTTGTGTACAGGAAGGCTATTGACTTTTGAGTGTTGACTTTGTATCCAGCTACACTACTGAATTTGCTTATTAAATCTAGCAGTTTTTTAGTGGAGTTTTTGGGGTCTTCTGTGTAGAGTATCATGTCATCTGCAAATAATGATAATTTAATTTCTTCCTTTCCAATCATTATTCCCTTTATTTCTTTCTCTTGTCTAATTGCTCTGGCTAAAGTTTCCAGAACTATGTTGAATAAGAGTGGGGACAGTGGACATCCTTGTCTTGTTCCTGATTTTAGAGGGAAGGCTTTCAGTTTTTGGCCATTTAGTATAATATTGGCTGTTGGTTTGTCATAGATAGCTTTTACCAGGTTGAGATAAAGACCCTCTATTCCAATTTTCTGTAGGGCTTTTATCATTAAAAGGTGCTGGACTTTGTCAAAAGCTTTTTCTGCATCTATTGAGATGATCATATGATTTTTGTTTAAGAAGTCATTTTACATTGAGTGAAAATTTGCTTCTCCATAACTTCCTAATTCTGCCATTTTTGAGTACTGTAATTTGAACCTAACCTCTAATCTCTGTAGTCTACCTGGTAACCCTTCAAATATTAAGACATTAAAAAATTCGCCTGAAGTTCTGTTTTTCTAGGCTGCTATTCCTCCCCACCTTGTGAATACAAAGAATTGACTCTTTCCAGGAAAATTCTAATATAGAATACTCTGGGCCATGTTTCACCAAGGTTAAGGCCTTTCCCAAGGTCATTTCACCAGTAAAAGTAGCAAGGCAGGTTTCACATTTAGGACTATCTCATTAAAACCTTGCAATTAGCGACTAAACTAGTAGATCTGTTTCTTTTAAAAATGAGTCCCCTTAAACATTTTTTTTTTTTTTTTTTTCCTCTGACACTGGAGATTGAACGCCAGGCCTGATACATGCTGGGCCCTATATCTGTAGTTTGTTTGTAAATCATAGCTTTAATGTTGTCTTCTTGCTATATGTTTTAAAACTGTTGGCTGGTATTTGGATGCTTGATCAAAATTATTTTGATTGTGGAATAATTAAAACTCAACAAAAACTATAATCTGAGTAACCAGATTTTACGGGGGGTGTCATTAATATGTTTTGATAATGTGAAAATTTCAAATCCTCGTCTTGCTGATTTCCAATCAAATTTTAGCCAACTTAAATTATAGAAATATAATAGTATGTTCATGTAGGAGTCAATCAGAGTAAATCAGGTGTTAATCACATTTTTGATCTTTTGATGCTCTGGGCTAATAATGGAATTTTGTTTTCTGAGTGTAGATTTTTATATTTATGTCAGCCATACTAGCAAATTCCACTCATTGTAACTAATAGTACTATGTGTTGCATGCATGCATACTTCATTTTGCACAGATTTTAAATTGACGGATTTCCAAAATACAAGTAAAAAATAGCAAAGAAATTTAAAAAGTGCTAGTTATGGATATAGATAAGGTTGCCCTAGGTAAGTTTTTAAGTGATCCTAAGGATCAAGATACTAAACAACCTATCTCAAAAGGAAGAAACATGCTGATTCTATAGGATGGCAAAGTTCCTGGTACTGACTTCTGGAAAGTACTCATATGGATTTTATAGTTGACACTGTAGTATCATGGGCAGTTTCCTCAAGTGTTTCTACTAAGTGCTGTAGTAGGTTATTATATATAGTAGTTTTCTTCTCCTTTGGGGGGGTGGGGTTGACACAGGTGGGGTTGACTGTGTAGTGTAGGCTGGCCTCAAACTCAAGGCGATCCTCCTGCCTCCTGAGTGCTGGGATTACAGGCATACACCACCACACTCAGCAGTTTTTTATCTTTGATAAAAGTTGATATGGGGGCCGGTGAGATGGCTCAGCGGCTTAAGCGCCTGCCTTGCAAGCGCGAAGGCCCGAGTTCGACTCCCGGAACCCACATACGAAAAAGGGGCCGGTGATATCGCTCAGCAGCACGGGTGCCTGTTGGCGCGCGAGGTCCTGAGGTCGTCCCCCCGGTACCCACAAAAAAAAAAAAAAAAAAAAAAAAAAGTTGATATGGTTCCATGTAGATGACTGATTTTTCTTTCTTAATGCCCCATAAGTAGTCAAATGTAAGGTAATTTTATTTGATCAGAAGTCATACCAGTTCTTTTAAAATCTAAAGTTCCTTTCTCTCACCTCAGCTTCTGATGAGAGAAAATAGGTTTACAGCATTTGTTCATTTGTATTAAGCCTTACAAGTAGAGTTGAAATCAGGTTTAAGCGCTTACATTTCCAATTTGTATAATTGCCTTTTGGTTAAAAAGCATATAATTTAATATTTAGAAAACAATTTTGAGAAAAATATTCAAACTAGATAGATGTAAGGAATCCTAATGCCATATATTGGAAGTAATTATTCTAATTGCAGTAATTCTTTTTAATTATAGTTAGGTACTAGTCAGCACTTCTACTGTTCTATGTTTTAGGTGATAATTGATAGTATTACTTTTGGGCACATAGAATTCTGAAATACTTTCTAAATGATCAAATTTTTAGAACTAATAAACATTTTTTACAGTTTTGAAAACAGGTTAGGCCAGGGATAAATATCAGTGGCACAGGGCCACAGCACCTGCCTGGCAAGCACGAGGTTGTGAATTCGATGCCCGGTACCAAAAAAAAAAAGAGAAGAGAAAAGAAAACAGGCTATCTGATTTGAGAACTCCCACTGTTTTAGCCATAACATAAATGTAGTGTAAGAATTTTTTTTTTAATTTTAAAAAAGGGAATTTAGCTTTAATAAAGGAGACTTGGGCTTTAGGCTAAGTTTTGTCAATTAACTAGCCTTATGTATCTCCCAAAAAAACCTTTCTAATTGGTAAGAAGTAAAACCTCAGGCTCATAATCCTGAAACCATAAAAGTTCTAAAACCCCAAAGTTTTTTTGTAACTCATTTAAAACTAGTTATTCTTCAATGTGAATATTCATATTTTATGGTAGAAATGTTTTGATTATAGGGTGCTACCCCAGACTTCACTGGGGTGTTGTAGCTATTACTTTTTAAAAATACATAAAAATTCCTCATTCTTCATTTTTCCCCGAGAGGACCCGGATTCCTATTTTTTGTTAGTGATTCCAGATGCTCAGTTCAGGGATCCTTTTAGGGTGATATATATTATAAAAGATGAGCAACAAGACAAAAGGTTGTCATTTTCATTTGAAACTTATTTTTGGAAATTTGAAGATCTGTTAACAGATTTTAAAAGAAATACCCAACAGTGAGCTTAAAATATACTAAATAAGTCTTTCAAATATTTAAATCAGTTTGGTTTGTTTTTTTGAGACAGGGTCTCTTGCTAAGTAGTTCAGGATGGCTTTGAACTCACTGTGTAGCCCAGGCTGGCCTCAACTTGAGGTGATCCTCTTGCCTCAGCCTCTCACAGGTGTATGCCACCACGCCCAGCTTCAGTATTTAGGTTTAAATGGATAATAGTAATAGTAATAGAATAGTCTGTCATCATTTTTCGCTGCTTAGTTTATTTTCTTTCATGTGGAAGCTAAAATAATGACAATCTGTAAGTAGAAGAAGCACTAATAAGAATGAATCAGGGGCAAGAGAAAGTAATGGGTAGATTCAAAGCACAATATATACAGGGGTGGAATTGTCACAGAGAAACTCATTAATTTGTACAACTAATACAGGTTAACGATTGTAATTAAGAAACAAACACTTAAAAGAGTAGTTACAGCAGAAGGTACAACGGGAGGCCCCTAACGGCTCAGCAGAGTTGGAGAAGCTTGGTAAAGATTGCATTAAGAGTTGGATCTTGTACTGTGTAGTACTGCAGTTTTCTAGGAGAGGAAGAGGGGCATTCACTCCCAGGTGGCAAGAAATGAGAATATTGTAACTAACTAGGCAAAAGAACAGAACGGGGACTATAGCAAGGCTCTGAGGCGGGTTAGGGCTCCTTTGTAATTATCTTTGTATGTCACAGTAATGAATTGAGAATTTTTTTTTGCATTTTTAAAATTTTATTGGTGTATTTTAGATACACATAATGATCACATTCATCATAGGGAATTTGTACCTGTGCCTGATATATCTTCTTTTTTTTCCCATTCCCCTCTCCTCCCTTCAATCCCTCTTCCCCTCCTTACTTGCAAAAGCTCTGTTTCCATTTTTTTTTTTCCCTTGTCCCTTTCCTTCCCCTCTCCACCCTCCCTGTTCCCCTTCTCATTGGAACATTTTGAATTGTGGATTTTATTTTACAAACTGAGGCAACAAGAGGGTTTTTTTTAACTAGCCGGTCATGGTGGTACATGCCTCTAATCCCAGCACTTGGGAGGCTGATGCAAGAGGATTGCTGGGAGTTCGAGGCCAGCCTGGGCCTACATAGTGAGTTCAATGGCAGTCTGAACTACATAGCGAGACCCTGCCTCAAAAAAAAAAAAAAAAAAGTTTTTTAAACTAGATATTTGATATGTTTATGCTTGCATTTAAGGAATTAAAAATTGGAGAAAATTGTGCATGAATTTGAGGAGTGAACTGGTGAGATTTGTTAGGAATTATTTTTTTGGCAGAAATAAGTTATTTTGAATAATGCAAAGAAAAAACGTTAAGAGGCCCAATGTAAAACAGCGCACTCACTTGAGTGAATGAGTTTTGTTTTCTTTTTCTGTGGGTACTGGGGGTTGACCTCAGGACCTCGCGTGCCAGCAGGCGCCCTTGCTGCTGAGTGATATCACCGGCCCTTTTTTCGTATGTGGGTTCTGGGAGTAGAACTCGGGCCCTCACGTTTGCCAGGTAGGCGCTTACGCCGCTGAGCCATCTCACCGGCCCTTGAGTGAATGAGTTTAAGAATGAAGGAAAAATTAATACTACGTTTCTAGGGCACTATAGAAACTGTGAATGGTGCTCTGTGTGCTTGTGTGTGTGGGGGGGGTGCATGTTACGTTTGTCTGCATACATTTGCAGCTGGATTTACTGAAAGGGAAAAAAATGAAAAATACCTGCTTACGAAAAAAATAAGACATGCTTTTAGTACTGAATCTGCAGAAAAGAGAAACTTAATCTAGTATATACAGTATTTATATGATAATGAAAGGTAAAAAGTATTTCTGATAATATCTGTCATTCTTTCCAAGAGTACTGTGTATGTATTTTAACAAAATTGGAAGAGCCGGGCGTGGTGGTACACACCTGTAATCCCAGCACTCAGGAGGCTGAGGCAGGAGGATCGAGGGCAGCCTTACTAATCCTGTAGTAAGTTCAAGGCCAGCCTGAACTACATAGTGAGACCCTATCTCAAAAAGCGAAAAAAAAAAAAAAGGGGGGGGTGGGGGGGAATTTGCTTGCACCTGTGTCATGCTTTAATTATTGAATACTGAGAACCGGAAGCAAATGGGGAGACTGTCTTTTCAAACCAGTCCTGTCAAATTCAGTCTTCACAGGTAAGTCACTGTACTACCTGCTTCCCAAACTCAGAAGGGTTCCAAGCCCACCGTGTTCCACAGGGTGCAGACTGTGACCACAGGCACCATGACTAACTTCACTTAGTGGTACTTTGTTTTATATTGCCTTTTATAATTTACTCAGTGTTTTCAATTACTAATACCACTTTTAAATATTGCTACTATTTTCCATGTGAAAAAAAGTTACATGAACATGCTTTTGGTAGACTGAAGTTTATACGAGTCTTTTATTCCTCTCACATTCATTGCTTGTTAATAACATTTTAAAATTTATGACATCATTTTTACAAATTGCAGTACATGGGTAATCAGAAAGAAAATTTGAAGTTTAGAGTTTAAGATAGATAAAAATGGGCTGGGTGTGGTGGCACAAGCTTGTAATCCTCAGCACTTGGGAGGCTGAGGCAAGAGGATTGCTGTGAGTTTGAGGCCAGCCTGGGCTGTTACAAACTGAGTTCAAGGCCAGCCTGAACTGCATAGTGAAACTGTCTCAAAAAGACAAAAAAAAAAAAAAAGTATTATCATAAAGGACAATTACAGCTAATATCTTGGTTTCCTTAAAAACAAGGAAGATACAATGAGTTCTGGTTTAGCATAGAGTGAAGGTTTATTTTTTTTGTACATTTAGTAAAAGTAGTACAGTCACTAACAAATAAATTTGAGTATAGTCTTGTACTCTTACTCCCAGGATTGCACATTACCCAGATTTTTTGATTGCCTGCTGTGTAGCAGGCCCTGAAACCGGGTGCTCTTAATGAGCAAGAAGGCAGTGCAATACAGTTACTAAACAGCACGGAATTCTGTTACTAGCTTGTTGTTTAACCTCACTGGGCCTTAGTGTCCTCATGAATATAAGTTGAGGATACAAATATTCTTACTATTACATAGATGGGTAGTGAAACTTAGATAATTTATGAGAGGACTTAACTGCTGGATGTAAAAATTTTATTTTTGTTTTGAGGGGGGCTGCTGTTAATTTGTCCTCTGGGGAAAGACATTTGTAAAGGTAGAGGAAATTACACATCGCTTAACTTTTAGCTCTGGTCATTTAAATAGTATATTCCACACATACACCTGCTCCTAATTGGAAAAAGAGCTGTCATCTTGTGAAACTAGTGTTTTAATAAATCTTCAGAACAATTTTCTGCTGTTTTCAAAGAAATACTTTTTTCTAAGTTTAAATGAAGTGAAATACTTCATAGTAGGATCTTGACTAACGCAAAATCAAAAATGTTATTTATTTTGTAATCCTGTAATTTTAGAGAAAAAGGTGATGATTGAGAGTTACTGTCATGCTTCCTAGTAAAGCAAAATTCATTCCAGTGTCAAATGAGTTGTTTGTTGGTTGCCTGGCAGCAACCACACAGCAACATAACAGTGAATTGCTTAATGCTTTGCCTGTTTTTGTTTGTTTGTTTGTTTGTTTTTTCATGGGTACCGGGGGTCAAACTCAGGACCTTGCGCGCCCGTACCACTGAGCAATATCACCGGCCCTTTTTTCGTATGTGGGTTCTGGGAGTCGAACTCCGGCCGTCGTGCTTGCCAGGCAGGCGCTTATGCTGCTGAGCCATCTCACCGGCCCTAGCTCACCAATTTTGAGTTACCTTTTTTAATTTATATCAAGAACCAAGTAGTTGGTGCCTTTCAGAAGAGAGCCAGTGTAATTTAGTACCTGTACCATGGGTATGATTTTGTTTTTGAGGGGAAATACAGTAGAGGGAAAGGAAGAATTTATTTGCTACTTAGTAAGCTTTTGGCTAAGAAGTTCTGTACCTAGCATCTATGGTAGAATTAAAGATCACAAATTAAATTCTAATGATTTAGGCTGAGAGATAGGAAATACCTCTTGTAAGAACTAGTTGATGAAAGCCTTTAGCAAGTCTCTGTAGAATGTTACTAGAATAGAAACACCCTCTGTTTACATACTCATTTCCCCCAAAGATTAAGAAACCTAGTAGTTTGGATAATGTTTGTTTGTTTTGGGCACTGGGAATCGAACCCACAACCTCGTGCTTGCCAGGCAGGCACTATGCCGCTGAGGTATATCCCCAGCCCTGGATAATGTTTTAAATGTTTACTTTTTTTTTTGGTGGTGGTGGTACTGGGAGTTGACCCAAGGGCCTCATGTGTGCTAGACAAGCACTGCACAGTCTGAGCTAAACCCATAGCCCAGTTTTTATTTTATTTTGAGACATTGTCTTGCTAAATTGCCCAGGCTAGGGACAAACTTGTGATCCTCCTGCCTCTGCCTCCTGAGTAATGAGGATTACAGACATGCCCCACCATGCCTAGCTAAATTTTATTTTCTAATTAGTGAAATACATTTAACTTTGTGGGAAAATGAAGTCACTAAATTTCAGTTAATTTTCAGTTTATGGGTATATTTTAGTGTAATCATAAATCAAAAAGTTGAGGTATTATTTTTCAGGTACTGTTAAGACTAACCTTTACTTAGTAATACAAGGTGCAAAAGGCAAAATATTCTTTTTTTTTTTTTAATGGAGAGGCATATTATGTTCATAGTATGGAAGCTTTTATTTTTTATTTTTTGTGGGTACCGGGGGTGGACCTCAGTACCTCGCGCGCCAGCAGGCGCCCGTGCCGCTGAGCGATATCACTGGCCCTTTTTCATATGCGGGTTCCGGGAGTCGAACTCAGGCCCTCGCACTTGCCAAGCAGGTGCTTACGCTGCTGAGCCATCTCACCGGCCCAGCTTTTAATATTTTTATCAATACTACCCAAATCAGTCTGCAGATTTAATGCAGTCCCAATCAAAATATCAGTAAGGCAGAATAGTCAAGTCAATACTTAACATTTTTAAAGGCCTTTTATTTATCTGCATTATGACGATTTTTTTTAATACTGGGTCTCACTGTGTAGTTCAGGCTGGCCTTGAACTCACTGTGTACCCTAGGCTGGCCTAGAGCTCCCAGCAATCCTCCTGCCTCAGCGTCCGTAGTTCTGGAATTACAGGCATGCGCTACCATATCTGACTTGTTTCACATGCTTTTGATAGGCAGATTCCTCAAAAAGATTATCTGTATTGTACCTATTAACTGGTCATCTTCTGTTCAAAACTTCACCATCCTTAATTCTTTCTACTTGTCCCATTGCCCTCCCATTTCACTAGGGTTTTGTTGTTGTTGTTGTTGTTTGTTTTTTGACGGAATGGGGTTGGAGGTTGAACCCTAGGACCTTCACACTGAGCTACACCCCCAGTCCTTTTAAAACATTTTTTATTTTGAGACAGGATCCCACCAATGGCTAAGTTGCCATTGGGCTTAAACTTTCATCTTCTTGCCTCAGCCTCCCATAGTACTTAGATTACAGGTATGCTCCATCATGCCCAGCATCTAGGTGCTTATTGAATGAAGTGAAAGTAATACATATTTTCATTTCTCATCTCTAATTCTAGGCAGCATTGACAAAATAGACTACTTTTTCCCTGAAAGCCTTTTACATCTTTTTCTAGCTCATGAAATGCTAGAATTCTTCAATATACTTGGTCAGAGTTTTTCTTTTTTTTTTTCATGATTTCATCTGTTCACTGCTATGGTCTTGTTTGCTATTTATATTCTGACAACTCAGACATTATTTCCAGCTCAAATGCCAAATCTATAGCCTTTGCTGCAAAATTTCTCTACTTGGAAACTAAAATGAAAAAAAATTAGATCAGATGAGATGCCTTTTTTTTTTGGGGTACCGGGGGTCGACCTTAGGACCTCGCACGCCAGCAGGCGCCCGTGCCGCTGAGCGATATCACCGGCCCTTTTTTCGTATGTGAGTACCAGGAGTCGAACTCAGGACCTCACGCCAGGCAGGCGCTTACGCCGCTGAGCCATCTCACCGGCCCGAGATGCCTTTTTTTCCTCCCATTTTTACAGTAGAACTCTGCTCAGCCTAGTATACATCAGAGTGGTTAGAAGGCTTGTTAAAATACAGATTTCTGGGCCTCTCCTCCAAATCAATTCGTTAGGTCTAGGGCAGGCCTGAGAATTTCCCCTTATAACAAAGTTCCCCAATGATGCTGATATAGGGACTTTGAGATGCACTGCATTAGAGAGGCAGAACGACCTGTTTGACTGCTGGGAAGTGGCAGAGCTGGAATTTAAACTCACCACCCCGTCCCTCTCTCTTAGGTGTATCACACACTCCCTGTGTTCACAACTAAACATCGTATTACCCCTGTCTGGTCTACCTCCTTGGTTTCCTTTCCTACCATTAGTACTGTACAGCCTAGGTTTCCTCTTTTATCTTATCCCCTTGCCCCCAACATTCAGTCTGCCGCCAAGCCCAGTTCTACCCCCGCAAGCATTCTTAAATTCATCCACTTTCTTCCTGTGCCATTGCTGTCAACAAAAAGTCAAGGCCACCCTCAGCCCTTGTCTGGATTGTTAAAATAACTGGCCTGCCTACATCTCTTCACCCTCCTTTAATTCATTAGCAATAGCAATAAGTTTTTTTAAAAGACACAGAGTTAAAACTTTTAACTTCTTAAAATCTTTTAATCCATTGAGGTGTGGTGATGCATACCTGTAATCCCAGCTTTTCAGAGACTGAGGCAGGAGTATCACAAGTTTAAGAGCAGTCTGGACCTTATCTCAAGGCCTTATCTCAAAAATAAAAAAGGCTAGGGATGTAGCTAAGTGCTCCCTTGGCTCAGTCCCTAGTACCATTAAAAACATAGATACGTATCCTTTTATCCCTTCTGAAAAAAGGGCCAAGTCCTTACCATGGTGTACAAGGCTCAGTACGACCTACTATGCATAGTTGACCACCATTGATACCACTCTTCCACAGTCATGCAACCCTGCTGTCCTCTAGTGCAGTGCCAAAGTTGTGTGATGATTTTGAGGCTTTATAACTGTACACTAGAACCATTGCTGTGTGAAGTTCCTTTGTATTATGTAACAATTTATTTGCCTATTTCTTTTGGGTTTTTTTGTTTTTGTTTTTTGTTTTTTTGAGACAGGGTCTCACTACATAGTTCAGGCTGCCTTCAACTCACTATGTATGTAGCCCAGGCTGGCCTCAAACTCACAGCGATCCTTCTGCCTCAGCCTCTAGAGTTCTGGGATTATAGGCATGAGCAACCACGCCCAGTCTAAAATTTTTTTAAAGAACTCACAGCAATCCTTCTACCTCAGCCTCTAGAGTGTGGGGATTATAGGCGTGAGCAACCATGCACAGTTTAAATATTTTTTTAATAAGTACAGAGAAGTTTTGTTTTGTTTCTTCATTTGTTTTAAGTTTATCGGTACATTTTAGGTGTACATGTTGATGACATTCATCGTAGGGAATTTATGCCTTACAGAGAATTTTTAGCTTGTTTTCATGTTTCATTTAATTTTGGATGTTGGGAAGCCAAAGGAGTCAAGGATGGGTGATAACAGAAGTAAGTAAGTCTTAAATGAGAGGTGCTGGTGGTGGATTGTTCAAGGACATTTTAAAAACATTTTCACAAGCGGGTGGATGGTGGTGCACACCTGTAATCCCAGCCCTGAGAGGATCGTCAGTTCCAGCTTAGCCTGAGCAAAGTAACGAGACCCTGTCTCAAACAAAATGGCCTAGAAATGTAGCTTAGTGTGATAGAGGGGTGTTTAGGACAGTTGAGATGATGGAGTCAGAAGCAGAATCCTAGACATTAAACTAAAAAGTTTGAAGTTCACCCTAAAAGCTATGGTGGACCAATTCAAAAACTTTTATTTTAGGAACATGAAATAAGTTCATCTGGGAAATGAATAAAAGTGTGAACACCATAATTTGGGAGGAAAGAGAACCTGTTTGCTAGTTGACAGAGAGAGCAGTATCGAGTGCCTGACTGAAGGCAGTGGAGTTGGGCAGATTTACAGGAAATGTACGGATCACAGCCAAAGGATTGCTGTCATTAGCTTACCTTTTTCTCTTTTTATGTTGCCTCTACACATCTTTCCATACATCAACATTAACTCTTAACAGTGACCTCTTTTCTGAAATCTTTCCTTACCACTCTAGCTTTATTTCTCTTTAGAACCAATACAGAACTATCAACCTGTTTTAATGTATTTTGTACTTAACTAGAACCATCGTAATCGTAACAGTTGGCTTGCTTTTTTTTTTTTTTTTTTTTAAGAGACAGGGTGTTACTATGTACTTCAGGTTGGCCTTGAACTCACTATGTAACCCAGGCTGGCCTCAAACTTGCTGTGATCTGAGTGCCAGGTTTACAGGCATGCACCACCATGCTGGCTTTGGCTTGCATTATTAAACAATTTAATTTCTATACTGTGGATTTCATTGAGGAAACAGGCAGACAGGCAGTCACATAGCAGTAACACAGATAGGATTGGCACCTAATTCATCTTGACTTTTTTTTTTTTTAACTTTTATTTTTTGCAGCTTGATTTTTATGGCTCATTCCTAACCAGTGCACTGTACTTAAGTTTTCAGTGTGCTCATGCATTTTCTTTTGATTGAAAACCATGTCTGAACCTTAGATGCTCAGTTCATGAATTGTTTTACGTGTATTTCCCACTTTATTCTTACATGTGATGAATAATATTTAATTGAAGGTATTAGTACATGTAATGATTTCTGGCATTAGTTTTCCAAATATTTTGAGCAAGTCAAAAATACTAGTTACAAGTTGTAATTTGTTATCTTTTTTTAATAGATAATTGGGAAACATATATTTCAGATGTTAGAAAGACAAAGATAACCACTTACCAGTCCAGTTATTTACAAGATGTCCAAAAATAGCGTATTTTTTCTGTTAATTCTTATAAAATAATAGGATTTTTTTTTTTTGAGATAGGGTCTTGCTTATATTTCAGGCTGGCTCTGAACTCACTAATGCCCAGGCTGGCCTCCAACTCTCGGCAGCCTTCTTGCCTCAGCTTCAGAGTGTTGGGATTACAGGAGTGTGCCACCATGCCTGGTGTCAGGAAATACTAAAACAACAGTTTTATCAAATTTATTCAATAATCTTTCTGTGTATGGTGTATCTTAAAACATTCAGTAACTAGCTTTACAATCTGGACAGTAGTATCAAGTCTTTTTCTGAATTGTTTTTGCAATATTGTCTTTCTTTGAACAGCACACTGTAACTGTCATATTGGCCTTTCCTTCTGTGGGAGGTATATTTTTTTTTTTTTTTTTTTTTTTGTGGGTACCGGGGGGTCGACCTCAGGACCTTGCGCGCCAGCAGGCGCCCGTGCCGCTGAGCGATATCACCGGCCCCTTTTTCGTATGTGGGATCCGGGAGTCGAACTCGGGCCCTTGCGCTTGCCGGGCAGGTGCTTAAGCCGCTGAGCCATCTCACCGGCCCAGGAGGTATAATTTTAATAAAATGTCTACCCCCTAAACATAATGGTGAAGACATCAATGATAGACGTCCTAGTTGGTGTTCTGCTATCTTGTATTCTCTTGTATTCTTCAATTATTTGGTCTGTGAGACCTAATCTAAATTGTAAATGACTTTTTTTTTTTTTTTTTTTTTTTTGTGGGTACCGGGGATCGACCTCAGGACCTCGCGCGCCAGCAGGCGCCCGTGCCGCTGAGCGATATCACCGGCCCCTTTTTCGTATGTGGGTTCCGGGAGTCGAACTCGGGCCCTCGCGCTTGCCGGGCAGGCGCGTAAGCCGCTGAGCCATCTCACCGGCCCTGTAAATGACTTTTTGAACCCCCTTGTTTTGAAAAAATAACAAGTCCCATATTGTTTGGTCCAGAAGGTACATAAATATATTTTTCCTTGTTTTTTGATTACAGGGCATCTTGTTAGATGTTGGTCAGCTGTGTACTCCATCCATAGAATTACTGTAATTGTTGACCACTATTGGAATTTATTTTAGTTTCTTCTTTCAAGTTCTATCATTTCTGTATTACAAGTAGTTAGCAATAAAGAGATCTTTTTTTTCTTTCTAATTCATAACAGACTTCTCTGATATGGTAACATTTCTTTATTTTTTTCAGTTTTTTCTTTACTTTGGCACTTCCCTTCTATATTCAGTCTGTGTCCCAAATATGTCTGTTTATTGTAAAAGAGTATCACTGAGTTCTGGAGAAGCATAAAAATTATATCTAGTATACTTATGATAAGAGTTTTTACAGATTGTAGCACAAAAGTATAGGTTATTTTTCACAAATAAACAGATTAGTAAAAGAAAATAATCAGAACTACTTATTAGATTTCATTAGAAACAAACATCAAACGCAAATACCACATTCTAAATGAAAAAAGTATGCAAAAAATAATTTATAAAACACAGACGTACGAGTGCATGTAGTGCAAACAAGAATCCTGGTTGAAAGGGCACCTGCCCGATCAGTGCTTGGGACAGTCAGTAAGTAAACTGCCGCTCGGTAAACTTGCGAAGTGGTTAAGGCAGGCACAGATTGCGCTCCTTGAGTTTAACTTTGTTTTGTACTGAGTTCGGCTTGCTTCTGTACCATCTAATGTTCAGCATATAGTACATATCCAGTACTTGCAGATAATCCTTTTCATTTAGTCTGCATAAGAAACGATTCAAAGAGAAAGTGATGTTTTGGGTGGTGGCTGTAGTGTGGTTTGTAAGTAAACTATTCTGTGTGTCCTTTCAGATTTGGATGGTGCTCTATTCTCAGGGCCAGATGGTGTAAATGCAAGTCTATTGGCTGAAGCCTGGTGTGCTCAAGATGGAGGCGATGCCGGTAGGTACAGTAATATTTTTAGCAAGAGTACATTTAAGAGGATTTGAAGATGGGCATGTGCTTGTTTTTTTTTTTACTGAGGCTTTACACAGTGTCTTTCCTTATATGTGTAAATACTTAATCTGTGGTAGCTTTGTTTATGATGACTTTGGAAACTTGGTAAACACAAATTGATATTTCTGGGTTTGTTTGGGGGCTTACTGATTGGTTTATTGATTTTAATATTTAAATTTTTACCAGTGCATATTTTCAGTACATAATAGTTACATTCATCGTAGGGAAGTTGGTACATGTACATAACAGCCTTTTATCCCTTCCCCGTCCCCTCCCTCTCCCTCCTTTTTTTTTTTTTGTGGGTACTGGGGGTCGACCTCAGGACCTTGCGTACCAGCAGGCGCCCGTGCTGCTGAGCGATATCACCGGCCCTTTTTCCATATGTGGGTTCCAGGAGTCGAACTCGGGCCCTCGCGTTTGCCAGGCAGACACTTAACGCTGCAGAGCCATCTCACTGGTCCTCCCCCCATTTCTTGGTCTTCTTCCTTTTGCAAAAGATCTATCTCCCTGTTTCCTTTTATTTTGCTCTTTAGTTTATTTGTACTTTGGGTTTCTCATATAAGAAACCATGCAGTATTTAAGGTTGTGTCTGATTTATTTTACTTTAACATTATGGTCTCAAGGTACATCCATTTTCCCACATATGATTTAGTTTATCTTTTATGCGAGAGTAGTACTCCGTTATGTAAAAATACCACATTTTCTTCATCTGTTGATAGACATAGGCTCCTTCCAAGATTTAGCTAAATTTAGATTTTAGATTTGTGACTTGTGCTGCTATAAACATGGGTATGCATGTATCACTATAATAAGATGTGTGGGAATTTATTTATTAGAACTTGAAAAATCCATAAATATCAAAGGTAGTTAATAAAGCTTGTAACTTCCTATATAACACCTATAGGTGAAATGGGAATGGAAATTACCAGAACAGTTGACTAATGTATTTTAGTTGGCTTTGATGAAAAATTGTAGTATGAGTGTTGATGGCCATGGAAAATGTTGTAGTGACTTACATCAGCTATACTGTACTTTGGAGAAACCTGGATGCCCACAAAAACAAAGTTTCTGTGAGTATGTTATGAGTGAAATAGTATAAAGAGAAAGCTTTTCTTTACCAAAGAATGTGATGCTAGTAGAATGATAGAATTGGGGAAATACCTATTGTGCACCCCCCCATAGGAAATAATTCAAGATCATTAGTGGATGTTAAGCCGCTATTACTGGGCTTGTTCCCTTGTGATTGAAAAGTTGCTGGGGAAGCCAGGTGTGGTGGCACACACCTGTAATCCCAGCACTCGGGAGGCTGAGGCAGGAGGATTGCCACAAATTCTGGGCTCTACCTAGTGAGTTCAAGGTCAGTCTGAACTACATGGCGAGACCCTGTCTCAAATAAACAAAAAAGTTGCTGGGGAGTGGCATATTCACTTGATCTCAGGTATCATCCCACAGATTACTTATTACAAGGGAGAAGAGGTATCTTTATAATAAAAAGACCTGAGAAACATTAACATGAACCAACTGAATAAAAGTATCACCAAGAATAGAACACATTGAAATTAAGTGACAGCATTAGCTGGCACACATCATTACCTATGTAGTATCCTTGCAAAATGTTTAACCTGAATCTAGTTGTGAAAGAAAAAAATCAGACAAATCTAAGTAAATCTAGCTATGTAGTAGGTGGCCCAAATTCTTATGTCGTGAAAGACAAGTAGAATAAAAGAGACAATGTAAATGTCGTGTGGATCTTGATTACCTGAGGATTAAAGGGCACGTTTTGGGAAGAGTTGTAAATGTAGATATGTAGTTTGTGTTAAGATTCAGTCAGTACTAAATTTCTGTGGTTTTGTAGAACAATGCTCTAGAACAGTGGTGGTGTACCTATGGCATGCATGTTATTTGTTTTTTAAGACGAAGATGTTTATGTGGGCCAGTGATATGGCTCAGCAGTATAAGCACCTGCCTGGCAAGCACGAGGTCCTGAGTTCGACTCCCAGTACCCACATAAAGGGAAAAAAGGGCCAGTGATATCGCTCAGTAGCAGAAACGCCTGCTGGCAAGCGCGAGGTCCTGAGTTCAACTCCCGGTACTCCCATTAAAAAAAAAAGATGTTAATGTATGAGTTGTGTTTTTTAAACTGAAACCTCAGTATTCAGGTTTATTTGCAGTGTTGGCACTTTGCGATAAATACGTGTTTTGCGTTGCAGTTTGGGTACTCGTTTCTAAGAGGTTTGCCATCACTGCTCTTAGAAGATTATATGCTGTTTTTTGGGCTTGAAGTAAATGAAGTTTTAAAATAGTTTTGTAAAAATGTGTATATGTGAATACACAAAGAGAACATATGGCAGAGTTAATGTTGTTAAAGGTAAAGGGTTATGGATGTTTGACACTTCAACTTCTATAGTTTTGAAATTCCTTTCACAGTTGACGGGGAAGGGAGGACAACCAGGGCACTCCTTACGAAAAGAACTCAGGCTTCTAAATGACCAAAATTAAGCCACAGATTTTTTGTTTGTTGTTTGGGTTGGGTTGGGTTGGGTTGGGTTGGGTTGGGTTGGTTTGGTTTGGTTTTTTGAGACCGAGTCTCACTGTGAGCCCAGGCTGGCCTTGAACTCACAGCAGTCCTCTTGCCTCAGCTCCCAAGTCCCACCACGTCAAGTTTAAGTCATTTTTGAAGGAGACTGCCTTATGGTGGTTCCCTAACTGTTGAAGAGAGTTACTAGAACTAGTTTTGAAATTAGCACTTTGCAGGTCAGATACATTGAATTTTGAAGATTTTTTTTGCTGTTACAGAAAATTGGTAATATAGCAAGAGTATTATACTTGCTTTCTTGGTTTAGAAATCTGGTCTGGGGATGAGTTTAATGGGGCAATGTGAATTCATACATAAAATTAAAAATTCATACTCACAAACATTTTCTGTGGAGAAGGATCCATGTCACTTATTTCATTCTCAAAAAGAGTAAACCCTTGCTTGCTGGGCATCATGATGCATTCCTGTAATCCCAGCACTCAGGAGGCTGAGGCAGGAGGATCACTTCGAGTTCAAGCCAAGCCTGGGCTACATGGTGAATTCAAGGCCAGCCTGAACTACATGACGAGATCCTGTCTCAAAAAAAAAAAAAAAAGGAAACCCTTTATTGAGTCATTTCTCATAGGAAGGGGGGGGCATTTTGATCCATTAATATTTTTGCATTTGAGATCAGTCTTTGTCTTATATCTTAGGACATCAAAAACATTGCTTTCTCTGTAGTTTGCCATTATGGAATAATGTATCTAGAAAGATACTGAACACTAACCAATTTGGAGTAGATCCTTAATGACATTAATGATAACGCCATAAATGTATTGAATTACAATGACAGTACCTTTATTCGGGCTATTATAATTCCTGTAAGTAATCTCTGCTAGTTACAAGAATTAGAAGATGTAAGAAATTTTGGGCAAGACTTTAATTTGTATTCTAAAAAGTGTCTCTTACCTATTACTGTGCATACTTTATACAGAAATGCAATTTCAGGTATCAAAAAATATGTCATTCTGAATTTTTGATTAGCAGTTCATAGAAGTTTAGGTATAGCAAGTAAAAAATTAGCTACATGGCTGGGCATGGTGGTGCACCACTGTAATCCCAGTACTCTGGAGCCTGAGGCAGGAAGATCGCTTCGAGTTGGAGGCCAGCCTGGGCTACAAAGTGAGTTCCAGGCCAGCCTGAACTGCATAACAAAACCTTATCTCAAAAAGACCCCCACCCACAAAAAAATCAGCTACATGGTGTAGCTTTTGCTAAATAGGAGTATTCCACGAATAATTGGAAGACATTTTTATGTTTTAGACATTAGAACTACAAAGCTCAGAAAGATAATCCTTGTTCTCTCAGAGCTTAATTTGTTTTGTAATGACTTAGATAAGAAATATGAATCATGAAGCCACAACTATTTAGAAATTTGAAACTGAAAACTGATTGACTTCCACAGGCTGCTACTGCCATCCTACTCCCTTCCTGCATATATGGAAATGCTGTTTCACTTTGGAATTCTGAAAACTTTCTTCCTAACAGTAATTATAGTTAAATTATATATGATTTCAGAGGGCTTTCTTGACATCAAAAATAGGGAAGATGTATTCCAAGTGCAAAACAATTTATATTAGTGGATTTAAAAACGTATGTTAGGGGGGCCGGTGAGATGGCTCAGCGGCATAAGCGCCTGCCTGGCAAGCGTGAGGGCCTGAGTTCAACTCCTGGAACCCACATACGAAAAAAAGGGCCAGTGATAATCGCTCAGCGGCACGGGCGCCTGCTGGCGCGCGAGGTCCTGAGGTCGACCCCCGGTACCCACAAAAAATAAAAATAAATAAATAAATAAATAAAAACGTATGTTAGGGACCTTTTTACTTCATTGGGTATTTATGATTTCACCAAAGAGGAGAATATTTTAAATTTCTCAGTTGTTAAGTGTCTAGTAAATACAAGAAAGTGCATTTTTATGAAGTACACTTTGGTAAGCATTCTTTTATTAAAACCGCAGTGTTCTTGGGAGTAAATGTTATTACAGATTGAGTTATAACTTATCCTAAATGCCTGGGATTAGAAGTGCTTTAAGATATTGGAGTTTTTTAGATTTTAGAATATTTGCATGGAGTTTACCAGTGAAACGTCTCTAATCTGAAAATGCAAAACTTTGAGCATCATGTGGTATTCAAAACTCAGATATGGAAGCATTTCAGATTTTAGGTTTTCAGATTAGGGCTTCTGAGCCTGCATTGTTGCATAAATGAGGTATGCATACATATATCTTGGGAAGAAGTTTTTCAGACGCATAATAAGTGCCTTGAAGTGGGAGGCTTCTTACCATTGAGTAACACAGAGGCCTTAAAGGGTTGGAATGGAGTCATCAAGGTGGGTGCTTGGAAGCAAGGACTCCCCCGGGTAAGGCTTTGTAGGATGTCGAAATTGGCTTTTTACTTGGGAGTGAGGTGGGTAACCCTTCCAGCCTTTCCATAGGGTGGTGGTAGGCTTTGAGTTGGTGTTTTAAAAGAAGCTTTTATTGCTGTGCCAAGTACAAGCTCTGGAATGGCAATGGGGGAGCTGGGAGATAAGTTGGGAGCCACTGAAAATAATCCAGAAGCTAGAATCAGTGATTGATTGGATCAGAATAACAGTAGCTGTGGAGAATTCTGTATATATTCCTATGTCCAAAGCTTCCTGGATCCAAGGAATTAAATACCAGTTCAAAAATGGAATTAAATCCTGAGGGAGATAATTCCTGCCCTCTCAGTCTGTTTGCTGTTAATTGTATTGAAATACTTGATGCTGGGTATTGTATAAAGGAAAGAGATTTAGTTAGCTAGCAGTTCTGGAGGTTTAAGAGTTTTTTGTTTAGCTCATTTATATTAAGACGTATCACTGTTCCTAGGATACAAACATATTTTGTTTTTCTGACTCTAAGGAGACAGATACTTCTTAACATTGTTATTTCACAATCAACTTTTTTATTGTACTAGGTACTTCACATGATTTCAAGTATGGTTTGATATCTGGCCTGTCAAGTGATTTTAAGTATGGATTACTACCAGGTACTTCAAATGATTTCAAGTATGGATTGCTACCAGGTGCTTCAAATGATTTCAAGTATGGATTATTGCCAGAATCTTGGCCAAAACAAGAAACTTGGGAAAATGGTAAGTATTGATCAGCCAAACAAATAGAAAATTCTTTTAAGTCAGATTTTATTGGTACCTTTTAGGTATATATAATGATCACATTCATCATAAGAGAATTTGTACCTATATATGATATAACTTTGTTCCCCCCCCCAATTCTCCTACCCTCCCTCCAAACCTTCCTCCCCTCCCCAACAAATAGAGAAGTCTGATTTGTTTTTTTGAGACAAGTTTTTGCTATGTAGCCTAGGCTGGCCCTGAAGTTACTGTGTTGCCCAGGCTAACCTCAAAGTCAGGATGCTCCTGCCTCAGTCTCCTGAGTGTTGGAATTACAGGCATGCATTATCACACCTGGCAGAATTTTAAAATAAATTTTAACAATTAAAAAACTTCCATACACAAATGAGACCCTGTCTCAAAAAAAAAAAAAAAAAAAGCCTTCCATATTCTAGGTTTTAAAAAATAAGTAGTAACCCTATATTAGTTGCTGTTCTTAGAGATGGAAGTAGAAGCCTTGTTAGCAAGTTTAATAAGTGCTTTTTAATTTTTTTAATTCTTAAAGGTGAATCATCTCTAATCATGGTGAACAAGTTAAAATGCCCTCATTGTAGCTATGTAGCCAAATACAGACGAACACTAAAAAGGCACTTGCTCATTCATACGGGAGTGAGATCATTTAGCTGTGATATTTGTGGGAAGCTGTTTACTCGAAGAGAACACGTAAAAAGACATTCCTTGGTAAGTAATTTTAAATACAACCAATCGCATTTTAATAGTTATTTACAAATTTAAGGATGATTCTTAAATTGCTTTAAATAAAAGTATGAAATGATACTGAACTTCATATTAAAAGCATTGGTATATTCACACATTGTGGTTTAATTTGAGTGGTTCATGTGCATTCTATTTCTATACTATCCTTATCTTGGGTTTTTCTCCCCTTTAATTAGGTGCATACAAAGGATAAAAAATACAAATGTATGGTGTGTAAGAAGATCTTCATGTTAGCAGCCAGTGTTGGAATAAGACATGGATCTCGTCGCTATGGTGTTTGTGTAGACTGTGCAGATAAATCACAACCAGGAGGGCAAGAAGGTGTAGATCAGGGACAGGATACAGAATTCCCTCGGGATGAAGAATATGAGGAGAATGAAGTACGAGAAGCTGATGAAGAGCTGGTTGATGATGGAGAAGATCAGAATGATCCACCTCGATGGGATGAATCAGGAGATGTTTGTATGCCCCTGGATGATTAACTGACCTACTATACTCCTCAAGGATGCTGCATTTGGACATAATATGAATCGACAATTTGGATTGTTGAACTTGAAGGCTTGCAAAATATGGTACATGCTGGATGGTAGTTACGTTGCTGTGAAAACTGTAGGGTCAAAGCCTTATAGCAAAAAAAAAAATTTTTTTTTTATATTTGCACAGGACTGTACAGCAAACAACCGTGTGGTTGCTTACATGGAGTCCCCACATATTCAGTCAGTTATCAAAGTAAAATATTTTTTATTTATAGGATATACAGTAACTATTTGGGTCCTATGAATATATAGTACCTGTCCTTAATAGCTTGCATTCATGTGCCGCTTTAACATGAATGAAGAAAATCCATTTATAGAAGTACAGTGACAGTTGACCCAATCACTCTGTCCATCAAACCACTCAGGCTAGTTTGTACTAGTAGAGTCTTGTTTCTATTTTTATTTTTATTAATTTTATTTTTTTTAATACAGATTTTTCAGTGAGGGGCTTTTTCAACCCCATTGGTTCTATTTTCTTGTACTTTTCCATTTTAATTTGCTTCATAACTTAAAACAAAATCTCCTAGTCTTAGGTATTATTTCTCAGTTTTGTGCTGATGGGCATGTGTATGAGAACTGGAGAGGTAATTTATTGGAATGAACTAACTGACTTTCCCCAGCCCCTTTCCTTTTTTGACATGAATTTTACAAATGAAGAATGATGTTGCAAAGTTAATGTGGCAAAGTTGACAAAGACCACTGAAATGATTATGATTTAGAAGTAACTTTCTCCTGCTGCTCTAATCTGATAAATGGTTACTATATGATGTTTTTTTTACATGGTATTTGGTTTTGGGTATCTGTTACTTTGGCACTATTCTTGTTTGCCTCTTATTATTTTTGCCAGTGTACTATACCTCAGCCTTATTTGAGAGACAGAAAGCGGATTAAAAAAGTCATAGAAACAATAAGTAAAGTGATTTGTTTTATAATTTATCTTCCATGTCCAGTTTGGTTAGCTTGTTTGTTATGCAATATAAGTGAAATATCAGGTTTCTACTCCTGTGTCCTTTTTATCATTAAAATTAACACAAAATGTGCATTCTCTTTTGTTTCATACTTACTGGGATATTGAGTTTTTAAAATTATTGTTGATTTATTAAATTAATTTATTTTTCCATTCCTTAAAGTCACTACACCTTGATACAGTCTGTAGTCACCACAATTTAACGGTCTGCAAAGATCTTACAAAGAAGTTGTCGAGAGGCTTTACTACTAACTCAGCTCTTCAGGGTACGGAAGGTGGTGTTAGTTAAGTGGCTGAGATTTATTTGGGTGGCGAATTAGCTGATGGTGGAGCGCTCAGCAGTGTTTTGTGTATTAACGTAGGCAGCGTTTATTGGGAGCGTACTGTATATGAGATAAGATTGAGGGACATCATATTTTCAGCTTCCTTTTAAATAAAAATCAAGTATATTTTCCTATTTTATATCAGGTAACTAAATTATGCTAGTTGTGTGGGGAAAATGGCAGATACTTTGACAGATGACAATCCTTTTGGTGCTCCATCTGGTCAAAGTTGAAAAGTTGATTTTTTTAAACAAGATGTATCAGTTTCTTTGATTTCAGTAGAGTAATGGTTTAATGTTAGGCATTGAAGTTTCTGATTGGCTAAATCAGAGAAAAACACCAGTTCCACGGTTAGTTGTACCTTTTGTCATCCAAACTTTCTTGTAGTTTCTACATAACTAAGCCTGACAGAGGAATAGTTTTGGTTTGATTTTTGCTTAAAACTGAAGACTACATCTTATTCTCAGTGTTCTAGATAAATGAGTAAAATGTAATTCTAGTGAGGTCCAAAATAGAAATTAGTTGGGCAAAGAAGATACTATAAATGAAAAAGTATTTTAAACATAAAATGTTCTGCTTTGTGAATATGTAAGTATAGTATAAAGATTTCTCTCATTCCCTTTTACCCCCTTCCTTTAAAATAAACCATAGTTTACAATTGGTAGATCTGTCTATATATAAATATATATTAAAGAGCAAAGATATATATCTAAAAAATCACCTAAATCTGCTTTATTAGATTATAGTTCACTTATTGCATAGAAACTGGATTTGGCTTTACATTCTTAATGTACTTTTACTTTTCCTCAAGATATGAACTTATTCTCTTTAAACTGAATTTTCTTTTATTACTTAAATCATATTTGTATATCTGGTAAATTATGACCAAATTTTTGTTAGGTTGCATACAGTAAATTGAAATACACACTTGGTACACTACGGGATTGTTGTGCTTTTGTTTTGGTTTTAGTTGCAAAGGAGGTTTGATGTAGGTGGCTTGTTACTGTTAATTTAAAATATTCTATAATTGTCCATTAATTTTTAATGTTGTATTGTGACAGATTTGGCTATATTTTTTAGTCATCTGACATATGATATTTTAAAAGTTTGTTTTTAGGTAATCCAAAGGAAAAAAATGTTTATACTCTTGAATATATTAGCCTCAGCCTATATAAAAATTTCTTTGAAGTAAACATTTTACCAGAAACAGAATTGACAGGTTTTTCTACTTGCTGACTGTCTAACTTATTTTGTTTCGTGATCTCAAGGGACTGCCTATTTCCCTTCTAGATCTTTTTTTAAAAAATAGTTTTAGTACTAAGGCATACTACTGGACATTTCTATTTTTTTAAGTATATTCTTTTTCTGACTTAAAGTACAACAATTTCAGGAAGTTGATAGATACTAAGGACTTATGATTGGTCTCAGAGAGGTGTCAATGGGATGAGTACTCATAATTTTGTCTGAAACTGGCAGAATTATGTGTTACACGTTTGGTGAAGTTTTCTCTTGTAATTTATATTTTAAATGAAAAATATTTTAGAGCTTTTAATTTTAATTAAGGGAAAGTTTATAAACTTTCACATTTGCTCCGTAGTAACAGGCCCTTTCATAAACCAAGATCATATTTTTTAGGATTCTAGAGACAGTTACTTCCATATGGTCCCCTCTTTGTCATGGTTCTTGGCCCTTATTTTTTTGGCTAGATAATTTGCTAAATTTTAGCATCCCGAGCAATTGAGCGCTTATTTAAAAACAAACAAACAAACAAACACTATAGGAAGGGGAACCCAGACGTATAGCTTTGAAATTTTTGGTGGGGGAGGACACTAGCTGATTTAAACGGAGCCATTCTGGTGGAGAACAGTGAGCTGAATGAGTGGGATGGGAAAGTTCTTGGAACAGTGGTACATTCTAGGCATATCATATCTTGTTTAATAACAGATGTGAACCAAAAGAAAGATGAGAAAAGGTGTTGGAAAGATGAAAGAAAATAGGAAATGAAAGGATTCGGACTAGGAATCTGTGTTAACACAATATTATAATAAGGCCTAAAGATGACTGGAATAGTGTATTATGGGGGGAAATCTGATGAAAAACCAGGGTTTTTTTAATGTTATAATTTAAACCTTCAAAAGCATTGTTTTTTATGATTTTCTGAACAGCATGAAAGGTTTAGATTCATTTTTCTGAGTTATGATTCCAAAGGCTACCGATGCTTTTTGAGTGCCCACACTTGCCATTGTGCTGTGTGCATTATTTCACCCCTCTGAGGTAGGTGCTATTGTCTCCATTTTATAGATGAGGAAAAGCTCAGAGATTCAGAATCTTGCCTAATTTCATGCAGCTGTAATAGAGCTGAGATTTGGCCAGGTCTGATTCTGCAGCCCATGATTTCTAGGAGGCTCTCTTGCTGCCTCATTAAACAACTTTTTTGTAGAATTGCAGCTCTTTAAAGGAGTCTGTCTATGGAGATTTATACTGAGCCTATAAAATAGCTATGTTAGGAATTTCGTGTGTCCTTCCCCCAAATAAACATCCTTACTACTCTTTCCTCTTGATAAATCAATTGTTTTATCATTTGGACTTAAATAAGATACATAACCCCAGTGTAGTGTATGCTATTAGTGGGTTGTGGCATTTTCATTTTTAAAAGGATGACTTTTTAAAACTGAAGGACTAGATATGAACCCCAGTTTTTGTGCCGTTCAGTCACCCGGATCCTTAAACTTACATGGTACATAATACACACTCTTAAGAACTAACAGGCATTTTCTTAGTCATATTAGGATTTAAAATGGAAAGTGGTTTTGTTTTTCCTGCTGTATCCCTGCTTTCAACTGAAGTTATAAACACTTCTCAGTAGTTCAAAATGTGTTAGGGATAAGCACACTTTAAAGAAATGTTTTCTAGCCCTGAATTTTATGACATCAGTTAAGAACAAAATTTTGGGCTAAGGAGAGGGGTGGTCGAGGCCATTATGAAGTGGGAGAATCAGCATTTTAAACACTGTAAACATAAAAGAACACTTTTTTTTTTCTGCCTGCTGTTTGTAAAAGCTCTCTGGGAGGATCTTTTACGAAGACCAATTTTTTTAAATGTAATTTACCTACCTAATATAAGTGTCCTAAGACATGTATGTAAACTTCCAAAACTGTTTTGTCTGTGTATTTAGAAAATACACAAGAATCTTTATCAAACCTAAAAATATAAACTTGTGAGCACTAAACTGCTTCTGGCTTGTGAATTTTATTGACTGACATTTAATTCAGATTTGTTTGCAAGTGTACTAGTTTAGACTAACTGGGTTGGGGGAACACCTTTGTAAAATTTGGTTTATGTATAATTCAGATATCTTTGTACTTAAGTTAGCGAGTTTGAATTGCAAATGTTGTGAGGGGTTTTGTTTACATGTTTTTATATGAAAGTGCATAAATGACTCAAACTACCTGCTGGTACTCCTTAAGAGAGCCACTTTACTAAACAGGTGGGCAGTGATTTATATTCAGTCTATTTCTTAGACTTAGGATTTCTAGCAGGCATGTCCCTGTGATTCATTTCCCCTGCCTTGAATGTTACCAAAAAATTAGTAAATTTTGTTATTTATATATTAACTGTTTTATATGCAAACTATGACAGTTCACTCAAAAAATAAGGTGAAAAAGAAAAAAGGGTAGGCCACAGGTTGTACATGCCTCACAGGTTTTAGGAAACATCTAAAAAACAATTCCCCTCATTACAATTGTGCATAAGTTACACTTGTACATAATTTTGGGGAGCTGGGTCAAAGGTAAACTGCTATCCTATGATTACTGTGTATTGGATTAATAGATTATAAGTAAATGCATAAATTTTAAGTTTGAACTTTATTAGTATAGTTTGTTTTGTTGAGACAAGCTCTCACTCTAGTTGAGGTTGGCCTTAAACTCAGTGTGTAGCCCAGGCTGGCCTCGAACTTGTGGTGATCCTCCCATCTCAGCCTCCCAAGTGCTGGGATTACAGGTGTGCACCACCATGCCTAACTTTTTTAAAAGTTAGTAATAGAAAAAAGGTAAATGTAGAATGGCCCATTATTATTATTTTACTAAAGAGAGAGTTTTGGTTTAATTTGGAGAAGGGCAAAGTAAGTGGGACTCACATAGCTTTTTTTTTTTTTTTTCCTCCTCTTTGGTTTTTTGAGACAGGGTCTCCCTTTGTAATGTAGGGTGGCCTTGAACTCACTGTGTAGCCCAGGCTGGCCTTGAACTCGTACTCATGGCTCAGCCTGCCAAATGTTTGGATTACAGGTGTGCGCCACCACATCTGGCTCCTCACATAGCTGTTTAACACATAGAGACTGTTGTGTGGTAAAGGGTTAAGATACATTCTATGTCCTTCCAGGAGGTAATGATTCGGACCACTTAGCTCAAGATTAAAAAGCAGTTATTAATTCTCCATAGATAAAATGGGATTGCTTGAAGGAAAAAAAAAACTACCACTGGCAATGTTCTGGGTAAAGTAAAAGATTACCTCACAGTCCTGTTGGCTAAGGCAGTATTAGCCAAACGTTTCTATTTCAGAGTGCTTTTTTTTTTTTTTTTTTTTAAGTGTTGGGGCCATCATGTTTGCCTTTTGTTTTCTTAGTAAATAATTGACAGAACTGTGTATTACATATTTTATATGTAATAAAAATTTTGACACAAGCAGTTCAGAAAATTTGGAATGAATGTAGGGATCAAGTTTAACTTTATGGAAAAATGCTATAGAAGCATTTCTTTTCTGTCAATCTTTGTCACAGACCATGGTTTGGGAGCAGTTATAGGAAGTTGAATTATTGGACTTATGGTTAGAGACAAAGATTAATGTACTTCAGAACTTAGTCCATGGCATAACTGTCTTTGTGAAGTTTGAATTAAAAGAAGATTTTTTTTTTAATGAACAAGAAATCTATTAATAAAGGCTCCATAACTGCATGGTGCTTTCCCTTCTGTTAGGACTGCCTCCTTACTATCAGCCAGATTTGTTTTTCACAACATGACCAATCTTAAATTTGGCAACAAGAAAATACTAATCTTAGTGTAATTAGCTATGTGTTAGATTAGAATCTTGGTGAAATATACACACAAGACCAACTTCTTGGCACATGTCCCAACAGTTGGTGAGAAAACAATACATAAATAATTTCAAAGTAATTGTAGAATTACATAGGTTGAGGGAACTTTAATAGACTATCTAAAGAAGAATACCCAGAGAGGGTAAAATCAACTGCAGTCAGGACTCCTGAACTTCCTGTTTCAGTGTTCCCTGTATCAAACTTATTCAATAAATACTTGACATCAGGGAAAACTTTGAAATTAGGAAACTACAAAATACACTCAGATACTGTGTGTACCTGGCATGTAGTAGTCAATGCTCCAAAGTATTTACTAGTGAATGACCAAAGGTATCAGCACCGTAAAGATTTTGCTTATTGGTATATGGCATTTAGCTAGCAAACCAACTTCATTTAGAGGTATTGTCAAGCATATGATGTGGGGTCACCCTAAGGCTTTTGGGACCTTTCCCCCAATGCACAAGTCATAAAGGTGCCATACCACAAGATGACTCTTTGGGGAGAGAGCATTTTGTGACCTAGACTATTTCCATAACTCAGTACATTAGAACTATTAGCCATTTGCTGCAAGATAGTTGTTTTCAAATAATGACTGGCACAGCTACCATGAATATCTAAATGTCTGACATTTAGTGTATATGTGAAAACTAGGAAGAAAATCCTAATTGAGTTTGGCGTAGTGTAGAGCGCAACAATACATCAATAAAGATATATTTACAATATGTTTTGGTTGCTAATAGGTTTTTGTGTTTGTGAAGAGAGTGGATTTTGCTACTAAGGTTTTACCGTATGAAAAGCGGGTACGTATTTACATGAAAGATAATGAGGTGCTTAATATCTTTTGTCAACTTGTTCCCTATTAAGTCATCCACTTGGATTTTTTTTCCCCATCCCCTAACTAGGATGGTGACATTGACATGGACACGGCTAATTCTCCAGAATTTGCCACACTAATTTTTCAAGTACAGTGGCCCCTCATTTCCACAAGTTCCATGTCCATAGATTCAACCAAATTCAGATTGAAAACTTTTTTGGGGAAAAATTGCATGTGTATTAAACATCTAGACTTTTTTCATTATCATTCTTTAAACAATACAATGTAACTATATACTTAACATTTACATTCTATTAGGTATTGTAAGTAGACCTGGAGATGATTAAAGTCTACAGGAGGTTGTGTGTTGTTGATACACAAATACTGTGCCATTCTGTATATGGGACTTGAGCATGCTTCAATTTTGGTATCCTCCAGGGGATTTGGAACCAATCCAAGGGGTTTTGTTTCCCCACATACCACTCAAAAAGACTAGTCATAACTACATCATCACAACAGTTTGTTCATTTCAAAGACTAGCAAGTGTAGAAATTGGACCAGCCCTCAAAAGTATTAGTTTGGAGTCATTATTTATAGCAAAGAAAATTTGAAGAATTCACATTTATAGGCATGACTTTTTTTTTTAAATAGGTATGACTAATTGCCTCATTTTTGGATTTGATTTCATAAAGTTTTTTATTTTAAAGAAAAAAATAAAATTTGAAAACAAGATAAAAGAATTTTTTAAATTAAAATTTTCATGAGACTGAAGGCAGCTTTTTTTTTTTTTTTTGGTGGGTACCGGGGGTCGACCTCGACCTCGTGCGCCAGGAGGCACCCGTGCCGCTGAGCAATATCACCGGCCCTTTTTTCATATGTGGGTACTGGGAGTCGAACTCGGACCCTCACGCTTGCCGGGCAGGTGCTTACGCCGCTGAGCCATCTCACTGGTCCTTTTTTTTTTTTTTTGGAGACAGGGTCTCGCTATGTTCCCTATTAAGGCCTTGAACTCGCTACGTAACTGAGGGTGGCCTCAAACTCATCAATACTCCTGCCTCAGCCTCCGGAGTGCTGGGGTTACAGGAATGCAACATGCCTGGCTTATAGGCAGCTTAGTAAAGCCAGTAATCATTCTAAACTTTGGGCTTTTTCTTGCCTTATGAAGGTAGCTTCCTCTTTGATACCCTGGTGTGTATTTGCTGGCCCTTCTCATTCTTAGTGATGACTTACCACTCAGATGGGAGAATTATAGCCTGTGGACCTTTCCTCTTTGGCTGAATATGTACCCAACATATACCCACTTATGAAAAAACGGGTCTTTTGAGGGGTAATGTCCATATGCTCTTAACAGTTACCTGTGCTGCAAAATGGTTAGGAATGAAAATGATCCAAAATTAGGCAGGGAACTCTTACCAAAAAGGCCCTGCATTTCAGCTTTTTTTTTTTTTTTTAAAGATAAGGTCTAACTATGTAGCACAGGCTGTCCTTGAACTTGCAGCAATCCTGCCTCAGCCCCCTGAGTGCCGGGATAACAGGCATGTACAAACACACCTGTTATTTCAGCTATTTTTAACAGCAAGAGCATATGGGAGGGGGTGGACAGGTAAGATGAGCAAAAATACAAAATATTGCTCATTAAGTAAAGTGTATAATACTCAGCACTTCACATTTTCTCCCTTAAACATAGGAAAAAAACAACTTTCACCTTGAAAACACAAACACACTATTAAAGCAGTGTGGGTGTGCGTATGGGTGTGTTGGTGGTATGGGGGGTTGAACTTAGGACCTTCACACTGAGCAACATCCCTAGTCCTTTTTTTATTTTTATTTTCAGACCAGACCTTATTATGTTGCCCAGGCTGGGCTCAAACTTGTGATCCTTCTGCCTCAGCCTCCCAGAGTGCTGGGATAATAAGCATGCACCTCCGTGCCCAATGTATTAAAACCTTTTGGGAAAAAGACTCTGAGTCACAGGCCTTATATTTTTATCTTAAACGGCAAGCATAAAGTGTTACTATTAAGGGGCTTCAGGGTACTGCTGAGTGGCATACTGCTTGCCTAGCATGCATGAGGCCCTGAGTTCTAGCCCTCAGCGCTGCAAAACAAAAACGAAAGTTAATATTAGCTAGTTTTATCTTTTTTTTTGGAGCACGAATATCTAATTTTCTAGCTGCCTCTGATTTCTGTTGGTTGTATTGGACAAGTCTGTAGAACTAGAACGCTCTTAGAAGACGCAGTGTGTACTCGGAAATGACACCTTAGGAGAGCGTGCCTTTATATTAGAGGGCCCTAGGCAATGAAGGGATAAAGGAGTTTTCCTGTCCCTTCAAACAGTTCAGAGTAACACATAAATACGCACAGCTCAGTAAAAGTGCAGGCGCTTAGGTTTAGTGCACATCTCACTTTTTCTTTCTCTTTGGGGAGAACACCTTTTCTCATGATGAAATTACAAGTTTCTCTAGTATTTTTTTCCCCCTCCCACTTTCCCAAGGAAAGTTGTGCCTGTTCAATTTTGATGTGATTTTTTAAAAAAGCATAGCATGAGTACATTCCCCCACAATCTCAATATCAGTTATTTAATCAGTGTTCAGGATTATCTCGTGTGTGAGTGTGTGTGTGTGTGTGTGTGTGTGTGTGTGTGTGTTGCTTATTAGGGTTCTGACCCGTGTAGGCATCGGCCAACTTTCTGTGAAGGACCAGATCATTTTTTTGGTTTTGTGGGCTCTGAGGTCTCCATCATGAATACTCAACTTGGTGTTAGCAGGAAAACAGCCATAGACCATATGTGAGTTAACAGCGCAGCTGCGTTCTGATGTTTCTTTACCAAATAAGGCAGCAGACCCCAGTGTGCTGACCCCAATGTGTAGGTTTTCCCTCCCCAAAGCCTGTGTCCTTGTGGCACATACACTGAAGAAGACTGTGCCTTCTTAGCATCAGCAACGGATTTCCAAAATTACAAATCTGAAGAAGCCAAGAGACTACTTAGGTACCACCGCTTCAACCAAGCCCTGAGAAGAACATTACCATCTCAGCTCTGATTAATCAATAAAACCTTGATAGGAATTCCGCTTATCCCAGTACCCAAGATATTTCCCTCCTCTTAGAAGAGAGAAATAACAGATACATCTGATTCAAAATATATTCAGCACTTCATGAGACTTTGGCTTGCCAATAAAACTACCTTTCTGATCTAGACCCTCTCATTGCCACTTTATCCTCTGTTAAAAGATCTTTTCTATTTTAGATCCCACTTCAACCTTAATTGGATATTGTAACATTGACTTTGTGTAGCCTTCAGAATGTAAACTACTTGAGAGGCTTTCATTCATATGTATAATCATGAAGAGCACCGGTAAATCATACTTATCATCATCTTTGCTGATGATGATAATAGCTTGAAAATGAAGCTTGTAAGCCAAATGTGAGCTGAAAAATGCTTTCCATCAAGCCCCTGAAGAAATAAATACCCAAGACTAAGGATTTTCAAACTGAGTGTGGTGGTGCATGCCTGTAATCCCAGCTACTCTGGAGCTTGAGGTAGGAGACTTGCAAATTTGAAGCCAGCCTGGGCAATTTAGTGTCTCAAAATAAAAAGGGATAGGGATGTTGCTCAGTGGTATCGAGTTTGCCTAGCTCATGCAAGGCCCTAGGTTCAATCCCCAGTACTGGAACAAAAGAAAAGAACAAAGATTGCAGTTTGATATCAAAATTTAAATGTTGCTTAATCACAGACTTTCAAGAATTTTATAATTGACAATATACATTTAATGATGAATTCCTGTAGAAAATATATTACAGGAACGATGAGAGATTTATTCTCTTTAAGTATACTTCGGGTATTCTAAATTTTATTATTAAACTTTTGTAAAATTTCAAGTCCATAAGACCTCCAAGTCATTCCTTTTCTAAGTAGTAGGGAGCTAGATTTATGATTGCGACTGGTTTTGTTATTTTTGTTATGTACCAGTTTTGGAAAAGATTATGAGTCTAGGCCTAGTGCAGGGATAGCAAACCTTTTAGAGAGGAGTGCCTGAACTGCAACTCGAAACCCACTTACTTATCGCAAAGTGCCAACACTGCAATTAAACCTGAATACTGAGGTTTGGGTTTGGAAAAAAACAACTCATACACAACATTTTTGTGTTAAAAATGAATAACACACGCACTATAGGTTTGCCACCACTGGCCTAGTGCATTAATGCCACTAACATGAAAAAATGGGAATACTGTCCACGTTAGTCAGTGAAGTCCTAAACATTGCTGGATGCTCATGAGCATGTTTTCCCCAATGTTTGAACTTTAAAAATATGAGTCAGGAAATCCCATAATAGTAGTCACCCAAAATGTATTTTGCAAGGTTGATTGTATGCTATTTGAAAGTTACCACCACAGGCCATCATTCTCTTGGCACAATATCCAAGAATAAGAAAGAGCTTCGATACCTGGGACATTTTGCCTGTGTATGTGATGAATTTTAGTACCGTTTTCAGCAATTTATGGATATGAAAGAAAAGGAGGTGTTTTTATTCTGTAAGCATTTATCACTCACTGGCATGCCAGTTTGTTACGTTTTATGTTTAAGCAATTTCTTTATAGTATCATTGGTATGTTTGTCTGTTTTTACCATACTGGGAGTTTAACTGGTGTGGGGGGGAGGCTGTGAACACGTGTTCTACCACTGAGCTACACCCTCAACCCCATAGTAGCGCTGTGACTCCACACCTCAAAAATGGCCATTATTGTTTTGTTTTGTTTTGTTTTTGTGGGTACCGGGGGTCGACCTCAGTACCTCGCGCGCCAGCAGGCACCCGTGCCGCTGAGCGATATCACTGCCCCTTTTTCATACGTGGGTTCTGGGAGTCAAACTTGGGCCCTCGCGCTTGCCAGGCAGGCGGCGGCCCAGAATGGCCATTATTGGGAAACTTAAGCGCAAATTATGCAGACAGGTAATATCTGTCACAGGCAGAAAATGAACAGATATATATTAGATGGTTCGTCCTTATGAAAGTCTGTTTTCTGTATATACGATGGACATTAACTTGAAAAATCAGCTTTGAGAATGTTTCCAGTATATCACGCCACACCCCCGTCCACCCGGCACTGAGGATTGAACCCTGGGGCCTTATGCACTGAGCTACATCCCCAGACCTTTTAAAGAAATGGGTCTCTAAATTCCCCCGGGCAGCGCTTGAATTTGCTTGCTATGCTTCTGCCTCAGCCTCGCAGAGTGCTGGTATTACAGGCGTGTACCATCATGCCTGGCTCAAACTATCATTAATGCCCTGCTTTTTAACTGCATCTTTTTATATTTATTACTACTTGTATTAACATAACTCTTTTTTGTTTTGTTTTGTTTTTCTGAGACAGGGTCAGGCTGGCCTCAAACTCACCTGATCCTCCTGCCTCAGCCTCTTGAGTACTGGGATTCAGGCTTGTACCAGCATGCCCAGCACCATAACTCAGAAGGCAACAGTTCAAGTAGAGCCTGGTATTTTAGATATCCTAAAAAATTGTAGGATATCATCAATTTTAATTTTAAACTACACGCACTCACAGAAAGCAAAGCTTTATTTATTTTTTTTAGGGAGCAGTTTATTATTTTTTTATTTTTTATTTTTTGTGGGTACCGGGGGGTTGACCTCAGGACCTCGCGCACCAGCAGGCGCCCATGCTGCTGAGCGATATCACCGGCCCCTTTTTCGTATGTGGGTTCTGGGAGTAGAACTCGGGCCCTGGCGCTTGCCGGGCAGGCGCTTAAGCCGCTGAGCCATCTCATTGGCCCCTAGGGAGCAGTTTAAATGTACCGTTAAAGATTAATGTATTATGCAACTGAGAGTTATCAGAATAATTTAAGTATCTTTAAGTTATTTTCACTGTGGGTATAGTAATTATAATATAGCATATATCTAAGGCCTTTATATTTCAGTTTCAGAGGTGAAAGCGCTGAGAGGGCTCTCATTCATGGACATTGGAGAGGGAAGAGAGGAGAGTCTCATGAGTACGGTTTGAAAAGAGGATTCCTCAAGCAAAAATTTCTATGATTTATATATGACACCTAGAAAGGATTCAGAATAAACTACACTTTCATATGAACTGGCTTTACTTGTTTGAGCAGGTAAATTTGGTGAATAATTAAGTAATATTTTCCTTTAATGTGTCAGACCATTTGGTGTACTATTAGATCACTAGTACACAAGTACATTTCTTTAGCTCTGTTAGAAACTCCTCTATTTTTTAGGCAAATATTGTTACATATACAGTTATTTTCCAGTGATAAATTAGCATAAGCTATTCAAATACACCAGGGCATCTCTACTTTATAACCCTTCGTTAAAGAGAAAACACATAGGATAATTTCTAGTAACATTTCATTTTTTGTAAATAATCTAGTTAAATTATTTGTAATGTGAATTTTATTTTTTATTTTTTATTTTTGAGACAGCATCTCACTATGTACGTAGTTCAGGCTGGCCTTGAACTCACTTTGTAGCCCAGGCTGGCCGCGAACTCTCAGTGATCTTCCTGCCTCAGAGTGCCGGGATTACAGGCGTGCACCACCAGGCCAGGCTGTAACATGTATTTTAAAAGTGAATGCTTGTTTTGAACATTTCATTTCCCCTCTTTGCATTTAGGCTCTCGCAATGTTTCATACATTCTCTGCCTTCACTTCTGACTTCTTACTTTAGCCGCTTGCTTACCTTCATCTGACCTTTGGCTAACTCTTGGGATTTATATTTCCAGCTAAATTTGCATAACCACATTTTGCCATGTTTTAGATATAAAGACAAAGGATCCTAAGCATCCACTGTATCCTTAAACTAACCTATAATTTTATTTGGCAAAAATAATCTGGATTTTAAAATTTGTAAATTAACTGCCTGATTCTGAACACCTTGCTTCCAGGGACAATTTTTTCATGATGCATTTTTCTCTGCCTTAAATTTGGCCATTTTGCCCCGACTGTGACCTTACTTACTTAAACCTAACGGGCTAACAAATGCAGAGCAAACCTCAAAAGAGGAGCATTGTTTTCACTTCTAAATAACCTTCTTCAGGGACTTTCAAACCATGCTCTGGGGTCTGAGGGGTTCTTTGAAGATGCCTCTTGGCGGGCTGGGTGTGAGGTTAGCTGGAGCAGAGTAGGCTGGGCCCTGGGCCTTCAGCCAAACCTCACTGCTCCAGCTTACTTTTATCTTACTTGTTATGCTTTCAGGGTTCAGTGCTTTTAGAATTGTTTTTAAATCACTGGCTTAATTTTTAAAATTCATGGATGATAATAGTAGTAGTAGTTGCTTTTAAGAGTGCTTATCATGCCCCAGACTCTGCTTTAAATATTTTTGAACATTAACATAAGGTTAAGTACTTTTTAAAATTATTATTGCTATTTTACAAAGGAGGAAACTGAGACAGGGAGATTCAGTAACTTGCCCAAGGGGGATTTGAACCTCCATGGATCCAATATCTTAGTTTAAGCCGGAAGTAGCAAATGCAGGGTAAGTGTGTCCCTGTCCCAAACCCGTATATCCGAGCCAGAAAGAGATAATGGGTGGCAACAGGATTTTTAGCTGATCACCAATGCAGCCTTAGACTCCTTCTCCGAAAGGTGCTGTGGGCAGTCACTCCTGATCTACTGGTGCTGGCATTAAGGTAACCTATTAACTTCCCATCACTCCAGGGTGGGATGTTTGTGACTCCACACTTGTGATTAAGAAGTGTTCCCCAATGCTAAAAAATGTCGCTAATTGCTTGTTTTGATATTGATAGTAGAAAAACACCAAACTGTATTTTATCCTAGATGCAATTTTTCATGAAGTTAATTATTCTATGAACTAAAATAAAATCCCTTCGTATATCACCTTCATTCTGACCAGCTGTTAATAGAGGAGTTTTGCTTTTGTATTTATACATTTGTAATTTATAAAAAATTATATACCAATAATTATAAATACCATTAAGTCCTCATAATCAGAGCAGTTACCATTTTTTAAACTTCTCTTTGTGTGCCTAGTGGAATAAAGACTTACAGTAATTTGTATGCTGAAACCTAATATTTTAGGTGCAGGGTGGAGGTGGTGAGAGAGAGGGTGGCGGACTTCTGCTCAGGGTAAGTCAGCCAGTTTCCGTGTAGTTGAGACTTCAGTGGTTTGAATAACCTTCACTATTTCCACTACCAGCATGCCATGCCCAGGAATGGCATAGCCACAGGGCTGGGTGAATGCCCAAACATTTAAAAAAAGGAACACACACACCCAACCCCCAGCTGATTTTTTAACTGCTCTTGCCAGGAGGTAACCAGTAGTTCCTGTGCGGTGCCCATTCTTACCAGGGAAAGCTGGGTGCAATTAAAGTTTTTCCTGTTAGGTGCAAGACTCCTTACATGACTCATAGTAGTTCCTGCTCAGAGAGACCCAAGGCTATATTTAGGATCTTGCTATGAAATTACCTGTCGGTTCCAACCAATTTTCCAACATAGTATGTATGGAGTGTTAGCAAATAATTTATTATATTAAATACATTTTTTTAAATGTCATTTTTGTTGTTGTAAATCCGTACTGAAGTCTAGATTTCCTTAAATGAATGGCCATCCCTTCTTTTCTGTAAAATGGTTTAACATTCACTAGCAGGCACATTACCATATTGGAATGATCCTCATGTGACTGTTGTCATGGAATCCTCTAAATCCTTGTTCATAAAAATGTTTGAATGTGTCTTAAAATGTTCTCTATATGAATAAAAAAGTTCTTCTTAAAAGCTACTTCTATGCATCCTCTTTCCAATTTTTTGTAAAATTACAAATAGCTGGGCAGTGCTAAAAGGCGTGAATCGTAGTGATTGGATCCTATGACACTCAGATAGTGCTGTTAACTATGAAGTTCTTTTGAGAGAGCTGAAAGAATCACCTCCTACCTATGAGGGCGTTGGAAAGTCCTGTGCGGCTCTGTAAGGTAAGCTCCACGTGCCTCTTTTTTCCCTCGTTTTGCTTTTGTTGCATAAGAGAAAACAGAGTCATCTGTTTGTTTTAAGTTGTAAGTTGTCTTATTCCTCATTGATTTGGGCTTTCTAAAGAAAACAACTAAACCCATTAATTCAGTTTCCTGTGACAGTTTTAGTTAGGATTAGTAGCCCACAGGAAGTACAGACAGAAAGCCAACCCCGAGATTCTAAGATAGATTTCCAGAAATGTAAAAACAAACACTAAGACGAAGATGAAACTGGGTTCATAGTAAATGGTCATTGATAGCAGTTAAGGTTTGATAAGGAAGTTCAGTTACATTTGTTTCTTTCTTAATATTTCTAAGTCACTTTATTAAAACATCTAACCCTAAGTGTGGGGAGTTTGGATATGTATATAACACATCTTAATTCTTTTTTTGTTTCCTTCCCCTCCAGTCCCTTCCTGTTCCATCCAACTCTTGTTCACATTCCCATTTGGTGTTCAGTATTTACATCAGAAATTTATATGATAAAAATTAAGAATCAGAGTATTCTTTTTTTTTTTTTTTTGTGGGTACCGGGGGGGGACGACCTCAGGACCTCGCGCACGCCAGCAGGCGCCCGTGCCGCTGAGCGATATCACCGGCCCCTTTTTCGTATGTGGGATCCGGGAGTCGAACTCGGGCCCTCGCGCTTGCCAAGGCAGGCGCTTAAGCCGCTGAGCCATCTCACCGGCCCAGAATCAGAGCATTCTTATTTAAAGAAGCAAATAAGTAATTTTCATTTCACACTTCATAGAAATGATGCTCTTTGGTTAGTTACTTGGGTCTTTCTCCTTTGCTTTCTTTCATTTCCCAAATAAACATAGCTTTTTTTTTTCTGATTATACTAGTAATAATGCCATTGGTTGCCAGGCAAAGTGGTCCATTCAAAATCTAAGCACTTGGGAAGCTGAGGCAGGAGGATTGGGCTACATAGTGAGTTCAAGTCCAGCTTGGACTACATAGCAGGACTGTGTCTCAGAAAAAAGAACCTGCTGCTGCTGCTGCTGCTGCTGCTGATGATGATGATGGTGATGTGGTGACAATGATGATACTTGTTTAAAATATGAAAATATAGCAAAAGTATGAGTAAATTTAAAAAATGAAGCAGGGTGTGGTACCTGTAATCCCAGCACTTGTGAGGCTGTGGCAACAGGATTGCCATGAGTTCAAGGTCAGCCTAAACTACATAGCAAGACCCTGTCTCAAAAAACCAAAAAAAGAAAAAGAAAAATCATTTATAATCTCTTGCTGAAAGGTAGTCATTCACTTTTTGTTGTATCTACTTCCAAATAATTTTTATGTACCCACATTTATCCGGGACATACACTGATAAATAACCATATCAGTTATTTACTACCATCAACCGTTTTGATTGTTCAATGTTCTTTGCCTTCTGGTGGTAAAATATAGTATATTGACTATCATCCTTTTCCTAGCTATTGATTAATTGATCCATAGGGCAGTGGGTTGATCTATTTTTATATTGTTATGATTGTAGAGTGTGTTCTATTTAATAATCTGCCCCCGTAGTATCATCTTCTTGTGATAATAGAAATGTGGGACTACTTTATTTGTAACAAATCAAAATTATTGAAGTAGTCATCTATGATACTTTTCAGTTAAGCTTGTCTCTAACTCAGTGGTTACAAAACTTTTTCTGTAAAGGGCCCAACAGTAAATGTTTTTGGCTTTGTGGTCAATTATTTCTGTCACAACTCAGCCCTGTCACTACAGTGGGCAGCAGCCATCGGCAGCCAGTTCTTCAATAAATGGGTGTGGTCACTGTCTGCTGAAACTTACGCACACTGCAACTTGAATCTTGTATAATTTTCACGTTGTCACAGAATTTTAAACCTTTTTTAACCATTTAAAAGTGTGAACCTATCGATAGTCCCCCTTGTTTTTTTTTTTTGTGTGTGGGTAGCGGGGGTCGACCTCAGGACCTTGCACGCCAGCAGGCGCCCGTGCCGCTGAGCGATATCACCGGCCGATATTTTCGTATGTGGGTTCCGGGAGTCGTACTCGGGCCCTCGCGCTTGCCAGGCAGGCGCTTATGCCGCTGAGCCATCTCACCGGCTTGATGGTCCCCCTTGTTAGCTCTCCAGTCACACCACATCAGGTGGCAGTTGATCTGGCCCCGGCGCTGCAGTTTGTTGATTCCTCTGGCGGGACGTTTCCCTTCAAAGCCTTCATCTCCTGCTGTGGACTATCGCAGGGTCACATCGAAGTATCCTGCAGTGAGATGCTAATGTTCTCGGAAAACATTCTTTTCATGGTTCAGAGATGTGCTGAGCTATAAAGCAAAAATCGTATCTCTGTTTCTTGCTTGCTCTTTCTGTCACGGGTTGCCTACCCAACTTTACATGATAAAATTCTGGGGTTGGGCTGGGCATGATAGCACACATCTGTGATCCCAGCACTCAGGAGGCTGAGGCAGGAGGATCACTGCAAGTTCTAGGCCAGCCTAGAATGTAGTGAATTCAAAGCTGACCAGGAATACACAGGGAGAGCCTGTCTTAAAAAAAAAAACAAAACAAACAAAAAATCAGAGGTTGGAAGAACACCTTCATTTCTATTTATTTTTAATTTTTATTGGTACATGTTTGCAGTACATAATGACTATATTCATCATGTGGCATTGGTACCTGTACATAACACATCTTTTTTTTCTCTTTAACTTTTTATTTTATTGGTACATTTTAGATATACATAATGATAACATTCATCATAGGGCGTTTTTACCTGTATGTGATATATCTTGATTCTTCTTTTTTTTCCATTCCCCTCCCCTCCCCTTTAACCCCTCTTCTCCTCCTGATTTACAAAAGCTTTGTTTCCATTTTTTCCTTCTATTCTTTTTTTCTCTTGTCCCTTCATTCTTTTTCTCCCTCCCCCTTCCTTGTTCCCATTCTCATTTGAACATTTTCTTCCCAATTCCCAATATCCATTATACATTTTACATAGCACATCATAATTCTTTTTCACAGCTCCCTCCAGCCATTTCTATTTTAGAAACCCAGTCATTCCACTTTTCTGAGCTAGCTGAGCATGCTCACTGAGAGCACGGATGTATTTTCCATTTCACAGATTAAAAAACAATGGGTCAGAAAGTTCAAGAACCTGCCTACGGTCACTGAGCTAGCAGGCACAGGACCCAGATTGAAACTTAGATGTGTGAGCCATTAAAGGCTTGAATGTTTTTGAACAGCACCAGCCTACATCCCTGTGGTTTATTTGCCTTCCTGATGAAGTACAATTTTTGGTATTCAATAAAAACCTTTTAAGAAGTTATTTGGATGTAAATGTAAAAGCTTTTCTCTACAATGCTTCTCTACAATATCCCATCCAAAACCAAACTGCAAGTTGTTTGGCCAGCATGGATAGAGACTTGGGATAAATTAAGTGCAACAAACTATGTTTAAAAAATCTTATAGTAGACACAGCTATGTTATTCTTTGGTATAATACATATACAAAAAACTCACTGTTTTACCTATTCTCTTTTTTGCTGTATAGATTTTTTTACATCATCAAAACACTGTTGTTTTCTTTATGGTTTCTGCTTTTGGTGTCTTGTATAGAAAGGATTTTGCCAGTGTAAAATTATTAGAATAGCCATCTGTTGTAGTCAGGGTTTGCAAGGGAAACAATTTAATACAGGATGCAAAATTTATAGGATTATTTTGTAATAGTCACCCAAAGAGTCACATACAAAAGAGTGCAGGAAATCTGTCCACACTCTAAAGACCCAAAGAATCCAGCTGAGGGCCTGGATTCCACAGCAATGTCCTGCATGAGTCCAGCTGAAGACCTAGAGGCCATGTCAATGCCCTCCACGATTCCAGCTGGAGGCCCAGAGCCCACGACAATGTCTCATGCAAGTCGTTTTCACGGATCTGCACTGGGAAGGCCCAAAGGTCAGTGGTAGAAGCTAGAAAGTCTGCGCCAGCAGGGTGAAGGATCTGCACTGGAGCCAGGAAGTGATGCTCAAGGTAAGGACCAGCGCTCCCCCAAAAAGTACCACAGCCATCCTCAGTGACAATGAAGTCCCGAGCTCCTCCGACAATGAGAACAGCCAAGTTCCTATCAGGAAAGCCAGTGTGACAAGCTCCTTGAGGAGAACCAACAGCACCACCCCTTCCTCTCCAGTTCTCCTTTTTGTGTTGTTGGCGACAGTCCTCAGGTGGGCCCTCTACACCCAGCTCCACACTGATTCGGTTCAGCTGGGTGTTACAAGTTGACCACCAGTTGTCAATCCACCACAATCCACCCCTGGTCAACTTGATAACCAGACACATTTCCTTAAACTATAGTCTCTAGTGGCAGATATGAGAAAAGTTAACATGTCTTAACATTCAGATTTACATTAATATAACAATCACAAATATACAATTCTTATTGCACTCATTTCTGCACCAAAGCAAAATATTCAAAGGGTGATCAAAATTCAAGGTTAAAACCACAATACTTTGGCTAATTAACCTGATTACAAGCATCTCTAAAAACTACATCAAAATCATATTAAAAGAATTATTACAATCACAGTCCTTGTTCCCATCCATTTTTAACAACAGGGCATGGCAAGACTGAAAAATGGGGATCTCCTGCAATTCAAATACAGTTATCCCTTAAGGTGAAAGACTTCAGTTCATTTTTCCATTGTCCCGTTCTTCTCAACAAGCACGTTCCCTTCTGTGTCATCCTTGCAACCCACAGTTCCACTGGAGCCTTCCATCTGGCCAAATGTTTCAGATCACCTTGCTGGTTCTTCACTCTTAATTTCAAATACAGATCTGGCCAGAAGTTCTCAACAGTAACCACGCCACTGTCCCAACAGTGGACTGCATTGAAATTTTTCTGCCACCCAGGTAATATCTCTAAACTTGAGCAAAATGCAGAACAACTTCCTGCCAAAGCACAATCTACTACTGGGATCCAGCAGCCAAAGCAGCCCTTCTCAGTGGAAGCCTCCTGAGCTTCATCTTAACTGGCAGCATTTCCATTAGTACTCTGATTTTCCAGGCTCCAACCAGAGTCTCCAGTATAGTTTACAGCACATAGGGGCTGCTTTTAGGCCGGTCTCTCAAAACCTTTCCAAATTAATTCCCAAGGCTCTTAAGCCACATGGCCAGGCAACGTCACAACAAAGACCCCACTCTCCTGGTACCAATTTCTGTCTTGGTTACTTTTCTCTCATTACTGGGACAAAATGCCCAATGCCCAAAATTAAGGAAGGAAAGGTTTATTTAGCTTGCAGTTTGTGGAGGTTTCATTCCATACTCAGCTGGCTCCAAGGCAGAGTGGCGCATGGCAGAGGGGCAACAGTTCATGGCGGCAGAAGACAGCAAAAGCAACAAGAGCAAAAAAGGGAGGAGAGAGAGAGAGCAGAGAAGACTCCTTCTGTCCCTTATATTGCATGCAGGCCACCCGCCCTACGTAGGGTGGATGAAGCACTCACACCCATAATCCCAGCATTGGACCATGAATCAGTCACAAACTCTAGAAGCCTGCCCCCATGTCTGCATGAGGCTTTGGGGGGACATCTATACACAAACCATAACACCATCTATTTTCCTTTCAATTCTGTTAAAGTGAACCAGTCTTCAACATGTTTGTAAAACTCTGGGGCAATTATTTAGAAGTCACAGGATAAAGGTTGATATGCTTGTGCCTTGTTATCAGTACCAGTGAGTTAGATAACAATTTTGCCATGACAGTCTCTTTTCCATTACAAGTCTTGATATCTGAATTTATCGTGTTCACATTTAACTCCACTTTTTAACAGATTCAGTTACCTGGGAAACTGTGTTCCATGTTTATTAATTGCAGAGAAGCCAATGAACTGTGGAAGAGCGCTCCTATTCGCAAAGATTTAATCTGAGATTACTATCTAAATAACTAGCTTGTATCACTAATGATTTTTAAATGGTCTCTTATTAATGCCCCTGAGAGATATAATTTAATTCAGAAATTGCCTGTTGCATGGTCTATCTGTGTGCTTGCGACTCATAAATGGATGATCCATATGTTGCTTTTTATAGCAATTGCCTAAAATTTCAATCTCTCTGAAAAATACACTGAATTCTTTATCTGTTCATGTAATTGAGATTTATAGTCCACCAAATGAGCTCTGTTGGTTTGCAGCTGGGAGTTACTCATTAGAACTTATAATATTTTTTTAAAAAAATGTCTTCTATTGGGTTCCAAAGAGGTACTTTGAGTGCAGCTTTCCTTCTCTGCAAGAGGTGAAATACTGCTGAACAGTTTATGAGTTTAATTTCACTGACACTTCTTATTAGAAATGCAAAGCCACAAGATTTTAAAGGTAAGTGGAGGATAAAAGTATATTTAAGAGAGTGGTTATGGTTTATATGAAAAAGAAGAAAGTACATATTCAAGGGGAGAATGTGGAAAGATCATAATGTTTACAGTAGCTATTCCTCGAGTGGTGGCATTACAGATGATTTTCTGTATCTTTACACTTTGGTTCTTTTTTTATTTTTTAATTTTTAAAAAAATTTTGGTACTGGGGATTAAACCCAGGGCACTTTCCCACTGTCTCCTAGCTCTTTTTATTTTTTTATTTTGAGACAGATTCTCTCTCAATTGCCCAGGCTGGCCTCAAACTTGCAATTCTCCTGCTTCAGCCTCCTGAGTAGCTGGGATTACAGGCATGTACCACTGCACCTGGCTCAATTTCATATTTTTAACAACGAACATATAGTACTTTTACATTGGAAAATAATTACTTGTAAAATATTCATCTCTTTTACTAAAACGATTGGAGTGGAGATTATTTGATATACTTACAATCACTTTATTTTTAAATAGAAACAAAAAATGACAGCAAAATATTAAAATACTTATCAAGTCATTATTTTATTGCATAGCACTGTAAATTAAACAAGGAGAAGGAGAAGACCTCAGAAGGAGGAGGCAGAAAGCTGACAGGTAGTCCAGTGCCATGGTGCAGCCTGTAATCCCAGCACTTGGGAAGCTGAGGCAGGAGGATTGAGAGTTGAAAGCCAGCCAGGGTTATATGGTGACACCTTGTCTCAAGAAAAAAAAAAAAAAAAAAAAGAGAGAGAGAGAAAGAACAAGAAAGCTGACAGGTGATTGAGAAATGGTGAGAAGACAGGTTCTGAGGACGGTCCACATCCTTTCTTTTCTTTTCTTCTTTTCAAGGGACACTATCTTAGAATGAGAGAAAAGTTGTGAAAACCAAAAGGTTTCTGCTTTTATTTAATTATTTAGAAGATTGTATTAACTCTTTACCTATGAATGCTGTACTAGTAGTTTTAATTTTATCCTGTGGGTGGAATGACTTGGCACACGTAGAAAACTGCTCCGAAAGGGGCTCAAATGAAGCCAGTCTAGGCTGAAATATACTTTTTAAAAATTCCAACTGGATGTTTTATTTCATGATCTTGATGATAGTTATGTGGGTGAATTTATTTTGAAAAACTTTCATCAAACTTGATACTTAAGAGTTGTGTTATACTTCAATTTTTTTTAAGTTTACTTTTTTTTTAAGTTTACTGCAGTAACCGCTCTGTTGGGTTTCGCAGAAAGTGTTCCTCCCTGGCCCGTCTCTGGATCTAGCCAATCATAGCAGCCCATCTCCTGAGCTCAGTGATTGGTGGATGTGTGTCTCAGCAGAGCCAATCAGTGTCCTTCCCTGGATTCTTTTGTGTTGGGGGGCGATCAAGGTGGTGGAGTTGGTGTTAGTGTGTTAATCCCTGTATGTTAACAAAATTTCACATCTGGAGAGTCAGGAAGTTAATTGTTACTCTCTGAGTATCTCCTCTTATCAGCCCTCAGTAGGGTGGAATGCAAAGGTGACAGCTACCTCTCATGGTCTAGCATATCTTCAAGTTATCCTGGTTCTTTTCTCAGTTAAATACCTCAGATTCTTTAACCCAAGCATAAGGAAAATGTTCCTTCATGGCTTCTCTTTTTTCTTGGCACCACTGATCCTTGTGAAAGAATGAGTCTTAGACATATATAAATTTAATTTTTTCAAAAAAGTTTTTATGGCTTTATTTCAGTTACTCAAAAAACAAAAATACTGCTAGCTGTATGTCATCCGCATTTGTTGAATTACTTGCTCTGGGCAGAATGAAATTAACAGGTCTGAGCCAACTCTTAGGTCCCTCCACCCCAGCTTTTATCCTTGTCAAAATAAACCGTATGCATATTCAAGGAGGCAAAGGCAAGGGGAAGATAGATACTGATCACAGTATTGTACGTGATTTTAAAAAATAAAAATAACCCCAATATCCAGCTATCAGGAATAAGCAAAGTTTCTAAACTGAAAGCAAATGAAGTTCAGGGGTGATTTCAAACCCAGATCTGCCCCCCTCTAGTACCCTTCTTTACACCCCTTCGGCTGGTAGTTTTTCTGGTGCCTTTCCGGGAAATTTCTTAAAATGCCTCTCAGATTCTGGAATTGTGAGTTTGTTTCTATTTTTTCTGTGCTTAAAGTTAGTGGATTTCAACCCTTCCTGTGGCCCAGCCTTAATGCTTTGGGGTCCAAGTGGGATTTCTTGGGGGGAGGGGCAGAGTGGAATAATGCCACCGAGCAGCAAAGCAAAGCCTCTGGCACCTTCCACCTTCACCCTGTGCCAGTGTGAGCTGGAGGCAACCCCTCCCAGGACTGCTGGCCCTGAGTTGGCCAGTCTGTGTGGACTGCAGGACCTGTCTAACGAACGCTGACGGCGCACAGGTGGAGAACCAGTGCCCCTCCCTGTCATTTCTGCTTTATTAGCAGCATGAAGAAGCTCCACCAAAGAAGCAGAACTTCTACAGCCTCTGCTGGAGTTCCTTTGCAAAGTCTTCCGAAAAGAAAGGACAATAATTGAGATGCTTCTCTCTACTGATAGAGAGACGCCACAAGCCTTGGAGAGGGTGACCTGTGATCTCTTAGGTTAGATTTTTTTAGTTCCTTGAGATCTGAATCAGTTGCTGGAACTCAGCAAGTCAAATATCTTTTTTTTTCCTGACTTAAATGCCCACTATTACACATGGTGTTCATGTACTGAATTATCACATAGTAGCCCATAAACGTGTAAATTATTATATGTCTGTAACACATTTTCTTGAAAACAATGTCAGTTATATTTGATTCCCCTAAGTGATTTTTAAAGAGTGTGTTAGCATCCCCTGAATGTTTCTAGCAAATCTGTGGGTCCCATCCAAACCTATTAGAACACTAGTGTGGGGGGCGTGCTGGAGGGCAGGCAGCAGTCTGCGCTGTAACAGCCTCCTGGCGCATTCTGAATCCTGAGTCTGAGAGCAGGGGCCCTCAGCTTACAGTGCATATCCATTCCTGTCGTGTTACCATACATAAGGTCTATACCATACGTTGACCTGTCAAGAAAGTTGTCTTAAAGGTATATTTTTACTGAGCCCTGACCAAATATGCAGGATCCTGGGTGGAAGGAAGAATTACAAGAAGCCAAGCAAGGTTCTTCTTACCCTCAGGTGCTGGTAAAAGTAACAACAATACCAGATTTACTTGGTGATTAAAGCACTGCAAGACAATAATTAATCATGCCTATAATTGCAATTTTAATACCATAATTAATTCATGATGAATTGCCAGGTGAACAGTGTGGAGAAAGAGAACATTTGTGGTTAAACAGGACTGTGGAATCCTTTGCCTTTGGCGTTGGCTGCTGGAATGCATTTTAGAAAGTGGGGGAAGCTTGTTCAGTGATCATGCACCTCTTCCCCAGCTGCCAGGTGTGGGCAAGTCACAGAGGGCTCCGGACTCTCGGGAACTCGTCGGTGCATGTGTACTTGGCCACATGAGTTTGCAGAGGGAGTGCTTGCACTCCTGGACCGAAAGGTGACAGACGGGGTCTTGTTTTTTTTTTTTTTTTTTTTTTTTGCCCCACTTGATATTGAAAAAAGTGAGAATCACTGTTATCATTTTCTGTACTTTTTCTCCAGTGCTGCTGTGCCTGGACTGAAATACCCCCGGTTTTCTGATCCGATTCTCTCCTGATGGAATGAATAGGAGAGGGATTTGGGCTCTGACTAAATAGCTAAGGTTCTGAGGAAGGAAAGGGAAAGGAAGAGGAAGGAATCCAGTTGTAGGGAAAAGGAGGTGGTGGAGGCTTCAGGCAAAGGCACGGGGATTGGGCTGGGAACTTGCTTTTTGTACACACGCACATGCACACACACACCCCTATGAAAATATAGCGTGATACAGAATGCCTCTCAAGTACCTGCTGCAGTGCCTGTTGCATGGTAGGGTCTTAACATAATTATTAATTTATTTCACAGTGTATTTTTCTTTTCCCTTCATCCTTTTTTCTGCTGATTAGTTATCTGCCTGGCAAACTCTCACTCTGAAGCCCACTTGAATTATTACTAAAGCTCCTTTCACTCCTCATACCAGCAAGATAATATTAACAATACTCTTCTGTGTGGCCACTTCTGTCATATTGTGTCAAGTCACATTGTGCTATGTCATGATCTTTAGTTGTGTCTGTATTCTCCCCTCAACTGTCAGCTCCTCAACGACAGGGCCCAGGTTTTACACAGGTTTGCATCTTCAGGGCAAGTGCAGCACCTGGCACTCAGGAGAATTCATACCGCCTACTCATCAACGCGGTGTACGTGGGCACCTATCGTCACGTTCCCTGGCTTCCGAAAGCTGCCTCTCTTGTTTTACCTTACAGGTTTCACTGTTTTTCTTACTGCTTCTGAGTTTACAGCAGTGATTGCCTTTTGCAAGATATCTTGACCTGGAGTTTGTTCCAATTTCATCTTCTTTTTCATATTGTCCGTAAAGCACATTTTTCCCTTCATGTTGGAATCTAAAACGTTGTTAGCAAACTTATTGAGTCCTTTTTATTTATCAAACAAATATGTATTGAGTATCTGTTCTGGCACTGTTCTAGGTGCAGTTGCTCTGTGTCAGGCTCTGGGCTGGCTGTTTTCTGTGTCTATGTCTTCTCATTAAATCAGATTGTGAAAATGAACTTTTCCCAGTGTTAAGTCAAGTCCCTATCTCGGGAACTTGTTTGTAAGTTACATTTATTCATCTCTTTTATTCTATTTTAAGTGGCAAAAGAGACTATCAAATAATCACCAACCATGCCATATTCTTTTATATATTATAAAACTTACCAACTTTCTCCTATGGCTCAAAGTCCTTTATTATTTATTTGTTTATTTATTTTTTGACATTCCTTTTTTTCCCCTCCTTTATTATTTAGCATTGAGCAGGCATTCATCAAAATTGCACCCTACCCCATGTTTATGCTAACATGCAACTCTGAGGGTTTATCAGGTGAAGTCAAGAATTGTGCTTTGGGGCCGGTGAGACGGCTCAGGGCCGGTGAGACGGCTCAGCGGCTTAAGCGCCTGCCTTGCAAGCGCGAAGGCCCGAGTTCGACTCCCGGAACCCACATACGAAAAAGGGGCCGGTGATATCGCTCAGCGGCACGGGTGCCTGTTGGTGCGCGAGGTCCTGAGGTCATCCCCCCGGTACCCACAAAAAAAAAAAAAAAAAAAAAAAAAAAAAAGAATTGTGCTTTGCATTCAAGCAGCAACTTGGGCAAAAACACTGAAGCTCCTGGTACCAGGGTTGTTGTTATTATTATTATTTATCATCATCATCATCATCATCATTAGTATTAGGTTGACAACTACATGGCCCAGAACCTTGAAACTCCTGGTGGGATCTGTAATCCCTTGTTGCAAACAGGGAATGTTGAGGCGTAACTAGGAGATAGTTTACCCAACTTGCTTGCTTAGCATTTTTTAAATAGTTTTTTTTATTGTGATAAAAACCACATAATGTAAAATTTACCATCTTAACCATTTTTAAAAGGACGATTTGGTAGTGTTAAATATATTCACATTGCTGTGAAACAGAGCTCCAGAACTTTTTTATTTTATGAATCTGAAATTCTGTTGTTTTATTTTGTTTGAGACAGGGTTTTAGTATATAATTCAGGCTGGCTTTGAACTCGCTATGTAGCCTCGGCTGGTTTTGAATTTGTGGCAACCTTCCTGCCTCAGCCTCCTGAGTGCTGGGATTACAGATATGTGCCGCCACACTCAGCCAAATCTGAAATTCTGTACCCAATAAACAACTTCCTTTCTCCCCTCCCTGAAATATCATCATAGGGAGTTTATGTACAAAACTTACAGAGTTCAATTCTTTTTCTCATAGATGTCTCTGAAAACACAAGAAGAATATAGTAAAGGAAAAAAAGAGTTGCCAGTGTTTCCCTGTGAGCCATTTTATCTCATCAAAACTGATGGGTATCAGAATGTTCCCTGGTTCCCTGGGCAGCTTCAGGTCTTCAACGTGTGACTCTGGCTTGAGTAGGGCCAGAGAGCTGGAGCACCTCTGGCTCATCTGTGTGTTGTGGTGGGACATCTAGAAATGGGTTCTAGGAGATTCGAGGGCTGTGGAGCTGTGGGTTTTTCCCTTACAGCTCAGCAGGATGAGGTTACCCACTCCATCGGACAGGGAATAAGCCCAGGAAATCTGCGTCCTATACTCTATGAACGTAAGTGGTAGTTCACGGAGAGACTACTAGGGAATTAGAGAACAGAGAAACAAGTAAAAATACTCCTAAACTATGTACAGTTCCCTATATATGTTTCTGAAATATATTAAGATTTTATTTTTGACAGAGGAAAAAAGTAATGTCTTATTTCTGCACTGATCCCTGTTTTTGTGAAACTGGCAGTTTTAAAATTTTTTTTCTTTGTTTTGTCTTTTTGAGAGAGGATCTCACTATGTAGCCCATGCTGGCCTAGCACTCACAGCAATCCTGCCTCAGCCTCCCGCATGCTGGGATTACAGGCATGGGCCACCATACCCGGCTAGTTTTAACATTTCTTTACTGAGAGTTTTAGCATCTTTATTTCAGGAAGTGTTTCCGGAAAATTCCAAAGTGAACTCTGCCCTTTGAGTTGAAAATGAACCTGTTTAGAAGATTTGAGCTGCCGAAAATACCATAAGATAACAAAAATTAATAAAGAAATAAGCAGCTCAAACTTTGCTAACGTTTATGATAACCTAACTTCTCTCATGGTTGCCCACCTTTTGAAGCTCCATTAACTCTGTCTGTCAGCACTACTGGAGAAATAGCTTTCTAATATTTTGACACTGATACACATAAGTAATTTTTTTCATAAGAAATATTTTATATGGAAATTTAGAACAGAAATTCTGTATATATGCATACATATAACTAAGGAAACATTTCACTAAACATCACCTTCCCTTACAACCTGCAATATACTCATCTTTCCATTCCACTGCATTTCATTCTACTCTATTTCTTTTGTTTTATCCTCTTCTATTTCATTTTTAAATGTCAGTTGTGGTGGGCATGATGACACACATCTGTAATCCTGCACTCAGGAGGCAGAGGCAGGAGGATCACTATGAGTTCAAGGCCAGCCTGGGCTACATGGTGAGTTTAAGGCCAGCCTGAACCACACAGTGAGACCCTGTCTCAAAAAAAAAGACTCAGTTGTGACTCACAAAATTGATGTTGTTACTTAACTAGTTAGCTGGTCTTAATGAGGAGTTTGGAAACATTGCTCTAGTCTAGGGCACAACAAAGGATGAAAGGAAAGCTAAAAATGTTTTCTTTCAATACCAGCTGCAAGAGCTTTCCTGGTGTACTTCAGGTTCACTTTCTGTACTTCTTTTTTGTGCATGAGACATGGTCTCACTCTGCAGCCAGGCCTACCTTGAACTCATCAGGTAGCTCAGGCTGGTCTTGAACTCATGGTCTCCCAAATGCTGGGATTACAGGTGGGTGCCGCCCACTTTCCATACTTCTTTTTCGTTCATCCATTTATCCTTCGTTTCATTTCTTAGAGGAAGATCTGGGAAGCCTCTATCAAGAGTCAGGCACTCGGCCAGGTGTTGGGAAGAACTGCAGGGCGGGATGGATGTGTTTTCTACTTGCTCAGAGCTGACATGACTGATAAACAGTTACCAGACCTCCTCTGCCTCTGGATGCACAGCAGTGGGCTAGCTCAGGAACCTGCGTCAGAAGCTATCTCAACACCAAGGAGGGGCAATGATGGAGTGGGGGAGGCCAAGTGCTCTGAGGGTGCTGGAAACCGTTTGCTCAAGGGCTTCCTGGTGGTAACAATGAGTGGAGTTTTCAGAGAGGAAGGTTCTGCTAATACGATAGTAAGTACAGCCCCTTCCCTGCCGTCCCCCTGAGAGTGTGGGGTGCGTAACCCATAAATGATCGCTGCACAGCAAGGTAATGCAGTAGACCGGCAGAACTGTTTGGTTGAGTGGCACAGAGTTAAGCGAGCGATGGTTCTAAGTGGAGGAAACAGCGACTGCAGTGGAGAGGAAGTGACAGGAGATGAGGGGGCGCCTCTGGGGAGGGGCCTGGGTATGAGACTTTCTGGGGTGGGGAGATTGGAATCTTTTCCAGGTGATGGAAAAAAAATCAGCGGTGAGGCAGACACAGATCAGGGTTAGCTGATGAAGTAAGGCGCTGGTGAACAGAAGTGGAAGGATCCACCTGGGAAAAGTCACTAGCATGACCATTATGATAAGGGAATAATAAAGTGGGTAACACATTATTAAAATTATTACGTTTATTATTAAAAACAAAGAAATGTGATATGGTGGGAATTTTGTCATTATCTCCCTTTCCTCATTCTCTTGAATGATGGTGAGATAGTACGTTGTCCTGAAATGCCTCCCTAAATTACAGGTCCTCTTGCTCACTCCCTGTCTCTCACTGATCTCCTTGGCTTCCTAAAGCTGCATCATCTTTCATCCCATGGCCACTTAATTTCTAGCTTGCAATGGAAGAAGAACATACACAAGAAAAGTTCAGGAAACAAAAGTGTGCTCTTGGGTGAATTTTCACACTATGGGCCCATCCGTGTGTACTCTGCCCCCACTTTAAGAAACAACATGACAGCACCCCAGGTCACCAGCTGGCCAGGACCAGAAAGGTCTTCCAGCCCCTTCCCCATCCAAGGGTCAGCACTATCCCGAATTCCAGCAAAGAGTTTATTTTTGAATAAGAAATAATCTAAGCTCTCCAGTTCATAAATCACATGCCAGAAGTGATTTTTTTAAAAGTTGTCCAAGAGCAGGAAGCTATTTCCAACCTGTTCTCAACTATTTACCCAAATATTTCCCTCACTCCTGTATTGTTTACCCATTCTGAGTAAAAGTGGAACGAGGAATAAGCCAATCAGAAAGCTTTTGTCTGGAAGACTCCCCTTAGAAACAGACATTCTAAAATGAAATGGAAAGCAGGATTGAAACCAAATGTAAGCCACTTTATACAACAGGTAATCTATCTCTGGCTGTCTCATGTATCTGATACACTGATACTATCTACTTAGAAACCAAATTTCATATAGCTTACAAAATGAAATTTTGGAATACCACTGTTAATATTATTGTATATTTCCTTTCTAAAATTTTTTATTGATTACTTATTAATATACATACAAGGAGTGATGAATGTTTAAATTTTAAAAATGTTTCAAGCACAAAAATTTTATTACAATAAAATTGACGTTACCGTCAATCCTTCTCTGAACATTCCTCCCCTTTGCTTCAGACACACTTATTCCCATTGTTCTTGCCAGTTTCTGAAGCAGTTCTGAAAGTTCTCTTTCCTGAGTGTCTTTACTTGCACTGTCATGGCTGCCTTGGAAGAGCCAGAAATTGCATGGCGCCAGATTCAGTGAGTAAGGTGGATGAAGACACGCTACACTGTTTCTATGAGCCTGCCTTTCCAATGGATGGCACTTGGCAGCAGCATTCACTGTATTTTTGATCATACCTGGTAAAGACTCACAAAAGAGGACTTCCAGAACTGTTTCAGAAAGTGGCAAGAACAATGGGATAAGTGTGTTCAAGATGAGGGGGAGTATTTTGAGAGAGGTTAATGGCAATGTCTTTTACTGTAATACACCTAAACCTAAACACTTGCCATATGTTTTGATCACCCCTTGTACGTGCGAGGTTACTGTAGTGCAGTAAGTCCCCTACTTAGGAATGAACTCCGTTCCAAGAGACGATTGGTAAGTTGGATTCATTCCTAAGTCCAACAAAGTGAGCCTTATACATCCTTGACACAAATATACAATGTACATTGCTTTGCATTTCCTAGCGGTCCCCTCCACGTTCCCACTGCTTTTCCTCTTGCTTCCACACATCCTGGGCTCTGACTGAGCACTGCACTACCATACACTGTCACACTGTGCAGTAAGCACACAGCGGCACAGCTGTGACAATGTTTGGCAGACACGTGAGCTACTCCGGGATTTGTTCCCATCTACAAATGTTCATAATGTGAGGTCCTTTTGTATCTGTGAAAATTCCCAATTCGAATGTTCCCAAGTCAGGGACTTACTGAAGTAAAAAATAGAGCTATTTTAACATCTGTAGGTAGGGAATTAACCAATTATGATATAATCATTATATCAAAAACGTATTGAAAAGAACCAAGTAAAATTGCACTGACATGAGAAGGTAGCTGTGATCGATTTTTTTTTTTTTTTTTTTTTTTTTGTGACAGGGTCTCCCTATGTAGTTCAGATTGGCTTTGGACTCACTGGGCACCCTAGGGTGGCCTTGAACTTTCAGTGATCTTCCTGCCTCAGCCTCCAAGTGCTGGGATTACAGGTGTGTGCCACCATACCTGGCCCATCAATTTTGTTTTTGTTTTTGTTTTGGATACAGAGTCTTGCTATGCATAGTCGAGGTTGGCCTTGAACTCCTCCTGCTTTGGCCATCAGAGTTCTGGGGTTATAGGTGTCTACCACCATCCCTAGCTTCTCTCATCAATTTTTTTCCCTCCTCAATTTTTTTTTTTTTTTTTTTTGTGGGTACCGGGGGGTCGACCTCAGGACCTCGTGCGCCAACAGGCACCCGTGCCACTGAGCGATATCACCGGCCCCTTTTTCGTATGTGGGATCCGGGAGTCGAACTCGGGCCCTTGCGCTTGCAAGGCAGGCGCTTACGCTGCTGAGCCATCTCACCGGCCCTCCCTCCTCAATTTTTAAGTAAAAATATTTAGAACAATATGTATAAAATGATCTCATTTATGTTTAAAGCACACAAATGAAAAAGGATTTGGAGGCCGGGTATGGTGGTGCATTCCTGTAATCCCAGCTCTTGAGAGGCTGAGGCAGGAAGATCATCACAAATTTGAGGCCAGTCTGGGCTACCTAGTGAGTAAATGCCATCAGGAACTAAAAAGTGAGACCCTCTCTCAAAAAAACAAGCAAACAAAAAAAGAATTGGATGCTTATTTTTTTTTCAAAAGCATCTCTTAATCTTATGTAGACATAGCTCCATTTTGTTTTAGGAGTAAAGAACACGATGTTTGAGAGCCACTGCTGTTAGAGAACAATGGCAAATAGCTATTTTTTCATTTATTCAACACATACTTATTGATACATAATGGTTTGGAAGCTAATATTCAAGTGTCTCATGGAAATCTGTCAAGTATTTAGAGTTATTACAGTTATAACACTTCCTGTTATATACTACTTTATCGTTTTGAGCAAGTCACTCTCTTAAGTGTCACTGAGTCATATATGACAGCATTTGAATACAAGAGGCAATCAGAGCTGGGCATGGAGGCGAACATTTGTGATCCCAGCACCCAGGAGTTTGAGGCCTGCCTGGGTTACATAGTGTGTTCAAGTCCAGCATGGACTGCATAGTGTGACCCTGTCTCAAAAAACAAAATGGCAGCAACAAAAGAAAAACTAAAAAGAGGGCCGGTGAGATGGCTCAGCGGCTTAAGCGCCTGCCCGGCAAGCGCGAGGGCCCGAGTTCGACTCCCGGAACCCACATACGAAAAAGGGGCCGGTGATATCGCTCAGCGGCACGGGTGCCTGCTGGCGCGCGAGGTCCTGAGGTCGACCCCCTGGTACCCACAAAAAAAAAAAAAAAAAAAAAAAAAAACTAAAAAGAAAGGGAAAAAGTTGCAACCAGAAAGCTGGAGATGTAGCTCAGTGATAGAGCACTCTTGACTAGCATGTATGAGGCCCTGGGTTCAATCCCCCGCTCCTCCTGGGGCAGGGATACATTTGGAATATTCCACATTTAAGACTACTTCTCTCTAATTGCCTTAGAATTGGTATCTCCATTAGAAATCCAGCAGGGTAAGTGGCCTGTTTCTGTTATAAATGACCCCTCTTTCATTACCACACTTTCTAGGAAAAGCGCACGGGCCCTCCTTCGAGAGGTTGGTACGGTTTGGATTGGGGACACTGTCCCTCATCCAAAGCCTCCTGGGCTCGTGGGGGAGCTCCAGGGGTCATGGGGCGCAGTACTCATCTGTGGATTCACCCACTAACACGTTGTGGAAAGGGGCCTTGGCGGAAGAAGCAGCTGCCGGGGCGTGCCCTGCCAGGTCGCATCTTGTCCCCAGCTGCCGCCTCTCTCTGCTGCTCGCCTGCGCCAAGTGGTGAGCGCTTCCCCCCCCCTACCGTGCTGTTTGTGCCTCGGTGCCAGCGGACCAGGAACTGCAACCCTAAGCCAACATAAATCTTTCCTTTAACTTGTGGGTGTCAGGAACTGTGTCCCAGCAACAAGAGAGTGACGAAGACAACAGCCATCTATGTGTCACTCAGACAGAATGAGATGCAATTTTCCTTTATCTAAATGTGTGTCTGTTTATCGCCTGTGATGTAATTATTTACTTAAAGGTTTCCTCCAGACATATCATATACTTCTTCAAAGCAAAGCTGTTGCCTTTCCTCTTTGGACCCAGCCCCTGGGACAGTGCTCGACACATACCAGTATTATCCCTGAGGTACTGCCAGTGTTTCGAGAATGCTGTGTAGATAGTAGTGGTAGTTTCTGACTGTTTTGGTGAACATGAAAACTTTCAAAAGCAATCTTTTTTTTTTTTTTTTAAATAGGGTCTCACTATGTAGTCCAGCCTGATCTTGAACTCACCGTTTAGCCCAGGCTGGCCTGGAACTTGCAGTAATCCCCCTGCCTTGGCCTCCTGAATGCTGGGGTTACAGGAATGTGCCACCACACCTAGCTCAAAAGCAGATCTTTTTTAAAAAAACGAATAGTTCCATCCATTCATTAAATTTATTAGTGACTATGGAAGATTTTATTTCCCAGAGAAGGGTACCACAATGTAGCCCATCCAGCAGTCTATAGGATGAGAAGGGCACACTTCTCCCTTCAGATCGTGTGGCCTATGTCTCCTCCTGAACCTGGACAGACTTCGGTGACTGTTTCAGCCAATTGATTGAGGAAGTGACTACTATATAACTTCCAGACGTAAATCATAAAGATGCCATAGCCTTTTGGCATATTTTCTCAAGGAACCCAACCATTGTGTAAGGAAGCCAAGCAGCCACTTGTGGAGGTCACAAGCAAATGTGCCAGGCAGCAGCCCAAGCTGAGGTCCCCACCAGCAGCCAGCATCGACCACTAGATATGTAGGTGAGTCTTCAGGTGGCTTCTGACTCACCAGCCCATGCTGCAGAGAGGAAGCACGATTCCCTGCTCAGCTCTGCCCAGACTGCACATTCACGAGCGAAATAAATGATGGTTGTTGTTTTAAGCCAGTAAGTTTAAGTAGCTGTAGGTAGCTTGTTATGCAGCAGTAGATAACCAAAACAGGCCACAAAAAAAGCACATGCCAGTCCAAATGGAGGGAAGGGCCAGGGGCCCTGAATTCCCCCTTTTCCGGTTCCTAAATCCTGGTGGAGTGAGAAGCAATGCTCAAATGGAAGTAGGATTACAACCAGAAGGATGACTCAAACCTGGACAAACAGGCACTGAAAAGTTCATCGGGAATCACTAAATTTCATTTAATCATTAAACAGAAAAGCTAAGAATGTGTTTGTGATGAACACGCTGCTTGTGTGTGTGTGTGTGTGTGTGTGTGTAGGCAGGGAAGTCTTGTAAACACTGACAGAATGATGGTGGCAAACCTCGAGGCCTACTAATGTGTTAAGAATTATATACGGGAAGTCTAATTACCTAACACTGGCGATGTGTGAATCTGCGATAAAAGACTTGTTACCCGCTGTGAGACGACTTCAAGCCCTGCCCAAAGTTACTGAATAAGAAACGCGAACAGGACGTGGTCACCGCCCCGTCGGTGCTTTTGCCACCGTAAATCACGCCGTGATGAAAGTTACACGGGGGCGAACACACGCTGCAGATGCGGATCAGTTCACCAGCCCCAGGGACGGGCTGCCTTCTTTCTTGGGAAATTACTTGTGACAGTCAAGTTAACCTTAAAGGACTTGGAGATTGGCAAAGATTTGCATACTTTCCCTCATTCTTTATTTATAAACTGCCAAGTTCTTTTGAGAATCCAACAGTGCACTTTTATATTAACAGTAAAATACATTATTTGGGAGGAAGCAACAAAGAATGGAATAGGAGAAACCAACTTGAGACTCAACCATTTCAGTCATGAAAAATCCTGCTGTGTGTAACCTTGAATAACACTGTCTCTGCCCTTTAATGAAGATAATATGTAAACTTTCTTTTTATTAAGAACAAAGGCTGTTAGATTCTATTAGATTCTAATTTTCCCAAGTAAAACTACCCATTTTTGACTTTGCAAATGGCAGCTATCTAGTCTACAGTGGTATTTGACGTAGGCTAACAAGAGCGTATGGCTTTAGACATCAAACTGTACAGGCAGTAGCATTTCTCCTTGCTCTCCTGCAGTGGGATACTCTCCTGGATAAAGTTGTAATAAATGGACATCGAGACCCTCCCATGGTATTACTTGAGTCCTGGAGGGCAAAGACTAATAAATGATAATTACTCAAACCAAAATATTGATAAAGAATATGCAGAAAGAGGTTCATCAAAGAGGTTCAAAACTGTCAAAAATTAAAGATTATCAAGTATGTTATGCATAGCCCTTAAGGTATGATTCTGAAGAAAGTTAAGCAACAGGGAGATCTTTGATTTGATAGAAAAAGGAAGAACACATTAAAACCCAACAAAGGCATCATTAGAGTAGTAAGATATAGGATGATTATATTTTTCTGTTCTCATTTTTCTCTATGTCCTATAAAATGATTATATTACTGTTATAAAAAAGATTTTAAACAATTCTTAAGTAGTTAACAATGCTTGAATCTGCTGGAGCTTAACAGTGCTCCAAGGCAGAGGACAATAGAGGTCATTTTCAGCCGTAGCCAAAATGAAATGAAGAATAAATAGGGAGAGAGTCTTGACAAGGGACTTTGTCAAATAGAACAGGTACATAAAGGTGATGTCCATCAGTGTACACCGGTCCCTCCCAAAAAACTATACTCCATTCTGATTTTTCCTCAAAAGAATCTTCCTGAATTTTCCATCCATCTCCTAATCCTCAACTCTTCACACAAACTGGAGGTAACAAAATATATCCTGTGTATAAGTAGGAATTTTATCTTTTACTTAAAAAATCAGGAAGTGCAGAGCTGATTTTGGAAAAATGAAGCTTGGTTTACTTAAAGAGCTATGAAAAATGTATGAAGGTGGGATACCATCAGAAATAAGCCTGATTTTGGGGGAAAATCTAGAAAACCAATAGTGGAATTTACAAAGTCAAAAAATGTGGGCATAAGTAAAAGACTATATATATATATATCCTGGATTGGGAGAGGGCTGGCAGGAAGGGGTTCAATAAGTTATCTTGACCTTCTAAAACATTTTGGGTGTCCAGTGTGGTATGGGTTGTATACCTGATGCCTTTTTGGTTCATTGTCCTGTCATGTAAATGCTATTAAGCTGTAGTTTACATGCATTGTTGGAACACAAATTCAGACTTTAGACTCTATCAGGAAAGTCTTGCTTTTCTTCCCTTGTTTAACCAAGCCTAATCTTGAGTGATATTGGCTTTCTTGTTCAATACGCAGTTCCAGTTTAAAGATTATTCTAGTTATAAGTATCTAGCAATAGGTTAATGCAAAGTGCATAAAAACGATCATTTTGCTTTTTAGCTGGCATGTATCCACAAGAAGTCCATCAAAAGGTTATATTCCAGCTGGGGACAGAGCTCAGCGGTAGAGTGCTTGCCTAGTGTGTGCAGGGCCCTGAGGTCCATAACAGCACTTCCAAACAAGTTTATATTCCCTACCCAAATATGAAAAACAGTACTCCTGAAATTCTGGTGTTATCAACATTACTATTTTTGCATATATTTAGAAAAAAGACAAGGAGCAAATGACATTATCTGTGTCTTGTTTGAAGCCAATTTTTTTTTCCCCCTGGAGAGCATTTTCATTTAAAAGTTTCATGCTTCTTCTGGGCAACAAAGGCAAGGCAGGGGGCATCACAATTCCCGACTTGAAATTATACTATAAAGCTACTGTGATAAAAACAGTGTGGTACTGGCAAAAAAACAGACCTGAAGATCAATGGAACAGATTAGAAGATGCTGAAACAACCCCAGACATACTAAGCCACCTTATCTTTGACAAAGGTGCCAAACACATTCGCTGGAAGAAAGATAGCCTCTTTAATAAATGGTGCTGGAAAAACTGGCTCTACACATGCCGAAGATTAAAACTAGACCCATATCTTTCACCATGCACTAAACTAAATTCAAAATGGATCAGAGATCTAAATATTAAAACAGAAACATTAAATCTGCTGGAAGGTAGGATAGATAAAACCCTTGGAGACATTGGTGTAGGCAAAGACTTTATGACTAAAAACTCAACCGCACGGGAACTATCCCAAAGAATCAATAACTGGGATCTCATCTTATTAAAAAGCTTTTGCACAGCAAGAGAAACCACCAACAGAGTGAAGAGACAACCCACAATGTGGGAAAAAATGTTTGCCAGCTGTTCCTCAGACAAAGGATTACTATCGAGAACATATAAAGAACTCAAAAAAATCAGACCTCCCAAATTTAAAGACCCACTCCAAAAATGGGCATCTGAGATGAATACACATTTCTCAGATGAAGAAATACTAATGGCAAACAAATATACAAAAAAATGTGCAACATCACTAGTCATTTGAGAGATGCAAATTAAAACAACACTGAGATACCATCTCACCCCAGAAAGAATGGCTACTATTAAGAAATCAACTAATAACAAATGCTGGAGGGGCTGTGGGGAAAAAGGAACCCTTCTTCACTGTTGGTGGGAGTGTCGACTGGTACAGCCACTGTGGAAGTCAGTGTGGAGATTCCTCAGAAAACTAGGGTTGGAGGTCCCATTTGACCCAGCTATTCCCCTTCTGGGCATCTTCCCAGAAGAATTAAAAACATCGTACCACAGCGATATATGTGCACCCATGTTTATAGCAGCACAATTTGTAATAGCCAGATCTTGGAAACAACCCAAATGCCCATCAACTGAGGAATGGATAAGAAAGATGTGGTATTTTTATACAATGGAGTACTATTCAGCCATAAAGAAGGATAAACTGGAGACTTTTATAGGTAAATGGATGCAACTCGAGAAAATACTCATAAGTGAAATAAACCAGAAGCACATGTGTAAGCATCGTATTATCTCTCTAGTATGAGAAACTGAAAGAGTAAATAAGATCCAAAATGTACAATAGATATGGTGAATCAAAAAGAAACTGGTAAAAAGGAAAGAGAGACTGGAATAGGGAAAAGAAAGAAGGGAAAGGGAAAAAAAATTGTATGTATATATATAAGATGGTTAAGATAGATACACTACCATTTTTACTTAGTTCATTGAAGAGTAAGGTTTGTGCCAATAATGTTTGGACAATTGAATGCTAATGTCTGGTGTCCTGAATAACTAACTTAAAGATAGTAATACGTAATGTATTAACCATTGTTACCCTCCTATTATGTTGTTTTGAAAATTTGTTCTTCTTTTGATTTGTTTTGTTTTTTCTTCTCTTTAAAAAAAAAAAAAGTTTCATGCTTGCTGGGCGTGGTGGTGCACACCTGTAATCCCAGGATTTGGGATTACAAATAATAAATAAATAAATAAATAAATTTTGTTCCTTTAACAAGTCCTTTTCATAGTTCTGATATGTGGTTATAGTAGTTCTTTAAGGTAGGTATAGGAAATTTTTCACAAAGTAACCAATTGGGTATAATAAATTGTTTATCCTTTTCTCATCTCTAGTCATTTCTCTCTTTGACAAAAACTATAGTTGTTTGCAGAAGACATATTATTTTTTAATGCATCTTTCACAGTTCTTCTCCTTCCTTACATAAACAGCTCTAATCAGATTTTCCTCACAGTTCCTGGTGCACAATCACCCTGCCCACATACAAAACAGAAGCACACACTGGGGAGCGTCAGGGTTTCGCAGTGGTGGCTCACAAGGTCAGGACTCTGCAGGGCATGGTTCCCGTGAATTATTTCACTAATGACTATGGTTAATCAAGTGAATACGTGTTTGTCATTCAGCTGTTGTGTATGACTCAAGTATGAGCCCACTGCTTTGGACATGATTCATGCTGGCAAGTTGAGGGCTTGATTCACACCTATTTTTCTTTTGACAGTAATCCTTCTTAATACTTTAATGATATAATTTTAGTGGAATTAACCTTGAACAACTGCAAATTTTGTAATTCATTACATTCAGCTCTTAATGACAATTACTTTTTAATCTCAGCTGCTCAGCCTGACACACCAAAAATCCATACATGGTGTCAGTAATGGATAGGTGGGCGGGAAGGTGGCAGGGGTCTCCAACTCGGTTTGTACGGGCTCGCTAATTGCATAAATCACATTTCTCTTTCCTTTAAAAATTTCAAGATTGGCCAACTGTATGCTATATACTGTACTTGGACCAAAGGGCTTGGAGAAGTAAAAGGACCTACTTTTAGCAATTTCCTTATTGTTTTTGTTAGCATTCATTTTTGAAGGAGTTTAATTGGTATAATTTTTTTAAAGAATTCCTGTGGTCACATAAATTTGGTTTATGCTGGAGTAAAAATTAAATAGTTAAAAAATATATACAGTTGCTTGGTCTTTAATATGTTAATATATGTTGTGGATCTCAAAGAGGTGGAATATGAACTGTGTCCTGAATTGTTCTGAACAGAAAGAACTCCTTTAAAACAAACAAACGCTTTCTGGTGTATACAATTAAATGACCTTTAGTGAATTGAAATGGCTGTGCCACCATTGCCCAAATCTAAATTTAGAGTATTTTAACCTCAAAAAGATCTCATTCTTTTTTTTTTTTTTTTTTTTTTTGTGGGTACCGGGGATCGACCTCAGGACCTCGTGCACCAGCAGGCGCCCGTGCCGCTGAGCGATATCACTGGCTCCCTTTTTCATATGTGGGTTCCGGGAGTCGAACTCAGGACCTCGCACTTGCCCGGCAGGTGCTTATGCCACTGAGCCATCTCACCAGCCCCGATCTTATTCTTTTTATCATCACTGACTATTCTTGCCTCCAGCCCAGGCAATCACTAATCTTTCTTTGCCTTTACAGATTTACCTTTTCTGGACATTTTACATAAATGGACTCACACCATATTTGTTTGTCTGTGTGTCTAGCTTCTTTCACCAAACAAAATGTTTTTGAGGTCCATCCATTTTATGGTATGTTTTATTACTTCAACCTTTTTATTGTCAAATAATATTCCATGTAGATAAACCACATTTTGTTTTTCCATGCATCAGTTTATAGGCATTTGGATTACCACTTTTTGTCTATTGTGGTTAATCCTGCCACAAACATTCCCATACGAATTTTTGCATGGACATATACTTTTGTTTCTCTGGGGTACTGCATATTTAGGAATGAAATTATTAATCATATGGGTTTTTGTTATTTTTGTTTTTTGGTGCTGGAGGAATCTAACCAGGGCCTCACACAGCCTAGGCAAGTCCTCTACCATTACGAAGCTAAATCCTCAGCTCTCAGATGATAAATTTATCTTTATCTTTTCAAGAAATTTCCAAACTCTTTTCCACAGTGGGTGCACCGTTTGCATTAGCAACAACAGTGTATAAGGGTTCCAATCTCTCCACATTCTAAACACACTTGTAGATCTTTTGACTCCAACTATCCTACCGAGTGTGTAGCGGTATCTCATTGTGGTTCTGATTTGTATTCCCTAATGACCAATAGTACGGGTCATCTTTTCATGTGTTTATTGATAATTTATGTATCATTTTCCCCAAAAATGTCTATTCAAACTATTTGCCCACTTTTAAATTGGCTACTTTTCTATGCAAGAGTTCTTTATATATTCTAGATACAAGACCTTAATCAGATATGACTTGCAAAGTTTTCTTCCCCTGTGGTTTTTCTTTTAACTTTCTTGTTCTTTTGAAGCATAAGTTTTAAATTTTGACAAACTCCAATATATCAATCTTTAGAGTGTTTGTGCTCTTTTGTTGTATCTACAAAGGTCATAAGGATTTACTCCTATGTTTTCTTCTAAGAATTTCACACTTTTAGTTCTTACATTTAGATCTATGAATCATTTGGAGCTAAATTTTGAGTATTTTATGAGGGTTGAGGGTTTAAATACATCTTTGTACGTGTGGATATCCATTTTCCCAGAGCTATTTGTTGAAAAGACTATCTTTTGCCTCTTGAATTACTTTGGCACCTTTATTGAAAATCAGTTAAGCATAAATTTAAGAGTCTTTAATATGTTAATATATGTTGTGAATCTCCAACAGGGAGGATATCAAATGTTTCCCAAAATGTCCTTAAGCAGGAATCCTACCTTCTTCCCCTTTTAAGCAGGGACTTCCCTACACGTTCCTACTGCTGTCCACGGAATCAAACTTTAGGGAATGCTTCTCTAAATTGTGCAGGGCTCTAATTTTTATTTGCAACTTTGTCTTAGACATATATGGGTTGTATTCAGCAAAACCAAAGACATAATTTCTATAATTTTCTTATTTCAAAGATCCTATTCTGAAATGTATGTAAAAGCTGTTGAAAATACTTGTTACTGAGTTAAGCCATGTGTATTTTTTCCCTTTGTAAACTAGATTTTGTCTTAATGTTTTTATTTAACAACATATAATGCAAAATGTTGGATAATTGCTTACATTTGACCTTTTCAAAATGACAGTACTAACTCTTTAGCACTATTTACTACAACGAAAGACTTGGGACAAAAATTAAAAGGGAAAAAGGAAAATTAAGTGTGTCTTTTATCACCTTGTATTTATGGACAGAACGGGAAAAAAAAACATAAAAATCAATGGTGACAGAGGGAAAAAATGTACAAGTACTTGGATGGGGAGGATTCATCTTCATCTAGAGGCGCTCGGAAGCGCCCTGGCGGGTCTGGAGATTCTGGCCACAGTCGCCCGCGGCCAGGCAGCCCTGCCCTGTGACAACTGCGAGCAGCAGAGGAGGGCTGCATAGGTCGGTGGGTGTTCTAGGGACAACTTAGAAGTGCAGTTCCCATGGGATATGGTCACTTTCTAACCCTGCGTCCCTCAGCTAGTGACTTAACATTTGCTTTTAAAGGGGGGGGGTATATTTCAGATGACATTATCTCACCGTATATAAGATATAATCAAATACAAGCGTTTCCAAACAGTTAACACTATTTTTGAATATTCTGTTATGCTAAACAAAATTTATAGCAGACAATATATTTTCTGTAAAGCTTTAGCGCTATTTACACAGGACTCAGACCGTAACGCACCCGCTTCCTTCCTCAGTGCATTACCATCCCGTTTCGAAGCCTAACAACCCTGGTCCGCTTCTGTTCGCCCTCTGTTTCTTCAGTTCACTTAAGCGTTCACCTTAGTTTAAATCTCAAGCCCTGTTCACAAGTGCATTTTAGTAATTAGCCAATTTAGGGAAACTGCCTTGTATTTTATTCTTTCACTCGCTTCCCGACCCATGCTTGACGTTTGCTGCGCACTGTAAGTCCCGTCTCCCACGCCCCGGGCCACGTCTTCGGGGGTTCGCGGCTCCGGCTCCGGCGGCCGCGGTTGCCCCGGCCGCGCGCGTCCTCGGCGTCCCCGCCGCGGAGGGTCGGGCTCCCGCGGAGGGCGGGCGCGGGGCGCCCAGGGAGGCCTGCAGGCGCGATCGCCCGCGCTGCGCACAAACCCGCTGCCCGCCGGCGCAGCCCTTTCCAGCCGAGCCCCGCGCGTGCGCCCCGAGAGCAGCCCCGCCGCGCGCCCCCGCGCCGGCACCGCGGGCCGCTCCAGGACCTTCGCGGCCGGAGGCGGAGCGGGCGAGCCGGGCGCAAACAGGAAGCCGTGGCCCTGGGGCGGAAGACAGGCGGGAATTCGCGTGTTTCCCAGGGGGCCGAGTCCCGGAGCTCTTCCACCCCCCCTCCCCGAAATCAGCCGCCCCAGCTAAACTTAGAGAGCTGCCTTCCAGGGGCGGCCCGGGGCGCCTCTCCCGCGGCGGCCGGAGAGCGGGGTAACGGGAAGACGGCGCCGGTCCGCGGGACTGTCCTGTCGCACACGTGGCCGAGATTTTTATGACAGTAAAGGGGGATTGGGAATTGGCATATTTGTAACCGTACATAAACCCGATAGTAAACGTGCAGGGAGTTTTTATTCAGTAGTATAAGGTGTAAAGTCTAACATCACCACGTCAGCTCCGCGTGTGCGTGTTTTTCGGTACTGGGGATGGAACCCAGAGCTGTCCCACAGAGAACAGAACCCCTACTTTGCAGATAAATGTTTGGGTTGGTGGAACTCCCACATCCCTCCGTGACTTCAAAGCTGCATATTGCACATTAATAAATATCATCAATGATTGTTAACCTCATTAACAAATACGTATTATCAATGAATGATGACAGATGTAGAAAATGACCAGCAAATCTTTGATTCCCAATAAGTTGGCAGTATATTCCCACTTAACTACCTGTACTTTTCACAGTTGTATTCCTTCTGTTTACTTTGAAAGGAGAAAAGCCCTTTGAACCCAAGTATTTCGGAACCCCAGTCCCAAACAAGTCGTAGAATTTGCTAGAGGAAACGCAAATCTTTCAGCATCTACTTTTTAGGTAAGTAGAATAGCAGGGAGTAATGGCTCAGAAGCAGTTGGGCAAGATTGGCAGTTTTCCCTACACAGCTCAAAGATTTGATATGAAAAACAGTCATTCAAATGTAAATATATTTACCAAATTGAATGGGAGTGATTTTTTAATTGTGCACACCACTGCATCCCTCCTGTAGATTGGCTTTCATTACCTTAAATAAGTTTGTATATTTAAATAAAAAGAAGGAGCTAAGTGGAAGATTGTGAAGTGAACAGAAAGAGGCACTTATCCTGAAAGAGTCCTAATAGTCTGGCAAATTTTACAGAGGGAGATGAGATTAAATGCAAGTGGGAAGAATTCCCATGCTAGGTTGACTTGCACTATGTCCTTTATTTGCTTAGATTCATTTAGGATGAATAAGAAGTTTCCCCATTAATAAATGTATAACCAATTTAATAATACTTCTTGTGATGTCTAATCTGTTTTTTAACATTTAAAATTGTGGGTGGATGCACAGTAAAAGAAACCACCAATAGAGTGAAGAGACAACCCACAGAATGGGAAAAAATTTTTACCAGGTACTCCTAAAAGGACAAACATCTAGAATACATAAAGAACTCAACAAACCAGACCCTCCAAATTTATAAAGACCCAATCCAAAAATGGGCATCTGAAATGAATAGACAATTCTCAGATGAAGAACAAACAGCAAATAAATACATGAAAAAATGTTCAACATCACTAGTCATTTGTGAAATATGAATTAAAATACTGAGATTCCATCTCACTCCAGAAAGAATGGCTGTCATCAAGAAATCAACCAATAACAAATGCTGGCAAGGCTGTGAGAAAAAAGGAACACTTCTCCTTTGTTGGTGGGAGTGTAGACTGGTGCAACCACTATGGAAATCAGTATGGAGATTCCTCAAAAAACTGAAAGTAAGTTCCATTTGACCCAGCTATTCCCCTCCTAGGTATCTTCCCAAAAGAGTTAAAAGCATCATACCACAGTGATACAATACATGCATACCCATGTTTATAGCAGCACAATTATACTAGCCAAATATTGGAAACAGTCCATATGCCCATCAACAGATGACTGGGTAAAGAAAATGAGGTTTTTATATATAATAGAGTACCATAAAGAAGCATAAACTTGAGACATTTTTAGGTAAATGGATGCACCTCAAGATCTGAAATAAACCAGACACACAGGTTTAAATATCACATTGTTTCTCTTGTGTGAGAAACCCAAAGGGTAAATAAGGAGCAGAATGGAGGATAGATACTGGGAAGTGGGAGGAACTTGTTCAAATGGGAAGGGAAACAAGGGGGGTGGGGAGGGGAGGGAGGGAAAGGAATTTTAAAAAAAGAATGGAAGTAAAAAAATGGAAATAAAACTTTTGTAAATAGGGAGGGAAAGGAGGGTTGAAAGGAGGGGAGGGGAGTGAGAAAAAAAGAATTAAGATATATTATGAACAGGTACAAATTCTCTATGATGAATGTGATCATTATGTATGGCAAGCATCCACTAATAAAAAAAAGAAAAAGTTTAAAGTGTGAGGCCCTGAGTTCGATTCCTGGTACCACACACACAAATAAATAAATAAATAAAATAAAGTAAAATTGTGGATGGAAACAACTCTGGTGATTAGAGCAGAGTCTCTACTTTCTAAGGAAGTAGAGACTGTGACAGCAAAACTGAGGTACACTGAGCCTAGGATATAGCTGAGGGTAGGTTGAAGACATGCTTAGCATGTTCAAGGCCCTGAGTTCCATCCCCAGCACGAAAATTGAAGGAGAACATGACTGTAAACTGTGGATCTCAACGTGTTGGAAAGGAAAGTGGTACTTCTACAAATTCATGTGTACATAATTTTATAATCACTTACAGTCTTCTGAACCAGCACTTAACCTCAGTGTTGCACTGCTTTGGGAAAACATCGCACTTTTTCTACCTGAGGAATTTTAAGTTTATCCCAAAGAACAGTAAGCAGATTTCCAAACTCTCTAAGTGTTTGTTCTGCATAGAAAACTGAAAGGAAGTCTCTCATGTGAGAAGGATGGGGATTAAGGGTGCCTACAAATTCTTAGCTAACATGCTCCACCCAGCTAGAAAGGAAAACTGTTTACTCTCCTTGAATAGGGGCAGGCTCTGTGACTAGGGGGTGGCAGAAATGGTGCTATGCCAGCTCTGGGCCTAACCCTTAGAAGGCCTGGAGGTCCCCATTTTCCATCTCTTTTGGGACCCCCAAACGACCCTACAGAGAGAATACGCGCCCCACACAGGGAGGAGGAGGCACGGCCCACTGGACTCATCCTGGGCCTCCAGTTGCCTTAGCTCCAGCCATTCCATCAGACACCAATGACACCACCACTGCCGGCTGAAATATCTGTCCAGAGACCAGCAAGCAAAGTGGTTGATGTTTTAAGCCACTAAATTTGGGGTGATTTGTTACATAGCAATAAATACCTGAAATAGAAAACAAGCCATTCTCTGTCACCTATAACCCTCAGTTACCAGGGAATGGCTTTGCTTTATTGGAAAGTCACCTAGACTTGATTCTTTAGACTGAGTTTTGGCTGCTGATTTGTTGTGAGTTGCAGAGGGCACGGGTAAGAGTTCCTGTGGTTCAGGAGGGAGGGAGATAAGGTCAGAAAAGACCCTGCAGAGAAGTGAGTAGGGGGCGAGGGGTGACCTGCAAGGCCTAGACCTGAGGAGCCAAATAGATGCTGTGAATAAAACCAACAACCCCAAGTCAGACAGCAGTACCATAGCGTGAGTGTTAAAGGGAGGGAGGAAGGAGGACCGGTAAAAATAAATACATAATTATTCAAATAAAAATGCTTATTCATATGCCACATAAAATTATCTACCCTACTGCACGTTTGGAAACGCTGCCTAGAAATAACACCCTTTTCATACCTCATGGCTCGTTCTGAAGGAGTCCTTCATGAGAAAGTAAATAAGAATTTTCTTTTTTTAAAGAAAACAGCGAAACACTGATCTTTCTCCATTGCCGCATGCACTGGTTGCAGTCTCTTCAATGCTGTTATACACTCATGCACACATGCACACGTTCTTAATTTTCAAATAGCAAACAAGAAAGAAAAATTTTCAACTTATAAAGTTCCTCAAAATAGATGAGTCTGGCTGGGGATATAGCTCAGTGGCACAGCGCCGGTCTGGCAAGTGTGAGGTTGTGATTTTGATTCCCGGGACCAACCTCCCCACAAAAAACAAACAAAACAAAACAAAAAAATAGATGACTATATTTTTGTGGAAACAAATTTACATATATTTCTAAATATGTAAGCTTAAAACTGCATAATTTAAGGAACTGCATATCATCTTTAATTTGTTTCACTGCCTTAGCACTTAAGTATTAAATCTGCAGTTTCATCATTAAATTAAAAAAAAGGTAAATTAAATATTATTGGATAAAATAAAGCTTATCTTGAGTTTAAAAATTTCCAGTTTTGTTTTCCTGCTCAAACCTGAGGTTGTGGTCTCATGAGTCCACATTGGCCTGAGCCTCATTTCTTTGAATCCCAGTGTCCTCCATTCATAAAATGGGTGTTCTGCTCCAGAACGGGATTGTGGCGCAAGGCAATTCATGTTTAAGAGCTTCACAGAATTGATAATGACAATGTACTGTATGTTTCAAAAAAGCTGGAAGGGCTTAGAACGTTTCACCAACAAAGAAATGATAAATATTTAAATAGATATGCTTACCCTAATATGCTTAAATTTATGATGTACTGAAACATCACAGGGTATTTCAGAAATACATCCATTTCATGTGTCAATTAAAAAATAAAGAAAAAGGAAAAATTAAAATTAAAAAGAAAAATTTTAAAGGCCTTATCAGATGCAGAAGGAATCACTCACTTCGTGGTGTCCTAAAAATTTAAAATGTAGAATTTCATATTCATAATTTTAAAAAATAATTTTTTTTTGTGGGTTCCGGGAATCGAACTCTGGCCCTCGCGCTTGCCAGGCAGGAGCTTAGGCTGCTGAGCCATCTCACCGGCCAAAAAATAATGTATTCTTGAGACTTTTTCATCCCTTATGCAGTGGTTACAAGAACATTTCATAAAATTCATATATGGTTAATAATTTGTGCTATTTTTGTTGTTTTGAGACAGGGTCTCACTGTATAGTCCAGGCTGGCCTTGAACTCAGAAGGGATCCTCCTGCATCAGCCTCCCAAGTGCTGGGATTATAGGTGTGCACCATCACGCCTGGCTGGGGCTATTTCTAAAATGTTTGTACTTTTAAAATTTGTATTTATGGGCTGGTGAGATGGCTCAGCGGCATAAGTGCCTGCCTGGCAAGCGCGAGGGCCTGAGTTCGACTCCTGAAACCCACATACGAGAAAAAGGGCCGGTGATATCACTCAGTGGCATGGGCGCCTGCTGGCGTGCGAGGTCCTGAGGTCGACCCCCAGTACCCACCAAAAAAAAAAAATTGTATTTAGTCTGAGTACTTATGCTACCAGTTTTGTGCTTTATTGTCTGGTGAATTTCTTCCGTTATTTCTGTGTCCTTACAGAAACAGCATTTTAGAGGCACGAGCCATCATGACAGTGGCTGAGTTCTTATCCAATCAACAGCCTTATGTGGTAATGGAAGCTCAGAGAGGTTCCGCTGAGTGGCGCTGGAAAGCCATGCAGCGTAGTGCATCCTCGTATTTGAATGAATTAACCTTTGCCCGTGTTTTCTCTGAGAGATCCTATTTCTGTGGTGGAGCAGCCCTTCCAGCAGAGTGGGCTCCTCGTGCCTACATGTGAGTGGCTGCCTGAACATCAACACCCCACTTTCTGGTGAGCAAAACCTTTCCCGAATGCAGGACTTAGACTGAGAGCACCAGCCAGGGCCTGCTCACCCAGAGTCCGCCCCACCGAGACACTGACTCAGTGGCTACCCCGTGCCAGGTTGGAGCCATCTGTAAGAGTGACACAGAGGCTGGGTGATGGTCCTGTTGTCTGTTTCCTACTCCGTGCCTTGGTCCCTGACACACAGGTGGGATGCAGCGAGTTACAACTGAAAAACCCCATGTACAGGGAGTTTTGCCACAAATATGTGACCCCGGGTAAGTCACTGTATCTCTGGTTGGCAATGGAGTGGATTAGATGATATCCAAGATAAACGAGAAAACAGCAGCTGTCTAATAGAATACTAAAGGAGATTCATTTTTCCTTTCTATTTTTAAAAGAATAAGCTGTACTTGGTTTCACCGGAGTAATTTAGTCTGCCTTCCCGCCCCCAATCTAAAAACAAGATGATTGGAGGGCAGATTCGTGGAAGTGATGTCATATCCCACAGCAGGATAAAAAAAAAAAAGTTGTAAAATTGGGGCTGGGGAAAGAAGAGAACACATTATTATTTTTAAAGTAATGGGAGTGAGTAGCAGTTAACACAGGGCAAGGAAATGAATATAATTTGGAGAATCTGGAAGTCGAGCTCTGAGGCGTTCCAACATGACATGAGAAGCTGCAGGGATCTTTGGAGACGGCCTGCTTCGGTCTGTCAAAGACCTTTCTGAGCGGACCTTTTCCTTTCTTCCCCATTTAAGTCCACTGTTTAAAACCAACCTTCTCTACTGCAGGTGATTGGCACAGAGGTGAACTCACCTGAATTGGATTGATCTCTTCTTTTTTTTTTTTTTTTGGCTCCTCCTTTAGAAATGGGATTCAGGAACAGCCGGCTGGGACTGTGCCCAGAACTCAAGCAGTATGAACTAGGCCTTTTGGTGACCTCGCTGGTCACGTGTTCACAGGAAGCGCAAAGCTGGTCTGCAAAGGTGAAAAGTGAATCAGGCAAAAAATCAATCTGCGAGGCCAGTGAGATGACTCAGCGGCATAAACGCCTGCCTGGCAAACGCGAGGTCCTGAGTTCGATTCCCGATACCCACAAAAAAAAAAAAAAAAAAAAAAGGGAATCTGCAAAAGAATAAAAGTAATCAGGCAAAAAAAAAAAAAAGTGAATCAGGCAAACGAACAAAACCAAAACAAACAAAACAAAACAAAAAAACACCCCACAACGAATCAGGCAAAGAAAAGTGAATCTACAAAGGTGAAAAGTGAATCAGGCAACAGGTAACACGGAGAGGGGCTTCCGCGTGGCTGCGGATGTATTTTGGGTTCGGGACCAAGTCCCTTCTGGGCCGGTGCACTACTTGCCCTTGGGCTCCACCAAGTACGCCTGTGTCCCCGTATCCCAACCATAAACGCCCCGGGTAAACACTGTTAAGGCATCATATAAAAAGGGGCAGGAACATTCTTGTCTAGTGTAGGCCAGCAGGTAAGATCAGTAAAGATAAAAAATGCCCTTGATCTGGAAATATGGTTCTTAGCAAAGAGAGGAAAAGGTGAATCCCAGCAGAATCGAATGTGTCGGCTCGCCAGGGTCTCCGAGGAGCAGCACCAACCCGCTCAGAAACCCGCCTCTGCACGAGCTGCTGCTTCTGAAGAAATCACCCTGCACCTCGAGCCCCTTCCTCTGGGACGCCTTCCCTCCTCAACCCGTCCGCAGTCTCTATCCCGGACTTCCCCTTAAAGAAGTAGGCTGGGATTTCCACATTACTAAGTTCCACAAAAAGGCGTTTCTCCAATTAGGTGGCAACAGTAACAGTATCAACACCGCCGTCCATCTTTAGTTCCATTTTCCACGAATCCGTGGCTAAGACTTTTCACTCCCGTTCTGCTCCTCAGCAACATTGTCCTCTCAGATGAATTAGGCCTAAGCCGTGGGTTCCCAATCGAGAGCCATAATCAGTCCCCTGGATATTTTTAAGCTTGTCTGGATGGCTGAGAGACAGCTTCTGGTTTGCACTTGACTTTGGGGGGGGGATTATATAAATATATATATTCTAAAACTTCAGGCCACAAAGGAAGCCAGCAACACTCCGGCGAGTCTTCTCATGACACAAGCAACACAAAGCAGGTAATGGGAGGGACAAATGGCCTTAATGTGTGCTTCCTGTGTTGTTTTCCCAGGGTGTTGAGGGAGACCCCCATGCACCCACTGATTACTGCAGCGAGAGGGAAAACCCGGATGGAATTTTCACTTGTGCCTTGTGCAATCTGGGGGTTCTTCGAGGCAGGTTGGATGCTTCAGTCTGTCACTCCTGTCCCTGTTCAGAACTCTGCTAGCCCAGCCCTCGCCCTAAAGCCTGTCTTCTATCGTGGACATTATTAACAGCTTCATCTAAATTCCAGGTCCTGCCTAATAGTACCGCTTTCTAATGTGGCATGGTCACAGTCTCCTTTTTTTAAGGTCATTTCTCTCTTTACCTCATGCTAATAAGGTCCAGATATAATATTGTGGCTTGTATTTTTCTAAGCAAATATATTGCTTCCTTGCTTTAGCACATGTGCTTAGAATTATTTGGTGATCAATACTAATTAGGCATTCTGTTCAATGCATGTTTAATGTTTTAATTGTAGACTTTCATCTAGTTACTTTGAATTGTACGAGTCAAACTCTATATTGATTAAATTGTCTTCTTTTTGTTTGACTGCCTCGGTAAGGGGGAAAAATCAGTCGTATTCCTTTAAATTTCAGACTTAAAAATCAGTCTCTGAGTATTAAAAAAAAAGGCATGCATAATATTACTTCAAAATGCTGCTTATGAATTGAATTAAAAGGAACTTTTGTTGAGACAAAAACTGGAGTCCTGTGAAAAATTCTTAAGAGTCTCCCTCTTTCCCTCCTCCATCCCTTCATTCTTATTTTCAAATAAATCTTATTGGGACTGGAGATCCTACTGGGAAATTTCACTTTTAGTTTTGGGAAATGTCAGTAACCCATGATGGGAATATCAGAATATTTAAGCAAAGAAAAAAATAATCTGTCTCACATGTGTTAAAAATAGCCAAAGGGTATTTTTCCCTATAAATTCTGTAAAAGGGGAAAAAAAAAGTCACCTTTGGACTAAAGTTAATGAGGGCATGTTTTCCTAAGGGGAAAACCTTTTTAGAAAATTAGAAGAAACACAAAGATTTGAGACTGCAATCAGTCATAGCAGGAGGAATGGCCAGCAGGCATCTGTCTGATCCCTGTATTCCGGGTTCCCTCCCTTTGGCCAGGCGCGCTAGGCCATCCGGGAAAATGACTCGGTCCTTGAACAAACATCCTTTTTAACAAATCCTTTAGTTTTCCAGCAGCAGGAAGACAGAGTTGTCCTTACTCAAAAACTTCCGGGATGCAGGGTGTCTTGGATCTGTTTATTTTGCAGGGGTCTCATCCCTGCTTCCGGTAAAGTGAGCTGAAATTCAAACCTGACCCCTAGGCCAAGCCTTGAAAAGCAGCTCTCGGTCAGTTCCCAGCCTGCAACGCGGGCAGTGCCAGCCATATTGGATCCCCCCATCCTGGCCCCAGCCAGCTGTTAGCTCCAGCTCTGTCTGCTCCAGGAAAAATCACACCTTTGCTCACTTCCACCCCAAATGTTCCTGTTCCCCCTTTGTTCTTCCACATCCCCTTTTGGCATTCACGTGCTTCCTTCAATTCATCCTCTAACTGCACCAAGGAAGAACAGAAGAAAAGATGCAGAGGCAAAAGATTTTAGGCCTGAGTATGTTCTCATTATTTCTGGAGGCCAAATTCAGCAGAACACTCCCCCCACCACTTCGAATGTGGAGACACTCATCAAATGATACTTAGTCTATTCACCTATTTTGCCAGTGTCTGAGAATTTAAAGTTGTGGCCACACCTTTAATAGAAATTAAAGAACAAGTCAAAGTACAAGCAGCAGGACACAGCCAAGCTTGTAACAGATGATTTATGACTGAATTCAGAATATCTATAATTGTTGCCTCAATTATAAACAAATCCTCCGTAGATGCTACATTAACAGTTTGTGTTTAGTTGATCTGGAAGATTGCTGCTTTCTACTGTCCTGAAGTTTACAATATTGCATGAAGATTTATCTGCAAATAGCCCAAGGGCAAAGCAAGGTCCCACGTCTTTATTTAATTGGATATTTTTATTGCTTTGACTTCTTTTTTTTTTTTTTTTTTTTTTTTTTTTTGTGGGCACCGGGGGGACGACCTCAGGACCTCGCGCGCCAACAGGCACCCGTGCCGCTGAGCGATATCACCGGCCCCTTTTTCGTATGTGGGATCCGGGAGTCGAACTCGGGCCTTCGCGCTTGCAAGGCAGGCGCTTAAGCCGCTGAGCCGTCTCACCGGCCCTGCTTTGACTTCTTAAAACAAATCCAATCTTATCTCTGCCATTTTGCTATATCAAAGTTAATGTAATGATTATCTTTCATCTTTTTTTTTTTGTGGGTACCGGGGGGGTCGACCTCAGGACCTCGCGCGCCAGCAGGCGCCCGTGCCGCTGAGCGACATCACCGGCCCCTTTTTCGTATGTGGGTTCCGGGAGTCGAACTCGGGCCCTCGCGCTTGCCAGGCAGGCGCTTAAGCCGCTGAGCCATCTCACCGGCCCTATCTTTCATCTTTTTATATTACTATTTCTCAGTTTTTTACTCTCTTGAAGAACACTTAAAAATATGACAATAATTATTCTTGAATTTGCATGTCTCTCTAACCCAGCCTAAAAACTGGACAAAATTGAGAAATTCAATTAATTTGTAAGGGTTTTGTTGCCCATAGTTATATTCAGTATTACTCTAGGTGAGATGTAGGGAAAGCCCACATTTGTGGAGTGTGTAGTCAGGAACAAACTGATAAGGGTGACAGGTTGGGGGACTTCATCCCACCTCTGCCCACTGCTGCTGTACCAACCTGGGCAGGTTTTATGCCCTCTCTAAACCTGTTTCCTCATATACAAAATGAGATAATACTGTAATAGTATGTGTATCCTAACTTTCAGAACATTAATAGTCTACGAATTGCTTAGACTGGTGCCTGGACTGGTGTGAACCCTTACAAAGCGTCACATATCAATTCGATGAGAATCTAAGACTACAAGTGAAACATTTTCTGTCAAAATAAGTTAACTTTTAGAGTTTTATAAATATAGTTGGAAGTTTGTTTATATTGTTCATCTTTTCTTTTTGGTCAAAGATAGAGTTGAAAGCAGGTGGGCTATCACAAAATTACAAACCTACAAGTTTCCCTGTTAATTTTGGCTAGTTACCTAATTTGGGAGTGTGTGGGTAGAAGAAACCAAAAAATGTTCCTTGGGATAATACCTGAAAACAGGGGTTACATATTTGGATTTTCAGAACAAACAACAAAACAAAAGCCCGAGCCATATTACAGGAACACTGTTTCTTAAAGCTTGTGAGGATTCTTTGACCTTTGCTTTATGAAACATAGACAACCTTACATTTGATTGGTGAATTTTCTGCTGCTTTGTTTTTTTTTTAAACGTATTCCCTGCTTGAAAGCTAATCCTATTTATGGTGAGCCCTGTTTTTTCAATTAGGTTTATTTTCATTTTCCCATAGGCCATGCTAGCTGAGCATGTCCAAACGTTTATTTTTCTTCCCTTTATTTTGCATAATGGGTTTAAAATAAAACACACAGCACTTAGCTATAGGCTTTCTTTTGCAATAGTGATAAATCTGAAATAAGGGTTTTTCCCCCCACACATGCAAAAGCCATGTCGTAAGAGCTAGTGTTTTCAGATACGTTTTTTGTGGCAAACTTCGAGAGCAAAGATTACGTCCCATTTCGTCAACTTTGTGAACTGTCTTGTGCAAGCTGGTGCTTAGCAAATAAGTAAGAATGGTGATCTGTTTGTGACTTGACCTCTAAGCTTTTCAGCAGGGTATCAAAAACGTTTCCAAGTTTAGCATTCGTACTATGTTCTCTCCACGCGGCCCCAGATTTGGGGAGAGAGGTGGCGGTGGTGTGAACTCAAAACCAAACCCCACAGTACCTTCCTAACAGTCTCATACCGGGAAAGTACTCTGGGTGGCAACGGTCCGGCCGCCCGCGGGCCTCAGCGGAGAATTCTCCCGGGCCGGCGGGGACCCGAGTTCGCACACCCCGGGGACGGGCGTGGGGGTGGAGGGTGCTCTGGGTCCCGGGCCGCTCAGGGCTGGGAAAGCTATGCAGCTGCCCGGGGGACCTCGAGGCCCGCGGTGGGGTAGGGACTTGCAGGGGAGGCTCTGCGCGCTCCAAGAGGGCCGGCTGGGCGGTGCCGGGGCCGGGCCACCTCCCTGCCTCCCGGCTCCTCCTCACTCTGCCAGCAGCGGGGGCCGCGGTCCGACCGGGGGCCGGGGGGCCTAGGGGCCGCGGTCTGGGGCGCGCAGGGCTGGGTGGGATGCGCCCTCCTCCCCGCCCCTCTCCCCGCCCCCCACCTTCTCCCCCTCCCCAGCTCCTCCTGCCCCCGCCCCTGCACTGCACCCCTCCTCCCAGCCCGCCCCTCCCTCCTGCTTCCCCTTCTCTCCTCCCCGTTAATCCCGTGCGCCCCTCTCCCCTCCTCCTCTCCCGGCGCCCCGCTTCCTCCCTCCCCCGCCCCGCCCCGCGCCCCTTCCCCCTCGCACTCTCCTGCCCCCGCCTCCTTCCCGCCTCTTCTGCGCAGCTACCCCGCTCGCGGAGCTCCCACGCGGTTGCTATGGAGGCGCTGGAGGCTCTTCGCCGCCTGGCGGGAGGTGCCCTGGGGCCCCGGGACCGAAGGAGACTGTGCCCAAGCCTCGGGCGCCTCGCCCCATCCGGGACTGGGAACAAAGCGCGCCCTCCTCTGCCCCGGGGATACGCCGCGAGACCTTCAGGCGCCCCAGGCCCGGGGTTTAAGACCACCAAGAATCCGCTTGCCCTCGGCCTCTCGGTGGGCAGGACCCCTGGGGCTGAGGTGACAGCTGCGCTCTACCGCGCTACCTTCCCGGCCCCCCAAGATCACTCCCGATCGCCCCATCCCAGAGGTGCCTGGAGAGGGCCAGATGGTCCCATTTAACAGGACCGTCCCCTTTTGTTGGGGGCCCAAGGAGCGACCAGGCCAATTTACATAGGAAAATGGGGTTTGTGTCCCCAGTTCAGTGCAGTGCCCCGACAGCTGGTGGCTCTGTCATTATGTCAGGACCCCACAGCGTGATGGTTAAAGTGGCTTTATGTGTGCAGATGTGTGAGTGTGAATAGCAATTGATTGGTAACCGTTAGCTACTAGGTCCAGCTTGGAAATATTAAGCCTTCACGGAGAAAATTTATCAGCCTATCTAGAATAAGATCCTAGAATAGAAAAGTCTTGCCAGGGCTTCTGATGCTCTCTTACAGACCTTATAACTTACCATTTTATTCAGAAGTCTAAAAAGCCAAATTGTTTTGGGGAGGGCTTTGAAATCCTTAATATTTACAACCTGGTCTTTTTATTTTTTTTTGCAAAAGTTGTTTGGCTGAATATAAAAAGGCATAAGGTAAATACTAGGACTTTAAAAACATTATCGATGAAAGATCTAGCCTAATTCCTTGTATTAAGCTACTCTGACTCAGCTGGTTTGTGCCCAGGGCTACAGCCTGTAACAGGCTGAAAGTTACGATTTGTTTAGTTTGGAATCAGTAGTTTAAACGTGTACTTACGTTATAGAACGTTAGGACGGAGAGAAAAAAGTCTTTGATTGTCTTACTTTGAGTCTCGAGAGGTTAAACAATTTTCCTAAGATCACAGAACTCTGGAATATGATCTCAGTTGTCCAAATACATAAAAGATGAAGAGAAGGGAAACTTGAAGAGTAGATGTAGGAGCTCTGGAAAATACCTTCACCAAGATGCTCTCAAACCTTTTGACCAGTACACTGGAGCCACCAACAGGTAACTTCCTAGAAGACAAGAGATTGAGAAGAATTTTTTCCTTCAGCCTTTATACATTAATCATGTTTCGTTTTGGAATCTGTGTTGGAGCCAATTCAGGCACTAGAACTTTCCAGAACTCTGTACTGGGACCTGTTTCCATCTGAGCAATCATTTTGAGATGGGACAGGCAGGACCTTCTTGGTGCCCATTTCCAGGCTGGAGGACATAATGACTGTGATGGCTTACCTTTGCCTTACCAGAAGGTAGGACAGTTCATTTGGAAAGGCTTTGATCTCCACGGAACAAGAGTGCTGGCTGCATTTATAATTATTTAACAGAATCTTTGAAAGATCCATGAAAATGTGTTGGGAGGATTCTGTGGGCTAACCTTTGAGCCCTGAGGAATTTATGATAATTTAGGAAAGAGAGCTTCTGGGAAAGTTCTAGTTGAGCTGTAGCAAGTGACATTAAGTCACATTAGGAAGAGAATCTGAGTTCAAACCCTGAACTTCAAACGTGAGGGACAGCAAGTGTGCATGACTGGATCGGAACTGGAGATGGACATTAGTTTCTGCTTTGCTTCCCATCCCAGAACAAGTAAGCAAGTTTTTTTTCTGCCCTCTATTTGTTTGGGTTCACGTGGTCCTTGGAGGAGAGTACCAAATATGTGATGGTGATATCAGGTAACAGTAGTAAGAACCTCTCCGGTCCCAGAAAGAGATTGTTTTTAGGATCCCTGATAATGCGTTACATTTTGAGAAGCAACTATATGCAATGAAGATATTTGAAATAAGCCTTACATCACCACTACCACATAGTACTCTTACTCCTTTTACTGCTTTGTTTTGGCTATTCTTTCATACCTGTATCAGTTAGCTATTGAGGTATAACAAATGACCCCGAACTCAACCTCAAAACATTTATTATAGCTCATGCATGTGCGGGTCCACAGAGGTCAGCAGGGCTAGCCTGGGCACATTGGGTGGCTCTGCTGATGTTGGCTGGTGTATTTACAGAAGGAAGAGTCTCCTGGAGCTCTGGTTACATAGGTCTTGGTGGAGGAATCTCACCTGGAGCAGCACTGCACTGTGCTGTGTTTCTTACCCTTCTCCCTGGGCCAACCCCATGTGTTCTCATGGTGCTAGCAGGACAGCAGGGGAGGGACTGGAATCATAGAGGCTTATTACTTCTTCGGGGTGTTTTGTTTTGTTTGGTACTGGGAATCGAACTCACGACCTTGTGCTTACCACGCAGGCACTGTGCCACTGAGCTATATCCCTGGCCTTCTTCAGGGTATTTAGCCACGAGCAGTCACTCTGTTATTTCTATCCCATTTAGTTGGCCAAAGAAGGTCACGTGCCTGGGTCCAAAGCTCTGCTCACTGCAGAAAATCTGACAAAGGGAATGGACAGGGGCAGGGCAAGGGATTGGGGCCGTGAATGTGATAAACTTACAGAACTTGTCATTACCTCACATATATATTTTGCTTATTTATGTTTGCTTCTCTTCCTGAGAAGCTCCATATAGGCAGGGGTTTTGTCTGCCTTGTTTATTGCCATATCTTCAACACCCAGAACTGTGGCACATTAAAGATGTATAATAAATATTGACTGACTCAATTAGAAAGATTACCTTAATTATTTTTTGCTGTGCATAAGACCGAACTTCCTTAAATGTATCCTAAACTGAATGTAAAAATCTGATTTAAAGATCATTTCCACATTTGCAGAAACTGATTTTTTAAACTTTTAGAAAATGTCTAGATTTCAAAATGGTTTCACTAGAATAAAGAGGTACCATATAAAATATATAAAAGTAGATTCTTTTTTTTTTTTTTTTTTTTGTGGGTACCGGGGAGTCGACCTCAGGACCTCGCGCGCCAACAGGCGCCCGTGCCGCTGAGCGATATCACCGGCCCCTTTTCCGTATGTGGGATCCGGGAGTCGAACTCGGGCCCTCGCGCTTGCAAGGCAGGCGCTTACGCCACTGAGCCATCTCACCGGCCCCAAAAGTAGATTCTTATGTGGGCAGACAATTAGAAGTAATGAGGGGTAATTTTATATGTATTTTGGCAGAGAATATATTGCTTCTTCCTACATGCGAATAATACTAACATAATCTCCAGCTTCCAGAATTTGAATGTTAAAGTCCCCGTACCTGTGGATGTGACCAGTGTGGGGATACAGAATAGTACTCATTCAAATGACCTTTGTTTAGGCTTTTGGGGCCACAGACATGCAGCCATTTCTCTCCTTCTCCAACCTACTCTGTCTAATCTAGGAGACATAGCGCAAAAGAATTTTCTTAAGATCATGCTTTTAAGGGGAATTCCTATGCAATTTTTTTTATTCCTATGGAGTTTGAATTTGTGCTGCCATTTTTTGACTGTGATAGATGATGAGGTAGGAGATAAAGTAGGCGTTAATGCTTAGTTATATAGAGGAGTTTTGCACATGTCCATACTTAGCAGCGGGCTAATTTGGGACTTCCATAAGAAACGCAAGTCTGGATCACTGGAGTATCTGGAGTTTCAGCTGCCAATTGCCTAACTCCTCAGATAGGCAGATTTGCCCTTGAGGGCTGGATTCTAGATGGATATGTTACTTTGGTTAAGAAAGGAACCTGGAGGTTAGAGACCTGGAGATGTCCTGAATAAATTATACTACAGAGAGTCAATTTCTCTCTCTCTTTCTCTCTCTCCTCCCCCTCCTTTATAGGCCACTGAATGGAATCTAAAGAAACATGAGTATTGCAAGGTATAAATTTAAAATGTTATAAACATGTCTCAGAAAGGGCTCATTTACAAATTTTATATGAATGTGGTTGCCATGTTAGTGAATTCCTAAAAAGGGTTCCCCTATGTAGCTGAACTTCAGCCTTGGGTTGAGAGCTTGGGAGATGTCTTTGGTTCATTCACTGAGCATCTCCTGGGTGCACGAAGTAGGACTGGACATAGCTCTTTGCCTGATGGCGCTCACAATCTGGGGGGCTGCAAGTTGGGACAATTTCAGCAAGGGGGTCTGTTAGCTTTCTCACCACTGGGAGAAAATACCTTTCTCCTAAAGGAGAAAAAGTTTATTTTGGCTCAGAGTTTCAGCGCACAGTCAGCTGGCTCCAAGGCGGGAAACATCATGGCGGAAGGGTGTGGCCGAGGAAAGCAGCTCAACTCGCAGCACCTGGAAAACAGCGCAGAGGAAGAACCTGAGAGGAAGGGGCCAGGAACCACATACAGTCCTCAGGATCATGCCCCACGACCCACCCAGACCCAGAAGTGTGCTTTACCAGTCTCCAAGGTGTCTCTCAGGCCAGTCAAGTCGACAGTCAAGCTCAGTCATCCTGGGGGATAAGAGGGAGCGATGCCTGGGAAGAAGAGTGGTGAGGGTTCAGAGGAGAGGGGCCTAGGAACATCAGGGGAGGCAGGAACACAAGCGAACATGGCTAAACTGTGGAAGTCTTGTTGCATTCACCCCTCTTCTCATCCAGACAGCAGTCCCACCCGAAGGCTAGGGCAGAGCAGGAATCCCAGGACACTCTGCTGTCTCCGTGACAGGCTGAAGGGTAGAAAACTGTCAGCACGTGGGTCTGCTGACAAGGGAGCTGGCAGTGTTGGGCGGAAGAACTCCTAGGCTCCAGGCTGGGGGAAGAAGGCGTCTCCCTGCACCGTGAGCATGGTGGCAGGTAGAGCCAACAAGAGGTGCCTGAGGCCTGGAAAGAAAGAGCCACTCGGGAGAGAAGCTTGCCAGGGACTGGAAAATTTATTCTCTGGATAACAAACAAATATGCAACAACAACAAAACAAAACAAGGAGATCAAAGGAGAAAAAAAAGAAGAACAACAATAGAGCACATCGAAGGACAAAAATGTGCAGAAAAATCACACAAAAGAACTATGTGAAGTGGTGGCCAACATGAGCTGATTACTAATCTCCTTGATTCTCAACTGCCAACTGGGGATCTCTTTGTTACGGAGCTGGAGTGGGGATATGAGGCAATATAATTAAAGACTGCGGGAATGCTGGGACAGACCTCAGAATTGTGACAACTCCGAAATGTAGGTGTGGCTTCTTCTCTGAACACAGTAGAGAAGTTAAATATATTTCTGGATCATATTCTAAGATATCTGTACTCTTTGGTGGTTGCAAATGAGTTTTTGAATATGGAAGTGTTTTCCCCAATTGCATATAGGTCTTCTGATCCTAAAAGGTCACAGAATAGGCACCTGCAAAGTCAGGACAACAGTCTGAATTTCCAAAGTAAATGCCTTTACCATCTCAGGATCATAGCGAGGGTGCTGGGTTGGGGCTGGCTGTGTGTGCACCTAATGGGTGACCGTCAGCTTGAGTGGCTTGGTTTGGTTGTTATCAGGACTGTACACAGATATTCCAGTTCTCTTCCTCCCCAGTGCGAGGTAGAATTTCATTTTCTGACCCCTTGAGGCAAGGCCTGCCCGTGGCACTTTCTTTGGCTTGTGTTGAGAAGTGATTCGTGTCACATCTTTAGAGGCCTGACCACAAGAGCCATGAGAGAGTTTGAGATGGAGTCTCCATCAGTCTGGCTTCTTGAGTGACTCCAGTGAGTGGAGAGCCCCTGACAACTTGTGTGACACACACAGGAGTCAGAAAAAACATCTTTGCTCTGTTTCCTCACTGTTGGTTTTATTATTGCCACATATGTTGGCCTATCCTGACTGATGTATTTCATTTTCCAGAGGGTTTTTTGTTTTTGTTGTTGTTGCTTTTGAGATAGGGTTTCACTATGCAGTTCAGGCTGGGCTTGAACTATGTAGCCCAGGCTGACCTTGAACTTTTGGCGATGCTCCTGCCTCAGCCTCCCAATGCTGGGATTACAGGTGTGTGCCACCACACCTGGCTGTTGTTTTAATTTAAGAAGGAGAGTGAGTGGAGCTGGAAGCTGAGGGAACTCTGCACGCTGATATTGAGTGACTCTTGCCCTGAATTATAGGGCCTAAGTGACAAAGAGGTGGGCTGAAATCAGGAGTGGGTCATGTTTGTCACCTTTGCCCCATCCCAGTACTGTTGTGACCTCTTGGAAACTGGGGATTTTCAGAGAGACCTAGCCCTGGCTGCCCCTTCATAGAGATCGGTATTTCCACCCAGGGGAGCAGAAAGGCACGGGGATATCACCCTAGAGATTCCCAGAAATAAACGGGAAGATTTCAGAGGGTCAGCTGAGGTCCTCACATTATTCTGATGATGCTGAGCCACTGTCATTTGGGATTAATATTAGTGTGACTTCATATTATAGAAAGGCCAGTAGGTGGGGGACAGGGGTCAGAGAGTATTCAGCTGCTGTGGTCAGGGGCCCAAGCATGTCCGTGACCTGTTGTAATGTGTACCTCTGGGTCCCACTGATTGACATCAGCTTTCTATGGCGTCATTTTGCCATGTAGAACCCTGTTACTTGGTGTCATGGATCAGTGTATGTTTTTTCCCAGCAGTTAATCAAATGTATAAAATATTAATATCTTGAGGAAGAAAATGAAAATCTTTAATAAACCCCTCCCTCTGATTTCTAGTCTTCATTATGTGACCAATTTTCCTTTGTTTTTCTTTTTTCTTTAGGTGCTGGGATCAAACCCAGGCCCTTATGCACCTTTTTGTTTTTATGAGATCATTTTCTTTTGGGGAGTGAGATTAGGAAGTGGTTTTCAAAAGTATGGTTACTTTATGAAATGATTTTAAGAAGCTGACTTTCCAAAGTTAAATTTTATGATCAGTGTTGAGAGTTGCAAAGGAAGAAATAACAGAGGAGCTGCTGCGGAGTCACTGATATCTATGTGACACTAAATGACGAAAATAGAGACTGTTTAAAATTGTAATTAAACTTAAGTTGAGTTTGGGGTAGAGCTTCCATTTTAATACCCTATTACCACTCCATAAAGTCAACTACCTTCTTAGGGGATGCTGTTTACAGCTTATATTCATCTGAGGAAACTGTTCATCTCCTCTTTGTCCCCATATTTAGGCAGCAGCATAGAATTTCCTGGTGACACCTACAGTTGTGACCCGTGCTTTGAGAATCAATTAGTTCTCCGTCTGCTTGGATCAATAGCTAAGACAACCCTGGACATCACAGTTTTGTGCACGACAGAGCCATCCATCTTTCTCTGGAAATATAGTGTGGAAATGTTGGACAGGGAAAGTAGAATTTATTCTTTTTTATAGTTAATGGCAAGTTATTTTTGTTACTATCACATTTCTCTCAAATATTATAGTTTAAAATTTACAAAAGCTCTTTCAAATGAATTAACACAATTTCTCCTTTCAAAATGGTGAATTTGAATTGAATTATGACTCTCCTCAGTTTACTGAATCTTGCTCAATGTCACTGCTTGGTAGTAGGAATGGCACTCAGACTCGGGGCTTTATGACCCTTGACCATCACCCCTTCCTCCATTTGTTAAAAAAATTAAACGATGATATTTTCTACAGTAGTTTTAAGCTTTAATGCTGTCATTTTGTGTCTACACAAAAGATCAAAGAGAAAATTTTTCCACTTTGACGTAAAGTACGATTGATTGCTGTTACTGCCCAGATTGCCATGTTGCCCTGGACAGTAGCTCCCTTCCTCGCATTGGCAAAGCAGGCCTATGTCTCTGTGAACCACCCCATAAATTCACTTCGAAATTTGGCTGATAAAAAGAGCGTATATAGGGCCAGTGAGATGGCTCAGCGGCTTAAGCGCCTGCCCGGCAAGCGCAAGGGCCCGAGTTCAACTCCCAGAACCCACATACGAAAAAGGGGCCGGTGATATCGCTCAGTGGCACGGGCGCCTCCTGGTGCACGAGGTCCTGAGGTCGACCCCCCGGTACCCACAAAAAAAAAAAAAAAAAAAAAAAGAGCATATATACAAGCAGATATCTGGGTCAGAGAAATTAGGATAAGAAATTGTTTTGTTTTGAGACAGTGTCTCACTATGTAGTGCAGGCTGGTCACTGTATAGCCCAGATTAGCCTTGAACTCATGCTCTGCCTGCCTCAGCCTCCCAAGTGCTAGGATTACAGGTATGTGCTACCATGCAGAGTTAGGACAAAAAATAGTCATCAAAAGAAAATAGTTGCCTGTATGTTACTTAGTCAAACCCTTCCTTTTGAGTCCCAAAGAGAATAATAGTCATTATATGAGCGACCACTTACTAAACGTTTAGTTTGGGGCCACGCCTGACATGCAGGCTGATATCCACCCACCTTTGGGTTTTTTTTGCAAGAGCAACCTACAAATTTTAATGTTCAGGATAACCCCAGGGTATCAGTACTATTTTGGTCCCATTTTACTGATGAGGAACTGAGGCTTATAGCTCTTAAACCAGCTTGTCCATGTTTTAGAGCAGGTAAGCAGGTGGGCAGTATCCACAGTCACATCACTGATTTTGTTCTTATACTTGGAGAAATCTCATTTCATTAAAAATTTTTTTTCCACAAATTAAAAAAATTCACTGAATCCAGAAATGAGTTGAAAAAGCCAAGACTCATCTAACAGATTTACGCTTTGCTCGCTGGAACCTGGCTTCTGTGGAGAATGGTTAATCTTGCCAATTTTTCTAGAGAATTAATTTGCTTTGCAGCAAAGTGTTGGGACTGTGTGTATTAAATGTTACAAGCAAGCCAGACCCTTTCACCATGCACAAACTGTACAGTTTGGAGGTGGAAAAACAGTAAATTAAGATAAAGCAATGTGAAACAGTTTTCATTTAAAGGAAAGCTAGCCGTGTAATATATTCTTTTTTCTCGCTACAAGGTCTTGACCCTTTGGGGATGTTGAAAAGAATAGCAGGATTGATTGAGGAAGGGGAAAAACAGCAACTTTAAAAAGCTTGTGGCAGATTAGATGGCATTATGATGCCTGGTCATGACTTCCTCCTGCCAAAATGAGATTCATTAAAGAAAGCGCTTAACTTAATTAAAGCTCTGCTCGCCAATATCCTCCCCTCCAGATGTTAATAACCCACTGCAGCCTGTTTGACAACATGGCTGTGGGTAATCAGTGGAAACGTTTTTATTAGGAGGGATGACAACAAGCACTGGGAAATATCTGCTGTCCTTTTAACACAAACTGACAAACAGCTGACTGTTGACTACTTGTATCAGGACCTCTCAATATGAGGAGCAAAGCCTGTGCGTTCAGATCGGCTGATCCTGCTCCAGTGAGATACCGGTGTTATTTCCTGGCTCATGTCGCGAGGAAAGTTGGCCTAGGCTCGAGGAGGTCGGCCACCCGGTGGACTGTGGTCTTTCCCGCCCTGATCACCAGATAGCTTATGCTGCTTATGCTCTGCAGTACAGCAGTAGTCCAGCCGTGGGCATGTTGGCTTATGGAAAATGCCAGAAAACAGGATTGTCCAAGGCAAATGAAGATGCACTTCCAGTTCTGCTGTTGTGTTCTGTCTGCATCCGCCCAGGAGGGCTACTGAGTGACACCGCGGGGCTTGGACCTGGGAGAGGCGTGGGTCACACACCCTGTATTTAGTCTCTAATGCCGAGGGGGAGTCTTGAGGCCCCCGCCCCATCACCTAGATCTTAGGAAGTAGGCATGTTGATGTGAATCAAAGGAGATATTTGCTTGAATTTTTTCTAGATCATAAGCTTCTTTTTTTTTTTTTTTTTTTTTTTTTTTTTTTTGGTGGGTACCGGGGGGACGACCTCAGGACCTCACGCGCCAACAGGCACCCGTGCCGCTGAGCGATATCACCGGCCCCTTTTTCGTATGTGGGTTCCGGGAGTCGAACTCGGGCCCTCGCGCTTGCCGGGCAGGCGCTTAAGCCGCTGAGCCGTCTCACCGGCCCAAGATCATAAGCTTCTTAAAAACAAGAACTTGTTAATTATTCTCACAATTAGTTTAGAGTTTGGCTCATAATAGGAGCATTATTAACCTTTCGAATGAATCAATAAAGGAAGGGATGTCAGCCTGATTCTCGAGTGCAGGCCGCTTTCCCACTCCCTCGGAGGCTGCAAGCACTCGCGGGCTGCAGGGGGCAGGAGCGCCCCTTGCCGGGAAGCCCCCTTCGGAGACGGAGACGGGGGTGCCCACTCTGGGTGTTGGGGGAGAAGGCAGTAGTTTCCAATGTGTCCTGAAGCTGACTGGGGGCTGAAACTCCAGCTTAGTGTCCTCAACCTTCACGGACTCTACTGGGAGTGTTAAAAAACAAAATCCAATTTAAAAAAAACAAAAACAAACAAACAAACAAAAACCCCACAGCCAGGATCCCACCTGTCATGGTTTGGGTATTAAATGTCCCTCCAAAGCCCACACGTTCAGTCTTGGCTCCAGCCCCCAGGGCTGCGGGAGGCCGTGAGGTGGGCGCGGCCTGGTGGCGCAAAGCCGGGTCACAGGCGGGGCTTAGAGGGGCTGCGAGGACCCCGCCCTCCTCTCTGTTTGCTTCTGGCTGCCCTGAGGTTGCTCCACCTGCGCTCCTTGCTCTGACTTCTGTCATGCCCGCGAGGAGTTAGCTGATAGAACGGACCTGGACCGAAACCTTTGAAACTGTGAGCCAAAACACTTTCCTCCTTTTCAGCTATTTATCTCAGGCATTTGCTACAGCAAGGGGAAGCTGACTGACATACCACCCCAGAGTGAATGAGAACCTGGGGGTGGTGATACTCTAGGAATGTGCACTTAAAAAAAAAAATTCTCACTGGGGGTGGTGGAATAAGCCTATAATCTCAGCACTGGGGAGGCTGAGGCAGCAGGATCGCCAGGGGTTTGAGGCGAGCCTGGGCTACATGGTGAGTTCAAGTCCAGCATGAACTGCAGGGCAAACCCTGTCTTAAACAAAAGTCTCTAAGGCACAGCCAGAGTTGGGGGCCCCAGCTCCAGCTGGTGCTGTCAGCTCTGTGGTGTGTCAGGATCACTTGTGAAAATATGTATACACTGTGCCTCACTTCCAGAGGAGGGGCTCATGGGTTCCCGCTTGTTCAACTTCTGTGCTGATGAGGTGTTTTGAAGAACCTCAGGACAGAGGTGACACCTTAGCTCAGGGCTTCACCTTTCAAAGAATAACTGGGGTGCTGGTCAAGAACACAGCTTTCCGGGACCTCCCTAAATCTACTGAATTAGACGCTGAGGCGGAGGCATGGGGATTGGTATTTTAAAATTGCTCCAGGCCTGGCGTGGGGGTGCAGTCTGTAGCCCCAGCTGCTGGGGAGACTGACACCCGTGGGAGGATCACTTGAGCCCAGGAGTTCGAGACCAGCTTGGATAGCAGAGCAAGACCTCAGCTGAAAAACACACTTGAAAGGGGGAAAACAAAACAACGCCCCCAGTGCTCCAGGTGATTCTCATGCTTAGAGGAGCATTAGGCTGGCTTGATGTTTCTCACGTGGAGGAACCCAGGCAAACAACATCTTTGCCACTTGTCAGAAGTGCAGGTTCTTAGACCTCACTCTTGAGCCCTGACTCAGAGTCTGGGATGGGGCCCAGCAGTCTGAGGCCTACCAAGCCCTGGGGATAACTGGGGCCAGTTCCAACCCGGGCAGCAGTGCTAGCTCCCTGCTGCTCAGAGTGTGGGCCCTGGCCCACCCTTTGGCACCAGCTGGGGCCTTGTTAAAAATGCAGTTGCTCAGAAAGGGGGAACAGAATAGGGAGCCTCTCGGGCCCCATCCCAGACGTAAGGAGTTAGACTTCATGCTTGCGAAAGACCCCCAGGTGATTCCTATGCACATTAGAGTTTAAGAAGCCAGGCTTATAACCCAAATAAATATACTTTGCTGTGGAAATAGAAAAAAAAACATAAGCTCCTTAATGAGAAACAAAACACCAAATCAGTAATATATCTCCCTTTGGGAAAAGAAGTGGCTTTAATTATAGAGAAACTATGAAGCAAATTACTTGGAACTATACTACTAAAATAAATCCCAGCATTGTGTTATTAATTAAGCTGAAGAGGATTCAAGTAAAGTTCTTTTAAGCACAGATCTGTCACTTTCTCCATAGCATTTCCTAATTGAAAATAGAGGCTGTTACATTATTTTACTCTTGAACCTGGCTTCTTTAAGATAGGAATTTGAAAAACAAAGTCTTTTGAAGTATAAATACTATAGACACATATACATGTATGTATTAGGTTAGTCAGAGTACTTCAGGGAAACAGAAACAATAGGATATTTTATCTCTACGCAGAGAGGGAGAGGGGGAGAGATATTTAAGGAACTGGTTCTCCAGATTGTGGGGGCTGGCGGGTCCAAAATATGCAGGGCAGGGCGGCGGGCTGGAAATTCCAGCAGGAGTTGATGTTGCAGTTTCAGTCTGAAAGCAGAATTTCTTCCTCCTTGGAGGAACTCAGTCTTTGCTCCTAAGGCCTTAAACTGATTAGATGAGACCCACTAACATCATGGAAGGGAATCTGCCTTGATTCTGTCTACTTATTTATAAATTAGTAATTTCTGGGCTGGGGACATAGCTTAGTGGTAGCATGCACAAGACCCTGAGTTTGATTTCCAGTACTACAAAAATGAAAAAAAAAAGAGTAACTTCTTAAAAAAAATCTTCCCTCTAGAAATAGCTAGACTGATGATTGATCAAAATATTGAGCCATGTTGACACATACTTACACATATATTTTTTAAATTTTATTTTTATTACACATATATTTCTGAAAGTTCAAAATTCATAAAATACAGCTATTTTCAGAGCTATGATAATTCATAAAATGTATCTCTTGTTACTCATTTGAAATGTAGTTGAACTCTGGCTTTTCCCTCTGGTTTTCCCTGTTTTTTCCACCTTGCATTAAGTTGTATATTCAGACAATATAAAATCTTATTACAACCTATGGCAGTGGTGGGGAACCTATGGCACGTGTGTTGTTTTTCTTTTAAGACAAAAGATGTTAATGTACAGTTGTTTTCTCTAAAACCTCAGTATTCAGGTTTAATTGCAGTGTTGGCACTTTGAGATAAATAAATGGGTTTTGGGTTGTAGTTTGACACTCAGTCTCTAGAAGATTTTCCATCACTGACCTATGGTATTCCAAGTAACTGTCACAATTGCTCGTATGCTGTTGTAACAGTTAATAGCAAATTTGAATTAATAATTTCTGATAATTGTGATTTAAAGCACATGGCTACATCATTTATCTGAAGTAATGCCCCCTGGGGTTTAAGGACACTTGGCTGGAAGCCACACACGAAGGTGAGGAACAGTCAGAAGTCCTTATTCTTTTTTCATTTCCAGCCTACGCTCTTCATGGCCTGGTCCGCCTCAGCTTCTGTGCCCACGAGTGCCATTTAGTTGTGGCCCCTGCTACATGGAATGAGAAATTCAGGCCAGGCGAAAGCAAGGGGACAATTGTCTTGACATGCATTGATTTGAGGCCTTTTCTTTTAGTGCATGATGTCTGCTAGATGGTGTGGAAGTCATTTTGTAGATTAGGCTCTGTAGATACTGTGGTTTTGCTTGGTCCAAAGAGAGAGGAAAGACAAGCCTTTTATGAGGATGTCTAAGTGTGGCTGCTCATAGCTCCCTGGATTTTGCTTTGGCTTGTCTAAATGCTGTGCTTCTGAGTCACTTTAGGCCACCACTAAGGTGTGCTGGCTACCATAAGTTATGCAAAACACTGTGGGAATGTCAGCGATCTGAGAGCTTCATTGGGCTGCTGTTTGTGTAGGTGGGTGGTTATCAGGTGGGACTCTCAGCTGAGACAGAAACTCAACTGGATTGGATTCAAGTTAGAATTAGGCTTCGTTGGCTGGTATCATAGGGCTGAAGGCTGACTTGCAGCTGGGCTCTGAGCCCTAGAACTGGCTGATCGCTTCTTCTCTCAGGCTTTTCCAGGAGCTGGATTCTGACTGCCAGCGGGGCTGAGGTTGCATGACTAGCTCGAGGGCAGAGGAACCAGACTTTCCTATTAGTCTCAGCGGAACGGTCCCGCAAAGGCTTTCACTTGGTCTTACAGAGTTACATGCTCACTTCCAGATGTCACTGCAAGGCAGGAAGGGGGTTCTGTGAAGACTCAAGCTCTGGCCATGTTACCTTCTTACAGAAGAGGGTAGGGAAGGGTTTGTTCCCAAAAGAAATGGGGACAAAGTTGGTTTGGACAGATAAAACAAAATCTGGTAGATATTTAACAGAGGATTTGTGTAGTCGTAGATCTTAATAGCTCTGGCGGCAGGCCTTCTATGGCAAAGTGTTTCTTGCCCCCTTCTGTAAGGAGGTTTTTACTTCTTTATAGTTTGCTTCCCAAGACAGTCACTTTTGCTTATGGCAGATGTTTCATGCGCCATCTCATATTTATTTCTTCTCCTGGGAGCTCTTGTTATGAGAGCCAGGTGCTCTATTTGGTCTGAGCTGGGATTCTGTTTGGGTCCAGGATAGTACTGAGCTGGTATATGGCATAGTTATTTTTAGTGGCTTTGTTGAATAAGTAGATGCTGTTATACTCTTCTCAACCAAGCCTCTTGGGTAACTAAATTGTTTCTAACTTACTCCTATAAATGTGGCAAGGGGGGATTTCGTTTAACCTTGAAACTCTTTTTTCTTCACCTTTTGTTAGAGAAGATATTTTACTGTGAAAGTAAAAAAAGCTGTTAGTATGAGAGGTGATTGGTAGGAGGAGGAGATGGTTTAGTTTTCTAGTTGATGTTCTGTGAGGAAACTTCCAGAAGGGTGCTGCTACCATGAAGCATAGTGAGTATCCGTCATTGCCCTGCTCAGGTTGGTGATAATGGAAACTTTATGGACAATGCAGGGAGGAAAAGGAGGGGAAGTTTCAAAAAAGGCCAAGGAAGTAAAGAGAATAGGGAAAAGGAGAGATTCATAAATGACTGTGGGTGGGCAGTAAGTCTTTGATGATTTCAAGCAATAGAAACCAACTACAGATAACTTAAGCATTGGAAAGATAAGGGTAGGCCCAAGATTTAAAATACTTTGGAAGAATATAGTTATTTTATGTTGCAGAAGTGATGCTGTACTGTTTCCAGTGCATCCTGGCATGTGGCACATGATTTTGGTTTGTTCCATTTATCGTACTATTTTTTTTTTTTTTTTGTGGGTACCGGGGGGTCGACCTCAGGACCTCGCGCGCCAACAGGCACCCGTGCCGCTGAGCGATATCACCGGCCCCTTTTTCGTATGTGGGATCCGGGAGTCGAACTCGGGCCGTCGCGCTTGCAAGGCAGGCGCTTAAGCTGCTGAGCCATCTCACCGGCCCTCATTTATCGTACTATTAACTTGACCACTTGATTTTGAGGTGGTATCTGCTAGGCTTCTTCACTATAAATGTACTTTTTTTTTTTTTAAACCCATTTGTAGTTAATCATTATTTAGTTAATAAGTATTTGGTGGAGAGGTACTTTGAAACTATATCTGATTTCTCATTGAATTGAATTGATATCAGTCATTATCAAATAGTCTCATGTTTCCTATTTCACTCAATGAGTCATAATCCATTACTGTCATTTTTTTGATACTCAAATTGTCTCAGAATTGGCCACCAAGGGCCCCTTCAAGCTGACTCCTGTGTCTTTTTGGCATGGCCTCTTCATTCTTCAATGTTTTCTCTAATTTTTGGATCAACAGGATGTTCCAGATATTTCCCTGTACTTTTCCTGCCCCAGCTTTGAAGTCAGCTATTTCTGCAAGAGACCCTGTTTTTTGGGAGTGGGTGGGGGGTGGTATTTAAAGGCAAGCTTTAGGTGCTACTGGATGTGTTCACTTGTGTTAGATGTGCACATCGTGGCGTGCTCATTCCTCGTAGGCCCTTTGAATGGACAGAGCTAGGAAATACACACATACAGCATCCCTGGCGTGGTGGTACAGGCCTGTAACCCCAGCACTCAGGGGGGCTGAGGCAGGAGGATCACTGAAAGTGCAAAGCCAGCCTGGCCAACGTAGTTGAGTTCAAGCTCAGCCTAATCCACATAGTGAGACCCTGTCTCAAAAAACCAAACAAAAGCAGAAAAACCCCGTAAGGCCACACCGATATTCACAACATCACAGGGTTCAGGCTGGTTCCGCAGTGTATTTACTTACTATTTGCTCCATCTTCCTCTCTCTACCGGGCCTCCCATTGCCTTGCTGCTCCTCCCTGCATGGACATCCCCTGGTGTTCTCAGCCCTCCGGCCCTCCCTGCTGCCTCCATCCTCCTGGGAAGACCGCATCCCCACACTGCGTGGGCTGAAATGCCTTGAGAAGGTGCCCTTTTCATTCCTGTCAGGCAGACACCCCTTGCTGGGAAATTCCTCTACATAGAGGATTTCTTTTAAGGGGAAAAGGTTTTAGAAAGGTCTGCTTCCCAGCTTCAGGAGGTAATTATGAAATATGTGTGCAGTGTGGAACTGCACGGCCCTGTGGGCTAGAGTACTTTGCAGACAGAAAGACCACCAAGAGCCAGAATTCTTGAGCATCCCATGCATTTCCACGTAGATGGCCTCTTGGGGACTCTTCTGTGCTTGAGGAAACCAAGGCCCACGTGCACAGTTGTTCATGCAATGCTTCTGCTTTGCTTTTCTCCACATGAGCACAGTCCTCCAAAATAGTTCCATTCCTTAGAGCTATGCCTTTTCTTAAATTCTTAAACTTGTTCTAGTTGGCAATTTTCACCTCTCTCCCCACTGAGCCTTTTATGGCAGTGATGGCGCAGCTATGGCATGCGTGCCACAGCTGGCTGTTTGTTATTGAAACCTCTAAAAGGTTCGCCATCGCTGCTTTCTGGGAAGTTGCTGGGGAGAGCCCTCTGTCAGTGTCCGTGTGGGAGGCTGGGGAGACAAATTCAGCACAGAAAGGGCCTGCAGGGAGCTCTGGCAAACCTCCCCTCGTGACCCCAGAGGGCTTCTGCGACTTCCTTAAGCCCACAGAGGGAGGGAAGCCCATGCAAGCCTGGCAGCTTCTCTCCTGATGCCCCAGGTGACACTCCACCTTCAACATAGCATCCTTCATCCTAACTTCAGACTGAGGCTGATACCATGAGTCTTGGCAGAATGGAGAAACCATATAGGAAGTAAAAAAAAAAAAAAAAAAAAAAAGCAAATCTTTGGAGGAAAAAAAATATTTGAGGGACAAGAATGGAACAGAAACATCTTAAGGGCAACCTTGGATTTAGATGATGCCTGTGGATAGGACCTAAGGACACATACCGAAACCTTGCAGCTCAAAGGATGCAGCTCATTTTTTGAACATATTGAGCTGTCAAAAAAAAAAAAAAAAAATTGGGCCGGTGAGATAGCTCAGCGGCATAAGCGCCTGCCTGGCAAGCGCGAGGTCCTGAGTTCGACTCCCGGTACCCACATATGAAAAAAGGGCCGGTGATATCGCTTAGTGGCACGGGCACCTGCTGGTGCGCGAGGTCCTGAGTTCGACCCCTGGTATCCACACACACAAAAAAATTGCCCACAGAACACCTTGTTGCAGTTCAGGAACAAAGGGTAGAGAGAGAAGGGAGGACAGGGAAATCAGGGGCCCAGGCAGTCCGGGCTAAAATAGCTGTCCACTCCAAGGAGACTTGAGTCATTGTATGCGACACAGGAAGGAAGAACAGGCAAACGGGGAATTGTCTAAAAAACACATGGGAGAAAGAAATTTAAATTGCTGGACTGAAGTGTATTAGTTTATAGCCTACATGAAAGACACTTAGAGGAAATGACTATCAGGGAGCCAGAAACTAGAATTTTACCTGTTTAGTTTTATGAGTTATTAGTATTTTTACTGAAAAAGTACATATTGTAAAAATTTTAATTACAGATTTCTATTACAGTCCATTAATGACAGTTCCTAAATCCTCGAACTCTGAAAATTTTTTTTCTTTAAAATTCTTCTTTAAAAATAAAATCTTGGGGCCAGTGAGATGGCTCCGCGGCGTAAGCGCCTGCCTGGCAAGCGTGAGGGCCCGAGTTTGACTCCCGGAACCCACGTACAAGAAAAGGGCCAGTGATATCGCTCAGCGGCACGGGCGCCTGCTGGCGTGCGAGGTCCTGAGGTCGACCCCCGGTACCCACAAAAAAAAAAAAATTTTTTTTGTTTGTTTTTTTGTTTTTTTGAGACAGGGTCTCGCTGTGTAGTCCAGGCTGGCCTTGAATTCGCTACATTGCCCAGGCTGGCCTCGAATAGCGGCAATCCTTCTGGCTTAGCCTACTGAGTGCTGGGACACTCAGTACACAAGCGTGTGCCACCATGCCCGGCCAAGAAAATCTTAAAGAATACAGGATAATGCATACAGGTTATTTGGAACTGTTGATGGAGTATTCTAGAATACTAATGCAGTCAAAGAGGTGAAAAAAGAGGCCAAACTCTGAAGAACTAGAGAATTGTAGATGTGGTTGGGAACTCTACAAAGTACTCACATTACCTGGCCTGAATGGACACGAGGCTCTCTTTGATTTTTCATATTTAGTGTTCCAGAAATATTAATGTGTCTGACTGTGGGCAGCTCTGGGCTCTCCCTTTAGGTATATCCTCTGGTCATTTCAAGGTGGTACTTAGGGCTTCCTTTCCTGAACTTCATGTTTGGCTTAAAGTAGGTGTTTCCAGAATTGTGCCCCAAGATGAGCTGGAAATGGAGTGATCTGTGGAATGTTGCAAAGGAGAACAAAGATAATTTGCCACACACTGGTTCCTTCTCCATTTGCCTTCTTTTATGACTCTGCTTCTTTAGTCTTTATTTAGCATTCAGTGCGGACCTCCTGAGTGAGAAAAAGAATTCTTTCTTACTGAACTTTTTCCTATCCAGAAATAGCAGATCACTTTGTAAATCTGTTATTACTATAACCATGGCATCACATGCCACCTGGGTCTCCACTTTCAAGGACCCGTGGTATCTAGGAGTTGTCATATGCCTGAACCTTGAAGTCGTCTCTTCCTCATGCAACCTTCCTTGTGAGCCGACTGGTGCAGAATAGGTCAGGAGAGGAAAACGGTAGAATATGTAAAGTGGATGCGAGCAAACTGTACACAGTGTATGGAACGAGACAGTGCCAGTAGCACATGTAGCATAGTTCCTGGCATTCTGTTAAGACTGTACAGCTGCACCATCATGACATGGCCACCTTCATCATTGCAGTTAGCATCAGTCTCATGCCCACAATCTCCAGAAAATCTTGTCATTTTCCCATGTTTATTTGCCTTACTCATAATTCTGGGGTCATCCTGGGTTTCAGATGCTTGTTGCTTGGGCCAAAGCAAATGACCCCCCGCCATTCTCCTGGAAGTCTGTGGAAGGACTCAGTTCCAGCGTCTCTAGGTCTCACCTTGCGTGGTCATCCGTGAGTGTTGCCCTCCATCCCCATGGGCTGATAATTTTATGCAGTGTGCATTCTGAGGTAGAAAGCTGCGTAGAGCTATCCCAAAGAGTGGCTGTATTCTCTTTTCTCAGAACTACACTGAGAAGAAAGGCCACCTTTCCCATCCCATGAAAGAAATGGCATTCTGAGAATGAACCCACATGTTACAAATTTGGCTGCCTTCTTGACTTTTCCAATAGAAAACTGAAAAAAATTACTTTTATTCTCCTGGGATAATTTATATAAGTTATGTATTTAGCCTTTTTCCCATATGGAGTCTTTATACCTTTTAGTTTTCATTATTATGTTAATAACCAATGTTTATTGCAGACGATATGTATACATACACATATGTGAGTTCTTATAAATGAAAAGAGGAAAATTCTTGACATCTAAAAATTGCTCTGCTAGCATTTTCATGCATGGACTTCCATATTTGCTCATATAGTCTAGTTCTTCAAATGGGATTATTATGTACAGACCACTTTTAACCTGAATTTTGAAATTTTAATTGAACATATTTTGAAAAACTTTGCATGTTAATAACTTTGATAGAACTCCAACAGCAAGGTCCAGTAGTAGAGGTAGATATGATTAATAGCAAATAGAAAAATATCACTATAGCAGAGAGGGCATTTGAATGAATTAGTAGAGTTTATACCACACTCTTCATCTTTTTGTTCATTTATTTACTATCTTGTTTTTGTTAACTATTCCCCAATAGCATGTAAGCACAACATCAGCACATAGTAGGTCCTCCATACATAATTTTTTTTTTTTTTTTTTGTGAGTACCAGGGGTCAACCTCAGGACCTCGTGTGCCAGCAGACACCTGTGCCGCTGAGCGATACCACTGGCCCTCTTTTCGTATGTGGGTTCCAGGAGTTGAACTCGGGCCCTCGAGCTTGCCAGGCAGGCGCTTACGCCGCTGAGATATCACCGGCCCTCCATACATAATTTTTGAAAAATGAATGGATTAGTAAATTTATATCCTCACTTGATGTCACTATAACCAGTGGATCATGGCAAAGACAGTGCACACCAAATCTCCATGTTCTCCTCTACATTTCCCAGCACCCCTTGCAGAGAGGTTGTAGTCATGTGACAGGCTTGGGCCAATGAACTGTGGGTGGGATTAACCTGTGTTACTTCTCGGCTAGGGCTGAAGAGTTCTGATGCTTACCTCCTCTCTTTCCCTGACTTGGGACCTTGGTGGCCATGTGTTTCAGTGTACATAGCTCCAGGGTAGAAGAAAAATACCCAAACCACATCAGACCTTGTGTGAGAAATAAAGCTTTTATGAATTAATCCACTGATACTAGAGCTTGCCTTTCTGGGATGTACTGAAACCCAGCCAAGACTATCTTGACAAATGCAGATATAAACCAGAATTGGAAATTTGCCCTTTGGCTGTGAAATTTAACAAATTTAATTGTCATAAGCAGGAGATATCCTATGATTTTTAACCTCATGGTTTTATTTATTTATTTATTTATTTATTTATTTATTTATTTATTTAGTGCTGCTGGGGACCAAGCCCTGGGCCTCACCCATGCTAGGCAAGTGATGTAGTACTGAGCTACACCTCCATCTCTGTTTTGAAAACATCTACCCTGAAGTGCTTGGCTGAAAAGTGCAAAGGCTATCATGTCTGAAAGTGTTCTGAATATAAACTAGATTTATTCATACATGTCATGGGTTTGAAAAAATTTAGCATGTTATCTAGGTTTGTATTGTAAATTCTAATTCCACCCAATGCATAGGTTGTTTATAATTTCTGGACAGGAACAATTCTTTTGGCACTGTAGTAAGGAACAGATGTTTGCATTCTTGGGGTGTCATATTTTTAGGTGACAGCTGCAAAGATGACAAGTATGAGGAAGAGAGAGAGCTATTGGTCTACTGGGGTCAATCATTTACCTATTTCAGAGGTTCTTGGACTTTCTTGATTCATGGTTATAGTCACTCAGTAATTTGTTTATAGGCCCTAGGTAAAAAATATCTATACAACATTTCAGGTTAGGCTTAAATAACTTGGTAGTGAATAATACAGTACCTAACAGGGTTTAGCTTGTTTCCCCTCAAAAGCCTGGGCTGGGTCAGCTCAGTGGTGAATTAGTTGCCTGGCATGTGAGAGGCCCTGAGTTTGATCTCTAGTCCTGGAAAATCAATCAATCAACCAGTCAGTCAGTCAGTCAGTCAGTCAGTCAGTCAGTCAGTAAGTAAATAAAACCTCCTGCAGGGCCCATCAGAGTCACTGTGTGACCCAGGGCACCACAGCACACAGTTTGGGAACCATAGACCTCTGATTTAGCATTTGTGGGATTTGAGAAGCTCTATCTTTTGAGACGTTCACCAGTCTCTAACCTCTCATGAACCTGTTTTTTTGTAGGGAATTCTGTCTGCTCACAATATATTAGAAGGTAGCAAGTGTAGCTTCCTGTGAACTTTGGAGCTGTGTGGGCATTGTTGTTGTGGGGTTTCACATTTCACTGAAGAAAGCCACCACAGTAGATGATGGCAGGCGATGCACACTGGAGAAGCGAGTAGACTAGTTGTTCTCTGGTCATTTCTAGCCTGTTTTCTCAGCATCTAGGTGCCCATGCCTGTGTGGGTTTCCTGGAACCTCTCTGGATAATCCTTGTTTCTTTCTTTAGCTAATTCTCACTGTTTTATTGATTGACATACCTCAAGTCTTGGTCCTCGATTTCTGTTATAGATTATGATCAGGTGGCTCTTAAAACTTTATTTTTTTCTTAACAATGTTTTCCTTTGAAAGTGTTTCCAGTCTTTCAGTAAAAAGAGTCTACTTTGACAGCCAAGTGTGGGGGTCTTGGGGAGATGGAGGGCAGGGCAGTTTTCTCTCCCTCAGGTGTCTACGAAGGGACCATGGGTGTGTGGGGCCAGGTCGTGACCAGTGATATAGAGAGGGGCCCACAGTGAAGCACGAGGAGACCTGACGTCCACAGATGCGCCTGGGGAGACCACTCCACGCAGGCAGAGCGCCCACTTTCCCACACTCTTACCGCAACAGGGGTTCTCCAGCCTGGACATTCAAGACAATCACCTGGGTGGCTTTTTAAATGCCTAGCTCCTACATGAAGCAGTAGAACCAGACTGGAGGAGGGGCCCTGGGCACCAGGAACTTTACAAAGCTCCTTCAGACATTTCCATGAGTAGCCAGGGTTGCGAGTGACCTTGCTGGAGGAAGCTAACCTGAGAAACAGTGGAGGTGAGGGTGAGGGGGAATCTTTCCTGGTCTACCAGCAGGTAGGTACCTGGCTCCATTGGCAGACATCTTACCACAGAGAGCACAGGGATGAGCCCATCAAGGAAGACTCGAGGTGGAGCAGAGTGAACTACTAATGCCCTCACTTGAGGCCTTCCCGAAGTTAACGCTGTTTCTGGAGATGTCAGTTATATGCCCTTCTCTTCTTCCTTAAGCCAGACCTGGGTTCCATCTTTGTAAGGGACACAGCCGAGGGCCACTTCCGTGGCCATCATGCCCCACCTCCCTCTTCACCCAACCACGAGGGGACATCTGCACTGGAGGGCTGCTCTGAGGGATTTTTGCTTTGGTTGGCAGACTGCCTTTTCTGTCTCAGTATTTGTTCCCCCTTTCATCCATGTAATTACATTTTTAGCTGCACTGCCTAGAAAATGAAAGATAAAATTCTCAGCCCCACTGGAGGTGTGGCAGGAGGCCAGTACGGTGCTGGCAGAAGCACAAGGGGGAGCAGGCACTTTCCTCTTTCCTGTCTCTGGGCTCCTGACACGCGGATGACCCCAGTTTGAAGGTGGAAGCCACACCTTGGGAATGATGGAGCGGTGAGCCGGGTAGGGAGCTTGAGTCCTGGGAATTCCAGGGAGCAGAGCCACCTCCCTGCCTCTGGCGGGCTATGTTCAGAGTTCATTTGTGTGAATGAGAAATAAGTTTTGATCTTAATCAGTCCATGCTATTTTGGGTTTCTTGTCACTCAAAGCTGAATCTAATCCTTATCTGCCCTATTAAATTTCATCCTGATAGATTTGGACCATCAGTTTGTGTCTTAGGGTCCCGATGTCATCATTCAACATCTCTGCCATCCCATCCGGCTCTCTGTCATCTGCTAATGAGATCAGTGTGCCATCTGTGCCTCCCTCCAAGTCATTAATAAAAACAGAGCCCGCAAGCACTAAGGACAGCAATGTGCAGGCTGCTTGGGTGCGCTCTCGCATCAGGGCCTGTGGCTTATCCACCCTGCCTTTGGTGGACCTGGGAGGGCTAGTGTGGAGGGACCCGAGGACTTTCAGCCAGAGATCAGTGGGTCTCAAGCTTTAGTGTCCAGCTGGACCACCCAGAGGGCTCAGTGACACAGACTGCTGGGCACCATCCCTAGGGCTTCTGATTCAGTAATTGTGGGGTGAGGCCCAACGGTATATATTTCTTTTCTTTTTTGGTTTTTTTGAGACAGGGTCTTGCTATATAGTGCATTCTGGCCTTGAACTCATTATGTAGCCCAACCTGGCCTCGAACTTACGGTGATCCTCCTGCCTCAGCCTCCTGAGTGCTGGAATTACAGTCGTGCGTCACCATGCCTGGCTACCCCAGGGTATGTATTTCTAATAAGTCAGGGGATACTAGAGTTAATGGTCCAAGGAACCATACTCTGACAACCACCTTAGCTGAAAAGTGAACTACAAAAGAGAAAGAGTGTTTAAAAGTGGCTTGGCGATGCCGGGTGTGGTGGCACACGCCTGTAGTGTCAGCACTCTGGGAGGCTGAGGCTGGAGGATTGCAAGTTTGAACCTAGCCTGAGCAACTTAGCAAGGTCCTATCTCAAAATAAAAAGGGCTGGGGATATAGCTCAGTGCGAAGGCCCTGGGTTCAATCCCCAGTACTGAAAATAATAAATAAAATGAGTTGGCCATGGAAGGTAAGTCCTTAGAGGATCAAGAATGGCTGCAACTCTGGTGGTGCCAGGGCCCTGCGCTGTGGCTTAGAGGAAGGGGCTGGCAGAAGGTAGGGGATTGGCCAGTTTGGGGAGGCTGCAGGAGCTCCCTTCCAGTGGTTTTGTTTTCTCTGTAGAGAGTTTGCAAGAACATTAACTAAAACCTTCACTGTTAGCTCTGTAAGGAGAAATTATGAAATAGGGAATAATAGGCAAACTTGGGCATGGCTGAGTAACTCTAAGGAGTAAGTGAACTAATCTTGGAATTAGGGCATCACTAAGAATATCTAAATATTAACCTGTAAACAGTTCCAGGAACTTCTGGGCACTATATTCATTACGTCTCCAGGCCTCACAAAGTGCTCAATATATGTGGAACAATACCCAAGCGTGTAAGTTCAATTTTTAGCTTAAACTGTTGCCCTAAACACAACAGCACTCCATGGTTTTTATATGGATTTTTAAAAAATGCGTTAAAAATAATTTGTGGGGCTAGAGGTGCAGCTCAGTGGTAGAGTGCTTGCCTAGCATGTGCAAGGCCCTGGGTTTGATCCCCAGCACTGAAAAACAAAACAAGACAACAAAAAACCCAATTGAATTGTTTCACAGGAAGAGATCCTATGGCGGGAGATGCTGGGGATCGAACCAGGCCTTCACACATGTTAATCACTACCACTAGCCGCATCTGAGCCCTGTGATCGTTTAAGACAGATAAACACTTCATGTTATCGTAGAGTATTATCTACAAAAAATTGTAAAATGTAGAGCCTCCAAATGTTGAAATGCAGTTTCTTTCTAAAGTTCTTTCTAAAGTTCAGGTTGCTGAGAAATGATTTTAAAAATTATGATGTCTATTCAGGCAGCTCTAGAAGTAATTTCTATGAAAGAAATACACGTAAAACTCCAGCGGGGGCCGCCCCGTCTGAGCGCATTTCCAGCTCGCTCGGATATGCATGAGCAGCCGAAGTCGCGGCTCAACAGCCTTCTCCCCCGGACATGAAAAACACGAAGTGACTCTGCGGTCTCGGACCGGCTTCCCACCAGGCCATCGAGAGTGGGTGGGCCCAAGTCCCTGCGGTCTCCGAGTTGAAGAAACTGAGACCAGAGGAAAATCCGAGGACAGCTTTGTCACTAGACCCAGTCTATGGCAGAGGGTGGTGACTCCTGTCCCGATTTGCCCGGGACTCAGGGGCTAATGCTAAGCCTGCCATGGCTCCTGGCACCCGGGACAAGTTGGTCACTCCCACGGGGGCTGTGCGACTCCGCAGTGAGCGCTGCCGTCTGCCCTCTGGTAGGAAGCAGAGCTGGCCTCGTGGCGGCGGGGCCGGCTCGCGGGGACTCGCGTTTGGTTTAATGTTCTGCTGCCGTCACTTGAAACTCAACCTCTGGCCGGAGGGCTCCGCATTCGTATTGAGCACGGGGCCTGCTCTTAGCTACTCCACGGACTCTTTGGAAGGGAGCTCTAGTTTGTTTTCTTCCTGTGCAGCCTGACCAGAGTCTCTGGGCCTCTTCATCTCTCACTCCCTTTTCTTCCTTCTTTCTCTCCTCCTCTCTTCCTCTCTCTGATTTAAGCAAAACCTGTGCAGAGCATTACTTTTTCCATTAAACACTTAAAAGGCCACGTCATCGTATCACAAGTGTTAGTATTTAAAAGATAAACCTGGTTCAGATGGTGCATTCGCACCCTGGATGATGAAAAGCCAGCCGGAGAAGGAGCAGATAAAGAGTCGAGGCCGCGCAAGGTGCGGCAGGAAGCAGCTGAGGACTCTGCCGACAGTGAGAAGCCGCTCAGAACTCCGGATCAAAGGGAGACCCCGAAGCAAGGATGACAGGGGCGGTCACTGTCAGTAAAGAGAGAGCGGGTTTTATAGTAGAGTGATAGTGACAGGCACTTAGCGGGAAACTGAGGGACAGCGACATTGGGTGGGCGGGTGGTGGCCTGGGGAGGGTCCACGGAAGGCTCTCCTAAAGATCTCCGCTGTGGGGATTTTAATGCTCTCCAAGTTATTTCTGCTTTCCCTCTTGGATGTTCAAATCACATTTTTCAAATAAACGATGTCTTATTTTGGTATATACTTAAACTCTGGATATTTTATTTTTAATTACATTTTTATTAGTACACATGTTTGTAGTACATGATTCCATTTGTTGTGGGGTTGGCACATGTTCATGACTTAATTCTTTTTATTCCCCTCCCTCAACCCCCTTCCTTGTCTCATCCCCTTCCCATTTACAAAAGATCTGTCTCCCTGGTCATTTTAAATGTGGACTGGAAAGAGGTCAGGGACCGGGCTGCAGTGAGGGTAAATAACAGCAAATTGGGAGTGTGAACCCCGCGGCTGAGCTGGGTTTAAGGGTGTAAAGGTCACCTCGGGGAGCTGGCTGTGCAGCTGTGTCCTCACCGGTCCCCAGGGATTGGGAGGTCTGCCTGCAGGGCTCTTCTTCCCCGGAATCCGGCTCAGGGGCTCTGCCCAGAAGTAAAGGATGCGCGGCTCATCGCTTCCCCGCGGCTGCATGGAGGCGACAGGGCTGAGGGCTGTTCTGGGAAGTCGTGGGCAAAGCATGCTGGCCTCACAGGGAAGAAGATATCTACAGTAAATAAAAAGTATGGCCTGGCTGGAAAGATACTTTTTAAAGCTTAGAAAACTTGGCAGTTCGTGAGTGTCTGTTTGACTGCCAGGCAATGAGGCAAAGGCAAAAGGGAGTTTGGAGGTGGCTGCCTGCACCTCGGGGGGAAGGACAGGAACCCGACGCCCCAGCTGCTTTCTTGCTCAAGTGCCCTTCCGGGGTCAAAGTTGCTCCTTTTTAAAAGCTCTGCCTTAACAGTATTTAACTCAGAGCGAGGTTGCTGAGAAATGATTTTAAAATTGTTATGCCTATCCAGGCGGCTCTAGAAGTAACGTGTATGAAATACATCTAAAAAACTGTTGGGAGTATTTATTTATTTATTTTATTTTATTTTTTTTTGTGGGTACCGGGGGGTTGACCTCAGGACCTCGCGCGCCAACAGGCACCCGTGCCGCTGAGCGATATCACTGGCCCCTTTTTTGTATGTGGGATCCGGGAGTCGAACTCGGGCCCTCGTGCTTGCAAGGCAGGCGCTTATGCCGCTGAGCCATCTCACCAGCCCTGTTGTGAGTATTTATGAGGTCAGCTCAAATCTGCCTTGGAAAATAGACTCAAGTTTGTATGTTAAAAATTGCCCAGTAAGGTGAATATTTAAAATACTTAAGGAAATAATAATGACAAACTTCATGAAAGAGTTCATTGAAACTGGTGTTGTGTGGCAGATATTTAATTTCAGAATAGGTACATATATTTATTCTGTCCTTTTAAAACACGTCTTAAAACTTAAATCATCTAACCTTTGAGGGGGAGAATCTTCTAGCCTTTGACATAACCCACTTTATTTTTAAAAATTTTTTAAAAAATTTGATTAGAACATGTCTGCAGTACATGAAGTTTACCTTCATCTTAGGAAGTAGGTGTGTGTACACAACACATCTTAATTCTTTTTTATTCCTCTTCCCCTCCCCATCCTCCTCCCTCCGTTTCTAGACCTCCTTTCCCCATTTTCATTATTATTTTTAGTTCATGTTTACGACAACGTTTACGTTCATCGTGGGTATTTGGTACATGTACATGGCACATTTTAAATCTTTCTACTTTTCCTTCCCCTCCTGTCCCCTCCCATTCTTGGTCTCTTGGACCCTTTCCCATTTGCAAAAGATTTATCTCCCTGTTTCCTTCTATCATTCCTTTATCTTACTCTTTATTTACACTTCGCCTTACTCAAATGAGAGATACCATATGGTACTTAAGCAAAAATCAATTTTTAGCAGGTTTTACTGATTAGTCCACCAGAGGGCAGTATTTGATAAACGTTTGATAAAATATATATTAGCATTCATAGAAATCATAAATGCCTTGTTTGCTTTATTCGCAGTGATATTAGGAAGTAGGAAGTGCTTGTTTCAAACAACAGTGAAGGGGAGGGAAAGGAAGGGAAGGAAAAGGAAGGGAAGCTTTGTGTGCTTGGCTTCCACATAGGGTAAATTATTCTTACTTCAACATATCCTAAGTTGGAAAGGGTGTATTTTTGTGTTAGTTTTCAGGATGAAAGAAGCAATCCAAGGAACTAAAAATGATTTAGGTAGTACTTTACAAGCCCTGTATTGATCCCATTGGCTTGCTAAAAAAGAGTTTAGTTGTTTTAACTCCATCTCCAACACCGTATTTACCCTCCCTGGGAAACCATCCAAAATTGGCCGCATTCCAGCTGCTAGAGAAATCTCAGAGCCCGAGCCAACTGCGGGTTTGACTGAGGTGGTGGACAGCATGAGAGGAGGCTGCAGGCTGCTTTCTGGGGCCAGAAACATCCTTGCCGCAGCCACGGGGCAATCTGGATTGGAGGCGGTGGGGAAGACACCTGCCTCACAGAGCGCTGTCAGTAAATGTTGCTTTCTCTTCTGTTCCCTTGCTGTGCAGTTACTTACTGCCTTGTGGTGTTGCTTGACTTTTCTTTGTTGTACAAACAAACACATGTTCATGGTTAACACCAACATAAGCTGGTGATAGTTAAAAATGCCGTTCTGACCTCACATATTGGATCCACTGTCTTGATGTAAACACTGGCAGTGATTTTTTTTATATATCATTCAGAGGATTTCTCCACAGAAACATGCCTATATAGACACAGGTACATCACATGCAAATTTTTGTATAAATGTTGGTCTACACTTTGCTTTTTTGTTGTTCACAAATGCAGCTTGGAAATATCCTGTCTCATTGCTTAACATCGTGCACTTTATTTCCTCAGTGGGGCGTGCGTCTCCACGGCTGGATCACTTTTCTGTCCCCTCAGCATTGGAGAGGATACCTGTCACGTACCCTGGGTGTACTAACTGCCCTGGGGTTGCTTTGCTGGAATGTCAGACTGTTTCTGCAAGGTGGAATAAGGAAGAGGGAAGGGTTAGTCACACTGGTGAATTTGTTTTGCTCATTTCTAAAAAATGAGTACTGGAAAGAATACATTGGGCTCTTGTCAGTAGTTTCTTAGCCTCCATTGCTTGAACTTGACTGCAAATGTGTGTGCATAATTTTGGTCTCATTGCTCCTCTTATTTGTCATCTAGTGGGAGCTGAGCCTTCGGAGTAGTACTTCTTCCTAATCTCATGCTTCACGAGTTGATACTTGCTAATGACAGTCGTGAAGGGATCCTCAGAAGTCATACAGGGTTAGTGGTTCTGTACTGTATAGCTCTGGTGACTGCTCTTCATTCTAAAGATGGCGTATAGGGTAGTTGAAGTCACATGCAAAACTCTTAGTAATTTTTTTTTTTGAGACAGGGTCTCACTATGTAGTGCCAGCTGGCCTTGAACTTCCTTATGTAGCCCAGGCTGGCCTCACACTCACGGTGATCCTCCTGCCTCAGCCTCCTGAGTGCTGGGATTAAAGGCTTGTGCCACCATGCCCCTCCTGTTAGTACTTTTTACATCAAATCCTTTGGTTAGTTTTTATAGCATTGATTTGAGAAACTTTTTGGCCAAAGATATGAGGTACAATAAGAAATGTGGTGAATGTTAAAATTTAAAAAAAAAAATTGATACAGTGAAAGACACATTACCATCAATCTACCTCAAAACACTTCCCCTCTCTCTGAACATACTTATCCTATCATCTTGCCACTTTCTGAAGCAGTTCTGGAAGTCTCTTTCATGTCTTTGGTTGCACTGTGATGACTGCCTTAATGTCTTGAATCTGTTCAAAGCATTTACCTTTCACGGTCATTTTGACTTTGGGGAAGAGCCAGAAGTCACAAGGTGGCAGGTCTGTTGAATAACATGGATGAGGACACACCCTGTTGTTTTTATGAGCCCACTTTTCCATTAGATGGCCCTTGGCAGCAGCATTCACCACATTTTTATCACACCTGGTAAAGACATAAAATAGGACTCCCAGAACTGCTTCAGAAGGTGGCAAGAATGATGGGATAAATATGTTTGAAGCAAAGGAGAGTATTTGAGGGAGATTAATGGCAATGTGTCTTTTACTGTTGTAATTTAAAAAAAAAATTAAACATTCACCAGGTATTTCAGTCACATCTTTTTTTTTTTTTTTAAATATGGGTACCGGGAGTCGTCAGGACTTCATGCTTGCCAGCAGGTGCTTGTACTGTTGCGTGATATCACCGGCCCTTTTTTTCCTTTATGTGGGTACCGGGAGTCGAACTCAGGACCTCGTGCTTGCCAGGCAGGCGCTTATGCCACTGAGCTATCTCACTGGCCCTTCAGTCACATCTTATATATGCATTTTATCATTTAGAAACAATCCTGCTTGGAGAGTGGATTGTGGTTCAACCTCTCAGACTCTTTTCAAGTCCTCAGGTAGCTTTCCTAGTGAGTTCCTACCACTTCCCACTGAATACAGGCAGTTTTCTAGGTTGAGCAAGATAACAGAAAATCTGGACTTTCTTTCCTTCCAGGTACTTGTGTGTTAGCAGAGTAGAATATTTCCTTCTGTGTCCCACCGTCTTGCCTCTGGGTGCCCCAGATGTCCTCCAGTGTCTGAAGGTCAGCTTCCGGCCTCCATTGCACTCAAGCCAGCAGATCTGGAAGGGTGCATGTCAGTGTGCTCAGGGTTTAGACTCTGGGGAAACAGCCTGAACGAGGCACGGTTCTTCCCTGGTGCAACTCAGTAGGTGACAGGGACCACAGCCACGGGGCAGTGCTACTGTCGAGGCCTCCAGGGTGCCACAGCAGAGGACAGAGGAACTGATCAATTAGTTCTGGGGGTTCATATATGGTTTCCCCGAGACGACACCTGAGTTGGTTTTTAGAAGTTCAAGGGCCATTTGTGGAAGGCTATTCCGGGTTTGAACAGAGGCGGTGGGCATTTTCTCAAGGTATCTGTTTCTACAGGGGAGGTCTGCCTAGAAGAAGCTGGAGGCCACAAACTCCGATTTTTATGCCCAGGACTTTGAATAGAAAGCCAGGTGAGAATTCTGTTCATGGGACATGCAGCTGGATGATGAGTGATTAATGTGTTCATCAAGGCAGGGAACACAGGGTGTCCAGGCAGGGACAGAGGAGACAACTATCCATGTAGGTCTCAGAATACTGAGTTTAACCTGCAGCAGGGACCTCTCATTGGTGCTTTCTAATAAGATTTGGGGAACTCAGAGGGTCAGGAATAGGTATATATGAGAAAGTTTAAAGCATTTCTCCTCTTTGAAAAGAAAGATGATCTAGGGTTAACTTCTGGGAGCCCTGTGGAAGCGAACGCTGGCTGGGTTACCCGGCAGCCCTGCTTGGGGTAAGGGTGACCTGTGGCTGGTGAGCTGCACAGGGACAGGGCGGACCGTGACTGACAGTGACTGCTCAGTGAGAACGCACAGTTTTGGCTCCCTGAGTGTGGGACTTGTCATGGGGCGCTCCCCTTGCCGGGACCGGGCTGTCATAGTAGAAAGGGTTCCTGGAGTTGGGGGCCAGGGAGACTTTTGCACCCACCCACGTGTTCTCAGTCCTCCTCTCTGACCTGTGATGCAGACCTAGAACCAGCCCCCGATCTGCGGTGACAACCCTACCATGTGCCATTTTCTCCCCTCTTAAGCCAGCTCTGGGTGCCTCTCTGGATTCTGTGAGTTCTCCCGGCAGAGCCTAAGAGTGGAGACCACGGTAAGTACATATCGGAGGTGTTTCTATGTCACAGGCGGGGAACCAACCGAAGAACAGATTCCTCTTCTTCCTGTCCTTAACAGAGGGTCTCCGGCTCGGTGGGATCGAGCCTGTCCTCCGCTGTCCCTGCACGAGCCGGCGTGTGTTCCTTCAGCGTCATGTGGTAGATGATGCCCATTCAACAGCGGGCATAACCGATATTAGTAAATATCCGTTGATGACCTCAGTTCAATACTGTCGAGTTGCAAGGACAAGTGCACATCAGTGTACCCCTTCCCTCAAGGAATTCACATCTTCCTGGACAGAAAACATTGTGAATTTTGTCCCAGTGTATAGAAGGGGAAGGATGAATGAATGGCTCACAGGGTTGATATCATTTTACAGTGGCAACAGTGAACCTTCCATGCGGACCCCTTTTATAAAGTAAGCCTGTATTTAAATTCTCAGATTTTCCTATCTCTCTCCCTTCAAGTAATCACAAATTGGGCTGGTGAGATGGCTCAGTGGCATAAGCGCCTGCCTGGCAGGTGCGAGGTCCTGAGTTCAACTCCCGGAACTCACATACGGAAAAAGGGCCGGTGATATCGCTCAGTGGCACAGGTGCCTGCTGGCGCGTGAGGTCCTGAGGTCGATCCCCCGGTACTCACAAAAAAAAAAAAAAAAAGTGATCACAAATTACCATCATCTTTATTTTCATTCCTATTGTCAGCAGCAGCAGCAGCAGCATAGTTAATATTTATTTGCCAGGAACTGTAATAGCTGCCTCATTGGGATTATTGAATTGAGTTCTTATTAACATCCCCATGAGGTAATTACTAAAATTACCCCCATTTTACAGCTAAGAAAACTTAGTTGATAGAATCAGGATTCAGAACAAGAAGTCTGGCTCCAGAGCCCATTCTCAAATCTCCCCACCATCCTGCTTTTTGCTGCCGTCCTCTGTGATATTTAGGTGGACTGTGAAATATAGTCTAGGCATTTATGTGGTTGAGCCATAAAAAGGACAAACTGACATCTCGTATATGCCTGGAAATAAAGTGAATTATTCTTCACATGTTTCATATGTACAGTGGCTTTAAGACAGATGTAGTAAAAATGTCTAGTTCTCATTTACAAACACACTAAGTACAAATCACGGAATGTTCTTCCCTGTATGGGATTTTAAAAGCCCATGAGTAAACAAAATGTTGGAGCTAAAGTTAAAAAAATTAATGTCTAGTATATTTTAGTCAAAACAGGCTAGAAACTTTTTGCATTTACTTTACTGAACATTCAGTAGCTTAATTTTATTCCATCCTTGAGGAAATCTTGAATAACTTTATTCTGAACTTTACATCTTGAAGAATTTTTTAAGTATTGTTACAGGTATAGCTGCAGGAGAGTGTTTTGTATGCTAAAAGTGGATTTTATCACGCATAGGGAAATGGAAAGACCTTTCATCTGATTTCACTTTGTAGTACCTCAGAATTCCAGCAAGGCTTTATTTATTTCTCCATCTTTGTAACTGACTCTCTATCCCTTGCCTTCTAGTTTACTTGGGGAAAAATAATCTGATCTTACTTCGGCTCCAGGCCAGCCCAGGAGTGGCCCATGTCCGCCATATTGTTTGACTCTCTGCTCCCCTTCTCTCTTCCTCCCTTCTCCTTACAAGCCACTGTAGAGAGGTGACAGGAAGGGCTGAGCTGCTCTTTACACTCCTGTCCTTACATTCCCACAACACCTTGAAGACCAGGCTATGTGCATAAATAGAGAGTCAGTGAATGGGACACTTTTGAGAGTAAAGCAGGGACTATTTGTAAGGACAGCTGAATCTCCAACACAGAGTGGCAGTCCCAGCAAGCTGAGATGAATGGTTGCTTTGGTATGGGAGACATTTCCTGAAGCTTTGTAGGCAACAGAAGGGATGTGCAGAGCAGGCAACAACTTAAAATTGATGGGCTTTTTTGCATTGCTGGGGATTGAACCTAGGGCCTCACTTGTTTTAAGGAAGTGCTGTATCACTGAGCAGCATCCCTACCCAAACGTTGGCCATCTTGACAGTCCCTTGGCATCCCTGCCCTGGGGTGTTCTTGGGGGCGTTCTTGGGGGCTCTTTCTTCCAGTTTGAGAAGGGGAGGGATTGATGTGAAAAGTCTTTTTTCCTGTATTGTCTAGTAGGTTAGTCATTAGCAACATGTGATCATTTTAATTTAACTTAATTGAAATGAAATAAGAGTTTAAAATTCAGTTTCCAGTCACATTGGCTGTATTTCAAGCACTTAGCAGGTACACATGGCTCGTGGCTGACATACTGGTCAGCACAGATGGCCAGTTCAATCATGGCAGTGAGTTCTGTGGGCCAACACTGTGCTCTTCTCACATCTCCCTGCTTGCTGTGCTAGTCCTGGGTCTCTTATCCTCTTGCCCTATACACACATGCACGCATGCACACACGTGTGTGCGCATGTATGCGTGGCCCAAATGCCCAAATCCCATCAGCTTATTATGCAGAAACATTGGCTATTCAGGCTGTCCCAAAGGGCCTCTCGTGTTTCCACTAAAAAGCTCTCTGAGGATGTTTTCCTAAAAAACCAAAGACCTGTCTACCTGGAGAAGAATGTTCCCTTTCTCCTAGAAGGCAGAAGATCCCAGCCAGTTCTTCTCTAAAATTATTATCCTGGTTTTCGAATGTGGTATATGGAAGCAGTTTTATTATTTTATCATCACATGGTGGATACAGAAGTACAAGAAGTTCTAAGTCAAATCCTTTGTTTATTGGGCTATAAAAAGCAAAGAGAGGAAAATGAAAAAAGAATTACAGCTCAGCCTTAGGCACAACATCAACTTTTAAATAGAAAATACTTAACTTGTGCTGAGAAATATTCTGTCTGCTCTGTGTTGAATAATCTTGCTAGAGGGCCGTCCAAACAAATGAACCGAAGCAAAACAGGCCAGATTTAGGGTTTCTTTGCAGTCAGAAATATCTTTCCTATTATTAAGAGCCAATAATTGCATGTTAAATTGTGTGGCTCACATAACAGCTTTGGGTTGTGAATTTTGCTAGGAAACAGTCATACTGCAGACAACAGTGAACATTTGCCTATGAGAAGAGATTATTCATTTTGTCCAAATGATGACAAGGCTCGTATTTGTAATCTAGTATTTTTCCAACTGATCATACTGGAAAAGTTTTGGGACTAAAATCTCTACTCTGCGATATCTGTTCTTGGAGTTTGCTTAAACTATTTCCCTTCCTTTGCTGCCACTTAAAAAAAGAGGGAGATGCTGCTCTTTGATCTCTTTTTGCAGTTTTTTTTTCAGGGCTGCTCAGACTGCATGTGACTGAGGGGCTTTTTGGTTTTTATTCTGTTTATTCATTTAACAAGTACATTTGATATGTGTCATCCTAGGCTTTATTGTCCTCTTTCCCTTGGAAGTTATAAGTCCCTTGGAATTTATTCTTGTATTTTTGCCTTTGGTAGAATAGATAGAAGCAAAATTATGTACAAATGAAGAAATGTGCCTTTTTTTGTGGTGCTGGGGATCAAAACCCAGGGCCTCACACATGTTCTACCACAAGCTATGCCTCAGCCTCGCCCTAACCCTATGCCCTACTTTCAGTCAGAAATTCTGACAACCTACGACAGTGATGGCAAACTTTTTAGAGTTTTCAGTGATAACAAGTAGCCACCTGTGGCACGTGTGCCATAGGTTCGCCTTCACTGACCTACAAGCTAGGTGTCACAGACTGAGATGCATGATTGGGAGAATAATAAGTAAGAATGGATGACTGACATGGAATAGGAGTTGTCTTAATTATTTTTCTCATTGCTGGGATAAAAAACCCGACACGCACATGTTAAAGGAGGACACATTTATTTGAGCTCACAGTTCACAGAGGTTTTAGTCCATAGTGGGCTGACTCCAAGGCAGGGCAGCATGACAGAGGACGGCATGACAGAGGGACCCGGCAGAGGTAAACAGTCCATGGCAGGGCAGGCAGGAGGCATCAAGCAGCGACCTTCACTTTCCCTTTTATTCTATCCAGGCTACAAGCCCATTGGTTGGTGCCACCCACACCTAGGGTGGGCCTTCTTATTATCCACACCCAGAACTATGCTAAACTAGTCAGTGGACTAATTTATTTATTACACACTCTTAATCCCAGTGTCAAACTCTTAATCCATATTCACACACCCTAGATCCAGCCACCTCCCAAAAGCCTCACCTATGAGCACATGAGGCTTGGGGGAGGGCATCTAGATATAAGCCGAAACAGTACACCTGGCTCTCCTGCATGCTTCCACCCATCCACCTATCTGTCCATCCACCCATCCATCCATCTATTCATGAGCTAGGCATGCTGAGTGCAGTCAGGGGTGAGGAAGATCACCAAGCTCATATGTAGTGCCAGAAAGGGACCTGGATTCCCCTGGCAGGGAGGTGGCCAGGCAGGAAGGCTTCTCTGAGTGAGCAAAGAGTTGGCCAGATGAGGGGGTGAGGAGGGTGGAAGCAAGTGCAGGAAAGAGGACAGAGAAAAGCAGGCATAGGGCTGTCCAGGCAAAGGGAAGAGCCAGGGCCGAGGTGCTACACAGGAGACAGGTTGTGTGTGAGGACTGGAAGGTAGGGGAACCGGACACAGTGAACGCGGCAAGGACCTGCGCAGGCCGGATTTGGTGTTGAGTCTGCTGCAGTAGGGGACCTCCAGGATCAGATTGTGTCTTTAATGACCCAGTGGCTTCTGCATGCAGAATGCATTGAAAGGAAGCAAGAGTGAGACAGATGCATTAGGTGCCACCGAGGAAAGGCAGGCAGTGTGGGACAGTGGTTTCCATGTGTGTGAGAGCAGCAGGAAAGAATTTCATCTGGTGCAGAGGTGTTCAAGAGGTAAAACCCACTGCACTTGGTGATGGTGGTGTCACTGATGTCACTGGGTTGGAGCAGCACATGATGGGAGAGTGGGTGTTATGGCTTGTGTCTAGATGTCCCGTCAAAGCCTCATGCGGTCATAGGTGGGGCTTTTGAGAGGTGGCTGAATCTAGAGTGTGTGATGCTGGGATTGATTTGTGGTGCAATGCTAGGATCAAGGGCACTAGGATTAAGGGTGTGAGTGCCACCTGCCCTAAGTAGCCCGGATAAGATGTAAGGGACAGAAAGAGCTGCGGTTGTCTTTTTGCTTGCTTCTGGCCCTCATGAACTATTTCTCCTCTGTGATGCCAGCCTGCCTTGGAGCCAGCTGATTATAGACTGAAACCTCTACAAACTGTGAGCGGAGTAAACCTTTCCTCTTTTAACTTTTGGTGTCAGGTATTTTGTCTCAGCAACAAGAGAAAAATAACTAAGACAGTGGGGAAAGAGGAATTCCACAGAAGCAGAAAGGACAGGAGAAAACCTCTGGTGGGGCTTCCCCAGAGGGATATGAGGCTGGGGACTGGGATTCATATTAATGTATTAGGGGGATTTTCAAATAGAGTGGCCTGGCCTCTGCTTTTCAGAGCAGGCTCCAGACCGAGAGAGGCCACCTTGCTCCAGGGAGGCCAGGGAGTTGGTGTGGCCTGGCGAGGTCTAGGACCCTGGAAGAGGGGTAGAAGAGGAGAGGCCAGGAGACAGCAAGACTGCAGGGTGTGTGTCAGGGATGGTGCCAACTAGAGGCCACGGTACAGTCATGGACACCAGGAGTGGCTGGGTGTAGTAGAGGCGGGAGTCTATAGACCAGACGGAATGCACCTCCGTAGTCGGCATCCTGTGGCTTTTGGGAGGCAGATACTGTCCCTCTCACCACCTCCAGACCTGATCATGTGTCCATAGCCCAAGAAGAAGGGGCAGGAGATAACCTGGGCTAAGTCAGGAAAAAGGAGCTGATCCTAATAAAGTAACAACTAATGACTAATGGTAGCACGAATTTGAACGAATGGTTGATCATTGTTGTCACTTAATGTGACAGCCAGCTAGCTAGTTAGAGGACAAGAAGGCATGTTGATCTTTACCATATACCAAAATATTTTAGATAGAAAAATATTTAGTGACTGAAGGAGAATATAAGGAAACGTTTTCTGATACCAGAATGTAAGAGACCCATCCAAACTCTGGGTAAGATGTGAGATTTTAAAGGAAAACATTGAGTAGATTTAATGATACAAAGATTTTAAATTTTATAGGTGAAAATGTCTCATATTTTATTTAAAATGCACCTAAAATTGGGAAAACAATTTGAGCAAATGAGAGAGAAGTTTAAATTCTGGTACTATAAAAAAAAAAAACTCCTACTAATAATGGAAGGAAGGTTAGGGTCCCCAAAGAAATTGGCAAAGAATATGAATTGACATACTGTAAATGGCTATGTAGGAAAATGTTTAGTATCATTAGCTTGTATTTCAGAAATATAAATTAGGGCTGGGGATGGAGTGCAGTGGTAGAGTTTGCATAGCATGCACAAAGGTAGGAGTTCAATCCCTGGGACCAAGAAGTCACAATAAATAAATTAATTAAATAAAAAAGACCCACTTTTGCATACCTATCAACTTAGGAGAGCTTTGAAAATGGTAGTGATCATTGCAGGTGAGCATGTAGAAAGACAGTTTACTTTTATTATTGGGAGAGTAAATTGAGCCAAATCATGTGGATAGCAATTTGGCAATCTGTACTAAGAGTTTGAAAGAGTATAAAGCTGGAAACGACATAACTTTTCCAAGTAGGAGACTGTTGAAGGAAATAAGTATACCTCTACTTCCTGTGGTATTACACAGCTATGAAAATGAAGGCGTTTGGAATTAATGATATGGGAAAATGCATATGCTATAGTGTTAATGTGAAGTGGCTAAAAGCAAGACACTGATTATATATACAGTGTGATCCTAAGCACGCAAGTAAGTGTGCATCGAAACAGTTTGCAACAATGTATCAATCTATCAGTGCTTATCTTTTTTTTTTTTTTTTTTTTTTTTGTGGGTACCGAGGGTTGACCTCAGGACCTCACGCGCCAGCAGGCGCCCGTGCCGTTGAGCGATATCACCGGCCCTTTTTCTGTATGTGGGTTCCAGGAGTTGAACTCGGGCCCTCACGCTTGCCAGGCAGGCACGTATGCCGCTGAGCCATCTCACCGGCCCCTATCAGTGCTTATCTTTGTGTGATGTAATTATCAGTGATTTTATATTCGTTCTACTTTTATGTATTTCTATAGCACAGAATTCTAAATTGGAAAAAGAAGAAAACAGTCTTTGTTAGAAATAAGTATATGCTTTTGGCTTACTGAAACGTAAGTAACGGCTTCCGTTCTAATGGTCCAGGACACTCTTATTGGCTGAGGCATTTGTTTAATGGTGACACTGTTGATGACTCAGCCAATAGTTTTCTGGCTTTCACTGAGTGCCAGGCGTCACAGTAAACGCTTCACACATGTAACCCACTTAGAGCTCACATCCTCGTCTGAGGTGAGTCTGCCTGTCTCATGGAACAGGCTACAGAGGAGGCACAGACAGGTCAGTAACCTGTGGTCACAGAGCCGGTAAATAGTGGGGCTGGGACTAGAACTCAAGCACTGTAATGTGGCTCCAGTCCTCCTTCATTCTTTGCTCTATGTGGCTGTGTTTAAGACAATAAATAACTTGTCCTTCAGAAAACAAGCAATAGCAAAGTGTGCTGGAAAGCTGGTTATCCATATTCAGAAGATTGGAGGTAGACCCATATCTCTAACCATGTATGAAACTAAAATCAAAATGGTTCAGAGGTCTACACATTAAAACAAAAACAACTTGCTGGAGGATAAGGCAGGTAGAGCTCTTGAAGTCATGGGCATAGGCAAGGATTTTCTGAACAGAACTGCAATTGCACAAAAAATAACTTTGAGAATCAACAAGCGGGATTATACCAAATTATAAAGCTTTTACAGCACAATGGAAACAGTCAACATAGTGAATAGACAACTTACAGAATAGGAAAAAAATTTTTACTAGGTACACCTCGGTTAGAGGATCAATATCTAGAATATTCAAGGATCTCAAAAAATTAGAATCTCTAGAATAAAAAACCCAGTAAAAAATTGGGCACCTGAAATGAATAGACACTTCTCAGAAGAAGAAATACAAATAGCCAATAAATACATGAAAACAAATGTTCAACATTTCTGGTCACTAGAGAAAAGCAAATTAAAACAACACTGAGATTTCATCTTATTCCAGAAAGAATGGCAATCATCAAAATCAAATAATAACAAATTCTGGAGATGCTGAGTAGAAAAAGGAATCCTTTTACATTGTTGGTGGGAATATAAACTAGTGCAATCACTATGGAAATCAGTATGGAGATTTTTAAAGAAGTTGAAATAGAAATTCCATTCAATGCCCCCCCCAAATGCATGAAAACAACTGACATCAAACAATTCTATTAAATGTCAGTAGATGCCCGTGGGTTATGAATATGATCTATGAACTAAGGGAGTTAAATTGGATGATCTTTAGGATTCTGCCTTGTTGTAATAGTTTATGATTGCATTTATTTGTTAGACAGATTCTATATACTGTGCTAGGGATGCTAATTATTTCCTTCCCACCCTCACACCTTTTCATTAGAAAACCTCCCACGAGGCCCCTGCCCCATGCTGCCCCCTAGTGCGGTTCCTACTCGACCCTGATTGTGCTGATCAGCCTCTGTCCTGAGCTTGGGATTGGGGCTCCAGGATTCCAGTCTCCCCTTGACTGCATGTGCTGGGAGGTGACACAGGCTCATGGCGAATACTTTTTCACCACGTGCTAGAGAAGCAGAGAGGGCAACCACATAGAATGAGAAGGAAAGAGTCTTGGAGAGGTAGGGTCTGGACCCTGCAGCCCTATGGGGTCCTGGAAGGGTGGAGAGTGGGTCTTCCTTTCCCAAAGGGTCTCATCCCCAGCCCGGTGCCTCATGTATTCTGATCTTGGGTCCTGCAAAGATGTCCCCTGTCCCTTTCAATAACCTCCTACTTGTGTTTGCTTAAACTCGCTTGAGTGGGGTTGTTCCTTGCTACCAACTCCCCATGACACAGGTGTCCCATGCTCCTGTCTGCAGCGTGGTGAACGGTGCACAGCTTTTGCCTTAGCAGAGCTGTTCTGCTACCTCTGACAGGTGCTGTTTTCCTGGGGTGATCTGGGCATTGCGGGGCAATCAGCCGAAGTAAGGAACATGTTGGAAAGCAGGAGGCGTTAAGAGATGGCCGAGAAACCTAGTGGGCAGTGTGCTGGCTGCGTGAAGTCTTTGGTCTGCAGCCTGAGTCCAGTTTGCAGGAGGAACATGGAGGTGAGAACGTGAGTGTCCCGGGGTATGCAGGTTGTACCATGTGCTGGTGAGCTGATGTGTAGAAGCACTTGGGAGGCTCTCACCTCAGCCAGCAGTCGGCATCTCCATGCCCAGAGCAACAGGTCCAGTGTGAGCTGGCCACCCTGGAACGGAGGGTGCTCACCTGTGCCTGGCACGTCGCTGGCTGCGCAGCTCGCACTGAGCCTCGTCCCTTTTGCTCTCGACATTGTAGATGGCCTAGGGTGGTGCTGGCTTTCCTGTCTACAAGGCAGGACTTGCAAAGAATTCACTTAAAGGTGAAGTGGAGTCAAGTATCAGAAAAAACAGTTAAATGAGTTAAAGTGGCTGCTCCTGGGTGTGCAGTAGAGGGGTGGACAAGTGGGCCAGCAGGGGCATCCTTTCACTGTAAGCTTTTTTACTACCCTGTTTTTGAAAACTATATCTATGTATTAGATGCAAACATTCACTGTAATACCCAGATTGCTGTCATAAAATAGTGTCCATTATATCGTAACGCCAGCCTAGATTTTCTCTGTTATTGACACAAATCTCATGATCTCATTCCATTTACTCTGCATGCTTTAATAGTGCAGACCTATGCTGTAATTTATTTCATTTGAAAGCATTCATTTTTTTCACTTTATAAAATTGAATTATTGCTATGTGCTAGGCATTTCTACATAGAGCGTGTGTTACTCTGTACTTTGTCCTGTATTGGCTAATTGTTAGGTAATTAGCATAGTCATTTGGAGTTGGCAAGTTTGAAGATGCACATATTCTAAAGAGATTTTAAGCAGGGCTTGGTGGTGCACACCTGTAATCCCAGCACTCTAGGAGGCTGAGGCAGGAGGATCACAAGTTCAAGCTCGGCAACTTGGTGACTTAGCGAGACAGTGTCTGAGAAAAAGAAAAGCGGGGATCCCCGGCTGGGGATGTAGCTCACTGCAGAAGTCCTGAATTCAATCCCCAGAACCATAACAAAACTTTAAAAATGTTCTGAGACCAAACAGATGTCTATGTCAGTCTTTAAAATGCTCATGTCCTTCGCTTTGCTTTGTCTGGGCTATTAGGTAGATTGAAAGCAGAGAGTATATTTAAAACTTGAAGAAATGGCCCATCTGAACCGTGTTAATTCATTTAATTTGTTGGTCACTTGGTAATGTATCCCACAAGGTAGATATAGCAAATGGGATACAATCTTCCACCCCAAGAAATATAAATTCTTGGGGATATTTTTAAAGGGGGAGATAGCTTTAATTGTTGCATTAAAAGAATTTATGATTTATTGGCTTGTTGGCTGCTACATCCCTTGAGATAGTAAAGATTTGGTAAAAAACTCTTTTGCAAATATAGTTGTCCCTTGGTATCTGCAGAGAATGGACTCCAGAACTCCTTGCCCGACACACCCAGTGCTCTGTAAAATGACAGCATTTTCCTGTCACCTATGCACACCCTCCTACATACTTTGCATCATCTCTGGATTACTTATAATTCCAAACACTATATAAATGCTGTGTTATAGTTGTTACACTGTATAGTTTAGGGAATAGTGATGGAGAGATGTGTGTGTTCAGACACAGATTTCCCCCCAGTTTTGTCAGTCTATGGGTTGAATCCTTGGCTGCAGCCTCACGGATATGGAGGGCTGGCTGAACATGATTTCCACATAGATTGGCAGGGCAACACTTCCAGCCTTGATTCTCTTTTTTTTCCTGCTTCCCCCACCTCTGAGGGCTCCACAGCCTCCCACCATGGCTGTCAGGACGGGAGAGCTCCCTGGAGCTGGGAGAGGGGTGACATGCAGGTAGGCGTGGGGCCGTGTGGGCTGGCTGTCCCCGTGGCCCCTGTGCTAGGAAGGCAGGCACCGAGTCAGCTGCAGGAGCCCGAGGCTTGGGGAGGCAGCGATGTCAGAGGGGGGCTGGCACTGGGTGCTGTGGGTGGCAGGCAGTAGTGGGGCAGCACGCAGGCCTGTCAGCTGTGAATGCCGCACCAGCTGGGCCTTGCTGTGGCTTGGGTGCTAACCTTAACTGGAGATGGATGTGGTGAGAACGAACAGTGAGAAAGTGGGAAGACAGGGTGGAGAGCAGTCCACATCTCCTTCCAAAGTGGAAAAGCCAGTAAGTAGAAAAAGATATTAGCTTTTGCCTTCCCCAGCCCACCATGAGCCCTGTGCTAATAGCTCCAGCAGTGCAGAACCACCTTTGGGTGAGTTTGGGTAGAGGGGCCCAAATCCACAAGCACCATGTGGTTGCAGCCAGTCACTTAACGTTTATGGAGATGTCTCCTGCTGGAGAAGCTGGGGATGATAGCACTGTCCCCCTCAGTAGCATTCTAGGTATTTTGTGCTATGCTGCTTCCTGTGTACTCAACGTGATACAGTTCATAAGTGAGGCACAGTAAGGGGTTAACAATGATAGAACGATTACAGAGATGTACTGTAGTACACGTTTGGTAAATGTGCTCTCTCTCGAAACATCTTGCACTGTATTCACCCCTCTTGTGATGACGTGAGGTGATACAATGCCTACATGATGACATGAGGTGAGGTGGATGATGTGGCATTCTGAAGCAGTGCTAGACCATGACCTGCTGACACCTTGTTAGAAGGACCGTCATCAAGCCATGAGGACCACGCTGAATATGAAAAGACTGCGGAGGTTGGTAACAGGAAGCTAGTGTCCTCCAATGGGGGAGATATAAAACCTGGTCACATGCCTCGTGCTATTCATTGATGTCAATAATGGCCAGGTTTAAAGGTTCTGGATGGTTGAGCATTTTGGCTTCCATTTGTGGAATACCTCTCTGTACACCTTGATGTGTGTTTTCTCAGGTAATCCTCACAACAGCCCCAGGATTTGGTCACTTCTGTGAATCCAGGAATAGGCCACTTGTCATCTTCCTCCTTAAGCTAAACTAAGCTAATCTTAAAGCTTGATTGGGTTAGGAAAAGATGTGTCTAACCCAGCCTCATCAGCTTTTCTACCATTATTCTCATTATTAATACTTCTAGAGGTATGACCACTTGTCCACCTAGCAAGAGGCAAAACTTGGTTTGTGCCCATTTATTGAGCTCCAAAGCCTGCTGCCTTTCTGAACACACACATGTACTGTACCTGGCTTTTTGCTGAACACATCAAGTTTTGGTGGACAGATGTGGCCAGGGGAGGGTCTGCTGGATGGCTTGGTAGCCAGTGGATGCCATCTACTTGCTTGGCACGACAGAATCAGCCTGGGGTGAGTAGCTGAGTGGTTTAAGTTGTAATCGCCAGGGAGATGCACTTTCCGCATATCTAGAAATGTGCTTGATGGTGGTCAGTCAGTATGGGAAGTTATGTGCTTGTTTTTTAATTATTTAAAAATCTTTTATGGTAGAAATTAGTTATCCTTTACTTAAATAAACAGCCCCCAACTAGAAGCAGATACACAAAAACTTTTATTGTGGAAGTTAGACTTACTTCACGGTATTAACCAGTTACAAGTGCATTTAAATTCATGTGTGTGGACAGCGTAGAAGTCAGAATGGTCTTATTGAAAGTCCTGTGTTCTCGCTTGGTTTGTGCCAGTACAGCCCAAGGCAGAACCATACACAAAGTAAGTACAGGTCAACGATGATGTCAGACTGGATTGGCAACACCATATTCATTGTTACAGCTAAGCATTACAGAACATGAAAGTCCAAAGACCAGAAGACTAGTACTAAAGTGATTCTTACTCTAAGCCTTTCCTTCTACCTAAATGCTTCCAGAGGACCAATGTAGCAATGCCGCAACTTGGGGGCAGGGGACAGAGCCTCTTCTGTGTTTTACCCTCAAATGGGCCACAGACACTGTAAACACTCGGTGGCCTTCCCGATGCCCATTTCAAGTCAACGCCGGCTGTCCCCTCGGGAAAGTGCAGTTTAACTGGTGTGAACATTTTCTCTGGTAAATCTTCAAAGCTGAAAATTTCCTTCTGTTCCAATTAGCACCAGTTTAGTTTAAAATATTTTTTTCTTGGTGTTAAATATTTAGGAAACATTTTGTAAAACTAACACACAGAGTCCAAAACAATGGAAAGCAAAAAACATTCAAAAAATTGTCTTAGAGAACAGCATTTAGAAAAACAACATCATTTAAACATTCAACAAATCTATATACAAGGTGCCAAAAGCTGGCCAGGAGCAAGGCTGCAGAACAGTCACTGAAGAGGTTGATTAACCTGAACCTCCACAGGCTGCATTTACAGTCAGAAAAGTATTCCAAAATGGAGTATCAGCACATCTGGATTTGGCTAAAAATCATATAAAAAGACAGATTGCCCCTCCCAAACTAACTCCTAATTAGGTAGCAAACATATCTAAGTGTGATGCTAAGTACCAGGTTTAGAAGTGCGTTTTCCATATTTCACAGACAGTAGAACTTTCTCGACAGACAAAAGAGAACCAGAGTGGCAGAGATATGGAGTTATTTCCGTGTTGTCAGATGAAGGAAGAATTTTTTTTAAGTGCTGAGTAATGTAGTAAAGCACTGATTAAGGAGCAAAGAAATGATTAGGGGAAAAGTTTTCGTGAAAATGCAAAATCAGCAAAGGGGCTAAAGAGATGTAAGTGTCTTTTATATGAATTTTCAAATTACAAGTATCTTCATGTAATTTTGAAAAAAATATGATTTGCTTTTTCAGATAACATTTTAATATTTTGACCTTAAAAATCATATAATCCAAACTTTATGAAGAACTTTGTTTCTCGGATTGAGAAATAAACACAGGCGACAAAACCTATGCTGTCTCTCTCTGCAATGCTCATTAACTCTGCAGTTTTGCTTGCTTGTTAATCTGGTGTTACTAGAATGTCTGCCTCTAAGGAACTGGGCACATTTTCTAAGAGGCAGCATTTCCCATTTATGCTTAAGAAGTAAAACACAAACCATTTCCCATTTGTTCACTTCAGCGGCTGAGTTGTTTAGAGCCTGGAGTTTCCGAGGGAAGTTTCAATGCAGTCTTTAAAAACACAAGCAGAAGGACATGGCGGCATCCCACATCCCCATAGAGATATGCATTCAAGTTTAGTTTGAAAAATTTGCAGTTGTGATAAGTCTCTATGGAAAAAATTTACTTGGATTCAATACAAAATACATTTCTCTTTGAAAATGCATAGTTTATAATTTTATACATTCATTCACTAATATTAAAAACTTCCGTAAGCAAGTACTTGCCCCTGAAATGGTGGCAAGACTGTACTTCAAAAATCTCCGAACACTGGAGAGCATTGCCGCAGCACTTCTGGATTAGTGCCCGTGCATGCTAACGCCTGTCACTGCGACACCAGCGTCCTGCAGGACGGCTGGCTTGCTCTTCAGTCTGCCTCTGTGGTTTGTTTGTTACTTGTTTAGCAGGCACGAATAAAGCAATGCTTTTTCTACAGATAGCATTTCTACTAACTACCCCACTTTAAATATTCAGTGATTTCTTTTTAATATTGTAGATTTGGTGTAGAAAACAACTTGAAAGATGGCTTAATTTTTAAAAGCAGTTTTCTTAAACCTTACCATGGACTAAGGGTAACAGAGGTTTCGTGATTCCTGTTGTTCTCTCTCCCCCCAGCCCCTTGCTCGAAAGAAATGACCACAGGCCACTTGGAAGTAGTATTTGATGATAGTCTTGAACCCTTTGGGACCTAGCGATTTTTTCCTTATCCTGAGTTGTTCTTCTAAGTATATAGGATTTTGTTATATGAAACACTTTGGAAACTATACTAGGGTCTGGTTATTCCAGAGAATATTTAAGTGGCTGACCACTAACCATTAATTACAAAAATAGGGATTTTAGGGTATATTGTAGGAAAATATGGATTAATGGTGTATATATGTATTTTATATATATGATCCACATTCCTGAGTTTATACCCAGGGCATTTTCAGTTATTGGTGTCATGGAACTAGTATATTCTGGGGTTACTGAGTTTTTCCTTATGAAACCTAAGTCTATTCTAAAGCTTTCTACCAGTGTTCAAGGAGTTTCCTGTCGGGGTGCTGTGGGAGGAGAGGCTTTGCCATCATCACAGGGCTTGGTCAAGGCATAGCCGTTGATTTCCAGTAAGTAGAGTGTAGGGAAAAGTAAAACAAGGGTTTATAATTTGCAGAGTTATGTGTCTCTTCCTCACGTTGGGGGTGGCGTGGCTCAGTGTGAAGCTGCACTGTAGATCCCTGAGGGTGATTCAGACTCATGACTGTAGCAGCCACAGGCCCGAAGAGCTCCACTTCTTTCCTGTCTCAGCTGTCTGTGCCCAAAGCACAGGAAGGGCTCACCAACATGAGCAGACCGGAGTCATTTTCTCTTTCCGTGAATACAACATTGAAACAGTCCTACCCTGCAGGAGCTACTTTTCCCACAGTAAAGGCCAGTTCTGTTTCTGTGCTCTGTAACTGTGGGCAGAGGTCAGAGCCCGGAGTCACTAAACACGAAGCCTCCTGCTCTGCCAGGCCCCTCCTGGTGCGGATCCCAGCTCACGCCATGGGCTCTGCTCACTCCGGTTGTCTTGTGTGTGGGAGGGCTTGGGGGTGTGTACCCTGTCACTCTCTGCCAGTGAGTCTGAGTGAGTTTCTTATGGTGTGGCAGGACGTGAGCCAACTGAGTGCCTCTCCTTAAGATCACCCGAACTGTTCAGACAGATGGAAACGTTTCATCTGCAGGAAGTGGGCGGCCACACTGTCTAGGCCCAGCGTAGCTCTCCCAGGACCATGTGTCACTTTGGGCCTTAATTTAAGGGAGAGCAACCAGTAGCACAAGAATTCTCATCCGTGGCTTCGGAAGTGGAAAAACGTAAGAGTGGTCTGGCTTCTGGCTCGGGGAGATGAGGCCAGGAAGGGAGCGGAACAGGTGGTTGCCAAGATGGCGGAAAACAAGGCTGAGAGCCAGAATGGGGACTGTTCCTTCCTCTCTCTCTCAAAGCTCAGCAGTCAGGGATATAGAAAGAATTTAGGAGCAAATGGATGAGCACTTTGTTTGTCCCAAAGGAAATCAGCTCCTTTGCCTTTCTCAGGAGTTGCCGTTTTCTACTTTGGCTAATTTTTTGAATTAAAAATTTAGGGAACTGACCACAGTAAGAAAATGTGACAATTAAACCCAGGAATTAATTTTTAGCATTTTCATAATATAAACAGAGGGCATCTTCTCTCTGGAAGTTGGTAGTTAATTCTGTGGATGGTGCCGAACATGAAAGAATGCTGTTTAAAAAAACAGTGACTGGGGCCGGTGAGACAGCTCAGCGGTGTAAGCACCTGCCTGGCAAGCGCGAGGGCCCGAGTTCGACTCCCGGAACCCACATACAAAAAGGGGCCGGTGATATCGCTCAGCGGCACGGCACCTGCTGGCGCGTGAGGTCCTGAGGTCGACCCCCCGGTACCCCAAAAAACAAAAAACAACAAAAAAAAAAACAGTGACTGTAACAGAATCATCATCTGTGCCTTCCTTCAAAATCTATAGCTATGTGGTTTTGGAGGCACAGATTTCTCCTTGTCCCCAGCACTTGGCTCTTTCGGTGTCCCTGTCATGGTGTCGGTGATAACCGTTACACACGGACTTCTTTTCCATCAGGGAAGGAAGTGCTAAGCCATTTCCTCCTCCAGCACTGCGCCAGTTCAGAAACTTAATAAAAGCATCATTTAGCATAGAGTATGTAAATGAAGTAGTGACAGGCCCAAATGGCTTTTTGAGGTGCCCTGTAACTCTGACAAACTCTGTATTGGTGATTTTTACTATAAATTCAAGATATTAAGCCTGGTAAACTAAGGGGAGAAGTTGTTTATTCATACATCAGACAGCATTTTAGTCATTCACAATGAAAGAAATCTTAGGCATTTGTCAACATTAAGTTACATTAAAATTTAAACATGACTATCTCCAGGCATTTCCAGCTTTGAATTTATAGTGCTTCTTGATTTGATCACTACAAATTATAAGCCAGTTATATTTTCTGGCATCAACTGAAGTTTATGTAAGTAGAAAATGTTGGAGTGCTAGTACAAAATAAAATTTTCCGAGGGAGTCAAAACTTTTACTCAGAATATTGCTTTAGTGAATGGACTCCCGCAATTAACCGCTTATTTGGCCGTGAGCTGCGCAAGGCAGCTGTAGTGCAGGGATGATTAAGTTTGCGCTCGGCAGCGTGAGTGAGTGGTGGGTTCAGAACATGGGGCGCGGGCTTGGTCTTCTCAAGTCTAGAGTCATCCTGCGGGACTGCGGTCCCAGTGGCCCTTTCACAAGCCCTGCCTTCCTCCCTTCACTCTCTGGCAGTAAGGAGGCCGCCTCCGAGCTTCAGCACTACTCTGAGTGGCCTTGGAGGTGGTGGTAACGGTGATCCTCAGTGTTCCTACTCTACACAGGGCTCTTACAAAAATAAAATGAAATAACATATCTTAAAAGAGAAATACTTTATCTTATGTGATTATCCTAACGTCATCAGGACTCCAGTGTAAGATAGTTTAAAATAGTGCCTTTGAATAAAGCAACTTCTGCTCACACTTTTTAATGACACATTTATTCTCACTTTGCTTTTGCCACCAGATAAAGGTACTATGATTTCCTGTGTGGAAAACCCTCATTCAGGTAGTGGACACTGTGGGCATCTAAGTGCCTGCCAGCTGGGAAGCAAGGGCTTGGCCAGCAGGGAGGTGAAGTGACCGTGGCTGTACACTGGAGCGAGACTGATGAGGCAGGATGGTTCCCAAAGGAGCGTGGAGATGGTGGCAGAAGGCTTTGGCACAGGTGGCATTGTGTACCACCTTAAAACTTCAGGGATCCTGGCTGCCATCTCCTCGCCAGTCCCTCGTCACAGTGGTCATGGCAGTGAAACAGCGAGAGAACTAGGGTGACAGTTATTCAGTGCTGTGGGGCACCGCTGGGGGTGCCTGGAGGCAGTTCTCGCTAGAGCTGGCCAATGACTCGGTGCATGTGGATCAGAGGCAAAGCTGGTCTAAAGCTACAATTTCTTAAAAATATTACATGAGAATAACTTCTGGGTTGAAATGACTGTTTTCTCCCTTTTAATTATCCAGATAGTGTCACCACGTGAGCGTGGGGGATTGAGGGGGTAACGGGACCTGACAGCTGGGGAGGAGAAATCTACTTTCCTCAACCCACAGTTTCTCTTCGGTCTGCAGTGTTGGCTGCGAGTGTGAGCTGGTTGTCAGCACTTCAATGTCAGGCAGTACCGCGTTTCCAAGTGAGAAGAGCCAACAGCCCCGGTCTCCCTCCCCGGAGATGTGTGCGCTGGGGTTCACGTGTCTCCCCCGTTCTCTAGGGTCCTTCTTTTGCTTGATGTGCATGGATCATTTACGGGCTCACCTCGCCTTTCTAAGGCATCCATATCTGCAACCTCTGCTCTAGACCACTAGGAAGCTTCTATTTAAAGACGAAATGGGCTTATTGGGTTGAAAACTACACAGCAATAAACACTTGTTGGGAACCCAATTGCTAACAATGGAGACATCGCAAGGCGATGATGCAGGAGTGTCTGCCTCAGACAGCGGGGGCTGAGGCCACGCGAGCTTTTCCCTAGCTCCTGCTTTTCCAGGCCTCGTGTGTGCAGGTTCTAAAGCCTACTTGAAACCAAGTCTGGGTGACCTTCTGACCAGGAGTCGCCCAGAGGGCAGACGGCTCTTCTATCTCAGCTTTCTTTTCGATAGCCTCTATTCTTGGCTAATGAGACTAGCTTTTGAATCACTGGAATCTTGAAAAGATACTTTCTTGTTATAACAGTGAGTGGGCTTGAAAAACTGGTACGGTATTATGAAATGGTTTTGGCAAAGCTCAGAATTACTTGTGCAGTGACTAAACTCTCAGCAGCTCCTCTCCCTGATTCCCGACTCATGGAAGCACTTTCTGCTCAGGACCTTGTGTGCCTGTGAGTTCTTCACAGTGAAGTAAATCGTGCTTATTCCAACGAGGAAGTTAAAGTTGCTTTGTTAGTGCTGAGGACGAACTCCTTTTCATTTTTTTTTTTTTTTGTGGGTACCGGGGGTCGACCTCAGGACCTCGCGTGCTAGCAGGCGCCCGTGCCGCTGAGCGATATCACCAGCTCCTTTTTCGTATGTGGGTTCTGGGAGTCGAACTCAGGCCCTCGCGCTTGCCAGGCAGGCACTTATGCTGCTGAGCCATCTCACCGGCCCCCCGAACTCCTTTTAACACTGCTGATCTCCCAGTTCTGTCTTTGGATGTATATACTATGATTTCAGAAAATTTGACACAATGGTATATGCTAGTTAAATACAGGTTTGTGGTTCTTATAGGTTGAGTGGAAAACTTATGATACAGAATTTATCGTTTTACACTAAAGAATTTACAAGAATATTTCTCCTATGGCCTATAAGCATTTCTGCTAACATTTTTTCCTTTAGATTTAAAATACATATAATGAATTCTTTAAATGTCTTTTTTCCAAAATGCTTTGAAAACATACTGGTGATGATAAAGGAGTGGCTGCTGCCATCCTGATTCTCTTGTAAATAACCATCCCATTGGATCTGCCTTCTCCCCTTGCTGCAGAGGGTTCATTGAAAAGATATACATCGAAACACTTGCTTAAAAGAGGCATAGCCCTTTGTTGGTGAGCAGGAATTGTGTATAATATTAACACTTCCTGTCTGGTAAAATACCGTATTTTAAAAAATAAGCTACAGTGTATAAAACCAAAGTCATTTCCCACAAAATGTTCATGTTCTTGGTGATTACAAAACACTGCATCTTGTAAAATATTTCCAGTTCTGGTAACTTGAGAAGTTGAGTACTAATGCTTATTATAAAAGTGTCATGTCTCTTAGAATTATAGAAGCCTAAGCAGTATATTTGTTTCATTTGGAAAATTACTATTGTATTTAAGATTACATTTTGCCACAACACGTTACCATTGTGATTCTCAGACCTACACAACCAAAGTTATAAAACATGAGATTGTCTTCAAAAAAAGGAACTATTTACAAAATAGGACCAGAGGTAAAATTCCCATTTTGATTCTTGGTCCTATAATAGATACACCTTTTAAAGCATGTATATCATTGGATATAGGCTTTTTAAAAGTCAGCCATAATAAGCAAACCACTTGGTCTTAAATACATTTTATACTTTCTTGCTCTATTGATGTGCATTACTAGGCAACATGACTAATACCTAAAAGTTCGAATCTCATTTTATTTACTGACTCCGGGTTTGGCGAGTTACAATGCAAAGAGGACAGAACGAAATAAGTCCAATGTGGAGGAATCCCCACAGGTAGAGGAACAGGGAGAGTCTGTGTGCCGCTGGTAGGGTTCCTTTCTTAGAGAAATGAAATTTCCAGTTGACCTGTGTGCCCAGCACATTTTCCAAAATGATCTGCATTCTCATTCTTATTCATGAATCCTGCTGTTTTCACTCATTTGTATGCACAAATTCTTCCCTGTGTTCACACAGGTCAATGCTACAGCTGATGTGGTTGATAGAAATCCTACAGGGTTGTGAGAAAAAGCAGCACCTTGTCCATAGAAGTCCATGGCAGTTTGCTCCTTAACATGCTAGTAAAGCAAAATGCACATCTTTAACGGCTTGCTTTCACCTACAGAAATCTGCTTATAGCTAACAAACAGCCACCCAAACTGGGTGATTATAAAAAGGAATGGCAAGGCTTCGTATTCACAATTACATTCAGAAAAAGCCTTATGGAGTCTATGAAAACCCACCACGCTCTGCGCCCGGGGTTCAGATGTCAGCTTTAGACTGCAGGCAGCTATGAGGGACAGCCCTTCCGTGGGACGTCCCCCCACGGCTCACAAAGGTGGTACTGTCCAGTTCACGGAAACGTGTTTTGAAATGGTACTGTTTTCACATGAAAAAAGTTGTTCTGACTAGAAAAGACTTTAGTGATAATAAAAATTCTTCCTAGACTTCAGATTCTCTAGACCTAGTTTCACATAGCCTTTATGTTTCCCTGAGGAAATAATATTTACAGTATTTTGCTACTATTCTCAAGGTGTTCTTTTATGTGTACAGTTCTTGCCACTTTCTCTGAGCCTTCTCAGGTGAATGCTGCACTTCGTCTTCCAACAGTCTGATGAAGGGGGCCGTGGATTTCAGCAGTGCTGGCTGAGTCAGAATGCAGGACTGCGTGCAAAGGGTGGCGTGGCATTTCACCAGAGGGAGCCGACTTCAGCTCAGATGGTCTTGACATTTAATGGAGCATATTTCATATTTGTTTTTTTGCAACGTACATACATATGACTGTCTGAAAAGTCTAAGTGTTATTCTCTACTGAAAATTTTCATTTGCAGCATGCTTATGACCAGGCAGCAGCTGTCTAATAAAGGGTGCCTTGTTTGCACCCAGAGCTGCTGACAGGTGCTCTGCAGCTGAGGATGAACATTTCCGGTCAGAAGCCCACCACTCTGCTGGGCGTGGTGGCGCACGCCTGTAATCCCAGCACTTGGGAGACTGAGACAGGAGGACTGCCTCGAGTTCGAGGCCAGCCTGAACTGCATAGCGAGACCCTGTCTCAAAAACAAAACAAAACAAAAACACCCCCACCACTCTTCTCTTCCTGCCACTGGCTTTTGCCAACCATGGGAGAAAACTTTACAGCAAGTACCTTGAGGTGGAGACAAGCCCATGTCTGCCAGAGATAAGCCTGCAGCTGCGCAGGGACAGTCGCTGCTGGCCCCAAAAGATGAGCAGGAGCCAGGTGACCACAGGTCCCCTGCATCTCCTCCCTGACCATCACCGCCTGGTGTTGCCCCAGGTTGTCTCCTGCCTCCCACGTGTTGTGGTCCAGACTCTGGGAAGACTAAGGCTTGAAACTTCGCCGGCTGTACATGCCTCGCTTTGCAGCTAGCTGGAATGTGGCCTGTCCGGAGCTGGGAAACGCCTTCTTTGGGGAGAAACAAGAAACTAATTTGAAAGCAGAGGCATCAAGGGTGAAAACAAACCTCATTTTCACTGGGCCAGAACCCGTTGTGGCGCCACTGCTTTTGCACAGACAAGCCTCCGAGCGGCCTGGGATGGGCGGGGTCCAGTTCAGCAGCCAGCTTGCCCCCAGACTGCTCCTCCCCCTCCCTCTCGCCAAGTGCAGACCCTGAAAGTACTTGGTGCCACAGAGTTGGCAGAAAGTGAAAGTCTGGCTTAATTTGGCACTTCATTTGGTTCCAAAAATTAAAAAACTACTTAAAAAAATTAACTTGTACAATGAATAGCTGTGTATTGCAGTTCAGAGCTCATGGTGTGGCCCGTAAAAAGTATAATTCCTTTTCTTCAAGGCCAGTCAGAAGTGGCATGGTGGCTGCAGGTCCAGGAAGGTACGGAGGGTCTGTTCACAACTGGAAGCCAGAAAAGAAAGTACCCAGAGCCCCTCGGCTGGTCAGCAAGCGGAGCACCCGCTAGGCAGGAGGTGGAGAAGAATCTGTATGCAAAAGTCCTTAGGAAAAGAAATCCCAGGGAAGCTGCCTGCAGCTCTGCAGTTTCTGCTTACACCTGGGCAGGGCTGAAAACCAGGGGTAAGGACGGAGCTGGGCTCACCGAGGCCTTAGCTCATAACTGCTCCTGGGCCGCATCTCTGGACATTACTGCGCCGAGCCTCGCTCCACAGCAAAGACCTCTCCTTCCTTCCCTTTTGTGACTTAATCCGAGGCTCAAAGGACAGGAGCTTTGCTGAGAAGAGACACCTCTGGTGCAGGCTTGCAGCTGGAGTACTGTCAATTAAGTACAGTCCATAATGAACTTGACGGAGCAATGGACTGGCCCGGGCCGCCTCATGGCTCCTGGGCAAACTGCTTATCATTAGTGCTTCCTGACCAGGGCACAGGATCATCTCACAGCAGCAGTGCTGCAGGCGAAGTGACAGGACACTGAGAAAAGATATTGTGGGCGTAGAGAAAGCGAACATTTCTACATTTTGAGAAACGCTGACTCCTGGCTGACTTTGTAAGTACCAGGACATCTAGCACACCTGGTGTGGCTAATATTGATTAGTAACTTTGATATGAATTTGGATGAAACGTTTTTCTCTTTTTAAAAAAATAAATGAAGGAAAAGACCAGGATCTCTTCCAAGGAATAATTTTTAGAAAGTCATATGAGTATGTAAAAAGTAAAATTGCCAAAATATATGAATACACAAATTATGAATGCTGCACTGTAGAACCTCCTTACATACTCTTGCTTATATTAGAAAAGGGTATCTGTTTTTATTAGGTGACTTCTTTCTACTCTTTTACAAAAGCCTATGTACATTCTCTAAACATATATTAAGCTCTCCTCTGTGCAATTTCATTGAACATTCCTATGGCTGATCCTATGTCCTCCATCCCCACACAGTGCCTCCTGTAGGGTGCTCCTGCTGCTCTGCATAGGTACAGGAGAAGTCGGTCATTTGCAGGGCAGAAAGCAAATGAGCTTGTTTGCAGGGCTTGACAGCTATGCCCTACTCCCCACACTACCACCACCACCACCAAAACAAGTGAGCAAGTACAACAAACGGTAGAAATCCTGATAACTAGCACACAGTGCGAGCACTGGCCCTACTAAACCGAATGATTCCTATACCAACACGCATTTTCCTTTTGGTGTTCTGTATGTTCCTTTCTGAGCACATTCTTAATAGCTCCCATATTTTTACAAGAAAAATAAAGGTTTAGACCTTTTTTCTATGTTTATATTGTACATAAACCTTTCTCCCAGATACACTAAAGCATAAAACCTATAAAAGTGCACTCAGCATGGAAGCTGGTCTGTTGACCTGATGTCACTTTGTGGACAGATGGGGACAGGTCAGCTGTGCTCTGTTGTCTAAAGCAAACTTTCAGGGACAGTCTGGAGTTCTCTACCTTTCCTGGGATCAGCTGGTGGTAGCGTGTGGAGGGAAGGACCCGATGACTCGTTCACCTGGCTACAACTTGGACAGGCAAGTGGTACCAAAGAGATGTGAGCTGTGGTCCGATCGCATCCCTGAAAAAAGCAGGCTTACCCAGGTGACTCCAGGTGCTGCTGCTTGTCTGAGCTGTGGCAGGTGCAAAATTCATTATGCTGCCTCTTGGGGAAGAGCTTTGTACAGATCCCAGGAAGACTCCTAGATGTTCCCAACAGTGACAGCAGGATGTCCTCAACTCAGCTGGGGGCTGAAGTCTGCTGGTGATTTCCATTGCAAATCGTTTCAGAGCTTATGCCACCTGGGGACCTCCAAGCTAATTGCTCTCCCATGTTTCAGTCTGGGGCTGGTCTTAAAAACAAAACAAACAAAACAGATGTAGAAAAGATACCCAGAGTGCTGCTCTTTCCTGCAACACATCATGATGCGTAGTGCTCCAAGAAGTCAAAGGAAAAGCAGGGAAAAGGCTATTCACAAAGTAGGTATCGTTCTTTGTACAAATGCTACTGAATAACATGTAGCTTAAGTGTTAACTGTCAAAAAAAATCTCAGAAATGTCATAATTCAGAAAGCTTATCAAAATGTACCTCCTTTCTAGGTAAAAATGGTTGGTTCAGTTGCTATAGAAGTCCACAGATTTAAGACCTAGACTCACGCAAACGAAGTTCACTTTTCTTCTGAAAGGGAAGAAAACCATCCTGTTTTAGGCTGGATTCTCAGCAAGAGCAGTGGAACGTGGTGATTTTCTGTTAATTCCACCAAGGTTCCTGGAAGTGCTTTCCCTGGGCCTCAAGAAAGTGTTGGTCGGAAGGAGCGGCTCTTTCCAACCCCTGCGGCAGGAGGCAAGGGCTCTGGCCTCAGTCGATAAACCTCTGGCAGGCCTTCTTCCAGCGGCAGGCGGTGCACCACATGTCCCTGTTCTCCATCCCGTATACCTTCCGGCACTTCTTGCCCTCTCCTCGGGGCTTCCTGCAAGACAAGGGGGATGTGTTCAGTGAGGGGAACCCTGCGGGCCTTCTACAGAGAAATGGAAAGAGGAGGTGCAGCAGGGTTTCTCCAGGTTCAGACGTTAACATGTGCCAGATGCTTCCTCTGCGTGCGGTGGAGCTGACAGAGCGCTTGGGCTTCTGTTTCCTCCTCTGTGGACACACTCCTTTGGCCATCTCCATAAGTCAGTAAACCTAAGAAGTAGCAGTGGAGAGCAACATCGCTCTTTTTTAAGTTTTCAAGTATGCACTTCCCAGGGTTGCCTCACTTCTCCTGTTTCTAGAGTTGTGGTTAGGGAGGTCCTGGGAGGGCCTCCCCATCTGGATAAAAAGCTGTGCCTTGTGGTTCATTTCATACAGAGGTTAATGCAGCACAGTTCTTAGTAGAGCCAATAATCAGGATTACTTATTCTGCAAGAAAATGCACTGTAAATTATCCCCCCCCATTATAAATCACCATTAATGAATGGGAAAGGGTGCGCTGTGGATTGTGGACAAGTTTGATGGAAGATGGTGTACCTGCCGCTTTCACTTTGCGCTCTGTTTTCCAGGTAATTCCCTTGAAAAGGAGTGAGTTTCTGGCAGACATACCTCAGGCTGACAGCCCCTCTGGGTGGGGAGGACAGGACCGTGTGGGCGTGTTGTCTCTGCTCGCCTGTGCCCGCTGGGTGATGATGGTGTGTGGGCGACACCTGGTAAAGACACAGAGTCAGGCTGACAGAGCAGCTTCTCCATCCTGTGCATTTATTTAGCCTCTGTCGTGAGGGCAATGGTCCTTAACCATCAGGTCCTTTACCACCAAGACAAAATGCTTTTCCACAGGAACACATGTTAAATAGATGAGGGATACTAGGGCAGAATTCAAATGGCTCCGCTGGGGAAAAGAAACTCTTCTTCACTGTTGGTGGCAGTATAAACTGGTGCAACCACTATGGAAATCAGTCTGGAGATTCCTCAAAAAACTAAAAATAGAAATTCCATTCCACTCAGCTGTTCCCCTTGTAGATATCTTCTTCCCCAAACAGTAAAGACATCGTATTACAGTGATACATGCATACCCATATTTACAGCAGTACAACTCATAATAGCTAAGTCTTGGAAGCAGCCTATATGTCCATCAGCAGATGAATGGATAAAGAAAATGTGGTTTTTATAACAGTGGAGTACTGCTGTGCCATAAGACAAATTTGAGTCTTTTGTAGGAAAATGGATGCACCTGGAGACCATAACTATCACATGGTTTCTCTTATATGAGAAATTCAATACATAAAGTGCAAAATAAAAGACAAAAGAAAAAAGTTACTGTAATCCAGCATGGACACTGTATTTAAAAGTCTACCCTGATTTACTATAATCATCTTATGTGTTCTGTATGTTTTTTTAGCCTGTTAGCCTGTTAATCTGTATGTATGATAATTAACTTTATAAGGACTTTAAGATAAATAAATGAATTTGAAAGTGGCAAATAAAAGGTGGGTAGAGGGAAAGGGGGGAAAGAATTGAAATGTGTTATGGACATGTACCAATTCCCCACAATGAATGTAATCATTATGTACTATAAAGATGTCCCAATAAAACACATGTTGATCACATGAAGTGTTAGAAAATAAAACAGAAAATAAAAAAAGAATTTAAATGTATCTCCAAACAGAAAAACCCACCAAGTAATATCTTAAAAATCTTTGTGACTTAAACTCTGTGCATCCCAAGTTGCTCATCGTAACATTTTCACTTGAGTAATACTGAAACCCTTAAAGTGTATTCCTATGTTTAATCCTCATGAACCTTGTCAAGCAAGCTTCATGATTTCCCTTTTTGAAGATGAAAAATATCTAGAGAAGTTATGTGACTTTTCTAACATTATACAGCTGGACAGTGACAACAAAATACACCTCTGCATTCTGTTTGCTCTACTAGATCATTCACAGCTGCTAAATAAATGGATTCTCATATGAGACTTTTCTTTTTTTCTTTTAAATGTGTCCCGGGAGTCGAACTCAGGACCTCGCGCTTGCCAGCAATCACTTGTGCCGCTGAGCGATATCACCGGCCCTTTTTTTTTTTCCTTTATGTGGGTACCGGGAGTTGAACTCAGGACCTCGCGCTTGCCAGGCAGGTGCTTACGCTGCTGAGCCATCTCACCGGCCCTCGTATGAGACATTCTTACAGCAGACTCGGGGTGCCAACTGGGAATAAAAGCAAGGGACCAAGAGTCTGAGCAAATCAAGAACATATGTCATCCACGTAATACCTACCACACCCACCACACGCCAGGCACGGCAACAACAGCTTTCGTTGTCAGAATGAACTCAAGTGACACATAACTGGCCCCATTCTAGAGGTGAGGAAACCAAGGCGTAGGGAGGTCTGAATGACTCACCTAAGGTTACAGAATGTGTTATGGCAGAGCCGGGGTCGTGCTGCAGCTCTACCTGACACTACAGCTAGAACCTGTTACAGTTCTGCTTTGTGGCGGTAGCGAGAAGGCCCCTGCTGCTCTTGACGCCTCTTGGATTACTCACAAGGTCTTGTTACATCACCTGCTCTCACAACACTAAATACTTCCCAGATCACGAGCTTCTTGAAAGCTGCAAAAAACTAATTTTTATAGCAAAAGAAACTGATGTTTCAGGTAAGTAAACAGTTTTTCCGTATACAGGAGGAGCACTATTTAATACATTTACAAGCTCAATCACCTAGAAGACAACACGGCCACAGAAACACCCACACTGCCTTGTAGGCATGGGAGCCTTTCTAAAGCATAGTTGCAGAACTGGTTTTCTCTGCTACAGATACTAGTACTTTCTCCAGACATTAATTTTAAAAACTATCCAGGCAAAAAAACCTCTAATATTTAAATGATTGTTGCCATGACTCTGAATAATTCTGTACCACTGTTTTTGTCTTTAAGCTAAAGCTGGGTGAAGGGAGGGCCAACAGATGGACATAGAGACTTTTTAAAAAGTCTTGGAGCTCCATGTTTACATTTTATGTGTAGCTCCAGAGTAGAATGCCCCCAGCCCTTCCCATAATACACTTGGTTTTGTACAAGATGCAAAACACAGGGATTGAATGGCTCAGATGTCCATGACCACTGCAGATGGCACGGAATGTACTCATATGAACTGTTCTAAACTATCAGGACAGTAAGAACTTAAAGATTACTGTAAAATGCCAAGCACACCAGGTGAGCTGTTAGAGAACTGGAAAATTTAGTTGAGGTGACAGTGATACTACTTCCATCAACCGTGGATAATGGGAAGGGTCTAGATTTTGCAAAGCTGCCAGAGTCCTTTTGTATGAGGTGTTATGAGATTCATCAGATGTTCTTTATCTAACAGTAAGTACTGTCATCCTCTGGATCTGGAGTAGGGATTGATTTCAGGATCTTTGCCGATACCAAAATCTGCAGATTGTCAAGTTTCTCATATAAAATGGCATAGGATTTGCATGGAATCTATGCAAATGCTACAGCTGCAAATATTATGCATCCTCCCATATACTTTAAATTATCTCTAGATTACAGTACCTAACACAATGTGAATGCTGTGTAAATAGTGCTATCCTCTTTTTTTTTTTTTTTTTTGTGGGTACCGGGGGTCGACCTCAGGACCTCACGCACCAGTAGGTGCCTGTGCCGCTGAGCAATATCACCGGCCCTTTTTCCGTATGTGGGTTCTGGGAGTTGAACTCGGGCCCTCACACTTGCCAGGCAGGCGCTTAACGCCGCTGAGCCATCTCACGGGTCCTATCCTCTATTGTTCAGGGAATAATGGGAAGAAAAATCTGTACATGTTCAGTACAGATGTAATTTTAAAAATATTTTTGATGTGAGGTTGGTTGGATCTGCAGATGTGGAACCTGCAGAAAGAGGGCTGGTTATCCTTATGCACACCAGGCACTGTCCTAGAGTATATATAAACAGCAGTGAGCAGGACAGTCTCTGCCCCATGAGGCTTACCTTCTAGTGGGGAGACAGAAGTACAAAACCAAGATCATTTTAATAAGTCCTGAAGAGAGTCAAACAGGGTAAGAGGCCAGTGTATAATTGAAGGAGAGAGCCCTTACTTATCGAGGGTGGTGAAAGGCAGCCTCTGAGGGGTTCCTTCTCCTCCCAGAGAATGAGTGTGTGGGTCTCGAGGGTGCTGCAGCAGAGGTGGGGGAGGAAGGGAGATGTAGATTCAGGCTATGACTTGGAGCTTGGAAAAGGATGTTATTCTCAGTGCAATGAGAAGCCACAGTCGAGTTTTAAGAAAGTCAGGTACAGTGTCTGATTTATGCTTTGAAAAGATCACATTGGCTCTTGGGTAATGGACAGGAGACAGCCTGGAAAGGAGTTTTATGGACTAGCAAAGAGGCTTTCAGACCGTTCCAGGCAAAAATATACTAGCGGTTTAGAGTAGGTGTGGTGGCAGTGGAGGTGGAATGGGGTTGGATCTGTGTCCTTTAGAGCCTAGGACCTGCAGATGTGTGAGATGTGGGACAAAGAAAACGGAGACGGATCTTTAGATAAATGAAGAATGAATTAAGATGACAAAGATGGATGCTAGGTTCGCCTAGGTCCATGGCGGTGAACTTACGGCGCAAGTGTGCAGCGCAGCGTTAGTATCATTGAAAGCTCTGAGAGGATCCCATCACCGTCCTAGGTCTGGCCCAGGTAGCTGGGGGTGGAGACAGTGGGGCCACTTCTGAGATGGGAAATTGGTGCAGCGGGGAGGCGTGAGGGACAGGCTTTTGAGAATCCCACAGGCACAGTGTGAGGAAGACGGTTCTGCTGTACCACCTTCACTCCTCCTAAGGGCGCTCTTAACAGGGTTCAGGGTTCGTGTGTTGTGTGTGCAGCTCCTCTCCCTTCCACAGCAAGCCTGGGTTTCTATAGGGTGCAGCACAGCACAGCGGGGACCCACGTCACACGCGGGTGTATGGTTACTTCCACCAGAGGCTCAACACAACCTAACGAGCATTTTCCTTGAGACTTACAGTAACACAGTCATGTTTTGGCTTATTTTATTTTATTTTATTTTTATTTTATGGGAGAATAAAGAAGGGGAACCAAAGGAGTAATTGAGGTAGGGAACTAATATTTATTCAGTGCATGCAAATTTAGGGAACTAAATTTTATTCAGGTGAAAGACAGCCTGCTAAGGATTTCTCTCTTAGTCCTCACAACAAATCTGGAAAATAAATATTATTTGCATCTTGGAGATAAAGAAATTTAGGCATTGAGGGGCCGGTGAGATGGCTCAGCGGTGTAAGCACCTGCCTGGCAAGCGCAAGGTCCTGAGTTCGACTCCCGGAACCCACATACGAAAAAGGGCCGGTGATATCGCTCAGCGGCACGGGCGCCTGCTGGCGCGCGAGGTCCTGAGGTCGACCCCCGCTACCCACACAAAAAAAAGAAATTTAGGCATTGAACAGAGAGGTGGACTGCACAGTACACCGTAGCAGTAATTTACTGAGGGCTTGCATGGTAAGCTGAGTATGAGCTCAGTGTCCCCCACACATTATCTCAAACCTTTTCCTTCTTCCCCTCCCTTGCTCCTTCCCACCCACTGGGAATCAAACCCCAAAGCCTTGCACATGCCAATAACACTGAGCTAAACTCCCAGCCCCTTCCAGTTTCAACTTCACAATGACCCTGTGAGCAAAATTACTGTCATTATTTTCACTACAGAGATGAGGAAATGGAGAAGTTAAGTGCATTGTTGAGGCCACACAGTTGTTAAATGGTGGATCTAGGATTTGAATCTTGTCCATATAGCTAGTCTTAGAACTCTCTTCTGAATACAATGTGAATACAAAGCTCTGCTCTTGCACTCTTCTATCCTGCTATATAACTGATGGAAATAATATGTGCCCTACTGGCACAAGCAACAAAGGAAAAATAGACAAATGGAATTATGTCAAATGGAGAGGCTTCTACACAGTGAAGGAAATAGTAGGATTAAAGGACAGCTTCCACAGAATGAGAGAAAATATTTATAAACTATTCCTCTGATGAAGGGATTTATATCTAGAATTATATAAGGAACTAAAAAAGGTGAATGCCCCCCAATGTAATTTAAAAATGGGCTAAAGAACTAACTAGACACTTCTCAAAGACGACATATGAATGGGCAACACATACATGAAAAAATACTCAGTCTCATTAATCATCAGGGAAACGCAAATCAAAACCACAGTGAGCTATCATCTCACCCCAGATAGAATAGCTGTCATCAAAAAGATGAGAAATAACAAGTGCTGGAGAGGATGTGGAGAAAGGGAACCCATATGCTGTTGGTGGGAATGCAAATTAGTACAGCCACTATGGAAAACAATATGGAGAGTACTCAAAAAACTGATTAAGGGCCTGTGAGATGGCTCAGCGGTGTAAGCGCCTGCCTGGCAAGTGCGAGGGCCCGAGTTCGACTCCCGGAAACCACATATGAAAAAAGGGCTGGTGATTTCACTCAGCGGCACAGGCACCTGCTGGCATGCAAGGTCCTGAGGTCGACCCCCGGTACCCACAAAAACAAAAAAACCAAAAAAACCAAAAAAAACTGATTAAAACTAGAAAGATCCAGCAGTTCCACTACTGGGTATATATCCAAAGGAGATTAAATCACTGTATCAAAAAAGCACTTGCACATCTGTACTTATTATATTTTTTTAATGTGGGTACCGGGAGTTGAACTCAGGACCTCGCACTTGCCAGCAGGTGCTTGTGTCGCTGAGCTATCTCACCAGCCCACCTGTACTTAGTGACACAGTATTCACAATAGCTAAACTATGGAATCAACCCAGACGCCCATCAGTGGATAAACGGATAAGGATAATGTCACACACACACACACACACACACACACACACACACAGTCAAAAAGAATGAAATCTTGTCATATGCAGCAACATGGATGGAACTAGAGGTCATTATGTCAAATAAGCCAGACACAAAGGCAAGCACCACGTTTGTGAAACTAATAAGTTAATCTTTTAGGAGAACAGAATGGAATAGATGATCAATAAGGAGCACCAAAGACAGAGCGGAGATTCTTCTTTAGCACTGTAGGTAACTCTAGGTTAAACGATCTATGATATATTTCAAAATGACTAGTAAAAAAGAGTACTTATCCTGATTTCATTATTACACATTGTATACATTATTCCATTACCATAATGTGCCCCCTAAAGGTGTGCAAATATTGTGTTGATAAATTCATCTAATTTTTGACAAAAAAGAAAGAGTGCTCTAAAACAAAGCCCTATAAAACATTATTTTAAGTCTCTCCCAGGGATCTCCACATTTTAAAATCTTTATTAACTTAAGTTCTACCGTAAGGCATGTTTTATAAAGTACAGTATATGATATACTTGGGCTGTACTATATGATATTTCTAAATCAAATTATTAGACTGTGTGTCCCTAATGTTTCCATAATTTGTCTACTGATAGGTGTAACCTCAGAAGGGTTGAAGAGGACTGGTGATATAGCTCAGTGGCATAAGTGCCTGCCTGGCAAGCGCGAGGTCCTGAGTTTGACTCCCGGTACCTGCATATTAAAAAAAAAAAAGAAGCGTTGAAGAACTCTTAAGCTATAGTCTGCAAAAACTGTGGCTAATCCCTTGGTGGTGCTGAGTTCGTGTTCCATGAATCATTCCTAAGAAGGGAGAATCCACTTTCTCTGCCCGCATTATGCTAGTGACAGTACTCCATTACACTCGCCACATGCCAGGCCCTGTGTTAGACAACACAACTCCACAAGGCAGTATTAGAGTGGAGGGAGGACACTGCTGTCCAAAGGTCATGTGACTGGCTAGAGGTCAAAGTTCATAGATGCCTGAGCCAGGATTTGCAACTGAACCTCAAGAGAGAAAAACAACATGGATGTTATGCCCATCTATAAATATATTGGAGAAATTTCTTTTCTTTGTGATTTTTCTACCTCAAATAGAACTGAAAAGAGCTTTGGCTGGTTTTGACCTCTATTATTATTATTATTTGTTTCGGTGGTATTGGGGATTGAACTCAGGGTTTTCAACTGAGCTATACCCCCAACCCTTTATATTTTTTATTTTGAGACAGGGTCTTAAGAAGTCACTAAATTGCCCAGGCTGGGCTCAAAATTATGATCCTTTTGCCTCAGCCTCCTAAGGTACTAGGATACAGAGGTGTGTGCCACTATACCTGGCTTTTTTTTATATGCAGGTACCGGAGTCGAACTCAGGACCTCAAGCTTGCCAGGCAGGTGCTTATGCTGCTGAGCTATATCACCAGCCCCTATACCTGGCTTTTTAAGCTCTTATAAAATACTGTTTTGAACCCTCTCTCAAAGCATTAAAAAAAATCCCCCAAATCCAAAACCAACAAAGCATCTAACAATTAAGCACTGCCCCCCCACCCTGCCCATGTGGCTGTACTTGGAGATACACATCAGGCCTAAAAGAAATCAAGGTTATATGAGGTCATGGGGGTGCGGCCCTGAACCGACAGGGCATCCAGGGTCTCTCCCTAGTCTCAAGCCCCTCATTCTCCCTCACTACCTTCCCACACATAGGAAAGGCCCAGTCTACAAACCAGGAGAGAGCATTCACCAGGATCTCAATTGGCTGCCACCTTGATCCTGGACTTCTAGCCTCTATGACTGTGAAAAAGTATATTTCTGTTGTTTAAGCCATTCAGTTTATAGTATTTTGTTTTGGTAGCTTGAGCTGACTAATGAAAGGGCCAAGAACTCTTGATTTCTATCATAAAAAGAGAAAGGCAGAGAAAAGCATGGAGTTAATTAGAATTAAAGGCAGAGCACTAGGGAAAAGCAGGTTAAAGAAAGCTGTAATTAGTGAGGGTCTCCTTTCTTCTACCCCCCTCACAGCCTTAGGCTAGAGAAGACTGGACTTACAGTGGTGTTTGCAAATATGCAGATCAGCCTTCTCGCTGCACACCTCGGGGAAGGGGGTCTTACTTACGGAACTCATTAAAGCCCAACGTTCAGGAAATGGAGCACAGGCAAATGAATAAGTAAAATGCTCCAAACCCTAGGATTGCTCCGAAGTGGACTCCCCCCACCCCTCTCTAGCAGGTGTCTAAAATATCTCTTTTTCAATACCAGGTCTCAAAGAGGGAGGAAAGGAAACCCTAAACGAGGCTGGCAACCTTGGTGTATTTGTTTTGCAGTACAAAGAGAAAGTTTTTTTAAAAAAGTATTTAAAAGTCTTTTATAAAATAGAAACTGCTCAATCCTACAGTTTGGACTTCACTGAAGCCATCATTAATACTAATTGATTATAATTTAAACTCTTACACCAACTGAGGTGGAAGAAATCCCCAAGTTCTTAGATTCCACCTGGTTCCCTGCCTCCTAGGGGCTGGGACAAGCACTCTTGGGTAGTCAGGGATAGCTTTTGGCTCCCAGCCTGTGGACATGTGACAGTCCTGAGTCTTCGTGGTGTAGACCATTCGGAAAGCCAGGCTGTCAGTGAGAGGGGAGCACAGCAGCACCCACCATCCACTTTTTTTTTTTTTTTAAGTGATGATGGCTTAGCAATAGAAGGAACTTTTAGTGTAGCATTCTTGGTTTTCTAGAGTAAAACAAAAGTCTTTGAAAATACCCACCCCCACTCCCATTTTAAAAGATGAATGGCAAACCCGACTGCTAAAGAGGTCTAATGTTAGTCTTGATCAAAACAGATTACACAACCAGATAGACTGGGAATTCTGTGGTGAAGGAATAAATCAGAAGCTGACATAGGAGTTTCGCGGAGTACCTCGTTAACCCGGACCCTGTGTATACTGTCTGTGAAAGCTTTCAGCCAGAATGTCCCTGGTAACCAGCACAAGGAAATGAGGGGCTCAGAGAAAATTCTAGGGCATTAAGATGAGGCTGGAGATATACATAGTGTCCACAGCAGAACTTTAAAATTTCACTGTTGGAAAATAAGTGGTATCAGGTATCCTGACTGGCATCTTATTGTGTAAGACATTTAGGAACTGTGGGGTACAGGCAGCTAGTAACAAAACCACACCAAGTGATTTCTCTAGACATCAAAAAGAGACACTCTAATTAAGAAAACTAAGGGGAAAAGTTTCAGTTATCTGAAAAGGTAGAGGTCATCTGAAAAGACATGTGAACTGGGCTTTCCGTCTCTACACTCTACTTGTCTTTCCAGCAGATGAGCAACATGGTGTATGCTCTTCCCGGTCAAAGGCAGGAATTAAAGGATCTAGAAAGCAGAGGTCAACAGAATTTTGTAACTGTAGCTGTGAGAAGAGGACTGTGTCAAAAGTGGTATGGACAGCCACTCTGGGCCTCTTTACGACTACCAAGGAGAAAGACCTCGAAAGGACAGATTGTTATCTCTGACACCCACATCGGTCAATCAGTGTTCTTGCCAGAAGCAAAACTATTGCCTGCACGTCTAAGCTGGTCTCTCCTACAGTCTATTGACAAGGTCACTCAGAGCGGCCAGCAGCTACCACTGTTCAGTGAAACCCGCAACTTTTGTAATTACACATATTCATTTAATGGTCTGCCCCATTAATGACTATTCCGACTTATGACCTGTCGCGTCGCTTGGACTCACAACCCTTTTTTTTTTTTTTTTTTTGTACAGTTCTGTCCATCTTGTTTATAGAGCCTCAATGTCTTTTTGTGCAGTACACCTTGTTTATACAGCAATTTTTGCTGATTGTACTGTCCAGTACAGTTTTATGTTGTAACACATCATAGTACTGCATGTAAGAGTTGTTAAAATAAAAGCAAAGCCATCAGGTTGGAGTTTCCTTTGACCATTTCTTTGTTCTGAATGTTGTAATGTACATACTATCTACAATTACTCAGTTAGTGACCATTTAGCAACCTAGTTGCAGGAAGGGAACTTGGTCTTGCAACAAGGAGTGCCTGTAGCCTATAGTATTTTAGGCACATTCACTAAGCATACTGTGCAAACAAACACAGCATTCATGAAAAGACAACTGTCTTAAACTGTGTATTATTTCTATAATGTCTGATACTAAGAAAAATAAAGCTACCTGATATATTTTGGATATTGAGGCTCTCAGGAGGTTGCTTGTTTTGCCTCAATATCTAAAATGTATATGGTCTGCCTGTTTTGATGCAGAAGGGAGTGATTTGGAGCACGGTTTTATTTATGAGACCTGTTGATTACATACGATACGGCAGAACAGCTGTGTAAACGGGCCAGAAAAATTTATCAGTGTGTAATTTTTTTTTTATTTTTAAGTTTTTTGAGACAGAGTCTCGCCATGTAGTTCAGGCAGGCCTTGAACTCATTCTATAGCCCAGGCTAGCCTCAAACTTATGACAGTCCTCCTGCCTCAGCCTCCCGAGTGCTGGGATTACAGCTGTACGCCATCACACCTGGCCAGTGCACACTTTATATTGGGCTCCCTTCTAAGGACTATTTGCTTCCAACAGTTCCTAATGTGATAATAAAACTGATTCATTTGGAGTTAACATAAATGCTCGGATATAAGCAAACTCTTCAGAAGTGATGTTACCTTTGAAACTTTCTGATATGTAGAAATGTCTTCTATGATAGAGGTGCACATATTTTCTCAAGGGTTTTATATTCGGAACCACAGGAAACAAATGAACAATTAGTTATGCTGTTATTCTTGGCTAATTGTTTTGTGTTTAATTTTTGTCTTATATTCCTGGTTAATAAGCTCCTTTATTACACACTTTATATATCTTTCTATCCTCCAAAGTATTTACTGCAGAGGTGGACAGAACAGTGGCTCCATTAATGCCACTGGCATTTCCAATAATTTTTACAGGGTCAAACAGGTTCGTGGTTCTGGATATCTTATTGGTAGTATTTTAGTTTCCCTGGTCCCCTGCAATGACTTGCAGACGTGCCTTTATTAATGAGCCAAAACTGCGCTTTCAAAACACAGCTTCCAGCAACATTCAAGTGTGTGATCAATGTAACCTTGAGAATTCATGGAAACTGCTAAGATGTCAGGAAAGGGCATGTGAGGAAATACAGGAATAGATGCTTTACTGATTTGCTAAAGATCGTATCTGGATTACCTCTGTTTTGCAATGATCATTGATGAGCACTTTCCATACCATTGCTATATCGTAAGATATCCTGGGTTTTCTGAATAATTTTCATTCCTCCCTTTTCTGACACGTGAGGGATCAATACTGCCTGAAACCAGCTGATGTGATGATGTATGTTAAAGGTTACTGGACAGCATACATTCTCAAGGAAAACAAATCATTTTCACTGAACTATTTTGGTAATATGATGTCTAACACAGACATTCCTCATTTAACGATCTACCTGCTTAATGATGGTTTGGACTTATGACCAAGGTGTGCCGTTCAGACTTACAACCTGCTGCTCAGACCTAAGGACCCATTTTTTTTTTTTTTTTTGTGGGTACCGGGGGTCGACCTCAGGACCTTGCGTGCCAGCAGGCGCCCATGCCGCTGAACGATATCACCGGCCCTTTTTTCGTATGTGGGTTCTGGGAGTTGAACTCGGGCCCTCGTGCTTGCCAGGCAGGCGCTTACGCCGCTGAGCCATCTCACTGGCCCCTTTTTTTTTTTTTTTTTGGTACAGTTCTGTACACCCTGTTTATAGAGCCTCAATGTCTTTTTTTTGTACAGTACACTTTGTACAGTACTATAATTTTTGCTGATTGTACTGTACAATACAGTACTATAGTTTATGTTGTTTTACAGTACTGCATGTAAGAGTTATCAAGTTGGAGTTTCCTTTGACCATTTCTTTGTTCTGAATACTGTAATATACATACTATATACAATTATTCATTTAGCGGCCAATTAATTTAATGACACAGCTACAGAACATGAACTTGGTCATTAAACAAGGAGTGTGTATTCCACAGCCATAGTATTGTTTAAAAATCACATTCCAGGAATGTTTTCTGGAAGCCACCATTTCCAAATTACTGCCAGCAGGATGCTTTTTACTGTTGGCTGTTCCTCTATGGAATTTAATAAATATTCATCCGCAGAGCACAGCATAATTCATTCAGCCATGTTCATTTTTATCAGCTCTATAGGAGGCTTCAGAATTTGCTGGGAACCTCTGGAGTCACCAGTGGTTGACAATAAGCAGCTTTTGTGGGTTCTTTTAGGGGTGGGGAAGAGAAAACAGAGTTGACATCTGCCATCGTAAGCCACTTTCCGAACCTTATCAGGAGTCGCACAGCAGTGTGGGTGTCCTCAGGGTGTGGGTCTCGGGGTATTCTATGAAGCTATACAAGACCCAGTACATTTTTAAATGAGTGGTAAGGAATCAAGTTAATTCATGGTGCTTTATCAGACAGAAATTATTTAATATGTCAAGTTAATTCTTAGGGACTCTTTAAATCTGGTTGCATGTTTTAGCATTTGCTTATTTTCAAATAATCCATCAGCATAAATTGTGCAGGCTTTGAGAGAAAAAAAATGATTTCAATTATTTTTCAATCTTTAAGAGACATACCTGCAAAATAATAATTTCAAAATAAATTTCATAAAGTTATCTATAATGACAAATACCACCTTTTCCATATAAGGTATGAGTTTAGCTATTCTATACATCTTTTGGAAACATATAGACATATCACCCACACAAAAATGTATTTCCAACAACTTATTTATCAACAGTTGAAACTTTCTGCTAGTTTTCTAAAATGCCAGGCAAAACATCTTTCCACCTGGGCCTGCCTGAACCATGAGATACCTTGCCGCGGAGTTCACAAATACTGCTTAAGAAATGCAATACTTCTGGCATTCTGACTTGCATGTTTCTACAGTTTTTCCTATAAATTTACATTTGGCTTTGCCTAGATTCTGGCTTGTCTTTCTACTTACTGGAATGCCTGTGAAAGTGACTGGGGGAGACTGCCAAGAAATGCTGAAGCTGCTGCCGTTGGGGGTGAACTTGGCTGATCCTGGAATGGTCACAGGGGGTGTGGCCTGTTAAGCAGGAAACAGAGAAAGCTGTTATGAAGGAACATTTGTCCTCAGAGCCATAAGCTGTCACTACCCAAGTAGAGCCTCAGGAATGGTATCAGCTGCATTACTTACTTAGACTAATTTTCTAATAGGTGGAGATTAAACAGGGAGTAGCTAGAAACAGACTTTTCTCTCTCTCTCTCTCTCTATATATATATATACTCAAGCAATCTATCTAAAATAGGTGGCTTTTGTCTTTTAATTTCTGAGAAGAAATTTTATTTTATATACATATGCTTATTTAGGAAACATATAAGCTATTCTTCACTATCAAATTGGGAAATATATACTTGGAGAATAAACTGGAAAATGATGGGTGTAAAAGTTGGTATAACATTTTGGGAGTGTAATTTAGCAATATCTATCAAAATTTAGCATTCTGTGAAGTAGCTAGTCTGCTTCTAAGAATTCACTCTCAGGAAAAGAGTACCAGGATGTTTACTGCAGAACCAGATAGTAGATATTAAAAACTGAAAACAACAGGAATGTCCAGTAATAGGGAAAAAGGTAAAAGTATCTCATATGATATACCCAAGGAGCTGTTAAAATGTTATTAAAAAAGACTCACTGGTGTGGGGAAATGTTCAAGGTAGATTAAGTAGGAGGGAAAAAGTGAGTAAAAATGGTGCTGCAATAGATTTCTTCTTTTTAAAATGTGTATTTATAGACACACAGAACAAAGTATTAAAGGACATACAACAAATATTAACCGAGGGGCTCTCTGGTTATTGGGACTAGGAGTGAGTTTTCTTTTCTTGAAATGTGTTTAGTACTTTCTATGCTGAATATTTATAAAATATAGAAAAAAGTCATACTATGGATACAAGTTTTGGCAAGAACCTTCTAGATCACATAATGTGTGTTCCAACTCTTCATTATACAGATGAGCAAAATGATTTAATTTTGTTGAAGACCATGATTTCTGACACAGGAGCAATACTAACAAGAACAGATGAATGAATTATTCTTTTTGACTAATGCAGTAAAGGTCAGGAATGAAATTTATTACATTAGACAGTTTAATCATTAGTTCTACCACACTGTTCTTGAGTTCAAGGCAGCTAAGTGGGTGGCTGAATTCTTCTTTTATAGGCTTAGTTTTTCTAGTTACAAATGTATTGGCTAGTGACAGTAATTTTGTAAATAGTACCAGTGGAAAGTATTTTGGAAATACATAGCAAGATCCATAAACTGTTCACTCATATTCCAACTGTCATAACAATTACTCTTCTGAGAATGTAAAGAAGGAAAGAGTTATAGACAGGGAGACGTTCATAGTAGATTAATGATAAAAGAAACAGGATGGACCCAAAACCAGACACCTAATAATTGAGAATGATTAAAACAATTTGGTGTTTCAATTTAGTTGGCTACTACTTGGTTACATAAAAAGTTTATAAAACAGGGATAGAAGAACATAATTTAAGTACATAAAGCAGATTAAAAAAAAAAACTTGCATGAGACAGTGGAGAATGACGGGAGAAAGGAGCTTTAACCGTGTCCTGCATCTGCAGGGTTTGTCTCCATAGCCAGTCAGACTTTGGTGCGAGTCACAATCTGTCGGAGGTTCTGGTACAGCAAAGACTGCTGGGAGTGGCAGTCCCTGGGAGTGGCTGGGAATGGTCCTTGCCCTGAGCCAGGAGGACCAGGGTGGGGTCCCCAAGAATTTACATTTCTCACAAATTCCAGGTGATGCTGACACTGTGGAGTGGGGAGTCACTGAAAACCATGAGAGGGTTAGCCACCCATTTAAAAGGCAGGGTAGGACGAAGTCCCAGATTTGGAGTGCAGGGGGTTCTCCCATTGCGCCAAATCTTTCCAAGGCTCATCTTGTCATTTATTTTATTCTTAATTTAACAGATACAATGTGCCAAGCACTATTCTGAGCGCTTTATAATATTAAGGATTTTAATCCTCCTAACAACCACTAAGGGTTCAGACCTACAGCCAGCACTGGGGAATCTGAGAATAATCACAGGGCTTATCTGTGTGAGATCTTGGCTTTCCTAGGAGACGGGAAAAAACAAACCTAGCTACTGGGATGCAGCGTGGGATGCTGTTTTTCCACTGAATTATCTTTTACTCCCAGGCCATACGGCCTCTGCTTTCGGGCAGGCTGGAGTGACTGCTCTCCCCTTCCCCTGCAAGTCACCTGGTACGCGTGGTCCGTGTGCACGAGGTAGAGGGTGGTTGGGGCTGAGCGGCTCAACGGTGTCATCAGCTTAGCGTCGGTTTTGGCACAAGGAGTTTCTGTTCGGCTTGAATCGGGGATGGGGAAAGTCGGGGGGGAAGCCAGGGACTGGGAGGGTGAAACTGGAGCCAGGCTGCTCAGTCCTTCGGCCACCGAGTCTGTGTTGAGCTTGATCTCGGTGTAGTAGAAGTCCTCTTCCCCATCACTGTAGTCAGAGTCCCCAACACGCCTAATGCAGAAGGCAAAACACACCTGCTAAGCCAATCTGATCTCTTGCAATCTTGTACATGCTGTTCTTTCTGTCTGGAATGCTTTTCCTTTCTCTTGTCTGCCTGGCCTTCTCTTGCTTCTACTGCGACACTCAACTATCCTCTTCTAGGGAAGTCTTCCTTCACTTCTGCTATGGTTTGAATGTGTCCCCAAAAGGTCATGTTAACCCCCAAGCTGGGCATGGTGGCTCTCGCCTGGAATGCCAGCAGTCTGGGAGGATAAGGCAGGAGGATTGCAAGTTCAAGTTCAGCCTAGGCAATTTAGTGAAGCACTGTCTTAAAACAAAAAATAAGATGGGTTGGGGATTTAGCTCAGTGGTAGAATGCTTGTCTAGCAAGTGGGAGGTCCTGGGTTCGGTCCTCAGCACCAAAAAATTAAACAGCTAAAAAAGAAGAAAAAAGAAAAAAAATAAGAAAGGGCTGGGAATACAGCTCAGTGTGAGGCCATGTTTTAATCTCTAGCACTACAAAAAAAAAAAAAAAAAAAAAAAAGAAAAAGAAAAAGAAAACAAACAAAAGAAAAAAACAAGACAAAACCAAACCAGAATGTTAACCCCCTAATTTGTATGTTAATGATATTTGGAAATGGGGCCTTTGGGAGACCATTAGGGTTCAATAAGGCCATGCGGGTGGACCCCATGATGGCATTAGTGGCTTTCTAAGGCAGAAGTGTTGGAGACCAGGGTGTACAGGGTTAAGTTGCTGAACACAGGGACCTCTGGCTGTGTTGGAAAAGAGCACATACATAGTGCTCTGAAGTCAAGATAACCACAGCCGAGGCAGCTGAGAACACAGGCTGCTGACACCCCCTATTCCAGAGCAATAAAGCTGCCAACCTTAGAGATCAAACAGTACTTTTAATTGGCAAAATTTACTGCTTGGAAAAGTCTTTGAACTGACACCCAAGGTCCTGCTCAGTTCCCGCCTTGCCTCAGTATCCCCTTCATTTGAAAACCAAATAAATATGGGCTGTCCAGTGGAGCTCTTTGTCTTTACTCCTGAGAGAGAGTTCTGACCTTCCTGGATACTCCAAAAATCATACCACTGGTCTCTTTCATTTAAGCCGTTTGCTGTCTTAGTCACTTTCTCATCACTGGGACAAAATTCCTGACACTTGCAACTTAGAGGAGGAATGGTTTATTTTGGCTCATGGTTACAGTCCAAGGTCGGCTGGCTCCAAGGCAGAAACAGCAGGCAGAGGGGGCTGGCGGAGGACAGCTGCTCTTATCATGGCAGCCAGGAAGCAGAGGGAGAAGGGAAGAGCTGGGGAGGGGGACGTTTCCTTCTGGGTCACGGCTGCAGTGATCCACCTCCGACCAGGGCCCACCTCCCAACAGCACACTCAGCTACTGAACTTATTAGTGGATGAATCCTCTGACAAGCACAATGTGTCCACGATCCAATCACCTTCCCAAAACCCTGGCTCTGAGAGAGTCATATCTGTACCTACCAGTAAATGATTGATGGGCACTGTACTTTACAGTGTCCTGAGGAAGCTTGTCTGAGGAGGTGGCATTTAAGGAGATAATCACTGGACTAAAGGGAGGGGGTGACCACACCGGAACCCATGGGAAGGACACGAGGCCTCAGGTGGGTCAGCCTGATGCTTTCCACACGGTGCTGGGAGGCAGCGGCTACAGATCAGGGAAAGGAGAGGCAGCAAAGTTGCGCAGGGCTTCACTGCCCATGCAGTGGCTTCAGCTTTTATTGTGGATGGTTCTGAGGACTCTAAAGTATTTTTTAAAAAGACCTCTGTGGCTATGGCCTGGAAGGAAAACAGGACGGGAGGGCACGCACACAAGCCAACGGCTCCAGAGGAGGCTGATGCCACCAGGGATCTGGACGGGCACTGATGGGGCCATGTGATGAGAAGGCAAAGTCTGAGGTACTTTGAGGGAGGGAGAAGAGTCAGGACTTAACTCCTGACTGGAGCCCTGTGTCCCCATTAAAGTGTTTTCATCACTTAAATTAACTACCTGCCACATTTCTGTAGTTTCTTTTAACCTTTTGGGCCTCTTACTATGGCTCTCTAGGGCCACGCAGGTGTTGACCTGTGTGTCCCGCCACACAGATCAATATCCGTTAAAGGGGACAGAGTGGGCACCTGGTAAATGCTGGCTGAGTGAATCAAGCTGAGGATGCTGTCGCATGGGGACTGAGACCATGCAGTCACAAGCTCAGAAGCCGGCTACTACTTTCTACCTGTGGGTGTGATGTGGGCAGCCCACCCACGCTCCTGCGCCTCAGTTCTTCATTTACGAAACGTGGATGATAGGAATACCTACTTGACGTGAAGATGAAGGGAACAGTGTTCAGAAACGCACCCGACATATAATTTGTACCATGCGTACGTCTTACGTAAAAACAAGGACTACATTAGAAGTTCCCAATTCTCACCATCACCAGCAAAGTATCTTCTAAGGTGCTTTGAGAGTTCTCCCTGAGTCAAGGAAAACTGCACTTTCCCACAGCCAGTTTTGAGTAGAATAAAATAACTCTCCATTATCTTAGAAAACACTATTAGACTTGTTCATTCCTAGGAAGGTGGTGTGTGTCTGGCACCCAGTCTTTGGGTCTGGCTGAGAGGCCATGGCACCCCGCATTCCATGGTCACATCTAGCAGCAGGTGCAGATCATTGGCTCAGAACAAACTTGTTTCCCTCCTAATGATCCCCACATAGAACCTAAAATACACTGCCCTCCCCAGGCCTTTCTGATTTGATGGATTGGTGGCCAGCCCAGCTCTATTCCCCCCCCCGCCCCCCCCCCCAGTGCTCCACTGAGGCATCTGGGAGGTGCCTCTGTGCCATAGCAGGTCTGGCCGAGCTGGGCCTTCTGACCCGCATACCATCGAAGACCCCAGAGAGCGGAATGAAGAATGAACATCTGTTCTATTCCTGTCTCCACTTCCTTTCCAACCAAAGGCCAGCTGCACTGCTACTGGCTGCCAAGTGCTACTAATAGATACACAAAGACCTGGGGGAAACTGAGTCCTTCCGGGGGGATAAAGGAGGCTCAGCCCTTGGCATACAAGCACAGAGTGAGTTTTAAGAGAAACTCAGTGCACTTTTTATACTGGCATGGTGTGTACACCGTACTACATCGCATGCAAGGCATGTTTTCCTTGGGCATCGACACACTTCCCTCCCTGCACCCACACACAGCCACCACCACTGAGAATGCCCCATCAGCCTGTGGCCTCGTCATTGAGCTTGCGGACTGAGAAAGGGTGGTGGTATCTCCCAGGCATAAGGGCTCAGGCTCTGGGCTTCATAAGTGTAGAGTGGCCCGTGAACTCTGCACATCCAGGCCCTTTCTTGGGCCATGGCTGGCAGGGCTGTGAACTGCAATCCACCAAGCAACTCTAAGCGCACACACGGTAAAAGGTACCCTAGGGAAGCAAATCAAGTACCCACATTTTGAATGCCACCCACTGTAATGGCACCTCAAGAGGAAGGAGGAAAATCACATGATGCCACTTGCAGTCTATAAATACATGTATAGCACGTGCTTCTGAGTGGGGCTGAGTAGGATTCAATTTTCTAGGTAGATGGACTTAAATATACCATGTCCTGGCTATAGCTGTCGAAAGTTCATTCTAACTTGTGAGTTGCTCTGAGCCGTTTATGTTGTGAATTGCCCTGACACTGAGACTTGAGGGGAGACTCCTTCCTTTCTGAAGGCTTGAGGGAGAGGAGAGGAGTGCAGCGGGGGTGTTTGCACAGGAGTATTTCAATGTGGCTTTTTACTGTCTGAGACCAGGTGTCACAAAGTTGCCCAGCCTGGCCTTTGAGCTCACAGTCCTCCTGCCTCAGGCTCTTCAGTAGATGGGACAAGGTGGCATTTGAAGGTAGACCCTGTACCCAGGGAAACAGAAGCCCAGCCTTAGTGGGCTTCTACCCTGCTTTGGAAGGCGTTGGCATGTCCCCAAACACCAGCCTGTAGAGGGAGGGCGCCAGACCCCTACTTCTCTCCATAGTCTCTGAACCTCACAGATTAGAAAAATCACCTTAGGATCCATTTGCATTTTTGCGTCTATTGTTTTTTATGAATGATGTATTTCCTACATGTACCCCTTGTGTTCATTTTTCCACTCATCTTGTCAAAAGGAGCCTTCTGTGTCCAAGCACTTAGAGTTGGTTGTGTGTTGTATTTGTCTTGTACAAACTGGTTACAACTCACAGCTTCTCAGGGTCCCTAAGTCCCAGCTGCCCGAACAAGACAGACGCAGGGCAAAAGCATGAGCTGCTTCCTGCTGCCATCGCCTGCTGTGAGCCCCAACTGCTGTGGCTCCCAGAGTCCCATTTTAACTTCCCTGACAAAGGCTCTTCTAGACTAAGAGGCAAAGTGTAGATTTTACAGATAAAGCACTTATTTGAGTGACAGGAAGACTAAGAGAGACCAAGAAGCATCTATTTTCTTGTGGTATTAGGGAGTGAACCCTGGGCCTTCACACTGAACTACATCCTCAGACCCCCTCCCTGCTTTTTTGGAGATGGGGTCTTGCTAAGTGGCTAAGTTGCCCAGGCTGGGCTCAAATTTGCAATCCTCTTGCCTCAGCCTCCTAGAGTGCTGGGATTGCAGGTGTGCGCCACCACGCCTGGCCATCAAGAGGCATCTTAAGAAGAGCAACAGCAGCGTGGACTGGTGCAGTGATCATTCTTTTTTTTTTTTTTTGTGGGTACCGGGGTGTCGACCTCAGGACCTCACGCGCCAGCAGGCGCCTGTGCCGCTGAGCGATATCACCGGCCCCTTTTTCGTGTGTGGGTTCCGGGAGTCGAACTCGGGCCCTTGCGCTTGCCAGGCAGGCGCTTAAGCCGCTGAGCCATCTCACCAGCCCGCAGTGATCATTCTTAAACCCGTTAGGCAAGATATCCCTTTGAGGCCCAAAGTCACAAGTACTCTCTACTGGAAAAATAAATATACATTTCATTTTACAGACAATTTTAGGGGGCTCAAGGACCCTTTGAATCATAACCACAGATCCCAGATTAGGAGCCCCTATGCTAGTGTTTTGTACTTCAGTAGTGTCTTCCACATGTTTGTCATCGACCTCATGGGTGACCTGGCAGACCTGCCATCCCCAGTCTTTCCGGGGAACTGAGGCCCAGAGCAGTGACTCACCTAATGTGACTCAGGAAGTAAAGCGAGATAAGGTCCAGAGTGTCTGAGGCACCATGTGCAGCACGGTCCCGTGCCGGGGGCCTCGCCCGTGCCTCCAGAGCCCGGCTGCACTCTGCAGGGAGGGCGGCCTTACCCGAGGTGGATGGTCCGGATGTGTTTCTGGATACCTGCCGCAGTGCTCAGTACCTTGCCACAGTTCTTCCAGAGGCATTTGAACATCACCTTCATGGAGTTCTAGGACAGGGAGAGAAAGTTATGTAAAAATGAAAATGAACCATTCGATATTTGTCTTGTTATCCCAACCTTGTTTTCCTTCATTAGAAAAGCAGCAGCTCCCCCATGCTCTTGACTAAAACTCAGCACACCATTCTCGGAACTTCATGGGCTGGGTGTGAGTACCGTGGTGACCTCAGATATTTTCCCTAATTCTTCATGAGAACCGAATTCTGCTGGAGTTTTTCAGGTCATTCCCACAAAGGTGGTTACAGTGGCTAATATTCACTGAGCACCTAAGTGTTTATCTCATTTAATTCTAAAAGGGGGGTGCTATTATTAATCTCCATCCTACAGATGCTTAGCAAGCGTCAGTACAAAAGCACCCAGGCAGTGAGCTGGTTACTGGCGAAGATGGAGAACACCTCCTGGAGTCTGCTGCACCCACCAGTGCACGATACCGTGTTGTTCAGTGAGGGGCTCTGTATTTTTCAAAACCATTCAGCACAGCATTTGAGGGCACTATGTGAGACTTATCTCTCAAGTCCACAATGTTCTTATTTACAAAGGACGATAACAGTACCTGCCTCATGGGTTTATGAGGACCACATGAGGTCACAGTGAATCAGGTAGCCGAACACCAACAGGAATGATCTTTCAATAGCAGCCACCCCCGGCCATGCCACCCCGGCATGATGATGATTGTGCTTCCTGGAATGCGTCTGATGTGATAAGCTTTATCCAGGGAGGTCGCTGGTCACTGGGATGCCAGCTCTTTGCAGACTGGTGCCATGGACTCAGTGACAGTCACCTCCATGTGCTCATGAAGCCCCAGCTTCCTTTCCTCCCTGTACACAGTCAGATCTCATTTGCCAGCCTCTCTTGCAGCCAAGAAGGGTTATGTGACTGAGTTAGGACCGATGGAACAGGGCAGAAGTCCTGAAGGGACACACAGTCCTTTGAAGTATCATCCCGAACTACTTCCCAAATGCCAGCCCAACCCAATCTGTTGGCTGGATGCCAAGGACACCCAAGAATTTAGGGGCTGCAGAACCACTAGGTTCAGGAGCTCTGCATCTATTCTTTCCCATCAACTAGTTTGGCAGTCTAGTGAAACCTATGGACCCCTTCTCAGAATAGTTTTTTTTTAATGTTTAAAATAAAATATAAAGGCCGGGTGTGGTGGCGCACGCCTGTAATCCTAGCACTCGAAGCTGAGGCAGGAGGATCGCTGCGAGTTCAAGGCCAGCCTGGGCTACAAAGTGAATTCAAGGCCAACCTGAACTGCATAGTGAAACCCTGTCTTAAAAAGATAAAAAATAAAAGGAAAAATAAAATAAAATAGAAAAGTATACTGAAATACACTTATAAAAAGGTTAAAAATGTTATATGGTAATACATACACTCTTTAATTAGACTAACAAGATCTTGAAGTGAGTCTTATAATAACTATAATTTCAGAGTAGTGTTAAACATAAATATTTATAATATCAAATAAAGTTATAATGTGATATGGAATATCTATGATTCTAGTGGTATTAAAGTCACAGGTGTTGCTAATATTATTGGCACTAGGGTTTGATGCCTCAATCATAATTGCAGGAAATGGTAAATTATAGTTAAGATGATAATAAGGATTTACTTTTCCCCCATCCAAGTTCACAGCCTCCCCCACCCCTGAATTCTGCACACCCCTTTGAGGATCTGTGAACTCCAGGTTAAGACCATTGCACCAGAATGAAGGGCCCTGGGTCCCTGGGGGGCTGTGTGGGGCACAGACCTCCAACCCCCCCCACTACTGTACTGACCTAATTGGATTGTCACGTGAGAAATAACCTCCACTGTGCTAAGCTACTGAGGTCTGACGCGGGCCACGCATACAGCAGTGGTGACCCCTTGCCTGAATGGAGGGAACCTATGCAGCGTTGTTTACGTGTCTGCTAGGACTTCGCCGGTTCTATGAGGCAGTCATTCACACGCTGAGAAGATGACTCACTGGTGCTACACTGATGGGTCAATATCCAGAGGACAGCTCCGAACAGCCACCCCCACCGAAGACTTTCCTAGGTTTCCAAGTTGAGAAAGCACTTGGAAGCATTCAGAATTGAAGAACTGTGAGGTGGAGAACAAATGCTTTTGGCCCAAAGAACAGAGGACAGAGCACAGCAGCGTATCATGAGCAGATCTGTGATCACGGAAGGGGCCCACAGTGCCTGTGGGTTTCGTGAACCTGATGTGTCCAGGGGCTCTGCCAGGTGGCAGCATTCACAGCCCAGAGACCTCGCTGTTCTCTGTGCGGTTCTCTGTGCGGCTCCTGCGCCTCGGCTGGCTCCATACAGAGTGTGGAGCGGGGCTGACGCAGTCAGAGGCACGTGAGGAGAGTTTACAGATCCTCCCACGGCCGCGGCCGTGTTCCTTCTAAGCAGACCCTCATGAGTTTGGCCCCCTGAAGGGCCACAGATCTAAAAACACAGGATGTGACATGAGCCAAAGGGAAGATTTAAATCTAGCCCCTGACTCCCAAAGTGCACAAAAGGAATGCTTCTTGGTCCTTTTAAGTATTTCATTTAAAGTATATCATCTGACCTAACAGTATTTATGAACAAGTGCCTTTTGCCCATTTTTCAAATGATAACGTTAAACTATAGAAGATCTCTCCCATTTATGGGAATAATATCTCAAACCAAAATTATGTGAGGCTCCAAATACCTCTCTGGATATGAAGTCTCAATGGATAAAAACACTTCTTGATTCATTCCTAACTTTTTGTTCATGGCATTCTTTCACTCATTAAGCTAAATATCTTTTTTGGCAAAGAATATTCCAGATGCTGAGAATAGAGAACAGAAGCAACAGCTACTCACAAGGAAACGAAATTCTGGTGGGAAAAGGAGGTAGTGTATAGTAGGTGGCTGTGAGTTGAGACCTAAGGGCTGGAGGAGGAACCGGCCATGCTAAGAGCCAGTTTTCCAAGACTTGAAGACAGGAAAGAGTGTGGCATACAGGGCAAGAGCAGGAAGAAAGATGTTTAGAGTGAAATGAGGGAGTTATCTGTTTGAGATGAGGCAGGGCCAGATTATGCAGGTCCTTGTCGGTGAAGGTAAGGAATTTGGATTTTATTCTAAAAGAAAAGTTAATGGGACTGGAGTAGTGCACACCTGCAATCCCAGCACTCTGGGAGGCTGAGGCAGGATGATCACAAGTTCACCCCAGCCTGAACAGTTTAACAGCTTGGTATGACCCTGTCTCAAGGAAAAAAAGGACGAGAGATGTAGCTTAGTGTGAAGGCCCTGGGTTCAACCAGAGTACTCCCCCCACCCCCAGAGTAGAAAAGTTACTACAGAAGCAGAATGACATTGACAATTTAGGTTAAAAAAATATTAGTCACTTTTGGTGGAAAGCAAGTCTCATCACCACTGTGGATGCTACTGCAGGCTAGAGAGGGGAGTGGCTTAGAATATCTGGGCCGTGAGCAGGAAAAAAAGTACACACATCAGGACAGAGTGGAAGCAGTACCAGCAGTCTCTGCCGTAGGCTGAACATGAGGAACGCTCAAAGGGATGCATTAAAGATGGAACAAGCAGGTGAATTATGACTGTTTTCAGAATATTAATTTCGAGGTTCCTATTACATATGAAAAGGAGGTGGCAAGCAGGATGCTGGATATGTGAGCCTGGAACTCAGGAATGTCAGGACTGGAGATATAAATCTGGAGTCAGGAGTGGGAGCATTTATAATGTGGGTCCGGATGAGCTTATCGGATGGAAAATGCAGTGGAGACGATCAGAGTGTCCGGGACACTGCCACACTCAGTGTTTCAGGCTGGGGCCTGAGAAGCAGAAGGAAGAGAGAAGCAGCCAGGATGGACCAATAGAAGAAAGCGTTTCAGGAAGGAAGATGTGACTCACAGCGTTGAACTCCAAGGGAATGTCCCTTGGATTCGGCAAATGGAGGCTACTGATGGCCCATGAACGGCAGGATTCTTAGAGAGGTAGGGATGGATATCAGGACCGCAGAATAAGTGAGATTTTAAGGTCAGGGAGAGAGTAAGTGGCAACATTTTCAAGAAATTTTGCTGGCCTATGAGCAGTCAAGGGAAAGCTTATGGACATGAAGGATACTGAAGTGAGTTTGTACATGGATGGGAATGATTGCACAGACAAGAACTGATGGTGCCGCACAGGTGTGGGGTGACTGCAGGGCGAGTTTTGCTGCAGATGCTGGCGCCTACAACAGGCAGAGGGGCTGCCTTGGATGTGAGGGGACAGTGCCAGACAGTAAAAGCAGGGAAACCGGATGGCGGATGTGGCTGCAGTTAGTTTGCTAGTTTGGTACAGGAAAAAAAAAGGCACTCCTGTTTTCAGTGTCTCAGTGACGGTGGAAGTGAGGGGAAGGCAGAGGGCAGAGGGCAGAGAGGGAGGCTGTGTGTGAGACTGAGGAGACCAGAGAAAGATGAAATTGTTGCCTAACAAGAAAGGAAAGGAATGGGCAAGACATATGTTATTTCCATATTCATGGTGGGAAATGAGAGTCCAAGAAGTTTTGAGACCCAGTGCCATTTGATGCTTATCAGTGAGTCAGACAGTGGCTTTTATAATTAATATGTTATTACACAAGATATAAAGCCAGATTCCCTCTACATCCTAGGGAATTTTTTAAGGCCTCCAATTGCTGTTTTAGGAAATGACAATCACTGTGGTAGTTTTCTGCCAAAATACGTTTTATTTATAAGATAGCTTGTTCCTTGTCTTTGTAATAATTGTCAAGCATTCATTTTAAAAACTGATAAGTAGTAAAGCTTGGTCCTGATTATAGAAAAACAAATGTTAATGGCATAACTCCTTATCACTTACTCGTTCAAGAAGAGGTATCAGATACCTAAAATACAATGAAATTGGCCAGTATTTTTTCTGTAACCCGTGCACTAGTGATATACCCTGTGTTCTCTTCTCTAGCACCCTGGAACTGGGATAAGCACCAGCTGCAACTGTTTATCCCTCCTTAGTTACACATGCACCTTCTTTGGGTTCCCTGCTAGGATCTCCAAAAACACATTCTGGCTGAAGATTAAGTAATGGCTATGAAGAATTATGATGAGCTTTGGTTCTTTTTTTGTTTTCCTTCTGTTGAGTTTTCAAGAGGCGTGTTGGGGACAGATAAAGTGTTCTAGCATATTTAACTCTGACTTCTTGCCCAACCCGCTATGTCAGTGTTTAACAAAGTACTTTGCTCAGTATTTATTCATTGTGTTCAACCTCAGGAAATTGTGTTTTGGGGCCCGCACAGATGAGACACATATGTGACATCTTAATTTACTTAGCATTTTGTGAAATTTACCTTGTAAATGATCTATGTTCAAAGAACATCTGCCAAAAGGTTACTGATCTGAAGAATGTAAAATCTCTCAACATGATTAACAATGCTTGCCTTACCTGGCGAAAATGAACTTCTCTGGGATGTCTATGCTGATGCCCTGCATTGTCGAGGGCTGAACTGTAGACAGCACTCTTTTTATATAGCACATTTCTTTTCCAACCTTATATTCCCTGCACTGCCAGCTACATGAGGAAAGTTTAAGTTCACCAGAAGAGAATGGAAAATGTATTATGCAAAAAAACTTACTGTTTAACATAATTATCTGTGTCATTAACACAGCATTGCATTCTAGAGCTACAGCTGGAGCAAACTCTTGATTTGCAAGGTTGATGCCAATGTGGGCTCAGGAATATAATTACATAGAGTGGAAAGACCACAAACAGTTTGGGAGAGGCAGCACTCCCAAAATCCTTCCCAGAGGGGTAGCTCTATTTTCTCCTCTACCTTTTCCTCTTGACTTTCCTTTTGAACAATGCACCTCACATTTATTATCCTCACAAAACTTCACCTCACATTTATTTAGTATCTGTCATCTCTGAATCTGGGGGCAGAACAGATGAAAAGCTTTAGAACTGGCTGTAACCCTGATTCAATTCAATTTTTTAGGGATATATCCAAAGAGAACCCAAAATACCTGCAAATATATACATACATACATATATATTCTGCCAAAAAAAAATGTATATACGCTCCAGCAGTTCATGGTACTACTAAATGTCTGGAAGCTGATGGCCACTGCTTTAAGCACCTCTTGTAACTGTAGAGGCCAAAGGTAACTTGTATTAATCTCATGGTGTCTCAATAAATTTCATAGTAAAATATTTACACAAGCTTTTCCTTTTCATGATGTATACATTTTTTGGCAGTCTCTCTCTCACTCTCTCTCTCTCTGTATGTGTGTGTATATATATATATATATACACACACACACACACACACACACACACACACACATCACACTGATTTTTAGTTTTCAGGAAAACAAGAAATAGCCTTAAGGTTGACAATGGGGGGTTGGTTAAATTAATTTCACATAACTAAATATTAAGCAATCTTAATGAAGATGTAAGGAAAGCTGCTTGGATGTGAAAAGTTCTCACCTACAAAGGGAATTGCTGGTCTACCCGATCTGACCCTAGAGGCCACTCTGCTCCTCTCTGCACCCTGCTCAGGGTCCTGGGAAGTGGATCTTGCTGCCCTGCAGCAATGGGCCCTCTGCCCACAGGTTTCTTATTGGGTGTGGTCCATGGGAAGCACCAGAAGGACTTGGGGAGGACAACAGACTGGAGAACAGGAGGGTTCCGATTCCTCCTGACTCCCTCTCTGCCCAGCCACAGCTGTGTGGTGGCTACATCTCTTCCAAAACCTGCCACTTCTTTCCTCCAGCTGACTTTCTAGAGTTCTTGTAATCCTCTGGGCTCTGGAAACCTTTTGGCTCTTGAGGCTTAGGAGTGGTAATGGTTGTGCCTGACTAATATCCCCGAGGTACTGGATCGCCCACGCTGACTCCCTCGAACCATGTGTACTTCTTCACTAGCCTTCTCTAAGTACTCTGCTTGAGTGTGCCACGGTTTAACTGATATGAGGGAAAGAAGGTTATAGAAGAGCATGAATTACTATTTTGGAGGAGGAGGAATAATAAAATGAGGAAATATTGGGCAGGAGCATCTTATTTTTATATTAACTTCTGATTTTAAAAACTGTCCTGTCTTCAATTTTTATTTTTTTATTATTTTATTTTATTTTATTTTATTTTTTTTGTGGGTACCAGGGGGTCGACCTCAGGACCTCACGCGCCAACAGGCACCCGTGCCGCTGAGCAATATCACCGGCCCCTTTTTCGTATGTGGGATGCGGAAGTCGAACTCGTGCCCTCGCGCTTGCAAGGCAGGCGCTTACGCCTCTGAGCCATCTCACCGGCCCTTCAATTTTTAAAACATCTTTTTTTTTTTTTACAAATACTGATTTGAATAACATTTGACTACCAGATGTGGTAAAATAATACAATGAATGTTTAAATTATTATAGTAAAAGACACACTATCATTAATTCTCAAAATACTCCCTCTCACTTTGAACACACTTATCCCATCATTTTTGTCAGTTTCTGAGTAGTTCTGGAAGCTCTTTTCTGTGTCTTTAGTTGTGCTGTTGTGGCTGCCTCAATGTCCTGAATTGATTCAAAATGTTTACCTTTCATGGTCATTTTGACTTTGGGGAAGAGCCAGAAGTCACACAGTGCCAGACCTGGTGAGTAAGGTGGATGAAGACACACTGTAATGTATGTATTTGGTGAAAATTGCCATAAACATTTTAGATCAATTAAGGATATCACTGAGGCTGCCACAAAAAGACACCCACAATAGAGGACTTCCAGAACTGCTTCAGAAAGCAGTAAGAACAATGAGATAAGAACGTGTGAAGCTACGGGGAGTATTTTCCAGGGGATTAATGGCAGTGTGTCTTTTATTGTAATGAATATTTTATTTAAATATTTATGATATATTTTGATCATGCTTTGTAACTAGAAGAACAAAGCACACTAGTGCAGTTATCTTGACTTGAATGAAATAAAGAAGCTTCTCTTTACATAAGCCAAGGATGTTCTTCCATCAAGGCATGAAGTTCCTTAAATGGTAGTTGAGTACTTTTCAAAGTCCTTTCACTACATCCAGATGAAACCAATCCTTTGTCTACAAACAGACTACTTGCTGTTATACTGCAGCACAGCATGGGAGGAGGGGAACAGCAAAAATAGCTAAACAAACAACGCCTAGATCGGTGTGCAGGTCCAAGCTCATCCAAGGAAGCCAAAGCAAGCAAGGCTGCTGGTAGAGTCGCAGCGGCCAAGCATGAACGGCCAATCTGCTCCAAGCCTGGCTTCTCCTCATGGCTCCAACAGACGTTCTCAGAGCTGGAATGTCCACAAACGCAGGAAGCGACAGCTGAAAATTCACCCCTGATGGAAAGCACTTCTGCTGACCACCCAAGCCAATGTCAGCCGAAGTCGAGCAGAATGGCCCTCTTCATGCAAAGTAGCTGAGAGGACAGAGGAAAGGTAGAGGAACCACCACTCACTGGAAACCACTGTGTGCCTGGTCTATGCTAGAAGCTTCTACATGCCCCCTTATTTAACATCCACAACCCATGAGGAGCTGCAACTGCAGCAGCCGCAAGCAGACTCCTGGAGACTCGCATATGCCTGATGTGAGGCACAGGCGCTCGCGGATGAGCTATTTGGAATGCCCCAAGTTTGATGCCATGGCCGTGACGGTTTTGGGGCAGTTCCTAGAGAGTTCTTACTTTGCAGCACTCACTCAGGCTGTCTTGTAGGCCAAGTTAGTTGTCCTATAAGCTAAGAGCTTTGAACAAGGTCTCCCTGATCTTCTCTCTGCTTGTCCTTCTACTGGCCAGTCAGCCTCAATCCTATTTTTAAATTGTTTCATGCTTGGAATATATAGAATAGCTTCTACTTTCCTGATAGAATCCAGACTGATACACAGGACCAACCACATGACTGCTGAAGATCTGAAAGGAGAAACATGGCTTGATTTTGAAGACTCCTATGGCATGTTCAGGCATCAGCCCAATTACAGCTATTGCTACTGTTTCAGAAGGTACATGAACATCACTCTACCACACGAACAACCTGGGGTTAGTATCAGATTGCCTTTTCTGAGGCAACTGACATCTCCAGGTATATATTTTTTACATGAGATCAATGTGTATGCGTGCACATGTGAGTGTTGGTGTGGAGGGTGGATGCTTCTATATCCAAGTTTCTGCAGAGTGGACCAGCAACCCTAGGGGATGGAGAGGCTCCAGTTATTCTAGACATTACACATACTTCTGACCTGGCTCTTGGGGACCCATCCACTTGTCAGGGTCTCCGATGGCTCTTTCATGGTCTAGAGTTCCACTCAGACCCTTAGCATGTACCAAAAGACTGACAAATGTACTGTGGCATTTAAAAGTTAGTAATTTCCTAGAAGCTGGTGAGGGTTTCAATTCTTTCCTTAGTTGAGAAAGCAGCCTTATACATGTCACCTTACCTCTGTGGGCTTTTTCTTTTACTTGTAAAATGAAAGGAGTAAATGAGATGAGTAGTTTTGAATTTTCAAGGTGTGTGAGGTTAATGCAAAGTAAAGAGTGAATTCAAATGTATGCACTATTGATTGATGCTGTGGGGATGAGTAAATAAAAAATGATCAAAAAAAGAGTTTTGTAAATGGAACAGCACAGAATGTATTCTTTCGGGTCTGGCTTATTCCCCCCGCAGTGTAATGCTTGTTAGATTGTTCGCCATTTTGCGTATCAGCAGTTTGTTCCCTCTTACTGTAGTGTAGTACTCCACTGTATGAATATACTACAGTTTACTTATCCATGCCCGTTGATGGACATTTGGGGTGTTTCCAGTTTGGGGTGATAATGAATAAAGCTGCTATGAACATTTGTCTACAATCTTTCTTGTGGGCATGTGTTTTCTTATTTCTTAGGTAAACACATACCCAAGAGTGGAATTGCTGGGTCATATGGTAAATGTATATTTAACTCTGTAAGAAACGGCCAAGCTGTTTTACAAAGCAGTTATACCACTTTACATTTCCACCGGCAATGAATGAGAATTCCTGTTGCCAACACTTGGTATTTTGTACCCTAAACATATACACTGTATGATTTCATTTACTTGAAGTTCTTCAACTGGTGACATTAATCTGTAGTGACAGAAGTCAGATCAGTTGGTGGTCAGAGGCACACTTGACCGCCAAGAGGTACAGAGAGTGCTGGTTATTCAGGTAGAGACATCGGTCGGAACTCACCGAACTGTATGCTAAAAATGGGTTCATTTTATTTTGTGAAAATGATGCCTAACGAAGACTGATTTAAAACAATTTCTGTAACAACAAATGGATTCCTGAATAATAGGAATCCCTAGTTATTCTATATTTTTTCAATCCATTGATTCTAGACATGCATCTCTTCTTGGAGATATCTGTTCATTTCCAGATGCGTCTGAGTGGTCCTTTAATGTGGAAGGTTGAGACTGGACTAGATGATGTCTGAAGTCCTTGAAACTCCAATGCCCCAATCCTATATACTGCATGGCTGGTTATTCTAAGACCCGGTCACTACAGTGCCTAGATCTCCCCTTTCTTTGACTGTGGTCTTCTCCATGGGGCCGGTCAGCTCCCCTGCCCTGGCTGATGATGCTGTCATCCCAGAGAAATCTTGGTTGACCCAGAGCTGCTCTCCCAAGCTGCACCCTCCCAGCAGTTTGACAGCTGGTCTATTTCTGGAGCAGCGACCCTCGCAGGAGGCACCCTTTGCTCAGAATTAGTGGGTTAGGACTTAGTTCAGTAGAGAGACTGGCAACATACTTGGTCACGAGGATTTACGGGTTTGTCTTCTTTTTGTAGCAGTCATTCACGATTCAAAGTGATTCACTGCTTTTCAGTTTCCCGAGATTGAAAATGCACAGCACAGCAAATGATGAATCCATTGTTTATACTGTGCAGCTATTACCAAAGCACCATATGTTAACCCAGCACTGCCTACTCTGACTGGAGATTCGCCCCAGTACACAGGTGAACGTGTTCATGGTCACAACACCTGGAAAGTAGGTGAGACCCATGAAGGCTGGTGCTGCTGATGCTCTGAAACGCAGAGTCCCGAGCCAGGTTTCCTTGTCTATCCCCAACTCCTGCCTCCGAGATTGCTGCCCTCACTCAGTGCATTACAGGGGGGCCTCCCAGACCAACCCTACAGGACCACAGGGTGGCCCAGAATCATCTGGTCAATGTGGGATCAGGACGGAGGATTTTCCCACTCCGTTGTAAAAGGCAAATGTAGTCATAGTGGCTGATATCTATGGCTCTTCCCATGTCCTCTCTCCTAATCCCCACAGCAGCGCCATCCACACGGTGCCATCATTCTGCATAGTTTACAGATGAGAAAACTGAGACTGAGAGGTCAGGTGATTTGCTTAAGGTCACATAAATACTGGAGCTGGCAAGCCAACTTCACAATGCACGGAACCTGGAATCTAACAGAATCAGGAATCTGGCATGGAAAAGAATGCATGAATAATTACTCGTCAGCACTTCCCGTGTCCTAGGGGTCTTGTGGAATGGACAGTTAACTCTTGGTCTTCCATAGCATTTGTTTTCTCTCTGAGCAGCGGAGAGTGGCCGTATTCAGAGCCACTGCATCACCTTGTGGTCACTGACAGGAACTGCACCTCCCAAAGTCCAGATTCCTGGTTCAAGCTGACAGTTTTCTCCGAGCACCAAAGTTCTGTCAGTCCTCTGGAATCACAGCGGAAAAATTCTGCCACGATGGAAAAGAACTAGCCTTGACACGTGGGGCGGGCTGACCTGTGGAGCCAGGAGAGAGCAGCTTTCATGCATGCTCACCTAGCCGGGCTGCAGGCAGGGGACAGACAGATGCTTTCTGCAGTTCTGCTCCCAAGCAGGCAGCCCAATTTCTCTCTCTACCCTCAATTTTTTTTTGCCGAGTTCTCTGCACCCTGCTCCCAGTTTGCCATGTAATGTTGGCTGTAGCTGCGTCTGATTATCTTCCCTCCATGTTATTCTCCTCTGTGGACAGAAGGAAACGTGGATTCTTTGAATTAATTGGCTTCAAACGTTTCATGTTATTTTAGGTAAGCCAATATCGTTCGTGCCACATTACAAGCTACACAACCTCAGACAATTTCCATAACCTCAGTGAGCCTCCTCTGGAAAATGAGATAAGGGTATACCAAAGGTTTGGGATGATGAAATGAAATGCTGCCTTTAAAAACATTTACCCTGGGCCGGTGAGATGGCTCAGCGGCGTAAGCACCTGCCTGGCAAGCGCGAGGCCCCGAGTTTGACTCCCGGAACCCACATACGAGAAAAGGGCCGGTGATATCGCTCAGCGGCACGGGCGCCTGCTGGAGCACAAGGTCCTGAGGTCGACCCCCGGTACCCACAAAAAAAAAAAAAAAAAAAATTTACCCTAACTAAACATGTAAATACAGTGATTATCAGGAAGTAGTTCTTCCTCACTACTCACATTAGAGATAATGCCTTGTTTACAAGATGCAGTTCACTCTCTTGACTTCTTTGCACAAGGGGAACACATCTCCAGAAGATGTGGTGGTGAGCATTTGTTTGGGGGGGAGAGGTAGAAGAGATCAGGCAGCTTCCATAACCAGGAGTCACAGGGAATGCTTCCATCCACTTCGTTTAGAAGTACCAAAATAGCTGTTGAAATTTAGTCCCATTCTAGTACATATGATCACATTTAATCTTCGTGATCGTCCTGAGAGGTGTGGGAATACCTGCTTGCCTGTTTTACAGAGGAAGAGGCTGATGATTAAGAGGTGAGATGATTTCTCTTTTCTCTTCTCTTCTCTCTTCCTTTCCACACTGGGGATTGAAGGACCTTCAAACTGTACTCCGTCCCTGCCTCTTTTTTGTTTTTTCTTTTTCTTTTAAAAATTCTGATACAGGGTCTAAGTTTGCTAAGTTGCCTAGGCTGACCTCAAACTTGCAACCCTGCTGCCTCAGCTTCCCAGAGTACTGCCAATTACAGGCATCCACCACTATACCTGGCTTCAACATGATTTTCTCAGGTCCTGAGGGTAGCTAAGTGGAGATTAGAATGTGGATTTTCTTCTGATCAGGGCACCTTAATTTATCATGTATTGTGTTATCTCCCTAGAACACACGGCTTCCAAACCTTTTTGACATCTCCATAAGAAACACATTTTGCACAGAATACACTTTGACATAAATATACAACTGAAATGAAAATGTCAAGAGACAATACTTACCCTTAAGTACAGTGCATTCTATTCTGTCCTACTAATTAAACAGAGTTGTTCATTAAATTGATTCACAGCCCAATAGTGGGTTAAGATTTGCAATTTGGAGAGACCTCAAGATGGCGGATGAGTAAGAAGCAGGCAGCAAAACTCTCTCTAAAAGTTACCATTGGAACACGGGAATATAGCGACCCAGAAAGCGCAGGAGGGGGGGAGATGCCTCCCCGAAACCCAGAAAAGTTCTGAAGCGCAATCTGGGACCCCCGGCACCAGTGACGGGTGACTTCCAACAAAGAAGAAGGAAAGAAGGAGCAGACCGCGCGCGTGCACCTTCTACTATCCCGGGAGTTACAGCGCCGCGGAAGCTCAATTCTATGGACACACGGTGGCAGCTGGCGCCCAGGGAGCCCCCACAGAGGATCCTGAGACAGCGGCGGGGCAGGGGAGCGGCGGAGAACGGCGCTGACCGGTGGTGAGTGTCTCTCAGCCACAGCTGCCCCGCGCCAGAGAGCGACCGGCCGGGCGCCATTGTGGGGGGTGTGGCGAAACTCAGAGCGGCTCGGAAACTGCTCTGGGAACTTGTGCTCCGGACAGGGCAGCACAGGGCCTCTCAATTGAGCCCACGAAAGTGTGCTGAGGTCAGCAGGCCAACGAGACTGGACTCTCAGCCACACCTGTCCCGCGCCAGAGAGCGACTGGCCCGGCGCCATTGTGGGGGGCGTGGCGAAAAACCAGAGCGGCGGGAACCAGTGCAGGGAACCCGCGCTCCGGACAGCACGCTGAGCCTCTCAGGCCCAGGGATCGTGAAAGGGCGGCGAGAGCGGAGGCGAGCTAGACTGGTCTCTGCCTGAAAGTACGCGCCTCTGCTCACCACCCGCCAGAGGGCGCTCCTGGCTTACTGGGACGGACCTGCACAGAACAGGACTTTGTCACAAGGTACCTGCCTACAACAGAGTCAACACCTGGAACTGATTCTTTTTATATTTTTTATTTTTATTTTTATTTTTTATTATTATTTTTTTTCTCACTGATTTGTTTTTTTGTTCTGGCGAAGGGTTTTTTTGTTTTTGTTTTGTTTTGTTTTGTTTTTTGGTGGGGTTTTATTTTTGATCTGTCTGTTTTATTGTTTTTATCTTTGTTTTTGTTTCTGTATGTGTATTTGCTCTTTCCTTCATTATTCTCTCTGGTTTTTTATATGAGTGTAAACAGCGCCTCTAACTTCTTTGTGATTGTGGTTGTGATCTGTTCTTCCTTTTATCCCTTCCTTCTCTTTTTACCACCTGTCCTCTGCACTAGTGTCCCAATTTTAGTGGGATCCCTCTTGGTCCTCTAACCTTACATCTAATTCCTTCCTCTTCTCCCAATACTCTATTTCCTCCTTAACTCATCTTAAATTTAAACTCCTCAAGGAAAAATTGACATACATAGGACTTGTATACTGCATATAATTTTTCTGGTGTGTTTTAGATTTTGTTATATAACCGCAACTCTATACAGCTAAAAGTGGTAAATAACTGGTTAGCTCAGTCTGTCATTTTTTAGGCTGTGTTTGATGCTTTAGTTAACATTATAGCCAAATGTGAAATAATTGTTCTAAACATCTTTCCTTCCTGATATTTCATGATTGAGATTGACTAAGGGACACAGAAAATACAGTGGCACAGTACCAAAGAATCAAGGACTGGGCCAAACAGGTAGCAACTTCGCATACCCAACGAATTGAAGAGGTAGGATCTGGCAGAAAGCTCAAAACCTAAAAGCAAGCTCCACTTGGAAGATACTGCAGAGAAGTAGTCATCTTCTAAAGATCTTAAACACTAGCAATAAAGTAACCTACTATAGGTAATTTGCAAACATCACCCCAGGAATTAAAGAAAGAAAAAATGAGACGACACTTAAACAAGATGCAACCACACACATCCAATTCACCAAAGGCAAACCTAGGTAGCAACGAGGTGGGACAATCCGAAAGCCACCCACCTGGCCTATCTGAAGTGGTAACAACAAAGCAACTGAATGAGGTTCTGGAAAAAATTAAAACAGAAATAATCTCACAGATAACTGCAGAGATAATGTCTACAATGAAGACCATGCTTAAGGACACTATAGCTGATACAGACAAAAAAATAGATGAACTTAAGAAAACTATAGAAACCATGAATGCTCAGCATAGGAAAGAAATGGAATCTATAAGGCAGATTCAAGCAGATATCCAAGAGATAAAAAATTCCATTGAAAGTATTTGTAGCAGAATAAGCCAATGCGAGGACAGGATCTCAGATATAGAAGACAGGCTTGCAATTAGTGATCATGAAATGGAAAAATTCTTAAAAATAGCAAGGGACCATGAAAAATCAATTCAGCAGCTGCTAGATGACTCAAAGATAAACAACTTAAGAATAATTGGAATAAATGAAAAAGCAGGAGATAGCATCAACGACATTAAAACCTTGTTCAAAGACATAATCAGGGAGAACTTTCCTGGAAGAGAAAAGGAATTTGACACCCCTATAAGTGAAGCTTTTAGAACACCAACTAGACATGATCAAAAAAAAACTTCAGCCAGACATATTATAGTCAAGATCCCAGAAATTCAACAGAAGGGCAGAATCTTAAAAGCTGTTAGGGAGAAGAGACAAATCACCTATGAAGGAAAACCCATCAGAATCACAGCTGACTTTTCAGCACAAACCCTCAATTCAAGAAGAGCTTGGAATGATGTATTGCAAGCTCTAAAGGAAAATAATTTTCAGCCCAGATTGATGTACCCTGCAAAACTATCTTTCAAAATTGATGGAGAAATAAAATACTTTCATGACAAAGAACATCTGAGAAAATTTATGACCACCAAACCAGCACTCCAAAACGTTCTGAAGGACATTCTAGAAAGAGATAGGAACCCCAACAGAAGGAATCCACCAGGCAGGGCAAATAATTAAATAGCCGGAAAGCGGAAAAACAAAGAGTGGGAACCAACAACAGGAAAATATCATGACAAGTCAATACATATCAGTTTTAACCATCAATGTTAACGGTCTCAATTCACCAATCAAAAGGCACAGACTGGCGAAATGGATCAAGAAGCAAGATCCAACAATATGCTGTATACAAGAAACACATTTAATTCAGAAAGAAATTCATAGACTGAAAGTCAAAGGATGGAAAACAATACTCCATGCCACAGGAACCCAGAAAAAAGCAGGGGTAGCTATTCTTTTTGCAGACAAAGTGAACTTCAAGCCAAGAAGGATTCAGAGAGATAAAGACGGTCATTACATCCTTGTAAAGGGAACAATCCAAGAGGAAGAGATAACGATCATAAATATATATGCATCAAATACCAATGCACCCAGCTATATAAAACAAGTACTAAAGGACATGAAAAATCAAATAAGCACTAATACAATTATATTGGGAGATCTCAATACTCCACTGTCACAAAAAGATAGATCAACTGGACAGAAAATCAATAATGAAATAGTAGAACTGAACCAAACTTTGGAACAAATGGACTTAGTAGATGTCTACAGAGTGTTCCATCCCACAACATCAGAATACACATTTTTCTCAGCTGCACATGGGACGTTCTCCAAAATAGACCACATACTAGCTCATAAAACCTGCTTAAGTAAATGCAAAGGAATTGAAATTATCCCATGCATATTATCAGACCATAGTGCAATGAAATTGGAAATCAATGGCAAAAGATCCCACAAAAACTCCCTAAACACATGGAAATTAAACAGCATCCTCCTGAACAACCAATGGGTCACAGATGAAATTAAAGAAGAAATTAGTCACTTTCTACAACTGAATGATAATGACAGTACAACATACCGGAACTTATGGGATACAATGAAAGCAGTCCTAAGAGGGAAATTTATAGCATTAAACACTTATATCAGGAAAATAGAGCAAGCGCAAATAAACAACTTAAGGGTGAACCTCGAGCTTCTAGAAAAAGAAGAGCAGGTTAAGCCAAAAGCCCGTACAAGGGAGGAAATTATAAAGATCAGAGCAGAAATTAACGTATTGGAGAATAAAAAAACAATACAAAGAATCAATGAAGCAAAAAGTTGGTTCTTTGAAAGAATAAATAAGATTGACAAACCCTTATCCAACCTTATTAAAAAAAGAAAAGAAAAGACTCAAATCCATGCAATTGAAAATGAAAAGGGTGATATCACGACAGACCCTGCAGAAATCCAGAAGATCATCTATACCTATTTTGAAAATTTATATTCTACTAAGATGGAAAATGCAGAAGAAATGGACAGATTCCTAGATTCGTATGAATTACCAAAGCTGAATCAAGAAGATTTAAAAATCCTAAATAAACCAATATCAGCCAATGAAATTGAAGATGTAATTAAAAACCTCCCAACAAAGAAAAGCCCAGGCCCTGATGGATTCACTGCCGAATTCTACAAGAAATTTAGAGAAGACCTAACGCCCCTACTTCTCAAACTTTTCAATGAAATTGAAAGGGAAGCAATACTCCCAAATTCATTCCTGGAAGCAAGCATTACCCTGACACCAAAACCAGAGAAGGACCCAACTAAGAAAGAGAACTACAGGCCAATCTCCCTAATGAACATAGATGCAAAAATCCTTAATAAGATACTGGCAAACAGAATCCAACAAATCATCAAGAAGATTATACACCATGACCAAGTTGGATTCATCCCAGGGATGCAGGGATGGTTCAACATACGTAAATCAATAAATGTAATACAGCATATTAACAGAACCAAAGACAAAAATCACATGATCATCTCAATAGATGCAGAAAAAGCTTTTGACAAAGTCCAGCACCTTTTCATGATAAAAACCCTACAGAAAATTGGAATAGAGGGTCTTTATCTCAATCTGGTAGAAGCTATCTATGACAAACCAACAGCCAATATTATACTAAATGGCCAAAAACTGAAAGCCTTCCCTCTAAAATCAGGAACAAGACAAGGATGTCCACTGTCCCCACTCTTATTCAACATAGTTCTGGAAACTTTAGCCAGAGCGATTAGACAAGAGAAAGAAATAAAAGGAATAATGATTGGAAAGGAAGAAGTTAAATTATCATTATTTGCAGATGACATGATACTCTACACAGAAGACCCCAAAAACTCCACTAAAAAACTGCTAGATTTAATAAGCAAATTCAGTAGTGTAGCTGGATACAAAGTCAATACTCAAAAGTCAATAGCCTTCCTGTACACAAATAACAAACTTACTGAAAGAGAAATTAGGGAAACAATACCTTTCACAATAACATCCAAAAAAATGAAATACCTAGGAATCAACCTCACGAAGGATGTAAAAGACCTCTATACTGAAAACTACAGTACTCTGAAAAAGGAGATTGAAGAGGATATCAGAAAATGGAAAGATATCCCTTGCTCCTGGATAGGAAGAACCAATATAGTGAAAATGGCCATACTTCCAAAATTGTTATACAGATTTAATGCAATTCCAATCAAAATTCCAACAGCATATCTCACAGAATTAGAGAAAACAATCCTAAAATTCATTTGGAATCAGAAGAGACCTAGAATAGCAAAGGCAATTCTGGGCAACAAAGGCAAGGCAGGGAGCATCACTATCCCCGACTTGAAATTATACTATAAAGCTACTGTGATAAAAACAGTGTGGTACTGGCAAAAAAACAGACCTGAAGATCAATGGAACAGATTAGAAGATGCTGAAACAACCCCAGACATACTAAGCCACCTTATCTTTGACAAAGGTGCCAAACACATTCGCTGGAAGAAAGATAGCCTCTTTAATAAATGGTGCTGGAAAAACTGGCTCTACACATGCCGAAGATTAAAACTAGATCCATATCTTTCACCATGCACTAAACTAAATTCAAAATGGATCAGAGATCTAAATATTAAAACAGAAACATTAAATCTGCTGGAAAGTAGGATAGGTAAAACCCTTGGAGACATTGGTGTAGGCAAAGACTTTATGAATAAAAACTCAACCGCACGGGAACTATCCCAAAGAATCAATAACTGGGATCTCATCTTATTAAAAAGCTTTTGCACAGCAAGAGAAACCACCAACAGAGTGAAGAGACAACCCACAATGTGGGAAAAAATGTTTGCCAGCTGTTCCTCAGACAAAGGATTACTATCGAGAACATATAAAGAACTCAAAAAAATCAGACCTCCCAAATTTAAAGACCCACTCCAAAAATGGGCATCTGAGATGAATACACATTTCTCAGATGAAGAAATACTAATGGCAAATAAATATACAAAAAAATGTGCAACATCACTAGTCATTCGAGAGATGCAAATTAAAACAACACTGAGATACCATCTCACCCCAGAAAGAATGGCTACTATAAAGAAATCAACTAATAACAAATGCTGGAGGGGCTGTGGGGAAAAAGGAACCCTTCTTCACTGTTGGTGGGAGTGTCGACTGGTACAGCCACTGTGGAAGTCAGTGTGGAGATTCCTCAGAAAACTAGGGTTGGAGGTCCCATTTGACCCAGCTATTCCCCTTCTGGGCATCTTCCCAGAAGAATTAAAAACATCGTACCACAGTGATATATGTGCACCCATGTTTATAGCAGCACAATTTGTAATAGCCAGATCTTGGAAACAACCCAAATGCCCATCAACTGAGGAATGGATAAGAAAGATGTGGTATTTTTATACAATGGAGTACTATTCAGCCATAAAGAAGGATAAACTGGAGACTTTTATAGGTAAATGGATGCAACTCGAGAAAATACTCATAAGTGAAATAAACCAGAAGCACATGTGTAAGCATCGTATTATCTCTCTAGTATGAGAAACTGAAAGAGTAAATAAGATCCAAAATGTACAATAGGCATGGTGAATCAAAAAGAAACTGGTCAAAAGGAAAGAGAGACTGGAATAGGGAAAAGAAAGAAGGGAAAGGGAAAAAAATTGTGTATATATATATATATATAAGATGGTTAAGATAGATACACTACCATTTTTACTTAGTTCATTGAAGAGTAAGGTTTGTGCCAATAATGGTTGGACAATTGAATGCTAATGTCTGGTGTCCTGAATAACTAACTTAAAGATAGTGATACGTAATGTATTAACCATTGTTACCCTCCTATTATGTTTGTTTGAAAATTTGTTCTTCTTTTGATTTGTTTTGTTTTTTCTTCTCTTTAAAATAAAAAAAAAAAAAAAAAAAAAAAAGATTTGCAATTTGGAAGAACATGATTTATAAAGTTCTCAGTCTCCATACGACATGCCACCATTACAATTGACCTGGCTTCAAATGGATACCAGGCATCTAAGAGAATGGTTATGAAAATAAGATGAACTCAGTTCCACCAGCTAGAAAATATTCTCTAGTGCAGGCAGATTAACTCTTACAAATCTTTTAACACATGATTTTAAATCTCTTAAGTAACTGCATTAGTTACTGTGTTCTATCCCATCTTGGAGACAACACATATCCCTCACAATCATGATCGCTTCTTTACACACCAATCTCTACCACCCCAATTTCATCGCTTAAGGAAGGGGCTATTCCTCCTTCCCAGGGCATTCAGCAGTTTGTCTGGCAGGTGCTTGGTAAGTGTTGGCTTACTAGATAAGTAAAAAAATGAATAGCAGCAGTCCAACTTTCTTGTTATTTCCATTATTCAAGGTACTTTTAAGTTCAAAGAACCAAAGTGACAACTTAATATGTGTAAGATCTGTGCGATACAAATCAGTGGCTCTGTGCCTCACCTACTGGTGCCACCCTGGGAAATGCAAGTCATGAAGAAAGGAGGCCATGCAGGGCTCTAACTCATTCATTCACACCTACTGTCCAGCATGTTGCTGAGCCAGCCTGTCCCCTTCACTGGAGATCATTTTGTAGCAGGCTTTTTTCCTTTTCCTTTGGTGACCTATTCCCTAACTTCTCTGAAGCCTGAAGACCTTCAATATGAGCCTGACCAATGAGACCTAACTGCGATGCAGAACTATGAGCTTTGGCTCAGCAGCTCCATTAGAAACGTAAGCTCATGCCACGCTTTCAGGACCCTACCTCGAAAGCACTGGTGCTTCGCTGTGTCCCGCGGCCTTGCCACACTGCCAGGCCCACTGGGGAGAGTTAGGACTACACACTCACACAACACAAGAGAGAAAGCCAGGCAGCTGGAAGCAGCAGACGAGACTTCAGGTCCAAGGTGCTGGCCTGCTGCAGGTACACACCCACGCGAGGGCCAGCGCCCTTGATTGCTCAGGCAAGGTCCAGGGTCCCCAGGACCCATAGGACGTCAGAGCAACGCCAGCCTTGCCTGATAGACTGATTGGTGGGAAGCAGCACACTTCAGCTGCCTTTGGGAAGGCCAGGAGTCTGCATTGACATCCTTTTCTCCAGGCAAGAACAAATTGGCCCTTATTCACATGAACGTACCCAAGGACGCCTGTACCACCTCCACGGTTGCACACGCTGAGCAATGCTCAGAGATGCAAAGGGGAAGAGGCTGGACCAATGCCATGTCTTTTGTCTCTGAAACAAATCAGGGCAGGAAAAAGGTTGCAGTGCAGTCCTCAAGGCTTTGCTTTGGATTTCTGTGAACAGTCATGAATAGTGATGCAACCAATACAAAATTTAAAAGCCAATGTATAATCTACAGTCTCATATTTACGTGATTTAAAAATGCCAATTTTCTCTCTAGATTTAGTGGTAGTATTGTTTTATGACAGGAATAGAAGTGGTTTTTACAAACTGCAAGTGAAGATAATAAGCTACCTGAAGAAAAAATAACTCAAGCTTTAGGTTCAGGAAAATCTGGTTTTGGGTGGTGACCCTCAGTTTCCATCTGACACTTCACATAAGGACTGCTGTCAGGACTAAATAAAGTGTAATCAGTGAATTTTTAAAATCAACCAATTCAGTCTTCCTTTGCAATATGTAATTTTCTGTATGTAAGTATGTACATATGTTTATATGTCAGCTTCCATGTATACTTCACAGCTGGCTGTATAAAAATGACAAAGTATTCACAAAGTACTCATCCCAACAACCCTTCAGAGCTGACTGAAGTAGAAGAGAAAAAGACACTATATTAAAAGATAATAAAAAATTAAGTACCATAGGGAAGGCCTAGATGGGTAATTTATAAATAGAGGATGAGACATGTGTAGTGGATGGGGGTTGAGATACATCAGTATTTTAATTATTTTTATGTCTTTAATCCAGACAATTTGGAAACTTTCGTGACTATTAAAGGGAAACGTAGATTCCTTCTGTTCCCTGGGTGAAGCGCGGAAGTCAAAGCGCGCATCTGTGCAACGGCCCGCGGCGCGCACACTCACCTTTCGTTTCCTGGGAATGGGCTCGTCGAAGAGCAGGTTGCCGGCCTCCGCCTCGTCGATGCCGTCGTCCGGCTGCGCAGGGCTGCGGAAGGGCTTGAAGCTGTCCGCCGACAGAGGCGGCGACGGCGTGGACGGGTTGGACTGGTCGCTGGGCGCGCTCCAGCTCCAGTAGCCGCTGCTGCTCGTACTGGACGGCACGCACCCCGCCTCCTTCCAGGACCCGCTGAGGCCCTCTGCGTGCAGGACAGACAGTGTCAGGGCCTGGGAGGGCAGCTGCGCTCGCTGTGCAACCCCTGCCCCAGCAGCTGGCAAAACTGACCACGTGTGTGCATTTCTATCCTGTCTGCACGTCCCTCCTCAATCACATTACAGTGCCTAATAGTTTCCTTATTTTAAACACACGACAACAGGCTTTTCTAAGCGTACTCTGATGTGTGCTCTACTGTGCCGGCATAGCTCCTTGGAGGAGAGTGAAGATTGTAACAAAACAAGTGCTGTAGATTTTCTTGCTCATGAAGTTTGGAGAGCGCTGCGTTTACTGGCTGCAGGGTTTCTGAGAGGGATATTATTATTTACAGTCTTCTCCCAAATGATTTGGTCACCAAGTGTTCTCCCTCCCAATCCCAACTTCAACTTTTTAAAATAGGAACTACTTGCAGGAGTATGATTTTTGGAATATATGTATAAGAAGTTAAGGATTTAAGGCTCTAAGAGAAATACTACTTTCTGGATAGTTATTTAAAGCCATTTTCCAAACTGCTTATTACAACTAAAGGGGACTCCATCCTGTGAGTGTTTTACACCTAGCCATGCTCCTTCACACTGGGGCAACTTCCTTCTCCAGAGTAGGGGCTACCGTCCACCCCTCTCACCCACGAGGAACCTGAAGCGCTGGAGGTTAAATGTCCTGCTAGGTGACACATAAGTGACCTTGGAGAGTCCCTGCTGTCATCCCCCCAGTGCACAGGGTCCCTGTGATGATGGGAACTTCCTCTATTCGCTCTGGCAAAACTGAGATCAGTTAGGAATTTATTTGCAATAATTACTAGTAAGATTGATGTTCAGTTTTACCTTTCTACTTGTGATAGAAAACACTATGGGAAATGTTTGCTAATGTGGAAAGATTTTTGCCCAGTTAGAATGTCTTGGGGGGGGGAGGCGGAGTATCTTTTAATCACTGAAGATTTGCTTTACCTTTCAAGATGCCCACATTTAATTAGCATTTGTATAAATTCGGCTTTCCTTCTGGATAATTTCTCCTTCATATTTATGTGCATTTGGAATATATTAAAACGCTATTCTAACTACAAGGAAGAAAAAAACTCCCAAAATGCCTCATTAAAAAAATACTGTCAATGTCTGTATAATTAATAATGAAGTGAAGACTAGCATTCATGGGGAAATTTTCTAACTACCTTCCCTAATTATAGATTTCCAGTATATTCCTCAACTATGCGAAACAAAGTTTAAAGGCGTAAAGTTTTAAATTGAATCAGGAGAAGTTACCCATCTCATCACAGCAAGGTTCTGCCAGAATCAAATGGCTATTTATTCAGGCTCACAGCTTACCAGCATCAACAAAACCAAATTAGCGGCTCGCTCCCTCCAGCCTACAGATCTACACCCCAGAGGAGTGGAGCCGCCTCTTAGAAACGAGAAAGCACCATCCAGTACCACAGGACCTCCACAGAGGCCTTACAGAAGGCTGGAAGGCTGGGGGAGATGTTCCCTAGTGTGAAAACCTCACTTGGCAGGCCCAGGAGGCTTACGAACATACCTCGTCATGCGGCTGTACAGTAAAATCAAATGTGTGGTGCTAGATGGGCGATCACATTATATAGGAGGAAATGAATTTACTGTGAGAACCATTATTGCAGTGTGGTTACATCGCTTCACAGCAATGTCAAAAGTGAATTTGCTTAGCAATTTGTGAATGGTATTTCCTGGAATACTATTTAATCTGAAGTGATATAAAAATGAATTTTTCAGAAAAAAGTTAGGACTGATTTGTAGCAGTTCTTAGGGTACAGCGTCTGCCCATCTTATGCAAGTAATCACCAAGCTTGCAGGTAGGTCTGCGGGCCTCTGCTCTCTGCAGACCCACCTCCTGACGGAATAATCCTTGTCAGGCCCAGAAAGGGATCACAGCAGTATCCAAAAATGTACCCATATACAGTCATTCTGGAGAACATATTTTATTCCTAAAAAATGTGAATGCTTCATTGTCATAAACTGATTTCCCTATTTAAAAATTTGCTTCCTATTGCAGACTAAATGAAGTATCAGACAATTGGGGGTTATTTGCGTAATTATTTTTTTAAACCATAAATGAACACTGAATTACTCTATTACTATGCTAACAAAAGTTTGCTTTGAAAGTTTTAATTCTAACCTTTAAATACAAAGGAACATTAAAAAGGTTTTCAATTAAAAAAAAAGAATACAGAGGTAAAAATAATGATTAACTTAAAATGGATCTTTTTTTCCCTCTAACACATCTGCCTTTTTCCTAGAATGTTTTGGTTTTACTGTACTCCTTTGTTAGCAGTACTGCCAAGCTGAGAAAGGTAAAGCAGGACACCCCCTTGCCGAGTGGTCCCCAGAAAAGGGGTTGGTCACTGCACAGGGGTGGCCAGTCTCATTGCGAGGAACCTGACCTCCTCCAGGCTGGGGATTGGGCAGAGGAACGGCACTCCAGCTCACGGTGAGTCAAGCTGCCGGGCACTCCTGATTACTGACACTAATTTGAATTCCTAGCATCTCAATTGTTCTTTCCACATCTAATGGGGTTGCAGTAGGTTTAGATGAGGACTCGCTGGATACTGCACCAATTTATTCTGATACTTCATACTTTCAACCAAATTGTGTGAGCCATAGCTCAATTGAGCATGATTGGCTGTTCTGGTGTTGGAGAAAAGCTTTCCATTTCTGGTAAATCTTATTCAGAGCCCAAATATTTACCAGTACATCTATCCCTCTGCCTTTGTTCCTGTACCTTGCTGAGGTACACCAACTGCCTGGAACTTATCCCTGACACACACTGTCCTTCATCCTCTTTGTCCATCACCGAGCTCTGGTGCTTCTATCATCTTCATCTTTCTCACTGTGTCTGCACAGCCCCACGGTGACCAACAAGGTTCAGGCCATCCACATGGTTTTGGTTGGTTTTGCCTGTGCTCCTAATACTGTACTAACTTTCTGCTCCCTGATCACCTTAATAACTCTTGCATAGTCTCAGAATAAAGTCTGAACTCCTAGCCAGGAAAACATGGCCCATCATGTTAAAGCACCTGCTTTATCTATTTAACATCATCTCATACCGCCTGCTCTCTTGATTTATCATTCTGAATTATATGAAGCAATGTTATATCATAATTAAGAGAGCAGATATGGAATCAGAAAGGACTGGAATTTCAGCTCTGCCACTTCTAAGCCAATTAATTCCTATGCACCTCAGTTTATTCATCTGCAGTGTAATGATAACATCTTACAAAGTTGGGAGAATTATGTAAGATAAAGTAAGCACAATACTTGACAAATATAAGTGTTCAATAAGTGATAGTAATATGGCCATGACTGATGGTCTCTTTTTTTTTCCCAAATAGAATGCTATGGTTTAGATCTAGAATGTCCTCCAAAGGCCTCAGTGTGCAGAGGTGAGGCTTTTGGAAATGATTAGACCACGGGGGCGCTGTGCTCATCAGTGGATTGATCCACACGGGAGTGCAGAGCAAAATGTGCTGCTATGAGGTGGGGCCTAGGTGGAGGTGGGTTGCTGGGGGGTTGACTGGAAGGGGGTACCTCCCTCCACACTCCCTTCTCTCTGCTTCCTGGCCACCATGCCAGGAGCAGCCTTCCTCTGCCTGACCCTTCCACCACAGCCTTCCTGCCTTAAAGCCGGCGACTGCACTGAGAATGTAAGCGCAAGCAAACCTCTCCTCCTTTAAGTTGTGGGTGTCAGGCACTGTGTCTCAGTGATGAGCCAGTGACTAAGATAGAGACTGCATACTCCCTGGGTGTATGGACACTGTTTTCCGGTGTTGCTTTCAAATCATCTAGATGGCACCTGATAAATAAATATATACATGCATATACACACACACACACTAAATTAGTGAATGGACTAAATAATACTTCTACTAGATTAAGGAGCCTTGGCTGATGCTTTTTAAAAAGTTTTAGACTTTAGTGAGTTCTTTGATCCAACTACATCCCCAATCAAACAGTAAAAGTGCTAGGGAAAATAACTTCATCAGACCAATTTCCATTTACTTGGGAAAAAGGAACACAACTACTGCAAAGATGTGTTTGGAAAGACAGAAAACAACTGTCAGAACTCAACAGATGTGAACTGAAAGGACAGGCAGATGAGACATGGGGCTCTCTGGAAAGATCTGGAGGAGGCTGATAGCGTTGGTGTCTCCATTTCTTCACACTTCCCCCAGCTTCCAGGTTAACTGTTTGTGTGACAGGAATGAGGCTCCTCGAACTCAAAGAAAGGCCCTGCTCTTGGTATCAAGGGCCCTTCCCACGCCCACATCCTGCATTTACCATTTGGCCGCACAGGAGGGCTTCGAACCAATGGGCTGGTTGACAAGCTGGTTAGTACCATTGCTGCGGTCACCTTGTCCATGTCTAGTTCCTCTGAAGATTTTCTGTAAAAGAGGAAGCAGCATTGTTAATCATGCTCACTCTGCATCCTTTCTCACTCTGGGCCAAGCAAGGTACCATATGCCACCACACACGTACTTCTTTAAAAGTTATCCTCAGCAGGATCTAATGTTCTGCTGCCTTTGATGAGGAACCTGAAGTGAAGAGGGTAATTTGTTCCATGAAAGCCATACATATCAGGAAAAGGATTCTCTCATTCATTGTTCACTTAACCACTATTGAGTGTGCTAATGGGAAAGACACTGTTCTGGGCACAAGTGATATGTGATAAACATGCAGACAAGGTTCTTGGTGAAGGCCATAGACGGTGGACATGCAGGGACTGCGGGTGGGCTGCACTGCAGGGAGTCAGGAAATGTCTTTCAGAGGAGGTGACGTGAGGTGAAAAGTGAAGGCAGGAGAGCTGGTCCTCAGGCGTTGAAAGTGCGCCCTGAACAGCAGCAGCAGCCCACACAGAGGGGGAGGCAGCAGGGATGTGTGCGCGATATCTGAAGAGGGAACAACAGCGAGGAAGAGTGGTGCAAGGCTGGACATATGGGGTCCTGTGGCCAGGGAAGGTGTTTCGATTTTGTTCTAAGTGGAATGGAAAGTAACCAAAAGGCTTTCAGCAGGTCTAGTGACATGGTGCGACTGATCTTTGTAACATAATACCTGAGCTGCCATATGGAGAATGGATCTTAGGGAAAGCAGAATAGAAAAGGGCAGCCAGTTAGGAGATAACTGCTAGGAGTCTAGACAAGAGAGAGCAGCAGTGTCTTGGAGCAGGGTAGGGCAGTGGGAGGTGACTTGGAGGGACCAGCTGACGCACTGGGTGGGGAGATGAGTAAAAAGCCGAGACTCAGGATGGTTCACAGTGTCATGGGCTTTAGCAAAAGCTAGAGCTATTTACTGAGACCAGAGAGACTGCAGGATAAGTGTGATTACGGGTGTTTAAACTCCAGTTTTGCTTTTGTGTTTTCTTTTCCGCATTCTACTAGAGAAAAGAGTAGGACATAGGAAGAGTCACCACCTTGTTAAAGTGAAAGCCACAGAGAGTCATTCATTGTGATGAAGAGGTCGCTTGGTTCATTCATTTTGGTCAGGTAACCCTGAATAAAGAAGGTCCATAAGATAATGATCATGGTGACTGAAATCAGCTTGGTTAAACTTATTTCAATAAAAAAGTTAAATTTGAGGGGCAAAAATTTATGTAGTACATTGACATCAAATAAACTGCACCACCTCCGGAGAGATGAACATTTTCCAATTAGGGAACAGCCGAAGAAGCACAGCAGAGGATTAGTAACCCATATCCACAAATGAATTGTCACTTTGACAAATGTGGCTTTCACTCACAGGTGCACTCTGTAATCTGTAAAAGCAATGAACTCTTAAAGTTAGAAACTTCACAGCACTGCTTTGCAACATAGTGGGGGAAAGAAATTCCTAAACTGGGGGAAAAAAATCAAATGAAATGGTTCCCAGTTTAGGGAGGTTATTGAATTTCATCATAAAGCTACAAAAATTATTACAGTTTGGATCTCCAGTGTCCACCATGGTACCAAGTTACTTAGCAAAGGCTGTTCTTTCAATCCTAGCCACCAAAAGACTGAAATCTTTGACATTTTCCTCTATAATTCTTCTCAAACCTCCTTATGCTGTTTCTTAGCAAACTGTTCCATCAAAAGACAAATTACTAATTTCAGAGACTGGTGATTAAAAATACGTCTATAAAGCAAGCTTGAGTGCACAATGAAATTCTCTCCGTGGAAGTTTTTAAGACAGTTTCATACACAACCCCTGCTCATTCCGTCAGCATACCATCTAATTTACAGTAGTCATCCTTTACAAAAGCCCCATACATGGGAGTAGAGGTGATTCCAGTTTCCCTCAGAAGTAAAACCTCTTAAAATAGCACCAAGAAAAGAATGCAAAGCACCTCAAGGTCACTCTGGGTGTTTTCTTGCCTCAGTTTCCCTGAGTAGTCGTGGTCACAGAGGGAAGGCTAAACTGGGGGCCTGGAAGGGAGGGGCTCGTTAGACACACTGTCTGGGCCCCGGGGCTCTGCCAGTGCCAGGTCCTGCCATGTGGATCACATGTGGGCAGCCCTGCTGTCACTTCTTCCAAGACCAAATCACAGGAGTGGCTGACTTCCTTTCCCAACTATCGGTTTTCTTTTTCTCTCACTGACAGAAGATTTATGGACCAGCCTAAGAGGCCCATGCAGCTGGCACAGGGGAATGACCGGACCTTGCAGGGAGCAGTCCCCTTGGCCCTTCTCCGATGCCTAAAGGGACTTTTCCTTCTTCTGTAGGGATCTTTCCCCCTCTCCTTTATTTGCCTTGTATTTTTTAGTGCTTCCTTTTTCCACACCTAAGATGAATATTTTGTTTTAGAGGTCTAACCGATAATTCAAAAGCTGGTTTGTGTGTTTCTTAAAAAATATGAAGATCGGGCTGGTGAGATGGCTCAGTGGCATAAGCGCCTGCCTTGCAAGCGCGAGGGCCCGAGTTCGACTCCCGGATCCCACATACGAAAAAGGGGGGCCGGTGAGACGGCTCAGCGGCTTAAGCGCCTGCCTTGCAAGCGCGAAGGCCTGAGTTCGACTCCCGGAACCCACATACGAAAAAGGGGCCGGTGATATCGCTCAGCGGCACGGGTGCCTGTTGGCGCGCGAGGTCCTGAGGTCGTCCCCCCGGTACCCACAAAAAAAAAAAAATATGAAGATCAACAGAGAATGCATCATTATAAAACGTGCATTTATTTTGCACTGCCAAACGTACTACTGCATTTCAAAATTACTACTGAGTATCATGAAGCAGATTTTCAATGAAGAATGAAAAGAAGAATAAACACTAGTATAATCAGAGTGTTTCTGTATCTGGATTTAGTTTGGTATTGGAGGTCAGCGACGACATCAAAGGAATGCACGGCTAATGACCCAGTTAACCTACATTTCTCAGGGAGTATTTTAATCATGCTACATGAAATGATACAGATGATATCGCCTTGTGCTAAGCTGTGTTTTTGTTTTTATCTGTTTAATTTCTTCTGGTACAGTACTATCTAATTACTGATTAATTGGTGCTGCAAATTCAAATCCTTATAATTAAACAGGAAGAGATGAATATACAAAGTAGCATTTGTTACACATTGAGGAAACTGCTGCAAAGGCCTTCTGGTAGATTTGGAATTGCTGAAAACAAAAGACACCAAGGGTGGTCCTAAATATTCTCTGCTAATATGAAACTGAAGTTGAATTTACTACTGAAACCTTATCAATCACGTTTACTAAAGGCTGGGACCTTTCCAATTAATCTTTTCTCTAGACTTACTTGAGTATTGTACAACTTAATAATATGTGGAATTATTTTTAAAATAATAGTAATATTCAGCCAAGTGTGGTGGTACATAGCTATACTCCCAGCACTTTGAAAGGCTGAGGCAGGAGCATCACAAGTTCAAACCCAGCCTGGACAACTTAACCAGACTCTGTCTCAAAATAAAAAATATGGGTCCTCAGTTGGAAGGCCCTGGGTTCAACCCCCAGAACAACACTCACACACAAAAAGTAAAATTGTCATTCTGTATGCCATTTGTTCCTCGACCTGACCTGGCTTCCATGGATGGACAGGATGTTAGGAAGGGGGAATCACATCAGGAAAGAGCAGAGGCCAGTGCTTAGCCTGCTAGGAGACTGCGCAGCAGTCCTGTGTGTAGGCAGTGGAAGGTGGAGATGAGGGCAGGCAGGGGGCAGGGGGCAGGGGGCAGGGGGCTGTGTGCGCTGGGCTGAGTGGTTTTTTGTATTATTTTGTGGTGCTAGGGAATCACCCAGGCCTGGTGCATGCTAGGCAAGTGCACTGCCGCTGAGATACATCCCCAGACCGCGTTCTTTAAGCAGAAAGAAGCCAAGCCAGTGCACTCACATGAACCTGGGATACAGAGGATCAATCTGTGTTTTAGAAACATGTCACAGAGCAGGAAGAAACCAAAGGCAGGCTATTCAGCTGATTAAAGTCTTAACTGAAGCTCCAAGTATGAGACTAAATGGGACAGCACAACGTATTCTGCCAGAGTACAGATCTTCCTCGATTTCTGCAAAGGCTGCGTTCCAGCGGTGACGCCATGATGAAGAGCACTGCTGCGGAACCAGCACTCGTGTGGCTTCAGATCCAGTCTCTGCATGACTACCTGTGTGACTCTGGCTAAATTCCTTAAACTCTCTGAGTCTCATAGCTCTGTTTCCTCACCTGTACAAAAAACCTAAAATTCAGTTTGCTGAGAGGCTTCAGTGAGAATATGTGGACCCCAGCATGAGCCCCCGCAACAGCCCAAGTCCCACCTTCAAATTCATGAATGCATCTGTAGCATTTCCCCCGGGAAAGGGGAAAGTGTAAGACTGCTCACTTACTCTTCTTACTCAGCACCAGTGCTAGCAGTTGTTGCTTTGCTTTGCTTTGCTTTTTCTTAGAAGTGGTGGTGAGAGGCGTTATTTCTCATAAAGAACAAAACTGTTATAATAACTTCGTAAGTTCCTCTGTGAAGAGCGGTGACTGGCACATGGAGGAGGAGATGCCTCTCACTAGGGCTCCGCGTTGCTGCTGGAGCAGAGCTGCAGCTCAGTACCCTGAGAGTCTTGGCTGGACTGTCCATCCGCAGCCAAGCCTGGCGTGCCCGTGTGGACTCTGTGCTTTAGCATTTATGCTGTCGGAACTCACTCTTGGAGCATGTGCTATGCACTAGAAGCTGCACTAGATGTTAGAATTATAGTCTCCATAAAAAATGACAGTGACTGCCCTCCTGAGCTCCAAGCTAGTGGAGAACCAGACCTTACTCATACACACACAAGTAAAAGTAAAGTTCAAATGTGACACATTAGAAGTAGCAGCATGGATTTAACGAGGACCTACCTACGTGGCCTGGGATGGACATGCACCTGGTGGCAGAAGAGCCAGGGCAAGGCTGTGTTGGAAAGGGTGGAAGGAATGACCATGGTGTGTAGTACGCCTGAGAGGGGACAGCCCTGGAGGGGGCTTCCGAGTTCTGTGAGGGTTTCATGCTTGTCTTCAAGGCCCTGGGAGGCAGTGAAGTGTTCCCAGCAGCGTGGGGTGGGGAGAGGCTGGGGGAGGCTCGGTGATACTATCAGATTTACTTTTCAGCAAGTTAACTCTGGCTACAGGGTGGAAAATGAGTTTCTTGGGTCTGACAACTGATCGTTTATCTGAGGAATTGACTGCCTGGTGACTGTGTCAGCAGATTGCTGAATGACATCATCTGTGACATGAAGAAGCCAGCAGTGAAGTATGCAGTGCAGCATGGTGGGTGGAGCTGGCTTGCAGGCCGAGGGTCTCATGCACGGGTGCGCAAGGCCGTGTGGCCCTGAGCACTCAGCTGTGGCCTTGCTCACAAGCTCAGCTATTGTTTGTGCCGCAAGAAGTCTTTTCTTCTTTTGAGCCACTTCACGTTTGAATGCTGTCTGCTTGGAGGGTGCTACAAACACGGTCTTCCCACTCACCCCACCAGCTAAGGGAGAGATGTTTTGCACCTCAGAGAGCTATAAAAGACATTTATCTGTAATTAAAGTGCTGTAGTAAGAAATGGAAATAAAAATGAATAATACCTTCCTTAAATTAGCACTAATCCAGTTCCTTAGCAACTACTGAAATCTGATGTCTACACCAAGTTTAGTCACTTTTATAACTTGTAATCATCTTAAAACAAGGAGTAACATGTAAGAATAAAATCTTGACTACTAGAAAGGCTATTGTAACTATCCTTAATCTTGGGACTTCCAGGAAAGCTTTAAGAGTTTAGAAAACTAGGTTTAGTAACTATTACATGTAGTTAAGCCCCCAAACTTTATTTTATTTCAACAGGAACTTTGTAGGAAAAGCAGTAAATGTTAACTTCTCCAATTTAATTTTAGTAGTTGTTTCTCTTAAAATTATAGTGTAGATTAGGGAAGTTGCAATAGAGTGTTCTGATGGAAAAATTAAGAGTAAATACATCCAAATACATAAGATAGGAGAGGCCAGAATTTGGAAACCATCTGTGATGAAGGATCATTTTAAAGAAAATTCTAATCTGTCATGGATCTACTTACAAAATACAAGAAAACAACAGACTGTGGAAGTCGCTGAAAATTCTTAAACCACTGGGAAATGGCAGAGTTCCAAGATCTGGCTGTAGGCGTGGAGGGTAGAGGAGGAGCAGAGGCGAGAGTCTTGGCCACAAATAGTGCAGCAAGTATTGGCTGGTCACTGATATCATTCAGGCAACTGGCAGGATTGAGGAGGAGAGGACAGTGTGGACAGGTGGTCCAAGCTCTCCACAATGGGGAAATGACCAAGATGTCAGCAGGGTCAAGCAAAGGTGCGGAGGTGGAGGAGCCTCAAAGCTCTCTCGAGGCCTATTCAAGGGCTGAGGGTGGTGTTCAGGGGGAGAGCACTTGCCTTGCACACACAAGGCCATGGGTTCACGCCCCAGCACTGGAAAAGCAAACACAAAACCCAACAATACCCCCCTCCCCCCAAAAAACAAAACTACAAGTGACAGACCAATGGCTAATTAACAGCAATGCGGACACAGACAAATGCCTTCTTGGGGAGCTCCCTTCCACTTTCAGGATAAGATCCAAACTCCTGTGCAGCAACATCTGGCCCCCTGGAGCTAGGCCTCCCATCTCTGGCCCGTTTCCTCACAAGTACTCTGCTTGCGCACTTCTGACTTGTGTGGCTTCTCCATGAGAGGATGCACTTACTTCTCCCCACGCCTTCGCACAAGCTCTGCCCTCTGCTTGGAACTGGCTTCCTCCTCTCATGCATCTGACCTGTTTCGGCTTGCCCTCCATCCTCAGTTCAGCCCCTTCCTTCCACCTGCAGCGCCGTGCCACACCAGGATCCTGGCTCCTTGTATTGTCGTTTTAATCCCTGTGAAGATTGGGGTTCAGCCTTCACCTCTGTTCTCAACATCTGTAACAAATGCTTGCTTAGGGTGAGTTCTTCTTGAAGGTTTTTGGGAGAAAGCAGCATCAAGTGATGGTGACAGTAGCTGGGGGTGGCAGGGAGAGGCACAGATGCATCTGAAAAACTTCTTCAGTTGTTCTCTCCTCACATGCTATCATCTTATTAGACCTGGTGATTTATTCATTTCTTCTTGTAGAAAACAGTTCCTGAAATATTTGGCTGTTAAATAAATTGTTCATGTGAGTATTTTTGTATTGGCCCTAAAAAATGGTGGCCTATCCAGGCAAAATTGATTTTCTCCCAGTGTCTGTGACAATTCTTCTATATTCACAAAGTCTCATGGATCCGTCAGTGAACTCGGGAATGTCAGGGAGACTGTTATGAAATAATAAGTCTCAAATCCCCTGAAAACAATTCTGAGTGATTAGCTGTACTTCTTGATGTGAGCAGGCTGCAAAGCACAGCCTAGGGAAGCATCGTGAGTGTCCCTCAGTGGCCTTTTCGCTTTGTAGGTTTGGCACTTTTGATTGTAGCCAACGTGTCCTCCTGGGAGTCACAAGGCCAGTCATAAACCATGCAGTTCTCTCTGAACACAAAGCCCTCCATGCACATGTGAGTGCTCTTCCAGGGACCGACTGGGTGCCATGTAGTGAAAAAGAAGGCCAGCGGCAACATGGAAAATTCTCGAATTCCTTTTGAGTGCATCGTGTGTATCTCTGTGTTTATGCAGGTTCGTGTCCTGCGTGTCTGTGTGCATGAATCTGTGTGTGCAGGTGTCTTCATCTGTGTGTATTTTCTGTCAGTGTGGGTTATGGTCCTGTGCAGGTCTGTGCTGAATGTCTGTGTATCTGTTTCTGTGTGCTTATGTGTGTGCGCCTGGGTCCTGTTTATCTGAGCCTCTGTGTGTGCGCGTGTGTGCATGTCAGTGTGTGTCTGGGTCCTGTGGGTGTCTGTGTGTCTGTCTGTCTCTGTATGGAATTGGGTGTGCTCTGTCTTCTGCCCAGGGACAGCCAGCTTTCTGGGATGGCAAAGCCCTCGCTTGCTTCTCTCTGCCCCTCAGCACAGGCCAGCGCGAGGCTGTTGCACTGTCTCCAGGAAGCTTCTGTCTGGGCAACTGTGAGTCCAGGCCTGGGGAGCAGCTCAGCAGGTGGAACCTGCCCTTTTGCTGGGGCGCTAGGTCCCATGCTAATGGGGACGAGGTACCCTGTGTCATTCAGGGGGTCTGAAGGCTAACAAAGGTCTGATAAATGTCACAGTTACCCTCAAGAACAAAACTGTAATCAGAATTGCACCTCTCTCTCTTAAGCCGCCTGTGTCTAAGTCGGGTCACTCCTGGTGCGTCGGTGGGTTAACTGTGTTATTGCTTGGTGGCCTCAATCCACTTAAGGCCCACTAATGTAAAGACTGCCAGCTAGGTTTTATGGTAGCAATAGTTACTTTGTGAGGGCAGCTGGGAGAAAATAAATCTAATGTTTCCTGGTTTGCCAATGCAAGAAAAGAGGTGACATTTTTCCTGAGACTTTTTTAAAAAATAGGTTTAAACAACTGTATTTCTTATTTCTGCTACTTCTCTTACTTCCAGTAGTAACCATTATGTTGGTATCAGGCTGAAATGCGGGCTAGCAGTGATAGTGGTAGCTATTTTGCCTTTTCTTTTTTCTTTTCTTTTTTTTTGTGGGTACCGGGGGTCGAACTCAGGACCTCACGTGCCAGCAGGTGCCCATGCTGCTGAGCGATATCACTGGCCCTTTTTTCGTATGTGGGTTCTGGGAGTCCAACTCAGGACCTTGCACTTGCCAGGCAGGCACTTATGCCGCTGAGCTATCTCACCAGCCCCCTTTTTTTTTTTTTTTTTTTTTTAAGAGACAGGTGTCATAGCCTTTGCAACCCAGTCCCCCTTACAGCCTTCCCAGGGGCTGACAGTAGGGGATGGGGGATCCGCTCCCACTCTCTCCCCCAATAAACTGTAGCTCCGCTGCCATGGCTGCCAGGCACTGCAAAGGCAGAGGGAACATGCTCTCAACTTACGGCCCTGCCTTTCAGAAGTGGCCAAACAAGGCACGGAATTGCATACTGCAGTCAAGTTGGTTAATTTGCTCACTTGCTTTAGGCTGAGGGGAATTTTATTATCATCACTTTTAATTTTGGTCAATTTCACCCTCAGCCTGTCTAGGGTCTGCCTGCAGATTTGAGTCCCTCTGGACACAGCCATGGCTGGGCTGGTACCTCCCATTTTATGCTGTGAAGAGGGGGACAAACTGCTGCTTAAATTCTACATTTGGCTTCAAAAAGGAAGCAATGTAATTTTTTAAAATGCATCTTTTTTCTATTTCTAGTTAATCTTTATTTTGCATTCATGATATCAGCACTTTATGCACATTATTTTAATTGACCACCATAGGTTGATATTACTGCTCCATTTACAAATGTGGAGACTTTGGTAACTTCCTAAGGTTGCCTGGCCAGTGGGCCAGGTCCGTCTGGAGTCTTCACACCACACACAAATGCTGCTTCCATAACCATCTTCATAACCTTGCGTTTGATTTGAGACACACGTTTTCCCATAATTGAAATTTGTGCGCATTCAATGCAATTCATTTTACATTCGCTTTTTTATTCCATTTAAAAGCATGTTATAATAAAAAGAATTCCTTTTATATTGCATGTGGATGAATTCACATTAATGAGAAGATAGTATATAAAAGTTTAAGTCGACAAAAATAGATTAAATTATAGACCTATTAGTCATTTAAAGACAAGTGTTTTGCTTTCAAAAGGATTCTCTGTGGGTTTTCTTTAAATAGTATTCTTATAACATGCTTAACATGTTTTGAATGATTAAATTCCAGTTCAACTCATATACCCAAATTCTAATCCTTACACTGATAACCTGTTTTATGCTATGAGGTTGAGCTATATGAAATCACCAATATTCAGTGATCGCTTTGGTTACAAAAATGGCGATTTCAACTTAATATTTGTGCAGCTTCAAATGTTCAGTTTTAATTTCACAGGCTAGAAGTGAACTAGTTTATCCTCATTTTAGATCGATTATTTTAATCAATGAGCCAGGCAGTGGTTCTCTTTTCTAAGGTGTGAACTGTGGATAATTTTATTAATGAGAGAATGTCCTATTAATAAAATTCAAGCAGCCCTTAATTCAACAACGCCTACTGTGTGCAGAGAATTGCTTTAGGCAGAACTCTCTGCCCTGCAATCTGTCGATGCGCTACATGAGGCATTTGGAATGTTCGAATTCTGGGAAATGGGTAGAAGCATCTGTCTGTGTTGCCCTCTGGAGAATTGTCCTCCACGTACAATACCGGCTCTGTTTCCTGTGTTCTTTCATTTCTGTTTGAACCACATTACCAACATGTGTTTACATCAATCCATACAGGTATGGTTGATCAATTTGGACCTTGGTAGGTATTTTATCCTTAGAAAACAGTAATTCTGTCATTCTTTAAAGTTATTCATAATAGCACCACCTAAGCCCGATGAAATCAAACCTTTTTGTTGTTCACTCAAAGGCTGAACAATTGTACATTTAGCTATGTATACTCTGTGCTCAAGGAACATGAATTCCCCAAAGGAAAAAGCGGAAGAATCTGATACAGTCAGAAACACAATGCAAAGGTTACTGCTAGGCATAACAGCAGATCGGTAACAGGGCTGGGTGGCCACTGGCCAGGCCATATCCAGTTTCCTGTAACAAGAGGTGGATGAATACAAGTTAGCAACGCCAAACAGGGCTTAGGCTAAAGCCTAGTACAGCCCACAGACCAGGGAAAGCAAAGCATCACAGCTACAATTTCACATTTCTTCTGAAAACAATACACAAGGCTTATAGGCCTAGGATGCTGACATTAATATTTAATGTAAAAAAGCATCTCTAAAAATGGCTGTATAGTGTCAGGTTATAAATAATAATTTCTACCTGTCCTGATAATTTTTCACTCATTTAGGATGTTATACTGGCACAGCAGCAGTTTATAGGAGCACTTACTGTAATAGTACATTGATTAAACTATATTGGCTTGCCCAGTGTATCTTTCACTTCCATGCGATCACAAAGTTCTAAATATTTCAAATACAAACAAGGCCTCTGTTAGTCCACAGCTCAGCAGTTACCTATCATCTTTCCTTTTATTGAATCATTAGGAAGGCTCATAAAATTGCTTTTCCACATACTTCAATCCATGAGCTTACGATAAGGAATTAGCGAGCCTACAGACTATTGAATCTGGATTTGAAATTTGATGGGGAAATTAGCCAATTAAAAAAATATGGCAGACTGGGGATGTAGCACAATGGTAGAGTGCTTGTCTAGCATAAATGAGGCCCTGGGTTTGATCCTCAGTACTCGGAAAAAAAAAAGGAGAAAAAGTATTTTTAATAAGACACATCACAAGTTCCATTAACACTTTTTTTCTTCCTTGGTATGCTATTTCTATGAAGGCTCATCTAGCATAGACACAACTAAGCACCTGCTTTCCTCTGTAGGTAGGCAAACCTTCAAAGAGTTTAAGGAAGAAATAACATGTTAGTTTGACTTCTCCAAGAAGTAGACACTAAGACGGGATCAACTCTGTAAGAGACTTTCAGGGAGGGGAGGATGCCTGTGCGGGAGAGGGGGTGGGCTCTGCAGCTTTTCCAAATGGGAGAAAAGAGAGAGGGAAGGACGTCTAGGGAGGGAAATGCTTCAGAGCTTTTCTAAGAAAGTCCCTGCTCGGGCTGATGGGTGTCCTGAGCAGAGGCTGCCTGCTGGAGGGGTCCCACTACTCCCCAGTGTCCAGTTGCCCTGCCATGCCAGGTCCTTGAGCGCTGTGCTGCAGGGGAAGCATGGCCTTGGTGGCTGTCTTGCACCCCAAGAAGGAGCAGCAGGAGGTCCCCCCCCAAGTGTTCCCTGAAGCAGCAGCTTCTCCAAGAAGAACTGAGCCAGGCACTTCCATGGCCTCTGCTAGTTCTCTAGTTCTACTTCTTTTCAGTAATCATGAAGTTTTATTAATACAACCTCATAAATTTCAAGAGAAGCTCAGAACTCCCTGGGTGGGACATCAGCAGCAGCATCCCTGAGATACATCCGTGTGGACCAGTTTTCTGCCTATGTGTTTTTCTTGACGAGACCTGGGTGATACTTGCTGTCATGGCAGAGAGGAAGAAGACACAGATCTAGAATGACTATATCTAGAACTGTCTGAGGACCACTTCAGTATCTGCCCAAGAGTTACGTTTATCAACTCCTGTGGGTCTAAGTCCTACTGGATCAAACCTGGGGTATAATCTACCTTCTCAGGTAAGTCTTAATGGGTAGCATCTTACAGTACTGACTACGTGTCAGGCGCTGTCCTAGCCTTCATGTTTATCAACTCAGCTAATGCTCTTAATACCAGGCCAAGAGTCGTACTGTCCTCATTTTTAAAGATGAGAAAACTAAGCCACAAAAGGTAAAGTGGTAGAGCTCAGATTCCCATCCAGGCAGTTGGCCACCACGGGATGTGTTGGTTATGGGCTGAATATTTGTATCCCCCTACAGTTCATGTGTTAGCACCCTTCCCTCCAACTCATAGTGGCCGGAGGCCAAGTGTTAGGGAGGTAATTAGGATTAGATGAGGTTATGAGATTGGAGCCACCACAGTGGAATCTGGGTTCTTGAAAGGAGAGGAAGAGACATTGGCATTTCCCCTCTCCCACGAAAAGCATCCCCACCCAAAACCAAATCTACTGGCACCATTGATCTGGGCCTTCCAGCCTCCAGAATTGTGAGAAATAAATGACTGCTGGTTAAGCCACCCTTTCTGTGGTACTCTGTTATAGCAGCCTGGGCAAACTAAGATAGTGCTTTTACCTAGTGTGCTAGGGACAAGCATTAGGCAAGTGGACAGGGGGGCAGCCATGTGAGTTGTCATTTAGCAGAGGGTGTTAGTTCTCCTTGAGGTCTGGAGCACACAAGCTGGAAACCAGTGATATATATCCCATCTGACCAGGCCAGCGTGGCAGAGGGAGAGGGCTCACATGGGTCAGCTCAGGGTATACATGGCTGTGCAAGGCAGGCACCCAGAATCTCAGGCTGAAGCCATGTAGGGGTGGCACAGGCCTGTAATCCCAACACTCTGGAAGGCTGAGGCAGGATGATTGCAAGGTTGAGTCTAGCTTTGGCTACTTAGTGACTTAGCAAGACTTTGTCTCAAAATAAAAAATAAGAAGGCCTAAGGATGTAGCTTAGTATGAAGGTCCTGAGATTCAATTCCCAATACACATACCATTAAAAAAAAAAAAAAAGGGACTCTCTGGCTAAGACTAACGAGATTTTTCTTGACACCACCAGTAGTGGCTCCCAGTGTGAAAAAGAACAGCTGGAATTGGCTCTGGAACTGTGCACGCTGTAGCCTGCCAGTGACAGATGTAAGAGACTACAGTCATACAGCAGCAGGGAGGTGGGACACTGACAACAGTCCGACAGCAGCGACAATTCTGACAGAGGCAGTGGCACGGCAGCGAATGGTGGGGGAACAGCAGCAATCTCAGGGAAATGGGGCTAGTGATGTTTTTCTCCCTCACAGTAAGAATGGAGAAACCCACTATAAATGGCAGGTCAGGAATAGGCTCTATCAGGAAAGAAAAATGCATGCGTGTGTATGTGTGTATACACACATACACACAAATTTTAGATACTATTTCAGTGTGTTGACAGATTCCCTGAAATCAATCTACAGCCTCCATCAGGCTAAAGACGCGCTGTTTTAAAGAAACTTATGGGAATACCTGAGGAGCTCAAAATATATCACCTGTCTTTAAATGGTCCTGGGCTAAAGGGCAGAACACCAGCATAATTGTTTTACAAGAAATGTTTTGAGGGAATAGTGGAAACTTGCAACTATTGAGGCTCAGATGTATTTCCTTTTCCGCTGGTGAAATTAAAAGTGTAAGGCCAAAGAACACTAAGTGTTCCCATGTCTTTTGCAAAGGCAAACAGGTCTGGTTCATCTTATAATTCTTTGAGGAGATCAATGTGCATAGGGATAACGGAGAAGCGCAAAGGGTAACAGCTGATAGTGTCCACCTTCCTTGTAGTAACTAGCAGGGAGACTACAAATAGTGCCCAAACCAGCTCAAATGCTGGCAAACTCTCCAGCCTTTAAAATACCTTACAGGCTGCATTTTGTAGATTATTTTTTTATGAGGGGCCTGGCAAGGAGTCACAGGAGTAGAGAACCAGTTTAGGGCAGAAGGGACAAAGACTTGGGACTGAACGGGCCCTTTTCAGGATGGACATGGCTGAGGCCCTCTAAGCCTAATACCTAGCCCCATTTTTTTTTTTTTTTTGTGGGTACCGGGGGGTCGACCTCAGGACCTCGCGTGCCAACAGGCACCCGTGCCGCTGAGCGATATCACCGGCCCCTTTTTCGTATGTGGGATCTGGGAGTCGAACTCGGGCCCTCACGCTTGCAAGGCAGGCGCTTACGCCGCTGAGCCATCTCACCGGCCCCCTAGCCCCATTTTTATAAGTGATCTGCAACATGCTACAGGAAAATCTGTGGATCTGCCGAGGACCTGGAATTCTTAGCTGTACAGATGGATTTCAGAAAATATTTTAAGATTATTTTAAATGGGAAAGAAACATTAGTGTGTTTTAATGTGGGAAAGCACAAAGTAATGAAAGAAGGGGGAAAAAAAAGTACCAGACTTCTAGGAATATGAGATCTATGTGATCATTTACAACCCAGAAGAGTTTCTTGGGATTAAATGATAGAATCCCCTGACAGGAAAGCTAAGTCGGGTCAGTGAGGCCGCCTTGTCACCTGAAGCCGTGGGTGCCTCCCTCTGAATCCTCATCAGAGGAATAATGAACCTTTACTCTTGCAATCCCGTGGGAGCCTCTCCGTGGAGGGTTAAGGAAGTTTCCCTTTTCCTTATGCAGCATGACATTCTAGGCTGACAGGAAGCGATTCCGATTCCTCTTCCACAAAAATGTCAATCAAATGTGAAGAGCTAGACTGCTCTCTAGAAGCCTTTTTCTGTTTCAACCAGACTAAACATCCCATATGTTTCCAGTGTTTTGCCTGGAACAGCCTAAATGTCTTAAGTTACCCAAGCTGGTTTTCCATGGGTGACATAAACTCTAACTTGCTTCTGTCCCATATCTAGGACTGAACTTGTGTTTCAGCCACAATGGGACCAGTGCATTATGAAGGGAGACCTTCTATTTAGGGACTTTTTAAAGATGAGATTAAGACATAATTTATATAGCATAAAATTCAATCTTCTGTAAAGTGTACAATTTAGTGGTTTTTACTATAAAGTACTATAACTGTAACTTCTCCAGAACATTGTTATCATCCCAGAAAGAAACTTTACGCTCATTAGCAGTCATTACCCATTCACCAGCCTCTGGCAAACCCCTGTCTACTTCCTGTCTCTGGACTTAGCTGTTGTGGACATATTATATAAATAAACTCGTAACAATGTGATGTGATGTTTTCAAGGTTTATCCAGTTGTGCTATGTATCAGTATTTCATTTCTCTTATTGTCTGCTAATATTCAAGTGTATGTGAATACAACATATTTTGTTTATCTGTTCACCAGCTGATGGATGTTTAGGTTATTTACACTTTTTTGATATTATGAATTCATTTACGAATACTTACGTGAGTTTTGGTGTGGATATAAATTTTCAGCTCCCTTGAGTATACATTTAAGAGTAGGACTGCTCATCATTTAGTAATTCTATGTTTAACTTTTAGAGGAAATGCAAAATAGTTTTCCAAGGTGGCCACACCAGTTTCACATTTCACCAGTGATATGTGAGGTCCCAATTCCTCCACATCTTCTCTAACACATATTTCCATCTTTTTGGTTACAGCCATCACAGTAAGTAGGAATCACTCTTATTTTCAGTCATGTTAAGCATCTTTAATATGCTTGTTTTCTACTTTGGAAAGTATTTATTCAAGTCTTTTATATTATTATTGGGTTGTGTTGTGGTTTATATCTCTATGTGCCCCAAGATCTTCACGTGCTCACAGGCTGGACTTTGGGAAGGTGCCCAGATTTACAGGGCTTAGAGCTGACTTGTTGTTAGGAGGTGGGCTCAGGTCATAAGAGGTGGTCACCAGCATGTGGCCTGGCAGGGTTTATCTCTCTCCCCAGCTCCTCCTTCTGCTGTTTCTTCCAGGATGCCATGGGCCTCTACCAGGTCATCCTGCCTTGGAGCCAGCCGACTATGGGCTGAAATGTGAACCAAAATAGAGCTCTCTTTCCTTAAACTGTGCTGTCAGGTATTATGTCTCAGTGATGAGGAAAGTAACTAAGACAGGTTGTGGGAATTTTCATATATTCTGGCTAAGAGATATGATTTACAAATTTTCTCACATTCTCTGGACTATCTTCACTTTCCTGATAGTATCCTTTGCAATGCTAACATTTTTAATTTTGGTGAAGTCTAATTTATTTTTTTCTGTTGTCACTTCTATTGGTGTCATATATAAGAAACCACTGCCAAATCCAAGATCATGAATATGTTTTCTTCTGAGTGTTTAATAGTTTTCTTTCTTATAATTAGGCCTTTTAGGTCTTTGATCTATTTTGAGTTAATGTTTGTATGTGGATAGGGTAGGGGTCTAACTTCATTCTTTTGCGAGTAGATACCTGATTATCTGAGTGCTTTTTTTTTTTGAAGCATTGGGGAGTCAATCCAGGGCCATTGCATTGAGCTACTTTTATTTTTTATTTTGAGATAGGGTCTTGGTTAAGTCATTAAATTGCCTGGCTGGGCTCGAATTTGTGATCCTCCCACCTCAGCCTCCCAGAGTGCTGGGATACAGGCATAAGTCACCATGCCTGGCTAAAAAGATTTTTTGTTGTTATTGTATTGTTTTGTTTTGTTTTTGAGACAGTCTCCCTGTGTGGTTCAGGTTGGCTTCGAACTCATGGCGATCCTCCTGCCTCAGGCTCCTGAGTGCTGGGATTACAGGTTTGAGCCACCATGCCTGGCAAAAGATAATTCTTAAATTGTCTTGTCACCCTTTTAAAAAATCAATTGACTATAATGGGGAACTCGTTTCTAAGATGTTTACTTTTCATGCTGTTGACTCATGAGTTTACTATCACCTATATCCCGTTTCATAGGCGTTATTGCTAAACTGACATTCCTCCATGCCACCTTTGTACAGATGGTTGAGGCCCAGCCCAACTAACAGACTTTATCTTTATTGCTCTTAAATGTCACCTTTTTAGTTCAGGCGGTCATCCCACTAAGTTGAGAGCTCTGGGATGTGGAATCCAATGTCCCTTCCAGTTATTCATATCAGCCATGGAATATTTAATAAGCTGCATCAGGCCACTGAGCTAGGTATTGGTGAATAAGAAAAGGCACCTGCACTCATGGACTGGCTTGGAGAAGAGAGAGAATATGGAAGTAAACTAATGGATAAGGTGATTTCAAACTGTCATAGGTCATTCAGGGAATCCTTTTAATCTCTAGTTTTTTTATAGCAATGATGTGTTCACTGTCCTCTTAACAGCTGCTCATGCCTAAATGTCATAGAGATGCCTTTCAGTAGTGCAGTACTGCAAGAGGGACCCTCCCTGTGTGTGATGCCGATGTCAGGGGGTAACCCTCATCAGTACCACTGAGACGGATGGACCTTGGGAAGACTGGACCAGGAGCCTCGACTAGATGTCCTGAATACATGGCAATCCTAAAATGATTACTTCAATGTGTTATATTAGAGAGAGCTACTTTTTTCCAAATAATCACAACTGTCTGGGGTGTTGGCCCACATTCTTTCACTAGCAGCTGTAGCCTTACATACATGCTCTTCCTTGCCATAAAAACAGCTGTCTTGGGCCGGTGAGATGGCTCAGCGGCGTAAGCGCCTGCCTTGCAAGCGCGAGGGCCCGAGTTCGACTCCCGGATCCCACTTACGGAAAAGGGGCCGGTGATATCGCTCAGAGGCACGGGTGCCTGTTGGCGCGCGAGGTCCTGAGGTCGACCCCCCGGTACCCACAAAAAAAAAAAAACAGCTGTCTTGCAGAAAGTCTGCAGAGCCAAAGAAGAATGCTATTTGAGTTATAAGGAAGTCCTACTGAGGCCAATGGAAATGAAATGTGCCAGAGGAAAATCTTTTTCCTGAATTTCTATCCCCTCTCATATGAAAGCCATCAATACTGATGAAAAGTGGCTATGTCCTTAGAGCCCAAAACAGCACCTGACATGTAACATCCAAAAAATATTCATTGAACAAATGAATGAATCAATAACTATTTCTGTATTATTCAAAACTTTTGCTTCTTTTGTCCAGGAGACATTTTTTTCCCCCCAAAAGTTCATCTGTATATCAAACTTTTTTGTTGTTGCTCAATTTTGTTTTTACTTCCTGCTTGATCAATGAATAACTGACTACCACCAAGGCTCCAAGGTGGTACTAACAACTGCCAGGAAGCTCCTGGTACCTCTAGGCAAAATTGAATCATTTCATGAGGTTACTGGATGCTGACATGTAAGATTGCCTCTGGTGAGTTTTGTTTACGTTCTTTGGTCTTTTCCTTCCTGATTTCACATATACATATACACACTATGTTTTTTTCTTTAAAAAAAAAAAAAAGGCTAAAAAAATTGGCTAAAATTCTCTCATTAGTTTTGATTAGTAAATCATCTTATAAGTGCAATTATGGATAGCACACAGGTTGCATTTTAGGCCATATGAGAGATGATGCCAGGAGGTGGGCAGGGCTAGGACTGCAATATTTCGGTATAAATATTTTGTTTAACACAAAAATCTCTCTATTACCACCTATCTTTCTTCTCTGCCATTTTGCTTCCACGCACACAAACAGAAGTCAGATTTAATATTCATCAATTCAACCGACTGCATGGCAACAATAGTGATTTTCTAAGATGAAAAAGAATTATGGATGCACACTGATTATATTTCTTGGCTGCAAAAACCAAAACTCTGACTCATCAAATTTAATTACTCATTAAAACACAGGCTAAACAAGTATGCTCTGCATTCAGCTACTGATGTCTATCAGATGGGACAGGGAAGGAGATAATGTTGCAAAAGAATAATTCACTCTCTTTTCCTCATGGCAGAAATACAGGATGTATTTCTAGAATTGCTATTAATTTACTGCACCCATAAAATATGTGGATTAAACTGCCCTCTCCTTTGTTTTCAATAAAACTATCTAAGATGCATTCTTCACTGCTCCTGAAAGTGAGCATTTTATTTTTTTCTTATTAGAGGGATACTGAGATCCAATAGGAAGATCGCTGTACTCAGGATAAGTTGCAGAGACCACAGCACTCTGGGACAATATCCCCTGGCAACAACTTATTTATGGCAGTGGTTTTGCTATTTGGATGACAGTGGCATACTGTTAGGGCCTCTGTATTGTGCAGTCCTGTTTCACTTTTGGGAATGCTGGGCTATCTGGGAGAATGAGGGTCAAGGGAGTAGGTGAGGCCCGAGGTTCCTCAATGCTACCATCCAGAGTCTTGCTTGTAAGATTGGTCTAATCCTACGTTCTTCAAGCCTTCCTGCACATTAAACTCCTTGGACAACTTCAAGCAATTATGTCCACACCGACACAGACTAATTAAATCAGGGTCTCTCAGTTAGAGCTAAGACAGGGATATTTCGAACACTTCCCGGAGCCTCTGATAAGCAGCTGGGTTAAGAACTGTGGAGTGTGATTTGGAGATGAACAGCTTCTCATGACAAGACTCGGGCTTCTATTCCACTTACTGACCTCTTTGGAAGGGCTCTCTTGATATCATCTAATTTCTTTCATTCTTCATCATAAACGCTAGAGAGAGGAGTACTAAAGCGGATCACCTGACAGACATCTTGCAATTGTGTGAGTTTAATTTCAAAGGCCTTGGTGCTTACGGGTCAAGAACCTTTTGGATTGTCTCCAACATTAAGTATCTCCTGCCCACCTGCTAGAAGAAAGTATTTCTTTCCCTTGCTAGGTCAAAGGACATTAGATCACTTAAAAAGAAAGCCACAACTCATAAAGGAATCTTAGTTCATCCGAGTCTTTTAACCTGTGGTTCACCCGAAGACATCCTCTTTCAGGCCGCTAGCATCTGGAGCCAAACACTCAAGAACGTGGCCATTCTTGAAAACCAAGTGATACTGACGATGCGCAGGAAGCTCATGGTGTCAGGTCCTGAGCCACAGTAAGAATTTTTGGAGAGATGTCTAACTGCATATCCAGAAAACTTCTACTAATATGTTTTGAGTCATTAACCTGTTTTTGTTCATAATGTGGCAATTTTAAGCAAAAAAAGTTACATTTTTTGCATTAGTCTCTTTTCTGTATCCTTAGGATTGCATGCCTGTTCTTAAAATCTGAAAACAAGAACTGGAGAGTTTATTCAAACTGGGATTACAATATTCATCAGTCTTAATCTACTGAAGGACCTTTATATTAAATTCTACATGGAAGGCACGTGCTATCAGGAACAACAGCTAAGTGTCACTCAGCGAGATTTGTTACTTGCTGCTATTCACCATCAGCTTCCTCTGCTGGCTTGGTTTATCTGCCTCAGGGAAAACTAAGAAAGGCCAATTAAAACATTGCTTAAACTTTATCACACTTCCATTTCTGAATTGCAAAGACAGTATGTACTCTTTAAATAGCTCCAGTATTTAAAGACTTCCTGACACTTTTAGCTAATGGAAAGCATCCTTGGCAGGGAAAGGTTTAAGTGGAAAATCTATGTGTGAAATGGCTAACTATAGTCTACTCATCACTCTGTAGTGGCTGCATGAACAGCAGGGTTATTATTTTTCATTGGGTGATGGCATTCAGCTCTGTCAAAACACCACTCACCCGCACAATATCACTTACTCATTTAATCAGTTCTTCTGTAACTATTTATTGGTTCCTGCTATGTGCAAGTTTGTGCCAGGCACTGAGGATGCAATGGAGAACTGGAACTGTACTTTGGAAGCAGTACGATGAAGTGGAACAGAGACTCTGCAGCCCGCAAACTTAGGTTAAAATTCTGTTTTGCTACTTACTCTGTAATTCAATTTTCCAACTACAAATGAAAACTGTAGTATCTGCTTCTTAGGGCATTGTAAGATTTGACAGAGAATGTACATAAAACCTCTGCACCCTCCCTCTTCTTCGTCAATCTGAACTCCAGGTTCTTTGGATTCTGTTTCCCAAAATTCTTTCCCATCCATTGCCTGCTTTTCATATCCCTTTCCTAGGTACTGTCCTCTTGTTGGAATTATTACTGTTGGTGAGCCATCTGTCTAACTCTAGTATATGTCTTCTTTCTTTCTAGCCCTAATTTTTAACCAAGTCTTCAAACTGTCTCCTAGGCAGTCTTGCTACAATTTAGCTCTCATCCTATTCTCCATCCCAAAGCCAGGAGTCTTTGATATTTCCATATTATCTGATGAATGAAGGCTAAACCCCTTGGCAGGCATTCAAGAGTATCCACGAGCTGATTCCAACTGGGCATGGTCTTCACTCTCCTACATCTACAGGGCTTAACTTGCATGTAAATATTTAAGTGCTGCATATGTTCTTTTTTTTCCCCTGAGATAAAGCCTTAGCACATTCAACAAATTCTCAAATGAACCCAAAATGTTTAAGAAATGCTAACATGTGCCTTTCTGGTCTTTGCTTCCACCTTCCAATGATCTCTATCTCTAGAGCTTCCAGTGATTTTTCATCACCTTATATAAATATTGTTTAGGATTTTCCTTATGGTGCTTACTCTGTCTGAAATGTGCAAACCCCCATCTTGGAATATTAAAATTCTTCAGGGTTACCTCAAATATCACATCCTCCACAAATAAACAAGTGATCCATCAGATGACACATAGAATTAACCTCTGTATTATGCCTCTCAACACTCTAAACTTGTATTATCTTATTGGGATTGTTTACATCATCCTTTCTAGCACCTCACTCTTCCCTGTGTCCATTACCCTTGTTAGCTGACAATGTAGTTCCTCCCTCTAGAGGTAGAGCTTTTTCCCTACCACATCATTGCTGGTGTTGGCTGTGGAATTTGCTTCAGCTAGTGAAACTGGGCAGACACAATGGGGTGCCCATTTTGTCTCTAGGCTTCAAAGGGCGCAGCAAGTTTCTGTTTGCTCCTCTTGAACTTTTGCCATCATTTGGGAAGAACACACCCTGGCAAGCTTGCTGTTCCAAGGCAGGTGATAGTCGTGGGGAGCAAACCTGAACCCAATCTATAGTTTAAAGCTCAGCCCTGCCAAGTCCAGTTCAGATCAGCCGACCCCTGCTGGCCTACATATGAATGAGGAGAGTATGTAACCCTTGTCTTAATCCACTGAGTTTGGTGTGGTTTGCAACTCAGCATTATTGTGTCAATAGCTAACTGCTATAATTTTTGTACAGTTTTTCATTTTAGTATTCCATGTACAAGACTGATTCTCATCCCCAACTGTACATCTGGTAGGCAGGAGCCACAATGTCTTCATCTTTGTGTTCCTTAGTGACTTAGTCTACTTCTTCCATAGAATGAGCATGCTATACATTTTGATAGTTTCAATTGGATAACAACTTTCTGTGCGTTAACATCAACAGAAGTCATTAGTTAGTGATATTTTAATTATAATCAAAAACTACCTCATATGCTCCATGTGGTGGGACCAAAACAATTTGATAAGCTTCCTGAAATGCTTCCAGGAAAGACCAAAGTAACAATAGCTACTGATTGGTACACAAATAACGATTAGTCACTAGGCCAATAATAGCAGGGTTACTCTTCAAAATGTGACACAGATCCATTATCACAAAGCTTTAAGGAGCTAGGACAAAGGGGATAACACTCATTTCTGTAAATAGCAATAGCAAATTTGGGGTTTTTCATTCATACTCAGCAGGGCTTCTTAGTCCCACATATCTTCTCTGGAGGCATTTTCTTTCTTTTCACCAAGGATTTCAGCTAATTCATGGATGTTTAACATGGATATTTGTCACTGTTTTTAGGAAATGTGTTAGGAGTTAAAGGTTGGTAGAAAACAGGTCACTTGCAGCTGGTAGAAGCAAATTACTGAGCACAGGAGCTCAGCAGTTACTGAGTACATGAGCACACTCCAGACTGAGAACGGAATTTGCCTTCCAGCCCTGGATTGGTTTCCACATAACCGATTTTGTGACCTCAGGAAATCAGTTAACTTACTTGAAATGGAAAGGACTGAGACTCATGGAATGCAGTCATTGGTCTACATATTCTACACATGTCTCATTTCATCCTCATAATAACACCATGGGAAAAATTGGAGAGCTTTAAAGATGTTAATTTGGCCAAGGTCGCAGAGCTATTAAGTGGTAAAACTAAGCTTTAAATTCAATGCCAAATCCATACATATCCCAGGACCCCACTGCCTCCCAGTGGTGATTCCTCTGTGTTTCCCAATCACCTGGACTTGCCTCCTTGATATCAGCCTCGGCCCAGGCTGACAAGCCCCCTTGTAGAGAGATTTATGCTTCTGTGTCCACCTGCATTGGAAGTCAGTCCTGTTCTCAAAGTTCCACAGCCAAGGTCGTGCAGATTATAAGAGAACTTCTGTGCATACACAATGCTAACATGAGGTGACTAGTTAGGGCAGTAGTTTCTGTTGTGTCCTTCCTGTATGAACCACTCCCTGCATTGGTGCAGAATGTTCTAGTTCATTATTCAGTACGGAGGAGGCCAAGTGTTTGGGTAAGGACAGGGATCAATCTCCTGCTGCCTAGTCTTTTTCCTTTCCAGCCCAACAGCAGCAAAATCAGCAACAAGAGCTGTCAAAGTCATGGGGGGGTGGTGGCGCAGGGGACAAAAATTAACAGAAAGCTCCTCTTATTTCCCTGGCGGTTAAAGGGGGAAATAGCAGGACAAACTGTATTTTCATGGCCCCCACTTTCTTATCTTGCAAGAAAAACTCAAAAGCTGGGACCAAAACCCTGCAGTCAGCCAAAGCCATTTAGAAGGTTAACCAGCAAGGGCCCTCTGGTTAACCAATTTCATCAATGCCAGTCACTTGGCCGGTCAACATGGGAGTTAGTGAGTTATGCAGCCAACTAGGCTGAGGTCAGGGACTTAGAGCACTGAGGCTGATATTTCCATGGTGCAGTGAGGTCCATGCAGCAGCACAACTCCTGGGGTCTCATCTTCCTTGTGTGGCCACCACCCTTCTTGTCTCACTTAGCACACCGTATTGTTGCTTGCACCCTCTTCTAGACCTCAAGGTGTACGAAGGAGGAAACTCTCCTCTGTGCTCACTGCTTTGCCTCCAAGGCGGAACACAGAGCTGGCCTGCAGTAGGTGCTCGAACAGAGATGTGCAGTTTGAATCTTAGATCGGGATACATTTATTTTGGAATGATACGGCATCGTTCAGGAAATAGAGAAGGGAGCTTGAGATTCCTTCATACAAAAAAGAAAATACGCAGATGCTTATGGTTTGAATGTCACAGACATGGTAAATGGAAGCAGGCAACAGTGGAAGAAATGGAAGTCTCATGGAAGAGGATAAAACTGGTCACAGATGCTCTGCATTAGAAGCTGCACAGTAGCTTAATTAAAGTATATTGATATTTATATTGTTACCTCACTCCTTGATGTGCCTGAAGGTATTCAGAAAATTGTTTTCTGAAGATGTAATGAGATGTGTATCATTTGGTTAAAAATTTTAATTGGTTAAAAACTTGTTTGGATTTGCTCAAACTTTTTAATATCAATTTTCAACATGTATAAAATGATTTATTATGCTAAACTAAGCGGTTTTGGAGACTAAAAGATGCATACATCATTTTCTGCTTGTGGTTTCTAAAACTATCATTATTATTCAACACTGTTGTCCAGTGGAAGAACTCTTAACACATTTGCACAGTTTAATCAGTCGGTCAGTTGACCAAAAAAGCTTTATAAAGAAGGAAATCAGCAGAATGCTAAAAATATGGACTTTATGTATTTTAACTTGAAATATAAATCTAATCTAGGCCAAGTTCTCAAGTTTACCAATTAAGATACATGATCTTGAGCAAGTTACTTTATTTGTATCTCAATTCCCTCATCTATAAAATGTGAATGAAAAAACTATTTCCTTCATGGGGGCTACTGTGAGGAATAAATAATGAACATAAGCAAATTAGTTAGGACAGGTCCTGGCACATGGTAACCTCCCAACAATGCGAATCATTGCATAAATTATGAATTGTGTAAAATATTTAGATGTGATTTAAAGTGAAATAAGGACTAAGTTATTTACCAAGCACAAGTGCATAATCCTTAGCATGTGAACAATTTTTCATCTTTTGCAGTGTTTGTAGCACACTGTCTATCATCAATTTTTAAAGCAACTTGCCTTTTTCAAAGCAATCAACTTAGTTTGTAAAGAAGTAATTCATTTTTATATCGCTTAACTTGAAAGTATATTTTCTACACCATTCGCCTCCTACAGCTCACTTGAGACTATATTACTCTTGGAATGAGTGAATTCTTTCTGTATGTATCACCAAACCACCCTCTCCCACTTAAAAAAAAAAAAAAAAAAGGGCAATCTTTCGTCCATCCTTCTGCGAGTCACCTCGAGATGGCAGACCCTCAGAGTGGCAACCAAGGAGCAATTAGAAAAAATCAGTGTTGGTGTTGTAAGAAATGAATGGCCCTAAACATTGGATAAAAATGATTCTTTTACAATTCAGATAGTTTCCAAATCTTTGCCTTCACAAAAATCAAAGGAAAAACCTCATGTTAGAATACTAGAAATAACACTTGATGATCCACTACTAGGTGGTATTTGGCATGTACCGCTCTTGGAAGCAATTCAAGTAATTGGCTGATAGTGATATAATCAAACACCTTCCATTCCCATCTACTTGACTATGTATACAAGTTATTCTTTCTTTTTAGTACTCCCATTAAAAAAAGAAAACAGGAACAAAATTGATGCTGAAGAATGTCTCATTCAAGTAATACATAATATTTAACCATAGATAAATGAATTTTTAAAAGCCCTTTAATCTCATTAAGAGATGGGGTTTAAAAAATTTTTATATTTTCTTATCAAATTTTTAATGAATATATGGTGTGTTGATCACTATGTGTAACTGTAAGAATAACTCATACTTGAAAAATCTGCAGTAGTCAGAATCATAGGGTCCAAAAATGCAAAATATTTAAATTTATAAATATCTTGTTTTAGAGAAGTATGTTTTTTTTTTTTGTTTGTTTTTTTTTTTTTTTTTTTTTTTTTTTTTTGTGGGTACCAGGGGGACGACCTCAGGACCTCGCGCGCCAACAGGCACCCGTGCCACTGAGCGATATCACCGGCCCCTTTTTCGTATGTGGGTTCCGGGAGTCGAACTCGGGCCCTCGCGCTTGCAAGGCAGGCGCTTATGCCACTGAGCCATCTCACCGGCCCTAGAGAAATATGATATAGTGAATAATAAAAAATAAGTATATCGGGATAAAGTTTTGTAGAGAAGGTGGAATAAAAAATGAATTGAAAAGAAAAGTAAGCTGGGTGTGGTAGTGCACACCTGTAATCCCAGCACTTGGGAGGCTGAGACAGGAAGATTGCTGCGAGTTTGAGGCCAGCTTGGGCTACAAAGTGAGTTCAAAGCCAGCCTGAACTGCACAGTAAAACCCTGTCGCAAAAAAGGGAAAAAAAAAAAAAAAGTGATGATGGTGGGTATTCAATCTCTTTGGTATTTAGATTCCAATGTCTGCTTTAAAGACGATGCTACAATTTTTTAAAATAAAAATATCAATGTTACATCCTTTGCAACTATTTAGACTTATCATGTAAACTTTAAAATGTGTGAGAAGGGACACTGTTTTCTAAATTCCTGTGGAGGTTTCAGGCATCGGAAAGACAAACACTGGTTAGTTACAGATGCTATTGTAGTGTTCAAAAGGCCTTTCTCATCACTGGTTATTAGTGAGTGAGATGCTGTTTGGTAGTGGCTCACACACTGATTTTTATTAGCTTTTATATTCTAGAACCATTCCAAGCCGCTTGAGATCCGAATTATCACTAAACAAGTACATAAAAATGGTGCTGCTTTGAAGATTCTTAGAAGGAATGACTTTTCAATAATATGGCATCATCAATATTTATCTGATGATACTGGAATTTTTGTGATTTTTTTTCCCCTGAAACTCAAAGTTTACCCACTGTATTTATTTAGTCCTTAAAAAATCTAGGTGAAATGTATTGGATGTAGTCAGAAAAGGGAGTCAAAGATGGTGCCATTAATAAATCAGATAAAATCAATTCTGAATGTGGAAGAGCAAGGTCATATTAATGACTCATTATGCCTTTGATAAGCTGATGCTGGGTTTGAGGTCATTCAACCACATGCCTGTTCTTTAGTTACTTATGACAGATACATTAGCTGCAAAACAGCATAACCCAGACCCCTATTTTAGTTTTATATGCTCCCCCTGGCTAGCGTCATCCATTATCCTGCCTTTAACTCTCAATACACACTGATGAGTCCCCCAAATAGCTCTCCAATCTAGACCCTCTAAAACTTGTTCCTGCCTGCCACTAGTGAAACCTTCATTAAACAGTCGTACAAGCCAGAAACCAAGGAGTTGTCTAGGTCTCATTCCTCATCTTTACCTTCACACCCAGTCAATACAAAGTTCTACTTATTTTACTTCAGCAATAACCCTAACATTCCTTGTCCCATTCTCATGTCTCAGCACCACTGCTGGGTGTTGAACCAAACAATAACCTCTTCACTGGTCCCCACTCCATTTACTCCACAATGCCACATGAGTAGTCACTTCAGAAGCTGGGTGACAGTGTGCCATGCCAGTTCCGAAACATTTCCAACAGCCCTTCGCTGTTTCTCTTTTACAGTCACATTTCTAAGCACGGTTGATAAAGCCCTTCATGACACTGCATCTGCTCAGTGTCTACTTTTATATACTTCCCACCCCTTTGCCCCAGTGCAAATGCTAAAATCCTAGGACTCTAGGAATAAGACATGATGTTTGTGTTACAAAGTGGTATGCAGACACACCTATCGCTAACTCTGAAACGTCCAGTGCTTATATATTTTATGAGAGGTTTTAGAGGCACAGTGCCGAGTGGCAGCAGGGTGGAGAGAGGTCCTGGGATGGCTTCCTGGGAAAGTTAGCCCTTGAAGGGTTTCTTTGGGTTAGAATTACCAGATAAAACCCAGGACCCCCAAATAAAGTTGAATTTCAGGTAAATAATGAGTAAAATTTTTGTCTAAGTATATTCTGTACACTATTTGGCATATATATTAAAAATTTATAATAATTGTTTATGGGAAATTCAAACTTAACTAGACCTCCTAAATTTTTATTTACTAAATTCAGCAACCCCATCTTAAGTGTATGGACTAGCTTGGGAGCAAGAATAGGGCCGAGAAAACAAAGAGAATGGCAAGTCATCCAATGTGGCTGAAGTCTTAGGTGTATGGGGGTTGGGGAAAAAGGAAGTTAAGGGAAATACTGTTAGGAAAGTAATTGGATCCCCTTCACACAAGTTTCTGAATGACCTTGATGTGTCACAGAAGAATATGATGTCATCTTTCAAACTTACATTCAACAATGAAACAGAGACAGTATCTTCCATGAAAAGTAAAGTGCACATCTAAATTTTTATGTCCCTAATTCGTGTCTCCCTGGAGTCTTATTGTTAACACTAATTATATGAGTTTCAAACACATCTGGAGTCATACAGAGCTTGCCCATAAGTGGAAAAAGATGTCTTTTTGTAAAAGTTAAATTAAATGTTCACACTTAAGAACAGTTATTGTCAATACTGAACCTTAAAAATTTTTCCTAAACAAATTTCCAGTGCATATTAATGATTCACAAGCATTAAATCTAAACAAAACAAGCTAATGAATATCTATAGCAGGAAATAAACCAACAGATTATGATCTCGCTTATATGCTATGCATTGATTTAAATAGCTTTAAAGTCATTTAAATAAAGAGCACATCAAAATACTGGCCATCTGAATCACAGATATAAAATTAATGGTTAAAAAGTTAACATGTATTTATTATTTATTCAGTAGAAAACCAGTACAACCAGTACAAAACCTCTTACTTTTAAACAAATCATTCAGATTAACCATAATAGAAACATATTAGTAATTTTGTTTTTTCCTACTACATAATTATCATTTTATGTTTTTTTAAATCAATTTGAAATTCAGCTTTAAAAAGGAAAAATTCACATGACATGTTCAAAAATCCCTTTTATAAAAAATTTAAGCACTGAAGAATATTTTCTGTGATTTTTTTTAAAAAGTTGTAAAAAAAGACATTTTTGAGCAATTCGGGACAGAAAAGATGGAGTAGATACTGGATGATAATGAACTATTTTCATATTGTAGGGTGCCATGATAACTATGGTTAAATTCAAAATAAAATTCTTTTTAAGGTATACACACAAGTTTTATGGATACACTGGCATAATATCTAGGATGTGTTCTTAAAATATTCCACTTTTTAAAAGAACAGTAAGGAGTAGATGAAATAAAGGTAGCAGAATGTTGTTAACTGTGAAGTGGGTTGATGGGATATATGGGGTTTCAATATGTGATTCAGTATATGTTTGAAAATTTCCATAATAAAAGTAAAACAAAAGCTTTTTTCATGAGTGAATAATTTCTCTGAAAACATAGCATATGGTGCTTTTACATCCTCCCTTCAATTCATGGTAAAACACACACACACATTACTTTCCATAAAAGTTATTAAAGCAGTTGAACAGTTTCTTATTAATGATCAATCACTTACTGAGGACATTCTGTGGACTAAATAATTACTACATGATATCCATTTAATGTCTGCAATAATCTTTTGACCGAGGCTTGAATATCATCCCCATTTTACAGATAGAGAAGCTAAGACTTGGAGAGAGGATCCAATTCTTACAAATATCATAAAAATAGTACACATTATCTATAGTGGGATCCAGACTCGGGCTGCCTGACTTCAATCACTACCAACGCTGCTAGGTAAAATGACACGAGTATAAATAAAGATATTCATAACACATACTGTAAAGAAAAGAATGTAGAAAATTGCTCACATATTTCTCCCCTGCCACAGCTATGTGGCTCAGAGTCAGACCTGTGATCGGCTCAGTCCCAGCACCGGTTCAGTCACAGATCAAGCTGTTATTTACGTAGAAGAGGGGAAAGCTACTGCTCTCAGACAAAGAAGAAGCACAGAGAACCAACAGAAGTCGCTTTCCATTGACAACAGCAGTTCTGCAACCGATTTTTGTTAACACTGTAATACGAAATGACCAAAATGCAGTTTGCTTTTTTTTTTTTTTTTTTTTAAATGCCTTCTGATCCTGGTTATATTTTGCAGGAGTTTGCTTTGGGTTTTAAATAATTCATCATGCCGTGCCTCCTGTTTGGCACAGGCAGGCAGGGGGTGGGTGGAGGGGGTGGCAAGGGAGAGGCGAGCTTGGAGGACGCACATCTCACGAGTGAGGAACTGGCGCAGCTGCAGCCCCGCGAGACCCCGCCCCAATGAGCTCATCCCTTGGCAGTGCAAATTAGGATGACGTAATGTTTCCAGAGAGCGCCTTCCAGCCCACCGCAGCAGGAGCGCTCTTGCTTTTCCTGAGCACAGGAAAAATTAGCATCGGTATTTCTAGCTGTTCCTCAGGAAATGGCATTTTATTCAAGGGCATCCTGGAATACATAACACATTGCCTGCCTTACTATTAGCTCCCGTGCAAAAGAAAAACAGCTTATCAGTAAATAAGTCACCGATAACTGCACTTATCAAACTATAAAGGTAACTAGCATTCTTCAAAAACAGGGTCCAATTATTATACTATGAGATACAGTCTGTGTTTTTTCAAAGTTTTTTTTTTTTAGCTCAATAGTACAAAAGTAACCATAGCAATACTGTTAAATAATAGTAATAATATCATTTATTTAACTCTTGTCTTATGTTAGGAGCTATGCCAAATGTTTTACATGTGTTATTTAATTTAATCTGTATTACAACCCTATACAGTAGGCACTGCCACCTCCACACATGTACACATAAGGAAACTGATAGCCACAGAGGTAGGTCGTTTGCCCAAGGTCACACAGCAGTTATAGGCAAAGTCAATTTGACTCTGCTTCTTAGCTGAAACTGTTGATCACTGTGCTACGTTGTTCCATAGGCCACATGGCTATGGTACAGCTCTGAAGGATGCATGGCACTGTTTAATCACTCAAAATAAAATACAGGAGAGGACTGCTTTGACCAAAAAACCCCACAAACAATCAAAGCTAGGACGACTTCTGTGTCTGCTGTTTCCTACCTCCTTAGACACTCTGTTTTGTAAAAGGAGTAAGGGAGACAGTATTTACTAAAGGTTGGCCATGAACTAGGCACTGTGCATGGACCAGTCATTTGGTATCATAAGAGTCCATGTTGCCACTGTTATTATCCCTATTTTATAGATGACAACCAAAGAAGTGAAGTAACTTGTTGAAAGACACAGAGTAACTGGGAAGTCTGGGGTTAGCCCTCGGGGGTGTTTATTTCTGAAGCAGCATGCTAGGGTAAAACATGCAAAGATTTTTGAGTCAACAGATCTGGGTTTAAATTATGGCTTCTACTTTTACTTGATAACCTTGCGCAGCTTCCTGAGTCCCGGCCCCTCATCTATGAAATGGGAATGTCAAAGGAACACAGTGAAGAGTAAAGTCAATGGGAACACAGAAACGCAGCAGTCATTGCAGGGGCTGGCAACAGGAGACAGGTACTAAATGTTGGTCTTTTTTCTTTTTTCCTTCAATGAACAGACACCACCTTTGTGAACATATTTAAGGAAACACGAGGGGGAAATGGAATGTACCTATGGTTTTCATCATTCCTTCTCCCAACTCCTCAAATACTTTTGTTAAACCATTTGAACCAGGGTTTTGGGGAAAAGAAAAGTTAATGAAGGGAAGGAAAGAAAGGATGGGAAGAAAAATTGAGATGATGATGATGATGGATGGGGGGAGAGGAGGGGAGGGAGGGAGGACAGAGAAGGTGGGCTGAAGACTACTAAAAGGGAAGAATGTGGCAAAATGGGTGAGGGATCAGGATTTGGGTACAAGCTTGGTGGCTTCGGGCAAACAGGTGATAATGCACTCCTCACAGTGTCACCCAGAGGCCCAAGTGACCTAATGAGCACTTCTGAACCCAGTGCCCCATGTGTAAGAGGAGCTCAATAAAGAGCGGGCGTGGAGGCTCAGGACAGGGACTTAGAATCCCTTCCGCTGCATCTGCAGCCTGGCATCCTCTTTTGACTCACACACGGTGATCCTGGCTCACTGCATTTCCATGGACCCTTTGTAAAGATTTCCCACCAAAACCCATTTTACTCCTGACCTGCTCTCTCAAACATTTTGGTTCCAACACTGGTTGCTGTCTGGCGTAGTGCAGCTGGTTGGCAGGCAACTGAGCCATAGCCCTGATGATCAGACATGCAGTCAAAGCTCTGGGGGATTCCAACTGGACACAGAATCCATGCTCCATGTGTGAAAGCTAGGCTGATTAGGTATAATAAAATCTCACCCATGGAGAATAGAATCTGATTACTACAGGAACCTCTTGGAGCCAGGATCAAATTTCTGATTAGCCTTATCATGGAGAATCACCTAGATGTGTGCCTCTTATATGTGCCTGCTCTCAATCCATAAAATTATGTGTCCAGTTCTAATCCTTACTTATTAAATAAACAGGGCAGCTTGATATGAACCACACCAAAATCTGTGCCACAAGATGCCTGAAACAGAATATACCCGGAGAAATACTATTGTGGCACTAAGAAAAGAACTTTAAACTTTGGGCACATGGCAAGGAAGAAGATTTTAAAATGTAATTCCTGTGAAACCATTTCTTCTCTTATGCTTAAAAGAAGGAACACATATGAATCCAGAAAATATTATTTGTACACCCTGTGAATATATTTAAATCATGCTGTATTGGTTTAGCAACCTTCACAAATACTTGTGGATTTTGTTAATTGTGGTCCTATGTGATAAAGTGTAATAATTACCAGTAATATATTTTTTGGAGGAAGAGATTAGATATTTTCAAACTGTGGGAGTATCTTCTTTCTCACCTTTTAAAACTACATCTTTGATTAAAACTACATCTTTGATTAAAACCACATTTTTTATTAAAACCTCACTGAGATTCCATTTCACTCCAGAAAGAATGGCTGTCATCAACGAATCAACCAGTAACAAATGCTGGAGGGGCTGTGGGGAGAAAGGAACCCTGCTCCACTGTTGGTGGGAGTGCAGACTGGTTATAACCACTATGGAAATCAGGGTGGAGAATCCTCAAACAAACAAACAAACAAACAAACAAAAACCCCACTAAAAACAGAAATTCCATTTGACCCAGCTATTCTCCTTCTAAGTATCTTCTCAAGAGTTAAAGACATACTACAGTGAGGTATGCATACCCACGTTTACAGCAACACAATTCATAATAGCTAAATCTTGGAAACAGCTATATGTACATCAACAGATGAATGGATAAAGAAAACATCGTATTTATACACAATGGAGTACTATTCTGCCATAAAGAAGGATAAACTTGAGTCATTTGTAGGAAATTGGATGCACCTTGAGACTGTAATGTTAAGTGAAGCAAATCAGACACACAAGCTTAAATAATATCACATGGTTTCTCTTATATGAAAAACTCAATAGATACGTGCAAAATAGATAATAGAAAGAGAGAAAAAAAGTTATTGTGATCCAGTATGGATAATGTATCTAAAAATGTACCTTGTTTTAGTATAATTGTCTTATGTGTTTTACATGTTTTTTGGCCTATTAGTCTGATTGCTAATCTGGATATATGACAATCAACTTTATAAGGACTAATAAATAAATGAATCTGATGCTGGCAAAATAAGAGTGGTGAAGGGAAGGGGGAAAAAGAATTGAGATGAGTTATGTCCATGTACCAATTCCCCACAATGAATGCAATCATTATGTACTGCAAATGTGTACTAATAAAAATTAAAAATTTTAAAAAGAAAAATTAAAAAACTCTACATCTTTGCAAACAACATTTCTTCTGAACTTTTGCCCTGGCACAGTAAAGCTGGTGGTTTATACTCTGGAGAAGTTAATCTCTGCAATGAAAAGGAAACCACGTGAACAACAGGAGTCAAATTTGTTAAAATTAGGGAATGAAAGACATGGTGCGGTGTCTCATATGCTCAAGTTTTGATTAAATTTGGAAGAAATAAATAGAATCATATAATATGAAAACAAGAACTGACTTAAAATACTTATTTACAAGGCTTTTATATTTGAAGAAAAATTCATCTTTTTCTTTAACATATTATTTAATCATTGACACAATCTCTAAAAGTAGGTCTTTTACAAATAGAGCTAAGTATACAAAAGATGAATGAACACATCCGAAGCCATATAGTTTTAGGGCTAATTCCTTGTTAACCCCCCCCTCCTTTAACATTAATCAGGCACTTCCTGTAAGCAACACTGTGGGCGATATGAAAGCATAAAATATGGACTTCATCACTAGCAGTTTCTACTATGAAGATCCAAGATCTCAGGTTAAGGCAACTTGTGTGGCACTGCCAGGTTTTGCTGTTTTCTGGTCAGGATGCCTCAGGTACTTCACCTCCTAACATTGCAATCTCAGGCTGCCCATCATTCCACAGAATTCTGAAGAACAGCTTTTTCCTGGAGAAGCTCCTTTCTTCCATGCTTCCGGCCAGTTGTGAGTCTCAAAGTAAGTGGCAGGGTAGACGTGACTGATGGCCAATATCTCTGAATGATAGTTCTGGTATCTGACCATGTTTTCGTGGATTGGCAAGCAGGCTGTCTTGACACAGTGTCCCTGAACCTTCTGAAATGTCACCTTCTGACTGCTATCATCCACAAGTCCATCAAGGATGTAAACTTTGTTTAGATCAACATCTTCAAGAACATGCTGAGTCAAAGGGTTTCCAGGGAAAATAAACTAAGACAGTCTTCTTTTATGTCTAGAAAACCCATGAGGGGACTGTCAGTTCTGAAGCCAGTGAGGATGTCCAAAAGGGCCTGTGAGCTTTTCTGTTTGAACCACACAACCTTTGGATCTTCCAGCCAGCCTACTCATTTGTTTGACATATGGTGGGTCGTACTCTAATCAATACAGTCTTGGTCCTGAGTACTTGGCCTCCACAAGTTTCTCTTTGGTGAAGTCTTCTAGAAAATGCCTGCTGTGCTGGATGCAGGTACCTGGATTTTCCACATGATTGGCTTTTCTTTTTTCATTTTCTTGCTTTCTTTTGCTCTTCTTTGTTGCAGTTATGCTTTCCCAGCGCTTCTGTTTTCTTTGGATATTTTTTGAGCACCATGTTGCATTACCTGCGGGGAGAGTGTCTTGCTCTTAGCACTGCCATTCCACACTGATCTGCAGGAGCTGGAAGCTTTCAGAGAATCCATCTTCATCCGTGTCCTCCAGAACATCTTCCTGCCCCTGCAGCACTGATGACTGTGCTCTGAGCACTCCCAATTTCCAGTCCATGTGCTTACTCCAAGAATTCTTCTAGGTTTTTGGTGATGTATCAGAATTTATTTCTTCTGCAGTTGTAGAACAACTTGCTGATTATGCACGAGGGGTTGTGAATTCAATTCCCAGCACCGATCCTCTTGTCTCATGCAACAGTGGTGGAGCACATCTCTGACCATTTATTTAGATGAAAGAGGCCAGTTGTGTTAGTCAGCTTTCTGTCAGTATAATACCTGGGCTAATCTACTTATAAAGAGAAAAGATTTATTTTGACTCACAATTTTGTGTTTTTTTTTTTTTTTTTTGTGGGTACCAGGGGTCGACCTCAGGACCTCGCGTGCCAGCAGGCACCCATGCCGCTGAGTGATATCACCGGCCCTTTTTCTCGTATGTGGGTTCCAGGAGTCAAACTTGGGCCCTCGCGCTTGCCAGGCAGGAGCGTACACCGCTGAGCCATCTCACCGGCCCTTCATTCACAATTTTGGAAGTTCTAGTCTATGACCAGTTAGCTCCATTACCCCAGGCTGTGGTAAGACAGCGCATCATGGTAGGAGCACATAGTGGAGCAAAACTTCTCTCCTTAGGGCCAGGAAGAGAAGAGGAAGAGGAAGAGCAACCTCCAAGGGTAGGATATAATGACCCAAGGACCTCCGACTTGGTCCCCCTCCATATAGCCTCATGCTAGGGGCTAAGACTTTAATACAGGGGTCTTTGGGGAACATCCAACATCCAAACTATAGCACCAGTCTAAGAGATGATGGATTTAATCTGTAAGACTGCCACCAAGTTGACATTTGAAGCTAGAATGGGAGTATGGCCCTACCTGTTGTGAGTAAGAACCTGATTCCATCTCTAAATGCACAGCATCTTCTGTTTTCATAGCCCACCAACATTTAGGGAATCTGTCAACCAAAATTTCTGTTGGCAAATCCCATTATTTTAAATACTTGCCACTTAAAAACCATTAGTAAAAGCAAAACTGGCAGTTTCTCTCCACAAAAGAGTCAGATATAATCAAATTAACTCCTGCTGATAAAGTTCAACCAAAAATGGTGATTTTGCTTATTCAGATATACAATTATCAATGCTAAAAACACACTAGCAAGGCCTGGATTACATAATGATATATTTAATCCCAATGTATCATAAACACAGTATAGCATTAAAAAGGATACAAAAAGATACTAATGGAATTTCAATACTTCAAAATCATTTTTATGAATTTCAACTGTCACTGCTTTCTATCTGTATGAAAGTACCAGAAGGTAATAGTTGAATGCTAGATAACATTAAGTTAATTTGAATTTTAGTCTTTGTTATAATGTACATTTCCCCTTTTTATAGTGTTTAAGGCTGATCCAAAAGTTAGTTTAACTAACTAAAAGTTAGGGACTAAAACAATTAGGAATGAAACTTAGTGCAAAATATCACATCATATTAAGGTAGGACTTTTCCAAAATCATAAAAATGAACAGCCCTGTTCACACCAATAATAACGTCTTTAGGTGCTAAAATATTTTTTCTTGTCCCTGTATTATTTTTTTCAAAGAAAATGATTTTTATTGGTATATTTTAGGTATACATAATGATCGCATTCATCATAGGGAATTTGTACCTGTACCTGATACATATAACTTCATTCTTTTGTTTCCCATTCCCCTACCCTTACTTCAGCCCCTCTCCACCTCCTTATTTACAAAAGCTTTACTTCCATTTTTTCCTTCTCTTATTTTTTTAAAAAACTTTTCCCTTCCTTCCTTTCCCTCTCCCCCTCCCCACCTTGTTGCCCTTCCCATTTGAACATTTTCTTCCTATTTCACAATATCTTTTATACATTTTGGTCCTTATTTATACTTTCAGTTCTCACATCAGAGAAACACCGAGGTATTTACACATGGGTGTCAGGGGCTAAAACATTAAATAAAGATCAATTACATGTGGCTACTGTGTGGGAGAAACTACAGTTTTGCATTATCTTTTGTCCTGCTTGGAATTAACAGGGCTTCTTGGATTTGTGCCTTTGTATCTTTCAACAGTTTTGGAAAATTCACAGTCATCTCTTCAAATACTGTCTCTACCTTAATATCTCTCTTCTTTCTTCTGAAAACCCAATTATGTACTGTACGCCCTGTTCTGAATTTTGTACCTTTTTTGTTTCATTGTGTTCTATTCAGTTTATTAATTCCTTCTCCCTCTAATTCTCTTTCCTATGTCTAATCTGTGGTTAAACCCATCGTGGTAGCCAGCCTCTGATCCTCAGTGTTCAGTACCCGCATGTGTGGGTAGTCTCCTGGCCCAGTTAGCTCAGGGCTGACTGGTGTGACCAACAGAACATGGTGCAAGTGATAATGTGTTACTTTTGAGGCTGGGTCATCAAAGTCCTCCTTGGCCTCTGCTTTGCTTGCTTGGATTTCTAGTTCTATGGAAAGCCAGCCTTGGTGCCATGAGGGTGCCCAAGCAGCCCACAGGAGACGCTCTAATGGCCAGGCGCCAACTTGCCCAACAGACGCATGAGTCCCTTCAGGTGGCTCTGGCCCCAGGTGTCTTAGATGCTTGACCCCAGCTGAGGTCTAACAGTGGCCTCAAGGGAGACCACCAACAAGAATGGGCCAAATTATATTCCTGAACTCCTCATTCATAGAAACTATGAGAAAGGTCAGAAGATTATTTTTGTTTTAAGTCACTCAGGCTTGTGGTGATTTTCTACACAGCAGTAAATAGCTGATCTACCATTCATTAAGTTTTTAATTTCAGTTCTTGAATTTTTCAATAGTTTCATTTTGATGGTTTCCAACTCTCTTATAATATTTCTGGACTTTCTAAAAATCTCACAGAACAAATTGAACATTTTTTCTTTTATTTCCCTTTTTCACTGTCTCTTTATGATCCCATTAGTTGAGTAGTGAATAGTCTATGTAAAAATTTGTAAAAATAATTTGAAACTTCAAGGACATTCTCTTCCTCAAGAGGTACTTTTCTTTGCTACTGTCAGGTTTAAAATCTGATCTGAGACAACCTTGATGAAATTTCAAGGGTTAACAGTGACTGAGCTTCAGTCACTGATGGGATCTGTCTATGTAGAACTCATTCTCACTCTAGTGGTGGCCTTTTGGTGTCTCCATCTAAAGTGTAGGAGTATTTACTAGTTTTACCTCTAACTTTGTTGGGTTCTGGGCTGCAAGTGTGATTCCCCTATTCCACAGGGCTGTCAAAAACCCTGCCAAGTTTCTCAGTGTCTTAGTTACCTAAGAAGGTAACTATGAGAATCAGGAGACACCTGAATGGAAACATGGCCCCACACGGCAGGTTTATCTCTCAATTTCTTAATTTTCCATATTTTCCCCCATCATTCTGCCTTGCTAGACCTCTGATGTCTCTGAGTAATTGCTTTTAGCATATGTTGTCCAGTTTTTATTGTTCTTGGTGGGAATGGTGGTCTAAACTCTGACCCTTACAAGAAGCAAAAGTATTGTTTTACTAGCTAATTTAGAATTTAATCACCTTGGGGGGGGAATCACCACCTGTGCATGCACACACATACACACTTATATATAAAAATTCTGTTTGTTTTGGCTAAAGGTCTGATGGCATCACTTCTCCCAAACCACTCCCATAGAAATGGAATTAGTATTTTTAAAATAAAGTAGTGAAAAGCTGCCAATCCCCTCATTGTGACAAGTCAGCTGGTCATAGCAGAATATGAAAGACCCCTATGACAGAAACATGATTTCTTCAGAGAATGTCAAACAAATTCCTGCAAGACTAGGTCACTGGACAACTGGGATACTGCTTCTCACAAGAGCACAGACTCTAGATCTGTGGAAAACCAAAATCCATGTTGTGAGGACCCTCGGTCCCGTGACAGGGGTACAGCCACTGGAAATATTCCCCAGTGTTTTCTGGATTGTTTGATATTACTATTACACCAGGATCCCTACCTAAAGATTATTACTGAACAGCAGAAAGGCAGAAATATTCCACATACATAAGAAAATCTTATCTCTGGAGCAATGTGACTTCAATAATAAAAATCAGATGTCTAATATAATATTGACCTGAAGTAGAACTTCAACTTTCAGATACTTTTCATTAAAGATGAAGAAAACTGCTAGATATGACAATATAATTTTAAAAGAAACATTTTAAGTACATGTTGCAGACAAAACTTTATTTCCTGTTGAGATATAGTTTATCTAAAGTAGAAATATGAACAATTTATCACAATGCCTTTGCAAGTATGTGGTCCATGTGTTCCAGCTGAATTATAGGGTATTATAGGAATTACAGGACTACGCATGCACTCCCAATTTATGGATTCAACTGTTCAAAGTAAGTTATTTTTCTACTGTATTTTTACCACTATCTGTTGATGGTTATCTGCCACCTGGAGCTGGCCCTCAGCCCAGACAGATTCACAAGACTGGATTTATGTATTTAATTAATCATCACATTTCTCAATTTTTTTCCACGTTTCAGATACTTTCATACCTCCAGTTGTGTACTCCTTCCATACTTTCCTGAGCATTCCTTATCCTCTTCCTCTCTCCTCTGTACACCTCCCCGCAATCTCAATTGGCTCAAAAATCTATGGCTGCGAGTTCCTCCACTCGGCCTTGAAGGTTTCAGTACCATCTGGTCTTGATCTATTTATTCAAAATCACTTCCCACTACTTTTCAAATAAACCTCCACTTTAGGTAAGTCAGCTCTCTCACTCCCCATGGTGTTTATTTTTGATTCCCTTCTAGCTTAGGTGCTCTCCTTTTTCTTACCTATCCAAACTATATCCATGATTTGGTCCTCAAATATCAAGGACCAAATGCCTCCTTCTCCTAGACACCTTCTCTGCCAAACCTGATCCTTGCTTGTAGTTCTTTACTTTGAAATTAAATATTCATGATTTAGAATGCAAATATTCAAAATACATTCTATACTAATTTCCATTTAACAACAGTATTGCGAACCTGCTGAACCAGGGCAGAATCTTCTGAAGTGCACACACAAAATCCACGTCCAACAAATGTTCTTAAAATATATTCAACTTTGTCTCTAAATCTATGTAGAGAGGTTTCATTGGACTATGATGAGCTTCCATAGGCCAGAATGACCCTGGTTCTAATCCTTTGCTGGGAAGGTCCAGCAAACTTGGATTTGAATCCTGATGCTGCCACTTACTACCCATAGGACTTTAAACAGGGCACTCAGTCTCTCTCTGTCTTAATTTCCTCGTGTGTAACACAGAGATATAGGCGCTTAACTCCATGGGCTCATAGTGTAAATTAAAACAGATAATATATGACTGCAACATGCTTAACACAATGGATGGTTCAGAAAGGCTCGTTTTTGTAATTATCAAAAATTTCCTTTTCTCATAGAAAATTGTGAGTAAAATGGTGGTTACCACAGACTGGGAAGGGTGAACGGGCCCAGAGGGAGAGATGGGGAAAGGTTGATTAATGGGTACTGAGTTACAGTTACGTAGGAGCAAGCAGCTCTGGTGTGCTGTTGCGTAGTGGGGTGACTACAGAAAACGTTGTAGTGTACATGTCGGAAAGCTAGAGGAAAGGATTTTGAAAGTTTTCACCAGAAAGAAATGATTAAAGAAATATGTTTAACCTGATTTAAACATTATACAATGTACACTTATATCAGACATTACATGGTACCTTATCAATATGTAAAACTTTCATACTTTAATGTATCAGTTGAAAAATAAATTAAAATCTGTTATGGTTTATGTCTGGATGTCCCCCCAAAGCCTCATGCAGTCATAGGGGGGCAGGCTGAATCTACAGTTTGTGGTTGATTCATGGTTCAACACTGGGATTATGGGTGTGAGTGCTACGCCTGCCCTAGGGTGGGTAGCCTGCATTCAGTATAAGGAACAGAAAGAGGTTTGTCTTCTCTCTCTCACTTGTTGCTTTTGCTATCTTCAGCTGCTGTGAACTGTTGCCCCTCTGCCATGTGCCACCCTGACTTGAAGCCAGCTGATTATGGACTGAAACCTCCACAAACTGTGGGCTAAATAAACCTTTCCCCCTTTAACTTTGGGTGTTGGGTATTTTGTCTTAGCAACAAGAGAAAAGTAACTAAGACAAAATCAAATTTAGAAGAGGAAGAAGAAAAACACTTGTTTTTCCAATAATCTAAAGACTTAAGATAGTAAAATATGGCTGTAAATTCAGAAGAAAAGAAAAAAAAAACCTTAGAAAATTTTGTTACAAAACCCAGTAAGTGGGCCGGTGAGATGGCTCAGCGGCGTAAGCGCCTGCCTTGCAAGCGCGAGGGCCCGAGTTCGACTCCCGGATCCCACGTATGAGAAAAGGGGCCGGTGATATCGCTCAGTGGCACGGGTGCCTGTTGGCGCGCGAGGTCCTGAGGTCGACCCCCCGGTACCCACAAAAAAAAAAAAAAAAAACCAGTAAGTGCCTTCCAGGCTGCAAGACAGGAAGATCTTTCTAGACTGGAAATGTGACTAATATGAACTGAGATGTGTAGTATCAAACCAACACCAGATTTCAAAGATTTATTTATAAGAGCATCTAAATGTCTTTGATATTGTTAAAATATTGATTACAGGTTGAAATATTTTAGACATGGGTTAAATATAGTATTAAAATTAGTGTCACATCTGTCTTTTAGCTTTTTAAATGTAGCTACTTGAGAACTTGAAATTACATATATAATCTATGTTTTGGACAGCACTATTGTAGAACATTGTCTTAGTTACTTTTCTTGTAGCTAAGACAAAATACCTGACACCCAAAGTTAAAGGAAGAAAGGTTTATTTAGCTCATAGTTTGTAGTGGTTTCAGCCCATAATTGGCTGGCTCCAAGGCAGGGTGGCATGGCAGAGAGGCATCACAGAGGTCAAACAGTTCATGGTGGGCAGAAGGTAGCAAAGCAAGAAAGGGATCTTAATAGCTTTCTTCTGTCCCTTTTATATTCTATCTAGGTTACTAGGGTGGTGCCAAGCCAATAAGTGGACTGATTTAGTAATCACCTACCCTTAATCCTAGCATCTTAATCCTAGCATTGCACCATGAATCAGTCACACACTCTAGATTCAGCCACCTCTGAAAAAGCCCTACCTATGACTGTATGAGGTTTTGGGGGACATCTAGACACAAGCCATAATAAACATTAAGATAACACTGAGTGAATCACCTCTTTGAATTACATCCCAGGGCTCTGATGGGGTTCATGCATCTCCCCAAGGTGCTATTGGAGAATAACTCAATCACAGGGGAACACAAAGTGAAATATGCCACAAACTGCTAATCACATCATTAAATAGTCTCCCTTGTTGCAGAGTGTAATCATTTATGAGAGCAAAGATCTTAGGGAATTTCAGAAAATTTCAAATATCCATTCAAGAATCTTGTCATCCCTGCTAAATCTGTCATGATCTCATATGGCTGCAATATCGTGCATGACATTTTTATCACAATTCACAAATGCACTCAACTGGCACAAATACATTTATTTATGCACAGAGCCCAGGAAAGGGCAATCTCTACTCAGAATAATGTGTTAAAAGACCATCCCCTTTAACACTGGAAAAGCTATAGGTGATGAGAAGACAGACTTGAACTAGCCAATATTAAATGCTCAACTAGCTAATCACATGGTTTATTTAAAGCAGATGATAAGCATATACGTCTTTATTTTTAAATTGATCCTCAAAGCTCTTTGGCTTCTAAATTTTTACTTCTTCCCTGGTAGTAGTAAATTGCTATTAAAAAATAAAAATTAAGCACTCTGGGAGGTTGAGGCAGGAGGATCACAAGTTCAAACATAGCCTGGGAAACTAAATAACTTAGTGAGACCCTGTCTTGAAATAAAAAAATTAAAAAAGGACTGGGGGTGTAGCTCAGTGCAAAGGTCCCAAGTTCAATCCCCAGTACTTCAATCAATTAATCAACGAAATGAAAAAATAGGCCAGGGATGTAGTTCAGTGTCAAGATCCTGGGCTCAATTCCCAGTGCTACAAAAACAAGTGAACAGAAGGAAATAAAAATTATGTAAAATAAGCAAAAAGAATACTCGCATGCACTGACAAGTTCTACTTTTAAAGTCCATGGTCAATTAGAAAAATATTTACAATCTGATCACCTTTTTTTTTTTTTTTTTTTTGTGGGTACCGGGGGTCGACCTCAGGACCTCGCGCGCCAGCAGGCGCCCGTGCCGCTGAGCGATATCTCCGGCCCTTTTTTCGTATGTGAGATCCGGGAGTTGAACTCAGGCCCTCGCGCTTGCCAGGCAGGTGCTTACGCCCCTGAGCCATCTCACCGGCCCTGATCAACTTTTTAAATGTATAGTCTATAATGAAAAATGTTTTAAGAGGACACCTAACTCTTTAAAATTCCTACAATATCCTCTAGCACTTCATTTATTTTTCTTAGTTTTGCTATAAGTATTGGTATCATCTTTGATATAAAAAATTTTCACAATTCTAAATTCATAACTCAGAAACTAATTTCACATTTTTTAAAGTTCCTATGGAATTTTAAAGCGATGTTACATTATATTTTGATAGTTGCCCCTACTTCTACTATATTCAAAGATAAACAAGATAAAAAGACAAATTTCAATTCAAGGAATTCCCAGGCATAAGAGAAAATTCCTTCATTTTTAGTTAATGGGTCAGTGGCAATTATGAAGCTAAGTTCCAGCACTAGAAAAATGCTCTAAGGGAAACTTAACCACATGTGGAAGTGACATCTTCCAGAATTAGTAACACTATGCATTGACAATGGCCAGTGTCTCAATAGAGTGACCATCCACCTCTACCGAAGTTTTAAATAAGGGTATACCTTAAGCTTGTAACAAATATAAAATTCACAAATTTTGCTAGGAAGTATGCATATCACAACAGAAGGGATTACTGTGAATATATCCATTAAATTACTTTGCAATTCCTCTTTGCATAATTTCAGAAGTGTTTTCACATCTTAAAGCAGCAGTAAACATACAGGAGCATGACAAAATTCCATATAACAGATTACAACTGCAAAGACATTGCACTTCAGAGGAAGTGGAAGATGAGCTCAGGACCCAGCAGATTATAGAGACAGTACACAAGACAAGAGCAAGCAGGCCCTGTGGGAAGATAAGGAAAACATCAAAACTGCCTCAAGTACTCTTAGCTGATTAAATATATTTCTGTTAAGGAAAAGCAGATTTCATTTCCTAGTACCACTCAGGCTCTTTCACAGCTCGGGCTTTCTCAGGTCTGGATGAGGATTGTAAAATGGTACAATAATTTTGGAAATCAGTTTGACAGCTTCTTATAAAATTAAACAAAGTGTATCTACTCTACACTTGTAGGTATTTACTGAAGAGAAATGTAAGCTCACAGAAGCATGTTCCCAGGACTGCTGTGAAGATTCGAGATCATGAGCACGAAAGTGGCTTACAGAGTTATGCACGTGAGAGGTGGTTATCAAATGATGTGTGTGAATGCTTGTCACAGATTTAGACATAATAGAAAGAGTGCTCCAGCACTCCCCCATGCTATTCATTCATTCAATCTTTTTGAAACCTACTATGTGCCAGGCACTCTTCTAGAGTTGGAGATATTGAACTGAATGTGACAGTCCAAGTCTTTACTCTCAGGGGGTTCACATCCTAGTGCCTTGGGGAGAATGTTTAAAATTTCTGAACCTCAGTTTCTGCCTCCATAATTCAATTCAATGCAGAACGTCTGACAGGCTGCGGATTGTACGAAGTCTGGGAGCACAAGAGTCCGCTAGATAGAACTTGTGTATTCTCATACTTCACAGGTTCAGTGAGGGCGAGAGGCATGTAAGTGGACAAAGGCTCTGTGAGACAGGTAAGGACTCATCCCTGGGTGGCAAAGACTGGTCACAAGAATGGGTCAGGGAAAGCTTCCTGGAAGACGAGCATTTGAATGCAATGTGAAGGTATCACAAATCCATATTATTATTAGTGACGTGAAGTGAGAATAGAGTGGCAAAAGCACTCATCGGTCCATAAAGCCCTTCACGATATAAAGCGGCACTGTTTCTATTTTACGGACAATAGTATTAAACTGGAAAATGGTTGTGTAATCCTGGATCTAGTTTATACCGTCTCTGAAAGTATGTCGTCTTCCTAACACATGTGCTTAATTTGAGCTTTCCACATCTGTTTCCTCGATGCCAGTGCTTCTAACATTCTGCTTGAAGAACTTAGGTAATTGAGTAAGTTGTTTCTAATCATACGGGGCCACTTCTGACTTCAAGCCAGGGTTCTGGGATTTGCTAAATTCACATTCCATGGTGTAGCTCTGCGGTAGGCCACAATGGCCCCAAAGCATGAAACGGGCCTTCCAAAGCAACCAAAATTCTTGCTATTCTGAAAACACAGCAAATACCTAATACAGTTTCAATTTAATTGAAAAGTTCTGCTTATGAGGCTTGAATATAGTTTATACCATAAATAGCCAGAAGTATAAAATGGTACAGGAAACATTAGCTCTGCTAAGTAACTTTTTGATCTGCATTTGCTATTATATAAACATGCTATAAAAGTGCTCTAAAAAATGGTAAGTGGGAAGTAGGATTGGGACAAGGGTTTAGAAAATTAGTCTTTCAAAATACTGTGGCATTAAAGTGAACTTGGATAAAGGAGACTACACCAGAAAACAATTTCATCCAGCACATCCTTGTCCTGGGCGTGAAAGTGGCTTACAGAGTTATGCATGTGAGAGGTGCTTCGGCTGACTGAGGCCTCCATGGTTGCATCAGCAATTACGACGAAAGTGACTCCAATCACATGAACCTTGAACCATTTATAGAGATTTTGCAAAAATATGTGCCAAGCACTTCTTCTCCCTATTGGAAGGGGCAACAGTTGATAAATAGAGGAACAGTCCTACTTCTAGCAAGAGCTTATTCGAACGTTATACTCCATCTTCAGAAACATCTGTATTACAGTCAGATGTCAGAGATGTTTCCCGGATTGTCAGAAAAGGGAGGCTGTGAAGCAGAGATGCCCCTTCCAAAAGTAACATATAACCAGGTGTATGCCCAGAACAGAATCATTTGTGTTGCTAATAAATGTGGGCCTTATGCAAAGTCTAATGGAGCCCTCTCCCCAACCTGTGTGTACTTCAGAGCCCTCTTGTGTGAACAGAGAAGTGTGTATGGGAAAGGAAGGAAGGAAGGAAGGAAGGAAGGAAGGAAGGAAGGAAGGAAGGGAGGGAGGGAGGGAGGGAGGAGGGAGGGAGGGGGAAGGAAGGGGGAAGGAAGGGGGGAAGGAAGGGGGGAAGGAAGGGGGGAAGGAAGGAAGTTCTTTATTCATTAGAAGAACAAGCTGACCAGCAACCTAAGGCATCCGCATTATTCAGCCCTCTATCAATGCCTTTGTTCTGGTAGGCAACTAGCCTTTTGACCTTAGAGTTCTAATTCTGCTCTGGAGGGATCTCACAAGGTCCCGTGGGCACAGACCAACACATTAGCAACATTTTATTTTAAACGCTGAATAAAATACACATTTAAGACTACTAAACATGGTAGGGGAGTGGACAATGACTGTAGAGAGAAGCAACTTGTGCTTGGGCAGGAAAAGAAGAGTGGGAAAGTGTTCTAGAAAGAGACTGGTGACAGAACACAGCTAAGAGTCAGGAAAGAAGTCGAAACTTGGAAGGAGATTAAGAAAGGAAAGAAAGGAACTTACCTAGTTCAAAGACATCTTCTCCAGCTTCTAGGCCCTTCAGGAGACACAGCTGGGAGTTAGGGGAGGGCAGGGACTCCATTCAAACTGCAATTCATTGAATAGACACTTACTAAGCACCTAACTCTTCCAATCACCGTGCCTAGGCTGGGGATTTAGCAGGACAAACAGAAACCGATATGAAGGGTTGCATATTGTTATGATTTAGGTCTAGAAGGTTCCCCCCAAGACCTCATGTGTTCCTAGGTGAGGTTTTCGGACAGTGACTGGATCATGTGGCATGGATCAGTGGATTCATCCTGGTGAGCTTGCTGGCTGAGTGTGCTGTTGGGTCTGGTTGGAAGAGGCAGGCCACTGGGGGCAGGACCTGGAAGGGTGTGTCTCTCTTCCGGCTCCTCCCTTCTCTTCTTGCTTCCTGGCCACTATACCATGAGCCTTCTGCCGTGCCATTTCTGCCTTGGAGCCAGATGACCTTGGACCATAACCGTGAACCAAAATAAGCCTCTCCTCCTTTAAACTGTGGGTGTCATTCATTGTGTCTCAGTGACAAGAAAGTGACTAAGACATCTAGTAATGAATGAGGTGTGAATTCAACCCCCTTACCCATGGCAGATTGCACCCGTCTACTTCCTGAAGAGGACAGCTGCCCTCTGTGCCTGTGGGCTCCACACACATGAATTCAACCAACCACAGATGAAAAATATTTGAAAATAACATTTGCTTCTGTATGGAAATATAAAACCTTGTTTTCCTTGTCATTTTCCCTAAACAGTAAGTATCACAACTATTTACACAGCACTTCCATTATATTAGGTATTATAAGTCATCTAGAGATGACTTAAAGTATAAGGGAGAATGTGCATAGGTTATACACAAACACTATGCCAGAGGACGACTGTGTATGATTTGAACTACATTTATATTACAAATGGCCTTGACCCCTTTGCCAGACTATGATTTGAAGTTAGGGGCTATATCTTGTATTCTTCTAAGGCACAAAAAGAAACCTAGTGTCTGGCCCATACTGGCGTTTTATAAACATGCAGTTAGCATTTGGTTATTATCTTCTGAGGAAATGTGTCCCTGTGTGACCCACCTCAGTGGTCAGTGTGCTGCCAGTGTGCAGTGTTCCGGGTGTGCAGATCATCTCTCACCTGCGCTACGGAAACTCCTTCAAGGTGCTGTTGTCAACAGAATCACCTTAACTTTGGCTTGAACTTAGCTCTGTGCCCTGGAAGCTTCTACTCAACTGACCTTTAGGCCAATCAAGAACTCCTCCTGTGTGGGCAGGTGAGCTCAGGCCAGGAGTTTGGGGCATTCTTTCCTACCCAGCCATGGAACACCTCATATTTCTCAGCACCACCCCCTCCTTCCCAGCAGCTGCTCATCGATGGGGATGGGCACAGAAAATGATGCCACAGGGCAGTGCAGACGAGTCCAATCTCCTCTGAGAAGAGGAGATGAGTCGGTTGGTGTGGAAGTGGGATCTGGGTGTTATTTTTCACTTTCACTGACCTGGGAGGGTGGGATCTCTTCAGACTGTAAGGTGGCACCGCCCAACAGAAAGACGGTGCAAGACATGTAAGTAATTTTTCCAGTAGTCGCATTACAAAAGTAAAAGGGGAAGGAGAAATTAACTTTAACAAGGCATTTTGTTTAGTCCAACGTATCCAAAACACCACTTCAATATGAAGTAAATATAAAAATTTCTAATAAGCTATTTTAGATCCTTTTCTCCACACATCTTCGAAATCTAGCAGGTGTCCTAAACTTACAGCACATCCTGCTTCCAGCAGGCCACGTCTTGAGTGCCTCACAGCCCCATGTGGAGACTGCACGGGACGGCGTGGCTCTAAGGGATTCGAAGGGATCTCTGAGGACACTGGGTGACTGTTTCAAAATGAACTTTTCTACATAAATTTCAAGAAAAAAGGTTTATTAATAAATCAAACATGGGAAAATGTTTGCTACATAAATTACTTTAACACTATAATGTTCATGCTAAAACTTTACTTCTATTAAACTACTTAAACCTTAAAATCTGCTCAAGTGCCAAAGTGGTGGGAATATTTAAACCTGTAGCCTGTAAGCACATTAACGATCGCAGCACAGAGCTAAGTAGGTGGCAAGAAACTTCACGCTTCTAGGACAATCTGCCCTGACCAAAGTACTCCTTGGGTCAGCCTGATACTTCTTGGACTTTGTTTATAAGGATAAAATGACAGCCCTACAGAGAGACACAGAAACAGAATCTTGGTTTCCATCCCATGAGCCTGAAGTTTTTGTCAATCTGCTTGGACACTAACAAACAATTGCCCACAGATTTAACAGTGCTTAGTTTTTAGTGGAATGTATTTATTGACTACAATTATGAGGCAAGCACTGTTTCATGGGCTGTAATTTGCCTACCACATATTTTGTATTGTTTTCCGAATATACATGAACGATACTGTAATGAGTAAAATAAAAACAAATGAATTCCTAGTAGCTATCTCTTGTTGGCATTTTCCCAGTCCATGAAGATGAAATTGCTTGTTGCTAACGTGTAGTCTTTCAGTGTCGCAAATCAGTATTTGTGGAACTCATTACCATTAGATCACTGTTTTGCTCTTCTTTGAGTGGTATGGTTTGCTGTCAGTCAGGATTCTCCTAGATGAGATCCTCCCATTGCTTGTTATTGAGTTAATGGTCTCTTGTTAAGAAAGGTTGAGTTTTAGAACCAACTATATGCTGAGTTTAATTGCTCGACAGTAATACATTCAGCAGAGTTCATTTCATTATATAGCACAGACTGGCTACTTCGCAGCATTTCCTGAGGCACAATAAGCTTTTACCATAAAAACCAAATCAATGTTAACCTGCAAAGCTGTCACTTTATATCCACTGCCAAGGGAAAAAGATAAAAAGAAAACAACAAAGTGAGATAAAGTAAACCTTTATCAAGGAACTGGACCAAAACAATGATCAAAACAGCTCTCTCCGTCCCTTTGAGGCAATCTGATTTGTAAGCTGAGGTTTCAGAGTATATTTTATTTAATTGCTGAGGGCAAGAGAGCAGTTGGAGTTTTTAAATAAGCTTTTTATGGTGCTGGCTTGCTCTGCTTTTGGAGCGCACTGAAAAAACAATCTTTTAAAGTTAGTGTTTTCAAGCTGGTCTCATAATCCCATCAGCTCTATTTCCTTTCAACTGCATCAAGAGTAAAGTTGTAGAAAAAAGAGAAAAAAAAAATCTGTCTTGATGAACAGGTGAAAAAAGCATTCAAGTTTCAAAGCTGGCTGGTAGACAGTGGCCAGCAAAATCCCTCTGTATTTTCAAGCAAACACAAGGCAAAGCAACATTTTTTTACACCTTTTATAAACAGTCTGTTTAAACAAGGCATACACAATGCTTTCTTCCCAGTTTCTGAAAGCTGAGCATTGTTGTATGTTTAATTACACTCCTAAATCCTAAAGAATAAAAACAGCCAGCTAGGTAGTGACTATTTGATCTGCATATCTTGGCTGGAGAAATGTGTGCAAAGCAAACCTGCCCAGGCTGTTTCTGGATTCCTCCAGTGGAGCCTGCAGCTCATGGCTTAGCAGAGCCAAACTCCTCTTCTCAGCTGGAGGGTGGCGAGGAGTAGCAGCACACACCAGTTGAATTCATAAGGAAACAATCTTCCTGCCCACCCAGCACTATATTTAGAGCCATCTTTTGGCAATGCAAACATATTTCTGGGCTTTCTGCCACTCAGACCAAAAAAAAAAAAAAAAAAAAACAAAAAGAAAAAAACAAGAAAAACTTGTTTGGTTCCAGTGCTGAGCCCAAACAACAAAAGCTAAATGTGTCATTCCCCATTGATGCCTTTCGGTGTCAAACATTACTCCTTCTTCAAAAGCAGTCAACACTGTATATGGCTCTGAAAAATGCTTTTCTTCTCCCAATTCTAATGAGTAAAATGTGTGCCACTCTCTAAGGGACGCTTTGTAAAAGAGAAAGAAACGAAGCAAATTTCTCCAAAAAGGACAGAATGTTTTGAAATTTAAAAAATAATATCATCCATACTGGGGCTGTTGACTTGCGCAAACGGGGTGACCCCGTAGAAAAAGTTAAATCCCAAGGCCAGCTACAGAGCTGATGGGAAGAGGACACCCAGTGAGTGCTAAATCCCCGGGCTTCTTCCATCCCCGAGTGCGGCCCCTGTGAGCAGCTCTTCCTGGCGTCCGGCCACCTAACATCTGGGAAAGTCCTGCTTCTCCCCCGGAGGAGGAGGCAGGCAGAGACATCCGTCCGTGCGGTCTGCACCGGTACTGGCGGCTGCAAGTCTCCCCGACACTGGATCCAGGCTGTGGAGGGCCACCCCACATCAGAACCGAGTGGGACAGTGTTCCTCCTGTCCCCTCAAACCTAACGGGCCTCTCTCCGCGCTCATCTTCCAGCGTTCTTATGATCATACTTTCTGAACTAATTTCAACATTTCCTTTAGTTCCATATCCTGTTGTGGTGCTGACTGCTTAGAAATGCAGTAGACTAACAAGACAGCCAAGATTTACCCTAAATGCAACATCAAGCAGGACGGCCACTTAGTGGTTAAAGTATTTCCTTCACACTGGCACACACAGCCACCTTTAATGAGTTTAACAAATACAGAAAAAGAAAGAGCAAAAACATGTGCAGCCCTGTAGCCATTCTCCCATGCTAAAAATGTAACAGAAAACATGAGTAGTATTATATTTTTAAAAACCCCTTCATAAAAAAAAAATTTAAGGATACTAAATGGTGTGTGTTTATGTATGCAAAATAACTTCATTTGACATGAAATACGAACACTTCTGAAAGTCAGAATAGTTCTGATTATAATTTGGGATTTTATATATGGGTCACTGCAAAAGGAATTCACTTGTGGCCAAATAAAAACATTCTTAACAGCCAAGTGTTGAAGAGTGTTCACAGTTCTCTTCCTTCTAGGCTGCTATGGCTGGGTAGGTGTCCTCCCAAGGTCCATGAGGTGAAGGCTTTGTGTCCAGGCTGGTACTATTAGGAGATGCCATGGCCTTTCAAGAGGTAGGGCCGTATGGGAGGTTCCCAAGTCACTGGGGGCATGCCCCCACGGAGACTGTGGGACTCCAACCTCTTCCTTTTCCCTTTTGTTTCCTGGCTGACGAGAGGAGCCTGTCTGCTCTTGCCTCCTGCTCCCACTGTGATGTGCTGCCTCACCATAAGCCCAAGCAATGGGGCCAATCAGTCATGGACCAGAAACTCTAAAACTGTGAGCCTCCAAAATCAACCTTTTCTCTTTATAAATAATTATATCTCAAGTATTTTGTTACAGTATCTCAAAGCTGACTAACACAGGTTTAGGGTTGGACTGTAAACTCTTCTCCCCTACAGTTAGATATTACTTGAAGTTTTCCTTGGTTCTAGGTAGAATCCAGGCATCTGTACTGCTTCCCTGTCTTGCGAGTAATTTTGGTATGCACCTAATCCTGACAGCCACAGCATTATAGGATTGGGATTTACCTCTGTTCAAAATTCAGTCCCACTACATCAAGTATTTTAGGAAAAAAAGAAATGCATACACGAGTACCCTCAAAAAGCCTGGTCATGTAGCAAAATGTAGCTGAAGCACTATCAAATGATTGGGCCCCTCCAAGAACATGTTCTGCCGCATTGGAAGCCCAAGTCTTTTAGGTACTGAGAGAAATATTCAAGGGCTAGTATCTTACTCCCTTAAGGACAACCAAGATTTCTTTGCACTCTGATATATGAACTCATGAGTTTCTACTATAATGATGCTGTTATTTACCATTCAGTTACTGCTTATTATGCACCAGGGATGGTACTGGGTAAAAATTCAATTTCATCTTATTTCGCACTAACCCCATGAGGAGGCATTATTACCATTTCCATTTTATGGACGAGGCAATCTGGACAATAAGCATAAGTGACACATGCTGTCACATGCTTATGAGTATCAGTGAAGATACTTGAGAATAAAGAGATTCACATATTGCCTCATAATATAGAGGAAAATTGAGGCACAAGTAGTTTTAAGCAATTTCCTTATATCCTCTTTTAGGGGTCACATACCTATTTCTTAGGGACTCACTTGGTTTAACAACCTAAAGAAACTTTCTTCTTGGGCTGGAGATGTAGCTCAGTGGTAGAGCACTTTTCTAGTGTCCACAAGATCTTAGGTTCAATCCCCAACATGGCCAAGAAAGAAAAAGATAAAGGACCTGCCTTATTAATAGTAGACCATAATGTATAATTTTGACAAATAAAGATTATTAAATTTTATAAGGTTAGGCATCATTATAAAGAATTCACTTCTCTGCCTCAGCTTAAACAATATCCATTCAACGATCCAATGACGATTTACAAGGCAAGATGGGACAGCTATGAGCCTCCATGCTCACAGTCCAGCTAGGCACACAGGCATCTAAACAAGAACGGTGCTAACGAGTATGACGGGACAAGCAAATACTGTATCTTAAAATGCATAGTACCTTAGATGCAATAAAATATTGTATACTACATAATATTTTACGAATGAAAAAACTGTTCCTTACAGAATTTGAGTCTTGCCCAAGGTCACATGACCCTATGATTCTATGTTTTCCTGACTCCAAAGTTTATGCTCTAACCTGGTACGCTATACTGCCTCCTACCTCACAGAAAGAACAGATTTTAAAAACATTCATTCATTCGTTCAACACTCAGCATCTGAGTTAGTCTCCGCGATAGGAATGCTGGGGTTACAAACATGAGTAATTCAGTTTTTAAAGTTGCTAATTAGGGACTACGGGTATCTAATCAGCTAACTAGAGTGTTCAGCTTCATAGACTTTTGAAAGATCCTGAAGTAACGCTTTATTTAATCCTGATCTTTCTTTTTGGGACCATCTCTTTCCAAAAAGGGCCATTTTTTTTCACTAGCAAAATATCTCACTCCTACACACCACTGCCTGCTTTGGACTGGGTATGTACTATCTAAGTCAACATTATGGTGAAGCAGACAGATTCTAAGCTGGTCCCCAGTGATCCTCACCCTCACACTATTCATACCCTTGTATAATGCTCTCCCCATGAGTGTCAGAGGGATCTGTGACTTGCTTATAACCAACAGAATACGGCACAGGTGATAGGGTATCATTCTTTTGACTAGGCTACATAAGACTGTGGCTTCTACCTTGCAAGCAGATTCTCCACCTTGCTATTTTTTTTTTTTTTTTTTTTTTTGAGATAGGGTCTTGCTATGTAGTCCAGGCTGGTCTTGAACTCACTGTGTAGCCCAGGCTGGCCTCAAACTCTCAGTAATCCTCCTGCCTCAGCCTCCCGAGTACTGGGATTACAGGCGTGCGCCACCATGCCCAGCCCATCTTGCTGGCTTTGATGAAGCAAGTTGCCTGGTTGGGGAGACCTACATAGCAAGAAATTGAAGGCTGCCTCTGGCCTTCAACAACTCCCAACCAAGTGAACCCTGCCAACAACCATGTAAGTGAGGTTGGAAGATGATCTCTTCCCAGTTGAGCTTTCAGACAAAACCCCAACCCTGGATGACACCTTAAATTTAGTTTTGTGAGGGAAGCCCTGAGCAGACAACCCAGGCAAACTATGGCCAGATTCCTGACCCACAGAAACCAGGACATAATCAACATGTCTTGTTTTAAGTTGCCAAGTTTGCGACAGTCTGTTGCTCAGGAACAGATAATGTACGCGGGGCTCTGGTTTAAATGTTCCAGGTCCCCCAAATTCATGTGGGAACCTAAGACCTAATGTGGTAGCATTAAGAGATGGGTCCTTTAGGAGGTCATTTGTGAGGCACAGCTCACATGAAAGGGATTAGTTCTCCTATAAAAAGGCTTGAAGAACCAGTTAAATCTTTTTGCCCTCTGCTCTTCTACCATGCGAGGTACAGTAACAAGCAGCCATCTTGGAAACAAAGAGCAATCTTCAGGCACTGAATGCTGGCACCTTGCTCCTGAACTTCTCAGCCTTGGCCTCTGAGAGAATTAGATTTTTATTCTTAAAACTTACTCAGTCTCAGGTATTTTTCAATAGCAGCACAAATGGACTAAGACACTTAGTTAAAAGGTAAATATCTTTGTTCCATGGGGCTATGTGGGGCTCTCAAACTGTCAATACTAAAAATATCAAATTAAATCTCTTGGCTAGAACATAAAAATACTAGCTACTATTTCCTGAGTACCTACTAAGGGTGGCCAGGTAAATTCCAATATATAGTAGTGAAATTATGGCCACATTTACAAACAACAATTCATTAGTAGAGCTACTATATAGAGAAGAAATATTAAATGACTATTTCAGTTAGCAACTTAAAAAAACAACTTAGTGTACTTTACTATTTTCTTGTCCAACTGAGGCAGGACATTAGGGCGTGGCAAACCACCTGTGCGAAAGGATATGACTTGTCAATCACAACCAGGAGTACTACTCAGCCATAAAGAAGGATAAACTTGAGACTTATAGGTAAATGGATGCAACTTGAGACCATACTCATAAGTGAAGTAAATCAGACTCACATGTGTAAACATTGTATTATCTCCCTGGTGTGAGAAAATGAAAGAGTAAATAAAGTCTAAAATGTACAATAGATATTGTGAAATGGGAAGAAATTGTTCAAAAGGAAAAAGGAACTAGGATGGGTGAAAGGGGAAAGGACAGTAGGGAAAATGGAAAAAATGCAAGTCAGTTATACTATTAGCAACTCTTAGTTCATTAAAAAGGAAGGTTTGTGCTGATATCAGTTGGAGAAGTCTGGGTGCAGCCTGCCCGTCCTCACATCACAGAAGCCTTACTGCAACTCCCTCTGCGATCCAAGCAAGCAATCTACTGACACAGTTACCTCCAATCGAAAGAGACTATTTAACACAATTTCCTTACCTGTGTTACTGATATACTGAAATGTTTGGATCCCTCATATTTGTTTAAAAATTATCTTAGAATGATCATTCTATTCCTAAGTGCACCACAGCCAGCTGATTGCTATATCCCCAAATGTCTATCATACAGCATTACTTCAAGGTCCCAGGAATTTATAGAGGCTTAATTTCACGGAATTTGACCTTTGTTTTAAGGATTCCTCACAAACCTGTCATTTTTTAAAGACCTATAATTAACTCAGTTAATTAATACATAATTCACAATAATTAAGAACAGTTTATTTCACCCACAAAAGTTCATTGTTCACTGCCAATTATAACCACATTGAAACACATGGTCACCAGTGTTAAAATTACTTAAAAACTTTGGATTTATTCATCTATACTCTGGTACTCTGGTTTAACAGTTTCATGTCTAGACTATGTAATAATTGCAACACACAAGAATAAATTAAAATGTATTAATTTATTTAGCTGTCTTATTTTTCTACTCATGTGACTTTTAATTGTAAAACAAATAATGTGTGTTAAAGGAAACAGAGACACAGAAAAACAAAACAATCATTCATGTTTCATGTCTGACATTGGGTAGAAGCAATCAATTAGTAATTTTTTTTGGGGGGTGTTTTCTGAGACAGGGTGTCACTTTGTAGTCCGGGCTGGCCTTGAACTCACTATGTAGCACAGGCTGTCCTCGAACTCAGTGATTCTCCTACCTCAGCCTCCTGAGTGCTGGGATTACAGGTGTGGGCCACCACGCCTGGAAAATTAGTAATTCTTGGTCTAGTTTTTATAAATGTACTGATACTGAGCAGTTAAAATCGAACAACGCCCCCAAAACAGTCCTTAATACATTGATCTCTTACAACTATGTGCTCTCTTACAACTATGCTTACAAAGAAATTCCACTTCCCTCTACTCAGCCTTTTTATTACATGTCTTTAATATTATCCTTTCCTGAAAATCTTCTGGAACCAGAGTCATCACTTTTCCTATAGGTTCCTTTGCTTACAGTATAAATTTTAAGAAGCTGGGTGTGATGGCACATGCCTGTAATCCCAGCACTCAGGAGGCTGAGGCAGGAGGATCACCACAAGTTCAAGGCCAGCCTGGACTAATACTGAGTTCAAGTATTAGACCTAGAACTACATAATGAGACTCTGTCTCAAAAAAACAAAAACAAAAAAAAGATTTTTTTTTTTTTTAAGAATACTTGGGTCTACTAATCACCTTGTACTTTTTAAGAAACTAAACTGGCTTCCCTGTGGTTTCCTTGGACAGTTTAGCTTGCTTGAAATCTCCATAGCAACCCAAGTACACAGATATCTTTGGAATAAACTGTGTCAGATCAAGCAGAGATCGTGGCCCAGGGCATGTGTGTTGCAACACAAGCTTTGAGTTTTATTATGAGTTTATATTGAGATTATGTAGCAGCTGCAGGAGAGAATAAGGAGAAAATACTGTTTAAGAGACAGTTTTCAGAAACATTTACCAAGATTGAAAACAGGCAGTGGGTAAGTGTGATTGCTCACAATTTAGAAGTGATGCTTTAATACTAAGAAACAAGCCCCTGGTACGAAATCACCTGGAAATTCCTCCTTTCAGATGCCTTAAAAATAAGGCTTTATATAGTATATCATTTTAAGCCCATCTCCCATAAATAAATCACCCTCAAGAAGAAATAGAAAAATTAATCTAGAAAAACTAGCCTGCTTCCACCATGAGTCGGACAGCAGTAAATTATACTTCATGCTTTCTCAGTGTTCCACACAAACACAAAAAAAGGTTTGTTTTCACCAACGATAATCCATATTCTCTTTCATTTTTTTTTTTTTCCTCTGGGTGGAGGCCAGGTTTGCTTTGAGCCAACTACCGATTCTCATCAGATCTCCTGTACCAATATAATACCTTTAATGGGAAGAGATGGGGCGGTAACTCTAGGCCCAGTGTTTTGCTTTTAGTTTTTTGTTTTGTAACTTTAACTACAAGATAACTTTGACTACGCAAGGTTGGCATAAAAAACAAAGGCACTTAGCACCACACAGTCTGAAATACATTCCACCCATGGTGTATCCTAGTCAACTCATACTGCCTCATGAAAGGCGACTGCTAACATCTCATCCCAACCCAGATGTCATGTGAGTGGTTGAAAATGGTCTTGGGGGAGTATTTATACCAGGGAAATAAGCAAATTACACAAATACGAGCTTCTATGTTCTTCTGGAGGACAGCTATTGCTAAACATTTATTAGCATACCACTGGTTTCATCCATTCCTTCAATCATTTAACAGATACTTACTGAAACTTAACAAGTGCTAGCTACACCTTGTAGTAAGCCCTAAGAATACACAAATGTCTCAGTCATAAAACAATTTAGTTCACTAAAATGTGTGAACCAGAAAAAAAACTCTAGACTATTATCTTTCTCAGCTGAGTCAGATGATCCATGATGATGCTACCATCTTATCTCCCTTCATATCTCTTTACTGTTTACTCTTTATCTTTAGTTGTTTAAAAAATATCCTTTATGTATATTCAGGGTTACAGCAGACACTATCATATTCTCATTTGATGGGTGTATCCATCAAACACAATCTAGCAAACTCGAGAGGAAAAGGAAAGGCTACCGTTATTTACACATATTTTTGCTTACTGTGCATGTTCTTCCAATATTCCAAGATTCCTTTCATAATTAAGAAAACTTCTTTTAGTCATTATTTTAGGGTAGGTTTGCTGGAGACAAATTCTCTTAATTTACCTTTATCTGAGAATGTCTTGATTTGCAATTCATTACTTTAGGATATTTTCTCTGGATAGAGATGCTGGATTGACAGTTCTTTTCTTTCAGCACATGAAAAATATTTTGCTATTTTTTGCCTCTATGGTTTCTCAGCAGGGACTACCTATTCCTTGCTGAGCCTTTCTTCTTTTTCATTTGTTTCAAGCACGCTCATAATTGCTCATTGAAACGTTTTTTATCATGATTCCTTTAAGATCTGTCAGACAGTTCTAACATCTGTCATTTTAGTGTTGGCTTGTACTGATTACTTTTCATTCAGTCTACGATCTCCTTAGCTTTCTGTATTATGAATGATTTTGAAATGAAACCTGGACATTTTTGTGTTATGTTTTCAGACTCTGAATGTCATTTAAAATTCCTTTTTTAACTGGCTTTTAGTGACATGCCTCTGGCAAAAGAAGTGCGTGTTGGGGGTGTTGCCTCATTTCTGCAAGGAGTGCATGGAAGTCCAGGTTTCCTACTTGGGTCTGCTAACGGCCGAGGTGAGGGGCTCCCTGTGACTGCTGGTGGGAGAGTTCTCCAGAGATACCATGGAAATAAGGGGCTCACTGGCCAGTGAGGATGAAAATCCAAGCTCCTTACTTGGTCTTCTCTGAAGCGACTCCAGCAGCAGAGTTGGGACACCTCCTCATTGCTTCATGAGGGTAGATGTCTAGGCTCCCCACCTGGCCTCTGCTGGCATGGGTGGAGGTGGGCCCGTGTGTTTTTCTGTTCAGCTGGAGTACAGTAGTCATTATCTAAAAGTTTTTTTGTCTTGCTAGGATGCATCTTTTGAATAGGAGAGCTTTCTTGGAGTTTTGGGGGTTTATGCTGTTGGGGTTCCCACAGTTGGCCAGTATCTCCAGCTCCAAGGATATACGAAGCAAAATGAAAACCTAGAATTCACTGTGTCACTACTCAGGTCCCGGGGTTCTTAGCCAGTCTGTCTTTTTTGCTAAGCCTTTATGTTTGTTTTATATATAATGTCCAGAGATTTCAGTTTTACTCTTAAGGAAAATAGGGAAAAGTATATTTATTCAATCTTCAAAATATGGAAGTCTTCCCACTCAGTGTGCTTAACTACCATGTTATCTTAGAAATTGAAAAAAAAAAAAACCAGCTAGATTCCAACGAATCAGTAGATGTTCTTATAATTATAGAGCATAAAATATCTCCCTTTTAAAAACACAATTTGGCTTAGACCAACTGCAAAGAATTTACTGGTAATGTATATAAAGATCATGGGTTTTGTGATTTGGCTTCATTCTCTATTTACATGAAATAGAATAGTTTTAAAATTAGATTATTTCCACTTAAAGTTGGACAAAAGCACAATGCTAATGGCTGGCCATTCCATTAGTCTGATTTTGCTACATTTACAAGGGTGGCATCTGAGACACCTTGTGAAGGGTCTGAAGGTGAAATGGTAAAGATATTTTCAGCACGTTATTTCTCAGTGTGCATAGAACAGACCTGTAGACCCACACAGACTGCACTTGGATAGGGCCAAACCTAAATTAGGTAAACATTTTAGAACAGTAATTATTACTTAAGTTGAATATCCCAAGTAAAACATTTGCTGAAAAGATTTTCCTTTAGTTTGCTTTTTTTTTTTTTTTTTTTTGTGGGTACTGGGGGTCGACCTCAGGGCCTGGCGCGCCAGCCGGCGCCCATGCCGCTGAGCGATATCACCGGCCCCTTTTTTTTCTTCGTATGTGAGATCCGGGAGTCGAACTCGGGCCCTCGCACTTGCCAGGCGGGTGCGTAGGTCGCTGAGCCATCTCACCAGCCCTAGTTTGCTTCTTGATTTACTCAGGTGTGATAAAAATAAGAGGGTGGAAAAAATAAAAACATACCACATACACAATAATAAAATACAGTTCTTTTAATATGTATTTTTTTGGAAAGTTCTAAGGTAAAGTGGCAAGTGATGAAAATTTGTTCTAATATATAGATACTGTCTTCGATGGGAGACTGTGATGAATTATTTTTCTTCCTTTGGGGGAAAATACAGTACAAAGGGTAAAGGCTTTGGCAAGATGAATATTTATCTCAATGATAAAAAAATAGTTCATAAAGTTGGCTTTTTAACTTTATATCATTTGTATTGTATGCATAAATTTTCAATTTTTTTTAACTTCACAGCTCAAAATAATTTTTCCATGTGATCTCCATAACCATCATTTTTATTAGCTATATGGTGGTCCTTTGGGCATTCTATCATACTTCTCTAAATGATCCATTATTGCTCAATATGTAGTTCACTTGCAGTATTTCTCTTTCATAAATAACATGAGTGACAAGAGTTTTTTTTTTTTTTTTTTTTTTTTTTTTTGTATATAGTTTTCACTCTCCCACTATTTGGAATTATTTATTTGAGATTCCCCAAGGTCGAATTATTAAATCAGTGGTTTTTATGACTCTAAATTCCTTCTCAACAAAGTTGTACAGCTTTATAATGCCACTGTCAATGTACGAGAACAGCTTGTTGGCACTCCCTCAGCAAATCACTGTTATTAAGGGGCGGGGGCTGTGTGCTTGCCTAGCATGTGTGGGGCCCTGCATTCAGTCTCCAGCACGGAAGAAAAAAATGAGAGGAGGGAAGGAAACGAGGGAGGGAGGGAGGGCAATTTTAGAGTTGAAATATTCACTATATAATTCAAAATTGTTTAATTTTGAATGGTCTTTATTTCTTTATTTCTTTGGTGAACTGTCTGTTGTTGACCTTTGCCATTCATTCTCTGAGATTTGGGGGATTTTTAAAAGAGCAATTTCAATGAGTTCTTTATGATACCAAAATTAATAACCTGAAAATTATTTTCCAAATCAATCTTTTAGTATTGGTTAATGTAATAAGTTTATAATTTTATATAGTTAAAACAGCTGATTCTTTGCAATTTCTTCAGTTTATTCTAGGTTTCTGATCTCATTTCTTTTTATATTTAGGAATAGTTTTTACTTTCTATGTTTGTTTTGACAAGCACAGAGTGATTTTTTTTTAGAAAATTACTAAGAATTTATTCCATCAGAAACTTCTAAGTACGGGATTCCTATAGCAGAATAAGATCAGGATGGTACAAGTAAGGGCTAGAAAAGAGAAGACACAGCTGTGAAGACTTGGAACCTTCCTGCTTATTGGGGCAAGAGGAGACAAGGCATATGAACTGAGTTGAACGTTGTCCCCAAAAGATATGTCCACGTCCTAACCCCAACACCTGCGGATGTGACCTTATTTGGAAAAGAGGTCTTTGCGGATGCATGAGAGGAGCTCATTTTGGATTATCTGTGTGGACTTTAAATCAAATGACAAATGTCCTTATAAGAGAAAGCCAGAGGGATATTTGAAACAAACAGAAGACATGGAAGAGATAATATGGCAATGTGGTCACTATGGCAGAGATCAGAGGGTGCTGTCCTAAGTCAAGGAATGCTGACAGCCACCCTAAGCTCAAGGAGGCAAAGAATGGATTCTCTTCCTCAGCCCCCCACAGGAAACACAATGCTGACAGAGTTTGGATTTCTGGACTTCAGAAATGAGGGAGAACACATTTCTGTTAAGTCAGCCACCATTTCCTAATCTATTTCAGTAGCCCTAAGAGTCTACAATCTTCTTCCCAGAAAAGTCTGGAAGACAGCTGATTTAGAGGGAAGTGCTTAGAAACTGATCACTACATTTATAGTTTGTGGAGCAATTACAGCATACAGGATTTAAAGACAAGATATTTTCCCTTTCCACACCTCAGCTCACTATTATTAGTCTTGTTTCAATGTTTGTCTAGGTGTGAGTCTCAAGAAGTTGCTTAAAATGAACATTCTTGGACCCCAAATCTGGAGATTCTCACTCATGTGGTCTGGGGTGGGGCTCAGGAATCCATTTTCACAAACACTCCAGGTCAGTCTGATGCAGGTTGCTCCAAGTTATCCCCTAATGTAAGGGTCAGTAAACTTTCTTCTGTAATGAGCCAGACAGTAAATGTTTTGGGTTTTGGGGCCAAGAGTCTCACAAATACTCAACTCTACTATTGTGGCATAAAAGTAGTTCGTTGATGAATGATCGTGGCTGTTTTAATAAAATTTTATAGATAACAAAATTTGAAGTCTGTCTAATTTTCACGTCATGAAACATTCTTTTGATTCCCTCCACCCCAACCATTTAATGATGCACAGCAAAACAGGTGGGGAGCCAGATTTGGTCCATGGGCCAAACCAACCCAAGCTTTATTATGCTGCAGTTTGCAAATTGATGCTTTAAGTGTTAGAGCTGAGATTTTTCAAGCCAGTGACATGCCATGAAACGGCAGGAGAGAAAGCAGCAAAGGACCAGCTGATGCACTGGGAAAACCCGCAGCATGCTGGCAGTCTCCTCTGAAACAGCAACCCATGTGCCATCACACGTATAAAAGGGTGTCACTCTTGGTAACGGGGCCCTTGAAGAGCACTGTGGGCTTAATAGTCTGAGGGCCATCATGCCAGTGCAGTGAAGGGCAAACTCAGTTACCGACTGCAGTCGAGACAAGAAAGCCTTATTTCTATTAGTGTAATTCCACCCCTGTTTTTCCCACTAAAGAATGTTTGCAGAATGTAAAAGAAAGAGTAGGAGGAAAGACAAAAATAGTCTCAAATTCACCCTAATAAGTCCACAAATTTCAGTTTCTCAAATATAATCAGTAATAAACAACTTTCATTATCTCTCAATTTTGGACTGTGAACAGTGACCTAGATTATTAGGGAACTGTTATTGGAGATGGACAGTTGCCTTCTCCATCCCTCGACAACTGTCACTGGTGTCTCCTCTCTGTGTCTCTAGCTTTGAGTTAGCACAGCTGGGATATATCTATTTGAAAGCCTCTGCTGCCTGGGTTAGAGACACTAGCAAGTGTGCAGAACAGAAATTCATGACAGAACCAAGATTTGGTAAGATCTGAACAAGCTGGAACTTTGGGCTCAAAACAAGGTGGAATTTAACTAGGACAAATGTAATTGTCTGCATTTACATTTAAAGAAATTCAATTATAAAAGCACAAGTTGGAGGAGAGACCGCTTTCCCAGCAGCCATGTGATGCAGCAGTTCACAGGATAAAGGCCGCAGTGATGTTTTTAACTACAGTCTCAACAAGAGCTACTGAGATGGGGCTGCTAAAGTACTTAATATAATTTTGGCTGCATTAATGCAGTTACAATGTCCAGATGAATACAAGTCCACTGTACTTTGTGATAATCAGATGATATGTAGAGTCTTTCAGCATTCTGGGCATTCAGTTCTAAAAGAAATGTTAAAGTAAAATACTAGAAACAGCATTTAGTAATGGGTGTGTAACCAGAGGAGGACAACCAGGCTAAGGAGGAGGCTGAAAAATAGGTTTTATTAAGAATATTTGGAGGAGCTGGAGTTGTCAGCAGTACTTTCAGGATGTACTTGGAAATAAGAGAAGTAATACATTTTGAAAGTTAAATTACAGAAATAAAAGTGCAGCGGGCCAGTGTCATGAATGTACAAAGTCTGTGTGTTCAGGATCCTGAAAACCAGACCCAAAGTTAACTAGTTTTAATAACTTGTGTGCTTCAACAGAGATGTGGATGGGTATCTACACAGAGATACGTGTGTCACAGGTGAGAATGACAGAAGCAAACGCTTGCCTTACCTGACCTGCCCTGCCCACTTGAGAAGGCCTGTCTATGTGAGAAAGACAAGAACAGTGCACTGTCAGAGTGTGAAGCCGTCAACATTTAAATGATACAACTTAAGTCCCTTCTTGTTCTGACTCTTAGAGGCCTGGTTAACCGTTGGATAATGTAACTTCCATTCACTTTGCCTTCTAGGCGAAAGGACATAATGTACTTCTTACTGACACATTAGGAAAAAAAACTAATTAGCTTTATTTTTTGAGCAAAATGGAAAGTACAGAGTTCCCATTGTCCCTCCCCCCATAAATACACAACTTCTACCACTAACATCCTGAAACACAGTGGTACATTTGTTACAATCACTGAAACTATGCTGAGACATCTTTACCATCTAAAGTCCACTGTTAACATTAGGGTTCACTTTTGGGTTGTACATCTGTGGGCTCTGACACATGTATAATGACATGCATCCCACACTACTCCTTTCCCCTTTTCCTTACTGTACTCTTTGGAAGGTCACCACGAGAAGCCCATCTACAGTGAAGGAGTGTGGAGCCATGTTCTATCTTCTTTAGGGGAGAGTATTTACATAAATTGGTTGGAATTCTTCCATTTTCCTGCTCTTTCAGTATCAAATCATTCACTTATGTCTCTACGAACTCAGGGATATTTTATAGTTTTGGTCAAAACCCAATACTATTTCATTCTGTTGCTTAAACTGTCCTAGCTTAAACTTAATTTTTAAAAAACTGTCTTGGCTTTAGCCATTAGGAGCTGTTTCTTTGGGACCTGTGCTTCTTTAACATGCCCCATCAATAATTTTTTTTATTTTTTACTTCTTTGTTTTCTGCCATAACAAAAATTCCCAGGCTCATCTTATGAATTTTCTGTCTCCATGCTAACATCAATCATTTTTTCCAACCATTGGTCTTTTTACTAAAGAATGGTAATAAAAACCAAGATCTGGGCCTTAGGTGTTCTTGCTACTAGCATGTGTTACTTCTAGGTCATCTTGGCTTCTGGAGTAAGAAAACATGTGTATATATATTGCTGAAAATATGGCATCTACCTTTAAACCCACTTCTCATGAGAGCTTAGTGCTGAGCTGCAGTCAGCTCAGCTATCTGGTCAACCCTGAAGGGCTACAGCTCTTGTGTCTGCCCAGGACCTATCACTCCTATTAGGAAAATGTTCTGCTATACTGCCACACACTAGTTGTCCTTTTCTTCAAACTTTCACAAGGATGTTTAGTCTGAAAAAGAAGATACTCAGAAAGGATATGACAACTGCATTTAAATATTTGAGTAACCAGAACCAGCTACTTAACTCACATGGAAAACATACATTAACCACCACCAACGAAGACTATTTGAAGTTAATATAAGAAAAAAATACACAAAACACAACTTTATTGTAAAAAAGAATGAGTGGGTCTCTTAAAAATCAGAAAGTATGTATTACAAGGTTTTCTCAGAGACTGGATCACCATTGGCTTGTCCTGAATGTTGTAATGGAAATTCCTGAACTGAGTCATAGACTGGACTCAGTGGTACCCAAGATACCTAAGGCAAAAAGTCTTAACCTGCGATAAGAGCTGCTTTTTAAAAAATGGTCTTATACACTAAATTCATGTATTGACAGTCTCCCCAAATCAGGACTATCAAGCAATGAGTAAATAAGACTCGTTATTATCATCATACAAAAAACACCACAGTTTTACTAAGTCACCATTGGTTGTTAAATACAAGAGTAAAATTTACTGAGGAACAGAAGAGGCTTGTTTTTACTGAATAAGTATGACTGAAGTAGAGGTGGATAGTATATACTTTAATTGCTAAGATTATGGCAAATATTTGAACCACTGCAATAACCTCATGCAGAGAAAAGATTTTGAGCACTATTTTACATCTGCTGTACTCTGTGTGCTAGTTCATCTGACAGGAAGCTTCTGGGACAGCATCCAAGGAAATTAGGCAATTCGGAACACCTTTTTCAGAAATGCTGCCAGGTTCTCTTTTTACCTCCCAATTTCCTCAAAAATTATGCATATGGAACATGTGTGTAAACACACATCTGCACATGTAGATGCATGTGCATACATGCACGGTTACACTTCCACTCTCCTTAAATGAGTGATGAAGGATAATCATGGCAGCAGCAACCCAGACAGGCCTACTCGGAAATTAGTAACACAGAACCCCACAAAGAAGATGAAAGTTCTTCCTCCTCGGCTCAGCTTTCCATGAGAACAGCTACGGCATCGGCATCGTGCAGAGGGTAACTGCCCTTTCAACAAGTATCTAGATTCATGTAAGTTCTACAGAACAGAATCATCAGGAATTTAAACAAAAAGAATGTAGCAATGAGAACAGCTGATACTTTAATTTTCTAGTTTTCTTTCTTAACAGCAAGGCACCATACATCTTCACTGCCTCGTTTTTACCTCTTCCCAGTGTATTTTCAGCTGTCAATGATCACAGCTGAGTTCTACTCTCTCTCCAATTTCTGGGATCTGTGGTATACAGCTAATCTAGGTTCTCAGTCACAGTGGAGCTCGTAATTGAAAATGCCAACCACCACCAATATGTTGTAAAAAGAAAAATGAACCATATAGGAATCTATTTCTTTAAAAAATTATCCTGTGTAAAATCTTAATTATGCTAAATTTTCCATCAAAAATGTGCCCACTCTCATGAGAGAGGAAACAGTTTCTTTGCCATATTGTAGCCATAATGATTCAGCAGGTTCTTATTTTCCCATATTAGCAGGATTTCAAGTATATTTGCAAATTTCAAAATCAAAACACCAGGCAGCATGAAATTATGACACATTTTATTTTTATTAATAAAATTCCATGTATGAGAATCAGAATTTTGTGCAATATGCAGTGATATTATAAAAAAGTGCTGGAACAACTAAAGTAGTTGAGTACTTTTATAAATACTAAAAAGGAAAATCAACTAAGTAAAACTTTACTCATTTGAACCAAACTTATTTATAATTTATAAAAATAGCAAATGCTGGTGTTAGTTAATACATCTTTTATGAGTATAAAATTAATAACCTTTGACAATAAATCATGAGGAAAAATTAAAATAATCAATAATGTAGAATGGCACATACTACCAGCTACAAATTCTATAACCAATCTCCATTTCTTTCCTCACCTATAGAATATGTAGTTTATCTGGTGTAACAGTATTCCAAGCTTTAAAAAAAAAAAATTACATTTTCCAGGCTGTAGAGTGGCCAAGAGACAATTCTATCCAAAGAGATGTCACTGGAAAGCATGGGGTAAGAATTCAGGGAAAGCTATTCAAACGGGCAAATTCAACTCTTCACCTTTCGCTCTTTGCCTTGTATTTGTCTCTGCCTGGAAAAAAGTATGATATCAGAAACTGCAGTTCTATGAGATCTTACTAAGATCTTAGTTCTATGAGAATGACAGTCACCCATGAAGCAGGGTGAAGGAAGAAGTCTTATGACATCCTGAGCTACTATGTAAACCTTGGAGTGGTTTATCTAAGATTTCTTGTTACCCGAAAAGGGAAAAAAGTCTAATTTGTTTAAGCCATTCTTTAGTCCAGTACACATGCCAGTTTTTACTACATCCTGCCAAATCAACTGTAATTGATAAAAACAGTGTCAAGCACCCTTTAAGAATTCCAAATATCCACTTAGAAAAAAGTAATACATTAACCACTACCCATTTTTATCTATTCTGTAAAGCAGATCTCACAAGGGTCTCTACTTGGAAATGATATTGGCTATATTTGAATATGTATTTGAATATATAAAGTGCTCCTGAAAGTAAGCACTTTAAATTTTTTTAATTTTTAAATTGTCATTGCTTGAAGACACATTATGCATTAGAAAATGTTAAATAAAAATTTTTGTAAGTACCACTAATTTCAATCAGGTTTCTTATATAGCAGTCTATGCTAAAGCCTAGGGAGACCTTAAGAAGCAAAAACAATCACTGGGAATAAACTAGAATGATGATTCCACAAAAGAGGAAAAATAGCATTTTCTGATGATAGTTTTTGATTAAAAACTGCATAATATCCTGAGGATCCACGGCTAGGATTTCGATGTGCACTTCTGAGTGTCACACCATAATTACTAACCTCTGGAAGCAGAACTAATACTGATATTGTGCCTAATTTTATTTACCTGTAAATTGACAAAAATATATCTTAAATTGAAGGAGGTACTGAAATGGGCTAAACTAAATTGATTGTTAAGGATAGTAAACACTATTGGGAGTGGTGGTGCATGCCTGCGATACCAGCATGCTGGGCAGCTGAGGCAGGAGGATCTCAAGTTCAAGCCCAGCCTGAGCAACTTAGCAAGACTCAAAAATGTCTCAAAAATGAAGTTAAAAAAAAAAAGGCCTGGCAATGTATTTCAATGTGAAGGCCCTAGGTTCAATCTCCAGTACAGCAGGGATTTTTTTTTTTTTTAAGACCGTAAACACTGAGAACTCTACAAAAATTATAAACTATAACTAAAAATAACATATGATTTGGCTTCAACAATAAACAATAAAATGAGGTAAGTGTCTTCAAAGCTTTGGCCATTATCTCGGGGTTGTGTTTCTGACTGCTGGATGGGGAAACCCAACAAAACCGTCCAGGTGAAACACACGAAGGGTAAACCTTCACAGATATTTTTATGCTAAAAAGCAAACGACTTGCCAGGAACAGATATTTACGACAAGCGCACTCTTTAGAACCTGGTCAGGGACAGAGCCTTGTGAGGTGGGAAACTCTGGGAGAAGTGGGCAGAGCCAGGCACCAGTAAGCTGTCAGTGGGAAGCAGCTCTTCTCACACACCTGGAGGGGACCAGGCTGAAGTACCTAGTAGTTAAAACACCTCAGGTGGTCCTGATGTGCAGTTGGGGCGGAGAATCCGTCTCAGTCACGTTCCTTGTGGCTGAGACACAACGCCTGACATTCAGACCCCAGAGAAGCAGAGGTGCTGGCTCACAGTTCAGCCCATGGTTGGCCGACTCCGGGGCAGCAGCAGCGTGGCAGCAGGGCCTGGTAGAGGAAAGCTGCCCACAGCTGCCCACAGAAGGGGGGAAACAGAATCTGTCCAAGTGGGCAGGAAGCAGAGAGAGAAGGGAGGAGCGGGGATGGAGATGCACCCTTCCAGGTCATCCCCCAGTGACCGCCTCCCCAGCCAGGCCACAACTCCTACCACAAGTCAGCCTCAGCATCCCTATGGGGCCAATCCTCTTCCAAAACCCCGCCTACAGACCATGGCATCTTTGGGCTGGCATGATGGGGGCTGGGCCCTGAGCTCATCTTGGGGATGGAGAGGACTAGATCCATGAAATAAAGAAAGGTGAGCACTTTAGAGAGGAAAATCTGAAAAAGATGAGGAAGGAATGACCAGGGGCAAAGGACAGTGATGAACAGCAGAGACTGTGTTATAAAAAGCGCCCACCTATAGACAGACAGACAGACATGTGACGGGGCCAGTTCAGAGACTTAAGTTTTAATTTTTTTAGCCATAGTGGAAAATGGAAAGCTATAGGTAAAAAAGTGAGTAAGGGACAACAACACTAGGGGAAAGCCAGTGTGCAGGAGCCCCAAGGAGCAATGTCCTCGCAAGGAGCTGGAAGCAGGACGGCCACTCAAAAGGTAGAAGGCAGAAGTCCTAGGTGAAACTGCGGGGAGCCACACTAGGCAGAGCGGGCAACTGGGGTGGGTCTGAGGGCATATGACTAAAAATGAGAAGAGGAGAGGCTTCTAAGGAAGAGTAAACTAAAACTTCAGGTCGAAAGACACTTGTGAAAAGAGAAAGAAAACAGACACTTGGGAAGAGAGGCTGGGGAACGAAGGCCAGGACTCACACAGCATTTAAGATGCAGTATTCGGTTGTGGGTGGGGAAGGAAAAGGGAGCACAAGAGCAGAGCGGGATCAGATGATGTGGAGCTGGTACAGTACATACATGAAATCCTCACAGCTCACCAAGAGTCAACAGGCTCGTTCTGCCTAACACATTTATGTAAGGTGGAATAAAGATGAGTTGGAATGTGAAGGAATATTTCCATGTACAAACCTACTTACATTTCTCCTGAAGATCTGCCCGCACTGTGCTTGTGCGAGAAGAGCGTGAATAAAAGTGAGGTGGAGTAATAGTGGACCACTAGGCAGGAGTGGTCCCTATCCCTGGAAATATTTAATATGCAGAAATAAGCAGCAGAATCTGTCCAAGAAGGGGGGAAACAGATTTCCATCTCTAATCAAAGCAGGGCTTAGAGTCACACATTCTCAGAAGAATGGACCATCCCAGGTGCAGGAAGTGCCTGGAACCCTGGCGGCTCACACGGGGCATTCTTAGGAGACGACTGCTGAATCTCAGCCTGTGGGAACTAGTCTTGTTAACAGCCTCCAACTCGTCGGAGAACATGACTCACTGAGCTCCCCTCTTCCATAAGTGCCTCCTACCTGCACGCACCGACAACTTCCTTACTCTGCGCAGGCAGAATGAGCCCAGGCTTCTGCTGACTACGCCCCTCTGTCCATAGTTATCTGAATTGAGAGGATGGTGGCAGCACTGTGAACACGGCAGCAAGGGACAGCTTGAAGGGAAGTCAGTTTTGTGGGAGAAGGAAGGAGTAGGAAGTGATGGGTTCAGCTGGACATGATGAATTGGAGCTAGTCCCAGGGCATCCATGCAGACGGGTCTGTAGATGGCTACGACTATGGAGTAGAACCATAGGAAAGAACAGGCTGAACAGAAGCTTGCGAATCAGCTCACAGTGAGGGTGCGTGACCCATGAAAACAGGTGAGCTCACAAACCTGCTGAATTACTAGAGAAAGAAAAACAGAAGACAGAAAGCATATCTTATGGGTAGGAAGACGAAAGAAAAGACAGAAAGGAAAGACGGGCAGGAATACTTGAAAGGTCTGAATCCTGAAAGCACAGGAAAGAGATTCAAGATAATCCCATTTTCACCTATTAGACTGATAAAGCTTTTAAACAAAGAGAGAAACTGAATTGGTCCTCTGAGCTGGTGGAAGTGTAATTGCTGGAGGGAAAGCAAATTTAAACAACTGCTTCAAAGTAATATGGTAACATACATCAAAACACCGCAAAATATGCAGACCCTGTAATCAGGACTATTTCTTCTCAGGTTCATCATTTGGAATTGTGTAAGGACGTATACAGAAGGCTTAGTTAGCTATAAAACAGTTAATGCGGGTAACATAATCTAAGATGACTCCCAGTGACTCCTGCCTCCTGGTATTTCACACCTTCTCATAACTCCTTCCCATGAGTGTGGGCTGCCTAATGAAGTACACTGAAGATACAGTGACGTGATGGGATTGGTGTCACTTCTTTGATTGGGCTACAAAAGATCGTGGCTTCTGTCCTGCCAGAAGACTTTCTCCCTAAAAGAGTAAGCACAAGAGACCTTTTCAACACACGAGGAGTAAAGAAAGACCCCTCCTGTTAGCTGTGTTGAAGCAAGCTGGTGTGCTGGGGAGCCCCTCAGCCAACAGTCACCTAGGAACTGAGACCCTCCAGGCTACGGCCCTTGAGGAAATGAATTCTGCAACCACCACATGAGCCTAGAAGCAGATCCTCCCTCAGCAGAGCTTTCAGATGAGACCTCAACCCTGGCTAACACCTGCATTGTGTAGTTGCAAGAAATCCTGAAGCAGAGGACTCAGGGAAGCCACGCCCACAGAAATTGATAAGTGTTTTAATCCAATATGTTTTGGAGTAATTTGTTACATAACAGATAACCAGTTAGCTACAGTACTGTTACTAATAATAAATAAATAGAAACACAGAAATAGAAAATGACTAGTGGGGTATTTGTTAAATAAAAATGGTATACACATATGATATAATACAATCTTCTTTCCATTAAAATTATGTCCTAGATAAAGAAATTCATGAACTTTGTTCACAAGGTATTAATTACAATACTATACCTTAAAAAGTTAAAACATTAAGAGCCATATGAAGCCATCACTTGGAATGAGTGTTTTTTATATATAGATGCAAATATGTAAGAATAAGTAGAATAACAAATATCAAGATATTAATAGTAGTTATCACCAAATGACTTGTTTAAGGATGCTTTTTGTTTTCTTTCTTATGGCTATCTATATTTATAAATTTCTTTAAATGATTGTGCCCTCCATTATAATAAAAAAAATTAAATGCCAGAGTAAGAAGAAAAAAAGCAAGCAATCGTCAACAATATAGAATGCCAGGATATATGTGGAAAGTTTTCTTCATTCTTCTTGTTGATTGTTTTCCATGTGCCAGCATGAAAACTGAGAAGAGCTATTTTATTTGATCTAACAGGAAGAAAGCGAACTGGCTATCTAATACACTATAGTGTCTCCTCTTTATTTGTGGAGCAAGGGTGATTTGTTTCTACTTGCTAAATGCACTGGATCATGTCCAATAATAGAAAATTTTAGAAAAATTTCAATTAATGTGGCAAAGACATAATAGGAGCAGCATACGGATAGGAATCACTACATAAACAACATCTAAAATGTAAATTTGATATATATGAGAAAATGACATTAGTTGGATAAAACTGACAAGTAACAAAGTTACAAAAAGGAGGTCTAAGCAAGGAAAGTGTAAGAATACTAAATATGCAAGTATTATATAATATAGAGGAAGAGAAATCTATTATTTAAGGCGATTTTATTTATTTTTACTTATTCATTTATTTTTTGGGGTGTACCGGGGGTTGACCTCAGGACCTCGTGCGCCAGCAGGCACCCATGCCGCTGAGCAATATCACCAGCCCTTTTTTCGTATGTGGGTTCTGGGAGTCGAACTCAGGCCCTCGCGCTTGCCAGGCAGGCGCTTACACCGCTGAGCCATCTCACCGGCCCTTAAGGCGATTTTAATATTGTTTTGTGAGCTTTGACTTTTTTGCATGGTTGACTGACCTGTTTGAGAGTACAAGTAACTTTAGGGCAGAAACTCCAGTTTCTTCAACTCTGTTTGCTTTATGAAGAATAATACCCATTTGTAGTTTGATTATGTGGAAACAGCAATTAGATTAAGTTAATTATCAAAGAAATTGCTGTTTATCTTTGTTTTGTTTTGTTTTTGTGGGCACCGGGGGTTGACCTCAGGACCTTGTGCGCCAGTAGGCGCCCGTGCCGCTGAGTGATATCACTGGCCCTTTATTCGTATGTGGGTAGGGGGAGTCAAACTCAGGACCTTGTGCTTGCCAGGCAGGCACTTATGCCGCTGAGCCATCTCACCGGCCCTTGTTTTTGTTTTGAGACATGGTCTTGCTACGTATTCCAGGCTGGCCCCAGACTTGCAGCAATCCTCCTGCCTCAGCCTCCCAAGTGTTGGAATTACTATATGGGCATGTGCTAACATGCCCAGTTGCTATTCATTTTGTAGCTCAATCTTTCAAAAATCTTTGTAGGAAATAGCTCATGAACAGACAACTACCCATTCCCAATATAAACATACCCTTTAGGAAACCTACAAACTCTTGAGCAGCAAGACATCACAATGAAAGAAGTTAAAAAGTTATTTTAATTTCTCGACACGTCCAATTTATTCCCAGGGAGAAAGCTATGTAGCATGAAACTAAGGCTCCTACATGAAAGTGATCAAATGGTAAAGTGGCCAAGGTCTTTGCAAACAAATGCACAGTTAATTACCAATTCTGTTTGTTTGGATACACACAAAGCTATGCCTGGGAACAAATCAACAAGTAGACGTGTAATTAGCCATTTTGAGTAAGTGAGCCATGGATGGTAAACATGAAGGATAAAGCTGAAACTAAATTTGAGGCATTGGGCTGGAAAGAAACTGCAACATTATATTCTTTGTCTCATCTCTATGGTTCCATGAGCAGAATTCTGCTTCATGTAAGTTCCATGACCACAAATGTGAGAAGGCATGGTATAACCATATGATATATATGCAGCATCACGTGGGGCTAGACATGCATCAGCTAAACACCAAACCGCAAGGCCGTGCTCCAACCGGATGAGTGACACATCTTATTCCTAGAGGTAGGAAGAATCTCCTCACTCTACCCCACCCTGCATATCCACACAGCTTATATGAAGAGCTTCAGAGACTCACAGAGATAGACAGGACGTGTCAGCACCTAAAAAGGAGAAGACAATGCAAATGAAAGAACCTTGATTTTCTGAATGGAGCCTGCCTTTTTCTTTTTAAAAAATGCTGTTTGCACTGTTTTAATGGCATGGAATAAAAATGGCACTGTAAGTTGTAATTTTGAGATATAAAATGCGAAACATAAAACAAGGGGTTATAAATCAGCTGGAGACCAATTAAAATACTTAGACTGTCATTCAAAAACATTCCACAGAATGCAATAAAATGTGTGGGTGGTTGGTTCTATTTTAATAACTGAAGCCTGCAGGAAGATTTTATGTCTCCAAACTACTAGCCAAATATATCCAAGACTGACTGGAACATTGAAAAATACAGTTTTACTTTATGTTAAGCTAAATAATGAAATAAGATGCCTCAAAACACTATCTGAAGTGTTCTGGTTCACAGCAGGGCTCATTTGAGGTTAAACCACATTTATTTTCAGTGTTCTATGATACTGATAAGCAGTATTTGTGCAGTTAATAATCAAATTATAGGGCCGGTGAGATGGCTCAGCGGCATAAGCACCTGCCTTGCAAGCGCGAGGGCCCGAGTTCGACTCCCGGATCCCACATACGAAAAAGGGGCTGGTGATATCGCTCAGCGGCACGGGTGCCTGTTGACGCGCGAGGTCCTGAGGTCGACCCCCGGTACCCACAAAAAAAAAAAATCAAATTATATTATACTGTTATCCCCACCATTTGATGACAAATATGAAATCAACCAGTGTTTCCCAATGAAGGAGTACGGGCACTGGAGGCTCAAGAGTCAGGTATGATGCAAGACTATTTGCACACTCAAAATGGTCCCTAGACCTCTCCAAATGCCTCTGTGGATAGAATGGAACTTGGTGGTGACCATGATATTAATCACACATTGAAAACGACATTTTTTTTTTTTTTTTTGGGTACCAGGAATGGAACTCACGACCTCATGCTTACCAGGCAGGCGCTGTGCCACTGAGCTACATCCTCAGCCCCTGGAAACAACTGATTTTGACTGCTGCAAAATTTGCATCTTTTAAATGGAGAACCATAAGGATTTGCTCCTTGGAAAAACTGACCCCCACCTACACATAAAACCTGGAAATTACTGTTACCCTTCGAAGTTGTAGGGTGCTACCCAATGATACATACAGAAAGCTGAAAAGACTAATTATAATATTGCATTATGCTGAATCCTTAAATCATAAATTGTTTCAGAACTGCATTGGATTCACTCATTTAATTTTCATACCTGAACCCTAAAGGAAATGCTGACTTCTTCTGAGACTAGACTAGTTAACAATGAATCCTAATGTTTCTTGTTTGCCCTTGTGAAGGATACTAAAAGCTTGACTTGCACAAGTCATAAAAAGAATAAAAACAGATGACAAAAGTGAATGTTTTCTTTGTTTACTGAGCACACACCATGACTAGAGTGGAAGAATCCATGTCTTTTTGACTGTTAGGGGGTAGTCTTTCCATCTGGTTTCCAGGCTTTGAGATTTCTCCAAAATATCAAAAAAGTTAAGAACCAACATGTGGTTGATGACATTTTATTTGGCAGACAGTTTAAGTATTAAAAACACCTATCAGGGCCCGTGAGATAGCTCAGCGGCATAAGCGCCTGCCTGGCAAGCGTGAGGTCCTGAGTTCGACTCCCAGTACCCACGTTAAAAAAAAAAGCCTTTATAAAAACAACCTATGGTCATGATTTCATAAAATAAAAGCCATTCTAATACTACTAATATAAAACTGTCCATCCAGCTGAAAACTTCACCTTGGATGTGTTTGTGTGCAGGCTGAATTATACCACCTGATTTTTCTGTTAATTCCTTATTTCCAATCCCCAATGCAGTCACCATTATGATGACTTTTAAGGTTTATAGTTCTTCCTTTCTAAAATTCTACCAGGATGTACATAAGTAACATCATCAGACTATAAAAATTAAATATCATTCAAGAGGCAAAGACTAAGCACATAAAACCTTACATTTGTCAACAGACCAGTTAGTTGCCTACTGTAGCAGTTTCAGGTTTGGGGACCCACCCTGTCACTTAACAGAATTATCAGTGCCTTTCAAGCAGTCATCCCATGCCTTTCCCTACACCCTGGCTTGCAATGCTGCAGCCCTGGGGACAATGGAGAACCAACTGTAGCACTGAGCTTCCTGGTTGTGGATAAGATACCACATTGCATTCCCAAGCCCACAACCTAGAACCCTGGAAGCCAGAGAAACTCCGCTGCAGGATCTTTGATGATGAATCACTAAGGTCTCTGGAATCATGGGAGACCCACCTTGATCTAACATCTTCTCTTACACAACAGGGAGCGTTATTTGGAAGTAATTTCACTCAATAAGAGAAGCAAAGTCCTTGAGAATCAAGAAATGAACATAAAAAGTAGATGTCACCTTATTTCTGTAAGATTAGTTCTTTTTCCCTTTCTCATTTATTTTTAGTATATGTGCTGCCGAAGTGAGCACTCATTTATTTTTAAGAGTTTATTTGTTTCAAGTGTCCAAAAGGCACAGGAATAAGGAGCAAAGATAAGTTGTTTCATGTTTCCAACAGTTGTCTGGTTTTTCCTCACATGGTCAGATGGACAGGAAAATATGCCTGATTTTTAAAATTTTACTTCCACTTTTAATTGTCCTCCCTCACCCAAGGACTCTCACTTGTGCCTGTGCATCTACAGACAGTAATGCACCACACTGGGTGCACTCATCGCCCCCCAAGCTACCACCTGCGATCACCTCCCACCTTTGATCCTTTGCCGTCATCTTCAAACAGTACTGCTGTGTTCTGACTGCAAAAACAAGTGTCCTCCTCAGTGGAAAAATACCACGTCCCAGCTTGGCGAGGCAGGTGGTGTGCTTCTAGTCTGCAGCAGAAAGTGGCATCTCTTCCTCTCAAGCAAGGAAGACTATTAGCACATCAGCTAAGAAAGTAATGCACAATGAATGTTAAGTGCTGCCTTGCAAATGAAAATGTGGTAAAATCTGAAAAATCAGCTTCTAGAAAGTGGTTAAGTCCATTATACAAATCCAAACTCTTAGCTTTTTCTTATATAACAGTTTTCTCATCTTGCAAATAAAGGGATGAAGCAGGTGATTTTCAAGATGCTTGCAATTCTCTATGATCCGTGAGATCCAATACCTAGCTTTGGCATAATGTGACGACCAGTACACTCAGCACGGCCCGCAGTACACGCAGTAAAGACGCCTGACGTGTCTCACGGTATCACTGGGACTAAGTACTCCTCTCACTTCTTTTTTTTTTTTTTTTTTTGTGGGTACCGGGGGGTCGACCTCAGGACCTTGCGCGCCAGCAGGCGCCCGTGCCGCTGAGCAATATCACCGGCCCCTTTTTTGTATGTGGGTTCCGGGAGTCGAACTCAGGCCCTCGCGCTTGCCGGGCAGGTGCTTACGCCGCTGAGCCATCTCGCCGGCCCTCTCACTTCTAACCAGAGCAGCGGAAGACTAGAAGATTTGTGCTGCTTCTTCAAGTGGATAACAAGAAGTAGTAAAATGAAATTACTCAGAATCTGGGAAATAAGTAAGTTATATATATGAACATCAAAATCTCAGCTGTAAAGCCAGGCATGGTGGTGCAGGCCTGTAATTCTAGTACTTAGGAGGCTGAGGCAGGAGGATAGCAAGTTCAAGGCCAGCCTGAGCAATTTAGCAAGACCCTATTTCTAAATAAATAATAAATAAATAAACAGGGTTGGGGATGTAGCTTAGTGATAGAGGGTCTCTGGTTCAATCCCCAGTGATGAATACACACACACACACACACACACACACACACACACACACACAGTTTTAGCTGTAGGCTCAGAAAAACTCATTTCTATTCTTGAAAGGTTTTCTTCCTCTCTCCCATCAGGGGTGGCTCCTCTGCAGCCAAATAGGACCAAATGAAGCTTCAGAAATGTGGAGACGAAAGGACAAAAGCCCATAACCAAGAATGGGAGCTGTCCCATGCCACTGACACATCCTTGCAAAGGCAGAGAATTCTACTTGATTCAGTCTGGAGCTGATAAGGAATAAGGCTGACATCAAACAGAGAAGCATCCTTCATGGCAAATGCCTCTGTCACTAGGTCACTTATAGATGTGACACTGGGCTGATACCATGTATACACAAAGAAATAGCTTCTCATTTTTGCACCGTTTTCCCACACTTCAGTGATGGATCAGATGCTCTTGGGCTCTGCTGTGTCTGCTACAGCAATCATGCAAACTGGTTTGCTTTCACTTTTGACATCAAAGGAAGCCAACATCAGACTCAGTCGGCACAGCTGGGCATGGTTCCACAGGAAATGCGAGCACTGCAATTCCAAGATAATGACGTCGTCTTCTACTTACAAGGATGGCAACACAATGAGTGACTCAATACAGAAAATTCCGAGCGCTGAAACACCAATGAAAAGCTATGGGAACCTCTCCCTCTGGACATGTCAGCCTGGCCTCTTGCCTGTCCCGAGGGCAGGGGAGAACTCTGTCTCTGAGCGCCTCGCTCAGGGGGGCCCAGCCATGTCTGTTGCTGCTAAGTGCAGCTTGCCATGTTGTGGTGAATGAGGCAAGAACCTCTCATGAGCCAACTGCATTAGCTAAGAACACAGTTCATCAGCCTTTTGAAGAACACCTTTCCAGTGAAGATTTTTTTTTTTTTTAATTAATGAGGGGGAAAAAGCTTACTGAATTCTGTATGGGAAAGCCTTGGAACAGCATACACGAATGTTACTTTTTAAGTGGGCATCCAGTAAATATCTCAAATTGACAGCCCCCTCAAAAAAAGATAACGAACCAACATTTATAGCAGAAAACCAGGCAATATATGTGCTAGCTTAGCTTATGCGTGTATCAACTCTATTTAATGTGTTTTTGTTTGCACTGAGAAATAGCTGAGATAAAAAAATATATAAACGTATATAAGGATGCCATTGTACAATGTGGTGATGAGAATAAATGCCCTCTCTTTTTATATCTACTACTGTGGTTACATTTAATTCAGTAATGTAATATTCAACACGTTTTAAATATATATTGACCATTTTAAAATCATAGAATGGGCTTTTACTTTCTTTGGTAGCAGACTGGTAAGGGTTCCTAGTTTTGAAGGAGGCAAATCTTCTTGGTTTTCTCTACCCCACCAGAGTACAACTAAGGGAAGAACAGGCTACTCTGCTGGCTTTGGACCAGTGGCACAGGGAGAAAGGGAACTGTGGTCAGCTGAGAGCAGACAGGTGCGGCGAGACGGTTCCCACATGGCAGAGGCGTGTGAGGCGCCAGGCCCTGTGGCTGTGCTGCACAAGGTCAGGGGACTTCCTTAAGATAAATGGGTGGTAAAACCCAATTCCTTTCTCCTAAGCACCAGTTCTATTTTATCTCCAATGTAGAAATATAATCTAAGAACCCACTTAGTCTTTAAAATTATATTCTCCAAGTGATCTGCAACTGAAAGTAGTAAGATTTTTTTTTCTTTATGTGGTTACCGGGAGTCGACCTCAGGACCTCGCACTTGCCAGCAAGCGCTTGTGCCGCTGAGCGATATCACCAGCCCTTTTTTTCCTTTATGTGGGTAGCCGTAGTTGAACTCAGGACCTCGCACTTGCCAGCAAGCGCTTGTGCCGCTGAGCGATATCACTGGCCCTTTTTTTTCCTTTATGTGGGTACCGGGAGTCGAACTCAGGACCTCGTGCTTGCCAGGCAGGCACTTATGCCACTGAGCCATCTCACCAGCCCAGTAGTAAGATTTTTAAGTTGTGGATTTTGCTTTATTTGGTTTTTAAAATGCCTACAAAGAAAGGCACAGTTATTAACTGAATAAGAAGGTGGATTTGAAGTTTAATACATTGCTGTTGAATCACAGTATGCATCTCTGAAAGGCATGTAGCAGCGGTGCCCTTCAACTCCAAATGTTAATTTTCAGGTTGTAACATTATCTATAGTTATGTGAGAAATACGACATTGCCCAGAGTGAATTAAAAGGGAAACTTGTTAACCCTGAAAAATAAATGTGGGAGAACACCATTCTTTGCGCTTCTGATGGGTGGGGGCACTTCTATTATGGTCAAGAGGCACAAGGCAGCTGAACAGTACGCCCTGCAGACCCGCCCTCCCCATAAAGGCAGTACGGCCGTCTGGCACTCTCGGCAGGGTGAGCTTGCTATGATCATTAACACGACCTGCTTCTGGGAAACTGCAGTGTACGTCTGACGGACTGATGTGATGCTGTGAAAACCACACAGTTACTGTACTTATCAATTACGGTTAGAAAGAACACTTCCTTCAGAAACGCTTCACAATTACCAGTATTTAACATCTATACGGTCGCCTGGGAAGGACTCAGGAAAGTCTGCTTACATCTAAGTTACATTAAAGATGACGGTTATCCTGGTAGAATCAATGTTCAGGAACAGAAATACAAGTTTCTGCTGTCATCTGATGAAACCTCACATTCTGCAGAGAAGTGCTACATACACTTCACTGTGTTTTTAAAATACGTGACAGAAAATCGGATGTAGAAAACAGTCAATGACCTTACAAGCTGTAATTCTTATAAAGGGGCGGCAAAATTAACCAAATGTATTATGGGTGAATTTTATTTGGGAGACTGATTTAGAAGAGCTAAGTTCATGAGCTCCATTAGAGAAGTGAATGTTTCCCAAATCCTGTTAAATCCTGAGTGGGGAAGCACAATCAAAATCCTTTCATCATTTAGAGATTAAGCCGTGTAAGTAAAGTTTGCCTGAAGAAAAGCCAATACATGAAAATCAAGTGCAGACAGGTGGTTGTTTACTTTAAAACAAGACATCCTAAAATATCAAGCACTTCTAGTGTAACTATTTACATTATGATTTGACTGTTTAAGTTGGCCTTCGTACCATTCTCTATAAATACAATATACTTACTGTCTATTTGATTTTTTTGCTCAAATTCTGCAGGTCTTTGGTAAGGGACACCACCAAACTTTCATTGCTACTGGCCCCTTAAATTCCACATGTCTATAATTAAAACCCTAATTTAACATCACCCACATCTATGTACTTCTTTTGCGTTACTCCTGAATTATTTATGGTTTTGCTTACCATCACCAACCACTTTCTCCAGAGACGCTCAGGGCTAGAATTTCTAGAGCCATCCTGAGCAACTCGCATGCTTTCCTAAGTGCCTTATCTCACCTGCTTTATTCCTGCCAAGTTCTGGGGAGCCTGCACCTCACTGTCTCTTGAGCACTGCCCCTTCCTGATGATTTTGCCCTAGGAAAGCTTTCAGAATCATCTCTCTCAGGCCGGTACACATGCCTCTTAATTATTCCTTCTGCCTTCAGTGTCAAAACTGATATGCCCTTCCTATCACATCCTTCTCATGGGACACCAGATGACTTTTCTGAAATACCAGTCAGATGGCATCACTGGAATACCTGTCTCTACCTAAAAGATAAAAATCAAATTCTGTAAGTTTTCTAAGTTAAGCCTAACACTACAGTCTTATCCCTTAATATTTCCCCACTCAGACCTCTATATATAAGGTGGGGGAGTAAGTTAGTATTTAAAAAAAAAAAAAAAAAGGAATCAGTAACAATCGAAGTTGATTACAAAAGAAACCCTTTGTAGTTTGAAGTTTTTGGTGTATTTGGTGTATTTCCTAGTATGTACAGTACTGTTTTCTTATGAATGTATTGAAGAAAAAGCTTAAGCTAATGCATTAAGTGTGGGAACTCTATCCAAGACGGCAATATGTTTACTTGGTATGTCTGAACTTCTGTAATGGTCATACTGTGAGGACTCACAGAGAATCTGGTAATAACTAAAGAGGTTCTCTCAAACTCTGGAAATGAAACTGCCTTTATATTTTTAAAGAACTGTGACGATGGCTATTTAACCTAAAGCATATATGGAATTTATATAGCTTCACAATAACTTAATAGTACAAGACATCAGTTATGCACAAGTTAGAGTCATTTACCTTTTAGGGGACACACAGGAATCATGCTGCAAATTTCCAACAAAATCTATTTAGTTTCGACTACTCTAACTCTACCCCCTCAGCCACAGACACTGAAATGCCCCCCTCCTTACTGAGGATGCTGCCTACTCCCTCACTAACCCTTAAGAAACACTGGCAGACAGAGAGACTATTCTACTCTTAATAGTGTGGGTTAGGCATATTTTTACGTATTAAGGAAAAAGTGGGGGGCAATGCTGCCATGGGCATAAATGATAAGTTGGGGTGAAATGCAAAGTTAACTTAGGCTGTACTGTATTGTCCACTGTAGCTGTCAATAGCCATGCATGGCTTCCAATCACTTAAAATGTGGCCCAAACTAATATATGCTGTAAGAATAAAATATATATCAGAATTTGTAAAATATCTCATTAACTTTTTATATTTCTTACACACTGAAATAATGACCTTTGGGATATATTGAGTTAAACAATATATAATATTAACACTTATTTCACCTGCTTTTTCCTATTTTTAATGTAGTTATTGGAAATTGCAAAATTACATACAAGCTCTACTGTTACATACAACTGTATCTATTACATACAATTTCTACTGGTCAGTGCTGTTCAAATATTATTTTTCAATAAATGACCAATGTCTTGTTTATTGTGTGCCTAATGTACAAATTGGTATTATTTGCACAGTAGAAAGTATAGAATCTTTACTGGCAGGGATGGATGAAGAGTAAGAGGTAATGAAAATTCAATTATTTCTATTATCTGATGGTTTAAATTTTGAACAGGTGTAAGGAGAAAAAAAGTTGTCGCATGAAACCTGATTGTAAACCACTTTTGCAGAGTCTATGGCATTGGTACACGAAAGCAGAATAATGGCGCTCCTAAGGAGTATGAAGATTCCTGTGTACCCAACCTGGGCAACAAAGCCAGCGATCTGCCTCACAACAGTGCTACTGATCCACATGAAGCTTGTGTTGTTGAATTTTCTCCATTGCACTGTCAGAGATGATTTCCATAGAAGGGCATTTACTAACATGTAAAGACTCTCTGGAAATGATGCCTACAAATAACTGGATTTCACCTTCAGAATTTTACTACTCAGCTTGACCCAGAGAGCGTATCCTTCATTAACAACAAAATGACATAAAGTATTATTTTAAAAATTCATACTGATGACCAAAATTGTAAATTCAAAATGCAATTCTAAACAGTTGTTGCATTTTAATTTGGTACCAATCTGTCCTCATAATAAAGGGCTATCAAGGGCTATAGTACATATGATTAGAAATTGATAGATTTTAAAAGTCATATATAAAACTAACAGAAATAAGAAGAGAGTTTTTTTGAAAACAAAAAACCAGAAACTCCATCATTCCATTCAGTGAATTTTAGTCTCAGAGAAGGGAGACAAGAATTACTTCTCTTTCAGGTGGTTTCAGATTTCAAGTCTTTCCAGGGGCGAGGGAGGGGGGAGTTTGGTTCCAAAGATGATTGAAGACATTGTAAACAATAACTTTGTCTCTGGCTAATCTTGTTGACTTTAGAATCTAAATTACCAGCAGAATGGGACTTGATTGTGTACTGATGCCACACAAGGTGTTGCATTAAGTCATAATCTCAATTACGGTGGTTTCTATCATCTTCCTATCTCTAGTCTATATCAACCTGATCATATTCGTGTTTTAGAAAGAGCATTCTGGCTGCTGTGTAACAGACTACAGCAAGAAATCAGGAACAACAGTTGCCGGCTGGCTTGAATTATTGAAATGATAAGAAGGGATGAAAGTACATAAAGGTTTCCTGGAAGATGCTTGTTCTAGGTACTTCATGGAAACTGCTTCAGTTCTCAAGGGGAGTCCACATTTAGAGTACTAATATTTCTCCAACGTGGATGAGTATATTTATATCGTATCCCAAAATAACTTTTTTTTTAATGTGGGTACCGGGAGTCGAACTCAGGACCTCACGCTTGCCAGGCAGGCACTTATGTCGCTGAGCCATATCACCGGCCCCCCAAAATAACTTTTAAAAGGAAAATACGCTATTTTTTTTTAATAAAAAAAAGAAGTGTTTTTTGTTTGTTTGTTTTTGGAGCTGGGAATCGAACTCAGGACCTCACGCGTGCAAGGCAGGCACCGTGCCACTGAGCTATACCCCCAGCCCCAAAAGAAATGTTTTAAAATGTTGAAGTGACCTTTTTCCAGGAGTCTCATATTGATGACAGAGGCTGGGCACTGATAAGTTTCTAATGCATTTAAAACTAACATGTTCTCCAGGAACTGTTGGACTTCTACAGATGCAGAAATAAAAGAGCAATTTTGGGTTATGTCATATAATTCTAAATCTGACATAGAAGACTCTCCTAACAAATGGTCTGTAATACATAAAAGACAGAGGAGAAAATGCAGACACCAGCACTGAAAAGGGTAGCCGAACCAGTTGACAATTTTCCACTGTATCCACAGGATACACACAGCTCAGGGCTGGAGTCACTTTCTAACTCTGAACCCAAAGTTTAACAGGTTTTTGGATTTCTTTTAAGTTATGTGATTTCCAGAATGGCATCTGATAAGGAAGAGATGATTTCGCTTTGTCCAACAAGTGATAAATATGACATCACTGTATTTTAAAAGCCTGGAAAACAAATAGTACCATATGCTTTGTTTTCTTCCAATGGCAAACTAACAGTCTGTAGTATTCTAATAAACTGCTGTTAAGTCTAGGAATATTTTTGGCCAAAGTTTTCTTTTACCCTTGTTTTATATCTGGTTTGCTAATAGATTTCTTTAGCTTTAGAGTTATAATTAGAAGACAGTTATTACTTTGCATAATCAAATTGTAATTGCTGCTTGGGTGAAATCCAATGAATTTAAGCATCAGTACTTCCAAAAAAACAATGGTTGGCAAAAAATGAATAACAAATGCTATGCTCTAATGATCTCAGTTATCTAATAATGTTTGCTTAACTGGTGAATTTGTTTTAGAGGCTGGGGAGCAAGTCATATTAGGTGATAGTAGAATTATCAAGGTATTTTAAAGCATCAACAAATGATAGTTGAAAATAATAATCACCCATAAACACTAATGCAGGTGAAAAGGAACAAAATTTCACCTGGGGCCAGAAACTTAGATAGGTCTGTCGTTTGTTCAATGTGTGTTCTTGGGTGAGTCACTTACTCATGTAAGATGGGAAACATCCCTGATGCCTAACTATAATAGACATTTGTCAATTTTGTCCACGCCGCGTGGCTGTGTCTGGAGAATCTCATACACATATGCTTCTCACATTAGAAACCAAACAGCCAAGCTGCAGGTGCCCACTCTCCCCTTTATTTCCTGACTTGATTCTCCAGCCTTCCCAGCAATTCTGGAAGCTACCTAGAGTGTTTCAAAGTTTTTTTCCACCCTTTGTTAAATCTGTCACTTTCCACTGTTCGACACCAAGAAGCCTCACTTCTGCTTCCAAAATGTCTCTCAGACTTGTCTCCTCCCACCCCACCTCCTTTTCTTCCACCCACGTTTCTCCTAATAAAATGTTTGCATGCTTAATCCTGCCTTGGCCTTTGCTCCTTAGATGATCCGCCTAACACATCTGGACAAATAACGTACTTAAATTGATACTTTTCTGAAACTGGCAACTTTTAAATGAGTCCTCCGAAAAGGGGGGAACAAACAGGGATTTTATAAAGTAAATCTTGGATACAGAGTTATTCCTTTCTCCATTCCATTCCTCCATATCTTGCAAAAGATACTAATAAAAGAAAATCAGTCTTTTAAATAGATGTATCAAATCAATAACTTTCCTAATATTAAAGATTCTCCTTCAATTACAAATTCACCCACTTCTAACAAGAGGGAACAAATTAAAAGCTGTAACTTAAAATTAGCTACTTATGTTGTCAGTTTCTGATTAGACTTAAGCTCCTGAAAGGTGGGTACCCTCTCCCATTCATGTGTTTTATGAAATACTAGGTTCCTTCACCACGGGTACTCAACAAATGTCTGCTGAATGGAGACGATGTTCAACCACAGTGAGGTATAGAGACGAAGGTAGTAAGAAGTTCCAGACCTCACTAGGGACACGGAAAGACAAAATATACCAATTGTTTTCACTGTACAACCTACAGAAAATAAACTTCAGTTTCCTTTTACAAACTATAGAAAGTAAAGTTCAACAGAACTCGGGGCGGGAATAAGTAAAAGATAAAATGAGAACCATTATAGGGAACGGATTTTAAACTGTTTAAGGAACGCTGCACCAGTGATAACCTTACTGGCCTGAAATGATTATGCGCCCTCTAAGAATTGAACAAACATAATGTCTCAATTTAGAAGGCTAAGTTGCAATAATCATGTACACTGACATACATATAGATTATATGTATATATACATATTATATATTATAAAATATATATGGATTTCCTTATATCAATAAATTTTCACTATAATCTAGATTCACTCAAACTTCATTATTTATACTCTGATGGTATATACATTTCTCCTTAATAGAAAAATCGTGTCTTCCTACCATATCAGAGATGAGTTTTTAAGACAAAATATTGATCATTTAGATAGTGAAAAGCTGTCATTTCCTAAATAGTTTGATTGTAAACAGAAATAGAAAAGAAAGTTTGAGAGTTAGATATATACACTTCCTATACACTGATTTCTTCATGACCATTTAATAAAAAAGAACTTTACTTCACCAACTGCTGGCATATTTGTAATGATTAAATTTTTACGGTAGCAATGAAAACAAATTTTTGAGTGGAAACTCCAAACAAGGAAGCTTTAAGTAGCATTTCCATGACAGATTAATACATCTAAATTACACCTTGTTGTTGGGGATTTTTTTCTGTATATTAACAGATTTTTAAAAAATTAATTTCTTCCCAGTCCTTAAGAACATAACGTTAGTGTTGACTTGACTCATGTACTTTCACATACATTCAGTGAGCGAGAGTGGAGAAACATTCCACACACTGTACCAGAGTCAGAAAGGCAGAAAGCATTTTCCTCCCTTTCCTTTCCATTATTTTCCCAAGAAGCTACTGTAAGTAGGGAGAAATTAAAGAATAAAGATGTACCTAAAACAATCTATGGCAATTTCAAATGACTAATGACAGGTCTTTCAACATATACAACAGTCGAATGAAAATTTTACGTACATAGAGTAGGTTCCACAGAATTGCAAGTTAGCACTAAACTATCTGACACTGGGAGTCTAACTTTTGCCCTACAGGCTTCGGAAGAAAATAAAAGCATAGCTCTTTACATTGTAAATTGTTAGCATGTCATTTTTCTTATGAGTCAACCAAATAATAGATCAGAATTGAAGCGCCTACCAGTTCAGGGTGTGATAAAAGACTTCACAATGAAGCCACAGTCAAAAGAACTAATCCTAAATAATTTAACATGTACTTTATATGAAAAGATAGGAAAGCAAATAATTCCAAGTGGTTAAACAAAAGTAACTGAAAACCGTCATTTAAAGGTTAAAGGAAACAAAGAGGCCTATAATTTTAGGAAGTCTGACAGAGTTCATAGCAGGACAGAATATGGAATATCCCAGTGAAGGTACTTTTGATATAATACAGAAAAAACAAAGCTTCCAATTAGAAAAAGTGAACAGGTGGAAAGAGATCATTTATTCTTTTTCCAAAGATACTGTTTTCCTAGTTAGCTGTCAGAAATCACTTGAACAAAGGCAGGACTTCTCAACAATTGCTTATAAAGTTGCATTCTAAATGATTTTTTTGGCAACAAAATGTGGTGCACAAATTAAAAATACACAACTTTTCATGCTACATTCTTTCCTTCATCTGACAAGTATTTATGGCTCTCCTAGAACATAATTAAGCGTTGTTCTAGTGCTAGGGATACAGCATGAAGAAAAAGGCATCAAATCCCTGCTGCTGCAGGGATTACTTTCTCAGTGAGACAAACAATAAGCAAGAAAATAAGTGGAAGGTTGTGTGTGTCTACTTCTGTTCTGTTCCACTGTTAGCTGCCACAGTAGAGCCCTTCGCTGCAGTGCTACTGGAGACTGGATATAATTTTATAAATAAAATTACAATGTGAAAAAGACCTTTTGATATTTCAGATAAATTCTCTTGGCCAAATTTTAAGAGAAATTTGTCTTTAAAAGATCAGTGCAATATAAACCAGAGGTAACCAAACATTTTTACATATTTTAGGCTTTTTCAGGCCACCTATGATGAGTGTCACATATACTTCGTTTCTAATTCTTTAAAAATATAAAACTATCCTTATCTCACAGACCACACAAAAACAGATCAGGGGCTGAATTTAACCTGCACCCATAATTTGATAACGTCTGACCAAAAGCCCTGAGTATACAAGCTTTTGAGTGCTCTCAGTCCTGTATTTCATGATGCATTCTATGTTCTGTGCATTTATTCTTTTGCTCTTTATTATTCTTCTACCAAAATCTAATAAAATATTTTTTACTAGAGATACAGTAGTTTCAACTATAGCAGCCTCAAAGTCAGTTCTGAAGAGTACAGCCACGTGCTCTTCCTCATACAAGCAACAGAGAAAAATCTCCGCAGAAAACCCTTTGCAAACCTATACTCCATTGAGGAGACAAGGCAGAGGTTGCGCATGCTCTCCACAGACTTCCCGAGGCACACACGTATGAGATCTAACGTTCCCTTACCTTGCTGGAGGGACATCAATATTGGAAGAAACAACTTTTCGTTTCTGCTCAAGGAGACAGATGGAACGAGTGTTTTCTTTCTCATGGTCAAGGACCCGATTGGCTTTTTTGGTGTCTACTGTTTTCGTATCTTCCTCCATAGCCAAGGGGAATAAGTGATGATGAGACATTTTCTTACTGGAGTCACGTTTTAAGTCCTCAGCTTGAAATGTGAAGGTCATTTCTCGCTTAATGCTCCCCACCTGTGAAAGGAAGCGCAGACACTTACACAAAATAGCAGCTTTGCCGACTGCCAAGAGGAGAGACAACAGACGTTCTCCTCCCTGTCCATCAGAGTTTGTACTTTAAAAGGGGAAAATGCAACACAGAAACACAATAGCTAGCACCACAAAGTGATGTATAGTTACTAATATTTTAAGAGAGGGTAACTCATGCTATATGTTTTTCTTTATCACAATTTAAAAAAGTACAGAACTTACATAGACAATTCTCTAAAACAAATATACAAAGTCAGTAAATACACAAAAAGATGTTCAAAATCATTAATTACCAGGAAAACACAAACCAAAACCTCAATTAAGTACTACTTTACACCCAATAAGAGGGCTAATGGAGAAAGCTATATAAAAAAAGAGAAAATCCTGATAAAACCAATGTTGGAGAAGTTAGAGCCCTCACACAGTACTGGCTGGATTCTAAAATGGATAGCTGAGGCAGGAAACAATTTGACATTTCTTCAAAAAGTTAACTACATGGGGCTGGTGAGATGGCTCAGCGGTGTACGCTCCTGCCTGGCAAGCGCAAGGGCCAGAGTTCGACTCCGGAACCCACATACGAAAAAAGGGCTGGTGATATTGCTCAGCGGCACGGGCGCCTGCTGGTGTGCAAGGTCCTGAGGTCGACCCCCGGTACCCACAAAAAAAAAAAAAAAAAGTTAACTACAGAATTATCCTACGTTCCAATAATTCTACTCTGAAGTATGTAAGAACAGATATACAGACAAAAATTTATGTGAATGCTCATAGCAGTATTCACAGTAGTAAAAAGGTGGTAACAATTAAAATGTCCATTAACTGACAAATGAAGACTACATGGTAGATCCACACAATGGAATATTATTCTGCTATAAAAAGGAATGAGGGCCGGTGATACAGCTCAGTGGCATAAGTGCCTGCCTGGCAAGCGCGAGCAGTTCCCTGGCAAGCGTGAGTTTGGTTCCCGGTACCCACATAAAGAAAAAAAAAAAAAGGAATGAGATGCTGATATATGCTAAAAAAATGAATCTTGAAAACAATATGCTAAGTGAAAGAAGCCAGACACAAATGGCAGCACAGCGCATAATTCCATATGAATCAAAAAATGCAAACCCATTAAGATATAAAGTAGGTCAGTGGCTGTCAGGGACTAGGGCAAAGGAAAATGGGGATTGACTGTTTAATTGGCAAAAGGTTCTCTTTTGAAGGATGAAAATGTTCTGAGAGTGGAGACAGTGAAGGTGGTTGAACAGCCTTCTCTGATGTCCTCTGAAGTGTATGTTTTAATATGGTTTAAATGGTGGATTTCAAGTCATATGAACTTTATAGCAATAACAATAACGAGACAAAAAAAAAGTAATGTACAACTGATACACCTATTACAATGCAAACAAAAAGCATCACAAACGTAAGAAATGCCTTCCTTTGAAGACTTTAGGACCTCTAAATTTTTAAATTTAAAACATTGTTTTCTCTTTTACAACTAAGAAGATTCAATTATGCTAATTTAAATATTTCCAGCTTATTATCATGTTCAACAGAAGAGCTCTAACGTACAAAGCTGAATTTTATCTCAGACTATTAATACAGCTCTTAACCACACTCTGCAGTTCAGGAAGACTTGTATTTTTATCTCTTCTCTACTGTAGTTAGTATCTTAATACAACCCCTTCTACAGCCAAACGATAAAAAATATCAGGCTAATTTTTATCATTTTGAACTAAATGCAATGATTAGTGTACAAGAAAAATACAAATTAAAACTCAGTGAATTGAATTCTGCTATTTCCAAATTTATGATTACTGAAAAAGGAGAATGAAGTTAAAAAAAGGTTTTTGTTTTTATTTTGAAACAGGGTCTCACTATGGAGTTCAGGCTGGCCTTGAATTTACTATATAGCCCAGGCTGGCCTCAAATTTGGGGTGATCCTCCTGCCTCAGCCTCCCAAGTGCTGGGATTATGGGTGTGTGCCACCACATCCAGCAAAGAAAGCTTTTTGTAAGTAACTGTTATTGTAAACAAAGCTTGGACTACACTAGTTCAAGTCTTAAGTATATAAAGAAAAGTCAGACCACTTGGTAATCTGGAGCATCACGAATCATTAGAGTAACCTCAAAATATGCATACCTACAAGACCTTTCACGGAGAGTAAGATAATCCATGCCTTTTTGTGGAGACAGTTGGTGGAGTCCATTTGAAGAATCAGTAATTCTTTACCTACCTACTACTTAAATAGAAGATACATTTGTTTCTTTTTTTGAGACAGGGTCTCACTATGTAGCCCAGACTGGCCTTGAACTCACTATGTAGCCCAGGCTGGCCTTGAACTCACAGCAATCCTCCTGCCTCAGCCTCCTGAGTGCTGGGATTACAGGCATGTGCCACCATGCCCGGCTTACATTTGTTTCTTTTAAACTTTAGGTAGGAGAAAAAGCAAAAAGAGGGCCGGTGAGATGGCTCAGCGGCGTAAGCGCCTGCCTTGCAAGCGTGAGGGCCCGAGTTCGACTCCCGGATCCCACATACGAAAAAGGGGCTGGTGATATCGCTCAGTGGCACAGGTGCCTGTTGGCGCGCGAGGTCCTGAGGTCGACCCCCTGGTACCCACAAAAAAAAAAAAAAAAAAAAAAAGAAAAAGCAAAAAGACTTTGCACAAATAGATTTATAGAATCCAAAGCCTATGTCTAAGGCAGGTTCAGAATAAAATGAGGCACTGTGTGTTTGATAAGAGCAGAGAGTCTAGTATTAATGACTGGAAATCTCAGATGAGGGAAAGCTCAAATATATGTGTGTTAAGGACACAGAACCTGCCACATAAGAAAATCTCTGCAGCCCAGGGATGACTTGTGCCTTGGAATGCACTTGCGGGCAGCGTCTTTCACACGAACATACAAGGCTCTAAACAGTGCTTCATCCTCCCGGGGAAAGAGGCTGCATTCCCATGATTTTCTTATATCTACACCCAGCTCCACAAGAAAATGTCTCCTACTTTTGGTCTACTTGTAACTCATTAAAAAGTCACAGTATTTCTTAAAATGCCTTAATGAAGTAAAATAAATGTATAAGAAAAACTAGTGTGTGCTTGTGCTGTTTCAACAACATCAACACATGTTAACAGAAAAGGAGTAAGAAAATATTTCACACTTCCAAAAAGGCAATGAATGTTTTGTAACAAGGTAGCTTAGAAAAATCAACAAATATAATTACAATTATAAATCTTTTAAATATTTCTTTTTTTTTAAATTTTTTTTTTGGTGTGGGTACCGGGGGTTGAACTCAGGACCTTGCGCGCCAGTGGGTGCCCGTGCCGCTGAGCGATATCACCAGCCCTTTTTTTCATATGTGGGATGCAGGAGTCGAACTCGGGCCCTCGCGCTTGCCAGGCAGGTGCTTATGCCACTGAGCTATCTCACCGGCCCTAAATATTTCTCCTTAATCAATCTTCTATGCAATTCTTTCTGCCTGGACCTGGAGGTGACAGAGAGGTGACTGTCACTTCTGTTCCCACCCTAAATTGCAACAGGGATAATCTAAACACAGGTATAAAAGAAGAAAACAAAGCCCTCAGTTTTGATCATTAACAGCTTTGCCGTAAGTGTCAAGTACTACATTAGATACATAGTCATTAGTATCAAGTTGAAACAACAGTTGACATTCATGCCTCTCTTGGGGCCGAGTGGACTGACCAAATGGAGTCCACCCAACATTTAAAGGAAGGGGGCAACATGAAGTTGTCCAACTTTTAACATCACAATTTTAGAGAAAAATGCAAATAGGAAGGAATAGAATACATTTCCTATAGAAATATTACATTGTATGCCATGCTGTTGGCCAAGGCTTTATAATAAATCACATTATAGTAATATTCAACAATGCAAGCTATAAATCTTCTAAAACAGTTTTTAAACAAAAGGTCTTTTAATAATAACCAGAGAATTTTAGCAATGGGATGGATTTCAAAGACAGCTGAGCACAGGCTCCTTGTCTAAGAGTGGATTATGGAAGCCGCCTGTCCACAGCAGCAGCCTGGGCCAAAGCCCGGGGCTGTTACGGGGTCGGCAGGCAGGACAGGCCCTTTCAGGGACGATCAGCCTGTGTCCTTGCTGTGTTCTCTGCCTGGGAGGCCTCTCCCTGGCCTCCTTACTTGCTAAATTACGTGCTCCCACAGGACGGGCAGCAAGTCGTGTTCATCCCTGTACCCCAGCATCTAGCAGGGCTGGCATGTAGCAGGTGCTGAAGAAATGTGCGCAGAATGAAGGTTGCCCGTGACAAGCGACTGGACTTTAGTCTTTCCCGACACGTGCTCCTCTGACACGCCTCCTCCTGACTGCCACTGTCACCCCTTCAAAGCAGAACTTCTCTAAGGAACCTGGAAGGGGAACAGCTATGGCCAAAGACACCCTGGGTGAAGGCGGCTTGTGCTTTGATGAGCTGAATAAGCTTCGGGTGTTGGACCGGGTTACCCAGTGTACCACAGAGCTCTAGGAAGAGGTCAAGGACTGTGGACAAAACTGGCTGATTTCAGAAACTAGCTGGTGGCCTAACTGGGCTTGTGGACCAACTTGCAGAAGAAGTAGAAAATGAGAAGATGAAGGCCACTGGTCCTCAAAACTTGCTCAAATCTAGAGCACAGCAGAGAGAATCCCAACAGCAGCAACTTTAGGTACTAACAGCAGAAAAGAAAATGCAGCTAGAAAGTTATCGAGTCGAATATGAAGCTTTGTGTAAAGAAGAAGCAGAACAAAAGTAATTTACTGACCAATTTGTTTTTCGGAAATGAACTGAAAGAACCAGGAAAGCAAATAAAAAGCCCTCCCAAACCAGAAAACCCTTTACCATTCCAGGGACTTGACTGATGATCTAAGTATGTCATGAAACACTGTGCGAGGAACGCAGCCCTCTGAAGGCAGTAAAGCAAGTCCAGAGGAGCTGGGATTATATATCAGTGCATAGCCTGGGGCCACACGGCGGAGGTCCTCCCCTCTTACATTCTTAGCATGAACTCAGTGGTCTGTAAACGTTGCTCTTTTTTTGTAAATTCACAATACTTTGGAAGGAAAATTTTAACATTACTGTTTTTTTTTTTTTTTTAAACTAAAAGTGGAATTAAAAGTGGGGCATAGTGATCCTAGCACTCTGGTAGGCTGAAGAAGAAGGATCTTGAGTTTGAGTCCAGACTGGGCAACTTAGCAATTTGGTCAGATCCTATCAATAAACAAATCAGACAAACAAGTGAATGAATGGGCCAGGGGTGTAGTTCAGGATGAAGGCCTTGGATTCAGTACCAAGTACTGCAAAGAAAGGAGGGAAGGCTGAGGGTGCGGTGCTGTAGCTCAGTGCAAAGACCTTAGGTTCAATCTCCAGTACTATATACCAAAAAAGAAAAAGAAGAAAAGGAATTACAGTGGCTGGAGATGACCAAGAGGGCAAAAGCAACTGTGGAGATGAGTCAAAGACGTGAAACTGTGTGTGGCGCGTTCCACTGTAACCGGCTCAGGGCTGGTGGCAGCTGTCAACAGTCACTGTGTCTGCATGCTTTAAAGCGTGCACAGATGTATTACATGTTTTTTTTAAGTTTTCTTCACATCAAATATTATATTAAAAAGACAAAAAAAAAAAAAAAGGAAGAAAAAAGTTCATGAGAGAGAAAATCATGAGAGAGAAAAGAGTGGAAAGAATACATGAAAGCAAGTCTTGGGAAGTGGGGCCCAGAATGGCCCAGAGGAATGGGGTGGGCCGTAGAGGGGGTGCTGGAGCAGGGAGGGAAAAGAATGTGCTGAGTGTTAAGCACACGCTGATCCTAGCAGTAGAGGAGAATAGGTCTAACACCTGCAAAGACTGCAAAGGAGCGCTGGCAGGAGCTTCTATTAGATCAGTAGACGAAAGGAGCAAAAAGATGTCATTCCATTTATATGAGATTTCCAGAAAAGACAAATACATCCACAGAAATTGAAAGCAGATCAGTGATTGCCTGGGGCGGGGTGGAGGGACTGATAAAAACTGTGCGTAAAGGAACTTTTTGAGGCAATCGGAATGTTCTAGAACCAGACTGTAGGGATGTTTAAGCTATACATTTACTAAAATTCATCAGCTTGTATTCTTATAATGGGATGAATGTTAGGGCATGTAAATTTTGGCTCATTAGAGTTGTTTTTTGAAAAAGAAAGAACCAAAGCAGCAGTGATTGATGTGGAGGATATATTCCCTAAGAACCCTTAGACCAGAAATTTGGAAATCATGGTGCAAATGGGTCTCTTTTCTTTTTCTTTTTCTTTTCTTTTCAACACAGGTGTTATGGTAACCCAGGCTGCTGCAGGCAGTTGTGCTGTTATACCATACACTGGCATGATGAGGCTAAGATCCAGTCCCTGTCTGAACCAGGTCCCCAGATTTGCTCACCTACGGAAGAGGGACATTTTTCTAATTCATCCACCTGGAGAGGAACGTCTTATACCTCCCCCCCTCCCAACTCCAACCTGCACAGAGCCCTGGTAACAAAACTGTTGAAGGTCTGGGCTAAGTCACTTTCCTTCCTTGAAGCTGGTATCAATAATGATGTGACTCATAAATATAAACTGATATTCTTGTTAATGGAAGAGTTGAGGCCATCTGAGAAATTATACCATAGCAGACAAGAGTCAATGACAGACAGCTAAGCACAAATAACCTAATGGTGAACCTCAAACTTCTAGAAAAAGAAGAGCAGGCTAAGCCAAAAGCTCGTACAAGGTAGGAAATTATAAAGATCAGAACAGAAATTAATGTATTGGAGACTAAAAAAACAATACAAAGAATCAATGAATCAAAGAGTTGGTTCTTTGAAAGATTAAATAAAATTGACAAACCCTTATTCAACCTTATTAAAAAAAGGAAAGAAAATACTCAAATCCACACAATTAAGAATGAAAAGGGTGATATCACAACGGACCCTGCAGAAATCCAGATCATCTATACCTATTTTGAAAATTTGTATTCTAATAAGATGGAAAATGCAGAAGAAATGAACAGATTCCTAGATACATATAAATTACCAAAGCTCAATCAAGAAGATATAAAAATACTAAATAAACCAATAATAATCAATGAAATCGAAGATGTAATTAAAAACCTCCCAATAAAGAAAAGCCCAGGCCCTGACGGATTCACTGCTGAATTCTACAAGAAATTTAGAGAAGACCTAACATGACTACTTCTCAAACTCTTTAATGAAATCGAAAGGGAAGCAATATTCCCAAATTCATTCCTGGAAGCAAGCACTACCCTGATAACAAAACCAGAGAAGGACCCAACTAAGAAAGAGAACTACAAGCCAATCTCCCTAATGAACATAGGTGCAAAAATCCTCAATAAAGATACTGGCAAACAGAATCCAGCAAATCATCAAGAAGATGATACACCATGACCAAGTTGGATTCATCCCAGGGATGCAGGGATGGTTCAACATACGTAAATCAATAAATGTAATACACCATATTAACAGAACCAAGGACAAAAATCATATGATCACCTCAATAGATGCAAAAAAAGCTTTTGACAAAGTCCAGCACCCATTCATGATAAAAACTCTACAGAAAATTGGAATAGATGGTCTTTAGCGCAATCTGATAAAAGCTATCTATGACAAACCAACAGCCAATATCATACTAAATGGACAAAAACTGAAAGCCTTCTCTCTAAAATCAGGAACAAGACAAGGATGTCCACTGTCCCCACTCTTATTCAACATAGTCCTGGAAACTTTAGCCAGAGCAATTAGACAAGAGCAGGAAATAAAAGGAATAATGATTGGAAAGGAAGAAGTTAAATTATCATTATTTGCAGACGACATGATACTCTACGTAGAAGACCCCAAAAACTCCACTAAAAAATTGCTAGATTTAATAAGCAAATTCAGTAATGTAGCTGGATACAAAGTCAACACTTAAAAATCAATAGCGTTCCTGTACATGAATAACAAACTCACTGAAAGAGAAATTAGGGAAACAACACCTTTCACAATAACATCCAAAAAAATGAAATCCCTAGGAATCCATCTCACAAAGGAGGTAAAGGACCTCTACACTGAAAACTACAGTACTCTGAAAAAGGAGATTGAAGAGGATATCAGAAAATGGAAAGATATCCCTTGCTCTTGGGTAGGAAGAACCAACATAGTGAAAATGGCGAAACTTCCAAAATTGTTATATAGATTTAATGCAATTCCGATCAAAATTCCAATGACATATCTTACAGAATTAGAGAAAACAATCCTAAAATTCATCTGGAACCAGAAGAGACCTAGAATAGCAAAGGCAATTCTGGGCAACAAAGGCAAGGCAGGGGGCATCACAATCCCTGATTTGAAATTATACTATAAAGCTACTGTGATAAAAACAGTGTGGTATTGGCAAAAAAACAGACCTGAACATCAGTGGAACAGATTAGAAGATGCTGAAACAACCCCAGACATACTAAGCCACCTTATCTTTGACAAGGTTCCAAACACATTCACTGGAAGAAAGACAGCCTCTCTAATAAATGGTGCTGGAAAAACTGGCTCTACACATGCTGAAGATTAAAATTAGACCCATATCTTTCACCGTGCACTAAACTAAATTCAAAATGGATTAAATATCTAAATATTAAAACAGAAACATTAAATCTCCTGGAAAATAGAATAGGTAAAACTCTTGAAGACATTGATGTAGGCGAAGACTTTATGAATAAAACCCCAATGGCACAGGAAGTATCACAAAGAATCAACAACTGGGATCTCATCTTATTAAAAAGCTTTTGCACAGCAAGAGACACTCCACAACGTGGGAAAAAATGTTTGCCAGCTATTCCTCAGACAAAGGATCTTCTTGGGGTGAACTGGGAATGTTTTGTTCAGAGAACAGAAAGCTGATGGTCCACATAGCTGCTCCTTAGTATTGCAGGGCTCTCTTACTAGGCAGGAACTGGAAGAGGAAATGAAGCTTGTCAACGTTTCTCAAATGGCACACACTTCTACTTCCGGCTCTCTTCTAGCCTTCTGGTTTACTCTCTCCTCCTTTTTTCCTCTTTTTGTTCTTCTATCACACTGGGAATGAAACATTTTGTATCTATAAGAAACACTACTTCATATTTAACTGTGTTTTCATGAAATTATAGACTCTTAATTGGAAAGGATCTCACAGACCTCCAAGTCTCACCGAAATATTTTACTTTGCTATGTTTTTATAGAGTTTAAATATACTTTTCACTTTAAATGATTATTTATTGCAAAATATATGCTTATGAAAATATGGATAAAAGGAAAGCTTTCTATTCTTCCCCACTTCCCTTCCCACCTTGCCCAGCCCAGTTGACTCTTAGAACAGTATTGAACAATTTACTATAAAACATCAAATTACTTACAATGCATTATATACATATGTGCATATAAACTATCTGGAGTGTTTAGATATGAGTATGATTATACTTCATGTATTATTCTGCAACCTATTTTTTCAACTTCACAATACATCATGAGTTTCTTTTCATATGAGATAGACATTTAGTTTGAACATTAAAATATTTCATGATATATTTTAACTATTTCTTCTTGATAGAGATTGAGGTAACTCTATCTTATATTATTAAAAATAATAATCCTTGTGTATATATAGGCATATATCTCATTGTGCTTGTGCAAGAATTTTTTTTTTTTTTTTTGTGGGTACCAGGGGGACGACCTCAGGACCTCGCACGCCAACAGGCACCCGTGCCACTGAGCGATATCACCGGCCCCTTTTTCGTATGTGGGTTCCGGGAGTCGAACTTGGGCCCTTGTGCTTGCAAGGCAGGCGCTTACGCCGCTGAGCCATCTCACCGGCCCTGTGCAAGAATTTTGTAAGAAAAATTCCAGGAGGCTGGAATTACAGAAACTACCTAAATTTTCTTCAATGATTGAACAAAGCACAGAACATCAATACAATGAACATCACCTACTGAATGAACATACCATGAAGTCACTAAATAGAAGAAGGACATCAGAATACATCCACGCTCTATTAAAGGTAACATATTTGTTCACGATCTATTTAGAGACACAGGCAAGTTGAAGACCATGCTGGGCACGGTTTCACTGACTTTAAAAAATAGAACAGTACATCAAAAAGCAGAAGACTGGATGGGCCAAGACAGTTCTTTGACTTTTTATATAATTAGATATAACCACATAGAGAAAGACGTGCATGATTTTTAGGTAGTGACGTTATGGGAGATTTTTACTTTAAAAACAGAATAGAAAAATTAAATTAACAAGACTTTTTTATGTTGTTTATAAAAGTCGCAGAAATCATGAAAAAATTTTAACATGAGTTTTGGCACTCTCAAATACTATTGGTAGGAATATACAAGTTTTAGGAGATTGCCCTGGAAAATTTTAGCAAAATCTAACTGTTTATGCTTTTGTTCTAGGAGTTCCACATTTAAAGGAAAAAATACACAAGATATTTATCATGGCAATGCTGACAACATTAAAAAGACAGAAATTGGGCCAGTGAGATGGCTCAGCGGCGTATGCGCCTGCCTGGCAAGCGCGAGGGCCCGAGTTCAACTCCTGGAACCCACATACAAAAAAAAACCACACACACACACACACAAAAAAAAAAAAAAAAAAAAAAAAAAGACAGAAATTACTGTCAAGAAATATTAGGTTAAATATGCACAAATAAAATATGTATTTAAAAAACAAAGACATTTCTGTATTAACTGGCAGAGATTTAATATATTAATCATAAAAATGTTACAAATGAGTATATGCAATATTATCTCAGAGAGAAGGAATATGGACCTTTAAAAAGAGAAATAATTCTGAAAGGACATTCTAAAATGTTAACGATTGTGTTCTTTGGGGACAGATGTATAAGAATATGTTGCTCCCTATTTTGTTTGAAAATTTTCAATACCCAAGTGTGGTTTGGTATTTTAAAACTTATGACATTATCCTACTATGAAAAATACATATCATCTTTATATAATTAAGTTTCTCAAGAATCTAGCATTTTTACAACTAACATTTTTCTTCTATTAGCTTTCAGTTATTAGTATATATGTATTTATAAAAGAAAAAATGACCTGAAATAATCCCTCCACTGGTGCTATCACTTCCACTGGTTATCAGCACCTCTCAGTTACGCTGCACCTTGCGTTCCTTCTTCCTACCAACACGGAAGCCCATCACGCACCCTCCCCTCCTCCACCCCTTAGGGGCGCACACCGCCCAGTGTAACTTCTTGCAAGGAACAAAGCTTCAGTGTTCAATTATATGAGAATACCATCAATTACCCTTTACCAACTGACAAGTAAAACTCAGAATTTTTATATCAATGAACAGCTTTTGTTTTTTCTAGGAGATGATAATCAGTGTATGTATAAATATGATATACTTGGAAAATTGCTGTTTTTTTAACAAGAAGTTCACTATTTAAATCTTGAATTTCCTAAATGGTGTCCTTTGTAAATTGGATGCAACTTTCTAAGACGGACTGGAACTCATCAGCCTTTTTCAATATGAAAACATCTGGCTTCTGCGGGAAGAAAATAACAGCACACCAAAAATGAGGATGGCTTCTGCCATCAGTCCGTTTACTTGACCAATGCTTCCTTCTGTCTACACACAAGTGCCCTGCAGGCCACCTCCATCCTAACACCCTCTATGGCTTTAAGAAATAAGAGGCCAGAAAGCATGTGTCAAAGCTACTTTTGGAAATTATTCTCAGTTACTCATCGCAACCCAATCAGATTTGAGGAGTTGGCTTTGAAGATTAACTTGATTTCCAGGAATAATCTGCAGAAAGCCAATCCATTTGCCTTCTGGGACTTTCTGAATAGCAAGAAGGTTTTACAGAAATTCTGGAAAAGGCTGTGCAATTCAGGCCACTGTAAAAAATTTTTTCTTTAAATGTTAGTAGAAAATAAAGACAAGTGAGTGGTGCCCTCGGTCAAATGACTCTGCTACAGTTCACCAGGAAACCACAGAGTCACGCCTGACAGACTTTATAAAATCTTTTCCTATTTTAGATGTGTCACACTTTAGGGTTTAAAGAACTTGCCTTCATTACATATAATAATACATACTACATGTTTAGTAGCTGGTGACAAATGACACAACCACCAGTGTCTGGAACATGGAATTAGGTCCACAGATTTAAAATCATGTCACAAAAGGAGAAGAAAAGCTTATATTAATAATAGGAACAACTGATTTTTTCTATTAATTTAAAATACACTGTTAAGACTCGTGCTCAAAGAAAGATTAGAACCTTGAGAGTGAAATGATAAAAATTACATCCAAAAATAGTCAACAGACTTCTACTCATTACTTCAGACTAAATTATTCAAATTTCATGTGAGGTACGTGGAAAGTAAGTTGGATGGGAAATCTACCCAGTCCTAATGAGTAGCTGTTAGAACCACCACTTTAAAAACAACTGCTTCCAATTACTAGTCCCTTGATTATTCTCTCAGCCCACGGAAATCAATAAGATGTTTGCTGACTCCTTTCTCTTCCAGTGCATTATGTTTCTACCCAAGGTGGATAACTGACCGATGGAAATCAGATCGGTTTGGTGGTGGTGCTGATGGGGCAAGGAGTAAAACTCAGTGTGACAGACTTGAGACTCTGTATTACGTTTTAGCATCATATAGTCAAACCACACAACTACATAATCTCAGCAATCGGTATTGTTAATGCTGGGTTTACTACTGCAAGTTTTAACTTTAACGTCTTGACAATTTAATATTCAACAAAGCATGACTTGGCTTGGTTAATGGAAGATTGGTCAGCAGCATATTTAAGACGGAAAGTTATTGCAAAGCTCCCCAGTGGAAGACTACTTGGCTGAGGTTTCAAACCTTCTATTAAACATTATGTAAGTGAGAACACATAACTTGGGTATTTTTAAAAAAAATCCTTTCAGAAAAACCTTGAACAGAAATAATGATGTCTATGAAGTCCAATATTAAATCCAAGCTCATCTAAAATCATTTGTATATTTTTTTCCCAACCAAATCTAAGGACAGGGAGAAAAACCAGTACCATTATCAATATGGGTCAACGTTATTGGATTTATCTTCAGAATAGAGAATTTAGAATTTATCACATCTAGTTAGATATTCTATTTGTTTTATATAATTCAAAGTTTAACTGAGCCAATCATACCCAATCCATAAGAAAGTCCTATGGACTTTACCTTCAAAATATGTCTAAGAATCCAATCACTTCTGTCTCCACAGTTACCACGTCGGTTGAGCCATCACTGCATCTTGCCTGGATTTGTACAAGTCTCCCCTCTGGATCTCTGCTTCCATCTTTGTCCTGCCTCCCGACTGCCCAGTTCCTTCTCACTATCAGTAGTCAGTCCTACCCTTTAAAAATGAGTCAGGTCATACCCTTCCTGGCTCAGAACTGCCCCCATTTTCCCCTGAATAAAAAGTCAAAGTCCTTGCAGTAATCTCCAAGACCTCCTATGATCTGGCCCCCATCTATGCAACTTTCTCCCTCTCCTCCTTTCTTCCCCTCTCTCACCTTTACTCCTGCTATAATTGTGTCTAAAATGTTCCCTCACAGGCCCATGTGTCAATGGCTTAGTTCCCAAGTAGCACTCTGGGAAGTGATAGAAACATTAACAGGTGCATCTTAGCAGGAAGTCTTTTTAGATCATTGTAGGTGTGCCCTTGAGGGGGATTTTGGGACCCCAATCCCTCCTCTTCCTGTTTCTTGTTCATTTCTGACTATGAGGTAAACAGGCTTCTCCTTCCATGCACTCCCACCATGATGTTCTGCCTCCCCACAGGCCCTAAAGGAATGGGGCCAATTTACCATGGACCAAGACCTCCAAAACTGTAAATCAAAAATAAACCTTTGTCTGTTTAAGTTGATTGTCTCAGATGTTTTTGTTATAGTGATGGAAAGCTTACTCACACAACTCCTCACTTGTCTTGAACATACCAGGCAGAGTCCTGCCTCAAGGCCTTTCCACTGGCTGCCCTGTCTTCCTGGAAATGTTCTTCCTTCAAATATCCACACTGCTTGCTCCTCACCCTTTCTGTCTTTGCTCAAATGTCCCTTTTTAGTGAAACCAACCCTGACCACCCTATTTAAAATTGCAATGCTCCCTTCCCACTGCTCAGTCCGCATTCTACTCTGTATTATTGATCTATAATACTTACATTGTATTACAACCTATGAAATTATCTTTTATGTTTAATGTTGGGCTATTCTACCAGAATATTAGCTCTATGGGGACATTAGGCATTTTTTGCTCTGGTTACTGATGAATCTCTGAAACAGGGTGGGCACTCTTGTGGAATAAATGAAATTTATCATATTATGTGATATGGTGCCCCTACTAATAAAACCCTAAGGAGCATGGATGACAAGTTCTTGGAGCTGCAAAGTGTGTGGTCATAGAACCCCTCAGTCTCGAGGCAATTTCCTAAGCTATCAATAGTAAACCAGGAGATTATGCCATACTTTGGGGAAGAAGCAGGTAAAGAGTAATACAGAATGGTCACCTCTAATCCTTTCCTTATCACAGTTTTCAACTTTATTTTATGGAGTGATTTATCTCAGAATGCAACTCATAATAAATTCTATAGGGAAACGGGTTTGTTTTATTTTTAAATTATGATATGCTCAAACTTTTTCCTACAAATAGCACCATATTAATCCAGGACAAATCAACAGAGAGATAATACTGCAGAATTTCAGATGGAAGTCACTGTTAATGTTACATAAATTTCAAAATCCTGGGGAGTGACGATTCCACCTTCCAGGGTAAGACAGGACAGACCATTTACGAGCCTGGTCCCAGGTCATCTCCACAGCACCTGTGCCCCCCATCTGTGGCTCACAGTAAACCAACCCCAATACTCCCGCCTGTAAGTTATAACATTTATAGCCCAAACCAACGATAATGTTAATAAATGCCACTGCATTATTCCTTCTGCATTGATAGTGACTGCTTTGTGCACATGGAATTCAGGCCCTAGCTAAAGTTCTTGTTGTCATTTGTAAATTTCTTTAAGAAACACAGGCAGCTGTTTACTGAGGAACAGCTGGTCTACACAAGACTCGTCCATGGCAATAAATGTGACGGCCACACAGAGCTTTGCTGACTGTGAAAGTCACTGCCAGAGTTGCCTGGACCCTGGGTACAGCATGGACTTCTGTCTCTGACCCCTGCTCACTAGAGTTTCTCCCAAGGGATCCCTAAGGTCTCTTCTCACCTAATCTATACCCACCCCTATCGCACTAAACAGAGGGGTTGCTTGTGAGACCACGAACTTCACGGAGCCTCTTCCACACCCGCTTCTAGAGTCCTCCACTAAGCCCAAAGCCCCTCTTCTCCTGGGGGTTTCTGAGCTGCCCTGTCCACACTGGGCCATAATCTGGGCATAAATGCAACGAACGAGAGGAGATTCAGGGAACGCCGGAGGCAGTACTTCAGAGTTCATTTTCTTCATGTGTTAGTTACTTGCAGTTGAGCTGGGAATCAAAACACATTTTGAAACATGCATTCTCTGACTAAACCACACATTCCAAAAAGCTGCTAGAACAGAACTTTTGGGTATGTTGGAGAAGGTAATTCTGATACATATAAATAAAAGGACAAATCAATTCTTGAAAAGAACACAGTACAATTTCTCTGGACACAGAGACAATTGAGTCCTCTCTTTCAGGAGTATGTTTTTTTTTTTCCCCCAGTGCTGGGGATCAAACCTAGGGTGTGATGCGTGCTAGGTATGCACTCTAACATTGAGTTATAGCCCCAGTCCCCTCTTTCAGGAATCTGGTTGGAGAACCCAGAGTTGGGTGTCAATTAGCAACAGTGGCTGCCTCCTCCCACAGAGCAGGTTCCACGCCAGTCACTGAGCTTGCCATCAGAGGGCTGGCTGTAGGCTGCTTCTAGGCTTGAATGACTGATCTCCTTCCTCATGACCATAACCCCGCCCCACCGACTTCCCCTTACAGTTTTTAAAACCTGAGCTGGTTTCAACTTCTTCTAACCAAAAAATACAAAAATATGTACTAACCAAATGTCTTTAATTCCTTTGGGAATAAAAACTAGAAATACAGTTTCTCAAATCCATGCATGGTTGTCACAGCCTCACACATCTTTAAATTTTCAGAGCACATTAGAAGCAGATTTTCAGTAAAAAAGTATGCTGGTTCCTGAGGGTTTTTCCTTCGGTATGCATTTCATTTAAAATACAATTTATCATTCCTTTGGGTGGTAAACAGCAAGTAAAATTAAAAACTAAATGTGAAAACTAATGAATTTACATTTTCTCTTGGATTGTGCTCTTAATTCACAGTCGATTATTTTACTAGCTGAACAGATGACTAAATAAAATCTGTTAATAAATGCAGCTAGAGTGTATTCAAGAAAATAAGCAATACAAATTAGAATTTGTTCTTCTGTTCATCATAAAAGTAATTCTCTACAATAAGGGTCTTGCTGGTATACATAAGCAGTAGATGGGAATATGAGGGGGGAGTATTTCCTACTCTGATACTGTGGCTCTCATAAGGAGGGAAGTCTTAAAGAAGAACTCGGATAACCTGTGATAAATGAGTAGAGGATGACCTTACAACAAAAATGTGTGGTCCAGGGCCGGAATGTAGCTCAGTGGTAGAACATGTGCTTAGCAGATGCAAGGCCTTGGGCTCCATCCCCAGCAAGAAGGAAAAAGGGAAAGGGAGGAGGTGGGGGTGGGGGAGGAAGAAAGGGGAAGGGGAGGAAGAAAGGGGAAGGGGAGGGCAAGGGAGGGGAGCAGGGGGGAGGAGAAGCAGCAGCAATAGCAGTGGTGCTCCAGGGAATCATGCCTTCCTGCCTGTGGACTATGAGCTGCTAAGCAGCCATAATATATATATATATATACACATACATACAAGAGCATATGTGCGTTTGTGTGTGCATGTGTGTGTGCATGTATAAATGAGTAAATGTAACACATACACACACACATCTCCTGGTGCTTCTGCTCCTCTGTTAGTACCCTGACTGACAGAATATAAAACCAGGGATAGGAGGCTGGTGGGATAGCTCAGCGGCACAAGTGCCTGCACGCAAGAGCGAGGTCCTGAGTTTAGCCCCTGGTACCCACAATAAATAAATAAATAAATAAAATAAAATAAAATAAAATAAAATAAAATAAATAAAACCGGGGATAAGGCATTTATTTACTTTCTCTCTCCTTCAGTGTTCCAGAAGCTACATAAAGGCAGAGAACCAGTGTTACTCAGTTCTGTATTCCAGACAGCTAATCTATTTTTACCCAGCACATACTAGGGTTTTCATAAATGTTTACTTAGTTAATACAATTAAGTGAAGGTAATATGGCAATGGGGCCAGCCTGTAAAGGCTGAAAGGAAGATCTGTAAAATCAGGTCAGAAGTGATTGCTATCCCTTATTCATAATTCTTTAAACTATACAGGGGGAAACAATAACAATAACAGCAACTAGGCTGGTGTCACGCACCTGTGATCCCAGCACTCAGGATGCTGAGGTAGGAGGATCACTGCAAGTTCAAGGCCGGCCCAGGCTATGCGGTAAGTTCAAGGCCAGCAAGGAATACAAGTGAGACCCTGCCTGAAAAAACTAAAAAACAACAAGTTATTAAGCTATTACTAGGTAAAAGATGCTGCAATAAAATTTGCTTTACACATATTATTTCATTCCCACCCCAGAAAATCCTGTGAGGAGGATCTTACCCCTTTCACAGATAGGGAGAACAAGCCACAAATTATAGAACTAAGTCAAGGTCTCAGATTTTATCCAAGTGATCGATAGAGTTGTGTCCTCGGGCCATCTTCACTACTTCACATGTACTCGTCAACTTACTGTAATTGATTTCTATTTCCACCAAAACAGTAACAACAAAAATGTTTTTGCTAGGGTCACAAATGAAGTGTATATCAATTTAAGAAATGCTTTTTAATCTCCATTTGTGACAGTATTGCCCCCAGTTGGCTTTCATGAAGCATCCTTTTTTTGGTTCTATGATAGCAGTAACCTGTCCCAGTTCTGTTTGTACACAGCAGAAATGCCTAGCTAGTTAAGCATAAAAAGAATTACCGATAGGTCCTGAATCTTCTGGAAGCCTGGAGAATCAGGCTGGGATTTCAACAGGTCAACTGTACACAGCCAAGAGAGAAGTTCAACCAACTCCTAAGTCCAAACTAGCAACAGGACCACATCACTGCCTCCCACCACTCAATTCCCGTGACCACAGGGACTGAACGCCAGCGCTTCTACCACAGATGCCACAAGGCACCAGCGACCTTGACACTGTGTTTGCCAGATCTCTTCTGCACGTGGCTACCCCTTCACTGGAGCGTTTGTGCCTCTTGTCGCATGTCTCATGTGGGTGCACTGCCTTGGCAGAACCTAACTCACATGCAGAATTCTACCTGTGATATAGGAGATAGGGCATGGCAAAGCTGGCTGCAGAAATGAGCGGAACCTGTCAATTACAAGATCCCAGGACAGCACCAAGTAATTCTCAGGATCCCGTATGTGGAACTTCACACAGGCTCCTACAAGACATGGAAGGCATAAAAGAGATGAGAAGCCACAGGGAGTCCACTACAGGGACTTCCCACCATACCCACACGGTGTTTCCCAGACATGGCGTGTACTTTTATTTTTGCTTTTATCTTCTTTTTTTTTTTTTTTTTTTTTTTTGTGGGTACCGGGGGGTCGACCTCAGGACCTCGTGCACCAACAGGCACCCGTGCCGCTGAGCGATATCACCGGCCCCTTTTTTGTATGTGGGATCCGGGAGTCGAACTTGGGCCCTCGCGCTTGCAAGGCAGGCGCTTACGCCGCTGAGCCATCTCACCGGCCCAATGCTTTTATCTTCTTTTCCTCTTGTTCGGCCCAAGTTCACTCTGCAGAGCTGGTTTCTCCCATACCCATTCATCCCTCACTTTTCAAATAAACTTTTGGCACCGCTTTTGCCTTGTCTCATCTAATTCTTTGTTTAAGGCAACAAGGACCTGGAATACTTTTGATTGGTGAGCCATTTCTAAAGAAACTACCCGATAACAGCTGCAAGGTGTTCTGAGAAGTTCTGGCCATAGCAGCAGAAGAAAATAATATAGCAGGGGATGGTGGAGGCGTTGAATGAGCTCATCTACAGTATCTGCCACACCACCATATGTTTCTACATTTTTTTTTCCTCTGCAACCTTCTGTCTGCATCCCCCACACTTATCTTCAATCCATGTACTTCTGTTTCTCTTGCCACCACTGTTTCCCCTGGACTACTGCAATAAATTCTGGCTAATCTACCCATTTCTATTCTCAATTCCCAAGAATACACACGTTCCTGAGAGAATCCAATAAAAATGATGTTGTAATTATTTCTTAAAAACTATTTTTCTTAGCTATATTAAACTTTGAAATGTACTTTTTAAGCAGACCCCTTTGGTGTGAATTGAAGGTATTGAAAAGATACCTAGGACATACATCCCAATGGCTAGGAATGATGTCAGAATTCAACTGATACGGATAAATCATATTTATATCATTAACCCAGCATGGTTAACTATGACTATCTCAGGAAAAGGTAGTCTACCTTTGCTATAAAATCATATAAAGCCAAGAGTCAGGCATGATGGTGCACGCCTTATAATCCCAGTACTTGGGAGGCTGAAGCCAGAGGACTGCTACGAGTTTGAGGCCAGCCTGGGCTACACAGTGAGTTCAAGGCCAGCCTGAATTACATAGAAAGACCTTGTCTCGAAAAAACAAAACAAAAACATTATATAAAGCCAGAATCGAATCCTAGCCCTGCCACTGCTAAGTGGCAGGTTGGTCAGGGGAGTTTTTCTTTTGTTGTTTCTTTGTTGTTGTTGTTGTTGTTTTAAACTTCTTTGTACTTCAAGGTCTGGTCCTCACCTATACAACACTATGATAGGCTGGATGAAAGGATCAAATGGAAATACCTACTAAAGCATGATCTTATTCATGGCAAAAAGGCAGTGAGTGGCCTATAGCCCCTTATCTTTGGCAATATCTTCCTAAGAATCAGTTTGTAACAGTGATTAATATCTATTGTGACAGTTAATGAAGAGTGAAATAAGGCAGCAATCTGCCAAGGGCATAATGTATAGAAGGGATCACAAACACACAGGAAAAGGACACACTTGTGAGGCGAATGTGGCTTTGCTCAGGGAGAACAGTGCAGGCCACAGGATCAGCCAGAGGTAGTTAAGGCCTCTGGGAACCTTGAGTCAGAAGTGAGTCATAAGAAAATAGTAACAGTGATAAAACCAGGAAGAAAACAGCTTCTTTTAAAAGTTTCTCTCTTGCATGAGCCCAATAAATTGCCATTAGTGTCTCACACCACTGTCCACATCATCTCACTTCCTGAGCTCTAACCACACTTAGGAAAGCCTAGAAACAGGAGGCCCAGGGAGAAGTGAGCAGAAGCAAGGAAGGAAGTGTGCATGGAAGGAATATCATTGCTTGCTTTTATTCTGCATCCTCAAGTATATGTAAGAACAGTAGCACTCTTCCCCAGATCACTGGGATCCTATGTTTGGGTGTCTCTCCTTGGCAGAGTTAGAGGACAAGCCCACGAGATAGAACACATACAAGCAGATACTACCTTCCCTCCTGCTGACATCTCGCTTTCATTTCTAACTCAGGAAGTGTACCAAAAGGCATCTCTACTTTGGCTGTTGCTAAAATGTATTGGGGCTGTTAAGCACTGCAAATAATGGAGAAGAAATACTTTCCTAGTATTTCTCATGTATTTGGCTTATTATCTGACTCACTATATAGCTTTTTAGAAACAGGAATCGTATTAGTTTGAATATGCTATGATTTGAATATCCCTCTAAAACATATGTGGAAATTTAGTTTCCACTGTGATAGTGTTGGGAGGTGGGACTTCTCAAGACCTGATTAGGCCACGAAGGCACCACTCTTACGAGCCTTGGGAGTTGGTTATCTTTGGAGTGACCTTGTTATAAAAGCACCTCTATGCATGTGCTCCCTCCCTCTTTGTATGGATACCCTCTGCCACATTATGATACAGCAAGAAGGCTCTCATCAGATGTGGCCCCTCCGTCTTGTACTTCTCAGCTTTCAGAACTATAAGAAATGAACTTTTCTTAGCAGAAACGAACAGTGTACTCCAGCATAGTACCAACTTAATTTAGTACTTTAAAAAATAGAATTTGTTGGAGGTGGATTTATACATAGTTTTACAGACTTCTACAAGCATTCTCCTTACAACCAACCACGTGGCTCTGATAGCCCCAGTATGAGAAATGGGACTTGGCTGGCAATAAGTACTGTAGTGCTTATCGCAAGAACCTACACAAAGCCAATGATTAATATGTGTTTATGATCATCGAAGGTCACACAGTTTTTTATAAGTTGAAGGTTTCTGTTCATGTGTTAGCTATCTGAAGGATATTCTGCCAAAAGAAGGTAAAATATGCATAAGCCACAATTTACTCTAGCTTCAAAAGGCAAATAAGTTGTTTACAGCCAGAAACATGTACATTCTTCCAGGAAATCAGCAGACAAGTGATAGACACTATATAAACACCTTCTGTATCTCTGTATAATGCAACTTTTCTGTATATGCTAATACATTGATTCCCAGCTAAAACACCTCTTAATTTTCTTATTTAAAGATCATTTTCAAGGAACTCTTTATAAAAGAAGTTGTATAAAAGATTTCAAAGCAGACAAAATTTCTAAGCTTGAATATTTATTCCAACCCACACATACACCAGTCTCCTTTTTCCCCAGGGATAATAAGGAATAAAGATATTTTAGTAAACCTTTGAGGAGAGTGTTTGCTTGAAAAGTAGTCATTCATTCGACAAATATTTTTAGTAGGTATTGTAGGCACAAGGGTAACAGTGACAGGTATGTGTGTCATGAAAGCCCCTATACTAGGGGCACTGCAGTGCAATGGCAAACAGGGATATAAATAGAAGAATGATGCCAATATAAATAATACCACAACTGCAACAAGCCCTGTAATATGGACATACATGGAAAGACTAAGAGCATGTAATATAGGGGGCAGCTGAGAAAGCAACTCTGAGGAAGTTATCTACTATAACAGAATATCATAGACTGGGGGCTTCTAAACAGCAGAAATGTGTTTCTCACAGTTCCGAAGGCTGGGAAGTTCAAGATCAAGCCACTGGCAGATTCAGTGTCTTATGGATGCCAGCTTTCCGTTCATAGACAGCCATTCTCTAGCTGTGTCCTCATAAAGCGGAAGTGGCTAGGGAGAGCGCTAAGGTCTCCTCTGTGAGGGCACTGATACCATTCATAAAGGCTCCATGCTCATATCCAAAGTCTCTCTTGAAGACCCCACCTTCTGATATCATCACATTGGAGATTAGGTTGCAACATATGGATTCTTGGGGGACATGAACATTCACCTATAGCACTTCTCAACTATGAGAAGACGAGGGCAGAGCACTGGATTTACCAACCCACTTTAGACGTCAGGGATTTGTAGATTTAAGGCAGGAAGCAAAAGCTATTTTTCTCATTTTAAATTCATCTTGGAGTTTTTAAAATTTAAAAACCTGTGCTCAAACTAAATATGCTATTAAAATTTTATATGGAGACAATCAAAAGTTTTAGTTTTAAAAATGTGCAAATATCCCTCTGGGATATTTCTTGACTTTTATTTCAAGTAAGTGTGAGCACTTGACGTGGTTACAATGAAGAGCTCTGAACAGAAGTTACAGAGGATCCAGTCTCTTCTGCTCATTACATATTTCTGTTCCCCTCCACAAATTTTTTTTTTTGTCTCATACAAGACCATCAAGAATACAGCACAAAGACGCATAAAACAGCACTCATTATTTAGTAATATATAGCTCTACAGTACCCAGACCGCCACTCCTCACTATTCTGATCCACAGCAGTTCATGCAAACACCAAAGGGCTGGCCGAAGTCTGGTGCAGATCATTTCCTGCACTTGCACTTCTATTTCCTCCCACTGGAAGCTGACCTTGCTGATAAGGACGGGTTTGGCTACACTCAGGAAGTTCCAGAATCTGATTAAATGTAGTGCTGCTCTGACTGTGCGTTTCAGGTTTCCCTCACAGTCTGCCTGGTTTATGATCAGGCAGCACACTCCATGACTCTGCGTCCTCTTCCAAGGGGAGAAACACTCCACCTGTCTGTGTGTAAACTTCTACATCACTGCCAAAAATCTGGAAGGTCTTTCAGCATTGATGAACTATCTGTCTTGGATTGTGGAATTTCTGGCCAGTAAAATAGTAAGGAGCTACACTGAGCTCCATGAACCGTGCTAATAAAGTAAATTTTCAAAGAAGAGGTACATCCCAATATCCCGAAACAGAAAAACACGCAAAAAACATGAAGGCAGGGGGAAAACATAAAATTACAGCAAATTTGGGTAATTTCATTCAAGTGTGAATGCCCTAGAATTTTATAAGTGTCCACATTAAAACACAGCCTAGAATCTGAGGCTCCTAAGTTACCATGTTCATTATCCTCAGGGGACAGGGAAGTATGTGTTTTGGAAGATATTAATAAAATTGTTAGATCCATAACCTCTGTTATATCAAAAACTATTTGACACATTTAACTTTTACTAAAGTAATACCTAACAAAGAGTATATTTTTACTTTCTTTACTACTACTAAGTTTTATATATGTTGTCCAAGATTTTGAAGGACAGATCATGCAGCCATCTTTGAATCCTGTGGGTGGGGGGTGCCAGGACTCTACCCTAGGGTTTCACTTACACCAAGCAAACAGTTCCTCACTGAGCTACATCCCCAGCCCACTATCTTGCATTCTTATCAGGGAACTCTGCTCATGAATCGTGCATGACTAAGTCATTCTTGGTTTGCGGAGATTTACATCTCCACCCAGGTAATGCAAGGCCACATGGCTCTCACTGATGTACTTGCTCACAGACGAACGACTTGCATACTCTTCTCTGATTTTTTTAGCAGTGCTCTTCAGTGAATCTTGCATGCAGTTTCTAACAGCAATTATTCATTTCCTAAGCAGATACTTTAAAATATAATTGATATTTTATCTTAGAGGATATAAACTAGAAGCTATGCCAGACTTATTTAGTTTTTAAAACACACACACACACGCACACACACACAATCTTAATTCTCTTATTTTAAGGATACTGTTACCAGTTCATTTAAAAATGAATCAGAAAATCTGGTGGGTTTACTGGGAGACTATAGAATCTAAAGTCAAGCATTATTTTTCCATGTGAAGCTAAATAAAATCCAAGTTGGGCAGTGAATTTTACCCTCATCAGAACTCAAGGAGAGAGATTTTCTAGGCACATTGCTGCAGTGGTCAGGGTTTTGGGTAACAAACTTTCCTGAAGTTTAACTTTAAACTTCTCCAGAAAAACTTAACCCCAATTATACTCAATTCAACTTTATTGGGGATGAAAAATAATTGGTCAATATGCTTTTAGGACTGCATACTCCTGAAGCATCCCTAAAGCTACTGGCTCAGCAAGGTTGTAAAATTCAAGAGCAATGTGCCAAAAAAAAGTCCCACTTCTATACAATGAACTCATGGAAAAGAAAACTTAAGACATTATACAACTTCCGGTCACACCGAAGAAAATAAAGTGTTTACTTCGTTACAAATCTAGCAAAAACAGACACAGGACCTGTATCCTGAAAATTACAAAACAAAACACCAATGAAAGAAATCAAGGAAGACCTAAATAAATGGAAAGATGTATTATGATAATGGATCAGAAGATTTAACATAGTGAAGAAGTAAATTCTCCACAAATTGATCAATAGCTTTAATGCAATTTCTATCAAAAACCCACCAAGGTTTCCATGCACACAGACATGCTTATTCTAAAACATATAAGGAAAGGCACAGTACCTAGAAGAACTAGAACAGCTTCAATAAAAAAGAATAAAATGAGCAGAGTCACAGTAGCCTATATAAAAACTTAGTACACAGCTACTGTACTCAAGACAGTGTGCTTTTCGATACTCAGGTCAGTGGAACAGAACTCAGAAAGACCCACACGAACACATCCAAATGATCTCTATCAAAGGTGGGGAGGCTTTTCAACAGAGGAAAGACAGCTGTTTAACAAAGGCATTGAAGCACAGGACATCCACAGGCAGAAAACATAAATGTCAACCCAAACCTCATCCCTTCTACAAAAAAATAAGTAAAAATACCCCGCTGGTGTGAGTGTAAGATGTACAGCTACTATTGAACTATCCATGGTAGTTTCTTCTAAAACTAAACATGCACTTACCATAAGACTCAAGAGTGTTTATTCAAAAACAAAACAAGAAACAAAAAACTTAAGTTCACATAAAAATGTATACATGAATGTTCAGAGTAGTTTTAAGCATAATATCCCCAAACAGGAAGCAATCCAAATGCCCCGCGGTGAGTGGAAGATTAAACGAACTGTGGTATCCACACCACGGAATACTACGCAGTAATAAAGATAAATAAACACTTGGTACAACAGCAACTTGGAAGGCTCTCAAAGAAATTCAGTTACATCAAAGAAAACTATATTTAAATGCTACACATGGGGCCGGTGAGATGGCTCAGCGGCGTACGCGCCTGCCTGGCAAGCGCGAGGGCCCGAGTTCGACTCCCGGATCCCACATACGAAAAAGGGGCCGGTGATATCGCTCAGCGGCACGGGTGCCTGTTGGCGCATGAGGTCCTGAGGTCGACCCCCTGGTACCCACAAAAAAAATAAAATAAAAAAAAATAAAAAAAATAAATGCTACACATGATCATATTCCATTTATATGATATTCTGAAAATAACAAAATTATAGAAATGGAGAACAGATCAGGGCTGAGGAATGGTGAGGTGAGAAGGAAAAGGCTGTGGATATTAAAAGGCAATTGACACTGCTGTGATGGGTCTATGCATCTACAAATGTGATAACAGTGTAAACACACACACACACACGTTCACGTAAAACTGGCACAATCTGGCTAAGCCAATGGATTATCTGTGTGAATTTCCTGGTTGTGCTATTGTATTATAGTTAATCAAGATGTTACCATGTTACCACGGGAGGAAACTAGGTGAAGAATACATGGGGATCTCTCTGGATTATTTGTTAACATTGCAGGTGAAGGAGCCATCTTTTGAAATATTTTTAAAGGCAAAAAAAACCCTGGTATAATTATCTTCATTTTTACAAGTGAATAAATAAAGGCTCAAGTAGTAAATGAATTTGTCCAACTATACAATTAGTAAAGAAACTGATCAAAAATAAAACTTAGGCCTCTGAATTTTCCACTGCACTATAATCCTTAAAACAAATAATAAATCACTACTGTTCCATTACTACTGAGGGTTTTTAAAAATAAAGATATTTTCAAGCTGCTGAAATTTTAGATGAATATCCATAGAATAACACTAAGGGAATAAATACTAAATATAAATATTATATGATTCTATCTTTAATAAAAATTCACAGGAAAAAAAGGCATAGACTTGTGTTTGTCACACTCTGCATCTGAACAAATCCAAGACAAATTACCTCATTTGTATGGAATAACTCATAAGAAAGGAAGCTCTTATTCAGCTACAGAGACTTACACTCAAAAATAGTCTATGCTTAGGATCCCATATTATGGGCAGAAGGTTGGTCACCAAGAGAGATGGATGGTTTATGCACGGACTGCTCCCAGAGACTCATGAGGTCCAGATTTAGTTCTTAGCTTGACATTAAACAGTACGAGGTGGGGCCTAGCAGGAGTCTCCCGGTGACTGGAGGTGTCCCCTCAAAGGGAACAGTGGGGCCCTAACCCTTCCTCTTCTGACCCTTTGGTCTTGGCCATGAGGTGAGTGGTTTTGCTTCTCCACATCTCCCTCCACAAAGTATTGCTTCACCACAGGTGCATAAGCAGTGAGGCCAAGAACCAAGGACTGAAACCAAAACTGTGTGCCAAAATTAACCTTTTCTCTTTCTAAGCTGATTATGCCAGGCATTTGTCACAGTGGTGCAAAGCTGACACAGCTGTCACCAGATGCTATCAAGCTACCCTCTCCCACCCTCCCCATGCCAAGCCCAGTGACACAAAACACTGCAGGAAATACATGTCCTTTTCTTCAGAAATGAATCACATGCTACAAATCCAACCCATCTGAGGTGGAATGTATGGATTTCCTTTGAACTTTAAAGTTATTGCTCTCATCATCTGCGGCTGAGAGGTGACAAAGGCATTGGGATAATACTGAATAGAGTTTAACAGTATAATTTGGCAACTAAACACCATAAAAGGACTAGCATGTGCTACCTAAGGGGCTGCTTTGATTTGCCCTGCAGTGAATTACAATTATACAGAACCTTATTTGCATTCTGGCAAGGAGGGTAGGTTTTCAGGCTCTGTTTACCTGACTCTGAAGATGATGGATTTTTAAGGTCTGAGAAGATTAAAACTTTTATGATAGTCTTTTTTCCTATTAGAATTCAATTTTTCTGTTGCTCCAATAAAGTATTTTCTTTTACTGTACCATGTATATAAACTTGGAATTCCATTAAGTTTCTTTTGTTATGTTTTGTATCAGATTTTTCTGAGATATTTTATTGTATTCACAGGCAATGGTAACTTTTATAAAGATTTTACACAAATTTATTGTAATGTTGCTGGTTTTGTACTTCTATTTATATTTGCTTTTCCTACATGTACTAGATTGAAATTCATTTCTAATCATTTTACATTATGGCTTGCTTTTTTTTTTTTTTTTTTTTTTGTGGGTACCGGGGGGTCGACCTCAGGACCTCGCGCACCAGCAGGCGCCCGTGCCTCTGAGCGATATCACCGGCCCCTTTTTCGTATGTGGGATCCGGGAGTCGAACTCGGGCCCTCGCGCTTGCAAGGCAGGCGCTTATGCCGCTGAGCCATCTCACCGGCCCCGTGGCTTGCTTTTTAAATTATAGCCCCATTATCTGCTTATGTCACATGCATGGTATGCGATTAAATTTACCAGAAACTTGTCTTTTTATTATGCATTATTTTTCTCTAGTACAGAAATATGACTTTGCTTATTTGTTTTGGAATGAGTAGATCATCATGATCTTTCCATAGCTTGTTTCTTTATTTATATGAACTCCACTTCAAAACCATTCATAATACACGCAGAGGATAGAAAGTACTTAATCCCTTCCCCAAATAAACATCCCTACAAACCTGCAATAAATTTTAGTGTGATGCCCGACACGGCATAGTGTGTCCTTGGCAAAGACGGGACACTGCCCCGTCTGCCCTGTTCCTTGCCCCCACCACCCTGTTCCTTGGTCTCTACACACTCTATACACCTTTTTATTGTTGTGTTTTGCTTTTTAGCTAGCGTACCATTCACCTCATTCTCTACAATCTCTCTTTTTTTTTAAGCCTGCCACTCAGTTCTAACATCATTTACTCCAAAGCCTCCCTGGACTCCCTATGTAGTTAACCTTTCCTCTCCTGTGTTCCCACAACACTTTTGAACTCATTACTACAGAACTTGTGAAGCTTGACTGCAAATACCTGCTGTCCATGTTTGTTTCCCCTATTTGACCAGGATGCCTTAGGTGGAGATCATGAGAAAGCACACGAAATCAAAGATTATGGATTATGCACTGAGCAGGTGTGATTACTGACAGACCCCAGCCATCAGCTGCTGGACTGAGCTATTTTGTTTTGGGGAAACAAGAGTAAGCCCATTCTCTTGGCCTAGGAAAAAGACAAAAGGCAACAACAAAGTCTAGAACTACTTTTTCTTTTTTTCCATCTCACCCAGGCATGGGCCTCTCTTCTACAGAGGAAGGTGTGGGAAAAAAAACTCATGCTCATTCTGGATCCTGTACATTGGTAACCAAGCAGCAGCAGGACTCACGTTTCTGGTGGGTGAATCTAAAGGTCAGATCCACTGAGACATCAACAGCTAAGAAAGGAACCCACTGTCCTCAGCCAGCAGGAACCCCTTGAAGAACACACTCTAGGTTGAATGTCAAAGGTGCATCCGACACTCGGGCTAGACTATCACTTCTTGGGCACTATCACTTCTTTAAGAAGTGAAAAGTAGGAGGAGACGAATGAGCCTTTCCTGACAAGAACCCTAAGACAACTCTTGGAAACAAATGAAATTATTTAGAAGTGTCCTTCCATATTGTCATACTTAGGGTAGAAAAAATAGTGCAGCAATTCCATACACACTAGTGCACACATGTCATATTAATCATTAACAAAAGAAGTTTCTTCCCCTTTTGACTGATTAATAATGTGTGTTGTGAATTTTCCAAAATGTATTAGGTGCTAATACATTTACCTCTGTATGGAGCACAATAAACTCTTCTTGATGGCACAGGGTCATCATGGTGGAAATGTTACTAAACTCTGACCAGCAACATATCCTCAGAAGTTACTTGCCACCATATTAAATGGGCCCGAAGTACAATTTCTTATTTTATATGCATACTTACACGATTTAAAAATATATGCATATTCCACTTTGTCCATCAACAGCAGTCTCATACTTGCTATCTTAAGGCACTGATTGTTAGTAGAGGGATGTACTTTCTTCTGCTGATTCCCAACTTTAATTTGTTGTAGGCAAAGAAAACACAAAACCACATAAGCTTGAGTCCTAAGTAAGGGTAAGTAAGGCATTGGATTTGTGTTTCTCATTGGATTGAAAACTATAATTAAAACAATCATTTCTACCTTTGATTCCCTCAAAGTGTATAGTATGGTGTTTTACACACTGTAGCATCAAATAAATGCTTTTTAAAAAAATTTTATGCTTGCTCACATACAATTATTTATAATATTCTCTGGTATTTTGTTGCATTAAACCTCTGCTCCACAGTGATCAGCTCCTCTAAGGCCTGGTGGTCATGGAAAGGATTCTGGGTTTATCTTTTTCTGTGTGTGTGGTGCTGGGGATTGAACCCAGGGCCTTGTGCATGCAAGACAAGAGCTCTACCACTGAGCCACATCCCCAGCCAAATAAATGCTTTCTGATTTGCATTAAACAAGTATATGGACTGATTTGCATTAAACAAGTATATGGACTGTACTGTGACATCTATCCTGGCTACTCAAGGATTATTAGTTTGCATTCTCTGTATTAAGGTAGGTCACTAAGAGCAGAATTTGCAATAAGCTGTCTCCCTTTAAGTGACATCAGTCTTGTGGTCTAGAAGGATACGAAGATGCACTGCAAGAATCTATGAATGAGGGCCGGTGAGACGGCTCAGCGGCTTAAGCGCCTGCCTTGCAAGCGCGAAGGCCCGAGTTCGACTCCCGGAACCCACATACGAAAAAGGGGGCCGGTGATATCGCTCAGCGGCACGGGTGCCTGTTGGCGCGTGAGGTCCTGAGGTCGTCCCCCCGGTACCCACAAAAAAAAAAAAAAAAAAAAAAAAAAGAATCTATGAATGAAGAGTAAAGTTCCAGATGATTATTAGTTCCTTCTTTTTTTCTTACCAGGACTTTAGCATTGCTTCTATAATAAGAAAGTTACATAAAACCCAAGATTATTTAGTAGTTCTGTAGATAACAGGCTTAAATAAGGAGGGAATGGAGACAGAAAGGAAGCAATGAAAAACTAAAGGAATCAAGAGAGTAATTATTGGAGAAGAAAAAAACATTGTGGAAAATATAAATATGTCTTGATAATAGATAAGTACAGGGAAGAAAAATGATAGAGGAAAATTATCAAAGTGTAAGATGACAGGCCTGCTCTCTCTATTCTTCTAAACATTTAACAAACACCCTCGTCTATACCAATATTTTTGTTGAGTACTGGTGCCATATTAATGGTGAGGAAAATGACAATCGATGGGTATTTTCTAGGGGAAGGGTAGAAACTACTGGTGGCCTTGAAGTGACTGGGAAATAAGATCACCAGTTTGACTTGGGTAAACAGAAGACTGAGCAAGAAGGAGTCATAATGGGAGATACTGACATGAAAATGAGATTTTAAAAAGGGAAAAATTTAGAAAGAGGATTCTTTTTAAAAGCCATATGGTAAGTCATCTCTAACTAGTCATTTAATCTCTATGGCCATGATTAACTTGAAATAATAACTATAGGATTTATAGTTACTACATGAGATTCTGTATGTGAAATGATGCTAGAGCACAAGGCACGACCAATAGTTTAGTGTCACGAATCCAAGAGTAAAAATGACAAAGGCATTCATTTCCCATTACGTGTTTACACTAAAAAGTATAGCTTCTTCCCTAGTCATATGCTCTATATCCTAAATTTTTCTCTGCTTTTACTCCCTATTGCCTTCTCATCAACTTCACCAACTACTTAAAAAGACACACTAAAAAATACTTGACAAAGCAAAGATTAGAAGGACTGCCTAAGCAGTGTTCTCAACTCACTGGGCTCTGCTCAGCAAGAAAACATAATTAGAGAAACTTGTCTAAGTCTGACATTGGTATCACCATTTGAAAAACTAACTTTCAAACAAGGACTGTAAGACAGCAACATTAAAATGGAATTTCTTTAAATAGTGACAGTTCTACTTCTCTCCATAATAAACTAACATCAGAACGTAAGTGTCCTACCTGATCCTCACCACTGAGCTTAAGTTTAAATGCCTGTCCCTTTGCTTAGAACTAGAGACACACACACAGAAAGAAAGCAGGAAGTCAGAAAATGTGAGCTGGGACCAGCTTTGCAAGTTAGCAAATTATTAACCACTGCCAGCCTTCCACATTTATAAACTGAAAACTATAATACATGTCCTACACTTTCACTATCCTTGCAGTTGTCATTTCCCATTACAACTGGTTGTTTGTTTCACTATTTCTTGCACTAAGTTGAATGTTCCAGGAGGACCATGACTCTCTTTTCAAGAGCATATTTTCTGCACCCCACAAGTGGCTAGTACAAAGAAAGCACTAAATGAATACAACATTTTGATATCCCCAGAGAACAGTGATAGCAGAAAAAATTTACTTAACCTAATATATTTAGTCTCTTTTCTCAACTGTATTTTTGAACAAAAGTTTTAAAAAGCTGATAGCTTTTTCTTTTGTAATTAGTGTTTCCCAGTTCTTGTATAAACTATCTTCGCCTACCCTGAGATTGCGGGCATTCTTTTCTGCTTTCTTAAAGAAGCTTTGTACGTTTTAACTGTTACATATATATCTATGATCCATTTTGAAATAACTGGTATGTGTAGTGCAAAGGAGGTACAGGCGAGGATGTTTTTCTTTCCCTCCATATGAATGGTCGTTCCAGGACTGTTGTTGAAAACATTTCACTGAATTTCTTTGCTGTCTGTTGAATTATTTCTATGTGAGTTTATTTTGGGTCCCTGTATTTTGTTGTGTGGATTTATCTTGTTGCACCACCTTCACACTAATTGAATTACTGTTACTTTACAGTAAGTCCTAATATCAAGTAGACTCCTCAAATTTTGTTATTTTTCACAACTATTTCAACTATTATGGTTATTTTCATTTCTAAACACATTTCTGATTAGCTTGTCAATTCCCGCAAAAAAAGTCTGCTGAAATTTTGATTGGGATTTGCAAATCCTTACATCAATTTATGAAAAACTTAATTTCATGACCACACATTGCATTTCCTAATTGAACATGCTGTATCCATTTATTTCATTTACTCTCATCAACGTCACACCTGGAAGGAAGTGACTAGTCAGCAAGTGATTCCCTCCTGGAAGGGGGGAAAGAAACTTTTGTCATACCATAGTACATCTTTTCATATGGCAAGATTCAATCTTCTAATATTTCAAGTATATTTTGTCTATGAACATGAAAGTCTAAAATGTTCCTTATTTGTAATGTCATTTTATAGTTTTACTGTCAAGTTTAAGCTGGTCTCATAAAATTTTTCTGGAAGGATATTGTCTTCTTTTTGGTCAAAGTTTTTGTAAGATTGGAATTATTTCCTCGTTAAGCACAGTCATGTATGGATTAACAAAGGTAATGGTCTGAGATATACATCAGTAGAGGATTTGTAGTTGTGTAAAAAACTTAGAGTGTACTTATACAAACTAAGGCAGTATAACCTTACTGACTACCATTGTATATGTGGCCCACATTGACTGGAACATTCTTTTGTGTACGTTACTCTATTAGATGGACTGCTCTGGCAAAAACATCAGGTCTATGTGCAAAGGTTCTTAGCTATAAATTCCATTTCTTTAACAGGTGGTGGATTAGTTAACCTGTTACTTCTTATGGTCAGTTCTACTAATTGATGTTGTTCAATGAATTTGCCCATTTCATCCAAATAGTCAAATTTATTGGCATAAAGTCTTCTACTAGCATAAAGTAATATATCTTTACTATCCTTTTAAAGTCTGTAAGATTTCTAGGATGTCCTTTCTTTCATTCTTGATACTGGCAATTTGCATTTTCTCTTTCCTTGTAAAATCAGTGCAGCACATCTGTAACTCCAGTGCTCTAAGAGGTTGAGGCAAGAAGATTGTGAGTTTGAGTCTAGCCTGGGCAACTTAGTGATGTAGCAAGACCACACCTCAAAAAAAAGGACTGGGGATACAGCTCAGCACAAAGGCCCTGGGTTCAATCCCCAGTACCAGAAAAAAAAAAAAAAAAGAAAAAAAATCAGTATAGCTAGAGATTTACCAATTTTACTAATGTTTTAAAAGAATCAAGGGGCCGGTGAGATGGCTCAGCGGCATAAGCACCTACCTGGCAAGCGTGAGGGCCCGAGTTCGACTCTCGGTACCCACATACGAAAAAACGGCCGGTGATATCGCTCAGCAGCATGGGTGCCTGTTGGCACATGAGGTCCTGAGGTCGACCCCTGGTACCCACAAAAAAAGTAATAATAAATAAATAAATAAAAGAATCAGGTTTTTGTTTCATAAATTTTCTTTATTGTCTAGTTTCTTATTTCACTGGTTTTGTAAAATACCACTTTTCTTTCTTTCCTCTGTCTAGCTTCTTTGAATGTGAGATTAGCTAACGGATTTAAAGCTACACATTTTCCTGTAAGTACGCTTAACTTCTGCAAACTTTGATGAGATACATGTTCAGCTATCAGAGCTACCTTCTAATCACTCTTGTGATTTCCCCTTTATCCAAGGAATTATTAAGAATACTGATTTTCAAATATTAGATGATCTTCCAGTTAAATTTTTGTTACTAATTACTCACTTAATTTCAGTATGGTCAAAGAATATACTCTATATAACTTTAGTTCTTTGACTTTTACTAAGAGTTGATTTGCCCTCTTCCTTAGTGTACTATGTACCTTTTCAAATATTCATTGTACAATTAAAAGGAATATTTTTAAACCATTCGGTGTAATGTTCTATAACCATTAATTAAATAATTTGATCAACAGTGTCGTTCAAATATTCTATGTTCTTCCTTTTTATGGCTACCGATTCCATCAATAATAAAGAATTAAAACATTCAACTGTAATTGCTGAATTTTCTATTTCTCCTTTGGTTCTTTGGGCTTTTAAGTATTTTGAAACTCTGTATTAATGCATAAATATTTAGGATTTATATCTTCTTGGTAAGCTGATTCTCTTCATGCTATGAAATATGTCTCTCTCACTGATCATGGTTTTATAAGGTTCTCAGTGAAGAAATTGGCCTCTTCAGGGCAGCTGTCTTCCTAGGCTCAAGCAACCCTCCTGGCTCAGCCTCCTGAGTAACTGGGACTATAGGTGCACAGCACCACACCAGGCTGGTTGTCCTTTTGAAGAGGGATGTATTTCCTATGCTGAAGTGAAAAGATAAAACATGAGACCACAGTGACAAGATCAAAAGTTTTTGTGCAAAAGGAAACCTATCAGGAGTAGGTCAGGGTTTTTCCCTGCCCTGTCTCCACTCTGACCCACTCCTGGTACAGAGTTCTAGGAACTATCTTTAGCAATGAACTGTGACAGCAGGAAAGGGGTGCTGGGGTACAGCTGCAGGCCTGCTACCTCTAGGGCTCACCTCCACACCATTCCGGCCGTTGTGATTTCTCTGCTCCCTCCAATACAGCTTTATACTACATGGTGCTTTTCCCAAGATGCCAACAGCACTATGTATGAAAGACGCTTGCTGTGTACTTTGTTTTGTGTGTGTGGGGGGTACCGGGGATCAAACTCAGGACCTCATGCTTCCCAGGAAGCGCTTGTGTCACTGAGCGATATCATCGGCCCTTTTTTCCCTTTGTATGTGGGTGGGTACCGGGAGGCGAACTCAGGACCTCGCACTTGCCAGGTAGGCACTTATGCCACTGAGCTATCTCACCGGCCCATTGTTTCTTTCTTTCTTTTTTTTTTTTTTTTTTTTTGTGGGTATCGGGGGTCGACCTCAGGACCTCGCGTGCCAGGAGGCGCCCGTGCCGCTGAACGATATCACCGGCCCTTTTTTCGTATGTGGGTTCCGGGAGTTGAACTCGGGCCCTCGCACTTGCCAGGCAGGCGCTTATGCTGCTGAGCCATCTCACCGGCCCCTGTTTTTTCTTAATATAAATATTTTCACCTTGTATTTTTCAATACATTCATCTGAAAGGGTCTCATTCCTACACTGTGTTCTTAGCTACGTAAGCGATCTCAGGGATAAGCCAGTAGCAGCTACATGTCTGTACAACAGGAATACTTTTGCCCCACAGAAAAACTTTATCTGTATTTACTGTATCATTAGAAGTGAGCCTGAACAGAAAAGTGAAAAAAAAGAGGTTAAAAGAGGTCATGGTTGGTGAAAGGGTCATAGAGGAAAAAGGAGAATAAGACTTGTGTACACACACACACACACACACACACACTCACACACAGAGGATTCCTGATCCAAACCTTCAATTCTGAGACACTGGCTCACTTTCTACACTAGCACCGTCCTTCTTGGGATCATGCTAAGCCTACACTGCACATGAGGTGGAGCGGGGACAGGTGTGCATGTGCTTGTTTGTGTAAAAAACTCTCAAGATTGTGCTGAGTAAACAAGATTTGACGAACAAAACTTCTGTATTCCTCCCTTTCTGCTTTGGATGTATGTTTGAAGCAAACCTTCAAATGCTTACTCTTTCAAAACTGCACTTCTGGGGGCCGGTGAGATGGCTCAGCGGCATAAGCGCCTGCCTGGCAAGCGCGAGGGCCCGAGTTCGACTCCCAGAACCCACATACGAAAAAAGGGCCGGTGATATCGCTCAGCGGCACAGGCGCCTGCTGGCGCGCAAGGTCCTGAGGTCAATCCCCGGTACCCACAAAAAAAAAATACAAAAAACAAAAAAACTGCACTTCTGCCTGGTTTACAGATGGATTCTAAACAACAGCTCCTTGGGGTGCCAGGGCCAGGGTCCAGGCAGCTAATGGAGAAGGGAGGATTTTACCGACAGTGTCTGATCGGTGCAGATCAGTAGTTGACCACTGAGTGCTGGAACAGGGCAAGACACGCTGGGTATTGTGTCTGATCCTGGTCCTGTCTCCCTCATATCATGCCCCCTGTAGCTTTTGGATGTATATGAGCTTTGTAAAACTTCACAACTTGCTGGGTTAGTGACTGTAATGTAATCTGTGTAAACATAATATGTTGGCCTTTCTCATGTTGTTTTAGAGTATTATTTACAAAATTCTTTTTGCACTGAAATAAAAGCAGGGCCGGTGATACAGCTCAGCGGCATAAGCGCCTGCCTGGCAAGCGCGAGGTCCTAAGTTCGACTTCCGGTACCCACATATTAAAAAAGAAAAAAAAAAGAAAGAAATAAAAGCAGCCGAAGAACATTTGTGAAAAGTTTGTGTGCACAGTAAAGGAACTGAAATACAAGCCCGGGTACCCTTTTCACAAGTAGGGACTTTGCTCATCCTCTCCTCATGCTCCTTCCCTTATTTTCTGTTTTTATTTCTTTAAATTAGTGGACATTCTTCTTTCTTAATCATTTCTAGTTTCTATATGGAAGCCCTTTTCCTTACCATCCCCCATTTATCTGTACTCTAGGTTTTGAGACTAGTACACAGATTTGGTGCATGCAAAACTAGCAATACAAATGTCTGATATGAATGTAGTAAGGAATGGACTTCCAAGCACTATCTCTAACAGAAAGTTCCTAATTTATTCAGATTTTTGCGGATGTCTTCTAGGATTTAGAGTCACACCAACAGTTAAATATGTGTCTTCTTTCAGATAAGGGCAGTATAGAAGTCCAGTTTTCAGGACATATCTTGTTCAAAACTGGAATGAGGGCACACCTATAACCCCAGCACCCTGGGAGGCTGCAGCATAAGGATCACAAGTTTGAGCCCAGCCTGAGCAACACAGTGACTTAGCAAAACCTAGCCTCATTAAAAAAGGGCTGGGGATGCAGCTCAGTATAAAGGCCCCAGCGTCAACCTCTAGTACCCCAGACTTGTCTGTGTCCTTTTTCTGATTCCTTCTTCCTTTTTGCAGATGAACCCCCTGGGGCTGTGGTGACACCATTACGGGGCATACTTACTGGATGGCTGACTTTGCTCTACTGCATTCTTCCTCACCCTTATACCCACTAATGCTTTATAACACACGTTAGGCCTCTTCCTTCTCCCATCTTTTCTCCCTGAAAACCCACAATGAATGAAGACTGACTGGGACTGAAAAGTAAAACACTGAGTACAGCAGCATGCAAGTGAGTATGGAGTGGCGACTGCTGCTGGGTACTGGGTTTCTTTTAGGGGAAACAAATACGTTCAAGTGTCAGGTTGCACGGATGGCTCCAGAACGACTGCAATGCCTTAAAAGAAACAGTTGCATGATATGTGAATTGCATCACAATAATGCTGCTGAGAAACAGTCACACAGAAAGAGCATTACCTTTGAAGTATTCCAGACACAGTCACCTTCCCTTCTCTATGGACGCTGTCTTGCTAGGTTTTCTTACTGAATCCCATCACTTTAAATAACATCTGTGAGCTTGTGGCTTCTAAAGTTCTGCCTTCAGCGCTATCTTCTCCACAGAACTCCACCTTATTGACATCTCATCTGGAAGCCTAACAGCACCTCAAACTTGTGTAGTCAAGACAGGACTTTTTTTTTTTTTTTTTTGAGACAGGGTGTCACTGTGTAGTTTAGGCTGGCTTTAAACTCACTATGTAGCCCAGGCTGGCCTCTAACTTGCAGCAATGCTCCTGCCTCAGCCTTCCAAGTGCTGGGATTACAGGCATGAGCCACCACGCCCAGCAAGACAGAACTCTTGATTCCCCTTTCCAAGTGTAATCTTTTCTTCCTGCACACTTCCCATCTCAGTAACACACAGCCGTCTGCAAAGTTTAACATCTCCCCAACTAGAACATGAGCAGAAACCCTTCCCAAAGCTGGCTCTCTTCCGTGTTGTAAGAGCAGCTGGAGTAGGAGCTCAGTGAATACCTGCTCAGTAAAATAACCACAGAACTGAATGCAACAGAAAACAACAACAAAAAACCAATCAAACTATCAACTTGCCACTGCACTTAACCAAGGTCTTTGAGGTATCACAATTTTAATACAAAGACAGGCACAACATAGAATCTGGAAAGACCTATTTGAATAGTGATCTCTTTTAGAATAAGAAAAAGAGCTAAAGAGATTGCTGTCACCCAACAGATGGCTGAAAACACATTTTTTAGAACCTCTCAAACATTTACCCACCAAGCACTCAAGTAACAAAACACGCAAATAGAAGCCCCTGCTCCCTATTAGTCCTTCTTCGGGTCATTTCAAATCTCCAAGTGGCCGCTCCCTTCCCCCTCCTAAGATGCTGCAGTGTGCAGGGTTCACACAGGCTTGCGTGCCCACTTTCCCTTCTTCTGAGAATTTTTACTACAACTAGTATAAGATGAAACAAGACTTTTTATTTCAAGTAGCCTTCACACATAAGTTCTAAGATCCTTATTCTAATATTTCCATTATTTTTCTAGTACTTTAGTAGGTTAGTTTTGAGTCAGAAGTATTTGAACCTGCTAATTGAAAACATTTTTCAAAACTTGAATTGAAAAAAAAAATTGTTCTTTACATTTTGGATCCTAACCCAAATTAATAGAAACAAGTGAAGTCTGGTCTTCAATAAGTGCTCACAGCTGACTTCAAAGCATGTGCAAGCTGCAGGAAAGCATTTAAGACAACCTACAGAAACTGTATCTCATATTGTTTTATAATTTACTCTAAAATAAAGTTCCTCTCTCCTTAAATCTCCATTGCTGCTTAGGTACCAATTCCAATTATTTTTTAAATCTGTTAGTCCCACCTGTTTTCTGAAATGTTTGACAAACTATGTCATCTGATATAAAACCACCTCATCGCATGTATTTCTTTCCACAGACACCGCCCCTTTTATATCAGGCTTTTTTTTCCCACGTGTATAAAAAGAAGATAATGATGTCCACCTCACATATCAAGATGGGCCAGTGAGACAACACTGGGGTCCTTCTATAAATTATAATACATTAAATGTGGGGGAAACATGGAAATGAATATTGAACAAAGCCCAATAAAGAGTCCTTACATATGGCACTCAATGGTCACAAGCACTTAGCTCCTTTATTTTTAATAGTCAAACTGTCAATCCAGCTGGTTAGTAAATTTCAGTATATTCTTTTCATTTAAGCTATCCTGGTATTTTCAATCACTTTCCTTTTAGAATATGAAAAACAAAATAATAAATATATTTTCCTGGGTAGAGACACCTTGCGATTTTCAGTTCCCTTGGCATTTTTAAATTCTGTTATGATTACACTTCTCACACCTCCTGATTCGCCCACCATGCCCATCGTGGAGCCTGATTTGTTGAAAGATAGCGTTTTCTACTAGTTTTTCAGCTTCACACACTAGAACGCAGTTCACAGTTACACAAGTGAAAATTTACCACATGAAATCCATTTTTAAGAAACTCAGGACTGAAGAACTTACCAGCTTTATGAGGAAAAATATTTCAAATCTTGTATGATCCACTAACAAAATTTAACCCTTCTCTCTCTATGCTTGTAAAATCTGCTTGACAAGTGTTTGTTTTGAGACCTCTGTTGCTCAGACTGGTCTCAACCTCTTGGGGTCAAGTGATCCTCCCACTTTGCCTCCAAAGTAGTTATTTTTTTAATAGTGCAGTTTCAGTCACTTATCTCAAGCTCTGAGATCCTTAACCATAGCTTTCCCATTGAGAAAAGGAGTTCTAAGCTAATGTTTCCCAAAAGGAAAAGTGTTTTGGAAAAAAAGGGGGAAAGCCCTCTGGCCCAATAAATATGTAAACGCGACCACCTCTATCCACCCTCCTAGAACCTCAAAATGGCCCTTAGCACATATAATCAGTAACTTCTCTACAGGTATGTGGGCATCACGTTACTCTTCCACTTTTCTCTCTGTCTGAAATATTTTATAACCTCAAAAAAATCTATTTTTAACTGGCATTTCTCAAAGTTGATCTGCCACAGAGTCCTTTCTCTCCCTCTGGACCTCTCCCTAATAGTAGAAGCAAGCAGATACAATAATTCATGAGTACACTTTGGGCTACCTATCCCTATCTACCCAAAGATTAAGAATAATACCTTTACCAAGCATAAGTCCAAGCCGAAGACACCTGTGCAGAGGAAGGTGGAAAGAGCTAACCTACGCCCTGAAGATTCTCAGCCACTTCCAAGTTAGAGGTAGAAAGTGACTTCATTCCCACAGCAGCCTTCAGCAAGACCTACTCATCGTGTGTGGGAAACCTTGTCCTACCTTTCTGGATAGCAGCCAGGTTTTCTCCTATACAAGAGCTGTACACCTGAACAGACTGATGAACATAAGGGCTAGAACGCCTCTGTCCTCTCGTGAAAGTAGATAAATGAGTGGGCCTCCTGAGCTGAAAGGGAAGATGAAAGCACGGCACGAGAGGACACCACAGAGTTCAGGTGGAGTCGCTCCAGGAAGCAGCTCTCTGAAATTCCTGGGGAGCATGGAAGAGGGATGTGTGGCAACAGCCAAAATAATCGGATCTTTGAACAAAATTTTCTAAATGAATCCTTTCCAAAACCATAAAGGAAACAAACTGCCACCCATGTCTAATTTCAGGAGTTCTCTGAGCATATTCAGTAACAGTCATCAAGGAGGGAATAACATCGCCCAATTTTTGAAATGGTAATAGTGAGGCACGGAGACATCATACGACTTGGTAAGACCACACAATGAGCAGGTGGAAAAGTCAGAATTAGAACCCACAGCCTGCGCTGCATCACTTCTTGATTCACAGACGGGACGGTGAGGTGGGAGACACCTGGACGGGGTCACTGCTTTGACTCAGGACTGTTTTCTGGCATCTTACTAACGAGCCCTTGATGAAGGTCACACTAATGGGCTACCCTTACCCTGACTGCAGATTTCATCACATATTTCAAAGTACACAGCTTTTCTGAAAAACTGTATTTAATTTAAACTGTTGGAACATTTTGACATTCACTTATTTTGCCTACCCGTCCTATGAGTCTCAATCAGGGAGATGTGACTTTCATTTTACCTCCCACTATGACAAGAACATAAGGACAGCAAGTGTGTCCCTGGTAACGTTCCGGTAAAGCAGGTACACAATGCTCTAAGTCAGCCCTCAAGGGCAATGCACAGGCAGCACCTTCTTTGCACCCCAAGGCTCCATGGTGTCCTGCAACATGGGCTATAGGAACCCCTCTTGTGTGACCCTGCAAAGTTCTTACTCAGAGTATAAAGATTCCCTTTCAAAACTCCAGTGTCAAACCTGTGTCTCCGACATATAAATTCTAGTACTGGATTTTCCAAAGCAACGTCTTTAATGAAGTATAAGAATTTACTCAGGTTAATTCTACTACCACATATTTCAAAGTTCTGTTCCATTTCATCCAGTAAACAGGAATAACTAAGGTTACTCACCAAATTCAATGATTTTAAAATCATCCTTTCTGGTTGTCCAAGAATTAGCTCCTGGCCCAGGCCATATAATCTTTTTTAGATAGACTGTTTGGCTACAGTTGTTCTAAGGTATATATCAAAATTACTTCCCAAATTGCAGTAGTCCAGAAGTTGCCTGGGAAGACCATCATAATCTTATTAGGGATAAAAAGGACAAAGGACTTCAAACCTTTCCACAGATGATTTGGCAGAATATCAGATGGGCTCCCCAGGAATCGAAGTAGGCCTTTATGAACTACTGTTTCTCATGTGTGTATCAGAAACATAGTAAAAAGTGGCCCTTAATGAACATCTCCTGAGGGAATGAATAGAAACGTGTAGAGCAAACCCAAAGAAAATTATCCTTATTTCAATAACACAGATTTGACTAAGCCAGAAATTGGTTATAGGACTTTTCAAGTGTTCTCAAATATTTTAGGAACTCTAATGGAAACCATGCATTTACCTGAAGATGAAATTGCACAGGGCAACTAAAAAGTCTAGTTTCTTAGATTTGCAAACATTACATCAATTCGTTGTGACATGACTGATCGTTACATTCAGAAGTTGTGATGCTTGCACCCTGAAGTAGAGAAGAGGCTCCTATTCCGTCTCCCTTCTGGGTAGACGTCTGCAAGTCCCTTCTGGGCAGGAGAATACACTGATCAGACTGAGGTGTAGTTACTAGTGATAGGGTTCCTAATCTTTAAGAGATCAAACATGCACCCGGCACAGGGCAGTTTCTGGCTCACCAGGAGTCAAGGGGTAAGATGATTCAGGACAGCCTGACTTTGTTTTTTACTCTTCCCTTCGCTAATGCTTGTGTTAAACATTAGTGGTAAAATTTTGATGAAAGAGAAGAGACCCCAGTTAATGCTGACTGTTAATTATGTCTTCAAGGCAAGATTACCCAGAGCACCACAGGAGGGACTATGGGTTCTTGGTTCACAATGAAGCACAGCTCTTCCCCCATTTGTTACCATTCTCTTAAGTATCTTTGTCCTTTGGAAACCTTCCAGAGGGAGGGAACAGGCCCAGGCAGAATTCCCAGGGTCCCATTTGTCTGTCACACCACAGCCCCATATAAGGCAGCCTGTAACCGAGGTACTTTAGAAAGGACAAGCATTCTGAAAATAGAAGCTGATAAGCAGTTGAGTGGTACAATGCTTCAGAGAATGGTGTTTCTATCCACAGCTCTCCTCGGTATAAGGGTCTAGCCCCACTGGGAAGGCGATAGCTTGGAATTAGCAGACCAGAGCACTAATCCTGGCCCCGACTGGCTTGTTAGCAGCCCTGGCTGGACAAGGCATTTCACCTTGGTGTATTCTCAGCGCTCTCAGCAGTCAAATGAGGGTACTGAATTACTAGATAATCTGCTTCCCTTCCAACTTTGGCAGTCTACAAGTCGGTGAGTGACAACTCTGTCTGGCATCTTACACATGTGCCTTTTGCACAGCCAATGTGGACCATTTGTAAGACGCATAGTTGTTAGCAAATTGGAATGCAGTGTCCCTGCCAAAGACTCCTTACACTCCTCTGAGATTCAAGAGATAATCTAATAGATGTGTTTGCCATCCCCGAAGACCTGGCATATAGAAAGCAGGTTCTGTTCAATTAATATTTGTCAAGCACTGAAAGTTTTAACCCTGACAGACAGTATATGTTACCTTATTTAAAAGGCTTTTTCAACAGATGAAGTCTTCAATGGGCCTGAACCTAGGGCCTCATACATGCTAGGCAAGCACCTATTACTGAGCTACATCCCCGGCCCGACAGATGAAATCTTACTAGAAACTCTGGCAATCTTTTGTGCCCAGGTTTTTCCTACATTTATTACACCGACAAATTATCAGTCTCTCCAGATTTGAGTCCTGATTCCTACACTAACCCAATATTGAAGAGCACAGTCCTGGGCCTTCTTATCTTAGCCCCCTTTTGTTTGCCTTCACTGAATAGCAACTTACAGTCGAATCCTTCCTATGTTTGACAGTGAACTTGTTTTTTAATTAAAATCTAATTGAAGGGGCCGGTGATATAGCTCAGCGGCATAAGCGCCTGCCTGGCAAGCGCGAGGTCCTGAGTTCGACTCCCAGTACCGGCATATTAAAAAAAAAATCTAATTGAAGATATTATTTACTGTGCTACTTAGTATTTTTTGCACAAAGGTCCAGAAGGTTAGTTGGGGGTGTGTGGGGAGGAGGGGGGTGTGTGCACAGGAATAGTACAAAGGGAGATAAAAAGTGTAAGCTTCCTTTCATCAGAATTGAAAACCATGTGATACAAAGTCTCTCCTCTGGTTTCATTTAACTGCCTAAGTAAGTGCCCACTCTCGTAATCAACCACTACATCTCAGATACTCGGGTGCATCAATTCCTCTATTTCCTCAACTGTGGCCAATAATGGGCATGTAAAGTCCCAAATACTTACAGGGAGGTGCCAGTGCTGTGATCAAAGGTCCAGGCTATGGCTGCACACCTATGCTTCCCACCTGTGCAGTGTGACACTTCACTCCTAAGTCAGTGTCCTCAATTAGAGACTGGGGCTGTACTAACTCTCAATTCGGAAATTCTCAGCAGACCCTTATTTACACAAATTATTTAGAATAGTTCCTGTCTCCTGAGTATTCTGTAAATATTTGTTTTAACATTACTTTAGAATTCTATTTTCATGGGTTTCATTCCTATATTTTATTTTACAAGGTTTATCCTTTGTCTTCTCCAGTCCACCAACCCACGAATCTTCACCATCCCCCAACAACCTCCTCCTGTTCTCACTGTTCTTAGATCAACCACTGCATAGTCAAATCCTTGACAACTCCCTCAGCAATGCATCTGCCTCCTTCTTTCCATTGATCACCCATCTGGTAAAACTCTGCCCCTGCTGAAGCCAGCTGTTTTCTCTAAAGGAGGCAGCCTAGCCTCCTGCATAAGGTGCTAGCTTCACTGCAAAGACTGCCCAGGGATCCAATCCCCACTCTACCCCAAATAGCTATGCATGTTTAAGTGGTTTACCCTTCTGTAAAACAAGGCTGGTAAACTGGGTGCGATGGTGCGTGCCTGTAATCCCAACACTCTGGGAGGCTGAGGCAGAAGGAGCAAGTTTGAGCTCAGCCTGGGCACCTTAGTGACTTAGCAAGACTCTGACTCAGAAAATAAAAAGGGCTGGGAATGTAGCTCAGTGAATGCTTTGAGTTCAATGTCCAGTAACATGCAAACACATGCATGCCCACACATGTGCATGCTGATAACAATGCCTAATGTATATATCATGGTTATCCATGGATATGTAATGAAACTTAAATAGTACTACACACTTCAATTTGTACTGGCCATAGTAAGCACTCAAAAAATATTAGCTGGTATTGCTTTTATGATTCCTATTCTATGCATGGGACAAGAGAATGAACTTAGGAAAATATACACCCAGATAGATTACTTGCACTGTAAATGCAGAACTACAAATCTTGGATGGGTCCTTGATACTGTCTGGCAGCTCTATTTCACCTCCCTACACTGCTTCCCTACTCCCCACACACTATTTCATGCTTCCAGCTCTTCCTTTAAATCTCCCTCATCCTCAGCTCCCTTCCCTTCTCCAGCGTGGGAAAAACACAGGCCATCAGACAAGTACTCCTTCATTCAACTCACCCCAAACAGAAAATATACCCACATATGGACTCACCTTTTCCACCTTCTCCCAATGAAAGAAGGGTCCAAAGGCCAATCCTTTACTTGGGTTCTGGTCCCTTCCCAATGGTTTCCAAGGACTGTCCTCCTACAGTTGCCCCTCTTCATTCTGTACCTTTGGTTCCTAAGGGGACTCCCCTCAATGACACTGTCCACTGGGTGTTCAGGCCCTTGTATAACCCCTCCTCTTCAGTGTGAGTGGAACCCAGTACTCACTCCTAACTAATAGAATATGGCAAAGGTCATGATGTCTACCCCTAATGCCACTGCACTATGGGAGACTCCATCTTGCCAGCAGACAGACACCAAGATTCTCTTCTCCTTGCTGCTTGACGCAGTGAGAGGCCATGCTGAGGACACCTGCATGACACAGAACTGCAGGAAGTGAGTGTGGGGTGGGGGACAGGAATCCCAGAAGCTGAGGGCAGCCTCCAGGTAACAGCCAATAAGAAGTTGGGACCCTCAATCCTACAGATGTTCTTCCCATGACCTGAGTAAGCTTGAAAGTGACTTCTTTGGGCCGGTGAGATGGCTCAGCGGTATAAGCGCCTGCCTGGCAAGCGCGACGTCCTGAGTTCGACTCTCGGTACCCACATACAAAAACAGGGCCGGTGATATCGCTCAGCGACATGGGCACCTGCTGGCGTGCAAGGTCCCAAGTTCAACCCCCAGTACCCACCAAAAAAAAAAAAAAGTGACTTCTTCCCTGGCCAGGCCTCCAGATGAGAAACCATCCAACCTAATCCCTCGACTGCAGCCTCGTGAGACTCGTAGCAGCACACCCAGTTAAGACAAGACTCCTAACTCACAAGAACTATTACAAGACAAGAAGTGTATGGTAATTTATTACACAACAATAGGAAACTAATACACTTGCCAGGTGTGATGGTGGACCCCAGCAATCCCAGCACTCGGGAGGGCTGAGGCAGAGGATCAGGAGTTTGAGGTCACCCTGGACTACATAGCAAGACTCTGTCTGAGACAGAGAGTAAGAAAAAAAATGAGAACAAGTACATTTGCCCTCTTCTATATGATTTCTATCATTCTCTAGTCACTACAGTCTACTGTATCCCATCTTTAAAAACAAAACAGGTTCATAAGCTCTTTCCATACTTCTCTTTGTGCTGCTTTCCAAGAAAACCCAACGAAAGAAGTTTTCATAAGTGCCTTACATCCTCATCTCGCATTCGCTGCTGCCCCCCATCACATCACAAACTTCTGCCAAGGATAACACTAAGTTCCATATTATCTCAACCAAATGAACAAGCCTCTATCTTTTGTTTATTCAATATCTCAGTAGTATTCAACACCGTTCATTACTACCCACTGCCTGGAACGTCTTCTCTTAGCTTTCCGGACTTCGTATTTTCTACTGATTTGGACATTGGTCTCAACCATCTTCACTGGCTTCTCACCCTGGACCCAAACTGAAACAAGGCTCTCAGCTGGAGGCATCATGCGAGCCCTTTGTAGCACCTGGGCTTTCACTGGCATCAACATGCTCTCTCCAGCCTTGAGTTCCTCCTCATCCACATCCTCCAACCACTGGCCCAGCTACAGCTTCCACTTGACTTTCTCATCATCACCTCACGCTTCATGTGTCCAAAACAGAACACCCGACTTCGTAAAAACCGACCTTTCCACTGGGCCTTGTCCAGGACTCCTCCCTTTCCTTCACGCCCCTCCTCCAACCGTCAACGCCTCTAGGCAGGTTGATTCTCACAGTGGACCCTGCATTATGGCCTCCAGCCCCCACCCCTAACTCCACTCTCGCCAGCCTCTAACTCCAAGCAGCTGTCACCTCTCAATGGCCCTTGGCCATCGGCCTGGTCTCTCTGCTTTCACTGCTGTTCCCTATTCACACAGCACTGTCTTCTGAGAAATACAAACCACCTGGCATGCGTTTACTGCGGTACTTAAAGCTTTCCACAGACTTCATGCTCTACCTTAAAAGGACCCACCTTTGCTAGGCTGCTGCCCCCAGCCTGTCTCAGACATCTCTCATTCCCACTCAGTTCCAGCCACAGTCATCTTTTTCTCCCTGCAATTGCCAATTCCTGTGCCTGAAAAGCTCTTTTTTTTTTCAAGCAAAGTGTCTTAGAAATCAAATCAAATCTCCCTTCCTAAGAGAGGCAGTCCCTGAAAAGCTTTCGCTTTTCCTCCTAGACTCTAACATATCCTTATTTCCCTCACAGCATGCATAACAATCACAAGCACCATCCTTATTAATTTACTTACATATTTCATTGTTGCTATGATACCTCTCACTAGACATAAGCAACAGGAAGGTGTTCCCTATTCTGTTCTAGAATAGCAGCTGGTGTATATAGTAGGTGCTCAATAAATACTTGTTGACTAAAAGAACATATATGTGAGATGTTGCTTGGGTGCTGGTTTGTTTTTTAGATACTGTATGGCCCAGGCTGGCCCAGGGTGTTCTCAAACTTGCATCTATTTCTCAGGTGCTGTTATATATGACTAGGATATTGACATGCTTAAATGTATAATAACAATTGCTTGTTGTATTCCATTAGAAAGTCTTTTCAGATGCAGATGTCTTTAAAGCAGTAAGAGATAAAACTATACCTTAATACATTCAAAATTTTTGAATATATACAAAGCAAAGCAACGTGTTATAAGAATTGTAAGCAAAGCAATGTGTTACAAACTTGAAAGAATTTAAAAGAAATTTGGAGATGTGAAAAATCTTTTGATAATGTGCACTATCACACCATAGTTATTCTGGTTTTGGAGCTGGTTTTTTCTTCTCACACTGGGTATGCTTTGATCACAGAGCATCAATTATTACTGTGTTAATTTTTCTATCACAAGGTGTGCACTCGCTAGTCAAATCACGAGACACATTTTCACTATGTCTGGACAAAAACCACGAAGAAGTCACTACTCTTGTTATTCAGTGTCACTGATACCATGTGACTTAATTCAAACCCAGCTACATCCTGCGGCCATACAATGCAGGCTTTTCAGCAGACCATGGTAATGAGTGTGGTCACAGTGTGGATTCCAACAAGCAGCTGTCAAGAACTATCACCCCAAATGACTGCCGAAAATTTCTCACTCCCAGAGCTAGTACTTCCAGGGTGGTCTAGGAAAGAAAGTTGTGCCGGTGTCCAGCCTGGGACTATTCTCATTGCTGATGTTTAACATTTCTTTAGAAATGCAATTTCAAGCTTTGAGCAACTGACTTTAGGGTGAAGGGGTGGTGAGCTCCAGAAGATTCTTTTAAATAGTCTGTATCTATTAAGCTCACTGTTTATGTATTTTTTTTCTTTCTGAAATACCGATACCTTCTGAAAACTCTTCATAGTTACTCAGCTGATTTTAAGAACCACTCTCGAGAAAAATCACTTGCTCCACTGCTCGCCACTTGCTGCACTCAAAACTTCTTAGCAACATACACGGAGCACGAACCTCAACGTGGTTTGCTTTGTCCAATCGTACGCCTGAAAGCTCAGCCAGTCAGTTGTGTAATAATAAACCCCTTATCTCCTGAAGAGACACAAACGGAAAGACCTCTCCGTGCTTCCGCGCAAAAGGGACTTCGCTAGAATTCTCTGCTGAAACTCACATCCATTTTAAACACCACCCTCCCTACCCCCTTTCTGATTTTTTCATTTGCAGTTGGGGGGGGCACCAAAGTGCTAAACGATGTCGAGTTTAAACACGGGAGGGCGAAGGGGCAATGCCAAAAGCTGCTAGCAAAATGCACGAGGAAACCAAGGGCTTGGGTTCTGCCGCATTGGGCTTACGGGTTCCCTCTCGAGTGTCCGCGGTGGAAACTCATCCACGATTGTTCCTGGGTGAAGGAGAAGGTTGCAAGACGGATACAAGAAAAGCCGCTTGCTAGTTTCAAAAAGCTTGAATAGCCCTCAAAATAAGAAAAGGACAAACACTCCGGCCTCCCTAGGGAAGAATAAAAAGCTCACGCTCCCCACAGCCCCCTCGCCCGTCCCCACCAAGCGCAAACCCGCGCCGGCCTCTTCCCGCAGCCCGCCGGGGAGAAGCGTCCTCCTCCCGTACGCGCCCGAGGCGACGAGGCGCCGGCCGAGGAGCGGGGACCGGCGGCCCGGGCGCGCGCGGATCAACAGTTCCCGCGCCGCCGCCTGACACACCCCTCCCGGCCGGGCTGCGGTCCCGCGGAGTCGCCGCGCCCCGCACGCACCTTCAGCGCGCCCCGGGCCGGGCCCTTGGGGAGCGCGCGGCCGGGTCCTAGGGCCACCAGACGCTCCTCGCCATCCTCGTCGTCGTCGTCGTCCACCACCTCGACGACCACCTCCTCGTCCTCGTCGTCCTCGTCGTCATCCTCCTCCTCCGCGCCCCCTCGGGGCCTCTCCTCCACGCGCCCGAGCCCCCTGCGCCGCCGGCCCGCGCCCTCCTCGTCCTCGTCCTCCTCGCCCAGCAGCAGCAGCACGGGCGACGAGGCAGCAGCGGCCCCCGCGGCCCGAGAGGAGCCGGAGCCCGCGCCGCGCGGCGGGGGCAGCGGCGGCCTCCAGCTCTCCGGGGCCGGGATGGGGGCCGGGAGCGCGGGCAGCAGCGCGGCTTCCCGCGCGGGCGCGGGCCCGGCCGGCTGCAGCGCGGCGCCCCCGCGGCGGCTGCCCAGGCTGGAGCGCTTGGCCAGACGCCGCGCCTGCATGCCGGACGCGGGGCCGCGGCGCGGGGCCGGAGTTCGCGCCTCCTTCTCCTCCTCCTCCTCCGCCCCAGCCGCGGGGCTGCAGGGGCGGCCTCCCGGGCCGCGCAGCTGCCACTGGCTGTGGAGCGCGGGCGCCGCCTTCGCTGGACCGGCCCGCGGGGACGCCGGGCGCTACGGCGGGGCGGCGCGGCGGCCGCGGGCGGGGGTGGGTGTGAGCGAGCGGCGCGCTGCCGCCTCCTCCGCCGCCGCCGCCGCCGCCGCCTCCGCCCCGGGGCCGCGGGCCGCGCTGCGCTCCATGCGGCCCGGCCGGCGCGCGCCTCTCCCGGCCCGCTGCGCCCGCCTGCGCGCTCCGGGCCTACCGCCGCCGATCCTGGGCGCAAGCTGTTTGTGTGGCGTCTTTTCCACCGCGGCCCCCCTCTTGTCGAGCCATTCCTCTTAGCCCTTCGGTCCCCCCACCCCGTCCCGACAAAACCCGGACTGGATTTATTTCCCCTACCCACAGTCTCCGAAAACCTGGCGCTCGCGAGCACTGGGGCCGGTCGCCCTGGCAGACGCTGAACCGCGGCCGAGGAGTCCCTCGGAGGGAGGAGGGTAGACTTCACTGGAAGTGAGGGATCGGTCCAAGTGAGACTGAACGGAGGGACCTGCTGGAAATCGCTGTAGGGGTCATGCATGTGCATGTCGACTACCCCGGATTTCTGTGAAGTCAGGGGTGGGGTGCTCTCACCAGAAGTGTGGGGTCAGTTCCCAGCATGAATCATCAGACACTTGAATTTTTGAAACACTGTTTCATGACATTGTGTACCAATCTCTCGGTTTCTTTGAACGCACCAATCTAGGCCTTGTCTATTGAGCTCTGTTGGCACTGTGCGAAGTCTTTCAGCTTTTCTACATTTCTACCTTGAGTACCTGACTGTAACAACACCCAAATCCCCAAAAGCCTGCCCTCACCAATCTGTAGACTCTACTAGCATTGTCCAGGCAAGACTGAATTTGTTATTTTAAAAGTTTGTTATTTTAAAAGATTAGTATGAAGTAAGACCAAGCGGAATCTAGCACACAGTTTGCCATATAATGAATGACTTTTGCCACTTTCACAGGATTTTTAAGTGTGACAAAATTTGTTTACTATCTACTATTGAGTCAGACTATGTAGTAAGCCATACTATACCTTTAAATTATACCCCAAAGTCCACCCCTGTTGGGAGGGTTACAAAGGAGCTTAATCATCAAATGCTCTGGCATGCACATCCACCAGGCCAGTGGAAAAGGTGTCCTCCTGCTCAGCTAATTATCGTTGGAGACTTAACGTCATGTGCACCTGTTAGACGCTTGAAGGGGGCTCATTAAATGCTCACTGAGGGTGTCTTCCAACTGTTGAAGAAGGATGATGTCAAAGATTCTAAAATGAACTTTTTGTTCTCCCTAAATGAGATTAGCTTACAGGTATACCAATTTCAGGTAATGACGCTCTCATTAGAATCATTCAGGCCCAAAATAGAAGGATCATTTTAACCCTCTTCTCTACCTTATTCCTAGAGGCAGTTGCCCGCAAGTCCAATCCATTGTTCTCTCTGAAATACCTTTGGAATCCTCCCCTTCCTTTCCATTTCCAAAGCTCACGCAGTTGAGGACTTCAAAAGTGAAAGTTTTGAAGTCTTACAGTTACAAAAATCCAGCTCCTAACCCACACCCCCTCACCTGCCCCGCCCCAGAATATGGAGATCCATATTCTCCAAACGCTATTCGGCTGATCAAGGCATTTTCTGGTTGAACTTTTCACTTGTAAAGATCCCAGCCAGGAATTCAGAGAGAAAGTGGTTGGAGCATTTTAAGAGGTGGGTGTGTCTCTGGCTGAAGCACCGGAATAGCAGGCACCCAGCCAAGAAGTGAGTAAATTAGGGAGTGTTTGCAAAGAATAGTCAAGGGTCATTAAAGTGGTTTCAGCCCAATTGGAAGAAATTTAGCTCCGTTGATTTGGGAGATGGTTTTGAAGGAGGGCAGCAGAGTCTCTGACCACAAAGCAAAGGTCAGGAGTAAAGGGTAAGCAAGGGGCACAAGACAGGTGGTGGAAAACAAAGTGTGAGAAAAATGGGCAAGTAGTTGGGATTGTGGCCTTAGGAGCCAAGCACCAGGGTCCAAATCCTGGCTCTAGAACTTGCCAGCCACATGCCCTTACTCATCTTCTGTCCATGCTTCAGTTTCCTCATCTGTAAAATAAGAATAAGAATAAGAAAAGTTTTGTGGGATAATTAGTATATGCAATCAGTTGAGAAGAGTGCCTGGTATAAGCTAAGATCTATATAAGGACTTATACTAAATATATTGTTAGTATAGATAAACCAGGTGACTTGAGAAACTGGAAAATACAAGGTGGCTGTCTTTCAAGTAGGTTCAGAAATGTTGAATAACTAGCAAAATGTGTTTTAAAACCCAGTTATATCTTGTCAAGGGGCCACGGGTCAGGCCAAGGATAATGTGTCTGTAGTTGCTATAGGTGAAAGAAAGTAAATGTTTTCCTGAGAAATGAAAGGAAAGGCAGCCTTAAATGAATCCGTGACTGGTATTTGTGGCTTAGTGGAAGATGGCACGCTGCTGTGTTTTCTTTCAAAATTGCCATCTTCACTTTGAAATCAGCTTATTCTTTCTCTCAGGCTACTTCAGCAGAGTCCACGCACATTCCACCCCAGACCCCACAGAGCCAGAGAAGCTTCTATCTGAGGGAGAAAAAAGAGCTGGCCTCTGAGTCAGACAGTTAAATGAAGACTAATGTCACGAAAGGGGTTTTGCCCAAGCTGGGCTCTGAGAGATGAGAAGGTTTTGGGTTCCCTGAAAGAGTAGCATTATCCAGCCAAGTGCAGGCCACTGAAGACCATCAGACTAAAACCAGAGGACATTTAATAGGAATTTGTCAGGAGTTCAGAAAATATGTCACAGTATGGTCTCATGTGGCATGTGCTCATGGAGATAACTCATGCTGAGCAGGCAGGATGATCCTTGCTGCTGCTTTCCCCCGTATTCTCTAAGTTGTGGCCCCTAAACTAGGAGCTTTGTGCCACCAAGGATGAGCAGCTATGCCTCTATGCCTTGGGGTAAAAAAAGTACGCCTTCCAGATTAAGAAATTTAACATATCATCATCTATATCAGTCTCTCACTCATACTACAAGTGTTTATTTAGTCCTGCCAAATCCAGTGCTCTTAGCCTTCATTGGGAAGAGGAATAGACAACAAAAAAATACGTGAACCGATGATTTCATAGATACAATAAGCACTGTAGAGAAAGCAGAAGAGAGCATGGAGGGTGCTGGAGATTTAATATAAAGAACTGTGAGCTGGCCACAGTGGTACATACTGGTAATCCCAGTTACTCAGGAGTCTGAGGCAATAAAATTGCAAGTTTGGGGCCAGATTGGGCAATTTACAAGACTGTATCTCAAAATAAAATTTCCAAAGGGCTAGGGATGTAACTCAATAAGACCCTGGGTTTGATCTCCAGTACTGAGAGAGGGAGAGGAGAGAGAGTGTGTATTTCTTTATATTAAAACAAAAATCTTGGGAGCATCCTGTGTGTCCAGCAACAGATTAATGGAAAAAGAAAATGCGGTATGTGCACACAATTTGGACTCCATTGTGGAGTACTATTCTGCCAAAAGGATAAACTTGATTCATTTGTAGGAAAATAGATGTACCTCAAGACCATAATGTTAAGTGAAATAAATCAGACACACAAGCTTAAATATCTCATACTTTCTCTTATATGAGAAATCCAAAGCATAAATAAAGAGCAAAATTAAAATATGGATAATAGGTAGTAGGGAGATAGATCTTTCTCAAATGGCAAGGGGCTCAAGAGATGGAGGGAGGTGAGAGGGAGGGAAGGGGACCAGGATAAAAAAGGAATTAAGATGTGTTATGTACATGTCCCAACTCCACACAAGGAATGTATATATTATGTACTGCAAATGTACTAATAAAAAAACAACAAAAGAATGGTAGGGAGCATAATGTGAAATCTGAATGAAGACTTGCAGCAGTGGTCTCCTGTTTTCCTCACTTGAGTAGAATTTGTTCCCCTCTGCTCTCTGGCCTGCTTTGACTGCACAGTTTGAAAAGTGCGGATGAGGAACAAGAGCGAGCTTTGGAACAAGCATCACTCCATCACTGCAGGGAATGAGCTGCCTTGTGTCTGCTTTCTTCCAGTCCTCAGTGATTCTTAAACCTTTGAGTTTTGACCCCCAAAATACTCAAAGCATTTTTTTTTTGTGGGTACCGGGGGGTCGACCTCAGGTCCTCGAGCGCCAGCAGGCGCCCGTGCCCCTGAGTGATATCACCGGCCCCTTTTTTCGTATGTGGGTTCCGGGAGTTGAACTCGGGCCCTCGCGCTTGCCGGGCAGGCGCTTAAGCCGCTGAGCCATCTCACCGGCCCTCAAAGCATTTTTTTACATGTGTCTGAAAAATTATATAAAGAAAACCAAGCTCGATTTGACATTACATTCAATTTTTTTTTTTGTGGGTACCGGGGGTCGAACTCAGGACCTTGTGCGCCAGCAGGTGCCCGTGCTGCTGACCAATATCACTGGCCCCTTTTTCGTATGTGGGTTCTGGAAGTCGAACTCAGGACCTTGCACTTGCCAGGCAGGCGCTTATGCCGCTGAGCTATCTCCCCAGCCCTATATTCAATTTTAAAATTTTAAGATTCATGAAAATAATAATCATGGTACCCCAAAGTAAAGTGTAAGCATAACAAGGGCAGAAACAGGATAAACTTTTGTGCTCCAGGGACAGCTCTTCAGGTCCTTATGAACTGTAAATAGTTGGATTTCTTGACAGTGGTAGCTCCTTTTAAAACACTAAAGTTCTACCCTTTAGAAGGGCTATGAAAGTAAGATTAGGTTCATTTATATTTCTGGGAAACTTAAAAGTGATTTCAGGTGGTGACTGTCACCCCGCCACATGAAAAATAGATGAAGGTTAGGAGAGTGGCTAACACTTTACAACTTTTGGCTGAAAGCTGACTGAGTCAAGCATGGATTTCCACCCGAACGCTTCTTCCTTGAGTAACTAACCTAAACCCTTTTATGAACACATTGCACTTTCAATATAGTTTTCTATAATACTCCTTAAAGACTTGAATTTTTTGTGAGTACAAAATGATAGCTTATTTTTACAGCACATATATGCCATTCTGATACAGTAGTGTGATTTTGTGTTTGTTGTTTCTGATCAGCTTAGTCATCTCATATTGGCACTGAGAGACGACGGAAAGAATACCAGACTGGGATTCCAGAGATTTGGTCTCAATTCCACAGATGACACTAGTTAAGGCCCTGATCTCTACAGAGTTCAGATTTTTTTTTTTGTGTGTGGGTACCGGGGGTCAAACTCAGGACCTCATGCGCCAGCAGGTGCTCGTGCCGCTGAGCGATATCACTGGCCCTTTTTTCGTATGTGGGTTCCAGGAGTCGAACTCGGGCCCTCACGCTTGCCGGGCAGGCACTTATGCTGCTGAGCCATCTCACCGGCCCCCAGAGTTCAGATTTTTAAGATGAATGTGATACACTCCCTAAAGCCCTTTATTTCTTGAGTTCCATAATGTATTGACCTGAAGAATGTTTTCAGATTAAGCCAGCTACCCATTGTTAACATCTACAAATGGTGTGTAATGTGTCGAATACTGTATGCTCACAAATGCCTGTTGATACGTTTGTGGACATCTCTTGTAGGCCACGTCTAGGTGGTGTGCATGTCTTAGGACTGCCGCCTCTTACTTAGGAGCATTACCCTCAATTTCATGGCCCTCCCTGCTTTGTTGGAAATACAGAAATTATGAAAGTATGCTTTTATTTGCTACTATTTTATTTTTCGATAAGATGCTTAATGGCTACAAACCAAGTAGTTGCTAAATTATATTATTTGTTAATTCTCTTTCCACGAAGTGATGATGGCTGCCCCCAAGATGTATAATTATTCCCTCCTAATGATATTTTTGTATTTCTGCAGTCTTATCTCTCTTCTTTTTCCTGTCTTTTTTTTTTTTTCCTTGCAGGACTTTCTGGTACCAACAACTGAAATCCTACTCACATCAAAGAAAAAAGGAAGGGGCAAGATTTAGCAGCTCAGAAAACTCAACTAGAGGCAGACCTGAATTCAAGGAAAATTAGATTTGGGGAATTAAGTGACGTGTGGCCCTCCATCTCTCTGTCTTTGTCTCTGAGTATGAGTGTGTGTCACTCGTTTCATCATCTGCTCAACCGAAACCAGGTCCACGGACAGCTGTGACCACACAGTTGTCAGCCTTGTGACCAGAGGCAGGGGAGCTTTTGTCACTGAGAAATGCCAGGGAAGGGCTCTGAGGGGCTGGGCTGGGTCAGGAGCCCACCTCTGTGGCAATAGCTGGAATGTAGTGATCTGTGGCCCTCACTGGCTGCCACGTGTCTGGTTTTTTCTGATCCTCAATGACTCTTAAGCCTTTGAGTTTTGAATCCCAATGATACCCCCCCCAATTTTTTTTTTTTGTGGGTACCAGGGGTTGACCTCAGGACCTTGTGAGCCAGGAGGCACCCATGCCGCTGAGCAGTATCACCGGCTCTTTTTTCGTATGTGGGTACCAGGAGTTGAACTCAGGACCTCGCGCTTGCCAGGCAGGCACTTACACCGCTGAGCTATCTCACCGGCCCCCCCCAAATTTTTAAACATACATCTAAAAAATTATATAAAGGAAACTAAGTTTGATTGGATATTATGTTCAATTTGGTGGAAGGTGGTGATTGGTGGAGAGAAACAGGATGGTTATTGTACTGGACAAAAAATATAAAAGACTACTAAGTATTGTAAGTATAACCAATACTGTCTGAAATCTGAAACATACATTAGAAGGGAAAAAAATCACATATTATCTCTCACCCAGAAAGAACCACATAGGTTTTTTGCTATACTTTCGTTTCTGTGCGTCATCTTTTTGTTTTATCCTATTCTTTCTAACCAGTTTTATAATGAGCACTATCCTCTCACACGAGACTATAATTCTAGAGCTATCGGGGCAAAAATAAATCATGAGAATATTAGTAGAAAATGTGTATGGATATTTTTATAATCTGTGGAGGATGACAGCCATTTAAAACTTGATACTAAATCAGAGTCACAGCAAATGGCTGGTAAGTTGGACAACACCCCCTCCCCAAAATCCTTTATCACAAGACACCATTAAAGTCTTTTTTTTTTTTTTTTTTTTTTTTTTGAGACTGGGTTTCACTATGCAGTTCAGGCTGGACTTGAACTCACTTTGTAGGCCAGGCTGGCTTTAAACTCACAGTGATCCTCCTGCCTCAGCCTCCCGAGTGCTGGGGTTACAGGCATGTACCACCATGCCCAGCCTAAAGTCTTAATAGTACTCAGGAGGCTGAGGCAGGGTGGATTGCAATTTAGCTAGACATTATCTCAAAATTTCAAAGAAGGGCTGAGAAATGTAGTCAAGTGATAGAGTACCCATTGGTTTAATCCCTAGCACACAAAAAAATTAAAATAAGAGCTGAGTAGGGCAGTTGCAGGCCTATAGTCCCAGCTACTTGGGCGGCTGAGGCAGGAGAATCACTTGAGCCCATGAGTTTGGGGCCAGCCTGGGAAACATAGTGAGACTTCATCTCATAAAAATGAAACATAACAAAACAAGTTTTAAAATATGTGATAGAAAATATTTTCAACATGAAACTAAGAATTAATAGGCTGTAAAATAAAAATAATTCAGTATTATTAAAATAATTAGATATATTTTCCTACCAAAAGGTAGCTTTTAAATATTCCATGTTGAGCCAGCTATGGTGGTACACACCTGTAATCCCAGCACTTGGGAGGCTGAGGCAGGAGGATCACCACGAGTTAGAGGCGAGCCTGGACTACATAGCAAGTTCAAGGCCAGCCTGAATTACAGAGCAAGACCCTGTCTCAAAAAAAAAAAAAAAAAAAAAAAAGTCCATGTTACTGAGCATATGGAGAAGTAGGTAATCCTATGAGTGTACCATTGTACATATCTATCTACATGTATGTATACTGTTATGGTATCTATCACAATTTTAAAAGGCACATTTCATTTGAAGCCAGAAATTCTACTTCTAGCTATCCATCTTGGGGGAATACTGGTATGTGGGTCCAAAGAAACACAGAGAAGGTATTTGCTGCAGTACTTATTTTAATAGCAAAATATTGCAAACAGCCTAAATATTCGAGAGGAAAATGGCTTAAAAAGGAGCCGTTAGTAGAATGTGAGCAACTATGCAGACACTGCAGAGAGTGAGGACACTCTGTGCTACAAGGGAAAGGACTTTTGTGGGGGAGGTACTAGGGATTGAACCCAGAGCCTTCCCGCTGAGCCACATCCCCAGGCCTTTTTATTTTGAGACAGGAGCTCACTAAGATGCTAAATTGTCCCGTTGGGCTCAAACTTGCAATCCTCCACCCTCAGCCTCCCAGAGTGCTAGAATTACAGGTATAATCCCTGCCAAGCTGGGAAAAGACTCATTTTTAAGTAACAAGGACAAGTTACAAAATACTTTTTACAACATGATTTCCTTTGTGTTTAAAATGCCCTACAAAACATAGTATATATGTAGTGTGATTTCAAGTGGATAAATGAGAAAGTGAGGACTACCTACGAATCCTCAGAGAGTTAACTCCAACTTTCTTTGGTTTTTGTCTCAAATATTACATAGTTAATTTTAAAACAAAGTGTAAAAAACTCTTCACAGCATAATTTTTACTAAGGAATAGCCTGTCAAACAGTGCCAGCATTCTCTATCTCTTTCATGCTCGTGCTATCCCTCTTCCCCTCCTGAGCTGCTTTGATAAGTGTTCCATCAAATCTCATTTTTTTTTTTGTTGATCTTTAAGGAAGGAAAGAACTTCCCTATGTGTTCAACTTTGAATTCCCCTTCTGCAAATTCTTTTTTTTATCTTTTACTCATTAGCTTAATAAAGTTTTTTCTTATCCTTTTGTTTGAATTGTCCACATTAAAAGTTCTATTGTCATATATTCTGCAAATACTTCCTTAGCTTTGTCATTTGTATAAATTTCTTCATGGCTTTCCCCCAAAACTTTTCAATTTACCTACGGGCCTTTCTTTTCCTTTCTTTGCTGATGGTGTGTATGAATTCTTATCTGTATCCCCCCCTTCCCACGTTTGTGTTAATGACCCGTAGTAGACTTGTCTTTTATCGTTTTTCCTTCAACTGCTGTTTCCTTTAAATTTTTTTCTTGTTGTAAGGAATCATTTCAACAACTATTATTTTGTTTATATGCTTACCTAATATGATTTCCTTACACAACAAGGATGTGTTATTCCTGGCAAGAATTCTTAAAAATTAGTTTTCAGATTTCTTATTTACTTAGTTATTGATTACATGCCTTCCTATCTGTGTTTTGGTTAATAACCATTAGTTGATCCTTTTATCCTAATAGAACTACTTCTGTACTTACATAATAAAAATTGTCATAAGATCTCTAATAAGCAATGTTTTCCAAATCTAACCTCTCCCTCCCTCTCTCCTTCCCTCCTTCCCTTTCTCTCTCTCTCTTCCTCTCTCTCTCTCTCTCTCTCTCTCTCTCTCTCTCTCTCTCTCTCCCTCTCTCTCTGGTGTGTATTACTGGGGACCAAATCCAGGGCCTTCACACTGAGCTACTTCCCTAACCCTTTTAATTTTTTTTTTTTTTTTGTGTGTGTGTGTGTGTGGGTACTGGGGGTCGAACTCAGGACCTCATGCACCAGCAGGAGCCCGTGCCGCTGAGTGATATCACTGGCCCTTTTTTTGTATGTGGGTACCGGAGTTGAACTCAGGACCTCGCGCTTGCCAGGCAGGTGCTTATGCCGCTGAGCTATCTCACCATCACCCCTTTTGATGTTTTGAGACAGAGCCTCACTAAGTTGTCCAGGTGGGTCTCAAACTTGCAGTCCTTCTGCTCTTGATTAATTTTAATTAAGTTTAAATAGTCACATTTTTGGTGACTACCATATTGTGCAGTGCACCCACCTTCATGGCATAATGGCAGGGTTATTTTCTACTTTCCAGATCCATTTTAGGTGAGTCTGGCGGGGCTAATTAAGGAAATAGAAATAACACCTGTTATACTTGCTGCCAATCCAAATCCAAACTACATAACTGTGTATTGTCTCTTCCATCTAATTTTAAAAACCTAACATTTCTGAATTTTTTGCTTATATTTAACAATTCTCTTTTATTGTCTTTTTCTCAGTTCCAGTTAGGCTATTTCCAGGGTTGAGAGTGTTTAGGACATCAGAAGCTCCTAATCTACCCCTTTTGCCTCCAGAGCTATTTTTGCCTATACCATTTTAGTTCCTATGTTTGTTATTTTACTCTTAAGCTGTTCCAAAGGAAGAAGCACCTGAATTAACCCCAACAACCTATTATAAGAGTCTCAAAAACCATACAATAAAATGAAACATCAGCACTTGCTGATATAAATGCCCCCTGGGATTTCTTAAAAGCTAGTTGTAAATTTCTCTTTGGTGAAGTTATGCCTGTTAATATGAAAAAAATGACAGTGAGACAGAATTTTGTACAGAGTGTAAAAATTCCTCAGTGCTCACCACACTTACAAGGGGATAAAATTTTCCTTAAATCAGTGTAGATATAATGACTGTTTTTCTGACCTACAACATGCATGGATGAAGAAGTGGGTTTGCTCAGGCTTGGAGGAGGGACAGCAGCCTTGGTGACCTTCCCTTTCCTTCACTACACGTGGACAAGTTATTTGTGATTTTTTTTTCTCATCTCTAGGAGCAATAGTTCAGCTGCGGGTCGACCACTTGCTGCATTTAAACCCCACTGCCCCCCCTCCAGCGGCTCCATCCATCCATGTAGTCACAGCCACTATGGCCCCACGATGTCTTGCTTCTCTTACCACCTGGGGGGCAAAGCTGACTTCAGACCCTTGGCCTAAGGTGGGATTTCAAACAAAGCCTGTGTGAACCCTTTTCCTTACTGTTCCCAGAACTCAGGAGGAAGAAAGAGAAGAATAATAAACAGGAAGAAGAGAGGAAGAAGAAAGGGGAAGGGATGATAAGGGTGAGCAAGAAGAAAAATACAGGCATGATCTTGGGTCCTTGCTAATTTACTATTTATTATATCCAAAACAAAAGGTTTTCTTCTGTTTATCCTAAGTAGCTATTTTCTGTTACTCAATTTTTAGTGAAGAGAATAAATAAGTAGTTGTGGTATAAAAACAATAATCTTTACTTTTTTCTACATCTTTTCCAATAGATTTTCAATACAGATTTCCATTCACCATGCTATGTGTTTTTTTATGTATTTTTTAAAAACACCTCTGTATTACTGTATTATTAGCAATATATTTCCCTGTAAGCCTTAAAAACCCTTCTCATTTTTAATTCATGTTCAGCTTATTGTTCTGAATAATGTTTGTATTCCTTTTATATACATTGCAAATAGTCATTCCCTACCTAGAGTATTTATATTTTCTAGAATCGAAAATCCGAAATGGTTCTAAGTATACAAGTTGTCATTATCCAGAATAGCATCCAGCTTGTGTTTCTTAGACCTGTAGATTTTCCAAGCCAGATTGGCTATATAACTTGTGAGAGCCAATATAAAATGAATATGAAAGGCTTTCTGTTCAAAATTATCATGACTTTCAGAGCTGGGGCTGTAGTTCGGTGGTAGAAAACATGTTTCACACACCTGATGCCCTGTATTCAACTCCAGCACACCCTCCCCCCAAACTATATGAAGAATTTCAAGACAGATACAGCAGAGCACTAAATTGAGTGTGGACTTTCTATGGGAACCCCTGGATGATTGCACATGGACACACCCATGATGCAGGCCCTGTTTCTTCCTTTATTATGTCACACTGGGACTGCTGAGTATAATACCCTTGAGGCAAAACTATGTGTCTTAGCATTCATCCCACTTCCTTCCTTGATTCTTCTCTTTCTTTGGAGGAAAATCCAATGTAGGGATTGAGTCTTACTTTTTTTATACCTATGGGGAATTCAGAACCCATCTGTGTTAGGAGGACTAGGGAGGGATCTTGTTCAAGAAATACCAAGAATTTTGAGTAGAGGTGGTATATGACTCAGTGTGTGTTGGGCGGGTCATCCTGGCAGCAGACGATAAAGGGGAGAGCATGGATTTGAGGAATAGATACAAAGCAGAGGTCAACAAAAGCTGGTGACCAACAGGATATGAGCAGAACAAGAAACAAGGAGTGAAGAATTGCTTTGAACTAAAGGGACTCACTGGTTTTAGCGATAGTCACTGAGGTAGGGGAAGCAGGCTTGGTGAGAGCACAATACCATTTGGGAAATGTTTCATGTGAGTTGCCCGTGAGTATCTAGGTTGAGTTATATAATCATTTCTTGACGTTTAAGGGATGGACATGAGGGGTGTGAGCTCCCTGGTACAGCACTTGCCTAGCGTACACATGGCCCTGGGTTCAATCCCCAGCACTACAGACACACACAGAAGGGGATAGATCAGGGGAGGGAGTGCTGGTTCTTGCAGATAAATATGTAGGAGTGGTGCTGGTGCTTGGCCTATTTGCCATCAGATCCATTCTTTACTCCTTTCCCCTCTGCTCTTCATCACAGACAAGTTGGCAACCTTTTCAGGCTATTTTCCCCAGGCTCCCTTCTCAGGGGTTGCAGGCTGGGCTTAAAAAATAGATGCTGGTGGGAGGCTGAAGATAGTAAGGTAGAACCCAGGGACTTTCTCCCCCTCTTGTCTCCTCCCAGGCTCTAGTTCTCCCATAAACCAGTAGCTCATTTCCACAGGTTACAGGAGGCCTCGGCTATGGAAGCCCTACCTCTTCCTTTCATCCTTCCAGTCCAGGTGGGTAGTAGCCTCTGCCCTTACTAATTACTATGTTGCCTCAGCAGATTCCTATTTATTTTCTCAGCTCTTCCATCACCTATGAGGATACAATTCCTTATATTTTTAAGCATTTTTGGTTTTCCTGCTTGGATCCTGCCCAGTATAGGAGTCATTAATCTTTAATAATGTTGGCTAGAGTAGTTGAATGTGCCTTGAGATCATAGTGGAGGACTGAAAAGTCCTCTGAATTTGTCAACAAGGTGGTAATGTCAATGGGAGGATGAAAGCCAGATTCCAGCGGGTTTTTTAAATGTCTGGGAACTGAGGAAGTAAGGAGTGAACATTTCAGGTTTTTTATTTTTTAGAAATGTAACCAAGGAAGGAGTAAAGGAGGCAGAATGAAGAGAAAATATTTTTGAAGATGTGAAAGACTTGGATATCATGAACATAAAAGAAGAAATAAGAATTAAAAGGGAAAAGTGAAGAAGACCTCCAAGGGCAGTAGGTGTATAATCCCAAATGGAATGGCTTTGCATGGGCAAAGGGATATTTATCTACCTTCTACAGGAGAGAGGGCCTCTACATGGATGTAGATGCTGATAGTGTTGGTTCCCAGGGGCCAGAGAGTATCACCAACTAGCCAAGGGTTCTTTTGCTCAATTTAGATGGAAATCACCAAACTGGCATGTCATCAGACAAGCTCCAAGGAGGTCCCCCAAAGACAAGATGGGGACCCTGATTTGACCCACCACCACCACCACCACCACCACCACCACAGAATAGACGACAGCTGTCATCATGAAGGAAGGACTTCAGGATGCATCGGTGAAAGGTATAGGCAGATTTATTTGATGGAGTTAGAAAGTAAGAGAAAGTAGGAAGAGGCTTTAGCTTGAAGAGCTAAAGGAAGCACAGCTCAAATGATCAGGAGAAAAGAGCAGGACCAGGTTTTATGGCTTCTGTCTGGTGGCCTAGGGGTTGGCAACTTTTCATTGGGTCATGAGCATGGCCTAATGTTTTAGGGGATTTCCTCCCTGTGGGATATGGATTATGGGCATTCTCACCCTTGAGACACCTGGCATCCCCTTGCTGTGTAACCGGTCCTTGCAATAAGAGTAGGGGGAGAAGGGGAGGGTGCATTTCATACACTGTTATTGAGAAAGAATAGTTAAAAAGATGTCTTCATCTTTAGTGGATAAGAGGCCATGGATTAAGGCACAAGAATCCATGTCCCCTGTCCCATGAAGATTCCCATCCTATTTCAACAGGAACTCGATTTAGTTCAAGGGCTTCTGTTTTCTCTGTGAATATTACCATGTGTTGGTGAGTTGGAAAGCAGTGGAAATTGGCAATGGCTCTGAGAGGAACGGAAGAAGTAGCAGAACAAGTCTAGGCCAAGACATGGCATGATGAAAAAGCAGCTGACATTGGTTCCCACAAGTGGGATTTCCCCTGAACACTGTGATCATCTCCAGTTTCTCTTGGAGTGAAGAAAACAAAGACACTGGCTACAGAGTTGACCTTAGAGTACAATCTATGGGCCAGTGCAGCAGCAGCGTCTGGAAACCTGCTAGCACAGCAAAATCTCTGCCCATGCCACAGACCTTCTGAAGCAGAAGACCTATGGGTAGAGGGGTGGGGAGCCAGCAATCTGGTTTTAGAAAGTCTCCAGGTGATTCTGATAAATACAAATCAGAGAGCAACTGCTAGGCCAGTGATGGCGAACCTTTCAAGGCTTTCAATAACAAACAGCTGCGGCATGTGTGCCACACGTTCTCCGCCACTGCGCTGGACCATTGTGACCCAAGGTGTGATCTGCAATGCAGCAGCATCAGAATCACTTGGGGCTTCTTAGAAACGCAAGACCTCAGCTTTCCCCCACCCCAATCAGAATCTGAGTCTAACAAGATCTCCAGATGGCTGGTGACTCATTCTCCCCAGGGTTATTTGTAGATAGCCAGTGGATTCCTGAAGCCCTAAAGGAGAGGATAACTTTTAACGGAGTATGTTCAGATCGAATTCAGATGGCAGAAGATATATCACATTTGAAGGCTGAGAACACTGACACCTTTCAAATGACACCATATAGGTTGCACTACCTGCTGTCTCCTTTCATGGAGTATACTTGGGACCAAAGTTCAAACATGCAGCACGGAACAAAGTGCAGCCCTGAAGCCTTGTCCTTCAGTAAAATGTGTCTACCTTGTGTCCTAAGCTCTTTGGTGGACCTTGAACTGCCTGGATTGTTACCCAGCTCCTATGCTTAGGATCTCCCAGTCTAATGGATGACACAGATGTGTGCACACAGCATACAGTTCCTCTGGTGTGGACACAATTATCTGTGAGGGAACGGGGGGAACAGGGAGCAGGGAGCCAAACAGCCAGGGCAGGGGAAGGGAGGCTTGTTGGGTAAGGCTCTACCAGACAATGAGGTGGCAGGAAGGACCTCCCAGGGAGAGGTGGCCTTGGGATAAAAGGCACAGGGATAGCAGAGAGAGTTTGAGGACTCTACCCTGGGTGGTATGAACACATTAATCGAAGTTCCAGGAAATATCATTAAAATAACCATTCTTTTTGAGGTTTCCAGTCTTAAAAACTAGTCCTACTCCTGTGCCAGCATTTAAGGTGTAGAGCTGAGGCTCAGTCACTGTAATGGAGGGACACTGCCGTGGTAGAAGCATTGACACCAGCTCACATCACAAGGGAATCAACAGTCCTGCAAGAGGAGAACCAAGCCCAGGTCACATGGTTTGTGAAGAAAAACTCTCCTGTTGACTCTCTCTTCTCAAGCTAGAAACCGTGATTTCGGTGGCACACATATGGGAACTTATATGATGTCATTTGAAAGGTGTCAGTGTTGTTGGCCTTCAGGTTGCAAACCTTTGACAATCTCATTTATGCATCAACCTAATGCACTAAAGACCCCCCAGCGTGCATGCAGGCTAGCAACCCTGGCCCCTCTGTACCCTGCTGGCTTATATAATCTTTTTTTTTTTTTTCTACGTGGGTACCAAGAATCAAACTCAAGACCTTGCGCTTGCCAGCAGGCACTTGTGCTGCTGAGCGATATCACCGGCCCTGTTTTTTCCTTTATGTGGGTACCAGGAGTGGAACTCAGGACCTCGTGCTTGCCAGGCAGGCACTTATGCCACTGAACTATCTCACCAGCCCTGGTTTATATAATCTTTGCTGCACTCACAGTGAACTCATGCCAGAACAGGCCTGAATGGCTGAGAATTCTTCCCCGAATGCCTCAGTGTTGGACACTGGGCTGTACAGGGTTAAGTTGCTGAACACAGGGACCTCTGGGTGTGTTGCGAAAGAGAATAAACATGGTGCTCTGAAGTCAAGATAACACCACAGCTGAGGCAGCCAAGGACACAGGCTGCCGACACCCCCCATTCCAGAGCTATAGAGCTGCCAACCTTAGAGATAAGACAGTTCTCTTAATTGGCAACATTTACTACTTGAAGAAGCCTTTAAACTGACTCCCAGGGTCCTGCTCAATTCCCACACTTACCTCAGTATCCCCTTCCTTCGTTCAAAAACCAAATAAATATGGGCCTCCTGGAGAAGTTCTTGGTCTCAACTCCCAGGGAATCTCGAACTCTATTAGAGGGTTTTGATCCTCCTGGAGCTCTAAAATCATACCACTTGTCTCTTATTTAAGCCTTCACCATCCACTCATTTAGGAGATTGGGGCTAGGCCAAGACCCTGATATCTCAGCCTTTCCACCATTGCAGAAGATGGGCATGTGTTGCAAGGCCGAATATTCCGCTTCAGTGATCTTTAGCTTTTACCCATTTATGCTGAGATACATAATGTCTGTTACTTCTAAAACTCATCCTTTAAGAGGCAGTTTTCTAATATTTGGATTTTATAGCCTCTTTCATTTTATAAAGGTGCTTGCTCAAATACTTAAATTTGAACAAAATGTAGTCTGAAGCAATCTCAGTCAATTCTAGTTTGAGATGTTTATAGTGGCCACTTGATTCAATCAGTAAAACTAGGAGGCAAAGAAATTTAATTTAGACATGGCCATTTTCTAGAGATCACCAGAGATGCACAGCACTCAAAATAAAATCTCTATACATCATCTTACAAAACAAGACGGTGCATGATCCAGGTGTGGAGATCACAAGTGGTGAATGGATTTTCTGTGGTTGGGATAAGTGGCATCCACAGATCCAAAAATTGCCATAGGTCAAACAGCTCAGCTGAAAGTGAATATGACATTATCTGGAGAACGATCAGAAGACTCAAAAGGTGATTCTAATAATGGAAAAGCCCTCATGTAAAAGACCCGTGTGGGGAGTTTGAAGAAAATAGACTCAGTGAGTGTAAGAATGGAAAAAAGCAAACTTAAATGATTATTTTATAAACTGCTTACTTTTAAATATTTTTTCATAGCTTATTGAATGAATAGTTTCATTACTTAGTTACACACACTATGAGGTAATAAAGTCTAGTTCAGTGTACCTGTCGAGTAGCCAATTCTTATATTTGATATTCTCCTGCACACTTACACATTTAATTAGGTTTCTCAAACTTAATGTGGTCAAAATAAAATTCTTGGTTTTCTTTTCGAACTTGTTCCTACCCCAGTTTTACTAATTTTAATACCTGGCAACACAATGTACCTAGTAACTTAAGACAGAAATTTAGAAACGATTAATGACTCCTCTTGTCTTCCCATATCCCAATTTTATCTTTAAAATACATCCTAAATCCAACCAATCCCCCCACGTTGTCCACTGCAATAGTTGTCTAGCATCTCTCATCTCTAACTTGGACTACCATGGTAACCTCCTAACCCTTCTGATTGCTTTCACTTTTGCCCTCCCACAAGTGAACCTCCATATAGCAGCCACATTGTCTGAAATGCATAAAAGTCTGTTGCTCTCCCCATTCAAGAGGCTCCAGTAGGTACCCATCACACTCACAGGAAATAGAAATGTCCTTTCCAGGCTAGAAGACCCCATCTAATCCAGCCCTATCCACCTCTCACTAACCTGCTCTCCTTTCCCCCATTGCTGTCCATACTACCTTCCCACTCTTCCTTGTTCACACCAAACTCATGCTGATATCAGGCCATCACACTTCCAGTTTCCTCTACCAGAGGGCTGTCCTTGCGACTTCAGCATGACCTGCTAGTTTCTGAGCTTCACTCAGGCAGCTATTCAAATATCGCATCTTTAAAGAGACCTTTCCTCACTGCCCTGCTAAAATTGCACTCTAAATCCGATGCCTTTTTTCTTCACAGGGCTTATTACCAGTAGCTCCATGAAGCGGAGATATTGTCCACCTTGTTTGTTCCTCTGGCCCTAGAATAGTAGCTACCATTTATAGGTGCTCGGTATTTCTTTCCAGAATTTAAAGTAGTACTTGACTGCCCATCTTTGTTCTGATAAGGTTGATTATCCACTATAGTGGTCCACCAGTCTTATTTTTGAATCTTTTTGTTGGAAGATCCAGTGGCTCTCAACACTGACATGCATCAGAATTACCTGAGGAGTTGGGTAAAAACACAGATTAATGGTATGGTTTCTGATTCAGAAGATGTGGGGTGGAGTCTGACAATTCGCACCCCCACAAATTGCAAGGTGGCACTGGTGTGGCTGGTGCAGGCACCACAACTTAGAACGTAGGGAGCATCTGAGTCAAACATCTTCTCCTGCACTGCCACTTCTTTTCTCTCCCCAACCCCTGTTATTCTTTTCTTCAATCATGTGTAGCATCATGGGAAGCCGGGAGGACTTGCGCTACTCCACACCAGAAGGACAATCTTGTGATTGGAAACAGTTGAAGACTGAGGCCTCTGCTCTCTCACTCCCCTGATTATGAGCTATAGTAGAAGACTGCAAAAAGTCTTTGTGTGGGGGGGGATGTGCTGTTTGTGGAACATTATGCATTTTAATTATGCATTTTAATTATGTCAAGGTTGTAAAGGAAATGCTTTCCACCTCATGTTCCTCCAGGCTTTGAGCCAGTGCTTTCCGTGCGGTGCAGAATATGTCAGGGTCATCAGCACTAAAAGGCTGTGGTTCACCACAGTCAAGCAGGCTCTGCCTCGCAATTGCAAGCCTGGGCATTGACAGATGTTGAACTTCGGCCCCAGGCTGTTCAGAGGGAGAGAGAAGGAGATCCAGTTCTTCTGCTGCAGATAGGAGACCTGTTATTTATTCACTGGATCACGGTCGGGAGAACTTTCTGATTTTGTGTGTGTATATGTTAGGCTTCCACTTAGATGGATCTGCCTGCTTCGGGTTCTTCCCTATCCCCCAATCTTTTCCTTGTACATTCAAAATTGAGTGATGAGTCTGAGGCCCATTTTCCTTCATCTTGCTTCCTGATGGTCTCCTACTGCTCATTCCCCAAAAGAAAATCATAAAAGCACTGAGAATGCAATTGTCCTGGGAGTATGACCCATTAGATAATTATTATCCATCAGAATTTATTTGTGATGGGGTAGGCAAGTTCTTCGCAGGTCTTTGAACTCAGGAGAAAGAAGTTTCATGGTAGATTTGTGGTAGTGCGGGGGTGTAATCAGCAAAAAATATGTCAGATAAGAGACACTTGGGATGGACCTGTCCTGTATCTTGACTGTGGCACTGATCACACAAATCTACACATGTGGTCTAATTAAGTACACACACATACATACTGCATGTAAAACTGATGACATCTGAGATAGATGATATCATGTCAATACCCTGCTTATGACTGTGCTACATATACCAAGATGTTACCATCGGAGAAAACTAGATACACTTACTTCTTACAAGTACTTATGAAACTGCAATGATTTCAAATTAAATGTTCAGAAAAGAAATGCTACAGGGAGGGCGGGTCTGGCTGTTGTCAATGCAGAGTCCTGGATGGCTCTGGAAGGACTTTAGGAGTCTAGAGAAGAGGAGAGGATCCATCACCTGCAGGGAAAGGGCCCATCTTCCTCCTAAGAGAACCAGATGGGGCAGGTTCCTAAGGAAAATTTCATTTTCATCCTGTCTTTAAGTGATGCTGTGAAAAGAATAGTGTTTCACTAAGCCTTAATTTCTAGAAGCTGAACCCATCAGATGCTAAAAGCAATAGTCCCAAGAGAAGACATTAGATGCTGCCAATGGCCAGTTTCATGAATTGTCTCTGTCCCCCGCCATAGCCCTCCAGGTTGGTGCTGTTACATTTTATAGATGAAGAAACTGCAGCACCAAGAGATTGTGACACATAACCGGCAAATGGCAGAGTGTGCATTTGTCTGATATGCTCGGCAGTAAAAAGCAGCATAAACACGGGCACTCACTATGTGCCAGGTACACGTTCTAAATGCTTTCCTCTTCATGAGGAAGACTGTGGCCTAGCATCATACCATTATTTCCGGAAAATTATATTTTGGCATCAAATAACCACTTTTGTTTTCTGTATGCTTACTGTCAGCCACTTGACATAAATTATCACATTAAAACTTCACAGCAAGTGTGGATGTATTATTGTCTCCACTTAATTGATGAGAGGGAGAAGTTGCCTGTCTTGCCTGAAATCGCAGAACCACCACCCAGAACCAGAAGGTGCTCAGGAGGGCAGACTCCACGGCTTCGGTTCTGAGCTCTGATGCCTTCATGCAGAAACCTCAAGGTCATAGTCATTTCTCCCAAAGATGCTCCTTATACCACTGAGGGGGCAGGAATCTGTGTTAGTTTGTCTGGTGTGTAGCAGATACAGATCTTATGTATTCATTTTGAAATGTATTCATTTTGGAACTTTCCTTGCTATGTTAACCTATTAAATACTCAAGGCTTGGACACATTCTTTTTACTTACATGGTTCAGTGTACAATAACAGCCTTCTCTATTTAATGTTTAATAAACACGTTTTAAGGTCTGGGGCGTGGCTTGGTGGTAGAGCGCTTACCTAGCATGAGTGAGACCCTGGATTCCATTCCCAGCACGGGGGGGAAAAGGCTTTCTAATGATGCTAATATTGCAGTTTGAAGTCTGCAGGAAGCAAACCTAACATGTAAGGTCGGCAGGGAGTGTCTCTAACATATAATTACTCTTTGGGTTTCTCTCCCCTTCCTGTCACCTGGCAGCAGACTGAGGCCTTAAACGCTCATCTGTGCGTCCCGAGGCTGAAGAGAACACGCACTCTGATACAGAGACTGCAATCTGAAGTCTTGAAGGGCTTGCTAGGGCAATGTTTTGCACGCAGATGTACTGAGCCACCAAATGCCTTCACGGTGTGCAGGCCACCGGCTCTGGTGCAAAGCGGACACTTTCACTTTCGCCCTGGGCACGTGCCTGCTCCGAGCTCCACGTCCTGGTTTTGCGAGTCGCCTTCGCCGCACTGGCGCGGGTTGCAGTAAACACGCAGCGGCCGGCTCTGAGCTGTCAGTTACTCCACAGGGCCGGCGAGATTTTGGCGCCACAGCTGGGAATGAGGCTTTTGTTCCACAACAAAAACAAGCGCCTGAATGGCAGGGCAGCCGGCGCTCGGCGGGTCGAGGCCCGGACGAAGGAGGCTGAGTCGCAGATGTGGGTGACCTGTCATTAGAGTCAGCTCCCTCTGCTTCTAAACGACCACCCGGAGACAACTGACAAATTAAGGTGACTATTATGCACCAGGCACTAATAATGAGCCAGTTAGCTCTGGTGGAAAATAGCATTGTTGGTGACCAACGGAGTCATTTGCCATACTTTTCGTCTCTCAATCAAAGATCTTCTGTTTTCCCTCGGTGACTGAAAGGCTGTGCTTCTGGCTGAATTAAATTAAATGATGGACTCATTTATGCCAGGAGGAAAAGCCAGGCATTAAATGTTGTGAAAACAGTCCACCGGACTTTGTGGTCCCTGGTTATAACCATACATATAACCAATACATATGACCATATTTATAACCAATACAGAGACAGCTTCTGTTATGCCATGTAATATTTGCACGTTTTGATCCATGCCGAGTTAGAACACATCCACATCTGAGTTGCCACCTACTGAAAAAGATCCTGTGTGAGAACTCGAAGTCAAAAGCCAGATACACTGGGAGCGGATAGTCTCATTTCAGAAGGGATTTTTCAAGTTTCAAAGTATTCAAAAGACTTGAAAGTGGGCCGGTGAGATGGCTCAGCGGCGTAAGCGCCTGCCTTGCAAGCGCGAAGGCCCGAGTTCGACTCCCGGAACCCACATACGAAAAAGGGGCCGGTGATATCGCTCAGTGGCACGGGTGCCTGTTGGCGCGCGAGGTCCTGAGGTCGTCCCCCCGGTACCCACAAAAAAAAAAAAAAAAAAAAAAAAGACTTGAAAGTCACCTCCCTTCCAAAAGAAACAAAACAAAACAAAACAAAACCAAAACCAAAAAAATTTAAAAACCCCAAAAACCAATCAGCGGAGCTGCTATGTAAAGTACCACAATTAGAATCATATTCCTTCACATATAGTCTTGTTAGAATAAAAATAACTCTGAGGAACTAATGAGATCTCGAAGATAGTCATTTGCACCTCAGTATGAATGAGTTTAATTATTTCTTTTTTGGGAGTAGGTTTTCAGGGAGCAGAGTCCAGTTACAACTGAGTTCTTGAAAGGAGGCAGAGGAAAATATTGGTGGAAATAAAAGCAGGAAAAAATGACTCCGGGGCTCTGAAAACATGTTTTTTGCTTCACAATTCTGGGGAAAGACAGCTTTTTAAAGGAGGGGTGTACGTTTATTTTGGTTTTGCAATAGAACAGTCTGCAGTAATGGAAATGTTCTGTCTCTGCACTCTCTGGTATGGTAGCCACTAAGCACATGTGGTTACTGAATGTTTGAAATTTGGCTAGTTTGACTAAGACACTGATTTTTTCATTTTAATTGCTGCTATATTAGACAGTGCAGCTTCGGAGCAATTTAAAAGTTGAACCTGTCCACAGCTGTTCAGGAATAAGGAGTCACATGAATTAGTGTGGTGGGCAGCATCTAAGTTGGCCCAAAGTAATTCCCACCTTCTGGTATTCAGGTCCCTGCATGGGGTCCCTTCATTTTGAACAAGGCTAAACCAGTAACTTGCTTCTAGTGATAGAACATCGCCAAGGTGGTGCTAAGTCTGGGTTACAAAAAAACTCTGGCTCCATCTGGGGCATCCTTGTTGGCCCTGTTGGGCCCTGTTGGTGCTTTGTTCATTGGTGCTGAGGGAGACCAGCTAACAGCAGCCAGCAAGGATGGGAGGCTCTCAGATGGTGACCAGAAGTAAAGGCTGCCAACAGCGGGAGGGAGCTAGGAAGTAGATTCTCCACCCCAGCCTCAAGAGGAATGCAGCCCTGAGGGCAGCTTTGTGGAGGTATCAGGTAAGCAAGGCCTGGGTTCCGGACCCACAGGAGGTAACGAGTGTGTGTTGTTTGCGGTTGCTGAGTTTGGGGCTATATGCAGCAACACATTTTAACATTGTCAGGCTCACTCACAACTCACGTGCACTAGTGAGAGCAAGCTACAGAGGTTTGGATGTGGTCCCAGCGAGTCTCCAAAGGCTCACGTGATGCCCAGGGGCCTGCGGGGTGATGGACCTTTATGAGGGGATGCCTAGTGAAAGGTGCTCATGTCATTAGGGTGCTCCCTTGGGAGGGATGAAGAGATCCCAGCTTGCCTGGCTTCCTGTGTTTTGAGATGCTTTTCCTACATGCACTTCCGTCATTTGTCATGGGGCCTTTGGCAGAGCTGATGCTATGCTGTTTAGACTTTCAACCTCCAGAACTATGAGCTAAATAAACTGCTTTTAAAAAATGAAGTTAGCCTGCTTTGCTTTTCTGTGATAGTGATGAAACATGGATCATTACAGGGCTTCCCTTGATCCAGGAAAACCTTCACACATCAGTGTCTAATGCGATAAAAACTGTCCTTGTTGTCACGCTCTAGTGTGGGCCTTCTTCTGAAGGGGGAGCACAGTCTCCGTCCTTTTCCCTTTTTGACTCTGACACCTTTAACTTAGGGCTGCTTGTGTTGCTCTAGAAGTTATTTCCATTCCAGCCAGCTGCCCAGGGAAAGGCGTGGAGTGGATCCCTTGGGAAGGGACCTAGAGATGAGGCACATCACTTGTGCCCATGTTCTCCTGGCCTCAGCTGAATAATCACCCCCAGCAGTAAATCAGACGGGGAAGTAGCTTGCGTGTCCAGGATGAAGGTGGGCAGACCCAGGAATCAGCTGCCAGGTTTTCCCACAGCACAATATCCTTCGGGCTGGTGAACATCTGGACAAGAGGAGGCCTTTTTATGCCTTTCCAAACCCCAGGATGATACACACAAGGTTCATCAGAAGAAACAGTGATGCTGACAACAGAATTAAGAAAGCAACTGTCTCTGCTCCTCGGTTTAAGATGTCAGTTCACCAAGGTTATCAGAATGCTCTGTCCTATAAGTTTCCATGACACAATCAAAAATTAACCAAAGCAAAATTGTTCAAAGAAAGACATGGCACCCTGCTGGAAATGATGATGGGAAATCAGGAAAGCTTGCCTGTGCATGTTCTAAGAGGACTTCCGAACTGCAGAATGGGAACGGAGCAGAATTCCGTGAGCTGAGGTATCCCTTAGATAGCATTACCAAGGCATCTGCTAGATCTGTTGCTCTGGGGGCCAAGTCTGATTTCTGGCTGCTGTCCCCACATCCCCGTCACTCTTAGGGGCTATAGTGAAAGGAATGAAATGGGAAGAAAAAAAAGGTTTGATTGATTTGGGTTGTTTTAAGTTGAGGAGCTCATGTGTCAATACATTTTATAAATGTCACTCCTCCTTTCATCTCCCTGGGCACCTTCCACCCACCTCACTTCAGCTCAGCCTGTGAGCTTCTTCCCACCCAGGGAAGATCAGAATAGTTAATTTAACTGGGTATGTATTGGTTGGCATTACTTTAGAAAAAGTTTTAGCACCCTGAAGAAAGGCACAAGAAGACAGAAGAAGAGAGAAGAGGGAAAGGGAGGGGTGGCTGGGGAAGGAGAAGAGAGGAGGAGGAGAGAAGGGAAGGGCACATACAAAGGCAGATTTCCAAGGAGCCAATGTGGCTGAAGCTGCAGGGCCCATAATTCGCAGGGCCCCTTCACAGGCTGAGCACCAACCTCCAGAAAGAACCAGAAGCAACAACAGCTCTGGCACATGTTTGAGGCTGGGGTTCTGCCTTAGGCCTGACCTGGCGTATCCCTGAATGTTCCTGATATTGCAATGTGATACAAATAACAAAACATGTCCATTTACACTCTACAATTCAATGTTGCTTTTGTTGTATATTCAGAGTTGTACAATCATCACCCATTATAGTTAGGATATGGAATGTCCCCCAAAGACTCTGTGCTGAAGGTTTGGTTTGCAGCTGGTGGTGCCATTAGGATGTGGTGGAAACTTCAGGAGGTGAGCCTTATTAGGAAGAGGTAGATTATAGAGGGTATGGCCTTGCAGGGTGGCACACCCTGTTTTTTCTCTCTGCTTCTGGGCCACCACGAGGTGAGCAGCTTTCCTCCACTGCACACTCTCCACCATGATGTTTGGCTTTGTCTCACAGCCAAAGCAGCCCAAAGTGATGGGACCAAGCAACCATGGACTGAAATCTCTGAAACTATGAGCCAAAATAAATATCTCCTCCTTTAAATTATTTTTCTCAGATATTTTGTCACAGTGATGAAAAGCTAACTAACACGTCACCGTAAACTAATTTTAGTATATTATTATTCCCCCACAACCCTAAGACCATTATCAGTTTCCCCTCATGCCTGCCCCAGACCCCTGAAACCCAGATAACCACTAGTCTATGTTCTATTTCCATAGATATTCCAGATATTTCATATAAATGGAGTCATAGAATACATGGTTTTCTGTGACTGGATTCTTTAACATAACAATGTTTTCAAGGCTTGCCCATGTTATAGCCTATATCAAAACTCTACTTCTTTTAATAATTGTATTACAAAATCAGTGACAGATAATAGTTGGAACAAATCAAAATCTTTGACAGGCAAGGCTGAAGGGTGAGATGTCCGTGAAAGCTTTGAAAAGCTGAAATCGCATACGTGCTTAGGAATGAGCTGATAAGGCCCTAAGCTCTGACCTCTGGCTGACCTCATGGCTCTGGCATTAACACGTTTTTCAAATACCTGCTAATATTTCTCATCACAATATTATTATTAGTAACCTCCAACAACTTATTTCAACTTTTTATTGTATTAGAAGGTATAGGAATCATGGTTTTCCTAGTAATTGGTTGATGATGTGGCCAACACGATGTAAATATGCCAGCATTACAAAGCTTTGAAAAGTTTACACACGAGAAGCTGAAATGGCATGTATGCTTATGAATGACCTTGGGGCTCTGGATAAGCAGGAAGTAAAGGCTAAGGCAGAATTGTAAACTGTCTGGATGAATGTAGCAGGCAGGCCCCAACACACATGTGGAGGTTTTTGGTAAAAACTTAGCAATATATATATTTTTTTTGTTTCAGGCATTAAGGAAATCTCTGTCCAATTATTATCTGATCACTAATCCAATACAACAGAGACTTCAAGAGCCACAAAACAAAGAATACAGACATTATAGAATTAGTTCATAAGAGTTATTAAACAAACTGTAACTAAAACAAGCACCAGAAGCAACAACAAACCCTGGGGAGAAGAAAGACTTTGATTTCTAGAGTTACCACATTACAATATTTAAAATGTTCTGTTTTCATAAAAAATTATAAGGCAAACAAAGAAACAAAAATGTATGGCTCAAATATAAAAGGGGGAAAAATGAGGTTAATAGAAACCGTCCCCGAGGAGGACTGGATATTGGATTTAAGTGCAAGGTGCAATCAAACAATATAGTGACTGCTCAGAAATCTTTTTAAATTTTATTATAGTAAAAGATACATTGCCATGAATTCCCCTTACTTCAAACACTTATTCCATTGTTCTTGCCCCTTTCTGCAGAAGTTCTAGAAGTCTTCTTTCATGAGTGTCTTTAGTTGTGTTATATTGTCATGGCTGCCTCAAAATCCTGAATCAATTCAAAATATTTACCCTTTGCAGTAATTTTGACTATGAGGAAGAGCCAGAAGTTTCACAGTGCCAGATCCAGTGAATAAGGTGGATAATGTTTTTACAATCATGCCTTTTCCTTAGATGATGCAGTATTCATCATATTTTTGATTATACTTTGTAAAGATGCTCATGAAAAGAGAAGGTCCAGAATTGCTTCAAAAAGTGGCAAGAATGATGGTGTAAGTATGTTTGAAGCAAGAGGGAATATTTTGAAATTGATCAGTGGCAATGTGTTTTCTACTGTAATACACTATACTTTTTAAAAACACCTTCTGTATTTTTATCACACCTTGAATAAAACAACCTTAAATAAGCCATTTAAAATATATTCGAAAGCTAAAGGAAATCATATAAAAAGCAAAATTATCAGAATGATGTCTTTCCAAGTAGAGAGTATCAATAGAAGATAGAAATTATTATTATTATTATTTTTTTTGGTGGGTACCAGGGGTCGACCTCAGGACCTTGAGTGCCAGCAGGCACCCGTGCCGCTGAGCAATATCACCGGCCCTTTCTTCGTATGTGGGTTCCGGGAGTCAAACTTGGGCCCTCGCGCTTGCCAGGCAGGCGCTTACGCTGCTGAGCCATCTCACTGGCCCCTAGAAATTATATTTTAAAGCAACTAAATAGAAATTTGAGAGCCAAAAGAAAAACAAAGAAATTCTAGAGCCGAAAAGTTACAATAACTGAAATAAAAAGTTCAGTAGAGGAGCTCAGCTGTAAATTTGAACAGGTAGAGGGATCAACAACTTGAATACAGGTCAATTAAGATTGTCCAGTCTGAAAAACAAAGGAAAAAAGAGGGAAGCAAAAAAATTATTAGACTTAGAGATCTATGGGTTACCTTCATATGCATAATGCTAGTTGGAGGAGGAGGAGGAAAAGAAGGAAGAGGAAGAGAAGAAGAGGAGGAGGAAGAAGAGAAAGAAAAGAAGAAGAACAGAGAATATTTGAAAGAATGGCGGAAAGTTAACATTTGATGAAAGACATTTTCTAGCCATCCAAGAAGCTCAATGAACTACAAGAAGGGTAAACTGAGATCCACACTGATAATAATCAAGCTATCAAAAACAAAGATGAAGTTTGAAAGCAGCAAGTGAAAAATGACTCAGTTCCTCAATAAAACCCAATAAGAGGGGCCGGTGAGACGGCTCAGCGGCTTAAGCGCCTGCCTTGTAAGCGCGAAGGCCCGAGTTCGACTCCCGGATCCCACATACGAAAAAGGGGCGGGTGATATCGCTCAGCGGCACGGGTGCCTGTTGGCGCGCGAGGTCCTGAGGTCGTCCCCCCGGTACCCACAAAAAAAAAAAAAAAAAAAAAACCCAATAAGATTAAAAGCTGATTTCTCATGAGAAATTATAGAGGCCAGTGACAGTGGGATGACATATTGAAAATATGTAAAGAAAAAAAAGGTCAACCAAGAATTCTTTATATATCTAGAGTATCCTTCAAAAATGAAGAGAAATTAATAAAAATTGAGTTTGTTGCTAACAAATCCATCCTCCAACAAATGCTATAGCAAGTCCTTCAGGTTGAAATGCAGTAAAAGGACAGTAGATAATAATTAAAAGTCATAAGAGATTTTTGATAATAGTAATTATATGAGATAGTGTGAATATACTTTTTGTCTGTAACTCCTTTTCTTTCTGACTGAAGGACAAATGCATAAAACAATAGTTATAAATCTATGGTGACAGACACAAGATATAAAGATATGATTTATAACAAAAACTTCATAGTGTAGAGGGGGGGAAATGAAACTATGTAGAAGCAAAGACTTGATAAACTAATACTAAATTGATATTGATATGAGGTGAATTATTTTAAGTTAAGAGGTTAATTATAATCAATGAAGCAACCACTAGGAAAATAACTAAAAATATAGTAAAGAGAGTGACAAGGAAATTTAATTGGCACACCAGAAAATACCCATTTAACATAAAAGAAGGAAGTTATGGAGGAAATAAGTAATAAAAGGATGTAAGACATAGAGAAAACAAATAGCAATCGAACCCAGGACCTCATACATTCTAGGCATTTGTTCTACCACTGAGCCACACCCCTATCCCTTATTTTATTTTGAGACAGAGTCTTGCTAAATTGCCCAGGCTAGCCTCGAACTTATGATCTTCCTGACTTAGGCTCTCAAGTAGAGGGGAGTAAAGCCAAGTACAGGTATTATAGCAGGTACCACCACACCTGACCAGAAGTCTCTCTTTTAAAAAATCAGTGGTTACCTAACATTTAAATGATTAACCTCTTCAATTAACAGGCAGAAATTGGCGAAATGTTTTAAAAAACACGATCCAGTTATATGCTGTCTGTAAGAGATTCAAAGATACAAATAGACTGAAGGTAAAAGAATGAGAATGACTCTCCACAAATGGTAAGCAAAAGAGAGCTGATGTTATTTTAACAGCAAACAAATTGGACTTGGCTTCAAAAAGTATTACTCGTGACAAAGAAGGACATTATATAGTAATAAAAGCATCAGTCCATCAAAAAGAAATAATGTATGTATGCTCATACATCTAAAAATAGAACTCCAAAATATTGAAACAAAACTAATAGAATTGAAGTAAAAGATAGGCAATTCAATAATAATTGTAGGAGACTGCAGTATCTCACTTTCAATAATGGCTAACACAGATGGACAGAAGATTAGCAAGAAAATAGAAGAATTGATAAGCCAAGGTACTATCAAGAAATTAAAGAGACAACTTCAAAAGTGGGAGAAAATGTTTACAAATCATATATTTGGTAAAAGTCTAATACCCACAATGTACAACACACCCTTACAACTCAACAACAAAAAGATAGATAGATTCTAATTTTAAAATGGGCAAAAAATTTGGATACTTTTCCAAAAATATATGCAAATGCATATATTTAGATATAAGTTAAAATGATAATGAGATACCATTTCACATATATGAGGGTGACTATAATGAAAAAATAAGGAAAATAACAAGGGTGGATGACTTTGGAGAAACTGGAGCCCTTATACATTCAGGTAGGATTGTATAATGGTTCCATTGCCTGGAAAGGTTTGGCAAATCCTTAAAAAGTAAAACATAGAAGTATTCCCTTATGACCCAGCAATTTCTCTGTTAATATATTTGAAATCAGGTACCAAAAAATCAATGTACATAAAGTAGCCCTCTTTATACTAGTCAAAAGGCAGAAAACATCCAAATGGCCATCACCAGATGAATGAATAAACAGGTAAGTCCATCTATACAATAAAATATCATTCAACCATGACACGGATGAACCTCAAAAACATTACACCGAGTGAGGGAAGCATGACACAGAAAGTCACATCTTATATGGTTCTATTCACGTGAATGATCCAGAGTAAGCAAATCCATACAAAGCAGGTGGCTGGTTACCTGGTGCTGGGGAGGGGAAGTTGGGATTAACTGTGTAATGAGTATTGGGTTTCCTTCTGGGATAATAAAAACATTCTGGAACTTGACAGAGGTGGTGATTGTACAATACCGAGAATGCACTGAATGCCGCAGAGTTGTTCACTTTGAATGGATGGTTTTATGCTCTGTGAATTTCACCTTTTTTGAAAAAGGAATGAAGTACTATTATAATCTACAACATGGATGAACCTTGAAAACATTGTTACATGAAAGAAACCAGATATGAATGGCCACATATTGTATAATACCTTTCATATAAAATGTCCGGAATCGGCAAATCAACAAAGGAGGGGCCGTAACTGACAGCTAACAGAGACAGGTTTTCCCTGCGGTAATGATGGAGACGTTTTGCAGTTATATAGTAGTGATGTTTGCACAGCATAGTAAATACGCTTAAAAACCCACTGAACTTTTCACCTTGAAATGGTAAAGTTTGTTATATTAACTTTTATTCAATAAAAGAGAAAAAATGATATAGAGAAAAGATGCAGGGAAAAGATTTTGTAGAAGAGTGACAGTTAATTAGTAATAGTTACAACAAAACTATGTCAGTTTGGATTTGGGTTTTCAGATTTTTATTATTTATAATTTATTGTGATTTCTTCTTTCACTCTAAATGTATACTCCCTTTTTAAAAAATTTTGTATTTTTTCCCTTAAGAGGCCTCTCAAAATTAATTAACCTTCAGGTCCCACAAAGTCAGGAGGCCACCCCTGCAGTAATAGGTGCAGAAAATCAGTCCCCTGGGCTCTACAATTAAGGAATGCTGTCACCAAGCAGGCTGTGCCCTATTCCAAAGGGACCCCCTCTCAACTCCTCCAGGCACCCCTCTGTCCCACCCCACAGGTCCTCACTCCTCCTTTGTGATGCACTTCTGACAGGGATTCCCTCTACCTTATCTGGCATCTAGTCCCTGGCAATCGCCTGACTACTCTAGAGTTTCACAAACCACTACCTCCAATCGCCCTCCACCTATAGCCCCAGAGCCAAAGGGAACATGGTGGGTTGGAGAGATCAAAAGGCAGCATTATGGCTTTATTATGTTTGAGATGCATTTTGTTTTGTTTTGTTTTTGTTTCTAAATCACTCTGGATGCTTTATCGATAAGAGCCAAAGTAGATAGAGGGAATTCTTTAGGTGGGCACAGGTTGGCTCATGAAACCGGAAGTCTGAAAGCATGGCGGAACCTCAGGGGTTCTGGAAATTGGCTCTAGAAAGCCTGTCTCTTTCTCTCTTCTCCTTCACCCTTTCCCTACCTCATCTCTTCTCTGCCTCCATCTCTCTGTGTCTCTCTCTGCCTCCTTCTCTCTTCCTCCCTCTTCTCTCTCCCATCCCCTCATGTTCTCTCTCTGTCTCTTTCCCATGCTTGACATTACCCTTTGCTCTCTCTGCTCCCTGGCCTGTGCCTTATCAACCTTCCAGTTCAAAGATCCAGAGGAGACAGCTGGAAGCCCGTGTGCCCCACCCAGCCACACCTGAGCCCTGTAAACTCCTTGCTGAAGGCCCATAGCTTGAAGAGGAGAGAAATCATGTGGGGGTGTCCCATGTAGATCTGCTCTCTTACTGCTAGGGTTTTCAGAGAAGAGGGCAGCTGGCCAGACTTCCTGTGGGTTTTTTTTTTTTTTTTTAACTAATGTGTAATTATCTACCTGCTGTCTAATGCAGTGACCAAACACACAGATTTTGAAAATAACCCTGTGGGGGCCAGGCTCGTATTATGTTAAGACAGAACCATTATTTCTTTGGCAAACATATTTACTTGCATGCCTCCTGTGGACTAGGCACTGTGACAGGTGCTGGAGAAACACAAATGGACCCAGACATCAAATTACCCCTCTACTATGGGGGAGGCAGGGAAGTAAAGCAATAGTCCTCCACATCCCTGAGCACTTTATGGGATATTTGTTTTCACTTCAGTTTAACTCAATTCATTTGCCATATTATAAGCACCTTGCCAGAGAACACAAAGATAAATGCCTGGACTCTGCTCCTGAGGAGTTCAGAGTCCCGAAAGGAAGACAGACATAGCAACAAATATTAACAGTACACAATAAGCCAACAAATAAGTATGTAAAACATTCACAGACAGAGAGAGAAGTGGTAATCCCTCCCCACATATTGGGACAGAATAGTGACAGAAGTCTTTGTTGAAGAGGTGGCATCTACTCTGGGCTTTGCAGCACTCTAGGCAATGGGGGTGGGGCACAAAGACACACGATGATGAAGCTCAGTGACATTGCTGGAGGATGGTGACGGTGGAGCTGAGTCGCTGAGAAGATTGCGAAGGGCTTTGTGCCTCCTGGGCAGGAGTTACACAGACAACAGGAAGCTATAAAAGATAGTATGAAGGAGACACTCATGATTAGATGTTGGTTTTAGTGCCAGCACTCTAGCAGGAGCATGGAGGCTGGACATGAGAAGGGTTTAGGGGAACATTTGAGGGCACCAGTAACTGGTTAGATCCACCATGTGAGAGACAAGAAATCCAGAATGAACTCAGGTTTCTGCTGTAAGAAAATGGAGTGGATGAGGACATCACCAATTAAGAGAGATCATAGAAGGAAGAGGGGCAGTGGGAAGGGAGGGAGAGAGAAGGAACCATTTAAATTGAGCAGTCGAACAATTTTTTAGAAGAAATGTTGACATACGTGTCATGAACAGGAGAAGAAAGCAGAGCTGAAATGTATATATGAAATCTTCTAGAGTTTAGGTGTCTGAACCAAGGGAGCTTGGAATTTCCTGAGCAAAGAAGACAGGAGAAGCCAAAACAGAATACTTGCCAGCGTGGTTCATGTAGAATGATTACTGGAAAGGCTTATAAGCCAGAAGACAAAGACTGGAGGGTCTCAAAATTCAGAGAAGAGTTGCAAGTGAAAAGTGGGTAAAAGTATCAATTACTACAGAGTGACCATGAAAAGCTGAAAGAAGGATTTGGAAGTCAGGAAGTTGCCAGAAATTTTTGCCAGTGTATCTTTCCCTGCACTGTTGAGAGTGAAGTAGTGGAGTTATGAGTAGAAATCATTCCATCAAGGAAGTTGACTTCGGGCTGCGAGTGGAGTGGAGTGGTAGACTCCTTGCTTAATGTGAAGAAGAGCCTATGTTTTATCTCCACTACCAAAACAAAACAAAACAAAATACTTGTCTTTGAAGATATGCAGAGAAAAATGAGTAGCTAGAAGGGGGCACTGGGCTTGGGGGAGGGATTTAGAGGTTAGAACCTTGAACGTGATTGTAGATTGAGAAGAAGGAACCTGTTGGAAAAGAAGGTGAAGAGCGAGAGGCCTCCAGAGGGGTGAATCCACAGAAAGGGGTGGATTTCAGAGCAGGGTTGGAGGCATTAATTTTCCATAAAAGAAGAGCACATCTCCATGTGAAATCCTGTGACCATTAATCATGATATGTCAACTTGACTGAGGTGAGAAATGCCTAGCAGGTTAGTAAAGCACAATTCTGGGTGTGCCTGTGGATAATTGACATGTAGGCCAGCAAATTGAGAGGGGAAGAACCATCCCAGTGTGGGTGGCACCAACCAATAGGATTATAGCCTGGATGGACTAAAAAGGGAAAGAAGAAGGAAGTGTGCCTACTTGGAAGAGTTCCAGTCTTCTTCAGCAGGTGTATCCTTTGCTGCTGCTGTCTTTGGACATTGTTCTCCAAGCCTCCAGTTGCTTTTTTCTTTTTCTTTCTTTAAGGTATGAAAAGTAAAAAGGGCCACAACCTTTATTAAAAAGTATGTGAATGCAGGATAATATGTACAGGTGGCACATGGTGCCGATTTTATTTGCAGATATAGAGCTCAAGTTCACAAGTTACACCTTTTCTATAGTCTTGGGCAAATCTTCAACTAATGTACAATTCAGCTGTGCTAGAGTGCTGCCAATGCAGACGTGCACCAGTGACTCTGCAGTGGGCTTCCAGGCCTTCAACCTTGGACTAGTGCTGCATCTTTGATCCTTCTTGTTCTGCAGCTTCAGTCTTCCTGGGCTCAGTAGCTACTGGATCCTTTGGCTCTACAGCATGCAAATACCTCTGATTCTGCAGACAACCATGGTGAACTCTCCCACCTCTGATCCTGTCAGCTTACCTAATAAATCACTTTGCATAATTATACACATACATTTTCTATTGATTCTGTTCCTTTTGAGAACCCTAACTACATAATACAAATTATAAGAATGGCAATGGATAAAGAAAGGGGTTTTTTGTTTGTTTGTAAAATGATAGCTTAGGAATTTAAAACCTGGTGGTCTCAATTACTGAAATGTGAAGAAGACCATTTTCCAGGATGAAAAATCATGGATGGAAATAAGCAGCAGAGGGCAGACTGGTTTTATACCTGCCATGAACACTGATGGAATGAAGCTTACAAAGGAGAACTACCTGGTCACTGGAAACCACTGGTGAATCATCCGCTAGCAGAGACACCTGTCAGCAGCCCAGAGGTCCAAGTGTCTTGCTCACTCTCACACTACGAAACACAGGTTGGATGCAATATGTACTAGATCATCAAATTGCTAGGAGCTCATGCTCTTCCTGCAGATGAACTAAGTATTTAAGTGAGATAAATTAATATAAAACCAATGCCGACAGTATGGTTAAACCATGTAATCTGTGGACTATGCCAGTGGGGACTGAATGCAAAGTTTCTAGCATTAGGTTCACTAAAGACTAGGCAATGGGAAACAGGATTAAATTGCAGCCAACTTACAACAAGGAAGGATGTTTTGAGGAAGAGTGGTGAAATGGTCTACTGAGCTTGGTGGGGAGAACAGAGAATAACCTGCTCTGGTCATCCTTATGAATACATTCTCCTTGGGGAGTTTTGATACAATCTTAAGAGGATGGTTTATCTGATTTCTTAAATTCCCTTTTAGTTCTTTGCCACATTTTGGCTTTAAGAGGAGAGAAGAGGAGAGGAGGGGAGGGAAAGGAAGGGAAAGGAAGGGAAGGGAAGGGAAGGGAAGAGAAGAGAAGAGAAGAGAAGAGAAGAGAAGAGAAGAGAAGAGAAGAGAAGAGAACAGCAGAGAAGAGAAGAGAATAGTAGCTTACGCCTTATAATAGAGACAACATTTAATATTTTGTTTCTTTCCTTTGCTTTTTATCTTACTCTCTTCTATGATGGGTACATTAGAAAGTAGCTTCTGTGTAAAATTATCTGGACAGTAAAGTCAAGTGTGTTATATGTAATTATGAACTGTGTCATAGGTCCCAGCAAGAAAAAAGAGATTTATAAACCCCCATCTTCTACCCAGCTTTGTTGGTTATCTCTAGCTTGATGAAAGGGAATGATACTCATTTGTAAATGCATTTGGCAAACTTACCCTGCTATTGTTTCCATTATTTTGCAAATTACAGACATTGAGATGAAGGCTCTGTAATTTCCTAGCGTTCCCTTTATTCCTGCTTGGAAAACTGGTATTGCCCTGGCATACTTCCACTTTGCTGTTATTTCATTTGAATACAGCAAATTCTTTATTATGATTAACAAAGACTTCTGCTCCATTCCTCTTTGAATATCAGTCTGCTCATGGAGATGAATTGATTTGGAGCCTGCTGTCTCCTTGAATTTCTCTGTTTCGCTGATCTCAAAGATGTTCAAGACAACAGACATCCAAGTATTCCTAAATGACATGTTTTTTGTGTGTTCTCCATTTTGAATTTGTTATAGGTTTAGTAATTTTACCATCATCTGGAACTTTTTTCTCTTCTTTCAATTGTCTGATTCTAAATGTCTTCTTCGCTCATTACTTAAAAGCCTGAAAATATGCAAGTGGTTGGGTTGGGTAATTGTTGGGTCTCAGAAAAATGATACCCTTTAGGGAAAGCCTCAGAAGCAGTTTCTCTTTGACCCTCTCCTGACCTCCCGTCCCTCGCCTCTTCCTCAAGGCAGGGCAAACCATAGAAATTAGAATTCCTCTTCCCCAAGGCAGATCATAGAAACCAAAATCCACTTTCCCCAAAGCTAGATGTAAAACCTAAAAATATTACTTGAAATTTCCTGCCTTTCAGTGTATGTAATTGCTAGCCAAAAAAGAAGTTCTCTGACCTACCTCGACTGAGGATTATAAAAGTGCTGTTTCAGAAGGGTCTTGCCCCATACCTGCAAGAAAGGAATGCTGCACCCAGGCCCAGAAGAATCTGAACAGACGGGCCTTGCGGGTTTCCACCCTCAGTCTGTTTACATTTGTGCATAACCTTTTTGTAAAATCGCATTTCTACATGGGTCTCTATGCTTTATTGAGCCTAAATGTAACAATGGACAGCTTACCTCAGATCTTTGGGTCTTTAATCTGAAGCTCTTGCGTCACGTAAAACTATTATCAAATCATTTTACTATGCTTCCTTTTGTTAACCTGTCTCTTGTTACAGGGGTCAGCAAGCCATGGCCTTTTAGTATGGGTATGACCCTTCCCTTCGCTACATAATCTTGCAATTTTTAAATCTTTTGGGTTTTCTTTTTTTGCTCATACATCATATCTGTCAAGATTTTTACAATATTTTGTAAGCAGCCTTGATTCCAGGTACTTTGGGGCATGTCAATATAGAGATGGTTTTCCTTGAGTAATAGCCATTCACCAGTCATTGTCCTGCTGTTACTTTTCCCAATATCAGGTTTTCTTTCCCTAATTCTTGCCAGGATGTCTACCCAATATAATACTCACTGCGCAGTCTTGCTCTTAGAGCATTGTAATTTAATGTTCACCTAAAACCAGTCATGTTTAGAAGAAATCATACAGAGAGTTCATCTAGGAGGAAAGGACAGGAACTAGCACAGGTGCATAGGAGCCCATCCATATGCAATGTTCTCTCTCATTCTGGGAATTGAACTCAGGGCTTTGCACAATCTAGGCAAGTACTCACCACTGAGCTACATCTCCAACACTTTTTATCTTTTATCCTTTTAATTTTGAGAAATAAACTTGAATTTATAATATAAATCATCAAAGAGCATCTTTGTGGCCTTCTCTTGTCATTCATTCCCTTCCCTCTTTTTTTCTTTTCTTTTTTTTTTTGTTTTTGTTTTATGAGACAGGGTCTTGCTGTGTAGTTCAGGCTGGCCTTGAACTCACTATGTAGCCCAGACTGGCCTTGCAATGTTGGCAATCCACCTGCCTCAGCCTCCCAAGTGTTGGGATTATAGGCATGTGTCACCATGCCTCGCCATTCCCTTCCCTCTTAGCTCTCCTCTACTTCCAAATCCCCAAGCATCTTACCTGCTGTTATGATTTGTATCTAGGTGTCCCCACAAAGCCTCATGCACTTTTAGATGGGGCTTTTCGGAGGCAGCTGAATCTAGAGTTTGTGATTGGTTCATTCTCAAGGGATTGGGGGTGTGAGTGTTACACCTACCCTAGGGCGGGTAGCCTGCATACAATATAAGGGAGGAAAAGAGGCTTGCTCCTCCCTTTTGCTCTTGCTGCTTTTGCCCCAGCTGTGAACGGTTGCCCCTCTGCCATGTGCCACCCTGCCTTGGAGCCAGCCAATTATGGACTTAAACCTCTACAAACTGTGAGCTAAATAAACCTTTCCTTCCTTAACTTTGGGTGTTGGTATTTTGTCTCAGCAACAAGAAATAAGTAACTAAGACACCTGCCCTCACCGCACAGGCTTTTTCTGAGCTTGCACTCTTCAGACACCAGAGATCTAGATTTCTTTCTCCACCTTTACCACAACCCACATAGTAATATATTCTATTTTCTTCAGCAAGCACCGCAGTCCAGGTGATCTGCATGGTTGGATGCCATGAACCAATGCATCATAAATCACAGAATACTCTCGAAACAAATCTTCAGGGAGCAATCTGTGTACCAGGTAAAAAAATGCAGCTTGGATAATGGCACATTCCTGTAATCCCAGCACTCTGGGAGGCAGAGGCAGGAGGATCATGAGTTTGAGCCCAGCCTGGGCAATTTAGAGACTTGGCAAGAACCTGTCTCAAAAATTTAAAAGAGCTGGAGATGTAGGTCAGTACAAAGGCCCTGGGTTCAACACTTAGTACTGCAAAAGAAAGGAAGGAAGAAAGAAAGAAAGGCAGCTTCTTGCCTATATTCCCTGTCTTCAGGGAAGCTGAGGCAGTAGGATCGAAAGTTTGAAAGTTTGAGCCCAGCCTGAGCAACACAGTGACTTAACAAGATTGTGTCTCAAAATACAAAATAAATAAATAAAGAATAAAAAGGGCTGAGCCTGCAGCTTCTCTGACCAACAATGAGTTTGAAACCTAATGTTATAATCCAATCCTTGCTCTCCTATCCTATGAATATTCTAGCTGCTGCTGGTTTTGTATGGCTAGGCAAAAAAGTATATGACTGGGTGTAAGGAGAGCTATGATTCTCTATCTCTGCCATCATCTCATTGTGTGTCTTTAATCTAGTCATTGAATTCTTTGGGGCTCCTGTTTTTCAATTTGAAAAAACAAGGACATTTCGTTATATTTTCTTCAAGTTCCTCTCAGTACTGTGATTCAGGTATTAACTGTCCCAGAAGTATTTGCATTTTCTAGAGGATTCTTGAAGCTTTCAAACATAAATCATCAGTGTTCTGAAACTGAGCTTTATGACAGCAGGAAAGACATGCCTGGTTTGCTAGGATGAAGGAGAGAGAGAACAAAAGGGCTATCTCCAATTTTACTATTCGTATTTCCTTACAACTGCAACTCCAAAACAAATTCCTTTTCTCATTAGACAAAGAACGCGAAGGGCCTATCCGCCACGCCAGCATGGTGCAAGGGCTTCCCTGCTGTCTTTTGATATTTGGCCCAAACACAAGACAGATGTCTTCCTGGTGCTTATGGAGCATTACCAACTCCGTGCTCAAATGCAGCCACATCAACTTCCCCAGGAGGGCTTCAGCCTAAAATGGAGCAAATGGCTGTACTTTTTCTCCTTTTCTTTTTCTTCAGTGTTTGGGATGGAGCCCTGGTCCTTTACACTGAGCCACATCTCTAACCCTACTGATTGAGTGACCAAGACAGGGCTTTACTAAGTCAGTAAGTTGCCCAGGCTGAGCTCAAGCTTCATGATCCTTCTGCCTCAGCCTCTCAGAATGCTGGGATTACAGGTGTGGGCCACCATGCCCGGCTCCATATTTTCTCCTTGGGTAAACAAGCACCCTGTCTCCACCCTGCACAGGGGCTTGGTGGTTTTTTACTGAATGGGTGTGATTCTTTGTATTTCTGTCCCTTGTATTGATGCAGATACCTTTGTATTGTGACCCCAGTTACAACTCACACCAACGAATGTTAGCAATGATATAGGTAGTTACCACTCCTTGACTGTTTATCCAAAAGAGACAATACTTATAAACACTTTTAAAATGCTACCATTTAATTTCAATAAATGTATGGAAGAAATGCATTTTTCTCTTCACTGTAGATGAGGAAACTGGACAATGAGAAGCTCAGTAATGTTCCCAAAACCACACAGCTGGTAAGAGGCAGTGCTGGGAAATGAACCTGCACTCATTTTTTCTCAAAGTTCTTGTTACTAAAAGGAACCTTGAAAGAGAAGATTTTTGAGAGTATGGGCAGATCATCTGAGGAGTTGGAGGAGGATAAGCACCTATTTATCTAAATTCACTGCAACTTGGGCCTATTTAAAAGCAGGAAATAGAAGGCATGAGTGTTCCCCATAATATTTGCAGTTCATAAGTAAGAAATTAGCAATCAGCCCCTTTTCACGTAGGACACAATAATAGACATTGGCGCAGTCTCTGCAATTTGGTTATGTAAAGAAAACAGGAAACAAGCCCATTTCCACTGCGGCTTCAGTCCGAGGCTGGCTGGCATCTGCCGACTGAGGGCTCCATTTCCTTGTCAATATTGTATTTACTATCTTGGTCACATGAGCAGAGACAGGAGGATGAGTCACAGTTAACTGACTGCTAAATTGGGAAAATGTAATCCATTTGTTTCCTTCAAATTAGATTCCCCCAAAGCATTTTAGAGTCCTTTTCTTCAGCAACCATAGTCACAACCTAAACAGCAAATGCACTCCCAGACTGTGCTAATCTGACTCTCTATGATATGAAAAGAAATTTTCATTCTGTAGCATTCTCTTCCAAAGTTAGGAGGATTTTGATCATATTCATCTTCACCTGTAAACCCCGAACCTTGTCCACCTTGGCTTTACCCATGTCCACCCCTCACTGCTTGCTTACTTTCCAGAGCCATCAAAATATAATTTGGTTGGATAATTTCTATTTCTAGAAAGCCATGGATACTTGGGGTAGAACTTAATAAAGATCAGATCAGTAGCTCTGCAAGAAATCCATTGGATCGTCCAGTGCAACATCCTCATTTTATAGATAAAGGAATCAGACCAAGCAGGTCTTAAGCAACTTCATGAACTAAGGTTTCTGGATGCTCATTTGGGCCATACAGCTCTGCCCCCTTTCCTGTACCCATGAAAATACACATGATAACCAGTGTCACCCTGGAAACCCTGGTTTGGAAGTGTCAAATCAAACAAACAAGGCAATAAACAAACTGACAGGTCCACCCATTGCCAGCCAGGCTATTCCAAAGTGGGATACCTGGGTAAAGAACCTGGTGCGCTCCCATAGAAGGTCATTTGGCTTAATATCCTAATCTGTACCCATTCGTTTAATTTCCTTATAAAACCTGTTGACTTGACTCGGAGTCTGATTTCTCATCTCACCTACATTTAGCAATAAGTTCACAGAGACTTGGATTTCTTCAAGCACAGACACTCAATTGCCTGTTTGGAGCTTTATTTTCAGGGACTGCTGCTGCTCTTTAGAAACCACTGATGACGTTTCTCCAAATGCATAGGGTTGTATTATTTCCTTTTGTCCTGCACAGGAGAGACTCAGGTTAGCCCGTGGGTAGGAGCAGCCCTCAGCAGTCACGTTGGGGCAGAAATGGCTACCCCCAGAAACCATCTTTTCTCCTCGTGGCCATCATTCTCATCTTGGTCTCTTACATTTATGCTGAGCACTCAGGTAGGGTCTTTATATCAGTATATATAACTTAGTGTTCACATGAAATTATCGTACTAAGTCAGTGTTTAAGAATGTGGCCTGGACCATATGTAACACGAAACTCCAGCCTGAAACAAGGAGTTTGACTCTAGAGCAACAGAGAAGCACTGCCACTGTGTGTGACCTTTGCAAGTCACCCGAAGTCATGCTTGGACATGAAAGTTCACTTTTGTCTTCATTTCCTCTCCAGCTTAATGGTAACAATAGGAGGGTTGTTGTAAGAGTGAAATGAAAAATTTCATCATCTATGAAAAGCCCTAGAGCCATGATAAGGATGTGGCAAACTTCACTTTCTTTCCTTCTGGCAAGGAGAGCCCTGGAGTAACCTGAAGGAATGATTTATAGTTTTTTTTTTTTTTTTTTTGGTGGTTCAGTGGACCTTTAGTGAACCCAGGGCCTTCATATTGAGCTACATCCTTAGCCCTTTTTTATTTTTATTTTGACATAGGGTCTCACTAAATTGCTAAATTGCCCCATTTAGGCTAGAATTTGTAATCCTCCTGCTTCAGCCTTTCATAGTGGTAGGATTACGGACTTGCAACACCACACCCAGCTTAATTTATATTTTTTTCATGGTAATTTTGAAAACACTGGGGACCAGTCTTCATGGGTGGACATTTTGGGGTAAAAGTATAGACCTCCTTTTAGCCATTTTCAGGAAGCAGGGATTTGTGTAACAAGGAGCCTCAGCCCAGGAGCTGAGACCGTCTGGCTGCTAATCTCAGCTTGCCACTTGTTCCCAGTGTGCTCTGAACTCACTGTGCCTCTGTTTTTTTGCTTACAAAATTAGATGCAGATAACAGAAAGCCAAACCTCCAATTTAAAAATTGGCAAAGGACTCATCTAGATATTCCTCCAGCAAGGGTATACAAATTGTCACAAAAAAAAAAAAAAAGAAAGAAAAGAAAAGAAAAGCACATGAAAAGATGCACAAACATCATTAACCACCAGAAAAATACAAATCATAACTGCAATGAGATTCCACTTCACACTCAATAGGATGGCTATAAAAAAACAAAAAAACTAGTGTTAGCAAAGATGAGGAGCCATTGGTAGCCTTGTACCTTGGAGGTGGAAATGTAAGATGAAACAGCCTTTCTGTAAAAGTTTGGTGCTTCCTTAAAAAGTTCAATATAGAATTAGCATGCCAGTCATGGTGGCACACACTTATGATCTCAGCATTCTGGGAGGCTGAAGCAGGAGGATCACAAGTTTGATCACAGCCTGGGAAACATAGCCACTAATTGAGACCCTATCTTTAGAAGGGAGTGGAGGGGCAGAGGATGTAGCTCAGTGCAAAGGCCACGGGTTCAATCCCCAATTCCACTTCTAGGTCTATATCTAAAAGTATTAAAACTCAAGTGTACAAGCAAAAACATGTTCATAAATGTTTAAAGACACAACATTTATATTAGTTAAAAGGTGGAAGCAACCTAAGTGTCCATAAACTGGTGAATGGATAAACAAAATGCAGTATACCCGTGCAATGGAATGTTATTCAGCCATGAAAAAGAATGAAATACTTTAACATACTACAACATGGATGAACCTTGAAAACAATGCAATATGAAAGAAGTGAGACACAAAAGCCATACAATATTGAATCATATATGATTTAATGTATATGAAATATTCATAAAGATAATTCATAAGGACAGAAAGTTGATTAGTGGTTGCCAGGGGCTGGTCATAGGGGGAACTGGATTAACTTCTTAATGGGTACAAGCTTTTATTTGGTTGGAAATGTTCTAAAACTAGAGAGTGGTAACAGTTGTACAATATTGTGAATGTACTAAATGCCACTGAACAGTGTGTTTAAAATGGTAAATGTTATGCTGGCCTTAGTTACTTTCTAATTGCTGGGAAAAAATACCTGACCCCCAGAAGTTTAAGGAGGAAAGATTTATTTTAGCTCACAGTTTGTAGAGGTTTCAATCCACAGTCAGCTGATTCCAAGTCAGGATGGCACGGCAGAGGAGAAACAGTCCATGGCAGGGCAGGAAGGAGGCAGCAAGCAGCAGCCCCTCTTCCCCTTTTATCCCATTCAGGTTACAAGCTTATTGCTTGGTGCCATCCACACCCAGAGTGGGCTTTCCCATTATCAACACCTAGAACTATACTAAACCAATCAGTAGACTAATTTAGTTATCACACACCCTTAATCCATGTTCACACACCCTAGATCCAGCCACCTCACAAAAGCCCCCACTGTGAGTTCACGAGGCTTCAGGATGGGGAACATCTCCATACAAGCCATAATATATGCTATGTGTATTTTATCACAATTTAAGAGAGAGAGAGAGATCATTGTAGCATATCACATAGTGTTTCAGTTCTTAAGTTACATATTAAGTACCAGATAATTGTTATCAATGATAGTATTTGTGATTTTTTTTTTTTTTTGTGGGTACCAGGGGTAGAACTCAGGACCTCATGCACCCGCAGGCGCCCGTGCCGCTGAGCGATATCACCGTCCCTTTTTTCATATGTGGGTACCGGGAGTCAAACTCAGGACCTCGTGCTTGCCAGGCAGGCGCTTATGCCACTGAGCTATCTCACCAGCCCCAGTATTTGTGATGTTATTCATGATATATCACCTTGAATGGATTAAGAAATGCTTAGTAGATTAGTAAATCACAGTTTCAGGTGTACCTGTGGATGACTGACATGAAGGCCAGCAAACTGGGGGGAAGAGCCATTCCAGATGTGGGTGGCAACAACCCAGGATTGTAGGCTGGGTGGAATCAAAAAAGGGAAAGAAGAAGGAAAGTGCCTATTTTGAAGATCTCCAGTTTGAGCAGATATGTCCTTTGCTGCCATTGCCTTTGAAGATTGCTCTCCAAGCCTTCGGTTTCTTCAGCTTCCAATGCAGACTCACCCTAGTGGGTCTCTAGTGAGTTTCCAGGCCTTTGACCTTGGACTGGTGCTGCACCCTTGACTCCTCTTGTGGCTTCTGTCTTCTTGAGCCAGCAGATCCTGGATCCTCCAGCTCTCCAGCAAACACTCGGTCACTGTGGCTCTCCTTTCTCCGATCGTGTGAGCCTACCTAATGAATCCCTTTGCATAATTATATGCATATTTTCTATCCATTCTGATCCTCTAGGGAACCCTAATTAATACAGCATTGACAAGAACAAAGACTAAGAAAAGAGAGAAAGAGAACCTGAAACGTCAGGGTTGAAAAAGTGGACTAGGGAAGAAATGAATTGCATCCTGGGAGGCCAAGACACAAAGGTTAAGTACAGGAACTGTAGAGGAGGATACAGAGTGGAAAGTATGGATCGAAAAGCTATATGCATGTATATCAACTTAGAGGGAGATATGGCGATCTTTTTGTAAAATTGTAAGCAATGGATTAGGTTACACAAAGCCAACCTAACGTCCATAGTATGGTTGATATTTTGTGGTGAGAATTAAGTCAATGAATTCAGTACAGGATGCATAGCTTTGCAAGCTCTCCCTTGGGAAGTAAGACAAATTTCAACTTTAGAGCAAATCTTAGTTACTTTCCTTGTTGCTGAGACACAATACCTGACCCCCACAACTTAAAGGAGGATAGGTTTATTTTGGTTCACAGTTTGGAGAATTTTCAGCCCATAGTCTGGTGGCTCCAAGGCAGGGGGCCATGGTAGACAAGAGGTGCTCATAGGATGACAGACAGGAAGCAGAGACGGATCAGGGGAGAAGTGGGGAAGAGATAGACCCAGGCCACACCCGCAGGGACCCACTTTCTTCAACCCGGTTTCACCTCTTAACCTCACATTTAACTATAAACTCATCAGTGGACTAATCCATTGATGAGTATCACGCCCCCATGATCCAATCACCTCCCCAAAGCCCCACCTATGAGCAGATGGGGCTTTGTGGGGGACATCTAGATCTAAACCATAACAGTGAGCTTATATCAAGAGCCTTCCACATTTTAGAACATTCCTGGGTTCAATAGAAAAAGAGTAGTCGGGGTACTTCGGTCAGGATGGACACATTTGTTAAGCAGTACAATAGATTTTAGGAAATGCAGATGTAATATTTGGTCGCAATTCTTCCCAGAAGCAGCTCTGATGCTAGAGTATTCTTAATAAGTACATCCCAAGGTGTGACTCTGGAGGAAAAAATAATGGGCTGTGCTCAGCATTGCCACCCAATGTGGCTGTCCGGGTGCTTCAAAGAAAAGTCACCTACTTCCATCCTCACTCCCAATTACTCCCAATCAGTTTCCTCACTGATATTCTGGCCATGTTAAGATAGGAATAATATTAGAAAGGAAAAAGTTACAATTCTCAGGGTCAGGACATAGAAGGGAGAAGGAATGAGCTAGGCCTGCTACAGAGCCTTGTGACCAACAGCTATCTTCCTCTTTGCCCTTTTTCTAGGTGTGATGCTGAGAAACTTCTTTCTGGCAAATGTTCCCTTGGGCAGGGGAAATAAAAGGCAGGTTTTCAACAGGTTAGGGCTAAAGAGACCTGAGTAGATGTTCTAGAATTGGGAAAACAAACGATAGCTGTATTTCAAAGCTGTATTTCTATCTTGAAGTGCAATAGATCAAGTTTATGAGCCACCGTTTCCAGTTTCCTCCATCCCAAGACCTCATCTCATCCCTAGACTTTTCTTACACAACTGTATCTCCAACTACTAAATGACAGTCTTGCCAGTTGGGTCCCTGGATAGTTTATGAGGTAGGATTGGAAGACTGAAAGGAGTAGGCAGGAGAAATGGAAAAGTGGGTGGGAAGGGAGTAGGATGGGACAAATTGCTTGGAGTGGCAATGATGATCTACACAATGAAGAAAAGAGAAAGGGGGCACAGAGAAAAGCCTCGTAGGATGTACTGGAAGAAATTTTTGTTGTGCCTGTTAGAGGCTCAGGGGGACTGTAAGAGACATGGGTGACGGAGGAGAAAGGGGTTTGAAGGACTCTCAATTAGAACATCTGAGGAGGATGGAAGCAAAAATTTGAGTTCTCTTTAATTGCTATTTGGCAGCGGGAGGAGTCCTCCTTGAATATAGAGATGGGACCACAGGAGATCAGCTTACATTCAGGTCACACCAATAAGAGTAGAGACTTGAAGGCCTTCCTGCGGTAAATTGTCTCTTTGTTCTGAGAAAGCAGCTGAAATGATGCAAAGATCATTGACTAAATAAACACGGATGAAAAGCCACAGCTAGAAGAAGCCCGACCTTCCTCTGGGACATTAGATTCTGTATGATTTACACTGAAATGCTGAAAGGGCCATTTTAGCAGCAGTACAGTTTTCCTCTGTGTTTGTATCAGATGGAGCAATAGCTCTGTAAATAGTGTTTTTTAAAATTCTTTCCAGGAAAATTCTCCCTTCTCCACAAAGAACACAAGTTGAAACATAACCACAGCTGTAGAAGCAGGACTATCCCAGGCATCTCAAAAGTGAAGAGAACTCAGAACTAAGACCCATTGACTTAGGAAACTTAATTCCAGCCACATTCATTTACCCAGTCACTTCCTCCTTGCGCTCACAACTAAATTTCAGGGAGATTAAATTCTTGTCTTAAACTAGGCAAGAGGTTCAACCATTTGCCATGACTAAAGTTACAAAGGGCTCTGTTTGTTTAAGAATCCACATATTTTTTTATTTTCAAAAATGAATTTTTTTGGAAAGCTAAGAGAGTAAAGAAAGCCTGTTCCTCCTAATCTTTCAAAATGTTACAATGAAGTCATTTGAGCCCCTGTCCTGGTAAAATCATCACTTCTTCAAAGCCTATTTCTAGCTCTCCTCTCGTCTTGGGCATAATCAAATGGATGACACACAAATTTCCCTTTAAAAGCTGAAAGAATGAGAGGGAAACTTAACGGCCCCACACGGCAGAATCTTTAGAAGACCTCGGGATAATAGAAAGCTTACTAGAATTACCCAAGTGTAGCTGAACACGCCTATTTATGTATGAAGGAAAAATTCCTAAACTTCAGTTTAAAAATTCATTTAGGGGGCAACCCACTTGGGACCCCTTTCTGTCTAAGACAGAAGCTTTCTTTCTCCAATAAATATATTCTGCTCTTAAAAAAAATTTCATTTGGGACCTTAAATCTTTCAACTTCCTACTCTCTTTTCTCTTAATGACTTCTGAGGAGCAATCACCAGGGGGGGGGGAAAAAAAATACTGTGCTTTGAATCCCTTTATGGTTCAAATCTTCCAAGTTAGAGGAAATTATTTAAAATGACAGTTTTCTCCCAACACAAACACATGTGAGGGAAAGGGAAGGAAAAAAAACTTGTGAGCTCACAAGATCACTCTTCTGCAGTTGCTGCTCGCTTTTGCTGACCTGAGGAATTCAAAGCTCGTTATTTCCGCACAGCATCCCAGGCATTCTCCTAAGCGATGTTTTGAAAGAGGAAAATGAGTCCAGTTTGCTCTTCCTACACCAAAGACCTCTTGGACTTTGGTTCCCTGAACATGATCCTGAGTTTGGGAACTCTCCAAGTGACAGAAAATTGGCAAGCTCCTCGTCACTGACTCCTCACTGGCTCTGGGCAGGAAAGGAGTTTCGCTCAGGGCTGGGCTGAACTCTTCGCTTTGCGGCCCGGCTTGTTATTCCAAGTTCAAGGAACTTGTCAGACAGAGGCTGTTTGTCTGGTAAGACTTGAGCGCGCCAGTTCAGTCTGCCACCTCCTGCCTGGACTGGATCTTCTGGCTCCTTCCAGGAAAGCCCCATTTCTGATGAGGTGCATGTTGGGTATATTCTAGTGGGGAAAACTTGTGCCCACCAGGAGTGGCATTTGCCCTGGATCAGAACTCTCTGATACCCCATCCTATACAGCCTCACCATGCTTCAAAGGAGTAGTGGCTGTGTGTGTTCGGGATTGTGTGTGTGTATTATTAATCAAACAGTTAAAATGGAAAAAAGACAGAAGGTTTAGACAGATTTCTAGCAAGCAGACTGTGACAGCCTAGATTAGAAAAACAGCCAATTTAATTTCTGAATTTGTGATTATTAGTGCTGTATTTTTTATTTGACCCGACTCTCCACCAAGAGAAAAACAAAACAACAACAACAAAAAACTACATCTATGTACTCAGTTTAAAAATGACCAACCAATTTCAACCACTATAACTAGCATCAAGATAGTTAAAATTCCAAGGACTAAAGGTGATATATCATTTCTATGAAAATGAAGTTTTGCTATAAATCTTTAAACATTGTTACTTTTTTTTTTGTGGGTACCGGGGGGTCGACCTAAGGACCTCGCGCGCCAACAGGCACCCGTGCCGCTGAGCGATATCACCGGCCCCTTTTTTGTATGTGGGTTCCGGGAGTCGAACTCGGGCCCTCGCGCTTGCCGGGCAGGCGCTTACGCCGCTGAGCCATCTCACCAGCCCCTACTTTTTTTTCTTTAAAAGCAAAAGCAACACATGTCATTGTTGAACTTTAGGGAAAAAATAAACAAAAAGAAGAAAATTGAAACCATGTATAATCTCACCATGACAAAAGATTACATATTTTCATGAAACAAGAATTGGCTTTGAGTTAGGTAGAACAGAGTTCAAATTATGGACCAAATTATGATTCAGAAACCATTAATCTTGCTGAGCCCTGATTTTCCTCCATAAAGGCAGACATGTATTTATAGGGATATGGAGGATTGCGGTAAAAGTCTGGGCACAAAAATAATTGCCGATACATGATATCTGTGTTTCATCCTTTAAATTATATATCATATCTCACTATTAGTTCACACCACCTACAGTTTGAGGAAATGAGCTCATTTAACTTTTCTCAAACTCCTTTCTTTGCTATATTGCCATGACACAATTTTATGGCTTCTGCTTCCTTAAAGTTCAGTTAAGATGAACTTTGACTGATATCTATATTCTAATTTAAATGTTGCTGGAACAGGGTACTGATTTTTTATTTGCAGTTTCAGTAACATCTTAAGATTCAGATAATTGTCTTGTATTATTTGAATATGTCTTCTTTTTGTGAAGCTCTCCCATTCAGCCACACCCGCAGCCCTATTCTTGTGTTTTTGTGTCACATGTAAGAATCTACTGCCTACTCCAGCCATGAAGACTTATGCCTAAGAGGTTCATAGTTTTAGCTCTTACTGTTAAGTCTCTAATTCATATTGCATTAATTTTTGTATATGGGATCAGATAATTTTTGCACCAGGGATCAAAATGGTCCAGTTTCATTCTTTTACATATATTCAGTTGTTCCAGCATCATTTGTTGAAGTGACTATTCTTTCTCCATCCAGTTGTCTTGGTTCTCTTCTTTAAAAGTCAACTGACCGGGCCGGTGAGATAGCTCAGTAGCATAAGCGCCTGCCCGGCAAGCGCGAGGTCCTGAGTTTGACTCCTAGAACCCACATAAAGGAAAAAAAGGGCCGGTGATATCGCTCAGCGGCGCAAGTACTTGCTAACAAGTGCGAAGTCCTGAGGTCGACTCCCGGTACCCACATTAAAAAAAAAAAAAAAAAAAAAAAAAAAAAAAAAATAAACTGACCACAGACATGGGAGGTTTCCCTCCTCTGAAACTCTTAATTCTATTCTGTTGGCCCAAACATCCATTCTTATTGTAGATGCCCTGGGCCTGGGCCAAGGCCTGTGTATTTCCCCCCAATTCCCCTCACTACACAGCTGCTTTTTGTTTGTTTCTGAGGTGATGGGTATTGAACCCAGGGCCTCGCGCATGCCAGGCAAGAGCTCTTCCCTGAGTCTCCCCTCTGCTTCTTCTCAGAGCCTTCGATGCTCCATTGTCCTGCTGCTCTTGTCTTCTGCAGAGCCCACCCCTGCTTTCTGAGACCTCCAACCTGCTGTTTTAATTTTACGTTTCAATTTTTACACATTTTTATTAGTATATGTTACATTATATAATAAATGCATCCGTCATGGGGAACTGGAACACACACATATTGCATCTTGATCCCTTTTACCTGTCCAGCTCCCCCTCTCCTTCCTGTCTCCCTCCATCCCCAGATCCTGTGCTTGCCATCAGCTCTCTGAGTGAGGCGGGACACAAACCAGTCCCTCCAGTTGCAGACGATTTCCACTTCTTTCCTTCCATCCCGAGGAAGGCACTGGGAACTGGGCGGCTTCCTGCTCATTTTGTTTCGCTGGGTCAGAGATGGGGCAAGGGTGAGCAAGAAAGCGCCATGAAACTTCCGACTATTACGGAGTGTGGCTTCTTGTTGACTGGGGACTTGCTTAGTTTCTGCAGCTTCTTAGCTGCTTCCCAAGGTTCCCACAGCCACTTTGGTCCCTGTGCTGTTGGTCACTTAGTGTTGCCGTTGTTGCGCAGGGGCCCTCTTGCTAATGACTCAGCTTGCCTTGGCCAGATGTGGTCTCTCTCAGCTGTGTGAGGTCTGTGCTCCCCTGGTGGTTCTGCTCTGCCTGATGTGGCTGGGAATTTAGCATGGGGCCTCATGAAGCTGGAATAGCCAAGTTACCTTATTCACTGCCTGTTGATTGGAACCACGATACTTACAGGTGGCCTCAGCATGAGGCATAGGTCTGTCACAGCCTGGTGGGTGGATTCTGAGAGCCAGCCCTCCAGGAATGGGCCTTTCGAGAGCGACAAATGAGAGTTGTCATCTTCCTAGAGGATGTGTCCAGGCCTGGCCTTCGCTTTAGTCACTGCTGTCAAAGGGAGACTTGTCTCAATCAGCAGGTCACAACTGGATTCAGGAGTCAAAGGTAAGACCAGATTTACTGTTCTTTAAACTTTAAAATGGCTGTTAGATTAAACTGTGTTGACACTTTTTAAACACTTTCGAAGACACAACAACCATTCTTTCAATGAAATCTTACCTGGAAGCCCAATAAACAAAACAAAACAAAACAAAACGAAAAAAAGGTAAGGAGGAGTTTTTCCATTTCTCTTCTTCAGTTTAGATAGAGTTGTGTGATCCCTGGTGAGCCCCGACGTGTATGCAGTTGGTGTGGCCACACACAAGTTTCTGTGGCTTCTGAAGCCACTGTGGCCCGAAGCCTCGTGGCATGTAGCATTAAACCCATCAGCTGAGTTAAGGTCACTAGTTTTGTAAGTCATTCATGTTTCTCTCAGAAAGTTGGGAATGCAATAAAACCATACGCAGGGCACCCATAGTTCAGTCCCTACCCGGCCTTGGGTGAAGAGGAAGGGTGACTTCCGAATGCTCCACAGTATCCATGAAGACCTCTTCTCCCACCTCATGGCAGGGCCCCAGCCCCGCCTGTGCCCCAGCCTTCTCCAGGGGTTTCTGCGCGGCTCTCAGGCTGCCCTGGGTCCTCTCCATCTCCTGGGTGGACCTTACCAGGGCTCTGTGTGCCCTTCGTTGCTACTTCACAAGGCGGTGTGACACCTGCCCTTGTGTCCTTTTCCTTTCCATGTTTGTGTGAATTGCAGCAAACATTTTCCATGTTTATCTTTCTCTACGGCTAAGGCCACAGAGTCTTGCTGGTTTACACTCTTTTTTCCTTAAAAGCACAGTTGGTTTTTCGATTGTTTATTTTTCATTAAAGCCCTGCTTCCTAAGACTTTGGAACAAGGCCCAGAGGGTCTGGGAAGGAAAGACCCGGACATGCTTGAGAGTTCCTTCCCTCCTCCCTCCCTCCCTTCTTCCTTCCTTCCTTCCTCCCTCAGCTGGTGCCCCACCTCCACATCTCCAGTGCCTGTTCTTTACTCTTGTCCCTCAGAATGGCCTTTGTTTGCCCAACAGCTCAAGGGGCTTAGTTTTTCCAGGAAGTCCCGCAATCAGGTTGAACCCCCACTGGGGTTTCATGTGCAACTGTCCTAGCAGAATAGTTACGTGTCATGGTTAACCACAGAGACATGAATCAGAGCCAGCAGTAACCATGAGAATAACAGAAAAAAAAAATCGGTAGGCTCTGGACCTCTTTGGGGACATGGAACGCAAGGTCAATTTGACCTCATGTATAGCTCACTGGCCAGTCTACTCCAACTCACATCTGGAATCCACATAGAGCAACACTGGCTGCCTCTTACCTCACTCCTTATCTTCAATGTCAGGAAATGTGCATCTTTGCAGTTTTGGGAAGAGTTTGTCAGTGTAGGGTTTAAGCACTTTCACAGTCACACAACCTTAGCGTTGCTGTCCCATTTTCCATCCAACAAGGAGGAGCTGATCTGACAGCAGTATGTGCAGAACCTCCCCGTTCCCTCTGGGTTATTTAACTTCATGTCCAAGACTACACCCAGATTTTACGTTCACTCCAGGAGCGATCAGGGAAAACTTCCCAGGGGCGATGGTGGACTTGAATAGGACGAGTAGGAATTAGTCAGGTGAGAGGATGGAGCAGGCATTCCCAGCAGGGGCACTATAATGTGTGCTGTGGCCTTCAGGAACTACCCCAGCAGAGTGTGGGGTGGCGCAGGGAGAGGGAGGGAGGAGGGCAGATGGGGCTGGAATTCTAAGCAAGTTTCATGATTGAAGGCCTCAATGTGATGGGGTAATCACTTCCTATTGCTGCTGCAACAACTTAGCTCAACACCAATGTATTATCTTATAGTTCAGGAGGTCAAAACTGCAAAAATAAGTCTCACCTGGGCTAAAACCAAAACGTCAACAAGGCTGCATTCCTTCCTGGAGGTTCTGGAGGAGAACCCACTTCTTTGCCTTTTCCAGCTTCTAGGGGCCACCTGCATTCTTCGGCTTGTGACATCTTCCTCTGTCTTCAAAGCCAATGGTACGGAATCTTCAAATCACTCTCTGACTTCTACCTCCCTCTTCTACTTTTAACAACCCTCGAGGCTAGATTGAGCCCACCTGGATAATCCACAGTGGTCTTCCTGTGTTAGGATCAGCTGATTAGTAACTTGAATTTTACCTGCAATCTTAATTCTACCTTCCACATGCAGCGTTATATATTCACAGGTTCTGGGCATTAGAAGGAGCATGCCTTGGGGAGCAATTATTCTTCCTATCACAGGTGGGGAACTACTGACAGATGCAAGCAGAGGAGTAACATGGCCAGATTTGTACTTAGAAGAGTCATTATTATGGTTTCAAGATTGGGCTAGGGGCTAGTAGAGTTGGTTAGGACAGGGAACTGGTGGCACCTTACAGAAGCTAGAAGTAAAAAGTCCGGTTAAAAGACCATTTCAATAATTAAGTGATCAGTAAGCACATACTTCAGGTAACTCAACTCTGGGGTTCTTCTTTTTTTTTTTTATATGGGTACTGGGAGTCGACCTCAGGACCTCGCGCTTGCCAGCAAGCACTTGTACCGCTGAGCGATATCACCAGCACTTTTTTCCTTTATGTGGGTTTCAGGAGTCGAACTCAGGACCTCACACTTGCCAGGCAGGTGCTTATGCCACTGAGCTATCTCACTGGCCCATCTCTGGGGTTCTTGTAACAGTTTTAATACAATTAAGTTCGAGATGTATTTCATCGTGTGAGGAAAAGGGCATTGTTTTGAAATCCTGGTTTAAGGATTTACATAAATAACTTTGGAACTAAGGTTAAATCTTCATAGTTTCTTTACTTTTCCTAAGAAGAAATGTTTTCTTAGTTTATAAAATGAAGCTGTTGGACTAGATTGTCTACAGTTTTCTCCATACATAAATTTTCTGATTCTACTAAAAAGAGCTGGAAGTTGTTTCCACCTTACTTAAATTGTGGCTTGGAGATAAATCAACATATGGCTGAAGACTTTGCAAATATAATAACAGAGCTAAAGCTAAATGCCATCCATTACTGAACTACAAAAGATGAGAGGAAAATGTGTGAATATGTAAATTATGATCAACTCTGAATCCAAAGAGCTGGAAACTGAAATCTCAAGGTTTGTTTTCTAAAGAAATATAATAAATTTTAGCTTCAATTCATTTTAACTTTGTGGGTTGGAAAAATAGTCTGAAGAGTGGATTCCTCCTGTGTCCAGGTGGATTATCAGGAATGGAAGCTGACTCTGCCCGGGGGGATCTTGCAAATGCAGATTGGCTGGGAGTCTGAAGTCTGGGCCAGGAAGAAGAGGAGCACAGACTCGCACCCAGACAAGGCAAGGGTGCAGAAATGAGTTGTACCTGTGTCTGCAGAAAATCTAACCTAAAATTGGTCCGCCATCTTTTTGTCACTAGCTGAGGAGTCAAAAGAGCCAGGAGCAAATATCTGATGAGTTATGTACTGACTGGAGAGGAAGAATAGGGCCACTTTGCTTTGCCTGTCCAGCCAACTATTCACAATAAAAATCTCCTACGAGGGTAGAAGAGATTGTGATAAGTGTGCAGATGTGGTGGGCAGATGGGATGGCCAAAACTGATGAATGTCTTCTCATCCAACTGTCTTGATTTTTCTCCTTGGCCCCTTGTCTCCTTTTGGCTTCCTTTTGTGTGTTAATTGGAGATATGGCCCTCTATCTAGGCTAGTGCTTAAGGGAGCATTCAAATTGCCAGGGTGAGTCTGAAAATGAAGCTTTAAGATCACTGGTTCTTTTGAGGTGGGCATTCTGATACAGCATCCTGACACCTGCCAACACTAAACTCTAACCTCAAGACAGCTGAGGTGGAATTTATTCAGCCAATTTCTGACTTTGACCTTGTGTTGCAGGGAAGGCCATAAGAGATAGAGCAGGCCTGGATACCAGCCTGCAGGAGCCATAGCTTTGGGAGACTAATGCACTTAAGGTGTGATCAAAACATACGATAAATGTTTAAATTAAAAAATGTATTGCAGTAAAAGATACATTGCCATTAAGCCTCCTCAAAATATTGCCCCTCACTTTGAACACACTTCTTTCCCATCATTTTTTTCCACTTTCTGAAGCGTTCTGGAAGTCCTTTTTTGTGGGTATCTTTAATTGCACTGTTGTGGCTACTTCAATGTCCAGAATCAATTCAAAATATTTACCTTTCATGGTCATTTTGACTTTGGGGAAGAGCCAGAAGTCACACAATGCCAGATCTTGTGAACAGGTGGATGGACACATACCATAATGTCTTTATGAATTAAACATTCTGTTAGATGGCAAGAGGCAGCAGCATTTGTCACATTCTTAATCATACCTTGTAAAGATATGAGAGAACTTCCAGAACTGCTTTCAGAGAGTGGTGAGAATGATGGGATAAATGTGTTTGAAGCAAGGGGAGTAAATTTAGGGGGATTAATGGCAAAGTCTTTTACTATAATAAATGAATTTTTAAAATGTAAACATTCATTGTATATCTTGAGCACCCCTTGTATAGTGGTTGTGATTGTCCACAAATCCACAATGGTGTCTTGCTTCAGTACCGTTCTTGCTATGAGAAGGACAGTCAGCACTCAATGCCAGAGATTAGTTAAACTGACTGCTTTGATCGCTGGGAATATCTGTGTCCTGTTAATAGGACCAGAGATAGAGATATTAATTAACACTAACTTTCACCATCGTGTGTGTCCTAAGTGAGAAAACAAGA